>CM037034.1:26750462-31750462 GCA_020882235.1 Schizaphis graminum | reverse complement strand
TTGAAAGTCATATCTTCCACCATTAAGACGGTATACACGGTGACATGCTTAAAGATGAAGGATGACAAAAAATTTAGGTAAGTGCTTGTTAAAAATAATCTGTCTAAAAGATGATATTGCATAGCTTTTGAAACTAAGATCAAAACTGTGTTGTAAAACTTTTAATTTTAAATCTGTTATACTAAAAAGATTTAGAAAAATAATCCTGTATGTTGCTTTATTTTAATTGTTTAAAATCATCAATTATATAGATTAATCCCTGGAACACTTATTGCATTAGGCGTATCATATAGTACTGTAGCAGCAAAATCGTTGGCTATTGACAAATTCATGGCAGACACTGTTACAGATTTACAAACGTTAAACAGTAGACCTGAAGATATGAAAACAATAATGGAACTTATGATAATGAATATACAAGTAAATAATTACAAATGTATATTATAAGTTATTATATAAATATTATTAATATACTTCTTTTATTAAATGTTTGTTTTTTAGGCCGAATTTTGTCGAGCACTTGAAAAAGAAGAACCGAGAGAAAAATTTAAAGTAGATCGATGGTTAAGACCTGAGGGTGGTGGTGGAGTTACATGTGTAATGCAGGAAGGAGAAGTTTTTGAAAAAGCTGGTGTTAATGTTTCTGTAGTTCATGGTAATTTACCTCCCAGAGCAATCGATCAGATGAGAGCTAGGTAAATTTGAACAATATGTATTAAAATATAATATATAATATGGATCCTCAAACACCTCAAATTTAAAGAAATTTTATTAAAGAAGATTTCAAGTTTAAATTTGAATATCTCAAATAATATTCATGCATAAACAACAAGTTTGAAATATAGATTAATTTAATTTTGTTTAAAGTATTAACAATGTTACTACGATTTTATTTTAAAATTTGTTACATTTAAATTTATAAAATTTCAAGTTTTAAAAAGATTAGTTCAGAAAAAAATTTAAGTTTACAATCATGAAAACTTATGTTTGATCCATCCCTAATAATTAATATATTCCCTACCATTCGATCCAATTTTTGAACTTTATAGTTTATCTGTCCTATTATTACTGTATAAATAAGAAATTTCTGTTTAATTAATTATTTTATAGTCTTTATTTGATTGTTTTACTTCAGTAGTTATCAAATATTAATATCCCAGTACCCCCTACAAAATACAATATTTTGAGTTATTTGTAAGTTAAAGAAAAGCAGGTATTCGTTTAGTATGTGACCTACCTAACGCGTGACCTACCGTAGGGTATTCGTTTAGTATGCATGACCTACTGGACCGATAATTAAATAATAAATAATTGAAAAACAGTCATATTAAAAATCATATTTTATTATTACAGATTACAGATTACACTCAATATCAAAAAATGTGTAAAAAAAAGTATAAAAAAATATCATAAAATTATTTTATTATAAATATTACATTTTTTTTGGCAATACACTTTTTGTACATCACTTAAAAATTTAAAAAAAATTGTATCTTGCCTGTTAATAGATCGGTATCATGTCTCAATTAAATGATTTTTCGAATTTCACCCGTAGCTAATCGTTTTTTTCTAATGTAAATCTTTGTTTCACTGTGACATTTATGGCATAAATTAATTTCGTCATTCTGTGGTAATAGTTTATTTTTTTGTAAAAATTCTAACACGGTTTTTTCAGAAGAAATAATCGCATACAATTCGACTGCTAATATTTTAAAATTTTAAACACACGCGATTTAAGATTAACGCCTGAACATATACTGACAATATTGTTGATAAAATGAAAAATCTATTGGTAAAAACCACTTAAATAGTTATATTATATAATATTAATATAATAAAATTTTACAGATAACCAAACATGCATAGGTTGTCCGTCATCAATTGTCCGTACGTAGAATAATAGTATAAATAATCGTTTTGGTAGGTCACATACTAAACGAATACCGAAAAGCAATTGTTATTTTACACGACCAAGTACATCAACATTTGGCTCATTATTGGAAATGTTTAGTCTTTAATTAAAATTAAAAAAAATAGTTTTACCTATAAGTTTTTGACCTATAGTCCTAACCTAAGTGAAACAACATTTTTTATACTTACTACAACTCTGATCTGCCATAAGTATTAATTATAATCATATTTTTTTCTTTAGTCCATTCTGGTATAAAGATACTGATATTAAATTACTTATAGTAATACTAATGTCTAACACTATCAGTTATTTTTAAATAGAAATGTTGGATCATATTACTTATTAGAATTATTTTTATAATTAAAATAAAAATAATTGTCAAAATCATTATTTAAATTAAACAAATAAAACTAATTTATAACTTATTAAGTAGGTATCTTGTATAGAACATAAAAACAAATTAATATTGACTGGAATATTTAATTAACACACATTATAACAGAAACTTTTACTAATACAAAGTGAATAATATATCAATAAATGTTTCATTCCCAAGCTGTATTTGTAAACCTATTTTTTCAACTTATAATTTATTTTATTTCAGAGGTAAAAATTTTAAAGGTGGTCAAGTACTTCCATTCTTTGCTGCAGGTGTCAGTGCAGTGATACATCCACGCAATCCCTATGTGCCTACTATACATTTTAATTATAGATACTTTGAAGTCACTTTACCTGATAATACAATAGAGGTATACTTGTAATAAACATTGTTACTTATTAGGACTATATTTAATGATTTTTCCATATCAATACATTTTATTCTAAATTCAAAATAAATTAAATATGAATTTGATTTAAAACATTTCTATTTTAATTAAAAATTACAATTTTAATCTATTGATATTTTAAACAATATAAATGCGTAAAAGTTTACAACTATGTGTTTTTTAAATTTTAAATTGCTTATTTGAGAATATTATTATTTCTCTTGTTATTTTACTATAAATAGTTTAATTTTAATATTTTTTTTAAGATCAGCTGGTTTTTTTATAGTATGCATTTATTTTTAATATTTCACGCATATTATTATTAATTGGTATACCTTTCAAACCATAAACATAATTGTAAATTGTATTACATTTATATCGCATAGTTTTTCAAATTTTTTAACTTTCTATGTATACCTCATCGTTTTTTAATGCATTAAATTCACAGCCCAGCTTATTATTATCTGTTTTTAAAATGTTATCATCATCTTATTATTAGTCATCATAATTTTTGAGATATTATAAGTAATAAGTATAATGATTTTCTAATTGTGTTTATTATTCCAGTGGTGGTTTGGTGGAGGTACTGATTTAACTCCTTATTATCTAAATGAAGAAGATGCAATCCATTTTCATCGCTCTTTAAAAAATGCTTGTGATCAACATGACAAAGCATATTATCCTAAATTTAAACGTTGGTGTGATGATTATTTTAATATACCACATAGAGGAGAACGGAGAGGAGTAGGTGGTATATTTTTTGATGACTTAGACACTCCATCTACATTCAGTTTTGTAAAGAGTTGTGCACAAGCAGTTATCCCTTCATATATACCATTAGGTATTTAGTAATTAATTATGAAATTGTATACAATGTATTATACAATATTAATATAAATTTTTTTTTAGTACAAAAGCATAAAAACGATTTATATAATGAAAAAGAAAGAGAATGGCAATTACTAAGACGAGGACGGTATGTTGAATTTAATTTGATATATGACAGAGGTACTAAATTTGGTCTCTACACGCCTGGAGCTAGATATGAAAGTATACTTATGTCACTACCCTTGACTGCAGTAAGTTGGTAAAATTGTATTGTGTGTATAATTTCCTATTTTTTAATTAATTAAACATAGGTTTATCTTTAATGGTAAAATTAAAATTTCAATATTTTCTGTTGAATGTATTCTATATAATACATATAATAATTGTATTGTATTTAAATAATTATGTATTAAGAGTACATAACATAGCAAATTTATGCTCAGCAAATTACGTTTAGCTCTGTTAGTTTAAAAATTAGAGTGAATCAACCTATTGTGAAATTTTATGGTAAGAACATTATCTGTGTTTATATGTTGGTTTTTTACAATTATTCAGATTTTAAGTAAGTTATGAACATTTTTAATTTACGCTATATTAACGCATAACTTACTAAAAAATTGAACTATCGTAAAAAACCAACATACAAACACAGATACTTAACATCAGGTTTCATAATAGGTTGATTCACTTTAATTTTTAAATTAACAGAGCTAAACGTGATCTACTGAGCGTAAATTTGCTATGTTATGTACTTATAAGATGGAGACAACACATGCAGGTGTGACGCCCTCTTTCATAATTCAAATTACAAATTTCTTAACTTTATTTTGATTAACATATTAACAATATATTTTCAAAGTATATTCATAAATTGTAATATTATTAATTCTTTAAACATAGGTGTATATTTAAATGTGTAACATATTAATATACAATTATTGTATTAACATTTGTAATTTAATTTATTTTATTTTTAGAACTGGAAGTATATGCATAATCCAGATCCTGAAAGTAGAGAAGGAAAGTTAACAGAGGTTCTAAAAAATCCAAAAGATTGGATTAAAATAGAATAAAAAAAACTTAGTAAGTTAGAAAACTTCATTTAAATTAGTTAATATTCTAAAAAATATTGTTTTAGATTTCATTTTAAAGCAAATAGAATCAATTCAGAGTAAGTGTTCTGTCTGTTAATAATTATTAACAGACAGAAAAGTATTTTTAAATTTATTTTTCTGTATTATTATTTTATGATTGTATTTTTATATTGTTATTTTAGTTAAGTTATGTATAATATTAAATATATATTATTGTTAATAATCTTGGTATTTAAAATTAAATATTAGAATATTTTTTTAAATTATTATCAGTTATTACTAATTACATTTTTGGTCGATGGAAATTTTATTAAAATTATTTTTTTAAGTATAATTCTACAACCTTGTATTTTTTATGCATTTAAAATTGGTATTTAAACCAAAATAATAAACTTTCATTCAGTTTTTCCAATGGAATTAATGTATATTTTAAATTGTCAACATGTGTTAAGCTATTGTTATTACTTTATTAGTTTAAATTGAAGCTTTTAGCTTTATATAAAAAAGTTGTTTAGGTTTAATTATTATGTTTAAACACAAATTAATTTATGCATTGAAAACTCATATTTATATGTAAAACAAATTAACACGTTGACTACCAAGCCTAATTTTCAAAAACTGTCCTTCTGTACCATGAGGGTACTCGAGTTCTCTCACTTATTTACGCCATCTACTTTTATAAAATTGTATTAAATAGCATTAATTCATCATTAATATACGCTATCTACCTGTGGAAACTGTGGGAGTTCTCGGGTTCTCTCAAAAAATAAGTTATTTGATATTTTATAAAATAAATATTATTCACCCAGAGTTATTGATTTGGTACATTCATGTAAATTGTCATGGTACGCTAAAGCAGGAACGGTGAGAGAACCTGAGTACCTTCATAGTAGCCAACGTGAAATTCGTTAAAACTTGTTTATGTTTTGTTTGATATATTATTTTATAAGTACATAGACAACTAAAATTTCAATAACATAAATTTACATATTAACTATATTATGTTTTGTATAAAAAGGGTTTGTCTCTTTTTTAACCATTATGTTTCCTTGTCCTAACAATATTTAAATAGGACACTTTTTGTCTGGTATTTAGTAGATAGTCCCGTGTTCTATCTTGTTCTACATATTATTACACTTAGATATGTGTATAAAAAAAAATCTTGTACCTGAATAATATGTAAACATATATTTTCAATTTTTACTCATTTGTATTGAAATATTGAAAACAAAGTTAGTTAGCAATTTCTATGTAACGAGCACTGAGTGACGACTAATAGTAAATTGTTATCAGGGATAAACATGAAACATGTCCTATATTGGTGTATTGCAATACAATTTATAAGTCCTCTACAATAGAGATGACCCTTAACCTCACAAAACAGACCATCATCTAAAAAAAAAAAAAATAAAAATCACTATAAAATTGTAAACTTTTAGAATTGAGCCAAAATTCCTAAAATAGCTTTTATTTTATTTTTATACATTAATATGATCATCCTAGTTTAAACCCAAAAACATATGTAATTTTTAGTTACAATACTCAAACAAACAACAATAAATATATAAATTATAATAAGTATCTTTTTTTTTATTTATTTTAATCCAAAAACAAGTTATTAAAAATATCATCATCAGCTGGATCCATTTCATTGTCTAGGTCCATTGGTTTATCATCAGTGCTAGCAAACAAGTCATCCATCACATCTTCACCAATTATTGTGTCTTCGAGGCCATGCTTATTTTCCAATACAAAAGTCATAACAATATTATCACACACAATTGTATTAACTTTGTTTCGATCGAATTGATCACGAACCTTCATTGATTCTGATAACTTCCCTTTATGTTCCAACCATTTTGAATATAAATACACAATATCTTCATCTCCTAAAAAAAATTTTTACTATAGAAATTATTGAATGATATAAGTGATATGACATTATATAACAGAGTTTGTTATCTTTGTCAAACAATATTTATATTTTCTGTTATATTTACTGTAATAAAACAACTCTTGTATACTACCAAGTATGTAAATTTAGTACCCATTATACAAATTAGTAATTACATTCATCCTTTTAATTTGAAATATATATATAGATAGATGAAAAACAATAACATTTTATCTATTATAATTATTTTCACAATTTAATTTTAGTTTTATTTTATAATTTACCCGCATTATATGAAAGTGCCTTTTTGAATGCAGCTTCACAGTCCTCTTCTTTATTTAACTTACTCAAAACTGTAGCTTTAAGTAACAATATTTTACCAATGAGGATTCGTCGTAAAATTGTAATATTTTCATTGTGGTTACTATGTTCAGTCACAAAATCAAAACTGATTTTTGTATACAGACAATTGAAAGACCTTGAATCAGATGTTATATAAAAAAAAAATCTATACAATTAGGGAATAGGAATCTACTTGTTTAGTGCTTCCAAAACTACATCAGTATTTTTATTGAAACCTGTTTCAGCTAATAACATAGTTCCAATCACATTAAAATTGTAATCATTCAGTTCATCAGCCCAAAATGAATCATTCTTCCACATACCGTATCCTGGTTCATACTCTTCAACTAATGATTGGCACAGTTTAAAAGATTCTTCTGGTTTATGAGCTTTTAAAAGAGCAACAGCCGCTTCATGTTTAAGCATAAACATTGGTGGAATTGTTACTAAGTCAGAAATATATTGATCAACCTCATTCAATTCCAAAAGATTTAAATAAGTAGAAGCTGCTAGTTTATAGTTCTAATAAAATCATCAGTAGATATAATTTATCTGTGGATAAAACAAATATAACAATTAAAAAAATACATACAGTCTGCTCATATTTTTTTTTTGCCACCAAATAATGTAATTGCCTTTCAGTCAAATCTGGTTGTGGATGTAAAATAATAAGTACTTTTGTAATGAAACTGTTGGATAATTCTTCCTGTCTATTATGTCCATCAAAATCTCCCTAAACAATCATTTTAAATATTATCATATACATATATTTTAATTTTTTAAGCATTGTGATTAATATTACCTTAATTGCCTGTTCCAACACCACCATTTGCATAAACTGCATGTTGATCATTTCATAATGCTGTGACATGTAATAAGCTATTATATTATTAAACTCCGATCCTTTTAATTTCTCAAATGACTGTATTGCCAAATCACTATTACCTATTTTTGAATGAGTTCTTCCTAGCAATAAATAACACCTGGACTTAATAAAAAATTCCATTGGACATTCAACCATTTGATATAAATAACACAATGCCATTTCAAGCTCATCTAAATTGAAATTTGCAAGAGCTTTTAAATAACATATCAAACAAAATAATTCATCATTTTGATTCAAATATTGGTCCATTTTGTTAAGTGTGCACAAGGCTTGTTGATGTTGATTTTCTAAAATGTGTCTTATACACAAGGATACATGTCCAATAATAATTGTTGTTTTTATGTGCTCTGTATCAAGAAAAACATTTATTTTTGGAAGTCCTAATTTAAAACAATCAGCAACATGACTTGATTTTTTAAGTTTAAAAGCACATGCAATAGTTTTGATTTTATCTATCAACTCCATTGTAAAATGTACTAAAAGTGAAGTAAAACTGCGTCGAGACAAAAAAATTAATAATAATATCTGTGAAATTTCTAAACATTGAACAACCAATATTGGCTCTAAACTTAGAAACCTATTAGCCAAGCATTCTAGGCTATTAAGTATATCTTGTTCGTTGCCAACATGTAATCCACAATTCACAGTACTTTTTCCATTTTCATGTAATACTGAAAATAGTCAGAATTTAATTAAGTTTTATCATAATATTAATGAATATTTAATAATAGATATTAATTATAAAATACCAACCTTCATGCAAGGATTCACTGACTAATGTTAATATTTTATCATAACAATAATCGGGAATGTCAGCTGGTTTCAACCAATACCAATGCAAAGCATTATAAACAAAATTAATCCGTAGCTCTAATGGAATATGTTTCTCATATAAATATAACTGAGAAATATTTATAAATTCAGTCATCTTGCTTACATACTCTGTACTAATTTCTGGTAAAATTCTCTAACAAAAAAATTAAATAAATTTAAAATATACCAATATTGGATTCAAATTTCAATATGCATAATAGATACATACCAGAGAATTGCAAACAAGTAAATTGTTTCTAAGTATGATAAACTCAACTTCATCAACTGCAGTAATTTTTTGTAAATTATAATTATCAACTGTATGTTGAATAAGGTTGCAGCAATCTGTAAACTTTCCTCTTCTGAATAAATCGCACGATGATGACACAATATTTTTAATATTCATTTTTTTAAATCTATTCAATTCAATTAATAAAACATTATTTTAAATACACTAAATCTGCATACAAAGATATATAAAATATTAGTCATTAATAACTGATAAGTGTTTAATATTTTAAACCAATGACATAATATAATATATAAGCTAAAAAAAAATCATAACAAGAGAATAGATACATTAAAACTATTTAAAATTTTAAAATTAAAATATTTACAATTATTATTGTGGTGAATGGAATGGACAACTGTAAAACTTAATAAATATTAAATATCTACTGTATCATGACAAAATATATTTTTTCATGACGTACTGTATCAAGTATAAAAATTGGCGGTAAAAATAATTAACTATTATCAATCCTATAGATTATCTATATTCTATAAACCTTGGATTTCCACCATGGCATAGATTAAATACACGTGTGTATTTAGTCTATGACCATGGTCCATGGTTATCTACTGTGCTTTGGCGGGGGCACAAAAACATTTGACCGGCCGGCTGGCGGCTTCCATTAGGAATTATTTTTAATACGAAATATGGGACAGTTTTGGATATTTGATCATAACTTTTTTTATTTTTGTGATAAATTAGTTTTTTAATTTTGCCATCTCTCTGGCTATCAAGTGTTTGGTTATTAAGCCACCCATAAATTCAACCATTAACTTTTAATTAATGCTTTTTAAATGCTTTTGCAAATATGATTTGTTTATAGCTCTTAGATGGGAGACTACAGGTACGTGTCATCTCTAATAATACTTACATCAAATTACCTATGTATGTTGCCGTGGCTTGGAAAAAAGTTTAATAAAAGCAATAATTAGATTATTGTAGTCCATACAGTTTCGTTAATGTTTACGTATATGGTTAAAATTCAACCTAAAATACATTTCTCTACTTTTTTTATTTTTTTCAATTCTGTGTCATAATTTGATGTTTATTATAATATAATTATTATATTATATATATTACGCAGTTCTATAATATATTATGCATTCTACACTATTCAGTCACCAATTGATGAGTTTATTATACATACCTACTAACTACGCGTTTAGATTATTTTCACGTCAAATTTTTTTATCGTTTTTCTGTGAAATCAGATTTTCAGTTTTTTACCTCTTAGTTTGGATACATTAAAACAATAGTTAGCTATAATTTCAACTAGATGTAATACAATTTGAAATAAAAAAAAAATATATATGCCTTTTGTTCATTATTATAATATAAAAATACAATACGTAAAATTAAAAATGTAATAATTTACCAACTAGGAGCTTTCTTCGTTTTCTGATGCAAGTCCATCCCTAATAGGTAAATTTCTATCAAATCGAGAATCGACCATTTCTGGCAATAAACAGTGATAGTAGAAGTTAGTTAATTGATGTAACATTTTTTCTAACCAAAAATTGTCGTCTCTTTTAATTTTTTCATACAGCATACCTCGAGGTGTCCAAATACAAAAATAACAAAATGTTCTCTTTGAAATATGAAGTTGACCTTGTACTTGGTAATAAAACGTATCCGTACGTTTCAATCGAAGCTTCCCATTCACAATTTCACAACTTGTAATTTTTTTTCTTGATATACCTTCTTCGGGAGTTAGATCTTTAGAAGTTATTGGACACTTGATTTCAACCAGTGAATCTCTATCAATCAGACCATCTGGAGAAGCAGCTAAAAACGGCAAATCTTTATCAATAATTAATCCCGACGGTATAATAGTTTTATTTAAAATTCCAGATAATGCAGATTTAGCGTTTTCTTCGTTTTGTGTTCCATATTTTGTTGCATTATTTCCACTAAACGAACCGTACAAAATATTCGAAACAGTTTTAGCTCGTGATGTTGTAGCTCTAAGTTTGCATATTTTACCGAAATAAGAAGCTGTTAATCTTTTTTTCCTGTACAGATGCCACTCCGTGCATTCATTTTGTCGCCGTGTATCTAAAATTAAAATTGATATTATGAAATAATTTTATTTAAAAAAAAATTGTTTTATTTATAAAAAATATATAAGGTTTAATCATATACCTTTTTCAACTTGCTCTATTTGTTCTCTGGTTAGTTTCAAACGAGATAAAAAAATATCTTTTTTAATTTCAAATTCTTCTTTAGACATATCTGGAGAAGTAGTTAAATCCACCGTAGCTCCATAATGTTCATCTGGTCCATGTACTGTTTTATTATAGACAGGAGGATGAAAGAGACGTCGTTTACTTCTGGATTCACTTTTTAAAATAGATTTTGATATGTACTTTTTAGTAAATATTCCAGGACTACGCTTAGCAATTTTTTTATGTAATGAGTACAAACGTCTAGGGCCTTCATTGTACGATGTCACCGCGGCATTACATCGTAAACTATATGATCCACGCATTGAAAAATTTACTCGTTTACCACCGATAAATTTTGCCAAAATGGAGTTATACGACTCTGCTGCATTATTATTTACTTTGTATAATAAACTTTCTGCGTGAAATAAAATGTGACTTTTAGCTGCAACTAATTCATCCCAAATTCCCAATGACTTCATTTCTGGTACTAAATTTATTTCACCATCCTTTGTACCTTTACAAAAATAAACACTACAGTTTGTATGCTCACCAAAAACATGACTATGACCATTCATTAAATCTTTTTTTAAATTCAACAATTTTTCTTCAAACGAAATGCCTTTTTTATTTTTCCAATACTTTACAGCTTCAGTGATTGCATACCTCATACGCAAAATTCTGTCTTTTATTGTTTGCCTAATATTACCAGGAATATTCACGCCTCTATTTGATCTTCTTTTTGTAGCAATGTCTTTTAATTTGTTTACGTAATTACGTAAAATATGATTCGAACATTCAATTTTTTTTATAACAAAATCACTTCCATAGGGTTTGGCCAAATGCAGTTTATTCATGACACTACTGTCACCATCACCTATACAATAAAATTAATTCAAAAATACATTTAACTATGCATTATATACATATTATAAAATTTACGTATTATACTGAATACAATTAAAAAAAAAGCGGGTAAGTGAGTATCGCTCTGCTGTACATTAGGGGGTGGGGTGGACCTCGGACTAGGGCAGGTTAAATTTGAATGCAATGATAGGTATCATTGTATACGAAAAACGATTCTGAACGGAGATGATTTGTCAGTCTGGGATATATTATATTTAAATATTGTCATATATTCTATTTAGTATTTTGAAACAAATTCAAACAATTAAGTATAAAAGTTTCAAGATCTTACGTCAAGTAACTTTTTAAAAATAACAAAAATCGAAAATTATTTATTAGTAAAACGTAATTTTACACGTGTATTTTTGATTTCAAATTAAAATTAAAACTTTAAACACTCGTAAAATTTTTTAAATTGAATAATTATCAAACTTTTTTATAATTATTCTAAGCTTAACTTATGGACAGCATAGTATTAAATTTTCAATTCTTAGCTTTTGATAGTAAAATATTTATAAATTTTTAACTACCAAATAGTGAAAAATATTCATGATTTTGACGAATTTTTGTCAAAATTTGAACTTATGCTAATAAAAAAAAATCGTGCCTATGTATTTTTATAATTTTTGAATGAGAGTTAGAACAAGTTATGTGGACCCTTCAATTAAATTTTCAAGTAATTTGTCCCAGCTTAATTTTTTTTATCAACATTTATAAAAAAAAATAAAAAAAAATTGAAAATTTCAATTGTCTATAAATAACTCAAAAAAAGTAAAAATATTTTGAAAATCAAATCACGTAAAGAAAATGGCAATCTAAATAACTGATACAATTTTCAAGTATTTACGACTTATACTGTTTGAATAAATAAAAAGAAGAAGCAAATATTATATTATATTAATTTTTCAATCTTATACATATATAAACACAAAAAAATTTATGATTTTTCAACTACAAAATTACTCGCAAACTTTCGCGATTTTGACATATTTCGTAAACATTTGATCTATAAACGCTTATAAAATTGTGACTAACGATTTTTGATTTTTTTTAACTACAATAATAACATCTCATAAGGAATCTTGTATTCAATTTTCAAGTTTTTTTAGTTATCCAAAATTTTTTTATAAAATATTTTTTACTTCAAAAAAAAATTCTCAGAAAAATCGAAAATTTGAAAATGTTTTGAAAATTTAACTGTATAGATAACATTGATATAAACATTTAGTGAAAACTTCAAGTATTTACAATAATTAGTTTTTGAGTTACAACCATATAAAAAAATCGGTTTGGTCGAAAACTGGTTTTGCGTAAAAATTCCCGTTTTTCCGTCACTTTTAGAAAACATATAGTATAATATATATATTTATAATATTACCTATGAGACGCGAATATATCAAATTATGCATATCAAGACTTCTTTTGAAACCATCGACAATGATGTCTGCTTCCATAGCAGTGGATGGAAAGTTCCAATTTTTAAAACACATGTGTTCTTTAGGTTCTTTGTTGTTTTTATAAGCTCGTTGACATACACAGCAGTACTTATTCCTTACGCCAATAAACAGAATTTTTCGTGTTTTAGCTCCAACAATACAAGCCTAAAAATTAAATTAACTACTATATTTATATACTACAAAATATAATTATTACTGAGTCTAATCACTTGACACTTACAACTCCAGAAAGAGCATTGTACTTGGTTTTGTATGATCGTTTAGACCAAGCGCCATCTGCTATCACAGCAATCATTGGTCTACCTTCAGCATCGACATCATTATTTTCAATAGCAATTTTCGCTTCTTCTTTGCCAGCTAATTCCATGTCTTCCCATGATAATTCGTTCATGTGTGTAGAAATATCGTTATGAAGTAACTGATATTTACTATTTGACATAACAGGCATGTTCGTTATAGCTCCTAATTCTTCAAGTTGTGCATGCCTATATAACATTAAACATTAAATTATAATAATTTATAATTATATAAGAATTATTAGAAAATGTATGTTATAAAGTGGCATAATTAACGTAAAAAATTGGAATATAAAAATATAATTTAAATTTCTTCTTTTAAAATTATGCCACTGATGTAAAAAAGACGATTTAATCTTACCCTTGTCCTATATTTACAGCAGCTGTCACCATTGCAATATTAGTGTTAAATTTAGTACATGGTGCTTCAGAATATATAACTTCTTTTTGGTGACAAAAATTGCAGGTAAAATAAAATGAGCTTATAAAGCCATTTCTTACTTCATGACTAAAATTTAAATTATTGAAAGTACAATCAAATGGAGAATGATTAATTAATTTTATAGATTTAAAGATGTGATTTATGTCTACAATCCGCCTTCCTTCAAGATTAATTTCATCTGCTTTATCTACGTCATTACTATTTTCCATCGCCAAAGGTAAAGCAAAATCTTCCATAGTGTCATCAGAATTCATGACTCTAAAAAATACGTTGTAAATTAATATGAATATTATACTATAAAAACACTTCCTTAGTGGCTATATTGTTGTAGGTATACTTACACACGAACGTCACGATTTAATATTACATTTTCATTATTTTCAATTCGATCAATTGCTTTTTTCTACAAAATAAAAATTAATATTATCTCTATTAGGTTAGGTTTGTAAAAAAAATATTTTGAAATTGTTATTTTTTAGTCAATATTTAGCCATTAATTTGGAGTAACGACCTCCTAACTAAAACCTATATTATTTATTTATTTATTTTAAATATATTAGTTATGAGTTTGTTAAACAAATTAACACTTACCTTTTTTTGATTAAATTCAGCTATATTACCCTTTCTCTTGGGTGCTTTGCTAGGGAAATATTTCTGTTTTTTACCTTTTCGCCAACTACTATTACTATTCATTTTTTTAAATGTCAAAAAAACAATACAAAAAGAAACGTTTATGACACGGTTACACGAAACACAGGCTCAATTCAATCGATTACATTTAGAAGACACATGCGCGCGTTTGCTAATTTGGAAGTGAATTGGAACACAGAATAAAATGTTTTATTGTTCATTTCAAAATGGTAATACGATTTACGAGACATAATATTGTAACACTATTGTTATACATTTCATAAACATATATTATATTGTATTTACTGATTTCCTAGTAAATAATATTATCGGTAGGTATTTACTATCTATAAATCTAATCGCTAATGTGTTTATAAATAATATTCGTCGCGGCGTAGTGTCCGACGCCGGTGGAGTCGCGCCGCGTCTAGCATTCCCGCACTCGCATGCACATGTCAATATAATAAAATTATGGCCATTTACAAATTTACTTTTTGAACAGAAATATGCTTCCGTTATGACAAGATTGTGAGATTTTGGTTGGTCCGATTTTTATTCTGTAAAAACCTCAGTATTGCTTGACATCTTTTCCAGATCTTGATCGAGGCATTTTCCAAAATATGAATTTATGACTTTGGTATGATAAAAACAAATTTTCCAAATTTATAAATTTTTTCTTGTGGATATCTAAGGTAAAAATTTATATTTTAAAAAACGCCTCGATCAAGATCTAGAAAAGATGTCGGGAAATCTTGAGATTTTTACAGAATAAAAATCGGATCAACCAAAATCTCACAGTTTTGTCATAACCAAAGGTTTAAAAGCGGTATTTTTCAACCGGCTAGAACCACCTTAACCATTTAATTCATTATCTGTCATTTTTTCATTTGTTTGTTCCCGTGTTCCTGTAAATTAGCTTCTGCAAGTAACAGCCATTTATTATTGCACTTACACGTATATATTTTTCCCACTTCAGGGTGCCTATCGATCAATGGCGTACCTAGTTACCGCTGCAGGATCAACAGAGGCAGTTGCCTCGGAGCGCAAAATAACAAATAAAATAATATTGGTTTTATATAATTGTAAATTTATTTTTATTAAATTTGAAACAAAATATTTAATGTGATAGAAATGTGATTAGGTTAATCTTATAAAAAATACCTAACGGCTAACATAAATTTGGTCACGACTCACGGCAAAGTTTTAATTACAAACATCGAAGATGAAGAATCGAATTTATATATACCTAAGGTAGGGCAAAAAATAAATTTTGCCTCGTGTCGCTGACAAGGGTAGTTACGCTACTGACATCGATGTATATGCTTGCAGACTATAGAATCGCGTAAATTTTATGTCATTGTGAACAATAGTATGTGTTCATTCAGTTCATTGAGTTATTCATCTTGAGCTGGTGATGGCTCGTTAGTCGTACCATTGATTATAAATACTATAAAATTATAGTATTTATAATCAATGGTCGTACGTTCGCGGGACTGTTTTGTATTTTCTTATTACAAAATTGTATCTTTTTTATAGTGCTAATAATGTGAGCGTACCGATTGGCCGATAAGTCAATTCGCCGACATACACATTAAATCATTTAGTTCAAAATAAATTTTACTTAAAAAATATATTTTTTTTATTGATTTAAATTATATTTGTATAAATCATGAACATTGTTCAAGTTAACTATCAAATATATATAAAAAATACCTAACCTTACAAGCATCTGTTTTCTAAAAGAAAATGGATCATTATTGCCGTGTGCCCGTGTCCATAAGTATTCCAAAATAAAAATCATACTGAATATTATTATTTAAAACGTTATTAAAAAAGCTAAAAAGTATATTATATGTATTATATTATATGGCATTCAACTTGATATATTAAAAGTATTAAGTGCTAAACCTTTCTTTTGAAAATGATAATATTTCTTCTAATTTTCTTTGTTTAGTTTTCATCTTATTTTGTGGCCAAAGTTTTTTTGTACTAAGACTTAAGAGGTCGAGCTCGAAGTTTGTTTATTAAATAAAATTAATTTTGTATTTTGTGAAACTACGATTTGTCGGCGAATTGGAGCTTTTTCTATTTCTACCAGAAACTAGTTTTCGCGTCTGCGAAACGAGTAGACGGCTAATTGGGTGTTGACGAATCGGGCCTAAATCTTTGGTTCAAAGCCGCTAAGGTGCTAACGGATACCAGTTCTGCAGGTAAACGGATGTCTAGCCATATGGCTTCAAATTTCCAATTCATTTTAATATTTATTGTCATATTCCCAACAATCACTTCATTACTATTACATTTTTTATATTATGACAATTATAAGGCTACCATTTATTATTATATTTTTATAATGCGCTCAAAGGCATTATTCGCATTTCTATTATTTGTTTTCTATGTATCTTTATTAGTTGTTACCATCAAATAAAATATCACTAATAATATATATATATGTGCAATTTAATTATTAATTAAATTATTATTTTATACCTAACTGTTCGAGTAGCGTGAGGGCGTTCTGTTTTCAAATTGGAAACATCGTTGTGTACGCGTCTATAAATACTTAATTATAACATGTCAACCCCTCGATATCACCGTTGTACACAACAGCTCTTCAGTCTCCATTATTAAATCAGTTTTATATAACTTAATTCATCCGGTTTCCTCATTTAGTCATTCTTACATGGTTTCATATAATTATCCTTCATCCTACTTCCTAATATAAATTTTATTGATAAAATAAATAAGTATACCTATAAATGGTAACATTTCATTAAAATAAAAAAGATTAAGTACCTACATACTACTACATTGGTAATTAAATTTGAGTATTCACGAAATAATAAATCTGAAAAAAACCCATGTGATATAAATCGATAAAATATTTTAAAAGTTATGATAATTTTAATATATCAGTAGGTATTAGGTATTGTAATATGTTAAGTCTTGTAGAATAACAGATAGTATATGATATGTACTATATAAAAAAAATATATATATATTATAGGACTAATAAATACATAGTAAGTATTATTGATTTTTTTTTAAGATTATTATTCATACATAATACAATAATGCATATTTAAATTTGTATCAAATTTTATTTTATTGACTTAAACAACGTCTAGGTATAAAAATAGCAGAAAATGGAGATGGAGAAATAGTGACACCATCTTGATGCTTATCAGGCAATTGGACTCCGTGTGGAATTCGTATCTCAAAATTTTGAATTAATTTGGCAATGAACATAAATATATTGGTCTTAGCCAATATCTCGCCTAAACATCTTCTTCTACCTTTAGTTTAAAAATTGAAAATCAAACATTAATATGTCGTTGTTTTATGTTACGTAAAAACGTATAATAAAGGTATACACAATACTTACCTACGCCGAATGGCATAAACCAACTGTCATTTATAATTTTTCCAGTATTGTCCAAAAATCTTTCAGGTCGAAATACCTTAGGATCACCCCAATGCTGTTCATCCATATGAACACTCCAAATACTCGCCAATACTAATGTATCCTAAACATTTTTATAATAATTATTTCTAATAATTTCATATAAGTATAATTAACACAAGTACTATTATACTTTTGGTATTATGTATTCTTGTAGGCTGGTTTTTCGAATAGTTCTATGAGCGATTGCTAACGGCGCCACGTTACTATGTCTCTGAACTTCCATTAATACGGCTTCAAGATAATTCAATCTGTGCATAGTTACCAATTATGTTAAAAATATTATTAAAATAATGATGTATAGTTAAGTCTTAATCTTTGTACTTGTTTTTATCTGCAAGATGAATTTCTCGATCTCCAATTACCGCATCTATCTCTGCGTGTACTTTGGCTTGTATATCTTGATGTTTAAGTAAAAGTAAAATAACGAATGATAACATACTGCTTGTGGTTTCCGAGCCAGCTAAAAATAAATCCAATAATATAACAAGAAGCTGTTCTTCTGAAAATGACCCGGGTGATTCTTTGTTTTTCTCAATTTCCTTTAAAAATGCACTTATAAAATCTTCCTGATCATTTATCATGTATTTGTGTTCTTCTACTGATTCCTACAAGACATTTTAAATAGAATAATAAATACACTAAAATTAGTTGATTATAGACCAACTATAATTTGAAATTACTTTTAAAAATGTGTAGAACTCGTTTATTATTTGTTTGAGGTATTTGTATCCAGAACATTTGGGAGCTAAAAACCGAATGAATGGCATCTGGTTTAATATTCCTCCTGACATATCCAACATTCTAAAACTAACATGTACTAATTCCATAAGTCTTGCAAGTCTACAGTCGTTCAATGCAAATCTATGACCAGCTAACATCGCCCAAAAACCGTTTAAAACTGATACGTCGAATAAACCATAAACTTCAATTGGTTTACCATTCTAAATAAAATCCATTACAGTGAATAGTTTATTTATTTTATTTGTAAAAATGACATACCTCACATTTTTTCGATATATCTAACATGAGATCGTTAACTTCTTCGATTATAATTCTTTCCATTAAATCACCACCGAATCCCATTTTTCGTAAATGTTGCATGCAAAATTTTCTCTGTTCAGTCCACGTTGGTCCATCCACAAATACTATACCTTATTTTTTAAAATTTTTGAATTAATGTGAAATGTTTAAAAATGTTGTTTTGACAAACTCACCTAATCTCTTATTAAAAGCTCGGAATCTGAAAAAAAATCCATCTGGTCGGCCATCAAAGTCGTCTTTGCACAATACTTGCCGTACTGCATCATACCCAGAAACAACAACTGCTTCTATTCGACCAAGTTTTACAGAAAACACTTGACCGTAACATTTGGCCAAATGATCCCAAACTAAGTGATAGAATCCTAATTTATCTCTGAGTTTTCGTATTTCTAAATAATTACCAAGCAAAGGAATTCTTGTAGGTCCTATAAAAATTTTGTTCATTCATTAAATAATAATGTTCTTTTTTATTATTTACAATTTTTTTGTTATAATGTTTTATATTTATTCCTCAATATAGTTGTATCAAATATCAATTAGATACTATATTCTATCATTCTGCCTTTCAGTATATAATTGTATAAGTTCTAATAGCAATTTTGCAAAATATTAATGTATTTATGTATATTAGGTATACATTAAATAAAATATTTATTATTTGGTATTATTTTATCTATTCATGTTAATCACTAATATACCTATTCGGTATTCCACAGTTTTAATATTCTGAATAGAGATGAAAGCCAAAATTAGATAAATTAAAATAAATTTTATATTATTATTATGTTACATAGGTAACAATGTAATATACATTAACATGATATATTTACATCGATTTCGGTATAGGTAAATAAAAATCGTCTATATAAGTGTATATATTTTATATATTATATATTTTATATATTTATATATTTTATTTTAAAAAAATGCGATTTCGGGAAGGCTATGATTTGGTTATAATATTATTACTATGAATTATGATAATATAGTCATACAAAAAATATCCATATTTATTCAAAATTGACAATGAACCTTTTAAATGAAAAGGATTAAATTTACTTCTTAGTTCTTGGTTTAGATTTGTTGAGTTATGTATATACTATAGAGGTTTAAAAATACACAAGGTACCTATTGAAAACATTATATTTGTTCTAACACTTTTAACCGTACCATTTAGTAAAGAACATTAAGTAACGTTTAAATTCAAACTTACTATTTACATTTAATAAAAATAAATTATTACAAAGTGGAATCTATAACGGTGTCAATGACTATTGTATAGGCAATGAAAACTTGTAGGCCTCCAACATAATGCACATTATCTTTAGATACGACCACCGTTAGACGAAAGAAAATAACAAACCCATTATTTGTTATCGATTACCTGCGATCACCTAACATAATTTATACATATTGTTTCTTTCAGAAAATAAACGAGGTAGGGTTAAACATCCTATTTACACCTGACCTATCTCAAGATCTAAACTTGTTTCTAGGTCAACGGTTTTTTTCCTTTTTTTGTCTTCTCTAAATTAATGATTCTCAAACAATGCTACACCCCTTTAGATGCCAGCCACCAGGTGCATTGTTGCCTGTTGGTATGCATAATATTAAAATTAATTCATTTTATTTTAAAAGAGTAGCACCCACACGATTATGGTATTCTTTGGTACCTATATATGAAAATATTTTGTTATGATGTAATATGAAACGGATCAATAAAAAAAATATTACCATGAGAAAGTTAGGCCTCTTCTCAAACTACTAACCTTGAATATGATTTTTTACGTATTAATAGTTCAACATCTTCAAAATTACTTTTTATCGAATTAATTTGAATCTAATCTATATCTTTAATACCGCGTATATGAGTATAAAATATTTATTGAAACCAAGAAATATGACACACAATGATGTGCATACGCTTCTTGCAAAGAATATTTTCAATCATAATTTGTTTACCTACAAGATTTCATGAGAAAATATTCGGGTAAGATTAAAATCAATAATTTTATGTAATACTTAAAATTAAATAAAGTTTTAATGATATGTCAATTAAAACTAATAAATATTTTCATAAAAAAAAAATACTAAGTAATTGTAGACATTTTTTTTTATTTTATTAGCAAGTAAGCATACTAGAAATGATTAAAATTTAATGAAATACAGTTTTAGTTACATTTTAAAAAATTCATTATTATTTGTAATTAAAAATGATTAATGTATTGCTACTAGTGTTATTACGTTTAACACGTTTAGGATAAATTAAAAAAAAATATTGTTGCCTTTTACAATTTGAATAACAAGTATGTATTAGGTACTTTTGCTGAAAGATATTACAGTTTAATTTATTATAATGAATTCAGTAGAATCTGTAAATACACTAATACACTTTGTAATTATAATCTCAAAAATTAAATTGACAAAATATATAGTTTTAAATACCTACCTATTGATTAATTTAAAATATCCAACAATAAATATATTATATACCTGCGAGTAGGTATTGAAATGCATAAAATCAAAAAAATATTGTATTAAAAAAATACATAATATTAATATCACATAAATAATAAAAATAAAATAATAATATACTTACCTACACATGTATGTACTATTGTACTATGTATAATATTAAATCTATTAATAATTGAAATATCTTACCAATTGGATATTTGTGAGGTGTAATAATATCTAAGATACAACTAATAATAATAACAGAAAAAACTACGATTATGAAAAACATTTTACACTGACGATTAAAATTATTATAAGACGTAGGTAGGTAGGTAGTGTTTTCTGCAGCGTGATGTCTATACACTGAAAGAACGGATTGAGGGAGAGATGTTGACTGGCATCCAGTTTATTTTTTAAAAAAACCATATTACTTGGAAGGGGTCTTCCGTTTATTTCCTTTTATTTGTTCCTTTATCTACGATTCTCTCTGTATTTTGGCGATCTTATCCAAAACCATTCACAAATAAATAGAAATACTTTTTGTTGGACACTGAAGACATATTTACATAACATAACAAATTATATTTATATATATTATGTATGTATGTATATAGTTATTATATGAATAATTTTAAAAATGAAACTATTTTGATTTTTAACCAAAAACATTGATTCATCTGAAAACATAAATTATCATATTAAGTGAATAAAATATATTATTGAACAATAGTACCTATATGATGTATATATATACTATTTACAGTCATCTATTTCAGATTTATACAATTTATTATATACGTGCTATTATACCCACTTACAATTTACTATACATTATTATTTATTTTTAACTGAACAATTGTATATTTATACTTATTTTTATATTGGGCAACTAAGGAAATATTTAGGGATACTAAACACTACTAGGCCTATTTTAATTTTAGCACTCCCAGGTGCTAAAAAAATAGGAAAATTTTTCTTTTATCTATAATTATCACTATTTTATTAATTATTTACATTTTTAATGTCTACAAAATAGTTGGGTATTATAATTATATATTTATAGTTATTTACAATTTAATTTAGTGAAATAAGGACTATATAGGAGTAACTTGAAAGTGAGCGGCAACATTACCTATATAATATAATATAATCATAGGTACAAACTTAAATTACTTATATAAATTATAAATATAGTTCATAACTAGTCAAATTTCAACAAAAATATACTACTTCTTAAAAAATGATTTTTATGTACGAAAATTCTTTATTAAAAATATTGTTTTGTAATATAAAATTAACAAAAAAAAAAAATTACGGGCATGCGCAATTAGTATTATAGCTACTAGCTAGGTAACCGCTCTGTTAGGTACAGTATAGATGAGTATAATATAATATGTATGTTCGATACAGTATCGACTATCGAACATAGACCATATTATTATATATTTATAGTTTAGGGAATGTACGCAACTCGTCTATATGGTATCGAGTTTACTTAGTCATTGAGTATATACTGTATATAATATTCAGTATAGGTACACAGTAATGAATGTATTTAATTTGAAGTCAATTATAATTATAGTTCATCACATATTTACATATGAAAAACAATTCTCAAACAAAGACAGTCAGCTATACATAATCATAGGTTCATAGCTTATATTATTATAGGTATTTTTTATTAGAAATTTATAACATATATTATAAGCTATTGGCAATTTATTTGACTTATTTAAGTTATTAATATATAGTTAATATGGTATACCTAATGGCTAATGCCTAAATACCTAATATGGTAAGTTAAATTAAAATTTTGGAAAAAATTGCACCTATAAAATTATGTGAAATGTTGTATTTTTTTAATGAGCAAAAAAAAATTATAAACACTAAAAAAATAAAATAGTTCAAAAATGTAAAAGTTCAAAATTACGCCAAATATATATATATTTTTTAAAAACACTCATCATTTTTATAAAAAATGTTGATAGCAATATTCAATTTACATTAAAATTAAAATTTTAACTTGATTTCAACAATATTATTCGAACGTTGTTAAAATGATCTTACTTCATTAATGGTCGACTTTTTTATGTTTTGTGAATGTTATATTGTTATGAATAACGTATGTGGTATGTTTAAAATGTTTTAAAAAGACAGTATAAATTTAACTTTTTTTTTAAATGTTTTAGGTACTTATTTAATTTAAAGAAAATTGTAATTTAAATATTTTATAAATAGTTCACATAAAATATGTATTAAGTTGTATGCTCATCATTTACTAAATGTTAATTGACATATATATAATTGAATTATTTTTTTATAGTACCTAAATAAAATAATAAAAAGTAAATAAATAGGTAATCATCTTATAAGGAGCTATGTTTTACCTAATAATAAATAATGATGTTAAATATTTTATAAATTTTATTTACGTTTTACACTAAGATATTAATAGGTAAAGGTATTACATATTACCATATTAGTATGAATATTGTATAGGTATATGAATGTATAACACCTAAACTTATCTAAACTAACGATACTTGTTTAACATAGAATAGTCAATAGATTATAGATAAGCTGAATAATAGTAATATGTAGATAGGTCATGGGTTAGATAAGTATTCATTAGTTAATGACATTATGCCTTTATGTGTAATGTGTATAGTATAATATTATGTTCTATTGTTGTATGGGATGGATTAGGAAGACTGAAGACAATAATAATTTGATATCAACAATTTTTTAAGGGAATAATTATTTTTAAACAATTTCTATGAATGTACATACCAATGGGTATTACATTATATAATAATATGCTTAGATTTTTGATTTTATATCTTTTCAGGTACCTAGTAAAATAGATCTAGTTGCATAGGCGGATATTGGGGGGGACTTGGGGGGCTTAAGCCCCCCCAGAACGTAGTCAAGCCCCCTCGGAAGGTTCTAGTATCTCTAGTATATCTTCTAGTATCTTTGAAGTGTCTAATAATGTGTTGACGCTAATGGATATGGTAAAAATGTTGAGCCCCCCCACGGATATGACCAAATATCCGCTTATGAAGAGTAGATTATATAAGTTGAAAGTAAAAAATTCTCAGTAGATAGTATAGAATATACAGTTCTTAATAATTGAAAAAAACGGAAATTTTTAAACAAAATCAATTTTTATAAAAAGCGGGTAAGTGAGTATCGCTCTGCTGTACATTAGGGGGTGGGGTGGACCTCGGAATATGGTAGGTTAAATTTGAATGCAATGATAGGTATCATTGTATACGAAAAACGATTCTGAACGAAGATGATTTGTCAGTCTAGGATATATTATATTTAAATATTGTCATTTATTCTATTTTGAAACAAATAGTATAGTTACTATATGTTACTATAGTTACTTTATAGTATCTGTTTATTAATAAAAAAAGTATTTGGCAACATACGCATAATGAGAGTATGAAATTTAATTTAAATTTTGACATATTTCGTTTAAATTTGAACTTTAAGCACTTATAAAAAAAAAATGTGACTAACGATTTCGGATTTTTTTTTATCACTTTAAGAACAACTTATAAGAAACCTTGTATTAAATTTTCAAGATTTTCTGGCCACCCAAAAAATTTTTATCGGAATTTGAAGAAAAAAAATTTAGAAAAGTCGAAAATTTCAATTGTCTATAAGTAGCTTAAAAATGGTTAAAATATTTTGAAAATTTAACCATAGATAGATAACTATAATATAAACATTTGGTGAAAATTTCAAGTATTTACAATGATTCGTTTTTGAGTTACAGCAAAATCAAAAAATCGATTTTGTCGAAAAGTGGTTTTTCGTAAAATTGCCATTTTTCTGTCATTTTTTTTTGTTTTTCTCGATTTTTTTGAAAATTTTACTTTTGACCCCCCAAAGTACCAACTAGATGAATTTTCCTATTTAAAGAGGGGCTGAAGTAAAAAATCGGAGCATTATTACTGCCCCAAATGTTGTCGTCAGACACAAAAAAAAAAAAAAAAAAACACACATCATTGTAAAAGCAATACATTCATCACTTCGTTCAGAATCTAAAAACTACCTATTTCCTTATTTTTTTGTTATTTAAAAACCAATAATCGTAGATAATTAATAACATTTTTTTAAAGTTATTCTTTTAATTTTTAACACAAGTACAAATATTGATGTATCTATTCGAAGTATTAAAAAATACCTAGCAAAAATTACCTAATGATGATGTAGATAATAAATAAAATAGTCTGTACGTGATAGCTATAAACCTAGTTTAGTCTATAAACCTATAAGAGTATAAGACAATCTTCTATATAAGATTGTATGGCCTGACAACAAATGGAGAGCTGAACGAGAAACCACTATTGACTACTATCACAGAACACTACAACTATGCAAGCGTTTTATTATTATCTAGAATCTAGACAGTGTTATGAAAAATACTTTTAAAATGTATTTGAGTAGGTAATTACTCAAATTAATAATCAAATACTTAAAAAACAAGGTATTTAAAATACCACTTACTATTAACAGTAAAGCGAGTAGTAAAGTATTTGAAATAATCTTCATGTATAGGTATATAAAAAAAAAGCGGGTAAGTGGGTATCGCTCTGCTGTATATTAGGGGATGGGGTGGACCTCAGACTATGGAAGGTTAAATTTGAATGCAATGATAGGTATCATTGTATACGAAAAACGATTCTGAACGAAGATGATTTGTCAGTTTAGGATATATTATATTTAAATATTGTCAAATATTCTATTTTGAAACAAATAGTATAGTTTTTATATTATGTTACTATGGTTACTATGGCCAACATTCGCATTATGAGCGTATGAAATTTAATTTAAATTTTGACATATTTCGTATAAATTCGAACTTTAAACACTTATAAAAAAAAATTGTGACTAACGATTTCGGATTTTTTTTTATCACTTTAAGAAAAACTTATAAGAAACCTTGTATTAAATTTTCAAGATTTTCTGGCCACCCAAAAAATTTTTATCGGCATTTGAAGAAAAAAAAACTTAGAAAAGTCGAAAATTTCAATTGTCTATTAGTAGCTTAAAAATGGTCAAAATATTTTGAAAAATTAACTGTAAAGAGATAACCATAATATAAACATTTGGTGAAAATTTCAAGTATTTACAATAATTCGTTTTGGAGTTACAGCAAAATCAAAAAATCGATTTTGTCGAAAAGTGGTTTTTCCGTAAAATTTCCATTTTTCTGTCATTTTTTTTTTGTTTTTCTCGATTTTTTTGAAAACTATTAGAAAATTTTAATTTTGACCCCCCTAAAGTACCAACTAGATTCAATTCCCTATTCAAAGAGGGGCTGAAGTCAAAAATCGGAGCATTATTACTGCTCCAAATGTTGTCGTCAGACACAAAAAAAAAAAAAAAAAAAAAAAAACACACATCATAGTAAAAGCAATACATTCATCACTTCGTTCAGAATCTAAAAAAAGATTCAATTTAATTCTAGGTATTTAGGTTTATTAATCAAAAATGTTAGTGTTGCATTTTAGAAAGCATTATTTTTTCAAAATGCTGATTGTTCGTTATTTTTTAATAGACGAAAACTAAAACCGATATCGAATTGTCCATAAATAAGAAAATGAGTAGTATAATATATCATACTATAATATTATATAATTATTTTATAATGTTGAAGCATGACGACGACGGCACGATATTTTAATTTTTACGAGGATTGCAAATGGAAACAAATTAAGAATAAAAAAAATATTTTAGATATCATTCAAATACTTCAAAATAAAAAGTATTTAAAAAAGTAATAATATTCAATAAGAAAAAAAGTAATTGAATATTTAAATCAAATACTCTATATAAGTATACAATACAAAGTACCTATTTGCTTAAACACCTACTTTACAACATAAAAACATAATCTAGATAATGACCGTTGTTTCATTGTTATTTGTTTGGTGACCGCCATCCGCCATAGATAATGGCGTTCGTTGTTGAACCTAACCTCAGTAGTCAGGTACCACAGATACATAATATTACCAAGGTGGATATACCTATTATATCCACCTTGTATAGTACAAAAAATTATACTACCTCCATAGTCCATGACCACCATGGCAACATAAACACCGCATGCAACAGCGTGTATGAATAGTATGATATACCAGCAGAGACGCCGACTGTGATTAGTGAGTACTGAGTGGTGAGTTTTTAATTTTTTATTAGTAATTTTACTAGAATTGTAATTCGCATTGCTCGTTTATTCATGATCAAATAATTACTTTATCGTAGTATCGCCTAACGCTCAACATAAAGTATGACAAATCACAATTTTGAATTCTCACTACACAGAATTTGTTTGTTGTCCAAGCAATAAGATTTCAGTCGACCACCTGCTATCCAGACTCCAAAGTCCAGAGTAGGTTAGTAGAGTTTTTGTTCTGTCTATCGGTTTTATTGTTTTTCATTAATTCAATTTTCATTACAGAAAGGCTCATAAATAGCTGCATAACTGTTAAGTGATTACGTTGTCGTCACACGGCAAACGTTCTGTCAAGGATCAGTCATTTCACTGTTTAAGTTTGCTAATATACCTACCATTGACTATCATGTCTGATGATCTGTCCAGAAACTCGGATGACAATGATCCAAGTATTTGGGTAAATTATTACCATTTACCATGACAATTATTGAATGGAAATGTTAGTATTCATTGTTTTGTTATAGGGCATCACCGCACATAATAGCAGCTCGCCTGAAATAATCAGTTGTTCAATTAAAAATCTAGGTAAATAACTAACATGATTTTATGTTAGATATGATTGAATAATGTAATGTACAGGGCATAGGCGTGCGCAGGATTTTATGTCGGGTGCAGCATACATTTTTTATCGGTCCATAAAAACAGTAAGCAGCCCACTTATTTCCTTTATATAGCCTTCCCCCTGACTTCTGTTTAGCCCCACTGTGTAAAAATTTAATATTTTATAAGTTCATATTATAATCATTTGTGTACACGATTCATTATAGGGTATATCCCCTTCTCACTCATATAAATTCATCTCTTTATGACTATGCCTATTATAGTTATAAGAAATAGAGTAAATTGTAAATAAAAAGTAATAATATTTTTATGCAATTTAATAATATATAACTCTACTCTTTTATAAATATATTTAACATCACATATAGGTAATAAAATAATATTTATAAGTATAAAGTAATTAATAATAGATTTATATATTACTCATAATATTGGAACTCTTAAGAGTAAGGTATGTAAAATAAAAATAAATAATAGTCATTTTTATGTTGAAAATTATTCATTCTACGTATACCTTTCAAATAAATATCTACCAGCCCACTAAATCCAAAATAAATTGTCAGGTGCAGCGAAAGCAGCATTCGCTGCACCCGTGCGCACGCCTATGGTACAGGGCTTGAAGTATACAGCATTAACCCGCCGTGAGTTGCATCACAGTCTTATGGTCTTTTAGACTGTGAGTTTATTATTTTACTAATAAGTCATTGTGAATAATTTACTTTATTTAATGCATTTTTTTTACGTTTAATGTACATGTTAACCTATTTTTTAAAACTATTTAGAATAGTTAATTATTATTTGTTGAATTTATAGCTTTTTTTAAAGTCTGTAACCGGTCAAAAAGACCGTGTGTGACTATACTCAGTATCAATTTTATTACGTATTATTTTTGTCGGCATCCAATTTTAAATGGAAAAACCAATAAAAACATTATAGCCAGTCACTTACCTCTTATTTTTTCGAAGATTGCAATATTTTCAGAATAATATCAAAACTGTATTGTATTCTAACATATTCTATCAATCAAATTATTTTTAATTTATTTTCACTTTAATCTTAAGTGTAATAGTAGCAGAAATACCAATTTTTATTGTAAAATATAATAAATAAATAAAGTATAATTTTTGTAAATCATTAATAAATGCGTTTATATGTAAGATGTTAAAAAATATATGAGATATAAGAAAACGATCAAAAACACCTTGTGGGACCACATGTGTTATAAACAATGATGTGACTCATAGCGGGTTAAGAATAAAACTATAATATTATATTATAACTCAATAAATTTTAAAACATATTTTATAATATACACTAAAAATAAAGAAACTAGTAACAAAAAAGTATTTCTTTTTTATATTAATGGAGTATACAAAACAATTTTTTTCAATACTTTAACATAATTCTAAGACTTTTAGATGTGTTTTATTAAAGCATGTCTTAAAAAAAATTACTTTGAATCTATTAGAAAATAAATAAGTATTGCATTGAATTCTTGCTTAATTTAGATGTCTAAAATTAAATTTAACATTTTTTTTTCTCATTTTGTAATAAAAATCACCTTATTGATGAGAATATTTAGTATTATAAATACTGAAAAGAATATTTTAATCCTTAAATGAGTTAAATGGTTTACTTATTCCTAAATATCAAGAATATAATATATTCGATACTGATAATCATAATCTGTTATAGTATTTTAAATTTTAAATTGAACAAAATCATTGTCTTATCATAAAAGTAGTAAAAAAAAAATTGGAATTTTTGGTGTTTTTTTTTAATGAATTGCTCGCTTAATAGGTATTATAAGACATAGTTGTTTAATATATTTAATGTACTTTTTCTTCTCGAGCTTTTACGCTCCTTGAAGGACTTTCGCTGCCTCTACTATGTTCTTCCATCTATCTCTGTCAACGCTGTCTGCTATTGTCATTCCCTGGGTGCACTTGCTGAGATCATCATTGACTCATCGCTGCCTAGGGTGACCTCTAGGTCTTTTCCCATTTATCTTTCCTACCAGAGCTTTCTTTAAGATTCCCTTTGATCTCCATACATGCCTTGTTCACTCAATTCGTTTACTCATGAGGTTAATTAATACCGGATTTTTGATAAATTTGTTGTTCTTCTTTATTAGTTCTTCTTCTATACTCTTCATGTTCTAAAATAAGTCCATGTATCCTTCTAAGTACTTTTCTTTAAAAACAAGCCATTTTTTCTTCATCACTTTTGGTAGTTGACCATGTTTCACACGCGTATGTTAATACTGATCGTAAAAACTTAAGTACAAGCGTTCCTTTGATCTTCTAGAGAGGAGTTTGGACTTACCAGTTTTTCAATACCATAGTAACCCTTGTTAGGGGCAGATATCCTTATTTTAATTTTATTATGCATATTATTGTTTTGATTAATGTTCACCTCAAGATTATTTGAAATCGCTCACTTGTTGAAAAGTATAGCTTTCAACTAGTAAGTCTGAGTTATCTCTTGTTAGTCATGACTAAATTTTTTGTTTTGCCCTGGTGTACTTCCAAGCCCATTGGCTTCGCTGCTTTAATTAAATCATTTGTTCTTATCGCGTATTGTCTATAATAAATATATCGTCTGCATAGACAAGGAACGTACAATTGAACAAAATCTCCATGCCTTAACGCATTGGCATTGACCTGACCACCTTCTCAAGCGCTAAATTAAAAAGGACTGGCGACAGCGCATCACCCTGTTAAAGACCAGTTTTAACTTCAAAACTCTCCGATATACTGTTGCCAAACTTCACCTTGCTCAAGGTATGCGTATTGCATTCTTTTATCAGACGGATAAGTTTTTTAGGGATTCCAAATTCCTCTAAGGCCGTCCACAGTTTATCTCGATTTATGTTGTGGTATGCCTTAAGTCAACAAAGTACATCTGGAAATCCTTTCCGAATTCATAAAATTTTTCCATTATTTGCCTAATTCTGAAAATATGGTCAGAAGTGGACTTTGTTCTTAGAAATCCACTTTGATAGTTTCCAATTATGTCTCTAGAGTATACTTCCAATCTTCGTAATAATGCTAGAGATAAGATTTTGTAGCAGGAGTCTAAGAGTGCAATTCCCCTGTAATTACTTGTATCCATAGGATCGCCCTTCTTGAACATGGGACAGATGATGGCTGTTTTCCAATCTTCAGGTATTCGGTTGGCGTTCCATATTTCTTTTAGTAGTCCTTGCATTTTAGTAACAATAACAAGTTGTTAGGTACCGATCTTTATTAGCTCAGAATTAATATTATCCTCACCGGGAACTTTATTTTTTTTTGCAAAATCTCGATTAGATCCTCGACCTTTTCACGGTTTGGTTTTCCTCAAAGAGAGGTTGTGCCATATAATATATCACAGTTTCACATTCCTCCGTATCTTCGTGATCAATATTTAGAATAGTCTCAACAATTTTTTGAAACTTTTGAATGATGTCCTCTTCATTTGTAATAAAGTTTCCATCGTGATCCTTGACTATACGGGTTTGAGCTTTGAAACCTTCCTTTATCGATCTGCATTTTTTAAAGAATAATCTTGGGTTGAGGTTGTGTTCTTCTATTTTTTGGCTAAGTGTTTTTTCCGCTGCTCTTTTTTTTTATATTTAAAATATTGTCTCAATATTTTACTTGCTATTTTTTTGTTTTTAATAAATTCTTCTATATTATTAGGAGATGGGTCTTGTATCATTTTTATTCTTGCTTTTGTACGTTTTTCCATGGCTTCCCTACATCGATAATTAAACCATGAGTTATTACTGTTGGATGTGCTTTATTTTTTAAATATTTCAGCTGATTTGTTAATTGAGTTTTTAACTATGTTCCATCTTTCATCAAGGTTTTGCTCTGAATTTTTGGATCTTTTCGTAAATTCGTCATTTAGATTATCTCGGTATATTTTTACTCTCTCTTAATCCTTAGTTTTCTCTATTTCCAGGCGTGTTTTACCTTTTAATTTTTTCTGGTTCCAACTATTAGCCAGTTTGATTTTAAATGATGCTATGACCACTGACCAGGTAGTAGTCTGTGTCTCCATCTGCTCCTCTATAGCTTCTGACTTGTCTAACACTAGTTCTGTATCTTTTATCTATAAGTATATGGTCGATCTGGCTTTTAGTTTTTCCGTCTGGAGATACCCAAGTTTGTTTGAAGATTTCTTTACGTTGAAACTGGGTGCTACTTATTACTAATCCTTTGGTTGAGAAAAAGTTTATTAATCTCAAACCATTATTGCTTTCATTGTGCATTCTTTCCTTTCCTATAGTATGTCTAAACGCGTGTTCACGCCCTACTTAGGCATTTTGGTCTCCAACTAAAATTCTTATGCAGTTTCTAGGTATTAAGTCGTATGCTCTTTCTAGATCTAGATTATCGTAAAAGGAGTCTTTATAATCATTGTCTGCCGTTTCTGTTGGTGCATAACAGTTGATTAATGCTATATTAAAGGGCTTTCCATGAATTATTAAGTAGCATAATCGATCATTGACTGCTTCGAAATTCTTTACTAATTTTAGTATAGAATTTGAATATTTATTTTATATTTATTAATATTATAATAAACTATTTATTTTATATTTTATTTGAATTTGAATATTTTTTTATTTTGAATATTTAGAATTTGTTAGACTTGCTATAAAATCCACTTCGTACTCGTGTCTTCCATTGTCGTTTCCACTATAGAAAACTGTCATGTTATCTGATTTAAGATGTCCAGCCTGGTCATCTTACTTCTTAGAAGGCGACTAACTCTACATTATATTCTTTAATTACACTAGTAATACATTTTAGGGCCCCTGGCTTGTATAGAAATCTTATTTTCCATGTTCCAAATCGAAATATTCCAGGTTTTTCGGTTCCAGTTCCAATTCTATTTCTAAAATTATCTGTTGTTTTCCGAGACTTAATAATAGTAGGTTCCATAACATTAGTTTTTTACTGGGGCGGTTCGTTAGCCCACCACCAAACCCCCAACCTAAGGACCAGCTGAGCCAATCAATTAAGGTCATCTTAGAGCTCGGGGCCCCGGGTTCCCTAAACTCATAGTGCTAATTGCTCAGCACCTCTCTGGGGGGATATAATTTACTAGGTGTTAATTTTTTTTTTCAAAATTTTTAACCTTTTTTTTACCTTATTCAAAACTAACTTATCATATATTTACTTACATTTATTCCAAATATTTAAGTAACTCTAAAGTTTCAAGTAAACTAAAAATATTATAAAATATTTAATTGTTATTTCTTTTAATGATAATTCATAAAAATCTTTTTTTTAAATTAATATTTTAGAATTATTCATAAATGGTGTTATAGACTTCATCTTTTTAATTTATTTAGTATTAAACGGGTAAGGCCTTGTTTCAGTAAGAATAAAAATATAATCAAGATGCTAAGTATAGTAATAGAAAATAATATTTACAGTAAAGATAGTATTAATAATAATAAAATTATAGTTTATAGCTGCTGTTTTGAGGAATAAATTGGCTTAAAATATATCAGATATTTATTTTGATAATATTTTTATACTGGAATCTGAATATCTGATTTTTAAATAATTTTTAAGATTTTTTTCGATGTGTAATCACATAATTATGAGTTAATGAAAAAAATGATTATTGTAATTATTGATAATTTATACAGTATGATAATTATTTTTATATTAAATATGTTATAGACTCCAAAAATGTGAAAATCCTAGAAACTACAAGTTCAAATCAGCAAAACAATTTAGAATCTGATTCCAGTGATTCCCATTTATCCGGTGTTAAAGTCATCAATTGTACTGAAGAAAATCTTGATAATATTGATGCTGCTATATCAAGTGCTGAAACATCTTTAAAAACTGTTGATAAGTATCCTGATAATCTAGAATCGCCATTGCTACAAAATGATTATTTATTAAATAATGTTAAACCCATGTCTAAAGTTATTGGTAATGGTGATATTAATGAGGATGAAAAATCAAGAGCTGAAAAGAATCCAATTCAAAATGAAACTGAAACAGTATCAAGTCATTTAATAAATAATAATGATTCAAGTAGTAGAATGGAAACTGATGATGATATAAATATAGTCTCTGCCGTTAACATTAACAATGAATCTGATGTTGGTTTGAATTTTACTTCAAAAACTAATGTGATAACATCAACTCCCACAACTGACAAGAGAAGAATGAAAAGTTTACTATCTTCTAATTCTCACCGTGTTCGTAAATCTCTTCGTACATCTGAATCAGAATTTAATAATACTGCATTTATAATAGTTCCATCTATAATAGAAAAAGTTGATCCAACATATAGTTACATAGTTTCTGATAGCAGAATACAAAATTTTATAAAAGAAGGAAAAATGATGCCAGATGATAATATTTTAGATGCTTATGACCCGACAGAAATAGATGAAATTATCAAAGATGAAATTATTTTAGGTACACGCTACTATTTAGTGAAGTGGAAAAAATGGTCTAGAGGATTTAATACATGGGAACGTTATGGTGCTTTATATAAGTCACAAAAACTCTTATTTAAATATATTCAAAGTAAAAAGACTTATAAACGTGTAAATAGTTTTCAACATGCCATTGATGGAACTCTACTTATGATGTCTAGAAAAATTATCTCCCATTTATTTGAAACATTTAGAACTGAGTCTGGTTTATCTCTACCATCATATTTACCTGAAGATATGAGTGGTTTATTTAATTGTCTCGATGTTGGTTCTATAAGCGTTCAAAAGTATAAAAATGAATGCTTTCAATGGTTTTTGTCTGTTATTACTTTCGGTTATTTAAGACAACAACAGTCAGTCAAACTTAAACAGTGGGAAATCGACATTAATGTAGTAACTCAAGGTTATAAAATCAAAGTAGAAAATAACATGGATCTTGAAGGGCCACCAAATTCATTTGTATATATTAATCAGTATGTTCCTCAAGCCACCATTACTATACCAGATGATCCTCCCATTGGATGTATTTGTAAAAAAAATTGTCAATGTCCTGAAGAATGTTGTTATGAAATGTCGGGTTGTTTAAAAGCTTACGATCAAAATAAGAATATTATAGTAACTCCGGGTAATCCAGTATTTGAATGTAATAAAAAATGTAAATGCTCGTCTTCTTGCTCCAATAGGGTTGTTCAACTTGGTAGCAAAGTAAATGTTTGTATTTACAAGACTAGAAAATATGGCTGGGGCGTTAAATCTACCCAAAATATTCAGAAAGGTCAATTTGTAGGTAAATATATTGGTGAAATTATCACAGTTGAAGAATCTGAACAACGTTTAAGAAGTGGTTCATCTTTATTGGAATATATGTGGAGTTTGGACTTTGATGATTCACAAAATTATAAATATACCATTGACGGCACACATTTTGCCAACTTTACTTATTTTATAAATCACTCATGTAATGCAAACCTAAATGTTTATGCTGTATGGGTTAATTGCCTTGATAGAAATCTTCCACAATTAGCGTTATTTGCTAGTAGAGACATTTCAGCTGGTGAACAGCTCACTACTAATTATTTTTTTAGAAGTAGTAAAACTTCTTTGAAAAAAAGTGGTACTAGATGTCAATGTGATATGAAAAACTGCCAAGGTTATTATTTTTAAGAATAAAAAAATTGACATTTTTATTATTAGTTAATTATTTTTATTTAACTTATCCTTTATATTTATAAGTTAAATACTATTTGATGTATTTTATTATTTTAGTTAAGATATAGACTGAATTGAATTGTATTTTTTGTATTAGTTATATTTTACATATGTAAGTATATCATTTAATGTAGTTGATAACTATTTTGTACAATAAATTCATAATTCTGTACTATATTAATATTAGTTAATTAAGAGAACTCGAAAAAATGTAACATTTATTATATTATTTTTAATTTGTTCAAAGTAGAGGTTTTAAAATTTAAATTATTAGTTTTACTAGTATAAAGAATTTATACAAATTTTCTTATTTATTGTATGAAAAATTATACATTTAATTTATATATTTTTAGTTTAAAACAGTTACAAAATGTTTTTTTTATGTATATACATTTTTTATAATAGATAAAAAGCTTTGATCCTCAACTTAAAGGGTGGGAAACTAAAATGACTAAAATTAAAATCCCCCATTACTTTTAAAAATACGTTATTAGGAATAACAAAAAAAAAAAAAGTAGAAAAATAAGGAATTTTTACTTAAAACTAATTTTTGACTAAATCTATTTTAATTTTTATTGTAACTCAAAAATGAAAAACATTAAAAAAATATATAGAATATTCATATAAGAATTTTGATATAATTTTGTAAAAGATTTTTTCTCTTTATTTGAATAAATTTTTTATTTGTGAATAAATTGATGCATGATTACCTATAAATTTACCTATAATTACGAGTTTTTATCTAGAGCATCAATAACAATTATTTATCCTCAGTCAATCTTTTGTTATTCAAAAAATGCTTATAGAAACTTAAAACATTCTACTGTAACTTTAAATATTATTGTCTATTTACAATGGTCAATGCAGGGGCGGATCCAGACCAAGATAACAGGGGGGGGGGGTGATTTTTAAAGGGCACACATTAATTTTGATAAAGTATTTATTTAGGTGCATATATTATATGTTATTTTCCACAGTCTCGTACAACACAAAAAAAAAATATTTTTTATAGTAATAGTATAATAAAAAATATATCACTATAATTTCGTTGAAATATAATTAAGTCAAAAACTGAAATCGGGGGCTTCAAACTATTTTTTTTTTTTTTAAAGAACGGAGGGGGCGATCGCCCCGATCGCCCTCCTCTGGATCCGCCACTGGGTCAATGACATTTTCTAAATATTTATTTTAATTTTAAGTTGTTTATATCACGAACCAATATTAACACATTTTGACGATAAGTTGATATTGACTAAATTTAATAACAATAATATTATGGTTCCCAAATTTGGTTCATTCATAATCAGTGACATGCCAAAGTAAGCTTTTTAAAGGCAACTCAAGATTAAAATAGCTGGATTTTGGGCTATAGATTTAGTGCAATAGAATAATATTTTTATAATTAAGTAAAAAAAAAAAATGTTTCTTCAATGCTGTGGGTATACGGTTACAAATAACTTTGTATATATATATATATATTGATTGCAATTTAAATAAAATTAAGTGAATACTGACTGTTGGTAATTTAGAAAATCATCAACTTGGTTTATGCTCAGTTTGCATTCAAAGAATTGGTATCAAACACGTACGTATTTGATTTCTTTTTGCAGTTTCTTAGTAGAGTATACACTTCCGTAACATAAAATATTTAGGCTATCAAACTAATAAGTTTGGTACTAGTACCAAAACATGAAAAATAACATTGGTAAAACAATATTGCATTAGCAAGTTAATACTGTTTTCAGAAGACTTCTCAAAAAATATTACTTCATATTTACTGTGATGGCAATGCTGAAAGTTTTACAAAACTTAAATTAATAATCTGTCGGAGAAAAAAATTACCTCAATAATTGACATAAAAAAATAACAATAATAAAAAAGTAGTTTTTTAAAATAATTTATAGAATTTCATGAGTTGAATTAACCATTTTTTGGGGGAAAAAATTGATCAATTTCTTGGTATAATTTGAATCTGTTAACTAAATCATCAAAAATTGATAGACTTCTACTTAATTTTGTCTTTAGGTATTCATTATTTAACGAATAACATCCAAAAATTTCCAAACAAATTTGTAACATGCAAATTAAGAGAAATACTAAACATTGCAGATTACAGAAAGTAATAAAAAATTTCCAAGAAAAATTTTATTTCATATTATAACTGTGTATGATTACTTCTATAAGCTTTACTCCAATAAATAAAAATGGTAAAAATACTATGTGATTATTTGTAAATACTAAAGAATTTTTAATGGCAGAATTTCAAAAAAAAACATTATAAATTTACATAGTTGTTTTATAATAAGTATTACACACTAAAATATTCCATTTTTTAATCTGACTAAACATGTATTTCAATTTAAACAGCATTCTGGATGATTTCGGTGTATTTCTTAATTTTTGTAGCAACACTCATATCGACATATTTGTCACCAATGCTGACTATCATTCCACCAATAAGTGAAGGATCAACTTTTAATTCTAACTTAATTGTCTCTCCTTTTTTCGAAAATGCTTGCAATGTCTTTTTAAGTTCTTGTTGTTCAGCTGAATCCAAAGGCTAAAAAAGTAAATACATTATATTACATAACTTATTGTATTAAATTAATACACTATAATGTAATAAATCTTATAATTTATTAATTTTTCATATTAAAATAAAGTTAAAGTGCAAATACTTATTTTTCTTTGTGTTCTTACATGATTTTGTTTTCATATGTGGAATTAAAATGACTTAAATTGATTAATATATAAATTCTTTGTATGGTATTGAATAAAAATTTGTATTTAATAAATGTTTAATTTCAGTACATAAAGCGGATAATCACATTGTAAAATGTGGGAGTTTCATGACCAGATCATGAAATATTTTTGTATTTAACAGAATATGAAAAAGAAGTTTTATTTTTGAAGTTTAATGTTATATTTTATTAAAATGGACAACTTTTCATAAAAAAATTAATTTCAGAAAGTAGCTACTACAGTAAAATATAATTATATTTCCAAATAAATTTCATGAGAAAAAAAAACCAAATAAAAAAATGTGTATGATATTAAGCCACGGTGACATCTGCTACATGTCAAAAAATGCACAAATTTAAAAACTACAAAAACAGTGCGACACATTGAGAAGACAACATGAGCACCCAACAGTCTTTTGAACGATTAAATAATTATTAGAGCCTAGAACAGTAGAACAGTTTATTTTAAACTTGAGTTCATAAAGTATGTGAATTTACATTGTTGAGTCAATGATAGTTAATTAAGATTACAGAGAAAATATATGTGATCAATTAATAACAATTTAAATAATGAATTCATATTTGCATAAATGTATTAACTTTGAGAGAAGATCTATTCAGAATTTCTACAATGGCATATACTTGAGATCGTTTTTGACATGCTATATATACAGTGCCGGCCCCATGGTTTTCGGGGCCCGGTGCAGAATTTTGCGGGGGCCCAACCTAACCTAAGTGATAATTGTATTACATAATTTGTGGGGCCTCGCACAAACGCGGGGCCCGGTGCAGTCGCACCGCTTGCCCCCCCATAGGGCCGGCACTGTATATATAGATGATTAACTTATTTCTTTCCTATTTTATTTCTAATAATAGAAGATTTATATTTTGCGAATTAAACTTGGGTATATTTTATACTAATTGAAGAATGTATTATGTATATCTATTAATAAAAACCAAAAAATATTTGGTATGTACCTTAGCAGTTGTTACAACACATGGCAGGTCTCCTCGGTGTGCAGCCATGATAATTTTAAAACTGTTTATGATTGAATTTAACTTTTGTAATCTTCCATTTTCAGCTAACATACCTATAAATGAAATATTTTGTAAAATATACTTAAAATGTAGAATGTTTTATTTCTAAATTAGCTATATTAACTAAAAATAAATTTATTACAGTTATTAATTTTAACACTTCCATTTTTTATTTGATCAATTATAAAATAAAATAAACATTTTTTAAATGAATATTACCACCAACTAAACTTAATAGACGTAGAAAAAAAAACTCAATTGATTAAGACTAAACAAAAATGTAGCACACAAACAAATTTATTATGAATACTATTAAATTTAGAATTAATTGAATAAGGGTGAAAGTCTAATAGTTATAATTAATTTTTGTTATACTAGATTTGGACAAATTGTTTAATCTTTATTAACTACAAAATGGATTTACTTTAAGAGGACGTCATACCTGTATGTGTTGTCTTCATCTTACAAGTATATAACACATAAAATTTACGCTCAGCAGATTACGTTTAGCTCTATTAGTTTAAAAATTAGAGTGAATCAACTTAATACAAAATTTGATGGTAAGAACATTATCTGGGCTTGTATGTTGATTTTTTATGATTATTCAATTTTTGAGTCTTGAGCATTTTTAATTTATACATAACTTCCTAAAAAATTTAAAAACCAAAAAAATGAACCTAGATAATGTTCTTATCATCAAGTTTTGTAATAGGTTGATTCACCCCAATTTTAAAACTAACAGAGCTAAACATGATCTGCTGAGCGTAAATTTTCTATGTTACATACTTGTAAGACGGAGATAACACATGTGGGTATGGCGTCCTTTTAACATATAATTTAAACATACTCAAAAAATTGGATGATGGAGCTGAAAGAGCAAGTTTCTTTGCAGCCAATTGTAAAGTGCTAGCCTTTAATGCCCTTTTGTTAATTGGGTTATCAACAAATTCCTTAAGGACTTTATCTGATTTCAATGCAGTCTGTAAAATAAATATTTTCACATTTTGTAGAATACAAAATTAAATTAATACAGATTAAAATTAATCAATACCTGAAATTTGATTAAATCCTTTTCAATTGATTCCAATTGATTTTGTTTGGTACCGGCAGAAAACAGAGCAGTGGCATAACGCCCTTCAATGCCAAATACTTTGATTGGGGGCTGTTTTTAATAAAAATAAAATGTTCAATACACAAATTCTCTATATTACTTTTGTATTAAAATCGTTTAAAAATAACTCACTTTGACCATTCCTTGGGATGAGGTTGAGCTTAACGACCTCACCTGAAACATCAAAATAAATAAATATGAATCGATTAATCGATAAAAACAATAATAATTAATATATACTTACGACTGTTGTAAATTTCGTGGATGCCATTTTGTAATTTATACTTTAAATGTTTTGCTCAAACTATAACTTATACAAGTGCACAAGTTAAGATTTTAAAGAAAGGTCAAACTACCCAAAGTAAAGGTAAACTCGTATTAATTTTCGTTATCACTATTTCAAAAAACATATGTATTTATATTATTTCAGTGCAAACTTTCTAGTCATAAAAACATATTGTAGAAAACCCACAGTTTAGTGTTTGATAGTTGGGACAGACTGTTCACTGTTACCAAAATATGAAATAATCAAATAAAAAATTGTTAGGTATTTTAAATTCTTTATAAGTATACCTGACATGGGCGGATAGGCAAGTTTTGGCCTACCGGGAAATATTTATAAGGGCCTCATAGTATACCTAATGAAATATATATATATATATATATATATATACAGAGTGATTCTTTTAAGTGGGTACACTAATTATCTCGAAAAGTATTCATGTTTTTGAAAATATTTTTTTACATAGTTCAAAATTGTTAAAAAAGCAACGTTTTTATTAAAAAATTATATTTTTAAATATTTTTTATCATTATAATTTTTTAAGTTTTTTACTTTTTTGAATGACAACATAGAATTTTAATTTCATATTCCAAAGCAAAATAATTTTCTGAGTATTTTGATACATAAAAATTGAATTTAGGGCTAGTAGTTTATGAGTTATATGTATTTAAAGTTTAGACAAGCGGAGTGGAGTGGTAAGGGGTTACCCCGCAAAATGTTTGTCCACTACTCCGCTTGTCTAAACTTTAAATAAGTATAACTCATAAACTACTCACCCTAAATTCGAATTTTTTGTTTCAAAATACTCAGAAAATTATTCTGATTTGGAATATGAAATTAAAAATCTATGTTGTCATTCAAAAAAGTAAAAAACTTAAAAAATTATAAGGATAAAAAATATTTAAAAATATAATTTTTTTAATAAAAACGTTGTTTTTTAAGAATTTGAAATTATGTAAAAAAACATTTTCAAAAACATGAATACTTTTCGAGATAATTAGTGTACCCACTTAAAAGAATCACCCTATATATAGAGAGGTATTTTTTTAAATATATTATTTTTAAGCAAACAATTCTTTCTTACTTCTGTTGGAAAATAAATTTCAAAAAAATCTATTGAAATATTGTATTACAGAATTTATAATGTACAATTTTTTACCTAAGCCTTAAGGTAGTCCAAATAACACTTTATTCTTATGCTTTTTTTGAATTTTCATGCTCACTTATACGAGTATAAACATGTTTCCAATCGATAAACCCTTCGGAAAATGGACTGGTTCCATCACTATAACTGATACAAATACAATAGAATGAAGCTTTATGTTTGAAACTATATAAGGTACCCATTTACGATTTCCACTATCATTTCGATTAAAAGCTTTTGTTGGTGCAAAAGGAACAATAATCTTCATTCTTCGGTTGAATATGATAAAATAACCGAAATTTTGAAAAATGTGCAAGTGATGGTTTTTTTAAAATAGTTTTCAGATAATGCTAAAAAAAAAAATAAGAAATATAACTAGCAACTACAATATTAATTATTATCGTTAAGCTATTGTGTATAAAAAATTGTACCACTATTGAGTTCATTCTATTAATATTCAGCTCATTTAAAATATGAATCATCACTATCATTTTCTTTGTCTGCAGTTAAAATATGTATCTAAGAAAATAAAATAAGAAGATTGTATAACTGTTATTAGATTTAGCAAAAATCTAATTAAACGATTGAATCATCATTAAATATGTGCACCTAATTTTTAGATACTTTTGAAAGTTAAAAATTGTCCAAGTATTATACATTAATTTATGTAGGTAAAAAATGTTTTATATCTTACTGTTTATAGTAGGGTGTTGATTTTATATAATAATTGTTCCACTATTGAGTTCATTCAATTGATTTTAAGCTGATTTAGAATGTGATTGATCATTGTCATATTCTTTGTATGTGGTTAAAATTTCTATCATAAAACTTTTTATGAACAAAATTGTAAAAAAGTTGATACACACTAAAATAGTATTAGTTACATATAACAGTACCTATAAAGGTTATATTTGTATAAAGTAGTAGTATATCATGGGACTGAAGTCAGGGAGGAGCCTCAAAATTAAATATAGACGAGGACCTACCGGAAAAATCCCGATTTCTCGGTGGGCCTATCCGCCCATGAATTACCTGATTAGTGATTACATGAATATATAAATACATTATAAGCCAATCAATATAATCTAGTTACCTATATGAATTTTAAATTTTAAGTTTTAATCCATAAACATTTTTTTAGGGGGAATTAAAAGCCCGTATAAGCAGGTTCAATTTTCATTTAGAAATCTTATATTATAAAATAAGAAATAAAACACTAATAGTACTTTTAGAGTTTAAGACATGTATTTATCATATGATATGTATATTTTAACTCTTTTATCTAATCTAATAGTTGGGATAAAAAAAAATTAGAGGAAATTGCACAGCTAAAATATGACATAGGAGAAGCTAATATATCTGCAGACTACCAAAATATTCATTACTTATAGACTCAAAGCAAATTTAATTTACCTACGTCAGAATTAAATCACTGTATCCATAACTCAATAACTGCAGAGATACATATGTTGTATAATATATATTAATTATATTTTAAATGTAACTGTAGTTGGTATTTTATAATATGTAGGTAACTATCAACAATTATTTCTAACTGTGTTTCACTAAATCAGGTAGCTTCAATTAAATATCTGGGTATTTATATTGACAAAAATCTAAAACGGAACATTCATATCAATTATATTAATAACACAATTAAAATTTTTTTTACATTTTCAAATCTCTCAAACATATTTTAAATATATACTAGAAAAATTAACATACTGTGCACTTGTGACTTGTACAATCTATCACTTCTTAATTTCTTATGGTATTTCATTTTGGGAAGGTACATACGTAACACTAGGTAGGTACATCTCTACAACCTTGGATAACACTGAATTCACTGGTCAAATTCATTTTTAATATGCCTCACTTGTTTAAACCTCTTAATTATATAGAGAATTAAATATATTAAATTTAAAAACATTGTACCTTAAAAATATTTGTTTATTAATGTATAATTTTAAAGATGACATTGCTGTATACTACAACTCGGTATCAACCAACATTTATCACATATTCACGTAAATGTAAAGTACAAAGTTGTAGTCTTGTTAGTGTACTTGAACAGTTTACTTTTTTTTTTTAATTTATATGTTAATAATTAATACCATTATAAAAATTAAAAATTGAATTTTAATTTATATTCAATTCAACTAATGATATTTTATTTTATTAATATCTCCACTATATTTATAATTTATAGCTTTCATAGTTTCATTTAAAGACATTTACTTATATAGTTATATTATTTATCATGCAACCAAATATTTATTTATCTTCGATCACTTATTTCATAACGAGTCACCGAAGTTGCAAACGAACTTTTAAAAAAAAAATTGGAAAAAGACCACTTCAAATAAGTACTTCAGTTTGATAATTGGAGAGGTGTTGATTGGAATATATAGTACCTACTATACTCGTACTATAGAGCAGGGGTCCCTAAACTACGGCCTGCTAACAAGTTTTAACTGGCCCGTAGCACCAATAGGACGGTAAATAAAATACAGATATCTAAAGGTACTTATGTGTAATTTAAAAAGTTATATGTGTTAATAAACTTTTGGCCCGCTAAGAGCATTTGATATTTTTTGTGGCCCTTGAATAAAAAAGTTTGGAGGCCCCTGCTATAGAGTATAGACTATAGGGTATGGTATATAATATATTACTATTACTATAATAAAAATATAGGTACCTAATTTATGAAGTTGATCCCCTTTTTTAAAAGGGTCTTGAGAGTTGTGACGCCATTATATAGTGATATCCTATGAAATAACAAGTTAATTAATAAATAATAGTAGGTGAAGGTGTAAAATATAATATAATTGAAACGTTTATAGTCATTATAATATACACATTAAATAAGATTGATGTATCGTAATCACTCGTCCTACACTGCGGTAGTCGTAATAGTTATATTATGATGAATTTAAATATAATTTATTATTTATAGTGTTAGTTAAATAAATATATACCTAGATAACTATAGGTATCTACCTATTTTAATGGGAATCAAAATGACAAAATAGGATAGTATTTCATTGGCCATTGCTAAATAGTCCACAATATTTAGTTAAAGTATATGTAAAGATAACTGTAGAATATAGTTTAAAGTTATTAGTAGTTCATACTATATAAGAAGATAGTTATATCATATATTAACGAAATGCTTTCAATTTAAAATAATCGATATTTTAGAAATCAATTTTTTGGACCCAATGAGCCTATTAAATAAATTCTACGACACACTATGCATAGTATGCACCACATGTCCACATAATATAATGGTATAAATCGCTTTATTTTACTTTTGTAAAACGGAAGCATAAGGTATAAGGAAATCACGTCCTCTTATTCAAATATATTAATCAAATAAGATAATCACTGTAATATAATAAATACAAATTTAATCTTTATCGCATCTTAATATATATATATATATTATATATTGTAATAATAATACATCAAATGATAGTCAATACTCAACAATCTACCTCTACCCTGACTTAAGTTACTCTATGGCCATTTAAAAAATATAATAAAATGAGTATATTGTATAATATAGTAAATTATGTAGATTTTAGGTATACCTACCTATCTGCATTTGTACGAATATATATATTATTTAGAATCTACTGCAGCGAACAAATAAGCATTGTGCTTTTTTACTAACTATAATTAAATAATAATATAATATATAATATATTACAGTTAGTATTTACTGACAAATGAATACTTTACAAGGCTGTGTAATTAACCGCTTTATGTCACATATAATAATATAAGTCTTCTTTACACACATACATATAATATTATATAATTCTAAACAAAATATCAATTATAACAAAATAGTAAAACAATTTCATTATTATAGATATTAATGATATTATGTTTATAAATGTCAAATCTATTCTATTTTAAAATATTGCCCTTTGTTCCGTTTATGGTTAAAATATGAAATTGAAATGTCCCATATATTGTTGTACAGGGACGCCCGCAGAAATGTAGTTCAGGGGGGGGGCAAAAAAAATTGTAAGTACCTAAATACTTATAGGTAAATTTACCGCTACATCTTTCATCTACTCATATTTTGCAATACTATCAATAATATTTTTTTTAAAAATCAAAACTAATTTAAGTTAATATAAAATTACACATTTACACTATTAGTTCTAATATTTGTAAGAAAAAACATAATAAAGTTTAAACAACTTTATTTGATAAAATTTATTTCATATTTTATTATTTTATTCAAAAAGTAATGGCAATCTCCTTTTGTTTAAAGCAAATAAATAAATTAAATTAATTACATTTGACTCGTCCGCGTTAACAGACCATCTGTAGGAACCAGCCAAAAGTTAAAAAGTGACTTAGCGATTGAAAATAATTGTAATGTCTTTTTCACGATTAAATAATAAATACCTCCTATATGACTTGTTAGATACTTAGATACAAGGATTGTCGAATAGTCGCTGACTATTATAGATCAGCTTTATGTAAAAAAACTTCCAATTTTGTAAATAACACGAAAAATCTCAGGGGGGGCAATGGCCCTGTCATTGGTCCCTGTTGTTGTATTATTATTCATTTTTAAATCATATATATGTAGGTATAGGTATATCGTATATTTTAGCTGGTGGAAGAAATTAAATTGTGGACAAAATGAATAAAATTGTTTTAAAACATAAGAGATATCAATATAAATATAAAGCCGAAGATCAATTAAAAGTGCACAGCCGCACATGTAGAAATAATGTATTCTAAATTTCTAATGCATAATAATATTGATAATAACTAAAAGTTATAAGAAAAAAATATATACTGCGTTTAATGTATTATAAACACTACAATAAAAAAAGGTTATTTTATTAATTAATGCAATAATATTTGAAAAGAATTTCGATAGCTATATGTACTATTATAGATAAAATATAATATTATTGAAGCCAGAAGCAGCAAAGGAATAAGATGATTTGTTCTAGACAATAAGAGATTTGGGGAAGGAAGCCGTAGCCGTGGTTTTTTTATGCGGGATAAGATGATTTAACTAATGGTATTTCTACATTGATTGAGGATAGCTAAGACACACAGCGTCACAGCCATACAAGGATCATTAATTTATTATTATATTTGGTTAATAATTGTTAAATTATAATTAAACATTATACATATTTTTTTTTTATGTCCACGAACTCTTGTACCAACTACGATGAATATTTAGGTTTCTAAACATAAGTACTAAGTTTAGAACATCTACATCTTATACCTACAATTACACCTTATACTTATAATATCTCTGTTGTGTCCGTTGATCTATCTGTTTGTAAATTACCAATAACTTACTATACATTATTTATTATAATTATAATTGTTGATTATTATTATTATTATTTTTATTAATTGTTAATTATCAAATATTTTATTACTATACGTCTGTACAGTTGAATAAATAAATAATTTTATAAATTATAACGATTCTATCATAAGTACATTTATATACTTGTCAGTTGTCAGTGTTAAAAGTTATCAAAATATGAGAACCTAATTTATATAGATTTATCTAGTTAAAGGTAAGGTTATAGGTTGGGTTAGGTACGGAAAGTAATAAAGTATAAGTAATCATTCTGACGAACAGTAGGTGTCGAGGATACCACATCATTAAAGAATATATAAGGAGGAAGTCACTGTAGTCTGCAGTAATTTATGGGTTAAATTTAAATTAAATTATAAATAATTGTATGCAAAAAATGATTCTGAGCAAAGACGCGATCTATTAGCTTATTACTATATTTTATGATATATTTATAATGCAAATTAAAATAATTTTTTTTATTAGTATTATATATATTATTAGTAATATGGTATTAGATTAAATTAATTTTCACGGCCGAATACTCTGCATTGTAAAATATCATTGTTTGTATATAGGTACTATATAATATAATAAATATACTCACAGTAATATAACAAATATTAAATATTAGAATGATTTAGATAATAGAAGCAAGTAGAGACAGTAGAAATGAAGGGTCATGAAGTGTAAAACTTATATAGTTTCTGTCGTATATCAAGGAACTTTAGTCAAGAGATTGCTTAGAGCTTATATAGTTTCAATTTCGTATAACCGTAAGTTAAATTGATCAATTATCAAACTTTTTTTTTATTGAAACAAATTAACAAAATTTAATATATTTACAATCTGCATTTGCATGTTATACAATAAGTAAATTTGATGAGATTTGATTGACGAGAGGGGAAGTCACCCAATGGCGGCACTCCGTGGAAAGCGATTTTAAGAAGAGAATATAGGTCTCCTTTTTAGGCACTTGAGTGGATTACCTGGAGTTTGTTTGAGTGATATAATTATTAAACTTTAAGGTAAGAATATTATTATTGTTTTTTTTATACGATATTTTTATATTTAAGGGTTATAAAATTTTTTAAATTGTAATATTTTACATACCCATATAAACTCAAACGGGATACATGTGGGTGTGACGTCCACTTATAAGAACGTAAATTATTTGATTAGAATAATTAAAACAAATTTAAGTTTGAAATTTTAATCGATTCTTAAATTTAAATGTCGTAAGTAGTTGCAAGACGAACAGTTGTTGGTAGATAAAATTTGTATTGTTAAGAGAAAAGTTTTAACGGAATGAACGTGTTAAGTTATGATTGATGATTTTATAAAGTATTAATTTAAGAGACATTTTTTTAGTTAAAATATAAATTAGAAGTATAGATATTCCAAGATAGTTTATTAAGATGAATTCCTATAAATATTTATCTAAGTTTATTTGATAAATAATTTTGGATTATTTTATTATTGAATGTTATTGGTGGACAGATGACTGTCTTTATGGCATTAAGTGAGGTGGTGTGTGACGATTTATTTTCATTCACCATTATAGTTAATACAATTTATTAATCTAAATGAAGTTGAAGGTTAAATTAATAGTGATGTTGATGTCTGGTAGATTGGGTCAAAACTTTCATAAGTAGGTACTTATCTGCAAAAGTGCCTATATTGGTTAAATGGAAATATGGTTGTCAGCTGCAGTATCAATAAACATTATATGGGTTAATTACAACAGAACGAGAATATTTCCTTGAGGAACACTTACTTAAAGGACCATGAAACAAAAAAATGATTTTTACTTATTCAATAGATAGTTAATTACTATAACTAACGGTGGTACTAAAATTTGTATACGTCGATTCGTTGAGTCGCTAGAGCTCAAGAGAGATAGGCGCGTGACTTGTAATATACAAGTTGTATAAGATAGTGGATAGTTCATCTCGACATCCTGACAAGCCACATATTACACTTGAAAAATACAGCGTGATAATAAAGAGTTAAGTAGATATAGGAATGGAAAAGAGTCACATTTTGTAAAGGGGTCCTATGTACCAAACACAATGTGCAAGTAGTATATAGAGCAGAGGTATTCTAACTTTTTCATCCCAAGGCTCCTTTGAGTCTTCACAATATGTTGACGGCTCCCAAATTATAAATAACAAAAAAATCAATGTTTATATGAATGTAATAACATTATGGAAACAATGATACTTACGCGACAAATTAAAGCTATATATTTAGCGAATAATTATTGTAGACAATTCAACGTTTCCCAAGCGGTGTGCCCCAATGATAATAGGTAATAATACGTTTTTCGTAAAAATATTTATTGGTTTTCAATTATATGACGTGGCTCCCTTCGACAACTCCCGCGACGCCCCTGGGAGCCGCGACGCACAGTTTGAATACCTCTATATTATAGAGTATAGACTATAGACTTTATATATATAATTATATAAAATGTATACTGGTATACTCGAATACTCATAAATTATAAAATCAATTATTAAGATATTTGATTAGTGTCTAGTTTACCTACTACTTATACCTACTTAACATTTATTATTGTAGGTACCTACATTTATACTGTAGACTGTATAGTATAAGGTACTTGGATAGATATAGGGACTGGAGTTAAACTATATGTACATGACATGAGTATAACCAATTTCCAACTAGCTGACGATCACGATAGTCAATAAGCCGCCCTGTACCAATTCATAAAACTACCACCCTTAAGACCGAAAAAAACTACTTCACATTAGTTAAATAAATATTTTAATCCTAGAAAAACTTAAAGAGTTTAACAAAAATTTGAATTAAATAAATAAATATTTGACAATTATTTATAAAAAGGTGCAAGTCTTATTTTATAAAGACAAATTTGAAATAGATTTTCTGGACATGAGATATTGGTTTTATTCTTTTATTCATATAAAATAAATATTTTAAAATTAGTGTTGGTGTTTTTCTCGCCTTAATACTTGCAGCATTGTTACTTATCGGTACACTGCATTACTGCAAGTCTGCAAGTGTGATTTAAAAAAAAAATTGTAAAAGAAAAATAACAATTTATAATTTTAGCAATTTTGCAAATATTATCTAGATATTAAAATAAAAAAGATTTTTATTTTTTTTTTTTAATGCATTTTTTAATAACATATTTAGTGGTTCTTTTAGTTCCTTAGTGCATAAATGCGTGCATATTTCAAGGTTTTTTAGGACATAAAGTCCTTAGTCTTAGTTATAAATAATGTTTAAATACTTTTTAACTTATATAAGTTATAACTGTTGTTAAAAACTTATATTTTATCCTGCAGTAATTCCATATCTATTAGTTATTTATATTTGTAAATCGTCGAGTAAAAAATCTAACACTTCATAGTTTAATAATTATTTATTCGATGACTCTTTATCTAACACGAAGTTGCTATATAAAGTACAATTATCTTGTTATTTACTTGATGACGACGAACGAAAAAGTAATCTTATCGCATATTATGAAGTGTATATAATCTAAAAAATACAATAAAATACAATTAATACAAACCACATTGGAACAATGACACAGTTATTTATATCCATGATTATTTATAATTTATACTCAATGCTTATAAACACCATAACGCATGTTATGATTTCATACAAAATAAACAATAATACTGATAAATAAAAAATTATGGGATATGGCCATATGGATATTTTAGGAAATTTTCTTGAATTATTTCATATTTTTTGGAGTTAATTATTCTGTTCCTAAATAATTTTAAATTGTAAGCATGTTCAATAAAATACCCTACCAAGAATTGATGATTATTCGCGATGGTCATATTGCCGCCCCTACAATATGGCTGCCCGAGCCCCTCGACCATAGTCCATAGAGTATTACTCTATGCTTCCAACGGCCCTGTCCAAATGTGATAATATATTAATATCATGAACTAAGATCTTAGTTATCTTAGTTATCTTAGTTCATGATTAATATGTATAAGTATTTATTATTTGAGACATCGTATGATAAATTATATTTATGTTTTTTTTTTTTTGTTAAATTATTTTGCTATCTGGGCCTACGGCATCCAAATATGAGGATGTGCCAAGCCTTCCCAAATACGGACCATACAAGCCTTCCAGTCTATTTCCCTTCGCCTAATAACATCTGCGCCATGGTACGTCTCAAACCTCTCACTACATAAGGACCTTAAAATTGAAACAGTCTCTAAAACAGCCCAAAACTACTACAACAATTTACACACCAAATCTGCCAACCACACAAATCCATTATTGATTTCTATCTTGGCCAGTGAATTCATGCCTAATAACCCCCCATGTCGATTAAAAAGACACTGGTGTCGAGGTTTCCTGAATCTCAACCTGTACTAATTAAAAAAAATAAAACTCTCTCCCCCCGGCCCGCGGCCCAAAGTTAGAGGGTATCCACACTGGTGGGCCTCCCTCCTCACGCCATTCATGCTGTTCCTTTATTCTGTTATCAGATTTATTTATTGTATGTATATAAACATTACAGATTGTAAATATTCTATTTTATCTAATAAAAAAAAAAAATTATTTTGTTTAATACACAGATATATACAATAAATATTGTATATATCTGTGGTTTAATATTATATGTTTGTTATATTATTTGTATAATCTATGTTTATAATAGATCATAAATCATTATTGTGCTTCAGTATTTACTAACTAATAATATTATAGTAGTATGAACATTATATTATTTAAATTACTTATTAGGTATTAATGGTGTATTATGATCTTAAATTATAATAAAATTAATAAATAACTGTGAATAACGTCTTGTACGATAATCTCGATGACACCCCCCGGGATATTTCACGCTACCGTGAATGTTCGCACTGACCGACGATTGCAATTTTTTTTTTATCTCCCACAGTCCCGTGGCGTTACGACCGATGACGGTGCACACTGCACACCCGCCCAGACACCGGTCCCGCCCAGACGCAAGATTGTTCAGCAAAGTGCTCGGCGCTCGTACTTGGTAGTCACTAAACAGTAAACAGTTGTGTTCACACAGTCACACGGTTCACAATTGCCCTGTTACCGTCCGAGAAGACATACCTCCACCGTCATAGTACGTCCGTCGTTGGAATTATCAAACAGGTAAAATCGATTATATATTAGCGTCACATTCATGTTTATTATAGATTTAATTTATCCAAACATTTGGTATACGAGCCCGGTTCATATTATTTATACCATTATACCCCCTATTCATTTTCTATTCATTTTTATCCGAATTGCTTATTGTCAAAACTTAAAGCTTTTACACGTCGATGCTCCTTAGTCCTTTTTCCAGTTCGATTTCAATGAAAATAAATGTATTTATATAAAAAAACGCATTTCCCAAATTTTAATCTATTATAATAATATATAATTAATAGAAGGTAATCTTACGCATATCTACAATACAATAGGTATCTTAATGAGTTCATCTATGGTTTCAATCAAACTATTTAAATATTATAATGTTGGAATTGGAAGTACCTATTATTATTTATTATTGTGTATCGACCCGTAGTTATATTATATAATTTTTGCCCGATTAGAAAAATTTACTTTCGTGAATTAATTGGCCACTTAATATTATATTTAAAATGTCTACATAGCTTCACATTATATTTTAGTTATATGCAGATTTACTTTAAATAATTTTTTTATAAAAGTTAGATATTTAAAGATTTAAAATATTGTTAACATTAAATTATACAAAATATACATTTTACAGGAGAATCGTAGCTCACACTTTTTAACTATTGGTTAATTTATATTAGTATATTGTAACACTGCAGTACTGACGTTTAAGTCTTTTTAGAGATTGTTGTTTCTTATTTGTGTCATTTTATGTCCACTGATCAATCACAGTACGTTTTTAACTTAAAATAAACATCTCAATTCCGATTTCCTTGTAAAGTTGTTTACACGATACGGAGCGTTCGCATTATATGTCTTTTTTTTAGTTCTCTACTTCTTTGACCATATGGTGAAAGAGGTGTTGTTTCTATCGTGACGAGTACTTCGTGCACAACAATATGTTGTATAAACTATAAACATCTGTCAGACGACTGGGCAACGGGCGTATTTATAATCCGTATTCATTATTTAGTATTCAGGACACGGCACAACATGAACTTAAAATCGTACTCTTTTATTGTAATGCGACGTTAATAATTTAAGCTCTGAATTAGTTTTATGAGGAACGATTGACCATTGACTATATATTAGGTAAATAAAACATATCTCGAAATTGTTCGATTTTGTGATTGGTAGTAATTATAAATCTTTAAAAGCTTATATGTACTATTATGTATTAAGATTTGGTTTTCTTTGATTTACAAAAAAAAAATCATTAGTTCAATAAACATTTTTTGTCTATAAGGTCATTATTATAACAGTGTGCAAACTGAATATTAGTATAATTGTATTTATATTATATTATAGAGTCTATAATATAGACTATAGTGTAGACTGCGATGTAACGGTCAACTTCCTACATAATATGCCAGTACACCTACAATTTAGATTACATATTACTCTTGTCCTTGGACGTCTTTTGGGTCGATAACACCTGAATTTATTCTTATAATTTATAAGATATACGTAAATGCAGCACGTACAGGAACCGTCGATGTATACGTATTTATATTTTATATATTACGTGCGTACACTTGATAAGACGTCTTGAAAATATTAATAAGTTAGAACTATAACGTGTAATGTATCAATATCGATTATTATTTATTATTGTATGAAAATATTGATGAAATCATCGAATTAATGTTTTTTAAACATTCGCATTTTTTTGTGAATATTATTGTTAGTCATCTTTGGAGAAATTTGTGTTTGGCAAACATTTCTAATTCGTGATTATTGAAACAATTTACAAAAAATCAATTAGTACCGCCTTAAAATGAATTATTAATATCTGAATCATCGCGTGACGTTAGGTTACAAATTATTAGTGAGAAAGTTCACAACTCATTGTCATTAAACAACGATAAAAACGTCGTATCAAACTTCAAATTAATTAAATTTTGATTTTTAGTATTTCTACATTACACCTAACGTTAAACAAAAACAATATTATATTAATATGCAATGTACCCACATTATCTTCTGACATTCTTAAATTGTTTGAACTGTCTGTATTTAAAAAATATATATTGTTTGAGCTCTAGTTGCAGTGGCGGATCGTGAGTGCTAATACCTTAATATTACTTATTGTCAAATTAATTACGAGTGTAATGAAAATAATAAAACGAAATAATATAAATTATGTCATGGACGACGTTACCAGTCGTTAAAAACACGTATATATAAGACCGGAGTTGAAATGTACACGCATGCACAATGACACAATTATTATTTATAAATCTTCGTTTATTGTTTTTTATAATATAGATAATAATATATCATTATATTAATATTTTTTAAATAATAAAAATTTTTAAAAATAATAATCGATAATAACAATAGGTCAATAGCGATTGTAGCAACCGACAACGACCAGCGTACACACAGTTAATTTTAAAAATAGATTACCCATTATAATAATATAATAATATTTTACTGTATGGACGACGTTGCCGGGCATCCAGAGTCCAGACCCCTCAATAAGATCACAGCTTAGAACGTACCCGCAAGCACACGATTGCAGTACCATCAGTTACAATGTATGTACTTATTCAGAATTACGTTTGTACGACGCTGCCGGTCGACCAAACACTGCTTGTGTGTGCATGCGTACCCATATTATGCTCCTGGTATCTGATATTATGCGACTATTGCGACTTATTAAGAAGACGCCATACCGCACCATAACGTGTGCGTAACAAATCTACACTCAGAAGCTTATTAACTTTTTAGCTTCATTATTATTAATTTAAGAGTGAATGAATTTTTTCAGTAAGTTTGGGGATAATGAAATTTTCTGTATTTATTTACATTTTTTTATGTGGTTTTTTTTACGATATTTCAATTTTAAGAAAGTTATGACTCATAACTTATGAGTATGTAAAATATGTTACTTATCGGTTATCGCGACTACTTAGCGAGACGTATTGAATGGTGGTTATTATTATCATTGCTGTGGGGATTTCTTGTAGACAAGTATGAAGTAATATGACCTTTTACTTGCTATTTTCCAACGCAGTTAGTGTTAGACCATTTTCGTGCGTCGTGTCATATTATTACAATGCAAATCTGGGATTTACCATCGAACGAAAAAGATGCCGTGGCTTTTTTACAAGAACATGGTATTTTACTTAAAAGACGACTATGTGGGTCTGGTCACGAAGCTAAATTGTACTTCGGAAAACAAATATTTTGGAAATGCAATATTAAATCTGCTATTATACTGCTCGTCGACATTTGGATAATTATTTGATTGAATTCATGTGGCGTCAAAAGCATGAAAGTCCATTTATAGGAATTTTAAATTGTATGTCTGAGCATTTTCCTCCTAGAGTGAATTATTTATTACTTATTTCTAGTTTTTACAATACTTATTTTATACAATTTTTCCATTTTTATAATTGTTTATTTTATAATTTTAATGTTAGTCGCGATAACCGATAAGTATCAATATTATAATACCTAACACTTAATAATTAAAATTCTTATCGCAAAATACCGATGTACCCATTCAAAAAGCGTTGTCACCTTAAAGTTTGATAATAAGTCACTATAATCATATTAATCTAAAACTAATACAGCTATAGTGCAATTCGTGAACCACGGAACGCAAATTTACTTTGAATTTTGATACGAACTAGTAAGACTAACACAAAAAAATGTGGATGTAGTGTTTCTTAATGATCCATCAGAATAATACTTTTAGAAGTACTTATTTAAGTATGTATTGAAAATGAATATTCGTGGTTAAAAATGATCTTAAAGAGTGAATACAAATAATATATTCTGATCAATTGTATCACAATAATTTTATAAAATAAAATTTAAATGCTTAAATATAAATTGTTAATTGTTAATTTGCCTTTATAGTACAAATTATAGTATTACAGTAGTTTAATATTTGTAGTATATTTTAAAATTAGAAGTACCTAGGTAAATAATAATACACATAATTTCAGTACAGTACATTCTTTACATAAGTTGTTCGGAGATGTTCCGAAATTTTTGTTAATATGCTAAACTTATAATTGTCAGACAATGTCAATAATATCATATTACATAAAGATTATAACAATATAGTATCTTATCAATAATCAATAAAATAAACAAAATCATTATACGTAAAAACAATGGGTAAGACTTGTGCTACATTTTATTTGCCGATAAAATGTACTCATTTTATTTAAAAACGATAGTAAAAAATTAATATCGAGTCTTATACATATATTGTAGTCTTGAATTTACATGTAAACACCTAATGTTCATTTTGTTAAAAATTAATATTTTAAATATTTTGATTTAATCAAAAAAAAAAAAATGATTTATAGAATAATACAAATGTGTGATTATTTAATCTAATTAGTAAATATTTCATTTTTCTATGTTCTCGCATTATCAATTTATCCAACTAATTTTATGATTTTGAATTCAAAATTAGTCATTTCAGAATTTTTGTTAGTATTTTAAAATGTCAACATAATATCTAGTATGTTTATACAATATTATTAGGTATTTATAATATATATATATATATTACAAGTTAGGATTTCATGGTTGCATATAGACCTTGTGTTTTGAAATGCGCACTAGGGTGCTGATTTCGTAATAAATTGTAAACGTAAACACAATATTACACATATTATACATCTTTATTATGGTAATACAATAGCCAAGTTTAAATGTGTTAATCGATATGGGATATTTTCTTAGTAAAATTTATAGGTATTTATCAATATATTGCAACTAAATATGTTCCAATAAAATTTAAATAATTATTTAAATCTTAATAGATCTTAATAAATTTGAAACAAAAATTAAAATCGTGATTGTCAATTTACTATTTACGCCATCAACGCTTAAACAGCTGTCATAATTTAATTTTTTGTTTAAGTAATTATTTCTGATTTTGTTTATTTTATGTATATTGTTAAACTGTATATTATTATACAATCCAGAAAATTTATATAGCTTGCATTAGTCAGTCATGGGTCAATACAATTTAGATATCTATATGATATATAGAATTAAATGACACAAATGGGGGAATATGTGTTTTATTCGAGGTCGGGCGTACCGTTGTATATCAGCTAGACGATGACATCATCCGGCGAGTTCAACTGCGTGACGTCATCACATACCAGTGTATTATTTTCCTTTTTGTGGCTCGTGCCCCTTCTATAAATGCGTTTTGAATTTTGTGTTGCATACTTACTGTTAATTTTTAATTTTTATAATTTTTATTTTTGAGTTCTGAATCTTCATATATTTTAATTGGATATAATAGTTAAACATCAAAGTAAGCAAAATATGCATTTTTCGGTGTTATAAATTATGTAAATATAGCTATAAAGACTAGGTACATTATATAATATAATAATTTTTATTATTATTATAATCATTTATATTATTAATATGATCGATGTTAATACTAATAATACTTAATAGTTAATAGAAACTATAAGTTATAAATCTTACCAATATTATCTATATATTTACTATAAATAAATCAGCAAATTTCCTGGTTATCTATTGGTGGTAGACGAAAAAAAGTCCCTGAAAAGTTCCTAATTATTTTTTTGAGTTTATGGAGTCTTATAATTCGACTGCCTAATTTCACTTATATATATTTTTATCATATCTACAATATTAATTATTATATGATGAATTATATTATAAATAGGTGTATGCCGTATGGGTATAATATTATAGTGTTCAGTGACTAAAATATATTTTATATATAAGTTTTTCCCATTTATTCTGTTATAATCCATGACTATGATTAATTACAAATACATGTGTGTACTTATTGCGTTTTGTATAAATTTCAGATTTTAATATGGTGTATATTTAAACTCACAGTCAGCCTTTTTGTTTTATAGTCAATCAAAGCCCCTTAATATTAAAAAGAATATATTTATATTATACAGACTTTTTTCTGCATACAAATATAATTTACATCTATATTATCAACGTCTATTATAGATTTTTAGTGGAATATGTGTATTTATTGTACAATGTGGTTTAATTAAACAATTATTTCAAAAATGGCGATTAGCTTAATTTTAGGTTTTAAAATTTTTCTAAAAAATAGTTGTGTAAGAAAAAACTACTAAAAAGTTGTTACATTTTTGTCAGTCGTTTGTTTACTATGTTGCAAAATAATATTTTTATTGTAAATTGTTTTATGTGCGATTAACATCTACATAATGGAATCAAAATCAAATTAAAATATTATGTACTTGTGAAGTGGTAACCTAACCCAAAAATACTTATGATGTTTTAACTTATCAATAATACATAAAGATTATGAATGGTTAAGGGATTGGTGTTTATCGTATTATTTTTGTAGGAATTGAAATTCTATATTCATTATAATATTATTATTACATGTTCCAGGAAGTATAACCACTGTTTGAAATATTTCATATCACATATTATGTGATTTAAAATACACATTGATTATATTGTTATTATCCAGTAAAAAATGAAACGACTAAAATTTAATTTAATATTTCATAAATGCAAAATGCGCTAATCTATATTTTATTAACATCCTCAACTATTTCTATGTTAGTATATGTTTTATTATTTTATGATATTTTACTTGTGTAAATAAATATGTATTATATACCTATATAATATTATGATAATTCGAATTATTATTATATTATTTTATCTTAGGTATACTTGTTGACATATATTAAACCTAATTTTTGAACAAGTAATTTAATTTAAAGTGTATATTGTATAATGTTTATATAATATATTATATCCATAAATTATTCAGTGTTCGCATCCATTGTTGTTAAACTTCATTATTAATATTTAATTTAATTGACACATAGGTTTACATCGACGCTATTTGTATAGGTAATAATTTGTTTTCAACAAGGATGGTATTCGTTTAGGAGTGTTTAGGTTGTATTGTAACCTTGTGGATATCATTTAACAAAATGTTTATTTTTGAAACAAACTTGTCTATATGCACAGATAGATATAGATAATAAACTTATACTTAAATAGTAAATACTTACTTATATCTGTATGTGTACAGGACATATCAATCATATAATATTACTCATATTAAGATTTAGTATATTACTAGGAAACTAATTTAAAAAAAAAATGAATCACTTATTAATTATGAGTTATTGAATTGGTGTATGAAACATATTGTAGAATAATTTATTAAGTTCCTTTTATGTGTTAACAATTTTTTACTGAGTAACAATATTATTATTGAAGATATAAGTTAATTTTTAATCGTTATTATTTCCATGATTATACTTCAAATTTAATGTAGCTATTTAGTTTTAATAATAAAATCAATCTACATTTACTAATTTTTTTCTGATAAACCGTAAATTAATGATTCTCAGCAATAATACTATGCTAAGTATTTAGTAATATATTAAATTGAATAACATTTTAATTATCTTATTTTTGTTTGTAAATAATAAGAAGTTCTAAGTTTAAATTAATATGTTGTAATTTTTATATTTTAATACGAATTTAATTACCTGCTTATTATATTATATGTTTTTGTATTTATTTTTCTGTAAATTTGTGTTTTAAAGAAATATTTTACACTTAATTGTGTATTTCTGTACATATATATTTTTAAATTTATCATTTAATTCTTTAATGGCTAAATCATACAAAATATATGTAGAGGATAATTTTTATAAGACTTGTCAATAGGTACGCATAATATAAAATACTGACATGTTTAGTAAATAATTTTGATGCATAACAAGGATTTTTACCTTTTAAGGTCTCGGATTTCATATAGTAGTACCTCTATATAGAAACACGTATATATTTACGGTGTTCATTATATCTGTTATTTCCGTAATTTTTTAATACCATAAGGCCATAACGATAATATATAACCGTTTATGTAAATGTTCACTAGATATATTACATTTTATTGATACGTTCTATATTATACACGTTTTTAAAAGTAAAAATATTATTTGAATTATTGCCTTTAACATTTAACACGTTCTTCTAATTTGCTTGCTCGATACACTGTGAATATATCGGATGAAATAACTACACAATTTTATTGTTTGAAAAATACATATTTCTTTTGCTTTACATGACAATAGTTTATTAGCAGCGAATACCGTATAGTAAACAATAGTAAGCCGTGTCCTACATGTTTCTCCCTTCTTTTTTTATTTTGAGTTAGGTATAACATTTTTTTAATACATAGATCATCATACTAGCCGTAGCCCGTAATACTTAGCATTAAAACACATACACACATCTATGTATATTTCTATTTATGTTTTCATCTGGTTTCCAATAATGTATCTTGGTGGTATTTAATAAATATTTAATATTTGTTTTGGGACTCCAGGAAAAGTATATAGGTAATATAGAACATATTTGGATATATCATATATATACCATCCAATGGATGGGTAACCATGGGGATAAATGTACGGTTACATGGCTCATCTACATAATTATTGTCTTCAAAAATAATACATTATAAAAAAACATAGCGTCGCGAAAACGGTTAACAGAGAAAGAAAGACCATGGAGCTAATACTGGTTTCAAGACCTATTTACCGTACAAGGAAATGATTTTTAATACTCACAGTATTACTTCAATGACGAACTGTTTCATCTTTCTAATATATAAACTGCACATATTGAAAACCTCAAATGGTTAAGGAATAAATTGCATGAATGTCTTAGTAAAATTATATTCCTGAGATTTTAAATCAAATAATTTATTATATTTAATTGCAAATTATACTAATCAAAAAAATATATACCTAGATTAATTTTTGATTTTTAATCAGCCTAATTTAAGTTAATTTAATGGTGTTTATTGTCTTAAATTTAATAACATCATATTTTTTATTACATAATGTATAGTTTTAAAATTATTTTAAAAACAGTCTAATTACTAAAGAAGTACAGAGTAAACTCGTGTCTCATATGCGCGTTTTCGGGTGAATGACCCAATTTAAATACTGATGCACCGATCCATATCAACAATTAACTAGTAATGATTTTAAATTTTTATATGTTGGGAAGTTCTAAATGGCTGATCGTCAATTACTCCTTTACCTAAATGGCTGAGTATTCATAATTTTTAATCTAAAGTTATATATACTTTATATAACAGTTATAACAAATTTTCATATGTACAACAGTACAACTAATATGAGTGTAGGAAATTCACTATTTTATACTGGCTGTAATGTATTTTACAAGGGTGAAAGATTATAACGTATAATACACGTATATATTTTAATATAACGTTTATGGCACCTACTAATATAATTTGTAAATTATATTTATATTATACACAAGTTTTTAATTATAATTTTATATTAGCTATCATTAATATACTTAAACTTAATGATACCTAAAAACAGCTAACTATGGAACATCAAACATGAAAATTTAATGATATCCGGAAAATACTTTCAATTAAAAATAAATATAACCTGCGTAAAATACTTAAAAACATTTATCAAAACTGGCGTCATCAAAATATTTGTAAAGCTCACCCTGTTAGTTAGGTTTTAACTCTGGGAAATTTCCAAATAGCCACGTGAATAAACATTTTAAAGGGCATGCAATCATATTCTACCCCTCTATGGTTGTATTCTCAGATAGAATCAATCTGTAGGGTCTCCGAATTACCAGTGGTTTCCAAGTCTCGGTCGACTCTGTCTGACACACCCTGTTTTAACATAATTTGGTACTTCCGTGTTATTTCGACTACTTTAGGTGCACAACCGTGTTATCTCGACTACTGCAATTTATCAAATAATAAAAAGTTTAAAATGATTATGTTTAATTAACATTTAGTTAACAGTAATAATTCCAAATTTAAACCTATTTTGAAAAACAATAACATTTAAGTATTAATAGTAATAAAAATAATAAATGGATGTAATAGTATAAAACATTTAGTTAGGTTCAATAATTTTTTTTAGGGGGAAATAGGTTTTAATATTTATTAAAATTTTGTGTGGATTCTTTGCAAGATTTTGTTGCCAAACAAATTCGGTCAGGTATGAATCCAAATGATGGTGAGCTGTTCCGTAGGTTTTTTATTTCACCACTTTGCCGATCCCCAAAAGCGTTAATCGTTTGAGTGAATTAAAAAAATTCATACTGACTAGATGTAGAATAATATGGAATATGGATAATAGGACCTAAACTAATTGGTTTGTAGTAAATTTTACATCGAAAACAAAATTAAATTGTACATTACGATGATACGGAGGTAGTCTTGAAAATATTTTGGTAGTCGAGATAACATGGAAGTACCCATAATTTTATTTAATAATTCGACACTAGTAAGATATATAAAAGTTTTCATTGTGTTCACATGAACAAAATGTTAAAAACGATATTATATCGTATGTTAATACGAATAATACGATGTAATCTCAATAATATATAAGTATAATATTAATAGAAACATGAATATTATTTTATAATATACTTTAATTTTTTTATTTTATTGTAAAAGCTATTTAATATAAGTTAAATAAGTAAATATATTATTTTATTTCAAATATTATAAATTACATAGAAAATTAAACATTTGTAGGATAAAACCAATAAGTTTTACGATTTTACATTAATTTAAAACAAATTAAAAATTATTTATATTGATGTCAAGTAGTAAAAACACGTTTATGCACTTTAAAAATATATTACCATTGTAGCATAGAACATTTATATGAAAATGCATTATAATATTTTATTTTTAGTAATATATTACATGCAGTATTCAAATGTGTAGTCATTGTATAGAGTTATGGGTGCATTGTTCCTACCAGTTTGATACCCCCTGCGTGATCGATAATGTCTCAGCATCCCCCCAAATGTTTAATGCATTATTTTCTGACAAATGTGTATACAACAAATAAATCCCATCATGTCGGGAGATTTTATTTCCGTTTTAATAATATTTTAATACTTTTACTATAATAACTGTATACTGCAGTCTGTACAATTCTGTGCATTCATCGTAAATATTTTATTAATGAATAATGATGTTACTTATTAAAAACGTAATTTTTCTAAAAAAAAAATATTTTCATTTTAAACAATATATATATTACATAATATGTGATTTTTATAGAATAAGTAAATACAATTTAACTGGAATAAGTTTATATATTTTTATATGTACTTGATTTATTCGGTATACATGAATACTCAACGTCTAGGGGATATGAGTCATTGCATGAATCACCCCTTTCGAAAAAAAAAATGAATACATTACTATTAGTATTAATTTATTACATGATAGATTTATTAACACCATATATAATACTATTATTGATTTAATCTTTAATTATTTTTTATATACATATAGAAATGAGTTCTCCGTCATTAAAAGATCTGCCAAAGGTAGCATTTGATCTTAAAAATCAACTTGAGGGGTTCAATCCTGACAATATGAAAAAGGCTGATACCAATGAAAAAATTATTCTTCCGACAGCTGAAGGTAAACACTCATTTTATAATCCAAAATTAATGCAATTTCTCTATAGTTATTTATTTCTTATACTGATCGTTGGAACTTGGAAATGCTTACCTATATATCAGTTTAGTATGCACATATGAATGTCGAGTTGTAGGTTTACAATATACAGTAGAGCCTCGATATTCCGGACCCCCGATAATTCGGTGAACGCGGTAATCCGGACGGCAAAATTCCATTTATTCGTAAATAGATTTTACGAGAATTCCCGCAACCCAATTAATCTATAAGATATTGTTATCGACAAACATTATTACATATAAACATTTTTTTTTTTTTAATTCATTAGTTTAGTTTTAATTTAATTTAATTATTATTCTTGTAATTTAAAATGCAATGAATATAAAGATGGTGAAATTAAAAATAAAATCTTAGTAATTTGAGTAGGTAATTTTGAAAAACCTTCGGTAATCCGGAAAATCGATAATCCGGACGATACTCGGTCTGAATTCGTCCGGACTATCGAGGCTCTACTGTACATATAATTAATATTAAAGCTTATTTTTTTCTAAATTTCTGATAAATTAACTTACTTTATTAAATTATTTGCTAAACAACTTTCAGTGTATTGTGTGAGATTTCCTGACGTTTTAATCTATACATTTCTATCGTTCTTGTTAGTTTAATTTATTTAGTTTATTAAGCACAGTTTGTTTTCTTATAGTTGTATTTATAAAATAATATATATATATTTTTTAATACAAATAAGAAATTTCTAGCCTTAGGCTATCTATATCTATAGATATTTAGACAGTTTACAATAGTTGTAGCATATTAATGCTAGGATTATAAATATTTTTATATAAGAATTAAGGGATAAAATATATCTAAAATATAAATTACGGTAAAAATTAGTAATAATATATTTACATAATTTACTAATATTTACAATGTTTAAAACTTAGTATAACAGAGTGATAGCATGTAAGAGCGCTTTGGTCACACATGCATAGTATGAAAAAAAAATTATTAGGTACTTATTAGTTATTACATTTGAAATTCGGCAATATACAGTGAGTTCCGCTGAATGTGATCACATTGGTTCAGATCATTTTGATTCTATTAACCGGTTGATACTTGATTCCATAAAACATTTTTTTCTATGAGTTTATATTTATATTATGTATGTTTAAAATTAAATTAAAATACATAAAATGCATTTAAAATAAAGTAAAAAAAACTATTTATTTTTTATTGTACTTGAGAATGTACTAATTTCATTTTCATATTAACCTCAAATTAAAATCCATATTTAATTAATATAATATATACATGATTTTAAATTATTTAAAATTAAATAAATAAATAATAATGTGTGTATACTGTATATTATAACTATAACTTATGGAACAACTGAAAATTAACGTTTTTGGCATATTTTTTAATAACTTTTTTTAAATTTTTCAAAACAATTCTTTTTTTTTGTTTTAGTGAAAGTTTGAAATACCATTAAAATGATAATAATGTTCTTAAAAATGATTCAATTATCCATTGGTGATTCTAATAAAAGGTTAATTCAACATTAGCAACATAAGATCTGGTTTGGGATTTTAAATTTTTATTCCAATAAACAGTTGATTCTATAAACCAGTGATCACATTAAATGGAACTCACTGATAATGTTTTTCAAAGCATGTTATATTATATATAGGTAGATATGTTAAATTGAAAAAGTCATTGACGTGTGTAGACATCATTAAATTAACAGAAAATTATGTAAATAATATACCTAATGCAAAATATCTAGCCATCAAAATTATTAGACCCTTCCTCAAAAAGTGTAGGTAATTAAAAAATTACAGTATTTATTTTTGGAACATTTTTTATGAAAAAAATATTATTGACAAAGTTCAAGTCACCTTTTTTATTAGAATTTTAGTTTTGAGTTCGTCTAACTTCTTTAATACTATTTCTGAGGTCATTTTTGATATCCGTTTGTTTTAAAAGTCCTTTCTGTGATGTATATCTAAAACTACCAAAATATAATTCTATAGTCATTAATAACTGTAGAGTGTACACAAATAATAAATTTGAAATTAATATCAAGTTATAAAATATAGAAATAATCTGAGGAAATCTTTAAGCCAAGTAATTTTGAGTTTAATAAGAAAAAATGACCTCCAAGATTAAGTAGCTAATGGCGGCTCCCCGTATTTAATCTTTTGGAATCTTATAGTACACATTGGCATATTCATTGCACACTCCAATGCTTAAGTATTTTTTATTTGAAATGGCTTTATAAGTTTAAAATAGTCTGCCAAGCGCCAATATAAATGTGTTGCTTATGTGTGTAAATATTATTGTTATGTGAATTTTTCACGCCTATGCTAGTTTTTATAAATTATTAGGTATGTTAAATTGCTTGCTTTTGCTTTTTTCTTGGATTAAAATAAAGACGTAAAACGAGAACGCCAACATAATGATCTCATCCATGGCGTCAATAACTTTAGCGCAGACAAGCTAAAAAGAACAGACACTCTGGAAAAAGTAATCTTACCAAACGCTCAAGGTAAGTTTGCTCATGCTATAAATTATTTTTTGTGTCAAACTTTTCCTAATAAAAGCATGTATACAAGTATAGACAACACTTAAAATACAAATTATCTTTTTGTTTTAGAAAATGGAATATTAAAAAAATATATGATGTATTTTGGTCTATATCAAATAATACAAAAAAAAAAATTGAATAGTTATTTAAATGTGTTATATGATTTTATTTTTTATTTATAGATGTAGCTGCAGAAAAAAGCCAAAAAGCATTCACTGAAGCACTTATTGAAGGCGTAGGAGGGTTTGACACTAACAAATTGAAACACACCGAGACACAAGAAAAAAATCCACTCCCTGATAAAGCTGGTCAGTAATAAATAATTTAATATGCATATTTCCCATTTATACAATTTAAATTATTTTTGCGATTATAATTATTACAATTACAAATAAATGTATTTGATTATTTATTTTAGTGATTGAAGCTGAAAAGGAACAACAACAATTAATTGCCGGTATTGAGAACTTTGACCCTGCAAAGTTGAAACCCACAGTAACTGAAGAAAAAAACCCATTGCCCACTAAAGAAGGTACCTAAATTTAATAACACTATAGTAGGTTTACATTACTAATTTTTATTATTTATTATATGAAATAGTAAGAATTAAGAGTGAATAAAAAATGTCTAAGATAATATAAATTGAATTTTATAACTTTTTTTATTTTCTAGTTATTGCTGAAGAGAAAAAAGCCTAAGCATTAACATTCCTAATGCTTCCTCAATGGGACAGATAAACTATTATATTGATATTATACTTTTACATTTGTATTGCCTTTTGAATTGGAAACAATTGTATGGAAATATGAATATTTTACATATTATGCATAAGCCATAGATGGTCGTTTATAATTAAGAATCTCTAAACCAATTCTGTCTTGATGTATTAACTTTTAAGTTAAATATATAATATATATATGCATTTTTTTAACATTCAATATATGTGTATTTTTTACTCTTTTAAAACCTTTTTTTTTTATATAACCCAATACATAGCTATGATATTTTATAACACCAATATTTTAAAATATAGTACTTATATTAAAAAATATATGTATTTTTTTTTTTATATAGTTTGTGGCTTTTAATAAATTATTGTATTTTTTATCAATTAAAAACGAAGAATGGTATAATTAGTAATAACAGTAATATATTTAAAAAAAAATAATTTTAAACTATGAATATTTTCTAGTTTAAAAATAATAATAAAGTGAATATCAGGTAATAATCAACATTTTGAGAATCAAAATCCAAACTAGGAGAGTATAATGGGTATATAATATATTATGTTATTCTTGAATTATACCATAGTATTGGATAATAATGATGTGTATGTTTGTATCAGTATATTATATTTATTTTATATTATTACAAATAATACATATTATGCTAGTCTTGTAACGTACAAATTTTATTTTTATAATTTTATTTTGGAAAATTGCTAAAAGTGATATCCAAAAACGGCATTATAGTATAAATTACTTGTAATTAGGTAGTAATTTGTTAAATAAGGGTTTAGAGGAAATAATTATTTAGTGTGAAGTAAGAACAATTTTTTTTTAATTGTTATAGTTTTTACCATTGTCATCTACATGCAGATCATCAATCATCAATGTTATATTACTAAAAGTCGAGATATCAACGTTCATCATAATAAATATGTCTACTATACTTATTAAATATAATTAAGACAAACATAAGTATAAGTACCTAATGAAGTATAACATAATTTTGTGATTATATACCTACTTAAGATTTTGAGTACCTAGTGAAAATAGTGCAATGAATGTGCATATTGGTTTTACAATGAACATTGTTTTTTTAGTTATATGATATACAAATCTTATACTACAAATTTTTTGTGTGTTATCAGTTATTACCTTTGGTTAAATTCGGTAAAACGTTTTTAATTTTAATGCGTAAGACTAGATTCTTGTTAACTTTTTATTACTAGAATTAAAAAAAAAGTTAAGTATTAATCCACATAAATTTTGTATTAGTGTTTGCAGTTCAAATTATGGCTTAATTGGATATGCACACATAAAATAACAAATTATCCTCAAACAATTTTTGTTATTCTGTTGTAATTCAAAAAAAAAAGTAAATATTCACTTTGGAAACTGGTTAATTTGTTGAATTTTTAGGGCTGTTGAGAAATGTTTTAAAAACGGTGAAATGGACTGTGACTTGCGAGTGGCACAGAACATACAAAATAAATAGGTATCTACTATATTGTCATTAATCTGCTAGAATAAAAGTAAGTATAGGTAAATTAATTCATGTTCAATTTATTTCACTTGTGGATAATTTAAGTTAATAAAGACTGTCTACAATATAATTATAGATAGGTATATTTGCAATGTAATGTAAGTAGTAGGTACCTATTTTTAGACATTTTAAGGATAGCCCAGCAAAATTTAAGTTTAAATAAACCATAACGAATACTGTTTTTTAAATATCGGTACATTATAAATCAAATTTATTTATTTTTAATATTAAAAGTGTCTAATTATTGTATGAATTTATGACATTATAATAATATACAAGGCCGTATTACCGTTTAAGTTGTTTAGACTATACGGCGGCATTGCGGCAACAAAATAGCATATTTTTTATGATGTAATACAAAATAATATTTTATGTTGAGATATTATTTTAAAAATATAAATACAAGTAAATCGAATGCATTTATGATACAAAACAATATCATTATATTAAGTGTTTAAAATAAAACGCAGTCGTAGTTATGTATATGTATTATAAGAATACCTATATGATTTATATTTTCATAGTTATAGTCACACCCCGCTAATGAACACTAGAACCCGTATCTGAATTTAACTTTATAACAATATAATAAGTGTCAAGTATTATTATTTATAGGTATACGATGTAATGTAGTTAGGTAAAAATCTGCAATAAATGAATCCTGATTCACCAAACTGTTTTATAGAACACTATAGGAGTGGCCCACTAAAGAATAATTTATTAGGTGGGTATACTGAAAATAGGTATGAGTTAAAGAGTGTCGGAGTATATATAGGCACAAGGCACGATGACGACGCACGACAATTAATACTTATTGGGCATCGATCATTCTGCACCTAAACCTATATTTCCCGTTCTGAATAATTGTTAAATTGTTAATTATTTATTGAGATATGTATAATTTATTATTTATATAATAATATACTCGACAAAACAGCAAAGACTTAAATTACTTAGTAACAACAAAGTCAAACAACCATTTATTTTGTATTTTGGAGATCATACTAATGTAGATATCATTACCTATCTTATATTTACCTTTTTATTTTACTCCACGCAATTAATTTTTATTTTCCAAACAGAGCTATGGGTAATTTATCATTTAGACAAAAAAATAACAGGAAAGATGTGACGATCGGTAAAACATCGTCATGTGGCCTTACCGAATTCTGGAACCAAAAGAAACAAGATTTTAACGATATCTACTTTAATAATAATAATTGCCCACCAGCTGAAGCGTCGGACTTTCGCGTGACAACTATTTTGGATGAAGGATCTTTTGGATCTGTTGCATTGACCACTCATAATATAACCGGTACTGTTCATGCTACAAAAGTTATTGCCAAAAAGAAAATCGTTAAAGGTCATAATGTAAGTGTTGCAAGTTTGGATACCGGATTTCACTATTTGCCGTCCCTGTAGTTGTCAAACCTAAATTTTCTCTGTATACACAACGAAATATATCCATAGCTACCTGATGCACCTATACATAAACAATATTAATTTAAACTTCATTATTATAAATATTTTTATAGATGAATACAAGTCAAAGATTGGTAATACTTTGATGTGATTTGTGATTTATAATACAATTCTACATAGGTATATTCATCAGTAGATTTGAGTAGTTCATTAACTTTTTAATAGGTAATATTATTTGTGTATTTAGCGTTTCCAGGCATCGTGACATCTGGTCTTTAAAGTACTTAAACTACTACCTGTCTACATGCAAAATAAATTATGTTATATTATCATACAGATAATCCGATAGTTTTTCTCAATACTCGTTATTTTAAATGATAGAGTATTTTGTATTGTCTGTATATAGACTATAGTGTTATACCTATTGTTATAAATTATAATATTAAAGAGGGATAATATTTTTTTAAATAACTGTATACAATATATTTAGTGACATATAACGATATAAAATATTCATTAATTGTTAACGACCGTTAATGCACATAAGCGTAATATGATTGTATCATACGACATACATGTATAATGTACGATATGTATTTCTGACCAAATCAAAGTCTCCGTCGTATCGTCATCAATAATCCGTATCTATTTTATATATCTAAACGCAGTACGCATAATATAATTTTAAATAGAAGAATAATTATGCAAATGCGAAAATTTGCAGAAAGGGGCTACCGAGTTGTTTCCGGAGCGATGTTCCCAACTATGATCATCTTTATAATAAATTGGTGCTTGTATTTAGTATTTATAATAATTATATCATACATAGAGTACTGGGTAGGTACTAGGTATGTAAAAAAAAAACAATCTATTGTGATCAGCGGTGGTGTATGATCATATAATAAAGGTGTCTATACTTAAATATCATGTTTGTGTCAGGTGCAGCGAATGCTTAATGAGAAACGGATTTTGGAATCAATAAATTTTCCGTTTGTAATTCGTCTCGAGTATTTCTACCAAGATCACAGTTTTATTTACTTTGTCATGCCATTCGTTTGCGGTGGTAACATTCACACGCACATGAAACGGTACGGACCTATGGACGAGTACAAAGCGCGGTTTTACTTTTCGGAAGTTCTACTGGCCATTGAATACCTACACAAGTTGAACTTGGTGCATCGAGATATCAAGCCCGAAAATATACTAATCGACGTCAATGGACATGCTCAACTCGCAGACTTCGGGTTTTGTAAACACATAAAGGGTCGTACATTCACGTTTTGTGGAACTGCTGAATACTTGGCGCCAGAAATTATACTCAGACGAGGTAAGGACTAAGGTGTAATGACACATTAAAGTATATCAGCTAGTGGCATATTTACGGGGGGAGGGGAATTCCGAATTAGGGAGATAAATCTCCCCTCTTGAGTCTTGACCCCTTTTTTTATAGATGTTTTTATATGGTTGTAGATATGTTTTTTTCCATTTATAAATAGGCAGGTAATGAAATGTTGAGACGTTTAACATCGACAATTTTAATCATATCTTCTTCCTTAAATAAATCCTAAATACGCCACTGATATACGTATGCTCTATACAAGTGGTATATTGTATATGCGCATATATTTTAAGAGGATAAGATGTTGCCATGTTGGTGTCATATTATTTTTAACAAGTTCTGTAAGAACGTACAAAAATAAACTATTAAATAAATTTAAACGATTGCATCCAAAATCCGTTTAATTCAAAATAGATTGATAGATATAAACTGTTAACTTTATCGGACATAAAATTAATTTATTATTTATTCAGCAAAATACTTAAATACCACACTATTTGAAATCTACTGCAGATGTATTATGAATTTATGAACGTTCAACACTTTTACTAGTTTACCAAAACCTTTGGTTTTAAATTGTGGTATTCTTACCACATTGCCTTCTTGGTACTATTCAGTATCCAGGATGAAAAAATGACCTATATAAATTAAAGCATAACAATCAGTCTATAATATACTGTATTATCGTTAACTGTACAGGAGGGATTTTCAATATTCATTTACTATTAAGCTTTCTCCCTGCAGACACTATAGAATTTATCAAAATTTCCTCTTTTCTTCTTTTAATCTCAACTAACACCTTTTTTTACTTTAATGCTCTTTCCTATAATAATGCTATCATTATAAAAGTTATTTTCAATCTTATTTTCTAAATTGGCTTTACAATTTAATTATATGAGGCTTATTACGTGAACCGTTCACCTGAACAAAGATTGAAAGATTATTTAATATTATTGCTATATATTCATCATTCATCAGCTATTATCACTTTCCAACATTAAAATTTATTTTATTTTTCTGTTCTTGTCATTCTGTTTTTAAATAATTGTTGAGCTATAATGATTTATAGTTAAAATCTCACTAAATAAAAATATCATAGAAAATTATCTATTTAGAATTCAGATTGATTTGGACAAATATTATTGAACTTATTATTTATTTTTTTCGTATTTTTTTGCTCTTACATATTTTTATAATAAGTAACAATGAATGTAGGTATATTTATATTAATTCAGTGGGTCTTTGATCTGAATAGATTAAAATATGCAAAATAATATAATATTTATTCTGTAGCTTTATATTATGAGTTTTCTGTATTTTATAATTATATGTATTAATGTATCATAATTAACGAAGCATAGAGATTTAACCACCGGCAGTTATGATAATTATAATATAGTTCTACTTTTATTATACAATTAACTACGATCTACTTATCAACTACCTACCTGTTTATCTATATAAAAGGGGTTATATAAAGACATAATAAAATACTAATGAATTATATAAAAAGTTTATTATAGTAAAGTTTTTCTGTAATAATATTATAAAAAACAAAACATTTCTTCAAATCTGTTCAATACGTTCAAGTAAATAATTAAAAAAGCAATTGATAATATTATCAAACAAATTGTTAAATAAATACATTTAACTATTTAGGTACACACTACAGTACTACACAGTATAATATTTGATTAATTACAAATAATAAATAATAGTAGAAAATATAAAATATAATTTTTAATACGATTTTAAATTATGGCCTATTGAATAATGATGGCATATAACTAAGTCATATAACTTTTAAATCTTAATATTTTTACCGATAAATAAAATAAATTATTATAAAAGCTTTTTACAAATTCGTACCAAACATGTAATACTGCTTATTATACAGAACGTTTAATTTTTAATTCATATAGGTACTATATAATATACATTATACATAATATAACATTATGTATGATAGGTCAATTGATCGACAACCGAAATATCGATTGGAAAAATAACCAATAAAGTAGTTACCCAATATAATTTTTCATTTTTATTTTTATTTAAATTAATAAGTTAAAAATAATAACATTTAATAAAAATAGACTTAAATGTCTAAAAATAATGTATATAAATATTATCGTAGATAGTAGATTACATATTTATTCGCTATTCAGTATTCACATTGTTTCTGAATATTTGTATGACGTGGCATTGAAGTTCCTGGAGTAATACCATCAACATCAGCTGCCTCAACCTATATTTTACCCGCAGGTGCTGATCTAGAAATGAAATAACGGGGGAGGGGAAGCTAAATGAAAAAAATTAATTCATGTACATAATAGCATAGGCATTAAGTTTAAATTTTAATAGTGAATAAAATATTCAACATTTATATATTTTAAACTCAAGTAATGATAACATTTTAACATAGTACCACAGATAAATAAATACACATTATGTTTACAGTGTCGAACTTTTGCCTAGACTAACTAGGCCGCTGCCTAGGGGACCTTATTTTTCCATGGCCCAAGAAAAAAAATGCCCCACAAAATGTATCAACATGGAGAAGTATTTCGTGTATAAAATATTATTTATTTATTATTTTTAATGCTTAGATAGAAATAGACCTACAAGAATATTATTATGAAGTATAGGCGCAGTAACTTGAAAATTAATATTATGTTACACTATATTGTTATGGATGTATAAAAGCGATGATGTGTATCGGAACCACATCTTATATAGGTTTGAAAGCAACAAATTAAAAGCAGTTTTTATTAATATATTTTTAAAAGGCTCCTTTAGTAGCTGCCTTGGGGGCCCGAGACAGTGGCGTACTCACGGGGGGGTTCATGGGGTTTGAACCCCCCCCCCATTGGCCGTATTTTTTATATTTCATATGGGTATCACAATACAATATTTTTTTACCAACAATATCATGGTATTCTAGTAAATTTTCAGAGCCCCCCCCCCCCCCCATTGAAAATTCCTGAGAACGCCACTGGCCCGAGACCCTTAAGTTCGGCATTGTATGTCTATATAGTTTATACGTATCTACGTATTTTTATATATCTGTGGATATAATATACAACGATTTCCAACAAAATTTATGGTATACCATATACATCCCTATTTACACCTCATGTACCCCTAATTTTTGTTTTCTTTGACATGGATCCCTTGCAGGTCTCAATTGACCCCAGGAGGGTCGACATAGACCATTTTGGGAACCTCTGAACAGTCTGAACTATAAACCGTATACGCAATAACATAGGTACTACTTTGTCGTCGTTATTATTGTCATTCCGCAGGATACGGAAAAGCGGTTGATTATTGGTCACTCGGGGTTCTTCTATACGAGATGTTGGCTAACCGTTCGCCATTCGTCGATCGCGACACTGGGAAGCTGTTCAGTAACATCGTAACTGGGGAGTACAGCTGTCCGTTGGGCTTCTCGGGCAATGTGATAAACCTGTTGCGGAACATGCTCAAGGTGGACGTGACCAGGCGGTACGGGAATCTGGCGAACGGAATCCGGGACATCAAGAAGCACAGGTGGTTCGGTGACATGGACTGGTGTGAGGCGTTCGGCAGGCGCGTGACGCCACCATACGTGCCGGTAATCAGCGATACCGTCGACACTAGCAACTTCGAGGCGCAACACGGCAAGCTGTTCTACGGCGCAAGCAAAGACATGTTCGGTGACATTTTCAAGGATTTTTGAGATCGTAAGATCCATTGTAGTTTGTCACGAAGGCGTCAAGAAAACAGCTATTTTCATGATTCACGGACAGGATAGTTGGAAATCAACAAACTTATAGAATATAGGTAAAAGGAAATGACAAATAAAAAAAGAGTATAGCCGTATAGGTAATATTATTTCGAAATTATTTAGCAAATCGTGTATAGATAAGTACTGCAGACGTACATTGTACTTATTATTGTTAACTTTCTTTTAGCTCTGTGATTTTATAAATAAATATTGATAAAAGAATCAATACCACAAAATTTAATATTTTTTATTTTTTACAATAAATGAATAAATATCTTAATATCTAATAAATATCTTCTCTGCGTTTACGAATAAATATTTAGTAATATAGTGTAAAGAAAAATAATATATTAAAAAGGTTAGGATGGGCGTCATTCATTTGGGCGAATAACCCAAATTTTACCCGAGTAGAGTAGATATCATTTGGGCGAGAAATTAACTGATCGTTTAGGCGAATTAATTTATGAATTATATAGGGATATATAATACAGGGAATAATAGGGAAGTAGCATACTTCCCTATACAATAATTTTTATATTCGTATTTACTATACAATGTATTCAACTCAATATTATTATTATATCGTTTCGGCTGATTGGTGATAACTATTTATAAATTATAACTTTATAAAAATTAATTCTATCAACACAAAAAATCTATATTAGGTACGTAAAAATACTAAAGAAAAACAAAACTATACATTAAAATCATGGTAAGAATATCAAACCAGAACATTAACAATAATCGATTACATTAAAAAAAATGGGCATGAGATATCATGCTAATTGTTAATTATTATAATTAATTAGGATTTTTAATACAATATATTATTATGATAATATTTATATAAGAATATAATAAATTTTATTAAACAAATGGGCATATGAGATACCATGCTAATAAAAAAAATTTAGTTAAGATAATAACAATACAATGCATTTTTTTACCATATCAATTAGAGTTAGCTGAGAGTCCTAAGTCTCTAAAAATTCATTTTTATAAAAATATATTTACAACTCGCCCAAACGATATATTGAATAAATTAGAGTCCCGTGTAAATTTCGCCCAAATGATATGTATAAATTCGCCCAAACGATATATTATTTTGGGTCATTCGCCCAAATGAAAACCGCCCGTTAGGATAATATGGATATGCCAGCCTAATCCAAGTTGTATCTCTATTCTATTTATTAGACAAAAAATGTTTTGAAAACGACTAACGAGTAGAGTATCATCAAATAATTACCTTCTCGACCAAAACTCAATAGGTATACTTAGTTATTGTTAGCTATTATTTTTTTTCAATCAAAATTTGTATACGAGTTATTTTGTACATTTTAAGATGGATAGAATGAGCTAGAAGACTTCATATATCAGATAAAGAGTGCACTAAAAAGAATAACTATATATTATCAAAACAGTTAAAACCCAAAGAGTATCATGACGACAAATCAAAGAAACAAACAGATGAGACTGAATATTTATATAGTGATATAATATGACAAAATATTTCAGCATTGTAATTCTACATCTTTTACAAATGAAAAGGGGATGTCTCATATCTGCAAACACTTGCAGTCGTCACTGAAAAATTAGGTGTACATAATACAAACCTTTCAGGTTTTGAACATAATGCGTAACCACGTGCGATGACGGTGAAATATAGAAATTAAAAACAAATATTGACAAAATATCAGCTTATAATAATTTATTTGCACTCGTTTGCTTTTTTTTTTTTGTTACCCAGAATGCTGATATTTTTGAATTTTTCTTGTTAACGTTCGATGAACTATGAGCATCGAATGCTATCCCAGTAGGCTGCAAGTGTGTAATTATTAAAACGATTGTCCATCAGTCCAGATCCAGTATTACAGTACCTACCTACTCCTACCACGCACTTTTCAAGAGTCGAAAGTGTCAAGTATGTACTGTCAAATGTCATTGATTAAAACGTATCTAATGTACGAGTGTCGAGTGAGTAATCAGGAGATCTTATCATCATCCGATCGGATGAATCATTAATCATTTATTTGATCGGTACACATCGCTGCACATGGCAACCCGGGTTGCAACTTCTGTGCCAGGATTGTGTCAAATCATCTGCAATAAACCAATTATGTAGAGCACGGTGTATTTACTATTTATCGTCTCTGCACAGTGTTTTAGGTCATTTTGAATACCGAAATTTTACATGGGTGGCACCGTGAATTCGGAGTGTAATTGTCAGTTCTAACACTGTGTTACAGTTAAATAGTTTAGCTATTTGGGTAAATGCCAAAGTTTAACGTATGTGTGATACCTTGGTTGCTAAAGAGTTACACTTACACAGGAGCTCTGCTCTTACACCAGAGAAAGAGTCATTTAATACTAACCTATCTGGCATCTGCAAGAATTTGTATTGAAAATGCTTTTGGTCGTTTTAATGCTAGATGGAGAGTGTTGTTGAAAAGAGCTGATAAGTGATATTAATTACAAATTCATACCTATTATGGTAGATAGTTGTGTCATATTACACAATATAATTGAAACTTCAAAAAATAATTTCTATCCATGCTGGTTAAGATCTTTAAATGAAGTAAATATTGAAAGACCACAATCCAAAGGGGGAGGCAATGGGGGCAATCAACGGGGGATTCACAAAAAAAGTATCATATATTCCAATAGTTTTTTTTTTTTAAATAGATGATGACCTTTTTTTAGTTGATAACTAACAAATTGACCCCCCTCTATTTAGGACCACTGTATCCGCCCTTGCCCCAATCTCAACAAGAAACAATGACTCGGGCTGAACCACATGCAAAGGAAATTCGTGAAGTTTTAAAAAACTATACGAATAATAAAAATCATCAGTAGTCAATACTACATTATGTAAGACATACAGTTTAAAACATCTTTATTAAACATTTAAAAACAAAATACATTTAATAACTTAATACTTTTATATCTTGTTGCATTATTTTCTAGTCTTTGGTTTACAATTTTTTTAGTTATTTAAAAAATATATACATAATGTTAATTATATTATAAAGTAATTAATTAATATTTAGGCTTGAATAAAGTGTTCAGTAGGCTAGTAAATTCCTGTTATCTTTTCGCGCTTGTTCTAGATCAACTTTTAATAGTTCTTCCTCCTATTTTCTTTAATAAAATCTTAATGCCCTTCCATATTTTTTTTAAAAGAACCCATCAAGTAAGTCACCAGAATCTAAAATATAGGCAAATGCATCAACAAAAAAAAAAAAAGCAATTTTGTTTACAAATAAGTTAATTTACTCTTCTACTTTTACGGTGAGATCCTTTTTTGAGATAGAGTTTCCTTGTTTTGTATTGAACTTGTGTTCACTTGGTCATCTTGTAGGTAAATTAGTTCATAACTGACATCTGCATCTTTTTTATTAACACTTATATTTCTTCAATTACTTCAATGAACTCCATATCTATATATTAATTACATTACAGTATTAAATATAGAAATTGAAAGGACAACAGAAATAAATATTTCACAAATATTTTGCTATTTTGCTATACCTATGTCAAATGAAAAAAAAAAACTTTTTGAAATAAATTTATTTATTTATTAAAATTATATAAATGAGTATTACCATGTGTATACATCTTACATAGATTTATAGATTAAAATATGTTCTTGATGGGTAAATTTTAGTTTATTAGTCAACAAATGATTATTTTTGTCTTTTTTTCACGTTTTAAGTATTTTTTTAATTGTTTATATTGCCTTTAAAATTTAAGTAGTTCAAATCTGTACCTTGCTGATAACAGTTCTTCCAGCTGATGTCCCACGTGTATGGTGTATCATAATATTATTATTTATCGTGCAATGACTGCAATGTTTATATTATGTTTTGTGAATTCCACTGAATTTTGAGTGAATTTCAGGTCGGAATTTAGCATAACGCTATTACAGCAGACGCATACATACCTACTTATATAGTGCATTCATATGTTACGTCTTAAGATCTTATTATTTTATATAAGTACCTAAGCTTTTAAAGACAGTACAAAATATTTAATAATATATAAATAAATATCAGGCATCCTACCAGGTATGTACTTGATTGTAAATTATTTCTGTGAAACATGATTCAGATATTTTTTAGTATTATATCAACTGGTAACTTTTCAGGAGTGTAAAATCAAATTTTTCATATAATGTTCTTAGAATTGGTATTAGGACTTCAGTTTTTATAGAAGCAGCTAAGTCTTAGAAATTATGTTATATATTTCTATTCTATTTTATATTAGGTATTCAGATGGTGTGAGTGCTTGATTATTATTTGGTATTTATTTAAAAGTCTACCATTGATATATAATCATTGCTAAAATAAAGTTTTCGGAAATCAATTAGAACTTTATTGGGAATAATATTTAAAATTTTTAGTACCTGAAAAATTTTGTAATGCCTATTTTATTTTGTATGCTCGTTCAGAAAATAACCCCTAGGTATTAAAATTAAGGTATAATTTATCAAGGTTCATTTTAAAATTAAATGGTCAGAAGAACTAGTGCTTTCGTGTTCAAAAGATTAAATTGTCAGTTATCCCTTACTTCTTAGTATCCACTGTGTTGTTTAGTCTTTTAATTTTACCAATAGATATACAGGAATAAGAAAATATATTATGCATAACCTAGAACCCTGTTTTTTTTTTTATAAAAATACTATAAATTTGATTTTAGAATTTATTTTCCTGGAGTTAAATAAAACATTAAAAAATTAAATGAAAGTTGAGAAATATGAGAATTATTGAAACCCAAATGATAGATGCATATGAAATCATTGAAACGGTTTTATCTGAATGTCTGAAAGATGATTGTGATTTGTATGATGAACAACTTGCAATAAAGTTAAAGGAGTTTGATGAGCATACACATGTAAACGTAATGAAAGAAATGAATTATAATTTTTCTTGCTGAATCAAATTTACTTTAAATATCATGACCACCATTTTAAGCTTATTGATTTAAATACTTCAAGACTTAAACTCTGAATAAATTTTAAAATCCTTGATTTCTTACCAGTTATGTGAGTTACCTACTTGTCAATATTCATTATGAATTCTCCTGCAAACCATATGTTATTAGTAATACTCTGTTATTAGTTACTCTACTTAAAATTTGTTCTACCTATTAAATTACAATAATTGTAATCTTTCTTATTCATCGCCTGTATGTTATACATTATCAATTAATAATTTCTACAAACCTAGTCATACAGTCAAGAACACCAAAAATACCATAAAATTGCTCCACAATCAAAAATTTATTTTATTTTCTAAAATAATACCTAACTAGTAATATTATTTATAATTATAAATATTTAAAAAAAAGAATATATTATGTTATAGATAGAGTATTGGTTATAACTTTATAAGTAATTATGTTTAATTAATTTTTTTAAATCATTTTTATTTTAACCACTTTAATGTATCATTTATTTAGTAATCTGACTATAGTTTATTTGTTGCTTATAAAATTATTTGAATAATATATGAATAATAATTTTGTTATGTAATTGATAGGTTTAATCATTTTATTTATTTTTTTTTATATAACTAATTCTACAATAATTAAACTTGGAATAAGTACTTAATTTATTAAATACCTAATTAAAATTATTTTTTGAAACATTTATTTTGTTTTATGGTGTCCTTACTCTGTTTGCTGATATCCGGGAAACTTTAAAAGAATTAAATGGTTACCTATTTATTTAAGTTTTCCTAAATATTTTAAGCACTATATCTACAATGTAGGATATTAATTAAATTTATTTAATATTCAATGGGAATACAAATGTAATACATTTTATTGGACCTATTTTTTACAAATAATAATAATGCTGCATTAAAAATCTGCTTTTCTTTAATATTTATTTTGAAAATGTACAACTGTGATTATTATCAAATAATTATAACATTATTTCTGTCTCTAGACGAGTTTATCTCACTTTCTCAGTGTGACAGTAGTGTCAGTAGTTGTTAGTAAAGTACTAAAGTACATGAAGTTAAAATATGAGATAGATTAACTTGGTTATCACTTTATGAGGTACTAATTATAATTTGGAAATATATCATTAGTTTTAACAATTATTTAGGCATTATTTTTTTGGTACTAATAAAAACAACCTAAATAACTCTTAATTTAGTAATCAAATGTCATGTCTTTCATGTCATATGATGCATATTGACATAATTTTACATTTATGCTCAGACTACTATTATTCGCACACTCATCATATTAGGCATATTATTATAAATTTGTAATATGTGTATACATTTTATTTCTATAATAATATAATATGTTATGTTATGTACGAATGTAGTTAGTACATTTGAAACCTAGGATTTTTATTTATTACATGTAGGACAATTCATACCCCTTCTTATTTATAAAACATTTTGTACATATAATATATATCAGGGGTGGCTAACCTTAACTTTGGGAGCCACAAATGTATAAAGTTGATTCGAGGTGAGCCACATTGTAAAGCAATGATTATAAAATGGAAATACATTTTTCATTTTAAATCAAATGTTTTTTTTTATTCGAGACAACCAAATATTTTTATTCTTGTGGACTCTCTTCTGAAAATATAGTCTGATACATATATAAAATTAAGAAACAAAGCAGAAGACCATGTAAAGAAACATAAGAAAAAGAAAAATTTTTATGGGAGCAGACAAACAAATAAGTATATAAATAAGTAAATTTGGAGATTTTACTTTTTAAATATGTATAATTTAAAGTTTTATCGGCCACTATTTCATTATTAAAATTATTATATTATACATAATAATAATTATTATTTTTAAAACAATGTAAGCAATCAATATATATATATATACATATCAGTAATAGGCTGAAGGGACTCAACTCGAACAACCTAACAATATTGGTCAGACTCAACTCAGATAACTCAAAAGTATTTGCGGGACTCAATTCAATGTCAGCTAAATAAGTACATTATATTTTTAAGTTTTCACTATTTTTAATCTTACAATTCATGACATACTCATCATGTCATGCGAGTCGCATGATGCGACAATAAATTTCACTCCCCACGCTTGGCGTAAATAATGTCAGTACCCAGTTGTCAGTATTCTAAAATTGCAGAGGGTGGAATGTTCAATATCATTACATCATTTATATCAATAAAAATGTTGAATGTTTAACGTCCAAATACCAATATTATCACATATTGATGTATAGTATTTGCAAAATTGGGCTTCGTAATTTGTCCAGTGTTTGGCACGACCTGTCCTATGGACGACTTTGACTTTTGAGTAGGAATACATTATAATATGCAATACAAAATAATAAATAGGTATTATATTATATTTTTAACATAAACTGATAAACGCAAAATTCAACACAGCTTACAGTTTCGGACAAAATCAATTGTTTAATTTTTGTATTTTTTATTTTTTATATCGACATTTCTCACTTTCTCAGTCTCCTCTGTTTGTTCATTCTTTTAGGGCGTATTGAACCACTAAATTCAACAAGTATGCGATGTGCGAAACATCCAATATGCCTCCAATTACACAATACAACGCCTCCAACAATAGTTGGTTAAGTATTTACTTCGTTGTACATTATGGGCAAGCGAGATTTATTTAAAGTTTTTTTGATAGTACACTATTACACTAACACTATAATACGTCTATAATCTATATCCACAGTATACCCAGGGTTCAAAATATTCAATAATTTTACAAATTATTTATCCTCTACAATACTAAACGGATAGTATTCTTTTAATATCATTAAATCATTTTCAAGACTTATTGGTCTATACTATTCTTTTTAACTGCACCTACAGGTTGAAATTGAACTGGTCGAGCTACGGCTTCTTCAATAGAAGTTGACGTGCCGGGTATTTGATTTGAATCAACGCAAATTTGTGATATAACATCCTAAGAATAATTATTGTTATATTTAAATATTAAATTAAGTATTGAAATTTTATATTGTATTAACCTACCTATTAAGTAAAAAATGTATTATTAAAAGATGTAAACGTACGCTTATTTTGTTTATATTTATAATTACCATATGTCCATATATAATATATACTCACTACTTTTGTACTAGATGTTGGTTAAGTTCAAATCAGTAAGTTGTGCCAGTGCTAGGATTATCAACTTCTTCATCATCTAATCTTTTTTTTTTTTTTGATAAATTAACACTAGGTAATATGTTTGGAACGTAAATGTTTCATCATGTTTGATGTAGAAAACTGATCATAAATCAAGGAATCACGGCACAAGCCGCATTCAATTTGGTCACCAATCAAAGTAAAATAATCCCAAACTACACTGATTTTAGTTATTTTTAGTTAATATAAGTTTACAGAAATATAACAATAAGTAAGTTAGTAAGTAGTCTTAAAAAGAACTGTTCAATATTTTGTAAATCAGAAATATAGACATTACTTTTATCAAGAGATTATATTATATAGGTATATAATATCTGGAAACTAGAAAAACGAGATCTTAACTCTTAAGTGGCTTTCTCAGTAGGAAATTCATTACCAAATTTAATCGTATTTTATTTGCGCGATTAATCAATGTTTCTAAAGATAGCGAGACTACCAATTAGTTGTTTAATGTTTAGTGTGTAAGCCATTAACCCACTTTAGACTTCGGTCATAATTAGGCCTGGGATTTTTGATGCGATGTCATTTTAATGTAGTTTTTTCGACTAGCAATAATCGCACCTAGGATGAACCTCATGGGTTACAATATCACCACTGCGCAAAGCTAATGTAATTCTTACTGTGCATAGTTTTGCACTTTTTGAAAAATTGAACTTTGAATGCATTTTTTACTGTTCAAAGAACATTTTTCAAGTTTTTAGACAATTTTTTCAAAATATGTATCCATAAATTCTTATTTTAAATATTAGGCTCGTTTCCCATGGGCGCGTATCATACGCGACATATCGTACACGCGGGTTTTCGGTTACATAATAGGTACTTACATTGGTTAAATACATACGTGCTACTCCAACGATGACGCGTTTCTCCCGCTGGTATGGCGCGTATGAACTCAATCAATGTAAACTAAAAAAGTAAAAATGCGCGCGTACGATACTTCACGTATGATACGCGCCTACGTGAAACGGTGATTTGATCAAGCGTTTCGGTAAAATCCACTACATTTTTTAAATATCAAACCATTTCTTAATTAATCATTATTATTTATTACTTTATTAGATTCATTTATGGATATGCCATAAGCCGATGAGGTTTACGATGCTAAGTAATGAACAATTCATGAACTATTTTTATATATAGAGTAGAGCCTCACGAGTTGAATTGAATAATTATCAGATCGGGAGTCGGGGAGTTGATGAGTTAACATTCGACTCATTAAACTGAGTACTGACTACTGAACCGAGTTAAATGATTCAATTCACCAGAATGAGTTGAAATTCTCATCCCTATTACAAACAGTACAACAGTGAACTTAAAGCCTTAAAGGTCGCATTTCGATTGATGCGTGTAATAATTGTAATATGTTATGGACAAATTGGAAATAAGAATAACCGAGGTAATCATTACATCATCCAGTTAGTTTCCCGCCAATTGTGTGCAACGTGCGTATCCGTTTATTCCGTTTACCGCTGTTTACGTTTTTGCACGTATTCTGGTATTGGCGACACTGCGGAACGCAGTCCGCCATATCTTGTAGCGCCGGCACCGCGTTGGCGGGTTCGAAAACCGACCGTTGGACTGTACGTCTTGCAGTACCACCACCACATACACCGAACAGCGACCATTCATTTTCATCGTTATCGCCGTGGCGTCGGTACGCAGTCGTAGTCATTGCAGAGCAGTAACGTCTGGCACTTCACCCTTCCCCCCGACCCACCGCAAATCCACGCTGCCGTCCGCCCGCCCATCGTTGTGCCCGCTCATTCGTCCGACGGTTCCCGCGCTAACTGAATAATAACCGAAACCGATACCGTACGTGTCCCTGTTACAGTGTACGTACATTGCGAATTCCGATCGAGTGCGAGTCCGCCTGCAGCCAGATCTTTTCGCGATCCGTTTACCGTCTCCGTTTCCGGTCCGACGTTCTTCAGTTTGTTTTGATTTCATACTCACGGTCACTACAATGCATAAAGGTACGTCCAAGGGTACGTTTTGTTGTTTACAATCTGTTTCGCATGGTGCGGCGTCATTGACTGACGCTCCGCAAGGATGGCGGTGTTCTGTTATCATGGCCCACGGGTCCTTAAGTTTTCCCATTAGACGTGCACGGGCTTTTCCATTCCGTATTTCCGTCTTCCGTCGGTTGCGTCCCCCGCCAGTGGTGTTGGGTGTTGCGCGAGCGTTGGTGGACTTTTTGGAATCGTTACAATCAAACGTACCATACTCTAGGGAACTAGAGTTAGTCGTGATCTTAAACAGAACTTAACTATAGTTACTGATGTTATTGCTTAGAAAACACACTTGTCAAACAGTTTATTTAGTATATTTTCAATGTTTCTGACTTGTATGATTATAACAAAGAATTAATCCCAGATTTTGCAAACATATATATATATATTATTTGTTATAAATTGTTTACAATCTTAAGGTACAATATAATAGTATGAGCTATGTGAAAAAAAGAAAGAAAACATGAACAATTTGAATGAAGAAGCCACCCATTGATGACACTTCGTCTAAATTTCGGCATTTCGCCAACATGATATTAATTTTCTATTGTCAATGACAAGGTCTAAATTGTTTATCTATTCACTTTACACACAATGTTCAATTTTAAGTCATAATTTATATTAATTTTAAATAACTTCCGATTCGTGAGGATTTAACAAATACAGTAAAGCCTCGATAGTCCGGACGAATTTAGATCGAGCATCGTCCGGATTATCGATTTTTCCGGATTACCGGAGGTTTTTCAAAATGACCTACTCAAATTACTTAGATTTTATTTTTTATTTCACTATCTTTATATTTATTGCATTTTAAATTACAAGAATAATAACTTAATTAAATTAAAACTAAACGCATTACAAAAAAAAAAATGTTTGTATGCAATAATATTTATCGATAACAATATCTTATGGATTGCGGAATTCTCGTAAAATCTATTTACGAACAAATGGAATTTTGCCGTCCGGATTACCGCATTTACTGGATTATCGGGGGTCTGGACTATCGAGGCTCTACTGTAATCCTTTTCATTTAATTTGTTCAGCTATTAACAAAAATATTGTACCTACTTAGCCTACTTACCTAAGTTTACATTGTACATATTATTTATGTCTTAATCATATGTTATTTTCTATTGATAAGTAGGGTTCGGATTTTAAAGGAAATGCTTCTTTTCATATATTTAAGATAGAAATCTAATTATTATACATAAATTCGTTTCACGTCAATTTGATTCCAAATAAACAAATTTATTTTGGCTTTTTTTAGCTTTTTTTTGTGTAAATGCTTTTTGTGCTCTTTTATTGCTTTTTTCAGTTATTCTAACTGGAATTTTTATATGTCTATTATGCTATAAAAATAAAAATAAATGTTTATTTACTTAATAAGAAATGTGAAAACCCACAATAATGACCGTGGTGATCGTACCATTAGTGTGAAACGACCTTAAACTTAGGTATAGATTATCGATCTACAGATAGTTTATAGGTCGATAGCTTATCGGCTATTGCATATAGTAAATACATGGTAGTAAATTCTTATTATAATTGAAATTAATTTTTCAATTTTTTTTATTCAGTTTTATAAATTATAACTAATTATTCATGTTAATTTTTAGTCATGCTTTTTTTTTTTTGCTTTTTTAAAGAATAAATATGCTTCATTTTTACTTTTTAAAAAAATTTTGTGCTTTTTTTTGTTATTTATTATGCTTTAAAATCCGAGCCCTACTGATAAGTTATGTCTTCTATTCAAAAAAAAAAAAAAAAAAAAAATGCATAGTAGTATATCTTATTCTAATTTAAACTTAATATTTAGGTATCTTGAGCAAATCAAAATTGTTTTAATTATATATAGTCCCATTTTTTTTTCAGGAGTGGCTGATAACGAGTATGAAATTGAGTCCATTTTATTCGATGATACATATGGGAGCAAAACAATGTATCTCGTTAAATGGAAAAATTATCCTATGGACCAGTGCACTTGGGAACCATATCGAAATTTAACAAACTGTTCTGCCGCATTGAATGACTATAGATCAAATAAGATAGTTGCTGCTGACATTTATGAAAGTTCACGTTTTAAAGAGCTATATGATTCACTTAATATTTTTGCTGATCAAGAATTGCTTGAATTGTTGCACCGTGTGCTTGTGGAAGGCATGCCATCTATAGAAGATAAGTTTGTTAGGGGTACTATTGCCTATTTATCAACAGTATCGCCAAGTAGTAGGAGTACATCGTTAACTAAATTGATTAGACATAATTTAATGCTAATTGAAGTTAACCGAAAAAGGCAAAAACAACTTGAAAAATTGACTAAATGGCAAAATGAAATGGCTGCAGTTTGTGGATTTAGTTTATCTGTTGTAAACAATGTAGACTTTGAAGGCCCACCCAAACGGTTTTATTATGTGGATGAATGTGTGGCGGGCGAAGGAGTTATTATTCCAAACGACCCTCCAGTTTGGTACGTATTTGAGTAATTATATTTTATTTTAAATTGAATAAGTAATCTATATAATTTTTAATGTAGGTGCCACTGTGATGTTACATGTGGAGGAAAAAAACGTAAAAAAACTGAATGTCATTTTGGCGATTTTCAACTTGCATATAATAAATTCAAGCGCGTTATAGTTCCTCAAGGCACTCCTATATATGAGTGTAATAAAAAATGTTCTTGTGATAGTACATGTGTAAACAGAGTAGTTCAACATGGTCCAAGTAAGAATTTAAAACTTCAAATATTCCGAACAGATAACAATCGCGGTTGGGGAGTCAAAACATCAATAAGTATAAAGCAGGGTACATATATTACCAAATATACTGGTGAAGTAATCACCAAATCAGAAGCTGATCAGCGAGCTGTCACTCATGGATCAAAGTCAACATACTTGTTTGATCTTGACTATAATACTGATAAAAATGATAGCGTTTATTCTATTGATGCAACTACATTTGGTAATGTATCACATTTTATTAATCATTCATGTGATTCTAATCTGTCCATATTTGCTGTATGGATTGATTGTTTGGATACTAATATTCCAACCCTGGCGTTATTTGCATCTAGAGATATTGATGCAGGTGAAGAGATAACATTCAATTATATGACTTCTGTCAATAATGAAAGTCGGAGAATTAAATGTAAATGTCAATCTAAAAACTGCCGTGGTTACCTGTGTTAGTATAAATAAATTTGTTTTCATACTGACATTAAATTTTTATTGACTATTTAATACTTTTTTTTATTATTTATTCTCCAATAATCTTACTAATTATGAAAAAGTATAATTTTGAATCAAATTAATTAAGTGTTGGGTTTGACAAAAAAGGGTAATTTATATGTATATAATGTAAATATTACTGATTTAAAGGTGAAGACAAAATATGATGTCTTAATAGTACATCATAAATATTTTTTTTCAGTTGTATCAGAAATTAGTTTATTTTATATGCATTTTTGAAATTATTAGATAACTATTTCACAGTTTAATTTTCTTTCCTCTAATAAATATTTATTTTTAATAAATGAATTCATTTAGACAGTTGATAAGATTTTCTATTGAGATACCTAATTAATGTAACTAAATATTTTACAAAATGTACTGTTTATAATCACATATTTATATATACATAGATACATTCAGCTAATACAATTCAAGTATAAATTATTTAAAAGTATTAAATGTATTGCTTTTATATATGATATATATTTATTTTAATTATTAATTTCTTTAAATTAGTCAAATGTAATCTAGTTTAAAAAATATTAATACCAAAGTTTAATTTGGTATTATATTATATAATAATAAATACAATAAAATATTTTAAGATTTAATTTATTACTCAATTAGTATTAATCTTTAATTACCATTTTTTCGTTCTGTAATAAGTTTTAATGTCAATTTTTTTTATATTATATATTAACAGTTAATTTTTTGAATTATTCATTCCATTAAGAACTTATGATAATTTCCCATTAATATATTTAAATGAAAAATGTACTTTCAGAATGTTCATTTGACTAAACTATATTTATGTTTTGTATAGTAAACACAAGTATGATTTTTTTTGTTTGTTTAATAATCATGAAAACCTTGTTGATATTTAAATTGCTTAATACATAAACAAATATTATATACATATATAATTATTTGTAAATGTTTTCTTTAGTATTGTATTTTAAGACTTAAAATAATCATTATTGTTGGATAAAATGGAGCTGCAAAAATTTTACTTTAATTTAAATATTAAAATTATGTGCAAAGTTTCGATGTTTCTTTTACCGAAAACATTTTTATAATTTTTTATGAATAAAAGTTATTTTAAATGTTTTTGTAATATATTAAAAGACTGAGTGTAATTTATATTTATTCAGTTGTTTTTAAGAATTAAATATTTTGTTCAAATTTATTGTTACATATTAAACAGAAAACTTTTTACTTGATTTTTATACTACAATATGATTGTAATTATCATTTGTTAATGTATATTATACTATTTATTACTTACTAATGAAATACAATGCAAATTGATGTAACAAATGCTAAATATGTGACTATAGTTAACTGTAAATTTAAATATAATTTAAATGTTAATTTCAAGACATTTTTAATATTATAAGTGATAAATTAGAATTTTTTTTTCAAATAACTGAATTGTATAATAAATTATTAATTTTATGATTTTTTTTTTTTTTTGAAAGACTGCATCAAGTTATATGAATAAAATATACTTTATGCTTACATATTGTAAAATTATTTTATTTTTGTTTGTTTTCATTTATGAGGCTAATTACACGGAATTAGAACTGATTAACATACATTTTTGGTATGTTTTGTGTTATTAAGCAGATAAGACATATGTGTGTACAATGTCTTATTTTGTGCATTCGAAGTATGTTTAGATTAGGTAAATAGTAAATACCTACTCAATAGCACCATACAAAGAATCAAATCTATAATTTCAAGATAGTATAATGTAATTTTAATCACCAAAATATGTTAATGTCGTATAATTATGTATTTTGAATGTTTGGTATTGGGTTATTTACTGGTAATCTCTACTGTTTTGTTGAAGTGTTGAATACGACAAATCTTTGTTCTATACATAAGAGTACTATAATAATTATTACTAAATAAGTAATACTACTAATATTATTAGGCACGATTATTAGTATCCGTAGAGAACAATTCACCCTCGTGTGTAGTGTTACTAACAAACAACATGTTAATATGTTGTTTTAGTTTTAAATTTGAAGTATTTTTTGTATGTTCAGTACAATTCCAATTTTGTATTAAACATTAAAGTAAATTGACATTTTCCAACTTTAAAGTATCTGCGTGTTCTCTGGTTGTTATTTTTAAGTAAACGTATGTAAAATATTAAAATTTAAAAATGCATTTAATACGTTTAAAAATTAAAATATTTAGGTGAACTACCTGGTAGGTATATTATTATTTATTAATCTATTGTTTTGTTATATTCACAGTACTTATCTTTTATATTAGACTATTGTACTTTAATAATTATGTAGTTTTCAAAGGTTAATAACTGAAGCCCAAATAGCTTGTGTTTTAAAATTATAAATAATAAGTACCAATATAAAATAGTGTTATTGGATAATACTGCGATAGTTATAAATATTTGGTACTTTTGACTTCCGGGTTTCCCGACTACCTAAATATTTTCAAGACTACCTTCTATACATCATCCTGGTTATATCTACTACCTCGTACAGTCGTTTTGGGAACCTGGTTACAAATAATAAAATCGTGAATCTATGACTTCGTTTAATTACATTCGTTTATTAGGTACTTACCTTATGCCCGGGGGAAGTAGGTTATAGTGGTAATACGTAAACAGTCCCCGCGACGCCGTCGGTTCTAATTCTAAGAAAAAGAAAGTCGTCAGCTGACAGCTATAATATCATTAAATATCGTCTATTTAAAAAATATTTTTTTGAGAACGTAAATTATTTTAATTTTTCGTCCTCAAAAAAAGAAGCTATCCGACTTCTAGAACACGCAGTGTCGCAAAGTTTGCGAATTATAAATTTGTTTTATTAATTAATACCCATTACCATAGGCGGATATTGGGGGGGGGGGACTTGGGGGGGCTTAAGCTCCCCCAGAACGTAGTCAAGCCCCCTCGGAATAGTATCTCTAGTATATCTTCTAGTATCTTTGAAATGTCTAATAATGTGTTGACGCTAATGGATATGGTAAAAATGTTAAGCCCCCCATGGATATGACTAAATATCCGCCTATGCCCATTACCCTACAATGTGGTGACGTTAACTATTGAGAGAAATCATTTAGTGATATAAGTAATAATAGTTTTATAGATATTATTTTGCAATGGCATAAGAAAGTTACAGTGCTATAGCTAATTAGGTCTTACTACAAATAAGTTAAGGTAACTAACTAGCATATACTTAACATTATAACATCGCTATACAAGGGGGGACGTGAGGGTCAGATCCCCTTCCATTGGATTTTTATTATTTTTTGTTTTACATTGTGCTTACATTATGCAATATGCACTATAATGATAATATATTTTTTGATATTATGATCTATTGAGCTATTGAATTAAAACAATTTTGTCAATACTAAATACCATTATAATTTTATTTTATTTAAACTACATTCCTATAAGTTCCTAAAAATGGAACGAATTCAAAGGAATCCGACGAATCCGTAGTTCCTTTGATTTCGCTCCTTCCAAGCACTGACTATATATTATTAAGAATTAAGGTGTCCAGTATCCTGTGATGCCACTATGCCAGTTATGTCACCATAATTCATATCTAACAATGTAACATAATGAATACATTATAAATTATAATATATTATAAGATATCATTGTAAATAATTTGTATAATTATGCATTATCAATTGTTAAACTGCTAAAATGTTAATTAATATTAACTATAAGTTAGATGACTAAATTGCAAGTAATTTTGTGGTTGAAAAATCGTAAAAATTTTTCCTTTTATAACTAAGTTTTGAAAATTTGGTACAAGGTTTTCCATAAAATTTTCTTCAAAATATTATCTGTACAAAAAATACCGGATTCTGACAAAAATTTTTATGAGTGTTTGAAATTTAAATTTTTACATAACGGCGTTAAATAGCGGTTTAGCCTCAAACAATTTTTGATATTTGTTGTTATTCAAATAGTATAAATTGTAAATCCTTGAAAATTTTACCAGTTATTTAGATTGTCATTTTCTTTACGTGATTTGATTTTCAAAAAATGTTAACTATTTTTGAGCTATTTATAGACAATTGACATTTTCAATATTTTTTTATAAATGTTGATAAAAAAAATTTAGCTGGGACAAATTACTTGAAAATTTAATTGAAGGGTCCACATAACTTATTCTAACTCTCATTCAAAAATTATAAAAATACATAGACACAATTTTTTTTTTATTAGCATTTGAAGTTCAAATATTGACAAAAATTCGTCAAAATCATAAATATTTTTAACTATTTGGTAGTTAAAAATTTATAAATATTTTACTATTAAAAGCTAAGAATTGAAAATTTAATACTATGCTGTCCTTAAGTTAAGCTTAGAATAATTATAAAAAAGTTTGAGGATTATTCAATTTAAAAAATTTTACGAGTGTTTAAAGTTTTAATTTTAATTTGAAATCAAAAATACACGTGTAAAATAACGTTTTACTAATAAATAATTTTCGATTTTTGTTATTTTTAAAAAATTACTGAACGTAAGATCTTGAAACTTTTACTTAAATGTTTGAATTTGTTTCAAAATAGAATATATGACAATATTTAAATATAATATATCCTAGACTGACAAATCATCAACGTTTAGAATCGTTTTTCGTATACAATGATACCTATCATTGCATTCAAATTTAACTTACATTAGTCCGAGGTCCACCCCACCCCCTAATGTACAGCAGAGCGATACTCACTTACCCGCTTTTTTTTTTTTTAATTTGTGTCATTTGTAATAATAATGAATGAAGTACTATGTAGACGTCATTGCTCCGATTATACTACAAGACGCGAATGTGCTTTATATTAATGAACATTTTATAAAATCATGGCTGAGAAACAGGTAAATAATATATATTTTAATATCTTAGTTTGATAATAATTTGTTTGATACACATTTAATGGTATTATTGTTGCATACTACCTATTAAATTAACACAATATGTTTCCTTCAGAATTTTGAAAATTACAGAGATCATTAGAAAAAATCTAATTTTGGAAAGCAACAGTATTAAGATCATTTATTTTATACTACTTTAGTTATAAAACTAAAAAATAATTCTACCTTCATTTTATAAATTTTTATACTGCAATTCGACTTTTTATTTCTAGTGCAGTGTTACAAAAGAGTGTGCCGAGACAACTTGGACTTTTTTTTATAAAAAAACATTAAATGATTTTTTTCAAAATATTTAGATATAAATATGAACTTTAAAATTACCAAAAAAAGAGATATGATTATAAATTTTAATATGAAACGTGTGCTTGATGTTGTTTGTATAATAGTTCAATTTGTAGGAGGGATCGACGATAAACACACCCGCATTCTTCTTCAACTGATAAAAGTCGTTCACGTTTCTTATTTTTAATATTTGTTAGTGCGGAAACCCAAGTTCACAGGTATGTTGTAGAAATTTGTAATAATATATTAATTGCAATTTCTGTTATTATCGGATACTTTGTTTAAATAAAACTCCAAAACTGGAACAGTTTAAGGAATAAGGTTTAAGTTCATTAAATTTTGATTTCAATGAACAATCAGATTGAAGTTCTAAAATTTGTTCTTGTTTAACTAATCCTAGATGTGATATTACATCTGATTGTACTGCAAAAGGATTGTACACCCAATCAAAGATGGGAAGTGTTTTTTCATTTTTTCTTTTAAAATTATGAGATGATTAATTATTATTAAATCAGATGTTACCTCTTCATCTTGATCAACATTTGTAGTTGTTTTTTTCTACGTGTGATATTCAGAGATCAATTTTCCGTAAAAAACTATAATACCTGAAATCATTTTACGTAATATTCGATAAGTGGATAATATTTATTTAAAGTGTGCCATGACTTATAATAACTAATAATAATGTAGATACCGCGATTGGAAAAAGTTTGGAAACTGCTGTTCTAGCAAAACTTCTTTTATTTACAATGATTCGGCCAATACATTAATACTTAGAAAATATTCTGCTTTGGAATATGAAATAAAAGCTATGTTGTCATTCAAAAAGTAAAAAACTTAATAAAATATTTAAAAATATAATTTTTTAATAAAAACGTTTTTTTTTAACAATACTTGAAACTATGTAAAAAAATGTTTTCAAAAACGAATACTTTTTGAAATAACGAGTGTTTTATGATGAATCACCCTGTATATTTATATAAATAACAGTACATATCAGTGATTGTTTTGTAAAGACTTAGGCAGCCGCGCGTACAGTAGGTACACTGCTTATTATACGCATGTTTTTCGATTTAGGTGTACCTATTTCATGGCTATTATTTGTTGATATACGCCGGCTGCACGATTTCATATTTCCCGATATTTTATACTTAGTTTATACTAGTTCAAATAACCAGACTTCCTATACATATAGTAATATATATTAATAAATGAATAATAATATTTGTATAGAAATGTTCTTGAGTCTGTGTACAATGTACATATTATAAATTATTATTATTTAATATTATTTCATTTTTGATTATTGCGGTATTCTACATATGTATGTAGTTTATCATTTTGAAGGATCAGATTTTACTGAGAAAAAAGCTGTGAGTCATCTGATCTTTCAACCCCCTCCTCGATCAGCCCTGCGTACTCTGCTCTTTATAATATGACTGTGTAAAACAAATATGAAAATTGCAAATACTATACAAGTCCTCTGCCCTATAATTACGTTTGCCCAAACGACTGCTAAATTTTATTTTATTTTATTAATGATAATAATAATATAATTAATTAAGATTTCTTCTTGTATAGCCTATAAAATATTACCTACCAATTATTGTTTTTATTTACTTATAAAACAGAAAGACTTCACTGTCAATCGACCTCTGAATTAAAACACAGTCAATACGTATTTTTCTATCAGATTTATGAACCATATTTCGTCCACGGGTAGTTGATGATAGTTGATGATCCAAGACAATAATATTCGGTTACCAAAAAAATTAAAACTAAAATAAATATTAAAAATAATTACACTTTTAGAAAATACAATTTTATTATTTACTATCATAGTCGGCAGAGGCGTATATAGGGGGGAGTTTAGGGGTTCAGACCCCTCCCGAAATGTATGGTTAGTACGAGCATTGATTTTGATTATATAATTAATTGGTATTTAAGAATGGATTTTTTTTTAACTCCTCCTCTCTCTGGAATTATATATACGCCACTGCAAGTTGGTGTTCTCTTATTTTTGATTTTTAAACAATATTAAATTGTATTCTCATTATTTATTAAGTTATGAATTTCAAATAAACAGTAAAATTTATCGTGCTGTTTAACTTTCTAATCGGTGGCCAGTGTGGCCACCGTTTATATTCCTGTCCTCACTCGTCTGCACTCTTTTATAAGAATGCTAAACAACAGGGCAATTAAAATAAATACATATGTATTTTTTCTTTCTTTCTTTCTTTTTTTTTTTTTATTAATTTGTGGAGAATCAAAATAAATCCAAATAAATCTACCCACATAATATTTACTCTACGTCCAGTCACGTCATAGTCCTCCCATGATTATCAACAACGACGATTCCCAAAACACAAGCCACTCGTTACCTCGGAGTCCACCTCGACAGTAAATTCACTTGGGCATATCACATAAAAACAAAAAAGAAATCACTCAATTTAAAACTCCACATAATGAAACACCTTCTTAAACAAAATCTCCCTCTCAACACAAAACTCGTAATCTATAAACAAATTCTCCGCCTTTCAATGACTTACGGAATACATCTGTAGGGTACCTCCAAAAAATCCAACATTCAAAAATTCCAATCTTTTCAATTAATTTTCATTCGCCTCCTCACCAACGCCCCCTGGTACGTCAGCAACCTCACACTTCACTCTGACCTCAAAATCCCAAACATAAATACCCTAGCCTTCCAGTACTATAAATTATTTCACAATAACACAGTCAACCACGCTAATCAATTAATATGTATTTATATATTGAAAAAGAAGAAAAAACTATATGATACAAAAAAAAAAAAATGAAAAATAATTGAGGTAATTTATCAATGTAGCAGAAAAATACAATTAAAAGAACACTTACAACAGTTAAAACCGTAGTACGGACGTACGGTACATTACCTGAAATAATAATAATAATAAATGTAAGTAGGTAAACTTTATTTCTTATAGAATAGAAAACAAACTTACGCAAACATCATCGTATCTGATTTATAATATACACTGTATTGTCTGTATTTTACACCACGGTCCACCTACAACACAGCGAAGCTTCTGTAATAATCTTAGAATTTTGTGTAAAAATAAATATATAGTTACTCTGTGACTTAGCTATTTTATGCATTGCAAGTTCGAAAATTAAATATCCGTTTTTAAGTCATCCGGTTAACAGATTATTCGTGGCAATACTTATGTCTTTAGTTTTAAATGTTCATTTAGTTTACCAATAAAAACTTACGCATACACATATTCTTCTTCTACCGGTTAAACAGCTAGGTGTGTCTAGGTGTAGCGTAAGTGGAATGCAAATGACCACCACCAAATGAAATGTTTTCTTTCCAAGTTTAATGCAACCTTGAACTGGGAAGTAAATTAATGATATATTTTATGAAAATAATCATAACTAAAGAAATATGCAACGTGTATCGTGTACATCAAGGACCTCATCACCTTTTGCCATGGATAATAGATATGATGCGTTTTTTATTAGAACTTTTATTTGAGATATTTTTAATATATTTAATATTTACCATCTACATTATAGTTAACATTAAAATAATTGTAAATACTTTTTAATTTATGAGTATATAAAATACAAATATTAATGATTATATTACTTTTTAATATATTTTATACGTATACATCGCCCCAAATAAAGTGTTACCTGGCGTATAGTATAGGCAAAATAGGTACATTACTGCAGTATTGTTCTGTTGCCGACAATAATAATATTATGTTTAGTTAATAATTTTTATATAAAAATATCTTTAAATTGTATAATATAATTCACGAATTAGATTAGGCTTATGCAAAAATATGAATTATTATGTCAGTTATTTATATTACTTTTTTCCCAATGATGACAATTGTGTATAGTGTATACATTAAAATAGTGTACGGTGAACTCAGTAAAATATCTGTAGTGCTGCAGTGTAATACCATTTATTATAAATATTTATATTTTATAATCAATGGTAATAGTATTAATATAGATATAAATAAATGTATATGACTATGACTTCCTCGTACCTATAGTGTAAATTGTTAAGTATTTAAATTTATTAGTTTACATCAAAAAAATTAAAAATTAAACGGATAGATTATGTGATGTCAAAAATATGTACGTAGTTCGCTCATAATAATTAAAGCTTAGATTAAAACTAATAATTATTAGTAGTTACTGAAGTTGAAATCACGGACTAAGTATACCTAGGATATCTTAGTCCGTGGTTAAAATATAATTATTATCTATACCATAGGCGTGCGCAGAACTGAATTTCGGGGGGTGCCTACAATTTGTTCGGGCCCTTTTCTTAATTTGGGCCCTTTATTAATAAGATATGTACATATCTTAATAAATTATAATGCCTGAAAAACATTAGGTACTTAAATTATATCACATACCTATTAATTAGTACTATTACTAGTACCAAGTTATATAATATTTCATTAGATAGTTGGACCTACACCTATTTTTAAGATGATTGCAATATATTTTATTTATTTTACTTTTGTAGTCAATAAGTAATAACATCTAGCTGTTATAATCATAATAAGTTTTACCACGCAAATTTAAAATATTTTAAGTTGTATTTTTTTTTTATCCCAAAACATAATTTTTTACAACATATTTTAGAAAAAATATCATTTTTATTCTAGTAACATTAGTTAAAATACGAACCCATATAAATGCTATAGGACTTAAATTTTAGGGCCCCAATAACATGTCGGGGGGTGCCCAGGCACACCCGGAACCAGTGGCGGCTCGTGAGGTTCACGTAAAGTGGTGCACAAAAAATTTATAAGATATCTATGTTAGATGATAAAAAAAAATTATTTTGGTATAGGTACATACCACGAATAATACCAAAATAATGTACCTACTTATCTTATCTAAATTAAATTTTTTTAAGCATTTTACCCCATTAAAATATAAATAAATTATAAAAAATTAGGTACCAACTACTTATTATTAACTTTTATATATGAATATAAACATAAATACACAATATCGTTGTTATTATAATTTATTATTAGAGTTATATAATTACAACAAATTACAATTATTATTATATGAAATTAATCAGTTACATTTTTAAAAACTAATGGCAAATAATAGCTAATCATAACAATATGATTTTAATCTGTTTTTATATTAACAACGTTGATATTATCATAGACATATAATAATAATAATAATAATAATAATAATAAGTCTATGGATATTATAGTAGTTATTAGTTGATTTGACAGCTGCACACTGGCGGCAGTTGATGGATACTATACAATAAATGCGTTATCGTTTCGACGAATGACGCGATATCGCGACAATAAAATAGGATCGGTGCACACATTAAATGTGCTTCAAATTGCCATGTATTACTAACCGACGTGTCGAGGCATGTAGCTAATTTTTATACGGCCGCCCGGAGCACAAACAACTTGTGCTCCGCGATATTATTTAATCGTTTATAAATATATTTCTTAACATAAAAGCTGCAAAAACTTGTTTTTATTAATATAAATATTTATATTTTTTTTAATTACAGACATTTGCATAATCATCAATTATATTATGTTATTATGGCATATAATAATTTTTTTATATAATTTTTTTGGGTGGTTCACGTGCTCCTGTGCACCATACCACGAGCCGCCACTGCCCGGAACCCCCCGTGCGCACGCCTATGATCTATACTCTATAGTAACCGTATACCCATTATAGTCGATAGACCATAACATAAAGTTATACTTATAACCAGTGGTTGGACTTGGAAATAAAGTAATCGAGGTTTTCTAGCTACTTTTAAAAAAGTAGCGTCCCTAGCATTTTAATAAAACTCACATAACCATGGCGGTGGAGGGGGTCACCCAACACCACCATTTATGGTTAAGTAGGGGTACCGTATCCAAAAATTAGTTGGAGTACTCAGTCTCCCCGCGTCCCTCCCCTCAAATCAACAACTGCTTATAATACAGAATAATTGCTTATAAGTTATAATCAAGACTCAAGAGCGTATTATTTTATCGGCTGAAACCCCTTCAGCACCCCCCCCCCATCACCACCAAAAATCCAGGAAATATTTATTAAGTTTTCTTATCATGTCATATTATATGTAAATTGTAGAAGTTCAATAAAATTAAGAATTACCCATAGATATTAAAGAATGGATAGGCCATTGTTATATTAATTGAATAGAGGGAAGTGTGCCGGAATGGGGAAGAGAGAAAGACAGATTTTATCAATACCTCTCACTCTAGCAGAGGTCTTATCATGATTTATATTATTATTATATTATTTAAAATATGCTTGAATATTGTATTAATCGTTTTATTATTATTTATTAATTTATAATCTTACATATTACACTAATATTATAATATTGACAAATAATGAAATAATAAATAAAGTGAATGTGAAATAATTCTAATTCTGTTATCTATTTGTGTTAAGACCTCTATAACCTAAAAATGTTTTCATATTCACATCGAGATAAAGAATACATATGGTATTCTTTATCTCGATGCATATTCATTCCCGTATGATAAGCACAAATGGCCTATCCATTCTTTAATATCTATGGAATTACCTCAGTCCCTCCCGACAAATATTTCTAAATACGTCCCTGCTTAATATATTGTGGTTTCTTCGTTTTTACTTATTAACACAGTAAATGTTAAACGACAACAATTATTATATTGACTACGGTAATTTATTCGCGGTATCATAGTTTATAACAGCCACATTCGGAGTAATAACTGATTTTCGTAGTAATTTATTCGGAGCAGTAGTATATTCGGTGAAGTCACTTTTCGTAGCTACGGTGTTTTCTTACATTCTTATCATATTCGATATCACTATCGTGTTCTATAGTGTGATATCAACGTTCGTCGTTCGGCACTTGGACGTTTGACCGTGCGTCCGTCGTCCGTGCACATCTCTTCATTTCACTTTGCGCGCGCAGTGCCGCCGGCCCTGTGGATTTCGCTGTTCTTCTTTCGATGTAAGACGATTTTCACCGAGGAGCGTCTCGCAAACGCTTTTTCAACATCTAAACTCGCGTTTGGAGCTCGTCAACGTCGGTTTCCAGTGTGGAACCATGGCCAACTCCGTGCGCAAGATTTGCACGAAAATCGGAAACGGTCATCAGTACTTATTGGGCACGGCCAAAACGTCAGCGTACGGCGGCCACGTCGTGTCGGACACCGTTCAACAGCATCACTTGGCCAGACCACAGGTAATTCGCTCGCCCGTGACCTTAATTGCTTGCCGATAAGGTCACCTGCCAAGGGTGTTTCCTACATTGTGGTGGTTTTTCCGGTTTCAGGTCGAAACATTGTGCAAAATCAACTATGCCAAAAATTCGTTCCGTCAGTCACAACCGTTGTTCGATTACATTGTTCGACCTGACAAAAACAAACAATCTGCAGAAGCAGCGGCTGTTGAATGGTTTAACTCTGGGTTTAGCAGATACACAAATCCCGAAAATGATGTTTGTCACAGCACTGCGTTTAAACAAGACAATTCCATCAAGTCTGACGAAAATACTAGCACATCAGATTCTAAAGGACTACCAAATGCAGAACAGCTAGACCGTGTTTACAATAGGCTGGGAGAAGATGTAAGTAATGAACTATATTAATAGATATTGTTAGTATACATTTAACTTACATAATGCAACTCAAAAAACTTATGTTTTAATTAATTTTTTTTTTCTTTTAGTTACCATTAATGTTTAAGCAAAATTTAGATTATGCATTATACCATCCCAAATTGGTATTTGAGAATAACATTAGAGGAACAAAGAGTGTGTAAGTAAATAAAGAAAAATAATTTCTGTTCAATTTATAACTTATTACATGAAATCTTGAAATCTATTTTTAGAGGCTTAGAATATTTTATGTCAACAATTTCTATACTGCGTTTGATGGGCCATATTAAGTATGCTTTTGTAAAATTTGATATTTTAAAAATTACCAAACATCCAGAAGATGGAACGATTAAAATACGTTGGAGAATCAAAGGTATATCAGGAATGAAAGTGTTTCTGAAGTTTTGGAAATTCAGACTATGGAATTTGGAACAAGTTATTAAAGAAAATGTAGAATCGTATGTGAATTATTCTTTGTATAATTTGATAACAAAATCAACTAATAAGTTTATTGTTAAGCATTTATTCTAAGGTTTTTTTATCTTACAATTGAGTTTTTATAGATTTTATTATAATTTTAAGTTTATTAATGTCTAATAATTATGTAGTTTTAACAAAACCCAATTATTTTAACTTCATATTTTAATAATATTTCTTTCATTCAAGTCAGTTATAATTTTTATAGTGAATCTTTCATTTAATTACATTTTAAAGAAATATTTTTAAAAACCACATTAAAAATTTATTTAATTTGATATTGCAAATTTCTATATTAGAAGGATTTTTTTTTGTTACTTATTGGGACTTAGTCATTCTGATTAATTCTATTTAAGTTTAGTTAAAGAATTAAATTCCATATTCATTTTTCTATTATAATATAAATTTAAGAATATGTTTTAACAATGATTTTAATAGTATTTTATATTGCCAATTATCAACATATAGAAATATTATTCAAATGTTATCTTTATTATTGAAATCATAATTTAAAAAAAAAGAGTGGGCAAGTGGGTATCACTCTGCTGTATAGTAGAGATGGGGAGTTGGTCACTATAATGGATGTGTTAAATTTGAATGCAATAACAGGTATCATTGTATATGAAAAACGATTCTGAACAGAGATGATGTTAGTCTAGGATAATTAATTAGTAGAATATATTATATTATTATCTATATTTAAATTATAATGTATAGTTATTTTACATAATTTTGTGGATTAATGAATTTATGCGTAAAAATTCCCTAAAAAACCTTAGGGTTTTTCCTGACGCTTTTGAAAACTACTGAAAATTTTTTACTTTTGACCCCCCAAAGTACCAACTATAGTCTATCCAGCAAGAGAATGCGCTGATTCTGCACAACTCCCCACGTCGCCATCAAAACTGGTTTGCTTATGACTGGGTATCATTGGGTAATGCGCAGAAAAACTGATTTTGGTCGGTTTGCAGCGCATTCTCTCGCTGGATACAGTATAGATCCATTTTCATTTTCAAAGAGGGGCTAAAGTAAAAAATCAAAGCACTATTACTACTCCAAAATGTGATGACAAACATAAAAAATAAAATAAAAATAGGTTTAAGAAAAAAAAACACATTGTAAAATCAATACATTCATCACTCCATTCAAAATTTAAAAAAAAATTAATAAAAATTAAACTTTATTAGTAAATTAATTAATTAAATTTATTCTAGGTGGCATGATGGTTTTTCAATATTCTATTTAGGATCTGATGGTTTGGTGCATAAGCTAACAGCAGATAAAGTATGTTATTTTTTAATATTTTGTAGCTAATATAAAGTTTGTCATGTTACCTGCATGTTTATGTTTAGATGCAACCATATAACGACCCAGTAATAGAGGAAAAAAATCCACTGGCAACAAAATTGGCTCTCTTTTTAGGACTATCTCCACAGTTGGGTAATTTGGATTGCTTAATTTCATTTGAATCTGAACAGGCAAATGAATTATTGAAGATGGTTATTATGTCTCTAGAAGATGTTATTTAATATTAAAAACAACATTTAATAATACTTCGAGCCCTGTCAAAGAATATATCCATTATTTTTATGCCATGGAAATTATTGTTTAATAATATTTATGTGGCCGTTGTATATTTGTTGTTTTGTTAATTATGAAGAAATGTTTGTTGTTGAATGTAAAATAGTTAAATAAGTAGATATTCAATTATACCCAACACCATGAATGTTGTTACTTGTGATGAAAAATACAGAATTGCTTATAGAATTACAAAATACTGTTGTAGATGAGCATTGCAATTGATTTGTCGTGTAAATCAAACATAAATATAACGCTTCATTGTTTCACCAAATTTGATATAATCAATATTGAGTATTTATGTTACTTCACTTTTGTATTTTATTAATTTGATGTTTTTGAGTAAATATGAAATTTATAAGTAGATGCTCATTTGTTATTAATAAACTTATGAGACCATTGTGACCACTGACCGTCATGAATATTTTTAATAAATTTGTTAACTAAAATGATACCATTAATTGTTTAATGCCATTATAACTATTGTACCTTTCCAATTCATATTGTAAAAATAAAGTTTCCTTCTATTTGTTCTGAAGCAATAATTATTTGTATAGTTTATTCAATGTTTAAACAAATTGTAATTTAGCATTTTTTAAAGAGATTAATTAATGCAGTAACAGCCGGATCTGAGTAAAAAATTCTGAGTATGCAATGGTACTGTGTATTTACTATTAACAATTAATACAATCAACTCGTATTTAGTTTGTGTAATTTTATTATAAATATATTGACTCCTATGAGCCTAAATGACAGAGAATTTAATGTGAAATATATGTGGGTTGATAAGACGTGTGCTAGGTAAATATTTTTAAAATTTCAAGTTGATCAGAATTCAGAGGACTACAGTGAAAAATATGCAAATGTAACAACTTGAAATGCTATTTTTGCAACAATTTAGTTCCTACTTAATATCACAATTTAAAATATATCTTTTATCGTGCTTAACACCTATATTAGCTGCCATGACATTGTACGTTATAGGGCGTTGGTCTTATTTGCTATGTTAATTTTAAACAATACGTGTTAGAAAAGGTATTGCTGTTGTATTATGGATTGCATATATTACTCCGTTTAAATTTAAAACTTGAGTAGTTATTCATATTTATTATTAAATATTTTACATTAAGACTGCAGTTTGTGAGATTTGATGTTATAAACTAATGACTTTTTGTGTGGTAAATGTACAATTAACTGAAGAATTCACTCCTTTCTTTGATATGTAAGAGAATGTTCTTGTTAACACTCCCATTTGTATGAGTAGTTCATAAAAATTAATTATTAATTATTTATATCCCTCCACCAAATATACAGTATCATAATTGGTAACCAGTCTGGGCACCATTGCATCATAACATTACTTCTTAATATATATTTATCGTGTGTTGTATATGTTAAATATATTAATATACTCAATGTTTAATAAAAAAATTGATAATACAACACCAACAAGGGAAACATTGCTAAGTAAAAAAAAAAAAAAAATCATTCAAGTTAGAAAAATTGTAATATCACTAAGTAATTTCATAAATTCATTAATATACTAATAAAATATCAATAATTGTTTGTATTCAATAAACTCTGTTGGCTAATATTATGACGTATTTTAATAGTGGTATGGTAATACTATAAAATTATACATAGATAATGTGAATATTCATGTTGACTTGAAGATTAATATATAATTAGTTTTAGTTATAAATAATAGCAACCGCCAAATTAAACTAAATTGTTTTTATTAAATCAACACTTCATTAAATACATTATATTGTATTTACTGATAAATTATGAAATGATTAAGCCATTTTTTTTTTTGATATTACAACGTTTAACGTTTATGATTTGAATGACTTTATTTTTTTTCTTAAATTAATGTAGTTTTAATACAGAGTTGTCAAAAAAGTTTGAATAACCTTCTTGGTTTATTATAGGGATAGTCTACTTGTGACCATTTTGGCTTTTAGTATCATTATATTTATCTATATAGCTCACAAACATATTCATGTTTACCACCCCTGATCTATTATTAACTGAGAAAACTTTTTATTTTTAAAAATTACTTTATTCTTAAATTATGACAATAATAGTTTAAGAGTTTCGATTAATAATAATTCATATTATTGTATTATATGATTCAATGATTGTATTAAACTTAATCATACAGCCTATCCAGAAAAAGTATATTTTTAGGTTTTTGTAACATTGAAATATTTATTCCAGCTCGAAGAAGATATTTTATAAAAGAAATCACTTAAGAATATGATCAATGAAAGTTAATGCAACTTTTTTATGAAAAAATATTGTTTTATTATTAGAGTAAGTCTTACATTCAACCAATTTTATATTAAATAGTCCTTAAGTGGTGTATTAAACAACCAAAAATAAATGTTGAAGAAATTCTGAACAGTAGCGCTGGTGACATGTAACAAATTAACATTTGTATTAGTATTTTTTACTGGCAACTTTCTTAATAAGCGCTGTTCGTTGTTTATGGGCTTCTGTAATTGGCGCTTTTTTATATGGTTTCAATTCATCTGTACCAAAACCAGGTATCCACATATTTAAGTACCGTTCTGTAAAACATAAGCAATGGTTATAGATCATGTTCTAATTCTAATAAAATCATTTTGTATTTGGCAAGTATTTTAAAAATTATTTTAATAGTAACCTAAGTAAATTTGGACGTCTTTAACTTCAACGACATTTGATTTTCTGTGTTTAGCAAATACGCATGCTGCTTTGACTAATTCATTGACAAAATCGTCGGATAATTGCAACATAAGATCTTCTACGTCCTCCTCTAGCTGTTCATTTGGATCTACTTCTTTGACTAGTTCACGCAAACGTGCTTTTGTTAACAGCTGTAAAAAAAAAAAAATAAATGAATACAATTTTTTACAAAGTTGTTTCATATTATAATACAAAAAATAATTGAAGACAAAATCAGTTACTTATGTATTATTTTGATTTTTATAAACATACTTTTTTTACTAAATACAGTAAAACTCTGATTAATTAATGTTAAGAGTGGTCTGGATAAGCAAATATCTGGATGATTAACACGGGACATATCAAGAGTTATATAATTGTACGAATGTATGTATTTATTATTAATATGTATATAATATAATTTGAAATTTGTAAGAGTAAACAAATAATTTTATTATAATATTTAACTGAAAAAGGATAAGCTATAAATACAATAACATATTTTGAAAGAAAAAAAAGAAATAGCGGACTTGACACATTATTTATTTTATACCTTACGTGCATACCATTAATCTTTTTTTTTGTCCGGTTGATAGGCATTCAGATAATCGGAGTTTTACTGTATTTATAATATGGGCTGAGGTGGGTTCTTACGTTACTTTTTTGGGTTTGATAAACTATAATTTCAGAAGTGGAATACATAAAACTTAGCTGACATTCATAACTAGGAAACTATTTATAAACAGTCACATTGCACAATAAACTGCAATAACAGAAAAAAAAGCTTTCATATACATTATGACATCCTAACATCCATAAATAATTGAATTGGTTAGCAAATGTGATTTAATATACTTGAAAGTTATTAATTTTTCATTTTATTTCATGAAAAATTTATAAATATAATAAATAATAATATATGGATTTCAATCTATAATAAATATAAATACTATCAAATGTGGATGTGGCAATAAATCATTTTCAAAAGTTAAATTATCTATATATCTTAACAAAGTGGATTGGATACATCAAACCATCAAGTAATAGTTTTTCAATTACTTGTCTAAACATGACAAGTTAATGAAAATAACCAAGAAAAATACCAAAATTAAAAGTTAATAAAGTAAGTTTCGATTACTCAAGACATAAAATACATCTATTACAAATATGGGTGGTATATATTGTCGAGTAAGTTATTCCAGTGAATGGATAAACTTTTGTTATTTTATAAAACAAAATTTGTGTGAAAAGTTTTTTTGAAAGGCATAGGTTGTTATTTGTTGACTATCTATGCTAGTGTTTGGATACTGATTTTGAAACTGAGTGAAGTCATACTTCAAAATATAGTTGAATTAAAAACCATTTACACATCACTACCTCAGAATAAACATTAATCAGATAAAGAAACAAAATCATTAAAAAAATAAAAAATTGAAATGATTAAAATTAAATCATTTTGCATATAACTAAGGGAAACAAAATCTAATACCTAAAAATTAAATTATAAATGTTATAATTATGGGACGTTCACAAAAATTGTACATTTCCTATAGGAAAAAATAGTTAACTATTCCTACAGTTAAGAACATTATGTATTACACTAATGACCTGCACAGGCCAGGTTTTAAAACTTTTAAACTAGGTCAGATCATTTTTTGGACAAAAGTAATAAGCCTAGACTTTCTAGTTATATCTCTTTAATTAGTAATCAAACAGGACTGAGTCGAATTTTTATGAAGCTGAAGCCAGAATAGACCTATCTTCTATGTTCTATAGGAAAAATTGAAGATTATGTTTCATATATTTTGTATTGTTTGTATAAAAATGTATATTAGTATATTTAATTTAAAAAAAATTACTCATGTAAAAACTAGAAGTATTTAAACAACTAAAAAATAAATAACTCAGGCCAGATCAGACTACTTAAAAAAAAACAGAGTCATCTAGGGTTGGCTTACTCGTGAAAGATTGTACCCAGGCTGATCTTGACCGTAAAAAAAAATTACTGAATCAGGACGGGCTGCACATTTTTAGTTTGTACAGACTGTAGTATAGTATAATATGTACACACTATACAATTACTATGTTCACAATTAGAACTTAAAACATTTAATGCTTCTACTACAATTTTTTCCAGTAATACACCATAATAGTTGTTATATTTGCTGTATTTATTGGTATATATGAAATATTTGTTGTCATGGAATGATTTGAAAAATAATATTTATGTAATTATTAATAATTCAAAAATATATTTTTCATTACTAGCAATGCTAAATTATACTGATGATAACTGGTATTAACTGGAAATGTCAGTAATACTAGAGTGAAAAGCAAATGTTCTTCAAAATATAAATGTTAAAACTAATTTATTTATCTTAAAATTAACAGCAAAACTGAACCTTTTGCATAATTTTTCATCTATTTCGGTAAAAAAATATGTTTAAGTTATTTTATTTATTTAAAAAAAATACACAAATCTTTATTTTCCCAAAAAGTAGTTAGATACTACTTTTATTAATGTCAGGTCAGACTATAGAGGAGATTTTAATGATATCCTACTATACACTACTTTTATGATAAACAATTCTAACAACTACTCTTATTAATGTGTTAAATTAATAGGATTATTTAGAGAAATACTTACAGCCGCATTGTCTGCATTGATCAAGCTTTTAATGGTAAGTTGTGGTTGTTGTGATTGTTGTGGTGATTGCTGCTGTTGTGGTGGAGTTTGTTGCTGCTGCTGTGATGGTGATTGTTGTTGTGGCTGCTGTACTGTTTGTTGTTGCTGCTGCGACGGTAATTGTTGTTGTTGTGTCACTTGTGGTTGTGGCTGCTGTACTGTCTGTTGTTGTTGTTGCTGCTGCTGCTGTGGCGGTAGTTGCTGTGTTGTTTGTTGTTGTTGATTGTGCTGCTGCTGAGACGTTAGTTGTTGATTCTGCTGCTGCTGAGATGTTAGTTGTTGTTGGTTCTGCTGCTGCTGAGACGTTAGTTGTTGTTGGTTCTGCTGCTGCTGAGACGTTAGTTGTTGTTGTTGTTGCTGCTGAGATGATAGTTGTTGTTGCTGCTGAGATGATAGTTGTTGTTGCTGTTGAGACGTAAGTTGTTGTAGTAGCTGTTGTTGAGGTTGTTGCTGTACCGATTGTTGTTGCGGCTGTTGATGTTGCTGTACACAAATAACAATATTTATAATAACTTATTTAGAATTCATAATGAGACAATTTAAAATTTATAATAGTTGATATTTTATTTTTAGACTATCTTATCAGTTATTATTATTAATCACCTACTGACTTGGAATCATTACGCTCACATACTTCTATTTATTATTTTCAAGGTATACCTTTACAAAACTTAACACAAAACATAATAAGACAAGTAATAACTAATTCTAAATTAGATAGGTATATTTATTTTTGATATTATTTGTTTTTATGGCAAATATTGCTGTCTTTGCAGATCTACTTATAAAGGTATTAAAAAATAAAATACCAAATAAAAAAAAGTGCAGACTGCCCTAGTTGAGATGCCAAATTAACAAAAGTACTAATATGTTAAAAATGAGATAATTATATTTAAATAATTCAATATTTCCAAGGAATAAATTTGAGTGTATAAGTTATTTAAGTATTGATCCAAAATCAAGCATTCGAGAAGTTAAATTACTGATATGCCAATAGCCAACAAACTAGAGCGATACATATTAAATTTTTCTTTTTGAAAATCTTGATTATTTAGGTTTCGAAAAATGATTAAATATTGGCGTATAAATGTATAATAATATGCAAAATAAGTGTTCAAATTAAATTTAAAAATAGCAAAAATGGCCAAGAATTTTAGAGGTATGAGAAATGTGTTTGAGCCTTGTAACTCAAGTTTACTTAATGCCATTTTATCCAACGTGACACAACAATTTTAATGAAATAGCTAAGTTGATGTTTAAAAATCTGTTTAGTATTAAAAAACTGTACTTCACAATGGGTATGGTTTCTTGTACAATGACTTTACCTAGTCCAACTACTAATTCTGATTTTAACCAACTTTTATAAGTAATGGTAGTCATGTTATATAGAACAATATAACAAAACAAAGATATAAACAATTAATTTGAATAATATATTATTATGTTTTATTAATTTTTAACTTAAATTGTACAATCTAATAGAGTGAGTACCTAAGCAAGGAGAGCTATGGTTTATGGTGCTAGAAATATTAAAATTAGTTGGATAAGATAGAATTCTTACTTGTTGCAACTGCTGTAGTAATTGTGGTTGCGGTAGCTGTTTTATTTGTTGCTGTTGGTGATGTTTTATTTGTTGCTGTTGTATAAGTAGTTGTTTTTGTTGCATTTGCTGGAGTTGTTGTTGTTGGAGTTGGATTTGTTGCTGTTGTGTCGATAGTTGCTGCTTCTGTTGTAGTGGTAGCTGCTGTTGGAGCTGTTGCTGTTGGAGTTGTTGTTGTTGCTGTTGGAGTTGTTGTAACTGTTGGAATTGGAGTTGTTGCATTACAATATTTTGCTGGGTGGTGGTTACTACTGAAGGGTTATTGAGCACAGCTAATGTTGACACTGGAGTACTATTAAGAGACGTGACTGTGGACACTGTCGTGTGATTTGCATGTACAATCTGAGACATGGGCGGATTGATGAGTGGAGCAATGGTCGATATAGTTGAAGTGATGAGTGGCGCAACTTGCGGTACCAGTAGATTGCTGAGAGTTACAGATGTAGTGGACGGTTTGTTATTGAGAGTTGCTGCCGATGGTGACGACGAGCTTAAAATTGGTGCGACTGACGAAACGGGCAGATTCATGTGGGACGAGATTGATGTTGGTGCCATTTCAATGTCGGTGGTTTGAGCCTGAAATGTATGAAACATAAAATCACAGTAAGTAATAAATATGCGAAACCCATCGAGCACAATAATCAACACTTACCACAAATTGTTCGATTTCGTCATCCGTTTCCATAGGCGTCGCGTTCACATCGCTTTCGATGGCACCACTCGAACTCATCATGACGCTGACCTGAACTGTGTTTACTCGTCTACCGACCGGCGGCCTCGTCGATGGATGAGTTCGTCTGCGAACGGGAAGATTTGATGAATATTCGATTGATTTGTCGAACGAGAATAGTAAATGTATTTCGCTGCGGAGAGTCGAAAAGGATTTTTGACTTTTTTCGATTTTAAACGTTGGTGTTTAAATAGAACAACAAGAGGTAAATTGTAATGAAAATATGAAATTAAATGTATACTCTCTATACTGATATTTTGATGTGTATATATTTTACTATTTAATAATTTGTATTACATGTATACTGTGTTTATTATTTACGACGAAATATTGATAACAACAGTACGTAAGAGTAGAATCACATTAGAATCGTAGTGGAATCATCATCACTCGTCAGTCGTCGGGTGGGGCCGTGGAGGTAGAAAACGCAGTATTTGTATTTCGAACGACACGGACTTTTCGATTGAGCACGATCATGTATGATAAAACGAGTGATAACCTTAGATTATTATTATTATTGTTAATAAGTTCTCCTATAGCTGCTGTCTACAACTGTTTATAGCTCGACAGCACGTGTCCCATGCGATTTTTCATAATATCAATAAAGCATCAACACAAAACTATCATTCGGTCAATCCGTTTTCTGTGATCAACTACCGTTGATTAATTGTTGACTGTTTAAGACTAAGCAATAGGCAATAGTGGTAGGTATAATACTAATCATTAACAGTCTACGACAACCGATTTGTTCGCGATGGTGTACAAGAAACGTAAAATAAAAGTTTTTAGACCTAAACAAAAGAAGGAGTCTATTGATGTTGTAATTGGCAAACTCAAAGAATCGTACGAACAGGTAACATATTTTTATTTTTTGATGATTACGCTTGGACGTTTTTTCACCCTTCTAGTTCTCGTTCTCTATGGCAGTACAATATTACAAACTTTACAATATAATGTTCAGTATGCAATTATTTTTTCATCTACATGTTTGTTGTTTCTGCACATTGACGAATTTGTGTACAGTTGATAGTTTTTAACTTTTTATTTTTTACTGCAAAAATATGAAATCAATTAATTTAATACCTAAACTGTCATGGTTGGATGGTTGGGTATTGCTTATTGTTTCTTATTTTACTGCTGTATGTTCAATTGTGTTTGACTATAACATAATCACTAGGACTAGGATTAGGATTATGTGATATAATCACATACGCAGGGGTAATTAGAAATTATTTGTGTTGAAAGGGTAGATCTTGTAATATTCGTAGGTCACCAGTCCTCAGCATAGTGCATAAATGCATAATAATAAATTTGTATATTTTTTGATTTTTTAACTATAGCCCCTCTGCCTTATTTATGTATAATATTATAATATTGTAGAATATAATATGAAATCGAGCATTATTATTTTTTTTATAGATTGATCCAAATGCCATTGAAAAATTTGAAGATTTTCCTTTGTCGGCACCAACGTTAAAAGGTTTAAAAGAAAACAAATTCTTTGTGCCTACTGAAATACAACGCGAAAGCATTGGCTATAGCTTACGTGGTGAAGATATATTAGGTGCAGCTAAGACTGGTAGTGGTAAAACGCTAGCTTTTTTAATACCGGTAAGTAAACTATTAGAATTATTTAAGGTTGTTGTTTTATAATTGATATATTTATTAGGTATTGGAAATATTGTATTGCAACAAATGGAATCGTTCAGAGGGGTTAGCAGCACTGATCATAACTCCTACAAGAGAATTAGCATATCAGATATTTGAAACATTGCGTAAAATTGGGATACATCATGATTTTTCTGCTGGTTTAATTATTGGTAAGTATTACATTTTACTTATCAATGTTGTAGGAGCAAATCAGAGTTAACACAATAAACAATATAAATCTTAAATGAATATTTGATTTCAATAGTAATAAACTAGTGTAAACAATAACAAAATGGTAATTTGAAATTAGAAATAAGACTACTTTAAGATTTTTTTTTATTAAATCGTATTGAAGGTAACAATATACAAGGTGATTTTTTTATCGAAGAACACTCATTATTTCTGAAAGTATTCATGTTTTTGAAAATATTTTTTTACATAGTTTCAAGTTAAAAAAACAATATTTTTATTAAAAAATTATATTTTAAAATATTTTTTCATCCTTATATTTTTTTAAGTTTTTTACTTTTTTGAATGACAACATATAGTTTTAATTTCATATTCCAAAACAGAATTAGTTTATGAGTTATACTTATTTAAAGTTTAGACAAGCGGAGTAGTAGACAAACATTTTGTGGGATAACCTTGTACCACTCCACTCCATGTATCTAATCTTTAAATACTTATAACTCATAAACTACTGGCCCTAAATTCGATTTTTATGTATCAAAATATTCAGAAAATTAACCTTTGGAATATGAAATTAAAACTATATGCTGTCTTCAAAAAAGTAAAAAACTTAAAAGAATATAAGGATAAAAAATATTTAAAAATATAATTTTTTAATAAAAATGTTGTTTTTTTAACAACTTGAAACTATGTAAAAAAATATTTTCAAAAACATGAATACTTTCAGAAATAATGAGTGTTCTTCGATAAAAAAATCACCCTGTATAGCGTGATGACATTATTTTATTTTTTGGATTATGCATATGTGTTTTAATTAAATTATCAATTTATAAATTTAAAATATTATAAGTTGAATCCCAAAAAATGGGGTAAATGATAAATTTGTTTTGAAAAAAATGTAATTAATCAAACCTTATAAATGTGGGAAAATAATATCAATTTTGTTTTTTAATTGCACTGAAACATTGTTTAAATGGTTGTCTGTATACTTTTTTCTTTTATACCATATATATATATATATATATATATATATATTGTATATAATATTTTAATAATTTATTAGTATGTAATTAAACAACTATTTTGAATGTATTATAATTTATAGGTGGCAAAGATTTGAAATTTGAGCGCAAACGTTTAGACCAATGTAACATAATGATTTGCACGCCAGGTCGTTTATTGCAACATATGGATGAAAATCCATTGTTTGACTGCTCTAATATGCTGGTACTAGTATTGGATGAAGCTGATCGATGTCTTGATATGGGTTTTCAGCAAACTATGAACAATATTATAGAGAATTTGCCTCCTGAAAGGCAAACACTTCTATTTTCAGCCACTCAAACCAAGTAGGCCCTCTTAAATCAATATATTTTCGAAGAAGTATAATATATTTGTTGTATACTAATTTATTTTATTTTATTTTAGATCTGTGAAAGATCTGATAAGACTCAGCTTAAATAATCCTCATTCAATTTCTGTCCATGAAGAATCAGAGCATAGTACTCCATCAGGCTTAGTACAAAGTTATATGGTATGTGAATTGCATGATAAAATGAGTTTGTTATGGTCTTTCATAAAAAATCATTTACACCATAAAGTGCTCGTGTTTATGTCAAGCTGTAAACAGGTAAGCATTATTTCAACCATTTGATATAGATTAGTAATAGAGACAAATTTATTGTTTTAGGTTAAATATTTTTATGAAATATTATGTAAACTACGACCAGGAACTAGTTTATTAGCACTGTATGGTACAATGCATCAAACAAAACGTATGGCTGTGTACGAGTCGTTTAGTAGAAAACAACGTTCTGTTCTCTTCGCTACAGACATTGCCGCTCGAGGACTTGGTAATTAAATTACTTTTTTTTACTTAAATGTTTATAAAGAAAAAATATATATAAACATTGGTATTTTTTAAATTAATTAGAAAAACAGTATTTAATAAAAATTATAATTTTTTTTAACAAATTAATATTTTAATAACAGATAATAATATATTATTTTCATTGTCTATATTATATTATTTATTTTTAATTGTTAACATATTTAAATATATTTTGCTTTATATTTTCAATTTTGTAATATTTAATTTAATGAATTTGAAATTTTTTATTTGAGCTATATTTGCCTAACTTATTTATTATTTTATGAGGTTAATCAAATAATAGATGCTTTTAAAGTATATATTTAATGCATTTATTAGATGTATAATTAAACCCATGCCGTAATTAATAACTGAATTAAAAATGGAATAACAAAAGTCATGTATAAAACTATTTACTTGTAGTATAGAATATAGATGATTATAATAAATTGTATTTCATTTTTTCTTTAGATTTTCCTGCTGTTAATTGGGTTGTTCAATTAGATTGTCCAGAAAATGCAAACGAATATATTCATCGTGCTGGTAGGACGGCTAGATTTCAGAAATCTGGAGAATCGTTGCTTGTACTTTTACCCTCTGAATTAGCTATTTTAGAACAATTGAAAAATAAAAAAATTCCGATCTCAGAAATAAAGTAACTATACACAAATAATAAAAAAAATGTATTTTAACTTTAAATATTTAATTACAGAGTTAATCCTAATAAATTGACATCAGTGCAACGGACATTAGAAGCTACTTTAGCAAAAGATCATATTTTAAAAGAATCAGCTCAGCGTGCTTTTGTTTCTTATATAAAATCTGTATTCTTAATGAAAGACAAAAGTGTATTTGACGTTTCAGCTTTAGATACAGATTCATTTGCTAGGTACATAACAATTTTTTTTAAATAAATATTTGATAGTTATATTTTAATCTTAATGCCTGTAAAAGTTCATTAGGTTTAGCGATTCCACCACGTGTAAGATTTTTACAAAAATGGAAGAAAGCTAAAGAAGCCAAGAAAAAAGAAAAGGATAAAATTGCTGAAACTGTAGTTGAAAATCTTAATGAGAAATTGAACAAATCATCTGATTCTGAAATTTCGGACGACGAACCTGAGCCATGTCAATCATCTGTCAAAGATTCGTATAATTTTCATAATGGTAATTATTAAATTTTTTAAATTTAAAATTAAATATATTTAGATATTAACTATTCATATAATTTTTGTTTTATAAGATGATGATAGTGATGAAGAAAATGATAATTTATTCACTGTAAAACGAAAAGATCACAATATCCCAGAAACTGAAGATTTTGAAGAGGAAGTAGAATTATCAACTGATATTTTGAATAAAAAGAAAAAAAAACCTTTAACTAAAGCAGCAGTAGCAAAAAAAATGATTAAAAAACAAATCAAACCAAATCAGAAAACTGTTTTTGATGAAACCGGAGAAGTAAGGTATTATTAAATTCAAATTGAATATTATAATTCATACATTTTTTTTTTAGGCTGTATTGGACAAGGCTAAAACAAAAGTCTCACAAATGGCTCGAGAATACGAGAATAATAGCGATAAGGGTGGTATTGATATAGAACAAGCCAAACAAATGTTACGTGAAGAGGATGTGTATGACAAACAACTGTTCCGAGAAAAGGTTAAAGCAAAACATAGAGAGGAAAAGAGGAAAGCCAAAGAAGAAGCTAAGAGAGCTGAAATGGAGGATGCAAGTTCTAGTGATGAAGCATCTGTTGATCTGTCTTGGCTACCCGATCCAGATAAGGTTTATGGCAAACAAGAGAGTGGTGATTCTGAAGATAATTTTGATCCTAACGATCCTAATTCTGCTTCAGAATCTGAAGTTGATGATGATTCATCAAATATTCATCGGTAAGATTTTAAATGTAAGTGTTATTGTACATTTGTATAATTTAATTTTTGTTTGTTTTTATATCAACACAGACCACCTAAGCGAAAATTGTTGACTAATAAAAACAATAGTAATAAACGAAGGAAGAATGAAGAAGACTTAGATGAACCCATAGACACAGGTTTGAGTTTAATGGAAGATGAAGAATTAGTTCTTAAAATGTTGGATGTGTAACTTTTTGTTATATTATAATTTTATTTTTATTAATTGATATTGATATTTATTGATTGATTGGTCTAATATAAATATAATCAATTTTGAATGTGCATAATTTTGTAATTTTGTATTATTTATTTTTTCAACCCTCAATGTATATCATTTATACATATTATTTAAAATTTTTAGTATATTTTGTTAGTTTTAGGAGTTCCGGAATCAAAGTATAAATAAAATAAAGATTTATTTTATATATTATAATATAATAACTCAATTACCAATAAATGAACATCCAAGTTTAAAAGTGAATATAATAATATGTGTAAGTAATAGAAAGATAAGTGCTTTTGCAAGACTATACATAGTTTTTAAATACCTAGTCATTAGTCAAATGCTAATTTAATATTCTTATCTAAACTGATTGAGTGGAAAGTGGATTTTTCGGACCTATAAGTATTAAGCAAAGGTCAACCCTGAAATTATAATGCCAACTTATTTAAATTCTCTTTCATATCCAAGGGGCATAATTGATCTATCAATTATTTTTAATTAGTTACATTTTGTCTTGGTTTTATCTTATCTACCTGGATAATTTTACCACATTTTCTCTTAAGCAAATAAGAAACACCCAAACATTTTTTGATGTCTGACATTTTATTTTTTTTCTACTTTATTCAGTTCATTGTGGTGTTGAGTATTGACTATTATTAGTATGAATTTTTAGATTCTGAACGAAGTGAAGAATGTATTGATTTTACTATGATGTGTGTTTTTTTTTTTTTTTTTTTTTTTTTTTTTTTTTTTTTTTTTTTTTTTTTTTTTTGTGTCTGACGACAACATTTGGAGCAGTAATAATGCTCCGATTTTTAACTTCAGCCCCTCTTTGAATAGGAAAATTCATCTAGTTGGTACTTGGGGGGGGGGGGGGGGTCAAAAGTAAAATTTTCAAATAGTTTTCAAAAAAATCGAGAAAAACAAAAAAAAAATGACAGAAAAATGGCAATTTTACGAAAAACCACTTTTCGACAAAATCGATTTTTTGATTTTGCTGTAACTCAAAAACGAATCATTGTAAATACTTGAAATTTTCACCAAATGTTTATATTATAGTTATCTATCTATGGTTAAATTTTCAAAATATTTTGACCATTTTTAAGCTACTTATAGACAATTGAAATTTTCGACTTTTCTAAGTTTTTTTTCTTCAAATGCCGATAAAAATTTTTTGGGTGGCCAGAAAATCTTGAAAATTTAATACAAGGTTTCTTATAAGTTGTTTTTAAAGTGATAAAAAAAAATCCGAAATCGTTACTCACAATTTTTTTTTATAAGTGCTTAAAGTTCGAATTTATACGAAATATTTCAAAATTTAAATTAAATTTCATACTCTCATTATGCGTATGTTGCCTAATACTTTTTTTATTAATAAACAGATATTATAAAGACATAAAGTAACTATAGTAACATATAAAAACTATACTATTTGTTTCAAAATAGAATATATGACAATATTTAAATATAATATATCCTAAACTGACAAATTATCTTCGTTCAGAATCGTTTTTCGTATACAATGATACCTATCATTGCATTCAAATTTAACCTACCATAGTCCGAGGTCCACCCCACCCCCTAATATACAGCAGAGCGATACCCACTTACCCGCTTTTTTCTTGTTAAAATTTATTTAATTTGTTATTTCTATCAGGAAACCTGCTGGACTGGTCATAATATAGTTTGAAATAATGGCTATAAGCAAATATGTTACATATCTAATATGCAGTGAATTTTAAAGTTTAGGTAGTCTATAGCATTAATTATAGGGTAGAATACCTTTATTATATTATCTATAATCCATGTCTATTGTCTATAGATTAGGTTAGACAGTAAATACAACTCTATATTAATTTTTCTTATACACTAGCCTAAATCCCTAAATTGTAGTCAGATCTGAGGGTCTTAGTGAAAAATAAGGCCTCTATAAGGCTACATGTTAAAAAAAAAAATGGTACTTTTTGATGTATTTTGTTTTATGTTATCATACCTACTACCATAATGTATTATAATCATTATATATGCATATTGGAAGTTTCTTGGTACTATAATAAATATTATTAAATGGATAAATATTATTTATCAATTTTTGAAATAAAAGGCTATGTGTTTTTTACGGTCTTATACATTTTTAATTTAAAGAATAGAATCATACTTTAAGGAAGGTAATATGTGTGAAATCAGGACGCCGTACGTTAATAGATGTCCATATTATAACAGAACGCTTACACAAAAATATCTTTTATTTCTTATTTTTGAGAAAAAGGATTGATTGTAAACTTTTTTATCCTAATATTATATGAAGTTTATGGACAAATACCGAATTCACTCCATTTAAATATATTTAACTTAGCAATAAACTAGAGTTTATCAATAATACGTATATTCGTTTACTCAATTACATTTATTTGAATAAAAAATAGTAAATTTAAGTCCCAAAATAATAGGAAAAGAAATTTACATAAAACATCAATTTTACTGCGAAACCATGCCGTATATCTTCGCCGCTGACGAATGGCACTATAACTCTGAACTAAATATATTGTGAAATAGGTATGAGAAATAAAACCGAACGAACCGCTCTATTTTTTTTGTTTATGTGAATATTATAACTTGAAATTTTAAAATCGTTAATCCTTTTTGATGAATGATGAGGAATCCTTTTAACTTGGGACAGTTGCCCAAAAAAATCTATTAGGTAAAAATAAATATATAATTACTCTACGACTTAGTTATTTTATGCATTGCATATTCGAAAATTAAATATGCGTTTTTACGTCATCCGATTAATAGATTATTTGTGATAATAAATATATATTGAGTTTTAAATATTCATTTTATTCCCTAAAATAATAAGAATAAAAATTTACGCATACATCTATTCTTCTTTTTCCGGTTAAGTAGCTAGGTGTCTAGGTGTGGCATAAGTGGAGTGTAATTGACTACCGTCAAATGAAGTTTTTTATTTTCAAATTTAACGCAACCTTGAACTGGAAAGTCAACTAATGAGATATTTTTTGAAAATAAAACTGAAAAAATATGCAACGTGTACAAAGGTGTACATCAACGATTAACTTTTGCCATGGATAATAGAATATATGATGCGTTTTTTATTAGAACTCTTATTTCTGATATTTTTAATATATTTAATATCTACTGTCTGCAATCTACATTATAGTTAACAATAAAATAATTTTTAATTCATGAGTATATAAAATACAAGACCACATTACTATTTTTATACTTTACATCGCTCAAAATGAAGTGTTACCTGGCGTATAGTATAGGCAAAATAGGTACATTACTGCATGCAGTATTATTTTGTTGCCGATAATTATATTATTATACTTAGTTAATCATTTTTATATAATAATAATAATATATTAATATCATTAAATTTTATAATATAATTCATCAAATAGATTAGAATTATGCAAAAATATTAAGTATTATGTCAGTTATTCATATTACTTATTTCCCAATGATGACAATGGAAACAACAATTGTGTATACATTAAAATACTGAACGGTTAACTCAGTAAAATATATGTAATGTAGTGGAATACTGTTAATATAGGTATTTATTAATAAATATACATATACTTCAATTGAACCGTTAAAAATAGTAATAAAATAATCATGTTAATGAGACACTTGTTAAATGTATTTCTAATACAAGATACATCCGTTTCTATTAATGTAGTGGTGACTAACAAATGGATGGATGGACAGATGAACAATGAATTCAATGGAGGTATAAGGTGTTTTAAACTTATGTTTAGAAATTAAAAAAAAGTAGATCCAATGGGTTAATTTTAGACTATAAAAACTGTTATATAACTCATTAATTTTATTTCAGCAAATATTGAAATATATAATGTAAGTATTAAGTTTCAACTATTTTTGTTTATAAAATAAATTTTATAAAACATTGAATAAAAGTCTAATATATTATGTATACCTACATCAATGTATATTATATTATTATTACATTCATATACCATTATATTATATCAACCTATTTTGGTTTTCGGACAGATCACAGAGAAGCGAGTATTTTTAACAGTTGAAGAAAGTCGCATAGATAAAAAAAAGGAAAATAAGTATTAGGTAAAATATGGTTTTTGGTTTATTCAATACAATAATAATATTTGGGTACTGGATTCACAGTAAATATGTAAATATTATGTAGACAATCGTAAGTATCCTCTAGGTCAGGTTAGGTTAGGCAATCAAAGTCGAAAAGTAAAATCTTCTGCTTGTCAGGCAGTGGCGGATTTAAGGCACTGAAAACTATGCGGCTGCATGGAGGGGCAAAATTGTAGGTACTGAATATTTATTTTGTTTTTATATGTAATAATATACTAATAAACTTAAATAATTTTTAATTTTTTTAGAATTTAAAAATGTTGAATGGGTATATTTTGTATTCGTTTATTTTTTGTAAAGTAATATTTTTTTAAGGAAGTCGTCAATGACACAATTAATGTAGGTATACAAATCAGGTAGAATAGTTCGATGAAAATATAAAATGTGGCCCAATTATTGCAAGATATCGAGTGTTTAAACACTTTAAACAATTAAACATACTTTCAGTATACGTATCAAATAAGAAATATGCGTATGCCTACGTTTAAGAAAAATCGAAAATCTAATTAGGTCATTTTGTAATGATTCGAAAAAGTTACTATAATATTATACCAGGGACTTATAATAATGAAAATTTCACCATTAAATAGCTGATGATTAATAGTCGTCTATCCCCCGGGAGCGATTTTGTGTGTGGCAGAGAGTTGGAGAGGCAGTATGTACTACTTTGACTTTGGCACGTTTATTTTTGTCTATATATTATTAATCTGTTGTAAAATGTACAAATATGTGAATGTGTGATGGCCAATGCGTGTAAGTTAAACTATAATATTATGATGACCACAACGTGCAGGTACAATAATATATTATATGTTTGACCTCTGAAAGTATAATGTATTATGTATTTATGTACCTATATTTATTGTATATAGAAGTACCTATAGGCTATAAGTAAAGATATTATGTACGACAAAAGCTATTTCTAACTTCTAACTTTCTAATTTTTTTTAGTTCATTAAAATATTAATTATTAAATATATTTCTAGAGTAACAACCTTTCAGTTTCACACACGTTTCACACACATAGACGCACAAAATGCCATGTATTTACTATGATAAAGAAAAAGTGATATGACAATGAAAAAAAATTGCTCTGCTTAAATTTTGGCACCCCTATTAAAAAAACCCAAATGACGCCACTGCTATTATATAACTCTTTGTTCTCGCGTATTGTTTCGGCCCGGAACAATCGCGGCCGTGGATGTATACATTTTGCAATATTATAATGTCTACCGCTGGTTTTGTTCACTGTAGTTAATATCTGAGTTGACTTTGTGAAAAAAGTTTCATTCTCCCAGAACGCCGTTCCGTTAACGCGTCAGATCCTATTGAGCGCGAGAAAAAGTAACATTAGGTATATTTTTTTTCAACGTGTTCGCAGCGGAATTGTTACACACCAACACCGTAGTAATAATAATATCATAATAATAAGATAAGTAATAGTAGGTAATGCTGAAAATAACGTCACGATAGCGTTATAATTATACACTGTCATCTCTGTATAGTTGCCGTTGAGTGTAATTATTATTAGGTATTTTATTCTTAAACAATTTTATCGTCATAAATACAAAAGTGTACCGCCGGATTTACTTTTTTTGAGGCCGTGTACGTTTGCACACCAGTCCAGTTATTAATATTATTACAAAATGCAATATTCTCCATTCGCGACACGACGGTAACAATATAATATGGCCAAATGTGGGTATAAATTATATTGTGATTTTAAATATTCTCACATACGCCCGTGCACAAATAAAAATACAATCTACTTTTGTTCATTTATTCATCAGGCTATTATATAATACAATGGATGCCAAGCTTTATAATACATAGGTACAAATAGGCTTATAACAATCTGTTAGCTGAAAGGTTAAATATTTTACGCTAAGACAAAATATACCAACTATTGTTTATTATTACTTACAATGTAAGTAATTGAGTATGTAAGTCGTATATATTCTGATATTCACGAGGTATTAAACATTACAGCTTTTTAATCTCTATCACATAACAAGTATTTTCATATTTCAATCATATAATTACTTGGATTTAATCGCTTAACACATTAAAAAAAAATAAAAAGTATATAATATTTAAGCTCTATCGTATCTACCGTAGCTCGTAGATATCGTACATGGTACAGTTATTTAAGTACACGGCATAGGCACGTAATTATTAATTACCTAGTTATGACTTATAATATAACTACATGCGATGAGACTTCACTTGTGAGCAGGGAACGGATTTTATTGTAAATACATATTTTTATTGGAATGAGATATTTTAAATCTGATAAAAAATGTTCACGGTTTAGATTATTATATAATTATTGAAATAATCCAAAATTTATTTTGTTTACTTTTTACACGGTTGGTAAACAAGTATTACTTACTTATTTTGTAAATATTTTAATAATTTTTGATTTTTCATTACCTAATTTTCGACGACGATAAACATTATTGGCTTTGTTTAAAACAACAATAAGATTAGCAATTAAAAAGTTCAAGCGAGACCGGACCTTGTGAGAGGAAGTACCCGTTTTTCCTGGAATTTCCTGCAATTCGGAAAAGTATGTATAATTTTTTTTCTAGAGAGAGAGAGAGAGAGAGAGAGAGAGAGAGAGAGAGAGTGAGAGAGAGAGAGAGATAGAGAGAAAGAGAGAGAGCGATATTAGGATAATATAAAAATAAACGTTTGATAATAATATAGGTATTATGATACTTTAGGTGTTATATTATGATAAATATTTGGCAGGTTTTTAACATGTTGCAAATTGGAGAGGGCGGTTTTCAAAGATATACCGCCCCCCTAGATGGCGAAACCACAGAAAATATGACATTTTTTAAAATTTATTTCATCTATTCTGTTGTGAAACTAGTGCTGCTATCAGTCTTCTCTGGCGCCGGTACTATGCGACAGTCGCGGACGCACATCAACACGAAACGGTACCAATCGGCGAACGTCAGCCGCTCGTCTAAAGCAATCATCAGTGCGTGCGAGAAATCGTCGCGTCTGTTCATTGCCGTCGGACAGGCTTCCGATAGCAGCGTGGCCACAGTGCTGGTCGAAAATGTGAACACGGCCGCCGCGGTGGCCACCTCCCCGGCCAGTCCGAGGACGACGTCAAACACGGCTGGCAGGACGCTGTCGTTTCCGCCGTATAATCGGATCAGCCGGTGCACTGTGATTGGCGCCGGTGGGCTCTCGGCGTCCGCCGTCGTCATCGCCCGGTACACGTCGTACATGGTCGTCATCGTTTTTCGGCTGTTGGCCCAACGCCCTGCCGCTGCAGACGGGTCGTCACCCAGCGCGTCTACTGCAGCGATCGCCATGTCAATGTTGATAAAAGATACATTGAATTATTATATTGTCGTAAAGAGATGGGCGTGTTTATCGATAATAAAGTAAAAAAAAAAAAAAAAATGTTTTACTCATCTGATCCTTGCTCAGAGCCCTTAGACATCATATTGTTTCTAAAAGCTCGCAAAATTGTGTTATAATATATGCCAAAATATAGTTTTTTTTTTAGATTTTTGTGCATTACAAACAAAATTGCTCGTAGTCGAATAAAGAAACGGTTACTATGTTTGAAGGTTATAACTAATTCTATTGGATAGTAGAGATAGTAATTAAAGTGGTACAAATTGGCAGAGGTAGAAACTGCGATTAATTAATCTCTATAGTATTTCAAAAGTTTTAAGTAAACTTAAATATTTTATTAAATAATTCAAAATAATTAATTTTATTTTGTTGTTTATCCGATTCTGTTCGTTAGTACGTCTTATAATCTTTAAATTAGCAACCTTTATTATTAATTTAATTTATATCTAAATTTCTTACTTTTGGTATAATCTAAATTCTAAAATCTAGCACCCATTTTTCCAGCTATTCGTGTTATGATAAATATTAATCACAAATAACTTTTTTTTCAAATGAAACAATATTACTAATGAACAATAATATTATGATAGAAACATAATAAATTGTGTACGTTATAATAAAATTGTTCACTTAATTATTTTTTCTTCACTTTATTGTTTTTGTTTAGGGGCTTTAATTAGAATACAACTTCCTTATTCACAAAATGAAATTTTCTTCGCATAAATATAATATCACCGATTGAGAACCGTTAATTTAGAAACTAAACTTTAGATATTTCTCCTTCAATTATAGTCCCCACTCACCACTGTAAGTTGTTTAATTATTAATATAACGATGTTTTTGTAAATATATAGGGCAATTTAAAATGTATGTTACAGCCATTTCATCATATAAGTATACCATAATTATAACAGAAACATTTTTTAAACGAAAGTATTTTATTTAAAAATATCTAAAATAATTAATAATTTTTATATTTTTTAAAAATATTTTACTTAAGGTTTTGGAGGTCAAATTAATAAAGTCAAATAGGAATCTATACTTTTTTTGAAATCGTAATATAAAATTTTTTTTAGAATATTTCGATACATACAATACAAATCGAAACTAAGACGAGTAGTTTATATGAATTATTACTTATTGGATAGTATTTAAAATTTTGATGAGCGTAGTGAAGTGGTCCGGGGATATCCCGCAAAATGTTGGTCTACTACTTCACTTATCTAAACTCAAAAAATGTATAGGATCCCATTTGACTTTTGTCAGTTGATCCCACTAAAATATAGTAAAAAAATATAAAAAATACCAATTATTTTAGATAGGTATTAAAAAAAAAAAAAACTTTCGTATTAAAAATTTTTCCCATTATGAATATTTTAACGTAGGTGATTAAATTGTTGTAACATAAATTTTGAATTACTCTGTAAACATTATAATTCTATATTTTGCTTTCACCGTAGGACGTCGGAATGGTGTCGATTTTCACATGTTCCGCAAAGAGATCGTGCAAAGCTGAAGCCAACAATCCATTGCCACCAGTCGTGCGATTGGCTTTGTGCGCAGTCCACCGCCGTGTATAGTCGTAAGCTACTGTCGCCAATATACAGACAGCATGAACGAATTGCCAAAAGTAAATGGGTTCGAAGGGATCGTGTGCTGAGACAAACGCGTAATTCTTGTTTTTATCTGTTTGGCATTCGAAATGCCGCATAAAGCAATATATTATCATTATGTAAGTATAAATAAATATAAAAATAAATAGCTTAAATCGTGTAGAATGTTTGTGTGCGCTCAAAATTCGCGGAATCCGATTGATCTCCGGGGACGAATCTATAGGTACCGTTATAGTTATATACTTACTGTATAATATTATAATATATGCGTTAAGTATCAACTTCACGAGTCAAGCGCAATCACGCAATAATTATATTGTGTAACGAGTAGTCGTAAAGAAGATCAACGTCGTCGTTGTCGTCATTAATGACGAGTATATTATAAACCTCTATATGTAATATAGTCTTGCTAAATCTGTACAAGCATTTAATTTATATAGGTACATAATGCATACTATGTGAGATACAATGCACAAACGATACATTAATTGCGCCAAACGTTATTATCTCTCCATTATTGTCTAAATGCGCGACGGATTAGCTAGTACGATGATTTTTATTTTTAAAATTGTTCCCAAATATTACATAGTGATTTCTACGATTAATCTTGTTCATTTTTCGATTACGAGTTTGTGATAAATTTCGCGTTAAAATTTAAAACATTAATTTACATTTTATGATCCATACTATGGTAAATGCATAAGAATCACTGTCCAGTTTTTAATTAGACTTATCTATGGCTGCAGACTGTAATATACGGTTCAATAATAAAGGAAATTGGAACACATAAAACATAAACGAGATTGCGTAGTTATTATAATTTATTATTTATTATTTGTCTTCTAGCTTACATCTCATTACAAACCAAGTTATGTGTTTATGTATGCACATGTTCGTGTGCGTGCAATGCACGTATGGTGAAGAGTGCATGATCCCAGTGGTAAAGGACTATTTTTTAGGATGTGGTGCAAAAATATATTAACTACCCTCTTCTATCAAAGTTTTTATGTACACCAAATTTCAATTAAATCTAATGAGGTTGTTGACCACGCTAGTATAAATATATTGATGTGGTGAGTTGAGACCCTTACGATATAAGGAAGGAAATACATATTATATAAGAAAAAGCAAGGCTGATGCTTTTGTTGGTAACAATAATGATGTTTGGGAATTAAAAGCGGTACATTGTCATAACGCCTCTTACAATAAAAAGGTAACTAGTATGATAAAAATATTGTGATAAATAATAATAATACCAACTTAGATAGTGAATAAAAAATCAATAAATAACAATAATATGGGGTTTATAATTGACTCACGATGGATGAGCAATGTTGCAAGAAGTAAGCAGTAAACGTAAACATCAATTAAGATAATAATACGATGATCGGCAAACGGTTTTTATAGTGTCTACAAAATATAGTTTTTAATGTCTAAATAATCGATGGGATGAGCATATAAAATGTTAATTATTGCTCTGTACGTATAATTAATAATTATACTATGTCAAAACTGTTATGCTAAAGCCACTACGATATATTTCATCAGTTTTGGTTACAAGAATTACACAATAATAAAAAAAAACCACTACGAATGCTGTAATGTGTATGGTGACGCGAGCAATCGTATAACGAAGTGTGTATGTTTATTATATATATTTGTACGTCTGTCCTGCTGTGACTCTGTGTATGAGCGGCTACGGGATAGAGACTGACAACAGCGGGTTGCTACTGACATACTAACAGTAAAGTTGTACATAATAATTATTATATTTTATGTAAAGTGACGACGTTTTGCCTTTACGGAAGATTATTATAGTAATAATATTCATAAAAACGATAAACGCGATTTCTAATTTGAAAAAGTGGTAAAGATTAGAAATAATTGATAGTCGTATTGCTAAATCGGACATATTATATTATAGGATTTAAAATTATTAATTAAAATAAAGAAAAACTTTATTGTACCAAGTACGTGTTGAGCGTCACCACATAACTCAGTTATAAATTGCACTATAGTGTTTTGATTAAAATAATAAAATAAATAATAATAATAATAATAATGCTTTTTTACTCAGAGGTATATTAAAATATATAGTATGTGTTGAGTGTTTGATAATAGGACTGAAGTATCTTTATCCACGTTGTAATACATTTCGATATTAATCATGGTGTGTTAAATCGTGTATACCATTGCTAGTGTATTGTCTGTGTTATTATATATATAATTTTTTGTCTTTTTTTTTAATGGACGCATTTATATCTACACGAATTATATGTATTGTTATAAAATATCACGTTGTCACTTAAAAAAATGAGGAGATCTTTTTTTTAACGGTGTGCAATGTTTATATATAAGTGGTGGACTGGCGGAATCTTTTGTTTTGTTTTAGGTGCGTAATAATCGATGGTGTAAAAGAACAACCGATTTGAATTCTGTTTTTATTGTATACCGCGTTTTAATGTACGTAAAAAATTAATCGTATGCAAAGCGCGATAAAAACGAGGGAAATAATTATAGTGTGTATAAATGTTGTCAAGATAGTATTGGGTGTATGTAATAGGTATATAATATTATGAAGTTTTGAATCACTTTTGTCACATTATATAAATATCTATCTTTACGTTTATTTAACTTGAATATTGTTATATACTCTGGATGTGACTTAATTTTAAATAAAAACGAAGGTATATTAGAGATGTCTAATATGATTGTGACAGCCTAGGAATAGCGTAAGTTAAAATAGCGTTTTCGAGTTCTGATACTTCAGAAAAATTATTACTAACATTTTCGATAATTGAAAATAGTAGGAAGACCGATACCGATCGATGACATATTATTATATTAGTATTGTTATAATATTAAAGAGTATATTGACAGCGATCGAAGTATATTAAAGCGTATATAAATAAGTGGTGATATAACAATATAGTGTTATAATAATTATATTATATTATATACTCACACAACAGGTCGTCGAAGTCGGCCAGTGAAATGTACACGTGGAGACGGCTGTCAATAATCATTTGCCAAAGTCCGAGACGAGTCATCAGTGGTCGGTAAGTTATCAGGCCGTCAGCCAAAAATGCACCGTAAGACCGGTAAAGTTCTGCCAGATGCTCATTGTACAAGCTGAGTGCGCATTCTGCGTCTCGGAGATCCGGTTCCAAGTTCAAAGCTGGAGTGGTGACCACACTCAGTTTCTCCTTACACTTGGCTGCTATATTCAGGACATGATCTGTCAGGTCGTAACCACATTTCGTTTTTTCGTTCGCCAACTGGATATCAGCCCGAACTAGACGGTTCGACGCGGTTGCCTGGAAACCACGTGAATCTTGGACATGGCTTCCGGAGGCCACTAAAAGTTGACAATTTGTAGCAATGGCGGTGATGGGATTGTACGAAAGTCGACGTTTACGACCGGGGGTCGACACAGCAAGTTTGTGACCCATACTAGAGGTGGAAGGAGGTGTTTCCGGTGAAGTTTCGTAAAGGACGTTGTCACGAAACACGAGACCGGAAGCCTTTGGTGGCCGACCGGTAGATAAGACGATTTCACACGGACCGTCCAAAGAGTCGTTCACCCAACGTCCCGTCACCGTTGTTCCGGTGTCCGCCGAATAGAATACACCTTGACCTGTGTTGAGATTAATATTGTATAATATTTATATTATATGAATAAGATTGTTATGCACATAATGTCATATTGTGAATTGAAAATAGTTTTTGTTTTGAACACGTCACGAAATATAATATATTTTATGTACTAGATCGTACAAATTAAGAATACATGCTTATAATGCATGTAAATTCACTTATGTGAATTTTTACTGTCAAACATTATGTGTCATAGCGTAAATTATTCAACGATAATTGACGTTTAATTTTAAATCCAGAAAACCGTACAAACATCGGTCGATTGTAAATTATAAATAATTTGCTAATAATGAATTCCACGATTAGGTAAAGTACGAATCACACACATATTTATATGGGTTAATTATAATATGCATTATTATTATTGGCTATCTTGTCGTATGCGCTCTACCGTAGATCGCGGTCTACCTGCAATCACGGCACGCTTGTCATATGCGCTCTACTACCCAATTTATCTTTACTAAAGATTAGCACTCTCTTTTACTGCATGATATAATTTTTGATCGTGTATTTAGTTATATTGGACGATAGTTCTTGGGTTTGCACGGTTTTTATTTTCACTTTTAAATATGCTTGCAAAAGAATTTTATACTATAATTCAAAACGAAGAATTGGCTACTATTTTTTTAATTTCTAAAAAACTTTTAGTAAATGTAGAAAATGTATTATGCGATAAATGTAGTAGTGAAATGAAATACTACATAAAAAAAGAACGCGGAAAATAAAGGAAATTGTTGAGGTGTAAAAGGAAAGGGTGTCAAACCACTCAAAGTATAAGGTAAGGTACTATTTAATATTTCATATGTATAATAGTAATTATCTATTTATTTAGTAGTTTGAACAAGATTAACACATTTGACGCGTTTCTGAGAGACATGGCACACGTTTTTTAATTATCTATATTATTATATTTTTTTATTTTATTTTTTCTAATTATTCTTAAAAAAAAGACGAGACAATGACGAGAACAGTCTTATATAAATATTTTATAGCTTTTTATACAATACATTATAATTTATAATTGTTTGCAACCTTTGATATATGGTATACACTTGACTCATTGGTTAATTATTTATTATATTTTACGTGTGTTATTAATTATTATTAGGTATTTTTTTTTACTTCTTTTATTGACTATTTGGTTTAAATGTTTATTATTATTTTTTACTTTATGATTTAATTTATGTATTAATTTTATTTTTCAATCTATAAATAATTGTAATCGTAATCCGTGCCGGCCCAGATACAACTGCGATGTTTGTCGAAATAAAATAAATCTTAAAATACGGTTTCCAAATATTCCCATAGTTAGACTTATCTGTATATAAAATTAATGCTTGTTCTTATGTATGGTGTAATAAAAATAATAATTACTTATATTACTTACAATTAGAATAGTAAAAACGGTAGAGTGCAATCAAATGGTAGAGCGCATACTGCAGTCGTAATGTCGCCGGTAGAGCGCATACGACAAGATAGCCTTATTATTATTATTTGATGATATCGCAAAGAACTTCATGGAATATTTGTCCATCTTAGTTATGTCACGAGGTATACTGTCAAAATGATATGTCCTCATATTTAAGATTAAAGTCTATTATTCAAATTGAAACAACTCCCCGTATATAGGTTTCGTAAACTTAAGATACCATTTCAAAGTTTGACACTTCTACGAAACGTATATCATTTCAATTGCACTCGGTCTGTTAAATTAATAACTCCCTAGAGATTATTTATTACTTTGTCCTGTATTGCTTATCCTTACCGTGTTTTTTTGACTTTGACCATTGGCCAGTGTACTTGTCACACAAGCATAGAAGCACAAGCCGGTCGTAGTCTCGAGGATTGCTATTCCATTCGTATGTGCCTGTACCGTCCATGTGCCCATCCACCCAATCACCTTCATATACCTGTCATAGTTTATTATATTATTATAATATACATTTTTATATTATATTTATTATATGAAAATATATTCTTGAGATATAAATTTAATACATACCGTAATGTATCATAATATATAGAGTATGAAAAATGCAAATACGGATGTGATTAGCAGGACATCCTGTACTAGAATAATCGACCAGAATTATAATAATTATATTGTACTGAAAACGCATGTTATTTCTCAGTGTAATATGTATTTTCCAAAATGTCTGATTAAATAATTATTATTATTCAAAGAAGATATAGAACTTTTGGTGTTATTCAGAAAAATAATAATATTATATTATATTAGATATTTACCTATTATTTTACTAGTTTATAATCTAAATAATTAACATACTTAATTTATAATGTAAGAAAAAAAATAATTTTAGGAAAACCGTATTTAAGTAGAGGTAGACTAATTGTCTAATGGTTTCATTGAATATAATCATATACCTACTATAGAACAACACGTAAAGGTTTAAAATAATTTGTGAAATCTTGTCAATGTCTACATCATTACAATATTATACGAGTATATCGTAGAACAATACGATAATAGCATAATTTAAAATTTTTAGGTAAACTATATAAAAGTAATTTTAAATTTTAATATCAAGGTTAGAAAAAATAACCAGATAAGTAAAAAAAAAGTGAATAAAAGAATATATCTGGATATTATATTAAAACAATTAATGTGTTATGTAGTTTTGTTGAAATATGGAATTATTATTATGTATTATTTAGCGTTCCCATATCATTTTTTTTTACGTTTCGATGACCGCTAAAAGCACAAGTCTGTGTATTAAAATGTAGGTATCTACATCGGTAACTCATATCACTGGCTATAACTCATTAGTCACAAAGTAATAGATTTGGCTCTGCGTGAATGAGTTATTTCGTATTTTTAATCGGTTATATCGTATTCTACAATAATTTAAATTGCATCACAAAGAAATTTTCAAATTCGAAAAATTTTTGCGTTCTTAATAATATGTAATAAGCTTGATTGACAGCAGTAATTATTTACAAAAGTTTCTTTTTTAAAATATCAAAATGTTTAAACAACAATTTTCATATATTTAATATAGTAAGCGTACCTACTCGAAATAATTATTACAGACAGCTTTTGGTTACATTAAACAATGATCAATATAAAATTGCGAACAAAATGATATATAATATGTCATCATATATTCATAATGTATAATATTAATCCCCGTAAATATTATTAAATTATTTGAACATAAATATTTAGACCATACACATTTACTACAAGCATAATATTATTATTTTGTCGATTTTAAAATAAAATATATAACTTCAATTTTTAATAATGAGTTTTGTTTATGAGCGCCCGAATGAAATGCTATAAAATAGTTTACTATAGGTCTCTAGAATAACATGTTCTAGGGTCCATATAGCATAGGATTATACGAGTATATATTATAATACACGTTATATCACCTAATTTTATAGAAAAAGTTTGCCCACGCGTGTCTACAGAAATATGATTTCAAGTTACAAAACCAAACGCACTTTACTCTCATTATTGCCTGTTAGACTAGAAACTATAACAATTACTACACCATCACCAGACGGTGTTTTAAGTTTGCTCACTTCCAACATTGTCGCATGTTAAATGATAATATAGATACCGTACGAGAAGAATCATATTTAAGATTTTTTTTTCTTTCTTTTATTGGCATTCTGTTCCACGCAGAGTTATCGTCATAATAATAATAATAAAAAAAAATAATAATATATTTATTATTGTGTAATGCCATTACGCCTTTTGCGTCTCCTGTCCGAATATTATTCTTCAAGGAATTTAATTCCAAACTAAACACTGTGCGATTGACAAAGAAAGAGTAGTTCACCGGCGGCGTTTTATTGTGAGTTTAATGCGATTACGCCGATGAATTTCTTTTAAATTATTTTCCGAATCTTCTCACGTAGTGCACACCCATTTTCTCGCGAGTCCGTCGAGGACAATATATTTATACAGATACACGCATACGCACACGCTCACACACAAACGCACACATATATAATATATATTACATTTGAGGTTGTGACTCGGACCAATGCTTGCATATGACGTCGTGTAGTATTGATATGTAAATTAATCGCGTATATTATTTTGAATGCATTTTACAAGATTTTTTTCACGCATATACTTACGAGTGACTTTTTCGAAAAAGTTTACATGGCAAGCACACCGTAGTATGTATGCGCACATATTATAATATACTACATTATTTATACGTCATATTATTGTATATAATGGAAAAATAAATATTTTCACCAAGTCGTAGCAGTGATGAATTTTAGAATTTTTGAATGCATAGTATTGTTGTATATACTTTAGATAAAATATATACACACACTAACGCCAACGTAAGTTCCCAATTTGGATTTCTAGTGATTTTATGTATAATGAAATATGAATATTTGGGATTTAAAACAGTAATTTCCGGGTTTTTTGTAACCAATTATGTTTACATGTTTACGCGTTTTATATGTATTTTACCCTCGTCCGGTTAATTTTAGAATGATAATCTCGATTCCGTAATAAGATTGTTTTATAACTGATTTTAAAATCGAGTTTTGAGAATGTTGGCGTATATTATAACAATGTTGAACTAACCTCTTGATCGTTAGTTATAAAATTATTAATATATATATATATATATATAGAATAGTAATATTTTGTCACAAGTATAAAAACGTACTATGTGCCCGTTAGAACGTATGCCATTCTAAATGTAAAAATAAAATCTGTTTATTTTGTCTTAAAAATCAAAATATATTCGACCGAAACGCTATTCACCGTCATATATTTCAAATAAATCTATAATAGAGCCGGTAATATATCAGGTAATTGCATATTAGCAACAGCTATGATAGCAGTATTATTGTATCGAATGATGCTCGCATAAACCTCAGTATGTGTTTACGACCGGTTGCTATCAAACAAGATCTCGGCGTGGTATATGGCGCGTATAGCTGACGTGAGCACAATCCTCCCCCGTTCCGCTTTCTCGCTTGACACTTAAGGCAATTATTTATTAGAATAAACGCCAACCGATTAGCAACAATTAAAAGATAAATTCGTACATTTAAGTATGTGGACATTTATAAGTCGTTATACGCAGACTTGAAGAAAACAAAACTGTGTGTTATGATGTAGTCGAGTGAAATGAAAAAAAAAAGGAATTACAACAGACATTTTTTATGAAACGTGTTTGATTAGACGAAAATGACATTTGATTGGTCGAACTAAGCGTTCTGCGCACGGACAAACGATTGCGGGAAGTGTACTACGCTGTATGGGAAGTATTGTACAATTTTTTCCCGTAAAATTTCGTTTAATCCAACGGTATTCGACACTTATAATATTACGTATAATCCGAAGTAAACTCACGTGGTCGTTTGGCCACACTGTCTTACCGCGGCCATGCTGGCGGCCGCTTGCCCAGCCACCGGTGTACCGTGTCCCGTCCGGCCAACTCGCAGTGCCGCTGCCGTGCGGCCGTCCGTCCACCCAGTCACCGGAGTAATTCAACGCGCCGTCCGGTTGACCGACACAGCAGGACGTTTCTCCGCGTCCGTTCCTCTTGCCGTTGGTCCACTCGCCGCTGTACCACCGACGGCCGTCTTCGCAGGACACGTGCAGTCCCCTGCCGTGTCTTAGGCCCTTCAGGAATTCGCCTCTGTACCAACTGCCGTCCAGCCATTTTATGAAGCCCCTGCCCTCGGGTATACCGTCATTTAACTGTCCCTGTGGATGTGTGACAATACTTTTTTCTAAGTGATTGCGAACCATAAACGATTAGGTCACCGTCGAGGTGTTGGTCAAGGACTATATAGATAATGACTTGCGCGTTTATTCGGTACTGCGCCAAAATTAAATTAAATACGATGTAGCGGTTGTCAACGAAATAAGTATGTGCATTTTATGAACGATGTCCGACACACTATAAAACGAGATTCAGAAGAACAAAGATTTTGAATAGACTACGGTTAATTAGAATAATATGGATAGAACACATAAATTACTAAACAGTCTTCTGAGGAGTTAGAGATACTATTAACTTCTCGGAGATCTTGAAAACGAGTAGAGCTAAGTTAATTGGAAATATTATATTCCACCATAACAACTAGTCAAGGTATTCAGTAGAATAATAGAAAGTGACCACTCCTTGACTTCATTAGTCAAGTAATAAGATGTTGACCAAAAATCACATTGTTAGTTGAAAAGGAAAGTGGATAAATGCGAAAAGTAGGGAATTTCTGCCAATTAGCCTTTAGACTGTTACCAAGAGGAAATCCTATATCAAGTATTATTAATATTAGGTTCTTAAGATATAAATATTTATTTGTAAACTTATTATGTAGATATTCGGCTGTGAACGTGTTACCTCGTAAATAACGCCACTGTCAAGGCATAAACGTCCCTTATTGTGTGGGATCCATTCGAACAATTGTCCTTCGAAAACGTTACCCGATTTATACGTTAATCGATCTATATTTTGTGTATCAATGATTGTTTCAAGTTTTTCCTGCATTTCTGTGATTTCCGATGACGACAAGTGTTCTTTGCTTTGTAAAAAATTGGGTTTTAAAAATATAAATAATTATTGTCATCTTAATGCGACGGTAAAATAATGTTTAACTATCATTATTAATATAATTACACCAAAATACTATTAATACTGAATGCATTAAATTTAAACGCGGTAACGTTTTACAAATTATTTCAGATTTTAATGTTACTTAAGACTAAAAAATCATCTCGTCTTACTGATCAACAACATAACCGATCATCGAATTGTAAAATGCTGCATTCAATTTATGATGGGTTTTATTCCGGGCGATTTCAGAAAGCGGTCCCTTGTCATCAAAGCTTTCCAAAAATCTAAATGATTTTACCGGAACCCCTGATGTGAATATTCGAATGAAAATCAAGTAATATAAAATATAATATATTATGTGAAATAATATAATGTAATTTTTTCTCGCTAATTTAAATAAACCTATTACATATTATTATTTGCTCGACTTTTATCATACTCGCAAGTCTGTATTGTTTTTATTTTACACATTACAAGATTTTGCATGTTAGTGGTGTGCATAGTATTTTATCAGTAGACAAATATATAATTATCACATGTGTTTGAACTGATCATAACTATATTAATGTAATAGGATTTTAATAAACCACTGAGTAAGATGAGTACTGTATATTGTATTATGATATAATACACAGACTTTAGTATACTTTGTTGATAACGATAGGTATTTATATAAAATATTTTGGAGTATGTAAGTTGAGCAAATTTATATAAATATTTTATTATAGTAATCTTATAATTTATATTCGTAATTATTATTAAATTTAAGCGTTACAGTTTTATTTATTTAAAATTTGTTTACAAATATTTTATTTGCAGTGCTCTATTTTCGGGGTCATTTTGAAATTCTTATTATATAATTATGAAAAATAATAATACGATAATAATAAACAAAATAATAAGCAAATAATAAAATAATAAAATAATAATTATTCTTGAATAGATTTTCAAAAAATAGGTTTTCGGGTTCTCTTATGTATATAGTTATTATTTAAATTAATAAAACGAAAACCTCCATCTAATGTACACGAGGTGTTCAAAAGTTTTCAGATAACTTTGATATTAATAACGTTTATATAAATTTAAGTTGTGCAATTTAAATGTTTTAAAACTGAATGTTTTTGGAAAGCGTATAATCGATTGTTCTTATCTATGCGTTTATATTAGCGTATTAAACGTAGTCTTCGCTGATAATTCCGTTCAGGTAACTAACAGATTACGTTTTCAAATAATTTATAGAAGACGCATTGGCATTGAATATAATAGCGACTTTAATTAATTGATTATTAAGCTCGGTTTACTCAGATTTTACGAGTATTTCATTGGCCGTTTTAGGAATTATGAGTTGGACCCAAGCCAGTTTGGTGTGTATAGATTATATTATACATTATATTCATCCAACAATTTCCGATGTCTCTTGTTGGTATGATATGTATATGTTGTCCATGGTTACGTTACTATTGCGCATTAATAATTTTTGTTCCGCGATATAGGTTAAGACGTATTTTAGTACAAAATATTAATATTTATTTTAATCTCTATTTTCAAACGGTCCACATTGACGTTTACTTGCACTTAACGTAATTGCTTACACTCTGAAATGACAGAGGAATTTAATTTGACCAAAAGCCCAATACATTATATTATCTTAGATGACTCCGATATACTATATACGACAGATGGGGGAAAATATAACTAACAATAATATCTTAGATATTATTTCTTCGATGTCGAGGTATCTTCTTTCTATCTTTATTTTTTTTACTATTTTACAACGTATATATTCAAGTATCAATTTATTTAAACAGAAATGATTTATATTTTTATGTAAAAAAGGAACGGACAGAATATTGTACGGACGGGTGTTGGGTATTCGTTGGAACTTGGTATTTTAAGTGTACATAAAAATAATTTACGAGTTAAGATTTTTAAAATGTATTAATACATATTATTATATTATAGTAACGAATATGATATGAGTAACCTCGTATGATCGATGTTTTATGGAAAATGGAAATTATATTGCGTCTATAATTCTATAATAAATAATATAAGCAAATAACTATGTTGAAAATGTTAAGATGATTAATGATTATAATAACTATAGAATTGTTCAAATGTTTTTATATTGCTCACGGACTACCGGTAATGTAGTATAGTTGTATCTTTAATATTTTTTGGAAAATACCAAAAATTACCTGTTTGTGTATAGAATTTTTAATTTAAGGAAATATTTAATACCAATACTTGAGACGTTATATCTTAAATATTTTTTACAGGTATTATAAAAACCTGTAGACCAATGTTTAGGAAATTCTGTATCATGTAATATTTAAATTTATATGTGACTGACATTTCTTACTTCGAAGTTAAAGAGAAATCACAGTTTTTACATTTAATATAAAAGTATATCATACATTAAACAATAATAACAATATTAATAATAATTCATAATCTGAATATTAGAATATTTTCATTGAATAGTAAACTAATTGTATTTAACTTATTTAGTCTTATTAATATGAACAATGCTTATATCCTGATATATTATACGGTTGTTTTTATTATTCAATCAACTTCACTTATATCAGTTAAAACTTAAATAATGTGTGTTAAAAATGTAAGTATAAGTTTTTATTATACAATTGAATTTTAGAATTTCAAGCGTATAAAATAGCATGTCTTAAATAACAGTCACGGAAGTACTTTAAAATAATACAAAGACCATTTGTGATGAACATTAATTGAACGTGCACTTTTTATATAAAAATTGAGTGAGTGCAATTTAGAACAGTAATGTCTAAAGAACAAATATATTTTGGCATACTTATACAATTTTTTAAAAAAGTTGAATAAATAAAAGAACTAAACGCTTATTAAAACCATTTCCTCTGAGAATTTACCATTTATTTTTTTCATTTTTAATGTTTATAAAGTACCATAAAAAAACGTTTTAATTTTTTAAACGAGCAATGAACAAAAATAAAAATTATAAAGTTTTTGATGTATATTATTGAATGTTTTTTTATCGATTGTTATAATTATTTTACTAAACATATATTCTTATATTGCACATTAGATTATGTGTTGTGAGATTATACGACGAACAAATATATAATTTGTTTCATGTCAAAATATTGATATTTTCAACTTAGTAGACTAATATATTCCAGTAGTATAATATATTTGTATGTTCACAATACTTAGTCATAGAAAGAAGTTGACACAATTTTTTAGATTCTGAACGGAGTGATGAATGTATTGATTTTATAATGATGTGTGTTTTTTTTTATCGTTAAGTTGTCGCTTAATCAAAAATATTTACGGTATGCATCTTATCAAAATTTTTATTGTTTAATAGATAATGTCTACATACAAAGTATTCAAATTCTATACAATTTTGATTTTTACAAATATTTTAAAATCGTATATACTAAACATGTATGCAAAATAATAAAGAGCTTTTCTTAAGTTTAAAAACAAAATGTATCAATAAATTATTTGTTTATACATTTTGTTTTCTTTTATTTCGTACTTGAAATAATTGTTTGCAAAAATTAAATTTTTCTCAAGAGTCAAGATAAATACTTTTGTGTAGACAACATGTGTGATATTTTATTTACGGCGTGACAGCAAAAATGTATAACCAAAGACTGTAATCTCCCTGTAAAAAGGTCTTGCGAACCTACAAAATACTATTTATCTCAACTAAACTGATATTAAAATCTTGCACTTACCTTTTGGTTCTTCGGAAGAAGTCATTTTTATTACAAATTAAATTTAAAGTGTTTTTTGCAATGAAAATATCTGTGATCGAATTTAGATTTGGCAATCAGTAAGTTATAACTAGGTATAATGGTCACATGGCAACTATTACTTAAATGTTACCTTTTTTATCGCGCGTCGACTGTATGTGTTTGATAAGGATTTTTTAAAAATGTTTCTATCTTTTTTTCATTTAGACCTCGTCTAGTAATCAAACAAAAAAAAAAATTAAATATGTGTTGTTGTACAAATATTAAAATATACATGTACACACACACATACGTCGTTTAACTCTAGCCGGCTTGTCCCTTAAAATAACAAGTTTAAAATAAGACTGCCAACGAAGTCAACGAACTTTTCCAATAAATTATGACAAGCGGAACAAAATCGAAACTCTGCCATCACCGCCATGCTGTCATATATTATCGGTCCGGAATACTTATTTTTCAATGCCCGAGAAACGAAACCGTAAATGTTTTTGGTATGTTTAAAGTTGTACCAACTGACCCGGATACGCCACCGCCACTATCGCTGCCTTTTTTTGCGGATGTCGAACGTCGAAAACGAACTTTTCCAGACTCACCCTGGGCTATCCATATATTATAGTGCAAGGGTTTCGTCTCATCAAGGTGTACTAAAACCCACTGTCTCGGTAAAAAAAAATAAACTTTTCGTTATACTTGTCCACATTTATATTTTAAATTGAAAGACCATTTTTAAATCTGACCATAGTGTTTAGACCGGAATGACAAGTGACAACGGTGATTGATGGTCCGAAGCGATGTGACATAGTCAATTTTCGATATTATTATCATATATTTATATTTATATACGTTGATAAAGTATATGGACAATATATCACTAGACATTGAACTGTAATGAATAGTGCCATCACATTTCGAAAATTTTTTTCAAGTTTGTAAAAATTATATCGATTTATAGAAATTAGTCTTTATGATAATTTAAGCTAATTTATTTATATTTTTCAGGTGCGTTTTTATCAACATTGATACAGGTTAAGTATCTATACGAATTTATTCAAAACCAACTTATTTTCTATGTCGTTCATTATTTTGGTTTTTGCATAAGCATATGATCGACAGGCTCCCCGTGATAATTCTTCGGTACTTTTGAATAGAGTTTAAATATTTTTACTCGATTTACATATTAAAATGAAGCTATTCTGTAGAAACATTAGCACTTTAGTTACAGTAATTTCCATATTTATCGTTCGAAGAAATGGTAGTAGTTAACTTAATTATACCCGTGAGATTAAATTGAGACGACATGCTCGTGTGTGAAATAATCATTATCTAATCTAAATCCCAACGAATGTTTGCTAAATTGCATACTGCTGCTGCAGCGTACGAATAATGAATACAAATGTATGGTGTGAATTATTTTTGGTGACACACACACACATATAGGTATATAGTCAACTATTGTCAGAGACAGAGTTTGCATAATTTCATATAACATTTATTACAATAAATTAAAGGTTAGTTTAACGGTACACATTTTCCTTATCTAAAATGTATAATATATTTTTTATACAATTTTAGTAGGTAAATAAGTAGTATAATATATTATATAATATACATATATATATTTATATAACTATTTTTATTACTTTTTTGTTGTTTTATTATATCAGAAAAATTAACAATTTGAATAAAAATAATAATATTTGAAGTTTTTGATCAAATAATAATATATGAAACATAACACGTCATCACTGTACAAAATATGGAAAATAGTATCGCAAAACATAAACAAAAACCAACACATATATTTTTAAGTATATGACTCATAATAAAGTTTAAATTAAATGTTTAATTTACAACAATCAAAAAAGGCTAGAACAATATTAATTTACGTGAATAATAAATTATATTAATATTTTAATGGAATTATAATATAATTTAAGGTAATATTACTGTACTGAACGCAAAATATAAACTAGTTTTGTTCATATTTGATTTTATAGCGTTATAATTTACATAAACAGCGCACCATTAGTAGTTATATTTATATATCAATATGTAATCGTCATAGACTAGAATGAAAGAATGTTTAAAAATTAGTATACACGTGCTGTACATAAATTTCAACCGTAAGTAATATCATTTTTTAGCGTAATTTTATACAATACATTTAAAGAACAAATCAAAACAATAACAACATTTAGAGCAAAATAGTTTAGTAGTAGTATAGTAATAATAATAATAATAATAACCTATGGTTTTATTTATTATAAGTTATTTTTCTCGAATAATATTTATAAACACATAATTTTCATGGACTTTTGGAATGTCTGAAAAAATGTATATCAAAATAATAAGCAAAATGTAGAATTTTTACAAGTGAACAATATAAGTCCATCACTGTACGTCATTATTCGTTTGTCGGGTTATCGACAATAATGTACAATATGACAATAATAATATTATATAATAGGTATAAATCATAACATATAATATAATATGATCATTGGTCAGTTGGCTGTAAACTCAATACGTATATTAGGTATAATATTATAGTATATATATATATGTATATATACGGTTGTGTTGTATAATTAAAAAAAAAATAAAAATTTTTTTTACCATTATTTTTAAGCTAATCAGTAACTTTTTCAATTTTTTTTTTTATTAGACATCCAATAATAATAATAATAATAATAATAATAATGATATTTATAAGTAAATACACGTAAAAAACTGTACACGTTCGGAAAAGAACGCGTCGCCGACGGACACTCGCGGTTCAAGTTTAATATTATATACATAGATTCGACGCATGGTAATAATATAAATATTAATAATAATGAAAACAAATCGTCTTTGCGCGATATTGGTATATGTACGGAGGAAAATTAATTTTGGTAACATATTGTATGTTGTGCGCGCACAGTGTTCGTGCGCATTTCATCGATAACGTGCTTCGATGCACGTCCTCGGACGTGGTTTAACCGTCGGCGACGTGGTGTGTAATGTTTTTTGTGGGGGCTTTTTTTTCTGATTATTTGGTATGTAAGTCGTTCGGTTGGTTCGACGGTGACTGTACTGCAGGCTCGCGATAGGCTTCCTTGGTGTCGTCCGTTTAGACGATCATCGAGTACAGCGTCCGGACGGCCAGGTCGACGGCGAACGCGGTCGTCAGCAGAGCGGCCCTCGTCGAGTGGCTGGAGCTGAGTCCCAACACGGCCGAGAGAGGTCCCAACAGACGGATGGGTATCTGAGTGCCGGAACTGTGTCCCCGTTGTATGGCGGCCGGATGTTCGCCTGCGAGGACGGACAGAGAAAACAAAAAAAAAAAAAAAATATAAAAAACCATTTTATTATAAATTCGACACTCGCGTACATTATAATATAATATTATTGTGTTAGACTAGATAAGGAAGAGGTGGGGACGGGATACAGAGATACAGAGAACGGGTCTCGCGTTTCTGGGGTTTGCTCGTAATTTTATTCCACCCCTCACTCTTGCGTTGTTTCAAATCGTGTTTCGTCATTTTTACGACGATCAGCAGCATACTATCTAAGGTTTTCACTGCGGCAATAAATATAACGAGTTTCAAAGACTAAAATATTCGGATCAAATTATAGTATAGTATACAATTTATATGGTATGTGCTATTCGATAATAGTTAATAATATAATAATCTGATGAAAATAATTTCGGTTCGCTGTACCGTGTTTTTTCAAACCTTGTCAAAACGTATGAAAAAAAAAAAATATATGGAGATATAAAAAACATAAAGTAGTAATAATTAACATTTTAAAATTGATTCAAAATAATAAATTCGATAAAATTTTAAACTAAATACAGATTATTGTGATTCGTACAAATAATTTAGAAATATATTTTAGAGGGCTTATCTATTTTTGTTACTATATAGCTTCTACTTTATAGATAACCGCGTGTCCGCGATTGCGCGACCACTCAAGAGACGCGTCGAACGGGACAAGGCCGTGTTATTATTACTTCAGAACATAATAACGGTGGATCGAATTACGGTGTTGTACAATTTGTAAACGAGCCGGTGTTCTATGACCGATACACTATACATAAAGATCGTAGTTGAGAGCTCAGAAAACAAACAACGTTCTACGGAAATCGGCTGATTTCATGACTCCAATTTAATATAAACAGAACGGCTGATGGAATTACTATTTTATATTGGTATATATTTTATTTCGATTATATTACTCCACTGGCGACTCCCCAGTTCGAACTGGGAAAAGTAATTTTACCCTTCCCTGTATCCCTGTTTATATATAATATATATGTATATATTTCAATCGTGTGCTTAAGAGGCAACCGTTTACGGTACGGCGATCCTGTTCAACAATAATTATTTTTTTTCTTCTCTCTTACTGTTTATGACGAACGGCGTTCGAAAAAATGAACATATGACGGAATTCGATATTGTATGCTCCCGGTAAGTTAATTGTAATACTACTCTGTGCTAATCTAAAATAAATGTTTTTCAGTATATTTCTCATGAGTTCGATCCAAATAAATTTAAGTTTTATAGTGTAGTACTATAATGCGCTTAACTTTATTAATGTCTCAGTCTCGAAAAATACAAACTTGTTATGAAAAATTACACATACAAAATAACGAATTAGTATTTGAAGATAAAAAATATAGGTTAAAAAAAGCACAAGTTAAGAAAAATATAAGACTAATAAATAACAACTTAATTCTATTTCCCAGTTTATTACTGACTAATTGAAAGTTTTAATTTTATATTTTATAGTTGATCACGAACACTATAGCTATCAGAATCAATGAAGTAGGTAGTGTTTGTTTAATATTATACAAACATAGTTTCAAGTTATTTATTTAAAAAATTAATTTACTTAAGTTTATGTTTTAAATGTAAATATAAATAAATTGTATTTTTAGAAAAACGTTTTAAATTAAACGAAAGACCAACAGAAATTTTACAGTTTTAATATTTATAATATTACATATTCAAAATCAAAAATAATATGTATTTTCTAATAAATTATATAATATGAATGTACTCAATAGTATAAAAAATAATGTTTCATTTCAAAGTAACTAATTTATAAAAAACTAACTTTCATGTTAAATGAAATGCAAAATTTAAGTAAGTTATGTAGACCTTAAACATTTACAATTATGAAACATTTATTGTTTAAATACTTTAGAAATCACACTAATGCCTTGGAGTATAATATTTTTAAGTTAACTTTTTGAAAGTTCTATACACAGGAGCAGTTGCGAATACCATATGAATATTAATAAGCTCTCGGAAGTACTTTTAGGAGATATAATTTCCTATGTTCGCGTTTTTATAGTAACCTAGTAGTAGAATAAGATTAATCGTTTATTGTTTTTACATTTTCGAATATCCGATGAGTTAGCAATTTTATAGTATTAAAATTAAATTTTCTATCGCGAGAAGAGTTTTTGAAGTTGAAATTTCGGACGGCAAATCGATAAAGTAATCCTACGAAGTGATTTTTTTTTTATCAAATTGATACTGTGGGGCCTTGACGCTATATTTACTCAAGACTAAAGTATCATTAGCAAATTTTACGTTTAATTGATATATTTTGAATAAATTTACAGTTAATACACTCGTTTTAAAATCATATTATAAAATTTGCAGTATTTGCCTAGCTCCGGGGTTTTCTAATGTAAAACAGAGAAAAAAAATGAAGCAAATTTTATTTACGGAGCAAAAGTCACAATTCAATGAAGATTGAATGAATTTGATGTTTTGATAACAATAATAGACTAATAATAAGTATAGGTAAACGATAATATAGTAGTGATTAAGTTTTGGACAGAGAATTAGACGAAGAAAAATGCAAATTATTATTAGTAGAATATACTGCAGATTTTGAATAATCCGAGTAAATTTTAAATGTGCCGCCCCGCGCGTCGCAAAAATATATAATATTATATTGCATATATACGCGTGTGCACACATACCCGCACAGGCGCTCACATCTCATTCGTCTCTCGGTGCGTTAATATGGAAATGTATTCATGGCGACCGTTTTTATAATCCTACCCAACGGCAAATTTAATTAACACATCGTGCCGTATAATAACGCTCGGTGTTGCTAATTTTTGTGCTCACCCGAAACCATAGGTATATTATAAAGCCATCCCGCGCACTATACGACTATATTTTAAAGAGCGCCGACAATTTATTATTTAGCACGATATTGTCTTGTTCCGGCGACGCTATATTACGTGTGTGGGCGCGTGCGGTGCTATTGAGAAGTTTGTCCAACTCCGTCAGGCATAATATACAGCACACACATATACACACACACACGCGCGCACCTTCGGTACACGCTACGTGCAGAATTTGTCGGTTTCCTTCTTCATTTTATAATGTGTTCGAATATGCAGTGGGTACCTGGTAAAAATTACTACGATAGATACCAGGAAAGATGTTAAAAAAATATTTTGTCGAAGCTCGCCGACAGAGCAGTTTTTCAGCGAGATCAATCGGTATTTAATACCGTATCCACAACTGCACGACAATGGATATGCCTGACCATTTCAGTGACAATAACTAGACGGTGTATCCCTAAGTCCCTAAGTTTTCGTCACCATTTTCCTCTCCGACGCGATTCTTATTTCAAATCGTGAATGATAATAGTCTGGTAATTATTTCTAAAGACGGGACACGCTTCGGATTATGTACCAAAGAATTGAATATTATATCTTTTGTTTTATATTTTTAGTAATTTTTTGTCGTTGTAAATGCGTTTTATTTCGTTCTTACCGATTTCCGTTGCGTAAAAATATAATACGTATCGCGAAAAATTAATGGTTGTATATTATATACTCGGAAACCCAATGATTAATGAATGCATTATTATTCATTTTTAAGTATCTTTTGTGTTTCAGTTCGTGTATAAAAAAATATTGTTTTAGATGAGAAAAATCACTTAATAAATAACTTAACGAATAAACCATTTTTTTTTTTAGACGTTCAATAACAATAAATAAACATTGTAATTTAAAAATTTCAAGCATTAGTAAATTTATGCAATTAAACTTATTTAATAATAAAAGTTCAACATACTTAAAGTTACATTTAAAACAAGGTTTGGTATAGCACAAATAAAATATGAAGATTATATTTATATAATTTAAATAAATTGTTGCAGAGAATTTGGTTCTACTTGCTTGTTATTGGTTAGGTTACAATTATTTTAAGCATCGTTGTCTTTTAAGTAACTTAAACTGTTTACAGCTTGACTCAGAAATAATATTAAGTATAAATATAAAAAAACATTGTTTTAATAAAATAATATCTTAATGGTATATAAGGAGAATGGCATTTCCAATATATAATAGCCGAATAATTTTCATTTTATTGGGACATATTAAGCGCATTTTTAAATGAGTAATATTTAAAATATGTATTTTTTGTGGAACGTTAAATATTTTATCTCATATAGGTACACTTTTATATTTAAAAATTTAATATTATTTTTAGATATGAAAATGTACAAAAAAATAAAAAGAAAAGAAAAAAAGTATTTTAAATATTATATTGATTATTTTAAACGATAATGTGTGTATTTTTGTAATTAAATTACGACATCGAAATTTGGTTCATACAATGTAATTGTATTAATTAATTATTGAATGTTTGATATTAACAAAAACATATAAAATATAAGCTAACCACAAAAATCGTGTACAACGATACAATATTTATATTTTTTTGTGAATTTCGTTAAAACATATTTGTGAATTTGTTATAAGTATTAAAGAAATATCAATATACTTTATTTGTTTTTAATGAACGTTATTATTTATTCCATCTGGGGATTTCGAGTTGTCGTATTTTTGTAATGTTTTAAATCACGTGATTATCTCTTGAAAGACACCTAAACATAGATGTACCAATATTGCAAATATATTATCGTGCCGCCAAAATTATAATTTTGCATAAAAAATACCTATCAAGAATAATACAATTATTTTAAAATTTAAATCAATACGTATTCTTGTTAAGCAATGTTTTTTTTTAGTGTAATTTCTGTAATGTATTTTTAACGCACAATTCGAATATGGTTACAAATCATTCATAAACGCGTTTAGTGTTAAACCTAGCCACATTAGAAATTAAAGAATTCCAATAAACTATAATATACAACAAATATTTTTCTCGCTTTTTCCAACGCTTATTACTTAATAGAAATAATAACTCAAATAGTTTTCGGCTGGAAGAAAAAATATTAAACAAGATTTGTGTACGGAGTTTGACACTTTAAGTGCTTTCGTTGTTTGTTAAATTTTTTTATAGCGTTCGTATAGTTTTGAGTACTTACCAAGTTACAATGATGTTATTTATTTGTTCATAATTTATGAGTAATTAAACGCCGGCGGCGGAATCTAAAATTCGAACCCGGAGAAACATATAAAATCTGTACCTTATATTATAAACTTATGATTTATTTGGTTTGAATTATTTCCATTCGATTTCTCCGGCAACGAAAAACGCATTTGTTAAGTCAAACACTTCAAACACAGCAGAGGGTTCGCGGTTATAGGTGCAGTATATATGTATATATTTTGGAGTGTACGAGCCGCACGTACAGTCGGATCGTTCGCGAATATTATTATAATGGCCATGGCGGGGTAAAGGGATTTCGGTAGAACAACTACAGACTGCTTAGTAGATTTGAATAAAATCTAAACCGAATAAGTCGTGCCCGCCTGCCCGTGATGGTAGCCGATGGCGCGTATTATTAAAATTTGTTGTTAAATTCGGTCGTACGTACGTCTGCGGTGAATGAAAAAACTACAGCGTTATGTCGTAATATCCGTTATCGTTACTTATTTTTAAATATTTTTTACACGTATTGCGTGTAGCGTACCGTTCAAGACGTGCAGGTACGCGCTGGCCGAGTCCAAGTTGGACGGCTGACACGTGTAGTTGCCCGAGTCGTGCCGCACCGCGTTGTTGATGGTCAACGTGGCCACCATCGTGTTGGCGTCCAACCGCTCGCTGCTGATCACCTTGGCGCCCTTGCCGTAGTCCAGCACCCGCTTGTTATTCTGGTACCAGAATATGTAGTCCGGGTCCCGGACGCTCTGCCGGATCACGCACTTCAGGCTCACCGAGCTGCCCTCCATCACGTGGATGTCCGACTCGCCCATGATCTCGATCTTTGGCACTGCCGGACGAAACGAATAATATGTTTACTCATGTATATAATATAATATCGTTCTAGATTTCTGTTTTTTTTTTTTGAAAAAATATTTTTTGTCTTGTCCTTATTATTATTATCATTATTATTTACGAGGCCATATCAGAGTTGTCGGGTTTTCAATGCGCGTGACATTATAATATTATGTCATAACATTAAAATTATCAATTTATACTATATATTTTTTTGTTTAGATATTTTAATGTATCAAGTTCGTTTTTAAATGTTTTACGCGATAACCGTTGAAAAATCGCGGTGTAATCAAGAATATTGCATGTATAGTTCGTTTTTAATGAAATACTGATAAACAAAATCAATTTAATATTTTGAATATAATTGATTACGACTACAATGATACAATACGTTACACCATTAATCTGAACATATCAGTTTCTAAAGTCTAAACGCATTTCGACTTTTTAGTCGACTTTTATAATGAACACCGAAATATTTTAAATATGAATATTATTTTTTTTCAACAAATATGACGGGATAAAATATCGTTTTTGAATATACTGTGTAATTGTAAGTTAGAAAGTGAGCGAAAATTCGTTTAATCGCATACTGCATTAATAGAATAATTATACTTAATTATAAAATATATGAATTTGACTTTTAATTAAATTCGATTACAGTTTGAATATAACGATTTTAACGCTGAAATGTAATTAAAACAAATAATAAACAGTAATATCACGGGTGTGTATTATATTCATGTGCACACATTTATTGGTATTTATACGGTTTTTGAAAGTCACAATAATTTACGACATTTGGTTATTTATAAATGACACTCACACACACACACACACACACACACACACACACACACACACACACACACACACACACACACATATATATATATATAGTGTACTCTCGATTATTCGTTGTCTTCCGCGGAATCATCTACATGCTTAATGCTTATATTATGTACTCGTATACAAAAAAAATATGTATCTTTACATTATACATAATTATCAGTTTAATTGGTTGTGATGGCCAATTACTCGATGACGGCATAAAATACAATACGATTGTTTAGTAAATATTAATAATTTTTGGTAATTTTTGATACGTTTAATTTGTAAATTTTAATTTTTCGGATTATCCGCGGATGCCCTGCCAATCTATTCCACGGATAATCGAGAGTACACTGTATATAATACAATAAACATAAATATTATAACTTCAGAATATGTTTTTTTAGACTCGATACTTACCTACGACATTGAGCTGAACCAAATGGCTCATTTTAGGTGATGTATTTATTTGGCATTCGTAAATGCCAGCGTCCCTGGGCTGTACATATTTTATTTGCAACGTCCACGTACACGTGGGCTCTACTAAAAATATCCGGAATCTATCGTCGGCGATAAATAACAACCAATCAATGGTGAGTATGTGCGAATCCCGCCGCCGTATCCATGACACCTGCAATACATAAACACGCATAGATTTATATTAAATCAAAGTAAACTCGATAAAATAAATTATATAAAATAAAAAAGTGAAATTATTATGATTTTCCATATATTATAATCCCGGTTTATGTTTTTAATTAATAAAATAACCGAGAGATTGAAATAAACTTGGCATACTCAAGAGAGGGTTGTTAGGGGTAACGAAATGTGAAATTAAAACTTGGGTATAGGTAAAGATAAAAAGTTCTGCTGGCGGGATGCCACCGCAGTATGAAACAGAAATCTGTAGGAAAAAAATAATTTATTAATATTATAAAAAAGACTAAATATGCTTTTAAATTAATTTGAGGGTACTTTTGAGAATCGTTAGTATTGTATTTAGCTATGATAATTTAACAGTATTATTTATTTAATATAATAAATTAATACAATAGGAAGGATGGTGCTGATATATTTTATTTTGAATACAATTTCGTGGAATGAAAATTATGCTCGATGGCGTTGATAAATAAAATAAATAAATAGATATTTAATTATAAACTGTGAGTAAATATAATTATTTTACTTTTCAAGAGAGTTAGTAATTATTTAGTAATTATTGCTATATAAAAAATGAGATTAGTTTTAAAATATTTTAATTTATTTTAATTAGTTATTTTTTTCCAGAGTATGAGCAATCAATTTTTTTCTATGTTATCATATTATAAAGTTTTCATTGATACTTTTCCAACGAATATCTGTATTACAAAATTTATATCGTTTAACCATTTGAAATTGGATTTGATTTTAATTATAGACTATTATGTATTATTAGACTATACCAATATTAAGCAACATGTATATTATATATATATTGATTAGCCATTATTCGGTCCATTATAGTGGCTCTTAACGGCCATTGTGTGCTAACTGCATAAGTGGAGTGGTAATTTGATATTTCACAAAAAGATTTATGACTTAATGTAGTTTAAGTACAATTGGCCACATTTGGCAAATTATTCGGCATGCAATTACATTACATAATTCCATTACCGTTGAGACATCATGCAATTATATTAGAATTGGACACAATGATATTATTGTCATATTCGTACCGAAATTGCCGTATAACATGTTCAACCGATGTTAAGAACAGAAGACTTTGTCGTTTCGTGTTTTGTTCATCGATGGGTTTGTGAAATGAAACATAAAATAATTGTACGGAAAAATATAACGGTAATACATAGGATCAAAACAATGGTATATCGTTATGGACAAATTCGAATTTATCGTGAAACGTTTAGACGGTTTAATTACAAACATTAGAGGTATCGCGAAGCATAAATGTTTTTTAAAAAAAAATAACAACTATATTTTATAGATTATATACATTATCCAATACTTGTATATTGGAATTAGTTTTGGTTGCATAAAGTGATTTGCGTGATTTTTTTTTAATGCGATATAAAACGTATTGGAATTTGTGAAAAACTCAAATATTTGTTATTAAGTCTGAAAATTTGCTACGTGAATTTATTTGAAAAAAACTTAATCTCGTTCTTCTTTAAAAAGGCGCGTGCTCTGTGCACTATAGCTGCGTATGACATTATGTCACGTACATTTCATTTCGACGCGTTCGAGTATTTTTAGGAAATTTTTGCGATATGTTTTTCTTAAGGGGAAACACGGCGGCAGCTTATAGAAGTAACTGTGAGTTAATGGATTTTCGTTGAGTGGGCGTGATTGGGTAGTAGTGGTAAGGGAAAAAATAACAATAAAGTATAAAGGTGCGGGTTATTTTTTTACCCCGTACTTTGCGCGACAATAACACGAGTTTAAATGGGACACGTTACTGTTCGGAAAACTTAACGGTCCCCCCGGATTCATTTTTACAATGTCCCCGTCTTTCGTGCTTCCACCACACAGATCATACTAGTCGCTGCCACCCCGTCGGGTAGACCTTTACACATATATATTGTAGTAGCACATATTTTTAAATCGTCTATTCGGTCACATTGCTGGCCAGTCATTTGCTCTGTTGTAACGGAGGAAAAGGTAATTTTATTTAGTGCCCTGTGGCAAGGGGAACGTTGATTAAATAACAATCGTGTAAAAACCACCCCACTGGCCGTCACTAGTGGAGAAGCTTAACAATTGTGCTCAAGACAAAATATATAGGTTGTATATATATATTATTTATAACGCACTAGGGTCGGAAAGAGGTGAAGGGAATTGAGAGAAAAAAATAGAAACTTTTCACTCGTCTTTGTCGCCCAGTTATTTATTTTATTATTTTATCCTCTCCACTCCCTTTGCCGTATCTTCATCGTAGTGCAATCTCGTGTTTATGCGGTGGACGTGTGGCGAAGCCCTGGTGTGTATTTTTACGATCTCACCCGAAGCTACGGCGACAGACCGGTCATAAATAGAAAATTGCCTCGTCTCCTGCTAAATTTTGTCGCCATCGCCGTTGCAATAAAAGCATAATATTACGTGCGCAAAATCGCAAAATAATCACCGCCGGTAGTCACCCGTCCATGGTAATAATATACGTAACGCATCTTCAAGGGAACTATAGTGATTAATCAAGCTCGGGGCTCTCGCAGTTCTGAGAATTTCAAAAACAATATCAAGTAGTAGTTAAATTTTACCGATTATTCACTATTATTATACGCCTAGACGGAGGACACATATTTTGTTCTAACAAATCTGTTATAGTTGTCCAACACTCTGTAGGACATGACAATAATCGAATTATTCCCCCAAATCATAATAGGACTGATGTATATTTTATTTTAGTCGCACATTGTGATTTTATTGGAAGTCATTAATGAGTTTCTTTCAAAAGTAGAATACTTCATAAAATATTTGTACATTTTTGCGGCACCATACCACTTTTTACGCTTAGGATGATGTTATTTAAAACATAAATATAAAAATGTGAGTAGGTATTAAATTAAATTTATATTGATGTATTATGCGTATAGCTGTGTTTGTCTTAAGTATCATTATGTAATTATTTAATACCTATATGATCGTAAATTGATAATCTCGATTAAAAATTACATTCATAAATAAATTGATGAGTTGATCAATATAATTTGGACTTATTAAACCAAATAATTTTAAAAATAATATCAATATGCAATCACGAAAAATGTCTAAATATAAATCTATTAGAGACATAAAGTCATAAACTGTAAATGATTATAAAAACTAACAAAAAAAGGTAATTTTTCCGATAAAAGTTGTTTGGTTTTTAAATTAAATTTCGAATTTTAAAACACCATGTGATCGTTTTATGGTTGAGGATCGATGAAATTAAAATTTATAACTATTGTTTTGGTAATTATATTTCCTAAATTATATTCTAAATACACTCAAAATACGAGCTATCAAAGTCTCCGAGGTCGAGAAGATGTGTCTTGAAATAGTGCGAAAAGTTTTATACGAGCCCGAGTCACAATAGTATTTTTTTCTCTGCAATTTTCAAGAACGTAACGTTGTTTAATATAAAAACTGGCAAATCGTTCTGTAAATATATAATCGTATTAGGTCGTATGTATGTATGTATGTATGTATGTATGTATGTATGTATGTATGTATGTATGTATGTATGTATGTATGTATGTATGTATGTATGTATATACTTGAATATTGTATATCCGCATCCGGTGTTGTAAAAACGTTCCGCCGGGTAACGTTATATAGTCTATTATTGGTATATAGGTACCTCTAATGCCTATATATAGTTTATCTATATTATACGCCGCAGCTAATCGAATTCCCTTCACGTTCGATTCGGAATAACGGCCAAGCGCGCGCAATACACATTGTTTCGAGCATTTTAATTTACTGCACGGGGTCTGCCCGTCGTTTCGCGCCCACTGCACTCATGAAATTTGCGGTCGTTATATCCGGAAAAGTATATAACACGCATTCCGGTTGTCGTTTATCCCCGAAACGAGTTTTTCGGACGGCCCGCTCGGTATTTCGCAGCCGTCGATCTCGGGCGCAATCCGTTCAGCCGACAAAATCCGTACGTCCGTTATTTTTAACACCACCGACATAATATACGTTAAGCTTATCGTTTGCCGATGTGCGCGGATCGATTTCGCATTGTATGCACATTTTTGTCTAATACCTGTCTCACACACTTATCCTGCTTTGGGGGTGAGTATTGCATTATTATAGTACTCTCTCGTACAGTAAACTCCGATTTACAATCTTTTTTTTACGAATGTCTTGTTGCAATTATGTATGAAACGCTAATGAATTTTAATATTTGCAAACATACTCAAAAGTATATTATATTATATAGTTTTACTATTTATAATAATATAATAATAATAATAGTTGTAAAAGTTTTCAAAATAATATTTTATACAAATAAATTAAAAATAAAACAATTAACGAAGCTACCCCAAAAGCTTAGCTTGTGTTGGGTGCAACATATTTGAAACTTTAATTTTTTTTTTTTGACAGTTATATTAGTCTGGCAATCGTAACTACTTAATACTTTTATTTCCATCTTTATTTGAAATATAGTAATAAATATAGTAGAGTAATAAATAGAATATTAAAATTATTCTATATTCATATATGTTTGGAAAATGATTACATTGAAAATCAAAATAACTCCGGTTTATCAATCTAAAATATCAACGTAAAACCTAAACGGATTGATTTAATTTTAATTCTATACACTCACCGACTTGTTACCGAGCTGCTTGACCCTGCATGGCATGTAAGCGTGACCACCTAGTTGCGTGGTGATGTTGGACGATACGGACGTGTCGAAAAACGGCCTGACCAAAAAATCGGACACCTGTTTTTTCTGCTGCTGAGGGTTGTATTTTTCTGGAAAAAAAAAATAAAAAAAAATACGGTTATTGCTCTATTCACATTCGCCATCCAGTCGAGAGTTTTCTCTTTGGGCGCTGCATATACACCCTTTGCACAATATACTAATTGGGGTCGAGCGCTTAATGACCTTCTCGGCGGTGGGTTTTATCGTTAAAAGTTTCTCTCCGCTCCTTCCCACCCCCACCCGTTCCATCATACCAGGAGCTCGCGACGTAAACGTTCATTGCGAATACCATTAAACCCGCATGCGGCAGATATATAATATACAGTATGGCTCATGCAGCGATTCTCCGGTTTTCTGCGTCGGCTATACTCTCTTATACTGCGTGTACGGACCATACAAACCACATAGACTTGTTACGATACCGCGTTCACACTATATACACGTATTATATATCTGATGTGTATACCGAGATGCGCACATAAAAACGTAGGTACGTCGGGTTCGAAAATTACAGTGTACGAAAGAATGCATACAAACGAAAGCGTTCATTTTATTTTATTTTTTTTTTTTTGGTTGACGATTGCACTCTCGAATGCATTCAGTTCGTAAATAATGAAACGACGTTAAAGAACGCATATTCGTTTTATACGCGAACGCGAATAAAAAATAAATTCATTTTTAAATTCAAAATATGTACAATTTGTATTTCTCAACTACTCAGGCAATGTTTTCTTTAAGAACTATAGCGGTAGGTGTACGCACGGACAAAAATATATATTATTTTACACTTTGCCTCTTCTGAAATCTGAGGCATTGGTTTTCTAGACAGGCAGATTTATTTCAGATGACTTATTCTGTTTATATACCACTATTGAATTGTAGTCCCTTGACTGTTTTAAATAAAAAATTAAACAAAATAAGTAAAAACTGATTCTTCGAATTGAATTATTTTTTATATTTATTATCAATTATTTAATTTTATACACAAAAACCGTACTGTATTTATTTGATTTTTTGTTTAAACATAATTTAAGTAAAGACGAACATGGACGATGTATTATTTTCGGAATAAAAATATATTTTTAATGTACTTCGCGTTCAATTTGAAAGCAAATGGATATGTAAATGCGTGAATGAATTCAATTTAAAATTTATACTGCTCCAAACGCTGGTTAAAACGAAATAATCGTGATAGTCATCGTGTTCGTTCGTGACACCAATGTTTCGACATTGTTGAGGCGTTTTTGTTATGCGGAAAAGTGCGCGGATAAACTGTGTTAAAAACTGACTTAAGACGAAAGTTTTTTGTTTTTGTGGTTTAGAAAATTGTTTTAAGCCGTCGACGTTTTAATTAAGAACATAAAACCACGATGTTTTTTCAGTTTCCTCAGTACACTGAAGAAAATAAATACTCATAAATAGTTTTTGTGTCGAATGTTTAATGCTTTGAATAATGTTTTTAATTTGGCTGATTATCTGAATATTTTTTTTCTTCACAATAATAATAATAAAAACAAATTAACCAAGTACATTAAAGTTACTTTTTCTTGCATTTTATAAGTTCTAATAATTTATTTACACAACTATTCATGTTCTTTGATTGTTTGGGTTGATTGTTTTATTTTTATTTCATTTTGGATATAATAATGTAATATTATAATATCATCGTTATTCGTGTATTATAACATGTAATTTAGAAATAGCAGGGTTTTATATTGTTGTAATACATTAACAAGATTTATGCGTAACTTCATACCATAAAGTTGTCTTAACTACACTAATTTACCATACTAATTGCCAATTTTATAAATACTTTAAATACAAGCATAATCTTTATTTTAGCTATTTTATGAAACAAATTTTTTTTATATTCTTGAAAATAGTTTATATTACGGAAATGAAGAATGAGTTAGAACTGGCTCGGTATTTTTGATATGAGCGTGGTTTGTTTCCCAACTTTGTTTTGAGAGTGTAGATTTGATATTAAAAAAAAAAAAATCGAGAGGAACTGCTTTAGTCTAAATAAATATGGGTTTATTAAATACGGTAGCTATTATTTGTGAAACATTATTAAACTAAATTTGAGAATTCTGTACAAATTATTTATTTATTGATTCTTTGCTTTTCGTTTTCTTTTTCACATATGGATAATCCAAAATAAATAACTACTTGTACTACTTGTACTGCAAGTACAATACGTTTTCAATTTATTCGATGGAAATTTAAAGCAAATATTATTCTGAATACTCATATGAATAAATAAAAAAACATGTTATTGTAATTACAATTTTAGGTACAAATATTTTTTTATAGTTTTAAAGAATATTCCATATACTTAGTGTATTGTATATTTAAAAATTTGTATTCGTATAGCATGTCACGCTTTAAGAAAATAATAACGAAATAAATACACAGAATTATTTCAGAATAATATTAAGGTAAATGGTATCTGTACTTATATAAATATTATATACTGTATTTCCCTTAATACTTAAAAAAATTAAAATCGAATCAATACTTAAAAGTGAACATTTTCATTGAGCACAATATAAAATATTCATTACTATATAATTTTAATTTTATTTTATTTAAGTACTTTTTGGGTATTATGTATTTTCAAAGTCCCTAAAATATATAGAATGCTTAGCATTACAAATTTGTTAAATTTTAGAAATAACTATTGGAGAATTATCTAATAATAATGTAGAAAATAATTTTAAATTCGATAAGTTATATCTTTTACTATTTGTTATTATGATCCATTTGGCATTTAGATATTAAATGTTGTATTTCTTAGAATTAATTCATTTAAGTTGAAAATGTCTGTATTTTTGATGTAGAGTTGAAGAAAAATAAAATGCATACTAATTCATATTTATCAAATGAAAACATGTTATTTTAGAAATAATTACATTCTGACAATTACTATTTAATTTAGAGACTTAAAAAAATAATATTTTCTAATAACCCTGTGAACTTTTTGAAGCTCAAAATACAAAAATTATTTCATCCCAAAAAAATTATATGTTTGTAGAATTAGGATAGTCAAATATTATGCATTTTCAAGGTTAAGTTAACCCTTAGTAATTTGTCCAACTAAAAATCCTTATTTTTAATTCTTCATATTACAATTTCGACGAGGTATAATGTTTATTTACATTTAAATAAGTATTTATTCTTTTCATAGTCAAGTGTTATTTGAAGTTTTCTTCATTAAAAAAAAAAAAATTGTATCATCATAACTTGTTAGTATTTTGTTGTCAAACCTTAAAGTTTGCCAAAAATTTAAAATTATTTTAATAAAGTAAATCATTATGTCAAGTCATATTGTGCTGATTTATTGAAAATCATAAACTACAATATTTAATAATGGCCATCACACTGACCAGTAAGTCATGAAATAAATATTATATAACGCAAACGAAACGAAACATTTTTCAATAAATAATTTATAAAAATACCGGATTCGTTGGACCGCACAATAAGGTACAGAGATTCAACAACAATATAACGGCATATTATACAATATTCGGCGTATGATGGAAATCAATTGTTAGTACTATAATATATTGTGTTTTGATCGCTGCAATCGCGGGTCATCTAAATTCATAAAATTCAAGTTTCATACGTCATACACACTGGTCGTCTAGCGATCGGTGTACCTATTGTATTCGTGTACACATGCATGTTGTATATTCGGCACTGTTTGGATTGAAGTGCACATATTATTATTATTGTAATGCACAAACCATAATAATACGGCGGTCGTATAGTTATTATAATTTATATACGGCACATACGCGTGTGGCCCGCAATATATATTTTTGATGAAATTCGAGAACACACCTCTAGTAATAATTATATATCGCAAAACCGTTTATCGGTCATTGTATTGCCAAATTCCATTATGTTTAATATTGTTATATAGAGCGGCCACGTGGTGGTGGTGCGGCGGTGTAATCACGACAGGGCACACGGCAAAACAATATTCGATCGCACATTACCGTTTACGTTTTATGATGTGACGGGCTATTATCAATACAACGAAATAACGAATCCATCGGTGGTTTGCGGGTCGACATATTTACGTCTGTAATCCACATCGAGGTGGGTGAATCACAGTCTATTTAATGGATATATTCCGTTTAATAAATTATGCACACACACGCACAAGATTTATACCGTTGTTACTCCGCAGTGATCGTTAATTTTTAATCAATTTTCTTATTTAAACTGATTCGCGTTCTTCTCGAACGGAACCAAGGTGGAGGCAATCTTACAAAGGAATCGAAACTCATAAAACGTCACGAGATAGGTTTCCGTATTTCCGTCTTCTCCGCCCCGCATTTGCCGTTTTATTCTCTTCTCTTTGAGTTTTTATCGGTTTATAATACAATTATTATAATCATTATTTGATGAGGATTTTTTTTTTTTTTAAGGTATCCTAAAATAGTTTGTTAACAAAAACAATAGCGACTACCTTAATTTTATAAAAATAATATAAATTCACGCATGACGTATATTTATTTTATATAATACATGTACTTGGGTTTTCTCTCATTTTTATACTAGCCTTCAGCGTAAATGTACGCACATCGTATATGCGGGCGTACAATGGTGGGACAAGTGACAACCATTCCGGTATTCATAATATTATTATATAATACAGCCTTTACTATATTGTTATATGTTTTCCCTTGATGTGGTTAAAATATTGTACTTTGGATGATTAATTTCTGAAGATAAAAATTATCAAAGTGAAATTTACTATTATACGTATACTGAGGTAAAAAAACGTTGAAACACTAGAAACGAAGCATTAAGAAGTTTTTATAATTATTTTGAAACTTTCTACATAATATTAAACATATATATCTCTAAAAATGAAAGCATACTTTTCATATGGTTCATTAAAAAAAAAAAAATATTGAGAAAAAACAATTATAATGAGCGTTGATTTTACTCTACTCAGAAAATATTTATTTATTCAAGATATTTTTTGTTAAGTACTGAATTTTTAGGATATCTACATAATTTTATTATAAATTATGATTATAAAAAACAAATTAAAAATTTAATTCTAATTACTGAAATTTTTATTTTGGGTTTATGTGCATCTACTATGGTATATGCACAATTAAAATAAAATTTTTATTTTTACCATTATTTCAAACGTATTGTAAATTATATTGTGTACATATTTTATACACATTTTTATAATTCAATACCTATGAATACCGAACAAGGGAGTTGTTTCTTAAATTTTTCAAATTTGTATTTATTGTTATCATATGTTTAGCAATATTTACTTTGATTAGATTTAATAATATTATATAATAGATTATATGTCTTTTTAAAATAATATTTTTATTATTATTATTTATCTGATTTATCAGTTTATCACTATTATAAGAAGTTATTTCTTATAAGTAGTATTTTCCCATTTTAAGTTTAACAACTAGTATAAAATACCTCTCAAGTTAAAAATCTTAATTTAAATAAAATAACAATAAAATAGTTTTAATTAAACTAATTAAAGCACCATTTATATAATTAAAAGAATATATTTATTAATATCTAATAAATTAAATCAAATAAAAAATTTATATATTATTGCCAATTCATGAAATATTACTAGTGTCAGAGTATGGGTAATGAATGGACAAGATGAAAGATTAGAAGGTAGATGGTTTTTGATTGAATATTATAAAAATATAATGCATTTTTTATACATATTCAATATTCATATCCCAGTGACCTAAACGACATTAACTATTCATATACATTTTATCATAATATATCGCCTTATGTTTTCTAAAATATATGTTAACATATTATAACATATTTTACATAATTTAGAAGTCTTTTTGATTTATACTTAATACATGTTTTCTACTTTAAGACATTTTTATTTATTAGAACTTAGTAAAGTAAATTTTTCAAAATGTAATAAACAACTAACATTTAATATGTATTGTATGAATTAATGTTATGAAGATTATAATATGATTATCTGTTTCCCATGCCCAAATTATAGCATATAAGCACGAGAAGAAAATAATAGCAATCTAAAAATGTATAAAATGTATATACGTATTTACTACTTATACTTTATTTAAAATAGTATATAACAAAAATCAGTTAAACAAATAACAACAAATTATGTATAAATTACAAGTTTATATTTATAGTTTGATTAATTTAATCAATTTATTGTTGTTACTCGTATAATTACCTACCTATTTATTTAGTGTACATAATATATTTTTAATTATATTTTTTTCGCAATCGTTTACTGAGTAAATAATGTATTTTCAAACTGAACAATATTATTCCTAGCACAAATAATTTATTCAAAGTTATGAATTTTAGACACGTTATTCAGTAATGTTATTACGACCATCGTGCATTAAATTCAATTTTTGCCGCACGACACCGCTGTATTTTCATTCACGAACTCAATTTAAAAGGTAAAAGTTTTCAAGAAGCTTTTCATTTTATTTTGAGAAATATATATAAATAAAAATGTATATAAACATGCATAAATAAGGAAATGAGGAATAGATTTTAAAATGTGTACATATAACATGGTGAAACTTTAATGGGAAAACCGAAAATAACTGTGATGTGAAATTGACAGTAGTCACTATAGGTACACAAACTCATTTTTTATCGTTTAATATCAATTGTATGAGTTATATTATTATTTATTTTGTAATAAAGAGCATATTATAATATCATAACCAATACCAATAGTGTTTTATTCTGATACATGTATTATGTACGTTGTTACTTTGTTAGTTGTTACACACCACGTGTTGTGTACTTAATACATACAATAATTTTTTAACGTATTCATTCGTGTTTTTTTAATTCTAGAGATTGGAAATTAATACACGCTCAATAAAGTTTTAATCAAAGTCTGAAATGATGTATTCATAACCGTAATTGATTTTTATTAACGGATTGTCGTGTCTTCTCACGATCCTGTAGAATGATTTAAAATTATATTTTATCGGGTTTATTGAAATTAAAAGTAAATTAAAAATTCAGGTTTTAGTTTAAATTTTAAAAATAAACTATGTACTTTCCTATATTAAATGTTCAGTTTTTGTTTATTTGTTTTCAGAACTGTTATTAAATTACTGAACAAACAAATTCAAGAATACCTTATACAATATACAGGCAGACTCATATAATATATTATGTACGCATTTATTAATATAAAATAATAAAATAAAGACCCAAAACGTATTCATAACCTGCGGGAATTGAAATAAAGAGAAATCGCAGTAGAATTTGTGTTTTACATCACAATATTTTCGCATATGAACCGTCATATGGGGACATAATATATTGTTGCGTTAAACTCATTTGTGTGTACATTAATTTATTTCTTTATTTTATTGTTAAATTAAATCATATTGTTTGATATATAATACAGTTTTACTAAGAGTTGTGCAACTATATTATTTTATATACATTCGTTCCAAATAAAGCGTCGGCACACTATAATTATTCATTTAATGTCATCTCGTTCAATTCTTATTAGATATAGACGATATAGTGCTTTGTTTCAGTCATATTACTCGTAAATTGATACCTAACGAATTTGGTGTCAAACCATAAAATAAGAAAATATAATGCCTATAAACATTTTTACAGATAAAAATTTTAAAACTTTAAAGATATGAGAATTTTAGTATTTCTCTTCTATGTATAGAATGCCATCGTTTTACACGTGTACGGTTTAATGATAATATTAAGTATTAAAACCACGGTGTGCAAGACACGTGGCGTGGGGATGGGCGTCTTCCGGCCGGCGTACAGATATGGTGAGTGGTGTATGGCGGCGTGTTCAACCACCGTGAGCGGGGAATTGTTAACGTTTGTTACGGAAAAAGTAATACTTTTTTTCTTCTCTAGTAGTGTATAATGTATACGGTGTTCACTAGGTCGCGATAATTGCGGCCAGCAATAATAATAATAAAACGTCAGGAAAAAAAACCGAACTTTCTTTTTTCAGCAAATTTCTTATTGCCTCCACCGACAACTCAGATTGTTATTTTTAGAAGCTATATATACCTACACTCGCTAAAACTCAGTATTTCATACGCACACACACACACACACACAACACACAAACTCTAGCTGTGTAGAAATCTTTTCAACGGCGTAGGACTCGAGTTATCGAGAAAAGTTTTTGGGTAGTCATTGCATAGCAAGAAAAACGTGTAGTTAGCTCGAGTTTAAAAGCCCGTTCTTCTACCCCCTGCTGGCCGTAAAACGCTCGTTCGCGCCAGACCGTTCTAGCTAGCATCCCTATATTCCACCACCCCATCGCCGAGTTTCCCGAAAGAATTTATTACATACTTAAATATTCAAGATATCACTATATTATTATTATTGCTGTTATGGCTATCGCATGCAATATTATGAGGGGGGGGAGGAGTGCTGGCAAATATAGTTTTTATTAGTGACGATGAAACTATACGCTGCCGTTTGGGGGCCGGATATTTTGATTTATTCGATCGCAGCAGAATATGCAGCGCCCAATGGTCTGGTAAGTTATAATTAAATAACATAATGATGAATATCGACCGGTTGCGGACCCACTGCATAGTCAGTGTGCAGTGTCGGTGATGAAGAATATCCGTTGTGGGGAAGAGGGACCTAAGTGACGGACTTGGCCGGCGAGCTGGTATATATAGGAATAAAAGGAATGAAAACGGATTTCGTACAAAAAGATTAATTTAATATCTGTTGAATCATAACGAATGGCTCGGTGTTCGAGGGAAACATATGGGTTGTTTACGGTCGTCGACTGAGACGTGTTTTATTGCACCACCAACGCTGCTAACAGAAAGGAATCTTAGACGAGTACCTAAAGTCAATTCGATTAGCAATACGTTGATATTAAATATATTTAATGATGAAATTATTTATATACACAAAAATCATTAATCATTATAGTATTATAGTTAATCTCAAGTCTATGTCAAAACTCAAATTCGAAAAACATTACTCTAATAATATAAAGGTGTATTTTTTGAATAAAATGAAAAATAACAATTGTAAAATCTTAGGCAGCAAACACATGCATATAATATCATAATCGAAGGGTGTATTCACGATTCACATTTGACTTGGAATCGTATAAAATATTAAACTGTTTTAGTCACATTACGATTGATATTTAAATATCTTAAAATTTCCGATGACGATCTAAGGAGGTGCGTATAGATTTATTTTTGAGGGTAATTTAAATAAAATGATTTACCTATTCGGGCCTACGGACTGTTTACGATATTTTAGGAGACGCGCATGTAGGCAGGTCGAAAACTATGGGCAGGCCGGTGGACGCGACCCTCTTCAAACCTTTGTCACCCGGACGCCACTTATATCATACGACTCCGGAACGCTCTTGTATAATGTTATTGACTGGTGCCGTTTCCTGCTCGCGTATACGGTATACCCATAACATATATTATATTTTATACCTATACAAAATATAAATATATTATCAGGTACCTACTAGACGCTATATATATAATATTATATTACGCCTGATACGTAATTGCGTGTGGCGGCGGAGGCGGCTGTGGCGCTTGTGCAAAAGCTCGCTGACAACGTGCAACGGGTGACTTTGAATCTGAGCGCGCCGTTAATGAATTTACGTTTTCCTGAGAGGAAATTTCGAATTCCCATTCCGGGCAAGGCAAAGGTAGTAGCAGTAGGTGCTCGCGAACTCCTCAACGCGTTAAACGGATTACGAAATGACGTCGCCCACCCCCTATCCGTCCTATCACCGAAACGTCGGCATTACCATCAGACGCTTCCGTCGAGTGGATATATAGTGTCATCGCGTGTGCGACGACGCACTACTGCACCGCCTCCGTCCAGCCCACTGCGTTATATGCGCGCACGTTCATGCGTCATTAACAGCTTAAAAGCTTTTTTGGATTCGCCCCGATGTTTACCATTCACCGCCGTCAAAATGGAATTTTAAGACCGGAAAAACAGCTCTTACGGCCAACTCGGGCGGAAACGACATTGACAAGTGCTCATAATTTATATTTTCGCCGCGTGTTAATCATAATATTTCGCTGGCGCAACGTTTAGACAGACTACGCGCGCCGCCGCCGCAGACACCATCTTAACGCTTCTTTCCACCCGTTCTCCCTTCGCACCATCACAGCGTCCATCTTCTTTTCTATAACCGGCTAAAAAAACTACGACCGTTTAACGAGAGACTCATCACGTACTGCGGTATACCGGCAGTAAGCGTTCGCACACGGCACATAAGTAGTTTTATTATACGCATATACTCGTATAATTGTGTTCGTAATAAGTTATGTACGTATTTCTAACATGTCTATACTATACATGTCACTTGTCGTAGTTAATTTTATTATACAGCCCAGAAACGATAAGACGTCTCTTGGTACTACTAGCGGATAATCGAACTTTTTGACGTTTCGTATTAAAACTTGGTATACGTATCTACAACGCATCATCAAAGTTTGTTATTTTTCTTCTGAAAACAATATAATCATCTAAAAATAATTGATTTTTCATACACGTGTTGTGTTCAAAAATTAACACACTATAACTTAAGACGCCGCCACGCCGGTTTGTATCGAGAAATCAAGGTTCGAAATTCCCTTTACAGCACGACTATTGAAATATCACTAAAATAACTGCATGTACAGGCGTACGACGTAATATCGCTTACCGTTACTGCGAAAACCGTTGCGGGGAAAAAAATAATCACGACTCGTTCGATACCTACAGCTAGATCAGAGTGCTTCAGACTATGTTAAAAATTTCGGTTCCCTCATGCGTTGTACCCGAAGAAAGTCAATAAAAAAAACACTGTACACCGCTCTAGTAAGCAATTATATAGTTTAGAAAGTTTACGAGTATTGAAAAGTTATATCAGTTTTCCATTGATAAAATCGAGATCCAGTTTTTTTCGTCGTTCTTATATTACACTAGAATTTCTTTACAGAAACTTTTTGTTTTTCGTTATTTTTCGGTGCGCGGTTCTCACTTTATTGCATTCCGTCATTGTTGTGTAAAAGCTCTGCGCTTTGTTTGGTGATGTACACAATCGGTCAACGTTAATAATTAACTGAACATTTAAAATTTTCATATCCTTGCATTCGCAATTGATTAAATTTAAATCCAACTTCTAAATAGTTATTTGCAATAATAAGCCATCGATGTAAGAATCCAACGAAACAAAAGTAGTGAGTCACGCGCTTTGCTACCATAAAAAGCAAACTTTTGTATTATTATTATTATTTATCTATAGAAATTTTAAGTGGTCGGAAAGTCTTATACTATGTATATAGATTTATAATAATCCTCTTTTGCGCAACCTAGCATAAAATAAAATATAACTCTCGTCCACCGACAATATAAGCTATACGATATGTCTGTTTCGACTGTTTTAAGAAAGAGTGAAAAAAAGAACTGTCATGACATTAGAAGTAACTAACAGACTTAAGCACTGTAATATAAGTATCTATAAATTATTTGATTTTGCTAACAACCATTTTTGTGTATTTTATGGTAAAAAATAAACAATAAAATATATAAACTCTTGAGATCATAATCCATATTTTTATTCTAAATAATAATTGAATAAGGTAAGCGCTTAAATTATTTATATTAAATTCACTAAGATATGATATGAGTACATAATATTATATACTATAGCAATATACTCTGTATAGCAAATAGTATAAAATATGATGTATAGAACACAATATAATTAATTATTATATTAATAACGGCGAAACTGTATATTTTTTTAAATTTTTATTCTATGGAGCTATTATACAATGACTTATGTTTTTATATAATATTTTACAGACAATGTTTTTTTTCGTTTATATTATAATAATATAATACTTTAAATAAATACTATGGTATTCTCGGATAATAAAAAGAAACCACTATTCATAAGACATGAATGGCTACGGGATGTTGCAAACTCCATTTCGTATTATAATGTTGTTAGCAAAAATTAAACATAATTATTGAATCGTATATTTAAGTTTTAATTGAAAATCAAATTTAACGAGCACCGTTGCATATTACATCCTGTGTGCGGTATGCGCATTATTAATATAATAATACGTTTGCAACCGTTATATACGGATACTGCCTATTAGTACGGACGCCAAGGCGGTATAGTTAGTAAGTACCACACACATATGGTACAAGTAATATTTCGTTTAGCATAACAGCCGAGCACCCTTAATATTAACGATCCACTGTTGCGACTTGGTCTTATGTACTTTAGCGGTGCGATGACTACGACGTTAGTCTACGAAATCGTTTTTCTTTCTATGATAATGAAAGCTGAACTCTAAATTCTCTTTTGCTCTCATTATTTTTGTCGTTTCTTTTTCTCTCCATAGCTTTTTGTACTCACCAACTACACCCCAGGACAATTTTTTTTTATTTTACTCTTTCTCTCTCAATGACTACCAAAGATGTCTTTGAGAAACATAAACACAATTTTATACTGTTCTGTAGATGTTTTTTATGCCCACATATTTTTATCTATATATCCATTTGAGTATGTTTTTTTCTCCTTGCTTGCATCCGTGTCCTTTCGCATGACCTCGAAATCGTATTAACAAGTTCTTTTGTGTGAATTGGAAAACTTTTTTTTCTTCCAGTTGTGGTTAGTTTTTAGAATCCATTTAAAAAAAAAAAAAAAACAAGCGGTTTTTTCACTAAGAAAAGGCAGAGTGGTATTACGGGTTTCCCTCGTAAACAGGATTAATAGTTTTGACCTAAATGGTATTATAAGACCACATCGAACAATTCTATCAGCCACCTTGTAACATATATTTTCGGGATTACGTGCGTAATACGATGTCACTAAACCATGGACGTTTTTCAGAGGCAGTCGAACGGAAGTTCTATAATTCAATTGTTATATGTTGCACGCGGAGGGTTAATACTCGTAGATTTTAATTTGATGTAACGCCGACACGACTAAAATGTATTTTAATCATTCGAACAAATAGAGGTATAATATATATATATATATAGACTATCGATTTAATCGGTGTATTCCGAAAGCTTATTATTAATGTTATAAAGCCATTTTTTTCTTCTTCCACATCCCTATATGAGTATTATAATCGAGGATATAAGTTCACTAATTTTTCGTTATCAATATTAAACATGACCTTTGTCTTATATGTACGTAATTATATATGTGTTCAGAATAAACACAAATATTTTAATGATTATTGCCATTTGTCGTATATACTGATATACGTATGTAATTATTATAATATGTGTAATAAATATGTGAGATAATTGTGTAATGTGCCGGACGAAACACAATTATTCAATGAGAAAAACAGGGTTGCTGGCGAACAATACTTATCGGTCGTCCAGCATCGTAGCAGGTGTTTTTATTTTATTTTTTAATAATAGATGTTCTAAGCAATATTTTTTCTGCGTTAATATTATCATCTTATATTTTTACAACCGTATAATTTGACTTTAATGTTTATAATGAAATTAAAATGCTCGGTTTTTAGTGGAGTTGAACTTTTGACCCTTTTCTTGCTTGCACTTTAGGGGCTAAAACTTTATTTTTATCTTAAACCGGAACTCGTTAACCACCGAACAGACGAAGTTTGTGCTGCGGCATCAAATTTCATAAAAATTACTGCAAATAATGACATGATTAAATAGAAAATAAGAAATTTACTAGCTAAAAATTGTCTTTCCAAATGTTTGCAAACTTTGATAGTAGTTGAACAACTTTGGACTTTATGTGAAACCAATACACGATTTACACTGCGATTGCTATTGCCAGATATATTTTATTATTTTCAATTGCTTTTATTCTGGTAAATTAATTTGTTTACACTAGAAGATAATATATAATTTACATTATATACAGTAGTCATCTGAACACAAAAAAAAAAAAAATAATATTTTGTGTGGATTTTAAGTGTAAATAAAAGTGAGAACCAGAAAGAGTTTCTTTTGTACTTTAAATTTTTGCTACTAATCAGATTTACGCTTATTTCAATCTGTAATCCTTATCTTTTATTCTATTCTTGTTTGGATAATGTCATTTTTATTTTATTTAATAGTAATGAAAAAGTGTATTTTATCATACTTTTGTCATTTAAAAAATATGACATTCAAAATAACTTATTTACGATTTTTTTTTGATCGAACACAGTTTCAGCATTTTAAGAGTTGAGATAATGTCAAATTTATGAGATTTTTACACCGTAATGTAGGTATATTTTGTTTGTGATAGAAGGTATTGATTCATATTACTGTGTTTATAGTTATTTATGTTTAGAAAATTATAGAGTTCTAAAGAATTAATAAATATTACTATGAATTAAATTATATTACACCACGCATAGTTCAATTTTTAAATATTAATTTTTAATTACTAAATTTTACTATATATTATATGCTTTTAAGTTCTAAAAATGAATAGATTAAAAAAAATATTTATATTTGAGGTGCAGGTAGTAGCTACACTTTTTGAAGGTATCAGATGTTACACATTTTTAATGTATTATTATGCATAAAACTCATTTATAATATAATCAGCAAAGCCCTCATTCGTATTACTATGCAGATTATTACTGGGTTCTAAAAGTTTATGCTATGGTTAACTTTAAAATGAATGTTTCCTTCGTTGTTCTAACAGTCTTAGGTCGAAAATTGTATATTTTAGGTCATTATTCGTTTAAAAATGAGGACGTACTTTTTAGTTAAATGATATGATCGTAGTTTGTATCAGAGTTTATTTATCTATTAAAATAATTGATGTATATTTTATGCATTACTTATTCAGGTACGTTAATTTCATCTTATCGTTTATTAAACGTTGACATACATATATATAATATGTTTTCATTATAAATACTAATAACTATTTTTTTTTACATTTGTTTATTAATTGTATTGGTAAAGTCTAAAATTGTTGTTAATATGTTTTGGATAGTTAGTAACAGTCCACTAATATGTGTGACTACCGTTAATCAAATGAAAGACAAAACGTTTCATTAAATGTAATAATTTTTATATACGTATTTTATTTTACAAAAGTTAAATATTTACTGTCAAAAATCTTCGAATCATATATGTACTGTCATTTTTAATTTCAATTTCCCCAAATATAATACTGGATGTTACTAATTGTAAACGTTTAATATTTGATATCAGATAAACTTTTACGTATTTTCACTTAGATACATCACACTAATTATATGACAGTCACGAAAATTGTAAAATGAAAGACAGTTCAGGAGACACGAAATATAATAGCATTGTAATTTAACTTTGACATAGCGTCTATCCTTTTAGTGCTCATCCGAGCATGTTAACTTAGTACTATTTCGCTTAATGTTTATTCAACGCTGTCGTTATTAATTGTATAATCTTAATATTAATAAGAAATATTAACTCCGTATTAATTTGTAAATAGTATTCATTGGGTTCATGGATCATGCATGTAATTTTTTACCATTTTTACCTTAATCGACGAAAATCATATGGAAAGTATGTATCGTGACACAGATATATATATATATATATATATATTAAGGGTCGTCAAACCATAAATTGCGTCATAGACTTTTGCGACTTGCGTCTTATCGTAACATTTTTACAAAAAAAAAAAATGTTTAATATGAATTTATGTATATTTATATATTTTATGTATGACCCTTTTTTTTACATTTTGGCTCTTCCATAGTTATTAATACTTTAGCATTAATTATATTAGTTATTAATAATTTAGTTGTTAATAATATTTGGGGGCTCGCGAGTCTCTTTTCGCTGGCCACTCCTGATATATATATATATATAATATATACATTGTATAACACATAAAATGTGTAATATGTATGACATATATGTATATAGAGACCTTTCACACTGGTGTGACTGATTCGGACATCTGACGATAAAACAGACCCATATTTATGACCACAACTCATATATTTTACGAAAAACTTACTAATTAACTAACATTACTTTGGTCACTGACATGTACCGTGGTCCGTGATCGACCGTGCATAAGTTTGTAAACTCAAGCTCATCAGTTCTCGTCATTTTTATACAGCACACTGAGCAAAGCTTGCCGATTACATGACAAACTTTAGTCATCGCTTTCAACTCATTGATGCTTTGTTTAAATAACTTACCAAGTTAAAAAATACTGCAGATAAGTTGTTTCCACTACAGTCATTAGGTATGTTTATTGAATGTAGACAAAAATATGAATCGCGACATGCGAAAGAAGTAGTAAATATTGAAATTGGATCTTATCTCTAAAGATTGCTGTGACTGTAAATGTTAACGTTTACAATTTCCAGAATAAATAATAATTATCTTTATATTTATTAACGTAATTTTTCTTACAAAAACTAATCATTCAAAATTCACATTTGTTTAAATAGTTTAGCTTCAAACAAGTTTATATAATTATTAGTTTGAATTTTAAACACAAACAGATTATAATTTAGTAGAATTAATTGCAATTCAGTATTGAATCATGTTTAATTTGAATGTCATTTAGTAATGTTAACTGTTTATACTGAACCATTTATAAATATTAGGTTAATTACCTGATGTCGTGATTTCAAAAAAATCTCTCATGCTTGTCAAAGTGTATATATCTATCACCAGTAACCACCGTCAAAAAAACCTTTAATTTCATAATAATTCAATAATTGAAAAAAAACATTTAGAATATTATGAGATAGATGTATTTTATTTTGTATTAATTAGTGAAATAAAATATGAGAATACCAAAAGATATACGTATTATTAAGTCTAAACTCGTTATTTTTAAGTTTCCACATTTTTAAAATACAAGTTCTTCATAATATATTGATATCATTAAATACACACGATTTTTAGGAAAAACAATATTTTTTAAAATTTTTAAAATAATTACCAAATTCACTGTAATTTTTATTCACATATAATATTTTGATCTTTTCTATCTATATACAACAAAATCTTTAATAGAAACTATGTTTAACTCAAAAACTATTTTTTATATGTTCCTTTAAACAAGTTATATGAAAATGTTTTGATAAAAGTTTATAAGTTTAATCTATTTTTTTGCTTTTATGCGGATTACATTACATTCCAAAGAACAGTTAAATTAAATACATTAAATGTTTTACGAAATGCAGGTATTCAATTTGGGTAGCAGAGTTTATTATGTTCATATTATAACATCAAATCTTCTTTTATAATAATATGAAAGGATTATTAAAAAAAATAACTAGCAAGTTTGAGCAAGTTATGTTTTTGTATTACAATTTTTTTAATTAATAAAAATCTTAATTGTTTTCGTTATACAATACATTTTTAATAATACATATTGACAATTTACAATTGAACCTATTTATACTTAATTTGTATTCTAGCTTTCAAATTTTACCGATGTAGCAGGTAAATAATTAAAATGTTACTTGTCTTAATTAAACTAGTTTGTATGGATTTTTTAGGTATTAATATTATATTTGATTATTATAAATAGCCACGTATCGTATAATCTTTAGGTGTAATATTAATTATAAACCACTATACCATAATACAATAATAATAATATAGATCAATCACTAGGTTACAGTTAAAAATAGTTGTTTGAATTATGTATTTTCCATGAGTATAAACTTGGATAAATATAATAAAAAATAAATAATTTGAAAAAAATTACATCTCCAAAAAATGTTTTGATAGAACATTAAGGATAAAAGATAGAGATAATTAATATTTTTCCTGAAAATATTATAATATTAATTAAAAATATAACGATATTGTTATAAGTTGTAACCAGATATGTGTTCTTATATATATTTACTGTTAAGGTAGATTTGAGATTAACAGTATTAACAGTCTTTTTTTAATTATTAAAAAAAAAAAGCGGGTAAGTGAGTATTGCTCTGCTGTACATAGTTAAATTTGAATGCAATGATAGATATCATTGTATACGAAAAACGATTTTGAACGGAGATGATTTGTCAGTCTACGATATATTATATTTAAATATTGTGATATATTCTATTTTGAAACAAATTCAAACATTTAAGTAAAAGTTTCAAGATCCTACATTTGGTAAAATTTTAAAAAATACAAAAATCGAAAATTAGTTATTAGTAAAACGTTATTTTACACGTGTATTTTTGATTTCAAATTAAAATTAAAACTTTCAACACTCGTAAAATTTTTTAAATTGAATAATCCTCAAACTTTTTATAATTATTCTAAGCTTAACTTATGGACAGCATAGTATTAAATTTTCAATTCTTAGCTTTTGATAGTAAAATATTTATAAATTTTTAATTACCAAATAGTGAAAAATATTCATGATTTTGACGAATTTTTGTCAATATTTGAACTTCAAATGCTAATAAAAAAAAATTGTGCCTATGTATTTTTATAATTTTTGAATGAGAGTTAGAACAAGTTATGTGGACCCTTCAATTAAATTTTCAAGTAATTTGTCCCAGCTAAATTTTTTTTATCAACATTTATAAAAAAAAAATGAAAATTTCAATTGTCTATAAATAGCTCAAAAAAAGTCAAAATATTTTGAAAATCTAAGCACGTAAAGAAAATGGCAATCTAAATAACTGGTGAAATTTTCAAGTATCTACGACTTATACTATTTGAATAACAACAAATATCAAAAATCGTTTTTGAGGCTAAACCGTTATTTAACGCGGTTTTGTAAAAATTTAAATTTCAAACACTCATAAAAAATTTTTGTCTGAATCTGGTAGAGTTTTTTTTACAGATAATTGAAGAAAAATGAATGGAAAACCTTGTACCAAATTTTCAAAACTTAGTTATAAAAGAAAAAAATTTTATGATTTTTTAACCACAAAATTACTTGCCAATTTTCGCAATTTTGACATATTTCGTATAAATTCGAACTTTAAGCATTTATAAAAAAAAATTGTGACTAACGATTTCGGATTTTTTTTTATCACTTTAAGAACAACTTATAAGAAACCTTGTAATAAATTTTCAAGATTTTCTGGCTGGCCAAAAAATTTTAATCGTTATTTAAAAAAAAAATACTTAGAAAAATTTTAAATTTCAATTGCCTATAAATAGCTCAAAAAAGGTCAAATCAATAAAATATAAAATCAATACATTCATCACTCCGTTCAGAATCTAAAAATGTATTTTTGACGTTTAAAAAATGTTCACATATTGTAGTACATAATGTATTTAAAATTTAATTTTATCCAGACACATTCGAGTGTCGATTATGAAATAGACTTATTGCTGCTAAACGATTAATTTTACAAAAATTATGTTTCACGATTATGAATTTGAGTAAGATCGTGTTATTATTTTTTATCAACCTCAACCGGTCAGAATAAATAATGTCATAGATATTCCATTTTTCCATATATTCAAAAATATGAAAAACAAATTTAAAATTATAAAATAGCACAATATAATACTGTTATCAGTATTCTTCGTTGTTTTATTTTTATCTTCTTTTAAATATTTTACATTTTTCATTCATAACATTCACTGTATGTGTGTTCCTGAAATGTATGGAATGAGAGTATATTTTATTTTTTTTAAATTGTTTGTGATGTTTAAGATGGTTGCGGTATGAAAGGATAGCGGATGACACAATTGAACTTATAAATATTTACAAATAATGTAGTTTACGTTTAGTGCATCATATACATATAAACATATAAATTAGGTGATACGTTTAAGTTATTAATTTATATTTTTTTGAAGATATCTGCTCTTACTAAGAAATCAAGAGTTGATCGGACATTGCATACGTCTGGTTTGAGAGATTCTGACATATGACATGGTCATACTTATTTTTCTTCTCTCTTTCACATACATTTGGAATTGAGTGAGAATGTAAATTACAGTAAGTTAAGTTTCAATCTTAGTTAGAAAAAAACTTTAAGATTTCCACATCATACGAGCTGACGATTTCCACCAGGACTGTTCATTTTATGGTTACATTGCGGTTTGCTTTAACGATTTTAGTATTTAATCTTGGAACGACGGAAATCATCGGTATACATAGTATAGCAACGACGGAGGTATCATCAATTTTGATATAAAACTTGTCAACGACGTTGTCAGTACATAACAGGAGAACATAATTCATCACTGGAAAAGCTCTACTGCTGCTGCTGCTGCTGCTGCTGCTGTATATATCTGGTCGAGAAAACACGCGGCTTGAAAACAAATTATCATGTTCTTAGGATTCGAAGAAAATATATTATTAAAAAAAATAAAGTACAACTTATAATACTCTCTTATTACGTTACCCGACTGGAGTGGTGCGATACAATTCCATCGAATAAAATATTAATGTGAAAGAAAATAAAATACAACTAGCGCGTCCTGAATAATTAACGGTTCTAGAAACGTGCAGTAATCAAGTAATATATTTAAAAATAAATCGTCTCATCGCAAAATTAGACGGAAAAATACAAATGTAAAACTATGCAGATGCTCTGAAAAATAACGGCAATGATAATCAACGAAACGACAACTGGTGCAGTTCTACTGAAGTTACATATTGTAATTCATAATATTGTATCGTCAAATTGTGTCAGAATTAACTTGTATGAATTAATAGTGTAGTGAATATATTGTCTAACGCACAAGCCGGTCCTCGTGGTTTGCCTTTCGGACCAAATTTACAATGGATAGGTATATACTATATATATCATATAATATGCATAAAATAATGACGTGGTAACTAAACACCAAAGGTGTGTTGTTACATCGTTGTATTATGTTGACCACGATAACCGCGTTATCAGCAATACCAAACCAACTTGTGATCGATCGAACACCTCTATTAGTTATGCACTTTAATTAACAGTAATTATAGTAATATAAAGTGTTGTGATAACGTGGCGGAGACCAAGAACATTTTATTTTATATTTATATGATCTGTTATCCGTTAGCTATTCATAACTAATACACAAAATAATCCATTTAATGTGTAACTCTTTTCGTAATTTTATATTGTAATTTTTGCTCTAAAAAAAATGTTGAATTAAATATTTAACTACCTTGTATTACACATGTATAGTTTATACAATTATATGAAAAAAACAATATATAATTTAAAAAAATTAGATTATTTTGCAAACACGATGGATCACGTCATATATTCTCATTGCTCCGAATTTAATACGCGGACAAGAAACTAAACATCATAAATGATTTGACTTTAAATCTTGATTTCTCTAAAAATCTTTTTTTACGCATGTAGATTAAATTTAGAAATGCTCTATAACAAGGTTCAGGTTTATAGTGCAATATGTTATTAATTATTAAACAAAATAAAAAATTCTATAAACAAAAGTACCATTATGCTATTATTTTGGTTTAAATATCACATAAAATGCTCTTTCATTTAATCAAATTTCGTTACCCGAGAAAAACATATTTAATTCAGCATAAAAAATATGAAACGGACTGAAAAAAAAATATATTCACAACTAAAAAATTCTCTATCTCTACCATTATATTTTGTTTCTTGATTGAAATGTTTTACTTTGTTATTTTTTTTTCCATCAATTTTATTTAGAACAAACCGTATTTGAAGACTTTATGCAGAACAACTATATTAATTTTAGATTTAACAATTAAAAGAAATTTATTATTCTTAACTAAATTAGATGTTATATAATAGTTTGATTTTCTGAATAATCTGATAATTTTATACAACACTTTTTGGTTCTAAGTACAAAAAAAATGTTAATATTTATTACAGGTATTATTAAAATATTTTATTAAATATTACTTATTTATCCGTAAGCCGGCGTAGTGTATATGCAATTTAGGTACATCAATTTCAGTGGTTTAAGCGTTATTTTACTGTTTCTAACGACGGTGAATTTTCTGATTTCAAATAGCGTGACAAGAAAGTGATTGTTTTGGTTATAAAACAGTTAAGTTTTAATAATAAATTAGAAATGACATTCCGACGTTAAATGAATCGTAATAAAGATTAATGACTTGACAAAAAGGTAATCTAATGCCTGTATTTTGTTGGTTTTGTCTACCATCAACAAATAACAAATACATTATACTATTCATTAAAAATGATGATGATGATTATGACTAATATTTTTTACGAGTTGATGAATATTAAATATAATGAGAACAACGATTGGCTGCATTCATAATACATTCGCTGATGATCACGTTTATATGACGTACTAAATGAGTATTTCAAATGAGTGGCTATTATAATAATATATTCCGTATCGATTCAAGTACCGCCGTTGTGGTCGCAATTTATTGTGATTTCAGGTTTTAATACATTTCATCGATAAAACAACAACAATAGTATAATTATATTTATAATAATACTTATTATAACTAATATTATTTTATAGTGTGGTTGTAATGTTTTTTTTTCTTAAATTTATTTTCAAACGTTCTGATGAAAATAACGATTGATCTTACGTCGCACTTTGATTTCAGTATGCGTTTAGCATGTTTACTTTCATCTATTTTTTGTAGGTTATTATCAAATAATAATAATATATGTCTTAATTAACTTAATATGATATACGTCTGATATTCTTGATATTCTAGTGGGATTAGATGAATGGAAAGTTTCCGATTTCAGTTGATAACAATGTTGAAATATGCATATTATATTTTAAAACAGAAAACAAAATCCGATGATATATTTATACCTATTTTTATTATAAATTAAAATTAATTTTATCATTGTATGGAAGTTCAATGAAAATTGTCATTTACTTTATATTTATTTTTATCAATTTTTGATAAAAATTCCAGAATTCCAGAAACTAAAATTCTACCGTATTACAGACTATTTCAACAAATTAAATATAATTAGGTAAACTGAGAGAAACAATATTTGATAACCTTTGAAAGTATATGAAATTTGTGTTGATTGAATGAAATAAACCGTTGATTCAGTAATTCAGTGCCTTTTTTTTTTTATATCAAATAGGATAATATGCCGAGTTTTTTTTAATAGAGATGTCTTTTTTTTATCATTCGTTGTAAACGTATGCACGTTATATATATATATATATATATATATATATATATATATATATGTATACTAATGACCGACGACCGTGTTTGATATCCATGACTATCCACAGCTTTAAAATAAAGTATACACGCCAATGCGTTATGATTAAAATATAACATTATCTGTTTTTATTTTCTATCGTTTTTTTTTCTTTTATGACTATTCGTATCTTTTTTTTTAGCGTGTATCCAATTTATCTTCTGGGTATACTTTGTATCTGATAGTTATCTGTTGTACAATATAGTGTGTTTTCTACATCTATCCGTTTGACCTTTGTAAGCCATCGGAGACCATTAAGATCATACAAAATCTATAGGACATCTCAGATTGCTGGAGAACAAATGAGAAAAACATCGAATAGTGCTGCTTGAGTGCCACTGTCCGAATTCAAAGGCATCGTTGACGTTATATGTATATGTCTCAAAAGGATTTAAAATCTCATCCAACATGGCAACATACAATCTAACTGACTGACTTAACAAATACTTCACTAACAATATATTATTAGGGTTCTTAAGGATATACTAACACCGATATTAAATGTAACAAGAAATGTTATATTTTAGATTGTTCTATAACAAATTATCACTAAATATATTTCCCAAGTATAGTAATCAATACATCGATAAATGGTTATATTTTTTGTACAATAAACACATAAATTTTAAAACGTATAACATTTAATTTTCCCGTAATTTACGACTATAGTTAAAAAAAATCTGTAGTTTAAATAAAAGATCATTTAGAAAATGATATAATTAAATTTATTAAGTTCATAAATTCATAATATTTAAGAATGTAGTTTTCAATTTATGTTCACACATGAATTATGTTCATATTTCAGGTCATTTTTAATTTTGTTTTTGTATTACATCGTATTTTTTCTTATTATTAAATCAATATTTTAGTACATATTATACTACACTATATTTTCAATTATTTATATTTTTATATTTATAGATCACGATTCACGAAATGTGATTGAACAATTGTTTTTGATTTTTATTATAGAATTTTCAAACTATATATATTCTTTATATTATGTATATACATACTTATTATATTATGTCCAAGTTAAATTTTATTTGTTAACATTTTTAACATATTTTGCTAATTATATAATAATGTAATATTTAAGAGGACGTCGTACCCGCATATGATGTTTGATTGTCTCCGTCTTACTAACGTCTATTATAGCAAATTTGCGGTTATCAGAATCTAATTTTTGCTGTTTCCTTTAATATTAGAGTCATTTTCTCTATCATTAAATGTTAAAAGTAAAAAAATTATTTATGACATCATATTATAAGCCTTTATTGATATTTACATTTAAAAAAAGGTCATGATCATTTAGATTTATATTTTTAATGTTTTACAGAGCTATAACTTATTAAAAAAAAAAAAAATTTTCCCCACTGTTTAATTGTGTTTATCAGTGGTGATGGAATGTTGTCGATCCGATTAAGGCTAATTGACCATTCGCCTTTATCGTATTCTGCAAAATACGTTGTATATTATTCATACGGATGTTCATATGGTGATTTTATGCGCGAAACATCATAAACGAGCATAATGCATATCCCGCCGTGGTCTTGTATCGGTCGCTGTTATATTACCGTCATCGCGTACGTAATTTCCTGGACATGATAAATTCCAACGTCAGTAAAGAACGCGCACTTGAGTAAAAACAAAAAACAAAAAAAAAAAAAACAAAACAGAAAACATAAAGCTGTTACACAGCTCGAAGCGTCCGTCGTCCTCGTCCGGTAAATATATATAATAATACAGCGCTCTCGAGAATTTCGGTCGAGACAAATGATGATGAGCGTGTGCCAAATGGCCCAAGAGCGTTTACCATTGTTCTTATACGTATGTGCGTATACTTTTTCTGTACCTATGTATATATATATTATACTTTTTTCCTTTCTACCTATTCACCCCATTGCCACCTCTCCTCACCACCACAGCGCCGTGTTGCAGACAGTCGTTGCAGCTATAACGTATATCTCTTCTTACGTGCGCGCGACCGCCACAGCGCTTTCTTGTCAATATATTTCTCTTTTCTCGCCAACGTTTCCGTGCGCCACGTGTATATAAGGTGGGACGCATTTCTCGCTAGATCACCGCTGAGACACGTTTTTTTTTCTCAGAGTGTTTTACCATGACGAGGCGGTTTCCCGGTTCGACGCCCAATAACCAAGTTTTTATTTGGTGGAAAAATGCCCCCTCTCTCCTTTATGCCGCCACTTTAGAACGTCACTCGGCGTCTTATTCTACATTATGCATATTTCATCATTGCTCTTACTGGTACAATAGGGGTGAAAAGACAGAAAAGGGTCTAATAGCCTAGAAAAATAGTATAAAAAGTTCATCATCGTCGTCCTCAAGCCCCATATTCCCATTATTGTGTTTATATTCACCACAATCACCACTAAATTTCTGAGATTCTTATCCCCAACTAGTTCAATAGGTGAGTTTTTGCCTTTAGAGTATACTAATATTATTTGATAGATTCTTAAGTATTTACATATTAATACATTTTGAGGTATGCATACATTCGTGTTATGATAAAAACAAATATTTTTGCTCATTGTTAATTTAAAAAATTTTATACTGCGTTTATATCAACCATACAATTTTAGATAAAAATTTAAACAATATCGTTCGTAATATGGCCATTTCAATTTACTTTATTTTATCATAGACACTATATTATAATATATTTATATTATTGATATTTTATGATTTATATATATATATATATAATCCAATAGAACTTAATTTTTTTTTTAATAAATGTTTTATGCACAAATCAGTAAACAACAAGCTTCTAAAATATTTTTTGTAGGATGCATTTTCATAGAGTTATACTTTAGAGTATTAGTATTTAATCATTAATGCGTCGTCAAATATTGTTTGATCTACGTGATCTACTTGAAAAGTCAAACACAAACGCAGTTACAGAAAAAACAACATATAAATATATTTGTATTATGTCTTGTTATTAAACCATTAAACTTTAGGCTTAAAAAGTTCGACTAAAATATGCATTGAACTATAATATTAAAAATACATTGTTTTAGTTTTCTATACATATAATGGTATGAACGTAAATGACGAACACGTGTTGTAATTGGGTACTTTGTTGTTGATCAGTGTATTTTTTCACACAAATCGGATCGATTGTAGATAAATCACGAATACGAATTTTTTATATTTGGTATAGAAGCTTAAGGACGATTGTTCTTGTTGTAAACTTATAATTTAAATTAATAATATTTCTATGGTTATGTTTAAAAATAATAATATTAAGAAATAATTTACGGATACCCTATCTAGAAAACATTATAGAATTTATACTTAATTTTCAATAAATGGACATAAATTGATAAGATATTTAAAATTTTGCCTATCTAAACTGAATGTATAAATATTGTTCAAAAAATAATAGTTTATTCATGGAGATAAAAACATTTACAAGATATTATAATATTTTATTTTAAATGGGATAGTATGAAGTCTGTACATAAATCAGATTAAATTTTTGCTATTGGCTTTAATATATTTCTTTATTTCCTAATTTCGTTAAAATAAAGAACACAATAAATTGAATTATTATAGTTTAAAACTTTATTGAATTAAGTGGATATCCTTCTTTTTGTATTTAATTACGAGTATAATCAATGTGTAGTGTTTTGACTATTCAATATTAATTATTTTATATATTTTTGTGTATTGAATTGTACGGATTGATTGGATAATAAAATATTGTTTTATTGTAAATAATATTAGAGTTGTATCCTATCAAAATAGTAGTTTTTAGGAAAATGTTTACTTTTTAAATTCATATAATATAATACTATATTTTAATAATTAATATTATGCACTCTTAATAATATGTACATTTTAAAAATAATATAAGATATACATTTCCGATAACAGAAATAATTTGGTACTAATTAAACAAAATCATAGTTAGTGTTTTTTAGATATGATGAGTTATTATTTATTTAATCATTAAAATATATTTACAATTATCAAATATTAATTTTGTTATTTACCTATGTGTATTATGTGTAATCATATTTTATATTTTCGTATCTCACCCTCTATAATTTTACACGTGAAACAGCATTAAAATACTCTAGTTTATATTCGCATACCATTTTGAAAGTCCGTTATAACAATATAAATAATATTTTATATATAAATTATAAATTTCACTTTATTTGTAAAAAAAAATTTCAGTGAATGAATTTTGTTACTGTCGAGTTTTAAATGGACAATATAATTGATCGCTTTAATAATACTACTCTAGTTTTGTTGTCAAAATATACGCTTTCAAACTCTTCACATTAATCTCACAACGTTATTTTTTTTAAATATCAATTCAATCCTCAACATTTTAATCATAATCGATAGCAGTAGTTTAGCAATCATAGCAATCAGATTAAACAAACGTTTTGATATTTTTATTCAAATTTTTTAAGTTATATCAGCAATTAGTTTATGTAAAATATTATTATTTTTTTTTTTTTACTGCATTAACTTATAAATATGTATACATTTGTGGATATAATTAGATTTATAAATAATATTATAGGAAACATTGAATATATTAGACCGTCATGAAATGTTAGCATATTATGGTGTACGATAATAATAATATGCTGTAATACTTGTACACCTTATAGTTTAATATTGTAATGTATTAACTTGTTATATATATAGTTAGATATTGTTAATATATATTTAAGATATTGTCAATAGTTTAATATTGTAATGTATTAACTTGGCCGTTATCCGCGAAGGTATACATATATTTATATATAACGCGGTTTAAAGGGTACGAGTGATACTGTATAGGAGTAGGCCGGACGGATAATGTAATAACCCATCATATTATTGTACATCATGCACGACGGAGTCGAAGGTCCCTCTGTATAATGGCGTTAATCGATTTTTCATTTTATGTACGATGTTATGTAGATATTAAAACTCGTTTCATCGGATAAATGCTTGGCCGATAATACCGATATATTATATTGTATTGGCTGTTTTTAATTTTTAAACACGATGAACGAGGATAATCTAATTATTAACGTTGTGCCGTAAATGCGTCTTACGCGCGAACGAGGGATTGAATTTCGTTAACAATAATTATTATACTCGTCAGAAATTCAAAGCGATGTACTTAATAATACATACTATAAAGACGGCGTAAAATACGAAATTTATAGTTGATTATAATTTAAAACTCATTTAACGAGAGCAGTAGCAGCAATAGGTAAACGGTATAGTCTCGCCGGCGAATACAGTTAATACGATTTTCAACGAAAGTGGCGGCGTATACGATAAAAATGCAAAAAAAAAAAGTACTTAGAGAAGATAAGGAACCCACCCACTGCTCTCGTCATATTTTTGTAGACGGTAACGAGTTTTTTCGGGGCACGAAAAACGTTGATTGTTTTTTGGAACAGTATTATTTCGTTTTTTATTCTTAACAGCCGTCATCATCAGATGAGTATTGGTCAACACGACGTCGGTATATACTGCCGAGAGAGTACGAGAATATTGGAAATGCCAAACAAACAAAAAGATAATCAAAAACGAATACAATAATACCGTACGCGGATAGGCGAAGACGGTCGTCGAGGTTTTAGCAAATCCGTCGTTTAGATTTACAGAAGATATGTCGGGACAATAGGACGGCGCGCGGCGTATTAATAAATGGCTCGGCTGTATATGCTGTCAGGTGACTCACGATATTTGTTTTAACTTATTGTGACTGTTTAGCGTTTTTTAAAAATAAAAATCTAGCGATTCGCCCGTTTGCCCGTTGTCTTGCAGCTGCCGCGGCATCGCGAAAACCCCACATTTACATTTATACGTTGAAGCCAACGGCCGTTTGTTTTGCATGCGAATAATTGTTACCCATAAATCCGGGCACTTGCCTCCATAAAATTCATAATAACCCGGCGATTCGTTCTCACGCCGCGAAACTGTTGAGAAATTGTACTTATGCAAACCATATACACGTACACGACGCGCACAATATTATTTACATAGGTAGATATTGTTCTTAATAAATCAACATCTAATTTTTTATTCCACAATTTATCGTTCCATTTTATTATTATTTCGATATACATGTATTATTTAGGATTGCACATCATACTACACTTACCCGCAATGTATAATAATATGTGTATTTTATTTTTCTCGTATCATAAAAACTAAAAAGTATATTCAACGCATGTGAAATAAAGTTATTAAGATTTCAACGTTTGAGATATTGTTATTTACATTTTTGTGTTCGAGTAAACGTTTCAAGAATTTCCCGTTACTCTATTGGCCATATTATTATTAAATGTAAAACGTGATTTTAAAATGTCGCTCATTATTTTTATGAACAAAAATATCTTCTATTAAAATACATGATAACAAAACAAACTGTACCTAATTTAATTTATGGTCATTTTTTACGTGTCCGTTAAAGTTAATATATTTGTCTTCGTAGAATGATATAAATGCTGTTTTTAAGGAAACATTTAACTCTAAGCTGCCGATAGAATACTCAGAAATGTCAAATTACATACAATATAGCTGATATAAATCGCTATACGGTTTGGAAAATGTTATGTTCAAAAATATTAATAAAAGCTATAGTTTATAAATTTAAATATAAACGTTGAGTTCAGAAAAATCAATATAAAATTAAAGTTTAATTAAAATATATATTATAGTGTTATTGTGTAGCTGAAATACCTAAAATTTTAAAAAATCGTAAAAAGCAGTTGATATAATATTTTTAATTTGTATAAAAAATTTTCTTTTAAAAGCCTTAAAGAAGTCTTTTGAAAAAAAACCAATAATATACTTGTCAAAAAAAAAGTAATTTTTTGTCCTTGTGTATATGCAATTTTCAAGAAAACATTGATGTCAAAAAAAAAAAGAGAAAAAAAACGGAAAACTCTTAAAATTTTATTTTACGCGTGACTAAAATTAGATTTATGCACCATCGTGCTATTATCATACGAAATCTTTCGTACAAACTGACAGGATGCGAATTTCATTGATTTTAGCTATGTATTTTATAAATAATACGCTAGAAAATATAGAACCTTTGAACTCTATAATATATTAACTGAAATACTCACTAAGCAGTGTTGTCTAATAGAGAATGTCAAAAACAGATGAGACATACTAATGGTTTAACTATCTTAGTTTAACATATAGTGTTAATATCTTATATTTATTTACCAAAATATTAGTTTGGTTTGATTCTCAAAATGTAGCATATTATTATTTTTAATCTTAGAAAAATATTTTAGATTTATTTTATATTATATCAATAAATAAATGGGTTATTAGTAGATACTAGGGAACAGATTTAAATTCAAATTGCATTTTTTTCTGAATGTCCGAAAACATTGCTTTCCAAGCATAAAGTTCATTTCATACGTCAAGGAATTGAAAAACGTAACTTTTATTTTGCATTTTTTGACATTTTCCGTGCATTTTTTTTATGTTTTTAAATCATTTTTATATGGGAATTGGTAAAATTCGATAAAAAATAAACAGCACCGATTACCTATACAGTCCTATTATGATTTATGAAACACAAGGTAAAAATACAACGAATATATTATCTATTTAAATTGTATATTCATTTTTTTTAAAATAATTTTAGAGTAAAAAGAAAATAGGATAACAAGAAGATGATGGAAATGATATGAACAAATAATATCTAAGAATAATAATTTATCTAATTAAACACATTTTTTCAATATTTAAAATAATTTTATAAGCATTTTTTTAGTGCATTTGTTAAAAAAATATTTTCTTATGAGTGTATTAAATCGTATTTTTTTAAAGGAATCTTTCTGGTTTTTTTAGAGAATTTAAATCCGCTCCCTAATTATAATATAACAAGTACTGAAACATACTTTTTATTATGAACTTATATATATTTGTATATATAGGTACTTGTATATATTATATATAAATGCTGTTAAACATATTGGGAGTGAATTTTAGTTGTGAATAAGTTGTGAATTTTAAGTTTGGACGTTTTAATTTATAACAAATATCAAATAACAACAACTTTATTATTAATGTAGTAATATTTATTAAAATAAGAACATAACATTTATAGTATTTTTCATATTTGAAAGAATGTGTACATTTACACAATTTACATTTCAGTTAAATGTTTTTCCTGTAATAATAATAATAATTAAGAAAAATAATATATCATTTAAAATAAACTAGACAAATATTCAACTGTATAATAAAATATTATTGTAAAATATGATAGAGTATTATTTAATTTGAAACCATTAAGTCTTATTTAAAATAACTTGAATTAACACAATTAAAAGCACTTAAAAATTTTAACATTTAATACTGTTTTAATTTTTTATAATTTAAATTAAAAACGCGGAATAAAACGTTGTGCTCACGAAATTAATAATATTGGTAAGTAATATTTATTATATGCGATAAAAAAAAGATCATTATTTTCTGCTGTCTTTTTCTAACATGCTATATCGCTTATGTATACAGTAATACAGTATACGTTGATCTTATGGTAGTGAGCATTCACTTATCATATACAGTTAAGTATGTGGAACATAAATTATTTATAATATTTTAGAACGAATGCAAATAGAATATTATATTTTCTATTTTTGATGACGAACTTTGGAAACTTTATTGCGCCTTTCCCAGGTTCGTATTTTAAGTATCTTAAATTATTATCTTGTTTATTATACGAATTTTATTTTCAACGTTTCCCTAGAGTCTGTTCCACTTCCTCAGTCCGAACTCAGAAGTTAAACAACCTTTGCGAATTATCTTCCTGTCATTCGAACGCATTGGCTCTTACGCAGTCGGCCAACCCACTAGCGAAATGTCATCCGTGGAGGAAAATAAACATACCTTTTTTTAAGATCCCTCCGAAATACTTACTCCATATCCCATAGATATGATTTAGGGCGTGCCGAGGATCCTTTATTGTAATTTTTTTTACATCTCGTATTATTTTTTTTCTTTCTAAACCACACATTATTATCCATACTTTGTTTTGCCCTCTCCAAGGACATATTAGAAATGGATATAAATACACTACACGACCTATTGTTCTCCAGTGTCCGACATTTTCTGATCAAGGCAGAATAATATGACAAAATAATAATGTGTCATAGAAATCTCTATCACAAGCAACCGTCGTATACATTATAGTTTTAAAATGTGTCATTATATCTAATTCATGTATGGCCACGCATTTTATTTTTTGCTCATGAAAATAATTTAAATAATGAATATCTAGAAACATTTGAAATTCTTAAAAACATTTAGGTACAGAGATATTTTAATAAATTTTCAAGTAGATTTCAATCTCAATTCACATTATTATTTACTAAGAATATTAATATTTTACAAATTATATTTATAGTTCAAAGATTTATTTATATAATTTATTAAGAAGTATATATAAATATAACTATGAAACTAATAAACAATATATACGTAAACATTAAATGAACTTGATGTTCGGATTAATTATTGTATTTAAAAACAATTTTTTTGTTGTAGTAGAAGTTTCAACATAATAATATTGTACTCGTTAGTTTTTAAATAACTTAACGATATTTACACAACAGATTTATAACATCATAATTTATAACGATAATAAGTAACGAAAAACAAATTAATTTAGTAAAAATACCAGTAACAAAAATCCTACATTAAAAATTATTACATTAAAAATAATATATATATATTAATGGTGTTACACTTGTAGCACACATTTTATGCATTTATATACTATTTAATATTTATTTATATAATATATATAACTACTCTGTTATTTATTACTATGGTCAGTCGTTGATTTGAAATCCTTAGTTTACATGGGTGTATTGATTATAAAATCGTAACTATAGGTGGGGAACTAAACATAAATTTGGGACGACAGATTTGGGATAAAAACGCGAGGTAATAAAAGTCTTTTCACTCTCATCCATTTAACGTAAAAAAAGTAATTGTACTCGGTTTTTCGTGATACGATTTACAGGTTCTAGAGTAAAAGCTGTACAATGGATTAAAAAAAAAAAGAAAAGAATGTGTTCAAAAAGGTTTCATTTCACAACCGCGTATATGGTTTCGATTTTGATGTGTAGCTATTTTTAGAAAACGTGTAATTATAAATTCTGTCATTAAAATCACATTTTTTTTCTTTCTTGCTTTACGACGTGTTTCGAAGTACAGTCCGTCGCAGTTGTGCAGTCTCTTGAGCATTCATAAAAGGTTTTATTTAAACAGAACGAGCGTAATCTCCCGTGGCTACGAGCACAACGGCGATGGCGATGATGACGAAAACTGGTAAGCATTAACAACGCACTGAGCACTGCGGCGGGTCCGGCGAGCTTTCCGTGTACAACAACAATAATAATAATAATAATATTCACTTAACAATGTGCGCATTTTAGGTCATGTTCGGACTTTTGCGTAGTACGAGAAACTTTTTTTTTTTATTCTCATTTTCCACCCTCGACGACATAATAATGCATTTCCGTATGCAGTGAATATAAAAACGCGTATGATTTATTCGTTCGCGTGTGCCGCTTCTGTACCACTATATCGAGGTGTTATCGAAAAATAAATACATGCACGACATGTATATATTATATATTGTAATAGTAACGATAACAATAATAGATATGTGAAATATATTATACTTATGTATAGTTTCAGCGTGTACACGTACGCCGACCTCTACACGAAAACGTACGCACCTTTACTATGATTAGCGGCGACGGAGTAGTATATAGGTGTGGAAGACGCCCGTCGAAGTTCCCCCGTCGTCGTTCATTTATTATTATTATTATTATTATTATTTTTTTTTTTTGGACGTCTGAAGACATTTTTCGAGTTATTTATGAGCCACCCTTTACCCCATCGACAATATACGCACTCAAAAAAAAAAAAAAAAACCGTGTAAGTGAAATTCTTTCATTCTCAACTCTCCTCACGCTCGTCGTCATCCACAGACACCGTCTCCGCCGGCAGTTATTGCCGCACCGGCTCGGGAAACGGTCGTCGTCGCCTCGGGTATAAATAACTGTTGACAAATGCGTAAGAAAACGCATGTGTCAGGATTTGTGTCACACGTAATATCTTCTTTTTTTTCTCTACGCACCCAAGGGCGCCGGTGCGCGCGTGTGTGCGTTTTTTCCGATTCGTCTTGTGTGCGCGTGTGTGTGTGGCTGGATGAAAGACGGAACGGTGGGCGGGCAGCGGAGAGGTTAATATATTCGGTATAGCAGTGGTGTGCTGCGAGGGCTGGCGGCGGCAGCTGAGGGATCTCGACGGGTCATACGAGCGGAGCCCGGTGAAGCCACTCGATCATTCGCACCCGTTCGATTGCGCCCCCGCCACCTCTAGCCGCCGCCACCGACTCAGCATCCACCGGATGTGTGAGTTTTTCACACATGCGCGCACGTTCGCACCTTAATACGTAACATTATTACACCGTTCGCACACGAACGCTCGCACACAACCCCTTATATATATATGTATATACGCGGTGTATAATATTATATTATATGTGAATGAGTGTATATTACGGTTTTCGTTGGCCCGGAAAATTAAGGACGCCAAGTGGTAGACGTTGGTCAGAGACGAAAACTATGAGGAAACGTCGACGATATAATATAGTAAAGTACGCTCGGAAGCGTTATTACTGTGCGGCGTTATGACGACGTGTCCCTCTCGCGACGTGATCGGTTCTCGATTGTGTTACAACGATTGTAATATTATATAAATTTAATAAATTATGTAAACCATCAAAACGACAATTATTGATACGACACAGCAGTCGTGACACTAATATTAGAAAATATTCAAAACCTCGTAGTAACATTTGAATGTTGTATTGTTTGCTCGTGGACCTTAATTATTATTTTAATTTTAATTCAGGAATGGGATTTTAAATAAGCGGTTTTATTTTCATCCGGCAATATTATTTTGTTTATTGAATTTGTAATTATAGCTACAGTTTTTTAATTGAAAAATAAACAAACCAGATAGTTTACAATTTCACTGTTCATATTAATATTTATAAATATGAAAATTAATATTTGAGGTAATTTTGTAGTTTATAATTTTTATTATTCATTTTAGATCTAAAACATTTCATTATATTATTACGTTAATGTATTATTAAAATTCACAGTTATTCAAATTAATTCGTTCTCTCATGATATTAATCAGTATAATTTTGTCACACGAATTGGAGCACTGGAATGAGTTTTAAACTTTTTAAATCAATGTTGGCGTGCTATAAAAAAAAATTAATTGTTTGTCGATTAAATTGATTAAAACCGTTCATCCTTCAATCATCAATTATACATTTATCGATTGATAGATTGTGGGGACATAGAATAATATTTTTTAACGAAAACCTTAATGTTATATTAAATAATAAAAATAATTTATTCATTCGATCATATTATATTAAAAAAAAGTTTTGATGTATAAAAGGGAGTTTCGAGAGTAAAAAACCGACCGCGAATCCAATGTTCTTATCTTATCTGGCGTAGACACATTGAAATAAATGTTGACAGTAGAATTCATAATACTGAAACGAAACAAATCTTCAAGCACTTAGTTTAGGAACAAGCTTTTTACAAGTTTTTAATTGCAATAAAGGTGTCGTTTTTACCTATGTTGGTGTAGGTATAATTTTTCGTGATATTTTCAAAAACCTTAGATTTAATCGTACATTACCTTGGGTTGAAACCCAATCAGTTGCAACTTCCGTAATGCAGTTTAATAGGTACAACTTCGTGTAACCATTAAACTGAAAATTAAAACTTTTACTCAATTACACGATATATATTATGTAGGTATACCTTATATATATTGTACATATAACTACTTGTATAATATTCAACAAGATTATACATGTAGTACCCAAACGATCGGAAATATTTTCATGAAATCATGAGACATAAAATATAATAATTGATTATTTTATTAGATTTTAACATTTTCATTTTTAAATTTTGAGTTTAAACATATCAATTCTCTACTTCGTTTAAACCTGTTTGTTCTAAGTTTACAATTTGTTTTATTTAATTTAATTTGAAATAATATTATTTAATTTAACATAATACAATCTACATTAAGTCGATATCATAGTCAATTATATCATTAGTTAACGCTGTAATTAATCTTTTCAGGAAACAGAATATTTGTACCTTAATTTATTCAATTATTTTGACAATTTATATATATATATATATATATATATATATATATATATATATATTATTTCTTATACCTGCAGGCTGCAATCTTATTCATTACTTAGGTCTTTTAAAATTTAATATAAGTTTGAGAAATGTTTCTTTGAGATTTAAACATTTTAAACATTATTTTTTGGAATTGGTCTACATGATTAATCAAATACTATGTCATATAAATAAAAGTAGAACTTTTTACAGCACTTATTTTAATTATGTCATAATAAGTGTCTTTTGAATAAACTATTTTATACTATACTATATATCACATTATGTAATTTATACAATAATAAAATTATTATAATTTTACTCGACTGTACAAATTAGACATAATTTATTGTAGAACGCTCTGTATTTATTAGATGCATGTAATATTATATAATTTATATGCTCTAGAGCCTAGATTTTTCACTTTTGTATGATAAATTATAATCAGTGTTTTTTCAAATTTTTTTCAGTTATACTACCTAATTGATTTATAACAAAATGAAAATACTTTTTAAATCATATTATTATACATTTTTAGTTATTGAAAAAATTTCACTTATTTTATTCACTTACAGAATGGTTTTTGATATTGATAATTATATAATAATATTATATAATTTTTTCTTAATTTTGAGTGAAAATAATGAAAAATCTTCAATACATTTTAAGAGGGATATTGGATAACATTTTGCGTAATACACTGTTCGAATATACGTTTATGGACAATCTAACGGTAATGTAGTAATAATGCGTAGGGATATGCAAGGAGTAACTGATGATTTAAAAAAAAAGAATACAAGAGAAAAAGTAATCTCGTGTAAAATCTTTTTTTTTAGTTCACTTTATAAACCCAAATTCCCAGAACAGAAAAGTCAGAGAAAATTCATTACTTGGCCAAAAATAAATTTAGATTAAACTGGCTGTTACGATAGAGTTTTTTTTCGTATTTACTCAATTTTTTCTTTTTCAATGAAGCACAAAACAAATATAACTAGGTAGTACATCGATTTGTTCATCGTCCCTAGTGATTAGAGTCCTGAGCAAATTAGGATGTTCACATTAAACTACATTGTTTACAATATCAATTAATATAATATGTTCTCAATTTTAAACCTACCTAATTTAACCGGAATAACTGTATATTTTCGTGCGCTTTTTTTATGTATTTGTTTTTGCTTTTATGTTTACAACACACGCTATAGAGCTTGAACAATGAATTATCGTTGACAGAAGCAATATAGATGGTGGGCATTATAGTTCTTTTTTTCTTCTTTTATTTCATCCACTTTAGGAGCTATGAAGATAAAGAGTTCCTAGCAAATATAAATGTGTGCTTTTAAAATTATATTGCTGGCGTTTTGTTTGTTTTATTGGAACCAGGTAAGGATAAAAGAGAAAAAGGAAGAAATCTTCATACACAATTCTGCTGGTTTCGCTGCTAAAGGTCACATTTTGAACATAGCTGGTGTTTTATTTTTCCCATAGCGACACACGAAAAGTATTTGAATAGAGTTTTCAAAAAATAAAATGCTGCATTAGTATAGTATAGTATTATAGTTCTTCTCGGTTATCGTGGGGGTAAAAAAAAAACAAAACTGAATGTATACACACCGTCGTATTTCTCTTGTCCGATATTTTTATACCTATTTGTATTTAAATGTAAACATAGTTATAATTTTATATTTATACTGTTAAAAGTATATAACTACATGGCTATAAAAATGACCATGGTTTTTTGATTTATGATTTGAGTGTGCATCAGACTATCACATATTTACATTACATTATAATTAACATTATGTTGCATGTTATATCGTTACGGAAAAATAATACATGTCAATAAATTATTATCAATTTTTAATTAGTGGTTACACGATTCCATCTGAAAACGCGGTATTTCGTGTTTCCGTTTTCAAATAATTTCCGATGGTATTCGAGTGAGTATCGTAGGCCATTAGGTGTTATTTGGTTTTAATTTTTAAACAGACCGTACATAAATGATAATATAACGGCATGCCTATAATGCGTTAGATAATGTTGAAATAATATGTACGATTGTTATTATATTTTTTTTTAATAACCCTGCGGCGGTTTTTTTTGCGTATACGCGGAGGTAATAAACGCACTGTTCTGTTTGGATATATAACGAAGGAAAAAAATAAATTTATCAAATACAAATTACAGCGCTTTGAGCGATAGAGGGGTGGGTGGCTGCTGTGAGGGATGAATAAAATATAAAACACGGTCGGCGTGTAGATATAAGTGCGTGCGCGCGTGTATAAATCCAGGTCGTGGGAAAATTAATATTAAACAAACGTTTGTCGTAAGCCGACTATTTTTCCAATGCGCGCTCGAAGACAGGCAATAATGTATAAATAATGCACCAGTTGAAAAATGTATAAAAAACGGGACGAGACGGTGAGAGCAAAGAATGAAATGACGGGATTATTTGAATTAAGTCGATAAACACACACTATATTATTATATAGGAATCAAATCGACGGTGGTGGCACATCGAACATTTTCAGAATTTCCTCTCGATCGAAAAAAGTAGGTACACACACACACACACAACATATATAGGTGTGTATATATATATAAATTATATACATTGGCTTTATGTGTAACACGCCGCTGCGATGAATGTGAAATATTATCAGTGAAATGGTCTTGTATTTCGTACACAGCCCACCGCGCCGCCGGCATATCCTTCACTTTAGAGCTAAGGTTATCGAAGGTTTTCGTACCATCATGTTTATTTGAACAGTCTTTACACGGACCCCCGAATCGATGGGATTTATTAAAACGGTTCTGGGAAAAAATCACTGGTATTTTTGTTTGAAGGTTTTTGTCGGGTATTTTTACCTCGTCGGCCGAGTATCTAAAAAAGAAAAATCGTAGAAAACAAATATTAAAAAAAATATATAGTTACTTATTATTATTATTATTGTAATTTCGAGTGAAGAATGAAAAAGAACCTCGCGCATATTCAGGTCAATTCCACAGAAGTCAATAATATAACGTTTCCCGTTGAATTCGATTTCGGTAGGCTGCTGCAGTGTACAATATTGATTGCTCGCGACGAACGAAGCCGGAAAAAAAAACACTATGGTATATAGAACGTCGGCGGCGGAACTATCGTAAATCGATTGGTCTGCCACCACATAAATGTTCAAGTATAGCGCAGTTATCGACATCGTAATAATTATACTTACTCGATCCGAACGCCACCCTGCCGGCCACTCTCATATAATAATATTATTATCCGGCGTCAAACCGTTTAAACGTCTCGTATCGTAAAGATTTTTATACTGTTCGAAAGCAATGTCTACATTATATATTATCCGGGGTGACACAAAGTTCATTAATTTCGTCTTATCTCGTGCCGAAGGGGCCATGCACGTCGAGTCTACATTGAACCGTAAACCTAATCGAAATGTGTGTGCATCGCTCGTCTTCGGGGACGTTATAGCCAGTCAACTTATTACGTTTCTTCGGGACCAGTGATGGTGTAACGGACGGCGGTCGGCGATCATGACAAACGTGTCATATAATTTAAGATACACTTACAAAATATATATAGTGTACGTGACGCAGTTATGTCAACGAATTATAATTTGTGTACCGACGATGCGCATCCAAATTAAAACCGCTCATAGACAAAAAAATAGATAGTTTTTTTTCAATGTGACACAAAATATATAATATGTTATATTTTATGCGTAATGTGAAATGTTCAACGTTCTATTGATTTTTATCGAATTTTTTGTAAATTCAAATTATTTTTTTGTATAAAATATAATTTAAATTTTTTAAAATATACATTATTTAATTGCGCGTTTCTCATATTATAAAAATAAAAAAAAACCTGAAGACGTTTCTATGCAAGACATATAAAATTAATGCAATTATATTAATTATATTATCAACTGTTCACGTTTGTGGATCCGTTATTTTTTTTTTTTTTTTTAGCTAATTATTAAATTGAGGACGAAATTATCTTCACACTTCAAACAACAATTATTTAAATTTAATTTTTTCTTTTTTTTTTACAAAGCAATTGAAAGACATTTGAATAATTTTAGAGAGATATGCACTTGACCGTAATAAAGTGTCATTAATCTTAAGTCGTGTGTATAAATTAATCTTTAATCGTATTTTCCTTTTAGTAGTCGCTAGAGAAATTTATTTTTCACGGTTACTGTTTATTTTTTTGAAGCCATCAAAACCCGGGTTTTATGTTAAAAAAATTGCGCCAAGCATGGTAATACTTTATGTATTCAAATTTATTCATATTCTATAACATAATATTCTTGATGATTTATGATTATGTGATAAATTTGAGATATAATAAAAACGACGATACGTGTATCATATAATAATATTTCAAAAGTAATTAAACTTATAACCGATACGAAAATATAATAAACAAATGATAAATTTATAGATAACGCTCGTAATATACAAAACGTAGCGCTATAATTAATTGAATACATATTTTATTGATTGGAGCTAAAGTTAATATAATTGGCTCAAGTTTTTTTTATAAACTTTTCGACATTAAATCGAATTTATATTTAAATCTACATATATTTTTATAATATAATTACGCTTTTATATGTTTATGATTTTAATACGAAGTTGAAGGAATATACTGTTAATTTGGAAACAATGTTTATGATTTTATTATAAAACTAAATTAATAGAATAATCAAATTATTATAACTATCTATACATAAGGTGTAAAATTGATATTTACGAGTATGTACTATGCGCGTACCATGTAAAATTAACTCATTAAAAGTATTGGAAACTATATTTTGTAGAGCTTGACTTCTCGTGCACGTTTAATATTAATATATTTTTTTCACCAAGAATAAGACGATAAAACTCTATAGGTCGAGTTAAATTAACATTTTAATGTAATGCATTTTTTTCCGCCTAACTTTATTTTCGTAATTGAACACGCGCGTGATAGTGTCTGTTAAAAAAAAAAAAAAAAACAAATCATAGTCCAGAATTCAGTCACGCAAACCATCCACCTCATTCGTTTGAAAATCTCTTTTCACTTTATATACACACACACACATACTACGGTGGTTTATGGTGTAAGTCACTTGAGGCCTGTTTGTATCAACAACGATTGTGGCGTAGTGTAGTCACGACATATACGACTCCATCTCCGACACGACGTACTCTGTGAAAAACGTACCCAAAACTGTACCGGTGGTGCAGTCGTACATGCAGAGCACCGGCTGCATGCAGAAGGGTTGCGGAGGGTCAAATAAATACCCCTTTTGCGCGGCGTTTAATTGGATTCGTTTGGAAACTTTAGCTATACAATTTAACGGAACGTTTGTTTGGACATTTTACCTAGCGCGTGCAGTAGGACCAAAGCACACACACACACACACACACACACACACACACACACACACACACACACACACAAGTATATAATTTGGTGGCGTCGACGACTGCGTCTACAATGGGTGCGTAATACGTGTTCCGACGGATTAACCGGGTCCTGGGATTCGAATCTCTCTTACTTTCTCGTCTACCATCCTTTCTTCCCCCTTTGCCGACACTCGTCCGTCGTCAATCGCACCTTGCCCACACGTCACTACACCACCCTGCCGTCACCCGTCACGACCAGTAATGCCACACTATTGCGAATGGCACGCGGGACATACCGCCTCGGGACGAGGCAATAAGAAATTGCGTACAATTTGTGCTGGCAGAAACGACGTCGGGGCGTGGCGGCGGCTGTGGCGGCGGAGAAAACGCTCGTGTCTGTCCGTAAAAATTGCCGGTATCCGAAGACGTCTATCCAGCTATCAATCGGATGGGAGGCGATATCTCAGACGTCGGTTAGACCTCCTACTCTCCACCTCGCTATCCAAATCACCCCACATACAACTACCACTACTCCACTAAAGTCTCTACCCCCTAACCACCCCCGACAATACCGTCGTCCGCCCGTGTCCTACACAACTGCCGGCTCATCAATCAACCGCCCGCCGGCGAAACACAACATCCCCGACCCACCGTCGACACACTGAAAAATCCCGCGCGCGCGCTCTCAGCTCCTTCCAGAAAACTCATCAATTTTATTTCTTTTGTCCTTAATTTTTCGGGTTTACCACCGCCACCAAAGCTGCGCTCGCTTCTTCTCTTCTTTGCTCGTTTTTTTTTTTTACTTTCCTCGTCCTTTTCACCGCCCCAACGCTCAACGCTTTGCCTCACTACCTCGATTACTCCGCGACAAGGGCACCCTACATACTCGTACGCGTATATATAGACGCGCCCGGTCGTTAGGAGACGTGCCCGAGGGGGTTTCAAAGACAACTGTATACATGTATATATGTACGTTATTTATAGTTATTAAAAACCCAAATAATACACTATCTTCCCCATCGCTGATCAATCGGCACTTTACAGTCAATCCATTTACTTGTATACCATCCACGTTGACGCGGAAATACGAATAATTTGTGTATCAATCGAATTCACTTGCTGACTTCGCATGTACGATTTGATTTGAAACCATTGTACTCGATAGTAACAAATTTTGGGTACGCTAAATGATAGATTTTATAAAGGGCTATCTACTAAAAGCGTGCTTACCCCCTTTTTTAGTATTGAATGTATTCATACTCTTATTATTTTCGGAACTTTTAAACGTATTTAAAGTCTAGCTAAAGAGGAGTATGTTTGGTGGCCATAAAAACTTCTGTTTTTTTTTTAAATCGTAACTCCATTTTAATACCATCATTATTTAGTGGATAAATTTTTTTTGATAATTTTGATGTACCTAATTAAAAATTCAAATGACCCGTTTTCAGATATTAAAATTTTTATACTAAAGACAATAGCTATATACAAATATAAAATAAAATATGTAATATTGGATTTAATGCTTATTATAATTGTATCATTTAAAAAAAATACAAATGTTGATAGACTGTATTCATGATTACTAAAATATTCAATTTAATATAGCTCCCATGATCAATTTGTTTTAAACCTATCATAATGGGATATTATCTAAGTATAATTGTTTAGTATATTAAGTTAAATTATTCAAAAATTACTTCTAGTTTTTAATGTCATTTTTTTTTTTTAAAAAATTTTTCAGTTATTGATTCATAATAGAAAAAATCGCAGAGGTTCTTTTTTGATAAACAGAAGTGTGTATCTCTATAGGAGATTTTTCAGGTTGAAAAAAATCACTTGAATTCAAACATTGCTTTTAAGATCATATTATATTCAAAAATTCCAAAAATAATTTTTTGAATAAGTATATTATTGAAAGAAAAAGGGGACGGAACGTACTTGATTCTATGTTATGTAGATATTTTAATTTTAGTGTTTCAGACCTACACAACGAAAATAAAAAAGTTTTGTAGAAGTTGTAAAAATCAAAAAACTTTATTCTCAGTTACTTAAAAAGCATTCAGCTGTTAAATAGACACATAAATATTAATTTTATTTTCCTTTTTTTACTCATTATTACCGCGCTTATATGATTAAAACGTACAAGAATATTCTAATATACGGTATTGAGTATACTAATATTACATAAAATATGTCATAGGTATATACATTTCCAAACCAAATAATAACTTGAGTATACATTATAAAATATAGTTTATTTATTTATTTTATTTTTTTTACTATGACATTAAGTTTTGATATTGAATAAGACATTTTTCAAGAAAAATAGTTTGTATAAATTTATTGAATGTACGTACCTAAATAAAAATAATTAAAAATAAACTATTGGTTGTAAAACATGGAAATAAAATTAAATATAGTAAACTTTAAAATGTTTATAGCTAACATTTATTAAAATAGAATCGTCTCATAAAATATAATATCAATTTATAAAAAAATTATATTACACTCTATGTATTTGTAATAGCTTAGATTCTATTAAATCATTTATTATTTTTATTTTATTTAGATTGCATAAAATTGGAAAATATTATTCATAAAAGTTTGTTAGAAAAGTTTAAACTTTTGAATCATCAAAAATAAAATAAAAGTAAAACATAAAATATTCCATGCTAAAGTTAATCTAAAATAAACAAACGAGTATCCTGAAAATTTGTTTAGGTAAATTGTCCCAAGAGTTCCAAAACTATGAAATTTTTATTTATGTTTACCCTCCAGTAGAAAAACTGTCAAATTGCCTCAGTAAAAATCGTATATATCTATACATGCGAAACGTCTGGAGTTTCTATGGAAAAATAAGAACTTTCAAAAGTTGACTATAACTTTCAATATTCAAATGTGAGCACCATTGACATAAACGAAACTTAGAGGTATTCTCGAAGGAATAATATTTTTTTTAGCAGTATTGGAGTCAAACTATAAATATAACAGCTGTCAATGGTCTTCTAAGAACTTTTTTTTTTTTTATACTTATCAGTTCGAGTTTTATGTTTTATTGTAAACGGACGAGTAATTGATCTCATATAGAAGGCTTTTTTACTTGTACTTTTCAAACGTCATCATAACGTTATGCTGAAACGCGTCCGAAGTAACCGTAAACACGTCGAAGACGTAACGAGCGCGTCGACTGATCTATCACCGAATTGGTACAATAAACAACGGTGTACACAGCCATAGTACTATTATAATAATAATAATACGCCTAATCATAATATCGGGTCATAATAACGACTTGGCCTAATGCGACATCGGTTTCGCGTTATTTACTCGTTCGGATTTCAAATAATACCGTTCGACAAAGCCGGCGCTTATGACGCACATAACATTATACAATAATTATATGATGTATAGGTGTGGTACATCGTCGTACGGCCTGTGACTTCCGCCGGGGCGCATTCGTCGAGCGTTTCGGCGCACAACCCGTCCGGTTCAGAAGTGCAAAGCAGATGTAACGGATTCGGTACTGGGCACGTGTGCGGCCTCGTCGTTGTTAAATCCCGCGCACCGCCAACAACGACGATAATAACAATAATAATTAATGATATCGACACCGCCGCCGCATGCGTGTGCGAATAAAATAATATTAGACGACTACTCGCTACCTAAACACCGTGCAACGATTTTCTTATTAATACCGTTACCGGGAAAACGCTCCGCTCCGCCACCGGTGCACGTCGGTGCGCACCGCTTCGCGTATTTAATTTCCACGATTTATAATATATTATAATAATATTATTATCGTACTGTTGTATAATGCGTGCGCTTGAGCGTGCGCGCGTTTCGAACGAATTAACATCTCGAATTTCGTATTGTATTATTAAGGCGGTCGCGCACGTGTATACGTATAGGTACAGGTATACGAAATTCGACGAATCTCTCGGCGCACAACAATGTTCTACAACTACGTCTGTATGAAAACGTATTTTCGAATTCCGCGGAAATTACTATTTGCCGGTGCTCTCGTCGCGCCCGCCCGGGGAGATTTCATGTACGCCCGCCGGTTTAATGAAACGTACACAAGTAATTTTTCTACCGCGTTCCGAGTATAATATTACCGTTTTCTGCGTTTTCGCGTGTATGGTCGAAAATATTCTATAATAATAATAATCGTATGCCAACTATTCGGCCGACGATGTTATTCAGCGAAATTGCCGGAACGGAACGAAGTATTCGCGGTATGCGCGGACGGCCTATTACGAGCAATATCGATGCTCATAGTAAGTTTTAATTAAAAAACAACGCGATCATCGCGGTAGCAGTACTTCACAGCAGCTGAACGAGTCGCACGCGGCGGCGTGGCCAATCATGCGATTGGGCGATTTGACAATGTTTGATATGTGACATTCGAACAGGTTTTCGTTTAGCGTTTTGTGCGTTACGACGACGATGACGACGTACTCGTCATACGATAACAATTTTTTTTTCGAAGTAACACGTTAAGTTATGCTCACACGCCGAAATGTCCATAACCTCACAGACATTTTGAACGACTCGATTTGTTATAATTGAAGAAATAATTATCTCTTCGTAGTATGTTGGGAATTATAAATTAAAACTTAGTTTCGACGTTATTAGGTTTTGAATAATAATTTCTAGTGAGTATAAAATATAGCTGAGTTAAATTATCATGTATTACGATCAGAAAAAAAAAAACATAAAATATGTACATTATTGCGAAATCTGTAGTTTTTTACTACTGTTGAAAGGACAAGTGTTTTAATTTAAATAAAGTGAGTGAGCTTATAAGCGTTTATGACAGCCTTACAAGAAGATAACATAATTTTATAGACACGCGGTCCATGTCTCATGTCCACACAAATTATTACTGATTTTACATACTTACTCTTTATTAGTGTTACAAACTCGTTAAGATATTTTAAAATATCGTTTAGTAGGTATCATCAATGAAGTGTGAGCTCTTACCTGAAATAAAAAATAAAATAATATTTATTAGTATTGGTTTAAATTTAATACTTGAAATGCCTATATTATATTCTTTGTATACTGTTGTATCAATGTTACACGTGGCTGTCTGTATGATCTTATGAAAACGAATAAACCCATAGAGACTACAGTAGTTATTTCCTATTTTTTCAGATATATTTCTCCATTTTACTCTAGTAAATATAATTTTATTTCTCCCATAATATTGTACCTCGTATACATTCATATGTGCTGGTTTCCCGCATCACTAGTACTTCGACGGTTTGTGATATATAATTCTATTTTATTTAAAAAACTTGTCATATTCAATAATTCTTTTCATAAAAAATTGAGATACAAAGTATACTCGGTAGAGGTTCTAAACTTATTTTTATTTCGTTCTTCAGCATATTTTTGAGTTCATTTTATTAGATACGATTCTCATATAGATAAATGTATTTTAGTTTCTTTTATATACGTATCTCACATATATATTTTATATTTTAACGAAAATATTTTATATTTCATTTGGAACAATATATTTGTAGATTTGGTTTATCAAAGTAATAAAATAAAATATAATGTAATTTAGTTTTAAAATAATTATTATAAATAAAGAAAACCTCACTTTAAAGTTTAAAGTAATAATAAACAATAATATACAGTATACAAATATACAATATACATATCTAATATTGTTTTTTTCTTTAATAAAATACTAGTCAATTTTAAATCGAATAATTCCAAGTAGGTGTGCTTAATTTATGTAAATGTATTCATTACTTACATTTGAATCTAAATATATAATATATTTATAATGTCTCAAATGTTTTTGGATAACATCTTATCTAAATGATATTTTTGGAATATAATTTTGAATAATTGTAATTCTATTAGAAATCTATATAATTATTTCTATACATAATCTTTTGTTAACTTAAACTTCTAACTAAAATTATTTTTTATTTTAGTATTTTTTTTTTTGGTTTTTTGTGGAGTAATAAATGTATTGATTTTACTATGAAATAACACTTGTATTTTTGTGTACATGAGTGTTTTCTGGTAGGAAATCGGATCTAATTTTTATATGAAAAAAATATATTTTAGTTAGAATTTTCAAAATATTCGAAATAATATTAGGAAAAAAAATTTTTTATGCAAATCTATTTAATAAAATCGATTTTGTTTTTTCAGTGTTACTAAAAACGAATTAATGCGTTATTACTTGCAATTTTCAGTATTTTCACCAATTGATTATATTATAATATAAATATTCAATTAATCTTTTTGGAAATCTTGATAAAATGTTTTTGATTGGTTTAAAACATTATAAATTCAATAGAAGGTTCATCATAAGTTATTAATTTACTAATTAAAAAAATACTGAAAATGCATAGGTCACAATATTTAGTATAAACGTTTAATTTTGTATTCACCAAAATAATACAATTTTGTAAATTATTTTATAAAAAATTCAACTTTAATTACTAAGAAATTAAAATTTAATACAAGCTTCCTCGTAAGTAGTTCATACTGTAACTAAAAAAAGTTAAAATTTGATAATATTCATTTATATTTTCGTATGTAATGGTTTATCATTGAATTTCAAATTTAACACATCACTCAATGACAAGGTACAACACTCAATACCTACTTATATTGTACACTAAAGGTGTAACCTACATTCCTCTTTTTTTAGAATATATATATATATATATATTTAATTAAAATATATATATATATATATATATATATATATATAACAATAAATATAGCTAATTAATATAATTATTTATTATTTTAAAATTTGAACTACATTTTTCTATTGTTTATTCGTTTTGATGTTTAGACTAAAAGAGAATAGTAAAATACTACGAGAGATTATATTATATTATCCAAAACTTTTATATAATAAGAAAAATAATCACAAATATATTAAATTTTCATACTTTCACATCATTTAAAAAAATAATTTTATTTTAAACAAAATGTGAAGTATATATAAACAATAAACATCATCTTTATATTATAAACCTTAGTTTATAGACTATAGCTGCATGTATAATTAAAACGTGTTTTTCTCTTCTTTTCTGAATTGTGAAACTTTTTATTTGCAGTATTAGAATACATCTTTATATTAAATACGAAATTTCGTACTTTATTTTTTAACTTTAAAGTTTAAATACAATTTTGAGAAAAAATTAGAACTGTGTAGCAAACGGACTAAGAATATTTTAAATATATACCCGTAGGTTATTTTCTATCAAATGTACTAAAACTTTTCAAATTTATATTGTTCTAAAGAATTATAAGTAAGCACGTTTTAAATATTATATTAATTATAATAAATTATAACATCTAATAATATATACATATATTAATACATATATTATTTTTATATTTATATTATAAAATAACTGCGTAAACCGATTGTATAGTATGATGATATTTCTTAAAATGCAACTTTTGTTAAAATCAAATTTGTAAGATTATGGATGACTGAATAATTTTTCTAATTCATCCGTTTGTTTTTTATAGTTAAATTCCACAGCTATACATTTTAAATTTTAAATTTATAATTTTCAAAAATTCTAAAAATGTAACATGTGTATTTTTAAAACAAAATAGGTTAGATGAAAACAATCAGACTGTAAAATTAGATTATTGTTTAATTTAAAACTACGTGTTATTTCATAATGCGTTAAATTCATCGATCGAACTTATTAAAAGAAAAATATTGAGCATTCAGTTTATGTGAAAATTATTATAATTAATATTGTGTTTAGATTCAGAATTGATTGAGGTATATATTATAAAGATTTTTATTGTAAATCTTAGTTATTAGACCAAAGGTTTTTCTTTATATATTGAAAAATTCACTTAGGTATCATGTACCTACCTATTAAATGAGAATGGCTCTCTTGAGAAAACAATTTTGGAATTTATTTTAGCAATAATACCTAACAATAACCTTACCTACCGGCTACAGTGTTTTAAAATATAACTAATAACTAGGTATTATATTTCGTTTTATACATTTTTAATAGTATTTAAAATATACTTAAATTAAAGCACCAGGGTCTATAGCAGGGTCAGGATGGTCAACATGAATATGTTCGCAAGCTAAATGATATTAAGAGCAAAAATGTTTATAAATAAACTTTATAAATGTATGCCAAATATTAATATTCAAAATAATAAGTAAATTTTGATTTTATTAATAATATTTGAGCCTTAAGTTGACCCTGTAATAAACCAAGAAGGTTACACAAACTTTTTTTTTTGTTAACTCTATATAAAAACTACAATAAATAATAATAAAAATAAAGTCATTCAAGTCATAAACGTTCTTACATCGAAAAGAAAGTAGCTAAATCATTTCATAATTCATCAGTAAATACAATATTTGTGATGATTTAATAAAAGCATATTAGTTTAATTTTATGTTTACTATTATTTATGATTTTATAATTTGATAAAATGTTATAAATGTAAATAAAAAAAATTTAAACTCATAATATAATAATAATAAATTGTAATTTTTTTATATAAAGTAGACATTAGGACTTAATGATTAGGTAATAAAATAAATTGTTTCATAATAACGTTGATAATTTTATGTTAAATATAGTGAAATTTAATATAGCAGTATACTCAATTAAAAAAAAAAAAAAATTTGTTACTTTGAAACATTTTTAATTGATCTCTTATAGAATGTATTACATTATTATTATTAGTAGATACTATGGTTAATTAGTTTTTATTCATATAAGTAAAAATATTTAATTATTATTCCACGATTACTGTTAGTTAATATTTTAAAAATATGTAAAAACGATATAATGTATATATAGTTTTTAAATTAATTAATGTTAACATTTTAATCTTTAATGACATGTTAAAATCGTTTAGAAGGAGTTGATTTTACAATGAGTACCATTTACCTATAAGTTTATTGGAATAAAATTAATTAATAATGGATTTATATTTATGTGTACCTATAAAAGAAAAAATTAATTAGACAGTTGGCATTTATTGTAGGACTATATAATATAGTAAAAACCGTAACTCAGATACCTATTGTATGTATAGTATTATAGGTATTATACTCTAGTATATTCAAACAATACGTATTTTAGTAAATACAAAATATTATTCAATAAACTTCAAATTTTGATATTTAAAATACTTGATTCATGAAACAATTAGATAAAAAAATGAAAATCTTTTAATTTATATTTAATTGGTGATGTAAATCATTTAAAACGTGTTTTTGTGTCTCCTGAAAAACTATACAATAATTGAGATTCACACTGTTGCACTTTAAGCGACGGTATAAAATAGTTTAAGTATCTTTGTAAAAATAAGTACTTACACCATGTAAACGACGTTGAAAAAGAATTTTTAATCTTTTTACGCGCGAATTATACAAATTTTTTTACGTGTATTATAAAATATATACATTTTAATGGGGTACCTATCTATTGCATTAACGATCACATTTAACGTGACCCTAGTATTTATGCTTTCTGCTTTTATTCAACTTCAATAGTATAGTTGGAACAAATGATAACTTAAGTATAGAGGGAGGATATCAGAGATGAGATGTTTAATTTAATGTTGTGTATTTGACACTGTGCCGACTATTTAAAATACATTTATACGTGTCGCTTTTAACCGTTTTATTTTACTTGTAGTCGACCCCTTGTGAAGTGGCTGTCGATCCGTTTATATTATAACACGCAATCATTCATTTCGTTTCGTCGATTAGCTTAGAACAGTCTATGGGTCTATTCCCCCAATTCCACCATAATATAGGAATTTTGAAAATATTTTTTTCATTCGATTCAATCTTGGTAAATATTGATATATTTTAAATATAAAATATACACATTATATACATTTTTATATTTTAGTTATTGTTTTATAGTTTTGATACTTATATTATAATAGTATTAGGTATATTCCGTTGCGTATGTTTTAGTAGTGTCATTATACATCTATATGTATGTGATTAAGCTTGTCGCGTATAATATAAATATATAATGTAAACCTCGTCCATGACATCTAATTATCAATAGCCCTGGGAACTTAAAGTTGTATTGGTTTAACGACTCTGGTCAACGTAAAATATTCAATTTTAATAGGCACTTAATTTTCTTACTTAACCTTCTTAGAATACGGGTCCAAAAGCCTTATCGAACAATACTTGACTGAAGTCATTTAACTGTGTACGGATATTAGATAGTTTGACTAAAAGTCATGATACTAGATAAATTTTAAAGTATTGATTTAACGGTAACAGCGAAAATTTTCACAAATGATGAAAATCATCTTAAACAGATTAATTGTAGTCAAATACACGAAAAAAAAGTTTTTGAAAAATATGTAAGTACATACAAATACTACAGTATTGAAAATAGACTTCACTAAATGTTTAAAAAAAAATTATCATAACATAAGTGATATATTTTACTAGATAAGATGAATTTATATCTCAAGTATTACCTACCAGCACAATTAGATATACGAAAGCTGTAAATACTAGCCGTAGTTATATAGTAATATTGACGATTTGTTCGAAACATTAATTCGTATTTGTTGAAGTTTATAAAACTAACACGTCAAGAAGTTTTAATTATGACAATTATTATTTAATGTGTTGAAAATTAACGTATTTTTCCGCTATTAAATCATATTATTCACTTCATGAGCAACTACAACAGGAAGACATATAATGAAATAATATATCTGATTGAAATGAGTCAAAAGAATTGTAATTTTCTTCAATAAGTTTTTAGGATTAGTGTGCTTTCAAGGAATTGAGATCATTATTAGCATAGAATTTTTCAATATAATATGATTATTTGAATACATACAGAATGGAAGGTCGCGTTTAGTAAATACTAACAAACGACTCCAAATATTGTAATAATGTTACTCCCACTGAATCAATATAAATAAGATACAGAAGATCAAACCTGTATTAAATAATATCATGTTACCATAGAATGAATTTCCTTCTTTTCAATTTATGTTTCTTCTGAGACTAAAACAAATGAAATATTTCAATTTGTCTACTCGATACTTATACGTTTGTATGGAAGTGCGGGACATGATATCCGTTTGTAAAACTATAGTAATTTTATTTTTATGAAGGAAAGTAATATATATAATTTTTTACAAATGTCGATACATTGTTATACATCCAATAAATATAGTTGTGGAATAAATAAAAATAATTTATAATAACTAATTTCTAGTAAATTTATTACAAAAGAAAACTTAACAAAAATGTATCAATGCTTAGGTAGGTACACACTTTTTTTAATTTGTGTCTTAGAAAATCAAACCTATATTATTACAAATAAGATATTATTATTTAAATTCAGATTTTGATTGACCTATCTTCTTTAAATTTTAAGCGTGTGTTACATTTACACCTAATGTTGATGTTAACTAAAATTGTTTAAGATAATTTGATTTTTGTTAAAATAGAAGTTAAAATATGAAAAGATGGTTCGTGAAACAAATTTAACCTAATTACAATAGTTTATTTAATTTTAAAATTGGGTATGATTTAAAAAACCATATACCTATAGTAAAATTTTTGAATTTATAATAATATATTTCAATACCAACGATTTTTGGTTTATTATTGATTCGAAAAATAGGTTAAGTACAATTAAATTGAAAAAAAAATTATTATGGTCGGGAAACTTAAAAAAAATTATACTGTGCACGTTGCTCGACATATTTTTTTTATATAGCTACCGAAAAAATTGTTTAACATTTGTGTTTTTTGCTGAATTTTAACATGAATAACATTATAGTGTATTTATATTCATACGCTGGCTGGACCTGCAATAGAGTGTTTGACTCGCACACTGTTGTATTATATTATTTATTAAGTATTGCAACGATAGGTATTTTGTTCACACCATGCGTGATTCTTTTTTCCCTAACGCAAACTTTTGCAAAATCACACTTTTAATATTTTATGATAAAAAAATACCTTCACGGTGTTATTTTATAAGAATCGTTGTGATTTGGCACACATGTGCCCATAATGATAAAGTACGTATCACATAAAGCCTGTCACATATATTTTAACCCCTCCCACGAGAGAGCAAAGAAAAATGATCTAAATGCTGTTCAAAAAGAAGTTTTTTTTCTTTGGAAATGTCCTATGCAAATAAATGGTAGTATAAGAGATAAAACTCTCTGAACCGACCATCAAGGGGCAAACCAAAAATACTCCCGATTGTGATCCGAAAACACATTTATACAACTGTAAACAAATATAAACGCCTCCACCCATGAAACTTATTTTTAACCTTAGTATTGAGTTATATTTAGTTTTATTGATTTATTTGTATTTAATAAATTTAAAAACAAAAATAACTTTATCAATAATTATTTTTGTAAAGTTGTTTGGTTGTCAATATATTATATTAAATATAATTGTTTCTCCTCAATAGTTTTTTTGTGGCAGCGTACTTCAAACAAAATAAAAACAGTTATTAATGAAATTCATGCAAAACAATATATGTATTTTAATATTTAAAAGTTTTTAATTATTTTAATAAATGAAAACTTTTTCTCAAAATATTCCCGTTAATAGTTTTAATAGTCTAAATTTGTAATTATTTTACGACTTAGACGTTAGTTTTTAAATGATTCGTTTATGTACACATAAATTAATGGTAACGTCAATATTGTACCAAATGGTAAGTATGTGATTTAATCATACACTTTAGTTAAACGTAATGACACGTCAATAAAAATAGATAAAAAAAACTATTATAATGTGAGAAAAGTGGAAAAAAATAACGTTAATTAACTATTGCGATTCGGAGTGTTACGGTAAATCCAATATCGACAAAGATGTTGTTATAAAAAAGGTTATTTTGAGGCTATTGTTGATCATTTATTTTGTACGGCTTTTTTCTGTGATGTTCGTTAAACATATAGGTAAGGTACAAAACGCGTTTGGTATCCAATCCAAAAGCACATATTATTTTAAATTTATTATTTAGTCTCGCCCGTTTCACTAGGTCTCTATAATAAAAGCGTTTGTGAATATCATATTATAATGATAATATGAAAAATAATAATTAAGCACATGATTGTTCAGTAAATCGTCAGTGTTTTAGATGTGGACATAAAACGCCGGTAATCCGTTTGAAAACAATCAGAGATCCAGTGATATTCTTTCGACAAACACTGCCATATAACAATAATCCAATTAAACGGCAATCGTATTTTATTCGGAAAGTGTTGATTACGTTTTTCACTGAAAACTTTCAGACATGACGTACGGATTTATACATTTCGTTATTGTATTATTAAAATTATTATTCCCATCATACAACATTTATACCGTAACGCAATTATAAAATAATCAAAAAAGGAAATTTTCGGCTATATTTTATTATGTTTGCACTTTAATCATATTATTTGGACGATTAAATACAAATGTAACAAAACAAAAATTAATGTCACTTATTTGTGTTTTCAATTACTTATTTACGCACTCATTTGGCCATTATACCATAGTTCCGCGTTAGCAGAACCAGTGAAATGAATTTTAACAATAATTTTGTGACGTCTATTTATATGTATGGATTTTCATTTCGTTTAACGTAATTTTATTTTTTTAATTTGGCAAAAACACAGAAAATCGCATTACGGTGTGTGGTCAACTATACATTGTAATCCCCATTGACCTAATTGAATGAATTCATTCCGGACAGATTGGCAAAATACATTTATAAAATATTGGTGAATATTTTTTTTTCATTTCTAAACAAAATATTTTTCATCGAAACGCAATATAGAAATTTCATGACATATTTTTACAATTTTTGTTTTCCATGTACTAGTTGGAAGTTCTTTGATTTGATGGAACGATAACAAATTGCAGAATAGTATTATTAACATTGCAAAACTATTGCATGACAATGTAAGAGCGTTTTTAAAAACATTATACGAATAAATTGGTTATATTTTAGTAATCGATACTCAAAGACGTCTGAAAATATTATAAAACTGTACTTTTAAAGAGCTTAAAACTTTTCATGGTTGTAATTTTAATTTTGTTTTAACCTATATAAAAATAAGTTGAATGTTATTGTTAGATGTGTAAATATTCAAAAATTGTATACAAACATATGATTTAATATAATTGGAAAACATTTTATCATTCAACTTAAAAATTTCAAACAAAATTAGCGTTATGGATACATCTCACATTAGAGTCTCCATTTTTGAAACTGAATTCGATTTTATGATTAATATTTACACGAGTATTAATAGTACTAAGATGTTTTTATGAACCGATTTCATACAGTCTTAAAAACACGAGAAATATTAAGGTAGCTATATGTATATGTATCTAGAATTAACATCCTATCATACGCGTTTTTTAAGAATGTTATTAATAATAATAAAAAATATATAGCATATATTATTCTAAACACGATTGTATGTTAGTTAAATTAAAATAAAATAAAATTCGTTAAAAATATTATATTTTTTGTAAAATAGTGTAATTTTTACTGACTTATGTTCACAAATGATTCTATTTAATATTTTACGGGACGGTCTAACGATATTATCTTTATTGTAATATAACAAAATGCACTGGTACAGTTGCCCGGTTTAGCGATGCATGTCAAGTACTTGCGAGTATTTGAACTGGTAATATATTCGCACAGTGCCGCGCGGCGTTTACGTTTTACCGTTTTTGTTTACTTAATAATTATACGTTTTATCGTTTATGAATAATAAGTACGTGTCCTTAATGCTGGGCGGGTATTATTATAATATTATATTTTAACGCCGCTATCAATTCGCTGTATGTAAGACGGGATCAACGCGTACTTCTATATTTTTAGAATTTATTGTTTTCTCATATTTTGTGGTGTTTCAAATATTTATTTTGCTTAATGATAATACACTGATATACCCACTAGCACGAAGTACTCTATTTTCATAAACCGCCGGATGCGTTGTGTATAGGTAATAGGTTACTAAATCGGACGATTACTGAACTTATCATCATTATTCGTTTGTTTGACAATAACGATTTAGTTCGGGTTTTACTCGTAAAATCGCAGCAAATTATTTAAACTTGTTGGTGATTTCTAACGTTTTTGAGGAGTGAAAAGTGAACTAATTAATTTTCGGTCGAGCAGAAATCGTCTGGTTTGTCGTCGATGAATTCTAGCACTTATCATAATAATATTCTGCGAATACGGGTAGCTACAGGAAGATTGGGATTGGTGACCGCTCGAGAGGTTTCTCGGCACCACTCGAGCAGAACGCTCGAGAAATCTAAGATCCGGAAAAAGAAAAATACAGCACGGCGTGTATATTATGTGACTCTTGAGCTCGTACAGTCGCCACCCGAACCAATTAGACTTTCATCGCGTAACTCTGATACAGTCCGAGAGTCACACGTCACGGGCGACATACGACGACTGCCGTAGTCGTGCGCGGGTATTGATTTTTTTTTTGTCCGGGAGTGTTAAGTTTAACACGCATATAATATAATATCATAAAATGAAATACGACGGTGGCGGCGATGGTGAGGATGCAAAGAAAATATCAGTCAGCCGTCGGTGTAGGGTATATAGTATAGTCATATCGCTAGTACTGCGAGTTGTTGTACGCTTGTTCGGTCGGCCCACGCCGAATTTAATCGCAGCTGTTATATTATTACCATCGTGCATATATATATATATATGCACGCGGGCTAGACACGCTTTTACCGATTTTCCACTGAGAACTTCCGAAATACAAATCTCTGACGGGTACACCGCCGCTAAAAGATCGATCACAACAATTGTATAAACCTATGTGCTATATATGTGTGTAGCGTGTTTTCCGTTGAAAATCCAAAGACCGTTTCCGACCGTGCCCGAAACAATAGGGCTGCACCGGGGCCATGTTACTTACCGTATAGGTATATATAATATACAGTGTGTATATTATTATATACGATACATATAATACAATGCGTGTAATATTATTTTACATCCATCATGTACATACACACACACACACACACACACACACACACACACACACACACACACACACACACACACACACACACACACACACACGCACGACACATACACTGTCTCTCCGAGTTTACCTATACATATAAATATATATGTGTGTATATAGAACCGGGTTAGGCACGCACACTTTTCGACGATATTATTAATAGAGCAAAACGACGACGACGTGCGTGCACGTGAAATACAATAATGTATAACGACGCACGCCCTGCGCGAGTAAACGTCTATTTGGGTGAAAATACAAAAACACCGCCGCGTATACCTACGGACAACCGTGTATTGGTATGCTTTATACACATCACAATCTACCGTGCAGAACGATCGTGTCTTTTACGGTTCTTCGTGAATTGCAGCGGCAATAATCTATTAGGTTCCGGGGCGTTTTATTTTTGGATACACTGCGGCGGGCAACCCTCATTCCGAAAGACATCTAAGTGATCATAGGGGTGACGCGGTATGTACTGGGTGATCATGTTGCATTTATCCGAGAATTCGTCTCTAAAAAGGATGCAAGTAAAATTCATTAAATTCAATGTAAGGCTTTTGATTTGTCCTCGTTGGCCAGTCCGTTAAAATAGTCAAAGCTAATACTATTAGATGTGATTTTAATAATATAGTAATGCAACAATAATATAATACATTTACCTATCGCGTTCGTGTGAAAATCAAGAATTTAGATCACCTTAGGTGTTTTTATTTTAAATTTAATACATAGTGTTTGAGTGTAGTGACTTCACGCCTCTATAAATAACTATTATACAGGTAAACTATATTACGCTATACGTTTTGAATATAGCCCGAAGCTTTCGTATTATCGGGGTTACAAAATCGATATTGCAAAATGTTAAGAAAAGTTTGAATTACGTGGATATTTATGAGATCACGAGATGTATCATGATATACTATAAGAATTAAAATTAAGTTTGTTTCGTATTTTGCATATTTTGATGATTTTTTTTTCGGAGTATTTATCATTATTTTCAAAATGACGCGCAACAATATCACCTATTACAAGGTGGTAAATAAACAAATCACCATTTTTTTTTCATTACCTTTTTCCTACGTGATTGCTTCACCAATATATTGAATACTGGAGAACAGTGAAAAAAAAATTATTTACTAGAAAAACACAATCAAAAGTAAACAGCTAAATAATTCGAGTCTTAAACAAAAAATAATAAATGGAATATTGGATGTGAGTTTACATGTGTTCACGACATTGTCGAAAATATTAAACTAACAGTTCGGTTGAACCTACAAAAATAATCACTTTCTATCGATCCACTACAGCGTTTGATTTACGCTCGTATATTTTTAATATTAAAAACGGCTACGGACAATTTTAGATTATTTAATATATTATACTATTATAGAACACACGAAAAGAAGGGAAATTAAACAAACAATAATAAATGTTTTATTACTATACCTTTTTTATTTTTTAGTACCAACTATCTACCTATAGAATAAACTAATAAATATGTCGTTTTTTAAAACACTATATAATACACCATAATAAAATAACTCAATAAAAAAAGTCATAAAATCATAACTATTTTTTAAGAATTCTATAGAAACATAAGTATGTTGTTCATAAAATTGTATGATGTGCTATCTTAGAAAAACTTATTTTATTATAATTATTTTACACCCTAATTTATAGTTCAGGGATTAAGTTTGAAAAAATCCAGTAACCTTAGTAAGATTATTGAAAAAGACCTAAATATGACGCTACACAGTAGGTTTTTATAATTACAAATATTTAACTATATTTGAATAAAAATATTTAAAAACCTTAATTATTAGAAATTTAAACGTAGATTATAAGACACCTTATTCTTATACCTTGTTTTATTTTTTTTGATATCAATACTAAAATAAATCATAATATCATAAATGTACGTAAAATGTAATTATTTATGTTTTTGATTATTTTGAAAATATATGGTTTTAACCCTAGTTAATGGATTTTGAAGTATTTGGAAACATATTATAATAATGCATTGAGTCGTAAAACGTGTTATTTCATGTTTAAAATGGATATAGGTACATAATACGGCTTAATATGTGAGGTAAAATAACTAATACAATAAGATGAAATGTATTTGACATAAATCGTATACAGTGATTTCAATGGTCATTTTTTTTAAACATGTCCATAATATGCTTTACTAAGAATTTTTAATTAACGATCTCTTAACAATATTTTTAATAAAATTATAGCGATATAATATATATACATATATATGTTATAATAATTTATTATTTGTTTATAATATTTATTTTGGACACCCAAAAAACAATCAAATACATGTTTAAATATTAGGTACAGTTGATACATACCCCTTCCCACAAATTGGTTTGGTTTTTGTTAGGTGTCATCGCTATAAAAATAGTTTCACATATTTTTTGGATCAGCTAGTACCTATATAATATATAATTAATATAGGATCAATTTTATAAATTTAAATTTAAACATTTGTCATTCATTTATATTTTTTTTGCTAATACTACTAGGTTATATTGTGAGATTTTTAGGCAAACCGTGAGTGAAAACATTAAAATTTAATTTAAGATTTATCAAGAGAAACTAATGGCTATACTATATTTAATTTTATGGTAAATATTTAAAATTAAATAAAAGTTATTATTTTAATTATGTATGTAATCAAGGTTCATAGAAATTAAATCATTATAACTCCTGAAAATCTGATGAAACATGTCTGTCTTGTTCAAGTTGGTAGTACACATAATGTACGTACAATTTAATAACTTACAAAAAGTTCTATGGTTATTTATAACCAACAATGGCGTAATTTGATTTTTCAAGAGGAGATGGTTCCAAAACTATTATATTCATAAGTAAAAAAAAAGTATCAGTAGTCTAAAAATAGGTAGTATAAATAGTACAAAAGAATTAGAAAAATGCTAAAAACTATTTGCTATAGAAATGTATAACTAATAACAGACAATACAAATTTTGGGTTTTGAATTATTTGATATTTGACACATTCTAATGAAGTGCAATACACCAATGTAACCAAACCTACTTATATTATAGTTTGATATCATTTTCTCTATTATATGACTGAAGTGTGGTGACACGGTTAAGTTATCACTATACGAATAATATCAAAGGCTAAAGGGTAAAGTCAGTAAAGTCCAAACCAGGTCTAACAAGTTTTGTACAATAATTTCAACGCTATTTGAGAACTATTCGTCTAACATGCTTTCAATGAGTAAAATGAAAACAATTCTAAAAAGTTTCTAACAACGTTTGAAAATTTGCAAAATATGCTTGATAGAGAGAAAGAGTTCAAATTAAATTCACTGTATAATGTTATTTTTTTTATAAGCTTCTAAAGTTAGAAAACTAATAGGAAAATCAATTATTAATAACTGTATAAATATATAATACAATATTCTTCGAAATTTAAGCTGATATATTATGGTTTCCGCTCAGTATAGTTTTTTGCGTGCAATGATTTAAACACATCCGTTACAGTAAAATATTCGCTCAGTATTCAGTGACGATAAGGTACACTTTAATATTATCTAATATTCATTAGAGCTACATCATCATTTTATTTTTATAGGAAGCGTAACTATAAAAACAAAAAATATATATAGACGATGCCATTTCAGGTTTCACTATAAGTGACATTATTTTTTCGGTTCTAGACAACTATTTAAATAGAAATGTATCGAGTACACATTTAACGAACATCGTGTTAATCGGTCATATTATATAGTGACTAGGTATCAAACAAAACGGTGGCCTTTATTTAAATGCTTGGTAAACATACCATTAAAAATGTGCTTTTGACCTCTTGAATAATTGTGTAATTAATGTGGTGTACACTTTTTAAATATGCACACCTTCTGCTAATATTTATACCCATCAAACAATAGAGTGAAACAATATAAATTATATTTAAAAAAATATCGTGAAATGTGTATGTGTTAGTGTATATCAAGCTGTTAGGTTATTGATTTTGTACGACCTTGCTATACAGTTTTGTAATAATTTTCTTTTTAATATTTTATAACCTTCCATTGGAGTGTATATTATTTTATTTATATAGGTATTTATATAGGTACAACGGTTGATGTTCGTTGACGTGGCACGAGCAAACACTTAAATAATTATAATATTTCGAATGAAAAATTAAAAACATCGCGTGTAGGCAATATAGGTAATGTAAGACGTGTGCTTTCGCGGTCGGTTATCATTTATATTAATTCGTGGAAGCGTAAAAATAAATAAATTATTATCTAACCTAATCTAACATAAACTTTCAGTTTTTGAATTTTATTTTAAGGTTCACCAGTACAACAGCTCAGACGCAAATTTGAGGTGTCGTTGGATATATTTGTGTACCTATACGTCAAAATAATCATGTTTTTTGTTGCAATGTGAATAATATTACTAATATTAACCGTCATTACTTTCGTCTAAACTCTATTCGCATAATCATCATATCCACCAATAATAAATGAGTTAATAGAGCGATATCAAATTTGTGACTAAAGGTGTTTTCCAATAGCTAGGCTTTAGACAAATACAAAAATAATATATTATAATTATTTCCGTATAATATGAATTGTGAAATTTTGAAATAAACGCGCATTTTGATGTTCAAATTACGTTTTCAATACTTTTCAAAATCACAGCAATTTATTCGTATTTATAACATGGAAAATAGTAATTTACACGTCATACAACCATTGACACGTTTCGATATAACGATATCGAGTTTTTCAAGTTAACCACCAAGACACGATTTATGATTATTATAACGATAGATGCACGCAACATAGTCTGCGCCATAGGGTTTTTTCCGTTATCATGTGTCAATCTTATGTACGCTGAAATTTAGCTGATAATGTTATCATGCTTTGAAATACTAAGTAATCGACCGATCATATTTGTTTTTTAAATCATTTACGAATGTGTAAAGTGTACATGATTTCACTGGCTCATTATGTGGTGCTTCTTTATACATTTTTAAGTTAAAATAAATATCCCCTTCCCCTCGAACGTGTATATATATAGTGCTGAGTACAAGATAACATTATTACCGATACTCTAAAGCCAACGATACTGTTACTATGATCCAAAATCGACTTTAATATAGACACGAAATACTTAACATCCAAATCGTACGTACTTACTCACGTCATTCCCGTCGACACCTAACCGCTATCAAAAGTAGACCATTAACGTTGTACAGTTCAAACAATAATATTTATAATAATTATTTTAAATTACGTTTCACAGTAAGTACATTTTGGTAAGAGCGTACACGAGCGAGGTTTGGACTTATAATGATCTCTTATTTATGCAATATTCCGTACAAACAATATTATTTGAAAAATGTAAAATATAGCGACTACAGGTCTTTATGCGATTTAAAAATGTATGAATACATGGCCATAGTAATATATAGTACCAACGTATTATGTCAAAAACGACGCGGTAACAAAGTTAAGTTTATTTTGAAGTTTGAATTTATTAAAAAAAAAAAATAAATAAATAAATACTTAACAACAACATGAAAACTACGTTAATAATGCCACTTGGTCGTGTTGACAACGTATCTATACCAAATCGGGCTTTTTTGAAATATCCATAAATATTATTAAGTACATAAAACTATTATACTTACTCGTATGGATTTATAAATTAACGTAATCATCAATTTTATTATTATTCTCAGACATCATTAACTTCACCGAAATTCGTCCACTCGTATCACAGAAGCGCATGTCATTACAATCAGACACACGGTGGCGGACAGACGAAAATTTTTAATAAGAGTGTACGATATAAAAACTTACGAAAAAGACGATATAATAAAACGTGTCATCAACACTACCGTCAAGTGCGTACACTATATAAAAATAATACAATATATAAATGTATGAGCGTAGTGTATGCTTGAAATAATAATAATAATAATAATAACAACAATGATAATGGAGAGTAAAAAGTGTGTATCAATATATATATATATATATATATATTTATTTATCCGGGATTTCGGAACGTGACTGGTGTGCCGTAAAATAGCCGACCACCGCCTTTGCGACCGGAGACTTGTGCGCAGCGTTAGCGACTTGGGCACGTATAATGATAATATATACAAATGCACATAAACCTGTTCGAATAAATTACTCCAAACAGATAATGTACTCGAGTGCATACATATTTCCCCGCTTTTCGATTTATATTATTTCAGTGAATATATACGCGTACCTAATGTCATAATATATACATACGAGACGAATACTCGGCGGTGTCATCTATTGTGGGGTGGTGATGTGAGGGAGAGTTACAGGATGATTTTTGGAACACCTTATTGGCCCACTTTTGTGGCTCGAAATTGCGCTTATGCGTCCAGTGATGGAATACCGAACCACACTACTGGAGCCGAACCATCAATTAGTTTTCTCGAACACGGAGTATTAAAATTCAAAACTGACAAGGGTATTAACAGACAGATTTATCTGCTATCAAGCCAAGACGCATCGAGTGTGTCGTGTGCTAGTTGCCATTCGTGACATCTATAGGTATATAAAACTTTGATACGCCCGAGAGATTTTTAAATGTTTGATTATCTTAATTGATAATTCACACGTTTTTACTTACAAATAATATGTATAATATGAGGTTAAGCAAGAGAAAAACAAACAAAACGTTTCGGCTTGCTTATAGTCGAGTAAAACCTTAATACTCGTGTTATATTATTTATATTATATGTAAAAAAAAAAAAATGTTGACCGACACTGTCGATACGTCAGGACCATATTTGGGTTGTCTACGTTTAAGCGGTCCTATTTAAATATTCAAATGGCACCACGGCGACGAGGCATAATGGAGTATTTCGGTTGCTAAGTCCGTGTTGTACAGAGCATTACATTATTGGCCGTTGGCACTAAGCTTTTTAATTTATTATTCGTGTCAGTGCGATAAATCCCGCCAACTTATATGGTGGTCGTGGTTATGGATTTGTTTTTCGTAGAATTTTTTTTTTTTACGGCGAAAATCGTGTTTTTATAACGTCGACGGGGATTTTATTTTTTGTTTTGTTTTCCTACCCAAAGGCAGCGACGGCTGCCGAGTGGACCACAGGATGTGACCAGTATAAATCTCCAGACCAGCCGCGAGCCGCCCCGGACGGATCGTTCTATATTCGTATCGTGTATTATATAATATATTTTTATTACGCCATAATAATATCATATCGCGCATCCGGAACGCAAAACTATAACGTTCTATTATAATAATATTATATCGCCGTGCGCAAGAACGTTTTCTATCCGCAACACTTCGATAGACCTATAACACGGGCCTTGGGGCCGCCACCCCGATAGCCCCGGGGTCATAATGTTATTATACATAAAATATAACAGCTATTGCCGTTTTGCATATCACGTACTGAGTATAGCTCGCCAATATCAAAATCGAACTCCGGAATTTCGACAAATCGTGGCCATTTGTTTAGCGCCGATTTCGAGTGTTATTATAGCAACTATTCACTGGGGCGAACTTCCAGAAGTTGACCAACTCTATATTATAATTATCATAGTTCGGTGTGGACAAAAAGTGAACTGGTTTTGTTTTTGTAACGATTCTCGCAATACTGCGATTTCGTAATGTCGGCCAAGGTCTTAACATTATAAAACATTAACAATATCTATGTCAAAATATTCAATTAAAAAATACCGATTTTAAATTGTAATATCAACATAAAAAATAATAAAATATAGTTGTATAGAACGCGCGTGTACGGTGTCGAATAGATTGTTGCAGATGTGCCTGGTTACAGAGATCAAAAGTGTTTGGAATATTTTTCAAAAGTTTTAAAAAGTTAAATACTCATTTATTTGGTAAATTGTTATACTCATCTCTATAAAGATTCATAACTTCTTACGTATTAATTATACTTTTATTACCTATTATTATTATCATAATTGTTACTACAATGATAATTAATGTTATTATGTTATTGATATCAAGTAAACGATAACTCTTATTCGTACATTTAATTTAATAATATCTGATACTAACGATTTCCTAAAAATGTTTATGTGCGAGTATATTTATTAAATATTGAACCAATACTTTAATATTTATAAGCATTTAAAGTTTAGGTAAACATAGTGGTGGGGAAAAAATATACGGAGTATATACTCTACTACTCCACTCCTCAAAACTTGAAAGCTTATAAATAATAAACTATATTCGTTCAATAATCGATATTTGCTTATCAACATTTTTAGAAAAATATCCAACTCCGTTAATATTACAAAATAAAAAATTAGTAGTTGATATATAGTAAAAGGTTTAAAACAAAATAAAAAATAGTAAAAATCAAATTTATGTAGATATTTTAGTTCTATGAATATTTAAGACATAACATATACCTAGTTTTATTTCTGCAGATCATAAATATGATGTGGAATAATTATTAGAGTTATAAACCGGGGAAAAATATGATTATTTGTCTGCATTATAAAATGTTAAAATAATTAAGACATTTTTCCTTTTATACGATTTTCCTGGAGCATTTATATACTTTTTGATTAACCAACCAAAAGCAAAAGCTCCATTAGGCTTATAATGATGTACTTAGCAACACGACAACGATTTGATCAGGGTGGATTGTTTGTTTAAATCATTTTAATATGTTCAAAATTAATTTAAGAGAGTTATTATAATATTTGTACAGTAAGACGACGGCATATTATGAGTTTAGTCGCATTTAATAACAGCCGAGTATTCGCTATCCTGGATTAACATACTATACTGGATTTTGGGATAAAGTTGAAAAAGTGTACTTTCATTACAAATAGAAGTTTCTCGTGTTTAAAATCAAAAATCATTATGAAACACTGCACTATGACAACTATGTACCTACATTGAATTTTAATATATGATATAAAAATGATTCGTTAATTTTTTTTTTAGTTAATTGTTCGGTTATCGACGTTTATATACGTTTTAAATTATAATCATATTATATAATGATATTTGTAACTATTGTTTGTTTGTACATTTGAATAGTCAATTGTAATGACCCGTGGTGTAGTTTAGTTTAAAAAAATAAACATTTATATAAAAAAAGTATTCATAAACCTTCAGATGCAATGTAATTTCAAATAGATTATTTTGTATGCACAACAAAAAATGTAAAGTCGATTTCTGACGTTTTTCAACAGTAACGTTAAGACAGAGTACGTCGTAATTAAATGGCCTGTTTACAATATAAACACGAACATTTCAAGGTATAATAATTTATTATACCTTGGAAATTCTGGAGACGAGTATACTGCAAAGATAATGTGTTTTCAATAATTCTTTAAAATAAAAAAATTATCAATCTTAGCACTACAATATACTTATTTTTATCCATTATGTTAAAATTTCATATTTATGATTTTTAAATTGTTTTATGAAATATACGTTTGCACGTATTTTAAAGTCATATATGGTGTTCAAATGTCATATAAGTGATTTACGAAGACAACACATATTAAAATCACGTCCCCGTAAGTAGACTTCAGAAATAATTTATCGCACAAATAGATAGGAACATAAAAAAAATATCAACTTATAAATAAATAATATATATATATATAATATTTATAATATAAATTCAGTTTAGAAATAAGATAGTGAGGTACAATAAAAATGATTTTTGAAAAAAATAATTATCATTATAAAAAATATTTACAAGAACATTAAACAACTTTTCAAGAAAACGAGTATTTACCTTAAAAAAACCAGGTATTAAAATAATTATTACTGACTTATAAATATTGTATTAAATTTGATGTACGTTTTAGTTCTTGTAAAATGTCATAGTTGTATTTAAGAAACTTGGAGACATAATCAATTTACCTTGGTTTACTTAAAAGTGAATTTAAAGCTTGCATGTAAATTAGTAATTATACAAGTTCCTTCATTAGGAAAACACAATTTCAGTATTAATATAAAATGAATACATGTCTTACAAAGAATATGCAAGTAATCCTTACACGTTTCACATAAATAACTATTATATACAATTTATATATAATTTATTATTTTCATTTTTTTTTTAAATTTCTCAAGAAGTATACCTACTTGAGGATTTAAATATTAACTCAGATTTAAACTTAAAATTAGAATTTTATGAAAGTATATTATAACATTTTAAATATACTCATTGTAATAATTAGTTTTCATTATGAAATGTTTTTAACTACCTAACGAACACTACATTTTAAAACAACTGTATTACGTTGTTGTTAATAAAATTTCAACTGCACAGCTACTTAATTTGTAATGGAAAAAACATTAATAATATTATGCCTTATACATTTATTAAATTGAAAATAATTATATTGTGAATATGTTTTTAACTATAAATTCATTAACCAGAATCATTATTGTGAACTTAAAAATTTACATTTTCTCAGCTACCTCATAGTTTTTTAGCGGAAGTTGTTATTGCGTAGTAAGAAATTCTTGACGATGTCGTCCGAATAACAATTTCTTAATTATCAAATGTTGTGGAGAGAAAAAAAATAATTTATAAGCTGTAAAGAACTCTCAAAAATAGGGCGTAATATTATTTATAGATAAAATGTAAGTACCTACAATATAATTATAGTGACACATACGAATCATAAGTAGCGTATCAATATTTTATCGATTTACAATTAGCCGCAGAGACTTAACCGTGTAAAATAGATTTAATATACTTATATACACGTATAGGAAATATTAGATGCTATTAAAAAAAAAACTAAACCTCTTTGTTTCGCACATGCCTTCACAAGATGGGTTAATAGGTCCTGATAGTTATAAAAAATAAAATTGTATTTCAATATTGATCTAGTCATCAGAATAAAATCAATTTCAGTTTAAGGACATTTGACTGTGATAGGTATTTGGTGGTGCATACAGGAGCACGAATATAATTATACTAGTGCAGTGTGCGCATGTCATACAAATTACAAATTCTACAAATTTCTAAAACCACATTTTACGCAACAGTCGCACGTTATATCCTTACGTTACAATAATAATATACATTAGGTACAACTACGCGTAAAACATCGTTAAAATAATAATTATAATAAACGAGAACACAATACATATTATACTAGGCATACGTATAATAATGATATGACATAATAAATAAACGCGCGGGCCACGGAGACATTTGGCTCCGCGATCGCCGCATGACAATAAATCTCGGAGTGGCACACGCGATTGATATATTCAGGGTCTCCCGTGTTCGATCCCTCTGCGCTCGGCTCGCTCCTCCGTCGTCATCACCGTCGTCGTCTTGGTCGTCCAAGTCGTTTATCCTGTGCGCGCGTGCGGCTTGTTAACAACGCACTGGGAACCGCGCCAGACATTTAACCGCCGCCGCGCCGAACGCTAATAAAAATGCATCGCTCATCGGGTACTGCGCGCACTGCCAACATATTATCGTCGCCGCCATCTCGCGAGACGCCGAGCGTTTCTTGTATCTACTACATGTACATAATATTATCGTACATGTGGGTGGGCGGATATGTGTGTGATGTAAGTTGTGTTTAACAGCGTACAGTCTCGGGGAGTTTGAATCCCACAGAAAACAACAACAACAACAGTAATAATAATAATAATAACAATAGTGGCGGTACAGTAACACTATAATAATACATACTTTTGAATCGTTGAAAGTTTTCGATAATCAAACGCATTATCCGGAAAAGAAACGAAGCGATTTGAATGCGTTAGACTTATATATATATATATAAATATTTCATAGTGAACTCCATAACAAACAATAGTAAATTTCGTTTTTTTACGCGATAAAATATAAAACACTGTTCAAAACGCGTTCACGATTTGTACGCCTTCAGAATCACTGCTAAGTCAATCGAAATATTTTTAAAAGTTTGTACCTTGAATATTAAATTTTATCTAAACAAGAGTTTAGAAAAATCGGTAATAAATTATGAAACAGAAAACAAAATATATTTAGTCAACTACGCAAAAACGATTTATAAAAATTTTTTTTTTTTTTCAAGATTGAAAGTATTTGCTAATCGAATCGAACTGTAAATACATTCAATGAAAATCATTGTCAATGTTCATTTAACAAAAAAAAAAAAAAATTTATAGCACATTGCATTTATATATTTATAAACATAATATGAATATATTTAAACGAATCGTTATCAGCACTCTTTTAAGTAAAATATAAATGTTGTATTTGTCGTTATTTAATAACAACTTTCATCAATCGGTTAATTAAGTTTTGGGATAAAATTGTTGATATTTTGTATAATTAATAAATAAATTGAATATATTTGTTTTTTACACAACTAAAAATCATCAAATTGCATGGGTTTATGACATTTTTAATTCTTGTTATTTATTTGATTAAATAATCAATTTTAAATGTAATTATAATATTCAACTTTGTCTCGTTGTAAATTTATAAAATCTCCAGTCTTTTAAAACTAGTTAATTAAGTATTATATGCTAATTAATAAAATATTCTGTTTGTCAAGTAAATATTAATGTTTTGTTCATGAAAACTTCGTTGATACAATAAAACTTACTCGTATTTTATGCTAATAATATTATATTATACGGTCAACTCATACCAACGGCCACTCATTGGTTTATTTTGTTTGAAATATATTATAAAATAAAATAAAATATTTATAATTGCCACTTGATAGAATGGTTTGGAAATATTTTGCGGTTTGAATCTTATATTATATATTGTAATCGGAGTGTCCTAACTTGGACTATCTCCGGACCGACGACTGTGTTCCATTTCGTATTTAAACTGCAATAAAATTATTAATTCCGAGGCTGTTAGTTCGTACGCTTGCTACTAAATTGAACTCCGTTTGACTGTTTGTTTTTCTCGTTTGTTTTTGGTTTTTCCACTGAACACCAGCCTCCGGTTTTAAAATGTTGTTCTTAAGAATTGATTCATTGCGTAAATACCTACACATACGCATTTCTGCGAGGCTGGCACTACCAAACGGAGATTATTATTATTTTTATCAATTACGAATATACACTCACACACACGTAATATACTATGTATATACGTGTTGTAGTTATTAGTTTTCGAGCTCGATTCACGGGAGATATTACAAATGCCGTTTGGGTTCTGTATACACACATTTATGTATAATATATTATGTTGTGGAACTGTGAGGGAGTCATCTATATTCGTCGTGTGTAAAGGAGAGGTTTATTACGTGGTGTATAATATACAACTGGAAACCTGTACCGCCGGTGTTTCGACATGTATATAAATGTAGGTACCATATATATATATACAATTTTGTGTGTGTATGTGTGTGTAAGTACGTCGTGTGAGAGAGATCTGAAAATTCGACTCGGGGAAAAAAATAAAGGAAAAAGGAGAGGGCAAAACGAGATAAACAAGAGTGCAGAGCGACAGAAACAAAGTAAATAAAAGACCCGGTGCGAGTTTGCGTGCAGAACACTGCAGGCTGCAGCAGAGGGACGGCGACGGGTAGCTCTATACATATATAGGTATATATATATATATATATATATTATATATATATACAGATATGTTTGTGTGGGTTTATATCCGACAAAGCCCGAAGTAACTAGGAGAGAGAATATAAATCCTCTTTAGGCTCTTATAACTTTGACCAACAACTACAACAACAACAATAACAAAATAACAAAACAAAAAAATTCACAAGATATGTCAAGTCTGTGTCGGTTGTCGCAAAAAAAAAAAAAATAATAATAATGTAACATGTATTGATGGTAAAGATGCGTCTTACATATTATATTATATTGTCATGTCGTGTACTGCGGTCGTATTTTTCCGGTGAACCGGATTTAATCGGCTTTTAAAGGACAAAGAAGACGCGGTGGAAGAAAGTTGCTCATTGTGTGTATTTAACGGACAGCGAAAGTAGTTAGCGACGACGAATGTTCATTGCTGCGAAACTGTATCGTGTAAACTGTACAGTCTCTTGTGCCAGTGTGTATTTTTTCCCCTCAAATTTATTAACAGGGATTTTCGTTGATAAAGTCCTTATATATTATGGTGTGAGTATATTTACACACACACATACACACATACCCCCTGCAGTAAATTTGACCAAGAGAGGATTCAGTATAATATATATATATATATATATATCTGCTGTCAAAGCTCCGCTCCAAATGTTTTATGCTTGTTAAAGTTTTGATGACTTGGCCGAAGTCATTAAAATCCGCTCGGGAGAATGCCCGCATGCATCTTTTTTTTTTTTTAACTCTTACACTCTTCTTCTCCGTTTTGCCTCTCCCGTTTTTTTTTTTTTTTTATTTTTATTGCCAATAGTTTAGCAGAAAAATTCAGGAAGTCGACACTAACGTTGTTCACCAACAGTTAAAACGTTGATTAAACGTTCGGGTACGTGCGCCGCTAGATACATATACTCGTGGTAAACAAAACACACAATTGCTTATCGTCTCCCGGAGGTTATACTGTTTTTATTTGTTGAAGCAATTTTTCATTCCGGAGTTACCAAAAAAACGCGAAAAATGTAATTTTTACTATTTCTCAAGTAGTTCTAAATTGAACGCGTTTCGGGCTCATGTTTAAAAATGCCACCGTTCAAATTTCTCTCCATGTCTCCGTATTTAACCACAAAATTCTATATCTATAAATTTATAATTATCATTATATAAATATATATATACCTACTTTAAGTTATGTTTAAACATTCAACAATTTCTACGCACCTATTCAAATCAGATGAATATGTTCGCAATAATACGAGTTAAATACTATTTTATTGTTTGATTTACGTCCAAAATTATCTTATTTAATTGGAATTGTAAACATAATTGAAATTGACCTACAAATCGCAGTCCCGCTAATATTGTCGCACGTATTGCAGTTTTTGTCTCTAGCTAAAATGTAGATTGCTTTAATGATTAAGTTTCCTTTGTTAATAAAATAATAAAAAATATTTTAAATTATATTTATTTAAAAGATAAATAATATTTGGACTATAATGTAGCATTTTATATAAATGCAAATTACTCTGCCATATAAAGCTTTTAATGTTTTTTTTTTTAATGACCGTTTAACACTTATTTGTGTTTAAAAATCGGATGAAACTGTACTCTGAACTTCATCATTCAAAGAACCAAATAGATAAGGTAAAAGTTATGAAAAGCATACAAATTGAATTTCAGACGTTACAAAATGTTCAAATACAAATATAAAGGTTTGTATCTATCGCGTGCAGTATATAAATGTAAGTAAGTACTTTTCATAATAAAATAATAGAAGTACATATTATATTAGTTCTGTTTCCACCACCATTACAACGAAATAACCTTTTGGTTAAATGTATTTTAGAGTTAATATAATTTGATACGCATTAGTCTGATGTATTGATATAAGTCTTGAGAAAATGAGAATACAGTTTTTTTTTATTTTGATAGTAGTAGGTAATCCCTTTTAGTGTACACCTATAAATATTTTATTTTTCATTTGATAAAAATTTTGTAGAATAATAATTTATGAATAAGATACTTACGTTATTAAAACTTTTTTTTTTATTACACTAAAATATTCATATGCTTATAAATAAATATATAAATTAAAAATTTGTAAATTAAAATAGGTACATTTTAAATCATTTTACGTTGCTTTTGAAATATTTGCAACTAATATTATATCTCTGTTAATTTATCAGACTGAAAATTATCAAATCTGATTGGACCTTTTTATCAATCAAACTTTCCTTTATTAATGAAACGCAATTTAAAATTAACTCGAGTGATTTTAACACAGAATAAAGTTTATTTTGTCAATAAGATTCTCCAGCTTAGGATATCTATAACTAGAGATAATAAATAAACATACATTTTTTAGCTTATTGAGTTCGATTTGTAAATTAATGAAGAATATTTAATATGTATTGTTATTTGTATTGATTACGGTAAATCATACTATTTATTATATTTTATAAAGTCATATCATGTTCTGTAGGATATTTTATATTGATCGATCTCTGTACTTGAAAATTACAAAACTACGATGTCGAAATCGAAGATACTGTTTGAGGGACATACGGCGCCAAAAGTCAAAGAATAGTTTCCCATATTCCGGAGCTGTTTCGATCGTTACGAATAGATTCGATATAGCCCTGTTTTCGGTCGTAAACATAATGATGCGGATGAAATCGATTCTCGGCGGAATATTATACATATAATAATAATGTTTATACGCAATCCAAAAGGTGTACAATAATATTATAATATAATATTATGTTGATATCATATTATGTGTAATACCTACATGTACAGTATACAGGCGCACGGGCCGTATAGCAGCACAGCATCATAATAATATATGATATCTACTATCCAGCGGTCGGAATCGTACGAACGAGTTGGTTAATTAATTTGTCCGAAAACGGAAAGGCAGTACGAAAAAAATCGACCGTCTCTCGAACGGACCGAGACCCTGACTGCGCGGCGGCGATGGCGGACGCGAACGGCGGGGCGCCGCGCGACCGCGTGTATTTCATTCGTTTATCTCGGACGGCGGCTCGCGACGTGCTTCCATAACATTATACACGCGCATAATAATATTATTATTACACATTATACTGTATATACAGTGTCACGGCGGCGGCGGCGGATCGAGTCCGTGCAGTTTGCGCCCGACAGATAAGAAAAGCAAGACGACTCCGTCCCGGCGGAGAGGTACGCGGTCGTCGGGTTGACAGTGCGTACGGCGGCGGCGTGGTGTATACGTATAATATTATAGTGTGGTGTAGTGCGGCGCGACGGAGTGACGGAGAGGGTATACATGACCGGTAATAACAACTGTGGCGGCGATAATAATGCAGCGGAGTGCAATACCAGCGGTGATAATAATAATAATATTATAACAACAACTTACTGTAATAATAATAACATTCCTACTTTGCACCGCCGTAGTGTTTATGACGGCGGAGGGACGACGACGAGGAGTGCAGCACGCGATATTGCATTTAATGCGTTTTCAGTTTTCAACTATACATTATGTAGTTGTAGAACGTGTTATATACGGCTAGTTTATAAAGTTTATCTGCGAACCGTATATATTTTCAGAGTACCTACCGCCGCCCACCACTACTACCTACTTACGCTTCGAAAACTCGCAGCGCCGCCCATAGGATTACGTCAAGTTCCGCGACGGCCGCTCGCACGGCTAGAGACCCGGAGTAAATGCGCGAGTATGCGACGGCGTAGGCCGGCTATACATATATACGTACACAAGTTGTGTATAAAATAATATATTATTATGGCCTGCACGTGCGTATATCGTACACCGAATTTTATAGTGTTGCTGTTCGATGATCGCCAGCCGATGATCACTATTCGGAAGAAGCAATAAAAAAATACTAATACACTCGAAACAAACAATAATTCTTTGATATTTATATAATATCGTAAAAAAATTGCCGATAAAACGTTTTTGTTAAACAAGTGTATACAGCTGACGTTATCCTGAAAAATAACTCGGCACCAACACTTATTATATTATTTTATCGCGATTCTTATACGGATAACGCGATATTATATCCAATCTATATATCCAGTGTGTCATTAGGCGCTGTTGAAATTAATTCGAAAACTTTTGTGTTTAAACTGCGTTCGATTTTGTCATCATAAACTGTCAAATCATCTAATTCTTTATATTGTCTTTAGGTTAAAGGCTCTATTTGTGGTATCGACACTGGAGGATATAGATTAAATTAAATTTGTATACTATGCTAAACGTGAATAATAAAGGATATTCCAAAATTATTGATCCGATTAAAAATAATAATAATACGTATTTACTGTGTAGTCTGTATAATTAAAAGTTAGGGTAATGTTTAAAGGTTGCAATTAAGTCAAGTTTTGGTTACTTACTATGTTTACAAATGTTCAATGTCACCACTATAACTTGTATTTAAGAAATAGTAAAATGTTTAAAAACCTGTTGAAGTATGTCGACCTTTATCAGGTTGATACCATTACAGGCGAATATTTAGTTCATCGATATCCCTCGGAAAGGGAAAGTACATAAGCTGAGTCTTTTATGTACACACAAAGAAAAAAATCGAGGACTGTGAAGTCTAGAGAATAGGTCGACCAAGGGAAAAGTGCTTGGATAAAACAAATACATATATAATATATTAATAGAGCTTAAATGTGTGCCACTGTGCCATGTACGTAATGAATATTACATTAAACACTTGTAAATATAGTCATAAAAACCTAATGTAATTCCTAACCTTTAAAAACTAATTTTTAATAACTCAAATAGTCAAATGTTACAATGTGTATATATATACTTAAATTTAATTAAAAATAAATTCTGAAATAATCTGTACAACACTAATATTGGTAAATGTCGAAAATGAAGTCTTAGACAAATGTATGTGAACTCGTGAAGTATAGTATACCTTTTTGAATCCCTATTTTATTATTTTAATTTATGTTTAAAAATATACTATACAATATATAATGCAATTCATCTCTATAATTTTAAGTGCACGTTCTTAATGCATCGTTTTATATTAAAATTTATTAATAATTAATCGTCTCTAACTAAACTTAAAGTTATTATGACATCAGTTTTACAAAATACCAGGTGCGATGTGCCTATGTATTACGTCACTTACTAGATCTTCTGTAGCTCTGCCATGTGAACTCTCAATTCTCTCAACTATGATATTGTACCAAATATATTCTTACCTGCAAAAAAAAAACAAATGCGTTTAAGTACATTTTCGTAATATTAATAACGTGTGCTTGAACAAATCCGGAATACATCATAAATTAATAATTTCAATTATTTTCTATAATTTTTTTTTTTATCAAATTCGTATTTCTACGGAATTAAACATCTTCTGCCGTAGTGGTTTTACAACGACCAACGAGGAATAATTTATACATTATACTAGGTACACATAAATTTGATGTATTTTGTATGCGACGGTCGTTATTATTATACGACTTGAACACCGTTACGTAGTTACGTTTTGTTATTATATGTACAGATAACGGACGGTTTCGCACCGGTCGCCCACTTTATAAAGATTATATTATTACATGATATTTTGGAAAAAAATAATGGTACAACATTTTTATGTTAACTAGAAATATTATTATATTGTATGTTGTGAATGTTGTCGGATGGTCAACGTTAATTTTCGTTCCGAAAGCTGATGATGCAAAAACTGTCATTAATGATAATCGATTATTTTTTTATTTAAAAATGTAGATGTTATTAATAATTATTGATTATTAAGAATCGTAAAATGCTCGTTCTTTTGTCGAATAAGCGAAACATTATTAAGCAAACGATCATAATATTGGACGTGTGCATTTTTGTGCATTTAAATTTTTTGTTTTGAAGCGAATTTGCACCACGCGCATACAAACAAATGGAAAAATGGAATGCGCGAGCCCTTTAAGAACACTATAAGAATTAGCTTATACCACCCAATATTGTTTAAATTATTGTAAATATACGATGCAAATTACAATTAAATACAATAATATTATGTATAATAGATCGAGATATATTCAAATTATATGCCTATTTATACAATATACATGATCGAAAAAACTATATGTTTTACGTATTTCTGTGGATTTTTTACAACTCAATCGCATCGGGAATCAAGATTCAAGATTGTTATTGTACAATTTAAAATCATTCAAGATTAGTTGAGATGAAAACAAGAAAGAACTTTGAATTCAGTCGTTTTAGTTTTCTTGTTTATGCATCTTATCGCTGAATACTTCAAAATATATTATAGTAGAGTACGTCGATAAAACTCAAATTTCCACCTCATCTTTGAATTCTTAATGTAGAATACCAACTACATCAGCAATATCACAGTACATTTATTTAAACTACAAAACGTAAAAGAGTTGTCAACAAAATGCAAGTGGTATATATTTTATTTTAGTGTCTATAATATTATTATTATTATTGTTACAGGCCAATATGACTTAAAATTATTTAACTTTAAAGATATATTTTCATTGTGTTAATGTAAATAACACAGAAACAAGTCCATCGGATAACGCCCACAAAAAATGGCAAATTTTATATTTAAAGTAATTAGTTACCGTTAGAAAAAAATAAGTCTTAGAGGAAAGTATGAAAATTAATTAAACGAATGTAGTGCATTCCAATTCTGTTTATTTTAATTTGATTTCGGTAAGAATTATTTATGTGGAATATTTTCATGAAAACAAAAATTTCGTAAAAATAATTAATAAATAATATATAGATTTCAAATAACTATAGTAAAAATCTGAAAGATAATCTAAACATATTTTGTAAAATAATGTCATGCCCAAAAAATGCCATTACAAGTATTTTTTGAAAATTTCAAGTGTCTTATCAAATTAAAAATCACATTATTGTAAATTGTTTGCTCCGCTCAGAATTTAAAACACAACAATGCATATTATTATAAACGTTAGACCTACTTGCGAGATATCGGAAAATTAGACTGCGCGACAAAGTTAAATTGCCCATCTAATAACATCGTGTTATCATGATTTTACAACTGAAACTCTAAATTTATTTTACATTATTTTATAAAACTACTAGTGGTAATTTTGTTTTATCATAATAAAAATCTTTATATTACGAAAACAGTGCATCAACAGTACATCAACGTAATGCAGACGCACTAAATTATTATTTTTGTGACCCAACAATGTTGCGTTACATTATTTTCACGTTTGTGGTTTATTGAGAACACAATAACTCACTTACTGGCTGGATTAGCGATAGTTTTGCCTTTATAATATCTCCCTAAAATTATTGTTATTAAAATAATACGTATTCGTATTATTATAATTTATTAATTATACATAAATTATGATAATCTCTAACAAGTTGATCGAATTACATTATACATTTATAAAATTAATAATACAACGCATATACATCTAGATTATATTGATGTCCTGTAAAACGCATATAGCTCTGTCAATTAATAACCACTGACTAAAATATAAATTTATATTATTTTAACGTTAGATAATTATTATTTAAAAACTATTTATGTTTTACATTTGTTTTTAAATACAACTATAATATAAAATTATCAAGGAAAAAAAAATATCGTTTACTATTTTTAACATTAGTTTTTAAGTTTTATACGTTTTTGAATGGTCATAGATTTTAAATTTCATATTTTTAAATAGAAAATTGTTTGAGTGTTACGATAATGTGGTATCAAAGTAGATTTTAAAATAATTAGTAAATTAATTGTATCTTATATATATTTAAAGTGTTGATGAAGTGGTGTACCTACATTTTGCAGAGAACCCTTGTGCAACTTTCTAACACTCATAATATAAACTTTAAGTACTTAAAAATTATTAACTCATTTTAAATTACATCTTTATGTGTCGTATCGTAGTATTTTGTAAAAATATTCAGTTTTAAAAAATTCCGATATTAAAAATATACGTGTTGTGATTCAAAAACGATAAAACTTTAAAAATTAAAAAAAAAATCATAACACAAAAAAATAAATACACAATATCGTAAAAAAACGTCATCGGTTATCGTAGTAGGTATTCAGTGTTCGTATAATATTATTATTTGAAAGAATTGCCCCGTTTACGCGGCGCTCGTCAAAAAAAATACGAATCGAAACACTGTCCGGGACAGACCGCTGCTGTTGCATATTATATTATTCTGTTGTTATCGTACGAGTGTGGCATAGCCGCGGACCCGTGGGCACGACGGAATCGATAATTCCGTTTCCGGGGGACCGCCGTTGAACGGGGAAACAATAAAATGGCGTTATGTGCGTAGAGGAGAAAATCGACGTCCAGAAACCCGTCGCATACGGCTTAACGTTATATGTATACACTGTATACATATATATATATTTATATGTGTGTGCATAATATGCGATGTAGGCACGCGCGCGGTACACTCCGGTCCACGGGATTTCGCGTGTCTGCGTATAATAATAATACGCGCAGTTAAACGCCACTGGACCGACTCGGATCCCGCATAATATACAATGCCGTCGAACGTTTTCGGGATTAATAATTACCTATATACACGGGTATAATAACGGTACGATATACTATTTCGTCCGGGTTTAGGGTCGTCGCCGAGTCGTCCGTTTCGTTTAGTCGGGGCGGCGCATGCGGCGGTCCGTTCGTTCATTTCACGAACGCGATTTTTTTTTTTTTATGCCGAACGCGACGTTTTTTAACTACACCATGATGCATATTATATACTATATGTGAACGGGTTACACGTTGTAATTTGCTATATATTAAAATACACGTCTCACGATAAGAGGCTCGTTCGCCTTTTTCCCAGTATTGTCCGTACTTGAATAAACATATACAAATTGGACTTTTCGGGGTCGCGGAGCCGCCAAAATCGCAGGTGGTCGACGGGCTTATCCACTTATAATACATTATGCACGCGTTTAACGGTAACAATAACAACAACAACAACAATAGAAATATTTATAATAATCATGTGTGTCAACAGTATATGTAAATTATTATTATACGCGTACTTCGTAATATAATGTTATACTTGTATATAGATTATATGATTATTGCCGATATACGATATACGATAAGAAAAAATGACAGAGTGTTTATCCTTATTTTTCGATGTGTATCTTCTTCATCCACGTACGATTTCTTAATATTTATTTAAATGCGTCCTTGTATTATTACATCCGTGCGGTGTCCTGATAATTTTCTCTAGACAAATGCCGTTATTATTATTATTTTCATTATATTATGTTGTTATACTTGTCGACACTCGGTATAATTTATCTGGTATTTAAAAATGAAGACTAAAATTGCTACAGAACGTAAATATGAAACGTTGTCTATGGAAAATTTCGATAGGATTTTTATGCTAAATGTGCCAAGTACAATTTAACATATTATTATATTGTATTTAAATAAAACACAAAGTATAAAACGTTGGCTTATCCAATTTGGGTCCGAGATAACATTCATGATAATATTAAACTACTTATTGGGTCTGACTTTGAAAACTTAAAAGTATTGATAGTAATGTTATACCTAAATTAAATCAATTTATTGAAGTACTAAATAGAACTGTAAAAACCGAACTATCGGGTTACATACAAATAAGAAAGGGACAGAACAAAAGAAAAAATGTCGAAAAATTGATGGGTAAAATTAATTGATTTAACTTTGTAAAAGCTCTATCTTTTAAATTTTTACCAACCATGTGAATTTGTTTAACCATTTTATACCATTGTATACCATTATATAATTATTTACTGTAAATTAGAAACTCAAAAAAAAATTATTCATAGGTAGGTGTGTTGTAATTTATAGATCACCGACAATCCTATGACTGTAAAAATGAAAAGAGAAATGTGTTTTCCGTGGACCCAATTAGAGTAGTCCTTGAAAAATTGTGGGACTCAACTAGTATACTATATGAAAAACACCGGGACCTACTAGACTAAAATATAAGGGCCTTAACCAACTAGTATAGCTGTATAGTGGATTTTAATATATCAATGACCTGGTGTCAATACACGGAGTCTGTGATAATTCAACACTACTTCGGCATACTTCGGTATATCTATAAGCATAGGGACGAAGGATCATAATCCTATCATTTTGCAAAGTTGTCAAATAAATTTACATACGGGCAGGACTCTGCTATAATATGAAACAATAGGCACATATTGAAAATATTTATAATATAATATTATGTAGATATTTTATAATCAATTATAATGTCGTAATGCGGTGGTTAACAGCATTGAAGTGCTATTGAAAAATATTGCGTAGATACCACTATTTTTGTTAAATCACTTAAGTTAACCTGCCACAATGACTGCAATCACTACTTTGTAATATTCGGACCATTCAGCCAAAATATCATACAATTGTAATATTGCACGGACCAGCAATAATATACCAATAAAATCATATTATATATTAAAAATATATAGCAATTATATATATTTATTTGCTAATGATCACTGATCATTGATTAGTGAACAAAAATTCAAAAATATCATGGTTGTGTAATGTCGCATTTTCGTGGAATATTGTATTGATGAATTATTTAAATATATGAAAGATACAAATTGCAGTTTGAGTTAATAAGAAGTTGCAAATATTAGAAAAAAACTCGTAGACTTGTAATTTTCACCGATGAATAAAAAGTAAAAATATATTTAAATCATTTAATATTATATAGAACACTGGAAGTTATAAAAAACTACAAGACACTTTCAACTATTGAAAAGATAAATCAACTATCAATAGTTACAGTACAAACGTTTTTATTCACTTAACATAAAAAACGTCAAAGTAAAATATTTATTAGCATTCTTGTTTTTTCTTATTTATTATTTTATATAATACCTAGTCAATACGATAAATTAATTTTATAAATAATTGCTATATGTATACTATCTTAAATTACATTTCATTTTCTATAATGTTTGGATTATTTACGTTTACTGCAGTAACATATTTTTATATACAGTGAAACCTTTAAATACCAGACACCCTCAGTCGCTGAAATGTTGTCTAATATTTTGAGCGAGAGAGGGTAATGAATAATGTACAATATCAGAATATATCTTGGAAATTAAACATATATTATGAATATTTCTATTATTTATAAGTATAGATGTACTTATATGTTATTATTTAAAAAACAAAATTATTTTTTTTTAGCTTTTTAATAATAATATGTCAATTACATATAAATGGATACACTGAATGAGACAAATGACTGATAAGATAAATCATAATTAATAGTATAGTGGTGTTTAAATGTACTTTGTAATAAAATATAACGGTGGTGTACACTATTAAAATATTATTATTAGTTATGTTAAGTTTTTATTTTTATATTTTATAACATTATATATTATGTATTTGCTTATATTATCATAATATCATTTGATTATGTATGTCCTTTGTTCAGATTCTTTATTATTAAATTAATGATATATGATATATCTGTGAATATTGCACAATTAAATTTAACAATTAATATTGTGATACGTGCAGTTAAATATAATACATAATAAACATATATATTATATGCGTTTAAAAGTTTTGTTATTTAATTCAATTTTATTTTTATTTATTTTTTTGATATTAAAAATAAGTTACGTTTCAATATGAAGGATTTTTATTAACTGTTAGTATATTGTTTCAACGTTTAATTAAATAAAATAGGAAGTTTATCATAACAAATACAAAGTATCTATGAAGGAAATATGCATTTATCTTTTTATTGAATATTTAAAGTAATAAAACGTTTATAAATCATAAAATAATATATATTTTATTTATATGCTTGCGTAATAGAATAAAAATGTTCAGAAGATAACGGAAATTCATTATAAATTATAATACGATTATATATTAGTATGTAGTGTGTAGATTAAATTATATTAATTATTTATTCTTTAAAGGAATACATTTTGATTTTATAATAAAGCTAAAAAGTTTTAGTTTTCCAGCTATTGAGAGAAAAGTAAAGTTTTAGTTTAAACATAATATAAAATAATAAGTTGTGATTTAATAATAATAATAATAATAATATAGTTCATGTTTAATAGAAAATACGTTTACATGAATCGTGTGCAAAACATACAATGTAATAAATATATTATTATAGGTGATTTATTAAAACTAAAAACATAGGAAAGAAATGCATATTATACAACAAAACATTAAATACGTTACAAGACGCGTCTCTGTATTTCATAATATGAATTTGGGTTGTTTCATTTTAGTCCGAAGTGTTACACATTATTATGTCGGAAAAGAACTATAATAATAATATAATATATTATAATTCTATATAGTTTGATGTCAGCTGAAATGGACCCTTGTCGGTCGTTGGTATATACACTGTCTTCAGTCTTGTGGGGGTAAAATAAAAAAAAAAAACGAAAAAATGTGAGCAAACAGGGAGAATAGAAAAAATATAAAAACCCATCTCGTCGGTAATAAATTTGCAGGTGAAAAAGGTGCCAAGCAAAAGTCACGTATCGCCCGGAGCGGAAACGGAGATGATGAATTCTCGGCGTTCTCGTATTTTTTTCTCCGCTCCCTCTCGCCAATATAATACAGCTCTCGCCACTACCCGCGAGCACACGCACCGTTTTTCGCACGCACATGTCGAACGTATAAAATATTTGTTTTATTAAATTTTCGTCTTGTCCACTTTGTAACTTTTACAGTTTGCAACGGAGATCGAACGGACGTACGTGTGCGCATGCGTTGTTGTTACTGCCGTTGTGTTACATGTAGCCACCGTCTATCTCAGAAGCAAATTACGTAAAAATTCAAACCACAAAAAAAGGTCGGGGTTCTTATAGTGGTGCAGCTTTATATATATATATATATTATAATGATATACCGTAGATAGGTATATAATATAAAATATATATTATCATGTCGTACACTGACGGCCTTTGACTGGGCGTCCGCCGGGAACGTCGTAATACAGAAAGGAATCATATTAGTTGCATATATTCAAATATTATATGTTTACCTCAGAGGGATGTATGGTAAACAAAAGCACTAACGCCATCGTACACACGCGAATCAAACTAGATCGGAGGGAACGAGAAATGTAAACGGATTATGTATACGCAGTGTGACAAAGGATATTCGCTCCTTCGGGGTTTAACGGGACTTTCTTGGAATTGATGGAACGGAATAATAGGAGTCGCTACAATTATATACATATAGAAATAAAGAGAGAAAGATAGATAGATAGATAGAGAGAGAGAGAGAGAGAGAGAGAGAGAGAAAGATGAAAGGCCTTAACACTAAACACTGATTAAATCGTACATTATTTAAGTTTTTGAAAATATTTTTCTTATACGATTTTAAGTTATATGTAATAAAACAAAATGTTTGAAAAAAAAATTTTTTTATGTTTATTTTACATTCCAAATCGTATATTTCGAGCTGTTAATAATAAGGGAGCTATCTATATATAAGTATTTAAAGTTTAGATAGGTAGTGTTAAGTCGATCAACGAGTACTACGTAAAATGTTGGTGTATAACTCCATTCATCTAAGCTTTAAATTAATCTAATTAATTGTTCGTTCAAAGTTTGATTTATATGTATTGAATATTCCAAGAAATATTTTGCTTAGTTTTATAAAATCAATAATGTCTTTCAAAAGAGTAAAAATATAAATAATTTAACAATAAGAAATTGTAAAATTAATTGTATTTTTAAAAATATTGTTTCTAATGGAATCAACATTAATAATATTTTTATTAGTATTATAAAAATAATACTAAAAAAAATGTTGAAAATGGCTTTGTTGAACTTATTAATACCTAACCTAACTTAACCTATTGTATGTTATTGTGTTACGCATTTTAAAGTTTTATCAAAAATATATTTGAATTTATACTCAGGTACATAAAATATATCTATAAAATACAAAAACGAATATCGATAACGTCATGGATACATTTATTCTGAAAGCTAATGCTAATTAACTACTAGTTTGACATTCTATTTTTCGGTAAAACATTTTTAAGAAAAAATTTCTGCTTTGTGGTTTGTATTAAAAATGTATGCTGTAATTCAAAATAATAGAATATAATTAATTTTCCTTAACTTAGACCTTATTGCTTTGATCATTTTCAGAGGCATACTTTTTAAGTAGAAATCATTAAATTTAATTTTAAAACAATGAAGATATATTGATATTGCATTGTGTGAACTAATAAATGTGTTTAGCCGTAGAAATTAATTTGGTTTTAATAATAATTTAACAGACACACTGTAACGACTCGCTTTTAAAACTAAATACACTTATTATTAAGTTTCTTGAAGATTATTCTGTGGCACATAATGTAATGCATACATAGTGTAATATAAATAATTTATTATTATTATTATTACTATACATTTAGATCGAACACTACTTTTATTACTATTATACTTCACTGTACACGCGTTTGATGTAAATGTTGTACCGTATATAATAATATAATATTATGTCTCGAGTGAAGAAAAAAACTTTAGGTAACTTATTTAGAAGTTTTTTTACAAAATAATATTTCACATATGATATTTATAATATATATATATATATATATACATATAATATATATTATATATTCATTTATGATTTTATGAGTATATATTTGTTTACGTCATATTTAGAATGCGTAAACTGTTTATTACGCATATGAATTCGAACAATGTCTTTGGATCAAAATTCATAACCACGGCAATGAGCGCGAATGCCTCAGTAAGTATACTTAACCCTTGTAATGTGTTCGTATATAAGTACTATAAAGGGATGGCAAATTGGTTTGTAGTTTTTCATTGTATACAGTAGTGCGATAAATTTGACGAGTTTAAAACGTGCCTTTCATTTTAAATTTAAAATGAATATGAACGTAGCTAGCATATATTTTAAATTTAATCTATACTGAATAAGCACTTTTCTTTGTAAACTTACTGATGTACGTTTATAATTAAAACAAAGAAACAAAACAAAAATTAAAATAAAAAGTTCACTATTACATTGCCTAGTAACTTACTGTTATCGTAATATAAATAATACCAAATGAAAGCAATTTTACATGCACAAAGGAAGTATTACGAATTGTATAAAACAATTTTGAAAAATGTTTTAAACAAATTACATCCAAACCTTTCACCAAAATCGATCCTTATTCGACCTATGAGTTCTATATGTATTTCGAATAATTACATTTTGCACTTTTAATAAAATGTATACAGTATGTACATTATGGCGTTGATTTACAACGTTGTAATTTTTATTTTGAACCCCACTAAACTGCATTAGTTAAGGTCGATTTGAAGCGCTTATTTTTATGATATGCAAATCGAGAACAATGTTTTACAGCTTAACGATTATAATATATTATTTCATGTAATTTCTTTGATATAGGTACACTCGTATCGAAATGCTTCTTACCATTTTGGGTTTAAAATAAACCAAAAATAACAAATATATACGATAATAAGTACCTATTTTAAAAGCACAAATGCAAAACTCTTTTGATGCACGCACTTGTGAAAACAAAACGGCAAGTAGTATAATTATTAAACGTATCGTATATAAAATAATGCAACGCAATATTAATATAAATATTTTTTATTTCACGTTATTAAAAGTTTTCTTCGCTACGATATATTTGATATATATTATATATATACATATCACATTATATTATAATAATATAGTTTATAGGTACGCGTATAATATTATCAGATTCCGGGAACGTACGTGAAACAACGGAAAGTTTTTATTCTCTGACAGACAGCCTGAACTGATATGCGATACACACACACGTGACACGGCAAACACGCGTTTTTTGGCCTCGTGTTTTCCTTAGACAATTTCTTTAAACATAATATACCGCATGCGCACACTACGTTTACGTACCATTATACACCTAATAATCGTAGGTACTATCTCTGTACGTACAAAATATCGTTAAGGCCCAATAGGTAAAATAAAATGCACGTACACCATCGAGTTATTGAATACCACAATAATATATCATTGCGGTGTGAGGATTCGAACGGGGTTGATCCTTCTCTATCGTTGGTCGCGCGCAATCGTCGAAATCTAGTTTGTACACTGCGTTATATGCATATTATCTACGTCATGTGCGACGAACGAATATCATTTTTCTGGACGACCCGCCGCCGGTTAGTGTCGAATGGAAAAAAAAAACTTATCGTGTTCACTGCTGTGATACTGTAGTTGTACGTTTTCAGATTAATGGATGCGATATCGTTGTACTCACAACTGCAGTAAAAGTATAAATTCAATATTTGTTGATTTATTTTAAAATTTGGTACATCCAAAAGAAATATCGTGTTTATGTTATTATTTAAGTAAAAGTATTTTATATTTATCTCAAGTATGACGCCCATAAAGATCTCATTTCAACGAATAATAAATATTCTATACTTTAGAAATATAAAAATAAAAAATGATTTATTTATTTAATTTATTTATTATTTTTAAATGTTTCAACATGTTGCATGTAATTACAATTTTGATAAAATGTTTACATTATATTATATTATTCACTGTGAATGTTTTTTACTCACTATGTTGTATAAATAGTACTGATTATTACTTATTAGTGAATAGTTACAATGGGTACACATGAATGTATTATATAAAAGGTTTTGTTTGCGGTTAACATTCATCGTTGTGGCGGTGTTCGGAGTCCTCTAATAGGAATACGTTCTGTGGCAGTCGTGGGTTACTTTTTTTTTTAATTTTTTTTTTTTTTAGTATGGTTCTAAGTAATAATAAATATAGGTAATACTTCGATTATAGAAAAACTAATTTTAGACAGAGTTTGGTTGTAATGCATACAACAATATTATTATTTTAAAGAGCATTTTAACGAAACCAAACACACAAGCAACGTGCATTAAACGGTTCCAAAGTTTGTAATATATTAGGAATAATAATAATAATATGATGTCTGTATATTTTGTTTTAAACGTTGCCGGTAACATTCATAGGTCGAGACTTAGAAAACGATAACCGGCGTTGTATTCAATTAAGCGTTTAAAAAGTTTCACGCGGTCCTCCACGTGAGATCGTCACGTTCCACGTGAAGTATTATACGTGACATGTCACGACACGTTACACGCTCAACGCGTCACGGGCGACCGCGGTGTATGGCACGCGCTGCACAGAACTCGCGTGTACAACCCCACAGAAGTTGTGCACAAGAATTATGGTTTTTCGAAAACACGCGACAATTATTGTGATAATTATTACCACGACGAAGGATTGTCGTTCTGTCGTTACGGCGAAAAGATCCCGCGAATGCGTGTTGACGTGGGAGGGAGGGGTGGAAATTAAGAGAAAAATCAAAAAGCGTATAACTTAAGACGAAAGCGTCAGACGGGCAGATGGACGGTGTGCAAAACTTGTTCTTATTTATTATCAATTATCGTCGTGAAAATATAAAAACTACAGAGCACTCGTGTGATTATATCGTTCCGGAACAGCTGTGGTGTCAGATTTTCCGTTACTAAAGTAGCAATTTATCTATATATCATTTTTTTTCTATATGTGAAAATAAATAATAATATTATATGGGTTGGCCGGTGCAGTGAAAAGGAAATTTCGGTATACCAGTGTGTCGGTGTACCATTCTAAACGTGTGATCATGCGTGACTTTTGTAAGAATGTTTTGGTTACACACCATAATCGAATTTTTAAAATGACTAAAGAAACATTTTTACGTAGTTGAAATTTCATAAAAATTATTATCGTAGTATGGAGGCAGTCGAGTTACTGTTTTATTGGTTTTGCCTAGGAATTGATAATGATATAAGACTCGTTAGAATATAGTATTATGTTCGTGACATATAATATTACCCAAAAGCTAACGGGCGATTGTAATTGTAAACTCTACCGATGGTACACTGTCCCGGGTCTACTCCAATAATACCTGATGGAAACGTATAAACTCTCCCGGATTTATTCCTGTACTACCAACGGAAATATTATGTAAACTCTCCCGGGTCTAGTAAAAATCATAAAATAAATTTAATATACATTTAAGTTGCGTTTAAAAATAGTCAATCATATATAATAATAATAATAATAACAATATAAATTAATGTCTTTAGCTGCTTTGAACATGATATTATAGTCAAAATACAATAAAAAATAAAATTTCAAAAAATTCAACTATAAAGTTGACCCGGGAGAGTTTACACATTTACTTCAGGTAAATATAATTTTGACCCGGGAGAGTTTACACATTTACTTCAGGTAAACATAATATTAACCCGGGAGAGTTTACCATCGGGAGAGCTTACTATTTTTAAAAATCGAGAGAGTTTACCACCGCCCGAGCTAACCAAGAAGTTAAAATATTTTGGGATTTATGATCATTGATATTATGTTTTTCATAGCATCAATTTACAAATTGTATCAGAAATTATGTTTAAGTATCAGCCAAATTTTAAAACACACAATCTACTTTTTTTATTTTACATATATAATTTCAAATATAAACACAAAAAAGTCATGTTTGATACTAAATTTTAATGAAAGTAGTGCAAAAGCTAGATGTTGTCAAATTATTATAGTCATAATTTCAATTTCATAAAATCACTGATTTTGTATTTGACAAAAAACATAAAAAAATGCTGTGGATTTATTTAAAAACCTCAGTAAGAGTAACAACAATGATTTAGTTGGGTGCTTACAGAAATAGTAATATTATTTAAATTAGTTTTAAATTATAAGATATATATTTTTTTTTTATAGAATTCTTTCACAAGTTTTTCTAAATAGTTAGGAAAATATTGTTTAATTCATTGTATATTTTATTTTTATTTTTATTACATATTTTAGCATTTTTTAATAAAATTAAATGCATATTTTACCATTTTATATTGCATATATAAATCCTAGGCCTAGTAATAACTGTGAAGAGAAAATGGAAAAAATGACTTTTGGCCAGATTAATACATTATTGTTATTGTTTTTAAAACGATTCTAAACGTGAATAAAACGATTCACATGCGTAGGTAACTGTTTTAGTGTAATAGTAGTATTTTAATAAAATATGTAGTCATTTAAATATGTGAAACTTTTAAATATATATGATAATATGTTGAAATTTCATTCCTCGTCTACCCATCATGATACGGATTTCAGTGCACACTACTGAACTGCTTCATATAAATTGTAGGAGCATACTCGAAAAATTTTCGGTAAAAAAAATAACTTTATCATTTATTTTATTCGTTTTTTTCAGTTGACTATGCGTATTGTTTATTTATGTATAATAGTTATTATTTATTTTATATTTATATAGTCATAGTATTTGAAGTTATTATTATTATTATTTTTTTACTCGCTGCACTTGATACAAAATACCATAAGTAAAACTGTACAATATGTGATTTTAATACTGTAAACAATTACATCATAATAATTATTATCGAATTCCCGGAAATTATATGGTTTATAAAATATAGCAATCCTCTAACAACACGATTAAGTAATTGACAAAATCGATTTTGTTTGATTGAAGTAACACGAAATCGAATAGCCGCGAATACTTAAATTTTCTACTATTATCATGTTTTACTTACGATAATATTTTCAAAATATTTCAACTTTTTTTTAGCTGTTTATTGGAATGATAAATGTTAAAATTTTTATAGTTTTTTTTTATAAATTTCGATTTGAATATTTAATACAAGGTTTTTTATAAGTTTTTCAACCGATAAATTATATATTTTTTTCATTGATACGAATTAATCAGTCTTTGTCAATGTCTTATCACTCGGGAAGGATAAAGTGTGTCTGGTGCACTACTACCCTCTTCTTTAAGAAAATAATTTTTTACGAGTGTGAACATCACTTCCATAAGAGTGAACCCAACAGGGGCAAGGTAGAGTAATTGGAACGACGGTGATGGTGTTATAATATGAAGTTGTATTAACTGAACCGAGATTAAAGCCGATAACTGCGCACGCCATGCCGACTGTGTTATTGCACCATACTGTCTCACAAAACTATACTTTATATATATATATAATATATTTTATATATATTTTATATATATTCATATATAATATATGAATATATAAAAAAAAGTCGGCTAGAAATAAGTTAAATTATTTTTTTTAATGAGCATTTAACGTTCAAATTTTTACGTCATTTGATATTGACCAGTAAAATAATTATTTCTTTTCATTATTTTTTTTATATTTTGTTTTATTTCAAAAATTTAAATAACAGTAGATATTTGAAATGTTCATCGAATAATTATATTATTATCATTTTTATTTTATAATTTAGTTTTAATTTTTTTAAACTCTTTTTGAGCTATTCATAGGCATAACAAATTTTCGCTTTTTTTCTATATATGTATGTAAAAAATTATTCACTAATGATTCAATAGCAAACTATTTTTTAGTAAAAAATGTAAAAAACTTTTTGTCTTATATTTAAATTTTGGAAATTGAATATTAGATTTCTCATTAGTAGTTTATACAGGAACCATAAAATCTAGGAAATATATTATGATAACTATTTTTTATACATTTTATAGTTAATATTTTAGCGAAATTGCTTATTTAAATAATAAATAACGATTGTTAATTATTTTGTTATAATTTAAAAACTTTAGTGGGAACTTAAAACGTTTTCCTATATAATTTTATTATAATATACATTATACGTAAATTTAACGTATCCATAACAATGATTCACTCGACACTTTATACAGTAGAGCAATGTCCACTATTAACCTACTTTTTAGTTATTTTAAATTGTTGCTACATTTGTTTTAACTCAGAAAATATATTTGACTTAACTACAACGAAATAAATGCATTTATATTATATATTGTGTAGATAACTTGAAATATTTTTATTTTTATTATTTTTAAATAATACATCATTGAAAGCAATCAAATTGAGATTTATTAATATTTAACGTTTATTATAAAATAGTTATTCAAAATGAATTATAAATATATATATATTTCTTGAGCATTAGACATTTGTCAACATGTTATTGTTTTGGAGTAAATTATGAAAATACCGTATATAATTTTATTTTATTTTTTGTCCAAGAAAATGAATTTACTATATTTGTTGTTTATATCTCTGTAAAAAAAATGCCGGGTAATACATTTGAATTAATTTATACGAAACGACTTGAAACTTTATTAATTGCTATAACTTTAAACTTTAATTAGAGAATAGAAACCATTTACTTTCTCTTTAATGTGTTTTTTACTTTTTTTTCGAATTATTAAATTATTTTAATTGCACAAAATCGAAACGCTGTTTTCTCTTTGTACCATAATATTTTGGTTTTAGACTAAACGTTTTTACCAAATTATCTTTCCATCATTTTCACCATACACTTTATCTTAATGAAGATAAACTTTTTTTCATAATTTAAACGTTTCACGTATATAAATCTCCATAATCATAAAAATAATTATGTCATCTTGTCGGGGAAAAAAATTAATAAACAAAAAGCTTTTGTTGTGATTATATTCAAGTGTATGGGCATTAGACGCTAGAGTTATGCTATGATTACCGGTATATTATACATATGTTAAATTAAACTCAAGAGGAGCGGATTAACGTAGTAAGAGTTAAAGTACCTAACCCCTGCAGTGGCCACCTGTATACCCACTTATTTTTAATTTAACAATTCGATGTGATGACATGCGTACATTCATTTAATATTAAAAACAAATTTGATTTATTTATAGAGACTATTTTATATTTACCTATATAATATATGGTAATTATGTTAAATAAATGGTAATAAACTGAAAAAAAATAGAAAAGATAATAATGAAAATGAAAAAAAAGGACATTTACGAAGAAACCATGTGAGCAACGCGTTAAATAATAATGGATCACCAGGTGTAATGTGTGACATTATTTTTTATCGGTAAAGCGGATAGTGAAGAAATGAAGGGAAAAAATCGTTAGAAAAACGACAACGTTCTTGTCCTCGATCGGGCGTTATTGAACCACAATATATATATATTTATATTAATAAATTGTATTCTGGCGATGACAAAAGCTTTATGCAACATACACACATCACACAATATATATATATGTTTATACGTAAGCGACTTTTTGATGGTTGTACTCGTGTTGCGATACGAATACGATGTATTTGCAGGACAATGTGCTCTAAGATGTTCGTCAAGGGGGAGGGAAGAGACGACGATGGCGTTAAGATATCAAAACGATAAAAAGGAGGTGGAGATCGGTTTATGTGAAAACGCCACGTACATATATATGTGTGTATTATATTATTATGTACTATACCGTCGCGTTATGTAACAATATTGCACTCGACTCGCTCGCCGCCATCCGTCCGTCGTTGGACTATCTGTTAAAGTCGTCAAAGACGATGCATTAGGCCATTATATATATATATATATATTATCTACATTACATAGCCGATTTCGATGATGATTACGACATTATCTGTCTGCGAAAAAGCCGGATCCTTTTTATGCCGTGCTAAACCGATAGCAGTCCATCCGGTGCACATGGGTCCGAGAAGACGGCCGCCATTAAATAAATTACATAATATGCAGTATGTCACCACCGGTGTATACATTTTATAGCACATGTGGCATATCATTATGCACGTTTATATGTATATATTACATGCGCATTGAGTGCCATTATTGACTGGAATCACAAAATTTTATCATACATATTATATATCAAACACTCGTGCAGAGCAAACACCTTTTTACCTTTATTTTCCCGAGACTCGGTGAAACGTATTTGTACAAACACGGACACAGACACAAACCCACGCATTAATCCAGTGAATCATTGCGTTCTTCACTGCGAAGACCTTTTACCACTGCCGCTAGATAAATGCCCTTTTATTTATCGATTTGAGTTAGAGAAATCTAAACGAATGCCATCCAACTCTGGAGTTGATTTTTGAAGTGGATATGTATACTGACGGACTAATGCTTATATTTTGTGTTATTTTATTGATACAAGTTAATAGTAATTTTATAATGCTATAAGATTTTTGAAAAGAGTTATCAAAATGACATGTTATTAATTAAGATTATCCTTTATTTTGGGTATTCCGTTGAGATGTTTTGAAAATTACTTATAGTGGCTATAATATTTTTTCCACATTAAATCTTCGCGTAAAGTGTGTAAATACGAATAATTCATATTATTATCTTGAAGATAGTACTATAATGTTCTTTCACGTGCATTGAAAATACATAAAATTAAAAATATTTAAAATTTTAAAAGTACGAGTGTACTAAACCGTGTTTGTATAAGAAGAAACACAATCATCACGTTTGTTTATTGGATCTTTCTAACGAAAATGGTGTTATGTTTCACTGATAACAGAAGTATTTAACATAAAATACTTATGTTTCATAAAATTTATTATAATTATATTATGATATAATGTCGTAAACATATTTTTTGGTAAAAATCACGATAAAAATTTAAGTTTAAACCTGCCAATCAATAATTAGTTGATTACAAAACTAACTTGTGGAACGATAATCTTATTGTGTAAAAAGTCAATTAAATATTATTAATTTTGACAAATTCTTCATTATTCTCAAACATTAAAACAAAATGGCGAGAAATATCTCACTGCTTCGATAAATGAATGATTATTGTATAACAGTATAAATGTGATTATATGACAGCGAGTCAGTTAAAATGAAATCAAAAGTTTTTGTCAAATAAAGTTAATATTATACATTGTTATAATAAGATAATTTAGTAATGTTTATGATTATCAATTAAAAAGGAATCAATTCGCTTTATTTTGTAACTTCTCATTATAATATGAAAAAAAAAAAATATATATAAACCCATTACAGTTTATAAATATATTTTGATTTGACTTCCATTTTTGTGCGAAAGGGACAAAATTAATAATACCGTAATTCTAAACGGTAAAGTGTTGATTGTTCACCGACGAACCGAGTAATAATCTGAGAGTACCGTAGTACAAAAGTAACGGGGACAATAGAATCCCAATTCGTTTTTATTCATAATATAATAAACATAAATATAGCTGTTGTAATATATCACTAAGTGCTTATAAATTATATAAAATATCTAAAAATATATTATTAAACACGGTAAAATCAATAGTTATTTACCAGCACGAGATTAATGCGTATCGCGATGTATACTATAGCGGAAGTACATTGTTCAACTGCGAATTACTTATTGTTATACTTGAATTTTAGCTACGTTACGACTTTGAAATATATATCGGATTCACTAAAGAGTACGAGCGGGTATTATGCGAACATCTCGGAGGGTGAATCATATTTTTTCCGAAACACAATACGTTTTTCACGAAATCAATTTCCCACGACAATGTCATCCCTGCCGTACCGGAAGTGTACACATATATATATATATATATATATATATATATATATATATATATATATATGTATATTATTTCTTTATCTGACTACTTGTGTTAAGTTTCTAATGGCGCGAAAACGATACGGGTCGGGTTACGGTGGAGAGTCGTCACGCGGTCATTCTGCGGCGTTAGTGACTCGTAAAAATAGCAACGGAGGAAAAAAATACAAACAAAAGATGAGAAGCCTTTTCTGCGCGGGGAGGAGTTGGCCTACATATATATATATATATATATATATATACTTTCGGTCGAGCATCGTCCCGACGGTGCTCCTCGAATCGTTATTATCATTTCTCGGCACGTCACAATAAAAATCTTTTTAAATGACAATCGAATCCGTTGATTTATAGAGGAGAAAAATTTGGCCAGAATGGAACAATGGGCATTTTTAACTGGCGAATAACTCACTCGCTCACTAGCTAGCCCTCCCTTTGACTCTGCCTACCCCCTCCACCCATCAACCCATTCGGTGATACCCGCGTACACGACAATCCGGTAGTAGAGGCGGTGTAGGTTCTTCCGTCACAAGACAGCCATTTCATAATAAATCTTAATTGTACTGTCGTTAGCATGGCACTCCTGTTATGAATCCCAGAAGCTTTTAGCTGCGCGTAAGATTAATTTTAAAGTATAATTTGTTTTTTCATTATCCATATTTTCGTCTGCCCGAAAAAATCTGACGGCGAAATTATTATTCCCGAGCTATTGGGGGTGTCTATATCGGATAAACCTCGTTTTATATTATGCATGCGCGTGTAATACCTAACTAATATGTGAGAACACTAAAAAAATATATAAGACAGTGTAAATTTTGGCACTAATACAGGTGGTGGATGAAACGTGGATGCGGTTATCATATTAACGTGTATAGTATATTATACGTTCCGAGAATAATGTTATTTTCCAGCCACGTGTTGCCATACGTTTGTAAAAATCCTGAGGTTTTACGTCGGTTATGTAGAGAACTAAAATACCCTACAGTAATTTATCAAAAATTTAGTGTTCAAATTAAATAAAAACAAAAAAAGTGGAAGTTAATATATATATATTGTATTTACAATATTAAAATGTGACTTAAAAATAAGTTTTTCTGAAACCGTAACTTTATAATATTCATGTTAATTAAAAAAAAAAACAGTTACGTTTAGGAAATCACTGTTTTTAGTGAAACATTTTTTATTAATAAATAAGCAACTACTTCAATCATAACTATGATGCACAGAAACTAATACGTTTTGATTAGATTGTAGACTTTATTAAACAGATTAACAAAAGTAGATTTTCAAAATTTATTTAATCATGGATTATTAAACAAAAAATTAACTTTTAACATTTTTGAGAACCTATCATAAAGTCTTGAAATTATTAACGTAGTAATATGGTTTCTATACGTATTAAGCTTGAATTTGGTTTGAACTGTTTTGTTATAAAATAATTATACAACTTAGTACTTAGTATAGCTATTAATGATCATTCTATATGTATTTTGGAAAATAAAACATATTTGTTAAACATTCTTATTTTTGATTGAACTTGAGCAGGAAACATAAATACAACATTTTACAATAAAGACATGATTCATTCATGTATAGTATTTTATTACAAAAGAAAAGAAGAAATTTATTTAACATACAAATAGTTTTCTCGAAATTTAGAAACTCCAATAAATTTAATATGTTTGTCTAGCTATTGTCAAATATACAGCAAGAATTTCGTTTTTTTTTTAAGAAAAGTCGATGCCAAACATATTTGAAACTTTCACTTTTGTTACTTTTGAATCTACAAAATAAATAATAATAGTATTTTTTTTTTTTTTTTTTTGTAGTACATATTATATCTAAAAACATTTTTTTATGATTGGATTGGAAAGTATTTTAACACTTTCAAATAACACCTTACCGGATTTAACAGAAAGTGCTACCCCAATGTGTAGTTAATGTGTAGTTGTATTTGAGATTTCCCATTAATTTTAAACTTAAGTCGAAATTAATATTAGATCTCGTTTAGCTGGTAGTTTAATGACAACTTTTAATAATTCTAGAGACATATTATAATGTTCGTAGATTACTTATTTTAGTATTAAAAATCGTTAGTTTAAGACTACAATAATTCGATCTTATACGTAGTTTAAGTTAAAACATATTTTAAAAATTATAAATATATTGTTTTTTTATTTAACATAGAATACATAATTTATTTAAATTGAAATAAAAAAATTGTCTTAACTACAAAATAATCATTTTTCAATTGTAATAAAAATTGTTTTAATTTCTTGATTAATTGTATCATATTATGAAAAGCTATATTTTTTTAGATTACTTTAAAACGGAATTTTTCAGTGGACGATCCTACAAATATATATTATATATATATATTATATGATGTAAGCCCACGATTAATCATACGTTTATATATATATGTAATATGTATATACTATATAGATTATAGATACATAAATATATGTATAAGGTATATGCATACATATATATTATGATATTCAATCGACGTATACGTGAAAAGTTTTAAGACTGAGACAAAGCATACATTACATTATATAATACATTTCCTTAGAAAGTTTCGTACCATGAAAAGTTTCAAAAAGAGCCAACAGGGCTACAGCCCACAGGATACAAATGATCTTCGGATACAAGTTTTTTTTCATTTAATGTTTAATATAATTCATTTTTGTGTTTTTGAGAGGATTATGTTATGTAATTTGTCTTTTCGAAATTACAAAGAATGTATGAAAAATAATCATATTACATCCGACAATGTTTATTTTACATTTTTATTATTATTATTATTATTATTATTGTTATTACTATTTTCATTTATTTATTTAAAAAAAAAAAAGATAGTTTTTGTCTTATTCTTAAGAGCTGGATTTCAGAGGCGTCTTTGTACATTCACTCTGATCCAGAAATGTTTCCTTTTTTTATCCTTCAGTCTCCAATGTCATTCTTCAGTACGTGAATTAATGTCTTCTATTTTCAACCTCCATTTTTCTCTTCTACTACCATCGTTATTCTGCATAACTAACACAAGAATCCGTCTTTTCTTATATAAACAACGAACAACTTTAAATAAAATAGAGTTTTTCGACATTAATTTTGCATGCGTTTTCATTTATGTAGACAGATGGCTCACAAGTGTAATACACTATTTGTTTGGACGTAAAAAATTGTAAATTTCTTAAAACAGTTTTATTGAGTTCGAAAATAATAAATTAAACTTAATCTAATTTTTCAAAACTGTTTATTACCTACTTATAAAATAATCTTTTAAAATTTGTAAATATCAGAATGGGATATCGCAGAAACTTTATAATTTTTCGTCGAATTTTTCATTAAATTAGTTATTTCAGGGTTACTTAAAGGTTATTTTAACACGTATAAATATTGTTTAAGTATTACATTTTATGTGAATCTTGGTTGTATTTTACGTATTAATAACATCTATAATTCATAATAACTTGTTTGCACACTTGTTTTTAAATTAACTCGTACACATTCGTTATTAATATGTGAAATATATTATGTTAGAACTCACTTCTTCGTTACCTACATAGATTTATTTCTTAAAAATGCATTGTGTGTGGAACGTTATTTTTTAAATTTTATACACCAGCAAATGAAGTTAAAATGCATTAATATTTATTGTTAAAAAGCAAAAAGTAAACGCTGTAACGTGAATATAAAAATCTCTCGGGGCATAAGCTTTGCTGTGATAGACGATAGTTATATTATATTATATTTTATTATTAATTAAAATATCGGACCATATTTTAATTGATTATTGACAAAACTCATACGTAATAAGTTATGTTAAAACTAAGTAATAAACACCTTTAGCTTAAAACTGTATATTGAATTTTGTGAAACATTAAAATTTATATATTATATTGGATCAAACAAATCTGTACGTATATTAATTAAGAAATAATTATAAATTTACATTTTACTTTAAGCCAATATAACACGTACATTAAAAATTATTTTTTAAAACAAGAAGTATGCCATTATTACAGTACTTTTCGTAGTTTGAAACACGAAGTATCAATGTTATTATTTCATTAAAATATTATAATACAATAAATATTTGGACGGATAATACTATATATAAATAGTTATGCAAATTGCATAGAATTCATTTATAGGAAATTGCTCATGCCCTTTGTCTACTAATTACATTTCAAGCCGAGCTTTTATTATTCGAATCTCAGAAACAATAAACTTAAAAAATCGGTTAATTATTTTTGGAAAAAGACGCTTAAAATTAATTGTTTTATTAAATTAAAGTACCTTCGTATTTTAATCACGAACAAGTACCGTGGATATGAAGTAGCGGTTAATTTTCTTCTATACAGACGAGGTTGTATATATATATGAAAAAACGAACGCGTTGTGTTCAAAAAGAAAAACTCTTTTCGATTAATTTAATATAAAATATAGGTACTATTAAATGTTTTCCGAACATTTCATTACAGCAAAAATATAGACATCAATATATCATATTTTCACTTAATTTTTTGTGTTTGAGAGAAACTAAATTGTCTTTATAAAGTTTGAATTATTTAATGTATAATTATTATTATAAAAACTTAAATTTTTAATTTCATGTGTCAAAATAAAATTTTTCTATGGAAATGTTTATGAAGTATAACCAAATAATTTTTTTTTGTTTTAGGATGAATGGTTTGTTATTTATGCAATAATTTCAAGTGTGGGTTATCAAAACAATTGGTTACATAACGTCACATATTATATCATCGTTATATATAAATATATAATACGTGTATGCAATATTGTGTGCATACAAATATATAATCAGAGTCCAAAATATAGATCGTTGGTGAATAGAAGCAGTAAACCGTTAAGATACAAAAATAATAGGTAAAATGTGTTGAAATAAACGCGTAGAAATAGTGAACGAATAGCACCCGTGACCACGTGAAATAAAAATGTTTCCAAAACATCGACACAAACTGAAAAGAATGAGCGCAGGTGAAATAAAAAAAAAAAAATCGTCGTGACGTATCATCTACTGTACAGGAATACGCGCATAAAACAATATACAGCCGTAGCCCAGTAATTTTACACGATATAATTTTATTATGTGATGTGCACAGAAAAGTCTAAATAGTGTAATACGACATATTTTTTAATAAAATATTAATATACAGCGTCGACGGTCGCCGTCGGCAGCTGTAGTTCGGGTGGAGTGGCCGAGGCGGCCGCGGCGGCGGCGGAGACGTCGTCGTCGTCGTGACTACATCAGGACGTGTATGCGCAGTGTAGTCGCGTTCCTTCGTTTCTACTCAACCCTTGGCGCCTAATAAAATTCGGCACGCCATCCGCGGGCCTTATACAGCTTTTAGACAGTCACCCGAAGACATATCGATATTATTATAACGACGCGCATATATTATACGCACAACTGCGAATAGTCAAACGGTATGTTATATTGCGTCGATGTCAATTCCGCGCCGCCACATAGTATACCTACTGTTACTATTATTATAGGGGTACAATATTATAATATATATCGTACCGACAGTGCTGCAATTGCGGAAAATCTACGCCGCAGGGAAGGGGGAGCGAACGGGGTATAATAAATTGCGCGGCTATTTTTCTCAATCTCTTCTGTTGGGCGGCGGGCGCGAGGAGACTGCACGCGTGCCATAATAATATACACTCTGTTTTTCCGGTTGTTATAATATATCGTATTAAAACATTCCTCCTAACGCGATACACCCCTCCCCCCCCTCTACGATCCGACAGAAGTCCCGTCACACCGCCAACCCCGCCACCGCACAAAGGACCCCGTTATAAATGGCCGATTAAGGAGTGTAATTTGAATTTCCGGTATCTACCCCAACCCACCCGCGGACGGACGACCGATTTAAAAATGTCTCCTGTCGACACTAACGCCACTTTCCACCCGTTTCCTATCACCACAAGTTCCACGTTCTTCTTAGTGTGTGTGTGTGTGTGTGTCTGTGTGTGTGTGTGTGTGTGTGTGTGTGTGTGTGTGTGTGTGTGTGTGTGTGTCTGTGTGTGTGTCTGTGTGTGTGTATGTCTGTGTCTGTATGTGTATGTGTGTGTTCACCGTCACTACCATTTATAACTTATAAATATAATGAAAATAAAAATATTTAGCTTTACTTGAAAACTCGAAATTATTAAAAGTAAGTATAAACTATGTTCCGACCGAACAGTGCGATGAATGTTACAAACACATGTTAAATATAAATCTAAAATTGTCACGAGGAATAGTTAATGATCTTATGTTTATGTTATGGCTATCCGGGAGGTGGAAATGATACTTGTTTAGAAAATATTTTATAGTTATTTGCATATAATTACATTTTTGCATCATGAATATTTTTTTTTTAATTACAATTTATTTTTAAAATGTTATAGGGCGATTCAGGTGGCCCGATTCAAATAATATATAATAGGTACATGTGTATGTATACACAAATAGGAATAAATTCATTTAGGGACACATTCTATGGAAAGGAAATGCCTGGTGTTTATACTCCTCGGGTAACGAATTACATTTCATGGATTGAATAAATCGTTTGACCAAGAATTAAATAACTAATGACTAATAAAATAATAAAACAAAGGTTCGAATAAAATTTTATTTATCCTTAATTAAAATTACATAAAATCGTGATCAAATTTATATTTTAATAATTTTCTAAGTAACTGCAGTTGGTTATGTTAATCTTTCTATACTCCAATATTGTTTGTATCTTTAACAAAATAGATTTAAAATAAAGAACAAAAATATATGTATTTAATTTTTTTATTTTAAATTATATAATCCTTTATAATTTTTTACCTATCAAATTTATATGCGTAATAGCTAAACTAGCGATAAATATAAAATATTATTTTAAAATTTAAATGTAGGTACTCTGGAGCATGAAAAATAATATGTTAAAATAATAAATTATTCAATAAAATAGTTATTGAAAATAAAAATGTGCGTTATTCGACAAAATCATTTGCCGTACGTAGAAATATAATAGAACGAATATTAATGTGGACTCGTAGTTGGTGTATTGGTCTATTATCGAGATTATAATATCTAATAATCCATTGTTACATCAAATACGATCTATTGCCCATATTACAATAGACAGAAAGATTACCACCAAATGAATAACTGAAAATAAGACAACTCAGATACTCAGATCACTCCACCTTAGTCATAATCTGTGCACATCAATGTCAACTATCAAGTTCAAGTCGGTTAGTACCCTTAACCAAGCCTACCTACAGTCAAAGACAAAGTGAATAATTGCAAAATCGTTTGTGAGTGCTTAAGTCCGAGTCTAATGTACATACTTTAGAATATTTAGAGTCATATATAGATAATAATAAGTGATAATAGTTATACTTATAACTTATCACAGATATCAAAAATGCTAAATTTATTGTTTTTAGAACTGTACCTTTTTGCATTTTCATTGTTGGTTAAACCATTTAGAGTTGCAAACCTAATCAATTTACTAGATCTTGAAAAAAAGATAGTTTTGTACATATAATAATTGTTTTTTATTATCTTTTATATTTTAAGGAGATTGGAAGCTATTCATTTTGTCTTTGTCTAACACACACATAACATATGATTATATTATTTAGACATATTATATTTTCGACGTACCGATTGATATAATGAAGGGATGAGAATTAAAAAAAAAAATTGAATTTGGCATAGTCTTCTTGAAATCGACTTTTTCAAATTGTTGTTAATTTTATTTTAATATTTCCAAAAGTATACTCGGGTAATGGGTAGTTATGTAATTTTTATAAAAATTTGTATAATTGAATAATACTTTAAAATGTATATAGATTGTCAATTAATTATTAAATATATATAAGCTATAACATATAACATTAAATTTTTGATATTACGAGTATATCCTGTTTAAAATAGTCAAAATTGATAGGTATAAGAAATCGTTTTTTCTTTATAGTAAAATTATTTATGTTTTAAAATGTATAAAACATCAAAGATTTTGTTTTGATTTATTCCTCGGCATTTTAGACTAGCCAACCTTTACGTAAGTCTTATAAAGTAAGTAAATAAATGTATTTAACATTTTTAACATTTTAGTTTAAGTAGTAATATCTACATATATTAGGTAGGCGACGGAAAGACTACAATAAATCAAGATAATCGCCGACACCTGATAGTCATTTATTCTATGCAACACAAGCAAAATTACACGGTGACGTGCGATGTAGGTCCTAATAAGGTTTAGAATAACACCGCGAGTAATAGAAGGACCACCAGCGCGCACTGTTTTAAGTGTCGCAGTCAACTCGAAGTCCAGCACTCAACATGTCATTCATCTATTGAAATTTTGAGTGACTAATGAATGTCTGGGAAAAAGCTTTTGAGGTGGTCCAGAGAATCCAGACAATGAACGTTTTCGAGACGCAATGGCTATTGTATAGATATTTCGGGTGTAACGATTTATCGTTGAAATATTATAACGTTGTCATACAACTTACAAGATGATCCATTTAATATAAGTGTCTTCAAGCAATGCTTTGAAAATATTTGATTTTGAAAAATTATAAACTACTTGTCTTGATTTATTTATTGTATTTTAATAGTCTAAACGAATAAGCCTTTCTATCATATATTTACATATTAAAAATAAAAAATGATAACAATGAACGCATAATCGTATTACATAACACAAGGTAAATTGAATTTTTAATGACATTATTAATTTAATATTCATTAGCAGAACTACATATTCATATGCAATTTGATTTAACTATAGGTACCCGTATTTTCTTATGTTCATAGACTAGAGATTAAGTATTACATACTACTTACAGGTGATTATGATTTAGTTCATCATCTTTATACCTATGCAAGGTAAACAATATTTTATAGTTTTAGATCGGGTTATAAAGTACGCATTGATCAGAGTGGACACGTATTATGTATGACGTATCGCGAATGTTATTCTACTGTATTTTTGCAATTGAAAAATTGTCTTAAAACAATGATACCAATTATAGCAATTGCAGTATAGTTTAGAAAGCATTTCAAATTGAATAAAGCAGGCAATAACACGAATAAGAATTAGCTCTGATACGACGTGATTAGAAACCATGAACACTGCTGTTGGCGAGACGTGCCTACAGACGAAATCTCATACGTGTTTATTAAATTATGAGTATGTTATGGACATTACTTGATAAAGACATAACATTTTCTATCTAGCATATTATTTTTATATTACCAACTACTAATGGGGAATACACTAAGAGCAAAATAATTGTATTCCTACGTATAAGATGGTTAATTAATGATTTGTAAATTAATTAATCTAATATGTTATGTGTATTATGCACATCGAGATAACACAATTTTTAACATGTTTTCAAGTTAAGTACAACGATTTTAATTTATATTAGATCTCACTGTTCAATTAAAATAATAGCTTTTTTCTCTAGTGCACTCATATATTTGGGTTTAACAAAGTTTTGTGTAGTTTTTATTAACAAGCATTGTTTTAATTATGAATATACAAATTTTTAAATAAATTAACACACTTTTTGTGTTTAAAACAAATCATTAATTTTTCTTTCATACCGTTTGTAAAATAAAATTTCATAAAATTAATTCCTTTGACAATAAAATTAATTTAGAAAAAAGATTTGCCGTTTTGGTGTTATTTATTTATTCATATTATTATTGCTATTATTATCATTACTATTTTGTACAATAAAATAAATATTTATTATTTTCTTGTATGATATAGCACAAAAATATTAATTTCGAACCATTCTATATGAACGAAATATTGTATGGCAGACGTGATGTTGAGAATAACAGTAGGAAAGTCGACAATCAGCGCGAGACTTTTTTTCGTGCGAAATCAAACCAGAGTTTTTTTCCACACCCAAGTTTTAATTTAGTTCTCTCTCGCATTTTTTTTTTTTTTTACACTGTGAATAGTGTTAGACATTATAGAATGTTGAATTGGCCAATGAGCGAAAAGTTTTGCCGTCGGTTGGTAGGCGAAGCGGTAAAAATATACGACCTTTGGTTACCTGCCCGGAACAGCAAAATGCATAAATCCCAGAACAAACTTTTAACGCTGCTAGAATTACGTTGGGCTGAAAAATTAAGCGTGCCTTACATTAGATGATTCAATTTCACCGGTCAAAAATTCTCTAGTGAGTTATGCCCGACAACTGAAAATTTTAATATTAAAAAATTAATCTAAAAACTTTATAATAACATTTGCAGCAAAATGTACGCATAATATTTGTGTGTGTGTGTTAATGTAGTATTATTGAAAGTAGACTCAGACGGAAATGAGTTAAACCATCAGATTTGAAGTAGTTATTCATATGATATCGCTATGTTGATTAAATCAAGCTTATTTAGTTATTTTCGAATTTAAACGGCTGTACAATCTCAGTGAAAGAAAAAATAAGTATAATAAAAAAATAATTTTAGACTTCACGTGTCTCATTACTACCAGTACTTGGTAGTTGGTACTCGAGAGTATGAAATAAATATTTTCGATTTTTTTAGTTACAAAAAAAAAATCGATTTAAAAATGAAAGTAAATTAATAAATGCAATATAGTAATATATTTCTGTATCATACGGAGTACAATTTTAGAGCCGTATAATAAATTAAGTCCTTAAATGTTAATCAATGCTCAATATTAAGAAGCGTATATCTGAAATGGTAAATACATATAGTATGTCTAGTACACGTTGTTGTTATGTATTTGCTAAACGAAAATGTTTTCCGCCGGTTACACGATATACTATGTCATTAAACCTACAGTATTATTATTACCTAATGAAACCATCGCGGTTCACAACATACTAATTGTGAAGTGCGTGGGTATGGTAAACCGTGAAAAAGTGAACATTTTTATTAATTATTCAAAAGTTTTACTTTTGATAAGATATTATTTTTCATCCAACGAGAAGAGAAAGTGTGGTTTTAGAGTGTGAAAGAAAGAGAAGGTCGGGCATAGAGTATGGCATAGAGGGACGAAGGGAATTATCGGGAAAACGTCGAATAGAAAAGCATTTCAAAATCGCACCGTGATTTCCAACAGATTTACGACCGATTTATGGGAATGTCGAGCGCAAGAGGATAAAAACAATTTACGATTGAACAAGATCGTTTCGTTTCCGATAGGTATCAATAAAAAGAAAAATGTGGCATTAAAGTCAGTCGTGTGTACCGCTGACGCCGCCGGTGCAATCTGTATATTATATACGACGTGATTCGTTTTTATAATATAATCCGATGTGCGTAATTACTGGCTACGAAATGAAATCGTATAATATACGTTTCGGCCGATAAAAATAAAAAATAAACAACCATTACAATATCCAGTAGAACGGAAGCACGCGTATATTATATGCACGGCAACGCCAAAAGCGCTTATTCGACGAGCAGCTTAATCTTTTCGTTTAAATCCGTTTTGGTTTATATATAATACACGCAAATAATAACTCCATATCGTGTGAACTTTGAGATTCGTCGCCAATGAATATAAACGAAATTTATAAAAATATGAAAAAAAAAAAAAATAGAACGACGAAAACCAGAATTCCTAGGAGAGGAATATCGCGGAGTTTATCTTTTGCGCTTCCATTCGCCTACGCGAGACGACGAGACGAGACTCTACGACACTGCGTCGATTTATCTCTTATCGTTATTCTAGAAATAAATACAAGTGACATTATAATAAAATATTAGATAAACATATTATTATTATCGAGCACGACTTTTCGTATCTACGTTTTCGTTTCTTCCGGTTCTCCGACCTCCCAGATATCGTTCATCGACGTGCGTCTTTGAGATAGGAAAAAATATTTTGCGCTTCGATGTAAAATAATTATTAGAAACGCGATTTCGGCCAAATCGGGGAATCCACGCCGTGTGTTATTTTTTTCACGCGATTCACTGCGGTGCACTCGATATTTTACAAGCAGTATTTCGGTATAAAATACCTGGTAGTAGTAGAATACGCCATGTGGTTAAAGAACAATAATAATATTATGTATTTACATCGTGTCTGCGCCGTACTAGCTGCGCAGATAATAATACCGTACATCGGTGCCAACGTATATTATTATACTTGAAGTTTATATACCATAGGTACTCCGCTGTTGTGTGTATCGTACACAAAACGATCGCGCTGAATCAATACGACTGTATACTATTTACCTGTCTGTTTTATTGTTATTTACTTTCCGTTAAATGTGTTATAGTACAATGCAACAGAATGAGCGTAAGTATCTGCACGCGCAAACGCAGAATTTTTGGCACGTTCGATAATTATGCGTACGAGCGCGCGCACCTGCAACTTTCACAACGATTATAATATAATTTTACATCACTGCGAATTCTCGTATTAATTTTTACGTGTCCTCGTCTTCTCTCCCTTTTTATTCGACGTATATTGCGAAGTTCAGCAGCTGCCACATTCGACATATTATTTTGATCGTCGACAAGTCGGTCGGTTTCGCGTCTATTTCATTAGGCGCAGTTCATATCATTATTATGACAGCGACTACTGTAATATAATCATTCGACCGTATTGCCATATTGTCGATATATTATAATAATTCCCGTCCACGTGTACGCAAATACGCGAAACCATCTTTTATTACAGTGCCACGTATATAATATTATACACTTATCGTTTCGCGCTAGTGTTTATAATGGTAATATCATATTATTATGTGCATAAAGTAACGACGAGAGTTCCATCTCCGTTGTCGTCGGTCGCCGTCGTAATAATCATAACCGCACTAATGATATTAATAATAACGACGATGACGATGATAACAATAATATAATTATTATCGACGGTTAACCCGTGCCAACAAAACGGGAGACCGCACGCCGGGGGAAATGTTTCTCCGGTGGGACGTAGTCACGCGACGCGCGGCGATGCGATCGCGTTTTCGATTTATTCGTTTCCGTTCGATCGGTGACGGCGATTTGGACGTCTTGCGCGAAAACAGCACGACGACCGTCTACAAATCGCGCCCAATATTAATCTCGTGCCGCAAACAAATAAATTAGTCACAGTTAATATGCAGACTTGAACTGTTCACAAACTGCCGTTTCGAAATGACGCGCACGATTACGGCGAAGGGCGCGGGGAAACGCATTTAAGAGAAAAAAAAAAAGCCGGCGATTTTTCAAAGTCCCCGCGAAGCGAGTGGCTCGTGATATTATTGTAAGTAATAATCGCAAACGAGCCTGGGGACCTGGCCCGGAGAGCTTTTGTGCACCGCGCTCCGTCGTCGTCGGCCGCGGTATATGCGCGACAGACGGAAAGCTATAATAATAATAGTCGTAGCAAGCGAGTCTATATATATATATATATATATATGTGCGTATACAGAGTAGGCAGGAACAGAAGAAGAAGAAATAACGGCACAGACGTCCGCGCGACCCACAAAAGAAAACCGTATATACGACTCGAATTTACCTCGCGAACGCTCCTGACCCCTCCCCACGGTGCCCGACACCGACGAACGCCCTCCCCGCTGAAGCCGCCGTCCCCTGCTGACGGGCTCCGCGTGGGAAGAAAGCGGCGGCGGTGGCGGCGAGGTCTCGGGGCCCGGCGTGGTTTTCATTATTATATTGTCTAAGAAAATAATCCGAGCCCATTGTTGGCCCGTAATGAGCGGTGCTTTGGCGCATCTGTGCATCCGCTCGACGACAGGGTCCCATATATCATTATAATCGCCACAGTTTCGCGTGTACGCCGAACACGCCCACCGCCGTTTATTTGCATGCACGCGATCATTTTTTTCCGCTGTCTCTCTCGTTTTCTTTGCGGTTTCCCGTGTTCGCGTCTATATTATATGGCCGCGTGTCGTTCATTTCCCCTCCCTCCCTACCCCGTTCTTCGTGGCGTGTTTTCCGCCCGTCGTGATCTCCCGACGGCGGCATAACGACCGGACCCGCCGTGCCGGTCGTCTGGTAACCGACCGATGTTATGGCGCATATTCGTATACCGATTTACGCGTTTGCCGTGTCCGCGCCGGCGGAAGGTGTATTGTAATATGTAGGAGACGCGAGCGCGACGTCGAGCCGACGGCCCGCGGCCCCGAAACGGGGGGGGGGGGGGACCTCAAAACAGGTCGACCGGTTGTTTGAATACCACTGGTAATGTAACGACACTATTACATTATTGCCGATAGCGACGAGCACGCGCGTAATACGATATAAACACGAAAAACTAAATATTATTATAATATAACAGTATCGCGATGTGTGAGGAAATCTCCGTGATTTTCATTTTTTTAAATCAAACAACGGAACCTTTTCATTCGTATGATACAATATATCGTTAACAACGCGTAGTGCGATGGTAATACGAGTAATAACGGTGTGAGTGAAATTATGATTCTCGATATTTATTCAAATTATGGGTTTTATGTTATTTTACAGAGGGCTGTGTCTTGTGCAAAAATAATAGTATTGGGTTTTTGAGGCTTTTTTTTTTCGCCGATTGCACACTCAAATATCATATTTAATATACATACGACGGAGAGGGACGATCGACGAGTGCCTAAATATAAATATTAAGGTTACTTTCGGTTATTATTATAGGAAACTTCACGTAACCCAACTTATGTTGTAAACACTATATAGGTAGTGCGTACATGTCGTACATAATATTATAATTAATTATTTAAAGCGACGAGATAAATTTTAATTGAATCCCAATCAAGTCAAACGGATAAATTACTTTGGTCACGCTCAAAATACACTTTAAAACTAAATTTCACTTTTGTTTTGGTAAAATCAATTAAAGCTTTGAAAATTAATAGCTCTGAAATCATAATATAATTCTCTTACTAAATCATCTATAAAACAATTGACTGGATTATGTATAAATTAATATATTTTTTTTCTATGTACTCGTATACTAACATAATGGAAAAAATTATTTTATTTTTAGGTATTTAATTATTTTTTTTAACTTACTTAGTGTTATCAATAATTTTATAAATTCAAAGACTTTTACTTTTGAATACTTATACAATACAAATCTATGGCCATAACACCATTATTATATAATGTTATGATTTTAACTATTTTACCATTTTTATTAAATAACGTATTCATTATTTCATATTATTTGTTATTTCCTGTTAAACTGAATTATTATCATCGTATTTATCATTAATATTACTACATAGACTTGCTTGAAATTCTTGATGATAGGTTTGGAAATTATTATTTAACAAAAATAAAAGTAGGATCTCATTTGTTAATTACAAATGATTTTCATAATTTTATGGTTGCCATAAAATAGCACCCCAGAATATATTTTATGTACTGCGTATTCATATATTTTATGTTATTAGGTCAATTTTAATTTACACGAATCACTATAAGTTAATTGTATAATTAATTGGTTTTTTATCGCAAGAATATCAAATTACAAATAATAATACTGATAATATAACTTTGAAACGATTTATTAAAATGTATAGAGTAACACACACAAAAATAGCGATTGAACGAATTGAAAAAAATAAAAGTACACATTTAATAATTATTATAGGTAGGTACTTATCTCTTTTTATATTATAAACGAATAATATTTAAATGATTAATAACATCAAATAATTATCAAATTTATCGTATAGACTAGGTTGAAAATATTTAAACTAAAATTCAATTTTACAGCCAAACAAACGTAAAAAGGAAACACGACAGGTGCAATATAGCATCGTTTTATAATAAGGTCTTTTCGATAAGAAAATACACAAAAGTAAGTATTAACAATGACTAGCATACCAAAAATGTGCACAACCAATCAAGTTAAGGGGAATAAAACGAAAACAAACACAAAAACCCAATTGACCTCAATCGATAAGAAAATGCTTATTCTGAATCGGCTGTGAATCAGATGTACCCTGATTACTTTTATGAACACTTAATTGAACGGATGGGTTTGGCAATATTTGGGAAACGAGACTTTCAGTAAACTTTATACTACAGTTGCTTATATGTATCAACTATTAATGATTCAACTTAATTACCTATTGAATATCGGTTTATAACAAATTTTAAAACTAAAATTCAAATTGTTACTTGTAACGTGCGTAAACTCGTTCGACTAGAAATTCTATTAAAATGAGATTTTAATTTATAAAATGTAAAAATTAAATATGACCATAATCTTAAACGCACCACAGCATATCTCAAATGCTATTCAAATACCTTGAAATAGTAATTATTCTCTAAATCAACATCATCATTGTAAAAAATACAAAAAAAAAAACATAAATACATTGAAGTAGTATTAAAATAACTGTTACTGTTTGTCTAAAATCAATTTGAAATAAGCAATACAATGAAAAATACAGTTTAAATTAATTACAGCTTACCTTTAGGTTGAATTTTGTCTGAAGAGATTTTTGTATTTGTTGTAGCGGAATGGCATAACGAGATTAAATTAATCAAATAAAACAAAATTAATAGATTGGATACACAAACACAGCATGTTTGTAAAATTTTGTTTGTAAAATAATTATTTAATCAAATACATACACAATATAGGTGTTTCAAAATAATAGGTAGAATTACAATTACTCATAATGCATATTTTTTATAAACGGAAAAACATACCTAATTTTGAGAAAATAAATTTAATTATTGTTTTCATCTGTTATATTTCTATGATTGTATACATAATTATGTATTATTAAGGCTTAAAAAAAACTATAAGCTTTACGTCAGTAGCTATTTTTTGAGATAAGAATATATTATCAAGATCATTTATAATTAATTATTAGTATTATTATTATAATTAATTGTATATTGTATGTATCTTTGGAATACACACAATATGACTAAAATACTACTCCAAAACTATTTTAAACACTACTTTAAGTTTATTTTATCAACGCAATGTTATTTGTGATATTGTTTGTGCAAATGTATTTAAATGTTTTCGTATTGATTTTTAATTGATAAAAATGTACTTATTAATATCGATTATTCACACACTGATAGTGTCTTGGTGAGTATAGTAAATAGTTATAGCTTATAACACTCAACTTAAAAAATATTGCTACATACACACTACCCTTAAAATTACGTGCTTATAATAATAAGTGTTACTATACTAATGTAATAATATGGAAAATTCACCGCAATAAAATTTCACTAAAAAAAAAAAATTCACTATATATTTTGCTGTGTAGAATATCAAATAATATCTCAAGTAATGCATTAAGGATACTTAATCTCTGGTTTTAAATAAATCAATTTCGGAAGAGCCACAGTAAATAAAATCATGAACATTACACCAGCCTCTATTTTTAAATTTTTTAAAAATTCTGAAAATAGTCGCACAAATGTTCACTAATGGCGCACTAATCTTTAATTAACCGAAAAAAATAAAAAAAAATGTGAAAAGGAGAGGGGCTAGTGAAATGTTCATAACAAAATCGTCATCTTTAATATCGCTATTGGAATATTATTAACATTTTTTCAATCATCATTCGGATATTTAATTTATTTTATACTACATTATATAAAATAGAATTTTAAACTAATAGTTAAATAATTATAACTTAAAAGCTAATACGAGTGAACTAATATTTTTTGTTGTAATTCTGTGTCCCTATACATTCTATTTATTTAAACGTTAATCGCTAACTTAGCTAAACTACTCATTGAAAATTCGATTTTTATGAATCAGAATTCTGAATGTTTCAAAAAATATTCTGTTACGGTATATGATTAAATGTATAAACATGTTTTTATTAAAAAAATTAAAGAACTTAAAAATTATAACGATAAAAATAAAACAATTTCTGTGTACAAAATTATGTATTAGAATATTTAAAAAAAAAATTAAGACTGAAATAATTAGTGTTGCAACTTGCAAATGTCATACCTAGTATGTCTCATATGGAGGAAAAGGAATGGTAGTATTTTTGGTAAATATTGTGTTTTGAATTCAGGATGTGGAAGAAGTGTTATAAATGTATTAAGTATGTATATATGCCATAGGGGTAGGGCATAGGCCAGTATTTATCTTTGGTGTATTTGGCGAAGGTTCGTTTGATCGGTCGTTTGGGAAATGAAACCGCAGCTTTTAAAATAAATTTTTTTTTTAGTGGCCCTTGGCCCTTGGGAGTGCATTATTGTTAAAACATTATATAACCTGTGAACGCTAATAGTTGTAAATGGTATTATACAATTTTATATTTACAGTTAATTGTTAAATATTACTGTTCCTTGATTCGCGTGTCACCTATTACGCTAAAAGTTAATAAAAATAACAAAACGCTGCAGAGATCTAAGTCGAAAATTAGGTAAATTATTTTCTAAACCGGCCATTATCAAAACTACGGAAATTGATAGAAAAATGTTGTTCTGCGCCGGCTGATAATAATAATATTTTATGGCATATAAATCGTACAGAAGAAAATACAACGGGGTTATGGTTAGTAATTATGTTTCGAGACGATCGCTCGGCCGAATTAGTAATCGCCACCACGATATGTGCACGTCCGCCTCCGGTCAGGGTATCGTTTTTAACCGCGAATCGAAATAATTGTTTAATAAATTTATCGGCGGCAGTGGCTGTGGTACGCAGTGAATAACAAATATCCGTATTCGTCGGTCACATATTACGCAAAACTATAAAAACATAATAATATTCTGTACGCCAGAACGAGATTTCGCCGTTAAACGGATAGATTATACGTATTGCTCTTCCCGTACAACTGGCTAAGATAAATTATTATTTACGTATTCAATACAATAAGTCAGATACTTAAATAATAACAATATCCGGGATTTTATATTAACCAACAGTATCGATATAACCCTTTGTATTCGTGAGTGTTTCAGAAAGTAAACATAATATTTGAACATTATACTTATAAACTCAGTCTAAAAGTCTCCCAATTCAATGGCAAGTGCAGTGAAATCGATGAAGTTGCATAGTAATATTATATTATTATACAAATATAACCACAGTACCTATAATGTTAGTATTGGTCGGTTGGTGTAAAAGCGAATACGATATTGTATGATGTATGATAAATCCGCTCCAAAAAATTTCCACACACAGGCCATAAATAATAATATTATGTATTTATGTATACGACTTGTGTCTGTAGTTAATTTAAAGCTATACCATTGTACATACAGGTTTATCGGTATACTAATAAAGTAACTGAGTACTTCTGAAAATAATAAAATTATGTAAGGTGTGCACTGCACTGATTAACTATTCTATTGAGCACTTGAAGTAAGTCACATTTTGTCAAAATAAATTATATTTACTTAATATATCATTCTATGTTAATTATTTAACAGAATATTTCGACTTTGTTTTAGTGTTACAATAAATAATATGGTTTAGAAATACCAACCATGCGCCAGTCTTTACCAGAGGTCCGTATATAGTTGGAGCACAAAAATACGTTAATAAATAATTAAATAAGTACGGTTAACATGCAGAACTAATAATAATAACGTATTATATTGTTTAATATGTAACAGCGGAATGCATGGTGCAGAAGGTAGACGACGGTGTTTGTGACGATTTAAATACTTAATTCAAACGAGCAGGACGTTTGTATTCACATGTATATATATCGTAGTTGGACGTTGACGTGACCCAAAAGTCATTTAACTATAAAGTCCCGATGTCGCGGTGCCGATTTAAGCCACGTAGGTCGTCGTCAGTGATGGCGTAGGCACATAATCTAGGATGGGTGACCGTATGTGGGATTTGTTGCGCTTACAGTTCTGTATATTATTATACAGATTATTTCCTTTGCGCAAAGGGGCTTTACGTCAAGAGACACGTGGGTGGAAAAAGCACAATACATATAATATATATATAAAAAATGTTAACGATGTTATTTTTTTTAGTACGAACGGGACTTAAATTTTATATATACGCGCACAACAGTAATACCGATACATCGGAAGAATGTTAAAAGGTATATCATATAAGAACATCTTTTGAAATATGGCGTGATAGGAATAGTGATTTCCTATCAATATATAGCGTTTAATACCTTTTGTCGCCATCGGTCCTTGTCCACATACGTGCACACAAACACACACACATACCATACATATATACATACATACATATACGAAACGTCATAAGCATAGAGAATCTGATTTTCCCTAGTAAACTTTATTGTACATCACGTCGAAGGCCCCGCTGAAGCACGCACGCCTTCACATAAACCCGTCAGTCTCCGTTAGCTTCGTTTAGCGTCGATCGCGCGGAGTCAATCGAATTGAAAAAAAAATCTCGAATGATGTATATTGTATAAATATATATATACATATATATAATTTGACCGACACGATTTTTTTCCTCGATAATAACACTTTTGTAGTGATGGAGTGGTATAATATCATAGAAAACCGTGATTCCTGTAGCTTTTTTGGTGTTTGACGGCCTGATAGACATCGATTTCTATTACAAATGATTTCCAATGATATTCAGAAATACCTAATAAGTAATAACAAACTACTAATATCATTATGACATTTTTCTTTTGTGATGAAATCAAATTGATTCTAATTGATTACTATGATACATAATAGTGAAATTGTAACTTATTTTATAATATAAGCACTGAGAAAAATATTTAAGATAATACAGTAAACAATATATTTTTACAACGAAATCCAACAAGACTAATACAATTTATATTAAACTAAAATGTTTGTAACTGCGTTTATCTAAAAAACATAACAAAATATAAGTATACGGGTAAGTAGGTAGATATGTAAATGCTAATCCCTAATATTATTTGTTTGAATACGATTAATTATAATGTTACCATGTTATAATATGTCAAATTTCTGTGCCACACTATATGAATGATATTAGATATGTATAAAATATAAATATGCATAATATGTTAATAATCACTGTTGTATTTATTATATTAACAGAGCAACCGACGAACACCGATGGATAAAAATAGTTAATTTGAATTTCGACATAAAAAACAAAATTAATTTCTATAATTTTCTAACTTAATAAAATAAGATAATATGTGGAAAATGCGGAAAATGCGTAGTTTTAATATTTTATACCTAACTTATATAAGAATACAATATACAGATTTATAGGCGATAAATATATTATGTACTAGAAATAAGAAAGAAAATATATAAACGGGAATTCAGTGAATAAGAAGCCTTGCCATTAAGGACACTTTTATTGGGATTAAATGGTTAAAAGAAAATTAATTTAAAATATCATGGCGCTACTTTATGAGAGCCTTCTGTGTAGATTATGGTGGCTTTTAAATTTAGAAAAAAAACCTATTTATAAAATAGTGAAGCTTTTCTTTCTATTGATTTATCATGGCAATATAAAATGTAAACGTATAGCATAACAGAAAATAATTATTTGAAATCTATCTCGTAGTTAATATTATTATTATTATTATCAGTACTAATATATTATATTGGAAATTTTGAATAAAAAAAAAAAAACCGTTTGCGTTTGTTGACAGCTCAATAATAGCGGCTGCAGCGTATTATATTATTGTATTACTATAATACGGTATTCAAACGAACATACCATTATTATTATTATTATTATTATTATCATTATTGCGATTTTTCTCGCGTGCTATCGGGTCGTCGGGTTAAATAATATAATATGTAATTTGTCATAATAGTCTTTGGCGTTTCTAAGTGTATACTCCAAAGGACACGCACATCGCGCATAATGTACAGGGCCATTGCAATTCGTATTCAAATTTATTGTCGGAATCACGTGCAAACTCAAATGCATCGTTTTTGTCATACAGGGTCCGGAGCACCCTGTACAATATACGCTCCGATTGCGGTAAACCGCGGATAACGTCATCTGCCTGCCGTTGGAATATCACAGTCGACGGCTGAACGCTGTCAAAGTGTCATGTTGATGTTCAGTAAACGCAAATATATCGCAACAATGGTTTTAACTCTCCGATTCCAAACGCGAATTTAACTATTTATATATGGTACATATCAATGTCACGCTAATTTTGACTAATGCATACCTACTATAATAAAACGGTAATTATTGTCGTCGATTTTATACGCCACTAAAATTAAACTTTATTGTAATGTTGATATTTTAACTATTGAAAAATTTAAATAGCATAGTATTATCGTTTCATAGATCTGACCATCATCTGATAATATTTAATATTTCAATACCATAGTAAATTATATATTTTTATCTTAATGAACTTCTGATGAAAATCGATTTTATATTCATATAATTCGATTTACTGTAAAAATGAATATTTTTACAAACGATTGTAACAAGAGATTAAAAACGAGGGCTAAAGAAAAAAAAATTGAAAAATCAAATTTTAACCGGCGTTACTGTGAGATTAGTGGTAGTATTTTTTCAATAGGTATATATTATTATAATAATGATATAATATTATGATAACATTATTATAATTTTTTTAAATAGTTAAGTGGTTGCGTAAGTATTGTACATAAATGCATATTATATTATTTAATATCGTTTTTTTTTATATGTGTTAACCGACAGCATAACTTATCTTAAGTAGGTTTAAGTAAGTATATGAGTACTAAAATAATTACTTGTTTACAAAGAAAAGCATTAGTTGAATAGTTACTCGAAATTTTACGATATTAATAATATATATTTGTTTATTTATGTACAAAACAAATCAAGACCCAAGATTGACAAGGAGAGTATAAATATTGTACAACACAATAAATAATAACAGTACTGAAAACAAAAGTATTTACATAAAGTCTGAGGTGCGTCGTTGGTGAGACCTATCATACGGATGATTGGATTGTTATAGACGTATTAAAATAGTTATATTTATTTTTTCAAGAACCATTCATAAATAGACGGCAATTACATGAAATATTTTTATTTTGTTACGTTGGATGAGCAATGAGCTTTTTTACTCGTTCGATTTCGAGGAAAAAAATGTACTTAGTTTTCTGTCGTTATTAATGAAATGTTTCGTTGTATGGACCAACCAAATTAATTTTTAGTCAACGATTTATTTTTAAAAATTTATATATGTAATAATTTTACGTATAATAAGTATTGTAGCAAATCTTGATATAACAAAATTACAAACAATGTAATACAATAAAAATAAAAGCCTAACCAACTATCACTTGAATTAAAAAATAATCGTTAACAATACCTGTAATTAAACCTGAAGATAATAAATCTATAAAATTGACTATATACACACAATGTATAATTGTTAATATTAACGTATATTATGTAATGGTGGATTAACTATTTTGTATATAAATTTTTGATCGTTGATCAACCTAAATCACAGTCTTACTAATTTTTTGCGTTGGAAAACGTAGGGAAATAAATCAAAAATTTTAGAGACAAATTTGTGTTTATACAACACCTCTTAATGTGGGGTATACTGTGTATAGTTCTCGGAAGCTTGTAAGAAATAGTCGGGATTTAATCCTGTAATTTTTCTGGACGGAATTTTTCCCGATTAATATATTATTTTTATGTAGGTCTCTCGGACACCTATCACTGTCGAATACCGTGCGCGCGAACACTGAACCGATGGGGCGTGGATGCACCTTTTTCCTATTTTCATGAATTATGGATTATATAAATCACAATGTCCTACAGAAGGGCCTTATGTAACGATTACTCGCACCCCTCCGGCGGGGCTGCTGCTGTGGCCCGTTCTCAGATGCAGGCGGTGACGGGACGAGGAACGAAAAAAATGTGGTACTGGTGCTGTGGACCTACAGGAACCAGAGGGATGGAAAAGACTGAGCTGAAATCCTGACGCACCCGTACGACTTACAGTTTTGTAAGAATTATTACGGAAATATCGCGAGCAATAAATAATTCTTTGTCGTTTTGTAGGCTCCCTTCGATGCGTGTGTGTCCGTGTGCGTATCCGCTAGCAACTTAAAGTTTATATATCAATTTTACAATTTTAACTCAGAATTATCGATTTTTCGGAGTTTTTTCTTACAACACAAATTCTATACCTACGCATTTTAAGGATACCACACTCGTCCGAATGAAGTGAATAATATGCGACTAATATAACATTATTTTTGAATACAAATTAATCGTTATTATATAGGATATCAATACAACTTGGACTAGTTGAAATGTTATTTTGTTTTTGTAAACTTAACGTTTGTTTAAATTTTCTAATAGCCGCATCGAAAAAATTTTTGAACTCGCCCATGTTAAATGTCCTTCTAGATAACCCAAAAATATAGTAAGAATTGAGTAAGCTCAAGCAGATATTATTATGTAAGTGAGATTATAATAAAATATTTAAAAACTAATATTGTGATATCAGATATTATACACGTATATTTTAGAAAATTGATGAATAAAACCTTAAATCGGAAATGTCATTGGTTAATAAAATACGATATAAAATCTACATATTGTTTTGTTTATTCTTATTTCGGTCTGTAACATCGAGTAGAAATTGAAACAATAGCAACATAAAATATCAGTAAACCACCACTCGTTCGCTTATAATATTATATAATACATGTGTTTCGGAAGACGTAATGTTTAAGGAAACAGGATTACGGTTTCAATAATAGCATTAAAATCTCCCCGAGGTTTTGAATAATATTTCATTTGTTTGTTCAGTTATATCAAAATCCGACTGCGTCGAATTGATTTACAAGACAAGCCGCTCGGAGTTTGGGTACGGAATAAAAAAAAAAAGTAATGATGGAATAATTCACGCGTTTTTATAAAATACAGAGGGAAGGAAAAGTAACAAAATTTGTCAATAAACGTAAAAGTGTCGACGTATATAATACTGGTATTTTGATAATATTATAATGATAATATATTATATATATATATCAAGACCGAAATAATTCCCTAAAATACGCACTTGCGTGTTCGAATTAAAGGTCGGAACTTAAGCCACGGAATTTCAAATCGAATCGAGTTCACAAAAACATAAAATTATATAATGTATTAAATATTATACATATATATTGTAATGTAAAAGTTTTGTTGATCCTAAGTCGTCATTATTTTATATTATGGGGTATCGAATGAAATAAAAATAATGATTATTAATTATTAAAGCTTGTACACGTAATAATCGTGTTTATATTCACTATAATTTTTTTAAAAGACTTACACACATACACAGTTGCATTAAACCGCATAATGATATCCTTTATATTTCGAGTTTTGAATTGTTTACGACGTCATTAATTAAAAGTAACCGTGTGTAATAATATACGCGTTACGATATCGTTAATAAATTAACGTTTTACGACGTGCTGGCGCTAGTCGTTTTTTGTATTTCAATAAAATGTATGTCATCCGTGTGATTATACGATATGTATAATATATTGTCGTAAAGTGTGTAATACCCACAACTGGGGTGCAAACCATAAGAATTCCACCGAAACGACCAAATATTTGTCAGTGTATCGTGTGTTTACAGAAAGTCGTAAGTGGTAATTATCCCCGTACATAAATTGTTTTCATACTCGTTATTTACTGAGCAATCCTAATTATATATTGTGCAATTTAAAATCTTAAGAAAAAACAATTTACAGGGGATTGAAATTTCTCACACACAAAAAAAAAAAAAATAATTAAATTCACACACATGTATATATTAATATATTATATATAATATATAAATTTAACGATCGTCGTCGTTTAGCATTCTACAACATATGCGACCAGAAAATATGAGATAAGTTTATCGCATTTCGCGTACTTGAATTATTATTACAGTCTCGGCAGCGCTCTAGCACAATAATAATTGTACAAACATAATACTCATATACGATCGCTATACTCGATTCCTCTACTCTACGAGCACATTGCACTAACGATTATAATTATTGTGCCGAAACGGTACAGTATAAGAACATAATATTATAATATTATGTATAATAAATAACTTCAAAAGTTTTCGCCCAAAGGTCGGACGAATGGTGAGTGTGCATTGGCACATAATAGATAAAAGCAATTTCTAATTTTTTTATTTTGCAATCTCGGGGGTAGCAAACGACATCATAAGCGTCGTGCCAACCGTTCAAAGAGAGATGTAGCAAAATTATTAATAAGCTTGTGACTGAGATAAATAACATTGGATGGGATAACCGTATAATATAATTTTAAGTTTAGTTTTAAGCAAAACTGACATTTTTTACTCGTCCTATCGTTCTTAAAAAGTAAAAAAAAAAACGTGTATTTTTTTTACCGTGTTTGGCAGTAGGTACGTTCCGTTTTTTTTCTAAACATTTGCGATTAATATTAACAAACGATAAAGGTAATCTAAAATTTTCCACGTACTAAGAAATTATATTTTTTGCAGTGTTTGTGCATTTTAATCAACATTTCTATGCAAGCAGTCCAATTTTACACGTATATTAAGTTGAACATTATACATACTATTTTCCAGACTATTGTAAAATAAATAGGCAATTTGTAGCTACACGTGATGAATTTTCATTCTTACGGCATCATCGTAGAAGTGAACATTTTTTTTATTATTATTATTATTATTATTTATTTAAACAAAAATATTGTTATATCTACTACCTTTAAGCAGAGCTTGTGTTAGTAGTAGAGAGTTACATGTTAAAAAACTTAAATTATATATATATATATATATATATATATATATATATATATTACAGTAGCATATTGATTATTGATAATTACATTGTAATATTAATCGGCTTTTGTTAAAATTCATCACAGAACAATACGATGTTGAATAAGTACAATAGTTTTAAACTTGAAGATTAAACTGATTAAAGCGTCTATACCAAAAATTATAATATTATAGATTATTTAACTAATATAATAATATTATGATGTACGTACTATATCATTAATAATACTTATAAATGTAAAGTTATGTTAAAAAATCATAGTTTCTACATTCAACGAGAATATTGTTAGTTTTACTAAAAATATAGAACCCATTATTCGTTATCCGTTAGTTGCGAATTGCGATTTTATAAATTGCATTGATAAAAATATTATATATTTTATTTAAATTACATAACATCATACTGTCTTATGAAATGTACTGGAGGTGAAAAGGTTTAATACAACTTTTTATATTTTGTTTTTAACTAATCGGATAGTTAATTATATGTCATATTATAAGAGTTAGTAATTCATTATGTAGGGATAGCGATTTAAAATCACGGTCTGTCGGTATCATTTAAAAAGATCATTTAAAATAGCTTTCCAATGTTTACATTACTTTGTCGCATTATTCTTTCCGATGCTGCCGGTTATCAGTTTTTCTTATTATATTTGTTATTATTTACTCTTGTAATACAGTTTGTATACTTATTATACTTGTTTATATCTTATTTTTTGGACATTTAAAATAATTAATCATAAAATAAATGAAATTACGTGAGAAAATAAAATAACATAATATCTATTAACTCAATATCTCAATTTTTGTAAAAAAAAAAAAAATAATAATACGAGGTCAACAAAAGTTCAGTTAAAATCAAAACAAAATTTATTGGCTTATTATAAATTTACTAACTTAACCTAATATTGTATTGATTATACGAAGATTTTTCTACCTGTGTAAGTATAAATGTGAAATAGTCCTACTTTGCGTGTATGACATTATATTGATTATATTATAGTTACTACACACACTACACTATGATTTACAGTTTTTACATAGTATGTTATATAAATATGTAATTTACATGTATTAATATAAATAGTCGAACGGTTTATTGTAAATTTTTATTATAGGCACAGCCACACAGGAAGTAACGTATTATAAACCTAATTTAACGTAATATAGATTTTAGTGAGGTCTTTTTGACGTAAGTCACCGGTTTTCCTTTTTTTTCTTGGCTGAAAAGGTTGTTTTTTAATGACATGTCCGTTAACTTAAAATTAATTCACAAAACTTTTTAATTAAAACAGCATTTTTATTCGGTCTCTCCTGAAGTTTTCTACGATAAAATACAATCGTCGTAGACTGGTACACAATTTAATTTCGTTATCTATCCGTTATGTGACTTGAACTACTGCTCATCAGTAGATTTTTTGTGGTGGGCGTTCTGAAATAATTTAAAAATAGATGTTCGATGTTCGATTAAAAGCCAAAGTTTATTTAATATTTACGAACCAACATATTTTCAAATCGTTGTTGATCGCAACCATACATTACATGAAAACATTATCAAAAATAATTTATTCAGAAGTAAATTAAACATGTTTAATATTGGGGTGATAATATATTATGCTGATTTTGTATAATTTTATAAGAAATCATTATTTAATAATATTTTTTTTTTCGTACAGTACTTTGTTACTTTAAAAGTTTGACTTTTCTTCTATAAATTTACTTTTATTTTTTTTTATGTAGCAAGTAGAAAACCCGTGTCTTTTATTGTTTTACAGATTTGTACAAAACATATTTCAATTAATTTACATAGAACGGGTGTGTGCAAATAAGGGATACGATATTTTTTTTAATATATTAATTTTACAAACATTCAAATAAATAATACGATCGATGAACAAATATATAAACAAATAAGGAGTAAAAAAATCAATTAGAGAAATGAGCTAGTTTTTAGCTAGACAAATCTCATTATGGTCATTTAATTGGGTTCTTATATCTAAAATACTATTATTAATAAGATTGACGGAACGGGCATAATAAAGAAATACGAGAATTCAATGTCAAAAGCCAGATAAACGGGTAAATTATTTCTATTTTTATATTCTTTTTATTACAAAAATAGCTTATATTAACTCGCTTGGCTATGCCATACTAAAAAAATACAGGATTATGAATTAAATTATAATCACATTTTGAAATTGAATTATCGTTTATAAAACGAATTTGAGTAATTAAATATTCTTTTATTTATCCTGATCCATAATAAAATCCACTATATTATAACCACCTTGTCGATGTTAAACTAATAAATAAATAATAAGTGGGCCGATTTTCCGGACCAGGCATCGTGCAGGTCCTAAGATCTTGTGCTATTGTAATATTGTTAGTGCATGATTCGCAGTTGTGTAACTAGTAATTATCACGTCAGTATTGTTCTGTAGACATAAATTTATGTATAATAATATGTGTATTAATATTAAAAACCGATTTAATTAAAACGTACAATTTACTAAAAAATGCGTTGACAAAATTATATAATCTATAATTATATCATTGTGCACTTTTTAGCGGCGACTTCCTTATTCATTCGATAGTTCGAAAGTCTCTCTCTTTCTCTCTCTCTCACATACACACACACACACACATATCTGCCGTCGCGACAAGACACAACCGCCGTGTTACGATAATATACGGACCGGACCCCAGGTGAAACGTCCCGGGCCATGATACACCCGAGGTATATATTATATATATATATATTACATACACATAGATATCGAATCGTCGTCGTCGTCGTCGCCACCACCGTTGTTCTCGTTTGTTATTATAATAGATCGGGATTTATGTGATGTGGCCAACGAGCCATTAACCCTGGCAATATATTTCTCTGGGCGTCATTCGCTTTTCCCAACATACTCGTACACACACACACACACACACACACACACACACCCGAGTTTGCTCGCGAGAATTCGTCGTCGTCGTCGTTGTCGTCGTATATAATATATTATTATACATGTTATACGATATACACGGACGGATCATGAAATATTAATTTCGTCGATATTTATCGGGGTTGGGGTCGGGGGTTTTTGTCTCGCGCGTCTGGGACGACACACGCTGCATTGAATTTAATGTATATAAATGTATATAGTGTGTGATGTTTTGGCAGCGGGTGTAATCCGGGACGATCGACGAACACTGAAGGGTAAACAAGTTATGTGTTTTCTCGGTCGGCGAGTGTGCCGTGAGACAAACGATCCGAAGTCGGGAACCGCGGTGGTGGACATATAAAAAGAGTACCTATCTCCTCTTATACCGGTAGACGGTGCGATGTGCATCGAAGATTTTCGGCGATGCCTTTTTTGCATGAAAACGATTGGATTTCAGTCTAGCTTTTTACTCTAAAGCTTTTCAAAATTTTTTTAAATAATAAACGGCTATAGAAATCCGCGCTGTGTATAGTACTACAATCTGTTTTAAATTACCGATTCGGAAGTTTATTACAAGAAAGTTTTGGAACTTTCTTATTGTCTCTATAAAAAAAAAAAAAAAAAATCCACGTAAAATCAAACACCGATAACAAAACGTTTTACGAACAACAATCACACCGTTGGGGCTATTGTGTGTAACGGCGATGTAAAAAACAATCTCAGCAGGTGTGAAAAAGTCTTTTCCCTATTCCTGAAATATATCAGTGTGACTTGGTTTTCGACCGGCGAGTACGAACGCATAGTATATGCAATATGTCTATATGACGTGTTAGTGAATAACGTGTAATTCTTTTCTTTGAAACGCTCACATTTTTCGGATCGGCTAATTAATGTAATAGGTATCAAGAAATATTTCATACCTGAAATAGTGAAGTGTATCAACTGAATTGAATGATGTTATATTATTGGATTATTATATAAAGCCGTGAGAGAATCGTGAATGTCTCTGACGCATCTTGGCTATGCACAGAAAGAAAAAATAATGAGACCGAACATAAACTTTTAATTTTCGCAAAGTTTACGGCTTAATTGACAAGTTTTGTTTATTTACCATTAAACAGTAATCCAAGAGTTTACAGAAAGTGTGATTATAGTTCAGAACAACGGTCATGCCTCCTACTGCTGTGCGTATGCCAGTGAAATCGGTGCCTATTTTGTAACTGACACAAAATAGTATATTATATTGAGTATTCATTAATAAATGTACTATATTACAATATGATCGATTTATATTACGTGTTTAAGTTTAATAATAAATTGTATATATTGTAGAAATAATTAAACGAATAAGTCCCATACTCGTATATTATCTTAAGAACTTTAAAAATAGATTAAACCACAGTAAGAAATAACGATATATTAACTATGGGCATGATGAATGACGATAACCAAAAGGCAGAATAGTACCAATATTCAAATAATTGGTATAAAAAAAAACTATTCACATTTCATAATTGTACATACATACTATAATATTCTATAAAAATGATCTAATTGGAAAAATGATTTGAATCTCCGCAACGTTACAGTAAACCATATTTTAATTTAAAATAATTGCAAAAATGTATTGTTGACGTTCCTTCTTTATTATCGTACTTTAAAATTTTTTCTCCGAACTATTCAAAGTAATTCAAATTCCATTTCAAGAAAACATATTGTATGTAATATGGACACAATAGAAATGCTATTTTAAATACCAAATATGTTAACAATAACGCTACACAACGTAGTTATATTTTAAATAAATGTATATAGAGTTATATTTGTAAAAAAAAAAAATTTGGTAAAACGTTACTAACGTATAACGTTTTCATTATCTTACGTTAATAACCATTATGGTATTACATTTCTACTACTTAATAATATGCAATATACAAAGTTGTATAAAATAATCTAATTTATTAAAATATATCGTCTATGAATCTAATGTAAATATCATGTTGAATTTTTCAAGTAATTTTAAAATTGATAGTACCTAAACGTAAGCACGTTTTGTTTAATATCATAGAGTTACTTATTATTAGAACTACATATTAAATATTATTAATATTAAAATAAAGTAATTTTGTCGTACTGAAATTGTTTGTATTATTAAGAAAAAATTGGATAACAAAATATAATCATTAATTAGTTGGTAAATTGTATCATAATAAAAACAATCACTTTTCAATGATCATTAATTTTTGTACGTACGAAAAAAATATCTATTTCTTGAACTCAAATGCTTAGATTCGATAACAATTACTAGGCTTAAATGATAAAAAATTGTTTTATAAAAATATCCAATATTCAGTCTGTAAAATAAATAGATATTTTAAATATTTCGAGTATAAAACACAGGGTAATTGATGATTTCTTATATATTATGCACTGTAAAACAACATGCATTTAATAGATATTTTAAAGTATAATATATTTGAAAGCCACGAATGACCCTATAGCCCCTCATCTCCCTACAAAACCTGTAGTTTGTGAACGCGTGCTGTACATGGCGTTGAAATTGACGAATTACATCAACCCAATATAAAAACACACAATACATATAAAACCGTAATACAATTTTCGAATAATTTTCATTTCAGTTCACGTAAAATCTATTTTTCTTGTTTTTAGAATTCACATATGTGATGGCAGTGGAAGGAGGGGGAGGGTGTAAGGATTTTTTTCTCTTTCTGGTTTCTCGGTGTATTCGGAAAGCAATAAAATGTCTATACATAAATCTTTCGGTCTACGTGTGCGGTACACAGCACTATACATATATATACATATATTATATATATATTATATTATATACATAGATGCTGTGGTACTCTGCGGATGTTCATGTTGGGCGGCCGTTGTTGTGCATATAAAAAACGGCTTAACTCTCTGACTCTCTTACTCTCTTTTACCCTCACTCCATCCATCCTACCAAACCTCAATCCCTACCACTTTTGTTGCGCCACAGGGTCGGGCAAGTCGGCTGGTTGAGTGCCGTAAGTGCGCATAGTCCGGTTCAAAAAGTTCAATTTACAGGAATTTCGGACATAAGCCCAGCACGAACCCTCACGTAGTTGTGTGTATTGTTTATGGCCGTCGAGTAAGTTTCGAGTGAAAACATTTTCGGGTGGCAGCGGTGGTAGTGGTGATGATGGTGGTGGTGGTGGTGTGACGCACAAGACATGGCCGGTCAGACACGAGGAAAGGAGGGAAGCCGTACGAATTGAAAAGTTTCGTAGGGACGGATTTGTCGAATGGCTTGCGCGTTTCGCGAGTTATGCGGTCAACTACACTGTGTAAACGGAACGAACTGAGGCAGTCGGGAAGAACGAAAAAGCGACTGTGGTGGAGTGGACTTAGCGTGGCATAAAGTGAAGGGGTGTTTTGAAATCGTAATGAAGACGGGATGTACATGTGTGTGGTTTTGAGGGAAAACAGCGTATATATGTACAAACAGCGGCAAGAAAATAATTTCAGTTACTAAATCGGTAATGAAAATCTGTGGAAATTTAACGAAAATGAGTATTGGTGTATGTGTGTCTGTGTGTTACTATATATATGTTGTGTTTGTGCCGTTCGAGAAACGAACTTTGTTCACTGAAAATTCCTTAAACATTCGCGGACGAGAGACGATGATATTTCGCGTTCGCGTTTACATACATAAAAGCTTTAATTGAGATTCTAAAAGTTTTATCGTTTACGTTAGCACACAAAAATTCGAGCGCACTCGCGTTCAGAATTTACTTTAGCTATTAGAATTGAATTGGTTTCTCATGTGGTGGATTAAATATCATAAAGATATTATTTGAATACGCTTGGCGTTTCATATTTGGCCGATCAATGTAGCGTTCTGTCAACCGATCATTATCGATGTACCTTACACGATTTCGTAGTTAATATGTAAGTACGAATATATTATACATATATCAGGTTCGTATTCTTCTTGAAAAAAACAATATTTTAATTATGTTATGGCTACGGAAATATGTTACAATAAATTTCAAACTGATTGAAATGAAAAATATCGTTTTATAACATATTATATTATAATCCATTAGGTAACGCAAATAAAACTTACCATATAAGTAGATGTATACATTAAATCCGTTAAATATTAAAGACATTATTTTACCGGCCAAAGAATCTTACCTGAAACAAAGATAAATACAAAATTATATTAATATCAATGTTTTCAGTTATTAGTTAACTATATGACATAAAAATACGTAATACGTAATACGTAATTTTATTATACATTTAATATAATGAAATCTTTAATCCAGGTTGCATAAAAAATATACCTATATTAGTTTAACGGACCAATAATATTGGTCACTAAATAATACATAATTGACAATTAGATCAAACTATTAATTCACTTAATTTAAGTGATTGTGCAATCATTTCGTTATTAGTATTATAATAGTAATGTTCGTAAAGTTCTTTATTTTAATAGTAGTCATATTTGTTAGGTTTATATTAGATTATAAAAAAATATGAATTTTTCAGTTTAAAAATATAATAATAATAAGTGCTAAACGCGCCTAAAGAAGTTTTCACTTCAATAAGTATTTCATATTTAAATTATTTCTTTAAATATATCGATATGGCCTATCTGAGTTCTGATTAGTTGTTTTAGGTTTAATATAAAAATAACGATAATAAATCGCTGTCTTGACTAATAGTCTTAGGTATACGTAGTTTCAATAAGTATACTTTTTGACACTTCTGTTTGTAAGGCAATTAATTATATGGGCTTACATTTTTCGAAGCATAACTTTTTGAAAAAGTTGTATTATTTTTTGACGTAAAAAAAGCACAAGTCAAACCGTTAAAAGTTAAAACGGCGAGAGTAAAACTCTTTAAAAAAAAATAAATAATAATAATAATAATAATAATACTCAGGGGAAATGAAAAAACAGTATTACATTTATTTTCGATAAATAAAATAGAATTCGTATGATTTATTTGGCCGTTATTTGCATTTGATCATTTCGTGGCTATTAATCAAACAGCGTGGCGGAACCGTTATCGTCGGCGTAACGATCTATTAGCGATCGGCTACATCGTCGACTTGTTCCGACCGACTGCGAAACAATATTAAACGATCGGACGACAATAATTTAGTGTAAGAAACATACTTTTCACCGGTGAAAACGATCGACTTTCGCGCGTACCCATCAGCATAGGACGTACTATTTACCTAGTACCTACTACACTGGTTACGTGTAAATAAGGAAAGCCGTCGATGCGACTGTTTTGCGTGTACTACAACACACGTATAACGACGGGACGCTGTAAACCGATTCGGCGGCATCGTCCGACGGCCACGACGGTTACCCAGTGGGTTTATTCGAACAATAAAAAAAGAACGATTCCGCCTCAAATCGATGACCGTATAATATATCATCGTACGAATAATGCACTCGACGTTATCATAATATACACGTAAACGTAATACGATCGCCGTCGATATTTCGGCTTCGCAGACCTATTCCGGCCGTGATAACATCCGCACTAGCAACTTCCCCAGTCGGGCGGGCTGTAAAATAACATCCGATTTACGGTATATACGATACAATGATACCGTTTTAATCCTCGCCAAGCACACCCGACACGCGCACGATGAAATACGCGTATCGCGCGGGCCGTGCTGTTGCCACTGATGATGCCGCCGCGTATAGTTGCTATCAAAACAAACGGTTCTCTCGCGCATAATATCCCGATTAAATGCATAATGTTACGATTACGGTTATTATTACGCGTTGTCGTGTTCGGAGTACACTGTGGTGGCATCCGATTTTCTTGCCGGTGACACGATTGACGGCGAAACGCGCACGACGCGACGATACTGTATATACCTATAATATAATTTAATGTATATTATAATGAAATAATAGTAGAACGCCACACGATGTCGGGTCGCTGATGTCAAAGATTTTTGCCGTGGGACATATTTCGCGTCGAATGTATATTACAGAAGTACGATAATATATATATATATATATATATTATATAGGTACGTAGTAGTAATCCGCGGTAGACCAGTGTGCCGAGAGAGAAATCTCCCACGCGAACAACAGCTACTATATATATATATATTATTATATATTTTAACAAGGTATTGGTTATAAAGGGAACGTATATATATATATATATTAAGGTATACGATAATATTGAAATATTTAATACGTTTCTGTATATATATATATATATATATATATATATATATATATATATATATATATATATATATATATATTTATGTGTGAGCGTTTGTGTTGGAAGGTAAGTGTTAGTACTCACAGACGATCGCAGCTGTTGCGGCAAGTTCTCTCCGGTACACGGAAACGGTGAACGACAACACGGTAAGCCACTATCGCACTGAATATTATTGTATAATATAATATTGTTATTATTATTACTATATAATATAAACAGATGTTTGACGACGGTGAAATCTGCTTCGGACTTGTTAGGTACAATACAATATGATGAGATAATGTACAATTCGTTATATTATTATTATTGTATTACACAATATTATTATTATTAATAATAATAATATCGTAGTATTATATGAGAATAATATTGTAAGTCTATTCCAATTTTCTAGATTTTTTTCATAGTATTCGTACAAGTAATCGTACTTTATAACTTTGTATCGAATACACAATTTTGGATAGGTATATGCATATTTTTTTTTATTTGGTCGAAAATAAACTTAAGAAAATATACTCAATTTCAAATGATTTTAAAAACTCAACTATACTGTTTATAATAACCGTATATAATAATATCATTTTCACTCTTGAATTCCAAGCATTGATGCCAAGTCATTACAATTACGTAATTATCCGTACAATAAAGTTCGTAAGTACAATTTAATTAAGTTCATCGTATGGCCAGATTCAGATTAATAAATATGCAACATAAACGAATACTTATTTTGTATAACAAAATTTAAAAAATAATATTTGTTTTCAGGACTATCTACATTTAAATAATACACCTTAAACTGTATAAATAACTAATATTATAAAGCTGAATCTCACTTAATATATTTTAGATTACAAAAGCTGATTTACATAATGAAATGTCAAAGATCGTTCGTTACTATTTACAAGAATTTTAATTTATTTTAACCAATGAGTAAAGATTATTTTTGGCCATTAGATAATTTATGTTGTTTTTAATATTATTATATAACAAATAAGATAGTTATTAATTAATTTCCTCAGGACTGTTTCAAATCATTACTTTTATGATTTTAATCAACCATAGACCACATGCACGATAATATTAACTATAACTAACATTTTTGTACAATATCATTTTAATATCGTTACCTAATAGTAATATGATAATTTAAATGTTTTGTTTTAAAATATCCAATCATCTATTTTGCACACAGGTTATTTTAAACCATAGGTAACACAAATTTACTATCAAATCAATCTATCCTATATTTAACCAATACGGGCTAACAGTTTATTTAATTAAATATGCATTCTACTATTCCATCTAATATACATAAGACGTAAACAATGTTTTACAATGATTAATTAATATTGTTTTCAATTTAAGGACCTTTATCAACTCAATCATTAATTTATAGTATACGTACACCTGAATTGATAATTTATGAAAAATATCAACTAAAAATGTTTAAACTCAACTGAAAATACCAATATATAATTTTTAGATAGCTTCCAAGTGTATAACGTTTTGTTAAGAATTATTTTTAAAAACGAACTTCCTGCAATAATAATTCTTCAAATCATTGACTTATATAAATTCGCTCAACGGGAAAGTCAATGAAACTAATATATTATTAGGTACATTAAACGCGAAAACATTAAACCTACAAATAAGCTCATACTTTATAATGATAAACGATAGTTTATAAAACGTTTTTCTATCAAAAAACAAGTGAGTTTACTACTACAAATCTACTATTTGTTATTTGTTCAGATATAACAATAAAATCGTTCCTTAAATAAATCTGTATATATACTAATAAAATATATCTGTGATATAAGCTGTGAGTTATAATCTGACAACTGCATCAATGTAAATTTAATTTATTGTTTATTATTAAAAAAAACAATATTCAATAATAATGTAGAAACATAACAAGAGTATTGTAACTTCAGACAAAGATTTCTTCGAACAAAATGTACCACGAGTGAAATGTGATCCAATGCATATAATATATAATATACGCATTACGCATGCATAATATATCGTAATGATTGTAAGATATAAAATGTTTCTAAAATGATAACATTTTTACATAAAAAAAAACATAATTTGATACGTCTACGTTAGGGTAAAATTATCTAAAGATAAAACAAATTATAATTTTTTTTTTAAAAAAGTATGGGTAAATAATAATATGATATATCAAGTATATACTTATACTACGCCTCTATAAATTGAAAATAACATAAACGGTTTCGAAAATATTTCTGAATTTTTTTTTTTAAATCCACGAAAAATGGCGAACAAAAAATTAGGAAAGATTAATATGAAAACTATTGAGTAACAAATAATTTCACCTTTATTACATTTTTAATGATGAAAAAGGAAATACAAAAAACCCATTAATTAACTCCGTGCTTAATTTAACACAATCCACTAATTATTACCAATAGATTATTAATAATTTATATACTCAATTTTTAAAGTAAAGTAAAAAATAAATGAGATGAAGTTGTTACCATTTAAACTAACTTAATATTCTTAATTTTAAAAGCTATTATGATTAAAAGTACCTACAGAGAGTAAATACAAATTGTATAGTATATAAGTATCAACTACCTACTGTTATGAGTACCTTGTTTTTAGTAACTAAAGTATATTTTTAGTTCCTTTACTATTAAAGCAGACAAAAAACTGAAGTCTTGTGAATCATATAAAAATTAAAATTTTTACTTTATGTAAAATATATAACATTCAACATTGACATATTTTAATAAAACTATACTATACCACAGATTAAAAACGACATTAATTGAGTATTATATAATGGCTTTTTAAATAAGTTTCAACCAAATATAGATTAATTTGTCGAGAACAAATTATTTCTTCCAAAACCTTTAATATTTTAAGAACGAAAAGATTTTAATTTATATTAAACCAAATAAATGTTTAAAATGCAAAGTGATCATTTAACATTTATAGAAATAAACTTAAATGAAGAACAACTGTTTACTTATATGTCTTATAATAATACAAATTTGTTTTTAATTACCATATTTTAAAATTAATACTATTATAGTTATTATAACTATAATATTTAATTAACAAATACTATAGCCCATTAAGGTTGGAAATTTAAGCTGACAGAAAATTTTTCTGCTTTAAACTACAATATTGTATATTATTAAATTGAGTTTTTGATAAAACAGTATAATTAATTTGAATACATAATTTAAATATAAGCTCAGACATTTATAATAAATGTAATATCGGAAAACTAATATTTATTATGTACACCTATTATATTATGTTATATATCATTAATAAATATGTTTATAGGTATTATTATTTACCTATTTTATTTAAGAAAAATTATTTCATAATACTTATAAAGGTAATATAATATCTATAAGACAAAGACTAATAATCTTATTTCTGTGTAAGATATACAGGCCGTCTTTATCTATAATCTATAATGTACAAAGTATAATGCATATTATTATATTCATTATTCTGCAGTGTTAATTTCGAAACCGTGAAAGTTTTCAATACGATTTTCATTTTCTCGATAGGTATACGAGTAATTGAAAACTATAAGCTGATATTGTTCAGTAGATTAAAACATTATATATTATTCTTTTGCGAGAGGGTACCAACGTCGTTGAACTCTCTCGGACGGAGAACTGTGTAAACTTATTATACGGGCAAGAATGTGTATTATTTCTCGAAACTAATTAAAACTTTACAGTCCTTTTAACCGACTTCGGCGGGAACCGAGGTAAAAATCATTAAAATACCGATTCTAACTATTTCGTTAAGTAAAATGAGGCGTCTTCCACTGACGGTTTGCCAATTTTTCAGCCGCTGCTGGTTAATATAATATAGTACGCATACGTTGGTACCCACATTACGTACGCACGCGTGGGCATCTGTATAATATATCGTACGGCTGGACGTCGCGGTAGTCCTATAAATAATATAACAGCATTTAGACGACGACATTTACTTTAAGCCCGTACTTACGTGCATTATATATGTGTATATATGAGTTGTTATTTTTATTGCATACGCGAGTAAACGAAAACGGTGGCGAGGGGGGGAGGAGAAGGGCAAAACGGATAACGAAAGGGGAAAAAACCGACACGTTAAATATTCGTGTATTTTCGTGTCCGCTGTATTTATATTGTTGTATCCTTCTCCTAACACCGACACGCCGGGTCGACCACCAGTCACCGCGTGTGTATATATTATGTTTGTGTGTGTAAATACGCGGCGATACAGCCGCAGGCATTATCGACTTTGTGCAGGAAGTCCGGGCCACCTCCACAACCTCATCCGCCACTACTGTGCACCGCCACCGCCGAGACGGCAGCGGCGTATCGCGAAAAGGAAATCTGAATTACAGATGATCATCCGATATCCATTCTCGGGGAGAACGAGGAGACGCTGACATAATAGCACTGTCGTTCGTGCAGCGGGCGGAGGCCGGTGTCCGGGGGTGGATGGGACGAGAGACGTTTGATTGATGAAACTGCAAACAGAATCCTTCATCGTCCCCTCTCGTGCGGCGCTCGCCGACATTTGCACGCGAATATTCAGCGTTCGCCGACCACCGAAGTATAATATTGTGTGTGAGAGTTTACGGGACCTGACCTGGTTTCTTGGCACGAGAGGGAGCTTTGAGTTTTTGCGCCTGTTCGTCGCTCGCCAATCGGTTTTATTTCGTTGTTTTGTCTTTTGTAACAATTTTTTAAAATTTTTTTTTTTAACTAATTTCGATTTGAACGTATAAGAACGATTATGGTTGTGATTAATTCACATATGTTTAAATTTCGAACGAACAAAATGAACGAGCTTCTGCCATACGAGTATACGTATTGTAGTAATTTGGTCGACCGTGATTGATTGAAATATTAGATATTACATATAATCATATAGTATGTATATTTTGACATTTCGACGGGGACGAGAAAAAATGTAAAACAAACAACAAAATATTAACCCGATAAAAACACAGCGTTCAAACGGTTCGATTAGGGGATTCAGTTGATTTTACGGCGATATACCAAGTTTTAAATTACTATTTTTTTTTTTTTTTTTTATCCTAATCGAATATTTCCCGTCGTATCATCTCGATTGGATTCGAACTGCCGCCACAGTAACACTGTAATTTACATAATTTCAAACGTAAATTTGAATTGCTTAATGAATTATGGACCACTCATAAATGCCACACCGGTTGTAAATATTATTATTATGTAATATTAATGTGTAACTCTTATTTATGTTTACGGTTTTAAACATTCCGTATTGGCAAATTAAATTATTTAAATTACAAAATTTAAATCATATATGGATTTATGCGTTTCTACATTTGTTTCGCCGTAATTTCACAATATATAATATTTTATAAATCCTGTACATGTATACGCATATATTATACAATAATATAATTATTTTGTCTTGCATAGAGTTATCCGGCCGTAGGTATATTTATGAGGCACACGAGCGGAATGCACAGCACACATAAATCGATATAATTATTTTACTATAAATAATAGTATGATACGTACTAACCTAAAAGATACGATCGTACTTTCAGAACGGTTAGGAATAATAATTCGAGATTTATTTTTCACTTAGCAGAAATGCACGTGCCTTAATGTTGAAATAAAATGTATGTTTAATACGTTTAATACCTAGAGTGTTCCTATGGCGGATTATGATTATTTAATTATTTATCTTTCGACGAGGTTGTTGACGGTGTACCTACATAATATTTAAGAATTCAAACGAACAAAAAAATGAATTTTAAAGTAACAAGACACACTGTGTGTTATATCTACTGTGAATTTTACTGTTTATTCTCTCGTATAATATTATAAATTTGGTTTTCTCCGCACACTATAAATGTATCAAGCTGTGACAATAATGTAGTAGATATGTTCGGACGTTATCGCGGCCGGTTCTTCGTTATCGTTGATGACAGTAATAATCAGAAAATACCGTTTCGTCGTCACGACGAAAATGACCTAAATACTTATGTATTACGTACGTGTGATTGGAGAACGTCGTATTTAAAAAACTATTGCCGTATATCTATAAAAAATACAGTCGAATCTTGATTGCTGGAACACATGATTATTAGAGATATTTCAAAAATAGAAAAAAAAATAACTTCAATGTGTTACATTCGTTTTTGAAAACATATTTTGATAACTCGAATAATATGTTTATTATAGTATTGTTTTCGATTATATACCGAGTTAAAACGATACATTATAAAATATGCAATGCGACCATTTTTAAAATACTCAAAGAAGAAAAAATATTTTGGAGAAAATTAATGACATTCACGCTAGTTAAAATAATATCTAATAATGTTTAGTAATTTTTTAAAAAAATCAATCATAAAATGTTGAAGAATTTAGATTTTGATAATCATATGATTTGTTTGCACAAATAATTTTGATTAACTCTAAAATGTCAATAACACTATAAAGATATGGTTATTAGGGAACGGAAATAGTGGAATGAAGATAATTAAGTCATAGGTGACATGATCGACGATGATTTAAACAGTTAATACATATTATTCAGTTTATAAAATATAATGAATTATTACAGTTGACACAAGACAAAATGCGCTTTGGAAATATACAAACAATTATAGTTTCAAACAGAAATTATATTTTCGATAAAAAAAACAAATTATTGTAATTAAATTATTTTAAATGTGTTTTAATCAACGTGTATAGTATTAGGAAGAACATTAAAACATCTAAAACAGTGTTTTTCGGGATCATTGCATAAAATACAGTAAATTACACCTAAATATTTGTTATACATGTTCTTTTTTCCATTACTCTTTAATCTTTATACACGAGTTACCAAGACACAACTAAATTTCAATGATGTGGCATAGGTAAGTATTTTATACGTTTTAGTATTATAGTCGCTGTAGACCTCGACGACTGCAATCATGGGATTTATATTTAATAATATAATGTATAGATCTTTTATCGATTTGTCACTGATGATGGGAGCGGGGGCGTATCATTATTGTTTGGTCCTTTATGGCTTTAAATGTATATATATATATATATAATATATACTAGTATTGCACAGTTGGCGGAATAACGTCAAAACGTTTGTTTTTAATCAACTTCGTAGGTAGGAAGTGTAGTTTAATCGTGGAATCGTCGCTTTATATATATATATATATATAAGTTAGTTACGACGACGCTTGCGCCCGAGGGATAGGTACCTAGTGTATATTATGTATATATATAATATATATGTATATCATACATCTGTGTGTATATTATGGAACGTTTTCCTAGTGTATACTGTATATATATATATATATATATATATATATATATATTTATATTATATTATACATAATTCGATCGACCCGGTAAAGTTTCAGAGTGCGAATGCGGAAAACAATATAACAGTAATTATTTCGCCCGGCGACGGACTAAAAACTTTCTCCGATTTACATCGCATTTCCCATACCTACGTTACATATTATATATATATATATGTGTGTATGTATATATTATATAAATATTCACATAATACGCAGTGTGATGCTACGCGAACAGAGTTTATTACACACAGATATATATTATAGAAGTCATACATGAATATCGAGTACATATCGTATTATGATACACGCGACTCCATACGCTCCTTTCCGCCGCTACATCCACATAATATAATACGGGTATCTATTATATGTGTGTGTGTGTGTGTGTGTGTGTGTGTGTGTGTGTAATCCTGACGCCCGTGTCGTCGGGTTATTTAGATAATTCGATTTGGGTATATATTACAGTTATAATATACACAATAATTTGTGTGTATAATATAATACTATGTACATTCCGCACGACGACGGGATGCATAACTGGCGGTCGGCGGCAGCGAAATCGACCGAACATCCCTCCAAAACATATTTCACCGGCATAAAATTTCTGAGAGCGAATAGCGGAAAAACATTGCTTTTCCTCCCCGCAACTATACAATAATAGTGGTTGTATGGTCGTGCGTACGGCCATCATCGTAATGTTATGTACGACGTACTATTACGGCATTGGAAAATATCGTGTGATGTCGAACCGCGCGCATCCGACCGAAATTTCGACTGCAATTTGTTAGTACCACAATTTTTTGCCGGTCCGATGCGCGCTCGTTATGGGACCGCTACACCAGCATTTGTTTTCTCTGTCCATCTCCTACATAATATAGGAACAGAGATACTCCGTATTTCTACGATCACGACTCTCTGGTTTAGTTTAGGGCAAAAGCACATAGAATATATTTTACAAAGAAGAGTATTTCCTATGCATTGACTGGATAGATTTTTAATGTTTACATTTGTTATGAATATGGGTATGTTTTAATTTAAAATAATTTAGATTATTTTTAACCAATAATAATTTATTCAAAATTGTAAATATAAAAAATCTATCCGGTCAATGCATAGGCAATACTCTTCATTATAAAATATATAACAGGTACTTTTGCCTTAAACTGAACCAGAGAGTCGTAATCGTGGAAATAAGGAGTATTTTTATTCCTATATCATGTGGTAGACAGACAGAGAAAACAAGTGCTGGTGTAGCAGCCCCTTAACGATTCGGCGTGGGGGCGTGCGATTTTTTTCACCGAGTTTTGCGAAGGTCGACACGATTGGCCGCATTGGCATTACCTGTGCATTATTATACTTGGCTGCTGCTGAACGGGAATGACATTGTATGCATATTATAGTCAGTGTATTCGACGAATCGTTTTCCGTTTGATGTTTGTGCTCAGCGGTATTTATATCATTTACAGAACGTAATACTGTGTAACGACGAACGGGAGGGGAAAAAAAAAATTAATAACGACTTATAGCTCACGACAGAACCGTTTCCCCTAGCGGTGCGTGGCGCGCGGGCGGATATTTCGCCACGCCTGGTAATTAATAATAGCGTTGAATTTTTTTACGAGGAAAATTTTACCCGGATAGTTATATACTACGCCCGCTGTGCACAATTTACAAGGGTCTAATATTATTAATCACTATGTAGTGGTGGTGTATATAGTTTTTTTCATTCTGTTTTACCGGCCGCCGTCTCTTGTTTAATATAGGTAGGACGCACTGCATAGTAATATATATTTATAGCGTTGGAGTTATTTTTTCAGCGAACACAATTATATATGACAAAGGTTTTCAACAAGAGTAGTTTCACCGACCGATGATAAATTTTTTTCATCGGGCTGTAATTTCTGTTGGAGATATAATAATATATGTTAAATATGTTTTACTGTCTTGAAATTAGTATGCATATAATACAATATACGCGTGTGTTCAGTCGAATGACGAGACGTGCGGCGGGAAATTCGGTGATGATCTGCTATTTGAAGAAAAATGTAATTGTTTACGGGAATGAGTGACATAGGGGTACAAAAAAAAAAAAATTATAATAACCCGTTAAGTGTTCCGACTGTACCTACAAATCGTATGAATAAAAATTGACTAATCCACGTTTCTAATTTTTAAATAGGTACAATAAAATATAACTATTCATTCAAAATTTAATTATTCCAATAAATATTCAGCTTTAGTTTATGAGATATACAATTAATGTTGTCAACCAAAAAATAAATATATATTAAAAAAATTAAATAATATTTTTTTTACAATCACAAAATATTTTTCAAAAAATCTAAAACTTCAAAATAATGAAAGTGGACTATAGACTTAAATTAATTACGTATCTAGTATAAGATTATAAAATTATACATGAAAAATCTCGTTTGAAAGATTGAATACATGCAGATATAAATTATTTCCTCGGAGCAATGTCCGAACCCAAACAAAATGTCAGATTATATTCCATCATAACTAGAAGTATTGTTTGAATGTAGTTCAACAATTTTAATTAAGCAAAAAGTCTTTACTTTTATATTATTCAACTTAACAAATACTTGTGTACTTAATACCACGCAAATGTATATCAAATAATACATTTTTAATTGTTTGGGTATCGTATTAGTATTTACAAAGTAATTAAATTAAATTAAAAACATTTTTGAAACCACAAAAAACTACGATATTATTTATAAGCTAATATTGACATTAGGCAAGTAGTCTTAATGAATGAATAAGAATGCTCGTTACTATTTTTTTCATTAAATCTGAAAATATTACATTATTAAAAACAATATATCGTGTATATTTAAAATGTAAATATATTTTTCTAATTATTCATCTATCTATTCATAATAATATTTTGCAGACCTATAAAACGTTTAATTTAATTTAATAATATAATATTTAAACGTAAATAATATTATATTTAATTATACAATATGTAAAGTGTTTATACATAAAGTGTTCCAAAGATATTTATCTAATTAAAAAAAAAACACATTTATCGTACAATATTGTAGTAATTATAATATTAATGCATTTAAGCATATAGACCATTATTTAAAGTTTATTAAAATATTTTCAATTTGTAAAAATCTTTCATGTGGTTATGTACCTCCTACTAAATTATTTTTTATTTAAATAACTTCCCCCCCCCCAAAAAATAAAATAAAATATATATAAACTAATATCAGGAGAACGGCTATTCTGTTTATTCTGTTCATACTACTCTTCTGGTGATCAGATGGGATTTTGACAACAATTGATCGAAGCGTTTCACTTGGTTCAGGTGTTTCTCAACACACCCCACTGCAGTAGTCAAAAAAACTTTAAACTCTTTTTTTTCAGATGGTGCTACAGTATTTATGTTCTTTCGCCGCAAACAACGGGTTTGGTAAGTATAGCGTAAAATAAATCATTTCGGAGCACTGTGCACATATTACCCATACTAGCCATCCTAGGCGAAGCCGAATAAGGGATATTACTGTGAATAGTGTAAATATATTTTCTAACCATAAAATCATTATAAGAACTATAACGGGATGTATAGTCTTGTCTCTAACTATATCTTTGTCATATACAATATTACATTATATTATATTGTGTTTAAATTGTGTACACACGTAAGTATAGGTTTCACAGACCTGCGAGTCTGACCAATAGTATTGACATCCATATTGATCTGCCAGAAAAAAGTGTGTTGGTTTAGCTGTCACGCTGTACATGAGCAAGTGTTTTTCTGTACGTATAAAAACAACTGACGGGCAAGTGGAAAAGCATTCACATTGGTATAATAATATGTGTGTGTAAGTATATAATGTCATTATGTAGGTACGGAACGCATTTCGTTTGCGGCGTTTGTCTGAGAAACGAAATGTCAACGGACCTAACCAATATCGGTAAATTATTATAATATTAAAACGTCAAATGCAGAAATAGTATTTCACGATAAGAGTATGGTATATTGGTATGATAATAATTTAATTTCAGTGATCCAATATCAACATATTTATGTAAACATTTTTCCTCTCTTAAATAATAATAATAATTGTGATTCGTCTGAGTATACGAGTATGTTATCGGCCTCAGCGAGTAGGTACACAACTAAATAACTCTCAGACTGCTCATTAACAAGTTTAGCTTAACATAAAGTTTAGTTTGTTAAAGTTGATTTTAACTTATGAATGTGTTTAAGTCACTGCTGGTTTTTATTAATTTAATTTTGTAAACATTAATTAAACGAGTAATGAGTTTGTTTTAAATTTAACTATACTTAAGTCAAATGAAATATATTTGTGCAATGTAAATTCACTATATATTTTTTAAATGTATATAAAATTAAAATTTTACATGATGTTCATAGGTTCATGATAGTACAGTTTAAGTTAAGTAAATCGGGTAAACTGTATTTTTTTTTTTTTGTATAAAGTGTGAATTTTGATAGTTTTTAATATTAATTTCATGTAAATTTATAATATAATAAGATGTTAATAATCTTCTATAAAAAATAAAAATAAAACAAAATACGTGCATTCACGTTTGGCACGTGTTTAGCCGAATGATCAGAACATGTTGTTGACTAATATTCCTATTAAGTATTAACCACATAAAAATGGATAAAAATTATTCTATGTACGATTGACCCTTAGAAATAATTTAATTGATAAAAATAAAACTCTAATAAATAAATCAAAATATGTATTGTGTTAGAAATGTGTGTATAAGTATAGCTGATTTTTACATTGATGTTTAGTGTAGATTAAGTGAATTGTTTAGTTTGAGGGGCTGCAGAAGACATAAATCGATAATAATATTTCTCTCACGTGATTGCTCATATCAGACCCAATATTGTTTACCAGAAGATGAAAGTAATCAAGTAAAATAAAGGAATTCAATATTAATTTACGAAATTCCAATTTTGCATAGCTCTTATAAACCACACACTAACTAATCATCGTTCTTTCGTCATTTTATTAAAGGTTAGCCATATCAAAACTTTTCCAATATAAACTTATACTGCTTGACGATACATAATTTATCCGTTTTCAGGCAAGCATTTTGTCCTCCGAGTTTGTAAGTAAACACAAACAAATAAAAAACAAAAATAAAATTATTGAAATACAGAATACATGTACTATATAATATAAAAAAGGTACACCGTACGGTTTAATATAAAATATAGCGATATTTCTCGTATCAATATCGTATTGTACAATAATGATATGTGCCTACAATGGCCTACCGTAATATCTCGTTTTGCTGGTTAAACGATACGACGGGAAATTGCGGTGAACAACCTGTTTGTATTTACTCTGCACGCACATGCACACGTATTTCACGTTATCAATGTATAGCTCAATGTGCCTCCTATACCGATGAAGTTTTAAACTGTATACCTAAGTGCAGTTTTTTTTTTTTTATATCGAAATATTGCTGTTTGAACTATCCCGATAACTATATAATTCGCTGTGATTGGTACGCCGTGCGATAATATAGCTTTACGAACAGTACGGTTGAAGTGTGCTATAGTGAGCTGTTTTGACGATGCGTGTTTGATTTTGAATTGAATGTTTTCGTTTGATATTTATTTATTTATTTATTTTTTTATGTAACCAGCTTACGAATAATCATTTTTGTATATTTTGCAAATACCATCATGAACGTGTGTCGAATAATGATATTATTATATTGTAACGAGTCGCGCATTACCGTCTGACTGACTTCGTGTTCTGATCACTTCTTAACGCAGCTTCACGACTGTCGGCAGATATACGTGTAAATGTTCATAATAAAACAGACGAAAACCCACAATCGTAATGGCTGACGCGTGTAGGCCTACGATATAAAATGTAATTTGGCATTTGATTACATAGGGGTGAAAAAGAAAACATTTCTAACTATATAAATATATATTGAAGAACGTTATAGAAAAACCATAAAATAAACACCAACCAACTACTATGGTCCATGTTTCTATTTATACAATAATATACGGCACCTATGTATAATTTATTAGACGTGTCCTACCGAGGCCGATGCGTTTTCATTAGTTCCGACGCATTTTGACACACGCAGCGTGGAAAGATGTAACTTTGAATTACTACACTCCGCCTTTACGCGCATATTATATACAAATAACCTAACCTATAAATCGTATTATGAGCACAATGCGTGCGCAAAAAAAATGTACCTACAGTGGTCAAGGACCGAGGTTCACGGCGTATACTATACCTATTATTTCAAACAAATCCATTCAACCGAAGAACGCACAAAATAAAGTAAACATTACAAACATAATATTATGAAATGCATTTTAATATTTTTAATACTAACTGTTTTAAGTATATTTTCATGTCAAGGGACATTGACGTGTTAAGTTTAATATAAAAACTCACGATTTCAGGTTACATTTACTTTTCTGATCTCCGACATTGCGACATGCTCAATGTATTATAATAATAGTTTTTAGTCACTGGTCTACGAAAAAACCGTTTTACGACGAACGCCAAACACAATATCTACCGCGAAATGTCGTGAACCGCGACCATGTCTCGTACGGTCGGTTGTGATGTTCGGGTGTGCAGACGATATTATACTAAAGCCGAACATCCCGAAAGAACGACGATGGTTAACACGAGAAAACGTGGAAATCTTTTCGACCGGCTATTTATAGATACGCGGATACACACGTACGAATTGAAACTTATCCGGCCGTCTGTTGTATGAACAATATATTCTGCAGACAGAAATCTGTGCACGTTTTTCTATAGTCTTCGCAGTCCCGTTTAGAGCGCTAACTTTATTGTAAATTTGAATGCACGCGAACTCGTACTCAGCCGCTTCTGGGTATTTGTTTAGCTTTTGCGCACGTATACGACGAGAGGAGCAGTGCGCGCGTATTCTTTTGATATTCATTTTCGTTCTCACGGTTTTTCCGCTCGAGAACCGTTTGCGTTTTCTACATCCTATTCTATTATGTTTACTACCGACATAACGAAATTTCAGCCTGTTTTACTGAAATAAAAATGTGGTTTGGACTGAAAGTAAACTATATAATATGTATACTGTAAAAACTCACATTACGCATTTATTATTACATAGATATTTTTCATTCTGCTCCTCTTAATAATATCGTATATATTATATACACAAAGGTACGTTATTATTACAGGACTATGAGACGAAGTAAAAAAAAAAAAAAAATACACACACAAAAAATATGATGTAAAATAATAATATATATTTATAGCTGATATGTATTATATAATATGTATTATCGCGACGATATTTTCGGGCACGATTTTTGCGTCTATACACAATAATAATATATATACGATGTATTATGTCAATATTGCGTTAGTACCTAATCCCGCCGGAAACCGACTTTTGAAACGTGTACTTATAGATTTTTGTTTGGCGATACGCGTCATATCCCAACTATTATAGATACGATGGTGTTTACACGACATCAGCTGCAGTTACATTACGCCGTCTATCGAAATTCTCATCAGATGTGCGTGATGGCGTAAATCAAACGACCCGATAAACTACACGATGCGCTGCGTATTAAAGGCTGGCCATCGACACGGCAACGGACAAAAAGAATCTTTGGTGCTTATGCATTCGAAACAATGGTATTGGAATGATATCTCGAGCCGCGCCGACGGTTACCGCAGCACGATCGATCTGTTACCGCGACACCGTTATTATATTATACCGCGCGAAAAAAACGTTTGTTACCTATAGAAAACGATTGACGTAGGTACCTACATACTGCGCATCGGTATAATATCGTAATGCGTACCGGTCATATCGTTCTGAGGCTTTTCCACCGATGACCATAGAATCGATGTCTGCAGATATTTTTTTTTTTTTAGGCGAATATATATTTTTATTATTTTTATACAAAATATAATATCAGGATGATATCGTTTTATAATGTTTAGGGCTGGGTCGCGAAAACTTTGGAATTGAGTGACCTTTAGCAACACCCTTGTCCTCCGATCACAAAAATCATAATTAATAAATTGTTATCGTCATAATTAAAGTTCTTGTGAACGGGCGTGATGGAAAATCGATAACAAAAAAAAAAAATGTAGAGTAATGAGAAAATATTAATAATTCTTTTGACTGCACTTTTAGCATTTTCTACCGCCGAGTACGGCCACGGATAGTGAAATATCAAAATCGCATCTAAATAATAATAATGATAATACAACGAAGTGACACGGTATTATTATAGCTCCGTTCGTATTCGTAATAACGATACGGCCGGTTCGAGATTTAATTTATTTTCAATTCGAGAGTGGCTAGGAACATTAAACATTGTGTATGCGTATAATAACGATACGCATAACATATAAATTACTGCACTATATATATATATATATATATATAAATTTAGTACGTTGTATATTATATTGTTACATAATGTACACATACATATATATATATATATATATGGGTGTGTAGTGTTCTGCGCGTGGTGGTTTATTGATCGCAACGCGTTTGAGAGAAGTTATTATTGTTGAATAAGAAAGAAAGACCAAATTAATCTGTGCGCTTACACGCACAGAAAGGATAACAATATAAAACATAATTCCCAATTAAGAAATATAACTACATTTTCATTTTGGTATTCCTCCTAGTCCTATTTCTATCCGCGTTGTCCGGCTATATATTACTAGCCACAATAGTTGTAATTCAATAGACGTTTAATGAAAACTCCGTGGGTCTGCAAATGGATGGTTGTTACATTTATTTATTAGTTTTTTACGCTTGCTTATCGGTATTATATGCGCTAATTCAGTTTTCAATTTAACAGCTGAAAATTGTTTTTAAAAATCCACATATATTTTCAACGTGCATTTTATAAAACAATTAATGCAAATAAAATAGTTTTAGATTCTATAGTTATGACAATATTAATATTGGATATACCGTCTCTGCCATGTTTCCGGTTTTATATGGTTTCATAATAATATGGTATTTTATAATATTGTTATTATTTATTCTTTCAAAATCTCAGTAATAATTAATGTTTTGTAAACAATCAAAATCGTAACATAGCGGTATAAATTAATTTTATACAAAATTTGCTTATATATATATATATATATAAATATGATTATAGAAATAATAAATTAGGCTAATAATTGAATGCATTAAAATCCTTAAATCTAAAGAAATCCAGTATAAAATACGCTATACGTATAATATTTATTATAAAGAATCATAGTTTGAAAACTACAAAAATCTGTAAACTGTAAAATATTTAAAATACTAAAATTAAATAAAATTAATTATAGAATGCTGGTAAAAAGTTTTAATTGACAGAAATTATTATAAATATCGAAAAAGGTAATAAAATTAAGTAACCTAAAATAAGTCACTAAAGACCAAAAAATTCAAAATTGAATTTTATTAATATATAATTTAAACTTTGTGTTAAAAAAGATATTTTTTTAATTAGTTATCTGAAAACAATGAATTTTTCAAAAAATGCACAAATGTACAGCCTCAGTAATATTTATATAGATATCATTCTACTGAATTTTCGAGTTAATGGGATTGGAAGCGTTGATTTTCTGTCCTTGTCTTACACTCGTGGAATATAGGAAAAATAGCTATACGCGCCTGACAAAAATTAAGGTACTTCTAGTTGTTCGATTTAAAATATGTAAAGATGATTGAATTGGTATACAAGTTTACTTTGCATCAGTCGAAATATATTTTTAATATTTTCAATATATATTTAATAATAAAAATTGACAAATTAATTAAATTTAAAATATTTATTCTCATCAAAATATTTATTTTAAACAATAAAACAATCGAAAATGTGCTTCAACCGATGTAAAGTAAACTTGTATACCAATTAAAACATCTTTACATATTTTAAATCGAACAACTAGAAGTACCTTAATTTTTTTCAGGCCTATAGCTATATATTCCACGTGTGTAAGACAAGGACAGAAAATCACCGCTTCGAATCCCCTTAATGTAAAAAAAAATATATTATTTCATTATTATTATTTTATTAAGAAATTGAACATTTATGTACATTGTACAGATTATTTAACATTTTTGTAAAGCAATTTTCATTTTTTTTTATTTTTTTTTAGGAAGTGAGCTAATGCTGATTGAGGCGAGTTCTACTTACCCCATTTTACGCCTATGATAAACACTAAGTAATGGAATAAAAAAAATAATACAAATACGTACGAGAAAACACGATTGAAACGCTGTAATAGGATACACGAATATAATTAAAACAGTAACATTGCTCATAAAATGTTTATTTATTCGCACTTAAAATAGCTAATGTAAACTAAATTTAGTAATTAAAAACTTGTATATATACCTTTATTAGTAACATTAAAATGTACGACGTTGAAGCCACGTAAACTATATAATAATACTGTATAATTGGATACTGTTATTTCTTTTTAACATCGTATTTGGTAATAATAATGTTTTAAATGGTCGTTGAAAAATACATTTTACAATTATTGTTACAATTAATATTTCAAAAGAGTCTAAAAGTTATAATTATAACAATATAGCCATGTAGGTACATTATATTGTTTTATAGATATATCAAAATATAAATGATACATACATGCGTTTTTATAACATTGTAAATATTATCCCTACCCACCGTATAAGTACCTATATAATATTTTAATACTATTATGTATTATTGCATATGACTGATACTACAGTGATACGTTAATAATTACCAATTATACATTGTATAATACTCGTCGGATGAGATAACACCAGAAATTAAAATATTGAAAACAACAATAATATTATGCTGCATGTTATGAAGACATAAAAAAAAATGAAAATTAACGTAACTGGGTCAAAAGTATTATTATGGTTTTTATATTTTTATTTTTATACAGTTATAGTCGGTGTCAAAATTAATACAAGGAAAAAAAAATTATTTTCCATCTTGATTTAAATCCTGAACGATGACGGATTTACAATAGGATGTGACGTTTATGGATAGAAAGAGTGATCAAAAAGTTTTTAAAATTCATTATTAGAACCCGCGTTTAATTGGAATCTTGACATGGGTATTGTATTTTGACTTTGGATTTCACAGGTAGTTTTTATATCGTGGAAAACTGCCAAATAAAAACAATGACTCTCCATTTTTATTTTTTTTTTTATATATATTTCATTGTTGTTCAAAAAACAATAATTCTGGATACTTGAAAATATGTTGAATACTATGTATTTCCAATATTCAAATATTATACTTTTTGTGTGCGAAAACGCATATCACCATATTGGTACTAATTTTAATAATATTTTAACTATACTGTAAAAGAAATGATTTTTTTTTCAGTTTAATATGCGCTACTCTATAATAGAATTATATTTACTACTATCAACTGCATTATTTGTATACGTATGTATATCACGGAAATCTTGTACAAAACAATTAATTACAATGTATATATTATGTATAATACTGTAACATGTGGTTATGTGTAAATTTATATTAGTGTGAGTAAGTTATTAGTTATATATAGTTAATAATTTGAAATTTGAATTTTATATGAGTTTCTACGTAACTGTGCCTGTGTAGTGTACACATAGTACATAGTACATACACCACAAACACGCTGTTATCATTACCGATTTATACAAAAAATATATCATATTATATTCATATTGTAGCATTAACAAACAGAAATTTTTTCGGTTCGGAGAATGAATAATGATATAAGGACTATACTGAGGATTTTCAATTTATTCTTTTTCCACGATTATTTTCATCAGATTATAGTGGTCATACGGTTATCATTCGTCGCGAACCAGTCCAGTATATAAACTTTTGAAGTCAATTTTTTTTTCAGATCGAAACGGCAGTCCAGATTAGTCCAATCTAATAAATAATACCGTAATTTATTCCGTAAATCAATTTGAACTGTTATAATGTATGCGACATTTTCGATAAAATAAGATTTGACAGTAAACTTATAACTACCTTATAGCCCATTATTGCATGTCAGAATAACATATTTACAATTATTCGTTAACTCATTGTTATATGGATTCATTCACTTGCACCGTCTTGTTTTTGTTATCTAGAACTTTCAATGGGACTTACGAGGGACCTCAATTGAGGTGCCATCTTCCCCCGCTATTTGCAGCAATTATTTTAATATAACCGTTCGCGCCTGCACACGGCCCACCGAGAAATTAATTTAATTCTTCCCCGTCTCATCGTCTACACGACCCTTCCAGATTGACACGCCGCCGTCAAGTGTACACACTATATACATAATAAAACGTACCTAATATATTAAATGATAATTTGTGTGTGTGTACTCCGAGGCAAAGGCAATATGATACGCACACGTCACTAATAATGTCGCCGTCGAGACGGTACCGTCTATACAAACATAACCCTTCATAAACTGCGTAAATTGCCGGGCGCCAACATCGAACACGGTTGCAGTATATCGGTATCGTGTACCGGGTACCTCATAGTGTTTGTGATCGTATACATTCCCGTTCTTCCTCGCGTTAAATTATAATATACCGCGCGTTGTCTGCCCGAGTTTTGCGTCTAACACACCATTTTTATTGAAAATTATTCAATAAAAGTCGACAGTCGTTGAGGTATTAATATATTTACACGAATAGAGTATTGTTTTTGTATACTTATCGTGGATTGTTCTTTTGTTTTTTGCGCATAGGAAATACTTATATTTCTTCGCATAGTCTATAGTTTAAAAATATAAATTACAAGACTTATCGGTATGGACAAATGCCGTGACACATACTGTATATTATATTTGTAACGCGTTGACGATATAAGTGTTATACATTATTATGTACACGCGCCCTGGTGTTAGCGCCTCAATCTAAGGATGATGTGTTAAAAGTAACACACCCACACGCGAGGGTATGTGACATAGGTAATCAAAGTGAGCCATTTTTACGGGTTTTCTGTTGTCTTTGGCTTGTAAACAACGAACACCCTTTGCACACATAGCACACGCCATTAAACTGATATTCGATATTTCAAAGGCTCTAGCGCTACATGCTTACCAAAGTTGTTTTCTTCGTAGTCCACAAAAACACCGGTCGTCCCCCATCGGTGACAGATATAAAGTCTAGAGGCCAACTATTTGGTGAATATCTTGTACGTAAGGTTTTGCGAGGCCACGATTGTAATTTGTAATAATACAACAGTTCTAAACTCGTTATTTTTACCTTGAACTTTCGTAAAGTATTAAGCAATTTCATCGTATTCAAATTGCGTTAAATCTATATTTTTCATTAACTAATGTAACTATTTAGGTACTAAAGTAATTTTTGAAATATTCACAAACTATTATTTATTATCACATATACTCTTTGTATAAAATAATAAATATTGGGAATTTTATTTACCACTGTGCAGTATTATTATTATCTAGTTACTATAATTAACAATTCAATTTGAAATCTATTTTTTTTATTTTTACTTCTATGATAAATGTACATTATATTTATTAATTTTCAATTAAAATGTGTTCCTAACACGCGTAATGATATTTTTGATATTATTATAGAGTAATATAAAAAATATAATTTTTATAATTAAAATATAAAAACTAGGTAGGTAATTAATCTTATTCATCGTCTACATCAGTACTTTGATAAAATATAATATTTTCCAATGACAGTTTATATATTTTGTTATATTATAATTAAATTCTATAGATATTTATTTATTTTATAATATAATTGAATACTAAATGTAAAATAGTAACTCACCTAATAAAATATTAATTTTAATCAAAAAGTATTTTACAAATAAATTGTTCAACGTGCTAAATGCATATTACATTGAATATTAATGCGTCCAGTTTTTGGCAAGTAATTTTTGAAAAGTAATGAAATAAAGTAATTGGTTCATTATAAAAAATACAGCAAAATTGTATTATCGAACGCATATGAAATTCTATTTCGCATATTTTAGCATATTATTTGAGGGTAAAAAGGATAATTTTCATGTGTTATTAGATTCACGCCAATTTTGCATAATCATAAACATCAGTTACTATACATAAGTCAACAGCAAAAGTTGGTCGAGTAATTGGGTTAGCAGTTGTGACACATTTATGGAAAAGTAAATACACTATTACTTTATTATTCACTGCATTACTATGTAGGTCAATGCGGTTAAAACTTATAACTGTATGTACAACTGTATACGATTTTTGAAATTTGCCTACTCGTCTATCGGAACTTAAAAGATTAACGTGCAAAGCTCTGCTCTAAATCCGGCTTGCAGCGCTACATAATATATATACGATGAGTCGTTTCCCAGTCTTATTGTATATACGAGAATATCGTATACCATTTTATCTTATTATATTTAATTTCGTGTGTCTACCATAATTTTGTATTTTATCGAAAATCCATCGCATTGCTCGTAGCCCAATACACACGTAATTTTGTGTTCTGAAACTTTAAACGTGAACAATTATAGTACTATATCGCATTGTTCTATTATATGGATCGTAAACACTATCATAAATATCGCTGCGATTGGTCGTTTAACATCGTCAAGTTCGTCAATTATTCCGGTTTTACCGATAGAGTATCGTTAAATTTTAGAAACCTGACAATAACACGTGCCGCACTATACCACCTTTGCCTTTATTTAAAAAAAAAAAAATTGTACGAAATATTTTAATGCATCATAATCATAATAATCATAATAATATATTATGATGGTTACCTACCTATATATACTCGCATGCATGATGATGATGATAATAATAATAATATGATGATGATGATGACGATGACGACGATGATGATGAAGTATCAATAAACATTTTGCCCGACGTATATTCGGAACGCGCGGGCATCCTTCATATTTTTGTGTTCCGCCCTTTTATTAATAATAATAATACACACTCGTATATAATAATATATCGTTATGTCGCGTACTAGGCGTATTCCATCAGATATTCGTGAAACGCATCCATCACGAGCGCGTTATTGAGATATTCGTCGTCCGGATGATGCAGGCTCGTCAGTATATATACATATATATATATGGTACATTATGATTGTTCGTTTTGCGGATCTTTGTTATACAATATTATAATATACCGTTGGATTTTATCGAAACTTCCGGTACGCATACCTATTGCGTTTTCGTTGCATCGGCATGATGCTCGCCCTCGACGTTTAAAGATTTATATTATTTCGTCGGTCGTCGCGTGGTCGTATTTAACGTTGATCAGCGATCGCGTGCAATTGAAATTAATCGTGTCGTATGCGGTCCAATACGGCGGTACCACGCGTTTATAATAATATTTTATACAATATGTATTTTATGAAATAATTATACTAGTAAAGCTCGTTTAATCGCCTCGCGCTCACATATAATGCCATACACGACACCGCGCACCGCGGCACTGGGCTTATTTTTATGGTAATGTTTACAATTATAACGGGGGGGGGGGGGAGAGAACTTTTTTTCTCTTCTACGGTTGCGTATTTTTACCGACCTGATGTTTTAAATTGTATTTAATAATGATAATCCGTTCGGGAGTAGTATATGGACCATTTATTACGTACTCGGTGCAACAATGTAACGCTATTTATAGAACGTACACAGTTTTACACATATAGTTTGACACACTCTTTTGTTTTTTGTTTCATCATTTACGCAGCTCATATATTCACGAACGTGATCACTTTTACAAATCACTGTGCTGCAATCACGTGCTAAGAAAATATATATCTAACCTAGATCGGTTAGATATATATTTTACGCAGTGTTTCCTTGCATGTTGGTCGCGACTTAAAATTGAATCACATGATAATGTCGAAGGGTCATAAACTATAATATAACAACTACTAGTAAAATAAAAGTTAATTTAAATTTAAAAATATTCATAATTATTAACGGAATTTAGCATTCGATTGTTATTCAACATTACATTATATAAAAATTTAAAAATAAAAATCGTTATTAATATTAGGTACGCCATGTTGTATTTATTTTTTGTAATAGTTCAGTACCCTACCAACAGAGAGTAAATTTTTAGGTCACCATAACCAAAAGTTTGAGAAACACTTCCCTAAAACATTCCGATTATACATTTCCTAGCGTTCATCTGCTGTTTTTTCTGTTCCTCTTATAATTTGAATCAAATTTAGTGTTATGGCTTTGGCAATAATTGAATATACTCTTAAACTATTGCTACCATCCATAATTGATTGAAAGTAGGTCAACTCAGCCATATTCATTAAAATCCTTTACTATGTAGTAGCGTGTATAAAGTTTTTTACGATTTTTATCTGTTTTTTTTTTTCAAATTTACTACATTCGTACATTTACAAATATTCTAAAATATATATATAGAGAGAGAGTTGAAATGAAAAAAAACAGCGACTATATAGTATATGCATATTGATTGACAAAACATAAATGTTCATACAAAATGTTGCCATTGTAGTCGTCTATATATCCGGAAATTATAAAACTAAACTTCATGTTAAACCATATATTATATAGGTAATCTTATTGGCGTTATTGGTTGCAGCTTTTGTGGCTCACAAAAACTCTACTCACCGACATATAAAATCGCTAAAATAGGTACACTGTTTTATTCGTAACGTTAATATAATATTATAACATCATCTCTGCAGGTAATAATGTATAAATGACCGCGACAGCCGTAAAACATAATACTATCATAATAAAAGTCACAATATCGGTTGATATACATTATCGTTCCATTAACTGAAGTTTATTTCGAAACTCCATTATCGTGATATTAATTTTTATTATTATTATTCATAGTATACCCTGCATGCCACAAAAAGGTATCCATGAAATCGTTTTTTTTTTATTTCTTAACGTTCGTCGTTAATTAAATACAATAATTATTACACGGGTACCTTATATTCATAAACATATTAGAGTATTAAAATTTAATTTATGACTATCATTATAATTTTTCTGAGTATATTAGACATCCACTGGAGAAAAAAAAAAATTAGTTCATCAAGTAAACGTGACGTAATTATCTGATATAAATTAAATCGTTCAAGAATCCTGCAGGATGTGCAAAGAGATCAATATACCGCGGGACTGTGGAAATTGTTTTCCGTTCGAGTTCTCGTTTCGCCATTATGGGTGGGTGATATGAGAAATTATTGGAGAAAACAAATTGTACATAACAAACATTCGAGAGGTTTTTAATCTAATTCCGATTCTACGTTAAGTCGAACTCACATCCGCTCCCGTCGTTTACACGGTTATATTAAATTGTCAGTGGTAGTTTCACGGCGTTGAATATTGTGGTGAAGTACCTATATCGTATTAGGCCCATTACATCCTTTACATAATATTTCTCGGTATATTTTAACAGAGAAACAAATTCCTCGTTATATCGTGACATACGCGACGTTCACGCACGATTAATATACACTTGTGGTGTTGTACGGCGGACATGGTTGCGGTCGCCTTCGACGGTCGATCTCGCAGAACGTCGGTCGACCAGGAAAAGCATAATATAAAGTGCACGAGGCAAAACAATAATGTTGTTTGCAATAACCGTTTGAAGTGTATAGAGCTGACGACGGCGTTCGAAGGCCGTACATTATTATAACATAATAATAATTATTGTTATTGTTATTACAGGACGCGCTCGAAACACGTGTCTGTGAATTAATTATTATTGCGCAAAATCAATGCGACGCGCAAGCCAACAGTATAGGAATCGTAAACAGCGGCTATACACAATTAATATTATATGCTACACAATACCATCATGAATATCGTTATAATATTATACGCTTGTGTACATAACATAATATTAATAATAATAATAATAATAAATCACGACAAGTGGGGAAAAAACGCGCGGCTACCAGCCACCACATTATCGCGGTGTATGAATATATATATTTCGTGTGTGATTTTGCCGAGTCGGTACAAAAACTTGTTGGACGCGCTGTGTATAGTATACATATTATATGATATTATGCATTACGTACACTGCCGACCCTCGTTAACCACGCGCAAGTGCCGTACCGCCGCCGCTATACACGTATTTGCAGCAGGGTAGCTCGACGAATTAAGCACTTGATAAAATAAATCCCACTATATATACGGGGTGATTATAATAACACGATATTATGATAATCAGTATGTTCGGTTGTTTCGTTTTTGGAAAACCGTTATCAAGCCAATACAACATAATAATATAGTCATCGTCACTGAAATGTAAAACCGATTGAAGTCATTATAACGACGTGTCCGCAGTTCATTTATTATTATTATTATTTTTTTTTTTTTACTGAAAACGATAATATTTTCAATGAAAACGTTTCTCTGTCTGTGTAAATTTGTATTATTATGACACTCTTTTGCGTCCGCGGACGGCAGTCTTATCACGATATACGTTAGACACATCGCGCAGTATTATATAACTCCTCGCATACCACCCCACTCCAAACACACCCGCCAGCAGGTGGTCACAGAATTATACTGTATGGTCGATAACGAAATACGAGAGGAATGTATTATAAGTTTGTACAATATAAGCATCGTCCTATGTGAACAAGATAGCTGTGAAAAGTAATAACAATAATAATATAATGTGGTAACGCCACCGCCGTCGTTCGGAGTAATGTTTTATGCTCATATATAATAATATAATAATATACTTGTTATGCGCGAGAATCGTTATTATTATGTCGGCGTGTCAAACGATCCCCCGCAGGTGGTTGATGAACCAAGATAACACATAGTTATGGATCTGTATAATAAAATATATAAATTTTACAGTGAACTGTATAACATAGTTTTCAGAATGGTCACATAAAAATGACAGGAGGTATTTCGAGTTTTAGAAAGAATAAGAACATTACGATTGTACCTATATTTCGGCGACGAGCTAAAAACGTCAACGGTTAATACACCAAGATCTAATTTTATATTGTATATCGTAAACGCATAACTAAAAAAAAGACTTCAATGTACTAAAAAATAATCAAATATGCATAAAAAAAATTATGATGTGTACATCAAACAATAATATTTCTTATTTTTGAAAACCACGACTAAATAATATTCAAATAATTTTCAGATATTATTCGCAATGTTAAATAAAAAATATACATAATTAATGATTTTATACACATTAATTATTAAGCTGAAAATAAGTCTGTATAAGAAGACTTGCTGTATAATCAAAAAATAGTCTTAATAATATTTAGAAATATAAAAAATTTACTGAAGCACTCGAATTGTGTTAATTATTCAAAATATTGACTATATACCTGATTGAAATGTTTCTATTTAATAAAAAAAATATGATCTTTAAATCTAAAAATATTCAAAGATGTGAAATTCAAATTAAGGAAATTAATTGTTTGATCACAAACGTCGTGAATTTTCTTTTGTATTTACTAAAAATATGATAAAATTAACCAGGACAAGTATAAAAAAATGTACGAAAGTCCTTGCTAAATCACTGATAACTACTAACTTAAGTTACATTCGCAAATGAAAACACGGTCGCTAAATAAAGATAAAATCAGCCATTTGCGTGGTTCGTTTTTCATAATAATAATACCATATTATGTATAATATTTTCGTCTGTCTTTAACTTGATATCAGATAGTAGGTAAATTACGTATAATAATATTAAAATAATTTTATTCTAGTCTATTGACCGGCGCACTGTATATGCAATTACGGTACATTTACGTGTAGGTGGAATTTAGACGGTATCTCGCAATGCTGATATTAATACTATACGCCAATTCAGTATTTGCGTATATTATGCTAAATTCTTTATTGCGAGACGACGGAATCGTGGGTCTCAAATACCAAAACGACGGATGGACTGACAAAAATTCGATAAATTCTCATTTGTATGGTTATTTAGCTACTGATTGAAAAAAAAAAATATTAATGACTTCGAAAACCGTCTATTATTGTTTAATCTGTTTTTATAAACATGTTACCATCTGGTAAACACTGGTATACATTTTAATGATAAAATATAGTGTTATGATACACTGCACTTCGCGTTTATTTCTCTGGAACTTTATCACACGATATTGTGCGATCAAATATCCATTACCTATTTCGAATAATTACGCACATCGCGCGCGCTGTAACGATTTAGATTAACGCGATGATAAACCATGCCCGCGTATACTATAAAGAGAAATTTACCAACCAAACTCATTTTCGTGGTTCACTTTACTAATACATTTATTTGAATTTATCTTTAGAATTTTTAAATATACTTAATGACCATATTTTCAAATATATAGACTTTTTATACTGTTTAAAGAATGCCTGGTAGCAATATTATTAACTTTTGATAACAATCTCTTTCCTATTTATTTTTCAAGCTGAAAGCTTTTTATAAAATAATAATGCATCAAAATTAAAATTTTAAGTATGAAACTTTTTTTAATCATTCATCCATACATTAAAGGTTCTGATAATGGGTTGAAGATATTATATGTATATTATGTGTGATATGATGATTTTAAAATCTTAGTAGTTAATATTAATTTATAAAAATGTTACAATTGTGTAGTAAAAATTCAATGTTACAATTATTTTATATTTTTATAAGATTAATTTTAAGGAACAGTATTCTTGGTATTTTATGTATTTTAATAACCCAAAAATTAATCAATAGAATCTTAATATAAATCAGTGATTGAAACTAGGTGCCGTGAAATTTTTTTCCGAATATAATTATCGAGAAAAATATGTCTTGTTAATATGGATAATATACAAGAATAATTAATAATGAAAATATAAAAATAAAATGTTTTTATGTAATTTAGTGTGTGCAGTGTAATTGTTTTGAAGAACCCACACTGGTTATAAAACATTAACATTTAAAAAAGATCATTTACTTAATAATTTATAGTAAAAATGGCTGGTTTTTTTCTTAAACAGGTACATTTTTAATTACGTCAGAACACTAATCAAATGGTATATAAATATAAAAAATTCAAAATGTAGTCCTTTGGTATATTTAAAAATTTGGATAATCAGAATTTTAATCAATTAATTTGTTCTTACTGAAAAAATGAAAATGAGCATGGTTGGTAAGTTATCATGTATAGTATAATTAATGTGTGCAATGTGTGCATTGGTGACTACTGGACACCTGTAAAACAGTCCAAATTTGCTGGATAGTCAATATTTATATACACGCGAAAGACATACGTATGGTTTTAATAATGTATCCTGATACGAATAATACATTTTGTCGACTGTATTATAATTTAATATTGCAACCACGTGTTTTATTTGTATGAAACTATAAGTGAAACATGATCTTATGACTCAGATATTAAGCATAATATTTTTGTTAGTAATTTGATACATAACATAATAATCGAATTTATAACAAGCGATTAGTAAATATTAGATAAACAAACATATTTCAAGTTTATATGAATAGAGGATTAACATTTTGGCCGGTGCTTTTGAGGCCATCTACTCCATTAATTCATTCTTTAGCTAACTACTTGTTCTAAATATGACTTTTAACACAGAAATACTCAAAAAAAGTATTTTGCGTCAAAATATGAAATTAAAAATTCTTGTTTTCATTCAATTAAGTTTTAAAAATGTGTAACGGTAACAAATTGTAATAGTATTTGTTTTTTTGCAATACAAAATTATTAAAAATAAGAACAAATATATTAAGTAAAAGTAAACTTGTTAACATAATACAATTAATGTAGACACATTTCATTAAATTATGATTATCTCGTATACATAAATAATTTATTGCTATAGATTTGTATCGTAGTCATGCCGAACTTGTGGTATTATACGTGTTGTAATCAAGCATACTCACAACAATGGTTTGATTTCGATCAGTGAGTTAACTTTCAGCTAATACCTAGGTATAAACGTTTACAAAAGGGTGCGTTTACTCGGTGGTTAAGACAGGTAAATACGATATAATATAGGTATATATGTATAAACGTTATACACGTATTATTGCGACGAAAACACACATATAAAGTATACGACTATGTATGAAGGGAACTAAAAGCGGTAAGGGTTAGGTATAGCCGTGTGGGCCGTGTTAAGGTGGTTGTTGGGAGGGGGAGTCGAGAAATGGAAAAGAAATTGTGAGTGCTCAAGTGGAAAAAATGTTTAAGCGCGTGACCGCAAAGTTTAATGTCGCCAGTAATTAATCACGTGTGAGCGAACGAAACTAATTTCCGTGTGCCGAAACGGTAGCAGCAAGAACAAAACATATTAAAAAAAAAAAAAAAAAATGCCCCAAAAACTCACCGCGCCGCCAAAAAAAAAACAATTAATGGTCACAAATGTGTGCATGTGTGTTGTATATAAAATATATATGGTAGGTAAATCGGTATAGTATACCTAAGCTGTACTATTATGTATAATATATACTATTATATTATATACGTGGTTTAGACTATTATTACTCTAAATGCCAGTCTCACACATTACCGCATTCCTATTTGTATAATATGAACCATTACGCGTGGCCCGCGCGTGGGTCGAGTGGAACAATTCGTGTTTTTCTATATGGGTTTTTTTTTCATTCGGCGTCCACTGCTTTTAATAGCGCGCAATAAAAAATGCAGTTTGCAATGCGCACGGAAATTATATAATAATATAATATGCACATGTATTGCACTGCATAAATTGCCTGTATAATAAAATATAGTGATTTAAATTTTAGCGTGAAAAAATGTTCGGCCGACGAACACATAATTAATACGATACATAAACGAATAAACGTCAGTAAACGTGTAGGTTTGTGTCTGTATCATACAATACTTTTTAAAAATTTCAAATGCCTATTTATGTTGATAATTTTGAAATTAACAAAAGAACAGTAAAGCACACGTACAGTTATTGATACTTGTTATGACGGCAACAACTATATAGATTGATACCATAAACGTAGTTTTTATTGTTCTGTGACTTATTCCGTGTCACCAAACATATACTACATATGCGTAACATAACGTAGTGATACGAGTTATTCTACAACGATATCGGATAAATCTGAAATCCTGACCAGTTTATACTGTACGATAAAATATCGACTTATCTATATAATAATAAATATTATAAACTAATAATCTATTAATTTAATACTGTTTGTTTAAATTTGTTTTTCGCGTTCCAATAAATAGTCGGTTTTTAAATACACAAAACTTCAATTTGTAAATATTATACATATTTCAAAAGTTTAATATGAATTTCGATGAAGAAAAAACAAAATCGTATATTATACTGTATTTATTGTTGTCTACGTTTGTTTACGACCTATATTTTATTGTGTACTCGCATACTGCTTGTTTGCAACGATTGTTTGGTAGTCAGTTTCCTCGAATTCGTTATTATACATATTTTTACTTTGTACAACAGCGAGTTTGCATCGCACGCGAGTACGCAGCCGACCAATCACGATGCACCTAAACTTTTCTCAGTTCTCAATGAATTCGTTTTCGGTTTTTAATATTCTACATACTACGCAAATTATTATTTTATGATAAATTAAAATACCACATTATCATACTACGTGGTATTCGTTTGCCGCTGGGAAGTGTTTATTTTAACTTAGTTTTCCTGACGTTTCAAGAAATAACTTTAACAATGGCAATAGTTATATACTTTTTATTTTATTTTTCTTACACACAAAAGCTTAATATATTTTTGAGCACGCAATTTATTATCTGGTCGCACGCGACATAAAAATGATCTAGGAAAATGCGTTTGTTCGTGCATATTCCACGTGTATATCTGTATTACAGTAGGTATAATGCGATTGCAAGAGACGATATTGTCATTAAATAATATTGATACGTATGATATATTATGTAGGTCATTTACGCACATAATAATATTACAATTGTATTACTATTTCTAATATTACAGAGGCGTGGCAAATTTGGTGCATGAAATATGTGTGCGCACGTTTTACTACGAGAATAATACCACTATTGTAAATATTACGGTATCGGCGACATACTTTTAAAAACGAATTAAATTTTTTCAATTTATTACGTAAAAATAGTTTTTTTGAAAAATCAAATGTTAAAATGTGATACAGCCTGCGTTAAAAAAGGAAGACCGATAAGAATTTTGAATTATTTTATATCAACGGGCGGTTACCGTTATTTTTTACTTTAACACTATCTCTCTAAGTTCGAAACGTGAACACAACATCAAACTAAGAAAAACTACAACTACAAATCACTATAATAAAACCATCACGCCGAGAAGTTATCCGCTCATAAAGCAATAATATAAGTAAGTTTAGGTATAATATAATAATATATTATATACAATACGCCCGTAACAATAACAATAATACCTATTCACAGTATTGTATAATATCACTGTTGGCCGGAGAGATGGATTGGAAATGTCGGTACGTTCGTCCGTGTTGTGTTCGAATTAACATCATATTATAAAGTACTTCGTATTTAATGTCATAATAATGTCGTATTATTGTTTGGTCTCGTATGGATGCTGTTCTTTCGTACCCATAAACCGTGGAGATGGTTTATACAGGTATACGCACATTTAATATCATATACCTTAGCATGATACATATCGTATTGCCTTCGTACCGCCATGATCAATTCGTTCTTCGTTCGCCGATACTTTGGCAGCGAACCATAATCGTATTTCAAAGGATGTCGATCTCAATAACGACGATATTAAAAAATAATGTATAATATCTATCATGTTTAACAATCGTCGTCGTCGTCGTCTTCGTATTAATATTGTGTTTCAAAAAATGCGACCTGTAGGTATATAATATATAAGACCATTGTATATTGCTTTATCCCCGCGCCGTGTGTAGTCCAATATATCCGACCATGCGGAATTTATAAATGCATTTATTTTTATGACGCCATTCACAGACTAAATTATAGGTGAAAAAATGCACTCGTACGAAACTGCACCGAGACGACAACCCGCACGTATATTATAAAAAAAAATATATATATATATAAATGTGTTCTGGTGATCACGAGTATGTGGCAGTGGTAAAAAAATAACTTTAATATTATGAGCGTGTGAACTCTCTATCTCTCTCTCTCTCTCTCTCTCTCTTACTAATGCACAGACACACACCTCTATGGGTTTTATAACGTGTATACGTTTACTCGGTGGCGTCTATCCATAAACATATAAAAGTGCCCATAGGCACGTTGTAGTTCCATTTACTTCGTATACGCGTAATGATATTAGTACTGTCACGCGTTCGTGACGTTGTGGTAATAACAATAATGTATACGATACATAAATATGTACCGTCCAATCTGCCTTACACTCCGGTAGTTCGTGATAAAATATATTTTGTAAATTATTATATTTTTTTTCATTCACACTCGCGCGATTATTAAAATAAAAACTAAATAAGTTTAATACGTGCCTTTTTTTTATTTTACGAGACCCGGAAAAGTAGGGGTGGTGATGTTTGTGTAGCGACAGAGCAATCGTCAACTCATCTCGCAAACGTCGTGTGAATGATAATTTCATTACCCATTCGTCGTTTGAATATCGTTTGGAGTTATACGAAATACACGATTTATGTTATAAGACAATAAAGCATTTCTTGTATAACTGTATTATATGTCTGTGAGGCTGTTGGTCGGCCACTCTCGCCCGAAAAAGTGTAGATCAGTGCGTTTCCGCCACAATCGATTGTTAAACAGTATCATTATTTGTATGCCTTTAAAGTATGAGGATATAACTAATAAATACTTTAAAATAGTATGCATACATTATCACACAAAAATTATACCGTTCCCAAACGACAAACGATTCGACTTGAAAATCAATTTGTGACCAATCAGCTATATTCGTAGATAATACAATTGGTGTGTCCAAATCTAACGTTAATCTGACGCATATATCACTTGTATAGCTTTTATATTACATATTAAGAGTTTTATCAACGTTATTTAGTTAAATAATATCACCAATCTATTTATGTTGGAAATCATTCACGAGATCGAGTAAAGCAAAGCAGTATAACATCAAAGGTTTAAAAAATAAGTTGATCTATATGACGACCATCGTCATATCATTATATAATATTCATATACTATGGTAAATAATTATTTCTAAATTCGCAATTATTTGATATTATCTGAAATATGTCTTAGTGTTTGAACTCAGTTATTTGAACTCTAGTGAGGTATATATTAGGGTATCTTCAGCAACGATATACGCCAAATAAACATTCCTTGAATACATACAAAAGTAAATGTTGTTTTTATCAAAGTGTAATAATAAATTGAACAAAAAAGTTATTAGTTTTATCTATATAATTCTTAAACTGAATCAATATAATATTATATAAACGCGTTGGTGATGTCGAATTGATATTATGTATTATTGTTTGTAAAATACTAAACAAGTGTTATAGCAGTATATTTACCATCATATTATCGTTCGTTTCAAAAAAATATTTACATTCGAATCAAACGTAAATACAAAATGTATTCACCGGAATTTGATTAATCATACCATATAATAATATAGTATGTTACAATATTCCTTACACTATTCGTATAGAGCTCATCCCAATTATTTTAATTGTACTCGTTGTTTATTTTAAACGATTTAGGTAAGACTTAACATGTGAGATGCATATTTTTATTATTATTATTAAACTATATTACTAAAACCCATAAATTGCAGTATTATTTCAATTAGCTAATAGCTCAGTCGGTGAGATATTATAATATTATACTGTATACATATACCATATAAAAATTATAATATATCGTATATTGTTGTTTACCTACTTTAATTTTTTTTTTAATTCAGCCGTTGAAGTCGAGTGTACTTCTTCAATTTTAATTAAACATTTTCTAAATTCGTGTTAGACAAATCCAAATTAATTTTCACAGAAGTATGACTTACTGCAAATGTTGACCAACAAATTATAGAACCGATTGTATAATAATTTGTTTATTATATGAGTAAAACTAACAAGTGTGGTGCTCTTGAAAATTACAATATAAAATTTGTCATACGTTAAAACGAATTAATTAATTAAATTACGTTGACTCTTTTTTTTTTTTTAATGTAAGTCTAATATACATGTAAGCTCGTTTATACATAGCTCCGGCGCATATTTACATAATGCACACGACAATCTCTGAAAATCATAGCTATTAATTTATTATAATGACGTATCGCGCAAACGTGAAACACATACGGTAGAATTATCTCGTCGACGTTTTAATATTCAGACGATTCGAAACGGTCAGTCTTGTTTTTACGTCGGTGGAAAAAAAAAAAAACAAGAAATGCCAGTACAACATTACAACGTAGTGCAAATATAATTTACACACATATGTATATGTGTTTTGGCGCCGGTCCGCAGTCCCAGGATTTACCCTCATCAGCAGCAGACTGCGGGGCATTAACATTTCGTGTCATTAAAAGCGACGAGGATAACTTTAAGCTTGTTTCTGAAGCTTATCTCGTCCAAACACATGCGTGAAATATATATACATATGTATATGTATATAAATTTATGTATAATATATGAACTGCGAACGAGATAGCGTACGGCAGCTCGGCACCGCGCGTGTATTATTCTAATATTCAAATAACAACGATAATAACAATAATAATAATAATAGTGGCAATAACACACCCGCTGAAATAATATAAATATAGTTCGGATTGATAACGGCATATTGTTCTATTACACTGTGGGATAAAAAAATATGAGACTATTATATACGTGTAGTAGTGATGTGTAATGGAATTTTGACGGACGTAAACCGATTTCGGCAGCATCCCATAGACGGTTTAATCGCATTCGCACAGCTTATTATATAGCTATTATTACAGTGTGCCATGAGTTAGGTTACACGCATATAACAATACGGCGACTTTTATTGGTCCGTACGTACTTGTATATATTATTCAAGGTTATTTAATCTATTATTATTATTTTATTTTTTTATCTCTGTGCAGTAATTTTCTGTGTGGGTTTAAGTGTTTTTCAAATAACAAATTATATTTTTACTATTTTTATCGTTTTAATTTTTAATATTATTATCTTCAACATACATTTTTAATTTCATAGTTCAAAGCGGAATGTTTCTCTTTGAATTTTGATGTAATAAAAATGTAATTTCAAACTAGAACTTAATTAGTTATATGCATTCAGATTGTAAATGAGTAAATTATTTTATTTTTATTTTTAGTGTAACGATTTAAAAAAAAAAAATTGAATAAAAATAATTAAATTCAGTCGGCGTCACACATGTAATCCTTAATATTTCAAATGATATTTCATTAATTAAACATTATTTTTTTTCTTACATAGTTTATAAAATATATATTATTATTATTATTTATTTATTTACGGGTTAAAAACCCAATTACATAAAAATTATAATATAGTACATATAAAATATTGATATAACATTTGAGAAATAAACATTTGAGAAAATAAAGTAAAATTTATGAATAACTAAGATACTTAATAATCTAGTAATACAAAAAACACAGAAAAATAGTATAAATAACATTGAAAAAATCTAATAAAATTGTTTTCTTACAAAACTATTGAAAAAATCGACAGAACATGGATTGAAACTAAAAAAATCAATTTGTTCATCATTAGCAATAGCCATCATTATATTTATAGGAGCGGATAATGCATAATTAGTTTTGTGGTTATTTAGATAGAAAGTAGTTACGATTGATGATCTAGTTCTAAATTGAGAAACAGAAAAATTAAAAAAACTTAATAACTCAGGACAGAAAAAAAAACCATTTAGTAGTTTGAACAAAAGTATTAGATCATTCACTTTTCTTCTATTAGATAAGCTCTGGATGTTAAATGTATTTAACAATGGTTGATAAGATGAATGAGGTACACGTATAATATTACATTTATAAGACATGAAACGGAGAAAGCGATTTTGGACATTTTCAATACATTGAATTTGTGTATTTAAATAAGGAGACCAAACAAAAAAAAAAACTAAAAATCCAAAAACTATTGAAATATATTCAAGCTTTGATCTGACTAAGAATATAAATAGAATTTTTAATGTGTTATGGTTTTTGAAGTCTTTACAGTTCCTTGTAATGAAGCCTAATATCGAGGAAGATTTACTGATAATATGTTGAATGTGGTGATTAAATGTTAGATCAGACTCAAATATGACATCAAGATCACAAAATTCGCTTACACGAAGTAAAAGGTGATTTCGTAAACTATAAGTATGAAGAATTAAGTAACGAGATCGTGTGAAGGACATAACTTTGCATTTTTCGAAGTTTAAAGGTAATTTATTAATATCACACCAATTAGCTAAAAGACTTAAATCATCTTGTAATAAAGATAATATATCATTAGTGTTTATTATAAGACGAAACAATTTCATATCATCGGCGAATAGTAATTTTCTAGAATTAATCAAATTTAAATAATTTATAAATAACAGAAATAGAATTGGCGCAAGGTGGGAACCTTGAGGAACACCAGATAATACAGTGAAAGGAATCGATTTAAAGTTTTTACACTTGACTATTTGTTTCATATCAGAAATATAAGAATAAATCCAAGAAAGAAAAGGGTCATTAATAACAATACCACGGAGTTTAGAGATAAGAATTGAGTAATCGACTTTATCAAATGCTTTAGAGAAATTTGTAAAAATAACATCAACTTGAAAACCATGAGAGAATGCATAAAGTATAAATTTTTGAAAAAATAAGGTGATTAGTGGCTGTTGATCTATCTTTAATAAAACCATGTTTATCCAAACTTATTAAAGATAAGAGAAGTGGTGTAATTTTTTTTGTAATTATTGACTCAAAAATCTTAGGTATAATTGAAATTAATGAGATAGGCCTATAATTTATTATATTGGTAACATCATTGCCTTTGAAGATAGGTGTAATAAAAAACTTAATTCCAGGCGGATGGAAAACAACCTGTTGATAATGATAAGTTACATAGATATAATAAAGGAACAGTTAATACAAATTTACAATTTAAAAAGAAGATACTCGGAATCGTATCAATACCAGGATTTGTTTTTGAAGTCAACGTATCTAACTCAAGGAGAACATCAGTAAGATTTAAAACACACGAAAATAAATTAAGAATAAATAAATAAATAATAATTATAAATTAATTGATTAATTATATCGGAGTAATGTATTAGTCATAATAAAATTCCAACATATTGAATATTTATAAAATCAATATTATTTATGATTTGAATAAAAATGTAATAAAATGGTCATTAAATGAATAATCTATAGAGTATTCATAATTTATTACTTATTATATTGTGTATCAATTTAATGATTTTAAATTGTAATTTACTAGTTTTTAAAATATATTTATATCAAAAACTGTTTCGCTGAAATCAATTAATAGCGTATTATATCATGTTAATTTACGGGAAAAAAATCTAACAGCTTTTGTTTTTGTTCTTTGACAATATTAACAATAACGAATAAGTATGAGACATTTATATAAAAACCATAATTAATATAGAATAATTTAATTTTGAAATTAATATGAATGAGTGATGTATACCGAAGAACTTCGATGCATTTTCACTGTAAAATCACTATAAATTTAGCTTATGAAAACTCGTCTACTTGTAGTAATAAATTATTAGTATATCAAACTCGAAATAATACTTCAATTATAATTAGAATAGTTGGAATATATCGGATAAGGTAACGAATTTTTTCACTAATGTACAGTCAACAAATGAAAGCAAACGTATTGCTGCGGAAGAGGGTCTTTTTGCATATTATACTATCATACACAATCATTCATTCAGGTCTATCGATTGTACAACATCAATTATAAAAAAAAATTGCGAAAACAATTTTCGTGTGCTCGTACAAAATGTGAATCTATAATTGTGAATGTAATAGCTCCTTTTGCCATTCAACAGATGTTAGATGAACTAAAATTCGTTAAATTTTTAACAATTGTGGTGGAAACATCAAACTATAAAAATTTAAAACTGGTTCCAATTCTGATTCGGTATTTTAACCCCTAAGAAGGGGTAAAAATTAAAGTGTTAGAATTTATGAATTTAAAAGGAGAAACATCAAACATTTTATCAGATTTCAGATTACATACTGAATGTTTTAAAAAAATACAATTTATTAAATAATATTGTTGCATTTTCGGGTGATAACTGCAATACAAATTTTGGCGACGTCTTGAGAAAAGGCACAAATAACGTTTTTGCAATTCTAAATGAAAAATTAAAAAGAAATATTTCCGGTATTGGCTGTGCTGCTCATATTCTGCACAATGTTATGCATAGTCGTAATGCTGATATTTTGCCAACTGATATTGAAGTCATAATTAATAAAATATTTCAGTATTTTCATATTTATACACTTTGTATAGAAAAATTGAAGGATTTTTGCGATTTTGTTAGTATTGAGTACAAAAATATTTTAGGATCAGTAATATTTAACGCGTTGGTTATCTTTACAGCCAGCTGTTTCTAGAATAATAGATTTATATCTTTATATCCTGCATTGAAATCATATTTTATGTCACAAGAAAAGTGTCCTATAGCAGAGGTATTCAAACTTTTTCATCCCAAGGCTCCTTTGAGTCTTCACAAAATGTTGACGGCTCCCAAATTATAAATAACAAAAAAATCAATGTTTATATGAATGTAATAACATTATGGAAACAATGACACTTACGCGACAAATTAAAGCTATATATTTTGCGAATAATTATTGTAGACAATTCACGTTTCCCAAGCGGTGTGCCTCAATGATAATAGGTAATAATACGTTTTTCGTAAAAATATTTATTGGTTTTCAATTATATGACGTGGCTCCCTTCGACAACTCCCGCGACGCCCCTGGGAGCCGCGACGCACAGTTTGAATACTTCTGTCCTATAGTTTTAAGAACTTTTTTTAATGATCCTATATCCATGGCGTGGTTATATTTTGTACAAAGTCAGTTGAAGGTGGTATGTGATACAATAAAAAGAATAGAAGGTGATCATATATCAGCAGGCGAGGAGTATGAAGAAATTGAAGTGTTATGTGGTAAAATAAAAAATCGGAAAAATCAACATTTTTTTACATCAGAACTAGCTCAACTTATTTCAGATCTTGATAAAAACAAACTGTACAGTGAAAAAAAGTTTATTGAGATAACTGATGAGTTTTATGACACGTTTTTATCGTACATGGAAAAATGGGGATATCACTTTGAATCACTAAAAGTTTTTCGTTGCATTTAAGTACAAGATTTTCCAATTTGGAGTGACATTCAAGAAAGTTTTAAATATATTATTAAGAATAAACCAACATTGAAATTTGATGAAGATGAACTTTTTGACGAATTTAATCATGAAATAAATGTAATGAAGGTTAAAATGCAAAACTGGAAAAATGGTTCAAAAACCGAAGATAAGTGGTGTAAAATATTTAAAATTCTAGAAAAAAATAACATTTCAATTAAATATTTTACGGTTATTTTAGAGTATTCGATGGCTATTCCAGGAACTAACGCGTCGGTAGAAAGAGTATTTTCAATTACAAATGTTTTATGGACAGATGAGAAAAATCGATTTCTTGTGTCCACAATTAGATCGATAATAATCGTAAAACAACATTTTAAAAATGTTTCATGTACAGAATTTCATACATTCCTTTTAGAACATCCACAATTATTAAAACTAATTACTTCTTCAGAAAAATATGAAAAATTATATAGTGAAGCATCTCTGAACAATCGTCATCAAAATTAATTAATAGGTTTTTTTAAAAAAAAATAAAGTACATGAATTTAATCTTATACAGTGTTATTAAAAATTATGTTTAAATTATAAAATATATATAGATATATATAATTATTAATAAAAAAAAATTAAATTATTATTATATTTGTCCTGTATTTCTTTTTTTTTAAATATGGTCACCCTAATATATTCCCAAGTTCATTTTATCATTCACAGTAGACTCGCCAAACATATTGCAAATTTATTAGTACCTAGCTTCTTAATAAGTTTTTATCCAAATTCGTATTAATTTCGTAATTCGATTAATTCATACTTTGAAAGGAAAACAGTCAGTTAATAGTAGACACCGTGCATTTATGGTAATATTATTAATAATACTGCTTTCGTGGAATACACTCAAACTATATTTATGAGATATACCTGATGGCCGGAGGATATTTTAAAATTTTGGAGTGATGAATATTAATCACTCGGATTAAGCACTTACTATTATAAGCCCATAATGAATTTATTTATTGCCTAAGGAATATCACTTTCATACAATTTACCTAATACTAATATAATATTGTTAAAACAATCTAAGTAATTGTATATACTATTGTATCACGAGATACAAAATAAAAATAATAATCCCGGAACCGGTGAGAGATGGGATATAATAACAGAAAATTAAATATCTAGATAATAGATTATATACTCACATACATTCATATAGACAGGTTTGTAACTAGGTACAATGTATATAATATTGTATACTTCTTGAGTATAGAATATAGAGGACATATTTAACATTTTCAAGTAATATAATGCAATGTCGATTATAACACCACTTAATACCTATTCAGTATAATATTATATTTATATTATAACTTGTTTTTTTATAATATTCTAAAATAATAATTAAGTGCCGGCTCACGATCCATTGAATTGAAAATATTGTATATACGTACTAAATTATTAATGCATTTTTATTATATGATATTATATACGTTGTTGTTTATTGAGTAATTTGTAATGAATACCCATTTTTAACAGTTAGTTCGAAGAAAATGGTTCTATACAAAATTGTAGTCGCAGTTTTGAATAATACTAATGTATAACTGTTGTACTCGTTATTTTAATAGGGGTTTCATTCACGCGACACAACCATTGAAGCAATACGCAATATATTTTTGACCGACTATGGGAGTTGTCTTATGTCTCTCGGGTAGCGTCCCGAAAATCGAACGCCAAAGATGCCAATAATATATTATTATTATATGCTCGTGATGTAATAAAATGACATGGTATATTATATTATTATATTCGGTAGTGAATATAAATGTGTATCGTCGGGGTGGCGTGTAGGGATGAGGAAACAGCGTATATTATGACGAGTGTAAAAAAAAAAATCGGAAAACAATAGAGGCGATATCGTACATAATATATTTTTTATATTATATTTATATATGTACTATATATATATATATATATATATATACACGTCAATAATAACGATAATAAAATAAAAAAATAATTTAACTATTATATAACATAGCGAGGACGATGGTACTTACTCGGATGCCTTTTTTACAATTTTATTTTTTTTTTTGCTCATATCTTCCGCCCGATAGTGTGCTGCAAACCATAATGTACACCGGCCACCATACACACACACACACACACACACACACACATACGGGCGAGTGCACGCGTATATATTATACACATCTCCGATATTCATAAGTTGGTCCGAAGCCAAGTCGAACGACCGCGTCCCGGGAACCTCCCCTGCACTCCCGGACCCCGAGGGCGGTTGCGCTTTCCAAAAGCCCGATGCGTAATAATATAATATAATATAATACGTATATTCTTATATCTCGGCGGATGTGCTACAGATGGGACGGTCATAAAATTCGAAAGCCTAAACCGACCGGCGCGCCGCCGCCGCCCGCCGGGACATCGTTGCGACGGCGGTTTGCTCTTTGTCGTCGTTAACCCTCTTCCATATAATATATTGTTATCATTACAATATAATATTATTATTATTATTATTATTATTATAATAATATCGCAACAACCGCGCGCGCGCCACCATCGATATTACGTACACCCCTCCGAACACTGTCGTCGTCGCCACCGGCTGCAGCGCGACGGCCAATGCCGAGTACATATATTATTACTCGTATGTTATCTTCTTACAGCGAAATTAATAACTTTATGCATACGCCATAAAATCGATTAGATATACATATATATACGCGCGCCCCATGCACCGTACACGGTATTATTATATAATGAAATATAATATATAATGCGCACGATATAATATAATATGTATTTATACAATATTTTATTAATATCGCGATGTATGTTGCGCGCGTGACTGCGTGCATTGTGCCGTCCGTTATTTTCGAGTCGAAACTACATAATAATATAATATACACATAGCGGTGCGGAATGGAAAACCCGTTTTGCGTTTTTCCGACGTGGAACTCACAAACGAGTAGCTGTATAGTCGAATTTCACTCAACACATACCCGTAATCACCTGCAGGGGGACGGGTGAATATTATTGCTGAGATATCGACGTAATAATATCGTGTAGCACGGTTTTGAGATTTTCGGTCGTCGCCATTCCCCTCGCGATCAGAAATCTCCCGTTTTCAAAACGCCAAATAAGCCGTTCAGTTCAATCGACTGGAAATAATCTGCAGTTTACGACAAAACAACATATTGTTATTATCAATATACTCGTGACGCCGAACGACCTCTTTATTGCTGCACGTGCACGTGAAAGCGATATCCCATTGGTTTACATGCGATACTCTGGCCGCCGCCGATGCGATTCATTATATTGTAGAGATGACGTGTGACGGGATGGTTTACTAGACCGTGGAATATGACATTCCCGGGCTGCAGCCGCTCCAATAAGCTTCACACCCGCACACGACTCGCGGAAACGAATCGCATGAAATAATATCGACACACATGCGCGCGTACGCGTTTAACTGGGATAGCCGAAACTTGACGATTTACCCGGAACATTGTCGAAAGCTTTATAATAAAGAAGATTATGTGTATTTAACATCAGCGCGGTGGAATGCTAAACCGTCGGTGTACGGCAATCTATTAAAAAATATATGGTCCATCCGTTCGCACAAGTGTCCATCCACTGTACATACCGCTGCATATTATGTTAGCGCTGTTTCTCCTGCACACGCTCATATAAGGCGTGTCTATGACGTGTACTGTACTAAACGTAATGATTAAAGTGATCACTCTAACTGAACATAACCTTAATATGATTTATTTAAAAAAAATATTCCAAATATTACCCAGGTTAATGCGATATAGGTGCCCACTAAAGAATATTTTCAGAAAAATAATTATAATACAGGTATACTTGTACTAGAAAATAACGATTTCATGTTTAGAAAAAAAGTGTTTTTGAAATGAAAAATAAATAATATATTTTGTACTATTTTTAACTATTTTTGTCTTAATAATTTTTAAGTTTCATATACTTTTTTAAATATATATATATATATATGTTAATATAACATTATTTTTCTGAAAATTATACAAATTGAATTTTAGATGATTTATTAGTAAGTTATAAGTACTTAAAAACTTTTGTTTTTAGTGGCTTTAAGGCATATATAAAACATATTTTCATAAAACATTTAGTTTTTAAAATTATGAGTGTTCGTTATTAAAAAATTCAGCTCTATAACCAAACGACATATGGACCATTGAACATAAAAAATGGTCTTAAGAAAATACTGTGTAAAAGTGTTCTTGTATACGTATTTGTTTGTCGTGCTTCATTCGCGTGTCCGGCGTTAGTTTAAATAATATTATGAACTTCCATATCGATTCAACAGTATTGTTTGCCATCGAAAGTACATCGGTGTCACTGCAAAGTAATGAACGTTTTAATTGGATATTTCCGAACAGGTTATTAGCTTTTGCCATGTCAACAATTAACATTAGTCGTTTTGTATTACACTCTCCTCTTCTGTTAATTGTCTACGATTAAAATAATTATCGTGGAAGTTCAATGATATGTCACGGATGCATTAAACGAGAGTTAGTGGTAAACATATAAAATTCACGTTTAAACGATTCAGTAGGTATACCATAATTTGGTTTACACCAATGCACTAATATAGTGATCGACTCATGCTAATATTTTTTATAAGCTTTTGATGTACATTTTAATATTATATAATAATATGTTTAATATGTTTGGTCTAGTAAAATTGTTTTTTACATATAATCATTAAGTGGTGTTATATTTAATGGTTAACAGTCACATTAAACACGTCACGTAATTTTTCGAAAACTATATAATATTAGGTATTTCAAAAAAAAAAATCAATAAAATAGAACTGCATAGACTGCGATGTCTAAATAAGACGTGTTAAACTGATAAAATAGGAAAATATGCATTTATTTTAAAACAATCACTTCAGGATAAAATATACACGGATAACGGTCTAAACAAAGATGTACTACAGTCTCGACCACTCAGAAAAATTAAAACTATGTGGTGTTACATCATATATATTATTGCATAATTAAAATTGGATACTGTACACAGGAATACAAACATCACAAACTATGTATTATACTATTATAGTAATAATAATGTTTTACAATCTGTTTGTTCATAGTAAAGATATGTAGTCATTATTATACAGTTAATATAATATAATATATTATCTTCCGTTCACACGATGAATGAAAAATCATCGTTATTTGAAACTGTATTTGTGGAAATATTAGCTCGTTAAATAACGTATATAGTAAAAATATTATACCATTACAATATTTTCGGCCTAGTGTATTATAATTTCGAATTAAGTTGATCATATTTATTTTGTTCCACACGTACACACACCCAACTGTATACTAATTTAATAATGTCAATAAAATTCGATTGAAGAAAATATTATATATAGTTTATAAAATATAAACAAAATAATTATTGTTTGATTTTTTCCCACATTTCTAATCTATTATTACATTTTTATTATTATTTCGCACTTTTCAACTTGAATATTATATATTGTTTAAATAAATTATTTATTATGCATTACTTTATCTCGTCCAATGACTGAATCATAATAATAATATGATGGATCACACTACTCTATACGTCTTGGAGACTATATACTTTCGTTATAATATATATTTTATATTTTTATTACACCTAGAACAATATATGAACTTTATGATATACAATTTGCGATATATTCGAAATAAACTATATAATTTAGCGCCGTTAAACGACGATGTAATATATTTTGTGGATTCGGCGTGTGCGGCCCAGGGACGAACGTGTCAAACGAAACAATATATATGTTCAAAGTTTAAAATATAATCAATTCTTTCTTTCCTCCAGTATATTATTAAAAATATACAGAATATATATTTATTTATGAGTAAAGTTTCTGCTGTTGTTCTCCGTCACCGTAAAACTGTGGTTATAACCGAGAGAATGGAAAATTAAAATGGTATACCTACAATAATTCAGAGTATAAAAGATTAGTGATATTTCGTGAGAAAATCGAATTCCAAAACCAATTCGTCACAGAATACATTGCATTTCGGAACGGCTGGATCGAAATTATCGTTTTTTAGGACTTATCTCCACATCATATTATGATCTCGGAGTTATGCCTTGTTACCTATCATATGGTATTATAAATCGTAGAAAAACCTGTATATATTGAACAATTAGCAGTGTTAGCACAGTGATTAACGGTGAATAATAAGACTAGTAATATTAGTTGCGATTATATTACCGGATGGTTAATATTATAATAATAATATAGCATCACTATTACGTTATAATCCGATAATATTTAATATTAGCGTATTGAATAAAAATTCAATGATCGAGGAGAGTAGACGCGTGGAGTACAATTATTTTAAAGCCGTATTACTATAGAACTATCTACTACTACGAATATTATAATAAAGAAAATCTTTTTTCTTTGTTATATTTTTTCGAGTGTTGCTGCTACATGTCACGGAGAAGACTTTCCTGTGTAAAATAAGCGGATCAAAAATGGAAGACGAAAAAAATGGCATCCGATCGCGCTCGATGTTATTGCATCCGGTTTGGTGCTGAAATAATATATGTGCTGCTCTAAGAAGTAGGTGTTGTTTTTTTTTAACTTCCGATTCAGACTTCCTGTATAGGCGCCGAGACCGTCGGTTCGCCCGCCTCAATATAATAATACACATTGCGCAAACCGACGCGTCGTGATACCGGGCAGGAAAGTCGTAGTAGTTTCGGCACTGGCGACGGATAATCACGATAATTAATCATGCACGACTCTTGGCGACGGCGCAGACGAAATCCCATCCGGCCGATTAATCGACATTATACCATCCCGGCGATTTATTTCCGTCCACTGTAGCCGTTCGGCGGCGGATTCTTGCGCGCCACCACTGCCTCGCCCGGACGTTGTTCCGCGCCGGAAGTCCGTCCGTGGTATCGGCGTATAAAGGGCCGGCAATTAAAACGGATTAAAATACGATGGCGATCGAGTACGAGCATTATATCGACGGTTTAAAACAGGACAAACGACACGACGCGCGTGTGGTTTTCCACCCAGAAGCTCTCCTCAAACACCAGCTGTTTGAAAAGTACACGCTAAAAATTAAGACCCGTCCATAACTCCGGTTTAGACGGCTCTGAAACTTAAAATGCTTTGGTGTTCATAAACTATTATATATATATCTACGCACTTGCGCGGGACTTCATTATGGCTTTAGCTAGACGTGTATAACAAGTTTTCGTAGAAAGGATTCGTTATGTCATGTACATTCAAATCGATATAATATATTAAAATTAACGTTGTGAACTTTGGTATACGGCGTACTATATAGTATAAGAATTCTTTGGATAAAATGTCAACCTTTTTCGCTAACTAAATTGAACGAATAAGAAGAAACCTAAAATTCTAAAACATGCTGTAAAATAATATTATATAATAATGTGGTAATCACTGTAACATATTATTTGTCCTCAATATTATGTAAAACTAACATTGTTAGACCAGATCGATTGTTCATTTATTTATTAAAATCGGTTTAATGGTTCTTCTCTTTTTTGAGAAGAGAAAATAATTCATAAATATAATATTTATCCGAAGTTTATCTGAAGCGTGTAATTAGCGAGCGCGACGTGAGATCACTCGAGTTTTCGATGTGTATAATTTGTTGGTTTTATTTTATTGCTCGATGATCCCAAATCAATAATATATTATTTCGGGTGCATATTAAACTTTATCAATATACGTATTTAAACAGTGTTATACGTATAGCTATTATAAATAATATTGTATAATAATATACGAAATAGCTATTGTATTTATTTTTTTTATTTTTTTGAGAGAGAAGATGATTTGTCATATTATAAATATGAGACATATTTCATTTTAAAGTCTACGGGCATACTTTTATATAATTGTTGTATCTATATCTAACAGTGCGCATTCCATTTTACAATAGTAATTGTATGTCGTTATCGTCATGCTTATTATAATGTTTGTTAACATACATAATATTATATAATGTGAATCGATTATATTGGTCTTAGCCTGCGTGGTTTGAACCAATAATACTGTAATCGCTCACCGTGCTTTGTGTGTAGAATAATTATTGTAGCACAAATGTTTATGGTTGTTAATTTAACAGTTTGTGTGTATATTATATTAAATGTTTTATAATGACCGCCATAATGATATAAAAAAAAAAAAAGATCACCCCCTATAATTCTGATGCAACTTGATTTACTACACGCCCCATATATTTGCCAAATCATCAAAAGTGATGGACTTCTCTGTGATAGCGGATTTACTTATTTTAGTCATCGATTGCGCGACAATTCAATATTAACGTACACTACTGTGTAGGTTGGCATAGTTTGTACCGAAATAGATATTTGCAATTGTTGTGAAATGTTGTCTGCAGATATTACAATACACGACGATTAGAAAAAAAGGAAAATAGTACATTATTCAAGAGTTATCAATATTATAATAATATGTTATTGTGCCAAATTCGATGTCGTTATAAACTATTATGTAAGCACTTGTTTGCGAGTCTAGTCTACGAAGTGTCAATACTTGGACAATGCCGATGTTTGTTCAACGAATTCATAACTAATGAAAAAAATATACATAAATTTAATATATTTTGATTTGTATCTATACTTTGTCCTCTATTGAAATCTTTAATTTTATTCGACTGTTAAGTTGTTCTATTTATACTATACGTGTTTTTATTTATTGATCTACTGAATACGATAATGAGGAAATGAATTAATTCCCATTTGTGAAACTAATAACTGAACCACGAATGTACTATAATTTTATGAAACAGAATTAGGTTTGATTATAATTATAATGTTATGATTGTTTGACCTAAAACAGTAACAAATGTAATTTATATTATTTATTTTTATAGACAATAAGCTTCATATTTAAACAATTTGCTATTATATTTCAGTCTTCAAACGTAAAAATCGGAATGAATAAGTGCGGCACCAACGTGTTCGAAATTATTACTGTCTGAATAATTGTATTATTGGGTTAGTAAAACGCGGATCAATTATCTTATTAAACTGTCTAAATATTTATTTAATTAAATGCCGCCGGTTTGTGTAATTACTGTTAATTTGACAGTAAAAACCACAACACAACACAGTGAAGTTTAATAATAATTACTTATCATTAAATATTCAACTGGCAGTTTATCCCAAAAACGCGAAACGAACGATATGTCAATGTGTCATCTCTCGCATATACCGCAATTTAATATGGATGTATATATGTTTAAGTATAATAGTAACTGCGTAAAAACATTTTGTGATTTCATTAATATTTTTATAATATTTATATACGGAATAGGTATTTTATATATTTAAAAAACATACACGATTTTATTTTTTATCTCGGGTACTTTTTTAGCGCGTGTACGAGTTGTGCAAAAATGCGTGCACACACTTTAAGCAATTGCACCAAATCAATACGGAATCCAAATAAGATTTCAGGTTATCCCCTCGGGATGAGAGCACGGGCTATGGATTTTAGTGTACACCTCTACCGTTTAGTTTTACTCGTGGGTACATGGGAGTGACGTGGATGTATAGTCGTGGTGAGATAGTAAGTGAGAAAATGAGAACGAGGGATGGAAAGATACTGAGATAGAGAGAGACAGAAAGACAGAAAGTGAGAGACAGAGACAGAGATAGAGAGAGAAGCTTAATGACATAGGACAGTGTTCGTCGAGCTTATAAAGGAAACTGATTCGGGTCTAAGTCTTTTAAAATTAATGCAGTTCAACTATAGCCCACGAAGAGATTTTCAAATATAATAGTTTCGACAGAGATCAGCGAACCTTTTTGTAAAAATATTTTATAGAAAAGTGTGTTTCTACGTAATCTAGTCTATAAATAAGTCATATATATATATATATACACATATAAGAGCATATAAATATCATATTTATCGATATATATATATGTAATATACACTTATATATCCAATCAGAGAGACTTTCGTGACCAACGAAATGACCGAAAAATAAAAAATATATATTATGTATATACATTTACGCGTATTGGAAAAAATTATCGCTGCCATACTTTTACTATTATTATTGTTACTACCATAGTAATATGCTATGAGTATATATATATATATATATAATTTAATTTTATAATATAATACAACAATAATATATAATATAAAACAAATAAACCTATCAGAAAATAATAATTGAAAAGTGGAAATACACAATACAATGTAATAAATAAATACAATAATCTTATGACAATAGTAACAATCGCACTCAATATAAAATAATACATAATGACATTTTTAGTATTAATTTTGAACTGAATTTCGAGCTTTCGAAAGGAAACTAATGTTGAGTTGTGTATGGAATTATAGGAGTTAGACATTTTTAGTTTTTAGATTTGGAACCTATTTCTGGTAACTAATTTTTGTATGCCCTATATACTCTGTTTACCGTGTAAATAAAACTACACGACATTTTTAAAAAATGTATGATATTTGTTATATATTATACAAGAATTTCGAATATGTTAATGCATGATAAATAGAATATTATGATACAGGTAGGTACATGGCGTAAGCTGAAAATTATTTTTTTTTCTCTAACGACAAATAATATTTTTTATTATAACATTAAGTACTATATTCTTATATCCATTTTACAGATGCTCTGTATCCATTTTTTACTATCATACTGTGTAAAATATGAGGTTATATTAATTTCTTGGGCTTGTCATTAGGTTTTGTTTTAAAAACCACATTTTTTAATAGTAAATAATATTAAATTTATATTCATTATAGAACAATAGAAAACATACAAAAAACTAACCCTCTCCTCTAAAAAAATTAAATAAAAAATAAATTATATACAATGTATCTATACTACTAAATTGCGTACAAGATATTATATTAGGATAAAATAACGTTCTTTGAAAACGTTTTATAGTGATTTTTCTTAACGAGAGTGTACAAAACATGTACTTGCATAGCCATTTTTATGGATTTGGACGTATACACTAAATGCGCCATGTCTAAGTGTAGTAGTAATAATTATACCCGATCTTACATTGTTTTTGTGTAAACCGTTATAATAATAATTGTCCCAAATTGCGCGTGTCAAGACACTCGTGACGACCTATGTGTAGAGTAGTGGTTGGAAAAAATGTGAGATGAAAAACAGCAATAATTTTCGTACAGATGAATGGAATGGTGTGCTTCTTTTTCGGCGATGATTTATATCGAACACGAATACTGTTGACGATTGCAGCGTGTGATGTGCGTATATACCATGTATATATATTAATGTACGTCTGACGGCGACGTGCACGTTATGCGCGCACTCACACGCATAAGCACGTGTATGGGATAAGGGAGAATTGTCATAGGCCAAGCGGTGGGGTGCTGGAGGGGGATTAGAATGGGAGTTCGTCTCCGCGAGTCGGAACTCACCGGAAAGGGCTGTGGCGGGTGATGGTCGGTAAAAAATAAAATAAAATAAATACGCAATCGTAACAGTAAGGGTGGAGAGGGCGGTAAGGGTTGGTCGAGGTCGAGGCTTGATGATGCTGACCAAGTGGTGGTAGTGGTGGTGGTAGCGGTGACTAGTGTGTATCGACCGGACAGCACAGCTGAGGCAAGCGGCCAGAGGATTCGGTTCCGTGGAAAAAAAAAACCCACCGGGAAAAAGTCTCGAATGACGGTGGTCGTCCGTTTCCGGTGAAAAATCGTAATAATAAGAGAACATGTTATATTATATTCATTAAAAAAAAAAAAAGAAAAAAGAACACACGCCATAAATATATATTATAATATACATATTACTCGCACGTTTATAGCGCTCGGGGCATTTCGATCCCACGCAGCCGTGGCAGTCGTGAGGAAAGGATGTATATATCGACCACCTTTATTAAAAAAAAAAAAAAAAAAAATTATAAAATATCTTTATTTTTATGGGGTTTCTAACCTCTTTAAGTATACAGCTTGTCGATTGGTCCCTTTCGCTAACGCCACGACTGGCGACGAAGAGGCCGTAATGTGTGACACGTTAGCGTTAATTAAATATCAATTGTCCACCGTAAATCAATGAAAACGCAATTAATTAGAATACAAAATTATATTATTTATACTATTATACTGCATTGGTTTAATAATGTATACAATAAATTGAGTCTATTTTTTTGGATCGTTTTAAGTATTTAAACGAAATGCCCCTACGCATATATTATATTTTATTCCGATGACGACAAATTAAGTTATTTAGGTGTATTCCGATTATAATTACGTTTAGTATAATCACTCGAATGTCATAAAAACATTGAATTTCCCAATTTATCATAACTATTTCACAAAAATCGATAATGTGATAACGCATCGATTTCTATGATACGCTTTTGATGATTTAATAAATTTCCGACGATGCCATTATTATTTTTATGCGTAAGATAAAATTAATTATTCACAATTCATTTAAAACCGTATTATTATTAATGTTATTTATACTGCGCCATGTTTGTTCCGTTGGTACTCAATAGTTAAGCTTAAACCACATATTTTAGTCAGTTATTTTACATTTCTGCAAATATTAAATTATTGATTACACTATACATTATATTATAGCTTCTATAGGTATATGTAGGTGTTAATAACAGACGCGTAAATCTGTTATGAAATAATATACGCTTTAGGCCTATTAAACGTTTTATAATAATAATATATTTCCTATATAGTTTAATAAAATGTGTTCGTACACGTAGGTACGTTACACATAGTCCACTTAATTACTTAAATATTTATATCATAATAGCAGAAATCGTTAATGCGTTTATGTTTTTTTCATTATTATAAATAATAATAAAAATGTATGGATGTTACAATTTTCCGTTTATTATTAAATTAGGCACGAATTTTGTATTGCAGTATAATCAGTATTTAAGTGATTTATTTGGTACATACCTACTTTATAATATTATTATAGCTATAATCTATAGTTCCTATAATTTGTAATAATAATAATAAAAACTTTTGTTTTTGATAAGAGTTTAAGGTTCAAATATTTTTTTTTTTATTTATTATGTTAATTAATTTATTAATATATTACTCCACAGTCATTTATTTTAATATTTTATATTTTTGCAAAGACAAGTAATATTAATTAACTTTCTATTATTTAGAAATAAAGTATAATATTAGTACTTCGGAAAGAAGATTATTTGATTTTTCTCGTAGTATTTTAAAATGCAAAGTAATTGAACTATTGGCAATGATATATTTAATTTTTGTATTAAACTCTCTATGTTTAAATATTCCAATATAAAAGTAAAATAATGTATGTTTGTATGTAGTGTGTTTTTTTTTTTAGTAGAGAAATTAATACTTTTGTATAATTTATTAAAAATAAAATTATTTTTATGAAATTCAAAACATTTTTTTTACAAATTTTAGTTCATATTATTTATTTATTAACATAAAAAAAATTTACCGTTAAATATTTACAAACAATACTGTACTCAGAATTTACTTTACAGTAACGGATTCATTTTTAAACAACTAATTAAATAGTAATCAGCCGTTATTTAGGGTCGTGAATCTCTTCAAGTTATGAACATAATAAAAATTCATAATCCCGACTGCCGTTGGTTTGGGGTAGATGTACCGTTCAACTTCGCCGTGATAACTTACAAAGGAAACTATACGTTTCAATTTGTACCAAAATCCCAAACAATATCGACCAATTAATTATAGAATTTACGAAAAAATAATAAAAAATATATTATATAAATAGTTGTAACATATTGTGTAATAACCGTATACCTATGATTTCGCTGTTATTTCGCTCTGTATCTAGACGAAAATTATTTTCTATTCCTGATACTAATGCAAATTGTTGATAATCAGATCAAATATTTATCTTTTAAAATTAAATCATATTATTAGTATTTGCATATTAAAACCATCATGTGAATTTCACAAACGATATTAGCTTTATTATTGTACCAACCAAACATTTGACTAGACACATGATTTGTGATTATTGATAAATTCATGATTGCTGAAAACTGAAAGACGTAAATAAGTAATCTTTATTAGCAAACTTAATAAGTTCGTGTTAGATTTTATTTTTTAATGCTCTTTTCATAGAATTTTAACAACCATTTTGATATTTGAATAATTATTATTTTATTTTTCACATTAAAACTAATCTTTATAGGGCAGTGGTGCATTATAATATTATTATATTATTTATAATTTAAGAGGAATGCTATAGTTGTTCTTGTATTATCATTAGGCATGAAATACATGTACTATGAAAGTACTACGATTATCTTAGATGTATGTGGTATAAGTGTCAGTTACGAGTTTATGACATATATTATTATTAGCTTTTACTGTTCTAAAATAATTAAAAATGCGATGTACTTAAAAATAATCAGCTTTGACTGGATACTGGTGACCTGGCGTGGCGTGAGCTTACGAACAGTATTTTTTATGGTATACATATCAAGGAATTTTACATAAATATGAAATTGTTTGGCTACATTTATATTTATATGTATATAATCTATACAGACACCATCATTAAAATATTAAACTGAATTCAAAATAAGTATAATATTACTCATTTTAGTATATGATAGTTTATGTAAAGAAAACATTGTTAATATTTGATTTAGAATTGAGAGGTTTTTTTTTTTTATTAAAAATTCGGGTTTCTATTCAAAAGACTCTTTAACGGTGGGACTTTAATTTACATCCGCTATCATGATAGAAAATGGGACAAAGAGAACCCCAATAAAAAAACCCTTTTGGAAGTACGTGAAAAAAATTGTAATTGGTCTGGTTCATTGTGACGTCAAAAAGGTACGAATCCAAGCAAAAATTAACATTTCACTCTAATTTTGCCGTAGGTACTTTTTCGTGGTAACATATTTTCTCCACTCCAACGCCAACTATATTTTTTTAAATGTATATCATATGGGAAAAAACGACCGGTATATAGACTGTATATAAATTATTATTATTATTTTAAAGTACCTACCACATTATACTAATATTTATTTGTCATTTCCTTTGCTATATCATAATCCCCCATTACAATACTTAAATAAACATTAGAACCAGCAGAAATAATGGACCCTACTTTCTATGTTAATACTCGACCCTTACTGTTTTACAGGACAATTCATTAAGTTTTCTTGAGTCCAGTCGTTGATGTAATAATATTCGCCGAGCTATTCTTGTATTCTCAAGTGAAACGATATTAAATATTCTTATCGAATAATTCAGTTTAAATACTTTCAAAGTAAATTGTTTGGGGTAGAAAAATTCGTAAAATTAACATAATCTTTGGGGTAAATTGTAAATAATAATAAAAAAAAACCTACGAAAGAACAAAATAAAATAAAGTTAAATTAATTAAATATAAATAAACTAATCGATATAATAAATAGTTAAAAAATACCATAACGAAAAATGTATGTGTAAAATGTAGCTTCACTTAAATCAGACCTTACCAGGCAATATCAAATATCATTCTACCGATTACACATAAATACAGCGTATATTATTTATTAGTTGTGAAAAATTTTTAACTCTTAATTTTTCCATAGCTATATATTATTAAAATATAACATGAGTAATAATCTTTTTCAATTTTTTTTTATTATTACAAACGTATAATCAAATTATACTTAGTATACATTATAGTACAGATCACATGTATCAAACGTAAAATAAGACTTTCATTAACAATTAGCTAATGAAGAAAAAAAATGAAATTAATTAAGGCAGATTGTAAAATGAATGTATTTAAACAAACTCTCCTGATTTATAAGAATTAAGAATTTTCTATTTGAATTGTTTAAAAGCCATTTCAATCGACAAAAAAGACGATTACCTTTGTATACGAACAACAATATTTCACAACTTTAAAATCTTAAATAATACTGCAGAATGAGGTGTACAATTAGTAAAATAATTCAATAGTACATTTTCAAGAAAAAACAGTCAGATAAATTTTATTTTTCCATCCATTTCTCGTTAATTTGTATTCGTTTAATAATTAAAGTTTCGTAATTTAATTTTTATATTTCATGTTGTATAAAATACGGATTCCGTTTCAAAACATTTTATGAAGGTTCTGTAACTGTGAATGAAGGAAATATTATTATTTTTAAAAATGATTAGCACTATTATATATTTTGTATAACGTAATTGCAGTGCGAATTTAACAGGAAATTGCATGTATTGAAAAATAAAAGTTTAATCGGTACAACTTATAATATCTACGTCATTGAAAAAAACGAAAATAAAAAGTATAATTTTTGTAAGCGTAGGACAAATAATATTAAGAACAAATCTTGCGAATCATATTGCAATACATTAGTTATTATTGTTTTGTCTGTAACGGTAAGCGTATTAGATTTATCCGAAATTGCGGATAGACTACAAAGCTCACCGTACCGAGTCGACAAATTCGAATAAGCTATACCTGCTGTCATATACATATATCTAAATTGTATAAACCTACGGCACCAAAATCGTTCTGTCAATAGTATACCCAAATGTCTTCGATCCGTTTATTTTTTTAATATCTACCGAAATATTTTCGTTTGCGCCATCCATCATCCCGACTAGTGCTAGTGCACTACGGCGTAATTAAAATATCGGATATTTGCTATATCTCGATAATATTATCACAGACCTGTGTTGATTTTTTTCGAGAAACACTATAGGAAGTCGTGTAAACAAACATCAATACGCGGAAGTGGTCAACAGCAATATGCGGAAGTGGTCTTTGGACGGCAACGAAGGTCTGTACCTGATTGGTATTTAAACGCACAAAAGTAAAACAACACACCGAAGTTCTCTGGAAATACGACCATTACAGATTTAAACCCGCACGTCAGTGTGATAACGACACTGCTGGATATACAGATTTTGTGGATGAAAACGCGATTAAACAATATATTTTATCGAAACTGAAATTGGAATAATATTACCGTACATGTCGCTTAACGTCAACACCGCCATTACACTTTTCGCGTGGGTTTTGTTTTGTTTTGTATTTTTTTAAATATACGATATGCATTTGTTTTGAATTGGACACGAACACTTGTTTTGAGTATACTCATGCCGCAATAACTTCAGTAGCGAGATTTTGACTCCGCCAAACTTTGATTTATTTTCTTAAGTATTATATTGTGCACCTGACCCGTCGAAAATAAATTACGTCTGATTTTTTTTTCATTGATTTATTATCTTTTCGATTGTATATGTATTTTTTTTTCGGTTTAATTACAAAATCATAGAAAACAAACGTTAAGCGTTTCGTTTAGGAATTTCGGGTTCATTATTTACCGATCGGTATACGTGTCTCCAGTCAAAGCGTAACAGCGATATAGGTGCCTAATTGTTTATCGTGCGTTTATAACTAATACGAAGACGTATAAGTAATACAATGAATAATGATGCAGAATTCCGTCCATAAATTTGAATTTTGTATAATACGCTTCGTTAGGTTAACGGATTCATCGACCGATGATACAATGAAAAATGAAAATAAAAAATAATACTCGACATAATATTTAAGCGTAAATTGTACGAAACGTTGATGTGCTTTTCGAATTTTTGATTTAGGTACGAGTGTGATATTATATTCTTGAGAAAAAAAAAGGGTTAACATCGTATTTGAGACGTTCGACGATCGACATAATTGGATCGAATGTTTGCCATCGTAATATGATGTGAAAAACAGCCCTATACATATTATTATTGCCAACATTTATATTTTGTCAAAAACACCCGCGTTTAGGGTAGCAGTTTAACTGCGGATATAACGGTAAGACTGAGTAAAACGTATTATTATATATTATGACGTACAGGTCACAGACGTTATTTATTTCTGTTCTGTGTCCCATACATTTTTCGCGCAAACGTGAAAAACGGAACCAATAATATGACTACTTCCACGCGTGTGCAATAATACATATTATTATTCTTACAACAATAGATTAATTTTCCGCAAAACGAGTTACACTACGCGGAATGCATAAATTCAATTTATATTTGCGACGTTTATTTAGCATTTGCGCGCATACGTTCGCCAACAAAGTTCATAATTTTCATAACCCTATAAATTATTTGTGTTCTACGTCTAATAAATTTACGAAACTTTAATTTTATATTTAATCTATTGTTTTGACTCTGTTCTTATATTTAAATATTTAATGACGGTCTGTGTATACCTTGTACGATATAATATACGCAAAAAAGGAAAAAGGTTAGTTTGCACAAGCATAATATTAATGATAATCATTCCGGGCGGAATTTCGACTGAAATTACACGTAAAACAACGATCGGAAATAGTATTGCTAGGTTAGATTTGTATTATTATATTATCATGTCGTCTTTTTGATTGTTAAAAATCGTTTGAGTATTTATAGTTATTTGTATCTTTATAATATGTATATTATATTATGTGTAATTCATACAAACCGGATTCGTCCAACATAATATGTAACCTTTATAAATGTTGTTTTTTTTTTAAACCTAGCATACCGGAAAATCTAATATTATTAACAATAATTGTTATCGGACGTCAGTAGCATTTGAGTGAGCACAAAATGTTACTTATAGTCTTATAGATGGAAAAAAATCTAGGTAATTATTTAAATGGACTTTTGGAGAAACTTCATAATTATTGTTATTATTATTATTATTATTATTGTTGTTGTTATTATTATTATTATTATTATTATTCGACAGTGGAACACAAAAGACATATTATATTGTGCATCGCGGCAAGCATTGTAGTGCTCACATGTACATGCAGTACCTACATAAGTACTTAAGAACTGTACAATGCAAACGTACTATGGAATAGCACTATATTATATGTATACATAGTTACTATTATGCATTGTATGCAAATATAATGCATAATATGACAATAATATAATAGTTTGGATAAGGGACTCGTGAAGAGACCGAATAATAGAAGTGATAAAAATAACATACAGAAGCTACGAGCTACGTACATTTATGGAAATGCGAGTATTTGAGTTACCAAGATATCTGCTCTTGACACTTATTATTCAATTGTTATAATCATCTTCCAGTTTTATTTTTATTATTTTTTTTTTTGCATTATGCGAAAAGCCACGGATGAAAAAATATTAACTACAGGATAATTATTTAGTGCGGCAAACTTTTCACGAATAAATAAAAAATGTGAGGTACTTAACTAAATACAAAATCTATGTTGGTGAACATTTTCGGAAATAATGGCGTCATTCGGATAAAAGCAACCGTTAAAATTAATTTTGTTGTACTTACATTGGTAGGCAGTTTCTTTAAAAGTTTTCAGATAAATTTAAATACTATATTATTGTGCATTGAGAGAAAAATTAAATTTCAAAATTTTCACCTGATTGAATAAATACGTCAATAGAGTAAATTTATACATATCAAATTTAGGTGTTTTTTTAAATAATAATATTTATAAAACTATTAATATTGACAAATATTTAATAATAAAATATGAAACTAAAAATATTAAATAATTTTTTGAATTCCGTGCGTTTTTAAATATAAATTGAAACCACGCTTTCATGTTTTCTTTACAAGCTTTTAACAGTATTTCCTGAATGCATTGTAAATATATCGAGGATATTACATTTTATATTTTTACCGTCGTTGACATAGTGGTGGTATTTTTTTGTCATACAATTATCGAACGATATCTGCATTTACCGCGTTACCGAGGTTGGTACACAGTATCACACACTGATATAATAATGCGTTTGATATTCATCCGTACCTATAGTTATGTAGAGTGTGCTCAGAAGATTTAGAAAGTAGAGAACTTTGATTCTTATCGAGGGGAGGGGTCATGGTTTATAACGATAACATAATAATATAATGTACGTCTATAATATCTCAACGGTTGCAGATTAATATTTAACCACGGCTTAAAATATTACTATTAAATAAGATAATATTCATAATATTATATAGGTATGCATATAGTGTAAATGGTCTAAACCGAGAGTATTTAACGTTAAATTACTGTTAATAAGTGTTACGGTTTATGTTATTATCTGTAATCGTCGCACGTTATCATATTATATTATGGTCCCTACTAGAAATATTTAGAGTTTCCAAACTCTATTTGTTCAACTCACACACACACACACATATTATGAAAGTAATATACGGACTAACCGTATTGTTGTCATTAGTTGGCGCAAACCCAGGCGATCTTTGTGTCGGCAAGTATATGTGATGTAATGACTCGTGTCGTTACTGGACCCAATATAATAATATAGCAAAACTCACACAGGACCCAGTAGTATATTATATTGTATACAATCAATGCGTCAACCAATTGTATAAAACAGTGGGATTTTTTTTTTAAATTATGCCATTCGTATTTTTAATTAAAATAATAACATTAAACCGAAGTATAACTGAGAAGATAAAACATCTTTTTTTTTTAACGGTGATGGTTTCATATACAATAATACTCATTAAAATAATACACTTCTTTTGAACGATGATACAATGTTATTTTAAATTAAAAATATTTTCCATTAATTTAACAAATGATATTCGATTACAATATAAATCTGTTTTCGGTTTATCAGAAAAATAATATCATAATAACTTGAATATCGTTGTTCTACCGACATAGTATTTGTTTTGTTTCTCTTTTTTTTAATCCTGTATTACCTAGGTATTATAAAATTACATAATATACCGATACTATGTGTACAACACACATTGTGATTCTAGGCATGCAGTACGATTAAATTAAAATATTTTTGTCTTACATTTTATAATTTAATATCACAAAACATGAAATGATCATGATGTATACATTTATGCGTATAATATACACATAAATACATAATATTATATTATCCCTTCTGAGATTGAGCTCCTCTGATAGAATATATTTTCTTTTCTTGTTGAAAATATGCTAAAAACGTCCAGGCTACCAAGCGTAAATGGTATTTTAAAATTCTAAATCCTTTCCCATGCAAATTCAAAACAATATATAAACACATAATATCAGAAACAGCGTAGTCATTAGGTATGTTAATTTTCTCACCCGCATACCGTTTGATAAAAAAAGAAAATTTGATGCATTTAAAGTGTAAATTAAAATAAGATTGTGGACAAAATAATATTGTTGCGAGAACAATGAAGTCCACAGCTGTAATACGCACGATTAAGGAATATTACTAAACAAATCTTAAGCGCAGTCTAAGTGCATAGTGGAATTTTAAATAGACACTTTCGAAAAAAACCAATATTATATTTTCTCAATTCGAATACCTCAATAGATGAAAAAGAAAATAATAATCAGTTTTATCCCAATTTTATATATAGATCGAAATACTCTAAATAATATTTTACATAAAAAATATGAAATCAATATATATAATATATATTATAATGTATTATGACAATATTATTATTGTAATTTAAAAGAGTAAAAATTTAAACTTTCATAATGATAAAAAATAGTAATAATTATAATATTTTTCATATAATGAGGTTAAGTTACAACTTAAATTATGTAAAGAAATATTTTCTTAAACGTTTGTATGTTCTGTAATAATCAGTGTCTTAAGTTAAATGGATCTCTCTGTACATATATAAATAATTTACATGCGAAAAAAGCACTAAGAAAAAAAACTTTTAACCAACTGAGCGTGTCGTTTATTCATCTTTTCATAGCGTTAAATACGTAGTTAAAATAATGTTCATTAATTTTCTTGTGAAACTACCATATACGGGATTTAAGTGTGACCTATGCAGAGCACCATTCACTTTGATACCGCGATGATGTATAATGTTATGTATATGCAACGAGCAGTAATTTATAATCGATTCAAAAATATACAGGATGAATAAATAATGCATTTTAAGTAAAACGTGAGTGTTAGAAATTAAAACCAAACTAACGATGTATTTCTACACCAGTTATATAGCTGCTGTTGTGATGGCAGTAATACTTTATTCAGTAAAATCTTCAACTATTTCCTAAATAAAAAAAAAATTGTTAATTGATTTTAAGTTCAGATACATATATCATATTGCTAATTTATTATTATTATTATATATTTAATTAAACTGAAATTTTCATCTTTTGACCTTTGAAACACAATTTAGATATTTGTAATCAATTTTAAATTGTACATCACTTTTTTCCAATAAATGCAATACGTAGAACCAAATATATGATATTTCATAATAGGTAAGTAGTTCGATAAAGCAGTTTGTTAACATTATAATACTTCAACTATGAAAATATCTTGAGATTTCACATTATTCACGCCTAAATTAAATCGAAACGTTATTTTTGGTTATTTTAATAATTAAATATAATATGTGCGAATGAAAAACGTAGAAAACAGAAATTTTAAATATTACACTTTTAATGGAAGCATAGCATAGGTCTATTTTGTATTAAACAATATATTATTATTTGTTTCTAACTTCTAAAAACATCAAAACAATACGGATATCGTAAAATTAAATACTATAATATACTTATTACTTATATACTATATTATATTATGTGGTATGAAATATTGTGTTTAAAACAAACGTTTATTAGAAACGAATACTCACTGTTTGTCTGAAAAACTGATGGCTGTCTACGGTCTACAAGATTTGATTTTATAACGAGCACGTTTCCGCAGCCATGACGAGATAATGAAGTGAAGTAGACAAAGATAGATAGAGATAGTGATAGTGAAAAAGGAAAGAGAGAAAAGTAGAGACAGAGAAAAAACGCTTGGGGATAACTATATATATATTTAATGAAAAGTTTAGAGAAAAAGACATACTGAACGATCCAAAACGCGAAAGAATTGGCTGTTGTGGAAATCACGGAACCCGTCGTACGGACGTGACGATCGAGTTTTCAAAGCTAAATCCACCTGTAATTACGCCTACCGCTCCTTTCCTCTCGCCTTGACTCCGAAAACTTCCACACCATTCATCCTCTCTATACAATTCCAGGCCATCTACACCCCCACGCGTTTACTCAACGTCACCTCGGCTCAACGGTTATCCCGAATGCCATACCACACCCAACGCACCCAAAATCATCATACCCACCAACAGCACTACCACTCACCCCCTCAGAGTATATAACCATCTAAAAGACAGCGGTAATTGTACTACTATAGGACCTGTGCAGAGAAAGCAAATACACACACACACACACACACACACACACACATAATTATGTGTTTGACCACAAGGGACCGGGTAAATTGAGGACTCTGGCCATTTGTCAAAACCTCTCCGGTGACGCCCACTGATCCTTACGGCAATTTGGCATCTCAAATGATATTTTATTGTCTTTGGTCTATAGATACGACAATAGGTACATAAAATAGAGATGGATACTATTTAAGAGGTATAATTTCTTACCACCATTATGCTACCATCGTCTTAAGGAACTGTTAGTGTATAGTACGACAAAAAAATAACAATCTACCATTGGCCACGTGAATATTAGTCATCTCACGTGATGTTGTATTATTTTTATACTAGCAAAGATGAGATCTAAAACTAATAATTATATTGCAACTTATCTATCCTGTAAAAAATCACTCATTTTTAGGCGGTAAATGTAGTTAGATATTATAGAACCATTACAATAAATCAAATGATCTTGGGATTTGTCGACAAGTATCGACTATTTTCCATACCTAAAAAACTGATTGATTTTAGTTCTAAAAAATACATACATCTAACCTAACCTATGTTGTACTTAGTTTCTATTCGTATATATTTTATTGTTTTAACGATGAATAGCAAATGGATAATATATGCGAGTAAGTACAAGCGTTTCACGTGTTTTATGTTCAACGTACGAAATAATGGTGTTTGTATAAACTCCTATGAAGTCACGAAGAAACCATTTTTTTAATATTAGACACGTACCAAAACTCCTACATTGGTATGACACGTAATCTCCAACAAAAATAAAGGTAGGTAGGTTTATTTTTTTTTTTTATTTCGGTCCATTATTAAATGTCAAACCAGAAAAAAATATATAATAATATTATTTTTATGTGCAAATTCATTATCCCATACTAGTAATAATAAAGTTATATCGTAGAAACCTAAAACGTATACCATGTACTTTATAATATCATTATATATTTTTAACCATCGTCCTAAACCACGGCCGATAAAATTTGAAAAAACGTATAATAAAGGTACTTACATTAAATATAAAAAAAATATCATATTATTATAAAATTAACTTTATAGAAATAAATACATTCTTAGAAACGGTTTAAACTCGTTCGATACGCATGAAAAATCGATTTTATTATAATTTCATCAATAAGCCGAGATTATAGAACGATTTGGTTTACGTCCCACGCGGTATACGAGACGAACCGCAGCCGTAGTCTTGAAATGTATAGTCGAGCGATTTGCGGAGCAAACTGCGATTCGACGGAAACGGCGAGACAGCTGGTTTTAGTTCTCAGACACCTGATTGATCGGTCGATGGTGTTTGGGCATTTGTTAAGATGATTTGTTGCAACGGCATTAACGATACACATATCTGTATTGTATTAAAACGCTACGAAAAGTGTTTTAATTTAATATATTATTATTATTATTATATACCTTCCACGTGACTTGCGGATTTCACGGACGACCGACCGCTGACTACATAACATTATTATACTCATGCGCAACCGTTTCGTTGTTATAGCACCTGCACGCACATTACAATGTATGGCTGTCGGTGCTAGATCCATTTGTGTCTAATAACTTGTTAATAATTTGAAAATTTCGAAGGGAGCAAGAGCGAGATAGAGAGAGAGAGAGAAAGAGAGAGACGTTGACGATATTATTTTAACGGAGGTACTCCGGTCCAACCTTGCGCTGACGACTCTATTCGATCGCATGAAAAACGAAAACACAATATAATGACAATAATATTATGCGCACGCCCTTGTCCTAACTTTTGCGATTGTTGTCGAACTATATAATGTGATTTATCATTCGATCATTATTTGCGATGATGCGCCCGGTTCGCTTTTGGCTGGCAGGTGATCGTGGTGGGGTGAGTGGGAGGTAATTTCATACGGCCACTGTGCGACGAGACGTGGAGTTATTCATAATTTTTATACCCAATAATAATGTATTCCGAAAACAAAAATAGCAATAATATGGATGTGTACACGCCGAGAAATTATTAAAACAATCACGTTAAGTAAACGGAAACGAACGACGCTATAATATAATAATATACACTACACACGTATAATAATTAATAATAATTGGCCGTCGGTAATCGATTTTTCATCAAAACTCAAACAAAGTATTAAAATAACACTTGTAATAATATTAGAATATTTTACTACTGCACAAGTAAACGTACCTTCGTAAAATAAAACGTATTATAAAACATATTTTATGCACACAATATTATTATTTCTATATATGGGCCAAATATTATATTGTAATACTCTTGTACATAAATATTAAGTTAGTGTCTATACGTCATAAAGTCATAAAATGACATTAAGATAAAAGCGCCTGAACAGGAATTTGATTTTAAACTTCTAATTTTGAATCAAACGTCTATTATAATAGATTTTAATTGATAAGTGTCTTTACTGAGAAAAAAAATATAAAATGGGTATGACATGGTGAATTATATAATTACATAGGTTATCTTAAGATAAAATAGTTTTTTTTGTCAAGAAAACTAAATTTGGCTTTGGCCATTACCTATACATTGGTATTAATATATATTTTTTTAAATAAACTAATTTTATAATTATATTATTTATAAATATTTATGATTCGTTTTTTGTTTTAAGCTTATTACCTTATTTGAAATTTTTATAATGTTATTTTAAATACCTTTATCGATAAATGTATGATTTTTTTTTTTATTCATTCCTGAAAATACTGTTTATTCATGTAATTAAAAATAAATCATAAACCTTTAAATTATAATCAACTAAAAGGATTTTTTTCAATATTTTATATTTAATATATTCCTCACGATACTGGCATGATGAAAATAAATAAATATTTTTCGTATTTCCTATTATACAATAAAATAATATTATTTTATAATTAATTGCATTTAAAACAAACTAAAAAATAACGGGATTTCTAATAAATATATTTTATCAAATGTTTCTGTTATTTTTGTATTCGTATCAATTTGTATAATATTAAAAGTTTATATCACGGTTATTTTTAAGTAAAGTCTTGTCGAAAGAAAAATATTACCGAAGGTAAAAAAATAAAAAAAAAACATTGTGACGGTCACAAATCAATACTAATATATTATATTATCCTTAATCACTGTGTTTCTAATTGTTGGTACATTTTCCTAGTTAACGGAGACCACAAAAATAAATAATAACTGCGAATTTACGTTATATTTAAGGTTGCAAGAGTTATTTTTCAACGTGTCCGTACACGTTTTTATCGAGACGAAATCTGTTCAGTCATCGCTTTGGCTTTTTTTTCACGCCGAATAATCCCGAAAGTTGAGCGATATTTTCAAACAAAATTTCCATACAATTAGGTTCTTCAATTAATTTTGCTCGTGTTCCCATTGAACGTGGCAGATGCCGAAAAAAAAAATGATATATATTATTTTCGGTGCCGGGAGAAACGTTGAACAAAACGCGAGCACTTCTTCGAACAACTGACTTTAGATAAGGGCCGACTGAGATGTTCTATAATATGATAAATTAGTCTAAATTACCCAGCAAAATACTTGTACATGCTGTCACCGGGAAAATGCACACATAAACTTTACGAATAATTATATATACGTGGTATCAAATTTAAAATGTTTTACTTGTTTCCCGTATGGATTTCATCGCAGCCATGTTTACGCGTGAAATATCACCATATTATGTAACTGGTTTAAAAAAAAAAATATCTTTGTATGCGCATTCCGCTTCAAACGAAAGTATAACTCTCGTAAACAGTTAGTTTCGGATAGGTAAAACGCTTTTATTTTCCATGAAATATTATGACTTTTAAGAGATGACACGTACATTGTGTGTGGCTGTTGAGGATACTATAATATTCTAACGAGCTCAGCAGTAGTTGTACTCCGTGGTACGACGACGGTGGCCACAATAATGGCGGTGATGGCAATCATTATACTCAAACACACGTAAATAATATTTTTCCCATAGGAGTAGTCGCGTATAAAGCTCGCGTGCAAAAGAGATTTGAAAATGAGATGAGAGAACAACAACGACAGTGTGAAAGGAAACGGTCCAATCGATAATTCACGGGGTGTTTGGTGTAAAAAGACCGTTGAAAAGGTTAAAAAAAAGAGTGAGATGAAAAAAAGACCATTCCGGTTTTCCATCCGAATTTTAATTTATTTTCGAAAGCGACCGTTGTTTCCTGTCCGCGGCCGGTTTACACTCCGTCGATAGTTTACGGTCGAATATTTACGACGCAAACGCCGTTTTATAATGTTGCCATTTCAAGGTATATGGCGTACAGAAGCCAAAGAACGGGACCATCGTCGGGGGGTTTGGACCATATAATACTTATTGGCCATGCGTGGATTTTTATTTTAAGGGTTATTGAGTTCCTATGATGTTATTTCTTGTTTATAACGAAATAAATAAAAAAGGAGTGAAAAAAATAGAACTAGAAAGATATTTAATATCGTCCATATGTATAGTGATACTAACACAAAGTACAATTTAAATTTGAAGAAAAATACTTTTTAAAAAATTTCGTGTAAAAAAAAATTAAAAAAATTAACTTCAGCACAACAACTTTGACTAATTATTGATGAGATGTTGGGAATATTATAAAATATATTATGTTACCTATTTATCTGCTTTTGATTTTAAATTATATATTAATTGATGTCAATTTAAATGCTGCCTTTTAAATGTGTATTATATTTTTGTTTTAAATTGTTCACAGTATATTCTAGGTTTATTTGGATATATTTTTTTTGGAAAATAGATAATACAACTTAAATAGTAAAAAGCGTAAATTATTATTTGTTATATTTAAAAATTATGCTATAAAAAAGTATAATAATTATGTAGTTTTTAAAACAATAATTCAAATAGAAAAATCCGAATAAAAAATATTATGGTTTGAACTAAAATATTTATTTAGGAATAAATTTAATTAATAATTATTGCTAGGTATAACAGACGTATTTTTCATTATTTATATCCACTTTTAATATTTATTTAATTAATTATATAGTATACGTTTTGTATACTTCTATTTTATGTAATTTTATTTATTTTTCAAATAATTATAAAAAAATATATGTTGATATTAAGTTCATAAAACTATCAAAGATCCTCAATATTTAAATTACTTACGACTAAATGTTCTGAAGTATTTTACGTTTTTGAAGTCCGGAAAACCATAAAACGTTTCCGATGCTTTAAAATCAGTTATTGTACTTACCGGATGGACGTTAATAATATGTGTTACATGTCTTTGGAAATAAACGACAATTTTTACCTGAAAAAAATAATAATCAAAACATTATTAAATTTATCAATAAACTTAATTTCTAATGTAGAAGAATTTATGTGAACAATATAACACCTTTTACTATAGAATAAACTATTCTATAATCAATGCCAATACTATCTATTAATTTGTATGACAATTTTTAAATGTCAGTTTTTTTAATAAAAAATAATATATTATATTTTTTAATCCCGTTTTTTATGTCGTATACGTACTAACGTGAAACAGATACTTTAAAAAAAACACAAACAAATTATAATTGCAATAGTATATCTTTATTAAAACACATATAAACTCGTCATCTGATCACAGTACTTTCCGTATAGTGACTTTCAGAACAATGCCTTGTCTCACATTCCGATACTCTTATAAATATCTAACAAATTTGATGTTTCAGCTCATTTATTCATTGAAATAAATTGTATGATTATTGTTTAGTATTGATGATTTTAATTGTTTAATCCAGCGTTTCCAGAAGTGTGTTCCACGGAACCTTAAGGTTCTGCCAGATGTATGTGATTATCAAAGAAATAATTTTATATTATATTTGAATTATTTATATTATTAAAAATTAATATTTTAAATTATTTAAAAAAAGTGGGCTACACGAAACACAAATTATTTCGAAATAGTTCCGTGAACAGTGTTAAGCATAAATTCACGAATGTATTATATATTAATTATTATGCATTGAAAAGTGTAGAACACGTTTAATATTTTGCTCGATGAAATATACAGTATAATTGTAACTATAGTTAATTCCATCGAAAAAAAAATAAGACAATATGGATAGATTTGACTATAAGGAATGTTGGGATAGTTAACAAAATACTAATACTTATTAACTTCTAAAAGTTAAGTATCTCATAGATCTGCAAAGTTATGCGTTGATCAAAGCGTGTGTAAAAGAATATGAATAATAATGATGATGATTGCCTATGATATAATATTTAAAAAAAAAACTGTTTAACACGATATAACAATAACTAAAAGATGCGATAGAAGAATAGAATATATATTATTATTCTTATTATTAATATTGTGTATTATTAACGGTTTGCGTTGTAAAAACGAGCGATTATTGATGATCGATCGACCGCCGTGAAATCAGCAAAAAGAAAAATCACGACAATAATAATCAATACAAATAAATAAGTATATAGTAATAAATGAGTTTTCGTTTATAAGACAACGCGTGGAGAACGGCAGGAACACATGTGCGTTTTTGTGGTAAATCACGCGCGCTAGTGCGAGAACAATATTATTATTATTATTATTATTATGTGTTGGATATAATTAATAACGACGATAAATCAAAACCACTGCGGTATATTATTATATTGTGTGTACACTGTGTGGACTGCACTGTGTACATAGACAAAGCTTATAAAGCTATGTAGGTCGATAATTATTATTATTATATTATGAGCTGTTTTAAACGCCCCCCCCCCCCCGACGACGGTGGTTTTAATGATAAATTACGAGACTTCCAAATAATATGAAGAAAAACGTTTCCCAGAAATTCTTTTCTTTTGCGACGTGTAATAATAACCCCATTTCGATATTGTTTATGTAATATCATATTATTATTGTTATTATAATGGCGTTGTTCACCGTGGTCGTCGAGGTGAAATGACTTTTACTCTGCTGTCGTATGCCGATTGTATTTTCCGGAAGTGTAAACCTGAAATCGTATGATATTATAGAGGTCAAGTGGAAAAAAGGCTTTTTCGGAGAAAACTTCAATAGATCCCCCCCTCCTCCACGTAAAGGTTAGGTACTTCTATGTAGTATTCTCGTGTAGGCTATTAAATATTATTATTGTACAGGATAGGCCGTGTATTGGATTATTATTTTTAATTGGACCACCGTCGTCGATTTGTAATTTACTAATATATCAAAAAAATTATTCGTTACAGTGTTATACAAGGTAAATACTGTTTATTTACAATTTTCTGATTTATTATACAAATTTCGATTGTATTTGTTACTAATTCAAAAAATCAAAACGTATTCCGTTTGTAGCATACAATTTGTAGTATATGAAGGGGCTGCACGAATATCATGTAAGAACTAATCAGTGATGTAACTGTAATGGCTATGTACAAACTTGTAATAACTATTAAACACCTAAGTATGAAATGATTATTTAAAAAGTTAAATATTTCGATTCGTGTAATTGTTGTACACTGTCATCGTTTTTTTCTCACAAGAATAACAATCCTGTTCATTATAATTATAATATTATTAGATATGCGTGTTACACTGTTGCTTCCTCTTCTTATAAAACTGTATTGATTTCCAGGACTAAAATGTTACAATAGGCAATTGCGGAGCCGTTTCCGAGTAACTAAAATATTTAATGTTTTAAACGACAAGATCATTTACATCATAGATCATAGAACGGCACGTGACTTCTTTACTAGTCAGTGTACACAGATCAAATGATCGGTTATCGGTATCTATAAGTTGAAATAATAAATTTAAAATTATCTTTTAACAGACAAAAATATTACTAAACAAATATTATTATATAACAGCCAGAAATAATAATTGCCATGATATGTTTAAATAACAGCCAATTATTTTTAGCTCGTCAAAAATATAAATAAAAAGAATAATACTCGATGTAATAATAATATAGCAATAGGTATTTATATCTTAGAACGACGTCTGTGCTAGTTTTTGTATACAGGAATAAAATCGTTTTTTTTTACACTCCAATCCTTCTGTTTCCTGTATCCTTCACTTCGTCGTGGAACGCTATAGGTAGTCTAAATAATTATTAGAAGATACTTTGAAAATATTAAAACGTCTACAAAGCGAATAGTTGATATCACGTAATGCAATAACGTGCATCGTAGTAATAATAATATGGCGGAGAGTTTCGTAACTTTGTACAAGGCGACGGGGACGGAACAAGGCTCTATGATTTATACTTCATAATATAATATATAATGTATTTTTTATTTTGTCGAACCCTGTAGCCGGCGGAGTGGCGATCAGGGTCCGAACCTTGGCTCAACGCCGCACAAACTAGCTTGTACGTTATTAATACATGTACGTATATTATATACAATATACATATATATAATATATTATTATACGCGTTTGATTTTATACATAAATCTTATTATAAAATTCTCGTGCGCCGTTCTAGGAAACCGCTTTATTTGACTTTGTGTGCATAATAATATTATATTTTCGTGTGAAATATTATATTATTATAGTACAATAGTGCCAGCAAAGTCAAAATACTCGGGTTATTTGTAATTTAATTAAAATTTCACATGAACTCGTAAAATATGTGAATGACGGCACTCATTAATCGAATGATTCTGTTCATATTAAGAGTGATCATACAGACGATTTTGTAGCTACATCAATGACCGCGGATAACTATATTATACAACGGTAATAAGACACACAATACGCTGCCCCATTCGCCGTTACACAAGTGTCATTATTACCGATGCGAACATTACAATCGCACATTTCGGTGATTAATTTTTCGAATGCCGTCCCCGTGTACTTATACCGTTAGTGTTATAATATGTTAGAGCAAATTGTCAACTATGCCTTCGTCCAATAATCGATACGCTCGTGATTCCAGACAAATGTAATCGTTAGACCAATTAGAAAAATCACATTTAGTTTTATAAAAATGTACGATATATACGCACGTCATACAATAGGAAGGTACCTACTTTTGTATTGCAATTATTTTAAAATAAAGAATGACATTTGACATTTTATTTTATTTTAATTTATGAAATATAATCAGTCATCTTTCAAAGGTTCTAAGGTTCATTTTCACACAACGGTCAACGATATACGTGAGCATAAAAGTATAATAATTTTATAACTATTATAGTATTATGAAATGCCAAATTTCACGAAAAAGACGTTGTTCTGAACCAATGACAAGAATAATTATTATAGTTGTGATATAAATACATTTGATTCCACTCGTATTATATTTCGATATGTTTGATGTTTTCGTCGAGCTCGTCCTTCAATATATCATTATAGTAAGATAGGTATCCAATTGCGTCACGAACAAAATTAGAAATTAGTTAATTTTCTATTAAGCTCGTCTCTATTTCACATCATAACCACTGAAAATAGGCCGAGGGTCGTATAGGTAATACATAATGATAATGATGAAAATATTCTGTATATAATAATTATTATTATCAAACGGTATTTGTGATCCAACAGCGTCTACATAATAATATTATAGTAACATACAAGCATGTATAAATCACGATGTATATTATTTGCTATTTTCGGAAATCTAACCACAGATATTATATAATATATATATATATATATATTTATATATTACTTTAGTAAAAATAAGCTATATCCAATTCTTTTTCTACTAGTTGAAAGTCTAGTATTTGTTATCGTTCCGCTGACGGTCCGACCATGGATTTTCGAAAATGGATTTCTGCACACAAGCACTCGGTTCCGGTGAATCTTAAACTTTTCTCGTGGCATAAGTATACCACCTTTGTATTTATACTACATCTACGACGTAAAAGTATTCGTCGCAGTAGTTTATATAATATATATATATATATTTTTTTTATTCATCTTCCAATCTCCTTTGGCCCACGCCTAGCTCAGCCTTTGACGTATGCATAAATTATGATACTTCGGATTTACTCGGTTTACGTTCCTCTCCGTACGCTTCTGATATCGTCCCACGAATATATAATATATATTATCTCATCCACTACAAAACTACGACGATCAAAAAAACTAGTGTGGCTTTATCTCTACTCGACTGCATACTGGCTATAATACGTCCTCTTCTTCAAACCGAGTAACGGGTTCAAGGCGACAGGGAGAGCAGATTTAAAAAAAAAATAAATAAAAAACTGTGTTCTTGTCAAATAACGTGGAAACCTTAGTATCATCGTTAGGACAAAAGTTTGTGTATCAAATTCGTTTGACTTAAGAACATGTATACAAATATTGTATCATGTTTTATCTTATACTACATCAATAAAAAATAAGTTAAATTTCTGTATAAGGTGACTAATCTGTTTGGAACGATATAAATAAATTATACTTTTAGAGAAATCATTTTAACTTCAAAAATAATAATATATTGTTGCGACTACGGCGTTAATGGTGGGTTACGAAATGATAAAATACAGTCGACACACATTAAACTATAAGTTATTAACAGAATACTATGATAATGTATCGAAACAGTTGGACAACATGAGGTCACTAATCAATTAAGATATATTGATAAAATGTTTAATGAAAGCCCAAAATATTAGTTGTTTGTATCGAAATAATAATATTATTATATTGTGTTACTTTTGTAAATTTTATCTTCTACACATTAAACAACAAAATCAATAAGAAATAAAATGTCTAACTATATTTTACTAAATCACCATTCACACAGAATAGATATCAATAAAAAAAAAACACTCCACCAACCACGAGTGAACAATATTATTTGTTGAACATTGCAGAATTAACACCATGGTCCAGAATATGAATACACATGTCGTACAATGTTTGAATACTTGTAGAGTCGTATAATTGTTAGTAAGATATTTATGACTTTTACATATTATTCCTTCTTTTATTTGTTCACATTGCAGACCAATAAGTTATAAATCTGTTTGGCTTGGCATAGCAGTAGTTATGATGTTATTGAAATAGTGAATTTTATTGTTTTGAACATTTTTAGTGAAAATTTTTTTTTGTTTTGTATTTTAACCACTTTATTTTCGTAACTTATATTTTACATGTAGTTAATTTCTCTTAAATTTTAAATTTCAGTGAACTTTTTTTTTCTAATTGGGATTATGAGATTTACCGTGCGCATGTACAATTGTTAGAAAAGGTTACAATTACGCTAGACGTACAAAATATGAAAAATAAAATGAAATGATAAAATACAGTGTAAGTTAATATTTTAAAATAATAATATGCTTCTATTTCTCTGAAGAGTATACTGGTTTAATACTTCTTCAGGATTAATCTAACATCTGTATAGAATATGGACACATTATAATAATATTTTTAATTTACACAAATATAATAATGTTATTGTTTTTTTTTTTTTTTTTTTTGTTGTTGTTGACCATCGAGACGTCAACTGGTATCGATAAATAAGAATCTATTGATAAACGGTATATTATAATATTTTCTCATAATATTAGCATACAAAACAGTCGATAGCTAATTTAATAAATTGGAGTTTTAGCCATTTATGACTGAAAATATTTATATTGGTATTATAGTAATAGTTACTTTATCATTTAAGAAATTTCGGTGAGGGTATTGACCACTTGGACTCCCTCCTCAGATACGGCCATGTGTAGGGGAGATACCTAACATTATATTACCTAACTTGTTATAGTACTTATATAATATTACATAATATGTTGGTGTCACAGCTTACATAAATGCTCAAATACGATACGTGTTCTACTAATAAACGAATTACGAATAATATGATTTTTAATAGCATTTATTGTATAATCATATCATATATTTTGATCTTTTTGAGGACGTGCACTAGTATGCTTTGCAGGAAATGTACCATTTATATATTATTTTATTCGAGTTTTTAAGGTCATAAAACATACGAATCCTTTGCATATTATGAGATATCCACGTTTTAATATTATTAGGTACTATACGGCGCGCGTATATCCGATTCGCCTTTTCGTGTAAAATGACCCGAGTGGTGTGGGAAGGGTGTGCACATCGCGGGTAGAATGCTGGCGAACACGACCGCGACGATGCCGAGTGTTGTCCGTTTAACCGACAACGAAATGAAGATAAAGGGGATCGCGCTGTGCAGCACTCGGGGCGCGCAAAACCCGGCGGCGTAATAATTAAGGCGCTCTCCCGTCCTAGTTACAGTGGCGGCTGCACTGCCCCGTGGATTACGGTTAAAACGGTTGGGTCCGTATTTCATCCGGAGATACAGGAAATTAAAAAAAATAAATATTACCGGATGGTAATTGTAGTAAATTTCCCAGGCGGTCTCGGGAGCTTTCGGAGGTAGCCTTTTTTTCTTCTTTTTTTTATACTTATATTTGTATATGTATATATACACTACATTTTCGTCCGTTTGTTTTGTGCGGGGGTTATTTTTTTCGCCGGCAAAAATCGTACTTATTTATGGAAATATTCGCTACCCGCGTTCTCTCGCCGGCACCACCACTCTTATAATATCATTATATTCACACGCTCCGAATTCCGATAATATCGAGTCTCGAGACTCGTCCGTAGAAAAAGGACGCGGAAAACGAACGTCGGCGATCAATTCGATTTCACGTGTACCTACTGAATAATATATAATTAATTTATTATAAACTATATATTATGATTTATGATCTAATACGAGCGATGCATGACGTTGCTTGCACGTAAGAAGTGTGTATGTACATTATAAATATTTTTAAAAACTATAAAAACAGACGATGACCGTATGAGGAAAACCTCATACGGTTGCTATACATACAATGATCAGATACAATAAAACGATGCACAAAAAATTTACCTAAAAATATTTTTTGATATTCCAAAAACTTTGGGTGTGACAAATTGTTGTATGACAATCACTTTCACAAATTTGTATACACGCAAGTCACAAATAAATAATAATTCTCTAAAAATATTTACCATATTAGTGTCATTTGTAAATAATATGAATATCTAGAAAGAATTAAAAAAAATACAATTAATAATATTATGGTCCATCTACGTTTATTGATGTACATAATGTCATAATGTACCATATAGATCACATTATTACACTTAATGAAAGTCCACACGAAAATTAATTTACATTGATAATAGATTGAAATTTTAACCACTATAATAGCTTTATGTTGTAAATTGTCACCAGCGCGGCGTCGGTTTAATTCATGATAATAATATTATGATATTATTTTTATACGCGAACGAGACGCACGCGCACACCGATCTGAGGTGACTGCTGTGCAAATAGCATTTGTATATCATTAGCGCATACGAAAATGTATAATACTATATGAATACACATCACGAGCATATAATAAATAATATTATATACATCCTATTCGTCTATACAGCGTTACACACAACAGTCCACTCGTCCTGTACCGTCCCATACTATTATTTTACGTGCAATTAAAATATTGCAGTGCACCGCGTAAAAAGTGCAAACGCAATATATTATTGTACGTGAAATATATACGTGCCGGTGATATAAATTAAATTTAAAACAAACACTCGAGTGTGAATTTCGAACGGAACATTAGAGTGTTTAAAATCGGTAAACGCTGGTTTTTTTTTTTTTAACGTATGTGAATAATGGAAAACGCAATTAGTGACGAGCGTACCTATTGCATTATTGATTTATATCCTTCGTATTCGGATTTCGCGTGAACCCATATAATAGCATATTTTAAGAATATTATTATTAAACTAATGAAATGAAAATTATAGCAAAAAAAAAAAAACAACAAAAATAATGTACAATAATAAAATAACGTAAAAGGTAAAACCAATGTACAGAATGGGAACAACGGATATAATTTAATACATACACGAGTATAATGTGTATATATGTGTGTGTGTGTGTGTGTGTGTGTGTGTGTGTGTGTGTGTGTGTGTGCGTGTATTATATAGATTTTGTATATATTGTGATTAAAACCAGAAACGGGATACGAGCGCACAGTGCAAACGACGGCGGCTGCGTATTTATATAAATTATTATGATTTCCGAGCTCTCGCTGTCGAATGAATATATTTAAGGCGATAATATAATTTTGTTGTGGTAACGGCATATTTTACCGCCTGCAAACACATTTCTATTCACAAGCATACAAAGTAATACATATCGACGGTGTTTTGTTGAAAGGCATATACCACTAAAATACAAAAACCGAATTTTTGATACCAACGTTTCAAGCGAAAATGAGAGTGCATATAAACTGTTGAAAGGACTCTCTCACACGTGGAGAAATAATATTTTATCGATTTTATGACTCCAGGGCTTTATTAAATTAAAAAATAAATAAACATTGATTTTTTTTTTTTGTATTTATTTCGCTTTGGTTTCCTCGAGTTTCGGGAAAACTGGTGTCTTGGAATAAAATGGTGTTGACTGGATATTACATCAATGGATTTTTAGTTTTTATTTTTTTCCATTATAGTGTGTCCTCTGCTTGTCCAAAAGACTTTAGATGCGGGTTTAAAGTATTAGTTTAGAGCAATTAATTTACGAAATGTGCCTATGTGCAAGTTTATAAAAGCTTTTTAAAAGCCGATGGCTATTGATGAAGATGGTAGATTTTTAGTCGAAGGAGATCGTTATAACTCATTGACTCGGTAGGTTAGTTGATTTTTGATAATGTGACAAGGTGTCCCAAACCAAAATCTAATATTGCTCTGGCCATAAGATAAGGAGAGACGTTAATGTTAAGATGAATCGGTAACAGAATTTTAAATAGTTTTTGCATCGTATTCAGAACTGTGTCGGCAACTGTTAGATCCGTTTAGTGTTTTAGAAATTGTAACCGCATTCGCATTATGTTTCCGGATTTCCAAATAAACAATGATCATCCGCACATTTTAAATATAGAAAAAGCTAAGACTATGACTCACGGCAGTAAAACTGTGTAGAAACTAAAAAGTGATGGGAGTTGAATCACTATACCACCGTAAAAGTCGATAAACCGCGATTTCTAGTAAATTTTATCACCGTCTTAAATACTTTCGTCGAGGGTGGAATATTGTTTAATAATGGCTTACAGATCAATCGCATTATTACGCGACACGGGATCGTACGCGCATAATAATAGTAGTTATAACTCTCTAATGAAAGGAAATCAATTTACATTATTGGCGAATATTCGTGCGATATAATAATACTACAATATTATTACGATCACGAATCGCGGGCCTTTCCCCGAAGATGCGCATTCCGCACAATCACAGAAATGTATTAAACTGCTGTCGACGGTTCAACGGAATGACACGGCGCTTCGGATTGGCAATTTCATTACCCGCGCCCGTGCCCAGGTAGCAAGTACCTACAGTAATTATTTCACATAATCCGCATTTGTACGGTGACAATATTATAATAATATAGTGTATATAATAATAATAATAGTAATACAAATATAGCGCACGGCAGTCGACTTGTTGACACAAAACAAAATAATATTACGTGCGGGTCGCCGCCGACGATATGTAAATTTAAATCCTATATACGTGTTGTGCTATTTGTGTGCATGTATCATAATACTGGCACAATTCATATAATAATATATAATATAATATGATTAAATTACATTGTATCATGTGTACTGTCGATTTGTCAAAATCGAATGTCAACGTGACTATTATAATATGTGTATATTATTATGTGAAAGGCGGGCGAGAGCTACTCGGTTCGGGCACAATGCACCGAATCAACGGGGAAAACAGCACATCACATTATTGTTGTTATTATTACTATAACCGTTTATTATAGACGGATCTCGGTAACGACAAGTAGAGTATTATATAATATGTTGTATAGTAAAATATTGTATACTAATACGGATGTACTTATTTTTGAGAATCTATAAAGGAAGTACGAGACAATAACTCGGAATTTCGTGCAAAAAGCCTTCAAAAAATGTTGATTTTTGCCATAAGCCCTTAAAGGTTGCTGATATCAATTTAGCGCCTACCCAGAAATAGATCTCGCCTATGATTTTTGTTAAAAGAAAAAATAAGAGTATGAGGCGTATTAATAATATTATAATGTATTTTATCGAACGCGTTTCTATATAAACTATGTATTTTATTGCTATAGAAGACAAGTCTATTAACTACTGGGAATATTATTCGATCTTCTATACAGCAGGGTATCCCGTCAACGAAAAAAATAATATTCATGTAATTAAATTTTTTTTTTTTTTAATGAGATATCTATGAGCAGTGCTGGCGCTAGGGGAGGACAATGGGACAAATGTTCAGGGCCCCGCTCTTGTTAAAGGGCCCTGCGATTTTTAATTATAATCTTAATACCGTGAGACACATTGACATTTTACATAATTTAAATTTAAATTAACAAATTATAAGTCTATAAATATATTATTCTGTACACACATATGTAATATTATAATGGGGTACTCTGGGGTACCCAATGGATAATACCTTGTCCAGGGCCCCGCAATACCTAGCGCCAGCACTGTCCATGAGAAATTTATTTAATTTATAAATATAATCAATATATTTTCATTTGGTATTTAATTATGAATTATTAATAAATACAAGTAATTAATTTATATCCGTTAATTAGTAACGATTTTAATAATAATATGCATTAATAACATTTTTAAAATTTAGTGATTCAAAAGTGAGTTGGAAATCGACTTGTTTATTAGAAAAAAAATTGATGAAACTTTAGTAGATTAAAAATAGATAAAGTAAATGTATGCATTTTGTGTAGAAAAGTCTATGGTTTTAAATTTTAAATTTATAACAAAAACTAATAACTCGGTTTGTCTTATGATGAGTTGAATTTATACTATATTTTATTTTTTTTTTCAATGTATACACTATACATATTTTATATCAGTCAAAGGTAATTGTATGCTTGTAAAAATAAAAAAAATAAATAAATAAGAAAAACTAGCAGAAGAATATGAACTATAATATTAACTTTATGATAAAAGTTTTTATTAGGGCTACGTGTTTGGGTTTCCAATGTTACGAGACTGAGTACTGATTTATAATTTATTTTAATAAATTCCAACATAGTTTTTCTTTTCTGTATTTATTATTTTAAATTTTCGTAGAAATTTAATACATACGTATTATTATTTTTTATTTTTTTTAACGAATTTGATCAATTAGTTCTTTATATTATTTTTATAATAAAATGTAAACCTGTGTGTAATATAACTTTTAATAGTTTCAAAAGAAATTTGAAATTTAGGCTATATAAAATAAAAATAGTTAGTATAACTTATCATCATAAAATATAAAAACAAATAATTTTATTAAATTCATATTATTATTAAATTTTATTATTTCATTTTACTTATATTTGTGAACGTTGTGATTAAAATACAAAAAATACACTAAAGACAGATTTATCTTTAAGATATGTTTTTGTTTTATTTAAGAAATTCATTTTGAGACTCATAATGTTACTCTTTTACAACGATCAGTAGAAACGATATTGTTTTAAATACACACATATTATATATATTTATATAAATGTAATAAATTGACTTTTCCGAGAGTATCGACAAAAAAATCAAGAAAAATCGTGCACGTTTAAATGTATGTATTAATTATAATTTAGGTATATTGTACACAATATGAACAATACATGAGCAAATTGTATTTAATATTTAAATATTGAAAATAAATATTAAATTAACTTTATTTAAATAAAACTTAAATGTCTTTGAAAATCACATTTATTATAGTATATTCGTTCACTGAAAATAAAAGCAACGGTTGTTGAATATAAATGAATGATTTGTACGAGATAATGTTAATGAAAAGTAATAATTTTTCATTAATTATAGTATTGTTTTTAATTGGTTGGGTGTTAGTATATAATGTTTAAATGTGCAGATTCTACATTGTTGGCATTCAATACGTAATTAAAGGTTCAACATTTTATTGTAATATTTGTAATTGCAAAGTTTTTTTAGATTTTTCAAACGAGACGAGATAACTATTTTTTTTTTAGGACAGTAAAAATTCTCAAAATGTTTCACGTTGTAATTTTAAAAGTATGCACAAAGATAAGAAATTAAACGGCGAGTTATTTCTCGGATTTTTAAAAAATTGTTGAAAATATCGAGATAAAACGTAAAAACTGTACGGCATAATTGCTTTACAAGTACAATTATACGAATAACTATATACTAATACTATATATTAAATTTTTTTAATCGTTATTTTAAAATTTAAAGACGACGCCCGCCTCCAACAAACCCCCAGCCAACTACAAAAGCCTGTATCTGCAATATCTTTTGAAATCAATAATATTTATGCCGAATTTGATGATAATGTATTACTACTATGTTAAGACTTTTTAATCAAAACACTGGTCCTATTTAATATGTATTTATATTCTATGCATACATATTTTGTGTACGTGTATAACATTATAGGATTATTTTAAATTCGCTGCGAGTTGAAATATGAATAATAATGTGTGTTTAAGCTCCACGGTTTATCGATACTTGAAAATAGCGTTTAATTTCCATACAATATTATTTGATGCTGTAAAAGTAAATCCCGAGAATACGAAACATGTGTCACAATAACCGTAGGTAAGTATACGCGTTATTAATTGGCCAACTGCAATGAATGTTTCGCGTTGGAGTTTCCGTTCAAATGTGTACACGGTATATGTTTTATGTCTTTATGATATAATTAATGTATTATTTTCGAGGAATCACATGCCTCGCTATCGAATTACAAAGTTTTATAAAAAAATGTGCACACATTATTATGATATTTCAATTTATTATGTAATAAACTGAATTTTCTGCGATGAGCTGTGTACCCAACTGTAAAATGCGATTCACGGAAAACAATGATATTTAAACTAGCTTTTGAATTTTATTAGTACGTTTTCATTCTAAACGTGGTTTGTTCGTGAGAATAAAATATTAAAACGATATGTCTTTGATAATTAATTCCTTGAAAACCAGGACATCGGAAAGTAATATTACAACGCTAAAAAGTAAAAAGTAATTATTAATACCAAATAATTAATACTTTTTAGTATTTAAAAATAAATTCTGAAAAATGTATATTAACGTTGTCGCTGTATATTACCCTACACGAATCGCAAAAGTTCTACAATTTATAATTTTTTTTTTTTTTTTTTGTATCAGGTGAGCAAGATTTTAGACAATATTTAACTATTGCACGATGATCGATTAGAATAGGTATATAACGTCCAATTTATTATGATACTCCGTGCGCAAAATAATCATTCGGGGATAAACCGAATGACGCTAATTACTTTTAATAATCAATCATACCTATAATAATAACGGTATGAATTATGATATTTTACTTTTTCGATTTGTTTGGTTATCTACTGAAAGACGGGCGCGCGTTTATTCACTATATTATTAACATGCGATTTTCTGTGCGGAATCCGACACCACCATGTGCTCGATGACGCAGTGATGAGTATTACAAAGGCAATTTAATTAAATATACTCTTATACCTATAATAGAGATGCGATGAATCGATTGATTTAAGTGACACATACGATCGTTTCAAAACGCATCACCACTGATACACATGATACATCCAACAATAATAATTGACAACTATGGTCGTTTCGTCGATACTGTAAACTAATACTACCTAATATTCATATTGTACGATTGTACTAATAAAATATTCGTTTCCAGCATTCGACGACAACGTCAACCACGGTTGCGGTGTTTGTCGAACAAACGTTAGACATTTCTACAGAAAATGTTCGGTACTGAAATGTATTTATACGATAGTTTATCGTTTCTCCACCCGTGGTACATAAGATGCCATCGAACATATTTTACAAAATAAAATTCAAGTGTTGGCATATTTTTCTTGTAAAATGCTCCATTATACATATTTTAATATGATATGAAATTATATATTATTAAGAGTCACGTTAAATCAGTCTAACTTAACCGACTTAAGCGCATAAACAAGTTTTTCATTTATATAACAATATTATACACAAAGCCACAGTCCTCAGGCTTAATCTAACAAATATTGTTATAATAAGTACGAAACTGAAATTAAATATTATGATGATACGTCTTGTTGTATTTTGAACATTGACATAATGTAAAACAACTGCACAATAACTATTAAACTAGGAATGCCTGGTAATCTGACAATGAAATTGAAAATTGTGATGTAATACGATCGACAGTCAGGTGCATCAGTTATTAAATACATTTTTAAAATCAATTTAATATTATTAATTCTCTATATAGTAAGTTGTCTCTATAACCGATATCTTTTTCATATCACACAATTTTATTTTTTACGATATATGCATGCATTTTATAAAATATTTCGTGAGAAACGTACCAATATTAATCGTTCGAAATGAAATTAAACGATTCAATGAGGAGTTAACAACAACTGTTGCAGACATAGATAATATTATAGGATTATTACTGACCGAAATATACGTGTCCTTCAGTTATATGTATGTATATATATATATATCGATAAAACGTAAATATTATTGTCGATCGATATTCAAATTGTTTAATCACGTACGCCTCTTATTTGCTATAACGATATGATAATAAGTGATTATAGTGGATTTCAATTAGAATTTCAGTTATGTGAACGTAAGAAAACTCCAGCAACATTGTAGGCGTAAATTTTGCAGTGATTTTATTACACTTATTATTCCAAACCTTATTGTTTTGTTGCTACGTGTAATTTAAAGTACTTGTTATGATGATCGTTATAAACGACGGTTGTTTTTAATTGAATTTAATCACTATAAATATATTAGTTTTTATTCAGAAGCGTAATTTTTTATAGACACTTAAAGTTTAGAAGAACAGCAGTCGTCCGCAGTTAATAACTTTTCAACAAAAGCTATATAAAAAAAAAATGATTATCAATTGGATCTACTCTTCTGGTGAAAACGTTTTTTCATAGAGAAAATAATAAACTATACGAATTCACTAGCTCTCTCGCATTACTCGAGATATACAATTTTGTTCAATATTCGATATGAATGAAATTTTAAATCATAATGCATGTTTGAAATATGAAATAAAAATTGTATGCGTATGAGTAAAATATAATATATATCGTGTGTAGGATCCAGTAGATACTTTTTTATTTATATATATATTTTTTATAGCTACTAGTGTATTATGGATTATAATTTATAATAGTTCAACGAGAGATAACATTGGAATCTTACCGATTGATCTTAGAATATTATTTGTTGTTTTATACATAGCAATTGGGTTTGGTTATTTTTAGGGTTGATATATCAATTGTGCAATATTATAATTTCCATTGATTATCTGTATTTAAAATAATTATTATTTCTCATACAACTGAAATTACTTTACTTAAATTAAATAAAAACATACAATAACGAATCTTCTATGCATATTATACATGTAATAAAAATAAATTACAATTATTGTATATATAAAATAATATAACAACATCATACGTATAATTATGTTACTACTCCATGTTATAAATTATTGATCACTGGAGCGAAACGATAAAATATAGCTTACAAAAATAAAATCTTGATTTTATGTGTTTAGGTTATCACTCAAATTCTTACTTCTGTATATTATTGGTTGAACAAATACATTTTGTGAGTCGTCATTTAATCAATAGAATATGTTTTTAATTTTCGATTGTTTTAGTGTACTCGGCGCATGTATAATGTATGATAATTTAATATCGATCATAGAACTGCATTGGGCACAAAAATATTGTTCATAGCCGAAGGTAAAATTAAATGGTAAACACAGTATTTGCTTACTATAACCGTAATATATGAAGAGTGCCACTGATAGTACCTACACTGATAATAAACTACTGATTTCCTCTTAGGCACAATTTAAAAAACAAGCATAATAGTCATACTGATAAATCCTAATAAAAACATACCTTCATTATTTTCTCAGAAATTCGACAAAAATTGATTCAGAAAAAAGTGCTAAAAGAATCGTCTGCTGTTCGTTCTATATCTAAGCTTATACGCGTATATGTGTGTTGTACCACTATTATTATTAGTATCAGTAGAAGCAGTAGTAGTGTAGTGTTTAATATATATATATATGTACAGCACCATGTGATTCATTGAGCGTATCCGATCACAGGTGATTTATTATGTAATGCGTTCCTAACGCCCGCCGAATCGAACTCGGGGGTATTAAAAATGTTCTATCGCATTGTTAATAAATAAGAAGTCCCATAACACGTACGGTTTGCAGAATAATCGTTTGTATATACATATTATATAACGTTTACCGCCGCGCGCCATTCATGGCGGTGTTATAATCATATTATTGGAAGCGCACGGTTGGCGCTCAAACTACAGGTGAATATCCGGTGACTATATTTAATCTATTTACGAGACGCGTCCGGCAAAGTATATTTTACGGTAATACTGTACACACTATATTATTACGAACAACGGAGACGAAACTCGGACCTCACGTTTTCAATCAGCCAATTAAACCGTGGTCGTGATTGAATAACGATCTCGAACGGCTCCGCCATAATAGTGTCTCAGAGTTTCCACAGTAAACATTATAAGGCGATTAGCGCGAGTGCTCTGCCTGGCATTTGTAGGATTAATGTGTGATCGGCTAGCCAAAAAAAATATAAAATTTATATAGGCGATTTAGTATATTTCAAATTTTTAAATACGTTTATTACCAAGGTATAACACGGTATTGAACAAAATAAAATATTGTAGTACCTACTTAGATCTTACATTTTAATATCGATCCGATATGGAGCAGGAGGCAATGGCATTGGTTCATATTCTTCATATTATTGACTGTTTGAACTATGTCCGGTCTCGTTGAAATTAATGCGTTTAATGCGTCAAATGTGCTTGTCTTTGACTTACAAACTACAAATTTGACATAATGGTAAGTACCGATTTATTCCATAAGATACTCAGGTGAGATGCTCATGTGATCAAATCTGAGCCTTTTAATATGATTTTTTTTCTTCACGATTTAAACTTATGTGCTCTCAGGGTTAAACTATATAGATCATGATAGACAATACCTATGTAGTAACGATAGTTTTAAGTGTTTGGATGATAATTCAGATATATAATCGTAAATAAATATTATAGTATATTTGTGAAGAACTGACCATATGAACTATATTGTAATAATGTAATGTTATAACGAAAGTACCAGGTAGAGGGTCGAAAACCAATCGTGGGTAATGAATGTATTTCAAGGAGTTTTCCAATAAATGTATCATCGTTAATAAATGTATTATGAAGTTAAAGTACCAGGTAATTACTTTCTAATTATCAAATATTATTATATATTATTTTTGAAATTAATACCTCACGGAACTTAATTTAATATGAATATGATTATTATTTATACTTATTATTATTATGTTGAACGCTTCGATAAAAAAGTATAGTTATTCTTGGATTGATATAAGTTAATGTAAATGTTTACAGAATCGAAATTGCAGTATTAACTAACTTACCTACTTAAAATTTAATTTATCAGTTCCTCAAAGCAAATGTTTAAGGATCAAAATATTGTTACATTATTATATTAGAAATTGTTTCGATTTCTTGGTATACTATTCATAAAAATCGTTTAACTAGAAAAACTTCAGCTTTTGAATAAAATATGTACATAGACCATTGACATTGGAATTGACAATATTCAGAGTTCAAAATCGACTGTTGCAATATCAAATACAAATGATATTATTATGTATCATTATATTTCATGAGTGTACAATAAAAGAAGACATATAATATCCGATTACAATTTTATTAAAACGTTTCGTTATAATGCGTACCGTCTACCGGTTTACAGAACATTGTATTATCGCTTAATATACTGTACAATATTACTTGACTTGAATCAAATGGAGAAAAGGTATTATGTCCATTTTCACAAAATCACAAAATCGATGTTTGATATAATTGCATTGTTAATTGGCAACTTCTCTTGTCAGCTCTGTGAGAATCTCAAGTTATAAAAAGCATCACGTGTAATTTAATATTTTTTATGTACAAATGAGGTACAACTGAAAAACGGAATATTTTTAGTGACAAGTCGACTCACTGATGCGCGCAATAATTGTCATTTGATCATAATACAATTTTTCACGCGATTTTTAATAAATCTTGCCGATAACAATATTTCTACTGCACCATTACTGACGCCATAAGATTCACAGTCTTTAGTTATTTTTTTTTACCACGACCGTGGTAACGTGAAAAATCCTCGATAACCGTTTCAAGTTTTTGTTCGAGACAAATTAATACACGCTCGTCAACGAACAATATAAAAGCGAATACTTCGGACTTTAAATTACAACGAAAACATATCATTATTTGCTTATCAATTATTATTATTGTATCGTTATTTGCAGTCGTCTATTTGAAAACGTTTCTTATATTATGTACACGTTGTTGTTTTCACGAAGTTATCGATCCGAATCACGAATCACAATACAGCCGTACCTTTATGTGTATAGACGTGTCCATGACGTAGAGCAGAGACTTTCGTCCGGCTCTTTATGGCAGAGATCAGGTTAAGTTACGTACCGTGCGGGTCTGTTCGGCGAACAAACAAATTATATATATATATATATACATATAATGGAATCGTGATGACTTCTTTACTTTGTTCGCCGACTACGTCGTTGTACAGAAACCTCATTACTTCGCTACGGTGATTTTATTTTACGAATACCGTGTTATCCCCTGTCGTATTTGATAAATAAATAGAATAACTCGGAGCAAAAAAAAAAAAAAAATGGGGTCATACACTGCAGAATTTACACACACACACACACACACATATATATTTGCACATAGCACATATAAACTGCATCGACAGAATTATAGTAAATAGATAAATTTGTATGATAATATACATAGCCAACAGAATGCGCGCGTGCGGTTTAAGTATTTTGTAAACAACGCAAATCGTTCAGTAGGTATTCAAGCCAAACAGGTACTGCAAACGTTTCGCCTACAGAAGGTGCACTATTTATATTTCCATTTATAGTTCACATATTATTGGCTAAAAACTGCGATTTGAAACAAAAATGATTGCATTCGAAAACACTTTAGTGGATGACTTTCGATTAGTAAACATAGTCAAGAGTTTTGTCGATTCATGAAAATATACAAAAAAATATATTATTATATTGAACGCGCGGATGGGCTAATATAATATTGTAAACGTGCGGTTTGTTCGTCACATCTGTGCCAAACCGTCAACAAACTATAAACTCAACTTACTACTGATGTTAATAAATAGAGAATAAATTATAAATAATATCGATTACTGGACATAATACCATTATAGTCGTCGCATATACATGCACATATATCGGTTAGATACACTAATATTACGTTGGTAAGTGTTTCATAATATTGTATACTATTTAATTTTGATTATGTATAATATAATAATGGTTAATAATGGATCAACTAGAACATGTTATTTGAATGGAATTTTGCCAAATTCGGTAAAAATTATGATAAAAAAAAAAATGACCCTGAAACGGCTGAAACTCTCATTGATTTACTTATATGTATATAATATAATATGACTGGTTCTCCACCCTGTTCAACAATATACCAAACACAAAAACATTGATATCGAAAAAATATTTAATTTTTTGAATTTTAAAATAATTTTGTACCGACTTTGTTTGCTCAAAATTGCTGTGCAACCGTATTTTGTATGATTACTATTTTCATGCAACACAAATAGCGTTTCTCGAATTTTATTATCCAGTTATATATATTTAGTTTCATAAATTTCATACCCAGTCGTTCTATCAACGTTTGTGATTGGCATTTTGGCAGCTGTCACACACGTATGGCATATATAAATTAACTTTTTATTACGCGTGGTGTAAAAGATTATTAACGAACATAATATTTTCTGATTATACTTGATACGAATCATTGGTCCGGAACATTTGTGTACTTTTCATGTCAAATTATAGATAAATTATATCTGGCACAGAGTTAAATTTTTTATTGTGTTATTAAAGTTTGATAAACTATACTTAGAAATACGTACGTGTCCCGATACCAACAATGCGGTTCGAACGTTACAGCTCGTTCGGTGAGACGGAACTAAAGTTTTTGGACCCGGAAACTATCAGGCAGACCTATAACCTATTCTATTGTAATATTGTCGATTCGTATAGGAACGTCGTCGCGAATACCCGAAAAAGACTTCACAAACAGAGAATTGAATGCCATTTTATAATTGTACTGGTATAATTGGAGTCTCGGTATTGTAGAATCGGGTTCGCGGCCTGTAAGCTGAATGTGCAAGCATGTATTAATATAGTAGAGCTGGTCAATATGAATAGATGCGATTACGGAGATTGTTTCAAGATATATTATAACCATGTTCACGGGCATGACACTATTATATATGATATGTAAACAGTACGTATTTGTATATGATATTATATAGGTACATTTTAAAGGCTTAGGGTCTCGAGGACGCGAATGGGAATGTAATATGAATTATTATGTAATAGGATAAATAGATACAGACGGTTGTGGGTCGTGGTGGTATATTCGCACCGCTCTTGATAGATCTCTCCGAGGAAACATGCAGGTAGAAGAGGTGGTGACCGCAAACACGGTATAGTGCAACGAGTTATGAGTGGGGTGGATGGGGGGTTGAAAGAAGGCGCCAAAGACCTTATATATATAAGGACGTTCACTTCTACGCGGCGGCGGTGCGGAAGATTTGGATTTATAATATTACGCGTATACGGACGCGTTGTGGTGCGCTTGCCGCCGATGCCACGCCATTGCCGCGTGGGCGGATGACGCGAAAGGGTATCAACCGGGACCGAGGGGTGTCGGGTTAATGGATTTCATACCGGTTGGCCCGGGTGGCGCGGCGGACAAAAGTCACGCGAACGTTTTGTTGGACGTATCACGTGATTACACCGTAAACCGACACTTTCGTTGATTAATAGCGGCCCGCGGCCCGGAATCAAGTTTGATTAACTTCCGTGACCGAGCACTTTGCTAACTTTGGAATCCGTTTCTCCGGCGGCGGCGACACGAAATTAATGTAATAAATTTCGACATCGAGTTAAATTGATTTACGCGAGCACCGCGACTATATAATAATAATAATAATATATATTGTATATATTTATATATATAATATTATACACGCATCACAACAACACTCGAACAACTCCCGTGTACACCACGCCTATCGCTGTGTGCGTATGTATATTGTATAAGTACTACCTCTGGTGTAGTGTGCGTGTACAGTACCCGATGCTGCTGGATTATGTTGTAGGCGTTTGATATATGGCATTACGAGAAGATGCACCTTTGGTCCGAATTTCTAACGCGGACATTGCTGCCGGACACGATATTGTAATAATATTATACACTACGTATATTTCGGTTACGCCGTTATACGGTGCATAGCTAGTGGAAACGTTGACTTGTATCCAACCATTACGGTTCGACCATTCATACGGTTTCGGCGGTGTTTTTGAGTCTGGGGAAATAGCATATATAGGTAATCTTATTAAGAGTTTTAACAAAATTTGTAAAAATCACGAGCACATACGAACTATTTTGTAGCAAAGAATAAAATCTTCTATTTGCATACCCACAAGGTTCAACAGTTATTGAATACCGAATACAATGTTCTTCATATTTGTAGCTCATATTGGAACTAAAAAAGCTAAAATCTATACAAACATACATTTTATAGATATTTTTAATTTAAATTTCGTTAAAATTGCACATTTTAACTATACTTATAATTTTTTATACTATTTAGAAACAACATTTTCGGGGACTTGAAACTTTTACGTATATTTTTAATTTTACCATAGGTTCTCTATATAATTTTAAAAATAAAATGTTTAAATATTACCTATTTATACCATGGTTTTATTTACGCTGTTCAACGTTATGTGCTTTTGGTTCAAAAAATTATATCAATAATATAATATAGTATAAATATATTAAACGGTAAAACCTTGATTATCTGTCGGAACCGGGACTAAGAGAGTGACCAATTAAAGAAAAAATACAAATTAATTATATTTATTAATATCAATACCATACGTAATAGTATATATTATACACGATGATAAAATATTTTGAAAAAAATAGTTATTTTAGTTTGTTTTTACGAAGTCCGGGATTTTTTCATAAATTAGTTTTTTATTTTTATTAATAAATTTAAAATTAACTAATTGACTTCATCTTGTTTCTTTATAGTATCTAGCTATTGAATTTAAAATTTACATAATATCCATTACAATGATCTACTCGAAAACTACAATACTGTATAGCAGAATGGGACCCACTTGTCTACCATCCTATCTTTGATCCGATACTTTTGTTTAAATTTTGATTTCTGTAGCTGACGTTGCGTTTATCGCGATGCGTTTTTCTGTAATTTCTTGTTATCACGTTTGAAGGCAGTAAAAAAAGGTCGAAAACTTTAATTTGTCACCGAGGTATATTTATTATAGATTGGAAATTTAACATAAATTGACCTTAACAAGATGTATTTGAAACTTTGACGGTGTTTAGATAAATTTAAAAATATACGTCGACATTTTAAATGGATATAATATATTATGTACACCGTATAATGTGTTCATGACTTATATTCTCCTCTTGGATGATTGACCAATATTTAAAAATTCTATAAAACAAATAAAGTATGCGGTGAAAAAAATATATATCAAACATTTAAATTGCTTTTAAAATAAAAACAAATAATAGTTTAGAGTATCGATGATGTAACAAAACAAGTTACATTTTAATAGCCATCTCAATAAGTAATAAAAAACTGTTTAAAAAAGTTGTATACAACTTTCTATAAAAGGAACAAAATATTTTCAAAAACAATAAATAAATAAATAATATCACAAAATATAATTTTTCTAATTTGACTTAAAAACTTAAAATAAAATTGAAAATTGAAAATTGAAATAATTTTAACATGCTATTTAAATGCACATATTATTATTATATATTACATTTCTCTTCAGCTTAAAAATGTATAATGCACCTAATTTTGATGTACATTTTAATTTAATATAATACAGTTTTATTATTTACAATAATATACGTCCGATATAGAATTTCATTGTTGTTAAATTGTTAATAGCACATAATATATTGTAGGATACTATGAAATTAATAATTTTTAGATAATCTGTAATTGAGGTACCTAACCAAGTATGTTAAAATGTATTAGGTTGTTAGATTCGCCATAATATTATAATAGCAATGGGTCGCTTTAACCCTAATGAATTTGAAGATGATTATACAGATAAATCTCATTCTTTCTACAATCCTCTTCGAGAGGATCAATTGGGTTGATACGGCGTATAGCTATTCAATATAATAAATTATATTATAACAAACGAACAGTCAATATTATCTCGGAGAAAAAATTTAAAGTAACAGTTGTCCAGTGATACATATTTAACGGACACACCTATTAAATCGAATCAGCGTATTTATATTTATTATTCGTTTACTATTCGATCGTCTTTAAGTGTTTTAGATTTTCGAAAAAAATAAAAATATAACTATACACCTCGTAGTTGTAGGAAACACGAATATCGATGTGTCATCATTATTATTATTAAATTATATTATATTATGTCAACGAGCCGTTTAATCGTTTCTACAAAAAAAAAAAAAATAGTAATAATAACAGTGGAAATCGATTACGGTATAGCACCGACGAACACGACATATTGTTTAGCACAACTTTATAGAATCTTCGGCATTTATGGTTTGAGTGAACTATGTGTGTTGTATACGAAGGTACAATGAACAAAATATGTTAAAATAATGTAGTGGCATCGACCATGTTGCATACAAAGTTATTGAGGGTTGGCGTGACTACAACGCACATCGATTGCACTTTGAACCCGATACAGCTACGACACGATTATTTATTATGATTATATTATATTTTAACAGTTCCGTATTTGCCGATATAATAAACTTTATTAAATCAAGCATCGTATTACCAGCTCTATTGTTATTCATTTAATTTATCTTAAAAAAAAATAAAATAAATTACAGTGCGTCCGACATTTTAAATTATGCAATTTCGATCGTCATCTACTACAGCATCATTGTACGTATAAGTGTTCATATTATAATTTACTATTGTAAATGAATAGCAGTAATATGCTCATTAAATTTTTATTGTATTCTTTGAATTGAATGAATATTGTTAAGTATTCTGTTACACAGAAAAAAGGCAACGTTTTTTTTTACCGATTTCTTGTTATAATATAAACGATATTTTTAATGTAATTGGGTAATATTTTTACTTTTGTGTGAGAAGAAAATAAAATAACAAAGGGAATAAACGACTGTAAATAAAAATTTGTAACTAAAAAATAATTGCTACCTACTTAGACTTTGAGCACTCAATTAGAATTGTTTATTTAAAGTACTGCTACTTTTTCCTTCAAAGAACGTGTTTAACGCTTTGCGATTGTAAAGCAAATTTTCTGGAATTTTTAATTCATTAATTATGCAGTCTGGATTCGTTTGTTTTGCCATTGAAGTCGTGAACGAGATGAAAAGAATAAATAAAAATAAAACAACCGATCGACGTATCCCAAACATTTGGGTAAAACTAAAACGGATAAAAATAAAGAAAACTGTTATAATCTTCCACGTTACTTTTCAAAACAATAAAAATCTGTATAATAATAAAATAACAATAATATAGTTTTCAGATAACAGCTGCGTATCTACCACGTCCGTAATAGGAGTTCTTTACGCCCGGCGGGACATGCTTTACGTAAAACAATATTTAAAACCATCGTTATCAATATTATTCACACGTACATGCGCAGTGACATAATCTCTGTCAAAATTTGTAGAATGTAAAGTGCTGAAAATAATTGCTTGTTAGCCGATCGACTAGTGATGTAGGAATAACTAGTCTTTTTTCCGAAACACGTAGATAAAAAATAAAATTATGTCATACAAATTTAGAATATTTCATATAACAAAGTTTAGGTATATAATAATCAGAAATCTCCATTCGAAAATTAGCCCTTTCTTTAAATTACGAATTGTATTCCCATACCGTATGCGTGAACGTAAAGTAAGTTTATATATTATGTTATTTACATGGTAACCGCCGATGATGATCGATGACCAACTTTAGATGTCATATTCGTAGATGACAAATACTACTGTGGTTATGATCTCCCGAGGGTACACTGGCAAGTCAAATTCCTGAGGGGAGAGGCGAAGAGGTCTGTTTTTGAGAAAACAATATTTCAATACAAATAAATTTTTCGTTATAATATGTTCTTAACCTGGTCTATGTAATAATTTCATTTTATTTCACATCGATACGGTGTTACCGATTTTGTTTCAGAAACGTTTTATATTTTACTACGCTACATTATATATTTTTAAAGCGACTCACTATATTGTGTCTATCTCATAGTGTGAACATAAACAAACACAATTATTATTAGATTGTAAAATATAAAGTATTGAAAGTTTTTTGTGTTTATTTATATTTAATTTATGTCAAACCTATGCTGAACAATAAATGCATTCATCACTCCGTTCAGAATCTAAAAAATATAACAAATAATAAAAATAAACTTTTTATGTAGCAACAACATAGTTTTATGCACAAAGACCCCAAGGTAGTTTGTATGATATATTCTGTTATAGTATATTATATTATTATTGTAGAATGTACATAATACGGCGATATTATGGATCGCGATCAAACACCGCAAGTAAAACGTTTTAATCAGTTTGCGCCCAAGTCCACTACGCTGTCGCGACGGCAGAGCTCATCCGTCTTGTACACGCCCAAAGGTACACATCATAGTCTTTGGGCGACCGTAATTAATTGGGGTCCAAGACGTCGTTGGTTTGTGTACACACACACACACACACACACACACACACACACACACACACACACACACACACACACACACACACACACACACACACACACACACACACACACACACACTCACACACATACAGACGTACATATAAACTTACGTACATACATACACCTTATATTATTGTATTATAGGTTTACTCTGTTCGTGGCCCTCTGACGGAGGTCAATGTCTGCGAAAAGCCGGGAAGGGAGGGGGGCCGGAAGTCCTCTATCCGTCCAGTCTGTTGCCTGTTAGTCGTGTATATTATACGCACCGAAATGTATACATATATTTATATACTCTGTGTGCAAGTGTGTGTTTGCACGCGCCGTTTGCAAAAGAAAATTTGTAACGGAAGCACGTTAACCTCCCGGCGTATGCGTCGGTGTTGCGGAAACGTCGAGATCTCTTCCAAGAAACGATTCGCGGGGTCGCGGTGGCGGCCGTCATATCGATTCGACTCATTCGAATTTAATATGTGAAACTGCGTACCGCGTATATGCGCGTCTTATACCTAACCATACATACCATACTCACGTATATTGTGTGTACGTTTGTCGTGTAATTAAAAACCATCGGCATATATCCATCAAAATATAGTATATTTCATACTCGATAAGTAACATTATTATATTATAGTTTTGAATTTTGAATAATCGTTTCTTCACGACATTGAAATCAATTGTATGCGGCGTTTCCGAATAAATAAATGCGTGGAAATGCGAAAAATAATAATAAAACAATATTTAAAGTTGAATATGTTTAGAAGTTACATAGAAATTTGACCCTTTGGTAAGGTTTTATTAAGACCATCGACTGTAACGATCGAAATAAGTTAATAACACAAAATCGTTTTTCGTTGTTCAGTAGTAGTGTGTAGATGTTTTTTTTTGTGTACGCTAAATTGTATAAAAATAACAACACTAAAAACTCAATTCTCAAAAATATGTAGTCAATTTTTTTACGTAGGTACATCGGTTCATAAATGTGCAATAGTCGTTTTTATGGAATTAAAATATAACAATAATAACGTTATAATAATTAAAATAATATCATATTTTGTCTTTAATTTCTGTCATCTGCACAAAACCACCCACAGTAATACTACGTCATTACGAGCTATAGGCTATTTATATTGTCGATCGTGACATATTATCGTTTAATATAATAACGGGACGAATAATATTATTATTACTATTGCCACTGTGCCGTTGCTTACCACCAGAATAATAACGTAACAAAATATTTATATTTAAAAATATAACACTGAGGGTTTGGTGAATTTCCATTTAAATTGCACGCACGCTAGCTCGCCCACATGTACGACGGTACTGCAAGAAAAATGCTCCGTGCCAGTTAACCGACGAGAATACGATGTGTATTTTTTCAATTACCTTTTGATAATAAATTCAATATACGCAGACGATGCATTACATAAATATATATAAATACATTATCGTTTGTAATAACAATAATATTATTTAATACGCGGTATATAATATATGTGCACACCAAAGCGTGTGTATGTTTATTTCAAGACGTTTTCAAAATCGTCTTTATGCAACCGCAACGACCTACGTATTTTAATAAAATGATACTTCACATATGATAAGTGTGACGCGCGGAATATGATATACTAAGTATGCGTGAGTGTTAATATTTAAAAATAAAATAGAATTTTTTTTTTTTATTAGTATAATTTTTAGTCTTTCAGGTTTTAACTTATGTATTCGATTTATCGCGAATAATCTAAATAAAAATAAACATGAAAAAAAAAGTTATTTTATAATGTGAACTAGTTTTTGATAAAATTGATTTTATTATTTCAATATAATTCAAAAATGAATAACTGTAAAAACTTGAAATTTTCAAAGATATGTTGACTCTTTTTAAATTATTTATAGACAAAAATATATTTGAATGATTTAATTTTTTTTTCATGTCAATAAAAAATGTTTGCTTGGTAGAAAAACTTTAAATTATATTAAATATAATATATTATATATAAACGGTCTTAAGATTTTATTAGTAGAAGTTAATAAAAACAATTAAACGTAAATTCACAAAAAATGTTATAAGCGTTATTTTGAAGTTTGAATTTTAACAAATGTCATCAAAATCTTTCTACCGTATACTTTCAGTAAAATAAATAAATTTAGTATCAATATTAAAATACATATCATAAAATATACCTAGTGATAAAATTATGCTGAAAGATCATCACTCAGAATCGCTATTTGTATATAATAATATAATATCATAAATTTAAAATGTATTACATCCATTAAAGTGATCCACTATAGACACATATTGAATGGGCTCTTGCCCAACTTTCTTTAAATTTAAATTCAAAAATCAAGTGTCATGGAAAACAAGAAAATATTATATATTTGATATACTTTATTATTTCGACCCTTACTTAAGTGTCACTCATAGTTATCTACATTAAAATATACACCTATCTAGTACCATTTAGAAACAGAAAAAAAACCTAACTATACGTAGTTTTAAAGTTAGAAAAGGTTATGTACCCGTATTTGAAACAACCAATATGGATGTAGTTATGACCTTGTGTTTTGTTATCACATTATAGCGAATGATATATACATGAATAGTATTTTATCTTATTTTATAATGTATGTTCCGTCGGTTTAGGGAGATGATAACTTTATAACTTTCCATTAAATTATAAGTTTTATTAAAAAACCAATGATTAGTATTATTATTTGAAAATTTGAAAATTTTTGAATACATATATAATGTAAGATACAATTAAATACATGACATACTGAAAGAGCTGCAATTAAATGCATAATTATTTTTGTTTTATAACGTTATTAATTTATTTTTACCACCTTGTTAACTCACTGTTAAATTTATATTAAATAAACATAACTTCTACAAATGAGACAAATTCATTTTCTAAGCAAGAAACTGTAGTTATGTACACTAAAAATTAAATTAATATTATAATAATATTTTATTTTTATCTTCACATACAACCGGATCTTAAAGAATGAATCATAATTCTGAATAAACTGCTAATCAGTGTTTAATGTATTTTAAACGGAAATAGGTTAATTTAATTATACATAATGTAATCGTTTCTCTGCGTAAATTAAAATATGTTTAGTAAATTTAAATGTTGCGTACAAGTGAAAATAAAAATTCGAAATTCAAATTTAGTTATTTCAGAAACTTTGGTAAAAATTAAGTAGAATAGCAATTAACATTTATTGTTCACCTACAAAATAGATTTTTTAAAAGCATTTGGTTCAAGTTTTCTAGCAGTCTGACACAACTTTAATAAATTACTAAGCTAATTTTATTCAAAATGTCTGTAGACACTTAATTATAATTCGTAACGTGTATTTGTTTATTTACGCCGTCGTTATATCAAAGCGAGTTTATGCGCAGGTACGTATGCATAAACTTCAGACTTGTATTTTTTTTTTTTAAAGGGAGAAAATACGTAAATGATGTAAAATAGTTAATAGATATGCTGTTGATGAATTCGATTGAAAACTAGACATCTTATTAAATACCATTTTAATGATGGTACTATTATACTATACCAATTATTACCATGCACATTGCACATGAAAATTAAAACTAATACAATACATAGAATATTGAGTTAACGAGTTAGCCTATAATTTATAGGGATAAAATAAATTTAATTCTTAAATAGCCAAAATAACATTTGAAAAATAATATGTATACATATAAGGTATGATTCCCATTCAGATATAAAATACTAACACTATAGGTATTATTACACATTTATGGTTATTGTTTAATTTTTCAAATTAACCCAAATCGAAACCTGTGTATATTATATGCAATTTTTGCAAACAGATGCTGAATAATTGAATCTACAAAATATAAAAGTGTGAAATCGATTTTTGGAAAAATAAAATAAAATTGTTAAAAGACAATTTCATTTTGGAAATACCACTGTCTTTCTGTCAAATATATTGTATTGGCTGATTATGTAATATTAAAAAAATTCCAAATGACAAAAACTCCTCTTGAAATTTATAATATTATAACGTATTTAGTTTTAACAGTGTAATTTTACCATAGCTAATTAATGATTTTATATATACACGTGTCATGATATAAGTGTTAATCATATTGCCATTTTCGTGGCATTTGAAGAAAAAACTTAAAAATATTTCCCAAACCATCCTGTGCTTTATTACGTTTTGGGAAATTACATCAATAAAAAACAAATCGAAATAATTATTCTCGTTTCCCGCACACAGATTATAATATAATATAAAAATGTATATTAACATGTGATAATAGATACCATAGACATGAAACCTCATGTAAACGCGATCGAAATAGCCTATAATATATTATTATTATATTTTCATAAAACGGTAGTTTTTTAAAACATTTTACAAATTTCCTGTAGTGGGTCAACTCATTTTACATATTTTATTAATCATTACCTACTGAATAAAACAAATGTATCTACCTGCATTTTTGTATACATTATTATATTGTAATACCATAATATACTAACACGCGCTTGTATTTATAAATATTTATAATTGCACATTTTTCCAAATGTTCTGCTTAATAAATTAAAAAAGTGCATAATCATAAATGTATTATTCATAATTATTAAGCTCATATAAGCCGAATTGTTTCACAGCTATACAGTGGTTAATGATTATACACAACGAACCACACAGATTTGTATATACAAGTATCCGGGTTGGAAATTGTATGAAATGTATGGAACATATATATATATATATATATAGGTTATTATGTATTTTATTTTTGTTCATTTTATTCAGGATTTAAATTTTATATGATATCAGCATTTTAAATGCTGTTTTTAATTTGTACATACAATTGATTATTAAATAATAATTATATTTTACTTGAGATATTTTATATATATTATTATCCAAATATTATGTGAAGCAAAATAACCGAAATACACACTTGAAATTATACTTAAGTACATTTTTTAAAAAATATAAACAATATATTAGGTTTATTTATTACTTGATTATAGCATATAAATTAAATAAGTTCCATAATTTGATGGTTAAAATTTTAAAAACATACTTGTGAAGAATGTACAGTAGAAAAAAATATTTACAATCATTTATACAATATATATTCTGGTCTGAATTATCAGATATATTCATAAACGATATTTACGTTTAAAATTACTTAAAATAAAATATTAAATGTGAATTATTTGTACTTGAAAATATATTATCTATGATAAAATAATTGTATGCTACTACTTTATTTAACCTTATAATATAGTATTAAACAAATAATAATAATATAAATATATTTTAATAAAACTTTCCGATAACTATAATATTGAAAAAAAAATTTCTAAAATTTTAATTTCCCAACTGCTTTATAATTTGAACATAATATAATAATGTGAGTGTACCGAATAGTATCATATTATACTAGTAAGTACGTCAAACATAATAATGCTAATAACTCTGTCATATACGTACATCGAAAATCACGCAGTGAATTCGCATTCCAGTCTCGTTAAAACCAATACAATGTTAGCAATCGATTTAATGTACTAACTCATAGTTTAAAAATCGTAAATCAAGTTACTCTATTGGATAAAAATATATATGTGTAACGAACAGAGTTTTATCTTAGTATACATAGCACGAATAGATTACGTAAGTAAAACGTGAAATTAGATTCGAGTTAAAATAAAAGTTCTTTTCTTATGAGGAGCGTGACGATTCGCTGCTGCAGGCTATTGGGTTTAAAATTTAAATTTGCGCAACGCTTAATTCGTTGATTTGAAATTATCATAAAGTATGCAAAAGTGTTGGAAATGGGACATTCTAAAGAGGTGGCATTTTAAATAAAAGATCAATAACAAATATCCATGTGCATATTGTTTGTAATGTAATCATATATCGTATATGGTTTGGAAAGGACAACCTAAAAACATGACGTTCAAAAAATTAAGTCAGCAGTTGGAGATTGATTTGTTGTCTGTTAAAGGCTAAAATAACTTTAACCATAGAATGCAAGAAAAAATTAAACACAATTTATCACACTGCTGCAGGGAAACTTTGTATTCATCTTAAACATGGTTCATGACAAATTTTAATAACAATGCTTTCTATTTCATACATAATATATACTGCATGTATCGCTCGCTATAATTAATTCAATGTTTAATAAATACAATCAACATACTATGGAGCGCTACAGAATAGATGATTATAGAGTTTAAAATTCAATTAGTTAGAGTTATTGATAAAAAAAAATGGTTTCCACTGGTTAATTAAAAGGTTGAACTTTAAACATAATATTATAATACGTTCATTAATTATAATTTTCATTTAAAAGGTTACGTGACTATATTGAATATATATTTATTAAATATATGCAGCAATGTAAATAAATATATATACATAAATTTAAATTTGAAAATATTCTTGTGCCTAAAGTCATGTATATGCTTAAGTCAATGTTTACTTAATAATTTATAATATAATTCAATAATTTTTGAGTAAATTATCTGTTATAAATTTATCATGCAGTTTTTTTTATAATTATTTATAATTTATATGACCATTTAAACATGAATCGCCAATTTACAACAGTTTTAAATTAATTTATCGTATAAATATTATAAGAAAATAGTATTGTAAATCGTTTTTTTTTTTTATTTAAACCATTATTTTATTTACACATATAAATAAATAGTGAAATACTCAGTCGTGAAATCAGTTGGCAGAAACTTCCAATAGTATTTAAATATTTATATTCTAAAATAATAACAATAGCTGAAAAAAATATCAGATTTAAAAACCAATAAATACATTTTATTTAAAGAAAAACATTTACGGTTAAAAAGGTTTATTTATAAAATAAATATCATGTGGTATCCACAATTATATACTTAGCATAATTATTTACTATTAGTTACTATAGTTTTTATACTAACGTTAATAAAAAATAAAAGTATAGGTAGTATATAAGTGAAGTACACTAAACATATTATATACACGCAGGATATAGGTTTTTTTTTTTTTATTTAGAGAATGATCGTCAAAAAAATGTACAAGTAAAGATATTCAACGTTTATTGAGCATAATGGTTAATGGTTATGATGAATTATGTAAGATGTGATTAAATTTTAATTCAGTAAACTACAATTTATAGAAAAATAGGAAACCTGAAAATATAATAAGAACGTAAACAACTGAAACCACTATACGTTAAAAATAAATATGTACTTTAAAATCATTGTTATTACAGTCTTTTAAACTAATACGCCACAGATCAATCACTAAAATAATGATATATCATTATTTAATCTAGCGTTCCACAAATATCTGAATATTAAGACCAAACCTGAATAATTTTCTATACTTTATTCACGGTTGCATAAAATTTACTAAATAATTTACTTAACTACGTATTATAGTACTATCTTCATTTTAATCCTTCGACTTCCAATTTATGCTGTTTTAACATAATTAATATCACCCGTTGTCTAAAAGCAAAATGAACCGCAGAATTCCGTGTCATAATTATAATAATGAAAAAAATATTATTAAATAAACAAAAAAATAATGATAACAACACATTTAAAATACTAGTTATATTTCTGTTATTATATTATTATAGGACCTTATGTTAATTAATTGGAAAGTTTATAATTCTAGTTTCTGATGTGATATAAAATATATTTTAAGCAGTTTTAATGTAAAAATATGATTAATGGTTTTCTTTTTGCAATTAATTTACAGAAAAGTTTAAAATATTTATTTTGTAAAAAAGTTTGAAAAGGCTTTTAAATCTATTATCCCATCACAGAGTTGTTTTCCTTGATATATAATATCAATTGATATTTTCTCTAACCATATCACTTCAAGCAATAATGTTCACTAAGCTTTACATTTACTCATGGTATATATTCCTAATAAAATAAAATTAAAATAATAATTATATTACTGTAATTATTTACTTGAAGATTTTAGAAGGATTTTTACTTTACAATATACATATAATTATACACGCTTTGTATACTTTTAAGTGTTATCGATATCGTTATATACAATTAAAAAAAATATGTATTTTGTATATTCATAAAAATACTTGAACTATTTCAAAATTATTATTTCTTACAAAAGTACTAATTATATGTACTTGGCATTTGTATTCATATCTACCAAAGGGTTATAATTATATGATGAACAATCTACTGTTATGCTCAGATAAATATTTATGTACGTTTCTTAGTTACATTTATATAACACATTAAAAATATTATACAGTGAAATCCCGTTACAACGAACTCCAGGAGACCGAATTTTTTTTCGTTATAACGGAAATTTTGTTGTAACGAAAATTCAAATAAGCTCTTTATAAGCCCTGCTTTTTGGTAGGGGACTTCTATGATTTTCTATAGCGGGATTTTGCGTTGTATTGGAATTCATTAGTAACGGGAATTTATTGTATGATCTAAATTTAATCTAAAATTATAGAAAATACAATGTACCTACAGTTGAAAAATAAAAATTAATAATTTAAAACTATATTATTAAAGTTACAGAAAACAGAACACAATTTTATTATTGTACCAATAAACAACGAGTTTGTATCATTTTTCTGGGACGACGTTTAAAACAAAAATTCTACTAAATTCTATATTATATAATAATAACATGGACCGGAAAAACGGACGTTTTAGGTTTTTTTTTTAGTTTTTATGTATTTTTCCGACCGGATTCTTCCAGACGTAATAGTACATGACAGTAGTAATAAAAGTAATATATTATTTTTTTTTATTATTTATAGTCTATTCGCTTCGAAGTACTTTTTTTCACTCAAATAGTATATTTTATGCAATGGTTCTACAGGACGTGGCGATTTTGATAATAATATTTTTAATTAATAAAATCACGTTATTTTATAGTTTTGGGTATAGTATCGTTGTTTAAGCTTATCGTATTGAATATGAAAGTAGAAGTGGAGTACTATCAGTATTGTATTTTATGTATTCCACACGTGGACGAATATGACGCCATTATATAGCAAGTCACGTTCTCCCCAAAATCAACCCACGTTCGTTCGCCAACCCTTATATTGAAAAGATGAAAAAAATTGGCCTCAGAAATTAGCAGACTACAATCAACGGTCACCGTTAAACGGGAAAGGTTTCGTTAAATTACTTTGCAATACTACACTCAGTGCTATTTGTATACATCTTTTTTTTAAACATAATATATTTTGTATATAATATTATATATTATATAATAGTAGTTAATTTATGTTTTTTTTGTTTATCGTAACTGATAGCATATATAATATAAAACATAAAATTATATGCAAAATTAGTGTGTTCCGTGTTTAATCCGTTTAATTTGAAAATTTTATTTTTAGCATATTATTATATTAATTTTCTCTATGTGCCTATATTTTATATTATTTTTTAATAGTGAAAAATTAAACCGTTCGATCATTCAAGTCTTTTAAGTTTTTAATTATATTCTAATTTTTGTTATAATATAATTAAAATCAGGGTTTGACACTCAATTTAAAATAAATCATTAAAATATAAACAAAAAGTGGAAATATGCAATTAATTAATATGCATAAAAAAATCGAGTACAAATTAACCTACTAAATATTTTTAAATCAAAATCTAGACATCAAACAAATTTATATCGAACGAAATATTTGTTCACATTTATTGTCCAAAATCAATAATATATGAACATGTATTTAGCTTCGACTCCTGAGATTCATATAATATAATATTTATACTTACAATGTCTATTATTTCCTTGTATTTAATAGTATAACAATTACTGTAAGTAATATTTTTAACGAGGGGTTATAAATGACCCGAAAGAAATAAAGTTGACCGAACGAAAATGCATTCAAATTATGCATCAACAATATAGGAACTCTGTAATTATATACGATAATAATATGTTTATAATTTATAAAAACGTATTTATTTCATGGCATATCGGGATCCTGCCATCCCTTCCCCGACTTGCAATTCCAATCTGAAATCGTTTGTGGCTGAATACAACGGTTTCTAGGACAATTGCTAATACAATATACGAATAGCTAATATAGACGCACGTGACGACGCTTATCGTTTGCCGAAATCGAATCGCCGACTAATATAATAATATCATTATTATAATATCGTATTATCAACCACGTCAATTTGCCCACAGCACGCGATCGGTCAGTCGGGCGTGTACATAGACATCCTAAATAATTCTGACCCCAAAGATACGACTATCATATTATTACTTCCGTATGCGATACTATACAACACCATCATCTAAACAATACAATGACAATTAATTAGGCTATGTATTAAATTATAATATTATTCATATTTTACTCTATCGTTAGTGAATTTATGTTTCTTGATCTGCGTGTTTTTCAACTCGAGTATTGTTTTTAATTAGAACTGTGTTTTTATGCACTTTATGAATGAGGACGCGTAATTATTTAGCCATTCAGGTACTGTTATAAACTTGAATAACATCGTTCAATGTTTACTCAGAATGTGTATTTTAAAACTACAACATGCTTAATAAATTCTTAGGTTTAATTTTATCGATTCTAGGTTATTTCACTTGTTTAAACTTCGTGCATTATAACAATAGATAACGTCTAATTCGATCAAATAAACTAACAATTTACGTAGGTATTTATCTTATAGTTAATGTAACCATGTACGTTAATAAATCACGATGTTATTAAAATCATGATGATTTGTTATACTATTAATAAATTGTGTTATTAAATTTCACTATAATATTTCATGAAAAATGAAACATTCATAATTTTGTTTTTTACTATTCCATAACGCATAGTAATTCATAGGTTTTTGCTTAAGTAGTCATCGCTGTGCATCAATAACTGTATTATATGAAAGTTTATATGAATTAAAAAACTGCTATATTATTATGCATTGGCCACACAACTCAATTGAGTACTGATAAAGTGGCATACGATGACAATATTATATTTATTTTATATATGAACAAATAATTCTGGAAAAAATTTGCACTTGTACACCTATTATAAATAATAAATTAAAATTCACGATTAGTAATATTATATATGTGTTGTATTTATATATATATATATATATATATATGTAATAATTATGTATATATGTATATGTATAAATATATATATCTAATAAAACAATAATAATATTTAGTTATTTGGACTTAATTACATGTCTGGTTTACCCTATCGCCGCCCCTCCCCCAAAAAAGTAATATACTACATATAATAATACTTATTTACTTTCATTACTAAATAAAACAAGATATGAAATAGTTTAAAAATTAAAAATTGCTCACCAATCAAGGGGTTTAATACCGTTTGTACAATATTATAATATTATTTTATGGAATATTGTTATGGCCATAACAGGTAATCAGATATAATAGGATATAGTATAATAGGCAATCAGAAAATAAATTACATTTATACTACGGAATGTATAATAATGTAAAACCGTCCCTTATTATCACCATGTGGGTGGATTAAATAATATTATACAAGTGACCGAGTGTAAGTTACAGAAAAAAAATACTACAATAACATGAAATCTACAACCATCGTATAACCATTGATTACAGAATATACTATTCTGTACTATATTGTATAACTATGGTCTAGAATGGATGGCGTAACACGAGTTAATTTTTAGTAACCGAGTATGATTCATTATAATGTGTTATAATATATAATGATACCTACCTAATATATAATATACGACCAAAATATAAGAATCACTGTGATTTATATCCTGCAAGACACCAAAAAATAGTTGTGAGTATCAAGTCCACCCGTTAACTACAGTCGAACGTCGATCACTAATTTCAGTACGTTATTATTATCATTATGTATAATACTACATAAGTTCATGATGTTTTTTTTACATATTTTGTCTCTCTTTATTAACTAACTGCCGCGGCCATCTGCTTTTGTCTTGACGAGTACAAACTATTGTTCGAACACTCGCGGCGAGATAAAACAGGCAAAGATCGACGAGGGGGGAAAAGCATCGAATGATATAGCTGCATATATATATATATATATATGTATATATTTAAAATAAAAAAAGGAAAAAAAACTTTATATATATATATATATTTTTTTTTTTTTTTGGCGAAAGCCGCCCTCCCGGTTCCGGAGGAACTAAATAAAAAATAATAAAACCACCGAATTTTATATGAATTTCATTTTTATATACGTATATACGACGATTTTTGTCAACTGAAGGCCCTTTAACGACGACAGTGCCTTGCAAAAAAAACATCTTCAATTATAAAAAATAAAATATCCATTACAAAACTTCTTAAAATAAAAATTATTATTTTTTTTTACTCGTACAAACAACTAATAAATTATATATTTTAAAAGTACATGATAAACGGTAAACGGATTTCTACGAAGCACTTACATATTATTATCTCTATAAATTTGTTGTGACATTTATTAGCTGAAGATTCTAACAAAAAAAAATATATTTAATTTTGAATAATTCAAACGTATACTAAAAAAAAAAAAAACAATTATTTATGTCGATATTGAATCTAATACATATATTATATATTTTTATTATATGAAATATCTGGCCTCTGCTGGTGTCGAACGACCTTCGTCTGCATGTGTTATTAATTATTGTTAGCAACGAAAAGTGAGCAAATGTGTCGTAAATCTTCTATAAATTATACAGAGTACAAAAGCATCGAAACTATGTGTATATGAATTCGTTTGAGTGTGCAAATACCGACTTTGAAAGTAAGACCTATATAAGCAACACGCGTCCATGGAATAATAAGTTGGTGGTGGTTGGCATAAGTTGAAGAGTATGACTAATAAATCAAAAAACTTACAACTTGCCATAAAAACAATGTTTAAAATGCAGTGGATTAAAAAAGAATATATACTTTATGTAATAGTGTAAAAAAAATTTGAGTTTCGCAAATTTTCTAAGAAAATGTCATAATAAAATATGTATTATGTGAAAATATACTACGATTCGCAGGTTTGAAGTCTATTATTTTATTTTATTTTTTGCGATGGCAAAAAAAATTTATGTGTGGTAGTGTTGTAGAAGCGCTCTTACACACAATAAAATTATGACATGGTGGTAGGGAAAACTGATAATAAATAATAATATATCGTATTAAAATGTTTTAAAGTTACTATGAGCAAATTTCAAATATATTTATCTGGTTCGTAGAAGAAAAAAACCCATCCGAACACTGCGCACGACACAACTCACAAGTGTATGTTATTGTCGATATAATTGGTTGCAGAAAACTTCGTGTACGAATATAAAATACAGATAATCAGCGTATGTCATGACCGTCTTCGATTCGTATCGGTTTTAAGTGTTTCAACGGATGCCGTGAACTTTCTCAGCTGTGATGTAGGTATGAAACGGACACGATACGTGCGTCATATAATATATATCCTCCCGATAAATCGCAAAGACGTTTGATCGTTGTCGTATTTTACTCGATTCGAAAACGATATTGCGATATTTTAATACGCGTGACCGACTTCGGCTAGACGGACTTAGGAGTTAGGACACGATCTCCGGAAGTCCCACGTCTGCTGGCCCGCGATCCGCACCGTCGCTGCAATGGTGTATTGTACCTAACGAGAAACTTTTCATCCGAAGACGCAACTTCGGCTCGGCTCACGTACCCGCGTATGCGTGAAATGACAATATTATAATACATAATTATATCGATCGGCCGGTGCGCGTGCATATATTTCGTTTGTTTCCGACACCGCACCGTGACGAACGACCGTGTCGTGTCGAGAATGCGGACAGTGAAACAGTGAGAAGGTTCGTCGTGCACTCATCGCGCGTCTCGTGTTGGGCGAACAACATCGAAGAACATCACGACCACAGGGACTCGCGAGTACGCGGATAATATAGGACGAATAAATTTTCATTGCTCTATGATATATATATATATATAATATATATATGTGTGTGTGTATACAAAGTCGAATATACAAAATGAGTTTTGAATTTTGAAAGCAAACACTGCTGTTAACTGTGGAAAAGTAATATTGTCCAACGTCGTGTTTTCAAGCATCGATTTCAGTTAAGATGGTTATTTTAAAACATCATGTTATAGCTGTCGTTACATAATTTCTGCTTTACAACAATTAAAATTTCAAGCTGTACACGCGCGTACACATAATTTTAATTATTACGACCGTTTCCGCATATATATATGCGCGAGTGTGCGAGACGTAGAACATTGATGACGATTAAAATTATTGAATGTAACCGCCCCCGCCGTTTACAACTCTTGCCCTGATCGCCGGAAAACTACGAATTGCGTAATTCACGATCGCGGATGACGTGTATTTTATACGGTGTAAGTCGATAGTGTGGTTATTATTAAATACAAAAATATTATAAAACATAAGTAATATTGGATTTAGATTTAGCATAACATTGTATTCATGAATTGTATTCGGACTATTTATGCAAATTATAAATATGTATTGATATATTGATGTCAATAATTACAATTAATCGTAGCCCTAAAATATTCCAAATCCATTATCACCGTGGACTTATAATAATACTGTCCTTAGCACACAAAGTTAAAAATCTCAAAAAAATGCTCGTTAAAATTTTTAGAAACTTATTCGCTGAATTATTTATAGCAGAAAAATATTATGCTTCTTATTAAAAAAAAAAAAATAAATAAGTTGATATTCGCAGGACAATTTTTCAGTAATAAAAAATATCTTAAGAATATGATTGATGGGATAATATTATGGTCCTTAATTAATATAATTAAAAATCCTCAAAAAATAGTTTTTTTTATAACTGTATTATTGAATAAAACAGGATATATAGCATTCCCAATGAAACACCCTGTAATAGTATTATATACTCGTATTGTTGTGCTGCGTATTATCGCCAGGAGAAGGTCTTCTCGCCATCCGATTTCGTGGTTTCCGCTCGACGCCGCTTTTGTCTATGCACCATCTACTTCCTTTGTTCCGACGTTCGATCGCCTTACAGACGGACGAGGGTCGGTTTTTTCATATTTTTTTACACCCCACTTCCAGCATCGACCAACTTTCCCGAAAAGGAGTTTGTTTTTCTCCCGGGCAATGGTACATAGTACGTAAATATATATATATATATATATATATATATATATATATATATATATCTCATGCTATTAGAAGGGATTTTAAATTTTAATGTTCGTTTTCTCACAAACGACGTGGTCGCTACTATCCCTTCACAAACGGAATTGTAGGACTTTTGCAGGAGTTCGAGGACCAGAGGATGATAATAATAATAATAAAGAAAACCATCATAACAAATTACCAGAGAATACTGACTATGATGACGACCTTTGGTTGTACACACACACACATAACTATAAATACTGGTAAACGTATAATCTCTTATTGCACTACAGAATTCTATTATTGCATATTATTATTATAATTCCAGATAGGTGAGTCCAGTCTAATGTTTAAGTACATTTTATTTTGTCTATTTGAATATTGAAAATATTACTATCTGAAAAAAAATTATTTTGTTAATAGTTGCACGAGGAAAAAATAATTTGTTTATCCTATAAACACAATATTTTATTAAAGTTTATTTTATTTTTTTTTTTTTTCAAAACAAATAGAAAAGTTAAAGAAATAAAGCAGACAGCGTATTTGTATAGTTAAAAAAATTACATTCTTTATTTGTTACGTTATCAAGAATCTAAACTTAAATAATATTTTTTATTGACATATATCAAAAAAACATGAAATCATGTATATATTATTAAATACTTATATTTTATAATTAGCTCAAAATAAAGGAAACATTTTGAAATTGTTTTTATTTCCATGAAATGTTTATATAAGTATGAAATCAATATAAAAGTTTTATAAATAAATTTAATATGTTTTTCATATACAAATTATGAAGTGATATATTAAACTGGAGGTAAATAGTTCAAGGGCGTTATGTTTTGATATTAATTAATCTAGAAATAAAGTTAATAGTCTAATCAAATAATTTATAAATACTTCAATGTGATATAATATTATTTTATGAATTGAAATACAAATGAAGTAATGTGAATTAAAATAAATAACTTACTGGAATTAAAATTTCACCTTTTTAAAAATCATTATAGTAGTCAATAAAAAGTAATAATAAATTCATACCTGAATATTGTATATTTGTATATTATTATTTTTAAACATAGCTAACTATGTTTTTATATTTTTTTTGTTATAAAATAACAAAATTTTAATTTTAGGTTATCAATTCGGATAATATTATAACATTATAACAATGCATTTATGTTACAATAACATCAAAACATATTATTATTATACCCGGTTCATAGTCAGTAACGAGTATTCTCTTCGAGCACACTTGAACACAATAGTGAAGCCATCCATGTCTATATCATATACGTTTGAAACAAAGTTAATCATACCTACTTTTATAAGCAAAATATTCACTTTAAGTACTTAATTAAAATGATAATAGGCCATATCATTATACAATAGTTTTTTGAAAAAAATATGATCAATTTAATATTTAATACTAATATTATTTGCATTAACGATATGGTTAAAAATTATATATAATTTATCATAAATTCATAACAATAATAATATAATATGGTAACCACGCAGTTACCCTAATTTAATATATTAAGTGACAAGTAAACATTCAGTACAGTTTTACAATGATGATATTTTTTTCTTAGAAAAATAATTTTAAAATTTGTTAAACTCTTCAAATTTTTTTAGTATAAACAATCGACATTAAATTCAAAATCCCGATTAAAAATTTGATTTAATAAATATAATAATATAAAATTATAAAAAAGGAAACATAAAGAAATTATAAATTACAAATATGGCAGTATTATTGACATTAACATTGTTTCTCTATATTATTTTCTATAAACTGTCATAAAAAAAAATTGTATTATTATTTTATTATTAATTATAACATTAATTTGTGAAACGATTGAGATCCTCTATTATTTAAAAAGTATAAAATACGGTTTATTATGATAAAAATGATAGGTAATATCCATGCTAGTTTTTTTTAATACATACAAAATCAGACATCAATAATATATTATAATATTTTTTGGAGTAGTAGTGGTTCGATATCTTATTAAGTCAAAGAATTATATTTTAATAACATTATGTAACACGGCGTCATAAATAGGCATTTTAGCTACATGACTGTCGTGCAGTATTATACAGTTGACTAACTATAAATATAGATAATAATAACTAACAGCTGTAAACTGTTATTTAACCCGTTAACCTTCATGTGACCGCCGGCGTGCATTCCATATGATTATCGGTAATTCAAACGTGTCATTCCGTGTTTATTCATAATTTTATTTATTATACTATAATACTTGACAAATTATTTAAAAATAATAATATATTTATTACATTAAATAAATCGTAATTATTATTCACGCTACGTTACTGTGCTTATTTAAAAACATCATTGTAGCGCTATAGAAAAATGAATAATTTAAAACCATATTTATTAGGTCGCCGGTGGTTATGTGGTGCGGTAGCCATGATCAACTATGGGCACTGGTGGTCACGAATGTATACAATTTGAGAATTACAGATAAACGCTGGCGGTCACATGGCAGTCAACGTGTTTGAAAAATAACTATTCGTATTATTCGTAAAAAAAATAAAACATATAATATTTGATATTATGCATTTTTATTACACAGAAACCATTTTTACATAAATACATGTGCGTGAGGTCAATCGATAATCATTTTAGTATACAGCTTAAAATTTTAGTATTATACAAACTTACTTAGAATATTTCTTTTTTTTTTTCGCTTTCTTAAAAGTTAGCTGATGCATTAAGAAAATTTAATTTAGTGAAAAATACAACACCAACGAAGCGATTTGAATAGTTTTCAAGATTTTGAACAATTATAACGAGACATAACATGCGTTTATGACAGTAATTACAAGTGAATTTCTCGTTAACGGGTTGAAGTTATGACAGTATGCATTGAATAAGTTCGCATCTTCCACTTTAACGTTAATTTGTTCTCAAACACATTTACGCATTGTTATTTTTCACTAGCAAAATGCTAGGGACGATATTATTTTCTGTACGGTATGCGTTGCGAAAACTACTCTACTGTGACGCAAAATTTAATTTTATAACACACTATAATATGTGAAACGTATCCAAACAAAACATTATGAAATATATATATATATATATAACGACTTGGCCACCAACGACGCGTAAGTACTACAAACAGTGGCGACCCAAGGCACGGGCGAACCGGGCGGTTGCCTGGGGCGCCTCCAAAATAGGGGCGCCGGAAGCGCATTTGTAGGTGCTCAAAAAATTGTAAGAACTTATGAAATCTTAGTAAAAATCAATTTTAAATAACAACGGTGTGTAATAATTATATTTCTCTATAATAATAAACTGTTATATATTTAAGCTATATTTAAGGGCGCCTATAAAAAATTTGCCCGGGGCGCCATAATATCTTGGGCCGGCACTGACTACAAATAATGCAATATACACAATACACCATACGTCACACAATATTATATTTGTACAGGCACGTTAAGAACGGAAGCTCAAACATCATAATATCATGAATATAATATAACACGCGCGCCAATTTAAAAAAGCTTCGTTCACGCGATATAAAAAGATGACATCGATGGCAGTTAAAGTCTTATTTGTACGTATTAAAACCGAGGAATCGTTCGATAGATACAGTACAATTATATATAAACAATAATTGACTAGTCACCGTAAATAATTACAGATTTCGTTATTCGAAAATGTCAACGTCATCTGCAAATACCCCCGTCGGGTTTATTGTCAACCAAACCGTACCGAATTAATCACGACGACAAAATATCGCATACAATATTATTGTTATCAAGAAAACCCTCAGGTTTTTTATACTAATATAACGTAGGTGTACGATATACGGTTGGACGGCTACGTCAACTGATGTTTGGGTATATTATTATTATTATTAACTTTGATACCCACTATTATATATGCTATACAATTCGAAAAAACTGTAAATACATTATATCTTGAATTTTTTTTCTTATCGTGTCCATTTGAAGCATTAAATCGTATGCAATTATATCAAACAAACATAGCTATGTACCTACATAATATTATAATATTGTCTTGTTTTTCTCCCGCCAAATGTACATAGCAATTTACTACAGTGGACCGGAAAATTCAGTTGCACACTTTTTGGAAAAACCCTGACGTATATTGTTTGCGTAATCGCATATGCCATTATAAATTCACATAATAATATATTATTATAAAATTCACGGAAACGATATCCGTGAAAAATAATAAGATCCGAATGGATATGATAATATTACGCGGATAGTAGATTTCACATCGTTTACCGGATATAGGTTAGGTATGCCGAGAATTTTCACTCACTCGAAATCAACTTAATCGCTCGTATTAATAGTGTGTATGATGTATATAACTTATATCCAGTGTTAATATATATATATATATATAATATTATTGAAAGGACGTCATTATTCATTATTTTCTGTCTCGCCGTGTGCATAAGTCGACCGTATATAATAAACGGAATCTTAAACAATTCACCATTGTAATACGAGTAAGTCTCTGGTATTTTATACATCGCGTACGTCGATAATGTACACGTTTTATACCAGCTGGTTTGAGGCCACAGGTCAATGATTAAGACTAGAAAAAACGAACATAATGGAATAACTTTCATTATTTGATATTTAATACTAAATATGTGTGAGTGAGTGTGTGTGTGTGTGTATTGTATAATATTATGTGGAGTGTGGTGGGACACCTGTTACGATTTTATCGTTTTAATAAAAAAAAACCAAACTTTTAATTTTACATATACATTATACAGTAGGTATTTAACGAAAACGGTCTTCATCATTAATTCGGTATACAAAATGGAGATTAAAAATTCGCCAAACTATAATAGGTAACAGAAAAAAGCGGGTAAGTAGGTATCGCTCTGCTGTATATTAGGGGGTGGGGTGGACCTCAGACTATGGTAGGTTAAATTTGAATGCAATGATAGGTATCATTGTATACGAAAAACGATTCTGAACGAAGATGATTTGTCAGTTTAGGATATATTATAATTAAATATTGTCAAATATTCTATTTTGAAACAAATAGTATAGTTTTTATATTATGTTACTATGGTTACTATGGCCAACATTCGCATTATGAGCGTATGAAATTTAATTTAAATTTTGACATATTTCGTATAAATTCGAACTTTAAACACTTATAAAAAAAAATTGTGACTAACGATTTCGGATTTTTTTTCATCACTTTAAGAACAACTTATAAGAAACCTTGTATTAAATTTTCAAGATTTTCTGGCCACCCAAAAATTTTTTATCGGCATTTGAAGAAAAAAAAACTTAGAAAAGTCGAAAATTTCAATTGTCTATTAGTAGCTTAAAGATGGTCAAAATATTTTGAAAATTTAACTGTAAAGAGATAACCATAATATAAACATTTGGTGAAAATTTCAAGTATTTACAATAATTCGTTTTTGAGTTACAGCAAAATCAAAAAATCGATTTTGTCGAAAAGTGGTTTTTCCGTAAAATTGCCATTTTTCTGTCATTTTTTTTTTGTTTTTCTCGATTTTTTTGAAAACTATTAGAAAATTTTAATTTTGACCCCCCTAAAGTACCAACTAGATTCAATTCCCTATTCAAAGAGGGGCTGAAGTCAAAAATCGGAGCATTATTACTGCTCCAAATGTTGGAGTCAGACACAAAAAAAAAAAAAAAAAAAAAAAAAAAAAAAAAAACACACATCATTGTAAATGCAATACATTCATCACTTCGTTCAGAATCTAAAAAAAAGGATTCAACAATTAATTCTAGTATATTAGATAATATTGTGGTTATAGGTTAATCGGCCATAACCATTATTATGCTACCTATTCAAGAAATGTGTATACAATACAATATACTTAGAACTCAGCATAATATTATTAAAAAAAATAAAAATATCTATCAGTGGCGTTTCGTATTACAAAATGTATTGTTGATAGTAATAATTATTTCATATAAATTATGAACACTTTTGAAATAATTTATTTTTATTTTATTTTTCAGATTTTTATCAATGCAATGTTCAAGAAAATATATCAGTGTTCACAATTAATATAAATCCAATCGAAGTCACGCGGAGACGAAAATCGGCTGAGACTCGGAATAAAATAGGCTACTTTTATATTTTTTTTATTCACTGTAATTTTATAATTAATAATTATACACACATGAAAAAAGTCACTATGCCCTGTGCGACGACCAAATGACCATAAATTAGCATTCTTCACATAGGCTTTAATTGAACATTTTCTAACACTACAAAACCGCTTGTTTCTCCCTCTAACGTGTGCACCACACTGCCATGTCAGAACATTATATTACTTGTTGTGTCACACGAGTGACCTTACAATTGCTTAATGTCCGATTTTACTCTGAAACTCACCACTACACATGTCAACGGCATTCGTAAGTGGAGTTTTTTTTTTATCTTTTATTATTAGAATTCCACTATTCCGTATACGACCCAGTATATTATATTATTCACTATTAAAACGACCTAAATCACAAAGTTATTTAATCAATATAATGTGTGTGCATCGCACTAAAATTGTTTGATTAAAAATTAGTAAAATTAAAAAAACAAAGAACGCAATTAAAAACAAAAACCTAGATCTCAACAGTTCGTGGACTATGTGTCCATATTCTCATATAATATACATAATATACAAGAAACGTTGCAAATAAATGTCGATTGTCATTTTTTCTGATTTATTGACAATTTACAAACAAGAATTTCTTTCATACACGTGAGTTTTCAACAAATTTCGGAATGAAAAAATAACATTAAGAGCAATTCATATAATTATTAATTAGTTAATATAGCTGCGATATGTAGGTATTGACGATGGAGATCTTGAAAACTTATGTAGTGAGTGCCAGGTAGAGTATCTGCGGACGTGCGTTATGATTTCTACACAATTTGTTAAGGTATTTTTGGGAAACCATTTTATTTTTTTTATTTTACATAACATCTCAAAAACTGTTCAACCCACTCGTCCTCGAATAAAAGTACATCAAGAACGCCGTATGTGAAAGACGAGCGGCGAAAAAAAAGAAATCGCTGATGATGGTACAGTTGCCTAATGATAAGTTCCCGCCCGGAACGTGATCGAAATACAAAACCTACGGTCGAGTATAGCGTAGACAAATTACTGTAGAGACAATCAATATTCGCTTTCGTTTAATTCACTATTGATACGATATAGTACGGTGTTCGTTTTATAGATAACTAAATAGCGTTTTTGTTGTTTGTAAAAAAAAGTATCGACTACTGAATAAGTTTTCAATAAAATCTTTGATTTAGAAATTAAAAACACATTTTTACAATCACAGTAAAAAAAAAAAAAGAAAAAGAAAGAAGTGTAGAGTTAATAGTATAGTCCATAATTTTGTTTTTATGGCTAAGAAATCGTTTACTGAAAAGAAACAGTAACGACCTATAGACAAAATGTATTATACATTAGATGGTTCTTTTTTTTTCCGTAAAATTCTTACAAGAACTACAAAGTTTTGTGTTATAAGTTTTCCAAATGCTTTTTATGTGCTCATCATTAGAACATATTATACTCTGAAAGCTTAAAATTAATTATAATTTGTTTTGATTGAACTGTATATTCCGTTAAATAACTTTAACACGAGATGAAGATAATACGATTATGCGGTACATAAGAAAAGTCATTATTTTTGTTGTTGTAGTAATATGCTTAATCGAATACCGTAATGCAACGCCATCCAACGCCGTTGTCGCGCCGGGCGCAAAATATCATTATTTATGATTTTACGCGTTAAAAGGTCAGAAAACAAAATAGAAACCGCGCGTATACGTATAACAATAATTAATTACAGTTACAACGGTTACCTATACATTATACGATTGATATATATAATAACGATAAAAATAATATTATTTTTAAAAACGTACAATTATTATAATAAAACAACCTTATACCGTCGTTATAGACCCATTTGATTTAATTATGTATGTTTATTGTTTAATGTATACGATTTTTACCGGAAATGCAATAATATACTCGACGCAGTAACTATATCTGCCCTCTATAATATTATCACCAATACGACGCGACGACGACGATGATTATAATATTTGACTACGGGTGAACATTATTATATTCCACGTTAATATTATGTGTACCTACACTGTATATAACGGTTTCGGACGGATTACACTTGAAACGTTGCAGTGGAATGGTTTGCGGAGAAAAGTGTTCGTCGATCGAGTATCTCTCGATCTCGGACCTTTTCGTCGTCCCCGGAGACGCGCAATAATCTTATAACATTTTGTCGGCTCTTCCACGTGCACCGTATCGACCGGTCGTCTGTTGATAAACGGCCGCCGCCTTACCTACCCATCTACATATTGTATAATAATATGTTTTGTATGCAATCTTCTTCGAAATGTCGACTATTTCGTTCGTAAAAATTACAACAGCAAATCCGGAGAACTCACCCCGTTCGGTTCATAATATTATTGTGCTACCCGCCAAAGTATTATAATATTATTACGCAACCATACCGCAAGTACACGTTCCCAATACCTCTGTGTGGCTATGTATCGATAAAATATTCAGTTTTAACGCTAAATCGGTCGTAACTCAAAGACAATACTTGACGTTTCAAATTCTTATTGTTGTATAATATTCACATAAAAACGAACTGTTCAACATGATTTTCCGTCGAAGTTTATACGTGTTTCGTACTCCGTTACGAGTTTGATGTCAGATTCACAAAAATAACATTCGAATTTCTCGAGTCAAAAACTTTGAGTGGCAGCTATCACCTCATTTTCGCAGTGATATCGTTCGTTACTTAGTCGGGCGGTTTATTTTTCGTGACAAACTCTGCAAAGTCACAAAAATCACAATGCCACGGAATCAGCACTGTAGAAAAAGTGTAGGGACACGACTACACGAACCATTTGAATTGCTCATTATGACAAAATCGATGTGACTCTATGCGTGTACACTAAATTCTGTAAGATGTTTTGCCTCAACTGCGCGCTGACCGCAAATGTTTTGGATGGAAAAAAGAATGTATAACAAAAAATATACGATAAACTAGTACCCACTTAATATGTTTCATATATTATGAATGTTATACTCGTTTGGTCGTGTCTATACAATTATTAATTACGAATAAAACGTTATCCAATAACATCGGAGCTCCGACTTGGTGGTTTATTTGTTGTTGCTGTTATTACTATAATTCGCGATAAATAGAATAATACGTATGTGTGGGTTAGTGTTGTTATTCATATACATGTTTTATTTTTGTTTCTACATATACGATGCGAAGGGCTACTAGGTAAATAATATTGCGTGGGACGTAGTAATACGTATACATACTATTATACGTGCATAGGTATAAACGTATCATGTATATTTTACTATTTGTCTAGTTGATTGTTTGGAGAAAGACATAATAAAAATACAACAATAATAAAAAACAAAATAATATGGAAAATAAACCAGTGGAAATTTTACCAACAATAAATATGCAACTATTCAGATTATTACAATATTTTGAAAATCAAATGTTTTTTCCAACAACGGTTAATTAGAAAAAAAAATGTAATTATATTAAATATGTACTCTTCAAATTAAAATAAATATTTATATTATCATTAAAATGATTATCTAATTTACGCACGGTCTTATATATATAAATATATACATATATATTTTAATTAAATTAATGTTTATACTAGTCAATAAATTTACTAGTATGTATGTTACAAATTATGTGGATGTATTATAATGTATTTTCAAATGAATACCTGAATGATGTGACTAATGATGCAGTAAGTAATTTTTTTCAAATTATAATAGTAATAAATTCATGTTTGAACTAAAGTATTCTTATTTTATTTGTTTTTTTATTTTATTTTTTTTTTTGTTTTTGATTTTGTTGAAACTTGGATAACTTCTCATTTGTAATTTGCATAAAACTAAAATATTAGTTTATATGAATTTTATTATACATGGTTTTTCAAAAATTACTACGTCCTTTCTAGGTATATTTTTTTCTCAAGGACTGTCTTTATATTATATATTGAACTATTTTCTTCGTTGGGTAAGTCGATATTATGTTAGTCAACTTTACGTTTCGAATAATATATGAATAGTATATGCGGGTATATCGTAAAATGTATGACTTGTCCACTTTAATTTTCCTTCCAATGATGTTCAATTTATTAATAAAATATGTTGTGTACACTGTACATACGCACACATAATATAATATTATGAATTATACAATTCTTATAGTATCTTATGGTACAACACATTCTGGTTTAAAAAATAAAGCAAATTAACACAATATATAATTCATAAATGAAAACATTTTATTTTACATGACTTGGACGTCAAAACCACAGTATGCCGTAAACGAGTTATTATTTAGTAGATACTATACATTAAGCTAGCGTTATACCCTATGATGATATTTAATTAAAATTGTTTGTACGATCTTTATGTGTATGTATGTGTCTGTAATAGACTTAGGATTTACTGAGTAAAACTTTTTTTTTGAAACAAAATAAAACATTTCAAATAGATAAATTAGATTTTAAAAATTGAAATAAACAAAAGTTAAGAACAAACACTTAATTAATAACAAAAAAAAAAATATGAATTTTGATTTTATCGTGAATATGAAACAAAATAAAAGATTTTTTCACACACGTAAAATACACATATTTGTACGCGCATACGAATAGGTACCTATATAAAAACTAATCAAAGTTGAAATCAAATGAAAAGTTTTTCAATCATTTCGTGTAAACACAAATATTTTTTCTTCACTATTCAAACTTAAAAAATAATAAAATAATAAATAATAAAAAAAAAATCCGTACGTTGGTTATGCGTTCCACATCCGAGTATAAAAGCTCTTATTTCGGGACCCTGTACCTTCTCAGTACCAAAATCCGATTACTGAATACTTAAGTATTTAAATACTTTTATTTGTTTTTTAAATACATTTCAACATTTTTATTTTTTTATTAAATACAAAAAAAAAAGAAGAAAAATGTAAAATATTAAACCCATTAAAATGTATTGTAATTAAGTATATGTCACATCCACTTAGTGTAATCGTATTTTTATCGATCATATCGTATAAGTCGTCAAATTTTAGTTCATGAATTGGACATATATTTTATCCATTTTATGAAATGGAAACTCTTATTTTACACTTTGTGTAATATTTTTAATTAATTGCATCAATAGGTAACTTTTTGTGAAATCGAAATAATAACATTGATACGAGTACACGAATCTAGTATCTTTAAATTGTAAGCATTAAGATACTGAATAGGTATTGTAGAATTTACTGTACTACTAATATGTTATCGACACCTGTTATTGATAAATAATCATATAAATTGTATGAGTGTGATAGCACTCTGGAAAAGTTTTATTTTTATTTTTATATGATGCCAGTACGTTCTCTGACTTGATGCGAGCCGTATATTAACGTTCATTACAAGGAATAAAATTTATAAAATGGAATTTGATTCATTGTAAGTAATTGTTAAAATATACAAAAATAACACTTCAAATAAATTATAACAATCAGCCGTCAGTGTTTGTATTTCAAAAAACTATTTTGTTTTATGTTATTTGAAATTAAGAAAATAAACTATTTCAGAGTGATAATGGACGAGAATTTGTTAACTCCATTATTAAGGAATTAAAGGATCTGTGGCCACAATGTACGATAGTCCACGGCCGACCACGTCATCTCCAAAGTCAGGGAAGTATTGAAAGAAGTAATCAAGACATTTAGAATATGATTCGTGCTTAGATGAAGGATAACCAATCTATAAAATGGTCGGTTGGATTACAATTTGTACAGTTTCAAAACAATTCGTCTTTCCATCGAATAATAGAACGATCGCCGTATAAAACATTATTTGGATGTGACCCGAAAATTGGATTGTCATCATCAAATTTTCCATCAGAAATAATAAAAAAACTAATCACTGAAGAACATCTTGAAGAAATTTTAAATAATATTCAATCTGAACATGAAAAAGAACAGATTACATCATATTGTAGCATTTGCAATAGAGAAATGTTAACTGAGGTTGAATTTTCCGAAACTATTATTTGTAATTTATGTATAACTAGTGAAAAAATCAACAAATAACGTCAAATTGGATATCAAGGACAAGAAAAAGCAGCTGAAATTATGTTAAAGGTATCTTTTTAAATTTAAATCATTGTACCTATTTAATCTATTTTTTGTTTAAAATCATTGTAATATCATTGTTTTTAGGTCAGCCAAACAAGGGTTCCTGATTTACAAATTGGTGATTGTGTCTTAATAACAGTATCTAAAATAGATCGAGAACCGTCAGATCCAGCCAATGTAATCGCAGTTATTGTCAATCAGAACGAACATAAACTTCATCAATTCGGAACTCAGTATGGTTTAGTAAAAGGGTTGTACAATTCAGCAAGTTTAAAACCCGCGACATCTAATTTTTTAAAAATTACTGAAGTTAATAATGATAAAGAACTTACATTACGTGAAACTGTTTCTCATATTTCTGGGGGACAAGGTTTTTTAAGTTGCATTTGTAAACGCCAATGTGAATCAAAACGTTGTGCTTGTTTTAAAGCTTCGGTAAAATGCAACAGTCGTTGCCATAGCTCTAGTATTTGTAAAAATAAGTAATAATTTATTATTTATATAAATAATAAATTATTAATTATTATTATAACTATTTATATTTATATAATTTATTATTATTATAAAATATAATATTATAATGATAAAGAATATATAATTATAATAATCATGAATAAATGTAATAAAATTTACTCGTATCAATGCTATTATTTCGATTTCACAAAAAGTTACCTATTGATATAATTAATTAAAAATAATACACAAAGTGTAAAATAAGAGTTTCCATTTCATAAAATGGATAAAATATATGTCCATTTCATGAAAAATACGATTACACTAAGTGGATGCGACATATATACTTACAAAATCTAGACACCGATGATAATAGTATTATACTAAATACTAATTAAGGTTTAAATAATTTTTAATTTTTGGTGTAACTTGTATAAATATTGTTTTAATTTTATTTTTTTATTTTTTTATTTGAACATGACTGTAATACATAGATTCAATTTAACCAATGCAGAATTATAATATATGATAACAGAGAAAACAAAACATAAATGAAGGATACAAAATCAAGGTACCACCCAATAGCTTATAGTTACACTAAGCATTTTATGGGATTTAACTTAAATATTTAAAATTTGTTTTTATTTTCTATATTATATTATGTTAAATAAGATGTATAATTTTTGATTATAACTGACAAAGTATTGATGTAATAATATTTGTTGCATTCATTTTTTGGCATATTATCAGATTAAATATATCATTGGTATGTAACAAAACACAGCCATAAAATAGGCCATAAATATAAACAAAAATTAAATGCATGATTAATACATTTAGGATAGTTAGAATATGGAATGTGCTAAATACAAAAATATTGTTTGAATTACTAAATTATTTTCCCATATAGACGTACATAGGTATGTAACGCATTGTTAACTAAAAATTACATGGATCATAAAACAAAGAAAACAATTTATATTATTTTAAATATTTTAAACACTTTGATTTCAGTGTGTTTATATTTATATTCCAATACGTATTTGAATATTTAATTAAATAACTAATTAAATTATTTTTCATTCAATAATTTGGACTTTGTAGATCTATTAGAAATACTTTTTAAAAGTATTTTTTAACGACTATACCGCCTCTACATTGGACTACGAGAAACAATCTCACGGTCAATATTACTAATTAAAAATATCATTGTTATCACAATTCTTATTATTTTGATTAACCTTTGACATTACTTACATCATAAATCGATATTAGGATGCCCGAAAACTCATTTCTTTTGATTTTATTCTGTGATATTTAATATAAACACAGCCTCGTACACGATTCGATTTTCTTAAAACTCTACCGACATCAGTGTTCCAGAAATAATATCCATATAAATAATAATAATAAATAAAATATTAATATTTAAAGAACAGGTCGTTTATTTATTTAATTTAGAAAATGGCGTTCAGAATGATGTGTAGTATTATAACATAATATTTTATACCACTTTATACGAGAACATTATAAGATAACCAAATGTGAATTCCAAAATTTTTATTATATATACATTATACATTATGATTACTGATGGCAATATGGTGTGCGGAGATTCGACTAAAAATAATTATGAAATTCTGGAAAACGTGTACGGTTTCTTGCATGTCTACAATTAATATAATTACACTTTTGACAACCATTTGCACTGGCGAAAACGTAACCGAATCAAAAACGTCTACCTGACAAGACGCTAATGAAATTACTTCAGTTAGCATGGTCCAAATAATTAATTGCCTCTGTCAAAAATGTAACTTGCAACGGCTTTCCCCGTCCAACACAGATACGTTGCAATCAGCTCCAGTTGAATATTGTCTTAACCAATTAAATTAAAACGAACCAACAACACCGATGTACATTTTTTTTGTATTTAATACAAATAAAAATGAAATAAAACAGGTTTCCAAACTAAATTGATGTGTTGAAACGAAAATTCTTATAATATCGGTTTGTATAATTGCTCAGAATTTTATTAATATATTAATAATTGTTATTAACATAAAGAAATACAAACGAATGGATTTTTTCATAAATAATATTGTTTTTTTTTTTTTTAAAAGTCATATTCTCTATAAGTAGGTACTGTTAGTTTATTTTTATTTATACCTATCGTTGATTAAAATAAAAAAATATGTAAAACCAAAAATGCAATTTTAAATTAATTAATTGGATTGATTTCAAAAATAAATGTTTGTAAAAATATATTTGAAATTGTTTAAAACCATTTTTGTTTTTAAAAATGACCTAATCGATTACAATAATGGCGGTACGTATCACAACATTATAAAGAAGCTATATCAAAAGATCAAATTGTTAAGGAGCGCAATATAAAACTTTAAATTAATTTTATATACATGTTTTTTATTCTGAGTGAAGAGATGAAAGTATTGATCTTACAATGATGCGTATGTGTGTGTGTGTGTGTGTGTGTGTGTGTGTGTGTGTGTTTTAGTAATAATATTGTCAATTTTAAAATCTAATAAAGCTGATCTGCGTATAATTTCTGAGTTTTTTTAAGCAAAAAATAATCTTAAAAACTTTTGCATATTTTGGTTAAGAATATATTATTATTTTTTTACCAAGTCTAAACTGTTAAATTGTTTGTTTTCGAAATAAATGTAATTTTCCAATAATAAAATAGAAGATATGAATAGATTATTAATTGAAAAATAATGTACTATTGTCTATATCGTATTATTATAATTGTATAGTTGTTACAATGAACAGTGAATATTATAAGGTAAATGATGTAATATTATCCATCTTACCGTATAAATAAATAAATGAAACTATTGATCTTCCACTATGTTTTGTTAAGAACAGAAAAAAATTTATTTATACAAGTATTGAAAAAACAATTATAAATTGCGTTGATTTAGTCTTTTGGTATAGAAAAAAAAACAAATTAGCCCTTTTAGTTTTGATCTAGCGATTATATGCGAATTTTTCCGTTAATAATAACCATAATATAATTTTCCTATTTGAGACTTAAGTTATATAATTCCGTCGATTACTAAATTAAACTTCCACCGATTCATGGGAACCATCATGGATAAATTTTCTGAATACATGAATTTTAATATTTTGGATGATAAAATAGGTTTCCGCATAAACGGTCACAGACAGTTAGACAAAATGCTGTTCCCAATGTGATGTATATGTAATATAATATATTATATTATAAAACGTGTTGAATAATTCATGGTTTTTAAATTTAAATTTAACGTGTTCGCCCTGGTTGCATTCGATTTAAATTCAAACAATTCTATTTATTTTTACTTAAAACACATTATATTATGTAATGTATACCGTGTAGATAACATCAGCCGGTTACAAAAAATACAAAAATATATTGGATTTTATTCATTTAGCCTCTAAAAAATAATGATAATAAAAATGCATATTATTATGATATTGATTCAAATAATATATTGCCAGGATATGCGTGGAGACGGTTGCGGGTTCATGTCGAAAAAATATAATAATATACGGATGCGAAGAGTTTACAAATGACTGTTCCGTGCTAATCTAATTTATAATAGTTAAACATGGCACAAAAAATTAAATACTATAATATGTATAATTCCAACGGCCAAATCCCACGCGCTCCACACATATATGCATTATAATATAATATAATAGGTATATTTATATATATTATACATAAACATATAATATACGCCGCAATCTACGTGCATTACACATTCCTTTGAGATTATGTGATAAACATTTATATTTCGTTTTATTTCAGGGAAAGCGAAGGAAAATATAAAATATAAATGCTTATAATATTCTTGTACAATATTATATTTAAAAATAACGAAATTGCATAAAGCTTTTAAAATTGTAACCGCTCGTACGAAACGCGTAGGTAATACAATATTGTGGGATAAAAAAAAAAAAAAAAGAAAAAAAACCTTTAAGGAACATCATAATATAATATTATAATGTAGTAGTTTTCCGTGTCAGCTTTCGGTGGATTACGATAAATTTGTACACACTAACACCGTGCGCGTCCGCTAATATTATAATTGTACAAGATATTTCGAGTTTTATACATTGCGCGTACACGTAATACAACAGGTAGGTATTATTAAATTTATCACGTTTAAATGCTACAGTTCAATAATACGTAATAACATTATACAAGAGTCTTTGAATTATAAGACGTCACTGTCGATGAGCCGTCTCTGCGAAATACGCACACTCGTACGTTGAGCTGTTGGTGGAAATAAATAGGACGTCTCGTCGTCGTCGTCGCCGTGCAGTGATGGTGTAATAGGTGTACGCGGAATGACGATGATCGGATGAAAGAAAATGTTTATAGAACAAAACGCTACTGCCGACGGTCGGGAGTGAGTGGGATGTAATTTCACGGTGGCATTATAGTATACGTTTTTCGATTTATTCTCTGATCGTCCTGACGCCCTCGCGCGCCCTTCCCTCTCGGCCAGAGAGGTGTGTGTGGTGTGTGTGTGTGGTGTAAAATAAATGTGAAAAAATATAGCCTAATAACTACACAACAAAACCGTAACGCGTACACGGACGGTATTGGATAAATATATATAAATATATATATATATTATATACAAAATATAATATTATTATACAGTGACACGCGCTTTGACATTTAAAAGGAAAGCCGACCGGGTGACGTTATTCCGTTTCCTGTACCGCCTTTTCCCCGCCACACGGTCGCCGACGTCAGGAATAATCTCATCCGTCACGCGCGATCGATCCTATTTATTGTACCCATATATATTTATTTATATATATATACAGAATGATTCGCCATGCATGATCACCCTTTTTTTCAATAATACAGTTATTCAAAAACCAATTTTCGAATTTTTTAAATAACATACTCAGACCGAAAATTATAGAAATTATGTTAAGAAGCTGTTTTGAATACTCCAGCAATTGATTTAAATATATGATTATTTATTATTTCTTTTCTTTATATTGATATATAAACATTTATAATTTGTAGTAAAATATATACAAAATACAATATTACACCTGCTATTTTATATGCTTCTAAGATTATTTTTAATGACTATTGACCTTAATAAAAATATTTTGATGATAGATAAACTATACTCGAACGAATTTTGAATTTAAAAAAAAATATATCTACTAAAAAAGTTACGGTCAAATAGAGATTGGAAGGGGGTTTTGATTTTCAAAACAAAAGTTTATATCACCACAAGACACTTTTTAAGTAGTATAACAATTCTCAAGAATTAAAACATGATTTTAAAATACATTTAAAACCTACAAACTCCAGAGTTTTAATAAATTCGTTATTAAAGAAAACAACGAGGGTGAGAATGTTTGGTAAATCATCATGTATATAGATGTATTATGTATACTTATATGCCATAGATATAATATTATGTCTATGCCTCTATGGTATATACATTATGTTTATGCCGTTGTCGGTAGACGGATATTTTTTTTTCAAATGCGTAAAACAAACGCAAACAACTCGGAGCGGTGATCTGAAGGTACATAAGTGTTTTCCCGTTTAATGAGCCAATCTTGAACCCCCGAAATCTGATCACACATATAATGTTTTATAGTATTATATTTTGTAGATACATCGCTGTCGTTTACCGGGCTCACGTATGTAGACGGTAGAATATTATATGGTATAGTAACATTATCCTGGGTTATTCACCAAAGTCCGCTGCTCCCTTCACGTTTTATCTAACAATGTGCATTAATTATTTATCAAATTTTGATTTTTGGAATTTCAAACTTCACATAAAGGCAATGGCTTAATCCACAAAGGATTTTGACATAGTTTAATAACAGTATTTTGTGTGCATGTTTAGTGCACGAATTATCTTGCCCATTTAATATGCCAAAAACAAAAAATATATATACAAATATCTATGATATAATAGACTTGAAACGACAACGGCATGTCTCCGGGCTATTTGGGTTAATTTTTAAAAAATTTTTTTGAACTAGGAACCAGAAAAAAAAAGCAAATGATACATAACTAATATTTGATTCATTTATTATAATAATTTGTGGCTGTGATAAAATCAGATCTGTGAGATTGTTTTGAGTGTTTCCATTGTTTTCACTACTGAATTTTTTTTTTTTGATATTTTGGGTCAATAATTTTACCTATATATTTACCAATCATCCTGCTAAAATAAAAAAAATAAAAAATACCCGCTTTAGAAAAAGTTGAAATTTAAATCCTATAATATATACATACACGAACAACCAAAATAAATCAATGTCGAGTGCATGATATATAATATATTTTTTTTTACCACGTTTTGAAGTGAATGCATATTGTGTGCACTTGTATATGAATCTGGAACATTATGTGTCAGTCTATACACTGTGTAAATATACTGGCCTTTTAGTCGACACAAGCAATAGCCCACGTAGGTATTTGTCGTTTTTGGTAATGCGTTCAGCCTGATGGACCGGAACGCTCATGCAGAGTACAACCCCGCCCATATAATACATATTATACAACATGGATGTGTGTAATATATTATTTAATGGTTAACATTAATACCTATTTTCAGCTAGTGGCACTCAACGTCTGTTTAATAATATGTTCTCGAGACTAAAATTCTTCGAACGTTGGGGGAGTGGGGAACACGCATCGAGATTGACTGATACACCGATACGCTATTACATTATAATATGTATATATTATTATATTGAAGTGCAAGCGATCAGTTTGAGAAATTTAGCTAGACAAACATACACCATATTGTACTTTCAGTATGATATAATTAGGTATATACGAGTGTGGTTGCGCGTGTGTATTAAAATGTCGTTACAGTTTTAAGACCTGAATTATTTTACGTTAATTGAAGTTGTGTCGCCGACACGGTCCGATATGCATCACATGCGTGAATTTTTTTTTAAAAAATGTTAATTTGTTTAATTTTTGACTCCGCCCCTTCCGAGAAAATTGTTAAATCACGCCCACAGCGCTGTTTTCGATGACCGACAGATTTATAAATGTCCACTAGTTTGCTGGTTTTATTATAAAATTATGCGAGTGGTGATTTTTCTACATAAACGTTGTATTGAGTGTATTCATAAATGCGCGTCAAAACTATGACAACGTTTCGAAAAAAAAATATTAAACTTCCATCATTTTTATCGACATTGTTTGAACGAATACGTACTTAGTTACATTTTTTAGTAATTAGGAAAATTAATCCTAGATGATGCATTGCAATACATTATAATAACATGTATATATAGGTGCTCCTTTATGCATGCGTATTATAATGTAGAAAATGTTAAAATTGTATATATTTAAATATGTGTAGTGCCCGTAATACAGCGTCTGAACACTCTGAACTGAACAAACATGATGATATTATAAAACATCGTAAATAATAATTCACTGGCATCCCTGTAACCGAAATTGACTATACAAAGCGTCGACACCGCGGTGTTCTGCGACTTTTTATTATTATTTATTAGTTTATTACTATTGAGACGATGCGACAAAATAATATTTATTTAAATAGACGAACAATCGGTTTTAAGTGAAAATGTATACAATTATTTGTATTTTCATTTCAGTTTTTTTTTTATTGAAATTGTAATTCTATGAGAACCGATTACCCAAAAATTTAAAATAAATATAACCGTTACAAAAAAAACATTTCGTAAAACATTTTTAAAGTTTCCAATCCTGGTGGTAACTGTACCGACTGTGCCCCATCGGGCATCTTTTAGTTTACTTAAAATTACTTAATATGCATACATAAGATTCTTAACTTATTTTACATACTTATTTATTAAATAAAATGAAAAGAAATTCAAAACATTTAAAATAAACCGTACAGTTTCCTATTGAAAAGAACATTTCAGAATGAGCTTTCGGTTTTTTTTTTTTTTATATAAATATTTTTGCTTATTTTTAGTGGTATTTTAATAAAATCACGTAGAATTTAATCTATTTTGTTTGTATAAATAAATTGAAATAGTTATGTGGAAAGAGAACTGCACAAACATATTTTTCCAATTTATTCAAAACGTATAGAACTATATCATTATATAAAAGTTTAACGGCTTAGAAGTATAGAATTTTTACGTAAATAGATGTTGAATATTTATTATATATCGCATAAATAAATATCCACTGAATGATAAAAATATCCGATTGCCTGTTGCAGGTATTCAAATGTATTTAATATATTATACCAGTATATGTTATAGATGTATGTATAAATTTATTGCATACATATTTTCCTTTTTATAATATTTTGGTTTCTAAATTTGGTGACTAAAATAAGATTAAGTATAATATGTCCCATTTAATATTTATAGAAAAAGTTAGGTATTTATAGTCAGTAACGTAGATAGAGATTGACAACATAAATTTTAGTTTCTATTTTTAATTTTAATATTTTATTTTTTGTATTACTTGACATTATTATCAGTATTTATTTTTATGTTTTTAATTTAAAACAGTTAAAACTTGATTTTTTATCTAAAATATGAGGGCACGGTCATGAACTGACGGATTATTCTGCAATCGTCGAACTGTTTCAAATATAATATTTTGAATATTAATGTTTGTTACGTATCTGTAAATATGTATCTGTATTGTAAATCATTCTATATACGCTAACCGCTGAACACAGTTTATTAACATTTAACGTAATAAACTGGTGCACATCTTGTAACGAACAATAGGTACCAAGTATAATTATGTAACTACAGTAAATCATACCAGATATGGAAACATTATGGAGAAACGGTTAAAACAATTTATATTCGTTTTTAATTATTATTGAGTTTAAGTGATTTTAATTTGATTTGCATGAGTATAATATTATTATATTAAACATACACATTTTTACAGCATAGTGATAAAAATATGAATCCCGTATTCGACTTTTAAATGCCTTCCAAAATAGTTTTTTCGTATAAATAATACTCCTTGTCGTACATAAAATAATTTAATCAAACTTTTTCTCGACGTTTTCGATCGAAATCTTCAATTTCAATATAAAATGCAAATATATGTCTCAAAAATTTAAATGTATAATATTATGTAGAATATGGATTTCAGTCAATGGAATCTCTGAGTTACCGAATTTCGAGTCTTATATGGAAAAATGAATGAAATATGTATTTTTATGGAATTTGTACTGAACATTTGTATTTCTCGGAATCATGTTAAATTGCAGGTATATAACATATTTATATTAATATAGAAGAAGCTAGTCTGTTGACACCGATCATATATTTCTGTCTTTTTTTTATCACTAGATGATAAATTCCATTCGTTTCATTGAAATGCCTGATACCATTAAAAAATAAAAGATAATAATTTTTCACACAATACGACAGTAGATAGATTGTTGAGATTCGAATATTATAACATTTATAACTAGAAAACGAAGCTCATCATCTTTTGTCAAAATGTATTGTTTTAACACACCTTTTTAATTATATAAATAATTGTATTAATAATAAACTACCGAAGACCTAACATTAAAAACGTTGTCCTATCTTAATTTTCTGATGACAGTTATTATTTATTTGCATAAAGTTAAACGAGAGGCTGATATTTTAAGAATTCTTATTATATATATTGGCAATATAGCGATGTATAATAATATAATATGTATATTACTAATATTCAAACTTAATGCTTAATTGATCATAGCACCACTCGCCATAGACAATAGTACCGGTTTAAGTGGTTCTTAAAGCGTTGCTTGAACTATCAAAATTATTGGGCGTTCAAAAGGTGAGTTCAAAGAGAATTAATACTTAACACAAGTAATAATAAGCTGCCGTCGGAATTAAATCGGATTTATATGAAAATATTATATTCCGTCCGTCCACTCGGTTTGTATGGGGTCTGTGTATCTAATTTCAGACCACTTGAACCACCCAGTTCAACTGTATTCAGCACCGTTGACTATAAAAATAAACATTCGTAAACACTATGATGTATATTATGCTTTATAGGAGGAGATCCGTAAACGGTATTATTACGGTTACTGAAAATGTCGACAGTTTATTATTGAAGTAAACATAAATTTGTCGTTAACAATATACATTTATATACTAACAGAAGTGATTTTCTCAACGCACATGCCACATGACATCATTAAAATAATTGTAAACATTATATAATATATTCACCCGACTACACATTCGCATAATTCGTCGGTAAAAGAAGCAAAGCAATGCCATGTAAGTAAAAAAAAAAAAAAAATTAAGATATACACTATACACATTAACATTTTCAGACAAAAAAAATCTGGAATATTTGAATAATAACATCACATATTATAGCCCATTATTTCCAAAGAGAATATAAACTCAAAAGTAATTTTATGTAAATCAGTGTTTTAAATATTTTTACGGGAATATTACCTACCACATAAAATATTGTGTAAATCAGTTATGAATATTTAGTCAGAACTACCCTGTGCTTATTTCCATAGTGATAATTTTCAATTATGTGATTGCAATGATAATTTACCTTTTTTAATTATCTAATTTATAGAGACGGGATGGTCCTAGCGGCCGATTAACCCAAGAAGAAGAAGAAGAATTTATTTATTATCTATTGAAAAATTGAATTTTTTAACTTTGTTTTTTGAGCGTTAAGTCAGTGATATTATTCTCTATACAATGTATGCCCTTAAAACAATTTTCAAATGATTGATTATCGATGCAGTATAATATTACACATTAAACACAAACGATCATAATTGTTGGGATAGTCACACATCACTGATTGTTTAATACTGATTTCTGAATTCAAATGCAAACCGGTTGAAATCAGGTGATTGTTTTCAACATACGACTTACTGTCAAGTTTAAAGTTCAGGTTTATTTTGGACAATGTAGATTACAATAGTTAAATAAATAATAAATATTTTATTTTATACAAATAATTGATAAGTTATAATACACAATTGAATTCAATTTGTTAAATTATATAAACTATAAAATAAAAAAAAAACTCAGTTAATTTATTAAAATAAGAAAAACGATGGTTCGATAACAGTCCAATACCCCCGCTTTGGTTTTAGACATTTGGTACAATGTTTTTGATAAAATAATTAATTATATTATAGCAAAAAAATGGCATTAAAGTTCAGTTAATTTGGATTGAGTTAAATGTGAGTATAATTATAAGTACCAAATATATTTTTTTAAATTATTTGAACTAAAATAATATTTTTTTATTAATTTTCTTAATAGTTTTAAAATTAATTATTCGCCAGCAAAATACAATATTTAAAAAGTATCTTAAAAGTGGTCATAATCGTTGTTTATAATGTTACACAAACACGACTTTACATGGTACGCATTGAAAAAACAGACGATCCACAGGATCTCTAAAACGACAGACGGAAAACGTAAAAATTATACATATCTGACGATTGGAGTTTTGATGCGGCGCCAGTGACATACTTCAGCCGGTAAATTATACATTTATATGTAACCGATCTCAGACGATATCAATTATAATTTATCTTTTTTTTTCCTCTACGCCCATATCATCGCAATGTGGGTTACATCATTGCCGATTGAATGCCATGAATAAATCGGAAGTAACGATAATGCGCTGGGCAAAAAAGGATACGCGTGTGAGTGGCTGACCAGTGGGAGGATGCACGAATATTTAGTGGGTACCGCGTTTTCTTACCACATATACAACAAATCTTGGGTATAACGTATATTATTTAGGAGATGTTTGTGATTTGAATTTATTTATATATCACACGTACACACACACGTGTACATTGCACACACACACACACGAAACATGCATACAAACAATAAATAGAGGAAGCTATCCGCAGACTTTTTGTGGAGGTCCGTGCAGTTTCAACAAACTCGATCAAAATATTTAATATAAACCAATCGAGGGATTGCTAAATTGTATCCAATTGAAATGCACATCTGGTAGTTAAATAAATAAAATCTCTACCACTCTGTAGAGTAAATGATAACCGATCGTGTTCAAAGAATCCATCTGCGATATGATTAAATGTGCTGTAAATTGGTGTCCTCTTGATATGATGATATTGTGCTACAACGTTGCGAGTACTTAACCATTCTCCGATCGAAAATATTGTCACACTCTTGCATATCTCATTTTCATGAGTACTGCAGTACCTAATCGTATAACAGTGTCACCGTAAAACCATAATATTATAATATAATCATTGCGATAAACACTATTTTGGTGTTTTTATTTATTATTATTTTAGTTGTAAATTTGAATGTACAAACTATTAAAATATATCATTGGACATTGGATAATATACTAATTAATAATTATATATTTAGTATGTATTATTATAATTAGTGTTGAACGAATGTGAATGTCTTGATATTCTGGGTCATTTCTGATAATTCACGGAAATTCTCATCTGGTAATGGTACCTAGGAATTACCCAGTTCTGCGTCATATTTTTATATAAATTATATGGATCGAAATTGTGCATGGGTATAATACTTTTGGATTTCCGAGATTTAACGACGATGGCGTAAAAGGTAAACGAAAAAACACAAACTCGTTGATAACATAAAGATTGACCTGATTACCGATGGCCCATCGTTGCCTGCGAGAGTCGGTTATTGTGAATCGTTCGAGTTTCTTTTGCGGACATTACAACGGTACGCGTACGCGCTTCAACTTATATTTGAACTGACGTTAATGCATATAAATGCATATATATATTCTTATACATAATAAACTCGGACGATTAAGATAATGCGGTTAATGATTTCAAACTTAAAACGGTGTTTTTATCGATACCGTGATTGTATGTGATTAAACGAAATGTATTTTCGTGCCGTCAGACCGGGTACGATATACGAATTGAGAACGACAATAAGCAATATAGTCTTACACAAACTTAAAATTTCGCCATGCAGAGACGAAAAAAAAATATAAAATATAAATATTATAGACCGAACATGTTTAAGCTCAAAACAATTTCTTCTTAACGTTTTCGTAGCGAGTATATTATCCTATAAAACCGCCTTATATTTGATATGTATATATATACAACTCGCGATGATCAACACACATTTTTATAATGCTACAAGCCAATAACGATTGACCTATATATAATATGCATTACATAAGGTCATTATATATTTACCAGTTTACCACACAATTTTCTAGAAAGCATAAAGAAATCGCAATTTTAATCGAATCGGGGAATATTTCGAAAAAAGTCACGAACGTGTTAAACCATTTAAAAACGAAAAAAAAAGCAAACTATATTAAAGACGTTTTGGTATCTGATTATTGGCCGAATACGATTAAACAAAACGAATTTCCGTATATATATATATATATATATAACACATTTTAAAGTCCAACACGTTCTATTATTCTAATTACACGTCGACGGGTGGGTGTTTAACGACGGTGCACGTTCTCAAAAATCTGACGCATCGTAAAGAGGATTTTCGCAAATAGCACAACTACGTTCTGGGAGACGAAACATCGGAAATCGTTGTGAAATCAGCCGCGATGTTTCCGATTGAATCGTTTCGAATCCTATCCCGGCGCAGAGACGTGCATAACAAACAAATAAATAAACGAGACGTCGGTGTACGCCGATGTTTAATAAATTGTCATCAACGAAATTTATACAATTATCGGTTACAGCATCTATATATAATATATGTATATAAAGTAAGCGGATCACCAGATCTGCATTATATAGGCTATAATACCGTAAGAAATAATAATGTATACTGTACAAGTGTGGAATATTTTGTTTTAAATATACTCGAATACATCCATGTCTCCCATCGACATTGGAAAACATGCCACCACGACCGCCGCGAATAAACGATATATTACATTTTTATATTATACAATGGTATAAAATATTCTCTAAACAGAGATACAGTTTTTAAGCTCATTTCGACGATGAAATTTGAACGTCTGACATCATACCGCATAATCGATGTACTATATGTATAGGATCTTAGCATACATTATGTGATCTATGTTGAACTATACGGTTGTTAAATATGGGAGGTAACATTGGGTAAAAAAATTACTCAAGCTCGAAAAAAATATCGATCCTATAAAATATATTTATTAATGTTATTACTTTATTTTTTTTTATTATTATTATTATTTTTTATTAAAACGGTCATATAGTTTTGTATTCCAGAATATAATATTACAATACTCATAATAAATTGATCAAACATATATGCTCTCTGTATTTACGATAAGCGTTTTATTTCAATTTATTTTGTTTATAACCTCTTTTTATAGTATAAAAATACGTTCTCTTAGAGTTTCGTTTAATAAATATTAAAGTTTAACGTAGCGACCGTTTTTGGAAACATGCAAAAAGTGTCAAAAAATAAAAATAAAAATACTCTGAAATATATTATATCAACACTACCATTATGTTATTTTGTGTATTATGTTATTATTTTATTAATGTATACATGTATACATTGTATTGTACTCAAGTTAAAAAGTAATGAATATTTTTATCGTAAAATTGTAACCGATTATTTGCATTAAATACTTCTTACAGTGTTTGAGTGTTTCTATTCAACATTTTCAAACAACTGCAGTATATTTAACGATATAAAATATTTAAAAAAATTGTATGTATCTGCTGTCTTTCATAATAGCACAAAACCTACTAAATAAAATAAATCGATTTAGTCATTGCTACATATTCTGTGTTTATAAGAAAATTTAAATTTTCGTGTGAAAATTCCCGTTAAATATAAAGAAACAAGTATTTTTCAATAATAATTTACCTTTTATCAAACAGTAACGATCCCTAAAAACATACTTAATTATAAATGTTACAGATTTTAATATTTTTTTTAAGTTACAATAACATTTAAAATAAGTATAGACACCTACAATATGCGTATAAAATTAAACGTGCAGAAAGTACTGTTATAATAATCATTAGATCAACCTATTTCATATGAATCCATTTTATGGGTTTTGTATAATTGTTTATTTACACCCACCTTATTCATTTTAGAAATATCTTTTTAATTGTCAGACCGTAATTGTTTGTCTATAGAAAAGGTCTTAGTATTTTCAATTTTTTAGTAAAAGCGATTGTTAATCAAACTTAGTTGTATCACGCGTTTAACGGAGCGTAGAGTGTAATATATACCATATTATAATATTATTATTTATGCATGTTATTATTAAAAGGAGTGCGAATATACGACCTTATTGCGGTATACGTCCTAGTTCTCGATACGATAATATCATTATAATTATTAACACTATTACTATGTAACTATGCGAAAGTGAGAAGTTATTATTGTTAATATTATACAGCATAGTGTATAGCGACCGTTGTCTTCGCGTGATGACGGCACATTAGGCCCGCTTTAGCCAACACACACTCCTGAGGTGCTGTTAAGGACTTCTTCTGGACGCGATCGTAATAACGTTGTATCGTATTGCCACTAAGTTTTGTATACATACCAGCAGGTAACTTACATACCCGCAGGTAACTTACACACACGCACACGCATACATACACATACACACACACATACGTATATCACATATAATATATTATAATAATTCGGAAATTTATGAGTTTCCGCCCCTTGTAGTGACCCGTCTCGGTGGTCTGTTCAGTGAGGGTATACCACCGTGGCGGGTGAATACCGACGAAAATTATACCCACCATCGCGACACGGTATGGTTCGATTTCGGCGCTTGCGCTGTAGCATAATATATTATTACTATTATAATACTTACAGCTATCGAAAAGGAAACGAAACTGTGGGGGGTGAAAAAAACACAATGTTTTTTTCCGGCAATAGAGGATTGTGAATAAAATTTACAAATTATATTATTATTGTACGATGTGTAAGGATTATTTCACTATATTATTACGAGTAAAACGATTAATGACCAATGACGAAAATTACAGTATTGCATTGTTATTTAAAAATATAATATCAATAACTATCACAATTGTATGAAAATCGTAAAATTGTTACCTACCTATATAATAATAAAGTAAAATGTAGAAAAGCGACAATTTCTGTTGTATTCGGTTGAGAGGTCATAATAATATACAAAATAACAAATATTTTATTAAAATTAATAATTGTATTAATTATTATAATTATTATTTATCTAGGTACTATGAGAACATTGAACCAGGAAATCTTTTTGAAATAAAAATATATGTTTATATAATAATAATAGGTAAGACCGTAATATTTTATTATATTTAAAATTTTAAATATTACATAATTTATTTATTTCAATATAAAATACATTTTAATGAAAACAATAAATGTATTTTATCCTGTACAATTATAATAAAAGATAGAGAAAATAAATTAATCTCATTAATATTACATGCTAATCGAAAAACGTATAACTATGTAAAATTAACAAAAATGTAGTTAAATCAAACAGTTTAATAACTTTAATCAAAAGTTACTCGTGTATGCAAATCTAGTGGATTGAAAATTGAAAATTAAATATTTACGTTCAACGTTTTTAAACTACTATTGTCCCATTCGAGTAATTACTGTAAGCATTTCACCCAATAATTCCATGTTATACTGCAGTTTTAATAAACTAAATATATTTTATATTATATCCGATAATAATGTTTTTAATTGTAGATAGGCTACTAACAATACATGTCGATATTGCACTGACTACATAATATAATTATGTATTATTAATTATAATGGTTTTTTTTATTGTTTCGTTCCCAACTCATTGTTCCATTTATATGAATACAGAATAGGTAATTTTCATGTAAATTCTGTCATTGTTACAATAACTTACTAGTAATATTATTTTTTAAGTTATATATTCAGTATTATTAACGACGATGTGCCCATTTCTAAACGATAAATTATATCATATCCGTTAAATCTAATTAATTAAATATTTCCGTATTTTCAGAAAAAATATAGATTAATTTATCAATATAATATTTGGTAAGTACTTTAATAATATTAATGTACTATGTACCAATAAAGATATAATTCAATTTTATTTCATAGCTCATAATACATCATAATATATACTGTAGATATTTAAAATATTAAAAATACAACACATCAGATTATAGAAAACCAAAGGCCGTCAACAATATTTTTCGTCAAATTTGTACTTACAATAATCAAGAAATCTTTTACATTTTTACTCTGCTACACTCCATTGTGATTAAGCCGTACGTCACATTTAAAGATCCACCTCAGTGCCATAATAATGTTGATATATGGTCTTACTCGACATAATACTATTGTCACCCGTCAAAATGTATGAATTAATTACTAAAATATGGTATTATAGAACTGTTATAGTTTTTTACTAAAAACTAATAGTAAAAAATATAGATTACAGATAATAGAAACAATAATAGTGTATCGAATTTAAAAAAAGAATATATAAATAAGATATTTTATTGTTGGTATAACTGAATTCTTAAAAAAAATTAAATTTCCATAAAAAAAGTAGTATGTAATAATTAATAAAACATGTACCTATTTCTATTTTTTTTTTTTTAATTTCCATTTTATCGATTCGTTATTATTGAAAAGCCATCCCTGCATGTCATATATTATTACCTACATGTACCTTGGTAGCCTATATTATATGGGTTTCATTCTCCGTTTTCAAAGACCTATTCAACAATAGATTCGAGTTTTTTTCTATAAATATAATATAACAATCACGACGGGTACCTGATTTCAAGTTATAAGCTACAAATACACACACATACACACACACATATAAACGCACGCAACGAATGGGGACGACAAAAAGTACACGTGAAAAGTCCACTCCTTTGTAATCGATTTGTTGAACGCAATTTATTTGTGGCAAAAGAAAAGTAGTGGACGAGTAAAAAAATAAGATATTTATCACAAAAATACTGCACCGTTAAAAACTAATATAAAGATGTGTGTATATGTGCAGTAATGGTGTACACCGTATAATAATATTGTTTAGCGAGATCCTTGATGATAGTAAAATACAATTTGATACAAGCTAGTACCTATCAATAATTATAATATTGTTTGCTCGACGTAATGTATATCATATTAATATATTATAGGATCCTTTAAAATGTATAACAAATAAACGACAACAATTAATTAATTTATCATGTTTTAATTTTAAATGTTTGACCTCTTAAAGTCTTGAATATGAAAATATGTATAAACCAAAAACCAGTTTACTACGAATAATTATATAAATTCATATTAAACACTCATGAGTAGACAATATAAGGAATATTGTACTATACCATAAGAGATATAGTACATAATATATGTGTTAAGTCATAATAAGTCTTATGTTCACTAATTTAATATTCCTTTAAAACTAAGATAAATTAAGTATCAGCTGTAAAACTAATTAAATAGAAATATACCAATTAAATTAAAACATATATAACATAATTATTGATTACATAACGTTTATTATATCAACCTCATTTTTTATTTTTGATAATAAAATAGTATTATTTATTTTATATACCTACATATAGATATTATAATTGCTTACTTATTTATACGGGTAGGTATTAAAACAGATTATTGACAACAAATTGTATGTTCTTACCTGAAACAAAAAAATAAATAATTTAGGTCTAAATTATATTGAAATAATATAATATGTAAAATATGTATAATATGTTTCATGATTAATTTGTAGCAAATGTTATTTGTATTCTTTGTAATATAAAGGCGCATTTCCACTATATGCGTGTACGTGCATAAAATATATACTTTTCTGTGATTGGTTGGTATACATGGTAAGATTTTGGTATACCATAAAGTTTAAACGTTCTTACCACATATTATATAACCATGATACCATGAAGTTAAATCTAGTTCAACTATTTCCGTCTTAATGGTCTAATTTGAGTGACAGTAACAACCACAATTTTTTTTATCTATTCGGAATGAAACGCAAGATGGGTATAAAACAATATTAACTGTGCTTACCGGAGTATTTTTCAAGAAGAGCGTGTATGTACAACTGCTACAACCATATTATAATATATGTGCGTGTAAAATAAACGTGTACGTACACGCAAATAATCCAGTGGAAACCTACCGTAATATATTATCTTATATAACTAAATAAGCACAAAATAGTCAGTTAATAGAAAAACGAGAATATTTTTACTATCTGCAGGTTTGACCAACTCAAAGTTCATATTTTGATTAAAGACATTAAAATATTGAATATTAAATAATAAAAAATAATATAATAATAATAATAATATAATAATATTTTATATTTAATATTAATATACAAAATATTTTGTAGATTAATTCATAATTTTTTTAATTTTAATACTAAAGTCTTGAAAATATTATAAAATATTCCTCATTAGTTCTTCTTACGGAAATAATAAAAAAAAAGTTTAGCATAAATCCATATTTTTTATGAACGTTTGTGGTTTAAATTTTTATGAAATTCTATATTCAACTTATAATAACAATTTCTCTTTAAACATATTTTGTTTTTTTTTTCGTAATTTATCAAAAATTAATCAAAAAAACTGAAAAAAAATGAATCTTTACTTAAATTATTATTTTCAATAAGCTACATAATTTTTATAATATTATTAAAGAATTAATATATTATAGTGTATTATATTATTTCTACCATAAACATTAAACATATTGCACAATAATTTTGTATTGACTATGATACACTGAGAAATATATATATTATATAAATATATAGGTATTTGTTATTATGATATATAGAACTATTGTGCTTCACGCAATTACTATTTGTTCAGCATTTATGTACCATTTTATTTTTGTCTATGCTGTATAGAATATAGTTATTATTTTTACAAGGGACACTCGTAATTTAATGTATTATTTAAAAAAATAAAATGTATATTATTAAATAAATTAAAGTGTATTGAGCACTATATATTTGTGTTGGTAAAGTTTACAACAATTGACTGTCGAGGATAATGAGAGCGGTACTATGTCACAAGAATCGTTTCGTACACATGATATAATGCGTAGTGCGACCTCTCTACTGCAGGTTTACGACTACGATAATTCTCTACATCTACAATAAAAACCACTAGGGAACAAAATGCGAATTTCCCGGTTTTCGAAAGAGGTTTTTAATTAAAAACCCACGTTACGCGAAAAACACAATTAAGGGCAGGATGAGGATGTGTACATATCGGTCACGTTCATTCCGGACCCATGGTTTGTCTTCGTCGACTATACCAACAACTACTCTGACGGAATACTTTTTCCCGACGTTCCCCGCATTGATCAAAAGTACTTAATGCATCTCGTATATCATCATCTATGTCCAACGCGGTATATCTATATACCATGTTAATATATTTGGTCGTTTTTGGTTCGTTAAGTGGAAAACGCATAAACCAGGCCAGGTGATGATTATTAAAGGTTGGCAGAAGACCTACTACGTGTATTGTTTTTGAGAGAAACGAATAATTGAAGTACGCCACAACATATGGTACCGCGTTATTGGTTTATAACACGCGGTATTCGGAATTATATAGGTACCAATAATATAACATTCTACATAATATGCGTAATATAATTATATACCTTCTCGCCATTGCATACTCGCCACGCTGACACGCACTCACGCGCACATCGTCTTAATCACATTAATCGCCCCCTTCCTCGATTATTGCCATAACGGACAATTATTATATTATAATAATACGCGAGTCAAATCGTTATCGAAATCACATAGCAATATAGCATATACGTATAATCATATAATAATATGGTAGGTATGTTCGCGAGTCGGCCGTTCCGCACGCATAGGAAATTCGAAATATTATCACGCTCGTGAGGAGATTTCAGTTGATTAAATAAACGACGACACGACATTTCGGAAGCGTCGACCCTCGTCAGAACGTTGTTCGCGGAAAACAACTGTACGACCTGTGTATTATTCGAGATCACCGTATGCCTATATTATAGTAACATGGTATAGTATTTTTATCGGAATACTCGTATAACCATCAGCTGTACGCACAATAATATCACGGTATCGATGGTTACCATGTGATAACAATATGATATATGATGTTACGGAATGACTTGCAGCGCATCAATCTTCAATCAATCGCCCATTTCCTTCGCAGTTACTGCAAACACTGTAGATACACTCCATTATTATGATATCGACATCCAATATTTGCGTGATTTACGGTATGTGTGGAACAAAATAATATACGAATATCTCACAATTTGAGCTATATATACCTACTCACTAGAGTAGAGAACCTCATTCATTTTTATTTTTAAAGTAAGCCCACAGCTCATAGATGACCTTAGTATTTAGCGGGACAACTAAGTTTTCTAAATTCAAAAATAAATGAAAGACTTAACGAGGTACGTATATGTTTTTTAAAGTTTTTCTGTACCTACCTGGTTTTATCCAAATCTGATCTTGTGAAAATATAATTTTACAAAGAATCACGGAAAGTTCAATATTTTAATATCTACAATATAAAATATTTTATTTCCGGACGACTTCGTCAAAAACACCGCCTAGTCGATCAATGTCATCGTCGGAAAGCAGTTATTTTATTTATTTATTTTTTTTTTTTTACCACCACGAACGTTATTCGCACGTCACATGTGGAATCGAAGCGATTTCGTTGAAACGATATTTTTTGGTTCTAGAAAAGAAACAATAGTAACATTATACTCGTTTATATAAATTCGGGTCAAAACGACAATATAGCATTTTCGTCGAACATCTGTCGTCACAGTCCTCACCACCGCTAGCATCACTATCGCACGTCCTGGTCGGTTCGATTTGCCAAAATGTATCTTATGCGGAGTCTTAGGACAACGAAATTACACGCACACACGAGTATACGGCGATATTGGTATTTGTAGTCATGTGTTGGTGTATATGCCGGCGACGATCAACAGCCTGCAGTCGTCGCAGCACGTAACTCGCGACCCTTCGAAAACAACACGCCACTATTTATACTCTGGATGTGACCTACATAACTATAATATATATAAGCCGTTTATATATAAGAGGGGTGACAGAGAGAAAACGAAGAGGAAGAAGGACTTTTGAGAGAGCAATGGAGAATAGTAATTTACGAGTTGAGTTCAGAGTTCTGTATAGTTCTATACCAATCTAGACCGCAAATGGTCGTACCTTCCGTATGTCTGTCTGCTTGTGAATATATTACATAGTATTCGTATAACGCGATAAGAACGCCGAACAGACCTATTGTAAATGGATTACTTATCGTGACGTGTTGTCTAGCGTTTGGCATCACTGAGAATACAGTTCAATTCTATCCCTATTATAGTATAATATTTATAATTCCATTGTAACAAAAATTATTTTTTAACAACGAGTGTATCGTATTTAAAAGTGTTCTTAGACTTCTCTGGCACTCAAGTTTTCTACGTAACAATAATTCAATCACCTTTGAACACGAAAAATCTTCACGATTTAATCCGTATAGAAAGTGCAGATAAATCGATGGTCTATCCTTAAAAGTTGAAGGAGGCAAGTGTTTTTAATTATTTCGTCGATGATGCAAACATCAAGCAAAAAAAAAACTATACAATAAAATAATATCACATCGAATTGATCTGATCATCAGTGGAGATTTAAAACTACAGGAATGGATAGCGATAATAATGTGTAGAGTAAGCAAATGTAATAACTACTTATTGGTTAATTGTTTAAGATTGATTGTTAAATAACGATGGAATAAGCAATACACATTTGATATATTATATAAGAGTGAAATTTTATTTTTTTATTATTATTATTAAATAAAATTATTTGATCCATAAACAACAAGCAACCAATAAAAAATTACTTTTATAATAAAATATCATCAAAACTATACAATATCGAACTCAACCAGTGTGTATTTTATCAGTAGCACTATGGTGATTATCGCATATTAATATTGTGAAAATCGAAGGACATAGGTCGATCTCGTTAAATTTTTAATAAACCACCACCGCGTTCTATATATATATATATATATATATTTATATATGTATCGTCGTTAATGGATCTGCACATATTATATTACATCGTTACATATATTTTGTACAAAATATTATTATGCATGCGCTTTACACGTATACCATAATATGTTACATTAAATTATCGAATAGTGGTTGCGATCACGTATACGTCACATAATAATAGTTTTCTCGCAATATGTTCGAACAATATTTTAATATAATATACATCAAGTTGTATAGTACGTAACATAATAATAATAATAATAATAATATTACAAAATACCTACTACACTATTGATAATTAATAATTCGATAAGACTGACGAAGTTATAATAAATAATAATCTAATAAACATTAGATATATAGTATATATATATATTTTTTTATTTATTTATTATGATTACCTATTTTATATTATTATAATAATGACAACGGTTTGGGCAAGCGATCTGTATAACGTATTATAACGGTGACGAATAATCAACAAACGATAGTTTGCTATAAACGGTCATCGGTGTTGTCGAAATATATACCACCGCGGGCTAATCGACGACCGAAAAGCTCAATCCTATTGCCTAAAAAGCGATAATAATATCATTACAATATTTGTATTATGAATGGAATAATATTCCGGAATAGGTCAACACTCCGAGCCATATATTATTATCACATAATATATCCACCTACAGTAACAGCGATACCGATAAATTTCGGTCGAATTCCAAATATAATGTTACACGTCGTATTATACGATAAAATAAATAATTGGGATGTGCCGACCGGCGTGTATAATGTATTATGGTGACACCTCTTCGCGCAACTGCAAAACGAAAATAATATAAAACGTACACTATACTATTATTATTTATAATAGGTACACGACGCTAATTAGAAATCGCAACCAATTTATTATAATACAATATTATATAACCTATTTACTTCATATTTCACTCTCGCGACACGAAAGGCTATGGTAAATTAATTTTAAACAGACGTTTAAGAATACATCAACTCACTTGTAATTTCCGCTCCACGTTAAATAGCGGGACACAATTGCAGCACGATTTGAGCTGTTAAAACGTTTATATTATTATGTACCTTGCCTATATAGTAGTAAAATATAAATTGACGTTTTCCGATTTAATTTGTAAACTGTTGTGCGATATCATAACGTAGGTGCACATACGATATTGAGAAATTTGATTAATTTAACGACTGCAAATTAAGCGTAAAAGTATTCAAGCGAAAAGTCACGTTTACCCTAATGAAAAGTTGATAATTTATCAGTAAAACACTTTATATATATATAACCTGGCTCAAAAAATACTATTTTAATAATAAACATAAAATATATTGAAACCCTGTTACCTATATGATTGTATCGATATTTTTTTTTTGAAATGGATTCTACACATAAAAAAAACCTTTTAGAATAATAAGTTTACCTGTTCATTGAATGCACTATACCTTTGAAAAATGCATTTAAATCAGTTTAGAATGAATTTAATATTATTAAAAATACCTACATACATTTTAAAAATATAAAAAGTATCAAGTTATGATAACTTATTGAAAAGAAAAACGTAATAATTTTTATGTTTATATTATTTTATTCGACTAAAAAAAATGAAAATTTGATTTTCTTAGGAAGCTTCTTACAAATCATAAAAAACATACTAACCTGCTAATCTGCATAAAATAAAAAACAAATTCATAAAATATAACATGAAAAATATAAATATAAATTGACGGAGATAATATTTTATAAAACACTATACCTAGTAGTTAATAATAAAGAAAAATTACCTAACTTAAAAAAAAACAAATATCAAAATTTCAAAATATACTAAATTAAATAAAAAAATCATTGTTACCTATAATAATAGTCAATACAATATGTGCTAGATAATCTGTAATTTCTTACGATAAGCTAAAAATATAATTGTCCTACAATAGTACAATTAATATTTTACATAACTTTTATAATAACTATATTTGGACGATTTCTTCGATCATGACATGGACGATTTTATGTATAATACCCACACAAATATTTCAATAAAATATTATAATAATTTAAAATGTTTTTTTAAGAAATCCAATTTTTTTACCTGATGCACTACAGTACAGATTCAACGGCAGTATTATTATAATACAAGTTACAACTTATTCGCGCGAATATTGTGATAAAAGATAGTTATTCAGAAAGTTATACATTATTCCTCGAAATTCGTCGTGTAATCGAAAAACTACTTAGCATCGTAATACATACACACAATGTGACATTAAAGCACCATCCTATTCCAAGCCATTCTTTCGACCTCGCAATATGTGCAGCACTATTGTAATAATAATAATAATATGTGTAATATATAACAATTTCATGATGTATTGTAATGTCATGACATTTGGTTGGCACACGCGTAACAAGCGTAACACGTGAAATCGATTTACGCCGATCGCAACTTCCACAGAGTTCGAGAGAGGGGGTGTGGGGAGACGGTCGTCAGAAGACGGGGTGTTCCCGCAGTCGGTGAGCTTTACACACCACGCGCCCACTGGTATAACATGACGGCGCGGACGGGCGACTTGCTGTCGGAAATCGATAGTGCGCGTATTATACGGGAGACGGACACGCGTTTCCGGAAAATCAGACGAGGAACATTTGATTCTGATCTGTTTTCGGGATGACCGCAAAGGCGAGCGAAAGCTGTAGCGGAGTAAACTCAGCGATACTAATCGGCAGGACGAGATAACGCCAGACCACAAATCCGTGAGATATCCGATCGCGCGGTTAATCGTCATTCTATATATTATATCGTTTGCGTTCAACTATATCGCAATAACGTCAAGTACATGTAAATAAAACTTATAATAAACGCTCTATAATAATTACTATTGTAAAAGTCGGTCGAATAGAAATGTGAGTAATTACTAACGATTTAACCGAAAATTTTAGTGAGAAAAATAAAATATAGTGTTAAACAACTACCAAATGCATATTTATTATAATATGTTCAATCTATTTTTATAAATAAAGTCCTTTAGATAAAACGGTGTTCGATTGTAATATTGACATTATTTTAAAAATCCGAATAGTTAATATCGTGCGATGCTCATGGGGTGGACAAATTCTAAGCACGAAGACAGCACACTGGTGGTGAGCGAATGCAATCGTCACTATGAACAACCATTGTAAAACTAACCGCTGTACGAGTCACGTCATTAAAATAATATGTGCGTTGTATCAAACCACCGAAAAAAAAAAAACAATCATATAAACTGGGTGCGTCAGATAACCACGCGTGTGGATAAACAAATTAAATTTCCATCGTTATTATTATTATTATATTCTAGATAATATTATTCGGCACGGACGTGTGTTATTAAACAAATGAGCGGGTGAACTATATATATGTTCGCACATTGTACACACTTACGATCACGCTTTGCGTCCAAATGCGTACTCGAACGTATTATGTGTTATAAATTATAATAATTATATCATATATTGTAATAATTATTAACGACACGCGACGTACGAAATGGATTCTTCCATAACAATAGGTTTGTGACACACATCGTGACGATCATGATTTCGTGCAAAATAACAACGAGATGTAAATCTATTAACTTCAAATTTCAATACGATATCGTGCTTTTAAAAATAGTCTAATACAACAGTATAGGTAGTATTGAATTTTAGACTCTTAGTGAAATAATAAATGTATTAATTTTATAATATTATAATAATTTATTTTGATATTTATTTTTATTTTTATCTTTCATCGATTTTTGAACGGGAACAATGCTTCAATCTTCAAATTATTCAGTAGTTTTGTATTGAAAAACTTAGGAAATTTTAAACGAAACACATCAAAAATATATTATTTGATCGATTGTTAAGAACGATTAATAGCTTCACATTTTACCATTATTTTTGGTTAGCTAATACGCGAAATTAGGTAAGACAGAAGACTTTATATAGGTAACTTATTTAATTTAAGATTTAAAAACCTTATAGACTAAAATATTATTTGCTTCAACAACGGCGAAATTGAGACGATATCGATTTATAATTTCAAATCAATTGCTGAAAAATTCACGCACTCCATACAGGACTTATCTGCCAGACAACTGTAACTCGTATACAACTCTCCATGACAGAAAAAATCGGGTTATGAAAAAAAAACCGCATTTATGTACAGGCACTTACCACGGCCGTAAATCCGAATGAATAGCGAAAACACCTGGTGAATTATTCCATGATGATCGGGCGTAGTGGCCTGCAGGGAGGGTGGTGGATTACAGTGAAGCTCTCGACGATGGTTTTTCGGCGACGGTTTTCCGTCAATCAATAACAATGGTTGACGGTGGCGGCATTGGAAGTATACTATTATCGTTATATTGGTAGCGTTCCACTGATCCGATTAATAGAACAATGATAATAGTAATAATAGTACCAAATAATAATAATAACAACATTAATCGGTTTGAACGTCTCTCTAATTAACGCGGTCGTGCCCGGCAGACGTCTGCGACGAGCGAAAAGCAGCTTTGTCACTATGTATTTATATATATATATATATATATATAAATGTGATGCATATATATATGCACATTTTCTGTCGTATATTTATTCGCAATCGCCAATGTGCTCCGCGTGCGTATACGCAACGGAAACCGCAGAGCGGATTTTGTCGGGACTTAGAGTCTTGCGGTCCGCGGGGAACCCTAAAGTTGTAAGCCGATATAGAGGGATATACTTTGTACTTAGGAGTGCGCTACAGATCTCCGCCCGTCACCGGGCGCTGGTCTCGCAAACGAGCACACGCGTTTTTACCGAGTACCGATCGTTCTCTGCCAACCAAAATCCATCGACCCGTTCACGTTGATTCACGCGACATTGCGATAGTCCCGCGTGATTCCAAACTATGCACGTCGTTTCGTTAGGTATAATTAAACGAGCGAGCTACTATTTATACGGAGACACTGCTTCGTTATAAATTTTTCATAATATATCCATTATCCAGTCAACCGTGGACAGTTAATAGTACAGTTTAAAATGTACGATAGTATGGTATTAAAATTTCAATTACCAGATATCACCACAGCTGGTATTTGAATTCTCACAACTCCGATTGGAAAAATCAACGAGAAAACATTTTGAGGTTACAGTATAATGCTAGCACGTATATTGTGTGTACAGTAAAACCTTTCTATAACGGAATCGCTTGGGACCAACAGATTTTCTTGTTATAAAGTGTTTTCATAGTAAAGGTTAAAAAAGCTACTATAGTTTAACGTAGATTTTAGAAATCGTCAGTTATATGAAAAGGATTCAGTTTTATAAAGGCCCGTTATAGCGAGGTATTAATGTATATATTATACACACGTCAATTGCTTTACTCGGGAAAAAATGAATCTGACAATTTGGATTTGACATGTCACTTGATTATGAAAACAATAAAATTCGCACACTAGATATACCTATATAGTTTATTGCCTACTTGTCAAAATTGAAATCTACTGACGATAAAAAAAAAAACAATTCGCATGACTGGTCTTATCGATTTGGCTTTTAAAACGAAGTTTAGACGAATAATAAAAAAAAATACACACATATAACCAGATACAAAAGAATATGAACAAAGTGAAAAAGTAATAATAGTTTGTAAAATTATTCACCAAAGCTATTATTGATTTTACTCACAAAGATTAAAAAAAATTTTATTCCAAAATAAAACAATATACGTAATAGTATAAAAATATGGAATATGATTATGGCAAACGAATAAATAATAATATACCTATAAAATATTAAACCAGAGAATACGAATAAAGTGACTATTATTAAACCATCAGTAATGATATTATGATAATGCGTATAATATAAAAAAATATGCGATTCTGGCGTTTTCGGCGAGTCGAAACAACAGCAGGTGTTCGAATACCGTCGTACGTAGTTGTATTGACTGGGATACCAGTTTCGAGAATGAAAACGTGTAATATGTATAATGTGTATTGCTATTGCCGTTCAATGGCAATGGTTTTGGCCTTTTTATTTTTTAAATGTTTAGGTGATGGACAGTGACGCAAGTCGCAATGATTATCTGTCGGTACGGCAATCTCATAGGGATTTGTGTGCACCGACCTACCGTCGTACTCTATCTACAGTCTACACTGACGATGAATACTGTCTAACAATTATTAAATGTTATGTACAATAAATTATTATAATATATTCAAAATACAATTATAATTATAATAAAATTATAGTATATGTGATCAGTTTATAGGTACATCACCAAAAACGGTGTGATGTTAGAATACATTAAAATATATATAGCGCGTTTTGGGGGTGTGTACGCGTGGAGACTTATCCCCCACGGTCTCATGCAAATCGGCCATGGTGGAACGTTTGAGTGTTGTGTCAACAGAGCACCACACACACACATGCACACAATAGGTTCTGAATTCACAATTCAAATTCATGAATTGGGAATCGGTAACTGGAAATGAAGTCTACCGACGATAATTAAGCTCCTGTTAAATTGCGTTGTAAAATGTTCGTAATTTTGGCTAAGTTCTCATTCCCAGTCCCATACAACCGTACTGTACCTTCCGTCCACCAGAGCTGCAATCTCATTGTGTGCGCGTATCACATCCACCGCCTTCGCAATACTATAGTAACCCCCTCCCACAAAAACGGGTATTTTCCCTATTGATACGCCCTTTTGAATGCGACGATACGATGTGTTGTTATCGTTTGACCCGACCGACGGTCGGACGTCGACTGACGACTATATACGTGCCCGAGGATTTCGTTTACCCTCCGCCCTGTGCAACCTACGACCAATGATCGAGAATGAACCCCTCAGCACCAACTCTTGCCCACCTTGTCCTGTCGACTTTCTGTGTATATATATATCACCACTAGCCATATAAATATATATATATGTGCGTTGTAATAATATAAGTATATGTCGGAAATTAAAAAAAAAAAATATATAAAAACGAAAAAACCGATATGAAAGTTTTTTCTCAATCGTACGTTATAAATCATGCACGCTGTTTGCTGTTACGGTTTCGGCAAGATTAAAAATAATAATAATAAAAACATAAATTAAGAACGTGCAAAACGGAACTGCAGTGAATGTATATACATGTAATATTACGAGTTGCCGGTGTATTATTATAATTTGTTTTGTTCATAACATGTTTTATTTTTATTCTGTAAAAATAATATTCCGTATTATATTCTAGAGCGATTAAAATCGTTTTACTGAAAGCTCCGCTTCGCTTAAAAGTATTGTCTAGTAACTAGTTAACCGTATTCTATACTAATTATACATAATATATGCATGTTATATATGTAATAATTATAATAGTTTGATACAAAAACTCAAAAGGATAACAACAAAATATTATAAAACATAATATAGCAATTTATTATAATTTAGTTCTATTACAATATGTAAAATATACTGCAGAATACCTACATTTAAAATTACGTTCCTATTCGTATTAATGTTACCTATTAATAACTAAAATAAAGAAACATAAATCGATACTGCAATATTGTATTTGAGTGAAAAAACAAAGGAATTTAATAAATATTTAATTTTGTGGTAATTATTAGGTAAGTGTTAATTATTTGAAGTGTGACTTATATTACCACAAAATGGCTAAATAGGTATATACACATTTAACCAATAATCAGTATGTATGTGTGTTAAAAACATGGGGTTCAACGGACTAGCTCCTGTCAAAGCTGCAGTGGCATAATCACGTGTGGGAGGTAAAATGGATTATTATATAGTCACAGATGGTTATTTTTTTATGGTAAATCGATTAGTTTTGAAAATTAATAGTGTCCATTATTATAATATTATGAGATAATAATAGAGTAAAAATCTACAGTAAAATCGTTATTTCAAATTTATAAACGAGTATTTAAACTTTTTATCTGTTCACTAATATTTTTTAAAACATAGCACGAGCTGTTTTGGCACTTTACATTATAGATTATAACTATTTAAAATTCCTGTACACATTTTAGAAATAAATACCATAAATACTGATAAAAATGATCTCCGAATGACAGTTTCAAGATGATGTTCAACAAATTAATAGTTGGATCGTTCACTATAATATATTATTACATCGAAAAATAACAAGGCTGGGCAAGTTAATGATTTTTTTTTAACTCAGTTAAATTAAGTTAATATGCATCAATAAGAAAAAGTTAAAAGTTAAAAGTTAATACACATTTTTTTTTAACTTTTTATGAAGTTAAAAAAAAGTTATTTTATTTTATTCCTTAGTTTACTTTATTTCTTATCAACACACAACTAAATTATAGAATATAATGCTTATACTTCATACAACATACAGTAATTATATAGTACGACGTGTTTTATTTAATTTTTTTTTCGTTTCGTTTTCTAAATAAATTCATAATAAAATATTTTTTGACATGAAAACGACTGAAATAGTGAATTAATTAACTTAACTTATTTCTTAAAATGAAAAATGAATTCGTTAATTTTACGTTAATTAAAAAATAAATTTATTAGTTAATAGTTAAGTTAATAAGTTAAAATTAACTTAACTTTTAACTTATTAACTCGTTAATGCCCAGCCTTGAAAAATAATATAGCTATATATCATTATAATTTATAATATATAAGTTAATTTAGCCAAATAATAGGTACTTAACTCGGTGAAGTGTATTCCTGAAGTGAATTTTTTCCACTCTGAACTTCAGGGTGAACAAAAAGGGTTAGGTATTGACTAATATGTTATACCTCCTGTACTCGAATCTGACTTTCATTACGTTACCTCTCCACCGCCGTCAATCGTTGCGGGCAAACTATCGGTCGATAGAACTATAGTCTCGAAACGGACGTGGAGCTCTGGTCTCCATAGTATTTTCAGTCTAATGTCGGTCGATTTCTGGTTAGAAAGTTGGTACATCGTATACACGGTGATAATTGTATTAAAAAAAATAATGTCATATAATATTTTAAACATTTTGTTAATCATGGACATAGTGCGAGCAGTTAACAGAGTGCATATGTTATGCAAAACAATAATAATTGATTTGTTGTTCATTCTAAAACGAAAAACATTAACTGGTGGGCAATAAATTATGGCTATAAGGTATATCATATTATTATATCATCAGTTATTTTTGATCGTTTGTCGTTATTTATTATTTATCGAGTAATATGCCATGTAACCCAATATTATATGGTAGCAGTAAGTTAATTCATCAAAGCTTTTACAGTAATCATTGTTGCTCGTGAATATCACATATTTTCATTATCAGTGTTGACTAAAAATACAATACAATGTTAAATTATTTCCGATACGCGAGTCGGGTTACACCTATCCAGTCGAGCGCGCAGCGATAGAGAATAGGGAACGATTGTTATGAGAAGCTACTTTTAGAAGCAAATGTAATTAAATCCTTTATATAATACCTACGTCACCATGGCAGAACGCAGTTCTTTCCGGAGGTGACGACGAATAAGGTCAACACAAATACAATTATATTACACCCATACAGGACTGTCTGGCGAACTGTTATCAAAACTATTGATGGGTAGAATATTAACTATATACATTATCAGCTCCTGAGTAATATATAATGACATTACTGGTTATAGTAGTAATCTCCAAGACCATCGTGAAATTGCTGATTTTAAGAGAGTATCCGTCAATAGATTATGATAATTTTGTACATAGAGTAATTGAATTTAACCAACTTCGCTATAAGATCAGTGTTTTGTAAATATTACCTTCTTTAACAAAATATTGTTTGGAGATTTAAAATCACCTTTGTAGGGTGGTTCAGATAAATTTCAAAGTTCCAACTTGCTAAACTAAGTATACATTTATATCCATCATCCCGTCTTTCTTATAAAACTGTTTGCCTTATCCTATCGTATTTAATCCATCTCGAACATCTTTTAGGACTCTCGATTTGAAATTAATTCTACTCTGTCATTAATATAAGTCGTGTTATATTGTCTAGTAAACTATATATATATATATATACAACATAAATAATACCTTTACTGCATATACTCGTATATATGGTTTAAAATTAAGTATAAAACAGTTAAAATTAAATATGACATACAATATAGTAAATAGGTATGTATTTATGATATTATTTATTAGTTTAGACATATAATTTAATAATAATTTAATAACTAATATGCGGTAATTTTTCTATTATTTATTAATTCTTCTATTTGTATATTATATATTTTTGTATTGGGTATTCATTAATTATATTAATTTATAACAGTCAAAGGCAAGCTGATAATATTCAATAATACAATTCAGATTACTAAATAAAAACAATAAAAACAAATAAACAACATGATAAAGAGAAAATAATAATTTACTGGATTTTAAATTTTTACGTGATATATAATTTACACAATGCAAAAGGATCTTACCCCCTCCCCAAAAGAAAAATGTATACATGTTTATAATTGGATGTGAAAAAAAATTACAGACATACAAAATCGTCGGAGGATGTTTAGATATATTTTTTATAATATTTAAATTGTTAAATATATCTGCTTGATCCGTTTAGTAGTTTAACATATTATTATTTTTTATTTTAAAGTGATGAAAATCTAATGTATACGTTATACATTTTTAAAAGTATAATATATATATATATATAGTACATACTATATATATATATATATATCGTATATCTCTATAAAATAAGAAAAACAACTTTTTCCATTGTGAAGTAAAGTATTTAAGGTCAAAAGAAACAAGAGCAGATCATGAAAGGATCATGATAAAAAATCTCAACCGACAACAGTTCGACAATAAACACATGCAAATTTGATAAAAGTAATGTTCGAAATATTTAAAATAATTAATTACAAAAATAGCGCGAAATGAAAACAAAATCACTGTAGATTTAAAAAAAAGACATTTTGAATATTGTAGTTTTTTCATTAGTATTTTTCAACTATGAGAATAAATTATGTTATACGATTGACCTAAAAACAAAACTATAACACTAAACAGATTTTTTTTTGTTTCCATGACCGAGTTGCAAATATAACATAAAATGTTTTTTTTATACTATAATATAATATACATACCACAACGATGGACGTCATAAAAATGTCTTGTCATTGACAGACAAACATCGAGTACAGCCATACACATTTTTGAATAAACATCGAAGTAAGTTGAATATGAAAAATATTAGGTACCTAATATAAGTAGTTTTATTTGTTTTAAAAAAAAGAACAATTTTCAGCAAGCTACACACAGTACTACAGTAGCATTTTATATAAAAGACAATGGAATCATCCAGATGGCCTACACAAACAAATCAACAAAACTATATTGACCTAGGCCTACAAGCAAAATATACCCAAACTATCGAAACGAAATAGTATACAACATTCAAAGTCAATTGCATTGAAACAAAATCTGCTTTTCATTTGTTGTTTTTATAGCTTTTAGAAAAATAGTGTGATATATTACATAATATTATGTTATAATTAAAATATATTATAGTATTTAAATATTACACTTTAAAATGTGTCCAAATTTTTTTAATTCGAAGAATTAATGAAGAACAAGGTAAACTCATAAAAATGTCATCTAATGATTAATATATATATTTTTTTAATTAATACGCGTCACAAAAAATAGCAATCACGTACCTATTGCATTTAGTAAATCATAGGACCAGAATTATAAAAATTAATATGTACTAACATTCGTTCTATATATTTTGGTTTAAGTTCTCATATAGTAGTATTGTTAAATATTGTTATATTGTTAGGTTGAAAAGGATTAAGGACCGGACGATATAAGCGAGTATCATAAAAAAGCATTTATTAGCGAGGAAGAATCGTTAAATTTGTTCACCCAATGTCTTATATTATTACATGCACTTATACATAGTTTTCAGCTTTCTGTAAAAGTTAAAAAGATTACTTATATCACACCACAATAAAATAATGTTATTGGAAAACTTTATCACCATTGAAAAAGTAACGTGACAATACTAAAACTTGGAAATATAATAAATATATATACACAGACATACAGTCTTATTTTATTCGCATAGTAAGTAATACTTCCGTTTAATGCAATGATAATAATATTATGACTACCTAATACCTTATAACTTTAATATATTAATATAGGTTATAATATTTTATTACCATTAGGTATAAGACAAAATAAACTCGTTTTAATCACCCAGAACGATAATTGTATACTTCCGAGATCCAGCAAAAATAATATCATTGGCTTACACATGTATCCGGTAAAGCGCTACTATCCTCTATTGTAATTCCACAGCTACCGTTGAATACGAGTAAAAACTCAAAAATATATAAATTCGTTGCTAAAATCGCAACAATTCGGAAAAGGGTAAAAATCAGGCGGTCAAGGTCAGATGTTTAGAATGACGAAAAATCCGTAAGTCTATGTTTTCAGGTATAATTTATTATAGAAACGAATACAAGGATGCTCGTGATGTGGATCGAACGAGAGAGAGATAAAGATAGCGAGAGGTCAAAACCCGTTTCAAACGATTCTGTGTAATGTCCGCGGCGGCGGCGGCGGTGTCCCAGGAGAATTTTGGCGTTCGCGTATCTATAAATCTACAAAAGGCGGGTTTGACGGCAGGGGATATAACACGGGGAGGGAGTGGCAACTGGTGTGGCACAACGGTGGTAATTTGTCATTATTTTCGGTGATCGATTCCGCTGCAGCATCAGCGGTGTGTATAAAGGTGTATATATATAGGATTTTTGCGATTTTTTTCTCGATATATTATTACAGTTATTATTATTACTATTGTTATCGCTGCCATCCGTTAGCCGAATAGTAAAATAGTATCGTTTTTATAGGTGCCGCTGAGGTACTGCCGGGAGGGGTGAAAAAATTAACTCTTTACCCTGCTCTGGCCTTGCCTTATCCGCGCATCGCAATTCGAGCGACGAACCCACCTACACGCTGCACCAAAATAGGGGTGCGGCGGCGGCGGCGGCGGCATTATTTTAAGCAACCGGCTTGGAATAAGCTCACCGCCCACCGTACGTTTGCCGTCAATAAATAACCCATTATTCTCTGGTTAATTATTATTCATAATACTTAGGGAGGTCGCGTGTGGTGTGGTGGTGTGGGGCAAGAGAGGAGGAGAAGGGCACACATCCGCAAACAGCCGCGTGTACAACAATGCGAGGGTGTTGGACTCTGCAGTATGTGTGTGTGTGTGTGTCGGGTCGTGAAATATGAACCGGAGACACTTTGTTCTAAAATCATGAATAGATATAGAGACAAATAATCTGGGTAGTCGTCGTTTGTTCGATCTTCTCGGAAGACGCACGATCGCGTTGTATTATGATAATGCGACATTATATTATAATAATATATTGTATTGTACAGCGGCTATACTTAGCTTGATATTATTTTGTCTTCCGGTTCCGTGGTCGTTTCTTCGATGCGACGTTAACACGCAGGTCAGTCGAATGTGCTATTTATAATGTGCTGCTTGATATTATTATAATATAACTCAATTGACGACCGCTGTAAGCCGACATATACGTACACCATCGTTGGGCCATGATATAACAGGATTATTTTTTTCACGCCAAAATTTTTAGACGACGATTTTCGATGAGATAAATGTTCGCGTTTTTTGTTGCAATAATCGTGTGATAATAGACTAAGAAAACTTGATGATATTATAGTATTATTATTATCGTCAACTGCAGGCGACGTTTTTCATTCTGATTCTTCTTCGTGTCACGATATATTTTATGATGCAACTTTACTTACAAACAAATAATATACGCAGTGTCTCCTTCCCAAAGATTGTGCACATATAAACAAACGAAAACACAGGTGTCATGCAATATACGTAAATACATTTTGATCAACACGAGAAAATAACAGTGATTTGTTTATTTTTTTTCTTATTATTATAATAGAAAATGAAAACGCAAATAAATAAAATGGAACCTCGTCAAACTTCACTACCTATATGGTAAATAATATGTATTGTCTCATGAAATAATAATAAATAAAAAAAAAAATATTCGTATTTATTTTCGATTTGTCATGTCAATGTGTATTATTAGAACGCATGCGACGCGGAAACGTAAATATATATATATATATACACTATATCACCATTCTATTTGAAATCAATACAGTGTTATACGGTTCATAAAAAAAAAAGTTTTGACACTCAAACTGACAGTTTATAGAGAGATTTTTTTGTTATTTTTCCGGATGTGGATACATAGGAGAGGCTAGCACGTATACTTTCGAATATAAGCAATCTACGTGCTACAGAAACTGTCAAGTCTAGAAGCGGATATAACGTTACTTACAAGTTTTTAACGGATATACGCGAATAAAAAGAATGCAGTGACACAGTATAAAAGTCGTATATACACAGTACCTTTACACACTTTACACAAACACACAAATGGTACACTGTTCGAAACTGATCCCTGGTAATGACTCGAAAACACGATGTCATAAAAACGATTCTACAATATTATTAGGCGAGTATATAAAAAAATAATAACTCTTATACATATTATAAAGGTAGTCCCTGTAGAATTCTTATAAGATACATGGTAAGCAACAATAATAATATTATAATATTTGCCATACAGTTTATTTGTCATGTTTTCGATTAAATCTTATATTTAGCCGTATAAAAGCGAATATTGTATAATATCGATTGGAATCTTGCAGTATCAGTACCTACAGTCCATTGTATGATTTTGTTTTTTTCTTGGACGATACAATCTCCGTGAATAAGCATAATATTGTATATACACTTGATCGATTTAAAATATTTCGTTAAACTTATCCATAAAATAATTGATGATTTAAACATATCGAAATTAAAATATGAAAATAAAATTGAGTAAAAATAATTGTGCAATATTTTTTATCTATGGAACATATTGAATTATTGATTTATTGAAGTTCGATTTACAAAAGTGGTAGTGTTTGGAATATTGAGTAAAAAAATGTGTTTAAAATAATAAAATTATTCTCCTCACACAAAACCTAACCTAACATAACGATTCATAAACCTAACAGTTCGGTGTAATATAGTCGATCGTTATAATATCTTTCGACGATATTGTATCGCATAGGAACGGTTACCCATAATATTATAAATTATAATAATTCAAGTGAAAACATATAAAACTATTGCATTAATAATAGGCAATTTAGTGTTAAAGTAGTTTAGTATAAACTGTTTTGTATGGAACTTGAATTCAATTTGGTTCTCGATATTTAATCAATTTCCGTTATTTTTTCAGCACACTTTCAAATCATTGGTTTTTAAAATAAATAAAAAAACACTTAAAGCCGTCACTTTGATTATTGTAAACGAAAAATATAAAAATAATAAAAAGCAAGATAAATAATAGCATTAAAATTTGCTTATAATGTATTCACTTAATGTCTTATATAATATTTATCATCAACTATTATACGAATATTATAATTAACAACAATAATAAAAAAATAAAATATTAATAAAAATACGTGAAGTTTAAAGATTTTTACTGAACTTAGACAGTACAAGTTTGACGTACTAAAATTAATAAAAAAAATTAAATTATTGACATTTTTTAAAACATCTAAAATCAATAAGGACAATTAAATTAATTAATTTAATTAATTTAACAATTAAAGTTTTTAACCCAGGGAATTTACATACTCCAAAATAGTGCTTTTAAATTTGTGTTGTTATCAATTATTGCCTAAAATCAACATTAAGTAGTTTTGGTTGACTTTCACACAGCCAATCGAATACAATAATAAAATATAATATCAGTAATCCAATGCACTTTGACGGAGCACCAAAACACATGTCCACGGACAGCGGTCAACGATATAACAATATGGTCGCTAAATAAAGTCACAGAGTCGTAGGTTTTCCGCGGTTCAAATCAAACTTATTTCGCACCCCTTGAAATTCGTAAAATCTGTCAGTTCACGATTGATTACTCTTATTCCGTATTATTACGCGCATAAGTATAAACATTGTATTCTGCTGCAAAGCGATAGCTCACCGGACTCGGAAGAGAATTTTTACTTTGAACGACTGGCCTAATGAAATGAACCACTTAGCGAGCAGGAATTACTTGTCCAACGGTGTACGGCCGGACAATTAAATTAAAGTGGGCCAAAACTATACAGTCGTGCGACTGAATCGTAAATTGACATTATATCGTTTGATCGTAGCAATCGGTACAGTGGAAAAAAAAAATTCTCTGCACTATTCGCGTTGCAACACTTTGTATTTATTGTCAAACGAATGAACTCGAATTAATGGTATTCTTGTATTATATTGAGTGGTACTGAAATTAAAAACAATTTTATAATTGAAAAATAAAAACGAAAGGACGCGCAGAAAAAGTCGAAATCCAATGTCGCGTAGGATTCGCGGGTGATATAATAATAATAATATATTTCGCGCGTATACGGCGAAACTCGCGCACGACTGATAATATTTAAAACCGGCGATTTCGATACTCATCCGCTGTGCCACGAACCATCAGAGCGTAATAATATACAGTCGTCCGATTCGACGAAATATTTTATACGGTAGACGGAATATTTACAAAACTGTGGAAAATTAATATGTAAACACGATTTGATACTGCAAACAGGATAAGGAATAAAAATACAGCTATCGCCTAATCCAAAGGGGATCAAAACTTTGCCGGGATGCAAAACGGGATACAACTGAACAAATACGTTCGGGTACGGCGTCTCTAGAGTTTTGGATAGCCCGCATTGAAAGCAAACTCCTCTGAACAATTGGACCGAATACTTATTATTGTAAAACAGATTTTGTAGGTGCTCGTTATTAATGCGCCCAGACACTGTGTTCGAGTATCCATATTAGATATTGTTCGACGAGAGGTAGGTACGCACGACGTGTTTTTTTTTTCTGCCGAGAAAAGATGTATAGGTACATCGCGATAGTATTATAATATAAAAGATAATGATTCTCGTACGTTTTTGATATTCTTATTACTATAATAATATTATCGTTATTATTATACGTCACGATTATAATTATTAAGGTTTAATCACACGGCGTCTTAGATAGTCAATTATGGGCCGTCCTCGTGTAGTCGTTTTCCAGTATCTTGTTATAAACGAACTCCTCCGGTGTTATCTACCCACGCGTTCGCCCGAAAGGTACGCAAAATGTATATATTATGATAAAATAAACGCCGTTTCAAACGTTACTATAATGTACCTAATGACCTAACCTCGTTGAAGGCGAGCTATAAATTTACCTAAAATCATATAATTTTGACTTCCGACGCGTCAACGAAAACAATAATAAAATCAAACCAGGACAGAATGATTAACTAAACAAGTTCTTATAATATGGTAACACATTTTTGACTACATTTTATATTTTGTATTACTTGTAAACAATTTTGGTTTTGTACGTAAAGCGAAATTAAATAGTAAAACTAAATTTATATGTATTACACGCGAAACAATGAAAATCATCAAAAATACAAATTTCCATAGGAAAATGTGATAAAAAAAAAAAAATGTATTTACATATTTTATTTATATTTTTTCGTCGAATATATTTTTCGGGATTCACAGGGTCGCTTAACGGAAAATAATATAAGCTGGAGTGAATATTTCTTCTTTTACATTTGATAAATACTATCTAAATATTTCAAATGTCATCGCATACATTTTAGCGTATATCAGCGAATATTTTTTTCTTATATATAGCAAGTTAATCCCGTACGACGTTATCCGTGACATATTAAATAATACCCGTAGATCTATCCCATTTTAAACTCCGTCACATATAAGCTACACACATTTTTAACATAGTAATTTTGTCGGTTTTTACCAACAATAAAATTCAATTCTATAAAATTATTTCCAATCATTAAAGCTACGAGTATCGTATATTTTATTTTTCGATTTTAGTTTTTTGTTAGCGAAAAAATTCTCGTGCGAGCCCGTTTTTAAAATTTAAATTTTTAAAAATCCCTTTTTATTGCGTCTCGTCGTTGTGATACGAAGATTCCACGAAAACGTCAAGTCTCTAGCTATCATAGTTTTGGTCGTACGTTGAACAGTCAGGACATTTTTTATGTAAACAGATTTATATAATATGTATCATACGAATTGAACAACGGTATATATATAGCGTATTAGGTATATATAATGCCGGCGTGATAAACGAATTCATATCGTTTCCGTCGTAAATGACGCCGGGCATTTAGGTTCGAAATTAGGATGCCATGGAATGATTTACGGGCCCACAGACATGTCAAGAAAGGTACGTCACTGGGGACCGGAAAAAAAAAATAATATCAAGACAATTTGCCTGAAGTCGTCTGCATACGCATAATATACACGTCTACTTATGGTTCGGAATCGGGATAGTATAGCATAGAAAATCTAAACCGTATCCCAAACACAACGCTTTAACGTCGATCTGTTAGTCTATACGCCCCGCGAGAGAAACGTCATTATTTATATATGCATATATATATATCATAAATCATTTATCTTCTGCTGTGCTCCTCGTAGAAAAAATATACGCAGCGTCAACAGTTACGGGTTTTCCGATAGCTGTTGTATCGCACGTACAATGTGAAATCATCAAACGCTATCGAATTCGATTGTTTTTGTTTTCCTATACTGATTTACAACTATAATACGAAAACGGTCGATCGAAATTTCTACATTTCGACGAATATGAACGGTTATATAGACAGTTATTTTAGTTCATTATTTCGTATACAGCATTTTGTCGAACAGTTAGTAATTATCATATAATTAACTTTAACTAAATATTTCAGTGGATAACTAAAAAGATAGTTGTCACATTATTTCAAAAAAATAAATTTAAATATTATAATGTTCATTTAATTTATCTTTATATTTTATTATTATTATTTTTTTTTTCCTAATAATATTTTCAGACTTAAAGATGAAAATTTGTACTGTACTGATATTTTGGATTTTTTCGCTATGATAAATATATTATACAGTTCAAATAATTATTTCTGTACTACAATATATTCTTACTTCTACTATTATTCTTACTAAAAAAAAACATAAAAATTCAAGATATCAAATAAATAGTATTTTAATTTTCGGCTTATTTAATAATAATTATTCGGAAATTATCATTAATGTTAACACAAAAAAAAAATAATAATAATATATAGTAGGAGTTATTGTTTAGAAGAGATTTAAAACGAACTTACAACGAAAATTAATTTGCTTACGACATTGTAAATGAAATGTAGAAAAAAACTGTGTTATTATTTACATTCTTACACAAAAAATCAAACAATAGTTGAATTAATAGATGAAAAAAAAATCATTCTTGACTCAAGTCCTATTGAAATATGAAAACAAAGCCATTTATTATTTTATTATTATAAAATACGAATGATGCATTTTTTCAAAATATCTGAGATGTTTGAATATTGAATGTGTTTTAATTAAAATATTACTTTTACTCAAAGGTGTTTCCATATAATAATATATTCTGTCTTTTTTGTGTCTATATCATTGTTGCAGTAATTTATAATATTTTAAATACCTACCTACGTTAATATAATATTAAAACATGTTAAATTTATAAAATAAATTATATTTCTAGACATTAAGTGTAGTAGTCTCACAACAAGTATAATCAAACTAAATCATATCACGTCAAAATGAAAACGTCACCGAAACAATTAATATGTATAATCAATATAATATCAGTTTATTCTACATATAACAATAATGTAATACATATTTTATACGACCTAACATAACCTGCTGAAAACTTGGATTTAGTTGGATGGTCAATAATTTACATCTCAGAGGTTAGAATTTTTTTTTTATTTCGGTATTTTGAGGTTGGTGGGGAATGGGGAGTCAGCATTACCTAACTCTATACCGCATTGTTCAAGTTATAATAATTCAGTTCAAACAACATTGGCAATTTAGCTAATTTAATTAATTAATAATTACATTATATAAATATACAGTAAAATCTATACCTCTTTCCGAGAGCCACCACCTTGTCAAATACTGAAAATCTTGCATTTCTCGTTCATCTGCTCTCATCGCCGTTAGGATGTCATATTAGAAATGAAACACGTATAATACTATTTATTATAAAATAGACGAATGGGCAATGGTATAGGGATTTTTGGGGAAAAAAATTCTATTTAAAATTGTTGCCGATAGGTATCTTTATATGAATTAACATTATATGTATTATTATTATTAATATAATTAACGTTAAATAAAACATATTCCTACCCCGGTTTGTGACAATAACAGAAAAAGCGATAAGCCGATATTTTCATAACATCGCACAATCGACTACCTATCAATAATTTATTTTATTACGAAAAATTAACTTATTTCTAAATACTACCTAACCTACGATTCAGTAAAACCGGCTTTGTGTGGGACTATTTACTAACATTACTACATTATTAGATTTTCCAAAATGCAACAATAGAGCAATCTTTATCTCAAACGTAATATTTATTTTTATTGTATTTTAATAATGTAATTTGGGTAAATATGCGCATCTGTTATTTTTATAAGACACCTATTTTAAAGATTATATTTATCTAACTCGTATATATAAATTTTTTTTTATTGCATCATATTAATTATATCATTATCACATTTTATCTTTTATCTAACAGAATTCAATTAAATTATTTCGTACACTTTTAAGTAACTTTGGCAAATTTAATAAATAAAATATGTTTTTGTTGTTGATAAAATAAACATGATCTATCTTCAGATTTACCAAATAATATTTTTTTAACGATAACAATACATGCAATTATATTTCAATTTCCATTTATTTAAAACAAATATTCTATTTTTATAATAGCAGCGATTAGCCACCCTCCCTCGGGATCACATAAACTTTTGGTAGAGGTACCACCCCATCTTGAATTTAGATATTTTCCTCGGTGCTGGTATACTTATATGTGTTACCACCACCTTTGCATCACTTACCTACTTAATAACGTCAGTAATATTTTTGTGTAAACAAGTGCGTGACAGGGTGGTTACGTAAACGGTATCGATTCCCCATTGATATTTCTAGGAAATTGTTTTTAAAACGTCTATGACGACATTCGTTAGACCTCAACATATTTTTTAGTATAATTTATCATGCAGATCCCTTTAAGATAATATTATCAATCGTCTACAGTGTGTAAATTTGACCTAACCAATATGGAAATATTTTTTTTTCACTTATCTATCTCATCATGACACAAAACGCACATACTCACACCTGTTACATGTGATTTTCGGTCACCTTCTTTGTCATTTACGTGAATCGAATGGAGAAGTTATGGTTGACTTTATTCGATCACTATAACCAAACGGTAAACCGTGTAAAAAGATTACTTTAGCGTGGTAGTTGTTGAAAAATATTTTTTTTTGAGTTATCACGATCATTGTTACGTTATTATTATGCCATACATTTTTATTATGTTTACGAGTGGTTAATTTATTACCATCATTCATCCCCTGGTGTAAGCTTCAGAAAACATTACACACGCATGATGTATAGTAAAGACTTACGCACTTTTACAGATAATAGACACCGTATATTGGGAGATTGACGTTTACACTACCATTCATAGTGTAGATTAAGCGGTCTAAATTCAATGAGATATTAAATTGAATATAAACTTGTTTCCAAAATCGTAAGCCTAACTATAATGAGTTCTAAACCAAACTTATACCTTTCCAATACAAGTCTAACGATAATTATCAAAGTGTTTTGGTCTAAGAGACACGAAAAACGAATGTATTTTATAAATTGATTTTAAAAACTTGGAAATTTATTTAAGGGTTACGTCTAACGTGCTCTAAATTAATGCTGTTTGGGTAAAAATGTAGCTAATATACGTTTATGGATTCTCAAAATAGAATTTTGTTATTTGGCAATAAAAATATGGACACATTTATTATGTACTTAATAATTATTATTTATGTACGATAGCTTTTAAAAATAACAAGACCTATTAAATTCACTATATTAATGGAACGATAATCATAGCAAAATAAGTTAATATTGTTAATATTTATAGATATTGTAAAACATTATATTTTATCGAAATTATTGTAAATATTTTACTTTAAAAGTAATACTAAATAATAATATAGAATATATATATATACATATTACTAATACGTAAATATAATATATATATATATCACCACACGAGTTTGAGTAAAGAATATGACTATGAGTTTTCCCTGCCTAATGCCTCCGTTATATTTTTATCATTATGTATTGTACATTTCGTACTATTGCACAGTCATTTAATACAATATTGATTTGAATCTCCTATTCAGACTGATTTCTATGTAAACATATACATGCACATTATACTGCTGATAAAGTTTGAACATGGCTCATTGGTTCCACTTAGACGTTGACCTACTTAAGAGAAAATGTACGACGTCTATGAAATTGGATTTGTCCGAACCGAGATTCGTATACATCATTGATCGACGTTCGAGAATAATATAATAAAATAAAAAATAAAAAATAAAAATAAAAAATAAAAAAAAAGAAATAGCGGAACTCTTGTTGACACGACCGGAGAAGAATATCCACGACCAAACCAATGTCAAGTTTAGTCGAACGTTCGATTCTATCGTGTACACATTTATAATAATATTATTATACGAGAATACCAATTCTATCACAGTGCGTGCCGTAGTCTTGTACTAAATTAATTTGTGATTTGGTTTCTGACCATTATTTTTATCTGACAGCTTTAAAACGATATTGCTTAAAAACAGTTTATATACACTTTACGTACAACCACGATTTTACAACTTAAGTCAAATACCCAAAACTCTCGTATCTTTTTATGCATATAAATATATAATACGTGAACAATTTATGATGATGCATTTAATTTATATGCAATATTTTTGAACATTAAATCAATTTTTCTAAACTAAAAATACCGAAAAATCATATAATTCCATTATTTGAATATCCGAATAAGCAGAGTAACGTTGTGTGTCAGATAATTCGAGAACTTTTACGCGCTCTGCAACAAAAAAGTTTTCTTAAACTATAATTTATTATGTCACACTGCTATACCTAGTTAAATCTAGTTTTGATATGTCACACGCTGTGAGAAAAATCTTTGAAACACAAATTCACACTATAGGGCTGTGAACAATATTTTTTCATAAAAACTAAAATAAAGAAAAAATGAATGCATGCCAACATTAAACTACAATAACACAAAAGTGGATTTACTCAACTCAAAGAATCTCTCATCGAGTTACGTGCATAATAAATGCCTAGTAAGCTCTGCTCTGGAATATGCATCTAAGTTTTAAGATTCAAATAGATACATTCAACTTTTCTTTTTTAGAGTTAGTACATTTTACATTATTGTTTTTTGTTGTGGAACTAGTGATTTTATGTATATTTTATATTTTATATGATTCCGTTATTTGTATTCCTAAAATTTTCCTTGCTAGCAGAAAAATATTTCTAGCCAATTCCAGTTATCTTATAGTAATTTATATAAACAGTATTATAAGTTAAATAAACGCTTCAGTTCTCCTTAACTGTATTGATTGCTTATTTTTATACGCGTAACACGTATCATTTCTCAATACTAGTACGCACCAACTATACCTTTAATCAGCCCTTAGTAAGGATTATGTGGATTCCCAACGCAGAATTGGCTTTCTGCTATTCTTGATGATAGTGTTTACATTTAATGATGATTTAAGTTACATTTTGTCAATAATGTTGTTGCAATTATTGTAACCATTCACTATTCGTAGACTGTCTGTCTGTATTTTTAATAATAAATAGATAAATTCGTGTTATAATACCTAGAGATTCCGAAAATACCTGGTCAAACTGAACATATAAAAACATCATAATAGTTGTTATATCAAAAATTTTCCGAAATCCCAACGGCAATATTATTTTGTTGTCGGGTTTTCTACAGACAGAACAAGACTGATCAAGAAACGCCGTTAGCCTGCGGGGTTTGAAGAAATCTATAGCATTAATAAATAATATATAACGCTTAATGATGGTGGATAGATATCGCATTGCGGAAGGTGGTTGGGTAGAAGAATTTCTAGATTTCGGTTCGATCGGTAAACACAATTACGCGGTGAGACAATAATAATCGCAAACGTATATAACAATAATAATATAATACCGACCACGTCGGCGATGGTCGTTGTAATATCAAGAAATTCTTAAACGATCCTTTTGTGCGGAGTCCACCAACAAATTAAACCGAATGGCGTCGCTGTGTCGGAGCGTACCTAGTTGAGTTTACGAGGCACGTATTTTTAAAAACCGACTAGGTCGACGACAATAATATGATATAAATATAATTATCTCACCGCACCGTTTATTCATGCCACCGCTGCCACGGTGAGGTCCAGACACCGTTCGATTGTATTTGCTAATAATAATTTATATGGTACGCAAAACACTAACGGTTTCATTGTTGCTGCAACCCTGTTGTGGAATTACGTATTGTACATAGCGCACTTCACAACCGATTATATTATTATAATCTCTAAACTTATGATTTCTGGCATTGAATAATTCGTTTTTACTTGTATCGTCTTCAGATAAACATTGATTAACGAACAATCTTGTTTTTCATCAAAATCTTGACCTAACATATTATATGAACAACGTGTTTTTTGATTACGTATTACAAGATTTTAAGGTGCTACGTCTGTGAATATATATTTTTTAATAATTTAATTCAGGTGTTGTATAATATGTAATATTCTGATAGATAGACATGATATAAAAATACTTAATTTATAGTATAATAACGATTGTAGAAAATTACTGATAAATAATATAAAGTATTAATTATAATCACAATTATATAATATACTAATAGAAAAAAATCGTTTGTATTTTTTATATAATTATTTTTTTATTAATATTAATTTTACAAATAAATAGTTCACCGACGATATTTCACTATACGTAACTATTAATTATACTTTTTTACTGTACGATCTATTGAAATAATTACTCCATTACAAAAATATATGTACAAAAATTGTGTTTTATTTACAAATTTTAGAAAACAAATTTATTAAATTAAGGTGCTATAAATTATAATATTAAAACATTTAAAACTATAATATTATACTTGAATAATTTTCTCGAAATTTTAATAAAACAAATCATTATTTTGTAACGGTATCAGTGTTATAATAGTAGTTACTTAAAATTAGAATACAAAATGTGTTTGAAAAATATATTAAATTAATTTTGAAAAAACTGCCTTCTGTGAAAACTAAAAGAAGTCAAGAAGTTCAATAAAAACGCATTTTATGAAAAATTCGATGCAGGTATTTTTCGTTCTACATATAAATTGCAATAAGAATATTTTAATCTTCATTGAAATATAATTATAATCGTAAACATTTTTTATAGCAATAACCGTGCAGTATAAACTTATTTTGTATGCAGTTTTTTTTATTTTTGCCTTAAACTTTACTTTTAGTAATATAAATTATTATATATTTACATTCATGCGGGATTACCTATATAAATATGAAAATATACAAACACAAAAAATTATCAACAATAGCTCGTGAAATAGTTTTTTGTATACTATGTACCAAATATGTAACACATATTACGATATAATAATATAACTCTGTAACGTATACCTTTACAGGTTGATTTTTATTTTCAAACCTCCGAAAATTAATATGTGTTTTGAAATATTATATTCTTATATCTTTAGAAATGTTGGTAATTTATTTATAAAAAAAAACATGCGGTATTTTATAAAAACTTAAGCAAAAAAAAAAAATAAAAATAAAAACAAAAACAAAAGAAGAACCACGAAGGCCAAGATACTCCATAAAAATAATACGCACCTGTACATCATCGTAATGTAGTGTCAGAATTCTAATTTGCATCATTTCGAGGGCGAACAAACGCATTTTTTTTTGTAAAGCGTTTAAATCTAATTTTTTAATGGTAATTCACTACACGATACACTCTCATTTTTAGGTTTTCAATATTGTTTTAAGTTTAAAACGAGAATAGTTTACCTCGTGTGCAAAGTCCACTGCCACCCGTGACATTTATATTCATGTCTATCAAAGTCTGTAACCGATATCATAAAATGGTTGAGCGTTTGAGTTCACCGTTCTATCCGTTTAATGTATTTGGGTATACATTCTGTCTGCGCGTGAGAAATATAAGAAAAGGGATAGCTTTTGTGAATGACGTGCAGTACAAGGGGAGCATAACGGAAAGAGTGATAGAGAGATGGAGTAGAAGATAAAGAAAGACGGAGCGTGAACCCGAAGAATTATGCATATTTAATGAATAATGGCATAAAATTCCTCGCAGGTATAAGTGTTCATCTAATGGAAAGGTTTTTGGTTCTAACATACACGCGAAACTTGATACAAAAATAATGAGATAAGAAGCGTACCAGAAGTTTTCATTTTTCGTTTATATACGTACAATAATCCAAGTGTCTACATGTATATTTTTCATCTGTTAATGCAATTATCGACATTATTTCTTCATTATTAATATCGTGATCGTAGGAAGCGAACGAAAATTATTAAAAGCACATTTTGTATGATTAACGCATATTTTAATAATTTGAAAACTAACTACAGGATTATACAAAATTTTTACTTTCTAGTGTAATTAATTGCTATTTTCGAAAAGTATAGAAAAACCATTAAATACCAATATCATAAAAAATAAAAATAAAACTATACTAAACTGTAATTTATTACAATAAATTAGAGAGAAAAAAAATTACAGTTTACACGTCTGAATATTCTCTTTATGTAAACATTATAAATCGATTTTTCTAAAATTTTAAAATGAAAAATCTTTTTAATAAATTATTTGAAGTTTAGTATTTCAGTATATTGCATTACATACAACGTGAGTGAATGATTTTAATAATATCGATGAATATATTAAACTAAACTACAAGCAATGTTTTGTGTAACCGTCTGAGTTATTCATTACTTCGGAATTGAAGTAATGAAATTATTTATTTATTTTATGAAATGGTTTTATATATATATATATATATATATTATGATATAATCTTACATCGGTATTTGCTTGACGATATTAAATTTTTAAGATTTAATCTGCTAAATTTCAATTTATTTTCCCGCAGAGGTATGTGATGATTTTTTTAATTTCAGTTTGACGATTACGTACAATTTGTTTAAATAAAATATCATTGCAATGTGATCGAATTAAATGTATAAAATACACTATATCGGACGAGCGCTTTATCTAATCATTTAATTATATTCTAGTGGTTAATTTCCGGGAAAATCACAACAATTCCGTGACGATTTTCCGTTGTTCGACGAAATATTGAACAGACTTGATGAACCTTTCGACGTTTCTTTGTGTCGTTTATGTCTTTGTACATTCGACATGTGGGATCATTAACGTTGCGCTAAGATAATAGGTTTTGTTTCGAACTCGCATGACATTATATTTTGTGTAATAATAATAATAATAATAATAATACTCGTAATAACAAAAACGGTTTATTCTACTCGTCTGACATACAAACTTACACTCACACTACGGACGGGGCTTGTAAGACGCACGAGCGTAGTGAAATTGCCTACTCATGACGCCGTCATACGTGCGCGCGTATTATACGCGCAGACCTCCGTCGTTATTACTTTATTGTGGTGGAAAGATATGGTTATTATCATGACGCGCTCGGAACGATTACTAACCGTTGGCGTTCGGCAAACACGACGCGCTCTCGGTTAACGCGAAATGAAAACAATTAAAACGGAAAGTTTTAACGAAATCGTTTGCGACATGATTTTATTATTATTTTATCGTCACTGTCATGTTAAAACCGTCGGCGGTTTTCTACGCGTGTGCTACGGCAGCAGCTGCACGCGATTGCGAATAACGATCTTTGGCCATACAACGACGACGACGTCTAATGACGATTCATTCGCGTCGTTGCGTCGTAGCGCGTTCCGGCGGGTCTCAGAGGTAGTGAAATACGTTAAAAAAAAAATATATATATATATATATATATATATATATAATAATAATAATGATTAACGTACACAACGTGTCCGCGGAGTCCGAGTTGCGCGTGCGCGGCCTCGCGGCGACCACGACGAATAATGTGACAAAGCTAAAAAAAAGCGACGACTATTACGCGCGCGTGTTTTTTACGGCGCTGTGCGCGTATCGACTGGACGGGCGTGTTGTACGGGAGACGTAATCAATTTTAATGTCTGTAATATTATTGGAAATACAATTTTACCGGAGGCCGAGGGAAACAAAAACCGCGGCACGAATAAACAAAGAACAACGTGAACTGCGCCCGCTTCGACCGTGGCCGTTTCACTCGTTCGATATCTGTGCACGTAAATACGGTTGCACTGTTTGCTCGTTCGGTAAATACTTTATAGTAATATATCAAATCAAAAGAATAGAAAGCGAGGAATAAGAACAAATATTCATTAAAACCGTGTGTATTGTATAAACAACGGCCTCTTATCGGAACCAATGACCCTACATAATATATATGTATAATGTACATATTATATATATATATATATATTTTTATACACACCCACTATACAATATACATGTAACCAAAGTGAGTCGTCGTCACTGTTAGCTGTTAACGCACAGGCGCAAAGTCTGGGGGGGGGGGAGTGAAAGACTAAACGTTATAATTTCGCATCGGTGGACGTGACTAAACGAGACGTACAGAGAGACAAACCTCTAGACACACGCGTCTCGCTCTCCGTTTCCATCTCCCACCGCCGCCGTGACCGCACCGCTACTATAGTTAACTACGACGTCGTGTCATACAGTGCTGACATAATATATAGGTATGCGCGTAGTACGTCCTAGCCGGTACGGACGAGAAAACACTCGAGGAATTACCATAATCCGAATGCCAACCTTCCGTTGCTCGTTTAAGGATTTTTTTTTTCGTCGTCGCATCTTTCGTTTTGCTTAAGGTTTTAATTGGACGGGATCATGCGCTTGTCGGAAATTACAATAACACACACTAAAAACGTACCTACTGAGCGTAAATGTTTCGAATCGGTTTTGTAGTTTTACAGCTAGAACACGGGTCGTCGTGCATTTTTATTTTGTTTTTTGTTTTGTTTTGTTTTTTTTTTAATTCTAATTTTTCGCAAAAACACGATGTTGTTAAATTTCAACATTTACAACGCACAATACAGTGTGAGACAAAATTAAGTGCTCTGCATACCTACATGGAAAATCTCTATGAGTACGCAGGAAAATGTACATATATTATACTCTTAGATGATTGCGAACAATTATAGATATGGCGAGAGAAGAGGATAATGACGCTGTGCGTGTTCCGGTCTATTTTAATGACCATCAGTGGAAATTCAAGCTAACACAAAAATATCTTTTATTGTTCAGTGCAGATGAACCACAAAATAAAATATAAATATACGGGCCGAAGGAGATCTATGCACGCGAGGGTAGTCCTGACCGAAAGCATCGATTGCATAAAATATTAGTATCTCTCTTGAGACGGAACAGGCCATACGATGATTGTAATGCTACGATCATTGTAAGAATAGGTGAGTTTATACAAATTGAAATCCCAAAACGAAACGCCTATGATAACTATTAAGTAATAATAGTAACTAACTTGAAAGTATAATAGTTCTTGACGTATAATTAACTGTACATGATCTAGATGTCGGTTTTTATAATAGTATGAGAAAAACATAATTTTATTTCAATTATTTTTTTCGTATTTAGTTTACTATAAAAACTGTTTATTCTACGTTACGCTAATATCGTTAATATAACATGAATATTATAATAATATGATCTTAAGTAGATTGAATTAGGTTTTATCAAACATTGGGTACCACTCTTGTAGTTTATTCGTTAATAACGTCGATTGCACTTAAATTCAGCACAAATTATTAAATGAGTCTTTTAATAACAGGAATTTGAACTTAATGTTATTCTATAAAATTTCAGTTCATGTGTAAATCGCGTGGTGTACTATATAATATGCGACTCATACGCACGTTATAATATATATATATATACATATCGAGGAAAAAAATTTTATTTAATATTATATTATTATTGTTATACAATGTTACTGTTTTAATGTGTAATCAATTTCTACTCAGGCAACCGTGATTGTTGGTGATAAAAAGAGGTTTTAACTTGACCATTTTGTATTGGAAATGGACCGATAATATGTTTAACTAATTGGGGAATTCTTTGAGATATCGTACAACGAATTTATCGGATTGAAAACGTCTGTGGTTGTTTGACGAACCGTCGAATTTGATCAAAGCATTCTCAATTAATATATGAAGAAACGTGCAAGTATAAGTTATCGATCGTCGTGACAAATTAACAAATTACATTATATTATCGTACCAAAAACATGGCGGATGCTGTGTATATAGTTTATAGACGACTGTCGACATCTAAAATAATGATACTATTTGACCTTTTTCGTTTTATACGCATATGAAATAAAAACCTAATTTCGTTCAAATAACGTGAAAATTACATTTTTTTAGTAGACATAAGTTTAAGTTATTATATAATACATGTATAATAACCATTCATGTTAAAAAAAATTGTTATTGATAATTAATAACAATTTATTATGCTATGCCTTTTTACTTAGAAATATTAATTTTATACCCATAAAAAATAATTTGATTAAATTACAAAATGCATTACAACACTATAACATTTCATAAATTAATTTAAAAGAAATTTCATCAGAATATCAAATAAACGATTGACATTTTACAAGGTTGATCGTTTTCATGACGTGTTATAATAACAAAAATTAATGTAAAATTCTACAAAAATAATACGAAGGATTATAAATAACGATATCTTTCGTTAATTTTAAACAAAAAAAATTGAGTCGGTCATTGTACGTTTCGAAAGGATTATAAGTTACAAACATGTACAAAGAGGTTTTTTTAATCAGTTAATTTATTTATTTTCAAAAACTTTTTTTAAAAACCTGCAGTAGTACTACGACAACCAATTTTAACATTAATCGAAAATGTGTTTTACAAGCGCATGTATAATATCATATTTGTACTGTATTTAGATATTAACCAAAACTGACATTTATTCAAAAAAAAAAAAATTAAATACATAATAAATTTTTCTATTTAACATAAATAGGATATCATTTTTGTGTTAAATATTAAATTTTTAATTAATTTTAAGCCACTCATATAAGTTTTAATTTAATCTTTAAGATTACTTGTGAATATCATCAACTAGGTGCTATTTGGTAATTTTAAAGTAAAATATTTTTTAAATATACTTTTTACACTTAGGTACATACGTTGTACAGAAAAAAATATAATTAATTTATTATATGCACTCAAAAAAAAAAAAAAAGCAATTATAAAATATACATAATATCTATTATATATTATATAAATATATATATATTTAATATACACTTGTTCAATCGTAATCAACTATATTTAAATTAAATATGTACAATTCTCTATTAAATTCATTAAAAAGGCTCAATTAATTTTTGATATCGTTTTAAGTTTAATTAAATTTTCAATTACTTACTTATTTTTCTTTTTTTGATAGAATATACAAATTTTGTAATGAATTATCCATAATATATCATAATCAATATATTCTTACCTGTAACAAAAATATAATTTATATTTTAATATATATATAATTATAAAATGAATTATTTTTCGTACAGTTTTTTTTTCATATGTATGCATTCCACATTCGTATATATTATTGAATATTTTATGTAAATTTAATAATATTAATCGCTCAAACTTTGTTTTTAGGCAATCATGTATAGAATATAAATTATAGACTAACACAAATATAATATAAATCTGATTGTATACAAAATTCACTTTATATAAATTTTTTTGAAAAATAGCGTTTGCTTATACGTTTTATTTTTATATATTTAGTAAAATAAATTCTTATTCATTATAATATATTAATACAATTTAATCATCAATCATTTCTCAAAACATAATGAAAAATAATATTATTGAACCTTCAAGCTTGTAGCTTCTAGTAAAATTTAATACAAACCAAATAATTGTTTATTTAAACAATTTAATTTTACCCCGATTTCAAAATAGTGAAATATCTATACATAGAAAACGAACTTAAAAACCTTAAAATTAAACAAAAATATCCTTCGTAAATAAATTGATTTTTACAGCGTACCAAGCTTAATATTTGCTTAATAACCATTAATACAAGACCCATTTTTAGATGCACTATATCAAAAAGTAAATTTATTGTAAAGTTTCAAATTCAATAAAACTATATAATTCAAAAGTCTTCAACTGAATATTCTAATGTGATTTTGTATATGAGGTGAAAACGATTTAAATTAATTTTTCATAATATGCTCTGCTTCAAATATCAGTGACAAATCTACTTCCAAAACAGGTTTTGATAAAGTTTGTGAACTTGCGCTCTAAACTGCAAATTACTTATTTATATTGTTTATCTAGATTCTAGATAATAATCATCTATTTAAAAAATTTACTGATTGAAGACTTTGTTATTGCGGTATGTATTATAGTAACTAGAAAATATCAAATCATACAGGAAATGAACAATACAATATCACAAAAAAAAATACCAATGAATATAAGACATTAAAATCTACAGATTTAGTATTAAATATAGATGAATTCGTTCACTATAAAATTTAGCTTATTGATATATTTAATTCTTAATGACTTTATCCACACGAACTTAATATAAAATATAAGGCAATAATCTTAAATTATTATAGCTTTGCACTAAAAAAACCTACAACTATGTCCTAATAGTGCGAGAAAAAACAAATCTGTTAAAATAATTACCTTTGTCAATAAAGCCAAAAAAAATGCAATGTGGTAAAATTAACTGCACCGTAACGCCCAAAAATAGTTGAAAATTTAACAAGTTTGATTTTATCTGCTGCGAACGACGGGCAATCTACTTAAATTTAATATTTTGAAGATATCTGTCATTTAAAAGCTATACACAATGCCTTATATCATAAAAGCAATCATTTTAACTGGACATCGTGCAGTTGACGAAGTATTATTAATTCTATAAATAACTATGACTACTGCAGATTCGCTATTCTTATTTAAAATGATGCATTTTCCTGTCAGAATATATTTCGCTACGATGATAAGTAAATCACAAGATTAAACATTCAAAGTAGATTGCATAGATCTCAAAATTAAAGTTTTCTCTAGTTTTCAATAGTAAATCGGATTTCCACGAATCAGTTTAAAGTTTAGACAATACTCATCACTTTAGAATAATATCCGTAATGTCGTTTATGAAGAATTTTTACAAAAAATAAAAAAAATATTTAAAACAGACTAACCTTTTCCAGGCAATTGTGGTTAATACAGATAGTATATTAAATGGTATTCATATAAATATACACACAGGGTTAAGGTATCCATGTAAATTATTAAATCATTTCATAACATAATTTGGAATGATATTTTATTTAAATGTTTTTTTTTTTTTTTTAAACAAACTGTTTAAGTTCAAAAAAGAAAAAAAAAATCGTTTTTAAAAACAAATTACAAATCGTTATATAGTCGCAATACAGTTACACTGTACACATGTAACATGTATTCATAATGTACACAAATTATTACTCCACAAGTCACAAACAAATATTCGTACATTAAGCAATAATATAAGACTATATCCTTTATTGCGTGAATCTTTCAACGGCAAAGCATCGCATTTTTGGAAAAATAATACGATGCAATTCACCAATGTGTTATAAACTAACATCGAACGCCATTAAAATATTATGAGGCACGCAACACTATTTGTATAAACGACGGTTTATATTAAAGTGTCACGGCAAATACGACGAGACCGCCATTAATATAATATGCATAGTACAATATGTCGGACACAAATTCGGACCGACACCATAGAGAAAATAATAAATTATAGAGTAAAACTGACTATATCTTAAATGCCAACCGTGAATATCGTGGTTATTACCACAAACCATATACTGTACGGTACACTGCGGTTACCACTTACCATTATAATAATTACGCAGTTGACAGGTATATGTTTGTAGAGAATACGTTACAAAATCTTACAGCACAAACTGGCAAGGAGGTGAAGCACAGTGTTATATATAATATAATATATTGTATATTATGATATGTATGAATATATTTATATTGGTCGAAGTAACTTTTTTTAATCAAGTGCACGACAAAGTTTCCACTACTACCCACTATAAAGCGACAAAGGATTTATTAAAACCGCCATCTCGTCATTATGACTTTCCATTACGGCCGTCAAAACCCACGAGACAGGTCCCTCGAAATCACTGCGCTCCCCCGTCGTTAACTTTTAGCGTCTTTTTTTCCGGCACTCGTTACGGATTTCACCACTCACAAAATACTTGCACACATATACACACACGAAATCTTATTTTTTATTATTTGGAAAAAAACGGTATTCCAAAATCGGACGTTGTAGTATACACACGCATAGTAAAAAATATGTCAACCTAATCTTCTGTCGTCGTTGGTCTTCACTCGATATGCATCGGTAGTATAACACGAGGATAAAGTTATAATTGGTTTTTATTATTATTATTATCATTACTATTATTTCATATATTTTTGGTCCAAACTATGACTACCCAGGCAGTCACACCGTTGACCACAGCTCATCGACGAACGTTTGGAAAAATTACTTAATTATTTGCTTAGCTGCAGCCATCAGATGGCGAGAATCTCACGTTTGAATTGAGTCCACAGTGAACAATCCAAGAGCATAATGTTTGAACATGTATTTAAAACAATATTTTCACCACAAGTTTTTGTTTGCGTTATGAAAACATTTTGTAAATTTAAAACTATAACAATATGTAATAATATATATATGATAATGTATAATGCGATGGATAATATCCATAAAGTGTTTATTTACCATCGGTCAGCGCAAGTTTTTCACTCAAAGGCTTACAACATTCTTCATATAATTTTTGTGGTAAATGTCTCTTTATTATTTCTAGATGTACCGTGTGTCCGTGTGCATAACAATAAGTATGATCATAAACGGCGAGATAAACAGTGAATCATAATATGCATAACGAAACATCACTCTAACGTTCAATAATACTATTGTGTATGGTTACAGATATGTTTATAATAATATGTAAGGAATATTAGTTTTGAATCACCAAAGTGAATACAATTGCATTCACTATTATATTTTCATATGCCAGCTAGATATGTAGATAATAGTATCTGTTTGTAAAAAACATCTTTAAATTATTTTAATATTATTTATTAAAAATTTCTCTTTTTATAATTTTTCCACTATTTAGTTCTCCAGATATTTTCAAATAAATTATCTTAACAATACAAATCTCTACCGTTTGTGTCTATTGCCTATTACTCCGTATAATAATTAATACTGCAGTGCTAATCTAATCATTACAAACTATCTTAGTAATAGTTGTTACTTTGTCACAAAAACATACTACCGAATACTAATACCATATACCATTTATTATAATATTATAATCATTGGTGTTGTGATATTCAATGTTAATAATATTGCTAATACAATACACATGAGTTCAATTATCGTAATTGAAAACACATCACCGGGATCGATAAACTAGCGTACTGCCTTAAATCGATATATATTAAATATCTTGAATAATGTAATGTTAATAACTTAATACTTTAATACTTATTTAAAAAGTTAGACATTGTGTTAACACGTTACCATATTATTATGTAAAAGATAATTTATAAAAATTTGATTAACTGGTATGAAATCAATTCATGACATACTCGTATGTTTTAATTAGATTTAAATATTATGTGTAATATAATATAAGTTATTTAACCGATCGGGTTTAAGCTTATTTTAGGTCACAATAAATTTTAAATAATTAAAAATAAATATGAAGTAAAAGTACACTTGGTTCAATAATTAAATGAAGCAATTAAAATGCATATTATAATTATAAAGATAATAAATTAATTGAAAATCGAGATAGTTTTACGCGTAATATGTAAATTAACCAGTATGATATATCAATTAGTTTCTTTTTTAAATACCTACTATGGAGTTTCAATAAATAAATAATAATTTAAATGGGTCACGGTCCAATAAAGGTTGTAAACCGCGGTATCATTAGATATTATTATTCGCAATGTGTGATGGCAAGTAAAATATTATTAATATTAAACATATCGTAGACAAAATTCGTACCTATGATAAATAACCAACAATCTAAGTATTCTAAGTACACTACATTAGAGAAATAAGTAATATCTAACATAATGTTTTTGAAATATCATTAAAATTAAACAACTAAAGACATTGTTTTCATAACGTAACTAATTAAATGAGTTCTGAATTAGCTTTTAAATTAAAAACTATAATTGTATACAATTTAAAAATTTAAACCATGTCTGAATGGCTCTTGAATTGTTTAAATGTTTAAAACAGTGGACTTAGATCGTTAAGTCACTCGGAATGTAATATTATTTTATACGAGTGAATGCTCAGACTTCTGATATATGTATCGCTTTCAATTCGGCTTAAATTGGAATTTTTACAGCTTATATATATATAGTTATGTATAACATTTTTGTTACTTGATTTAACCTTAATTTTAAAATAGCCAAGCTTATATCAGATTTTGGTCAATATAATAAAATAAAAATACCGTACATGAAAATAAATCCTTTATATCTAATTAGATACAATCCATATTTCTTATAAGTAATTTATCCACTTTGTATTAAAAAAAAAATATTATTGTGTTCTATCTATTTCACATACAATTATAATGTTTTTTATACCTTTATAGGTACAATTGAATAAATTACCAGAGATAGAACCTTAACAACATTAAACTATTGTGTTTATTTTCTTGTTGTTATGATTAAAACAAAAACAGTACTAGGTATTATTTCCGTTTTATAAATATTACATCTGTTTAATTCTAAAATTTGTTTTCTGAATTTTATTTAAATTAATTTTAATTTTGATAAAAATAATATAAAATTTTCATAACCATATGAAAATTTTAGTTGAAAACTTGCTGATTTTGGATGTTTTGGTTATATAGTAAAATGTTATATCACTGATTAGGTGATATAACTATTATAATATTAGGTACAGAATAAACAAATAATAATACATTCATGTATCTATATAACTTATTTAATAATTATTGGATCATTTATAAAAAAAAAAAAACTATAAATTTGACAAATAGGTACGACGAAATAATTGGAAATTCATAATAATATCATAATATCACAATAATCAATAAAAAGATACGAATTGCAAAAAATGTAGTGTTACGATCCTCATGCATAAAAATTGTTTATTTGCAGTTTTTTGTTTGAAACACAAAAATTGACTTGACCGAAAAAATGAGTGTATAGCTCATTAAACTTGTGGATTATACTATATACGGGGTATATATACAAATAGAACTACTAAAGTTACCGTAAATATACCGCGTGTACCACGTGTGGTGGTAATGGGTGGCCCGTTTCCGACACTAAAACTATACGACTGCAATTTGCACCGACTCGGTATTATATAATGGCTCGGCGGGATGTTAAGGCAGGGCGGCCATAACATAAAAATCAAATACTATCGTTCCGTAATCGTCGGTAAGAAACAGAGAAAAAAATCTCACTCCTGCAATTCGATATGGGTAGTGGATAAATAATTGGTACGAGCTCCCGCGTAGAAGTCGACATGTTTTCACACTAATAATGCTATAACTACGGTGAATTTTTCGATAACGTACTCGCATGATGATGTGCATAAGTGGTGTACAATATTCTACGTGCAGTGTGTATCTCGAATATTCAACGATTAAAATAACAATTCAAATTATTTATTTAATAGTCAATGAACGCGTTGCTTAACGATGAAACCGAAGGTGCATAAATTAATTCATTGGTAATTTTTTAACAAAAAACGAACAGAGATACAAACTCTTTAGTTTTTCCAGAGAAATATTTTGTTACCAGGAATACCATGCACACATTTTGGCTAACATTGACTACTTTTCAGTATGCTGGTTAACAATCATTAACATTTTGATTCATTTTAATTTTTGCGACAAATAACTTGAATTTGAAGCACAACATGTTTTACAATTATTATTAAGACTATCCCCTATACGCTATACAATTCCGAAACATATTTTAAAACGAATTATTTTATTTATGGAATTTTAATTCACACGAACTCACGCTATGGTTATGAATAATCTTAAATTAAATCATTCTTGTCCTACTAACATGGATATTATGTATAAATAATTTTATTTTAAAATAAAAATTGGACGAACTACTTTGTGAGTTGTGTTTTATGGTACAGCATACATAGTTATTCAAAATTATTAGTTTTAGTAAAATCTATAAAAGTTTTTCGTTTATAACGTTATCGTTGTTTATCAAGCTTCGTTGATAAATAATTTATTATAACTTCATAATTAGCCGAAAAGTAAACGAGTAAATATAATATGGGTAAAAATAAATTAATAAATTATCAAAATGTGATAAAATATTTGGGTTATAGAGTAATTATGTACTTAATATCACTTTTTTAGGATATCATTAATATTTTTAAAAAATGCTGAAATATGCTAAATAATTAAGAATTTACCAAATTTGTAAAAATATGCAAAAAATAATTAGATCAAGATTTGAATTACCTAATTAATAAAAAAAACTAGGTATTAAATAAAAATATGTAAATGCATATAATTCTGGACCCAATAAATCATCAAATCCACTAGATCACCCTGTTATGCAAGGGTTTTAAATAAATTGTATACCTTACCACGACCGTGAATTACTTAATAAAATAATAAGCACGATTATGTGTGTTTAGTGATTACATATTATATCATATTAATACACTACAAGTAAAACATGTATATTTTGGGTTGTTAAATTTTTTCATGAAGTGATTAAATTGCAGACAGAAATAAATTCTTAAATTATGCAGCCATCATTTGAAAAATAAAATGCAAAGTATATATACCTTGTAAATTGTAACTTGGTGGTTCATATATAATATCATAATTAGACGTAGAGATGAACAAAATTTTAAATATTGAAAAATACATTAATATTTAAAAGCGTACTACAACTTGTACCGGTACAGATATAACCAGAATTTAAAATGTACAACTCATCTTTGTCAAGCGCAAAGTATCTATCCTGATTGTTTAGGCTGCATAATATAAAATTGTACTCAAAATTATATCCCAACATAAGATAATATTTTTGTGATGACAATATTTAACGTGTATAACCATTTTATAAGTCAGCCATAACCAGTGGCGCATTTAGGGTAGGGCGAAAGGGGCAAATGCCCCCAGCGGCAAAATTTTAACAGTTTTAGGGGCGGCAGTTTTATTGAGTGTAATATTATTATTATTTTTTTTTATCACATTTTTATGTTATTCAAAACAAGCAAGGGGCATATTTTTCATTAATTGAGGCCTGAGGGCGCAAAAGGAAAGTCTGAGTTTACAAAGAGTAGCGACAATTTTTTTTTTGGGGGGGGGGGGGGGGGTGGAATAAAATAATTTCGCCCCGGGGCGTATATATTTTAAATGCGCCACTGGCCATAACACTATGCTTCGTTTCTTATACGCATCAGTAAAATACTTGGTGAATTTTATGTAATACATTGTTTGTAAAATAATAAACGGTTGAAACAGATGGTTTGAAAAATATTATAATAATGCATCCGAGGGTAATTTTAAATTTATTTTTATACGATTTAGTTTTGTTCTGCTAAGCTATTATATTCAAACTAATTGGTAAATTGTTACTAAAAAAATTGAATTATAAGTATTTTTTTTCTTTAAGTATATTTATAATACTTTAAAATGTTTTGAAAATGTGTAAACAGAGAAATTTGCACTTAAGTAACATATTTAACATCTCAAGTTATGTAACCCTCTTCTAAGAACAAACAACCAGAGTAGAAATTATTCAACTGGCAATATCTACTACTTCATGTATAATATTATAATATTTATATTTATAAATTAAATAAACTAATAAGGATTTTATTTTTAATTATGTAGGTTTTTCATCATCATTTTAATATAGGAACATTATAATACATAATTATAATACTAGAAAATAATTATATAATTATAGTATACTTCTATGTGTATAATGTTTAAAAATTATTTTTCGGTGGTTGGTATATAAAAATATATAAAATTCATATGAATTATTACTAAACACAATACGATACCACTATCCGCAGACAAATATTTAGAATTTTCGTTGCATAAAATATATGTGCTGTGGTGGCTTATATTTAAATAATGATAGATTCCCATTTCACCGGGGAGTTATACTTTATGATTATTTTACCAACGTTTTTTCTCATACGGCTATAATGGTGTATCATAAGTGAAATAATATATAATATTATATTATACATAGGGTGTTTCACCGATTTTAATAGTCACCGAGTAATTTACAGTAGAAAAGGAAGGTTCTCGTGTGAAACTAAAAGTTTGCATCATCACAAAACATTCCTTAAAAAATACAACAAAATCTCAATGATTTTAAAATATTATGGTATATTTATGAATTAAAAACAAAAATAATCTAAACGAAAATATGTGGATGAACATGCTTGGTATGTAAGATATGCTTGTTATAATGACAATGTATTCGGCTAGTATTACATCATTTTCCAGCGCTCCGAAAATCGTTTCGTGTACCAGACGGCAGAGTGCGGACAGTATGAAATCGATGAAAAGTAATAAAATCACTTTATGTTTTTGCGATAGCATCTCTGGCATGTACGACATACAGTAATATTCCAAACATAATGCATAGTAACAACGTTCGCGCAAATATCGTCTGTTGTTGATTAATACGACGACAATAAAGATATGGACGATAGCACAAGGCTTCTACACTAATGTAATTGAATTTTAACGATCTCCTGTTTGATTTTACTGGCTCCCGAGAAAACGAAATTATTTACGCATTTGAATACAATAGTACAATATTATTATATATATATTATATATATATATATAAAGAAAAAGTGAGGTATAACGAGGACGGACAATAAATAGTTATAAAAAAATGTATATAAAAAAATAAATGATATAATATTATTTTATTTAAATAATTATTTTAATAAAAAATAAAAAATAAAAATATGTAAGATAATTCAATATTATTTATTTACTTATTATTAGTAAAGTTTTTAGTAATATATAGGTTAGGTACATAAATACTTGAACTACTCAAAAACAAAATAATTTATGTTCATTTGTATCTAGAATCTTAAAACAAAACAATATATAAGTATAAATATATTAAAATATACCAAAGAATAACATATCTACATACAAGGTACTGGATACGCTTTTACAAACGTCATAAAATTCAAGATGCAAATAAGTCATAAGATACTGTCAATTCCTGTATAAGTACGTTTTGATAACGTTTAAAACCATTATGACGTATAACTGCGAGACAAAGCTCAAGCGTTATAATACCGTCACGACGACGACACGTGATACGTATATCTAAATATCGTATGCGATATTGTTATACTTTTATATATTTCATTTTGTCTTCCTATAAAAGTTATACTGCCACAGATTATCATAGTTTTCATGTATTTCCGATTAAACATTTTTTTTTTTTTTTTTTTTTTTAATATTATTATTATTTAAGCATGCCGAATAGTGGTGCTGCTGCATTACTTTTTCTGCGATTATAGATTTTTGCTGTATACACACGATAATTATTAACGTACATTCAATTACAAACGCTCCCTTCATAACACGTATAACATCCAAAAGCCTAGGTAATGTCATTTTCCATGACCATATATATATTTAATATTAATATATATATATGTGTTTGTGTGTGTATGTGTTTGTGCGTATACGTTATAAAGGGCACTACTACTTCGCAATCGAATTTGATTAGCGTACGTAGGTGCAACTCGGAAAGTATAATTAAACGGAAACGCGGTGCTGTTTCAAGAGTTATTCGAACGATTTTAATCCAATATATTATTACATGAAGCATCCCTTTATAATGTATACATGGTGATTATAAAACCAGATAGTATCTCGACGAATATATAAAACTTTCAATTTATTATTTTCATAAATATGAAAAAAAAACTTTTTCATACTCTTCTTCGGTTATAGGCATACCAATTATTATGGTCTTATAAATTTCTCTGACTTTCTGAGATATCGATTGGATTGCGACACATGAATTATTGTTCTATAGTCTATATATATATTTTTTTAAGTATAATATATTAAATATGATATACAAATAATTCTATTGCAAGTTAACTGCACGAGTACTATAATCAGGTTTGTGTTTATAGAGATTCTGGGAAAATGAACAAACGTGGTGTAACAACGATATATAACAATATTACCTATCCAGGATGTTGTGTCACAACATGGTGTAATATTCGCAAAAAAAGAAACACAATATAAGTACCTACCTACTCATACTCTGTATTACGGCAGAAAGACAGAAAAATAAACGGTAAAATTTACGTTGAAATGTCGTCTGTCTTAAGTCAATGATTCAAGCGTTTTATTTTATTACAATTTCATATTACATTATATACACAACCTAAATTCATGATAATTGACTCTGATCTTTGCCATCCGTATGACTCGTGTAGTGGGCATACACGCTTGTACGAACAAACTTTAAATGTACCACAAGTTAGTTATGTTTACTGGTAAACATAAAGCGCGTTTGGGTCTCTCTGAAATCATGTTAGTAAAATTTTACCAAAATAGTACTGTGAAATGTACCTCATAAAGTAAACGCATATGTACCTATATGTTTGAAATCAAAAGGCCCGTCTCCAAGAATTTCGTTTAAAATCTGAATTATAGTTATACTCGTAGCTTAACTCAAACAAAATGTATAAATTATACGATGATAGGTTTGTTCGAAAATATCTTAAATATAATATATCTATGTTATTATATGACGTACAGAATAGATTATGTTTATATTTTTAGTGATGAAAGCTTAAGTTCAATTTTTTGTAAAAATATTCAATACATTATGTTTGTAAATACTGTAATAGAAAAATAAAATACATAATAATATTATGAGCGAGCTTTTAACAACGTTCGTGTTTATTAATTAAAACATATTGTATATCTGTATATATTATATTACCAAAAACAAATTATATCATATTATTCTGAAAGTCTGATTGCTAAGACAAAACATTATTTGATATTTTTAGAGGTAAACATTTAAAATTTAAATATAATTTAATATTTATTCGTACAGTAGTTTTTTGAATAATAATTTAATATATTAAAAACTCATTAAAACCTAAAAATTTTAATTAGTAGGAAAAAAATTGTTTGTTTAAGATAGTTTAATATTTATGTAGGTATTAAGAATAAAAATCGTTAATTTTTGCAAAATAGGTTATAAATAAGTAAATATTATTTTGTAGATGAGAGAATATATATATATATATACTAAAATTAACTATAATAAATTTATTTAAAAATATTTATTCAAAAAGCTTGAAGAATCAAATAAAGAACATATTCAAGTACATAATTTAAATTATGTTGTTAAATTTCTATGATACTAAATTTCGAATAACTTAAATTATCAATATATCATTAATAATGATTAAATTATAATATTATATTTTTAATTGTCAAACAATTAATAGCTTAAAGAATAAACAAAAAGTTATTTTTAAAACGGAATTAAAAAATAAATCCGATGGAATATCAACGTTTGAAGAAATAACAAATTTTCTATTTAATTATTTTTATTAGGTTATAATTTTATAGTGGTTCAAGTTAAGTTTAAAACCATTGGAATGTATTAAATTATAATTTAATATTTTAATATTAAAACTTAAATTTGTATACCAACACAATACAATATAATATGTACGTAAATATTAAAATAAATAATATTATTATCATTGATCATGTATATATTATAAATTATAATATATTTATAAAATAAAAAAAAAATGAAATATTTTTTAATTCATTTGAAATGTTAGATTTATTTATAACTTTATAATAAATAAGGCGTAAATATTCAATCATATTAGGATAATTTATTCTTACGAATAATGATTGTTAGTAAATATTAAGGTACAAACACTTTTGAACTTAGTTAGATTAATATTAAAATAAATTTATATATAATCAATAAAACATGCCTATTTATTTAAAATTGTAAATGTATTTTTTTAAATTTTTTTTTAACATCTTTATGATTTATAGTGGTAAATTATTAGTCAAAGGATATTATACAAGCTACGCGTAATTGTATTTCAAGATAGTAAAAAGAGAAAAGTAATTAAAGAAAAAAAACATTACTAAGAACCAAGCGATTCAATCTTATTTAATTTCGATTAAAATCTGAATTGCAATTCTATATTTCTACAATTTTCTTAAAATTAGTAAAAATATGTAAATTCATTAAGACTTTAATTTTAGTTTATATATATATATTAATGTTTTGTTTATAATAAATCATATCTTATCGCAATTACGGACAACAGAAAAAGGGTTTGTACTCCGTTTTTATTTTACTTTTAATAAGACATTAATACAGTATACAACGTACATTGTATATTTTTCGTAAGTGTATACATTTTATCATGGTATATACAGAATGTTTATTTGAAAAATAATTCTATGTATTATGTATTATGTAATTTATTACATTAACAATATTCCATGTTTAAGTAGGTATATTTAAAACTAATAGAAAAATACTCTAACACAGAAAAATCAATATTACCAGATCCGCGTCTACAAAATGTATTTATCGAAGAACTTTTAGAAATACCTTGCAATCGGTTGACACGCCTGGTTGAGCTTTAAGGATGTTTGAGGTGTATAGAACGAAAAGAAAAAAAAACTAAAAAACTATTCAAGTAGAAAATACAACCATTTGTATAACGTCTCGTGAACAAATTTCGAATGGCTACGGTTAATCCACTCACTAGTCTTATTGAATAGAATAACTCTGGCAATAATACAAACGTATATATTTTTGTACGCATAATATAAATTGTATATATTTATATATGATTCAAAAAGCATAAGACATACACGGCAAAGGTCTTGTTGGTATTAAACATTATACATTTAATCAAAAATCGTTTATTTTATTATTATTATTTTTATTTTTTTTGTATAATATTATGTATTATCGTACCACAAAATAACCTCTAAAATCTGTGATTGTATTATATATTATATTTTATCGTTAAATTGTAGGTTTTAGTGGATGTTAGAGTAGAAAATACTTGTACAAATAAATGGTTCTAATTATTTTACATGATCACATATAATATTATACGACTGTTGTATCGTCTGTTAAGCTATTAGTTATTTTTGTGAAGTTAATTAGCGATGATTAATATTTAAAAAATTAACTAAATTATTTAAATACTGAATACCTAGCTGCATTGAATTCACAAAAAAAAAAAAAAAGAATTGAAACAATCGATATGTAAAACAAGAAAAACATAATAAATATAATATAATATAAAGATAATAACACAAAAATTATAATTACTAATAATTATAACGTTTTTTAGATTATATTTTAATTTCGATTAATAGGTATATCATAACATTTTTTTTTGAAATTATAATAATACAATATTTAAGTTAAGTAATTCAATATTAAGTCTCATTAAAACATAATTTACAATTATAAGTGTCTGTTGTTTCATCTATTATTCATATTATATTATATACCGATTGTATCAAAGAAACACGAAAATGTAAGTACTTTATAACTAGAACAAGAGGTAATTGCAGATTTCTAAGATATTATACGAAATTGCTTATGATATTATTTCGTTGCTATACAATTCAAGGTTTTATATTATATAGATATACCAAACAGCATAATTAGTTGAAAAGTTTTCATTTTCTAATTACCACAATACGTTTTAAATTAATTTTTTGAAGATATCAAAGAAATTTAGATACATTTTCTTGATAATTTGTTTGAGATAACATGACTTGAGTAATAACAATTATAATTATAATTCTTACAGTTTTGATTATATTTTCTTGTGGATAATTTTCATGTATCTTCAATTAACTACTAATCATGTTTTACTGATAAAAATAGTTCACAAGTAATTACGGTAGAGTATTAGCATATAATCATATCGTATAAATTATATTATAATATATATGACCTCGGCATTTTATAGCATTATAAATGACTATAAATTAGCTTTTGGGTTATACGTATCTTACGTATGTATATAATAATATGTAAATGTATCTTGACTAAATATTATCAAAAATAACTCTATAAAATATAAAATTATTATTAAAACGTTATGTTTCGATATTTGTATTGTGTGATGGTTTTTAAATCATATTTTTGGAAAAGCTTCAAACTTATTACAATGATTGTATATTCCGATAAGACCCCGATGTTCCATACACCATGATGAATTTTATATTCGAAATGCGATTTAAGTCGACAGAATAAATTATCGTTAACCTTCCGCGTGGATAGATCTCCAACAGTGCCTCCATAGGAATATATTTGAGTCGTTGTACGACGGCGTCGGAGGTGTATGCGATCAAAACCAGTTAGCGGTCGCAGGAAATCTCCAAACTTGCCTTATTACATTTTTTTTTTTATAACCACGTGAACCAATGACCATTGAATGTTAGAAAATATATAACAAATAATTGTGTAATATAATATAGCAGATAATATTCCACTTTGCCATTTTTGCGCGGCACGCACATAGTCAAGTATGGCGTTATCGCACTTGCCACTGCTGACCCTTTCTCGGGGACCTACTATATAATATTATTATTATTATTATTATATATCTCACGATATCCTTTTTTATTTATTTTTCGTTTCCCTAGCAGTGGTGTCACGACTACAGGATGATCCATTTAACGTGCTACGCCCATTTTCCTAGTTTTCATGTAAAATATTTTTATATTATAATTAATAACACACAGTTTAGCAAGTGTATTTTTCACCATTTTTTACCTGTGATTATTTCACTTTCTTAGTCGTAATTTTAAGTAATATTTATTTTTTTAATTTAATTCACTTGAATTTAAAACAAAAGACATGTCGAAAACGTTGATATATAAGTATTAAATTTATTTTCTTTTTTATAAAATCATTCAAAATTTGATGAAAAATAGTGGAGTAACAGTACCTCGCGAGAACGTCATGAATCATTGCAGAATCTAAACTTAAAATGTTTGTAGTGAAAACAAATGGTCAAACACTGAATACCGTTGTCGTGTGCAAAAAAAAAAATTGGAAAAACGTACTATACCGAAATACCCATTATAAAGTCAATAGGTAATTGATTTCAAAATGATAATAATTAATAACACAAAATAAATTAAAATATTTATATGAATATTTAATATATTTATTATATATTATATTATATTTACCTACATGAATTGTTCTTCTATTAAATAATCAGGAGTGAATATTTTTCTTTAAAGTAATAGAGTTAAAAAAAAACTTTTGACCTAGATAGTCAACAAAAGGTTTTTTAATATATTTTACAGGCAGATAAAAAACTGTTCTTAATAATAATAGAATTTATTAGGTTACTTTGAAATGGGATGAGTTTTTTTTTTTAAACTATGAATATTATTGTGATTTTTTTATAATATAGAAATCTTATTAGTAAACCACCCAAAAGTATATCATTAGTTAGTTAAACCCTCTAAAGAATTTTTCTTTTAAGATTATTCTTGATATACAATTTTGGTTTTAAATTTTTTATATTATTGATTTGTACACCGCCCCAAACCAGAAAACCATATTGAAATATAGATTGATAAAATACAAAATATATTTTACGTATATTTTTAATCGATAACATATATTTTAGTTTAACGAATTTATAAATTATGACTTATTTTGTAGATTATCAACTAATTCATTAATATAAAGATCCTTAAATTATCATCAAATATAATACTTAAATAGAAGATTTTTGATATTTATTATATTTGATTGTAAGTTTGAGGATCAAATTCCTTATATTTATACAATTATGTATAAGAAGAAGATTGAAGCAATTTGGTTTATTTATTGGAAACTTCAACTACATTTTCTATCATAATTTATAATTAAGCCTCTTTTATTTAGCTTTTTTAATTTTTAAATTAAGTTTAAATTCTTTGTTGTTTCAAGGTTTACTTCTGTACACAAATTATTTAATAACAGACAAATATCATCAGTATAATTTAATATTTTGTCATTTACATTTAACTCACATACTGTATAATTATATTATATGAATAGAATTGGTCCAAACACTGTGGAACTCTGTATTCGAATACATTTTCATCGCTTGAGGTATCATTTAACGTGACTATTTGTTTTCTATCAGATATGTAACTTTTAAACCAAATTAAACTATAGTTAGTAATTGTGAAACTTAGAAGAGCAAGAGAAAGAATATTATGATGCATAAATGTCGATAGCCCTAGCTATATTTAATAAAACAGAAAATGTATTTTTATCAACTTCATCCATAATATATGAATTGATTTACCTCATATAAAGCATGTTCTGTTTCTAGATCAGATCTAAAACTGTACTAATTTTTAGATAAAACGATACCTACTTTATTTCAAAGTACCACTATTCCACTCAACTCCGTTTAGTTACTCATAAATCATAATTAATTGATTATTTGTTTCAATTTCAATTTCTATAAATCCAGATAAAAATTTTCTATTTCGGAATGTGAAATTAAAAAAAGTTGGTAAGTGAGTATCGCTCTGCTGTACATTAGGGGATGGGGTGGACCTCGGACTAGGGTAGGTTAAATTTGAATGCAATGATAGGTATCATTGTATACGAAAAACGATTCTGAACGAAGATGATTTGTCAGTTTAGGATATATTATATTTAAATATTGTCAAATATTCTATTTTGAAACAAATAGTATAGTTTTTATATGTTACTATGGTTACTATGGCCAACATTCGCATTATGAGCGTATGAAATTTAATTTAAATTTTGACATATTTCGTATAAATTCGAACTTTAAACACTTATAAAAAAAAATTGTGACTAACGATTTCTGATTTTTTTTTATCACTTTAAGAACAACTTATAAGAAACCTTGTATTAAATTTTCAAGATTTTCTGGCCACCCAAAAAATTTTTATCGGCATTTGAAGAAAAAAAAACTTAGAAAAGTCGAAAATTTCAATTGTCTATTAGTAGCTTAAAAATGGTCAAAATATTTTGAAAATTTAACTGTACAGAGATAACCATAATATAAACATTTGGTGAAAATTTCAAGTATTTACAATAATTCGTTTTTGAGTTACAGCAAAATCAAAAAATCGATTTTGTCGAAAAGTGGTTTTTCCGTAAAATTTCCATTTTTCTGTCATTTTTTTTTTGTTTTTTTTTCGATTTTTTTGAAAACTATTAGAAAATTTTAATTTTGACCCCCCTAAAGTACCAACTAGATTCAATTCCCTATTCAAAGAGGGGCTGAAGTCAAAAATCGGAGCATTATTACTGCTCCAAATGTTGGAGTCAGACACAAAAAAAAAAAAAAACACACATCATAGTAAATGCAATACATTCATCACTTCGTTCAGAATCTAATATAAGTGTTTCATTTAAAATATCAAAAAAACTTAGGTAAAAATTATAAAGTAAAAAAAAATATAACGTTTTGATAAAATTTTGTTTTTAATTATGTATAATTATATACGTAAGGTGCAATTTTTTCTTTATTTAACATATTTTTGCGAACAAAATTTTATGATATTCTAATCATCTAGCATTCTAGCATATGATATGGCACATTAAATTGATCAACCTGTACACATAAATAATTATGTATAAGACAGCTTAGACCATTTACGCGGTTCTATTCTGGCCCTCTTTCGCTTTAATATATTTTATATAAATGGATATACTCACTATGATTTTCGTTTTTCTGTGTTAACTAAACAAATAAACGCTAAATCGAATCGCAGAAATCCACAGTGTATACCTAACGAGTAACGAGTGCATCGACTTTCAAAACATTAGTACCTACGTCACTGCATACTGTTTTCCTGTACCTGTATTAGCCTGTAAAATAATATTATGTACCATCTCACCCGTTACCATTCTGAAACTAGAAAACGACCGATGCATGACGTGCCATATTATATTGTGGATACGCGTAACGTTAAATTTTTATTTTTTAATATTAGTTAAATTAAACTACAGGTAGTCTAACACGGAATCACATATTTATATAAACGCATCCTAGACAGATAACTATGATTAAAAAGTAACCAGCATTATACCCATTTCTGAAGGCAAAAGCAAAATTTTTTGATAATTCAAAAAAAAACTTTTTAGCTTGTTTTTAAAAATCAAACCGTACCTTAAACGCAAATCTAGATGTGATACGCGTTTTTTTAGGAAAAGTATAATATATACTTTCTATTATGCTGCACTACTTCCGATTATGTAAACTGATGCTGCTAGTTTTTGTAATATCATACACGTGTTTAATATTATATTATGTATACACTATATTATTATAGCCGTAAGAGTGAGACCACACTCTTACAAATTTTCGTCTCACCTCGCTCTAACACCATCACGCCAGTGGTGTATGTACAAGAGATACGCGGACGATCACTGCCACGTGCCAACTAATTCAATTTGTATCGGTTTAATTGTTTTATCTTCCGGAAACGACGAAGACGCCATCGTCTATACTGTGGTACCGGCGCGTGTGAGTGCGTGCGCACAATCTATACGCCTGCAGCAGTCTTTGAACCTCGTCGTGGGTGGGTCACAGATATCTCAGATTTCGTTGCAAGTACAAACATGTTTACTGGTGGTATATACGCCTAAGGCACAAGTCGGTGTGGTTACACGCCCACAAAACATTTGAACCACGCTTGAATGACAAAAATAATTGACTTTTTATCAGGTCGTCTTAAAATATAATAATAATATATTCTGGGCCGTAATTTTAGGGGGGGATAGGAATGAGCATTTACCCAACCCTAGATCTTAAACAATTACCAGGTCAAATTCCGGAACCACATTATGGGTTGTGACTCGTATAATTTCAGTTGGGGGGATGGGGGGGGGCAAGGCGAGTCATCTTTAAGTTTCCCATTTGAACTGATCAAAACTTGTGACCTCCTCCATCGAAAATTTAAATTACATAATATATTATAGTCATAATATGATCATGTATTAAAACGAGTATTAACATGCGCCGACGTGCTAAACGATAGTCAAAACGCTAGATTAATATACATAAAAAATTATTGTAATAATGCGTACCACAGACATTACGGTTTTAAAACTGCATTGTTGAACAAATTGACGAGGAACGGTCGATAAAAACATTTTATAGAAGGGAAGTTATGTTATATGTATAATATTATATATCATGTATATTAATATCGTGATATAAATCTGTTTTAGATGTCGGTTTCAGATTGACAAACATTTTGACAAATATACCATATTTATTTCATTAATAATCATAATCGCAGTCTATTAGCTTAAATATCCGTCGTGACAATTTACGACCCGATTAGGTGTCCGTCCCGGATTAACTACAGAAGAGTCGTCATCATCAGTATAGCGTCACACGGTTAAAATACTGCTCCTGTTATGCGATATTATATAATAGGTACTCATACTGCAATATCGACACGGATATCAGTCATATTTTTATTATACTGTAGATAACAATATATTTATTATATTATTGAAAACAGGTAAACGCTTAACATGACATTATAATGCACCTGCGCGTAAATAGTATGGTGTTTCTGGCAAATATGAAAATCGTGGGAAATTGCAATATTATTATCTGTATTAAAAATCAAATTTCGTGTGTAAGCTTACACTAAGTAAAATGTTAAAATGTTAAAAAATAAAAAGCCTCGTGCCTTTGGATGTTTACCTATATAATGCGTGCTATATATACCAACCTAGTATAGGGTATAATAACGTTACATTGCATTTTCGCGTAACAGTCGACTGGCTTTTTATTATTATTATTATTATTATTATTATTATATATATACGCACGTATTATTAGTATTTACTACCGTTGTGGCGGCGACGACAACACGAAAAACGCCTTATTGCCGGTTTTCACATTTTTCCTCCAATAACATGTCCAAGACCTCCGCGGGGAGTTGAAACTGCAGTTCGCACGTGAAATTAAAGGGTGCCCGTAAAAAAAAATCTAATACACTGATGAAGGGGAGCAGTTCAATACATCATTTAATTTTAATTTTATCATTGTAGGTTTAATGGGATAAAAGGAAAAGTGAAAAACATTCCAGCATAAAATTGCATACTTTTCAACGCACAATATTATTTAGAAAGTATTAGAAAAAAATAAATATTGATTGTATTTAGAAGAAAAGAAACTCAATATATCTCTATAACTGTGATGTATACTACGAAATTAATTATAAACGTGTTTAGATTGGACATAAATCTATGTAGTTAGAAAATCCATTAGAGAATCTTAAGCACCGTAAGTCTGATGATGCGGGGTAACGATATTACATTATTATTTTAGATTGTCTACGAAATTGTTTCTTTCAACTTTTCATGCCTTAAACCCATATTATTTGATATATTGTGTACTAATATAAAGTGTAAAATATTGCGATTTTATTTTAAATGCTCTCTATCTAAGTATGATACTATACTATTAAATAAATGTAAATAATAAAACGTATTGTAACTACTGATTATTATAACCGTTAAAATATAAATAGAGGTATGCTTGGTTATAAAGAAACTTAAATTTTAATAAAATTATTTATAATTAATATAAAAACTAATGGTCGCTGCTGTCGAGGTTAATTTAAGATCAATAATCAATATTTTTTTTTTTTACAAATACCTATATGGAGTTTTAATTCGTAAGCATATCCCATTTAATATACTGTTTAGTGTTTATGTTGTGCTATAATACAAAGAATTTGAACTTATGGGTTATAACTATAATAATTATGAATCAATTAAAAATATGAGTATTAGAAAAAAATGTATACCTACGCAAAACTAATTTGAAATAAAATAATATTGTAAGAATAAAATACCTGTATAATATGATTTTATTTTATATTTTGATACGTACATACTACTCCATAATAATTTCATTCTGTTTAATCGGATTAAATTTTTTTTTTAAGGAAAATATTATGTGCTTTATATGTACTATTTTTGTTAACTATCGATTTTTTTTTTTTTTGACTTGCATAAATTCAGTTTTTGATTCACAGAATATACATTAACAACGATATGATTAAATTGTTAATTTTGTTCAACATATCATACAATAAAAAAAATGTATTTTTAGTTTATAATATCACTGTTGAATAATTAAAAAATGAATTATGAATTGCAGATGAATTACACTGTGACAACGGAAACAAACTAAAATACAATGTAATCATATTAATGTAAACATAAAGCGAATACGTTTTTAATACAAAATATGTTAATATTTAATACAAAAGTATTTTTTTAATGGTATCTACTAGCTGTTTTAAAATGTAACAAAGTATCCGGATATCGTATAAGAAACATATAAATATAATATAACCAGGCATAGTAAGTTATTTAATATATTACAATTTTATATTTTATTGAATTACCTGTGTACCTACTTTGTTTTGAATTACAATAGTAACGAATAGTTAATAATTATTTTCTCCTTTTATTTAACAATTTGTCACATTAAAACGGTTAGAAAACATAATTATTATCATTAAGTAAGTGTTACATTTTTTTTAAGGGTATTTTTCCGTTATTTAATATTTTTCGATAGTACCAACATGTTTATATAATTTTGTTAATAATACACTAATAAGTCAAACATATTTAAGGGTGGTTATGAAACATTATCTAGAAATAAATAAATAAATGATAAATTATACGTGTACCTCTTGTACGGTTCGCGTGTGAATTTGGCACATGCAATTGTTGACATTTCAAATACCAATATAAACCCACATTTTGTCTTTGAATTTATGTTGTAATACATAAATTATAATTTTCATTAAACGCAAAAAGTTAGACTAGAATAGATATCTATTAATAGATAAAAATAATAATATTGAGTTCATAATTATTTTTAATTATTCTTAATGTAACTTATCGATATGAGTAATAATTTTAATAAGCATTCAGAATATTAGTTACATACATAATCTCGTGGATATCTATTCAAATCTAAAACACAATTCGTATTATATTTTCATAAACAAATTAATGAATTCTCAAGTCTTTATATTAATAGTATTTTTTTAATATAAACAAGTCAGTCTAGAATCTTAAATATTACTCTTTTTCATGTATAAATAATACTTATTAAGTATGCATAGTAAAGCTAAAATATACTTAAACACACATACTCGCAAAAATGTATTTATACATATAAATCTAGTTGCCTATCCACCATAAAGCAATAATATAATGAATATTACTACTCAACAAATTATTCATATTCCATAGGGAAATCTCTAGAAAGTTTTGAGACGTATGTAAATTACACGATATTAAGTGTAGTATTATTGTCAATGTGATCCCAAGGCAAAAACGACTTTGGGAAGACATTTGAAGTACGTGAATATTACACTCAAAATGAAGAAATGGAGTTTTAATAAAACATATAGGTATGATATATTATATTTATTCGGCGTGGCAGTAAAATTATTACATTTTGTGATACATTGGACGACTACGACTGAAGGTGGAACATAAATTAAGTTCAAAAACATTTTAATTAGTAGGTGCATACTGTGCATATTTCTACTGTAAAAGTTTTGTATTAAAACGAACTAAAGTAAAACATGCAATTAATATAAAACTTGAGAGTGAAAGTATTACTTTGTTTTATTTGTAAATTATGTAATATGTTGATAATTAAAATAAATTATTAAATAAAAGTAACTTTACATACGAGTAGGTTGCAAAAATTGCAAAAATTAATGAATAAGTATATAAGACTGATGGAATTTGTATGAAAACATTTAAATAAAATGATTGCATATTATTATCTTGAATATTATACAGATGGTATTATAAAACTTTACTTCACGTGAACATATTCAAATGTATAACTACTATAGTTTTTAAAAATTGTACTCATAAATTCACTGACCATTTACATATACACGACATAGTATTTAACGATTTTTTTTCTATATTATATATATATATATTATATATTTTATAATATACTCTAATATAATATACAAGAGTCCATGATTTTATAAGCCGTTCCGATAACCAATGATATTTTACATTTCAAATCAGGCAAATACGTATAATTTATCATACAACATCTAATGCTAGGGAACAGTTTAAGATACCTGTATATTATTATTTATTATTTTGACTTAAAAGGGGGGTAGGCATCATTTTTTGGCAACGATCATCATAATATAATTATCAAAAGTCTCTGACACTGCTGATGGAACGGTTCTGTTGGTTAAGCGGAGGGGTAGAGGTGGTTTGGGCATTATATTTATAAATTTTTAATAGAGGAGCAAAGAGTCATACCATTGCAACGACGAGAGTGCACACCACACCGGTGCGGTGGCAGTACATTTCTCGCGGGTTCATTTATTATTTTCGAAGATAAATTCCGCTTCGATGGTAATTACTGTGAAGTGTAAAGTTTGAGAGGGTGGTTCTTTATCTTTAATGAAACTTTTGTACTTTTGCTGGCAGCCGAATCTTGTTTTGTGCCAAGAACGCTCCCGGTCCAGGCCAAACTTATCGGCAATAAATTCGCCGGCAAATCCGGCTGGCACGGCGCGGCAGCAGTGCCCGACCTCGTGCGTTGCATCGCGAATAATATCCTCAGGGTTATCGAGCGAACCATGTACCGCGATCTACTACATAACCGCCACCGCCAACTATCATTGCGGTTATGCCTAACCTAACATGTGCGCACACACGCTCAGGACGCGCACACTCGTCGGAATATAGGACACTAGACGTACACAAGTGGACGGATACGCCAAAATGAATTTGTGCAAATTAAATCCTATAGTTGTACACTCGTGGCAACGGTGCCGACTAGTTTTTATCGCAGTCGTGTGCGAACGATGGCCGGGGAGAGAATAACGCCCACGTCAACGGTGGTAAAGAATGGTGGTTGTATCATTAATTGAAATCGAACGGTCCACCGTGTATATATTATAATATACGACGACAACGTATGTTTTTATACCACGCCTATATCCAGTCGGAGTGATAGGTGAGGTATCGCCTATAAAAAACATTAAATAATATATAAGCATAGCAATAACGATCGATCAATATAATAAACAAAAATCTATCTCAATGATCTTGTGTGTGTGTGTGTGTGTGTGTGTGTCTGGTGAAATAGTGTCTTAATCGTGAATTCTCGAAATCGTATGTATTGATAAAGATTGGAAGACATTAGTTAAGTATACATCGTTAATTTCTTTGTTACGTACGCGCTATATAAGGCTTAGTTCGTATTATGGTGATTGGAAATTTAGTGACTCCTTTGCATTGTAATGAAATTAAAGATCACTGCAGTCAATTTTAAAATCAAAAATTTTACATTAAAAACGGTCCAAAAAGATTTAATTTATACTACCGTTTTAAAGATAACAATACGTTTAATCATATAGTACTGCAACATACTCCGTGTAAACGAATAAGATTCGATATAGAAACATTTCGATGCATACTAGTATCATTTATAGAGTTGATAATACTATAGCTATTTGCAGCTGCAGAAAAACGATGTTATAATACTATAACACTGTGGAAAAAATTTAATATTCGAATGGAACTATTGAATAATTAGATATATTAGAAATTCAAAAAATGTTGTTTGTAAATTATTTCTAAATACTCCATGAATTAAAATTCAAACCTATTTATTCACATTGAAAGTAATAGACAAATTAAATATTATAATAACTCTAAGGTGATCTTTACTTGTACCAGAATATAGCAGCCTAGCAATTTGAATGAATAATTAAAAATATAATTAATTACAAATAGTAAATTTATACTAGGTGGTTCATAAATCGAACAACACTCATTATTTTACTCTACTATTAAAATATATTTAAACTATATATATATATATATTTAAATATACTTATATAAAACGTTTTTTTTATTAATATTTTTAATATTTTTATCATTATAATTTTTATGTTTTTTAATTTTTTGAATGAAAACATACATTTTTAATTTTATATTCTAGTGAAAAATATTTTTCGGAGTATTTTAATACATAAATATTAAAATTTGGGCGAGTAATAAATTTATAAGTTATATAAATATTTAAAGGTTAGGTAAGTGGAGTAGTAAACCAATACCTAAATAATTTTTTTAATATTTTATTGGAATATTGAAATCAAGTAAATAAAGCAAAGTATCCTTAATTCTCTCATAAAATGTTTAAAAATGATTGGTTTATCAATCTACATCTTAAGTAAAATAAATCGTATTCTGTCATTTAAAAATAGAATCTTTAGTACCTACCTAAGTATTCTTGTCCTATGCCCGTTATAATTTGTGTAAGTATTTATAGGTATCATATACTATTACGGTTTTATTTTTATTTTTCAATCAAATATTAGTTATTGACATCATTCGTAGATTTAGTCTGTCAATATCCATCGGATAATTGAATTGGAATATTAAACATAAAAATCAAAGACATTTAAAATAAATTAATTTTATGAAGAATTATAGATATTTTGAACTTTATTCTCACAAACACCTCTCTTCTTTACACAAGGGATTTGTAAAGCAATTCTCAGACATCGGTTTCCACAACACGTTGATATCACCTCCAGTTGTGTAATTTGAATTGTAAATACAGTTATTCCAACAGTTACTTAATCATTTGCATGTTTAGAATAATATAACGATCAGATTTTGTTGATGAAGTTTATAACTGATAATAATGGTAGTAAAATATATTACAATTATTAAAATGTATGTAAAATACAATATATGTTATTATTTATCTTTGTATATCTACACAAAATACACATTATGCGTCGTGCATTAACTTTTTGTTTTAATTTCAATTAAATATGTGAATTAAAGCAGAGTTACGTACATGAAAGAGACTGGTAATCAAGTTTATCGTTAGTTGGAGAAAAAAATAATTAAAAGGTAGGTAGCGAAAACAAGGGGCTAGTTAAAAGAAGGATAACGGTATAATCACGAAATTACGATACAGCGAAAAACTTACGAATGGTATAGAAACAAATTAAATTGTAATTCGAAAAAAGAAATAGCAAAAACTTTTACTTTCAAAGAAAATTACTTCTCCTTGTGGTGACTTGGAGCTATGTTAAAAGTTGTTAATGAGGCGTTAAATAAAAGTGAAGTTTCTTGGGGTGTAGGAGACATAATGAATATGAACAGTGATATATTAACTTGTGATAATTCAAATTTAATTGCTATGGGATTTAGGTTTACTTCGTAGTCGGTAATAATGTAGCTTTGCGAAATCTGGTGATACTACTCCGACGGATAAAACTAAGTAATTCGAATAATCAAGATTTTAAGTGAAGCAGTACAATTATTAAATAGGAGCATTTAAACCGTCGCGTTGGCGACCATTAAACGTTAAAGTCGAATAAACGACAATAACAATAATAATTATTAATAATAATACCTAAACAAATGAATAAAAATAGTACTGTGTTTTAATACTGTTTAATTGTTGAATTTAATTTTTAAAAGCGTGATAATATAAGTGTATTGTATGATATTTGTTATTACTTATTAAGTATCTCCATCATGACACTCTTTTCACTGTACTCACTGTTATTTTTTTTTTCATACTTCCGTATAACAATCTCTATTGTATTATTATTATATTATATAGATTGTAATGTTTCAAAATAAATATATATATAATAATATATATGATTCAACCAAACAATAATAATGAAACAATTACGAAATAGTATATATGTATAAGAATTATATTCCTAGAGTAGGTTCACACAAACTGAAGCTAAGTCCCAAACCTCTTGGTTAGCTCTGTCAGCAAATTGGTTCCTATTGTAGGTAAAATGCGTTCAGTAAAATTGTTGTAGTATTGCATTTCGGTTTGAGAATAATTTATTTTGATTTCAAATTTTACTGATAAAATTAGTGAAATAATATGATGTCAAATCATGTAATATATATATATATTTTATAATATATAGTGGAACCTCGATAATTCGAAATTCAAGAGTAATACAGTTTTTCGATTTATCGATCTTTTTGAGTTATCAAGGTTTTAGGAAAACATTTCGAATCAAAGAATTTTAAAATGTTTATTATCGTTGTTAGTTATTATATAATAGTTAGAGTTTGTACAATAAATATAATATTACATTGTGTATTGTTATTTTTATTATTTTAAAATTATTAAAATACAATGATAAACATATAATAAACGCGATTAGGATTATAGGAACGCACAAACCGATTAAAATAATTATCCGTCATTAACTGTTTATATTCATAAGAACTCAAAATGTTTGAGTTATCTATAGTATTTCTTTTGAGTAATCGAGGTTTTTGCAAGGGAATGACATTTATTTTTTTTGTCGTGGTTTTCGACTTTTATCGAGGTTCCACTGTATTTCCAAAATAATAAATTTGCTTTTCAAGATAATGAGTGTTTACTTTTAATATTATAATCACCTCACTCTTTTTAAATGTAAATATCTTACCTTCGGAAGACTGAAGTGGGCTCACTGCAAATATGGCCACCAGGAACGTCATAACTGTTACTTTTGACGAGTACATCCTCCTAAAGTGCAGTAAACGCGCCCCTTGCTTACAAATTTTTTTTAAATCTTATTTTTTTCTTTATTTTCTACTTTTCTTTTAACTACTCGTCTCTCTTTAGTATTTTTTTTTTTATCTAACCACTCTAGGACATTAAGTCTACTTCCAGTGCCGTTAATGTCAACATAGCGATGCGAATCGATCGCACAGAGCAGAGAAAATGCATAAAACAAACAACAAAGTGGAGACAATTTAGAAGGGGCGCGTTTATTTTTTTTTTTCGTTCTCCGGTTCTGTTGACAGTCCTGAAACAATACAACAACATACAAATTAGGTTACATCCGGAATATACCATTTTGCACGATAAACGCACGCATGCACGCACTCACATAAGCCACCCAGAAATTTGTCACCTTATATAGCCAATCCATTTCGAACGCGATGGGAAGGAAGAGTGTAAAGGTGACCACCACTAAAGTGCTGAACCACCAGAAAATTCAAGTATCCTGAAGATTTGTTTTAACAGAAACAAAATACTGGAGAAATAAGTCTTATAAACGTTTTGAGGATTTTCAAACTCCATTTGGCGTTAAGTTAGAGATAGTTTAAGTGTTCAAAAAGGGCACACACAGAGTGGAATGTATTATTTTTCTTTATCTCCATTCGGGCGACACTTACAATCTAATAGATTTCTCGAATATTTTAAATTCGTAGGATGTCTTTTAGAGTAACTAAGTTAGGTCGAATTTAAAGCTCGCACGTATTTTATTTGTTACGCGACAACATAGTAATATATTGGAGAAAAAAACATTAAGTATACACTGTACCTGTTCAATTGAGTTATACTTAAACTCTGTGAAGAATAGTATTCAAATATTGTTTTTATAGCAAAACACACAACCCGTATACATTAATATTGCGATTAAATAAACATAATAAAATATTTCATTCCTCATCGTGATCCTTAATTCGTTAAAATGTTACTCTTAAAATGATGACATTAATGTTTAAGTTGTTAGCAGTTGACAGTTGTTGTTTTAGATAATACTAAAAGTCAAAAAAATATTTAAAAAAAAAATAATACGATTTATGTATTCAGCATAAGTTTCACATCAATCCTATTATTATTGTATTTTCATTTTTTTAAAACTTTTTTCTTTCAATTCAAACATTTTTTTTCTTATAAAAAGTTCCACATTTTTTTTCATTAGAATTATTACTACAAATTTATTTTATATGTATTACCTATACAGAGATAGCCAACATGAACCACACTTTCAAATGGGTACACGAGTGAAATATCTATATAGCCAATTATCATCATCATTAGCTGTTTAGTAGTACTTTATTTTGTTATTTATTTAGTGTATTTTTGGGTAGTGAATGAGCTACATTTTGATTATTACCCTATTCATTATTCACGTGGTATCGTTGAAGTTTGGTGTAGTGGGACAGAAACGAGAAAAGCGGAATGGAAAAAAAGAGTTTCTATATCATTATGCGCTGGGTCTTAAACAAGACCAGAACAAAAATTGAAATCCTTCTCTGGTAAGGAAAATATAAAACTAAAGATAGGTGAAATAATAATAATAAAAAAAAAAAATAAATACATTTAGACTCGGTTCTTTTATTACCTTGAAAAAGACCAAACGACACCCATTGTTCATTCGATCGAATTCATTGTTCGAACAACCAGTGCGATTATTGATATTTAATTTCCGTTATTAATTTCCTTTTAAAAAATTTAAAAATAGGTAATACTTTTTAAAATTCAATATAATAATATGGTAAAAAATGAATTTTTTTTTTACGTCGATAAATAAATACTATATCAAAGACAAAAAACACGTTTACACGGTACCGTTAACATGGTAGTTACAGGTGTTGTGTCAATTGATGTTTTTTGAACAAACTAATGTATTTTTTAAATATAAATGGTTCATTGCATTCAGAATACTCGATAAACAAAAGTGTAATTAAAACCGAGTGTCTACGAATAAGAAATTAAAAAAAATAAATTGAATGCTTATCAATGAAAATTCTAATATGTCGGGTCAATTGTTTTGTATATGCAATAGTAAACTTCTGTGGTAATAATTGATTAAAAATATTAAAAACTATTTAAGTTTATAAATAAGCTAAATTTGTCAAAAACATTTCAGTATGTATCGTGATAAATTATACATCAATGACGTTTCTTCCAATTATTGTGGATTATACTAACTTTGCTAACTTATTCAATTTTATTATTTAAAATAATAAACATATCTTTTTTCTACAGATATAATATCACAACGTAGCGATATTTAAGTAGATATAATAGATATTAATATGTCTATATACTCTTAACGTTTCAATGGTATAATTATAACATCTTTGAAACGTTTCTACGACTACCTATTCAACGCATCGTTTAGATTCATAAATTACATTTTGTTCTGTGCCAACTAAAATCTCAATTACATATTATTGAGGGTTTTTTCAAGACATAAATTAATTTACTTTAGTTGTTTTTTTTTTTACAGCTTAAACGTATATTATACGGGTTCGTTTAGATGTTTACTTTTTCTATAAAATGATCGGCGATTTTAATGCTGTATCTTTAATTATTTGTGAAATGAACATTGTGTTTCGTTCATTAATTGTACACTAATTGCGTAGATAGGTATTTCGCTGTTATTTATCACCTACGTTTTGTAAATGTCTGATGACTGTAAACTTGAATTTTCAAAGGTCATATAATTATAATTATTATTTATAATGAGTACCTACAGTGGCGCCGAAGACAGTTTTTAGAGGTGTTACAAAGCTTACCTGCAAAGAAAGACCCACCCACCTACCCACATTAGGTTGAGCTACTGCTCAATTTTTTCCACCCATATATCTATAAATGCGTTATGATAATATATAATATTATACTATAATATTACCCTGTTGTTAGCATTTAGGTTTATGGTTTATCCTAATTCATAATTTTAGCTATGATGATAAATAAAATAATTTATAACTTTCATAAATTAAAATAATTTTAGCTAGTATGTTTTGTAGGCTTATTACACCCACCCACCCTTAACAGGTATTGTAACTGCAATACCTGATTATAGGGATTGGCGCCACTGAGTACCTACTACTATAATATGAGTAATATTTAATATTGAGTAGTTTTTTTTATATTATCACAATTGAAAAATTAATGTTATAATATAAATAATTGTAAAAACATATTTAAATTTAAATTTTGGTATTTTATCTTCGATTGATAATTAATAAATTATGCTTATACATTATTAATATTAACAATATTTTTCCTTAAAAGTCGATAAAATTCAATCGAAGACGTTTTAATAAAAATAAACAAATTACATTTATGTTTAATAATTAAAATAATAATTTCAGATTTTTTTTAAATAAGACACGTACAACTAATTTAATTTTAAAATATTATATAAACCTATCAAATTATTAAGTTTCATTTTTAAATAATTCATAAAAATCCAAATTATATTAAATTAACAAGACGTTAATTATCTATATAGATTATACGCCTTTATTTTTAAGTTTTTAAGATGATTAATAAAAATATGTAACAATTATAAAATAAATTTAATTGACTGTAAAACCACTTGACATCAATTTTAAAACATAAAATTGTATAACATTGTTATCCTATTACTAATTAATATAATAATAAATTTAGTTATAGCCATTACTCGTTATTATAAATTAGATAGAAAACGTTCTATCAGTATTTAAAACGATTATGAGTCAAATTTATCAAGATAATAAAAATAAATTACATTATTTTTCTTTAAATTATTATTAAATACATATGATTTGTGTCATTAATATTCATGAAAAAAAAATCGTTAGGGGAAGGGGGATATTTAGTAAAATAAAAAGTAATTTTGCAAGCTGTTATCTACGTTATTTTTGTAGAAATAAGAAGCTTAATGCCACGTAAAATTTAATTTAAGTCAGTTACCAACCCACAGAATTGCTCTTTGGGAGACATATTAATGTTAGACGACTGGAAAAAAAGTAACAATAAGATGGATACATTTTGATCTTATAGAGTTTTCAGTGAGAAAAGTTGTATTTTATTTTACTTTGTTTGCTAACAAAATAATTCGGGTATCTATAATGAAAATCCATATTGGCGTGTATCCAAACAACCTTGAAGGTGAGAATATACCAAAGTATTTTGTATCCCATAAGTGATTCGAATTCGGGTTCGATTGAAGTTCAGCTATTTTAATTTTAAATTGAATATATAATTATTTTGTATTATATTGTAGTTATACGAAATACTCTAGTATTATGTCTTAACGATTTTGGGATCTTTTTTAAGTTAAATTTACTATTTATTGTAAATTTCCCTTCTATAAATTAAGTTCAAATACATCTATGTGAATATTGTATAATTTTGAAATATATTTAATTTTTCATATCATGTACGACAAACATTTCAATGACAGTTATTGTTATGAATGATACATTGATGCGTGTAGTATAACTAATTACACATTTATTAAGTTATGTGTTAAGCTATTTTGCTATTACTAAAAAGACTGAAATATGCATTGTAAATCATTCTTCATCGATTGAGTACATAAAATTCCATTTCAAGTTATTGAAGTCTTTGACTGTACCATATCAAATTAGTAAAAGTTAGCTTACTAATTAAAATTCTTTACATACTTTTCATCGTAAAAAATGTTGTGACAATTTAAGTTGATGTCGCTATATATTTAAAACTTAATTAATTGAGCGTTGGATATTTTGAAATAGATTTAATAAAGTTTCTATAAACATGATTATTTTTTATTATTTCATTATTAAACATTAGTGTTTGAATTCGTATACATGATGTGAATCAATTAATATTATAATATTTTTTTTTATGTATTCCTAAAATAAGATAAAATAACTTAGAAAAAAAAACAATTATTTTACGTTCACCAGTAATAGATACACTTTTCACTAAATTAAAAATGCATTTTTTTTTTAGTTATTACGAAAGACTAAACTTATAAATTTAGATTATTAATATTTTAAAACGTTTAAAAAATTGTAGGTATATTATCTTAATATACTTAAACACCTATTTAAATATTTACCTAATAGAACTTTATATTATAATTAAAGTGATTACTTTTTCCAAGCAAAATCGATTCTTAATCACAAATAAAAGTAATTTATAAATTTACTACAGATGGTTCGCCATGGGTAGAAAATTACATGAAAGATTTATAATCTATGAAAACAAAAATAATTAATTTATCTATTACAATTTGTATATTTTGAAAGCATATTTAATTGTTTGGTGGATGAGGGATAATTTAATCTTAACAAAACAGTTTATCAAGCATTTCTACTTAAAAAATATGTTTCTCTTATCAACTTGCATTACCTACTATACTCGATAAAATATTATTGATTCCAATTGGTTATATTTAAGAATATAATTTACTCATTTTTATTATCATTAATTACATCTCATTTTAACCACCATTTTTATTAAAATTCATTAATCAAAATTAATACTGAATAAGTATTTATTGTCCTAAGTTGATAACTAATGAAAAATGTCTCTGCTTGTTATAACTTCCAATGATTAGTATTTATGTTTAGTTATATAAAATATCACATTTAACTTTTAATCATAGGAGTACCATATTTTTGAAGATATTAGTTTGAGATGAGGAATGAACCGTGATAACAGTTGGTTTTACAATAATTTAACTACTAATATTTTTTTTAATAAAGCATTTATACAGATTTAATAAAAAGTATGATTCGATTGAATTTGACTCAGATTTTACTTCATTTGTCCAAGCTGTAAATAATAAATTAATAAATTTGAAAAAAATTAGCAAAAATACTGAAAGTAACTAAACATAAGATGGGTTTTTCATTTAACAAGAGCTAATTAGTAAAATGTAACTTATTTTTCATTTGTAGACATCTGCTCTTGTTATCTCAACAACTCATACAATAAAAAATACTTAATTTTACATTTGACAATTATTATTCAAAATTTGTAATATAATGCAAATAATCATTAATTATAGACTTAAAGTACAAAAAAGCTTTTCAAAATACTTAATATATAAATATAATAAAATTGATGTTATTTAGTCATAAATTAAAACCTACAACTGTAAAGTTATTATCGTGTATTCAATAATTCAATTTAATTTACACATATGTATAATACAATTTAGTACTGTGTTTGTTTTATTTATGGTGTCGAAATTGAATGAAACAATACTCGACGAAGCAAAATGGGGATTTATTACTTTTTTTTAAATTGTTCAGTCAGCCCTCGCCCTAATTCTATAGATCGTTTCATTCACTCTTTTAACCCAATTACAGACTGCAAACGTTTCATATGTTATTTTTATACTTCTCTGGCAATTTTTAAGGTGGCTCTATGTATTATAGTTAGGTGAAAAAAAAAATACTTCAACATTTAGTGCACTTTAAAACAAACAGACACGTCTAATACATCAGCAGTCAGCAATTTAAAATTCAAAGTATGAAAAAAATAATAAACAAATGAAATTAGATCATCATAGTTATTTACAAATTGTTATTTGTTGAACATAAGTAGAAAATAATTAACTGAAATAATATTTTTTTCTAAAGCAATATTTTTACGATAAAACTATTATGAGGTTTTAAAAAAAATTAATGGATTAGATATAAATAATATACATATATAATTATTATAATATAATAGGTTACTGGAATAATTAAAAAATAATCTATTTTGTATGCATAATTTTCTATTTTTAAATAAATTTACTTTGAAAATTAGGTTAATTTTAATTATTTTTTAAAATAATTCCAAAACTATGAAATTTATTTTTACTTTATTTATGTTAAAAATAACCTAAAATTATTAAAAATATAATAGGTAGTTATATTAATATTTAATATTCATTATATTGTTCAATAAAATGTGATAAAATATGTTTTAAAATATATTTCCTTTCTTATAATAATTAAATTAGGTAAATAATTTAAGACAAATTAAATGTAAATATGATTAAATTAAATTTAATAATTGAATACAATTCGTTTAATAACAATTTTCTTATTTTCAATATAACATTAATGACTCATTTGAAACATTTTTTGAAACCCCTGCTAAAATGTTTACAAAATTAATGAAACATATTTTACTCTTAGCTAAATTAGATAATATTTATCAAATAATCTTGGTTTACACGTTAAACGCCGCAATTCTATGTCAAAATATATAAAAAAATTATCACAAGTAATTATGTCAAAAATGCGTGTGACTATTGTAATCAAATAATATCTTTGAATGAAAAATCTATTAAAAATTATTCTTATATTTTCCAATTAGAGAGCACTTTTAGAAATTACAAGAAATTCTTTTGATATAGACCGTAATGCTATTGTGAGAGATTTTTCATCGTAAAATACTTAGTCAGAACGATACATATTAAAATCGTTATTATTTCCTCGCCTGACGCACTACGTGTTATTTGTTTAATAAAACTTTTAAACGAATTTCAATGTTACATCAATAATAATATTGGTAACAAAAAATTTATTTTTAAAGAAAAATAATAAATATTTATATGTTTACAATTTGTAATTTGTTCAAGAAATTTCAATGGCAAGGGAAATTTTAATTTTGATTTCATATACTAGCGTGGTTATTTAATATATATATATTCACGTGTGTTTTACATAAAATTATTAAATCATAAAATAATGTTGTTATTTGTATTAAATCAAATAGCATGTTCTAATAGTATACTTAATAATATCCCTACCTAATAACGATACTCCATATTAAAACGTCAAAATAAAGATGAATAGCAATAGTAATAACAGGTTTTACTTCGTCTGACAATTTAAAATAGTTCCAGGATGAAAACATTAATACACCAAATAAACGTTAAGACCACGTTATAATTCGATAAAGACTACAAAAAAAAAAAAATAAAAAATATATTTAAAAAAAAAATATTTTATTTGAATTATTAGTATTTCAAATGCATTAATTTATAGGTTGGATAAAATCGTGTTTGATATTTTTAAAAATAGATGCTGACCGGAGCCCTAATAGTAAAGCCTTAAGCGTTTAAAAGTTCTGATCTGAAGAACATCTTTCTGATCACTGAAATAAATAATAAAAAAATAAATAAATACTTAATTCATAAAATTACAATTCCTCAATTTATTTTAATTTATTATTTATCAAAAATAATTTTTGTTGATGTTAGTCGTATCATTTATTTAACAAAAATAAAATGACTAATGAGAGATGACAAATTCAAATGTAACACCACTATCACCATAAATAACACATAATTTATTGCTCCAGGTAAAATAAACTTTCATGATACACCAATCTCTGAAAGCCACGCTAGCAGTTTCATACCAAAACAACATTTCAATACAATCTATTTTCTCGTACATTTTAATTAGTGTAACAATACATATAATGTAATATACTAATACTGCAATACTATACACTTAGCTATACTATAAAAATATTGAATGTAATTTATGTTATTGAATCACGAAATTATTAAATAAAGCTGAATCAAATGGAAATATTGAGAATGTAAATTTATTTGGGGTAACAACATATTATCTATTATCATTATAAACAAATTTTAGTACCAATAACTTTCCTAGTCTATGTGAATTTACTCGCAGTTAATTAATGTTAATAAAGCATAAAAACGTTATTTCCATAATATTAAATCTTCATAACTGTACGATTCTGAGACATGAGACATGTCACCCGTTTTCCATACAGATTACAATCCCTATACGCATATATAGATGACAAACTGTATATCAAAGTAACACACATATCAGTCACCATTCACCAATTAAATATTTATTATTTGAAGATTAATTGTACTATAATAATGTTTCTAAGACTGCAAGTCAACAAACTTTGTAGATGCTTAATGTATGAAGATAAAAATATATTATATGTTAATAAATTGATGTGCATTTAAAGATAAACAATAAAAACTGTGTTAAAATAGTCACGTGGTCGTAAAATTATTCAATGTGATTAAAAGAAAAACAATGTAAAAAATAAACCTTAGACCATTAGTATTGATAATAATTCTAAAAATATACATTTTAATATATGTGTATAATATGAAATGTAAAAAATCATTCAGTAAACATATTTAAACACACTGAGGTTTAAGAAATTTAGGTGATTACCTTCAGTGACATTTTTCAGATGCACATAATTGCATCTATATTTTTTTTAATAAATATTTTATTAGAGGAAACTAGGAGGAACTTTTTTTATTCATCTCATTATTAATTTATACAATGATCATATTTTTTGTTTATAAAATGTATATATTTATTAAATTGTTTATTATTTTTATTTAATCGTATAATATTTATAAATTTAATACTATATTGTCAATTTGATATTTATCGCAATTAGTAGGATTTGAGTAACAGGGGCTGGGACTTAAAATTCTAATAATATCTTTAAAATGATTACCTATTGAAACCAATGAAATAAGAAAAAAATTATAAAATAACTTTAAAAATACAGGATAATAAAAATGTTAAAATATTATCAGTGTTTTGAAACCTATAGGGTAGTATTTATTTCAATACTAGCCTTTTCATTTGATATAATTCGTTTGTGTCAGCACTTTATCCACATTTGATGAATTTACATTCAATATTTTGTAGCCGCCTCGTATGTGCGCCAATCATATATTTTACAAGCAAATGAATATCGCTACATCTCATCGAATGGAAAGTGGTACCATTTTTTTTTTTTAGAATTGTATTTTTTTGGCTGCATACTAGTTGCGGTCATAACGATTTTTGAGATAAACAGATATAACAGTTGCGGTCACGCCAATTTAGGTAATATCTTAGTTGCGGTCATAGCTTATCATAGCTGTATATAATGCACACAGCGTATATATGTGAGAACACCACTACTTATTTGTAAAGTTTATAAATAAAATAGATTAAATTGTATACAACCAATGCATGCGAAAGTTTTATATTCAAAGCTCAATAGCATGTTTTACCACTCTCACCCTAATATTTTTATATTTATTGACGCTTTAAATGAAATTCAAACGAATGTCTATTTAAAAATGAATTGTACAAAAACCAGTCGTGTTAATAAAATTTCAATAGAAAAAGAGCATTTTTTAGCGTAACAAATACAATATTATAAAGAAGGTGAAATAAATCGGCTTGAATATTTATAGTCGATTTCCTTTAAATTTATACCTACAAAATTTTAAAATTTAAAATTATTATTATTATTATACTATTATAGTATTATATATTATATTTAGACACAAATTTAACCACGTAATTTAAACATAAGTATCAACATTTTTAACCATACCTACACAAAAAATAATAGTGTGGACAGTACTTAGTCTGTTATCTTTTCGATATAAATGGGAAGGAAAATGTGATTAATAAGTTTAAGTTTTTCTAATAAAATAATATTATATTATTTAGTATACTTAGTAATTATTATTTGAGTGACCGCAACTAGTATGTAACCTTTTTGAGAGGTGACCGCAACTAGTATGTAACCTTTTTGAGGGGTGACCGCAACTAGTATGTAATTTTTGATTATGACCGCAACTAGTACACACCGATTTTTTTATATCATTAAAAAAACTATTTTATTCAAAATGAATTATAAAACAATTAAATATTGTTATTTGTGCTACACGGCACACAAAGTGAACATTATTTATATTAAATAAAGAATTGCATACATTGTCGACATTGATATTGAAAGTAGAGAATCGCTGACATTCGAATCGTTGAAGTTATAGCGTGAAAAAATTATTTGAATTATATCAGATTCAAATAATATAATATTTACATAGGCAATGACACTACGAAATTTAAAATAAAAATAAATCGTGTTCACCATGGACTAGAGAACGATATCTAGGGTTATTTATATATAATAGGTACTCAGATAATATACAATATACATAATGTATACGCATCAAGTGCCTACTGCAGACTGCACCAGAAAAGTATTTTTTACCGTATAGTTTTTTTTTATTTATTTTTTCGCTCAACAGTGACAACGTTTGATTCTCATTGATACACATTATCCCTTTGTAAAAAACTGAAAACCGTGCGAAAGTAGTGACATGAAAACGACGTGTATACAGTGAAATAACCTTTACGTACATAACGCGGGAGCTCGATGAGACGCGTCGCGTCAAACGCAAATGTATTTTTACTGCGTATTATTATTATATTTTTCTCACGAAATGTATCGTTTTTCACTCGAATCGTCGTATAGAATATATAATGTATACACACTAGTATTCTTGTTATATAGAAGACGTATAAATAATAAATCGAAAGCTTACACGCCAAAAATGGTACGTCACAAACACCAAATTTTTCAGAAAAGCTATTTTAAATCTTCCAATATTGCAATATTGCATGAGTAAATAATTGTTATAATTTATGACTCATGGATATTTTTTCGTCATTTATACTTAATTGATTATGGTAATACTGAATAAAAAAAATTAATTTCTTTCGTCGACCTCGTACAACAGGGTTTTGATGAAAATACAAAAAAAAAGTCACAAAATTCTTGTTGGCTCCTAATAATTATTATGTAATGTCAACAATATCGATAATTTAAAAATAAATATAACGTTTAAAATCATGCATATATTATACGACCATCGAAATGTTAACGCGGGTGTTGACGGCATGTTGTAACGCGTTACGCAGTATAGTCGAGCGCGTTCTAACCCAAATCCGTCGATATTTTTTATGATAATAATATAGTACTTAATAGCCAGGTATCACTATTACGGTCATAATAATATATTATTTACTGTTGTACACCTATACTCACACACACGCGGACATGTTTTATTAGTGTACGGACGTCTATTGTTATTACAACGACGAAAGTCCGCATCGAGCGCGATAATCGTGATTTACGGACCCGCGGTCCGCATGACGCGCAACGCGTTTTCGCGGCAGAAAGCCAGTCGATAAACGACGCACCTCTCTGGTGATCCGCGACCCATGCAACCCCGGCCGTCCGGCTGTGTGCGATGCTGACGGGAAACCACCCGTCGGAGGGTTGAATTGGTCGAGGGCGTGCGTGTGTATGTAGGGGATGTGTTTGGGTGATGGGGGGGAGGGGAGACAACGATGCCCGTTCTTTACATTATTCTTATACGAGTGTTGGCTGCAGGCCAACTGTGGCGAGGGGCCTCCTCCGGCGGTGCAGCACCGCGGGTAGTGTGTATGCTAGTATATATACGTAGGTATATAACGAGCACTGACGAGCTGAATTTTCGTACGCCATCGTCTTGCGTAATAATATTATATTGTATGTACAAGTATTTATTTATTTATTTTTTTTTTACAAAAAAAAAACACGTTCGTTCACAATTTCTCTTTGTTCAAACAACAATAATCACGCAATGATTATAACAATAGGTAATAATAACGATATAATATTATAATATAATAATAATACTACGTATTATATCCGTACGATGTGCGCTACGCCACTTGGACACAGTTTCGTCGAATCCCGTCACAAGTTAAAAACAATCGTACCACACAGGTATATTGCAATATTGTATAAGTGCACGAACGATGGGACGGATGCAGTGGTCGGTCGTATAGTGGACCATAACACTATTATATATTATTACCTATTATTATTAAGTATTATTGTGTCGTAACTGTCCATAATGGACTATTGTCGTATATTAAATACGTTATTATAAACACCTTGTTACAAACGTTTTGATACTAAACGATTTTTATCGGTCTGTTTGCAGATGTACAACGAGTATAAATAATAGGGTGAAGGAATAATTGTTTTTCAGCGAAAATTAATAAGTATCATACTAAAAGTATAAGTGTTTAAATAAAGTTTTGTATTGTTTATCTACAATAATTAATATCTGGACGTTTCATTCATATATTTTTTTAATTGTTTAATTGATATAGGCATTTTTCTGAAAATATAAAAATTATTATTTCTATTATTTTTTTTAAAGGTGAATCTATTGCGCTTAGTTTTTGCGTATTATGTATTACTTATAGTACAATCAATTCATAAAGAATATGCAAATATAAATCTCATAACTAAATAATTTATATAGGTACCCATGTTTATAATCAATGATTTCATGGAAACAAATGAAAATTAAGCATTAATATTTCAACATGTTTCTAGGATCGTAGGTTGTAGGTTTAAAATATATTATAGTTAGAATTGAATCACCTTTTTATACCTAAACTCGCTCTGCACTATAATGTTGACATAACCCACAAATACATTATATAAATATATTACCTACTATAAATAACCAAATACACGAATATATTTTTTTTTTATATAATATTATCATGAATACACGTTAATGTCTTACTATTTACTTTTTGTATTAAACAAATACATATTTTACATTTGAATTCAGTAATATATATATATATATTATAATATTATTATATATATATTATAATATAATATATATATATATATTATAATATTATTATATTATATATTATTATTATTATTATTATTATTATATTATGTACATTAATTGATTTTTATATAAGAACAAGTGTCGACTAACATTCCTAAATTTACCGAGCCTTTTAATCGCACGCAGTTCTTCACTTATGATTCGATGTTAAGATGAGAGATGATACTACCTGATTATTTTCATACAATATAACTTTAAATAATGGGTTAGTAACTTCCCATCTTATCAAAAGTTACCAATCTATGGTCTATTTTATATACACCAGAGACCGAGTTTTAGGCGCCACACGACGATATAGGAATATATACTCGAGATAAATAATAACATATTATATATTTTTCTTCCGGAATAATGTATCTATATTCTATATCCTTTCAGTCTTTTACTCGATAAACGCGACGTTTTCGTGTTATTTTTCGATATACTCTGCCCATTATTTTATATAACTTAACAATTATATTTTAGCAACAGATACTACGAAAAATAGGTTATAATATCTTTTATAATAAAATATACATACTATACACTCATATTGCGTTTATATTATATTAATATTAAAGTACCATCAGAGCTGCAGGTGTAACTGAATGTTTATGTAAATAATATTGCGGTATTATGACGGTTTTTTATTAAACTATTTCCAGACCATTTTATGAATACTTCGAATAATCAATTTTATTTTTATTATTATTATTATTATTATTATTTATTTATTTACGGGTTAAAAACCCAATTACATAAAAAATTATAATTTAGTACATATAAAATATTGTAAAACATTTGATAAATAAACATTTGAGAAAATAAAATAACTGTATGAATAACTAAGATACTTAATAATCTAGTAATACAAAAACACAGTAAAATAGTATAAATAACATTGAAAAAATCTAATAAAATTGTTTTCTTACAAATCTATTGAAAAAATCGACTGAACATGGATTGAAACTAAAAAAATCGATTTGTTCATCATTAGCAATAACCATCATTCTATTTAAAGGAGCGGATAATGCATAATTAGTTTTGTGATTATTTAGATAGAAAGTAGTTACGATTGATGATCTAGTTCTAAACCGAGGAACAGAAAAATTAAAAAAAACTTAATAGCTCAGGACAGAAGAGAAAACCATTTAGTAGTTTGAACAAAAATATTAGATCATTCACTTTTCTTCTATTAGATAAGCTCTGGATGTTAAATGTATTTAACAATGGTTGATAAGATGAATGAGGAACACGTATAATATTACATTTATAAGACATGAAACGGAGAAAGCGATTACATATTTTTGTATTATTAAGATTTTTAATTAGTTCAAACCATTGCAGATCACATTCATCGTAATTAATGTCTTGAATCGATACCGTAAGTTGTGTATGATATATAGGACATAGGTATACTAAATGAGCGATTTTCAGCCATTCAAAAGTACCCAAACGTTTTGTAATAATTAATGTATTGTTATATTTTATTTAGACTTTACGTTGATTAAAAGTCTTAAAATATAGACAAAAAATACCCTTTGTAGTTCATTATAAGGATAAAAAAATAAAAATTTAAATACAATTTACCTAGCTATAACAAAACACGCATTTAATAAATCCAAATTTAAACACTACCTAATGACTCTTTTATACTTTATTAATAAATCAATGTATACTATTGTATTCATTTAAAAGTATGAGTGAACCTAATTAAATTAATTATGCTAATAGTAAACCGCATGATACGTACACCATTAAATATAATTTATTTTTCTTTAAATAATTTAAAAAAATTTAAATAGATATTGATAATAATACATTATACTCATAAATGTTTCAATTTTAGTTTGTTTAAATATTCTAATTATAGTTTTCAGCCAAAAAAAATAATAGTATTTGAGTTGAAAATAATTTATGTAAATGATCTTTTTTATAATGGGTTGTTTAAATATAATACACGCATTATTCTAGAGCTTACTGAAAAATAGAATCTTTTGCATACTATATTTATTGATTATTCAAACGGATTATTTAAACGAACATATATGGTCTAATTAATATGTCTCTCGCGGCATTGTTGTATACATGAAATAAAATCATCGAGCATATTCATGTTCGAACATAATTAATCTTTATTAAGCCTCCTTTTCTTACTACGATACTGAAGCATTGTTTTGTCTTCCTATATAAAACCATACAATTAGTAAAATATAAATATTAGTGAACATTGAACAGTTAATGATTAAAAGTTTTAAATCTTATTTAATCTCACCATTATTTAAAAAAAAAAAAATAAAGTTTTATAGTATTTATTCTACACCATTTCAAATAAAAAACAATTCAAAGTAGTTATAATAAAAAAACTTTCGCTCCACTCATTTTAAATATTTAAACAAATATACCTATTACCATCACTAAAATACTTTTTCTTTTCGTCTACATAAAAAAAAAGTTGTATTGGATATCTATTAACCTATATTATAGACACATGACGACAAGTTCTGTGTAACTTGAATTTGGCATTTAAATATTTAATGCTATATTAGATCTTACACTAGTATAAGTCAGTTTGTATAAGAAAAATAAACATTGTATATTAATTGTATATTTGTACCTACTTCGAGCTAATTTGTTTTTGAACTAGTAGGATCTAACAACTTTTTATTTCTACAGTTTCTTTAAAAATATTTAAATTAAATTTCTATCGCTGAACATGTTAAGTTAACCTAACTAATTTTTAGTTTTTTATATGCATTTAAAAATGTGATTAAAATTGAAAAAAAAAATATTATTATTTATAAACCTATCTACTTTTTATATTTATCAATAAAATATCTTTTAATATTTATCAATAAAATATCTTTTAGTAAAAATTTATTTTTAGTACACGTAACCATTTTGCATAAGCTGAAAGAAAAGTTTAATAAAAATTACTTCGATAATTTATTAATTGTTTCATAAATCTAATGTCGTATACCTATATTTTTTGTTTTAAAATCTGTTAATATATTTAATTTCTAATTATATAGTATTATTTTGGTACTTAATTTAAATTGTAATATTTTACTAAAAGCCATTTTTTTGTATTTTTGTATTGAATAACTAATAATTATAAAACACATTAAAATATTATAAAATTTAGTTTTATTTTGTTTGTATGTTTGTTACAATACAAAATGGTATTTACTATAATTTAAAAAAATTATATTATAATATCATATTATTATTACATCAATTTTAGATATAACTCTACTATATTCTTAAAAATCGAAAACTTCTTTAAATAACCAATTATTGCTATTGTATTTAAGTTAAGTAGATTTATAGAAACAGAAGTATAAATAGTGTAATATTGATGATAATAATAATTATAATATTTTATTGTTATTAAAATATGTAATTTACATTATCAGTATCTAATTTTAAATATTAATAACATATTTCGTTTTTTCGTCATTATGATCAAAGACGACAAAGTTCGCTTTAAATCACAATTCATAAATAAAATAAAAGTTTTTATGATATCGTAATGTCATAATAATAAGGAGCATGAAAATTAAACCACGTGAAAAATAACACCAACCGAATCATTTACCAACACAAGTTTTAATGAGATATAATGTTTTCATTTAAAACACAAACAGATGTTAGAGGACTTAAAAGAAAACTGTAGACGATAACCTTGACTTTTAGTTGTTAGTCGGAGGGGTGATAAATTACAATCATACTCACCTGTCTAATGGCTTGTAACCTCGCTAAAATAATATAGTTGGAAAATATTTTTACAAGATCGATTTCATTACAGCTTTTAACTCACGAAGAAGATCACTTTATAAATATTAATTAGGAATTAGATACCGTATTAAAAATTAACCACAAAGAGTATTGTTATTTAATATAATATAATATAAAATATCACGGAAAATTGATTGTGTTGATTTGTTCACAAATGAGAAGTTCTTAAAAAGTGTTGGTGTACACGTTTATTTTATTTGCTCGGTTGAAATAGTGAATAACATTGTGAACTGCATACGATTATAAAAAATAGAATGTATATTTCTCGTACCTATCACTAGATAGCAGATAGTAATAAGTAACTACAACTATTACGTACTGGCTATATGTTTTATATTTTATATGATAGTATAATATTTTACTATTAATATGTATGTATGGTTGGGACGTATGAGGAAGAAGTTTACCTCTAGATTTCATAATCTTATTTATTAATAAAATTATAATATAATATAATATAACATAATATTATAATATTTTATGGAATACTAATTATAACACAAAAAAATTTTCCTTTTATGCCTAAGCACGTAGGTATTCAATCTAAGAACATAAAAATAGAGAATATTACAAAGTATCAAAATAGTAAAATATAGCAATAATATTATTTACTTTCAATTCTTTCAAAATGTTATATAAATTATGAATAAGTTGGATGACTCTGTCAGGAACACTTTATAAAAAAAAAAAAACAACTTTCAATTCAAAATTGAGCGACACGCACGAAGAAAAGGTTATAACATGTTAATTCGCATTTGAATATGAATCTATTGCGTTAAAAAGTATAGGACTAGTAAAAAGATATACTAAAATTATGTACCAGGGGCGTCGGAAGTTATAATACAAAATAATATTTATTGGTGTGTTTGCGCATAATACGAACGCCGAGAAAGTACATACATCGGGTCCGTTTGAACGGCTCTAAAAATCACGTACAGCGAATCTTCAGCGAACGCGTGCAAGTTTTTTTTACAAAGCTCAAAGTGAGAATGTTGGAAACGTGAAAACATCTCAAACTTAAGAAATTATGTACCTTTGTATGTATAGTTTTCGATAAAAACGATAGACCTATAGTTTTTATTTTACAAAAACTCAATGCACGAGGGCGCCGGAGATATAAAGCTATTCTGAAGCAGAAATTGTACACTGCAGTACTCGTATGATATTTATGGATTGGTAAATGTATATGCGATCCCTCCGGGGCAATTGTGCTATTATTATAGTGTTATGCAAGACAAACAGAAGACACGCAACGTATAGTGTTCGTAGTACCTATTTTCATTTTCATGTATAATATAGCGATATTGGTGTAGTATTATTATCGCGTACGCCCCAACAATAGTGTGAAGACATAACAAATATTATGGAGCATAGAGTTTGAATTTTAAATCAAATACCAACCAGTAACTGTAAGGGTGTTTAATGCAAGAACACCCCCCTCCCCCTAATTAAATAACAAAAAATACAATTTAATGATTTATTGCAGCCCTTTTAACTGTAACGTAAAACCGTGGTACTGTAATATAATAATACGATCCATGAAATCGGAATTCCAATTGCTTTTTCCTATGTATAAAATATATTTTTTTTCTAATTTTTAATGTAATATAATAAATGGATAATAGAGTACCTACGTATACGTATAGTACATCTAAAATAAAAAAAAAACTTATATCACAACTTAACATATTGCCATTTGACATTATAAATTAAATATACCTATATCTTTTTCTTCCTTTTTATGCAAGAAAACGAAACTTGCACTTGCCCTAGCTGCATGTTACTGCAGATGGCGATGATATAATTGCACCTTCTTTACATGTATTTATTACTGGAAGGTACCGAACCTATTATATAATTTAATGATGACAATAAAATCATAGATTAAATACGCTAATAGTCTAATATAAAATATGACTGAAGTTCTAGCTGTACTAGGATAACAGAAGCAATGGTTTAGTAGGAGATCTGAAATAATATACCATACAAAATAAAATATAATATCATAAACGATACAGATTTAACATAGATGTTCAGGTGTTCAAAAGGTAAAGATATTTCAATAAACTGTTAGTTCTAATGTTGTAGACGAGATTTTTTTTTAAATATCTTATCGACAGAGTTAATTCCGGAAAAAAAAATAATAAAAAAAAAGATAATTTCGTAAATAAATATCAAGAAAATATAGAATCTGATAAACATAAAATTTTGAATTTTTATCTACATAAATAATATAATGATAAAGATCTTTTTTGTATGTAGATATTTTTATTTTTAAAACTATAAAGTAATTCAAACACAAAATACATATTTCAAACGAAAAACGACGCAAACGTACGTAACGTACAACAAGTCTTGTGTAATTTTAAAATTTAAAGCCTTTGATTTATTTAAGCTACTAGACAATTATTATTATAACCCTGACATACTTTATAAATGCTTATGAGGGTAATTCATACATACAGTATTTATACTCAATGTATTTTTAGAGAGGATATAATATAATAACAGATCATATTTTATACAAGAATATTAAACGAAAATTCTCTATGTAATTGAAAAATCGTAATAAATTAATCAAAAAGAGAGTGTATATTAACAGTGTATATTATTTAGTTAGGCTTTAGCCTAACTCAATTTTGCCTATTCATCTTGACCGGATGAAAAGATATTTTATCTTGGTTGACAATTATATTGTATTTCTTTATTTATCTAGATGTGTTAAAGATTAAGAACTTTTTATCTGAATTAATTTACCTTATAGGTCGCTTAACACTATACCTAACAGGCTACACAGTTTTAAATTTAAATCTCAACGGCACGAAACTGCGTTGTTATTATTATAATAATTTGTCCGTCTACAATGTGGTCGTGGAATTCCATAAATTTACAACGTTATTTCCAAAAAGTCGATTTGCGTTCATATATTATACACACACCACCGAACTTTAAGCGAGATCGCTGCTGATGTTGTTCATTGATTTTATTTCATTTATTCGTCTCAGCAAGAGGGACTTCTAATGTATACGAGTATGTGAATATGGAGCAATACTTGCCTTACTCGGTGCCGATTTACGAATTTCGTAGTTCCATTTCGATCAATATAATAATGTTATATATTATAAAATACATTATTTTATAAGTATCGTATACCCTTAAAATAAATTATTACAACTGTCTGGCATTTTTATTTTCTATTTAATTTAATTTTCGAAGTTATTATAGGTTGTTACTTCTAAGAAAAAATTATTAGTTTATACAGCCCACAAAAATTGACTAGAATAATAATTGTATTTTGTTGTCTATATTGATTGGAAATTAGAATAATCAACGTCTTAATACAAATATTTTTAACGTGCTTGACACATTAAAAATAATAAAAATAACAATAACAAACAAACGATCATTACAATAAGACAGAAACGTTATTAAACAATTTTTACGTTTTTATATTATGTATTTGCTGCTTGTTGGTATCTTAATAAAAACTTAATAGTTTAATATTCATTATACAGCATATCTTATTCTGATTTAGTTGTTAGCTATGCTACATGCACATCAATTTTATAATTTATAGTAATATATATATATATATAGTAGACGCTAGACAGATTTAATTATTTTAAATCTTCAAAGCATACTTTTCGTCAAAAATCATCTTTGAAATTGTTTTAAAGAATTATTTTAAAATGTAATTGTTATACACTATATGTGGTGTTTCAAAATGAATGTACTTGTTTTCATTTTGACACCACATTAATATACCTGTATAATATAATTTTACGTGTACATTATTGTGTATATATGTGCAGTGCATACAAGTAAGCCACAAAAAATAAAAATAAATAATAAGTATTTTCAGACAAACAGTGTAATATACTGCTGATATGAGTGTCTCAATGTGTGTATGTGTGTGTATATACGCTTATATGGAAAAAAACAATACTATATAGAGACTATTTGTGCCCTTTGTTTATGTGAAAATAATTTCGTTACCAGTTTTAAAAACATAAGAGTTTTAAGCTCACTTTTCACCGCCGACCTTTTCCCACCAGTCGTTTAGAGCGGAAGTCCATATGACCACATACACACGGTGTTCTTTCTCTCTTACACATACACACACACACACACACACTAACACTACTCGAGAACATTTTCTGTACCTTTTGTGTTATTCGAGTGGAGTGTACTTTCTCATTTTGTATTCAGTGAAATCAAAAATTCATAATTTATGTTAACAACATTGGTTGTTGCAATAAAATAATGATGACGTTTAATATTACCACCTCTTTTCACCACTCATTGACCTCTTCCTATATAATTTTTATAGCAAAGTTCAAAATATAAAACGTTGACCAATAAGGGCGCGATTGTCGTTTATTAAATTATCGTGCCTGATATTAGTTCGATACCGTGAATAACTACGTGTTTACGTTATTGTACGTGTAGACTAAAACTTATACCATAAATCTACATACATTAATTATTTATACACATCACAAGTTATATTTCAACAAAATAGGTACCTAGATTACTCAAAAAATGGACCGCGAGATAATTGCACGTTATTAATACGACGTAATACATGTTACAGTAGGTTCTTTCACTATAATAAAGACAGAAAATAAATAATTTTAATTTTTTAATTTCAATCGCACACTCATCATGTAATGGATACAACATAATATTATAACCACTCTATTACAATTTCATATCAATACTTTTAAGAACGCAGTTGAAGGCGACAATATGATAGAAAATCTGTCGTTATAAACTAGCTTTTTTTTATTCAGCAATTCAACTGTTAAAATGACATCACAGAAAAGTATGAATTATAAGGTACATGCCTACAATAAATAATAATGATCAATAATAATTGATTAAAATATTCTCGACGTCTACTTCGTTCATCATTATATGCACTTCAAGTGTTTGAGCTATCAATGTAGGTACTTCAGTGTACACTACATTAAACCTATACAAAATAAGTAATTTTCAAAATGAGAAATGGTATTTAAATATTTATAACTCTGAAAATTAGGTCATAAGTAAAAACATGGCAGGCATAAAATAAGTTTCGCTCATGCCATCATTGTACAGCGTTCAAAAATGTACATTAAACTATTAAAGGTTCTTATTCGTGATCTTATAAATTATATATGATTATTGCTTAGCAAAATATATTAGGTACATTTTATTACACAGGTATAAAACAATAAATATTAATGATCAAATAATATACCCGTATTTTAAGTTTTTGACTCTATTTTTAAGTACAAAAATTTATCTTAGGAAAACTGTCTTACATATTTTGTACAATATGTACAAGATCATCTAAAAAACTAATTAATTTACTAATTACAAAAGCAGCAAAAATGTTTTAAACATTTAAACGACTCAGTTTTATATATGATGTACACAAAAAAGTTAAAAATTTCTAATTTTTATTGATAAAGTGAATTAGTATTTAATATAATATATTTAATAATAATACGTATCTACTATAGTTATCACTACTATAAAACACCGGTAATAAACTTCTAACTTATACAATCACGTAAGTAAAAATTTATTTTGTGAACGAAAAATCGAATGTTTCATAAAGAAACAGAGCTTAAAAAAATTATAAGCCCAGATCTTAAGTAATAAAGACTAATTGTTATTTGAATAAATATCTACTTTTTTTTTTAAGCAACCATACAGTTATAAGGATTTATTAATTTACTAACTACTTGTAAATTATAATCTATTATGCATATTATGTTCCATATTAAGATAACCAAGATTACGAGTATACTAAATAAATAAAAAAACATGTATTTGTATTATGTGTAAACATTAAAAATGTAGTGATTGGTTTATAATTTCTAATATTTAAATTTATAATGCCATCAAACAATAAATATAACAATCACATGGTATCTAATATTATCATGTTGATAATACTTAGTCGGTTAGAGCTCTTTTAAGACAAAAATTTGCTTTCTGCATGTCCTGTGATGAAAAAAATAATTAAACAACAACAATAGGTATGGTATTTTATACGTTTCTAGTAATGTAAATTATTAAATATTTTTAAAATAAATCATATGTATATATTATGGTCGTGGTTTATTCTATATTTTATATTATACATACGATGAAAATTAAATATATATATAAGATTGAGTTAGAAGATACAGAAATTAATATACCTATAGTATACCTAATTATTATTATATAAATACCTACAATGCCACATATAAAAAAGTATAATATACTGAAATTTAAGATAAGAATTGAATAAAACCATACATAATATTTATTATCATTTCCAAATCCATAAATGTATGCAGAATCAATATATTTTTATAATCACTAAAATATTACCGTAAAACTTATCAGCCTCTGGTCCAATCACTGGAATAACCTGCCTGCTCACTTTGCTTCTAGGTATAAATCAATTGTCCCCAGTATCACTAATAAAAAAACTTGGTTCTACAACTTAGACCTACCACGGTCTATCATTGTTCGTTTTAACCGACTCCGCGTGGGCCACTCACTTCTTCCAGATCATGCATACAAACTTGGCCTAAATGACTTTCCCCTCTGTACACTACACATAACCGAAAGCATCTGTGACATCTCTCATTTACTATTTGACTGTCCGTCATTGTATTCTAAGCGTACATCCTTGATTAATTATATTAAGTTCTTAAACATTCCTCCCACTCTCCCTTCTATACTCAACACCCAAGTCGAAACAGTTATAAAAAAAATAATACATTTTTTATTGGAAGCTGGCTTTGTAATCTAAGGTGGTATCTACGCATATCATTATTTAATTAGATACTATAATTTGTTACTTCTTTCTTTTTAACTACCATATATTGTTTTACTATATTTTTGTCATAGCTATTACTTGTTTTACTTATTAATTGTTGAGCTATTATAGTTACATACTAAAAGCTAATTAAAAAAAAAAAAAAAAAAAAAAAAAAAATTACCGTAAAACGATGTTCTTTAACATTTATATTTTATATACGACACTTTTATATCAAACATGATAAGAACTGCAAGAATGGGTTTTCGATGTTATCATTTTACCTTAAGTAATGATAACGATGATTTATTATTATAATGAAAGATTTTTGCGTATTCGGATATTTTGATGTCCTCATCGGTATTGCATGGGTCCATTAATCAATTGGAAAGGCTTTCTACTAGTCCTAACATGACTGCAATATACACTATTATATCTTAAATCGAACATAAAAGTTATTCAAAAGTTTTAAACCAATTTACTATTATTTTCTGTTTATCTAATTTTAAACTGAAAACATTAATTTCATTGAGGTAGAATGATAAAAATTAAAATTTTAAGTATATCTCCATAACAGCTTTATCGTTCAACGTTCCTAATCATTAGGTACTACACCTTATAAATAATGGCACGTTTAAATCTCAATTAAATTTAACAATACATTATATTATTAGATTAAAGTATAGAAAAATACAACAAATGAATGAATAATTTTATACATTTGAATATATTTTGAATAAACTTAAATAGATAAGTACGTCATGATGAAGTTGTTTTAAGTATAAAGTTATACCACTGATTCAATCTCATAATCATACAGTTGACTTGTGTTCAACGTAGGGTTTAAAACAATATTATGTTAGAAATACGTTTTTGATTTATATGCGTATTTTTTGCTTTCAGTAAAGCAATCGCCTTTCCATTACTACAGATGAAAGTTTACTGACCTAAAAAGTAGGTATTATAAACTTTTATAACCACTTATTTCCACTTAGTTGATTATGTTTAAACAAAATTGAAAATTGGCTGACAATTTTAAAATTGAAAAAAATAATGATTGAACAATAATAAAAATGAAATATTAATGTATGGAAGCATTAGGTAATTATGTATAAATTGAAATTGAAATTTTAGAGTATAATTATTTTTTAAGTGAATGAACATAAATATACTATTAACGTATAAAGAATGAACAAATGTATACTAGACGTATATGTATAATTTTAATAAATGCAATATTAATATATAATATTAAATACAATATTACTCATAAAAATATATTATAGTGTTCATTATTGCATGCAAATTATACGTGTATCAACATTACATCTCATATTAAAGTTTCTCGCATCCAGTGTTAAACCATATATTTTACCAAAGGTAAGTAGTAATTTAAATTTATTATCATAATATTATTATGCAAGTGGCAATAGGATAAATATTTTGATCATAAACAGGTAGAATATTTTTTTCTGTCATAAGATCTGATCTGTAATAATTAGAAAACTATACATTTACATAATATCTTGTACTGATTAGATTTTTAAATAAACATAAATCATTGTAATCTTCTGTCTTATTTGTATATTTTAAAAAGTGGTGAATTCACAATTTTTTAATAAAAAAAATAAAAAAAATATCCTGTGCTTTGATCAATCATAAATGTAAATTATATAATATTTAGTGCTAATACTTTTATTTGTGAAATTTTGTTTAAGTATGGTTTTAACAAATCTAAGAGAATAGCAAACTTATTACCTTTAATATTATGAAAAATACCTGCGATGAATATAATAAAAGTAAAACAAAATTTTTTGCTTTTATATTGTAGTTTTAATCATTTAAAAATTCAACTTCTTTAATTTCGAGTTATTATAATTATCGATTGTATACATTGTTATGACTAATTAATCAAATTAGATTAATTTTATTTACATTGGAGCTCATCTCGTTAATTCTACTAACTACAAAATAGTAATATAATTTAACAAAGTATCTATATAGGTATACATTATGCATATAAATTCTATATTTATATTTATTCTGTTGGCGCTCAAATAAAATATATAAAAAAAATATATTGGAGTATGAAGAGAAATGTATAAATAGAAATTAAATTTTGTGAGATTTACATTTGAAACAAAAAACTGATAACGAAGAATGGTTTATTTGTTCGCATTACAAAATTATAAATAAATATTATGCATTGTTATTATTGTTATTATTATTATTATTATTATTATTATTATTTTTTTTTTTTTTTACAAACAATGGTGTCGATTTATGAGTACCAATTAGGCAATGCATTTATAACTACCCTAAGTCCAATGAGGGGAACTTTATTATACTGAACCCTTTTTTTCTTCCGACAATTCAATATCGTAGGTCAATTTACTATATAATCAATTGAGCTCATACAACGTAAATTAATGGTCCCTCGAGTTGAAATAATTACAATATATAGTATTTGTTGGCCAATAAACAGTCTCCAATGAACCAGAAAACATGATTTAAACGTATGTAGGTACAATATCGAGTGACTAAGTATACTCATGGAGCGATACATTTCAGAGGATTTTAGTAAATGTAGACCACTAATAAAGCCCTCCTACACAAACGTTGTTAGTAGGTAGGTACCTAACACATTATAGCGTAAGCCTACATAATAATAAATAATAATAATAATAATAATACATGATAAAATAAGTTTATACCTATCATAATCTTTAAAAGTACGTACCTAGGTTTAAATATTATAATTTATAAAAATATATATTTTTTAATAAGAATTAATACTTAATTCTGTTTAATTTGGTAATTCATTTAAATATACATTACCTACTTATTTCACATTTTATTGCTTACAGCTATAATTTTATTATTATTACAACTATTAGGTATAATATTATTACGATAAATATAACATTCTATATTAAAAATTGAGAAATTTACAATCATATAAATTATACATACAATTGTATATTCATTATATAAATTTAATGAAATAGAACTAAGTACAATATAATATTTCACTGGAATTCCAACTATTATTATTATAATGTGTATAACATACATAAGTACATAAATTTTTTCGATATCAAAAATTAATTATAGGTATATAGTATTGTTTAAATAAAAAAATCATTTTTAAAGTTTTAATTGGTCAAAATGATGAATAGATTTTAATAGATATAAATGTGTTTTTTTTTTAATTTCTATAATTAATATTGAAAATATATTCAATGTATTTATTATAAGATTCAAATTGAAGTTAAATAGTTTTTTTTTGAGGTAATTATGGATTATAATTTTTTTTTTTTTTTGTTATATCGGTTTTCATTTATTATTATTATTTTATATTATTATGATAAATAGAAGCGCATATTTTAATCCTAAAAATTTGAATATAATTTGTCATTATTCATATTGTATTTACAATCAAATCATTAATCATCAAATCAAATTTCTAATTTTAAATTTAATACCCGCTTGACAATTTAAATTAAAAGTTCACATATTTTATCACAATAATATAAATACTAAATAAGCAATTCATTTTTAAAAGAAAATGAAATAAATATTTTTAATTGACTTTTCAAATATACTTTACTATTTTAATTTGCATTCAAAATGATTCAATTTAAATATAAGTAAAATATGTGCAAGGTACATATAAATTGTATAATATAATTTACTTTTTTAGAGAAGTGACAAATATCTACCTATATAAATATTTTGTATAGTAATAATAATATTAAATAACAATGAATACGCATGTAACCCCATTATTTGTTAAACATGTTATGTATGGGTTGTTATTTACCCAATAGACTAATTTTATAGTACGAAAGTGCTATGATGTGTTGTCTGGGTCGGTCTTAGAAATAGCATTAATATTATCTTTGAAAGACTCGTTGCTTGCTAACCTTTGATGTTGGTACATATCACTGTTCTCTTAAACTTTTAGCCTGGTCTACAGTTCAGGTTTTTCTTTCATTTTCCAATATATGGTCATATCATATTTCCCCCTTGCCCCGTCGTCATGTTTTATTTAACGCTATTCCTTTTAGTCCACATTTGTGACTTTCGTTCACATATCATTATGTTATTCTAATATATGTGCAGGGTCGCTGGAGATCACGTCGAGAAACTCTCCAGAGCCCGAATAAATTATCTATCGCTCACCAGGAAACGATAGTATAAACTTATATTCAGTACCTATTAGAGAAGTAATAGTTGATTCTAAGATCCGGTGGCCAGTCCCAGAAATTCTTTTGTCAATTCAATTTTTTTATTCTATTATTATTACTAAGAGTCTTTGTGAAACGAGTTTTATCTAGGAGGGAAATAATTTGATCTGTTTCTTTTTCATAAAAATAAAACATATTCTATAATATTTATCTAGTTGGAATAGCAGTAATTCGATTGTATTTATTGAATATTAAATATTTCAGATCTAAATTTCTTGAACTTACTGTCATCTAATAAGGAGCAAAAAAATCCATTCACAAATATTGTGTTCTAGATATCTATAAGTTACATTTATTTTACAGTAATGGTATAAGTTTCAGACTAGGAGAATTGTTTTTAAGTTTTGAAAAATGTTTGAAACACATTATGTAACATGTAACTAGAACAAACTTTAATGATAATCTCACATTAAAAATAGTTCTGTTCATAGAAAAGCTTAAATAACTTGTACAGACACATCCACCATTCAGTAAAAACATTTTATTTAACTTGTCGAATTACTTTACAGAAAAACTAAAAGCTTTCAGAAAAATTGGTACAAAAAAATTATTGTTAAATTAATATTTGAGAAAACTATAAAATATATTTAATACATTCAATTTAAAAAAAGAGTGATGACAGACACAAGTGAGTGGGTATCGCTCTGCTGTATATTAGGGGGTGGGGTGGACCTCAGACTATGGTAGGTTAAATTTGAATGCAATGATAGGTATCATTGTATACGAAAAACGATTCTGAACGAAGATGATTTGTCAGTTTAGGATATATTATATTTAAATATTGTCATATATTCTATTTTGAAACAAATAGTATAGTTTTTATATGTTGCTATAGTTACTTTATAGTATCTGTTTATTAATAAAAAAAGTATTAGGCAACATACGCATAATGAGAGTATGAAATTTAATTTAAATTTTGAAATATTTCGTATAAATTTTAACTTTAAGCCCTTATAAAAAAAAATTGTGACTAACGATTTCGGATTTTTTTTTTTTATCATTATAAGAAAAACTTATAAGAAACTTTGTATTCCATTTTCAAGATTTTCTGGCCACCCAAACAATTTTTATCAGCATTTGAAGAAAAAAAACTTAGAAAAGTCGAAAATTTCTATAAGTAGCTTAAAAATGGTCAAAATATTTTGAAAATTTAACTGTAAAGATATAACTATAATATAAACATTTGGTGAAAATTTCAAGTATTTATAATGATTCGTTTTTGAGTTACAGCAAAATCAAAAAATCGATTTTGTCGAAAAGTGGTTTTTCGTAAAATTGCCGTTTTTCTGTCACTTTTTTTTGAAAACTATTTGAAAATGTTTACTTTTGACCCCCCAGAGTACCAACTAGATGAATTTTCCTATTCAAAGAGGGGCTGAAGTCGAAAATCGGAGCATTATTACTGCTCCAAATGTTGTCGTCAGACACACAAAAAAAAAAAACACACATCATAGTAAAATCAATACATTCTTCACTTCGTTCAGAATCTAATAAAATTAAATAAATATTTTACTAAATCTTATGTGATTATTAAAACTTAAAGTGCATAAAAAAAAATAAAAACAATAAATTGATTCTTCTAATAATTAAGAACTACTAGTTATTACGATTGAATAGTTTAATGAACAAAATTTATTAAAAATTATCAAATTATGTAACTGTTATTATAATTATTGACCTATTTTTTTGATTTCAAAAATATTATTTAAATAGGTATTTAAAAATGTATATCAAAATATAATATTAAGTTTTTTATAATTTTTTATAAAATTATTTTTAAACATATATAATCTTGGTTTTAAAATATTTTGAAGTTTTTGAAAATTTTAATATTAAAGGCGAAATTCCCGAGACAGTATGAAGGTTGATGTAAAACTAATTTAAAAAAAATATATTTTTAAAATATAATATTTAAAAAAAACACGAAATTTCAGGTGTAGTCGACCCAAAGAAATATTAATTTCGGAATTTTCATGCTATTTCAGACCGAGAATATTCGAAATATTCATATTATATATTATATTATGTCCGTTAAAGAGTCCATTTCAATCCCAAAGGGAGAAGGAGATGCCTACATCAGGGTTGTGTTTGAAATTCAAACTATATAAAAAAATGATTTTTTTTACATATACGACTGTGTATTCGGTACGAAAATACATTATATTATTATATAATAGATATGCATAAGGTTTGTCAGGCGATAAATAACTATTTAATTTACATATATGATTGGAATTATTTCTTATATATTTTATAAATTAAAATTGATTATAAAAAAATATTCATCTTTATATGTACTTATATACTAATTACTAATACTATATAAATATAATATAACTTTTTATATGCAGAACAAGGATAAAAATTCTAATACTTGATAGTTGGTATAAAGCAGTGTTTCCCAACCGTTTTACCACCACGGACCACTTTGACAATATTTTATAGGTCGCGGACCACCTCAATTTTACGCAAACTAGAAAAACTTTTTTTTTTTTGCTCATTAACAAGAATACACAAAATTTATCGAAAAATGTTTAATTGTTATTATTTTACTTTAATTTTTTTTACGTAGAAAGGTACCACGGACCACCTATGACTGTCCCACGGACCACAGGTTGGGAAACACTGGTATAAAGTTATAAAAATCAATTAATATTATATTATTAACATGTTATATATTTTTTAAATTGCTCGAGTATAAATAAATATTAAATATTATTCAAAAGTCCTTTATAAAAAAAAATATTTTAAGAACTATTATATAGTTTTACTTACTACTATTATATATTATGTGAAATATGTCTTCATAACTAAGACTCTACTAGACCAAATTTCGATATAGATATATCAGCATTTCAAAAGAAAAACCATTTGCTCAACGGTATTGAATATTTTATAATAAAATAATGCAAGCACGGCACGTGCGATGTTCAATGACGATTTTTTTCAACCATCTTTCGAAAAGAGTACATAGATGTATAGCATTAATAAACTAATAATGTGATGTATGCATACACACACAATAAATAAATAGGTAGTAGGTACATACGCTCAAAATATATCTTAATATAGTTACATATATTATAATAACGTTATCGGCCGCGGACCTATCCGGCGAAAGATGCATAACGGTAAACCGGTAAAACTAAATAAAAAGTAAAAAATAAAATCACGTAAAACGAAATCGAAGTCGGGTATTATACTGCTTGCTCCGGCAGCGATTTATCGTTTCGGACCGTTAACGAACGGAGTGGCTGAAAATATATACATCATATTATTATGCGAGCGTCACGCGAAGCGACGATATTGTTGGTCTACAACGAAAATTGGGAGTCGCGAGCGCCGGAGAAAGGTTATAGCAAGGCGGAATGCAAACTATAGTGTGGTTGGGCTTGTTGTGAGCGTATAGAGGGAAAATATGGGGAGAGGCCATCGATTGTGCGCTTCGTGTTTTTATAATAATATTTTATAAAATATAATGGGTATATAATATGTTTGTGGTGTTATTATAATGTGAAAACAGGTACTATTATATAGGTAGTCTCCGTGGAAGTTATAATATATTATTGTGTGATATATTCGTGTGGTGCATGTAAAATAAGTCACGGAATATTATTACACTAATGTGTAAAATGCATATTGTCTCGAAATTTTTTTTCATGCCCTCGATAACACGGTAAAATCAAAATTAACTGTACGCAATCACAGGTGGTTATTATAACATCGTAAACGGCAAGAGTTCGTGTAAAAAGAAAAGTTTTGTCGAGATGAATGCGAGACGAAATTATTATTACAGTTAAGTAAAATAATTAAGCTTATAGAAATAAAATAGTTATATAAGTCCCAAGAGTTCAAGACCTAAAAGGCACATTTTATCCGGGGAAATTTGAAAAGGAAAATAATTAGTAATAGGTAATTAATAATGTGGTCGTTATTTTTCTTTTTATGAATTTTCATAAATATAATACATTCCGTGGTTTATAATATAAAGAGAGCATTATAAGCTACAAATTTTTGATATTTTTTATTTTAAATTAAAAGCAACATAATAACCAAATAAGTATCTATTTCTAATATGTGTTTGTTCATTTTTATTATTAATTGTGCCAACAACAACAAGAAAAACTTCAACAAATCATGATAATACCCAAATATTTTATTCAAAAATAATGAAAATATTTTAAAAGCTACTTCGTATCAATAACGTACGCGAATATTTTTTTAAAAATAATATACTTAAATAAATAACCCACAAACATTTCAAGTGGCCGAGATTAGTTTTATCCGAATAACAATTTATTTACAATGGAAACGACCAAAATCGATTTCGTTTACAACACCGTAAATTTCACAATATTTTTCTGTAGCTTTTCCTCGCACACTTACAGAAACCTATACTGTGATAATCGGAAAAGTGACCTCTCTATAAACTACGCCAGCTGTATCGAATTTTACCATCTAAAAATTTGCCAAACGAAACTTTTTTGAGCCATCCGCGGCGTCCAGTCATATTGTAAATAGTGTATATACAATGCGGTTAGCAGAACACGCAGAGCTGGCAACTGCAAACAAAAATAAATAAATAAACAAAAATCGAGTTTCTGAGTTCGTACCAATATACGTTTTTCGTTAAGTTCCGAATTCCAAAACACAATTTCTTACGAAATGCTCAACATACCTAAATAATATTATCGTAACCTCGTCCCGCACAGGCTCATAGCGTAATATAATATTATAATAATATATTAAGTACTAATGTACTTTCGTCTTTCACGTATAATAATATAGTATATTGCGATATTCTGATAACGGAGGCGACGACGCACATGCATTATTGTTATTATTATATTATTATACACGTATATAGACGTATACGTATAGTTTGAATGTGCGTACCTATATACGCTTTCTGCGCGATTGTCGCGGTATTAATGTATAAAATATTATTGTAATAATATTATATTGTACAAACATTAGCAATATATATATATATATATATTATTATTATTATTATTATTATTATTATTACTAGTGTTGCGGGAAACTTGGAGCGTTTTCTTCTCCCGTCGCGGATCCCAGTCGACCTAAATGCATATAGGTAATATATTATATTATAATGTTTCTCTACTACGATGACCGTGGTTTGATTCATGTACACGCAATAATTTTTTTATTATGGTTATTATTATTACTATTACTACTACATTTTGTTAATTTCAGTATTGCATGGCCACCTCCTTTGTTTTTTTTTCTCGCACTTTATCTCAACGTATAACTCTATATGGATTGAAACAAATAATTAAGCTTTTAATGTTATTATACGAATAATGGCGTTTTTAAATGGCAAACTGTCCCGAATAATGTTTAAATAACACGAAAAGCAAAAAAAATTATTTATATATAATATAACTTTATTGAGCTAAATGCGTGGGGGACAAGTACAGCCAGATATCCTGTACACTGTATATTATAAAGACTTTAAATCGCGTCAACACTTTTAAACTAATAATAATTGTTATATAGAAAGTCAATGTCTAAAATCAACCTTAATCATATTCACATTTATTAGACGCTATTCTTTTTTGTTTATGGTTACGCAGACACATTTACACCAGTTTTTTACATTAGTGTTTTTCGACCTTTTTTGTTATAGGGCCCCCCAAATTTAATATAAAACTGTCAAGGCCCCCTCAATCAGAATTATTAATTATTTTTTCTAAATGATATACTAAATTTATATGCACTATTTCACACAAATAAATTATTAAAATGTAAAGAAGATAAATGTTTTTTAATATATTTTTGAAATATGCAATCTTATAGTTGTATAAAACTTAAAACATATATATAAAAAAATAATTTTTTATAAATTAAATTAATATTTCAAGGCCCCCCAGTCATATAGCCACGGTCCCTAGGGGGCCCCGACCCCCAGTTTGAGAAACACTATTTTACATCATATGATTATATAAAACGCGACAAGCACAGATGAATTTTAATATTAGTTTGACATGTCGCGTTGAAACGTTCATACCTAGTAGCTAGCGCAAGTATTATGTAAACACTCAAACATGATATAAATATTATAATAATTAATATGTCATAAGTAGTATATGTATATTTGCAATAACTAATATAATAGACAATATGACTAGACCTACAATACACTTCTAAAATTATGTAACTCTTTGTAGCTTATCAAATTGACAATTTATCCTAATATTCATATGACTCTTGCTTAAAGTTATAATAATAATTAGTTATATTAATGTGCCATGTACATAATCTTTAAGCTTATTATATAAATATTGTACATGTTATTCTGTTAAATTCTCTACATTTAATAATTTTAATAGTCAATATAATATATATACCTACTATATATATTATATATGTAATGTATATATTATATTAATTACATAATTTCATATTATATACTAAATTTTAATTTTAACTTCTCATGCGTACTGATTCCTATATTACAATCCTAACCATGATCACGAATAGTACAATATATTGTATAAAATATTAGATTGTAAACTTTTCTGAATTGTTTGTAACGTCATAATTTATTAAATTCTTCAATGTTAATACCTGAGTGTATGTTATGTTTCATAAATGATTTTATACAAAGTGACATTATTTTAAAAGCCTAATCTGGATCATAGCAAAAGAGAATTTACATATTTTGATGTTTATAATTATTTATAATGCTTTTGATAAAAAAATAAACACAAGTTTAAAAGTCTTAATTTTCCCAAACAAAATAATGCACTCTAACTTTTAAAAGCTCATTTATAATTAATACTGATTAGAACTAAAATACTTTCAATAAGCATTTTAATTTAATACAAAAATTTAACTTGATTTAAAAGTAACTTATTATTAGAAGTTCATCTTTTAAGTAAAACTGAATTAATGATTTATTTAGAAAAAGGTAGTCGTAATTTAATTATTAATGTGCTTAAAATTATATTAAATTATTACATGTATGAGTTACATTGCAGTTAGAAAATTATCATACGTTTTGTTAAACTTTAAATATTAATTTCAAAATATGTTAACCTTTTATATAAACTACAGATGTTACTTTATAAGTTTAATTGATATTAAACTTAACGATTTTATTCATATCTTATAGAAGTTATATTATTATGCAGATATAATAAATATTATAAATTATAATTAATATATAATATATATATATATACTATAAATAAAAAAAATATTTATTCTGAATAAAATATTTCATGCCTAAACAATAAATTAAATTTTTGTAAAATAACTAATACTTAATGAGATATTTTATAAATATTTAATTTAATATCAAAAACTATTTGAAAAATAACGAAATAATAGAAAGTAGTTTTTAACAAAAAATTATACTGTTAAGTATAGTTAAAAAGAAAAGTATACGAAAAGTATTTAATTTACGTAAGTCATCGAACTTCAATATTTTCATTGTATAAAAAGTTTAGATTCATATAAATATATTATATTATATTATATTATATCATAATCATTTTGAAATTAAAAATATAATGATCTAAACAAAAATTATACCTATACGTATTTAATATTAATTAATGTTTACACGACGTGTATTTGAAAAATATACCACAGAATGAGCGCGATTATTAAATTCATTGATTTTAAAACGTTGAACCAACCTATATATATCAACCTACCTATATTATAATATTATATTAAAAAAAAAAGCTTGAAAAATCCAAAACCGTGTATAAATACACAAGTACACAATGAATAATAAATAAATAATTATATATATATATATATAGTACAGTGTAGAGTACTTAGGCGATAACACGAAATAAGAATTATAATATACCTACGTGAAATGTCACATATATAAACGTATAATTGAAAGTTTGCGAATAATAATAATGTTTTAACGACGAAACGATTTAACAACCGTACATATACGACAGGTCGTACGAAAAGTATTTATAATTCAGCAAAACGGTACCAAAATTAATATAAATAAATAATGAGTGCAAACCCTGAAAACCCGCGTTGATCACTCGTATACGGTAGGGAAGGGGCCGCGGTAGAAGGCCAACAGACGAGTTGCGCGTCAACGGACGTTGTAAATATGGTATTTCCGCAAAGAACATGCTCTTAAGTGCGGAGGCCGACAGGGCGTGCATTTGTGTATGTATTGCACAAGATAGTTGCATATTATTATTGTGTACACGCGGTATAGAACAAACACCCGTTGAGATATTTTAGTTCTTTTTTTTCCGTTCCCCTGAAAACCGCTGTATGGGCGGTGACTACAGGGGGTGAAAACATTACTGTATGTGCGTGGTTCCGTAGTGGCTGCAGCAGTGACGGCCGCCAGGGTAATTGAATCGCGCGCGAAAGTCGGGTTTTACGATTTGCATATTCCCTCGGGGCTTTAGGTGTGCTTACGCGCACGTCTGTGTATTAGACGTGCGTGTACGCGAATGAGGAGGGGGGCGCATACAAATTCTCGAAGAGATAAGAGACAACTTCGTCTCTTTGCCGCCGAACTGTCATCACCTAAACCATTAATCGATCATCATTAAGGATATTCAAAGAACGTTTTCACGCAACGGGCAAAGTCCGCCACTTCTACCGCCGCCTGTTGGGCAGGAATCGGTCGCGCGATCATGGGGGCGTGAAGAGCCACGGGGGTATGGGCCAACGTATATACGACACGAGCCGACGTATAAGGGTGGCAGGGGGGCTGAAGAATATCGGCTGCGATAGCCGTCCTCCCATACTGGAACGTTTTGGATTCGAGTTCGGAAAAATGTGTTTAGTAATATGATAATATTAACGCAGGCAGTAAATATAGTGAGAAATAATATGAATTATTATTATTAATGTTATTATACTAGGACAGAGGTATTCAAACTTTTTCATCCCAAGGCTCCTTTGAGTCTTCACAAAATGTTGACGGCTCCCAAATTATAAATAACAAAAAAATCAATGTTTATATGAATGTAATAACATAATGGAAACAATGACACTTACGCGAAAAATTAAAGCTATATATTTAGCGAATGATTATTGTAGACAATTCAACGTTTCCCAACCGGTGTGCCTCAATGATAATAATAATACGTTTTTCGAAAAAATATTTATTGGTTTTCAATTATATGACGTGGCTCCCTTTGACAACTCCCGCGACGCCCCTGGGAGCCGCGACGCACAGTTTGAATACCTCTGTACTAGGACCTAATTTCATAAAAAAAAATGTATTTATAAATATATTATACATAATATACTGGGTACATATAAAATTTAAAAAAACTGCGATTCGTGGTAATAGTACTTACCTTGTTGAGTATCGAATTTAAAGGTCAAATGTAACTAATAAAGCGATTTTACAACACGAGTATTATAATACTAATAATAAAGTTAACGCAATATAAATATTAAAATTATAATTAAACCGTCCGCTTAAATATATCTCTAATATAATTAACATCGTATTCTATAAAAAATGGGCCAATAAATTAATAAATAATATTTTTCTCGCTGAATCACAAGTACTAAAGAACTAATAAAATTTAGCTTTGTACTTATATGGTAAAATATTTCAGAAAAATAAGTCATAATCGCATATTATATTATTACTTTCTAAAATACATATACATAATAGTAATAATAAATTAATAACAGTGATAATATTGATAATAATAATAACATTGAATAAACGAGTGAACGCACTCTCTAAGTAGCAATCTTTCAGTCGGCCGACATAGTCCAGTTTTATCGATTTTCGGATTCTTTTTACTCGGATTTTAGATGGAGGTACAACTTACATTCGATATCCATCTCCCGCCATAGCCAAAGAGGATTATTTAAACCAGGTGTGTGTGGTTTTTTTTAGAGGGAGGGGGGGCGTATGTGCTTCTGTAAACGAATAAATTCGGCTATCAGCCACGAATGCGTCTAGACGCGAGTTTTACGATTTGCGCGTATAATCACGTGACCCTTACAATCGCCCTACCACCAACTGCCATCGCACAACAACGAGCCGTCAATGTCAATTTATTTGACAATAATATTCATCACAATAGCTTTTTAAAAATGTATAAACCATCACTTAGCTCATTCCAGTTTGATAATAACATATTGCTCAAAAATACTTAACCTATATATTATTATTTATAATTATTATTATTACAAAAACCACGTTTACTATGAACTTGTATTATTTAAATATATTTTCAATACTACAGCAAAACATAATATTATTACAACTTATGCACGACTCGTGCATTTCTTATTTTAACAGATGATCTTCGAACACTCAAGCATATAGATAATAGTATTGAATATCAATTTATATTGATGTTGTACCTACATAAAATAACTCACGACCGTCGTTTGAACTGATTTTTTTTTTTTTTGTAACATTTAGAAAACTGTTAAAGTGTAACATAATGTATACATAAGTACTTGTATTTTAATTTTTACAGGATGTATAAAATATAATTGTATTCAAATCTTTGTTTGTATAATCCTATGATGAGATTTTTATATTTTATATTTTTTGAATTATATAAATATATAATATATAATAATTATATATATATATAATACATATTCACTCTATTCAAAATATATTTTTTTAATTTTATATTTGAATTTAACGCAAAATATAATATAATATAATTGTGATCGTGGTGTATGTGCGAATATTGTGAAAATAAAAGATTTAAAGGTTGTTCTTTTAATGTTTGAAGGTTAAAAATAGATTGTATATTATTTCCCGGTAGTGATTTTATTTTGTAGTGTGTTGTTGTAGTAGTTGTATAACTACGAATGAAAATTCAGATTGCACGCAACTAGAGATAATATTTCAATTCCTTGACTTCATATTTATAAACATTATTTATTTCCTTTAGTTCTACGGTATAATATTATTATTATATCAGACTGCAGGTAGTGTTGAAGTACGAATAACCATTGTCGTCGTCATGACCCTTTTCTGAATAATGATAGTTAAAATTGAGTAATTTTGTATTGTTTAAGGTTTTATGAACAAACAACCCAACAAATTATACACGTTTGATTAGCATATTAAACAAATAAATTAATCCTGATAAAAGTTTAAAAAAAAATCATCTTAGCTGCTGAAGTTATTCATTTTTAGAATGAAAAAAAAATGTTCATAACATTTTAATATTTCTTCAAAAAATAATTACGTAAAAACTAAAATACACAGTACAAAATATTTACATAGGTAGGTCATAGGTTCCAAGTATTAATTTATTTCTCGCATACACACTACGAATGAATTTGCATATGATTTTTATCTAAGCAAATATAACACATAAACAATACCTAAGTATTCGTTATATTTTATAAACGAGAATAATACAATAATAATAATAATAATAATAATAATAATTTAGAATATTCGTTGAATTTCTTTTTTAAAACAGTTATTAATTTTATTTTATAATATTAAACTTTAAATTTGTTACATAGATTTAAGTAGGAAAAATTAAAAATGTTATCTTTGGTTCATCTATAATGACTAATTTATTTAAATCAGTGTCATAATTATGATCATGGCGCTAAAAAATATGATGTTAAGACCATGTACAATAATTATTATGATTAAAAGGGAATTGTTCTTATTAGTTTGAGTTCCTCTTTGAATGAAATATTTTCCAAAATACATGAAAATAGTCCATGTCTCTGTATTGATTTATCCTTTTAATGTTACCCCTATTTTCTAGAAAAGTGGTTTTTTTTATATATTAAACGATGTAGAAAATAATAGTATGATATAAGTACAAAAATACAGGGGTGTACTGTACTGCAGAAATAATATCGTTATCCTATATTTTTTTTTCTTATTCCTGGCGAATTGTTCTTATATATTTTACAGATAAAGAGCGAATAAAAAATTATATGTATGTATATATATATATTATTTATATTATTTATTATATTTAAAATGTACGGACATGTTACATGTTACCAATTATAAGTTTGTATAATTATAAATATAAAATATTATATAACTTAGATGTTAATATTAAAACAGTAAAAAATGGAAGTGAAAATATTATAACAATATTTTAGTATTTACATTGGTCCGTTTGTATACAAATTATTAAGTTCTTAAACAATATGAACATATTACAAATTAAAGCTATTCTGGAAAAAAAATACAATAATAACTGCAGTATTTGTTTGTCTAAGTAAATATTGTTTGTTCCATTTGCATTTTATAACTCTATATAGCTAACTGTTTAATTGATAATTAATGAACACATTAAATTAACACTACTTTAAGTTTAAAAAAAAACTATTCAGAAATTGCTGAATTTTAGTGGATAGTCTGATTTCGGCTATACAACTTTTTAACAACAAAATAAAAATGAAATTTATTGATGCAATTTTTTTTACAAAACTTCAATGTACGATGTTATCATAGTTATTATTATGACTAAAAAAAAATTATTACAGAAAATTTCAATTACAATTATTACAGATAGCAAAGCCGATTTATAATACGAATATACATATTGAGTAGTAATTATATATTGGATATACACGTGGACAATTTGTTTTGCTCAAGTTTGCTTGTATTTTATACTTATAATATAGTTAAAGTATTGTTATAAATTATTATAATGGTATCTATTATTAGATTGATTAGATTGAGATTATTGGTATTATTATAGGTATCTATTTAAATTTTAAACCACATTTCAAATTTAATTAAATATTAAGTAAATAATTGACTATTTCAATATAATAATAACTTATTTTAAGATTAAAAACCTGCACTATAGTAGCGAATACTGTACTATGTACATATTAAATTAAACTTTAAATTTATTCAGTAGACACATTAATTTTGCTTCACAGTAAATTATTTTCATAACGTTTGAATGGTTATTTAAAAATAAAAGTTCTGAAAATATTGAATACGAATGTGTATCTCATAAATACTTAAAATAAAACCATTGATGAAATTAAATTGAATTTATGTAAATTCAACTTACATAAATATATATAAATAATCTATTTTCGTAGGGCTTTTATTTTTTTTTCGGATGAAAGGGTGTTTTAACTCATTTAAGCTTCTTCGAATTACGCCATTTTTAGTTTAAGATTTCAATAACTATACTTAAAAATGTAAAATACAAAAATTGCTTAATGACATCTCTAATTAATGTTAGACATTTTTACTTCAATATCATTATAAATATTTATCATTTAAAAATCTGGATAATTATTTATTTGTTTTTCTTAATATTGTATACTGTATATTATTATGCAATATAAAAACTGTTAAAATCAGTATATAATTTTAAAATATGCAAAACATTAAATTTCAAACAAATATAATGTATTTAAAAAAAAAAACATATTAATATGGTCAAAATGTACATTGCAATTTTGAAAATTATTAATATCGTTAATTTTTTAAAAAAGAGGAAAGGTTCTCGAAACTTTAAAGGGAAAAAATGTAAACATAAAAGTAGAGTTCTCGATGACTTTTATTATTTATGAAGTTAGTTTAAAAAGAAGTAATGTACTTTCGGATTTGTAAACTTTCCACTGCTTTTAAATTGAGAGTAGAAAATATAATATTATGACATAATAACAATTTACTAATTTAAATGGAAACTAAAATACATCCCTGTACAATGTACTCGTAATGTATTTTATTATGAAAATTGCGTCTATTACAGGATATTGACCCGATTGTATCTGTATGAAAGATCTCAAGTTTGAAATGTATAAATACAAATATCAAACATAATATATTATATTAAAAATGATATACCAGTAGTTTAATTTTATATTTTTACACAAACATTTATAGAATTATGATTCGAGATATCCTAATATTTTATTTGCTAAATTTTCAAAATAATTTTTCGTTTCATTGTAGACAACTATGTTTCTAATAAACAGACCAAAAATTATAAGATAGTGTTGAAAATTTATAATAATATTGTAATAAAGAATAAAAATACCATTAAAAATAATAATATACCATATTTACAATAAGTATATTGATATTAATTGCAAATATTTTATTACGTTATGATTATAATATAGAATATTTATGAAAATAAAATGTGTTTGACTACAATAATATTATATGCATGTATAAATATTTTTAGAAAAACGATAGATATTTCGAGTGCTCTGCAAATATTCTTATGTATGTCAGTATGTCACTATCGCTCATCTAAATATGTACTTTAATCATTTAAATTCAGTATGGCCACGATAATCATAGTTATTAATTATAATTTATCTATTTAATTTTTTGTCTTGTAAAAAATGTGTTTTGTATATTATGTCGTACTTTATAAAATATCACACTTAAACACATTTAATTCACATTTATTTCTTGAGAAAGCCTACGATTATTATAAGTACTGTTTGAAGAGGCTTGTGACTTATAGAGTATTAAACTTAGATTATACCTACATAACTTAAAATCTTGCGTATCTAACTGATGGTGTTTAATTATTGTTTTGTTTAGGCAGAACTATAAACTACGATACTATAATTAATGATTCACTTGACAAACGCTTTGTACGAATGTGTTTGTAAGTTGTTAATATAATTTTATAATATGTTATAGCTACTAATCTAGACAAAAGCGAGACAAACGCTACACTAATTCGATTTTTTTTTTTATTAAAATTTAAGTTTTTACCGCCGAAATATTGTAGATCAAATAAGCAATAATTATTATCCACGTTTTAGTACAAAAACGGTTTTATAATACTACAAACAGATAATAAATACATACTAAATTCTGTCGATGCTTTATTATATTTGTTGTATGGTTAAAGTTTTAATGACCCGCGGCATGCTGTACAGCTAATATATGTATGCGTCAGCCAGAAAAAGGGAGTTTTCGAGGAAATTCAGTACATCATCGAACAATGTGATGTGGGATACTCGAAAAACCCCTTATTGACTTGCCAATCAAAAAACCACGTTATGGTGTGTATTGTTTGCAGACTGATGGAAACGAACGAATAACCTTTAAATAATATATTGTAAGTTTTTATTTAAATTATTTGTCCATAAAATTCTATATATATTATAATAATAAATACGCGATTGGTCTCTTCGATTTTTGTATACGTCAAAATGTTTGTGTCTTTTGTCACGCATGTGTTCCCCCAAACCCTTAATCAAAACTTTGGTTCACCGCTTCTATAGGTAGCACGCCAATCCAAATGGACAACTCGACCGAATTTCGGATGGATCCGCTGTGAAAACACGAAATAAAGACCTGCCGGGCGCCACCCTGACGATATACGATAAGTACGCTATCGAGACCTATATTATATTATGTTATCCGTCGTTGTATAATAATTGTATAATGTCGTCGAGTTATACGAGCGCGGTGTCGTGCGTGCTGCAATTTTCATTACAATAAAGCCGTAACGCGTAGTTTGATGTTATCGCTTACCGTTGAACAGTGGAGAATTTCACAATGTCCTTCGTCGACGACTGCGACAAGATCTGGTCGCTGAAATCCTCGAGGATTTAAAAATTCGCACAATCGTCAAAAATAAAACACGCGGCAAACCAAGAACGGCGGCACCTAAACCGGAGGCTCACGAATGTTATCACTTATTCGCGATGCGAACGGTGCGACGTAACGTTACTGCAGCGGTCGGATCGAAACCTCGGTTTCCACCGGTCGGGTCAGCGTCGTTGGCGAACACGGATTTCGTCGGCCGACATTTCGCGCCCGCACACACACATGAAAACACCCCCGCACAACCACGACACCGATACAACAGTGTTATAATATTTTAATATTATTACGTTGTACGATGTTATACGTCGTATTATATACGTATATACACTGCGCCCGAAACGAACCGCACCGGTGACGATGACGGAGATCGCACACGCACAAACACGGGCGGATTTTGATGTCACGCCGGATTGCAGACTCGATTTACGGCGACGTCGATAGAATATTAACGATAATCGATCAAAAAATATTAAATATGAATCACGATCTGTATAACATATGCGTGACGACACAGGGTGCGCGTGATTTCGTATAGAGTAAACAATTTTCGTATTTTTTTTTTGTTTTTTTTTTTTTTTATCGTTTCAACCGTTCGTCTGGGATTTTTGTGTTCGGTACGCGCACGGCAACAACAACGTCGCGTGTACACAATCCAATAATATTACTATGCTACGCCCGGATTTTTCGTATATATTTCCCTGAGATAAAACCGACCAGAAACGGTCGCGGACGCGGTTCTCGCGACGGCACGGGACGGACGCACAACGGAAACTCGGGACGAACGCCGGCAAGCTGCTGGCCCGTCGCTCGGCGGTGATGGCGGTGGCGGTGGTGGCGGCGGCGGCGGCGTCGGTGATGCCGCGTAGCGTCGCCGTAGTCGGCGGCCCAGAAGAGTCGGCGCCGGCGCCTGTCGTTCGCCAATTATCGGCTACTTACAAACGCGTTCGGATTGTTTTTCAAAACTGGTATTTATTAATTTATTTATTACGTCGCCAGAGAGTTTTTGGCACGTCACACGACAATATTATTATCTTCACATCATATTATTATAATATTATGTATATATAATCGTGCACGTTGCAGGGTATACGCGTGGTAGGATTTTGAGTACAGTGCGTATCTATGTTTATAACTTAGTACGCGATACGTTTGAGAAGTGAACAATTTTGAAAACGAAGAGCGGCGGAAAACGCGAGTTCGAACAGAGATTTGTGATTTTCGACGTCGCCTTCCCGTATGTATCCTATATCGTTAATATTATATACTATATATACATCTAAAGCTACGCGATAATAATATGCATACATAACTATAATATATATATATATACAGGGTGATTTTTTTATCAAACAACACTCATTATTTCCAAAAGTATCCATGTTTTTGAAAATATTTTTTTACATAGTTTCAAATTGTTAAAAAAACAACGTTTTTATAAAAAAAAATATATTTTTAAATATTTTTTATTCTTATAATTTTTTAAGTTTTTACTTTTTTGAATGACAACATAGATTTTTAATTTCATATTCCAAAGCAGAATAATTTTCTGAGTATTTCGATACATAAAAATACTCAAAAAAATATTCTGCTTTGGAATATGAAATTAAACATCAATATGTTGTCATTTAAAAAAGTAAAAACTTAAAAAATTATAAGAATAAAAAATATTTAAAAATATAATTTTTTTATAAAAACGTTGTTTTTTTAACAATTTGAAACTATGTAAAAAAATATTTCCAAAAACATGAATACTTTTGGAAATAATGAGTGTTGTTTGATAAAAAAAATCACCCTGTATATATATATATATATATGTATTATTGCTTATGTTTTATTTCAGTCTTCTTCGTCAATATTGCAAGCTTGGATGCGCATATTTCACGATTTGTCAAGCAACCTGTGGTGACCGGTCAGTGACATTTACATTCAGCTTTATACCTACTATATAATACTACAGCGCGTCTTCGATATAACTAGATACATTTTTAAGAATTCAGAGAGTTATGTTAGTTAGGTATTTTAAACGTGATTTTTTTTTTTTTTTATTCATCAGGAAACCAAAGATAACTCATCCTGAGGCAATTGATTCATTATGTTACGGAAATATTAAAATTTAAAGTTAACTTTTTTTTTTGACAGCCGCCCACTTTGACCATCAATTATTTAATATATTGTACCAACTTTAAACATGTCTTTGGAACAGCATTTAAAATGTTAGACATTATTTTCATTATGCATGATCAACGTAATTTTTAAGTTGAGCCCTGAATGAGATGGAACTCCCACTAATTGTCTCACATGATGTTTGTTTTAACTGTGTTGTCAACACAGTTAACATAACTCCTCATCTAAAGTATCTATTAAAATTATTCTTTCGAGTATTTAATAAAACAAATTACAATTAGAAATAAAATATAAAATTGGCAGAATGGGATGCAAGCGACAATATTAGACAATATTGATAAATTAAGTTCTTCACTGATTATTGAGTGCGCATGGGACATAATACTATAATATAAACTATAAAAGAAACAGATCGAATAATTATTTTATAGATATATCCAATCATAATTCAGTCAGAAGCGATATATCAAATACGGGTCTCAAAGTACAGATCCATTATTAATGCATATATAAGTCCAAGTAGTCCAACGAAGGAACAATAACAAAAAGTTTTAAAAAAGATTAGAAGCATATGATTGAAATCAATTTATTAACTAAGATAATTTTTTATTGTCAACGATCGAATACCTAATATGAAATTTTATTTTATATTTAGTTAACTTATATGTAATTAAATTTTAATGTAAATATATTTAAAATTTAAATAAATAAATAAATAAGTGTACTCAAATATGAATTATACTAACTTGTATTGCACATAGTTTAAATTTTTCTAAATATTAAATTTAGATTCTTTCTTAGATTTTCTATTTGACATAATTTTCTATGATATTGGCTATAACCGATAATACTAATATATACATTTTGACAATCAATTAAATCAATCCAGTGAGTTATATATATATATATATAATTATTTTTAATGACCTATGACCATAATAATAATTACAGTTAGAACTTATAATAGCATTTTTATTTTCTAAATAAAACAAAAATTAAATCTATTATTTAAATCGTACACGGAGAGCTTGTTATTGCTCTTTAACCCTTGCCTCTACCAATGTATCCCTATTTAGACATACTTAAAATTCACAAATTATTTTAGAATTAAACCATTATACACAAACTGCTAAAAAAATATGTGTAAATAGGTAATACGCGTTCTCGTAAATCCATCTATATTCATAGAGATGACAAAATGTATGGATCAACAATTTATAAGTAGATTATCACACAAGAGTGATATACATACATATTATACCATATACCTACCATAATATATTTTATGTTAACTTCAGCGATCAACTATGCTCTACGATGACTAATCATAACTGACAATAGCTAATTAGGTTAGGCATTGCAGAAGTCTCCTAGACAAATGACAATACATACTGAAATTACTAAAATTGAAAGTTAAAATATTAAATTTATTTATTTAAATATTACATAAATGACCGAAGAATATTTAAATCAAAATATTCATGTGCCTATTATGTTATTGTAATTTATACTAATATTTATCTATTTATACTTTTTAGCTATAACTAATATTATATAAGTATATCATTTTATTTATTTTAATAATGAATACCACTATGCATATTAGGTAAGTACGTGCCCTTTACTTCGAAATAAGAAAAATAAGAAATGAAAATAATTCAGAAAATATTTAGTTGAAATTGTTATGATACAATGACGTTGTTAGCCCAGAAACTTTATGGTTATCCAATCATTTTTAAAAACTATTTTTGTAATATTCACATATGTCTACATACCTAAAAAAGTAGTATGAATCGATCGAAAAGTAATATGATTTGAGAAAAGGTAACCTCATGATCAATGAAATGATTATCATCTTAAAAAATACCAACAGTATTATAATGACATTGACTCAATTTATCAGTCAGAAATATAATATACTGATTATCGACAATCACTGATATCCACCGGTATTACTGACATCGTTCAATCATTACCTTTATTGCCAAAATTTCTAACAACATTGACGGTAATAAAATATTATAGGTATTCATCTATTTATACAAAACATTTGACTATATAACGAGTTAATAACGCGCTCACGCGTTTTATGAATCCGAAATGATGTATTCTCGTTATTTAAGTATATCGTGATTTCTTACCTATATAGCCCCTTTTATTAAATAAAATAAAATGTAAAGGAACAAAATGTTAATAATTGATGAAATATAATAATATAATATCCTATTTATACGTCTGAACAATGAAAACTACATGGTCGCATCAGTCGAAACACGTGCATATTAATATTGGTGCAGTGTGATGTTAGCTTATTCTAAAACAACGAATTTCTATGGCAGAACGCAACGCATATATAATACAACACCGTTATGGAATTATTTTTATTAACATTGTGGTCTCCATAGCAATATTATAATGTACTTGATTATTTACTAAACACGCTCACTCCCATTTTCTTTTATTTTGCAAATGTATTTAAAGTCATATTTTTGGAATTTATAAATAAACTTAAAGGACATATTTTAAAATATTTGGATTTGTAGTGTATACCTATACACTAAGACTAAATAGATCTAACTAAATAATTAATTTCTTTTTTTGAATTTTGAACAAGTAGCTTCTTTTGAGTAATTCAACTGTATGTACTACCTATACGGATAATATATAGTCTAAAATAATATGGGTCGATAAGACATGGACACTATAATGATTTGAATACATTAAATTAGTAGTAAGCAATTAATATTAATAAGCGTTGTACCAGAACAATTATTTATTAATTTGTAAAAATTATTCTAGTATAGCAATATAAACATGTGAAACTAAATAATATTAGTATAATACAAATAGGTAATATTTTTGTAAAGCAAATATAGCAATACATTAATTTTAGATTTTATATATTCCCACAAAAAATTGATTTAATGGCATAAAAAATCTAAGTATATGTGGTCTTTAAGTTTTATAAAATATTCCAAACATCTATATCCAAATAAAGTATAAAAGAAGAGGCAAATGTGTTTGTTGAATTACCCGGTATATAGTTGGTATTGCTAAACAATTTAAAAATAATACTGGTAAAGTGGATATGGGTTTTTTCATGGATAATCTCATGTCGATGAAAAGTTCGGCTAACCATAGCTCGTTACATCTATAGATAGGCCGTCTCCTTTTCGACCAAAACTTACAGTTCCCTTTTCAAACACTACACCTTTTCGGCCAGAACATTTTTCTCTAAAATTTACAATTATAACAACTGCGCTTGACAATGTTTATAATTAATTTTAAATTAATTTTATATCAAACTAGTAACAACTCTGGTTTATCTATTTTTCTAAAAACTAACTATAAACAAAATTAAATGTACATTTAAGAGTATACGAGTAGTAAAATTTGTCAAATAAAAATTAATATTTAGTGTGACTGAAATAATATTATGTTAAAAATGTTATTACAAATTTTGAATTTGAATTTTTGACATATTTATGAAGATATATTTCATTATCATAACTATTATTACATATAGGTAATATAGAACTACATTCATTTTTATTTGACTAATGCAATCGGTAATTTTAATTTTTGATATATTTATAAATATAAATATTTTTCATATAGTTATATGTACCTAATAATTTTAATCATTAAAAATCACGATTATTCTATGCATATAATAATCATATTTAGTTAAATATAAAAATTGTTAAATACAGTTATTGTATTTTACTCAACTACGTTCACCGTGTCAAAATATAAAATTTTAAAAATAAATTATTAAATTATTTTTATATATTAAAATTTATATTAATATACAAATTGATTATTTTCAAGCAATTCAGTCTGAAGCGGATTGAATTTAGAGTGCAGAATTTTCATGATTTGTTTTAGGGTAATTTAATTTACACACCAACCCTATCACATTGTAATGACTTTATTTATTTAACCTTCTGTTCTTAGGCTAGCCAGCGTTAACTTTTCCTTCTTAAAGAGTATAAGTTGTATTTTCAATTTTATATTATGAAGCAAAATATTCGATTAAAAATGTTGATAAATATATATATATATATATAAATGTATTGTATTTATATCGAATATCGAATGAATAAGAGAATAAGTGAAGTGGCAAGGACAAACTGGATAATAAATATTTGTTCCCCACTACTGTGATGAAATGGCGGAGAATTATACGCATTATACGTTATACATATAAAATATACACTGTATGATGTTATATAATATTATACTGAAGTGTCGTACCGCCGTGTAAGTGTGGGTCGATTAATGTCACGACAAAAGACAAACGATCTCTGCCGACGACGAGACGCCAAAAGTCAAAAGCGCGCAAGAAAGGTACGTAAAAAATACTCGCGCTTTTGTAGCGAATATATAAAGTTGGGTATTCAGAGAATTTCAAATCGTACGTTTCATATTTTAGGCGAACATTTCCAAGAGAAATCTTATTATTTCAGTCCTATTTTCTTGACATCAAATAATAATAATTACTATAATAATATTTATATATTGTATGCCGTACATTTATATAATTATATATTTTCTTTTCAAGTTCATGTGTACATCATAATAATATATATATATATTTATGTATATAATATTTTATTATATGCCTACTTGCATTTTTCCCTAATTAAACCCAAACAATATTCTCCCGAGTCTTTCAACAACGACAGTATGATGGTAATTATTATTGCGATAAATCTGAACGCTATAAAATATTATGGAGTACGCTGTCGGAGTATACACACGGATATCTACGTATTTATTATATTTACCTTTATTAATTGCACGCCCCGCAGTGAAGACAAAACATAAATTAACAAAAGTAAGTAAGCATCGCTATAACAGTTACAAATAATAATAATAACAATATTATAGTAATAAACAAAAAGGGGTAAACTATATTATAATAATTATGAATAGTTTTGAGCCTTGATCCTTGTAGGTACAAAATAAATGTTATAATATTGACAACATCAACATATTGCGTATACTGGAATAATATATTAACATTATAAAAATTAAAAAATTAGATCAACATTTCAAAAGAGACCCACGAAGACGACGCAATTAATATAATCTTTGTAGTATAATAATATGAATACTTAATGTAGAACTATAAACCGTGATTAGTACTACTTATTATTATATATTTTATTTACATTATACAATCCACTTTGAATTTACAAAAAATTAAATATTATGCACATGCACGATGCACCGCATATTATAGTTATGTACATTTATTATTATGAATTTCAAATAACGTTTAAGTTCTGATGCGAGAAACCCGTAAATCAGAAAGATGTGTAGGTACTTACTTCTTACGTAGCCATCTCAACGCGCTGCCCTAGAAAAATCTTCGAAGAAACGGCTGACACGTATTTTTTTACTAAAAGTGAGCGGGTTTAAATTAATATGATAACGCGTCGCACTAATGAACGGTATATAGAATACTGTGATATCTGTAAAACTGTTGATCGAGTATTGCAAACAACGGAGCATGCGATACAGAGAAACAAGAATTATTATAGAATAAAATTCCGATAATAATGACCGACAGAAAAATATGTTGCAGTTCCCGCCGCCAGCGAGTAAATTATTGACCATACTGTATTCAAACAATACCGTGGTCAAGGTTACCCTTTACCACGGTATCTCTCGATTTTTGTCCAGTGTTTTAAACGGTTAATTTATGAACAAATAACCGCGATAATAACCGCTGTCTAACTTAAGAAAACATGGTCTTTGGCATTCGTATCCATATCCACGAAGCCGTTTAATTTTTGATAAATACGTCTTCGCTTCGCGGTCTGTCAGTATGTATTAATTACGTGAAGAGCAGTTCTACTAAATTCCAACGAAATAAGTCTTTATTTTCAAGCCTCGTTATTTCCTGTTTAAAAGAACACACAAAAAACTATGTATTTAACAAATTAAAAAAAAAAATCAGCAGTGATATCTAATTTCGCCGGGAAAAAATTAAAAACTTTAAAATAAGTTTGAGTGTACCACAGCCCACGGTCAAGACAGCTTCGGTATACCTCGCTCTGTGGACAAGGTCTTACAACGATGGAAATCCGTTTGCAGCCTATATTATGGTACGTATACCTATACGTATTTTATTTGGATCTGTGCAGTCATAGAATTTAAAATTATATTGATTGAACGCCTATTAATATTTTTTTACTTAGTCTTTAGAATGATTTTAATGAAATTGATTTGTCCCTAATAATGTCCCGATTGTTTCGATGTATTTTTACGTTTTACAGTAACTTAAATACTCGTTCTGAATGGCGTAACTGCCACTCGACATTTCAGTGCTTTTCTATTTGTGGGATTCTTTACGGCGTTAATGAATTTGTTAGTGTTCATGAATTTGGACCACCTTACGTTTCGTAGAACTACAAGTGGTAAACGGTTAATTGTTGAATCATATTTTCATATTCATCATATTATTAATTAGAACCAGGCTTATTCTGAGGATTGAACTATCCAAAATTTGTTTATTCAAAGGTAACTTGACCGGTTATTGCAGGGATGGTGACGATGTAGTCATCTTTTAATACACGAGAGTATAAGTTGGCGTTTGAACAACAGCTATGCAAAAATAAGGTGTTTTACATTTAGGACAACAAATAATATGTCTGCTTTGTGTAAAGATTTTTATATCACCAGTTTTCATTAGTTGGTTTCAGTTTTCGTATTTATACTCCGCACGAATATGGTAACTAGTATTTGGTAGTCTCAAGTAGAAATTTCTAATGATAGACCTTGCATATTATCATCGGTATCATAATATGCCTATACATAATCTTATTGCGGATTAAGACGGCGACATATACGTATCCAAGATGATACACAGTATTGTCTATGCGATCAGCACGGAATTGTGAAGTTTTAATTGACTGTGAGGACTTAGCTTGATAGCTTGATTTCATTGATTAATACAATGTTGACGTTAATTTTGGTTGTACGTGCGTAGAGTTAATTTATTTTTTATATTATGCCACTAGTGTTTTAGTACAATCTATGTAGAGTGGTGGAGGGTAGAGCGAGTCATTGTGGGTTGATAGGAGAATCACGAATACAATGGTACTAGTTATTACCAAATCCAAAACTGTCTGAAGTAATTAGAGACATCGGTAAATATTTAAACATGGCTAGCGCATTATCTATATTATTAGAGTTTTTTGGTTGAGTAGTTTTTTTCATTTAAGACGACATTTACATAAGATCTCTTGGTCGTTTTTAATATGGTCACTGTCCTTTCATCCAATTGCGATACCGGTTGCCATATTTTACGTCAAATATATTTATTTCAGTTCCGTACGATTACGCATTTAAAATCAAATCCACAATGCCTGAAATCTATAAATCACATCTCACCGACGTACTTACATGAATACACTTGAATTCCAAATAAAATACAATAAAATTTAATTTTTAGCAACCTTTAAATTATAATATATATTATTACATATTATAATATTTATCAATGGAAATAATCTTAATAATCATTTAAATGATTATCAATGTGCAATAATAATAATATTATAACTATGTACTTGTATAATAAAATTCTCATTATTCATTAATATGTCACAAATAAGTTTAAGCCGAATACCTAATATTGCACTTTGTTTAGTGGTCGATAAACGATGAATATAAATTATACGGTTTCAAATTGTGTACCACAGGCCACCTTTTATTTTATCATAAACAACTGTTCTAGACGTCATATTATTTAGAATATTTATAGATACGAAGTACCTATATGTTAAAAATAAATAGTTTCTGTAACATTATTATTGTCACTTATATAAGTACTTTAAGAGTAGTATAGAGAATGGTAGACGGTAGTCCGATTTAAGTTTATACGAATTCATAAAATAAAGTATAACAATAAGTATTATATATAACACCACACCTTGGTAAAGACAAATCAAAAAAGTTTTAGCACAATAAACTAAACACAACAAGGTGTAAGATTTGCATTGAACGCTAGATGAAAGAAGAATATTATATGAGTATAAATATAAAATGTATAAATCAAATAATGTATTTTAGATTTTTGCATAGAATAGTGAAAAAAATCATCCATGGTTTGAATTGTGAAATTCTGAATTTATTGTGTTATTTATATAATATTTTAGTGTTAGAGAAATTTGTAGTATTTTATTAAAAATAAAGTTTACAAAGGTTATAAGTGCTCTATAATTATATTTATTTTTTCATATATACATTACAGTGGTTTTTTTTCTATTTTAATGTACTTGAAAGTTTAATTTATCTTTTATCTGTCTATACTACTTTATGTCTTACTAACTTTGTCTACGGGCATAGGTGCAAATGACAATGGGCGTGGTCCATCCAGTCATATTATCATCCTGTGCTTTTGAAAACTCCCTAGAAATTGATTTACATATATTTTTCCATATGTTTTATATTTTAAAACAAAACTGGTAGTAATTTTAAAATGTTTTATCAAATAAACATGAATAATGAATATTGTAACTTAAAAATCTTTTACTAAGTATAATTTAGCATTACAGGGCTAATTTTTGCTTTAACATTTATATCTCGAAAGAATCTATTGTTTTTTTTTTTATTATTATAATTGATATCCACTTTCCATTCAAAAATATTACTCATCTACTTCACCGGCACTTATGTATTATGTCTTGACATTAGTCTTCAATATAATAGGTAAATCATAATAAAAGCGATTTTAGTACATATATAATATTATGTGTTATTATTATCAAACCACGATGCATTAGTATTGCATTCTATTCATCTTATTATCTCTGTTTACGTTTCCATCAAAATATCGAGTATATATAATAATTAGTTAAAATCGTATTTATTTATCACGCATGCATGCTTCGCGCCGGATGTTGTTCGTATTTATATATATATATACGAATAAGAATCACTTTCTAATCTCGTGAACACATGCTCCACGCACTGATAACATACATACAAATATATATAATATATATATATATATATGTATAAATATATATATCCATACGTGAATACATACATACCGTGAGAATTCGCAATGAACAGTCCCAAGTGCTCCGGAGGGACACGATTTATTTCATCGTCACACATTGACAGCGGCAGTTACGTTAAAATATTAGCTCCGAAAACAGTTTGCCGAAGTGCTTGCTCGATGCTATAACGCGTAATTCGTTCGTTGCACGCGACGTTGTTGATGATCTTTTCCAGTCCTAAAAACCGACCAGCCATATACGCCAAGTATTGTCAATATAATATATATATATATATATAATGTATATATATATATATATATATACACGAACAAACGACGAGCTTCGCACGTATACAATATTGGTTTTCGAAAAATTCTACTCGACCACGGTGGTGTGTGATCGCGACAAGCTTAGTGGGTGCGCACTTGAATGTGTGTATATGTGAAACAGAGTGTGTGTACATGTACTACACATGGTTATACATATATATATTTATTATATTGTAATAACTAATAATAGAAAACGCGAATCGTAAATCTAATAGATAACCCAAAAGTCGGTCACAAGTCCAACAACGTGCACAATATTGCCCTGGGATGAAATATCACGTATGATTTTTGTTGTTATTATTATTATTATTATTATTAATAATAACGATTTTTTGCTAGCAACCGAAAAATTTATAATTTCTACCGTTTCGAACAGAAAAAACACAATGTCGTCTTTAACTAATAAAATCGTTTTGATTCTCAATCGTCTATACGACTGTACGTCATGCACTCGTGAAAAGTTTCCAAACTGAAAAGCTGTGCACATTATTAAAACGATATCGTTTGATTGTTTGATAGATACTTTTACAGATGCAGTTTATAATCATATAAGAATTTGAACTGGTATCCTTTGAATGAAATGTGGTCAAAACTTGACCAACACTGTAATACTATTAATTCACTATATGCGTGTTTACTGATTGGTGTATATTATATAAAAATAGGCCCGCTTACAAATCTATATAATAAAGATACATAATAATAATATTATGGCAGGTTAAGTAAATGTGTCATTGAATTGCATAAACAGTATTATACTTATTATATATTTTATTTCACGCAAAAGTATAGTTTACTGTGCGCAAAAGGGATTTTATATTTTACTCGTTCACATAATAATATAATATATTATATATAGGAACCTCCGGTTACGCATTTATAGGGAAAAGTACTATAGTACCCCAGGTACACATTTATTTAGTTGTAAACGGTTCGACCAATTTTATAACACAGCGAATTCTTCATCATTTAGTTAAAAAATAGTAAATACAATAAAAAATATAGTTTTAAAATTATAATCGAAATAAAATAATTGGTTATTTAATAAAATATCCTGCTGCCGATATCAATATTGACAATAATACATTGCGTTATCGTCCAACTATATATCTTAGAGCTACTCCACTGAGTATATATTTTTGTAAGAAAGTGATCACAAATATGTCAAAACGGTAGACTTATGCTAAAATCAAAACGATACACCATTAATTGGATAGAGATGTATTATACGTATATACGATAGGTTTCAAAGTCAGAATTATTATTTATTGGATATAATCTCCCTCGGTTTTTTTTTCATACACAAAAACATAGCTGAGGAAAAGTAGCGCTGATGGCTTTGGCGGACGGGGTTGGGCTAGTTGTTATATTGAAAACGAATAATGTTTGTAACAATTCGGCGTTTAATAAATACATATACAACCGACGAACATAAAAGGACTATAAAACATATAATATATTATTACATCGGTCGTTATTATATATATAATAATATAATAATATTATTATGCGTTTGCGAATAAATTATGATGACTGTTCGCCCATTATTGTTTCTTATATTATTGAATTATTGCGTCTATATAATATATAGACACACACACTGCAGGCTGTCGGTTCTCGGTACCGAAATCGTTTTCTTATTCATAATCGATGCCTCGCACCCCGTACAATAATGTATAATGCCACGCATGTTGGCGAAAATAATATATGATTATATAATATTATTACATAACATAACATATAATTTAGACGCGTTTGATGGACGATGCATTATTATCGGAAGTAATTTCACATGTGTATTACACTGCTGGTATTTGATTGGAGTCGACGTTTTCAGTAGTTTCGTCAGTTCAAATGGAACGCCGTGTATTATAATGAAAGCCGACGTACGAGTGACAACCTACCAAATCTGACCACAATATAATCATTCTGTTCTTGACGTACGCCGTAATCGAGTTCGTGCGTATGTAAAAATAAATAAATAAAAATGTGAATGAATGAATTATTTATGAGGTGAACCGGGGAAAATATTCGGAAGGTCCGAGAACAAGTGTCGCGCGCCAACTCAATCAATTATACCGAGTCAACGATTTCTGTTGACTAAATAGTATTCAGCTCAAAAAGTTGTAAGTGGGTTGATATTACAATAATAAGAAGTAATTTTATTCAACAATAAAAATTACACGAGTTCGAGTTATGTATATATATAATACCTACTTGATATGACTTATCCCAATACTGGCTGAATTTGGATGACTGGACCACTAATATATCACAATAGTGTCATATATGTGCCCATTATCTAGACCAACAACCATAGAATTTACACATTTGTCGTGGTTTTTGAGGAAAAACGTATTTATTCTGGAAAATGCGCATTAATTTACGGAAGGAATAAAAAAAAACCTGTGTCGACGTACGTGCATGGTTTTTAGAGCATTTCCAAAAAATAAACACTTATTGACTTATCAATGCGTTGTATATAACATAATGTAATACATATAATACATGTTATACAAATAAAACATAATGCAAATTTATATTAGACTCTGAACGGAGTGATGAATGTATTGATTTTACAATGATGTGTGTTTTTTTTTGTGTCTGACGACAACATTTGGAGCAGTAATAATGCTAATTATTTTAAACTAAATAGTTTAAATATCACGAATCTATTCATATCATTCTACGATCTGATTTATAAGCAATATGTTCGATAAAAATTGTTTTAACAAACCTAGTTAAAGCATTATATATGTAATACAATTTAAACATGGGTAAAAACGCTGGTCATATTTCATAAATTCCGATCATAGTATTATAATAATGTTATGATACATATATTTATAAATTAGCTTAAATGTATTTAAAAGTACTTATATTATATTCACATTTTTTTTACTCTTAATAATGTCGAACGCAGGCCCGTAGCCAGACCGAATTTTCAGGAGGGGTAAAGCAAATTTTCGGGGGGGCATTATATATAAATTCAATTTTTAATTTATTTACATTGACATCTCCATTAAATTAACACAACTATTTTAAACTTATTATAAAGTTACAAAACGAATAATACTAAATAATAAAAATAAAACTTATATTAAAGTTTACATAGATAATTATAATATTCATCATATTCACTGATGTTACGTGTTTAAATTTTGATACATACCTATCTAAAAGTCTTTCTAATATTTTTTTTTTTTGGGGGGGGGGGGGCAATGACTGGGTTTAGGGGGGCAACGCCCCCCCCCGTGGCTACGGGCCTGGTCAAACGATTTATTAATCCATAAATGTAACAATGGTCGTAAAACGTTAAACATTGTTATTATTAAGTATCGCAGAATCGTTGTTTGGCCACTATAATATACCTGTTTACTGTTTTTCATCAATTAGCAATATAGTAAATTATAGTACACAGAAACATATTTTGCTGTACACAAAACAAAAAACGACTACAATAACATCGACAAACATAAAATGTACTGTTTAAATTACAATAATATTTGTTAAGTATATTGATATCTACAATTTTCGTAAATTAAATTAATTATTGATACCTATTATGAATATAATTTATTGATTTAATAATGGTTTATAGAGTTAAATGCATTAGTTTGTATTATAGAACAGTTCAAAAATTATATATATAAATAATTATATACATGCAATTGTATGTATAATTAATATTATCGTATCCATGGATTTTTATTAACGTCTAATTTAAAACTATTATTACAATATTTAATAGTATTATTTTTTTTCTAAAACATTCATGATAGCAACATTTTTATTTGTCATTTAATGCGTTATTAATTTTTTTTTTAACACTTGGTTGGATTGATTTTTTTTATAAATTGTATTATGTATTGTATGTCTTAGATGGTTTACGTTATATATAATATGCTATGGAAATAAGTACTGCATGTACCATATTATTACTATACCAACAAATATTTGCTCACTAATTCAACCTGTATATTTGTTAAATGCAATGGTATATTTTTCAGTCTGCGTCGCTAGTATATGATGAAGTTTATTTGCTAAACCACGTTTACCTTTGCAGCGTTTCCGTGTAAATATTATTTACCTGACTTAACCTAGGTTAAGTCTGTAAATGACGTCCTTTGTGATAACTTCAATTTTATATACACAATACAATCCCTTTGTTGGCTTTCTAATCAGTGTTTGATATCATTTATTAAACAGATGGATTTTTGATGAATTTAAAAACTGAATACGAAACGATTTATGTGAAACTATACAGACAAAATTATATTGGTATCATAAATAAACATACACCGATCGTATTACCAAATCAGCTATATTTTAATTAACAAAACTAATCGTTTTATAATAACTATTGTTTGATCAAAGATTATATTTTACAAACAAAGTTTAATATGTGCCATGAACGCGATTTGGATCATTATCAACCCATTATAATTATTAATATGAAAGTTACATCTATATATCATTATCGGTCAAATGAACATGTGTATATTATTTATCAATTTATCATATTATAAGACAATATTCTACGTACAATTTTAAGTAAATTTTTTTCAAAGTTTTTTAAAACATTATTTAATTTTTGAAAAATATATTATACTTATAATAATATATTGGCTTTATCTAAATATTTGTTTATAATTTTTACCATAATATATATTATATTATTATACATTAATTTAGATTATACCTAGTTTTCAATTTGAAAATCATATTTAACAACCAATTTTACATTTTGTGGTTATAAAATATTTCATTTTATTCTAAATTATGTAAATATACAATACAGTAGGTACCTATCTATTTCTATTGTCATTAGCATTTTTTTTCGAATTGCGATCGATCAAAATCGATGTGATTATATGTTTAAACAATAATAAGAAAACATATTAATATACATAATGAGAAAATGGCGTGTTTAAATTAAAATAAATAGAAAATCAATTTTTTTTAAATTAATATTAGTAGTGAATGTAGTGTAGATACTCGTACTACAAATATTGTTGCATTGTGTGAATTGGACCATATAATATACTATATAATCGCTAACCGCTATCTAGGTATACAGAGCGAAAAATTCGAAGTACTTACCAAAAGTCAAAAACGGAAATGTCCGCTTTTACGACTTTGTGACTCATTCCCCTCTAGTCTTTATCAGAAACTATTATATATTTGTGTTTTTTTCAAAATCACACCATTCTTTTCGAATTTCTACTACATTTGTATTATAATAATATAACAGTATATATTTATACAGTTTATATTTAGTCATGTCTTGGTTTTTTCCCCTCCACGTGTCTAAACAAGAGATTTTTGGCGATAATGAAATCGAGACTTTTAACTTTCATAATAAAATGGCGTCGATTATATGCCATGATAGGGGAAACTTTCGGTTTTCTACTAAACGAGCAACACCGAGTGGGGGATAAGAGGAAGAAACAAATGTTACTAAATACTTTCCTCACCCTCGCGTGCGCCTTTTTATTTTGCTCTGCGTTGCGCTTGCGTAGACTCATTTATATTAATATATATATATATATATAATATATATTATATATCCGCTATACGCACTACATTGTACTGCACTACACTACACTAAACTACACTGCATTGCTCTACACTACACTGTCCTGGGCAGCGTCTGGGAAACGTTTCACTGACGATTAAGTTTGGCAATATATACGGATTGCGTACTCGGCGGTGGCGTCGGTTTTGATACACGCGGGGCAACAGATGTCCCACCGCATTCAGTTTGATCGCGTTTCGCGTGCAGCCGCGAAAACTTCTTAATGAAATTTTCATAATAAACGGGGTCCCCAGTGTTTTTTACTGGTGTGGAGGGTGGAAAAGACCTTTGGAACAACGAAAACTTAAAAAATAATAATAATATACATATATATATGAAATGAAATACGCACACTCTCGCTTTCACCGTTTGTCATAAATATACAAAGTACATATTATAAAATATTGTTCAAAATAATATATCGTACAAAATCCGGTTACAGTTAATTAGTTTTTAGTCGGAGATTGAACGTAATCGATTGAGCTGAAGTTAAGTTCTTTTTTTATTAGAATAACCTTGGCCATCGAAATACGGCTATAATTTATAATGCCGGAAACTTAGTTACACGCGGTGATATGTTAATAGAAAAATATTATGACTTAGATTGTTAGATGTATTGATTTTTCTGTTGTAAAGGTATGCTTCAATATGGTAAGATATATGTGTCATGTAATGGTTGTTCTAAGATATTTTCTTTTAAATTAAAAGTTCATTTTGAACAAAAAAAAATATTTATAAACTATTATACGGTAAATCAATCCACCAATCACAGTGCACTTTAAAAGTATCACAGTATAATTCACAACTCTGTAATAATTTGTTTTTAAGATCACTAAGTATAATTTTTAAACAAAACTGTTTGCTTAAAATATATTTTAATTTGAAAAAATAACGTTAGATAGATACGTCAATAATTGAAAATACATTCATATATAAAATAATAATAGAACGTATTAATATGTATCTTATGTATATAAATTAATCTTTTACTAATAGTTTATATTTATTATTTTTTAAATTAATTTCAGTTTGAGTTTGGAAACTGCCTTAAATACCTATTAACTGTTCAGTTATACTAAAACTGTTACTCTAATAATAAATACATTTTTTGTATGAAAAAATTCACAAAATGAAATGATAAAAAGCGGGTAAGTGAGTATCGCTCTGCTGTACATTAGGGGGTGGGGTGGACCTCGGACTAGGGTAGGTTAAATTTGAATGCAATGATAGGTATCATTATATACGAAAAATGAATCTGAACGGAGATGATTTGTCAGTCTAGGATATATTATATTTAAATATTATCATATAATCTATTTTGAAACAAATTCAAACATTTAAGTAAAAGTTTCAAGATGTGATTTTTTAAAAATAACAAAAATCGACAATTATTTATTAGTAAAACGTTATTTTACACGTGTATTTTTGATTTCAAATTAAAATTAAAACTTTAAACACTCGTAAAATTTTTTAAATTGAATAATCCTCAAATTTTTTTATAATTATTCTAAGCTTAACTTATGGATAGCATAGTATTAAATTTTCAATTCTTAGCTTTTGATAGTGAAATATTTATAAATTTTTAACTATCAAATAGTAAAAATATTCATGATTTTGACGAATTTTTGTCAATATTTGAACTTCAAATGCTAATAAAAAAAAATTGTGCATATGTATTTTTATAATTTTTGAATGAGAGTTAGAACAAGTTATGTGGACCCTTCTATTAAATTTTCAAATAACTTATCCCAGCTAAATTTTTTTTATCTACATTTATAAACAAAAAATAAAAAATATTGATTATTTTAAATACCTATAAATAACTCAAAAAAAGTCAAAATGTTTTGAAAATATAATCACGTAAAGAAAATGGCAATCTAAATAACTGGTAAAATTTTCAAGTATTTACGACTTATACTATTTGAATAACAACAAATATAAAAAATCGTTTGAGACTAAACCGTTGTTTAACGCGGTTTTGTAAAAATTTAAATTTCAAACATTCCTAAAAAATTTTTGTCGTAGTCCGGTAATGTTTTTTTTACAGATAGTTGAAAAAAAATTATGGAGAACCCTGTACCAAATTTTCAATACTTAGTTATAAAAGAAAAAAAATTTACGATTTTTCAACCATAAAATTACTTCCAAATTTTCGCAATTTTGACATATTTCGTATAAATTCGAACTTTAAGCACTTATAAAAAAAAATGTGACTAACTATTTAGTATTTTTTTTTTATCACTTTAAGAACAACTTATAAGAAATCTTGTATTAAATTTTCAAGTTTTTCTGGTCAGCCAAAAATTTTTTATCGTTATTTAAAAAAAAAATACTTAGAAAAGTTTAAAATTTCAATTGCCTATAAATAGCTCAAAAAATGTCAAAATTCTTTGAAAATTTAACTGTGCATGGAGAACGCTAATATAAACATTTGGTGAAAATTTCAAATATTTATATTGATTGGTTTTTGAGTTAAAGCAAAATAAAAATTCGATTTTGACGAAAACTGGTTTTGCGTGAAAAATCCCGTTTTTTCGTAATTTTTTTTAGGGTTTTTCCCGACTCATTTAAAAAATATTGAAAATTTTTAACTATTGAGCCCCCTCCACCAAAGTACCAACTAGATTCAATTTCCTTTTCAAAGAGGGGCTGAAGTCAAAAATCGAAGCATTTTTAATGCCCCAAATGTTGTCGTCAGATACAAAAATAAAAAAAAATAAAAAAAACACACATCATTGTAAAATCAATACATTCATCACTCCGTTCAGAATTTAAAAAAATAGATTATTTTTTAAATCTTTATTGAAATATGTGCTAATCAGTATTATTAATTTTTTTGAGACGCTTATCATTTTTTGAATAGCAGGAATAACTATTCGAATATTTATATTGGATTTTAAACTACATGGTTTTTATTTAAAAAAATATTTATGTTTGTGTATTTCGCAGAATACGAAAACATAATGTTTTTCTTTAATATGTCTATAACAAACCTGTCCACACCAGCTGTGCAGTATGATTTGTACAAAATCTAGTTAGGTACAAAACAAAAAAAAAATAAATCCGCAAAAGATATAACCACGGGGAATCTGTGAAACATAAATCTCACATTCTTTTAAGATACTTTAGAAATTAGAAATCACGTAAACAATTTTATATTATTCTGCTGTAATTTTATTATTTAAGTAAATATAAAATATTCTTCTTATATTTTTAAAATAATAATAATGAATTAATAAACAAACAAACAAAATATTATGAGTTATGAATTCAGATTGATATGAATATTTTTAATTTTCATTAACAATACATGTAGTAACAATTAAAAAGTTATATAATTTAATACCTATAACTTGTAAATACCTTAGATACCTACCACATCAATATTAAATAAGTATAATATAAGGAAGGTACAAATTATAAATTATAAATTGTGGTAGCTGAAAATATCAACCAATTATATTGGTTATACTACTTATACTCAATAATAAATTAACTTCATATAAAATTTTAAAATCTCAAACTATCATAATTGATAGTATTGTCTCATTAAAAAATCATAAAATAGGTGTACTTCACTAATCACAGACAGGATATTATCACATATTATATGAAATTGATTATAATCATTATATTATAAAATATAGTTTAAGATGATCTAGAATCTAGATTAATATTATTATGTGTTTTAAATTATTATTATTTATAAAAAAAAAAGTATTAATTAAGTACCTATATTTTATTATCCATTTATTTATTATTTTTCTTTGCTTACTTAATTTGTATTATTTGAATTTATATATATTTTAATCATCCCCTTGGATTTCTGAAATTAAAATTAAAAGGTTTTTACAGTTAGAAGAGGGATTTCAATTACCTCTCAATTTTAACCAATGAATTTATTTATATTATGAAATAGCATATACGTATAAGTATTCTTATAAACTTAAGTATTATTATAATATCAGCCGTTACATTCAAAACAAATTATTTTTAAAAATTTAAAAAAAAATCTAAATTACCTATGTACCTATGTATTTAGGGAGATTGTAAACTCCGCCCGAAATGAACAGGTAAAAATAAGGTGTATGGTAAATTCCTCTCGAAAAAATATACAGGTAAAAAAAGGTATATGTAAATTCCGCCCAAAAAATATACAGGTACAAAAATGGATTTGTAATTAATAGTTTTCTTAGAGCCCGAGATAGTTTTTGATTATTTTGAAGTATTTTTAATAAGTTCTAAGCCAAATGACCATAGATTAACACAATTTTCAAATTATTTATTATATAATTATATTAGTAATGACGCATCTTTACCCCCAAACATATGGGCTGCTGCTACAGCAGATTTGAACAGAACGACCAATGCTTGTGAGTCGTTCCATTCTCATTTTAATAAAAGTTTTAATTCTAATCATCCTCATATTTTTATATTTTTAGAAAAACTTAAACAAATTCAACTAGAAAATTACATTAAAATAAACAGCATAAATGACCCAAATAAATTTAGAAATTCGAAATCAAAAAAAAAAACATATTCACACACAAAATTTAATTATAAAGTATAAAAATAATGAAATATCTATAGACGATTATGTAGGAAACGTGGCTCATTATTTTGGGGAGATTGATAAAAACAAATAATTTAATTTGATTGATTTACAATTTTTATTTTAGATTATTATATTTTGACTCGTCTTTATTATTATAAATATAAATTTTTTTACGATTTTATGATAATTATGTTTAAATTCTTACTAGTATATATTATTACAATGAATTATTATTATTTTTACGATTATAATTATAATATAAATTTTTTTACGATTTTACGATAATTATGTTTAAATTCTTACTAGTATATATATATAAATAATGGCCTATTATTATTTTTACAATTTTTAGTTATTTTATATGATATAGGTACCTATATAACTTAATATGTTGTAATTATTGACTTTTTATGTGAAATATATATTTATTTAAATACTTATAAATTAAAATGATTAATCTATGTTATGTTAATAATAATATGTAAGACATATTTAAAAGTTTGTATATATTATAAACTTATAACTTATAACTTTTTTTTTCTTATGATTATTTGTATATCTATAGTTATCATCTTTTGTCTTTATTTATTTTTCATTTCTGATATTGTATGTTCTAAAAAACTGTAATTAATACATTTATTCTATATTATAAAAGTTTATTAAATACGGTTTTGATTGAAAAATACAAAACTTTTTTTTGGGCGGAATTTACATGTACCTTTTTTTACCTGTATTTTTTTTCGGGCGGAATTTACATGAACCTATTTTTACCTGAATTTTTTTTTGGGCGGAATTTACCATTTTCGGGCGGAATTTACATGCGCCCATGTATTTATACGTATAAATTATAATTATTATTAATTATAGGCATATGTGGTAAAAAATATAAAATACAGAAAATCCGCGTTGCAAACAAAATCATCTATTGATTCTATTGTATCATGCATACACCCTCGCCTTAAAAGAAACTGGTTCAAAAACATTTTATCTTAAAAGTTTAACAAACTAGTTTTCCGAAATTAAATTTCTAAATGATCTCATTAGTCTTTTTAACGTGTTTTATGTCTATTGTACTATATATTATTAATCAATGTTACTTATTACCTATTGTTAATGTTTAATATTCTAATTTTTTTTTTTTTTTTTAATTAAAATTAAAATTTTACCACAGAACAAGACGAATAAACATAATATGTTCGTATCTATATACATTTATCATATTATAATGTGGTATTTTATAATACACAGTATACCTATATTAAGTTGTTATTTTTATTATTATTGTACGAGTAGATATAAATATTTAATTATAAATAACATCGCGCGTAGTAAAGACGTATATTAACGATTCGTAATAATCGTAATATTATTAGACATATATATTTTAATAATTTTTCGTCAGTATGCTATACACGTGTAGTATTTGTATGTCTTGGGGCGTTATAATATATAGGCTGATTTTTTTAACGATTTAACAGTATAAAATACTCATTATTTTTTAGTATAAAATTTTAAAAAATGAGAATTATAATTTAAAAACATAAAAAAGCGGGTAAGTGAGTATCGCTCTGCTGTACATTAGGGGGTGGGGTGGACCTCGGACTAGGGTAGGTTAAATTTGAATGCAATGATATGTATCATTGTATACGAAAAACGATTCTGAACGGAGATGATTTGTCAGTCTAGGATATATTATATAAAAATCTTTTTTTTTTTTTTTTTTAATAAGAAATATACAATCTGTACCCTTGGGCACAATAAGAATATGTGATATAATAAATTTTTTACATGAAAACGTGAGGGAAGAAGCCATCCAGTGAAAGCACTACCTAATTTTTTTTAATATATGTATATTTTTTTCTTTTGTATTATTTTAATTATTCATTTAGTAAATCACGACACCAATTTCTTTTCAGTCGTCGTGTGGGGTTGCCGGGAATTGTGTGAGAAGCTAAGTTGGAAATAAGGGGATTAGGATGATGTGGAAGCCTGTTATGGAATCTTTTGTAATATGTTACTGCTTCAGCGTGAACTGATTTTATATTTAAATCTGTGTGCAATGTATGGTTGGAGACGTATGGTGGGGCGTTAGTGATTAATCTTAAAATTTTATTTTGAACGGTTTGGATTTTGTTTACATTGGTTACTTTTGCGTTGCCCCATAGCTGTAGGCCATAAGTCCACATTGGCTTGATTAGTGATTTATATATGAGAAGTTTAGTGTTAAGTTTAGTGTGTTTGTTAGATATTAGTGATTTAATTGAGCGTAGACGTTCATTTAGGGCGAGTTTTTTAGTTCTGATATGAGGTCCCCAGGTAAGGCGACGGTCAAAGGTTAAACCTAAGTATTTAACTGATTGGGATGAAGGAATTGGTATGTTACTAAGAGAGACTTCTGGGCAAGGAGGGAGGCGTAGAGTGAAGGTAGTGTGAATGGATTTTGATTGATTGACTTGAACACGCCATTTGTCATACCAGATAGACATTAGGTTAAGGTGGTTTTGAAGGTTTAAAGAAGCAATGTGTGAGTCTTCATGTATCGATATAATTGCCTTATCATCCGCAAATTCAGCTACAGATGTTGTTGGAGAGGTAGGTTGATCCGCTGCATATACGTTATATAGTATAGGTGAAAGAATGCCACCTTGGGGGACTCCTGCGCTAATTTTTTCAATACTTGAAAAGGAAGAACCAAACTTTACTTGGAAGTGTCGATCCGTAAGATAAGATTTAATGAGCAAGAAATATGTTGGGGGAAGAAAAGCTTTTAGTTTAAATAGCAGCCCTTCATGCCAAACCCTGTCAAAGGCTTGTGAGACATCAAGGAACACGCACGAGCAGTATTTTTTCTTTTCAAGGGAGAACGAGATGGCATCGACTAGTCTATGCAATTGATGAGTAGTGGAATGAGAGGCACGAAAGCCAAATTGCGTGTTCGGAATTATGTTGCTTGTAAAGATGTATGGCAAAATTCTTTTAAGAATGAGTCTTTCAAAAATTTTTGCCAAAAAGGGCAAAAGACTTATAGGTCTATATGAAGAGAGAATATCAGGTGGTTTTTTTGGTTTTGGAAATACAATTATTATTGAAAATTTCCAAAGTTGTGGAAAGTAGGCTAATCTTAGGGAGGCATTTATCAAAACCGTTAGTAGGACAATTGCTCTTTTTGGGAGGCATTTGGCTACTTCCGCGGTTATTAGATCATAACCAGGGGATTTCTTAAGGCTATAGTTTTGAATTGCATTTTTAATGTCACTGGGAGTAAAATATTTCAATGGAATAGAAGGTGGAATTGGGCTATCGAGAAATCTGTTAACTAAAGCTGTGTGATGGGGAATTTGTATATCAAAATGTGGTGTGAAAATCTTTGGTAGGTGATTTTTTAACAGTTCTGCTTTGTCAGCGTCAGAAGATGCTAATCCACCGGATGGGTTTATTAGCGGAGTATTCGGAGCTTGATGTTGCAGAGACTTTTTTGTGGCTAACCAAAGGCTACCGTCTTTCGATGACAAATTTGCAAGGTAGTTGGCTTGTGCTTGGTTTTTGTGACTAGAAAGAATTTTTTTTAGAGAGTTTGCCAAGTTGTTAAAGTTACGCTTAAGGGATGGGAGGCGATGTCGTTGATATAGGGCCCTTGCTCTGCGTTTGTTAGCTATTAATATACGAATATATTCAGGGATTGAAGGGGAGTGGTTAGTGTGCTGCCTGTGTGTAGTGCTAGCATCCCATGCTGCAGTTTGAATAATATTCGTAAATTTATTAATGGCATCATCAATTTCTTGGGTGGTTTTAAGTCTAATTTTAAGGTTAATGTTTTGATTAACCAAGTCATGAAATTTTTGTTTATCAGTGGTCGCGTGGAAAAGCTTTGGTGGACAAGGACGAATTGGAGGAGCAGCACTAACAGTTAGAAGGACAGCAGAATGGTCCGAGCTAGGTTCGAGTAGATTACTAGTCGTATAGTAAATGTTGCTCGGTGTGTTGGAAACAAAAATGTCGAGTATATCAGGTTTTTTGCGAAGTGAGGTTGGCCAATAAGTTGGTCCAGGGGGAGCAAGAACCTTGAATCCTTTCTGAGTTATGAAATGGTGAAGTATATTACCTCTAGGGTTGTTTGTACGGCAGCCCCAGCTGTTATGCTTGGCATTGTAGTCACCGCCTATAATAAAGTTATGGCTAAGAGTGCTAAAGTAATCAGTGTAATTTTGAAAGTTCATATTATGTCGTGGTGGAGAATATATTGCAGAAATTGTGGTCGGTACGTTGTTGAGGTGCATTAATATGGCACAAGATTGTAAATTTGGTTGACAGAAGTTGGGAAGGGTTTGGTACACTAGAGAGGCTTTGATATAAATTGTAGCACCTCCATGCGCAGTATTATCTGGGTGGTTGGTTTTTAGAAGGTTATACCCAGTAATGGGAATATGGGAATATTTTGTGAAGTGCGTTTCTGATATTAGAGCAATATCAATACGTTTTTCCTGTAGTACTACCTGTAGTTCATTTTGATGATTTTTGAGGCCGTTTGCATTAAATAGGAGAATTAGAAGTGAGTTGCTTGTAGGAGATGACATTTTTTTTTTTTTTTTTTTTTTAATTTATTTTTTTTTTAATCTAGAAGTTTTGTGATTACTTTGGTTAATAGGGCGATTAAAGGATTAATTAATTGTTTAAATTCATCAATGAAGATTGACATTATTTTGTTTATATCTGGTGCAGGTGAAGGTACCGTATGATTGGAATGAGAATTGGAAGTAGCTTGGGCGTAGGTAGGAGTCGGCTCTGAAGGGTGCGTTGTGGAGGCTTTCACTGTGTGGGTTTCTTGTACATAGTTATTTTTAGAGTTAAAATTATTAGATAAGTGATTACTTGATTTTGGGTTTTTTCTTCGTTGTAGATCTTTATAGATGGTGCATCCTTTGTAATTTGATGGGTGATCGCCAGAGCAGAGAGCGCACTTGGGTGGGACATCACGGTTGTTCGGACAGTCTGCTGATAAATGATGACCACCGCAGCGAACGCAGCGGGCTGGATAGCCACAGTACGATTTAGTATGTCCATATACTTGACAATTAGTGCATTGGCTAATAGTTTTAGTCTTATAAGGTTCCTCGACCTTAATTTTTGTATGGAGAAGTGACGTGAGTTGGAAGATGTCGTTGGATTGGCTGGTTGGTTCGAGGTCCACAAAGAACAGAGGCAGTGGATTTTTATTTACTTTATGTAGGACAGCTGAGACCTGCCTGACTTCAAAAAGACGTTGTTCGAGCTCAGATTTGATTAGCTCCGGCGTAGTAGTTGGGTGAAGATTGCGAATGACAACTCGAGTTGGTTTATCTTCTTTGAGCTGGTAAGTATGAAATTCAGCTTTTTCATCTCTTAAGAAGCGGACCAGCGTTCTGTATGAGTCTGGATTGGTTGTCATTATTTTGAGGCGGTCTGCTAGAGCTTTGCAGTGGAAGTTGTCGACACCAATTATCTCAATGAGCTTAGTGCATAGGTCAGTGAAAGTAACATGTAGTAGTCTTAAGAATATTGGTGGGGGTAGAGCGATCTTAGGTTCAACGTTTAGGGATGCCACAGGTTTTTTAATATTAGTATCAGTCGTTGGGAGCATTGTCTCTTGATCGTTTTGTGATAATACTTCGAAACGATTTGCAGAAAAAAAAAACTTTTTATTTTTATTCACCGGTGTTCGCGGAGAGTTTTGATCGGAAGAGCTAGAATGATAACGTTTACCATCCTTTGATGATTGGACTTTGGTCCAATTAGTCGAATCGTCGTCCATTTTTTCGATTACGTTTTCAAGATCATTAATTGCATTTAAATGAGTGGATTGTGTAATAATATTATTTTTATTTTTCTGTTTCGATGGTGAATTAGGAGGCCGCGACATATTATCTTGAGGGTAAAGTTCGTCGTGCACGTTGCAGCGATACACGACGAATATTATGTTGTTGTATAAACGGTAATTGATTGGTTTTACACGCACAAATATTTTATTTTATTTTTTTTACATTATGAAAAGCATGCGCATTGAGCGCACTTTTACTTTTTAAGTTATTTATTATTATCAACTAGGCGATTTTGAATTTTTCGGTAGTAAACTTGTCGCATTCGAACACGAAAAGATAACGGGATCACAATAATTATTAGAGCGAACGATATACGTGTGCAACGGACAAGGTGCAAATCGTGACTATATAAAAATCTAAAATTATTTATTAGTAAAACGTTGTATGTATACATCATCACTCCGTTCAGAATCTAAAAAATATAACGATAACAAATGGTACGATTTGAAAAGTAAAAGTATAATCGTAGATTTTTATATATTTCAAAAATCTAAAACGCGTTAATATATTTTTTTAAATAATGAGTGTTTTACGTTAAAACATTCATTATGTAGTTATGCCGCTTATCATCGTTTTCATTTGTTTCGAGGGAGATTAAAAAAATACATCATTAGCTGCTGTGTTTCGCATGTCCAGCAGCGATTGTATAATTAAATTTCAAATCACCCACTACTGACGAACGACAGGCACGCAGGAGGGAATCTTAGCCTCAGTGCAGCCCCTTTTATTATTTGTTTTTAAGAGTTAAATCAATTTCGACGTCGAAATTGGCGGCTGCTGCAGCGGTTCGTCCAGCGTGTGCCACAGGATAGACGTGCGCGTTTCCGCTCGTGCGGCGCCAGTCTCGACACACGACTCTGAAGCTTTTATAATCGTGTAAACACAAGTTTTCGTTTAGTCGTTTCCGAACATTTCAAGTCGTGGTCCTATACACACATGGCATGAGTCTCTATGCTCGCGGTTTCGTCGCGTGCATACTTTACTGCGTTATTTAATGAACCTGTAGAAACCCGTCGATTTCCGGACTCGACCGTGTCAATTAATAAGCGCAACGACGTTGCTCCAGCTTATATTTTTTCTAATCACACTTGCAGACACATACGACAGTTGTCTGTAGTTTTCCTTACCTAAATATACCATATCGTAAATGTATAATATAATATCATATATTATTATATATAAGTATATCATCATCGTAATTTCATATTTAAAAAAATTGATAACATATTAAATATACCATGTTCCTTCTCCTTGTTACGTACGAAAATATTAGAAAATTCAATATGTTTACTCAATCGTAGAAATAAATTGTATAATATGTTTTATGATATTTCAATCAAAATATAAATTTTAATTTGATTCCTTCGAGTAATTATGCGAAGTAGCTTACAATTTAAATTAATTTACCTATTATAGTACTTTATGTATAAGTACATCCTAATTTTCTTTACAACTACATTATTATAGGGCGAGTATCGTTGAACGAGCATCGTAATTTATATATACGTAAGGACTAAGCACTTAGTGTCCTTAAAATTAATGTACTTAAATATTGAATGGTTTTAATAATAAAATTAAGCTACAGATACTTATATTGTTAAAGAAAAAGAAGTTATATTTCATACTTAAGTATATCCAGCACTATCATTTTTTATAAAAAAAAATCTAACTTGCACGCGTAGTTAAATAATTCATACACTGGTTACCTTAAAAATATCTAACATTTAACCATTTAATTACTAGAAACTGTACAAAATATTTTTAATTGAGTAAATAATTGTTAACAGTTAAAATGAAAGTTTATTTTTGTTTCTAAACCATTCGATTAGGTATATTATATTTGTGAATTTTAGATTCTGAACGGAGTGATGAATGTATTGATTTTACAATGATGTGTGTTTTTTTTTTTTTCATATTTTCCACATAACTTGTTCTAACTCTCATTCAAAAATTATAAAAATACATAGGCACAATTTTTTTTTATTAGCATTTGAAATTCAAATATTGACAAAAATTCGTCAAAATCATGAATATTTTTCACTATTTGGTATTTAATAATTTATAAATATTTTACTATCAAAAGCTAAGAATTGAAAATTTAATACTATGATGTCCATAAATTAAGCTTAGAATAATTATAAAAAAATTTGAGGATTATTCAATTTAAAAAATTTTACGAGTGTTAAAAGTTTTAATTTTAATTTGAAATCAAAAATACACGTGTAAAATAACGTTTTACTACTAAATATTTTTCGATTTTTGTATTTTTAAAAAATTACCAAACGTAGGATCTTGAGACTTTTACTTAAATGTTTGAATTTGTTTCAAAATAGAATATATCACAATATTTAAATATAATATATCCTAGACTGACAAATCATCTTCGTTCAGAATTGTTTTTCGTATACAATGATACCTATCATTGCATTCAAATTTAACCTACCCTAGTCCGAGGTCCACCCCACCCCCTAATGTACAGCAGAGCGATACTCACTTACCCGCTTTTTTTAAATCTGTTTTATCACTCAAATATTCAAATATTGGTGTTAAACAATAAATAATAACAATATTTATACACGGTTAAAGAAAACAGGGTTTCAAGGATCCTTTCCAATACCATAATAATAATATAAAATAATAAAACACGCAAAATAGTAGAATCGAAATAAGAGATGGCTATGTGGTATCGCTCGAGTTGGGGTTCATGCTTCACTTTTGCACCAAATAACACATGTTCTTAAAATTAATTTATGAATGGAATTTAAATAGTCAATTTTGTTTATTAGTACTGTGCGAATCGAAAGAGTTATTATATATTTGTAATGTGTTATTGAGGTGTTTGTTATTATGTTTTTTATTTTTTTTTTTTGAGACATTTAAAACATCAATAATGGTCATTCAGTAAATAGGTATATTGAATTATTTATTAGTAAATTAAACACATATTGTATCTTACTAGCTTTCAGTATGTTTAATTAATCATTAAATTATTAACTCAACTTTATTATAATATATAAGATTGTATTGATTTTTATGTTATCCACTTTATTTCAACAAGGAAAGAAGATCCACATCAATCACATGTCAATGTATAATTTATATAAAGCTTAAGAACTTGGCCATTAAGTAAAAAAGGAGTGTATCCACTGTTGACTTTAACTATGGATTATAGTTTATACACACCATAGTAATAATTTGAGTCATAATACAACTGTATTTACAAATAAACATCATTATAAACTATAATAATAAATATAGGTATATAATATAAATGCATATATTGATAACTATATTTTAATATTTTTAAGTTTTGATTGAGATAAACACATCCCCGATTGATATCAATTTTATGAAGAATTAGAAATTAATATAGTATGACATTTGAAAATCTGACCTTTTTGGATCTGGCTCTTAACAGACTTAACGACGAGTGACATTTAGATTAATTTTTCAACAATAATATGGTTTTAGTTATAATATGCTAAAATATTGGATTTTATTATTTGAAAAACATCATTATAATAATATTCAAAATTAATATTGTTATATGAACTTTACACGCAACATTGGGTATATATCTATATAAAATAAGTATACATAGTAGCATTGTAGTCGGTCTACCTAATACTCTTAAATCCATGTAAAATATTACCAATAATACTATTATATTTATATTTAATACGATGTTTGTTATTAGTTTGGAAAAGTTCAGCTCACCTCCTATCCCGTGACTTATTTGTATGTCAGGGGCGCCAATTCAGTTTTAAAATAGGGCGGCCAAATCTTTCCACCATATCAGAATATAGTAAAATTATTGAAATTTATTACTGTCTTAAAATATAGGGTGACATTTTAGCCTATTTGTCGGAGTCTTACAATTTTTAAACACTCCTAAAAATTGTTCGTCTTAGTCCGGTAGATTTTTTTTTACAGATATTTAAAGAAAAATTTATGGAAAACCTTGTACCAAATTTTCAAAACTTAGTTATAAAAGAAAAAAATTTTACGATTTTTCAACCACAAAATTACTTGCAAATTTTCGCAATTTTGACATATTTCGTATAAATTCGAACTTTAAACACTTATAAAAAAAAATTGTGACTAACGATTTCGGATTTTTTTTTATCACTTTAAGAACAACTTATAATAAACCTTGTATTAAATTTTCAAGATTTTCTGGACGGCCAAAAAAATTTTATCGTTATTTTAAAAAAAAATTCTCATATAAATCGAAAATTTCAGTGGTCTATAAATAACTCAAAAAAAGTCAACATTTTTTGAAAATTTAACTGTATATAGATTATTTTAACATAAACATTTAGTGAAAATTTCAAGTATTTACAGTGATTAGTTTTTGAATTACAACCATATAAAAAAATCGATTTTTTTGAAAACTGTTGGAAAATGTTTAATTTTCACCTCTATAATGCACCAAGGATATCCACTTTGCCTTCGGAAACCACCCCCAAAGTTTGAAATTGAAGCTTTATTTCGGCTAGTTATGCTGTGCACAGACAAAAAAAAACACACATCATTGTAAAATCAATACATTCATTACTCCGTTCAGAATTTAAAAGTTGCCGGTTAATTCATAGTATTTGTTTTTAAGTTTCGGTAGATGCATATCAATAGAAGATGCGTAAACGGTGTTATCAATACTTAAAAAATATATAAAAATCAACATTTCCAATTACCTACAATGAGCTTGAAATTAATCTAAATATTTTGAAAATTGTATTATAAATATAAATTAATATTTGAGTGCCTTATAGTGAAAATGTAAAAGATACTACGATTAATGTTTTTTTGAATTACAACAAATTAACAAAAATATTTTGATAATATATTGTTATTTTATGTATGAATAAAAATATCCCATAAATTGGTATAAATTATTCAAATTATACCAATATTTAATTGTATATACTGCAGACGTACCTAATAAAATATAATTGTTATTAGATATTAATATGATCTATAGGGAATTAAATAATCTATCATTGGATATGTTGGAACCTTAATCTCTGTGTATTGTTTGAATAAATCAAATAATTTATTATTGTAAATGTAAAAGAGTTAAATTAAAATTCTATGCTTTAATGGAGCTCATACATTCATAAGGTTTTGTAATGACAAACGTTTCGATGTAAAAAAAAAAATTGTTAATATAATTTTGATGCTCACCATACATAATTATTTTACTGTAATGTGCCAGTATATTTTCATCGAACTTGAGCATATTAAAGATATAATAATTACTAAAATATCAACAAAATATGTACGTAGGTATATAATCTTGAACCGAAAATATCTGTCAGAGACGGACAAAAATTTGTATAAAAATTCTATATACGTGTTGCTAAACTCAATATGCATATGCATATTATCGTGTAGATACGAGAAAAAAACCTTACACGAAGACGTGGAAGATGAGTTAATTGCGCGTTTTTTGATAATTGTAGTCACATAATTTAAAAATAGTATTTTTCTACGTATATTAGAATTAATGGTCCGATGGTCGTAATTAGGCACTAACTCAGTAATATCAAAATCTCCGAAGGCACGAAGCCGTGGGGGCTAACCTAACCAGCGGTAACTGCAAAGACGAAAACCAACTAATTATCGGTGTGACGTCTAAATCTCGTTCAGCCGTTTTCGCAACGAGCCTTGACTGAGAAATTTAACGAGAGCGGAAGACGATTATATTATATATTTTCTCAGACCCCGAAAAGCGTGTGTATATATAAATATATATATATAACACACACGTGCGCACACTGCACGTGTTCCATGTTGGCCGCCACGCCGCACAATACTACGCGTATAAATATAATATTGTCGTCAGTCGGGCGCATTTGTACGCGACGAGATGACAATAATATTAATATTATGTCTTCGTCGGCACTTTGGACACTTTCACACTCATATAATAGTAGTTATACACACCAACATCACAGAATGTGTATATGTGTGAGAGATATCATGTGTGTCGGATCGTTTGGCCAAGCCGACCGTACGGAAATAGTAATAATAATAGAGCTGTCAACGAGCCACTTTATTCTCAAAGTCTGTCGTCGTCCCGGTCGGCGAGCCTTTGATGTGAACGCAAAGTCTCCGCGCGTACGAAAAAAATTTCCTACGCCTAAAAAGTTACCGTTATTGTTGTTGACGCCGCACGATTACACGACCGCAAAAACTGTTGCCGGTGTGTACAGTATAAAATATATTACAGAATTTTTCTTCTGTCAATCGTGTTTTTTTTTCTCCCCAGTTTTCGTCGCCGTCTAAAACGCCGCCACGTCACCCTCCGACTTGTGCGGGCGAGTCACCGGTGTACTTATACATATTTTTTATATTAATACATTTCAATATGACTTAAACTTACAATGACGGTTTCACATCCCCAGTTTTCGCTTTTGAAATATAAATTAAAACGTACCAAACAATATATACGGTAAAATAAAATTTGAATCGGTCGATGTGATTTCATTCAGATTTCGTATTCGAAAACCAGTGTCCTGCGACATAATATCATCTCACGGCTGTCGTCCGAAAAAAAAAATTTAAAAAAAAAAAACAAAATTTCGTACAAAATCGGCTTATTAAATCCCATTTAGCCCTTAATTTCGACTACGGCGATGACGCAATAATATTAAAGTAGTCGCGGCGGTAGTGCAGGCACCCGCGCAGTAATGCGACCCGTAATCACGGAACAACGGTCGCCACAGAGGAAAGAAAATGTACACGAAAACTACAAATTTTCTAGGGAAGTATTTATCATAAAACGTTCGACGGTCCGTCAGCGGATGCTGAGATTGCAACCGCGGGGTTCTTTGATCTCCATTTGGCGCATAATGACGTAGAATCCTCGTTCAAAATGGATGCCACTGAAACGCTCGTTGATTATTTACCGTGGGACTTATTTATTATTTTTTTTCGACATATAAAAATATCAAAGGCATTCATTTTTTAATATTTTAGTCAAGTCTGACCTTTTATAATATACATAGAATGTACATAATTATTTTGATAGCTGTTTCGTTTTAATATATTATTATTTGACTTGGCAACGATCACTACCGCTGTGCCGAAATCTTGACATTGTAAGACGCATATACAGGAATGAATGATAAAACTATAATATTATATTACATGAGCGAGTAAATGGAACAATATACATCATATTATTTTTAATACATATAACTACGTGATGTATAATATTAAACATCATACGTTTAACTGGTGTAAACGTCGTATTATGGAAAGCGTTTTCAATTTGAATGGTATAGTCAGAATAAATTCAAAAACCGATTTGCATTATATTAAATATTTTATGAAAAGCGAAATACGTTTTATAATTATAATTGTGGCTCTCCTCACGAACACAGATTCGATTCGATTATTTTTCGCGCTTTTGGAATGTTTCATTGAGCACTGTTGTCCCGGATAAATTAGTTATAAATATAATATAATATAATCCATACATGTTTACATGAATCATAAAAAAACGTATTATTAATAATTATTGAATTATTCATTCATTCAACTTGAATTTATAATACATACATAATAATATAATATAAAGCATTTTATATGGTATTCAGTATGTACGTAGCAACTAGCAAACATTTATCATAAATACAATAATTTTCATCACCAAAAACACATTTTAAAATAAAAGTTGTCTAAGTAATTTACACGAAATCCATTTAATTTAATTTAATTTTTCTTCTAATTACCTGCAACAGTATCAATTAGATAAAACTATTTTAATATTTTTTTCATTATTTTTATGCCATTGAAAAATTACTAGATATAACGAATTTAATAATTTATTTTTATAAGCATTAAGAACAACTTTTTTTTTAATGTTAAATAAAACTTTTGTAAATCCAATATCGCTATAGGAATGTATAAAATAAATATACTTAGAAACAATTTAATAATATTTTTGTTTTATTTAAATTAAAGGTTTTGAATTAACAATCTCAAATTTTAAATGACACAGAAATGTGCGAAATCCAGAACTAAAATATATTAAATTATAAATAAATGAGCTCAGAGTACATTTAACATTCATACACGTACAATGTGCATTTAGATAAACATATTAAATTTTTCAATTTTTGATAAAATCTGTAACGCAGGGTCTTTGCAATAAAAATAAACTAATTCGTTTGTATATTATAAAACACCAAAAAATAATATTACGCTTACGCTAATAAAAACAATACTTCATCAATGTTTAACTATGTTCTTTGCATTAAAATACAATGTACTCGTACTATAACTCCGAAACCAGTAAAAATAGTTTACCCAAAATGTATGATTTTTTTTCACTTTTATCGTTATCTGTTATTTTATATATTTTTAATTTCGAACATAGATAGTAAGCTAATAGTTTAGTAAAATTTTAATTTTGATTTTAATATATTTATTTGGATTTTATAAGAGATTACGCGGTTTGTATATACCTACTAATTTTATTTTTTTAATAGGATAATGAAGATCATGGACGAATAGCGCATATTATATTATAAGCTACAGTAGTAGATAAAAGTCATATAGGGGGAAGGTATTTTCGAACAATCGATTTTGACCGGTGTCTGGTGGTTTATGAAGCATGAATAAGTACCGAATATACATTGTAGGTATGTATATCGCATAAACACGTCATATTCTTGCCACAATTCGCGTTAAAAACAGTTTAAGTATCATTTTTTTTTTTACTTAATTATTCTCATTGTGAATTTATCCCGTTCAAACACATCAAAGGACAAAGACATGTTGTTAATTAATTTTTAATAGTGCAATTTTAATGTGTTACATCATAATAATAATATAATGCGTGGAAACGCTTCTATAATATTGTATCTTATATAATATGTCGTTCGTCTTCAAAGATAAATGATTGCAATATTACACAAAACACAATCAAAAGACATATCAACACTCTATAGCCAGATGATATTTTTACTCACGCTTTATCTTAGCACAGTCAATTATAATATTATCATGTGTATTAAAAAATTTATAATTACGTTAGCAGTGTAAAATTTTTAACAAGACATCTACTTTCTACAGTGTAATATTATATAACATTAATTGTGTTTAAGTTATGTTTTGATTTTGATTTTAATAACCCACTGAAAATCGTGTACATATTTTTACAAACTTCAAACGAACGCTGGTCTGCATTCAAAAGTTTATTTAATAAAACTAAATACAAACCTGATAAATTAGACGTATCAGACTGACAAATACGGTAAAAGTGGCTGTGTTGTTAAATGGTATATTAATAAAAATAAACTTAAGTATTTTGTAGATAAAGTTCAGTAAAAATAAATTTTTTATTCAATGCCCGTTGAAAGGCCATCAAAAGCCACCGGACCGCAGTGCTTTACTCAAACACTAATTTCACTAAAATTACCGAATTTTATAGATCATATTATTATACTTAACTATTATTACAATTCGAGTAGGATGTAATACTATTAGTATAGGTACGTTAAATATTATGTATAATTTACTATACTATACTAAAATTCTCCATAAGAAATGTATTCAACACAGATTTGACAGATTGCCTTACTGTCAATCAATAATATTATCAATATTTAGTAATCATCTATTAATTACTTGTAATTGTAAGCATGTTCAACTTATCGATTTCTCTCTACGGACGCATGTTAACTCCACCTCAAACATCTTTTTTAAGTGCTAAATCCGTCAAGAAAAAAATCAGGTAAAATTGGGTACATTTAAATTTCGTCAGTGAAAAAATTCTGGTTACAATATAAAATTAATACTTGTAATTTATTAATTGCTATAATAATCGTCCATAGTATTATGCGTAATAGGTATGCTAAAAAATACATAAATATATAAAACTTAGAACTTAAGAGTTAGTTAAAAATATAAAATTAATTTGTATATTATAATATTATTAAAAAAAAAAAAATCAATAATCAATAATCGTAATAATAATGATAAAATATTTGGGCATATTATATTATTATTATATTATTATTATTATTATATTATGTTGAACTATTAACTAAAATTATATGGTAACATTTATAAATATTTTGAGTTTAAATTAATAACTAAAAATATAGGTACACATAATACATATAAATTAATCTATAAATCCATTATTTTAATTATTTATAGCGTTGTTTAATATTATCATTTGTTTTTTAATTTTCGAGTTGATTTGGTTGAGATATACTATTAAATTGCACATAAATTAGGAAATGAAATTTATTAAGAACTTTAAAAAAAAACATGAACATTTGGGTGATTGTAAAATTCATTTTTTAAATTACCGTGGAAGGATTAACAATAGCGTTTGCAATTCTACTTAGATTTTCACTGTGATCAGTCCACAAATGAGATACGATATCTGCGTCATTGCTAATATAATTATCAACAAAGTAATCTAAAAACTTAAGTACTCTGTAGTTAGACGACATGATTGCTTCTTAAGTAAATGAAAACAAATACATTAGAAACTTTTCTAAAAGATAAATACAATAATCTAAAACATAGATGAATCCACTTACTAATTTCCTATTCACTTTCGTATTTATTAATCAGTCTAAAGTTATGAACTTAAACAGTTTAAACATATGTCATCGCAACTAATATCAACGTATTTAATTTAAAAAGGCCTATGAATATGTAGGCGAAGTATCCGTGTATCCATTACAGATAAGAAAATAAAACTAGCAGAGTTTACATTAGACTTTTTGTTATCAATTTATCTAACCAATATTCTGGCAGGATTTACATAGGTCCCTATTTATACATAAAATTAAGATAATACGTATAGTTAGATAATATATTATGATCTCACGTCGAATAGTGTCTATAATCTATTAATACAATAACTATGACTTCAGAATATATGATATTATAATAAATATATACACAATTTTCTAGCAAAAATGTATTTAATATATAGAATTATTCAATACTTTTATATAATAATAATTAGTGAAGATGATTTAAAAATAATTTAGTTAATATAACTGTCTAAAAAGATAAATAATTGGTTCTGATATTATATATAACTGATGGAGTTATTTTTAATTTTAAAATTTAATGGAAACTGTTATTTTGTATCAAAAATGTAATGTAAATTATAGTAGAATATAGTTACTTTAAAATATAAATATGTATATACTATATAGATACATAAACTATTATTAAAACAAAATACAGTTTAATACTTTAATAATTATTAAATTTTCAAGGTATACTGTTAAAATATAAAAATACTATTACGAATAAGAATATTCAAACCATATCCTTAGTTCTAAAAATGATTTTACTTTAACGAAATGTCTAGCTGTTTTCGTCGGGAAATATTAAATTGTTTTAATATACCATCTGCTTGCTGTTTTCATAATAATATGTTCTCATGAACTAATATTAAAAGTGAAAAATACATTTATTAATTAGTAATTACTCGTTACCTATCGAAAATTCCTTATAGTTATTTTGTCATCAATAGTTTTATTTAGTCACTATTACCAAAATATTTTCATACTTGTTATACAGCGCATGTTGAAAATATATAGTCACAAGCAGACTGAACGAATTGTCATCAAAACGTGACTCCACCGCAAAAACTCAATTTTAGTTTTATTCCCCACTGTGAAAAACGTTCAGGTGCGTCCGACATAAATACGTTGGGGATGGAACATCTGTATAGGTATATAATATATAAACATTAAACATAAACTTTTTTCAGTAGCGATTTGCCACAACTAACATTTTTCCTGGAACCCATTGCCTAGAGAATTCCATAATAGTACGTCAAAATCGGAAAAATATATATGTGACGAGCGGGAATGTCATTTTCAGGCCGGCTAGTGGCGATTACGTGTTCATAAAATTGTAGACAAATTGGAAAAATAGTGATTTTTTCCATTCCACGCATCGGGGTGTAAAAATAAAAAAATATATAAATAAAGCAATAGACACATTACACAATGTTGACAATTTCGACTTAGTTAAGACAAGTGTCATTGTGCAGTATTCAAAACTGTTTAAAACAAAAATAATATTACTCTCATTTTTACAAATGAAGTGTTTCGTTTTTTGAAATTTCTAAACAATCCTTTCGAATAGATATCGAATATCGATTCAACAATTAAAACGTTTGGTGTGGTATCCACATTATACGACGGGATCACTTGGGACATTCAAATAATTTTGTATTGTTCAATAATAATATTAAATGATGCAAATATATCCTTAGAGCTTTAGAGAATAGCTGATTTGACAAGATTTTGTATTGTCAAGAGAACAGTTTTTATGATACTAAATGGATTGTAAAAAATAAGAAATAAATATCTACTGTTTCGTATTCTAGCTAGTGGTATTTTCGATGTATCGAAAAAGAGAGGTATTTTTTGTTACTGATAGGCGTATCTTATTTTTAAATTTTGTTGATAACCATATTCATAGCCAATAATAGTAATTTAGTATTTAATCGAAAATCACTATTATTAACATAATAGTCAACACATATGTTACATTGGATAATTTAAAATTAAAATAATTAACATAAAAAATATAAGATGGATTTACAATATTCATAAAGACATCTACATCACTAGTCAGTAAAATTAGTAGATACTAATAAAAAAAATGTAATGTATATATTTTTAAACTACTATTATTAAATTACAATTCATAAAACTATACTATTAATCAATACTAATAATTATCGGTTTGGTTTTATATTCCATTTTGTAACACAAACTATACTGTTAATGAGCCACTTATAAGAATGATGAAAATTGTCAATACCTAACCGACTCACTCTTCTCATTAACTTTCTGTATTTTATACATAATACATACTTTATGTTTTCTTTTTTTGTGCATTATATATTTTTCTTATTTTGTTTTTTCATATATCTTTTAATTGTATTTTAATATTTCCATTATTAAATGTTACTTTGTAAGGTAACCATTACTATTGGCTACTAGCCCGTTATTTTAATAAATAAATAAACAAATATAGTTCGATACATTATGTCGTGAATATATTTTTTGTTCACACAAGATTCTCTATGTTTTTTTTTACAATCCAAAAATGGTCATAATTTTCACATGGTATAAATTAATTATAAAGAATATATTGTGATTTGATAATATTATTAGCTATCGAGTGTTTTATACATATTATAATAATTTGCTAAGTGTGGCGTCTTCCCAACACATCGGCGAAATAGATCAGACTACGCGCAGCAGCACAGCATGCGTTTCATAAATTCTTTCGTCCTATACCACAACGATTTTCGTTTCCGACGAGTGTTCGTTGCGGATGTCGGTGAACGCGATTGCTCCGGTGGATCAGCAACATCGCCACATGCTTTTCCGTCGTTGGTTTCCAACTGCTCTGATTCAGCTGGTAAAACAATAGTAACCGGAACGTTCAGCAGACTGCTTGTCGATTTTGTCTCTCCGAATGAGATGTCTGACAAGACGGTTAATCCGCACTGGATTTTAATGTGTTCAGACCCGAAAGCAGTTCATCAGGTGTCGCCGAAACGTTAGGCTGAGTCTCAAATTTTATTGGGTCCACGATTTCCGGCTTTTCTGACGACTCAACTGACAGAACGATAATATTAATAGGTATGTAGTCCACCGATGTACTTGAGTGATCTATTTGCTTTATTGAAATCTCGGCCGTCGAGATGGTTGGACACTGGCATTTCGATGTGTTCAGATCCGAAATCAGTTCATCAGGTGTTGACGAAACGTTTGGCTCAGTCTCATATTTTATCGGGTCCATGGTTTTGATCCGCTGTTGGTAAATTAAACACTATTAAACAATATAGGCAATAACAATATAAAAATAAACGCTCTAATTGTAAACGTGTTGCTCATGCAGTAAAGTTCTGAATTGGTAATTAGACGAAAATAATATATATTCTATATGTACACAAAATAATATCTAATCATTTCCTTAATAATACCAATTGTATTGTTTTTGAAAAAAAATGGACAGTGTAAAGAAATACGAAAAATCATAATAGTATAGACGCATATTATTACTTTGCGTTCATTTTCTCAAAAAAAATTGTATCTTTTTTTATACATTTAATTAATTTATTAATGATTTTTTGAGAATGTGTTAAGAGCATATATTTTTTACATATTTTTATTACATATTATATAATATCTATTCATTAACTTTTTTTTTTTATCACAAATATGTAAAATGTAATGTAAAAGGGCTCAGCCTGTATAATTAATTAAAATAAAATAAAATATATTAATATATTACAATATTATTTTTATAGTTAGATTTTAGAAACGTTTTACAAGATTCTTTTTTTCCAAATGAAAACTACAAATTAAGTAAAACAGTTTTTTTCGAAAACATTTATGTAAGTATCTAAAGTGAGTATCTGAAAAATTATAAAATGTATTAGCTATCAAAAAATAAATAAATAAGCTATTTTGAAAGCCACATATCTTGAAAATGTTTGTAAAAAATATTTTTTAAGCGAGTAAGAACTTCTATGGCTATAAAGCTAGTTAAGAAATCTAATTGTCACTATAAAAAATATACAATTTGAATAAGTATTTAACAAAATATATAAAATCACTCTATAAAATATAATGGAAATATATTTATGTTGTACAAACCACTTAAAAAGTTAGGTTTTAGATTCTGAACGGAGTGATGAATGTATTGATTTTACAATGATGTGGTTTTTTTTTTTGTGTCTGTCGACAACATTTGAGGCAGTAAAAATGCTTCAATTTTTGAATTCAGCACCTCTTTGAAAAGGAAATCGAATCTTTTTGATACTTTGGGGGGGGGGGTCAAAAGTTAAAAATATTTTTTAAATGAGTCGGGAAAAACCCTAAAAAAAATTAGGGAAAAACGGGATATTTTACGCAAAACCAGTTTTCGTCAAAATCGAATTTTTTATTTTGCTATAACTCAAAAACCAATCAATGTAAATATTTGAAATTTTCACCAAATGTTTATATTAGTGTTCTCCATACACAGTTAAATTTTCAAAGAATTTTGACATTTCTTGAGCTATTTATAGGCAATTGAAATTTTAAATTTATCTAAGTATTTTTTTTTTAAGTAACGATAAAAATTTTTTGGCCGACCAGAAAATCTTGAAAATTTAATAAAAGGTTTCTTATAAGTTTTTCTTAAAGTGATAAAAAAAAATCCTAAATCGTTAGTCACAATTTTTTTTTTGAAAGTGCTTAAAGTTCGAATTTATAGGAAATATGTCAAAATTGCGAAAATTTGAAAGTAATTTTATGGTTGAAAAATCGTAAAATTTTTTTCTTTTATAACTAAGTATTGTAAATTTGGTACAAGGTTCTCCATAATTTTTCTTCAACTATCTGTAAAAAAAACATTACCGGACTAAGACAAAAAATTTTTAGGAGTGTTAAAAATTTAAATTTTTACAAAATCGCGTTAAACAACGGTTTAGCCTCAAACGATTTTTTATATTTGTTGTTATTCAAATAGTATAAGTCGTAAATACTTGAAAATTTTACCAGTTATTTAGATTGCCATTTTCTTTACGTGATTATATTTTCAAAATATTTTGACTTTTTTTGAGCTATTTATAGACAATTGAAATTTTCAATTTTTTTTATTTTTTTTTTATAAATGTTGATAAAAAAAAATTAGCTGGGATAAATTATTTGAAAATTTAATAGAAGGGTTCACATAACTTGTTCTAACTCTCATTCAAAAATTAAAAAAATACATAGGCACAATTTTTTTTCATTAGCATTTGAAGTTCAAATATTGACAAAAATTCGTCAAAATCATGAATATTTTTCACTATTTGGTAGTTAAAAATTTATAAATATTAGTTAACCTTAGAATAATTATAAAAAAGTTTGAGGATTATTCAATTTAAAAAATGTTACGAATGTTTAAAGTTTTATTTTAACTTGAAATCAAAAATACACGTGTAAAATTACGTTTTACTAATAAATAATTTTCGATTTTTGTTATTTTTAAAAAATTATCAAACGTAAGATCTTGAAGCTTTTACTTTAGTGTTTGAATTTGTGAATTTTTTTCAAAATATAATATATGACAATATTTAAATATAATATATCCTAGACTGACAAATCATCTTCGTTCAGAATTGTTTTTCGTATACAATGATACCTATCATTGCATTCAAATTTAACCTGCCCTAGTCCGAGTTCCATCCCACCCCCTAATGTACAGCTAGCAAAGCGATACTCACTTACCCGCTTTTTTTTTTTATTTACTATTGGTGCTTAAAAACAGTGGTAATTTATTATTGGATTTAGTTTATTAAAATGTTGCGATACTCGTTAGTATATAATAGTAGCATAAACGAATTAGTTCAGGGTTCGTATATTCAGAAAATGTACATTTTTCATATCTGTTCATAAATCTAATGTAGGTATATTAAACGGTTTACTAAAGTAAAACTGATCGGTATTGTGTACGTGTGAGCAATGTTTATAATTATCTTCCACAACAAATAATAATAACTAGTGAATGACCAGCATATTTTTTTTTTATTCAATCTATTTTTTACAGATTTTAGTGCTTTTTATTTTTTAACCTAAAATAATGAATAAGACGTAGCTTTTTCAATAATTTAAACATTGTGTAGTCTATATTGTTGTATATTCTTTTATACTATTATAGTAATTAGTAGTAGACTAGTATGAATTAGATTTGAAACAATTATTTAAAATCATAACTATCATAATATCATAAAATATAAATAAAATATTAATATAATCTTCATCAAGTTAACTATGATATCCATAAATAAGACCCAAACGTTATATTACACTATTACCAAGAAAAATATATCAAGTTGATTTTGATTTAATTTTTTTAGTTTGTTAAAAAAAATGACAGTTTTAATATCTTATAATACCTTTTATTGAAACTTAAAGTGTTAAAAATTTCCTGATTTTGTACAAGCACTTAAGCTCATCAAGATAACGTTTTTTTGTACCAAATAACATTGTATAATTTTGTCAGTCAGACGTACAATTTATATTATTATTCTAAAAGTGAAGGAATAATTTCAAAAACCTTATACCTAACTAGTTCTTAAATATTTTAAATATTGACCATAAAATTGTATATTATATTATGTACCTATATTTAATATACAATTTCGATACAAAAATAACAAAAAAAAAAATGGGGTTTAACTATTCATAAAAACTAGATAGTGCATTATGTTCTTTATTAAAATAAAAACTCCAGTAGAAATTTAGTAGTCGAAAAATCTAGTCCATTAAGATAATTACACAATTTTATGAATTAATGCAAAAGTGTATTTATTAGATTCTGAACGGAGTGATGAATGTATTGATTTTACAATGATGTGTGTTTTTTTTTTTATTTTTTTTTTTTTTTTTTATTTTTATTTTTATTTTTATTTTTTTTGTGTCTGTCGACAACATTTGGGGCAGTAAAAATGCTTCGATTTTCAACTTCTGCCCCTCTTTTAAAAGGAAATCGGATCTAGTTGGTACTTTGGGGGGTCAAAAGTTAAAAATTTTCAATATTTTTTAAATGAGTCGAGAAAAACCTTAAAAAAATGACGGAAAAAACGGGATTTTTTACGCACAACCAGTTTTCGTCAAAATCAAATTTTTATTTTGCTATAACTCAAAAACTACTTGATGTAAATACTTGAAATTTTCACAAAATGTTTATATTAGCGTTCTCAATACACAGTTCAATTTTTAGAATTTTGACTTTTTTTAAGCTATTTATAGGCAATTGAAATTTTTAATTTTTTTTAGTATTTTTTTTTTAAATAACGATAAAAATTTTTTGGCCGACGAGAAAATCTTGAAAATTTAATACAAAGTTTCTTATAAGTTGCTCTTAAAGTGATAAAAAAAAATCCGAAATCGTTAGTCACAATTTTTTTTTATAAGTGCTTAAAGTTCGAATTTATACGAAATATGTCAAAATTGCGAAAATTTGCAAGTAATTTTGTGGTTGAAAAATCGTAAAATTTTTTTCTTTTATAACTAAGTTTTGAAAATTTGGTACAAGGTTCTCCATACATTTTTCTTTAAATATCTGTAAAAAAAACTATACCGGATTTAGACAAAAAATTTTTATGAGTGTTTGAAATTTAAATTTTTACAAAACCGCGTTAAATAATGGTTTAGCCTCAATCGATTTTTGATATTTGTTGTTATTCAATCAGTATAAGTCGTAAATACTTGAAAATTTTACCAGTTATTGAGATTGCCATTTTCTTTACGTGATTTGATTTTCAAAATATTTTGACTTTTTTTGAGCTATTTATAGACAATTGAAATTTTCAATTTTTTTTTATTTTTTTATTATAAATGTTGATAAAAAAAATTTAGCTGGGACAAATTACTTGAAAATTTAATTGAAGGGTCCACATAGCTTGTTCTAACTCTCATTCAAAAATTATAAAAATACATAGGCACAATTTTTTTTTATTAGTATTTGAAGTTCAAATATGGACACAAATTCGTCAAAATCATGAATATTTTTCACTATTTGGTAGTAAAAAATTTATAAATATTTTACTATCAATAGCTAAGAATTGAAAATTTAATACTATGCTGTTCATAAGTTAAGCTTAGAATAATTATAAAAAGTTTGAGGATTATTCAATTTAAAAAATTTTACGAGTGTTTAAAGTTTTAATTTTAATTTAAAATCAAAAATACGCGTGTAAAATTACGTTTTACTAATAAATAATTTTCGATTTTTGTTATTTTTAAAAAATTATCAAACGTAAGATCTTGAAGCTTTTACTTTAGTGTTTGAATTTGTGAATTTTTTTCAAAATATAATATATGACAATATTTAAATATAATATATCCCAGACTGACAAATCATCTCCGTTCAGAATCGTTTTTCGTATCCAATGATACCTATCATTGCATTCAAATTTAACCTACCATAGTCCGAGGTCCACCCCATCCCCTAATGTACAGCAGAGCGATACTCACTTACCCGCTTTTTTTTATATTGATTATTATCACTATTAATATCATTATTGTTACCTTATGATTATTATTGTTAGGTCTGCTTCACAATTATTACTTTAACCTTTAAAATATTGATTACGACTTACCAGTACTGTTTAAAATTAATCATAATTATAAAAGAATAATTTTAAGAACACACCGAATTCAATTACTTATTCATATACACCTACTTCTAAAGTATTAAATATTAGGTATTTAAATAGTTGAAAATTAATAAAATTATATATATTGTAAAAATCGTTTATCAAAATGACCAGACTGAATATTATATTATGTCAAAAAAATATTTAATGATAATTTATCTATGTTCATTATTTTCTAAGTTTCAATAAAATAACAAAATTTATTTTTTGTAAATATCCCTATTTTCTGTTTTTCTTTAGTTTTTTCAAACATTAATAAAAGTACTGAGTTTTCTAAATCAACTTTATTTTTTAATTGCTAACAGTTGTTTTTAAATGGATTCTGATAGTGCTTTATTTTATTTTATTTTTGTCAATTTTGGTTCACTATTTTATTTACTACGACCCTTTAAAGTTTAGTAAATTCATTAATAGTTTTAATCGAAACAATTTGAACAAATTAATTTTAATTTAGTTGAATACTTCTTTTTTAATTATCTTTTAATATAATTTCTTATATTTTTAGTTTTATTAAATAGAGACCTAATGAAGCACATTATTCTAGAATGTAGACGTATAAAAATAAGTATTTATTAATTATTCCAATCATATTTTAATTGAATCTGCTAATGAAATAACTAAATTTTAGAGAGTCATAATATAGATAATAAATTAAGCAATGAAAACTATTGATTCGATTATCAACATTTTAAAAAAATAAATACCACTAATATCTATTAAAAATGAGTGTCAAGTTGAATTTGTGGTCGGTATACCATAACTGGGTGATTCAAAAATTTTAAACTTGCATACGATAAATCTGACCTTAATAATAAAAAAATGCATATTTTTAAATTTGATTGAAATTCAATTGTATCAATTAAAATAACAATTATTATTAAAATAAAAAATAATAAACAGAAAACTCGATCTGCTGTATTGTAATTTTTGTAATTTTGTAAATATTCGAAATTAAACTCTTAAAGAAAAAATGTAAATACATTTTGTAAAAACGTTTATCTGTATTCTTGAAAAAAATTGTCAAGTTTGGTTGAACATAAAAAATATTAATAACATTTAAAAAATTAAAAAATAAACTAAATACAAACATATTTTCAAATACCAATAAATAATTTAAAATTTGATTAAATATTTTAAAATACCATACATTAAACGATAATTTAAGTCTATCTTAAGTTAAATAAGAACAAAATAATTAAAATCTTTTGAAAAGAAATTGGTGTTTTATGTGTGAGAAATGTTGTCACAATCATAAAATATGTATGTGGCATTGTGGCTTTACACTGAACTTTTTTAATTTTAATAAGAGAATCTTATAAGCTATCCTACATTAAGTTATCAAAAACCTTAGAAGTTTAGGGGATTCGATACCGTGATTTTCTGTTTTTGTCTAACGCACGCGCGACATAGGATTTTAGACAAATCCTTTGCCAATCATATCAATATTGATTCAATTAAGCGATAAGAATTCTAAAAACAGATTTGAATTTGTCGTCAAGTCTATTTGAAATTGTTATTCTCAGATTAATGACTTTTTGATTTTAACTTCTCCAAAAATTGAAATACGACAATTTCTAATTACTCTTTTTTAGCATATTTTTTTAGGAATTTGGAGGCAAATATCAAAGCTCTGAGAAAGTCGATTCCAAATAGACTTGACGACAAATTCAAATCTGTTTTCAGAATTTTTATCACTTCATTAGATCGATTAGTATGTTTAGCAAAAAGCATGTCCAAAATACTATATCATGCGTGTGTTAAACAAAGACAGAAAATCACAGGATGAAATCTCCTTAAAATACAAACTGTATTAATACAATATGTTACTACAAAATAATTTACATATTTTTGTGATTTTGAAAAATTAAAATTAAAATTTATTTTCTATATTTTAAGAATTTTTTGTCATAAACAAAAATGTTGTCAATTATCTTAAACCAATTCTAATATAAATTAGAAAATATCGAAAATTTAAAATATCTATTATAAATACCACAAAAAGAGCTTACACTATTTATTTCATATCTATAGTAAATGCTACAATGAATATTTGATGAAAATTCTTTTTTGTTATTTATTTTTGTATTTAAACATTTAAACATAATACATATATACCACTTCAATTTTTTCATAAAACAACTGAACATGAAATTTACCGTTTTTTAATTATTGATCCTCTAAAAGTATAACTAAAACCAAATTTCTAACACTGCTGTAAAATCATCAATAAATTTATCGCTCTGGTCAGAATCTAAAAAAACTAAGTGTACAACGACATAAGATGTATTATAATAATCTGAAATCGATTTAAATTTGTCATACAAGTGAGTTCCGATCGGATAGACATTTTAAAAATTAGAACGAATAATATTCGCGCTAATTATTATTTACGACTTACACAATATATTATAATAGATAAATGCTAAACATTTGCTATTTTCTGTTCAACTTTAACTACAAAACGTACGTGTTATTATCAACAATTAATGACGATAAATCATCGAATTTTGGTTATAAAAATGGGTAACTACGTAATAATATGATAAAATATAGTATACAATACGTAATGTATATACTGTGTAATATTATAAATCTATGTGGCGATTCGGGAGAAATAGCTCTACACGCGATTGCACGTATATAATATGTGTATGTTTTATAGTAGAGCCGTTATTGTGTTTAGACTTCTCGACCTTAAAACGCTGCGAGAGGTGGTTTTTAAATAAAAACGCGTAAGCACCCTGCTGACCGGCAAGTTTTATTGGTTTTTCGTTTCACGTTTTTTTTTTTCTTTCTTTTTTTTTTTTGCCTGTTAGAAGGAAAAACACATAAATAAAATCGTACGTTTCTATTAATACAAAGTGTACAGGTACAATATGCATTATCGGAAAACAGCTGATATTTTCAATTTTCGAAACCCATAAATAATCAATTGGAAGTATAGGTAATAAATACTCTTTTCACACAATTATTTATTCTCACTTTTTATTATATTATTATGCGACTCTTCGTATTTTGTCGTTATCAAAAACTATGCAGTTGAACCTTTTCAACGTGTATACAACATGGTAAATTTTCAGAGTTTATTTCTCACTGCAAACTGTACTAATTACGTTTAAAACAATTTTATATTCTTTCTTATTTTTATCCATTTTTTTTTTTTTATACATAAATATTATTTTCGGCGCAATTAGGGTTTTAAATGTTTTAATATAATATAAGCTATGTAATTCACAGTATTATATTAAAAACATACTTGGAAATTTGAAAAGGATTTTAAGTAGATTTATTGACTACTAAGCTCCTTTCCATTTCTCTTTCTAATTGCATTAATAATTTTAATAAATTTAAACAATATCTTTTAGTGAATTCTTAATAATTAATATTACTGTAGATTATTAGTGATTATTATTTTGTGTACATTAGATGTAATATGACTATATTTGGTTTAATAATTTAAAACAGAAGAACCTACTTTTTAATATTTTGAAAAATTCTTCATAAGCTGCAATTAAAATTGTGTATTTTATATTTCTGTATAATATACTAAATGTCTATAACTACTAATATTATCGTTTATTTTATGGAATTAGTTGATTTACTATTAAAGATAATGAGCTTATCTACAAACTTTGAATTCAATTATTTAATTCAAATACGGTCGTATTTTAGGTTGCTTGAAAATTCACAAACTTAGTTTTGTCAAATAGTTTTACTTATATTATAATAAGTATAGCAAATAATTTACATTTCAACCTACATTTTTCAAGCATTATGTAATTTATGAACATTTTACTTATACAATACCCGATAATTTTCTCATACATTTGTATACCATTGTTTTTTAAAAGAAAATTAAAACATAAATCTGATTTTCTAAACTTTACTGTGGTTTAGTTATAGTTAGCTATATCAACACAAAATTAAATTCAAATAATTAAATTGTACAATGTACACAACTTCAATATTCCAATATTTCTAAGTATAAGAATTGTCAAACTAATAGTATAAAACAAATTATAGTATAATGGTATATATTTATTTATTTATTTATATAGCTTAGATTAAACTTCAAGTTATAGTGTTATAGTAGGTGTGAAATATTATAAAATTATTTTAAGGTGGCTAATTCTATGTAGATATTTTTAGAGACCCCTTTAAAAACCAATATCCACCAATGCAGTAATATCTGATGTTGGCCTCGGGAACTGTGTAGTATGTATATTATTTTAACGTTAATATAAAACTTTCAATTTCGTGTAAGTTTAATAAAAAGAAACAAAATAAAAATCGTTTCTTACCTATACGAACTTTGTTCAATATTGTTGAAGTTTGTAGTAATTTCTTCAAATTCAATAATATTTCAAATAACCATACAAACAAGAAAACCGTGAAAAAGCATAACATTTTCATCTTATATTCTATGATTGAGAACTTTTCGTATACATTATGTAAACTTACCGAATTTGAACTAAATATTTATATTTTATTAATATCAATTTTATCTTAACAAACAGATATTTAAAACGCGAGTACTTTTTTTATCTTTCTTTAATTAAATTATTTTTCCAAGACATCTGTTACTTTTTAATCATGAAAATTATTATATATTTTATAAATTTCAAAACATAATAATACATTTATTTTTATATAATATTTAATAAATTGACTATTATTTAGAGTTTAATAGAAATATTTTAAATTAATGTATAACTATAATACACAATACTAAAAGAGAACAATTTGTAATTATATTATTGATATTTTTATTTGAGTAACAATGTTGATAGACTAAATCCAAAAATTAAGTGCAATGTTCTAAATATTATTAAACGTGAACTATTCATTTGCTATTATTGATATTATTTGACAATATTATACATAATATAGTAGTTTTTAACATAAAAAAAAAAAAATTAAAACATTATTGTTATTTTATAATATTAAAATAATATGAAGGCTCCGCACAAATTGTTCTCATTCCAAATATTAATTTATAAGGAAATATGATAAACTAAATTATTTAATCAACAACTAATAAATACATACTATTAGGTTAATATTAGGTTTTTATTTAATATTAAAAATAATTTTATATGATTTTACTAAATTAATAATAATAATATATTGTCATAAAAGATTAGCTTAATTATATTATAAGTACATATCATTATAATTAGTTATTATTTAAACTTTTTAGATTCTGAACGGAGTGAAGAATGTATTGCTTTTACAATGATGTGTGTTTTTTTTTGTTTTTTTTTTTTTTTTGTGTCTGACGACAACATTTGGAGCAGTAATAATGCTCCGATTTTTGACTTCAGCCCCTCTTTGAATAGGAAAATTCATCTAGTTGGTACTTTGGGGGGGTCAAAAGTAAAATTTTCAAATAGTTTTCAAAAAAATCGAGAAAAACAAAAAAAAAGTGACAGAAAAACGGCAATTTTACGAAAAACCACTTTTCGACAAAATCGATTTTTTGATTTTGCTGTAACTCAAAAACGAATCATTGTAAATACTTGAAATTTTCACCAAATGTTTATATTATGGTTATCTCTTTACACTTAAAATTTCAAAATATTTTCACCATTTTTAAGCTACTTATAGACAATTGAAATTTTCGACTTTTCTAAGTTTTTTTTCTTCAAATGCCGATAAAAATTTTTTGGGTGGCCAGAAAATCTTGAAAATTTAATACAAGGTTTCTTATAAGTTGTTCTTAAAGTGATAATAAAAAATCCGAAATCGTTAGTCACAATTTTTTTTTATATGTGCTTAAAGTTTGAATTTATACGAAATATGTCAAAATTTACATTAAATTTCATACACTCATAATGCGTATGTTGGCCAAATACTTTTTTTTATTAATAAACAGATACTATAAAGTAACCATAGTAACATATAGTAACTATACTATTTGTTTCAAAATAGAATATATTACAATATTTAAATAGAATATATCCTAGATTGACAAATCATCTCCGTTCAGAATCGTTTCTCGTATACAATGATATTCATCATTGCATTCAAATTTAACTTACGCTAGTCCGAGGTCCACCCCACCCCCTAATGTACAGCAGAGCGATACTCACTTACCCGCTTTTTCTTAATGATGGTTACATTTTAATAATATTTTAAACAGTTAAAAAGTTTTAACAATTACAATGAGTTACTTTGTTTTTACGATTCACTAACATACGTGTTTTTAGTTAATACTTTTATTGTATTACTCTTTTGAGCGGATATTAATTAGGCACTCTTAAAAATATATATTAAATGTCAATGTTCAAAATTGACTTAAGTATTTTGTTAATCGAGAACCAACTAAGGACTATCATTTATACCTAGTTTAACTTTTTGTCAATTTGTTCTTCTGTATTCTGCATTGATTATAAATATTATTATGTAAGCAAATTTTTAACCTTTTTAATATTAAAGATACAAGCTTCTGAAACCAGTGCTGTACTATTTAATTTTTTTTGAATTTCTATACAAATAATAACTATAAAAAATATTTAATTCCTTTCCTTTTAGATTCTGAACGAAGTGATGAATGTATTGCTTTTACTATGATGTGTGTTTTTTTTTTTTTTTTTTGTGTCTGGGGACAACATTTGGAGCAGTAATAATGCTCCGATTTTTGACTTCAGCCCCTCTTTGAATAGGGAATTGAATCTAGTTGGTACTTTAGGGGGGTCAAAATTAAAATTTTCTAATAGTTTTCAAAAAAATCGAGAAAAACAAAAAAAAAATGACAGAAAAATGGAAATTTTACGGAAAAACCACTTTTCGACAAAATCGATTTTTTGATTTTGCTGTAACTCAAAAACGAATTATTGTAAATACTTGAAACTTTCACCAAATGTTTATATTATGGTTATCTCTTTACAGTTAATTTTTCAAAATATTTTGACCATTTTTAAGCTACTAATAGACAATTGAAATTTTCGACTTTTCTAAGTTTTTTTTTCTTCAAATGCCGATAAAAATTTTTTGGGTGGCCAGAAAATCTTGAAAATTTAATGCAAGGTTTCTTATAAGTTGTTCTTAAAGTGATAAAAAAAAATCCAAAATCGTTAGTCACAATTTTTTTTTATAAGTGTTTAAAGTTCGAATTTATACGAAATATGTCAAAATTTAAATTAAATTTCATACGCTCATAATGCGAATGTTGGCCATAGTAACCATAGTAACATAATATAAAAACTATACTATTTGTTTCAAAATAGAATATTTGACAATATTTAAATATAATATATCCTAAACTGACAAATCATCTTCGTTCAGAATCGTTTTTCGTATACAATGATACCTATCATTGCATTCAAATTTAACCTACCATAGTCTGAGGTCCACCCCACCCCCTAATATACAGCAGAGCGATACCTACTTACCCGCTTTTTTTAATTGTATACTATATCAAAAACTTATTACTTCTTATAATACTTGGTTTCATGACATTCAGTGTTATAAAACTTTGAATTGTAAATATTTGCTTCAATATTATTCATCCATATAATTAAAATCTTGCTCTTATAATACATGTTTGTATCCAAGTTAGCAGACAACTTATTCTAGTATCCTCCCTTAGTAAAAATTACTATTAGAAAAACTACTATTTTTTTCTCCAATAATCATTTCAGACAAACTACTAGACATATTTCAATAGTTTGCTACTATACATTAGAATAGAGTTACTACTGTTGTTTAAATAGTTTTACTGCTATTTTTAGATAGTTTTACTTCGACAATTTGATTAGTTTTACTATTCGATTTCAATAGTTTTACTACAACATGTAAGTAGCTTTACTATTTGATTTAACTAGTTTTACTACTACAATTTGAATAGTTTAACTATTAGATTTGAATAGTTTTACTACTACAATTTTAATAGTTTAAATATTAAATTTGGATAGTTTTACTACTATATTTAAGTAGTTTACTACTACAATTTAAACAGTTTTACTAATGATTAAATAGTTTACTACAAGAATACTATTAGTGATAATAGTTAACTACTAAAATTAGATAGTAAACTACTAAATTCTAGTAGTATTTTTTATTAAGGGCTTGTAGTCAAAACATACCTCATACTTGAGGAGTAATATTAAGCTAGAAAATATTTACCCCTTAACCTCTTTGGATCATATATTCCTACAAAAATTATTATAACCCATAATAATATCTTAGGATAATATTACTTCATCGATAAAAGACTATCATTATACTGTTTTACCAGTACTTTGATATTTTCCTATCACTTTCTAGTCATAGATGTCGGGGTCATCAACCCCTATACTACAATATTTTATTATCAATCGTTGGACGTTATATAAAATAAATATTAAATGTTAAGTGGTATTTTCAACATTAATATCTATTCAAAATAATAATCATATATTTTTATTTTTAGAAGTGTTACATTACATCATATTAACACGTCCTACAGTTTAATTTACTACTACAGCCTACACGATTTGGGTGCATGTTTTCGAAAATAAAGTTTTAGAATGCCGAGTTTTAGAATCACAAAATTTAGAAAATCTATAGTTTAGAATATGAAACTTCTAGAAAATCTGTGTTTTAGAAAAATGTTAAATGGTGTTTTTCAAGCCCGTAAAATGCTAGTTTAGCATTTTGCCTCCAGAGAAAGTGAAGGAAGTGTAGGGTATTTTGAAATCTGAATTTGAGGACGATGAAATTGATCTAGTAACATAAGAACGGGTAGGAAAAAACTCTGGAAAAGTCGAATGTATATTCGTAAAACCCCGTTTCCCTGTGCGTTATCGTCATTGTCGATGTCGACACGCGCAAAGCTACGGCAGGTTACGTTCCTCAGAAATGACGATTCGCGCGTACATCGGATCTAGCGAGCAGATGGCACAGTTCCAGTGACTCGTTAGAGTTACACGTTACGGGTTTATCGCTCTCATATGAGCTATCCGTTTTGTGTGTCGCTGTAATGATCTGACAACGCGTGCGATTCGATTCTGATCCGATTATTCGGTGGCTGCGACGTCGTTGAATGACATACGAATCTGTTCGAAACATTGTACACATTACGAAAACGTAATTTTTTTTTTTTTGGTAGTGTTTATAAAATTGTAACGTGTAATAATTGTCTATTATACAAGATATTTTTTAGTAATACATATATCCACGTTCATTTAGTTAAATTTATTATTTATAAGCTCCTAGTTATGAATTTTTTTTTTATATAGATTTTCTATAAAATATGAGCAATTAACTCAACTGTGACCAATCGATGTTAAAAGTGAATAAGTGTAAAATTTGTTGAAAAACCACTCATATATATTTGACATCTTCTTCTTTTATATATTATTATAATAACAGTAAAAAAAAAAATAGTCACTTTCACAATATCTAGGATCGCAGCGATCGCATAGAAAAAAGGTCTAGGTGTGGTCACCACAGTTTAACGATTGATTATATTGATTACCCATTATTATTAACCATTTTTTTTTTTCATAGTATACAAATTGTATATAAATATACAAATATTGTGGCTATAGATTATAGATTAAAGGTATTTTTTGCATCAGAAAAAAACCGATGATTTACAAATTCACTACAGCAAATGTTGCGTTTCCAGCATTCCGTTTCAAATAAATAGGAGAGATATGCTAAAAAAAAATTAAAAAGAAGGCAGACTTCGTCCCCCCACGTCCACCCAAAATTCAAGCACTGCTGATATATATACATTTATCTTCAAAATTCAAAAAGAACAACATGAAATTGAATCAATAATCGAATCGTTGATTTCAAATAAGGTATTCAAGTAAAAAAAGTACAATGATATTGAATATACGTAAACGAATAGTTAATGATTCTAATTATAATTTAGATGAATGTATGAGAGCTATTTCTATAATAATCTTAAGTTTTAATAACTATTTTATTTATTTTTTATGATAAAACAATTATTAGAAAACATTTTATAAACGAGTAAACGGTAAAAAAATATATATTTCTAAAAATTGAAATTCTAAAAGTTTTATTTTCTAGAACACAGTGTTTCTAAAACTTTATATTCTAAAACTCGTCATTCTAAAATATTACTTTCTAAACCTGGTTCAATACCAGCCTACACATAACACAAAAATTAAAATACAGCTTGCTAAATAATATTTCTAAAAAAATTAATAGTTAAGAGAGAAATCTTGCTTCGAGTGTAGAAAACAATTAAATATGATTGGTACCCCGGTGTGTTGGAGAGTACCAATCATATTTAATTGTTTTCTACACTCGAAGCAAGATTTCTCTCTTAACTATTAATTTACCTAGTTTTCTCAACTATCATCACAAACCCTTCCTAATATATCCTTCAAAATCATCTCAAAAGGTATTGGGGCTTAACCTACTAAATAAAAGGAAGAAAAACAAAAAAATTCTGATCTAAAAAGTTATATGAATGGATGACTAACATGAAATGTGTTTTTGTATGCATAACTTATAATTATTTTTATTATTATTTACATTGTCTTATTTACTTATCATGTTCAAAATATAGGTTGTAAGTTTTTCCAAGCAAAAAATATGTTGAAGATTACAAATTCAATATAAACTATGATGTTTGCTTTCGTGGTTAATGTTCTAATTAATATTCCCCATTAATTTTTCAGAAATTAAGTGCCTGTTTTTTTTTTCAAAACTAGTCTCCTATAGTTTTAATATTATTTGAGATTCAGATTAAGGAAAAGTTAAGAACCTCACTATAAGAAATTGGTTTAAAATTAAAGAATTACGAAAATCAATTTTCTATCAACTCGATTTATTTTTTTTCTACAAAAATAACATTAACTAGTACGCATAATCATTTATCAACTAAGAAATTTCTTTGGTTAAATAAGATTGACAAATCCAGTCATCGTCTGTTTTGGCAATGGTATTATACACTGACGGATGTCACTGGAATAATTACCCTTGAGACCTCGTTACCGACCTGGATATGCAGCATGTACATAACATCGTGTTTACAGACCGTGTTGGTAAAGTTGAAACTTGCGCTGATCCGTTAACATTATAGTATTAAAATTTTCTCGGATCGACTAGTCAGTAAGAACAGACTATTTTCTCAATACCTATACTCATGTCATCTCGGAAATTCATTTTTACATTTTTACTGTAGATATCCTACTCTCGATATGATGGACAAGTGGTAATTATAAATGTCGACCGATGTGAACTGAACGTTTTATTATAAATATTTATACGGTCGCGAGTATCAGCCAGACCAACAAAAATGATAAAAATGTAATAAGTCAAGGGAATTTTATTCTCCTTCAGTTATTTTCCAATATGACGTACCTACACTTGCGTATCCCCCTCCACACACACACACACAGATGACCATCCCACAATCTGTCTGACCGGGCAATATTCATTGCTGATGGCTCACTGGGTTTTCATGATCCTCAGTAGAAATGGAATATCGGGAGGAAATGTGGGTATATATAATATATATCATATATTTATATATAATATATATCATATATTCATATATATATGTATATATATATATTTGTGTGTGTATGTCATCCGCAGGTGTCCACCGGACAGACAGACGGACGGAATATTATTAATGGTTATTTGTCTGCTGTCAAAGGATTTCTAGGTAATAACCGGTACTCCAAGCATATATATATATACAGACTATTGGATTTTATCCTGCCAACAAGTATGCTCATAAATATGATGAACATAATATTCAGTGCATATTATTAATAATAGTTATAGTTTAAAATTAGTATTTCAAGAAATGTATATTACACATTGGTTGTGCATATGAACCTGCTAATCAAAATACTTTAGTATAATATGGCTTTAAATATTTTAATTTGAATACATCAAACATGATTGATAATTAAAATTTGGCTAAGAAAATATTTTAAAATATCTGACTGTTATTAGTTTAAATATCTGTGTGTTAAGTATTCGACAATAACAAACCTTATATTTTTATAAATTGATAATTGATATAAAAATTATAATAAATGAAGTAGATGCTGATAATACGAGTAAAATATTAAAACTGACACATTATTATTATTTGTAATAACTGTCTAAGTAGATAAGTAGACAAATTTAATAGAAATAATATAATTATAATTGTTAAATGTATAAAAAAAATTTACTTTGTTAACAGTATAAACTAATTGAAAAACCAGCCGATTTAATGTTGTGGATACCATCTTTGCTCAAGAGAAAAAGTTATTTTGATGATTTTTATAGCTAGTTATATACCAGTAGAAGTATCAGTTATTGCGGTGTTATTAGTAGAAATGGCTAAGGTAATAGTCGGTGTGCAATAAGTCATATTTAGAAAAATTAATTTAGGACAAAGATATTTTGCATTATGATGCTAGACTACCAGGGTATTTATCTTCACACCATAGAACAAAAATACAAAAAAATCACTTTACTGAAAATCTTTTAATATTCCCTAAAATTTGTGATTTGTTCATTTTTGTGCGAGATAAATCCGAAAAATCATGTCTAAAAGAATAGTAATTTATGTTTTGATTAAATATATATATATATAATGTATATATTAGGAAAAAAAATTTTAAATATTTTATTATTTCATTTATTAAAATATTTGTCAAATCAAAGTTGTGAAATAAACATTTTTATTTTATTACATAACAATGAGATGAGCATTCGTGGTTACCTTAAATTAAGTAACTCGGAAAGCGAGAAAATAACGATCGTAAACCCGGAAATATATGTCAGAGATTTATTATAGTACCTACAATAAGTAAACACTTATTATTTTATACACATCGATAAATATTTGACATAAAAACTCAACAATTGATTTATGTTCAAACCAAAAAAATTATTTACATAAGTCCTAATATGAATAATCACTATATCATAACGAGATCTAAGATCTAAAACACTTAAAAGCGTCTTTTCAATATCCCAAATTGTTTTACTACCAAAACAGTTGACTGTAATAATTAAATTATGTCTAGGAATTATATTATGTAAAGACATCATCAATTTTTGAAATTATGTAAAAGTGTAGGTACCTACCTAACCTTGAATATGCTTAGATGGGGCTAGGTAAATTGAGTCCCAAATGACCCAAACTCGGTAAATTGAGTCCCAGGAAAAAACAGGTAGTAGGTAAGTTGAGTCCCGGGGAAAAACGAATTATATGTATTTTAAATTTAAAAATATGCTTGCAAACATGCACTAACGTGTTTTTTTTAGTATTTTTTTTTTAAATAACGATAAAAATTTTTTGGCCGACCAGAAAATCTTGAAAATTTAATACAAGGTTTCTTATAAGTTGCTCTTAAAGTGATAAAAAAAAATCCGAAATCGTTAATCACAATTTTTTAAAGTAAAAAAAACTATACCGGATTTAGACAAAAAATTTTTATGAGTGTTTGAAATTTAAATTTTTACAAAACCGCGTTAAATAATGGTTTAGCCTCAATCGATTTTTGATATTTGTTGTTATTTAATCAGTATAAGTCGTAAATACTTGAAAATTTTACCAGTTATTGAGATTGCCATTTTCTTTACGTGATTTGATTTTCAAAATATTTTGACTTTTTTTGAGCTATTTATAGACAATTGAAATTTTCAATTTTTTTTTATTTTTTTTTTTATAAATATTGATAAAAAAAATTTAGCTGGGACAAATTACTTGAAAATTTAATTGAAGGGTCCACATAGCTTGTTCTAACTCTCATTCAAAAATTATAAAAATACATAGGCACAATTTTTTTTTATTAGCATTTGAAGTTCAAATATTGACACAAATTCGTCAAAATCATGAATATTTTTCACTATTTGGTAGTAAAAAATTTATAAATATTTTACTATCAATAGCTAAGAATTGAAAATTTAATACTATGCTGTCCATAAGTTAAGCTTAGAATAATTATAAAAAAGTTTGAGGATTATTCAATTTAAAAAATTTTACGAGTGTTTAAAGTTTTAATTTTAATTTGAAATCAAAAATACGCGTGTAAAATAACTTTTTACTAATAAATAATTTTCGATTTTTTTTATTTTTAAAAAATTATAAAACGTAAGATCTTGAAGCTTTTACTTTAGTGTTTGAATTTGTGAATTTTTTTCAAAATATAATATATGACAATATTTAAATATAATATATCCCAGACTGACAAATCATCTCCGTTCAGAATCGTTTTCCGTATACAATGATACCTATCATTGCATTCAAATTTAACCTACCATAGTCCGAGGTCCACCCCATCCCCTAATGTATAGCAGAGCGATACTCACTTACCCGCTTTTTTAAATTAATTTGTTAATAAATTGAGTGTAAATTATTATGACTATTGTTTTATTAACATTATTATTGTATTTTTTTAAACAATTTTTATTTTATGTGTTAATATATTGCAAGACTAATATTTTTTACAGCAATACGAGCGGTACCAATTAGTTAACACTATATTTTGAAGGAGATTACACTACAATTGTTGGGGTAAGATATTAACATAAGTCAAAATATTTACTTACTACCAATTTTTTCCCGGGACTCAACTACTATCTTATTTTTTCCGGGACTCAACTTACCTACTACCTGTCTTTTTCCGGGACTCAACTTACCTACTACCTGTTTTTTCTCGGGACTCAATTTACCGCTTTCAAAATGTACCTAACTTATCTCGGACTCAATTTACCAAGCCCCGCTTAGATTGTATTCAAAGACAATACACATTAGATATTAAACAGGTAGTTAAGAAGATGTCAGTTAACTATTTATTTACTATCTTTGACCCACACAAATATAATAAATTTACGTTCAACAAAACCTACCAATCAACACGATAACTATAGTACTAAAATAAATTGACTTGTTAATTTGAAATTAAAAACATTCTCTTTGTTTATAATTTGACTTTTTACGTTATTTAAAATTTTATACAAGTTATAAGTGCTAATGTAAATTATCCAAGTTGATTTATCGTATTTTGCATCAAACTTGAAAAATCGTAAAAAAATCAACTTACAAAACTAAAAACACACATTTTAAGCTTAACTCTAAGTTTGATAATTAGTCAATTCGCTAAAATACTTAAACTAACAACATAAAGCTGATACTACTGAACGCCAGTTTGTGAAGTTGCACACGGGTTAAAACGAGACGACAAATAGTGCTCCAAAATCATCTTAATATTACCATATGAGTATCAACATTATGTTAAAGTAGTACATCCATAAGAAAACGAAATATTCGTTGAAATTATTCAGGAAACTTTGTCGATTCAGAAACTGGAGCCAAAACACAGACTATTTAATATTACACTCTAAAAATTGAATTGACAGTAGAATAGCATAATGTGAAGCTTTACTACTGATCACTATTGAAATGCAAATTCTGTGAACAATGCTACAAAGACTGAGAATATTGAGTGTTTAAAATTAAAACGTATTTGAATCGTTACAGTAAATTCAAAAAATATTCTAATCGATCAATAAAATATCGTATGGAGATAATTAAAAAAAAGCGGGTAAGTGAGTATCACTCTGCTGTACATTAGAGGGTGGGGTGGACCTCAGACTAGGGTAGGTTAAATTTGAATGCAATGATAGGTATCATTGTATACGAAAAACGATTCTGAATTTTTGACTTCAGCCATTCTTTGAATAGGAAAATTCATCTAGTTGGTACTTTGGGGGGGTCAAAAGTAAAATTTTCAAATAGTTTTCAAAAAAATCGAGAAAAACAAAAAAAAAGTGACAGAAAAACGGCAATTTTACGAAAAACCACTTTTCGACAAAATCGATTTTTTGATTTTGCTGTAACTCAAAAATTGTAAATACTTGAAATTTTCACCAAATGTTTATATTATGGTTATCTCTTTACACTTAAAATTTCAAAATATTTTCACCATTTTTAAGCTACTTATAGACAATTGAAATTTTCGACTTTTCTAAGTTTTTTTTCTTCAAATGCCGATAAAAAATTTTTGGGTGGCCAGAAAATCTTGAAAATTTAATACAAGGTTTCTTATAAGTTGTTCTTAAAGTGATAATAAAAAATCCGAAATCGTTTGTCACAATTTTTTTTTATAAGTGTTTAAAATTCGAATTTATACGAAATATGTCAAAATTTAAATTAAATTTCATACGCTCATAATGCGTATGTTGGCCAAATACTTTTTTTTATTAATAAACAGATACTATAAAGTAACCATAGTAACATATAGTAACTATATTATTTTTTTCAAAATAGAATATATTACAATATTTAAATAGAATATATCCTAGATTGACAAATCACCTCCGTTCAGAATCGTTTCTCGTATACAATGATATTCATCATTGCATTCAAATTTAACTTACGCTAGTCCGAGGTCCACCCCACCCCCTAATGTACAGCAGAGCGATACTCACTTACACGCTTTTTTATATTTATTATTATTTATATATTTTTTTTCATTATTATTAATTTAATGGCATTCAAGTATAAATGTATTATGTAAACAAAACTAAAAGAAAGCAATTTTTTTTTTATAATTATTCTAAGCTTAACTTGTGGACAGCATAGTATTAAATTTTCAATTCTTAGCTTTTAATAGTAAAATATTTATAAATTTTTAACTAGCAAATAGTGAAAAATATTCATGATTTTGACGAATTTTTGTCAATATTTGAACTTCAAATGCTAATAAAAAAAATTGTGCCTATGTATTTTTATAATTTTTGTATGAGAGTTAGAACAAGTTATGTGGACCCTTCAATTAAATTTTCAAGTAATTTGTCCAAGCTAAATTTTTTTTATCAACATTTATAAAAAAAAAATAAAAAAAAAAATTGAAAATTTCAATTGTCTATAAATAAATAGCTCAAAAAAAGTCAAAGTGTTTTGAAAATCAAATCACGTAAAGAAAATGGCAATCTAAATAACTGGTAAAATTAAGTATTTACGACTTATACTATTTGAATAACAACAAATATCAAAAAAAGCGGGTAAGTGGATATCGCTCTGCTGTATATTAGGGGGTGGGGTGGACCTCAGACTATGGAAGGTTAAATTTGAATGCAATGATAGGTATCATTGTATACGAAAAACGATTCTGAACGAAGATGATTTGTCAGTTTAGGATATATTATATTTAAATATTGTCAAATATTCTATTTTGAAACAAATAGTATAGTTTTTATATTATGTTACTATGGTTACTATGGCCAACATTCGCATTATGAGCGTATGAAATTTAATTTAAATTTTGACATATTTCGTATAAATTCGAACTTTAAACACTTATAAAAAAAAATTGTGACTAACGATTTCGGATTTTTTTTTATCGCTTTAAGAACAACTTATAAGAAACGTTGTATTAAATTTTCAAGATTTTCTGGCCACCTAAAAAATTTTTATCGGCATTTGAAGAAAAAAAAACTTAGAAAAGTCGAAAATTTCAATTGTCTATTAGTAGCTTAAAAATGGTCAAAATATTTTGAAAATTTAACTGTAAAGAGATAACCATAATATAAACATTTGGTGAAAATTTCAAGTATTTACAATAATTCGTTTTTGAGTTACAGCAAAATCAAAAAATCGATTTTGTCGAAAAGTGGTTTTTCCGTAAAATTTCCATTTTTCTGTCATTTTTTTTTTGTTTTTCTCGATTTTTTTGAAAACTATTAGAAAATTTTAATTTTGACCCCCCTAAAGTACCAACTAGATTCAATTCCCTATTCAAAGAGGGGCTGAAGTCAAAAATCGGAGCATTATTACTGCTCCAACTGTTGGAGTCAGACACAAAAAAAAAAAAAAAAAAAAAAAAAAAAAAAAAAAAAAAAAAAAAACACACATCATTGTAAATGCAATACATTCATCACTTCGTTCAGAATCTAAAATCGTTTGAGGCTAAATCGTTATTTAACGCGGTTTTGTAAAAATTTAAATTTCAAACACTCATAAAAAATATTTGTCTGAATCCGGTAGAGTTTTTTTTACAGATAATTGAAGAAAAAATGTATGGAAAACCTTGTACCAAATTTTCAAAACTTAGTTATAAAAGAAAAAAATTTTACGATTTTTCAACCACAAAATTACTTGCAAATTTTCGCAATTTTGACATATTTCGTATAAATTCGAAATTTAAGCACTTATAAAAAAAGTTGTGACTAACAATTTCAGATTTTTTTTTATCACTTTAAGAACAACTTATAAGAAACCTTGTATTAACTTTTAAAGATTTTCTGGCCGGCCAAAAAAATTTTATCGTTATTTTAAAAAAATATACTAAAAAAAATTAAAAATGTCAATTGTCTATAAATAGCTCAAAAAAATTCTTTGAAAATATAACTGTTAATGGAGAACGGTAATATAAACATTTGGTGAAAATTTCAAGTATTTACATCTGTTAGTTTTTGAATTAAAGCAAAATAAATAATTCGATTTTGTCGAAAACGGTTTTGCGTAAAATTTCCCGTTTTTCTGTCATTTTTTTTTGTTTTTCTCGATTTTTTTGAAAACTATTGGAAAATGTTTACTTTTCACCTCTATAATGTACCAAGGATATCCACTTTTCCATCGGAAACCACCCCCAAAGTTTGAAATTGATGCATTATTTCGACTAGTTATGCTGTACACAGACACAAGAAAAAAAAACACAAATCATTTTAAAATCAATACATTCATCACTCCGTTCAGAATCTAATAACAATAATATTTATATACACGAGTACCTATTAAATTGACACAAAATTACTGAAGATAAAAATCTACTAAATTTAGACCGGGTTATGAAGAAGTCCAGGATTTCATTTTTTTTACTAACTCTTACAGTATGTGTTACGACTGTTACGTATATACATTAAATTTTAATAAAATTAAGAATCAAAATATAAATTCTTAAGATTTCAAAGTTATATATACAATTTTAAACATAAAACTTAAGTATATAATTTGTTGTACTAACTACCATAAATAATTTTTCGAAACAAAACAAGAAAGATTTTATTTAAAATTAAAAGTTGATACTGCACTAAGCAAATATTTGTCAATAGAAAGTCAACATAATAACTGTGTATCAAGAAAATTCATGTTCTATAAGAAATTATATAAAGATTGGTATAATAAATAAAGAATTTTGTTTATAATAGGGTGAATAAAATTATTGTTTGCTGATATTGGCTATACGTTGTATCATGTGTCTTTTAATGTACAACAAAAGAAAACAAATTTAAGATAATAAAAAATGTAAAATTAAACATATTTGGCTATTTAAAATATAATCAATTTCAAAGCCACATCTCAAATATACATTACTCAATATTGTTAAAATATTACGCATAAAATCTTAAAAGTTATAGGTATAAAATAAGATTTGTCATATTGCATTGTAGTATTTTTTTTTAATCAAAAAGATCATAACAAATAATTAATATAATACAATACTTAATTTAAGTTATTTGTGTATATTTTGTTAAAGCACTTCATTACACATTGATTTATTCAATTCTTGAATTTATGCGCAATCCGCAGACTACTTACGACGCTTGTTTAGATAAGTATTGTAGTATTTCATTATCTGAAACATTTTAAGTTAACAATAATTTATTTGTTAATATATAATAACAAAAATGTAAAATAGGTTAATACATGTTGAAGTACAATAAATAAATAAGCTATGTTTAAAATTATTTTTTAGTTAATTAGTGCGAAACATTTTTAGGGAGAATAAAAATGTATCTGCATAAATTTCAAAAATGTGATACACGTTTTCGTAAGTGTCCATAAATGTGTAATTCAGAATAAAAAAAAAGCGGGTAAGTGAGTATCGCTCTGCTGTACATTAGGGGGTGGGGTGGACCTCGGACTATGGTAGGTTAAATTTGAATGCAATGATAGGTATCATTGTATACGAAAAACGATTCTGAACGGAGATGATTTGTCAGTCTGGGATATATTATATTTAAATATTGTCATATATTATATTTTGAAAAAAATTCACAAATTCAAACACTTAAGTAAAAGCTTCAAGATCTTACGTTTGATAATTTTTTAAAAATAACAAAAATCGAAGATTATTTATTAGTAAAACGTAATTTTACACGCGTATTTTTGATTTCAAATTAAAATTAAAACTTTAAACACTCGTAAAATTTTTTAAATTGAATAATCCTCAAACTTTTTTATAATTATTCTAAGCTTAACTTATGGACAGCATAGTATTAAATTTTCAATTCTTAGCTATTGATAGTAAAATATTTATAAATTTTTTACTACCAAATAGTGAAAAATATTCATGATTTTGACGAATTTGTGTCAATATTTGAACTTCAAATGCTAATAAAAAAAAATTGTGCCTATGTATTTTTATAATTTTTGAATGAGAGTTAGAACAAGTTATGTGGACCCTTCAATTAAATTTTCAAGTAATTTGCCCGAGCTGAATTTTTTTTATCAACATTTATAAAAAAAAAATAAAAAAAAATTGAAAATTTCAATTGTCTATAAATAGCTCAAAAAAAGTCAAAATGTTTTGAAAATAAAATCACGTAAAGAAAATGGCAATCTAAATAACTGGTAAAATTTTCAAGTATTTACGACTTATACTGTTTGAATAACAACAAATATCAAAAATCGTTTGAGGCTAAACCGTTATTTAATGCGGTTTTGTAAAAATTTAAATTTCAAACACTCATAAAAAATTTTTGTCTGAATCCGGTAGAGTTTTTTTTACAGATAATTGAAGAAAAATGTATGGAGAACCTTGTACCAAATTTTCAAAACTTAGTTATAAAAGAAAAAAATTTTACGATTTTTCAACCACAAAATTACTTGCAAATTTTCGCAATTTTGACATATTTCGTATAAATTCGAACTTTAAACACTTATAAAAAAAAATTGTGACTAACGATTTCGGATTTTTTTTTATCACTTTAAGAACAACTTATAAGAAACCTTGTATTAAATTTTCAAGATTTTCTGGCCGGCCAAAAATTTTTTATCGTTATTTTAAAAAAAAATACTAAAAAAAATTAAAAATTTCAATTGTCTATAAATAGCTCAAAAAAAGTCAAAATTCTTTGAAAATTTAACTGTGTATGGAAAACGCTAATATAAACATATGGTGAAAATTTCAAGTGTTTACATCGATTAGTTTTTGAGTTATAGCAAAATAAAAAATTCGATTTTGTCGAAAACTGGTTTTGCGTAAAAAATCCCGTTTTTCCGTCATTTTTTTAGGGTTTTTCCCGACTCATTTAAAAAATATTGAAAATTTTTAACTTTTGACCCCCCAAAGTACCAACTAGATTCAATTTCCTTTTCAAAGAGGGGCTGAAGTCCAAAATCGAAGCATTTTTACTGCTCCAAATGTTGTCGTCAGACACAAAAAAAAAAAAATAAAAAAATAAAAAAAAAAAAAAAAAAAAAAAAAAAAAAAAAACACACATCATTGTAAAATCAATACATTCTTCACTCCGTTCAGAATCTAATATGAATTCTTTACATTTCATCACAAGAAGTCGTTCATACAATAATACGAATAGTATTCATTACAATACAGATATTCAAACCTCAAACGTTTATTCAAAAATATATTTTTTTTACACGAGATAGGCACTTATTAAGACGTCATATGAACACAATGAGAAAAACAAATAGGAGAGTTCAGAATTGATTTTTTTTTTAAAGTCGTTCGTTACAAATTAGTTATTAATAATTCTAGGTAATACGTATCTGGCTAGAGGAAACGGTAAATAAATAGACGATGAAAAATCCGTTTTCTTTCCCAAAAACTTTCCAAACATATTTCTCGGAAAAAAACCGGTTATGGCCATGACTTTGGCGTTACGGCAATACACGATAATGTTTTTGACAAAAGTCTACAAGCAGTATACACGGCCACTAAGACCTTTTATAGGAATTTATTGTGTTATATCGACTCGGTGTACGGCGGTCATGTTGATTTTATCGGTCGGTCGGGCGTTTCATCGTTGCGACAACCGCGAATATCCAACTTTTCGTGCACATCACTCTACACATAATATATTTTCAAGACCGATTGAATACTTTGACGTACATAATAACATGTGTAAATGTTGTGTGGGTGTGTGGGACGTCTGGAAATGGAAGCAAAATCATTGTATATACTTACACAAAGTTTTAGTTGACGAGTGTGAGGCGTCCTGCGTACTTATATAATATATATGTATAGTGTTTACATTTCAAATCACCATGACCGTCCGTTTTCTCCCCAAAAATGACATCTATGTAGTACTGCAGATATATTTTAAGTCCAATAATACGAATAAACGTTTAAGCATTTAATATTATCATCTACACGCTTTAATATTTTGAAATTGTCCTCGTTAAATAAAATAGAGTTCAAGCAAATTTAAGTTTTCTTATATTACATTTTACTGTTTTTTTTTTTTTTTTATATATAGAAGAAAAGACGGTATACTTTAAAATACCATAATTTCTTAGAAAAATCAAACTTTTGAGTGTTTTTAATATCAATAATTAAATTATAGTGAAAATAATGAATAGAAAATAATATTAATGATATACTTGAAGACTATTAACTACGAAGATATACGTAGCAACGTGGCTAATTACAGCGATCTTCAGTAATTAGTCTATAGAAAAACAAAATCGTTTGAAAATATTAATTATCCATCCGAAGGCTATAATAATAATAATAATTTATAAACAGACTATAGTGTACACGTGTATAATCGTCAAATTATAAATGCACTATTGCGCGAATACTAAAGAGATACACTTGATTTGATAGAGTTTTTTTTATAATCAAATGGAATATACTTGACATAAAACGTACTTGCGGAAACAATGATAGTGCTCAAGATATATTCAACAAGTATCAGACACGGGTGGGTACAGAGGCGTGTCCAGCGGGTAGGCCTGGTAGGCCCGGGCCTACACTGATTTTTAACCTTTACTTATTTAACCATACCCAAAATATGAATTTTTCTTAAATTAAAATATGTGTTGACTATACAAATTAATTTTATAACCAGGCCTGTCCTAAATTTTGGTCCTAGATACGCCTCTGGGTGGGAAACAATTTCGTTCTCTTACGATTTGTGCGTGGCTATCTCACCAAGCACCAGCTCACAAATACTTGCAACAAGGTTCGAAGTACCGATCGAATACAATTCGCTGATATAACCTAATATTATCGATTTGGAAGACCGTATCTTCAATTAAAATGTTAGCTTATTATGTGTGTTTACCGGGTATACGGTATACCTAAGTTAGGTAAATATACTTAGATATATCTATTAATATCCATTTTATTGTTCCAGAAAGTAAAGTTTGGTAAAAAATTTAACTTGGTAACATTCGTTTTTCGTTGTGTGTATTGTGTATATGGTGCAAATATGTGTAAAATATTCACGAAGGTAGGAAATTATATTTTCACACAATATATCGGATCGTAAATTGATTATTTGATACTTATGTGAATTAGGATTGTTAATAGTGGAAAATTCATCCAACCGGTCAATTAAAACGATAAACCGATTTGTAATTTTTTTTTTTTAATAGAAACAACTAAGGTGTAGAATGTTTAGTAAGTAGTAAAAAAGTCAATATTAACTACAATGTTCACGCCATTAGTGGGCGTACCTTCGTATTACATTTTGTCACGTAACTGCATACGTAGTTAATTTAAGCACGTTTATAATATATTTTTGGTGCGCTCGTGCTCATGTCACAAATATAATATGTTTTGTAAGAGGGTGTTTTTATTTTTCGTTAAAAAAAATAATATAGTATATTATTGTTTTGTGAGTAAATTTCAACTGCATAATATAGTGTCGTGGTATTTTGATCTAAATAAAAATATTCATAATTTTTTTTCGCATGTGTATCTATGTACATGTACCCATGAATCCTATGTATTTTCAACTTTACTGTAATAATATAAGTTTATTAACAAATTCTATTAAGCATTTCAATAACAATTTATTATTTTATATTTATCATATTTTTATTTTTATTAAGCAATTACAGTTTAAACAAATTATTGTTCACTACAGTTATAATATATTGTTATACTATTATAGAGTGATGTTTTCGTAATTTTTCCACGGGTAGGTAAGTTTAAAGTGTAGACTCATTAGTACCTATCCAAAATAATCTAGTGGAGTTTTTAAGAACTGTTTTTCTTGAATAGGAATATTATTTTTTATTATTTTATTAGTAGAGTACGTACTCGTGTATAATTAAAATTTAGTTAATATCATTTTAAAATAATTTTATTAGTTTTAATATAAAAGATTATAATTTTTGAATGAGTATATAAATATATAATTATATACATGCAGACAGAAGTTAAATACGTATTCATACCATTCTTTTAGTGTAGGTATATGCAATATATGAATAACTTAGTAGAATATTAAGACTCACGTAAAGTACTTGTAGAAGTTTGAAACTAAACGTTGAAAAATTATTTTTAATGATATCTTGAAATTTATTAAATAAATTTTATTCATTCACGGAAATATTTATACGTTGTACCTAACCGGCACATATATGGCACTATGTTATTTTTTTTCTTTGTGAATCTTCGGTATACAAATTATTACACAAAACTAAGAAAAACTTTTAATTATTAAAGTTCGGTGCAGCTGCCTTTTAGTTGGGTCTACTTCCAATGAAGAGTTCGATTATTGCTAACCTAAAATGTCTTCCAATTATTTATCGGGACGAGTTTTGAGATTACAAAAAAAAAACAATGAAAATCTGTCCATGGTACATCCTCGACATTTTAGTCATAAAGTTTCATAATACATAATTTATATTTTAAATATTTTAATTACACCACAGACCATAAAGATGAACATCAAAAAGTACTTAAAACCAAAAGGATTATTATAATGATCTTGGAAAGTGACAGAAACATCGTTAAATCGCTATTATTCTAAAGGCAGATCAATGTCGAGAATACGAATTCTAAAACATTTATGACATTAATTTATAATATAAATGATAATCCATTGTCTATACTTTATTTGTTCTTACATGAAAAATACAATATCTTATCTTTTTATCTGCTGTTTTTATATATAATTAACCATAGTTTTAGTAATAATAATAGTTCCGTTTTCAATATATTAATCTGTATTAAAAGTAAGAACTATTAAATTGTTCAAGAAAGCTATTTATTAAGTACTGCAGTTTTATAGACCTGTCAGTCGGCCGGGTGTCGTAAAACTTTGGTTCTGCACGACCAGAGTTCGATTAAATAACTGAACATTGAAAAACAATCGTATCACATACACATATTATAGTTTGTCAACAGTCACTTATAATAACATTGTAATAATACATAATATTATATTAATTGGCTTATCACGTTCATTTTTCGCGATCTAAGTACCTACGTACTTAGTTTTTTACTAAATCTATAGAACACGTAGACACAATAATCTATATAAGTACTTAATTTTATTCAAAACGGTTTTTAAATTATATTTTTTTGACACAGAGAAACATTTTATTTGTCAAATAGTTAATAATAATTATTTCCACAATGTTGTAGGTTAAGTTGTGTTCAGAGTTCATGAAAAACATGAAAACTTTATTGAATCTATTTTTACCTTTATTTATCAGCCCAATGAAATTACATAAATCTTTTAAAAATGTATAAAAGAATCTCTTTCAACGATAACTTTATAAAGTCTTGTTAAAGTGATGTCATTTTTAAAAAGACAACAATGCATTAATTTTATTTGCTTAATTCTTCAAAAGATAATGTAAATTTAGTTTTAAAACTAAGAAAGCCTAAAATAATTATTCCTTAAAAAAAGTTTTTAGCCGATAAACTACTTAAAAGAAATTATGTTTCTTTATTTTATTCAAGACTGCTGAACAATCTTTGTTCTCTAAAATTAATCAGAAAAATATTTTTTCTATAAAGACATATCGTATTATAATGTATATTCAATAGGTGCAGTGTAAGGTATACAACATTATTTATTAAGTTTTTTCTCTTTTAACGTTTACAGTTTGTTATAAATTATAATGAACCTTAAGCAATTTTAAGGGTCAATAAGTTCAATAATAATTAATTTAAGTATAAGATCAATATTATACCCATACTCATAATGACTACTATAATATAAGATGTAACTTTTGTTGTTTCTTAGTCTTAGAATATTTAGGTACTTACAGTAAATAATAACATAGATTTCAAACACTAGATTTGTTTAAAATTTTCAATTGCACGTTTATTACCACACATATAGTTTTACAAAACATTTATTCGATTAAGTTACATACGAGTGTTATCGTCAATTGCTATCGGTCACGCGAGACTTGAACTATACGGTTCAATCGGACGAAAAATGATACGAAAACCACGTCGGAAAATAGAAATCAGATAACTTTCCTGGATATCGGTAAAACTATCTTTTCAGTATGCGCCTAGTAGGTATAGAATAAAGCCTGCGAAAAACCATACTAACGGATTCCTTGCGCTTCGTTGAATCGTGTTGTCCATCCACACAAAAAATAATAATAGCTAGTGTTCTGTTAATCTTTACTTTGAATCGTGTTTTTTCTCCTTTCACTAGTACCTACAATCGTATATAGTTACTGTATTGATGTCGTATAGGTAATCCTGACTTACGTATTTACATTTCGACTAAAGTTATACATTTTCATCCATAACAAAGTAGATTATGAGTAGGTATTATAGAGGTGTATAATTCTAAATTCTAAAGATAATGATAATATTGTGTCCTGATAATTTGCGAGCTATCTACAACAGTAGTATATAAAAAAAAATGTCAGCCGGTCAGAATAAAATTAGAAACAATAAAACATTTCAACTGGCTGAAGATCGTAATATTTAACGTTCCCTAGTTCTTACATTTTTTTTTACTTTATAATTAATAAAAATTACTAAAATACGTACGTGTACCTACATAATATTAAATATACATTTATATACAATAAAAATCACTGACAATTGTGCATTATTCTATTCGAGTAGACATATTATACTTTCAATCTTTCAAAATTGTCTCTCTTTGATATACTTATATTCTAGTGTCAGTAAATATGCAACCGGATTCAGTCTTCAGTTTTCGGTGTTTTCAATCAGATGAAATACAAAATTGGAACTTATCGCATGTAGATAGATAAGGAAACACAAAATATGTATATCCCCATGATTTGTATAGATACCCAAGTACTAATATAGTAACATTATTATTATCCCTTAAACAAAATATCGCACATATGATTATTACGAGTTTAATTTAGTTAAAATAAATTAAACATAAATATATAAATATCCATAGAAAAATCACTCCACCATCATTTTGAGTTCTATCCTCTGACAATATCCGTTTTTATATTAAGTAGATTATTATTTCTATATCACGTTTTTACTACAGACGTGCGAAAATTACAATGTCATAAAAATATATACCCGCTATTTAGAGGACATTAAAAAATAACAATTTAATCATTGGAAATTCACTTTAAAAGTATATGATTTTTACTGACTAAATTTCAAAAATATTTTTTTTACTTATATTACCTGCCATATTTGAGTATTTTTTATAGAATATAAAAGCATATAGCAAGTATATATAGCAAGTTTAAATTATATTTATAATTCTATATTGTTGTTTTTGTGCTTCAAAAATTCGCGTTATTATTATTAATATAAATTTAATATTCTCGAATACAAATTTGGAATGGAACACGCATCGTTTTCATTGAAGTTGTGTGGATGTTGTGCTCCAGAAAGAATATTAAACATTTTTAAGTCATTGAGTCGACAAAAATGGTGGCGTGACATTATTTTTGAAATCCATTTTTGCATTTTATTTTTTAGTAGTTTACCCAGACAACTTGACGAATAATAAAAATATATATATTTTCGCATGATTTATCTAAGCTTATTTAAATGTGTTCCGCAATCGTGCCAAATATATTTGTAAGTACTGTTATACGCTCATATCTGTATACTACTTCCCTTCACTTATTGCTAAAAACTCACAAACAAGCCATTACGCATATAGGGTGAGCTTAGTTTTTGAATAAACACCGCGTGGAATACGCGATAAGAACGGAAAACCTCTTGGTTCCAAGTTTATCTACGAAATAATGACAATAATAATAACAATAATAATAACAATATAAACATAAATATTAAAAAACCTTATGGTGTGCCAATTGGAATGCTCTTACCACAAATGCACTGCAAAAACATTGTCCGCGTAACGTAATATTACTATATCAGCGATGAACTATGTCGGAAAATGAGTTAAAATAATATATCACGTACAATTTAATAAACATCACAGATGAGCCTAAACAAAGGGACCGAACGAATTGTATAAAATAAAAATTCCTCGAAACACACCAAGTATTTCTCGTGATATAGGAACACACATATTTTAATGTATGAGATCTAGCTACATACGTACAATAATTTATAAAATTACTAAATAAAATTAGTCGAATAACGTTGTTTAATTTTTTTTTTAGTTAACGTTTTTTTTATAATGATAGTAATATTTTTTTTTAAATAGATGATTCCATTTTATTAGCGCAAACTGTGTAGCTATAATCTGATTTTTTCAGATATTTAATGAACATAGATAATCCATATTATAATTCGAGTGTAAAATCTGCTGCGTTATATCGTTCCAATTTTTCCAATTCTCGTTTTTAATAACTACCTACTTAACGGTGGTTTTAAATGATCGACCTTCTAAATAAAATTATGAAATATATAAAAAATAGTTATAATATTATACATATACTTCATCAGGTGTACTGCGTTGTGCAAAACATTATTGTGTTTAATAAAATCAACATTTCGGTATGATTAATTCATAGTTTTCGAATCCAAATTTAAATTTTAAAAAATGGGTAGTGAGCCAATTTAAAATATCATAGTAAAAATACATTTCATTTAATTATACGAAATACATAATAATAATAATAATATATTAATTTTAAAATGTTCCATTTGTACATAATATACAAGTTCGGTAATATTTATCAATCAGAATTTTATTTTTAAAAATAATCCCTAAAATAAGTCGCGGGTATAATATGATTGATGATAAGTGATCACTGATCACTACTATATTATGATGTAGTTTTCCAACCGATGAAGCCGTTAATATGGCCACCTTTACCCCAAAAATTGACCTGATCGGCCATGGGTTTCCGCGAATTTATTGTCTTCAGCGCTAATATTAGTTTATAGAAACCATCGTTATAACAACACAGTCGTTCAGCCAATTAATATGATATTTGAACTAATTTAATTAAAATCAAATTTTCACGCGTCTCATCTATATTATAATAAAATATGTAAATATATTTATTGTAATATTATCAACAATGAAAACATTTAGATGTTATTCAATGACGCAGTGTAGGCGCCTTTGATGAAACGCCTTTCATCGCACCGGAAATTTGCTCGAAATTAATAAATTCTTGAATAATATATTTACTAAACTAAATACTAATATTTTAGCTAATAACTAATTTTTAAAACAAGAGTTCCTTATCAATTTAACATAAACTTTAAAATATTGAAAATAATAAACTCTATTTTTAAATATTTAAAGTTCAAAATTTAATAAAATTTGTATGAATATTTTTCATACACACAACCTTTCCTTTAACGTTTTGCTTGTTGTTTTATAACTAAAAAAAATAGAATAATGATCAACTTGATTGAAAAAAGCGGCTTGAAAAATATATACATATATAGTATACGGGGTGTCCCACGAAAATCTGACAAATGAAATAAGTAACTTTTGTTCTAATCAATATTTTTAAAAAAAAATCTTTTTTTTTTTATTAAAATATATATTTAAAATCTGTATCATTTATACAATAAGCAAATTTGATAAGTAGCAGAGACTAACATATTTAATATGACATAACTTACATGAAGAGGAAGACTATCTATTGACAGAACCCTTCAGAGCATGATTACTCAATTAATTCAGGAGATCTCTACACCATCGTCTTTTGAGACGGCGTGGAGAAAAATTCTTTTAAATATAATTCATAGACACTTGTGCTACATTTTTAGTATACATTTTTTATTTTTTAATACCGACTGAAAATAAAAAACTAAAAAATTGATAAAAAAATTTGCAAAATATTCGAAAATAGCCAGTTTGTGAATCTAATTTAAAAAAAATGTAGATAGTAAAAACAGTTATTAAGTCTAGTGGCTGATTTTTTATTAAAAATAAAAAAGCCGGTAAGTGAGTATCGCTCTGCTGTACATTAGGGGGTGGGGTGGACCTCGGACTATGGTAGGTTAAATTTGAATGCAATGATAGGTATCATTGTATACGAAAAACGATTCTGAACGGAGATGATTTGTCAGTCTAGGATATATTATATTTAAATATTGTCATACATTCTATTTTGCAACTAATTCAAACATTTAAGTAAAAATTTCAAGATCTTACATTTAGTAATTTTTTAAAAATAACAGAAATCGAAAATTATTTAGTAGTAAAACGTTATTTTACATGTGTATTTTTGATTTCAAATTAAAATTAAAACTTTAAACACTCGTAAATTTTTCTAAATTGAACAATCCTCAAACTTTTTTATAATTATTCTAAGCTTAACTTATGGACAGCATAGTATTAAATTTTCAATTCTTAACTTTTGATAGAAAAATATTTATAAATTTTTAACTACCAAATAGTGAAAAATATTCATGATTTTGACGAATTTGTGTCAATATTTGAACTTCAAATGCTAATAAAAAAAAATTGTGCCTATGTATTTTTATAATTTTTGAATGAGAATTAGAACAAGTTATGTGGACCCTTCAATTAAATTTTCAAGTAATTTGCCCCAGCTTAATTTTTTTATCAACATTTATAAACAAAAAATAAAAAAAAATTGAAAATTTCAATTGTCTATAAATAGCTCAAAAAAAGTCAAAATGTTTTGAAAATCAAATCACGTAAAGAAAATGGCAATCTAAATAACTGGTAAAATTTTCAAGTATTTACGACTTATACTGTTTGAATAACAACAAATATCAAAAATCGTTTGAGGCTAAACCGTTATTTAACGTGGTTTTGTAAAAATTTAAATTTCAATCACTCATAAAAATTTTTTGTTTTAGTCTGGTAGAGTTTTTTTTGCAGATAGTAGAAGAAAATTTTATGCAGAATCTTGTACCAAATTTTCAAATCTTAGTTATAAAAGGAAAAATTTTTACGATTTTTTAACCACAAAATTACTTGCCAATTTTCGCAATTTTGACATATTTCGTATAAATTCGAACTTTAAGCACTTATAAAAAAAATTGTGACTAACGATTTCGGATTTTTTTTTATAACTTTAAGAACAACTTATAAGAAACCTTGTATTAAATTTTCAAGATTTTCTGGCCGGCCAAAAAATTTTTATCGTTATTTTAAAAAAAAATACTAAAAAAAATTGAAAATTTCAACTGTCTATAAATAACTCAAAAAAAGTCAAAATTCTTTGAAAATTTAACTGTGTATGGAGAACGCTAATATAAATATTTTGTGAAAATTTCAAGTGTTTACATCGATTAGTTTTTGAGTTATAGCAAAATAAATAATTCGATTTTGTCGAAAACTGGTTTTGCGTAAAAATTCCCGTTTTTCTGTCATTTTTTTTTTGTTTTTCTCGATTTTTTTGAAAACTGTTGGAAAATGTTTACTTTTCACCTCTATAATGCACCAAGGATATTCACTTTGCCATCGGAAACCACCCCCAAAGTTTGAAATTGAAGCATTATTTCGACTAGTTATGCTGTACACAGACACAAAAACAAAAAAACAAAAAAAAAAAAAAAAACACACATCATTGTAAAATCAATACATTCATCACTCCGTTCAGAATCTAAAAATGTATATTAAAAATGTAGCGCAAGTGCCTATGACTTATATTAAAAAAAATTTTATAAAACTATTGATTAGAACGAAAGTTATTTCATTATTTCATTAGATAGATCTTCGTGGGACACCCTGTAAGTATATATAGTTAGTTATACAAGGTGATTCTTTTATCAAACAACACTCATTATTTCAAAAAGTATTCATGTTTTTAAAAATATTTTTTTACATAGTTTAAAATAGTTAAAAAGGCAACGTTATTATTAAAAAATTATATTTTTAAATGTTTTTTATCCTTATAATTTTTTAAGTTCTTTACTTTTTTGAATGACAACATAGATTTTTAATTTCATATTCCAAAGCAGAATAATTTTTGAGTATTTTTGATACATAAAAATTGAATTTAGGGCTAGTAGTTTATGAGTTATACGTATTTAAAGTTTAGTTGCGCAGAGTGGAGTGGTACGGGGTTACCCCGCAACATGTTTGTCCACTACTCCGCTTGTCTAAACTTTAAATAAGTATAACTCATAAACTACTCACCCTAAATTCGAATTTTTTGTTATTAATTTTTTTATTATATAGGGATGATAATATTACCTAAATATCATTGATCCTCCCTCAGTTAGGTTATAATATGTTTTCTCATGATAAATGATATAATATTATGTTACCTATATTTGTTATTATTTTTTAGGTGTATATGTTGTTCACACGTGTTTCATAGGTTAGTTGAAAAAATGATGAAAACAATTATTTCGTTTAAGTATTGAATTAGTTTGAGTTGATTTGCCTGGAAGTACCTATATGTTGAGGAGTTCTATTAAAGTGATAATAATATAATATTTTTCAGGTTAAAATCTTTCAGAAATTTTGCTATTTCCATAATGCCATACAAAAACAAACGAATAAATAAGGAACAACTAAACCTGCTTTCACGCACGCACGTGATATACTCGCTCACAAGCACGTAATAACTCTTGAAAATAGATTTTATTTTTTCACAAAATCAAATGCTCTTTACTGAGTAAATTGTTTGAACTTTGTTTTCACAGTTTTTGCTATTTATTTTAAAGTAAATATTATTGTAGATAGGTAATTTAAAATATTTTTGAATTTTTTTCGTTTCTTGTTTTTGTACCGATGGTTTATAATTTTATCAGAATAGCATATAAATAAAAAAAAATGATTGGTATACTTTTATGTTGGACTCCCACTTCACTAGAGTTGCTCAACTCGATTCAAGATATATATAATATATATATATATATATATATATATGTACTGTTTTATGATATTAAATTGAAAATATAAGCAGTGTGGAATCAATACATTCGAAAAATAAGTCTGATACATTGCTGTCATTTCTTCAACTAAATTTTAGTTAGCAATTTAAAATTTTTTCAAACGTTTTGAAGAACTATTTAAAAAATTTAAAAACTACTTCTTAACCAATTCTATTGTTGATATTTTAGTATATCTAACAAATAGATATTTTTAGTAAATATTTGCTGGAAAAAATAAAAGTTTTAAAATCTAAATACTCGCCACTTGGAAAGTCTATGTAAAATATTAAAATCATAAACCAACCATAGTTACCAATTTATCATTGTGCTACCTTATTTTAAAATTTTGAAGAACTTCTGCAAAAATAATTTATAGATCAAAAAACTTACTCATTTAATCGTAATACAAATTCAATATTTTTCTAGAGTAATAAATAGTAACTTAATGTATAACTAAAATAATGTAATTAATTTTACAGTATATTTTAATGTGTATTAAAATATCGTGTAAAGTATTTATTATACGAATAGACATTGCTATTTTATTAAATTATTATATATAAAATTATGGCATAATTTTATATCTTGGAACAGGAATTAAATTACAATTTATAGACATGGTACCTATAGTCAATATTTGTTTATTATCTATAATTCAAAATAGTATTTTTTTTTTTTTCGTTGTGTAATACCAGAGATCTATTTCTTTGAACATTGCGAATAACTTTATTATGTTTTTCAATTATCAAAACAGTCACAAATTGCCTCCAGGATTTAATTTAATGAAAACAATAACAGGAAAAAATGAGATCCCTATGATTCATACATTTTTTCTTTTATCTGGTTTATTATGAAAAAACTAATTTCATTATAGATGTTCTCACCTAATGACATTACTATAGTATATAAACTTGTGTACCTTCAAAGAGACTTTAAATAAACTTGAGTCAGCCTCATTCAATATAATTAGATTTTTTTATTGGAATTCAATTTACATTTTTCCCTTCAAATTAGTTTTATTTGTTTCTCAAAATAATATGATTTATTAAGATAATTATACATTAATTTGCTTTTGTTTTTACTTAGTTCAACAAAAAAAAATGTTCAAATGTATTTATAATCTTTAAAATTTTTCCTTATCATTGCAAAATATGATATGTAAATTATAAATTACTTTTTAATAACATAATAGCCGTAAAAAAATGGTACAGTGATTTCGTTTCATTACTTTTGAGTAGGGTTGAATTTCGTGATAATTGCATTTCGGGCACTTATTGCTTACCAGAGTGAATTTTTATATTATATTTATATTTGATGCTTGTTGTATTTTTAATTGAAAAATGATTATTTGTGTCTCGTTTTAAAATCTACTCCAATACGAAGTATTGTGTGCAATGTATTTTTACTATAAATTCAGGCTTTTGTACTTGTTAACGTTTTTTTCGCAAAATAATGAACATTTTGTAATCTTAATATACTTTAGTATATTATATTTTAATGTAATATTCAGATATATAATTTACAATATTTTTCTTCATCATCATCATTTTAATGGTCCATTTAGGACCAGCACTGCCATCAAAATCTCTCTCCATCTATCTCTCTGATACGCTGTCTCTAAAGTTTCGTTTTGGTCTATTATTAATATATATTTAGAAACTACGTCAATCCATCGGATTTTGGATCATCCTAGGGGTCTTGTTTTATTTATTTTGTCAACTATCACATTTTTAATTAGCCGTCCGCTCTCCGTTCGAACAACTCTAGCCGTTTTCTTCTAATATAAGAGAGTATTTCTGGTTTATAATATAGCCTTTTTATATTTTCATTACTTCTTCTTTCTTACATGCCAGTATTGCGAGTTAAACCCATACAATCCATACATGGTTCTTAATAGTTTTCTTTTGAACGTGATAAGTCGTCTGCTATCGTCTTTAGTTAATGACCAAATTTCACAAGCATAATATGTTATTATTGTTATTACAAGTCGAAGGTAACTATGGTACAGTAGTATCGATAGATAATAACTTAAATCTAAAAAATGTAATTCCTAAAGCAAAACAAATTATGACTAGGTAGTGTAACTTGATTTAAGATTAAATAATAAAATATAATCAAAATAAATCATAAAAAATAATTTTAGGTAGGTATATATAGGTACCTAATATGTAAATTGGTATTTCAGAAATTGAGAAGTATGTACATAAGTATACATATTGTGACGAGCAAAATTTTCAAATCATGAAAATTATTAGAAATAAGGTAATAGTTTTGCAGTAAACTTAATTAATTTAATAACACAAAAAATGTAGTATATACAATATACATTATACATAAAATACATAATTATATTATATTACTTAAATTATTTCATACTATTCAAATTATTGTTTCAATTTTTTTTTCTTTCTACAATTAATTACTTATCATTGTGAAACATTTACATTGATCGATTAATTTAAAAGTTATTTTAATTGGATTTTATTTGATCGAAAACCATTAACAACAAGCGTTTACAAAAATAAAACACATACTCTATAAAACCATTAACGTCCGTGCTCCTTTCAGGTTTGCACAAAAGTCGCTGCTGTGTTATATTTATATATATATTATAATAAAATACTAAAATGACGAATTCACGCGTACACGAAATACGAATACGTCACATACACGAACAACATTATTATCATTTATCATTGACGATGGGCCACTTTCTGTAAAAATAATTTTTCTATAACACTTTTAAAATATCCGACTTTAATGATTATCTATATTATATTTATAATAGTTAATTTTATTTATTTTTCTTTTGGCCTTTGTACAATGTCCATGCGCTTGGAGCTATACGGCGCCAGTTCGTATTACCGTGTGTGAATGGCTAACAACACTACCTAACCAGAAGAATAATGACGTAATTTACAAACGTCGTGTAACAAACCAAATTAATCCCTTCCTAATCGAAAACGCCCCGACCCTTTGTACACTATGCCACGTCGCAGATAATACGGGTGACCGAAAAAAAACACGTTCGGGAAAACACTGAAAAAGCTTGTTTTACGCAGACGGTTAGTGTTGAATGGTTTCTGGAATTCTCGGACGGCGTATTATTAGGTTCATATATAGCGCAGTATTTCGTCCGAAAACCTTTGTCGGACACTGTGTTTAGGGGGACCAACGTATCAAGTCCAATTTATATAAGTCTTCGATGCGTGATTGTCCAGTTAAATTACTCACCCAATTTTTTTTCTAAAACCTAAATTTTTATTTATATAATATGTATAGAAAATTAAATGTATTTGTTAAAAAAGTGAATGAAATAGATTTTACTTTAAAATCCTTATGACGTTTATTCTACCTGATAGTAACCACGTAATTATTGCTTATTTTATTTTTTTAAATACATAAAGTGATAGATATTTTGATAATTTACAATACGTAAATAATCGCATATAAATGTGTATTTTATTTGTAGATAATATATTACTCAGATAGTTTAGTAATAACGCACAGTAATCAGTAAAAATATCTTTGATGTAAAATAAAATATAATAATAAATAAGTTCACAACAGATTTCATTATAATTAAGAAACTATGCAATAACTGTAGATAATAACATATTGGATATTATTTTTCTAATATCGTCCACTGAATAATTTTAATTGGAGTTATTGTGCTTAAACTACATGATTTCAACATTTCATACTAATGCATACTAAACAATTTATACCTGACAGAATCTAATGTAACAAGAACTTTTATGAAAGTATTGTTTATTTTATGACGTATATCAAATTGACATAATATGATCGTGGACATTATCCATACATTACATCACATTATAATAGATCATGATAGCAGCTAGAACTATCAGTGTATACTTTAAACCTGAGATTTTAACCCTAATATAAACTACAAACAATATCAAAGAAAAAGGTAGATTTCGATTGAACGTTTTAAAATAGTAATATTAAGTTACTACTGCAATATCTAAAGGATTTTAGAAAATATTCAAGAAGAAATAATATAAAATATATAAAAAAAATAATTTGTATTCAGGCACAGGATGGTAAATTAAATCTAAAATATTGCATATTGGCATATTGCTAATGAAGGTCGTTTATAGAGAATATAATATTGGTAGTTCAAAATTAAGGTCAGTATTCAGTACTTACCTAAACATAATACTCATAAGTTAATTATTTAACCTATTTATAAGAACATTCATCATACTATTGTATAGAAACCTAATAAATGGCTAATTAATTTTTATGTAAACTATCTTTTTTTTTTTTTTAATTGCATATTATAAATTATAACAAGTTTCTATGTATTTTGAACTACACATTTATCAATTATTGAACCAACTAGTGTAGTTACAGGCCTCGAGAAATACTCAATGAAACTAGTGCACTATACTACAAAATATAATTAATAAAAAAAAAAATGTTAAGTAATAAACGAGATAATAAAATTATATATTATACTTCATTAGATATAAAAAAAAAGTGATAAATATTTTGTCGGTACTTGGTATTAATGCGAGAATATCGTTTTCACAATTTTAATTTCATCTAATTTTATCCAACGGAATAAACTATGAAATGATTTACATTTAAATACTAATTTGGTTTTCGCTAAAACAAGATAGGTACTTAAAATAATTTATTGTTATATTTATAATGAGAATTTCATAACTAGAACTATTGAACAAACATTGAAATATTAAAAAAAAAGAAAACAAGATTTAAAATAATGATATATTTATTTTATGGAGACAATTAATGTGGGATGGTACAGATGTACAATACATTGCGAGCAGATAGCTATCTGGTTTGAAACATTTGGACCCAAATTTACGCCTCAGAATATAAATCTGAAAATTAAGTCCTTTAAACCTTTTTACATTGGGTATTTCTCTTATTTTACAGGTACCATGACATTTTTGTTTGGAATTTAAAGGAAACTCATTTGAATATAGCCAACGATAAATATCAAGTGAAATTTCTTGTTACGTGTTATCTTTAGTACCATCAAATAGTTGAAACTGAATTGAAAACATGTCACTTAACCTCCAATATACTACATATAGGTAGGTATTAATTTTTATTTCTTTATATGATTGTAGAAATTTCAATAGAAAATGTATTAGTGGACTTGAATGCCGGAAACAGTGAGATAACTGCTTGAGAAGATCTTTCAACTTCATTTTCAACTAATCGAATTTTTGATTGTTTTCAAAACTGCGTGCGCGTTTAAGCATGTGTTTGTATTTTAAAGTAAAACATTCAAATGAATCTCTTTTATTCCCCCGAGATCAAGGAAAGTAACAGGAATCTACTGGGAAAAAAAGAAAGACAACAATAAAAATAATAATAAAAACAGGTCGATAACCAATCGTACATGGGCCAACTTATTTTTTTTAAATAAGCATTTCTACAGTAGCTGTTCAAGATATAAATTTAAAACGATAATAATTTACGAACTTTATATACTACATATATCATAAAACAGCTTATATAATCGCTAATGTGTAAACAACCAACTGAAAACCATTTCAAACAAAATTTAGGATATATTTTTTACAGAGAAAAAAAATATTTCACTGAAACGATAAAATCCACATATACGTGTAAATTATTAACCATAATGCGTTTGCATATAAATTCGCGTTCGTTATAAATATAAAGTGATTTTCACTAACATTAAATTTTCAACACTTTCTGTGCATTTTCGAATAATAGATATACACAATAATTATGATTGTGTTTAACTATTTGATTTTAATCGCCATACCATAACATTAATTTATTCACATCCTGTAAAATCATTTGGTTTTAAGTTATTATTGTTTTGTTTTTTTTTTTATGATTATTATGATTCATTCACTGAAAAAATTAAATTAACCACGCTAAATTATCGGTATATTCTGTTTTTTCACCGATAATAATATTATTAAATAGTAAAAATTAAAAAAATACTCGTTAACAGGATTTTAATAAACCAAACAACGCATTACGTATACTATAGGTTACACTCTTCGAGCGTGTAATACCATTCTGAACTCTGGTATTATATCATGCATAACCATATAGGTAGATACATAATATAATAAATTATATATAACGAATTAATCAATAGTATATATCACTCACTACCCAATCAAATTCAATATAGGTACTGTCAAATCATTGACTTTACCAAAATAATTGTAAACAGTGTAAATACATCTAGCATTTAATCTGAAACACTGCATCTAGTTACATACTTCGATAGGTAGGCAATCAAACAGTTAATTAAATTATGCACTAAATATTATATTGAATGATTTAACTGATATAATATTAATATAATAACACATATTATTATTTGGCACAGTCCGTTTTTCAGATTAATGAATTTTATGTACGTCAAAAAGGAAATTTTTCTTATCAGATTATCCATAAAGTTATGAAATGCATGAAACTTTTAATTTAAAATAATAAAACTATTATGTGTGGACAATAGGTAAGTTTATTACTGTACATAATAGTTCTATTCCGTGCATGGTGCATCTATATTATATCTTCGAGTAATAATAATATGACAACAAGTAATATTACCGTTACTTTATTAAAATAAATAACATAACTTAAAACAAAAAATATAAAGGTTAGGTTAATCAGAAAATAATTTAGAATAAAAATATTTAATAGCACCATAAAAAAAAATAAAAATTTCATAACTATTTTAGTACCCAAATTATTAACTTATTCTAATTTTCTACTGCAAAATACAAATAACCGTCAAAGTACGAGATTGGAGTATTTTTACTGTTTCAAAGAGTTATACCAGACATACTAAAGTAAACACATTTATTATAATACCGTCAACTGATACATTTATCACTCATAATCTAAAACAACAACATAGCACCATTTTTATGATTCTATATATTTTCATGCATGATCTTTATCGCGTAACGAAAAATACTATTTATTTAATTGTTAATATTATTTAGTTTCCATTGAAACTGTAACGATCAGAATTCTTTTTTCGTGACCAACCCAAAAACGTTATTATATTATAATAAAAGAAAAATTGAAACTAATTTAATAAATTACCTAGTGATTTAAATTATATGTAAATACAATTTACACATATACTTATTACAACATTTCTCTTGCAAGTTACTGAAAACCATGATTTATATTATACTTTTTAGTCAAACATGTGTATTATAATTATTATATTGACGTTGTAACGGTGCATTTTAATTTACGTTGAAATGTGAATACTTTTTAAGCCACATAATACATGCTATTTAAGCATGATACTTATTATTTTAGTATTTCGAGACAACGGAACTCTTCAACTTTATAAGCCTATATAATATCATGGAACTCTACTGAACGCGTACAGAATTTAATACATTTTTTAGGAAAAATAAACTAAATAAATAACATGCGTCACACGATCTACGTGCCTTCTCATAAGTCTAACTTTTTGAATAATGCAACAGTATTTTTTCCCTTTGCAGTAGTGCAAAACCCTTTTTTCATAAACATAAACACACTTGTATAAAACGTTTATATGGTTTCCCTTTGAACGTGAACAAAAAAACTATGATAATAATAATAAAAAAAAAATAGTAATAGTACACGCCTTTCGGTATTATCAATGAAAGTTAATTTACTACCGTGAAAACGGTATTACTTACTTCACATTAATAATACAATTTTTTCCAGTGTTTCATAATTTTTTTTAAATTATAATAAAACATAGTTTAAATTAAAAAGATGTATAATAGTTATTATCACTATATTTCTTTTTTAATTCTATTAAAATGTCAAATTTTAAATCGAATTTAAACTTACTCATACAAATTAGGTAGCTTGTAATTTTGTAATTAATGTTACAATGAAAATATTTCCACAAATATAGTTATAATGTATAACTATTTTTAATATTAAATGAAATAATTGGATTTTTACCTATTTTACATAATATGTATAGGTACATGCTTTCAGCTTTGTATTAATAATTTTGAAAATTTGAATATTACAAAAATTAATTTTTTTATAATAGTAATTAAATTTAAATATTCATACATACAATATGCTATAGAAGCATAAATTATTGAAAAACTAAAAATACCTTAAAGTAATAAATAATAATGATTCATGAAAAATTATTACAGACTTTTATCAAAGATTCTTATTTTATGAAGGTTAAGTGCACATTAAAAAGGTCCAAAACTCCATCCTTAATATCTCATACAAACTTTATATCTAACAATTGAACTCCCAAAATAATCCAATTAGTTTAAATAATTTTAACCACTTACATAAGCCGTTTATAATTATTTTATTATTTATTCATTTCTAAACGAATAACACTTATGATAATGAAAACTGTTGGCTTATATTGACGGTTTTCGAGATAAATTATTGTTAAAAATATAAAAATGATGTGATATCAATAACAAATTAGTACACTATGAAAACCTAAAATAGTAATTTAAAGAGTTGACTGATTTAACTATAGAATTACAAAGAACCTATTTAACTTTAAAATACTTTCGAAAAGATATAATTTTTAAACAATTATTGGTATTCTATACAACGAAAAATTGTACCTACTTAAAAAAAATCTATGTGATTCAAATTTCAAACGTTAACCCACAAGTTTAGTTTTTCAATATTTTTCCAACTGATAACACATGATTGAACTATTAAAATATTCATATCATTTTTTTAATTGTTTATTCATTAAGCCATATTATAATGTGCTTTTAGATATAATGATAAATAAGTATGCCTATGCGACTATGCTATATGATTTGCATTAATGTAATATTACAGTACCTAATACAACGCTGCAATTGAAACAATAAAAACCAAAAAAAAAAAAAGAAAATTTAAACGTTATCACAATTTACAATTAATATATATAATTGGAAAAATGATGAACGAAAGACAATAATTATTGTAGATATTGTCGGATATCATCTTAATATGACGATTAGTACAAAAACTTTTTATAAAGTTTTGTGATATATCAAATTCGTAATGTTACTTGAGTTATTACATAATATTCGGACTACCGAGATAATCTTCATAATTTTTAAGAATATTTCATATCTTATGACAAAAATAATAATAATAAAACAAAACAAAAACTAGTTATTTATATTTTGTGTTTTACTACCTATAGGCTATAACATATTTTTATCTATATGATATATTACTATGTGGGTTGTTCAGAGATATGCATATAACGCGTATCGCAATGATCGTGAGCTGTGACTTATTTTTGACGTGTGGCTATGGATATTTTAAAACGCGCATTCTGCGAAATAATATCGAAGAAAATCGTATTTATGTACAGACGTTTTTGATGATACAGCACGTGTGAGTGTGTTCATAATTTACGACGTGTATCCCGTGTCTGAGTAGTCCCCGGTGACCGGATTTTTCGGTTCAATAATCCTAAGATTCTCGATAATTTATAAACATAGTTTCCGATGGACGTCTATTGTATAAGCGTAAGTATCTACCTTTTTTCCAATCAATAGCGCACTGCATCCGCTGTTTTCGTTTGTATTACTTATATTTTATCTGTACGATGTAATATTATTTGATTGTTAAAAATCGTATAATTTTTTGGCCCCGACTGCAATCGATGGCTATTATACGATTGTTTTTAATTTCTCTATAAGTATTCGCGTGTATAAAACCCAATATCACAAAACCTTAACCTATCTAAATAGACAAATATACCTTTATCGGGACCCAGATGTACCAAACTTTCCAACTTGAACGTTAAGTGAGATCAAAATCAATTCTGGTTTTGGTTCTGTTCACTGTTGTAGTCTATGAAGCAAACAAATTTATATTTCGGAGATTTCAGGAAAATGTTGATCAGCAAAACAGCAATAGCTTCATTACTCTAGCACCCACCATATTATTTCCATTTAATCTCTTCGTGTCCTTAGGTTTCTAGATCAGCCAGTGCAGGACTTCTAGACTTGTTGTTGCTGGCAGTGCTTGAATTTGGGGTGGACGTGGGGGGATAGAGTTCGCCTTGTTTTTTATTTTTTTATTTAGCATACCTCTTCTATTTATTTGTAACGGAACGCTGGAAACGTAACATTTGCTGTAGTGAATTTTTTAATCATCAATTTTTTGTGATGCAAAATATACTTATAACCTATAACCTATAGCCATAATAGTTGTACATGTATTTGTATCGACTATGAGAAAAAAAATTGATTAATAATAATGGGTAATTAATATAATCAATCGTTAGGCTGCGGCGACCACACCTAGACCTTTTTTTCTATGCGACCGCTGCGATCCTAGGTATTGCGATAGGGAATCTATAAAAAAAAATATTCATAGCTTGGTGTTTATAAATAATTAACTTAACTCGTATAATAGACAATTATTATACGTTACAATTTTATAAACACTACCAAAAAAAAAAATTTACGTATTCGTAATGTGTACAATTATGTTTCGAACAGATTCGTATGTCATTCAACGACATCGCAGCCACCGAATAATCGGATCAGAATCGAATCGCACGCGTTGTCAGATCATTACAGTGGCACACAATACGGACATCTCAAACGAGAGCGATAAACCCGTAACGCGGAACTCTGACAAGTCACTGGAGAACTTTGCCATCTGCTCACTAGATCCGACGTACGCGCAACTCGTCATATCTGCGGAACATAACTCGCCGTAGCTCTGTGCGTGTCGACAATAACGATGACGCACAGGGAAACGGAGTTTTTACGAATATACGTTCTGTTTGGGAAACATGCTTGAACACTTACGATTTATGAATAACGTATTCCTACGAATGACTGTTTATCCAGAGTAGATACCAGATGCCTTCCTTAATCGCGCAAGTCTGCCCGGGGTGGGTCTTGCTACGACGGAGGATAGACAGTGAATGTCAATGCTGGTCGTTTCGCCGGGCCTTTTATACCCGATTCATTAGCGATTACACAAGACCGGTATCATGTTCTGTGACAGATAACAAGAAACCGTAGAAACCTCAATAGTGCAATCGCCGATAAACGAACAATTTAAATAAAAGTTATTATAACAATAAAATAATTATAATAATAATAAAAATAGTAATATTAATAATAATAATACAATTAGGAATAAGATTAAAAATGATAATAATAAAAAGGAAAAGAAGAATCTAGAACCTTATCCGCGTATTTTACGTCATACTTATATCTTCAACCACGATTTGTGCCATAAAAGCGTTTCTCGACGACGTTTGTATCGCACAATACTGTATTCATGTACATGGGTATATTGGTGTATATGTATATGTAATAATACACGATAAATTTTTTGTAGGTGTATTGATGAGTTATTATAATAACATGTTATATATCTTTATAAATCGTAATTTAAATTAAAATGTCATTGGATCATGCGTAATAAATAAATAAGTGTTTCTTTATTTTAAAATATTGTTATATATAACTTTAATGATTTTTGGGTATTACGAGTGGCTGAAGGTGATGTGGGGAACTTTGCTCCGCAGTTCCGCTCAGTGATGTGATATTGAATTTTGTATGGAACGCTCGTTCATCCAACATCCACTGAGTCTTTAGTTTTTTTCCAAATCAAGCATTGAAGCAGCTCGATCTGACAGGACAATATAATATGCAAGAAATGTTAAAGTGGATACTATTATGACAGTATTTGAAATAATTCTAATTGTATATAATGTTTTTTTTTAATCCCCAGGTATCTGTGGATGGAGACTTTTTTTTATTTAATGATTATTCGTTTTTATTTTTTACCGGTAAAATTTGAAAATCTCTCACTCGACCAACAATTGTAACGTATCAGTTTCAATAATAGGCAGTGCACAAGTGCAGTAGTATTCATTTTTTACAAATGTGATTTATGCATGCCACGTGGTATGTATTTTTTTTTTTTTTTTTGGTAAATTCGGTTAGCTTAATAACGCCGTTATTTACAAATCAATTACATGATGAGGATTTGTTGCCATATATATACGTTAAAATAATGATTAAATTAACCCGTAGTCGAATAAAAGTAGACATATTATAATTTATTCTTCGTTATACGTGTGTTATTAGGTAAATTAAAAAAAAATCCTACGATTTCAAATAAAAATATATGTGTAATAGTAAATAGTAATCGAGTAATATGGATTCAATTACCGAGGTACGAGTACAGTGTTTACTTCTGTCCGTCACGATAAATGTTTACGGGATTTACCGTCTGCGTCTAAACGTAAAACGATGTAATTTTAAACCAACACCATATAATAATATTATACCTACTACTATATCGATAGTACTGAATTAACATACAGTAACTGGCGTTGTATACAAAATACGATGCGTTTCCATTCGTCTTTTGTGTATAAACAAGGGCTACGGTCGATTTGCTGTTATTGAAATCATGGAATATCGTCTGTATATTATAAATTATAATAGGCATCTAATGGTGAACGGTAACCCTTCAACGCATTAAACTGAAGGAAAAAAATGTGTAAATTGACGTTGCTGTTTTGTATTTTGGAATTCGATGGACTGTTTTTTATCGCAATATAACCGTAAATGAAATAAAAGTGTAGAAGCTTTATAGTGAGAAAAATGTTAATCACGACCAGACTATAATTTTAAAATATATTCTAAATATTATTTACAACATTGATGGTTATAATTGTAAAACTAATGTAACATAATGTAAAATACTCTAATAGTTGTAAATAATAATTATAATACAATGTAGCTAATGGCCTTTGATACCGAGCTGTAATATTAAAGATCAATAAATAAAAATAATATGATATATACGAGTAGATAGATTTATACATAGATGGTAATCGATATAAAATCATTTTTACTTATTAATTTGATTGTTTCAAGAATTATTTTCGTTTTAATAATCTCTTTTAAATTCATTAATTTCAAATAAAAAATCGAATACACAATAGGTTGGTGATTGTCGAAGGTGATGATGATGATAAAAGAAACAGGAGAAAATATTGAGAGAAGCGTAATTTAAATCGACTACTTTTGCAATTTTATAACTGAGAGCTCATCCAGTTTAGTTGAGTCTTGAGTGAAATTTTTTAAATTAGCCTTAATTCTAAATATCTTAGAACGATATTCTGATGTCATTGTAGAATGCTTATTTTGCATGAATTCGAGAGCTTTAATATCTAATATCTAATATAAGAAATGTATTTTGTATTGTCTGCAGATATTTAAGTTTTGTTTGAGATTCGGTAACCAACATTAAACATGAATATGGTAAAAGTGGTCTATTATTTATGTGAATTTTAGTACCTAACAAGTAGTGAGCACTTAATTTGTAGCGTTGAACTATGGTTTGTTAGACAGTTTATTATTTGCAGTACACCTATTGAGGTGATCTTGTTTAGGTTGTAGGTTTGTGAAGGAAAAAAATGATGACACCAATGGTTAAACTGTTTCAAAACATTCCGAGGCTTAATACCTTTTTATTTAATTTCCTGAAGGTGTTTATACAAATGTACATTTTGTTTAATTTTCCAATAAATATTTACGATTTGTTTCAAAAATATAGATTCTATGAACATAAAATTCATTAGTCATATACCTACCATAGTTCAGTGCTAATATTAATAAAATCATAGCCAGGACATTTGATACTTTGGTCTATACAAGACTACAGATCGACGAGTTGGTTTCTACTGGAATAAAAATTGATTATATTCTTTTATATTTGTATAATTTTAAAAAGAAAACTTGAGTGTAATATATTAGCTTACTTATATTTTTTTATATACTTATTTTTTGAACTGGTAATTTTTTACTAAACCGCCTGTCATCGAAAAGAATGTATAGTAGAATTTTTTTTTTTTTACTAAGCTATTTAAATTTTTTATTTTTCAAAACATTTTCAATTACTAACTAGCCTAAATCTTTGAATACACAGTACTATACATACACACATTTACTGTATGTTATTAATGGCCGTTTTAGAATAAAATAAAGATCTAAATCCTAAGTAGTTGTGTGTTTAAAGCCTTTAGTTTTTATTTTAAATGTAAACTTCAAGTTAATTTCCTGTAAATCATTAAAACAAAGTGTTTCACTTATTTGCAAGTGAAATGAATAATGATTATGGGTACCACATTTAAGTTAATGGAGTATATAGCTGAGATTTGAAACCTAAAAATTATTTATAATATACGTAACATTAATTTCATTAAATTTTCATAGTTTTTTTTAAATACAATGAAAAATGTATTTTAATTTCTTTGGTTATTTTCCATCAATCATCATCCTGCATCCAATATCCATATGTTTTAACCCAACATATTATATCTACTAAATTATGATCTATTTTATAAGCAACATTAATTTCAATTTAAGTAGTTAGTATATATTTTGAAAAGATTCATATAAAAACTATAAAAGGTGAAATATTACTAAAAAGTACGATATAATACAAACTATATTATGTCTGAGTGTCTAACTTATGTAATGAGTTAAAAGATGTTGAGAGAATACAATTTTTTTCACTTGTTTGATTAACAATTAAACCTAAAACTATAAAAATCTAGATACAATTTTTTTTATTATTATTATTAGTGAAGTTATAATATATATAAAATATTTTTTACACTTCCAACCAGCTATTGTCTAAGACTAATCTTATCATTAGTTCTAATTTCAAATTATTTAATTATATTTTTATATTATATTGACAGTTTATATATTTAGCAGTTTATTTCGCTAAAAAATGATTTATTGGCATTAAAAGAGTAAAATACAATATGTTTAAAAAAAATTGTATGTTTATGTTTCAATATTATTGTAAAATGAAAATATTATTATTTAGTATTTACCATAAGAGATTATACGAAAATTATAAATGGCAAATTTTGTTAAAAATTTAATAAATATTTGGATACTAGCTTAATTGTTGTTGATTAAAATTTGAATAATATGTAAAGTTTCATCTGGAGCTACTTTCCAAAATGATACAACGCATTTTTATCAATTCACAGTCTAATACTTATAATACTAATTTACAAAACTTTAAAATATTTTCTGAATTATTAGTCTTTGAAAAGTAAACAGCTGTTTTTATAAATCTGTTTCGTAAGTTGTTTCCAAACTTTGAAACAGTACAAATATATTCAAAATTCAAAAATTTTCTTATACCATTAGGTACACTACCTATCGTAAAAAAAGTTTATTTGAATTACTTCAAGCGATCAATGAAAACTTTTATTTCATTTTTTTTAATTATGATAAATTCCCATTAAACACTAAAATAAATACTCAAACATTAATTTTCATTTAATTTATGCATACGTAAAATTATTTATTTAATACAATATGATTGGGAAAAGTCCAATTAAAAGAAAAAAAGTTATTACATTAAAAGTAGTAAACTATTTTTAAAATATATTTATGGTAAGATAATAAAAACAAAATTAATAAATTTAGATAATTTAGTACATGATTCTAATATAATAAAATATATGGTTAAATATTTGTAATGTTTGAGTAACTAATGGTAAATTATATTCAGAGTTAGAAATGAATTTAGATTTGTTACATAGACATTTATGGATAACCAAATCAATTTTTAATACTTTTAATGTCGTCATTAATAACTGTATGATATTCTCATAATGTTCTTAAAACGAATTTCTTATTATATTGTAAATATGCAATATTCTATAATTAGATTTTACATTTAAAAGAACTTTATAATTATAACGTTATAATATTAGTTTGTATACCTATAGGCTATAGTTGTATACATTTTTAGTTATTGGTTCAAACATTTTATTACTTACCAAAAATTATCAAATAATAAACCGAAAGCAATAGTCTATCAACTCAAATAATACCTAAGTACTTTTACTTAACTTTACTTTTATCTTGACAGTATTTCTCTTGGTTCATTATTCATATTATACAAATATAACTTGAACCCCGCTAGCATTTTAACTTTTAGTATGTCGCGCAATTATGTTTAATAACAAATATTAACTGAAATCTTTATATAATATATACATATATAATTTTTCCGTATGTATGTAAGTGAATTCCTTTTAAACGGCTGGACCGATTTTGATGATGTTTTTTGTGTTTTGCGGTCCCTGAATGATATAGGTTCACGATTAGACAAGGTAGACGGCACTGAAATATAAAAATAAAAATGTAAATGCTTAATATATAAAATTATTCATTTAAATAAATAAAAATATATTTTTAATAATGGTTTATTGTACCAATAGTTATATAATTATACAGTTAGTGATTCTCTTGTTAATGAACGTCTCTCAAAAGTGGATACATTCCCAAAAGTAGACACTTTTTAATTCACCAGAAAAAAACAAATGTACACAATTGGGTTTATAACTTATTATTAATAAATAATAAATACGTATAAATAATATTTAACTTTTTATAAATTATATAATAAATACATAAATGTAATAAATAATACTGATTTTAGGATATATTATACTTCTCGTATAACCAATATATTTTTATATGTACATATTATGTAAATATAGTTTATGATTTATCTTAATACTTAACATTTTGTAATTCCTCACAAACTTCCACTATATAGAAATATCTCGATAGTGCGTGGACAACTCTTTTATAGTGGACATTTTTTAATTCCCATAACTTCCCACACAATAAATGTTTCACTTCATTTGCAATTAAACTAAAACGTATACTTTTAAGTACTATGATAATTAATTAAAAATGTAATTAAATTGTTTATTTCTAAGACTTATTATTGAAAATTTGGTGTTAAATTAAAAACAAGTGAAATACACAAATTTAGTAGGTCACTAAAATAAATTATTCACTTCATTTTGGTTCATTAAAAAAAAAATACATTCTATAAAAATCATAATTATTTCTCTAATCTAAAGTGGTAAGTATTGCATAATAATTATTATTGATCTTTTTTATTTGCCTTTTATAGTTTTAAAATTATATATTTATTAAAAAAAAAGTCGAAAATATCGAACTTTCCTCGCAATTAACGAACGACTATTAAAACCATAATATAGTGGTGTTTTAATTTATATGTTTCGGTGATAAATATCTTATAGTACTCGCTGGATCGTTATATAACAATGCCAAATAATTTTATACTCCATAAAAAAATACATTCACACTACCCAGTGGTATTTCTATTCTATTTAGGGAATTATTTTTGAATAAATCGCTTGAAATAGTTTTCCCTTATTTATGTTATATATTCAAATACTTTTAATAATATCTATTTTTTATTTATCAATTTTCAGTTTACTATTAAAATGTATTAAAAAGTTTGCTAATTTTAAAATAAGAAGAGTTATTTATTTGCGATTTTTCTACTGCACGAATAATGTTAATGGACTATGTATAATTAGGCTTTTTCTAGTTAAAACAATACATTTTTACTCTTTGTTGATTTATTAAAAAAGTTTTCCAACTTAATATAAATCCGCTAGGGCCAAGTACAACTTTAAATGAAAAGTGTTAAAATAAATTAATACCTATTGTGTTTAATATATTCGTATGCAATTATAATTGTAGAATTATGTATCAAACACGGCAATTTACATACACGTATGTATATATATACACTGTAGGTAGTTTGATAATAATTGTGTTATATAACTGCATTGAATAGGTAGCTTTATTGATCACTGATGTGTACATATGAATTGAAACTCGTGGAGGCCGAAATAACAATATTTAGAAACTATGTCAACATTAGAGAAATTGTTTCCATCATAATTATCTTAAAATGTGTACTGTCAAAACAGTAACAGTATGCACTACCTATGCACAGAACAAATGTCAATAACCTACAAGTGAATAAACGTATTTGACAAATATATTTTAAAACGTCAATTAATTATTATCGGTGTCCTTAATTAATTTTTAAAAACCGTGTTACATATAAGATTACAGTATTTGTGGGTATTTCCCAACATCACTAAACTTTTGAACGTCAAATCAAATATTTCAAGTATTATTAAAAGTTCAAAAAACGTATATCGTATTATTGTGCTTCGTACAAGAAATATTTGTAAATAACATAAATTTAAGAAGACACTATCACGGAAAATAAAACGTACATAACGCTCCAGAGATGACGTTGTTGAGATCGCTGCCGTCGGAGCAAGCCGTAATCACAACCTCTAAAAGTAATTTTACAGTTAAAACACTTATAACTATATTTGTAGACAATAATATTTTATCGATCCTCATAGGCGTTTTTATTTTAATCTCAATGAATAGTTCAATACGGCTTATACAGTATACAATTTTTTTTTATTTTACTGTTTTAAATCATCGTAACTTTTTTTTCTAATTAATATTTTTAAAACACGTATGAGATTAACTCTTAAATATTATCTTTTATTAATTTTTAGATTTAATTGAATTTGTATCTTTCGCTAAAACGTTAATAAATGATTTGTAAACCAAAGTTTAAGCAATATAAATATAGTAGAGCCTCGATAGTCCGGACCCCCGATACCCCCGAATCTGATGAACGCGGTAATCCGGACGATGCTCGGTCTGAATTCGTCTGGACTATCGAGGCTCTACTGTAGTAACTAAAGGTAAAATATACAAGTTTCTGAGACGTATGAGTGTACTTAAATACTTAAAAAATATTTATCAGTGATTAGATTAGATACTTAGAATAATTAAAAACATTTGAACCGATTTAATTTTTTTAACCACAAAATATTTTATTCTTGTATTTATTGTTCAAAATACATTTTCATAGTTTTAAATGATGTTTGAAATTATCACATGAGTATAGAGTATCATATGTTTTTCATACAATTATGGTAATACGGAATCTTCGATAAGTTAGGTACTATTACAGCACTGGTGCATCTATTTTTCCGTCTCGGCCAAACTTTTCCCGGACCTTAAAGATTTATTAAATATCGTTTGTATCACTTTTTTTAATGAAAAAATATTATTTATGCAACCAATCATAATTCAATTTAAGATCTGGAATATGGTCGGTGATATTTTATATTATTTATTAAGCAAATGTTCAAAAACGACTTTTTGTTGTAAAATGTATTTGACCCAATTATTTAAGTATTTAAATAATTTTACTTAAGCACGTGCATTATAATGGTGCTTTTCTTAATTAACGGCATGTGAATGTTTTTAAAAAGGTTAATTTGATTTGGTACTATTTAAGCAGCGTATAAAAATTAACAGCGTAATTTATTATATAGATGATGTACAAGATTTTAATTTATTTTATTCATATAGAAGGGTTTTTATGACATCACATACCAAATCCATCAGTTTCGATAAATTAATATTCTAGAGTTTTACGTTAATATTGAAAATAAAACTTCTTCAAAGGAATTTCATATTTGAGTTACCATGCATGTGCGTGTTCTGTAAAAGTGGTAGTATGCAGTGTCTCTCACAGTTTCACTAGAATTGCATTATTTGAATATAATAGGTATTTACACAACAATCATCACAGAAAGACTTTCGTGGACCACTATAAATAATGTTTTCTATTATACACGATAAACAAGTAAGCCTAGAATTTCACCGCAAAACATTTCTACTTGACTGAACAATTATTATAATTAATAATAATTTTATTTTAGTTATAAGAAAAAAAAGATCCTTTGCTGAAATCCAGATAAATCTCTTGCTTTTATATATTATCAGTGTAATACTGAACTTGAAAATTGAAAATTGGAATTTTATGAATTTTATCAAAAACGCGAAAACAATAAAACTATTTTGTAACTAAAAATGCAAGCCTAAGATTTGAAAATTGAATACATAGTTTATAATAAGTTTCTCAGTTTATATTAAAAAAAAATATCTCCTGGAAAGTCAAATTATTTATTTATGAGCGTTTGAAGTTCAAATTTGTAAGACATTGCATTCGCCGTAAAATAACCATTACTCTTCAAAACATGTTTTGTTATTTTATTATAATTCAAAAACGAATTACCGTAGATGCTTGGCATTTTCACCAAATGTCCATAGTCACAAATCACAATATTTAGTTTCCAAGACGGCTATTATCGATATCTGTATCAGTCTGTACTTAGCAAAATGTCCGATTGAGTTTTGGTATTCTTGGAATTACTACTAACTCAGATATACACAAACAAGTATAGGTAATAGGTAATAATATCAATTGTACCAAAATGAGTCGTTAATTACTAGCAAATAAGTTAAGAACTAATATAAAATATATTTTTATTATAATAATAAATAAATATTAATAATAAAGTAAATGCAATGTTTTCGGAAAAAATTAAATCAACCTACCATAATACTAATAGTAAAATAAATTTTAATGATAATGACATAAAACTTATTATAAAATTTACCTACTTGATATATTATTAAATTAAATTTTAACACAATATCCATTACATTGACTCTTTCTAGGGTAATATTTTTTTTATATATTTATTCATTTATAATAAAAATCAATTCAAAGAAAGTTCAGAAAAAAAATAGGTGATTTGTTTTAAAATAAACACATTAATTAAGATATCATCTGAAAATAGTTTTCATTCAGAAAAAAAAAATAATATTAATATATGTTGTCGAATCCAAAAACTATTATTGTGCGAACTTTGTGGAGCACATCATAATTCATATTGTCATAATACCACCTACAATGTCCTGTGAATAGTAGAATAAAATAATATGCTAAATATTATATTATAAATTTCAGTAATATACATATTTGTTTTTTTTACACATTAGTCAGTGGTGGTCAAATTATTTTGTTTGGAGAGGGGGGGCTGATTTTTGAATATACACATTTAATCATTATTATATATATTATACACTTATGCTTAATATCGATTTTTTCAATTAAGGTAAATAATTTGTACTTTATTTATAACAAGTAAGGAGTATGTTCTTATTGAATATTCACGGTCATGGAGCGGAGTAATTACCATATATTTTGTATAAGCAACTAAATTAATAAAGCCTTACTCCTCGACTGAGTCTAGAATCTAGATAATAATAATATACGCTCATAGTTGTTTTAAGAAAAAAATAAAATAAAATTTAATACATAAACATATATATTTACATGTATTTGAATACAGTACAATATACATGAATTTTATTTAATTATTATAAATATTAAAGAAAAAAGTCATGGGTCGGATTTATCCCCCTCATCCCTCCCGTTTTACAACCACTGTTACACATAATAAAATTCCTGCTAATGAAGTATTGAAGTATGCACTTAAAATATGTCGAAAAAAAATCCACTTACTATAACGTGAGAGGTTGTTATAAACTTCTAACATATTGCTAAAAAACAGCAAAATTTGTTCTCGGCCAAGAATTTTCATTTTAACGCTTACCTATTATGACATGTTTTAACGTTTACTGTGTTCACGGTTGGATGGAGTGATGTATCAGGATATTATGATATTATGTTTATAGATAAAAATGTGATGGACATTTTTCGCGAAAAAAAAACGTTTATAAATATTCATATCGACGAGAGACGTATGGAAAAAGGAACACTGTCGTCTAACTGAGATGTTTGATATTTGATTATAGTTATTGTATAATATATGCTTTAGTGTATATTATTATTTATTATTATTGAACATTTGAATAAATTCATAATGTGACTGTAAGTTGATTGTGTGGATAAATTATTTCTAGTAATCAAAATACGTTGATTGTTTATGTGATCTATTTTATAACTTATTAGGTAACTAAACTAAACCAATTACCGATTTCTAATGCCGTATTATAATGAATGTGAATATATTATTTTGTACCCCCATTTATTAGATTTGCTTGCTGTTACTATTATAAAAGCTATGACGATGGTCCAGGGAATTCTATTAAAACATCGATAGATAAAAAAACTCATAAACCAAAAATAGCCCATCTAAAATATACATAAAATTAACCAATTTTTGATTAAATAAACTGTAAAAATGTCGTTTATTTTATTTCATATGAAAAAATAATGTGTGTAATACTGTGTATGCATAAGTATAATTTATCTACTCATTGAATTATTGTAAAAAAAATATACCAAAACATACTTACATTAATAGATTTAAAATTATTTAATACATTCTTAAATAACTAGGTAACATATTATAATATTGTATTTTTTTTTATTATTGTATAATTGTATAATACTCTATTGGTTTTTTTCGGAAAAGTGATAGTTTAATTAATATGTTAGACTCTGCCAATTTTTTTATTGTAGTTATTACTTTTATTTTTGGAACTATTTTAGGGTTGTTTACGCGTGGTCGATATATGGACTGCCTTTTGACTTCCTGTAGAAACAGTATTAGTAAATAAATCATCCATGTCAAGGAAAACCTACTTCCGCTGTATTATGAGAAAGCCAAATATAATTTTTTTAAGCAGAATTTAATACAATATATTAAATAACGAATTCAAAAATAATATAAAATTTTAAAAAATAGATATACAGTATATTATTGTACTACACTAATAAAAGTAAATAACATTGATATTAAATAATAACAAAATTAAATATTTATGACATTTATTCAAATCATTTGAATTTATTAAAGTTTGATGCATATCTTAGGACTTTTTCAACTTTAAAGTAGAAATAATAACATTATTACACAAAATAAATAAAATTAGCAAACATCTTATAACGTTGACTTAAAAAATATTTTTAATTAAAATTCATAATATACCTCAATACAGATAAAAACACTGCTATTCAGTTCACTGTGTATTTCTTGACCAAAATCAACAATTATATACAATCAAAATAAAACGCATAAACTAGAATTTTAATATTTTATCACATTTCAAAGTGGTCAATTATGACTTAATGAGATTATAATAATACACCAAATAAATTTAAGATTAAAACGATTAAACTAAAAATCAAATCTAGTTAGTAGATGTCCTGAATATATAATATACAAAATAATTAGAATTCTCTATTTAAAACTCAATAAACTATATCGTGTTATAGTGATAGTTTTATGAAAACCTAATCGGCAGTTTAAGAATTTATGTTTAAAAATACACAATAAATCGTGTTTTATTAATTTGTTATTTTAAAAATGTACCTACAAGACCCGTTACACGTAAACATTTTAAAGTAACTACGCAATCCGAGGTAAGGGATTGGTGTAAGAGATATCAAATATTTTGAACCAATTTAATATTATAATTTATTTTTATCAGACTGATGGGATTTATTGGAAAATAGTAGAATTGACAGATTCACCGAAATTAAAAAAATATATTAATAAAGCGTCTAGTGAATTATTTTTTGTACTTGAAATTCTACGAATAATGTAAGTACAGTCGATTCCGCATAATAGAGACACCGGTTAATAAGGACAACCGCTTAGGGACAATTCTTAAATTACAAAAACAAATGTATACTTGTAGACTCAGTCTACATTAAATGTAGAGTAAACGTTCACCGCTTATCTGGGCCAAGAATCCGGATATTGGGACATTTTTATTGAGTATATTAATAGATCAATAGTTTGACAATCGCGACAGTCTTGCATAATCGATTATTAGATTAAATTTTATCTTATTGTATGTTAAAATGTGATATACATGATAATGTAATATCATGTTTTTCTTTTGCACTATCAATTAATTTCTATAATAATTTGTAATTTGTAATATTAAAAAAAAAAATCAGTTTCTCAACAAATTTATATGTCTGTTTTTATATTTCGGATTATTGGGACAACCGTTTATTGGGACAAAATAACACACAACCGATGTATCCCATTAAAACGAAATCGACTGTATAATATATTTTTGATTCATAAAATAGGAAGTGTGTAATTTTTTTATTGTTTGTAATTTTAGAAGATTAGTATTAAATAAAAAAAGCGGGTAAGTGAGTATCGCTCTGCTATTACATTAGGGGGTGGGGTGGACCTCGGACTAAGGTAGGTTAAATTTGAATGCAATGATAGGTATCATTGTATACGAAAAACGATTCTGAACGGATATGATTTGTCAGTCTGGGATATATTATATTTAAATATTGTCATATATTCTATTTTGAAACAAATTCAGAAATTCAAACATTTAATTAAAAGCTTCAAGATCTTACGTTTGATAATTTTTTAAAAATAACAAAAATCGAAAATTATTTATTAGTAAAACGTAATTTTACACGTGTATGTTTGATTTTAAATTAAAATTAAAACTTTAAACACTCGTAAAATTTTTTAAATTGAATAATCCTCAAACATTTTTATAATTATTCTAAGCTTAAACTTATGGACAACATAGTATTAAATTTTCAAATCTTAGCTTTTGATAGTAAAATATTTATAAATTTTTAAATACCAAATAGTGAAAAATATTCATGATTTTGACGAATTTTTGTCAATATTTGAACTTCAAATGCTAATAAAAAAAAATTGTGCCTATGTATTTTTATAATTTTTGAATGAGAGTTAGAACAAGTTATGTGGACCCTTCAATTAAATTTTCAAGTAATTTGTCCCAACTAAATTTTTTTTATCAACATTTATAAAAAAAAAATAAAAAAAAATTGATTATTTCAAATGCCTATAAATAGCTCAAAAAAAGTCAAAATGTTTTGAAAATCAAATCACGTAAAGAAAATGGCAATCTAAATAACTGGTAAAATTTTCAAGTATTTACGACTTATACTGTTTGAATAACAACAAATACCAAAAATCGTTTGAGGCTAGACCGTTATTTAACGCGGTTTTGTAAAAATTTAAATTTCAAACACTCATAAAAAATTTTTGTCTGAATCTGGTAGAGTTTTTTTTACAGATATTTGAAGAAAAATGTATGAAGAACCTTTTACCAAATTTTCAAAACTTAGTTATAAAAGAAAAAAATTTTACGATTTTTCAACCACAAAATTACTTGCAAATTTTCGCAATTTTGACATATTTCGTATAAATTCGAACTTTAAGAACTTATAAAAAAAAATTGTGACTAACGATTTCGGATTTTTTTTTATCACTTTAAGAACAACTTATAAGAAACCTTGTATTAAATTTTCAAGATTTTCTGGCCACCCAAAAATTTTTTATAGGCATTTAAAAAAAAAATACTTAGAAAAATTAAAAATTTCAATTGCCTATAAATAGCTTAAAAAAAGTCAAAATTCTTTGAAAATTTAACTGTGTATGGAGAACGCTAATATAAACATTTGGTGAAAATTTCAAGTATTTACATCGATTAGTTTTTGAGTGATAGCAAAATAAAAATTTGATTTTGACGAAAACTGGTTGTGCGTAAAAAATCCCGTTTTTTCCGTCATTTGTTTAAGGTTTTTCCCGACTCATTTAAAAAATATTGAAAAATTTTAACTTTTGACCCCCCAAAGTACCAACTAGATCCGATTTCCTTTTAAAAGAGGGGCTGAAGTTGAAAATCGAAGCATTTTTACTGCCCCAAATGTTGTCGACAGACACAAAAAAAAAACAAAAAAAAAAAAACACACATCATTGTAAAATCAATACATTCATCACTCCGTTCAGAATCTAAAACAATCAGTTTACAGATACACAAGCGCATACATAATAATATTAACATATCGAATGCTATTCGCTTATGTTGTGCTCAGTAAAGTATAAACCATGAAATTTAATTTTAAACATTATACATGTATTTATGTGCATAAATTGTTTATAGTCTTTCAGACAGGCGACTTTATTGAATTGAGAGCCCACTTGGGACACCAATTAGACTTTTTGGATAGTTTCTACGGTAAATATTATAATTTAGTGAAAATAATCGAGTACCTCTATAAAGGCCGTGTAATTTAAAATTAAACACATCTATTTCTATGATATTCTATGATATACTTAATTATACTTAATTACGATATCTGCTACGTATTACGTTTACAACAGAGCTAGTTTTCCGATTTTCACATTCTAAACTATATCACAAAAAAAACTAAAAAAATATATATTTTAAAAACATTTTTTTTTAAATTAATTTAATTTTTTACATTAAATATGATAAAATCAACAAATTATAACCACATTGTTCTTACTTATTTAGTCTTATTTAGTTATAAATATAATATAATATGATGAGATTTTATATAAATTATAATTTTAATATTAAAATACATTCAAAAATAGCTAAAATTTTCACCCTTTGGTGGTAATTAACGCTCAAATGAAAATGTAATGTGATAAAAAAAAAGTATTTATTATAAATTGAGTGATAACATAATTGCTCCATTTTAATAGTACCTATTCTATTTGCTATAACATTGCGTGATAATAATATGTTCTGTAGGTAACTTATAAGATAAAACAATATTGATATTAACAATCAAGGTTTTAAAATGGATAAAATATAATAGTAATATTGTTTGAAATTATATTAAAATCATAATATGTTATAATATTATGTTACATATTATTATTATATGGACATATGGTTTTGGTATACTTATAAATTTATAATATATTAGAAATTTGAGCTCGAGTGACAGACGTGCTAATAAAATGTAGGGAATTCTTATAGGTGACAGAACGAACAACTGGCACGTTCGGTCACTTATAGGTACATGTAAATTACAATTACCTTCACACTAAGGGGCACCATTCTCCGGTCCTAGAAGGATCAAATCTCTGAATATTGGGAATGTTATTTATAGATGTTTCAAAATGTTTCACGTTTTTAATGAAAATATTGAAATTTTCTTGTCATTTAAACAACAAGTAGGTTCATATTATGTTTATATAATATAATAATAATTTATTCAAAACGAATAAAACGGACAATTGACAATAGTACAGCTAGTTAGATTATAAAATGTTAAATGTTAAACATATGCAAGGTAAGTATAAAATTAATTAGAATAATAATATAAATCAAAATAAAATTTAATATACTCTAATATTACATAGGTAGTATTAATTTATTGTATAAATCATACTTAATGGAGAAAAGAAGAAATTGATATCAGTAGAAACAATTAGAAAGTTTTTTACACAGGGACAGGCTCTTGGGATGGGTTAATGTTCGGAGTATGAACAATAGTCAGTATCTATGTCTTAATATTGTACATAAACTCTTCGTCCCCGACAAAAAATATAATAAGTCAAGAAAATACCAAATGTTTTCGTTGTAATATACTTTACAGCCGTCTGCAAGTTCAAATGCGATTTGCATAATGAAGAATTATTCTCGAAATCATCATAAAAAACAATACGTCCATAAAAATATAGATGATAATTCGTACAAAAATTGACGCATTTATCAGACGCAATATTGATGTGTAAAGTTATATATTGGTGTACTATTATTATTAATATTTAAGCACAGACAGAATAATTAGTACCACACGTTGGGTCGTCGAACAGATTTCGTAAATAAAAACCTTCATAAAATACAAATGAAATGTCATTTAAAAAAATAAGAACTTAGGCCAGGAACAAAATTAATTATTCCCACGACCTATACTTATTAAAGTATATAAAAGCATTTTAACGTTTAACGTATAGGTAGGTATTAATATTTCATAGGAAATCAATACTCACCAATTATTATATTTATATCACCACAATAGTTTTCGTATATCATTTAGTAAAAATCATAAATCTATTTTATTCGTTTTTAAAAAGTTTACTTTACAATAATTTATGTATAAAAATTGTGCTCAAAGTTTTGTTTGATAACGAAATAAACCATTATCATTATTTATATGCCGAGCATAAATCACAACTGTCATAGAGCAATGAACATGATTAAACAACGACTTATAATTTGGTATAAATCCAACTAATCCGAGATATTATACAATAACTTCAGCAGAAAGGGAAACTTTGAAATGCATTGTTCAAGCATTAAGACATTTAGATATAAGTATAGGTGAACAGTAAACATAACTACCGAGTTAATTTACGTAAAATTGTATAATAATTATATTAATTAAATTTGAATATGTCTCAAAAAATAATTATATTTTAAATATAATTATTTAATATTGTTATATGGTATTTAATTTCAATAGTTTATTATCGTTAAATACTTTTTTTCATTTTAGTGAAATAAATGAAGTAAAATTTTAAAATTAAACAAACAAAATAATTTAAACTGATATTTTTAATACTATGATACAAACATTAAGAGCAAGTTAACAATATACAGATATTATATTTAGTTACCTGAATAGTCGTATATATATCTACAACATTATAACTACAAAATATAATATTAGTATAGTGAATACTAAATAGAATAATACAATTTTAAAATATTTCTTTTGCAAAATAACTAATAAAAAATATTTTAGACAAAAAAGTGGTCGAAAATTTTTATATAATGTGCTTAAATTGAGTCTAATATTTGTATTTCAAGGAGGTGTTTTTTAAATTTTCTCTGCTGTATCCCAAAATACGAATAAAAATTGATAACCACCGAAATCGTAAAATTAAATAATCTGGTTATAAACTTATAACTATAGTAATAATTCAATCCAATAGTAATTTATAGTTTGTACACATCAATGTTATCATAAACGAGATGGACCAAGAGTGTACAACACTCAACTTTTCATATTATATTCTAATGTGTTTTTAATTTTTAATTTAATTGAAAAATTGTAAGAAAATAAATAAATAAATAAAGTAGAAATACATTTTAGCATGATCATCACTCGGTAACAACAATAATACATGTAATCCAAGTATCAGGTTACAATTAAAAAAAAAACCCCCATTGTTACTCAAGTACAGTCATAACTTTTTGCACGTCCGTAAACTTCGAGTGACTAAAAGTTTCATATCACGCATATATACGTTTCCATTAATAATTAAAAGCATCACCACTCAACGAAGAATTTTGCATTCACGATAGAACAGTCGTAGGTCATATATTGCGTCTGTTCAAAAACAAAAAAATATATTTATGACAATACATAACCACAATTACATTGAACATAACTTTTAAAACTATTGGAATATTATTATTACAGACGAAAAAAAACGAGCACTTTAAAAATACTGTCGAATAATGTTCATAATATAATTAGATGAACTCTAAAAACAATAAAATAATAATAATATATAAATATAGTTATAAATCATATAATATTAATATAATATTATAAATCAATAACTTCTTGTATTTGATTTTATACGAGTATATTAAATACAATACACAGAATGCGTAGTAAATGGTAAAAATAAGAATGAGTATATTCTACAAATACGAGAACATTAAATAAAATATTATAACATTTATTTTTAGTTATTTCTATGTAGTCAAAAAAATGAGAAAAACTCTTATAATTGCAGACATGGTTCTAAATCAAGTTACGTCTGATTGTCAAAATAATATGTTCCGAAGTGATCATTATAAAAGTATAACACATTTTTCATTATCTGCCTAATGTATTTAAATAACTAAATATACTAAATAAAACATCAAAAATAACCTAAATAATTGTAAATAATAATAATTATTATTATTATTATAAATTTATAATTGTAATGAATATATTATAAATACAAGAAAAATTATATCAACTTGTTGACAACCTTGTTATTAATTAAAAATATTTTTAAGTTATTCATAATATTTCAAAGATATCAAAATATTTAGGTTCTGTGAATAGTTTATTAAAAAAAATACACTTTATATAACATTGAATAATCAAGAGAATGGTTACAGTTTATAATTAAACGTTAATAATTGAAACAATTTAATTTTACTTTCAATAAATTTTTATATTTTTTAAATAATTTTATTTGGAAGTAACTCAATTTAGATGTACATTTTATTTTATTTTATATTCCTAAATTCTTTATTCTACACTTTCTGTGCTGTTATTTGTTGATTTTAGTTTCTGTTGCCTGTGCTTGTGTCAGTATTATCTCCGAGAGCTCATGTATAATAACAGATGTTGAAATATCGAGTACACACACAACCACTGTACGATCTTCAAACACAATTTTCCATTTGGATATTTTTTTTCTTTTTTATCTCCTTTTTAACACTCTAAACGTGATTTCTATATGAAGCCATTTTAAATCTGCCCATTTCTTGTTGTTTAAATTCTTTTTACTCCTAGTTTCCCCACAACTTTTAATTTTAATTACTGTACCTAATAGTATAGATTTTTACATTAATATTGTCCATATCTATCTCAGTTTATGATGTTTAAGATAATGTTATATATATATTAATATTAAAAATTACTCAATAATAAAAGTTCAAATAGCATTATTACTATTCCACATAATTTGTAATAAATATAAAAATTGTTACAATCAAAATGTACTTAAGTATGAATTCGGAGGAAATAAATTTCATAATACGTTTAATCAAGTTGCTATTTAAGTACTTGAAACTTATAGATTAAAACTGTATTAGATATGCTCAAAAAGGGAATTATATTTTAAATTCTAAAAACTCTTTAAAGTCATTGTTTTCCACAAAAATACCAAAAATGTAAAAAATTATACGATTTTTATTCTCAAAAAGAACAAGAAATCCAAGTATCAGAAATGCTTATTATGATTGAGAATTAATCAAGTCAATCTAATAAAACACTATTAAGAATGAAAATTACACGTAGAACATGAATTTAAGGAATTCAAACGAAATTTTATAATAGAAAAAGTTGTCAATGTCAAACATTATTAAACTGTGTATAAAAATAAAATATCGATTCAAAAGGGCAACACTTAACTAATTCACAACATTAAGAGCATTTAAACAAATAAGTCAATAAAATACTATCAAAAAAATAGTCAGATTTAAAAATTAAAAACTAGAATAATTTTTTTTTAAATGATTAGTTGTAGCTATTGCAAACTTCACTTGTGTATTGTATATTTTGAAGACCTAAAATATATAAGTAAAATTATTACCTAAAACTATACGTGAAATTTGTAATTTAAAAAAAATATGTATTAAATAGCAATATTAAATAATAATATTCATAATGATTATTATAAAATGAAGAGAATATAATTTTATTATCTTAAAAACATAATCTTATCATAGAAAAAAATATAACAGAAAATTTAACTTACTAAATTGCATACAGAAATATAATTTTAGGACAATTAATACCAACTAAGTTTAATATCAAATTCAGTATCTATTACTTATGAATGTACACAATATACACTTTATTTAATAGTATTCAAAAAGTATAAATTGTTTTTTATTTAACCAATAATATTAAACTACGTGTTTTTATAAACTATATTTCTACTTTTTATTTGTGTACTCAATGTACCCATACTACATTTTCGAAATATTAAAAAATATAAATTAATATGACAATGTTGGATTTAAAAAGATTAATCTTGAAACTAAAAATAAAAAGTATAGAATTATAGTTATAATTCATTAAAAAACCTCTCACTTCTCATAATAATTGTATTTGTTCTCCTTATAAACCTAATATAATGAATATTATAAAATAGAAACACAGAATTCCCTTATTTAAATACCATCTTAACAATCAACTATCAAGTAGTGACTTCAGCTTCCAAGAAAGATCGAGTGTGGTTAAATTTATATTTGTCTTATTCTTACAATAATTGTATTATGTTGATCCTTTTGATGTTTGCGCAAGCGAAGCTATTATTATTGGCTAATGGTTTCACAATGATATGTTTTTATTTCGAAAAGTACTTTTTGGGCCAATTACAGAGTTTTATATACCTACCCTCTTGATCAATTGAAAAGTGTACACAGATGGTAGGTAAGTACCTACTTAAGATTGATTAAAATTGCAAATTCTCAATAGTTATCGAGAAGATTGGAAAAAAAACAATTAAATGGTCAGTTAATTTCGAGATTAAAAATACTTATCGTGCGTGGTAAAAGTACTCTCTTAAAAAAAAAATGACCATCATTAATTTTATTGATTACTTAATGTTTGATTAGAAACCGATATAACTTTTGAAACAAAATAAACTACTAAATGACATTTTCAGTTATCACACAAATAGCCTCTAAATTTAATGTAAAATTATAATGATTAATTTAGGTATTTGCCATAAATTAACTGAATTCTGTCAATATAAAGTACAGAGAAAAAAATATATACCTTATTAACAACACGAAATCCTAGGATCACAATTAATCGAAACAACGAACGAAATAATAATTTATTTTAAAATAAATAAATTAATGAAAAAATATCGTAAGAATAGTAAATTGTAAAAAAAAAAAATTAAATAGTAATAATAGCTAATTACCAGTTAGGTACCATTGTAGTTGCAGCTAATAAGTTAGAAAAAACAGTTAATAACAATTTTAATGAAAAATTATATTATAATTTTATCGTACCTGTATAAAATAATTTAAAACAAACAACTTTAAAATAAAATAAATTTTGAACGCAAATAAAACAATATATAAACTAATATTTAACATACTATGTAAGCTTATTTTTTGGAATTGAATATTCATACTGTCAATAATATATTCTACTTTAAATAACATACTATTAATTTATTACGACACTAAGGTTTTATATTTTCGAAAATGACTGTTCGTCTTTGATTCCAATAAAAATACAACAATGACAGCACTTTTTAGTTTTTTTGTTGTTGTTATTGTTCCATAATAAATATATAGCCAGTCACATAAAACAAACTTTTTTACTTGAACTTACATAAAGACCCTTTGTCTCATTAAAAAACCTCAGTCCCTACTCAGATAGCTTGTTAGTAATTTGGACATTTCGCACCCGACCAATCTCGTGGGTTCGACAAGAGGTGTCAAACGATGCAACGTAATACCCGGAATCCTTTTGCCACGTCTTTATTTTATACAAAATAGTAGGACTATATACTTTGAATATTTGACAGCAAAGAGGGTAATCGACTGTGAGTGTTTTTCTCTCCTTACTAGAAACAAGTTTTCCTCAAAAATATAATTATCATTTCTGTGCAATTATAGTTGGAAAGTTTCATCGAGTCCAAAATATTTAATAAGAATACGTATTAATCGTGACAAATTACATCGTCTATAGATACATACATAATAATATTATACAAACTGGCACGTGCTGTTAATTGTATAAACTTTACAAAATATATTAAATATGCATATTAAATGACAATTGCAGTATATACAGTACATACAAATATATATATATATATATACATGCTATAACATACATAATATTATTGTACACTTATATTTTATACCGTATACGACATATTATACGTTATTACTGTATTATTTATACGTATACTTATATAGCAACCCAGTTTCAAATTTATGTCATTATTATTGTATTTGTTTTTATTTCCGTGCCTTTTTGCATACCTATACATTGTCCTAACTTCTAATGTCTCCATGGACTCCGTTGGTGCAATTTAAATTTTCAGCTCGTAAGTGCTGGACGATTTAAGTAGAACAGACCCGTGGGGGCTACCTGCTTAAATAATTTATACGTTACATACAACATTTTTTTTTCTGGAAATAGGAATTTCTAAAATAATGTGCATTCATGAATACTATTAAAATTACAAAAATAAAGAAAAGTCAAAATACAAACATGTGCGTATAATTATGTATCAATATTCAATATAATAATATATTATTATGTATTTGTATTTTTTATTGTATACCAAAGCCATCATATCACAAACCTGTGTTTAAAGTTAGTCATACTTACATATTATGTACAAGTTTTTTATACAATTATAAACATAAAATAATAAATATAGAGTGTTATCCATTGATATACTGTTGTGTACGATATATAGTTCGGTTTTAGCCGATACCAAAAGTTAGTCAGTCAGCCTGGTTTAACTCTGGATTTTTGACGATGTTTAATTATTTTTGAATTAGCACTAAGTTAACTTTATTGCATATACAACAGTCAACATTTTAGAATTAAATGTGCCATAATTTATATGAAATGTTTGAAATTATTTTAAAATATATATCTTTGTGGGCACGTTACCTGTGTTGACAATAGTATTTTTTAAAAAAATGTTATCATTTCAAAAAATTAAAACAAAAACTGTACAAGAGTAAGAGGCAAGAGGTAGGTAATGTAAAAAAAAAATAATAAATGAAAAATGATTGATTGAAATTTTGAAAAGCTAGTGTTTTTTGAAACTCGGAAACGCGCATTGTCGAGATCGCGGGAAAAGGGGAACAAAAGCTCGGGCTGTAATAGTTTCTCCATTGTCCACGCCCAAAAGCACGGTGTAAAATATCCAAAAACAATTAATAAGGTGTCAAAATTAAATGGCTATACTCTTAAACCCTTTAATTCAATTTTAAAAATAAAAAAAAATAATGAAAATAAAAACCACTCACGCAACGCAATACGAATGTTACCGACATTATGTAAATAAGTAGACATTTCACGGCTGTTATTGACAGGTCTTAAAATGACATTTCATAAATAATACTACCGATCGAAACCTTTAAAATATATATATATATATATTCTCTGTTCAAATAAACTGGATAGCGGGAAAAAAATTCCATTTAACAAATCTAGACATTTTACGTAGGACTTCAAATTAACGTATTAAAAATATCCATTGTTTAAAACTAAATGCATCAAAATTTTATAAAAATCAACTTATTTATTATGAATGCATTACTGAAATTTAATCAATCAAAGAATAAATTTCGTATTTGCTTTAAAAAAAATAATAATAATAATATTTCGTGTGAAAGATATTATTTTAAGCAACCATAATATATAGGTATATTATTATTATATTTTAAATAATAAATGCCAACTTTTAGATTCTAAGCAGAGTGATAGTATTACGATGTGAGTTTTTTAATATTTTTGTGTTTATATTTCTTTCAACTTCCTTTGGAGCAGTAAAAATATTTCAATCTTCAACATTGAATGTGATTTCTGGTAACTATAATTTATTGGATCTATTTGGGGTTAATTTCCAGTACTTTTATTAATACTAAAGGTTACACTAATAGGCGATCTTTTTCTTTTCTTTTTTATTATATAGAGATTTAATTCATCTACCTTAGGTAGGTATAATATTTTTTTACGACTACTGACTAATCACTATTAGGTACTACTGAACAGATAAACTAATAAATAAAAAAAAATTACTCTTTTATTAATATGACATCATCCAAAACATGAATTAATAATAATTTTTTCATACTATGACAATTTGACCATGTAACATCTAATAAATATAAATTATATTTTATTCACACAAAATAAAATGTCCACATTAAATGATAGATACAGTTTAGTTGCGTGCAAAACATTTTTAATGTCCTAGGCAAACATAACAAATAAAAAAAAATTGAAAATTGAAATAACATAACAATAAACAATAAGACTCAAAACGTGTGATTAACCACCCATCCACACTCTCTCAATTTTTATCGAGACAACTGGCAAAATAAAAAAAATAAAAAAAATCTCTTATTGACATCTACTGACTTTTTTGAAAATCTAGTCACCTCAGTAGCATTTTACAAAGTATGCGAACTATCGTTAGAGAAACCTTCAGGCAATTGTTTAATATTCAGTTTTATTATTATTATCATTATTATTATTTTTGTAAATAATGATCCGTTTTTGAAATACAAAAGTTCACAAATTATGACAATTGACCGCAGTTAAAGTTTGCAGTAAAAGAACCAAACAGTAAGTATACTGAAATAATTCCTCGGTCTCATTCTATATAAAAATAAAAGTTTAACATAAATTAAGTTATATAAGTATGTGGCTTGAAAAACTTTCGTTAAAAACAGGATTTTTAAACATTAAAGTATAATTTTTACAATTGTAGTTATTATTATTGTTGTTTGTTGTTATGTTAATTATTTTACATTGGTAGATTAAAGCGGGACGTCTACCTACACTATAGGCAATGCATTTAATAAAATAACTTTTTAATGAAATATTAGGTCAATCGATCTATAAACTGCTTAAAGTTCCAGCATCGTGGAACTATTATATTTAAGATTATTCGATATTTATGAAAAATTCCATTTAAAAACTAAAAAAATATTTTAAATATTATATAAGCCACAAAACATTTTTAATACTTACTTTGAAAAAACAAAAATCATTATTCTTAGCTAGATTTTTATAAAATAAAACTACATTTCTGTGTACTACTGCTTATCAAAGGATATATTGACCCGTTTAAATAAATAAATAAATACAATTATTGCAATATTCACAAATAAAAATACGTTTTTTTTTTACATGAAAGAGTAATTTTTAGATTTGTACAAAAACGTATAAACTTATGTTCAGTATACAGTTATAAATAAAGCTGTCTATAATGTGGTAGTATAAAAAAATCATCCACTTGAGACTTGAGTGAAGTATATTGATAACGTTGATGTGTTTTTTTTCGATTTCATTGTTTTTATATTTGAAAAGACAATATCTTCTTTTTCTAATACATTTCGACTTATAGCTCGAATGGCAAAACAATAGAAAGCACAATGTAACTGATTAGCACATAAGTACCTCTACTACACACACATACACGAGATTCTATATATATACTTTTACGACGATTGTCATATTCTTTAAAGCCTAAACATACCTACGTGAATAATTGAAGTTGTTAAATAAATAAAATAGAAATTTAAAAGTGTATGCGTATAATATTTTATTGTATGTCCATTGTTCATGCGGTAAATAAAATAAATATGATATATTTTATATTTGGTTATATTTCTTGATGTTATAATAAATTTGACGTAACCTAGTCGTACATTTACATATTTATAATTTGTGTGTAATAAATAATAATGGTATAATAATATGCTTACACATATTATTAATTCCTCATAATATATACATAATATTAATACAGTTTGTTATAACAGGCGTAATTTAGTGATTAAACCTCTTTTTCCAAAAATGTTCTCCTTAAAGGTTGTTTAAACATTATCAGCAATATTTTTTTTAACATACAATTTTTTAAAAGATTCTTCTATTTGTAAAATAAATATATATTTAAGTAGGTAGAATTAAAGCGTTAGAGAATATAAAATAAAATAAACGTAAATTACATTGTAAATGAAATTATATGTTTATATATTATATAAACAGATGTTGCTGTATATTGAATATTAGTCTTCCGTAATACATATTTTAAAGGATAAAAAATATTTATGCATTAAGACTTGCTATAGAGTATACCAATTGCTGCTGATTTAATTTTAAAATCTAATATCACATATAGGTAAAAGTCTTTGGGGGCTTTAGTGAATTCCTTAGAGGAAGATCGATTGGAAAAGCTTTCAAAACGACGTTTTTTGTTTTTTTTTTTTTATGTTTGAGAAGATAAAACATCGGCACGTCTGATGGAAACTTATGAGAAAGCAACAAAATTGTTACACAAGTTATTATTATATACGCAAGTTTAGAAAGAACAAATTAGTTTTAATGAAAAAAAAGACAGAAACCTACGTACTCTAAGTTATTACACCGTAACTCCATGTCCTCAGAAAAGTTGTATGAATATTTCCAACGGTTATTTACATTTGCATTCTAAAACGCCCTATCTTTAGCGTACGTTGACTAGTTTCTCCTTTGGTAATTATTTTCAGCTAATTAAAAATGTACTAGTTATTTATCGAGTAATAATTAAGCCACAGTCTTCCTCAACATCTTAATCACATTTAAGTATCCATTTAGTTGTGTAATACATTATTTAAAAAATACACAGTATTTGATAAAATTTAAAATAATAATAAATTATGAAATACTTTCAAACTTCTAAAAGTCATTATCAGGCATCACAAATAATAATAAATTATAAATGTATAAAAAAAAACATAAGACCGGTAGGTATTGTAGACATCTATAGCATAAGTAAAAACATCATAAATAATAAAATATCATGCTATTATAAATTTTATAAAATCAATAGTTATAGTTAGTATATTATAGGTATATAATGTATATGATTTAATAATTACGTGTATTTATTATTTTATTTTTAGGTCCTCAAATTTTAGAATAGTAAAAATGGACCAATCTTCAAAATCGAGGTGAATTTCTAGTCGAAAATAGGATCTTATTAGTACATTGAGGGATCAACAGTAAAATATTGTATTCATAACCGGGAAACCTAAAAAAAAAAAATATGGTAAAACGGAAATATTTTTAATAAATTCAATTTTGTTATTTTATTGTACTTTAAAAAGAATAGCCTATAATATGTAGATACTCCAGATTTTCATTAAACAATTATAAAATGATTTTTTAAGCATAGCATAATTTTGACATTTTTTAAGCTATTAGACGTTTTGAATTTTTTTTTTTCTAGAAATATTGATAAAAAAATTACATTCGCCAAAACACATGAAAACTAATTCAAAATAAACTCAAGTTTTAGCATAAAATCACATTGATTTTTTTATTTCTATTAAGTTAATGTGTTCGCACAATTTGATATTTTAACTTAAAAATATATAGGTAACGATTTCTCCTTTAAAAACAATTTTTAGATAAAATATTTAGACCGATTTTGAACTAATTATATTATAGGCATTTAAGAATTTCGAATTTTTCTAGTTTTTTTTTCTTTGTTTTTTTTTTTTTTTTAATAATCAGTGGAAAACTGGTATGCGCTTTACTATGACTTTATATACGACCTATCGATATCGACCGCGTGGTATCTAGAGAATTGAAATATTGTCCATGATTTCGTTGACAATACGGTAACGCGCGTCTCGATAACTTCTAACGTAAATCTCAGGGCACGACCATGCACGTGCGCTCGATTGCACAAGTTAGTCAAACATTACTTCAATGGGCGATATACCAAAAGGAGTTTTAGGGCTCACACCTATATAATATCATGTATATGCACACTCGCGAAAATCCGAGGGCATTAAGCTTCAGACTTTCTCCTTATTATTATACACATCGTGTATGTTAACGAATAATCGTGATAAATTAACAATTAACTCAACTAAAAGTGGTCTTGTCCACGTATAAGTTTAACGCACTAGTGCTGTTGTGTGTGTGTGTGTGTGTGTGTAGAGCCCATTTTATTGTGCCTAGTGACGGGCGGCAAGCGCTTGCGTCTCTTTCCTTGCGGCGAAACTTCTAGCCAACGTTGATTGTTTGCCAAAGTTAAACCGACGCAACTACTTGTTGTAATACGATACTATACACAAACAACGAGTACTCTATCGCTACAAATATCGTTTATCGTATAGGTATACGATCCGGGGTATACAGGGTGATTACTCAACAGTAAGTAAGTGCGGTAATATCTTTGGAATTTTAAGATGTTTTATTTTTAATTTAAGAAATAAATAACTAGTAATATTAAAATGTAAAATAATATGTTCCTTTACTTGATAATAAAAATAACCAGTTAAACGATAAAAATATAATCACTCCTTATACTTAATTATGTGGATTACATATTATTATATAGTTTTAAAGGTATATATTTATTAATTTATTTTTCTGGCACTTAAGTTTTTGACGTTACAACACTAATTGACGTATTTATATTCTCAAATCGAAAATTAAATTTTTTATTAAATCCACCTAAAATGGACTTTTACAATTTGATTCGTTTTTCCCTTCTTAATTATCAAAAAATAATTCTGATAATAATTGAAAAGTTGGAATTTTGGTTATAATATCGTGAAAAAAAAATAAAAATGGATTTTCGTATATCTAAATAGAATTTCATATTGAATTTTAAATTTTTTTATTATAGATTGGTTTTTATCGCTTCATTATATATTAAAAATTATTAGCAAGTCAGAACTAAAAACATAATTATTGCGCACAAATTGGTGACACATGATTAGCATGAAAACCACGTTTTAATTTTCACGCATCACGCACAAGAATTCTTATCGCTGCACAACCGTCAAACAAATGTTTCCATTCCCGTAAGTAGATTTAAAAATAAAGTATTCGCTTTAAATAATATTAATATGTTCATTTACAAGCAAAGTATACAGGATTTGTGAGTTTGAAATCGTCGGTAATGAATTTCCTAAAGTAATCAAAACTCTTAATATGAACGTTCTCTGCTACAATATACCGCATGCAAGTATTGAAGTACACAACAATAATTCAGAAACAACCATGCCAAACTAATATATTAAATTAATTTTCTTTAGATTTCCATAACGCTAAACAAGTCAATGAAGTGAAATCGACAAACATCGTCTAAACACTACACAGAGTTTATAATAATAATAAATTGACTAAATAAATAACAAATATCTGGTTATTATTTTATTATAATTATTATCGATATTAAGTTCTGCGTAAAAGTTTGCGCTAACATATATTTCATCGCAAAATTTACGTATACTACAATGATCATCAGACGGTAATTTTATTTTAAACAAAATATATTCAGTTGATTTCGCTACGATTATTTCGCTCACATTACTTCGGTGAAACTCGCGCTATACATTATACGAGTATTTAATTGAAAATCATGTACACTTATAGGTAAGTAAGTTGAAGTGTTTCAATTTTATTAAAACTACAAAAGGATCATAATCGTGACAAGGCACACGGAGTACCTGCGTATGCATCATCAAACGGTATGAATGTATAATAATATATAGTTTGAGTTATATTACGACACAGCCACCGTTTATACCTTGTTACGATGTTAGCATCAATTAGTGCGGAAGTCGTATAAAACCTTGCTGTTTGATTTTGTGAAGACAGTTAGTTTTGTTCTATTACAACAAAATAATCACATCTTTTCATTAACAATACTAATATATAATAGTATATATATTATATATACTCAAATGATATATATTAGCTGCTTAACTTTAATCATAATACGTTCTATTCTTATATACGTTCTACACTTCACAAAAAAAAAGAAAATGAAAAAAATCTTTACATTTTTATCTACAGTTTATTTACAAAAAATATCTAATCACGTAATATTCATTTATTTATTATAAATTTGTCATCTAAATTAGCACTTTTCGTTATTTTACGAATTTTATTTTAGGTTACGGAAATGTTTCGATTTTGTTGATGTCTCCGACGTTTTAATTTAGTCCACATTCAGAGTCCCAATATGATTATCCCCCGGGAACACGTTCGGTCGAAATTACATTCGAAACGACAACCAATTCGTTCCGGTTCCTGAATATGGTATAACTTGGCATCCACCAGGTTTTTCCGAATTCGTTGAAATTAAATCGTCAGGATAACTCATCCTGCTCTTTCTTTCCTATCCCGGTCGCATTTAAACATACCATACACTGTTAGAGATCATAGACCTATAAAGTTATATTATTACCCATCAGACATCGCCAGCTCTCATTAGCTGCATTACGTTTGTGATAACATTATAAAATTATCAATATTCACTTATTGACTTATTTACTTTTTTTAATTTAATATTAAAATTATTTTATAATTGAATACTTGATATTTTTAATTTTATTATATTATAATTTATTCTACTATTTTGTAAATTTAGTTAAACATTTTTATAATTTTATATTTATTTAATAAAATATGATTTTCGCAGCAACATTTATGTATGAGATTACTAAAGATGTACTCAACATGTTAAGAGAACGCCACATCCGCATATGCTGTCTCCATCTTACATGCATACAAGACACAACAGCAAATTTGTGTTAAGTAGAATGCATTATGAGTTGTTAGCTTTACAAAACAAAATTAAAGTTTAGAACATTATATTAAGTGTCGCAGCAGTGATATATTATATATATTTTTTATATTTTAATTTTAAGCAAGATATGAGTATGTAAATATACATAACGGGTTATCGAAACAAAAATAAATACATATTAGTTAATAATCAACATTCATATTAGAGAAAGATTTAATATATTGTATAAAAATATATAATTATCATACCACAGTACAAAATCTCCAGGAAGTCTAAGATTTAACCCAGCTGAAGGTGGTATTAAAAATATGTTTAACGAGTATTTTTATAGCGGAATGAGTATAGCGATGACTAAAAAGTATCATGAACAATAATTATTAGCGCTAAAAGAGGATTTCACACTATAACATTTTACTAATGAAGGTATTAAATATTAATCCATGTTATCGTACGATTCGTAATTGGCATGATATTTGGAAGAGTTTGAACTTAGCCACTTAGATCCACCAACTACACGGTGATAGTTAATTGAGGTAAATATCAAAATATTTTAATAAAAAATAGTATACACATATGATACAGACAAAAAAAGTTTAATATACATATTATTATTATTATTAAATGGTATACTGCTTTATTCAAAAAAAATCCATTAGCTGTAATTGTTATAACACCGATTATGAGAAGGTCCCATCTAATGAAAGAGGCAAAAGAAATAATATTTGTTAACAGCTCAAAGTGCATATTGTGATCCTTTGAATCATTCAATAGCATTTATTGCGTTCTCGAGTGTTACAGGAACAGTACCTTTAGCAATAATTTTAGCAAAAGGTTAAACTTACGTAAATGAATGTTCCTGTGAAGGATTTAAATTAATAAATAAAACTGTTCTTAAAAATTTTTATATTAGGCATATCCCAATTTATTTCTTACTGATCAAAGTTTAGCTGAAATTAATGCCATAAATACTGTTTGGCCAAAAAGCAACACATTACTTTGTATATTCCATGTCATGCATGATGTTTGACGTTAATTGTAAGATTTAAGTCATAATATTCCTATAGAAAAATGTGAACCAATAATAAAAATATTTCAATCCATGTTCTACGTAAAAAATTTAGTTGATGCAGATTACGTATAAGAGAGTAAAAATGATGAGTTCCCTCAACGGGCAAATTGATTGTATAATTATCGGACATATAAAAAAATATGATTTGTTTATTTTAGAGACTATTTTTCTAGAGGTCACTAAACAATTATTGTGAAGTGACTATTGGGCTTTATAAAAATCACCTTTTAGACAGAATAAAAGCTTACAGTGTGTTAGTATTAATAGATTTAACAGCAGCTTTAGAAAATTATTATAAAAGAAGATTAACCATACACTATATGACATTTTTTTTTAATTTGAAGACAATAGAACTTCCACACTAAGATTAATGCTACAAAAATTTGATGAAAGTTACAAATTCAAAAAAATAAATAATTATACAAGAAAATCTTGATGAATTTATAGTACCAAATGATGAGTAAGAAAAATATTTATTTTATTGATTTTAAATGTGGACTTTTTCATGTTCTACTACATTGGCTGAAAAAATGTGTAAATATTAGTTTGCTATTTTCAATATTATTTTATTATTAAATCTGATAATTTTCCTTCTATACATTTTACAGATAATTTTACTATAGCTAAAATTTCTTTTAACAAACAAGTCTTGGATTTGGTTTAATTTCTATTTAAGTTATAATAGGAAAATAAAACAATTAAATAACTCGGTAATTAATAATACGACATGCGATAAATATGGAAATTTTAAAAATGTACAAGAATTTAATTTAAAATAATTCATTTCAAGTTTCATTCAAGATCAAAAATGAAATAATAATAATAATAAATTTGAAAATATATTAAGCCTATTAAACTTCTGTAACCTAATACTTCTTTTGGGTCATAATCGACTGGAATAAAAAAATTAGAGCAAAGGCTTAAAAAAATAAAAAGCAAAGGGCAATAGTAGAATTTTTTACAAACAGTTGGAAACTGTATACCATCGAGAAATAGAGATAGTGCAACTATTAAGGTTCAACTTACCGCAATAACTCGAAGAAGTTTAGATATAACTAAAGGTAGTAAACGGTTATTAGCGGGTAGGCATCCATTAGGATAAAATGCTTCTAAAAACGAAAAATAAATTTGAACTTAAACATTAATTTTAATCAACCTAATGCTAAAAGTCATCGTAACTATTTGTAATTTTTAAATTAATTTTTTTAGTATTTTATAAGCGAACTATAATATGTACTTCTACATGTAATTTGAATTTTAAGTACTTGCAATTTATTATTATTTTATAAATTATATTAAAAATACTAACTAATTTCAAAATTATTTTGATTAAAACTTTAATTATAACTTACTACTAAATAGTAAATTATACTAATTGGTAATTATAATATTATTATCTTCCAGTTCTTGTGACAATCATCAGTTTAATGTTTTTTTTTATCTTTTCTTTAGCAAAAAATTAATAATTAAAAATATCAAATCTAAAATAATTTAAGCATTGAATAAAAAAAAAGTCCTCAACGTAGTCATCTTTGGTAATGTCATAGGTACATAAATGATACTGTGAAAATCATATTTTATTAAATAAATATCAAATTATAAAATTGTCTGACTTAATTTACAAAATATCAGAATAGATTAAAAAATAATAATAATTAAAAATATCAAGTATTCAAGTCTAAAATAATTTTAATATTAAATTTAAAATAAGTCAATAAGTGAATATTAATAATTTTTTAATGTTATCACAAACGTATAATTCAGCTAATAAGATTCGTAATATCTTACATGTCACTAATAATATATAGTACCTATGCTTATTTACTTACAGGAATATTCTTTGCCATCCAGGACAGACGTAAATCACATTTCTACTAATTATATTGTTCATTTTTGCCGTCCTCTAATAAATGTACAAGCGGTTACTGCGATGGTTTTTCGTTTGCTTAAATACGGATGGCTTAACCTAACCCACGTTTTGATCTCACAATAACTGTCACGTGTAAGAAAATTAATAATCAAGTAAATTCAATGCTATGTAATGATAATCTATGTTATTTCTTTAGGGTGTAGAAGTTTCTGGCGTGCAGGCCGAAAAAAAATTAAACCCATTTAAATTATATAATTTTCTCATATAATACCCTTTCTTTCACTTAATTCGTTTAATTAAATGTGTACGCGTGTTCGGTGTTACATTCTTACATTGATTATAAATCTGATAAATTCAACGTTTACTTTTGAATTAATTAGCCTGAAGACTATAACCTAACCCATTTTAAAATTGTATTTTTTTTAATTGATTATTTTTACGAAAAATTAGCAAAGTGATTTTCGTGAAGTGTTTTTGTTAAGATATTGAGTACACAGTACTAAATAGTAAATTATCGATATAAAATAGGTTTATCTTTGTTGTTGATAACTATGAAAATTTCAGATTGTAAAAAAATTTTATTTTTTTTTCTAAATAGAAGCGAAACTGCATGAATGTCTAAAAGTTGTTTTTAATTAATATCCGTCGATTATTATAAAAATGTTATTGGTTACAATAAAAATATTATTCTTAAAAATAAGCATAAAATTACAAGAAAATAAAAATAGTCAACCAGCTTTAACGAAGTACATTTTAATTAATTTATTATGATTTATATTTTATACCTTATAAAAAATAAAAATTGTCGACGTATAAAGTTTTTACAGCATATTTATCAAAAGTATTATCTTATAAAAAAAGCGGGTAAGTCAGTATCGCTCTGCTGTACATTAGGGGGTGGGGTGGACTTCGGACTAGGGTAGGTTAAATTTGAATGCAATGATAGATATCATTGTATATACCTACGAAAAACGATTTTGAACGGAGATGATTTGTCAGTCTAGGATATATTATATTTAAATATTGTCATACATTCTATTTTGAAACTAATACAAACATTTAAGTAAAAGTTTCAAGATCTTACGCTTAGTAATTTTTTTAAAATAACAAAAATCGAAAATTATTTATTAGTAAAACGTTATTTTACACGTGTATTTTTGATTTCAAATTAAAATTAAAACTTTAAACACTCGTAAAATTTTTTAAATTGAATAATCCTCAAACTTTTTTATAATTATTCTAAGCTTAACTAATTATAGACAGCATAGTATTAAATTTTCAATTCTCAACCTTTGATAGTAAAATATTTATAAATTTTTAACTACCAAATAGTGAAAAATATTCATAATTTTGACGAATTTTTGTCAATATTTGAAAAAAAAAATTTAAAAAAATTGATTATTTCAAATACCTATAAATAGCTCAAAAAAAGTAAAAATATTTTGAAAATCAAATCACGTAAAGAAAATGGCAATCTAAATAACTGGTAAAACTGGTAACAACAAAATACAAATATCAAAAATCGTTTGAGGCTAAACCGTTATTTAACGCGGTTTTGTAAAAATTTAAATTTTATAGACTCCTAAAAATTGTTCGTCTTAGTCCGGTAGAGTTTTTTTTACAGATATTTGAAGAAAAATGTATGGAGAACCTTGTACCAAATTTTCAAAACTTAGTTATAAACGAAAAAAATTTTACAAATTTTCAACCAAAAAATTACTTGCAAATTTTCGCAATTTTGACATATTTCGTATAATTTCGAACTTTATAAGCACTTATAAAAAAAAATTGTGACTAACGATTTCGGATTTTTTTTTTATCACTTTAAGAACAACTTATAAGAAACCTTGTATTAGATTTTCAAGATTTTCTGGTCGGCCAAAAAATTTTTATCGTTATTTAAAAAAAAAGTACTTAGAAAAATTGAAAATTTCAATTGCCTATAAATAGCTCAAAAAAGGTCAAATTTAACGGTGTATAAAGAACGCTAATCTAAACATTTGGTGAAAATTTCAAGTATTTACAGTGATTATTTTTTGAGTTATAGCAAAATAAAAAATTCTATTTTGTCAAAAACTGGTTTTGCGTAAAAAATCCTGTTTTTCCCTCATTTTTTTAGAGTTTTTCTCAACTCATTTAAAAAATATTAAAAATTTTTAACTTTTGACCCCCCAAAGTACCAACTAAATTCAATTTCCTTTTCAAAGAGGGGCTGAAGTCAAAAATGAAAAATCGAAGCATTTTTACTGCTCCAAATGTTGTCGTCAGACACAAAAAAAAAAAATAAAAAAAAAAACACACATCATTGTAAAATCAATACATTCATCACTCTGTTCAGAATCTAAAATTAAATAATTTTCCAAAAATTTATTTTTTGATTAAAAAATCAATAAAAGTATTGGGATTGATAAAAATTTGATACAATTTAACGAATCATTAAAATTACTGTCACGAACTCACGACTTAATCAATAGTTATTTGTTATTAAATATTTAAGAACCCATTCATCTCTAATGGACGTTTATAAAACCCGATATACCTAAGGTCCTTAGGCTAAGGATCTCAAAAATGAGTAAATTTGTTGGGTATACTAGTCACAATATTTAAGTACCTACTACCTATCAATAAGTACCTGTCTAATTTGACCTATGAAAATAAGTAATCATACGTGTTATGTTTGCCTTTGCCATAAGTTGTCCGATTATCCCCTCATATGGTCTTGACTCATTCCCCTGCAATAACTATATCTAAACTTTTGGTAATTTATTTATTACTTGCGAATTATAAAACACGTAACGTCTCAAAACAGCTATAAATGTTGTATAATGCATCTTAAAATCTAAATACAATATGCCCATTTCAGTAAAAAAAAATTAATACGGGATCATGTAAATATCTATATTACACTGCAGTACTCAATATTGTTAAAAAAAAAAGTAATAATTTAAACTCAGACTACTGACGGTTAGATAAATGGAGCGTATACGTCATAAAAATGATGTTCTGGTAATTGTAGAGCTGTAATAAATATAAGTATAATTAATTAGAATTTTAATTTTTTTGAAGACAATGAATTATACTAAGTCACTGAGTATGTTCATATAGGCTATTATAAAGCTCAATAAACAACAACAATATCAAAATAATTAATTTATAATTTACAACTAAAAACAAGACTTTTTGATTTACGGCCCAACAAATAATACATATTATTTTAAATATATTATTAAAATTCAATAAATTACAGAACTCGTAAATAACATCATCATCACAATGTATATACGACATGTCAACATACGTATAATATCATCGTCACATACATGACTTCTACACGTCGGTCTTTGTATAGAAACAATGTAATAAATGTAAATAATGTAATATATTATTTATTAATTTTGATTAGTGATCGGAGAAAATATATTTAAATTATCTACTAAAAAATTATTTTATATTATGTTGGTATTAACAGTTGTCAATAATTTAACTAAAAATAATAAAATTGTCTCAATATAATTCTATATTTTAGGATCTAATCTACTTTAAAAGTGCAGTTAAGATATATTATAATATCAAATTACACTTTACCATTATGACAACTTGTCTATCTAGCGGGAAACTTAAAACTAAACAATTTAAATGGCAATGTTATCTCATTTGAAACGATGCCTGTAGGTACTCTGTTGCTTACCTCAAGGGATGACTATGGCCTGAAGACAAGGATGACAGCTAGTATGGAAATCTCAAGAGGAATTTGTCAAAGATTGTATCTACGGGCAGTACAACGGGAGAGTATAATATAGGTACAATAAACAATAATGTGTCTATAGCTTATAATGAGACCTGTCAAAATTAGTGTTGTCATGATTTAATCATATCATTGTTCTAATTATATGTTGAATTTCAATGATAACAATCAACTTATGCAAAACGTTTATTACGAAGAGCTTGGTTTACTTACAATAGTGTCAACGTAAACATAACAATATAAAAGCTTTAATTGAAACGTATGTTGTGAGTAAGTAAATGAACAGATTAAAAATGTAACCATAATATATTTTTTATAATGCGTAATAATATGTTATAAATAATCTAATTAAAATACATAATTGATATAATATGGATATGTATTATGTATATGTAATTTAAAAATACATTAACTACTTTTCTAATTTTACTCGTATGCATAACTAATTAAATAATCGTCTAAACAGGGTAATAAATATGATATAAATTATAATACACGTGTTGTCTAAACATTTTACTGGAACTAAATAATAGATAAATTAAATGGTTATAAATGTATAATGTCAGTTTATAAAATAATGCATTTTAATACATATTGATTTACTTTTGATTATCCACAATATTATGTACACAGTGTATTTCCACATTATTTTAGTCACTATATAGTATATACTCAAATACTAACTCAGCAATAAATATAAATACAAAAACTAGAACGCTTAAAATGTGCTACCATACAAACTTTATATCTTGATGGTGACGTTGTTGTAATATTTTCTTCTAAAAGGGGGTAGAATGCGTGGCGTAAGAATTTTAATTATAAGTTAAACTCCATGAAATTATAATATTATTTTAGACTGATGGTTATTTCAAAGACAACAGAGCCAGTACAACGTTGTTACATCTGGTTAATGATGAACGGGGTTCAAAACGAAAACTGCATTACTGACAAAATATTATGTATTTTATTAATGGATGTAACCGCTGCTTTTTTTCTACAGAAAATACTTTCTTTTTGTAATATATTTTGTATATATTTTAAAAAAGAAAATTATTTTTTACATTTTTGTATTGTAAACACAATATGGGTTTTGATTTTTATGCAAAAAAATCTATCTTTTTGTCTTTGCCCAAAAACCTTTTCAATTTCCATCTATCAGATAACTGTCCATTTTCTTTTCAGTTTTTCACAGAATACAAAATATTTTACTAGTTTGTTACCACACTGTCGAAAAGCCGACCATTAACATTATAATATAAAATATATGTACTGTGTAGCATAGGCACAAAATATTATAATATATGACCATCTATATGGTATATATATGTCATCTTTATAACTGAACAGCCACATGGTAAAAAATAAAAATCGGAGTTGCCCGATTGCGGTATCGGCACCGATGCGGTCGGCACCTTTTGCGTGCCATTTGCGGTCAAATTATTTCTAACTACCTGACTATAAGATTTGGGTGCTATATATAATATTTTATATACTATATACTTAATTTATGTTAATATGTATAATATAATACTTTTTTACTATAATTGATATAATTATATACTTGTCAAACATATTAGGTACCTATATTTAAACTTCCCTTCATACTTTTCCAGGCATAGGACTGGCAGTATTTTTTACTGGCGTGTTTAAAAATTCACATAATAATATATTTGTCAATAACTATTCACTGTATTTACATAAAAAAATTTAAAAATATTTAGTATTATAAAAATGCACATAATAATATATTTGTCACAATTCAGACTCACAGTACATAATAAACATAACCTTATTCTAATTTTTGAATAATAGCTAATTTTGTTGAGCATTTTTCTAAATCATTATCTAATTCATAGTCTACTAATGTTTTTCTAATTCTTTCGTCTAATTGTACATACATTTTTTATCTCCTTTTACCTGCCATATTCAAGTAGCTTCTTTCATATAAAAGTTCCGCATTTTCAGTTTCTTTTTTAAGACAGCTATATAAGTTCATAAACGTTGGTCGCGGTATATTTAATATTTTATTTAGTTTACAATTCCAACCCCCAACAATATTATTGGTTTTGTCTTCTTTTATGACAGTTCCATATTCCCCTTGAAATAATTGGATTTTCCAACCACTGTTCAATAAAATAATCATAAAATAATTTAAGTTTATCATTATCAGGTGTATTACTCATTATAATAATCCAACCTTCATCTATGTCACTAATTGGAATATGAGCTAAAGCAGAACACATTCTAACGTGTAATCGAATATCTGGATTATTTTTGTAAATACTTGCTAATCCAATATTTTGAATTTTTTTCCAAAGTGCTTGATTAAAATGAAAGTTGCAACCGTGTATTTTAGCACTAGGAAATATTTGTGTAATTGATAGAATAGTCGAGACTTCAAAGTCTAATGTAAAAGATTCAGGATTAAAATTTGGAATATGTGTTTTAACCATCGAAAATAAACGTTCGTAAACCATTTTTGTTTTATTCGGAAGTAATATATATATCACAGGAATTATATTTATTTCTTCGTTCGTAGACCCAATATCTATATGTATAGTATTTTATAATACTAAATTTTTTTAAATTTTTTTATGTAAATACAGTGAATTGTGATTGACAAATATATTATTATGTGAATTTTTAAACACGCCAGTAAAAATTACTGCCAGTCCTAAGCCTGGAAAAGTGTGATAGTCAGGTAGTTAGAAATAAATTGGCCACAAATGGCACGCAAAAGGTGTCGACCGCAAATGTCCCGAAACCCCCGATGGTTGCGGCCCGAATTCAGGTAGTCGTATTTGATCCCAAATATAAGTATCCCGATTGCGTCCAAGCACACATTGGTTCACAAAATATTTTGTAATTATTAAAATAAAGTAATTTTTTAAATTTTTAAATACTGTATTTGAGCCTTTTAGATTCTGAACGAAGTGAAGAATGTATTGCTTTTACAATGATGTGTGTTTTTTTTTTTGTGTCTGACGACAACATTTGAAGCAGTAATAATGCTCCGATATTTGACTTCAGCCCCTCTTTGAATAGGAAAATTCATCTAGTTGGTACTTTGAGGGGGTCAAAAGTAAAATTTTCAAATAGTTTTCAAAAAAATCGAGAAAAACAAAAAAAAAGTGACAGAAAAACGGCAATTTTACGAAAAACCACTTTTCAACAAAATCGATTTTTTGATTTTGCTGTAACTCAAAAACGAATTACTGTAAATACTTGAAATTTTTACCAAATGTTTATATTATAGTTATCTCTTTACAGTTAAATTTTCAAAATATTTTGACCATTTTAAGCTACTTATAGACAATTGAAATTTTCGACTTTTCTAAGTTTTTTTTCTTCAAATGCCGATAAAAATTTTTTGGGTGGCCAGAAAATTTTGAAAATTAAATACAAGGTTTCTCATAAGTTTTAAAGTGATAAAAAAAAATCCGAAATCGTTAGTCACAATTTTTTTTTATAAGTGCTTAAAGTTCGAATTTATACGAAATATGTCAAAATTTAAATTAAATTTCATACGCTCATTATGCGTATGTTGGCCAAATACTTTTTTTATTAATAAACAGATTAGTAACATATAGTAACTATACTATTTGTTTCAAAATAGAATATAATATGACAATATTTAAATATAATTTATCCTAAACTGACAAATCATCTTCGTTCAGAATCGTTTTTCGTATACAATGATACCTATCATTGCATTCAAATTTAACCTACCATAGTCTGAGGTCCATCCCACCCCCTAATATACAGGAGAGCGATACCCAATTATCCGCTTTTGTAAGTATTTGTATTTGAAATTATATATGAAATACAATTAATGTATCAATAAATAGATAGTCGAATATTAAAATAATAAATTGTTTACAATAGGTATAAAAAATATATATATAAAATATAATTAATTGAGTCCAAACAATAGATTAAATTTTTATTTTAGCATCTGTTTGGCGTTCTTTAAAAATTTCCAAAAATTATATACTTGGAAAGTGAATTTAATTTCGAATAGTAACTTTCACAAACGTCGTTATAAAATAGATACTGGAACGTGGAACTACAAGTAGCCCATTATTCAGGAGGAAAATCAGAATCATCATCAATACAACTTGTATTATACAAGTGTCTTCTAAATAATCACAAAATGTTTGTATTTTAGCTTTTGTATATAGAAGCTAAATATATGGCAGCACAGAGTGGCGATTATTGGTGATCGTGTATTCGTGTGAATTGAGTATAATCGATAGTTATATTAATGTCAAAATACATATCGAACACATCCGAATATTTATTTAGTTTTGATAACCACTTAAATAGTATTTCCTACCTATTATGTACGGGCCGCAATCGGGACAGGTGAAAACGTAAAAATTTTACTTTGGGCTGCAATCGGGCGACGCCCGTAAAAATATCGTAATATGTTCAAAAGAAATGGACGCGAAATGAGAACCGTAGGTATGCCATCGTACCTCACTAGTTAACAGTGCAGGCCAATTTAAATGTTGTACCTATATGTTTAAGCGGAAAACAATACCACTTCTCACTTCTCAAAAGCCTATAATATGTTACAAAGATAAAAGCAGCGATACTAAAGTCATAATCCAGGCTACAAGAGATATTCAAAGTACAAATCTATTCTCAGACATCAAAAAATAAAATTAATCATCTAATCCAGCATATTACTCATAAAAACAAACAGCTTTAGTGTCCATTTTCAACTCAATACTTCTCCAGTTCAAACGATCTCATTTCTCTATTACTTTCTATTCCGTCACTAAAATACCAAACTATAACAATTCTATAAACTATGTTACATCGTTAGTACAATATTTCTTTCTGAATTAACTATATTAAAATAACTCCATTTCCTTATTATCAATGTATTATAGTATAACCAATATTTACCATAGTACGATATATTCATGATTTATATTTCAATCCTCAATATTAAGATATAGGTAGTACCTATGTCCTAGTCCTAAAATGTCAATTATTATCATTTATGAATTTTATCACAAGACAGAATTTTCCTTTCTTCTTTTAGTATTGAGATTGATTTATTTTAAGTCTGTAAAGACTTGAGGGTAATTTTAAATGAAAGAAATTTAGGAATATAGGTACAGATTTTTTTCAAATAAACGGTTTACATATAACAGATTGTTGCGTTTAAAAAGTTCTTTCGCCGAATACTGCCATCGTTATACTTAAATAAAAGTTTTATAATTTATTTCGATGCGATATAGATAGATACTCTTATTTCAGTGTCGCCTTCTGACAGTTTTATTTTTAATAAAAACAGAAAATATAATAATTTTTAAATTTTATCAAAAATGACACCAACTCTTAAAAGTAAAAGGTATCAAATGAGTACCTACGTAAGTACATCATTTTTAAATATTTATAAACTTGTGTTTGCAAAATTGGTAAGTCTATTTATATTTTTCATGTCGAGATGACTAGAATATAATATTTTACGACACTAATACAATTTTCGATAAAACAGTTTTCGTTATAATGTGTTTTACTCGTATTATTTAGGCGCATAATACGTTTACTATATTTAAAATGGCACATAATATAATATTTTGTGAAATCATCATATACCCTAATATCATAGTATTATTAGGTCTAATGTTTTAAACACTCAAGCACCTAGATTAACGAAAAAATAAATGAGCGACAATACATTTGAAGAAGGCAACCAAGATATCGGGTGGTGATTAGTGACAGCACTTTTACTGTAAGTTTATGCTATACTCTCGTGATCTGGCTTGGTTTATTTTTTAGTATTGTTGATACTAAATAAACAAATTCAAAGGACTAGACGAAGAAGTTTTTGTATATACGTGAATTCTACGCTATGTCAATTATTATTATCATTACCATTATTTGTTTGCTAAAATAAACTTTCTTTTTGTGAAAATGTAAACTTTGAACCGGAAACTCGCTTTAGTATTAGCAACGCAAATTGAACACTCTTTCTTCATTTGATTAGGGTCTCTTTTCTATTCGCTCCGTCTAAATTTACTCATATAGTTGTATATAAAATATATTATATAATACTCTGAGCGAAAATAAACAAATGACAATAGCGAAAAGAAAAACGCTGTCTTATTTGCACAAAGGATTTAGAATCTACAACATAAGTTCTTCGTATCACATATAACGCTGCTTTCATAGATGAGTTGTTGGCATTGATAGTTTATACTAGGGATCAAAATGCCGGAAAAATTCGTGAAAATATCGGAAAAGGGGATTTTTTCCCAGAGCTTCGGAAAATATCGAAAAATTGAAGAATATTAAAATAATACATTTTAGAAAAAACCCGAAATTTCCAGAAAATAAAAAAAAAACAGAATTTTTGGAAAATTAAAAAATTGTATTTATAATACAAATAATGAAATCAAAATATTAATAGTGTCAATAAATATCATTTTTGGTTGACCTAACACGGAACAAACCATATTGAATTACCTACCAATAAAAACATTTTTTTTGTAATACAATGTTGTAAATTGTAATAATTTACTAGATGTTTATAATGTTATACACTTAAAATACTGTTAAAATATAATAATAATATGAACCTTAATACAATTATTTTCTATGTGTTAAAACAATTTTTTGTTTCCCATATTTTCATTGATTGAAAATACTTCACGAGTCATAAAACTTTGAAAGTTAATAATAAGCACAAATTAATTTATTTTTTAAACATAAACAATACAGGTAGGTATAATTAGTATCAGTGGTGGAGGGATGTAGGGTTATTTGAAGCAATTGCTTCATGTCTGAAATGGGTGGGTGGGTGGGTAGTTGAGTCCGGGTGGGTATATATAATTGTAAGACCACACTATAAATATTAAGACAAATATTATTTAATATATATGAAAATGATGTGTGAAATAATTGAGATTTTATAGTTACCTATATCATATTCAGAAATCTGTAATCGGGGGACAAAGTCCCTTTATAATATTATTGTTCACTGAGTGAACAGGGGTGGTGGTCAAATTATTAAAAATATAGAATATGCTTCAAAGTCTAAAAAAGTTCGTGCCGCCATTGATTAGTATATAATATGTTATAACAAGTATTCATTCTTAAGATATTTTTTTTTTCAAAAATATTTATACTATAGTTTTCATCAATTAGGTATACAAAAGTTTTAAATAAATTGACTCATGAGTCATGACGTTTCTACAATTATCGATTTAATTTATATATTATGATTTTCAACTATATCGTTTATCATTATAGTTATCGGATTGTTTCATTTCCCATTTTATTATTACTTTTTCAATTTTTTAGCAAAAATTGTCTGAACCATTTTTTTCATGAAATTTTACAGTTTTTCCGAAAAATCCCAGTTTTTGTCGTCAAAACCATTTTTTACGAAAATTTTAATTAATTAAACAATTAAATCTTATCAATTCATCCGAAAACCCCAGTCTTTTCAGAAATTTTTATCCCTAGTTTATACTATACACATTGGCGCAAATAGGGGGGGCTTAGCCTCCCCCCTCCCCGAAATAACTCAAAGCCCCCTCAAAAAATAATAGTATAATATATGTATGTTATTCTTAATAAGTTATTTTTACCGGTTTTGGTAATTTTGGGACTTGAGCCCCCCCCTAAACATTTTTCCTATTTGCGCCACTGACTATACAATTTATTAGAGGAACATTTCGAATTTCATATTTGAATTGCGTTTTTCGTACCAAGATAGGTAACATACATGTTAAGAGTACAAAACTTTAAAAAAATATAATGAACTAAAATATAGTTAAACGAAATATTCGAAAATTCGAACGAATAGTTTCTCAATAAGTAGGTAGGTATACTGTTGAAATATTTGTTTAAATTAAGATAATAGTTCTTAAAAATGGCTTAACAAAATTATAGAATATAATATCAAGTATTTCTTATCCTCTAGCCATTTTTATAAATTACAAATGTTAATAAATAATATTTTTTAATACAACTTTCAAATCACTGTAGCCCCCTCCCTCCCAGAATCCATGGTCCTTATAGTAGGTACACAAAATGTAATAAGTAATAACATTAAAACTACGAGTATATTGACTCGTTACTCTTTAGAATTTTGGTTTTGATATTTGTATTATCACAGGACATTTATTAAGTACATTATATAGTATAAACAATTTCAAGCATTTGAAAATATACCTATAGTCTTTATTTGTATTGAAAAATTCCAAAAATTAGAATTTATTTTAATAATTAATGTATTATTAAAAATCATAAAAATGAGGTTCAGCCTAACGAATCACTCAACACTGTATATAATAAAGTAAAAAAAAAAAACTTTCTACGTTTAACTACGCTCCATCCCAAAGGAGAATAATCATTTTTCGCGCATGTAGACCTGATTCTCCCACCTAAATCAGCTGACGGATATGGACGGCTGCGAGGACATGGACGAAATCCGGTCGGCTGACTGATTATTCTCTTTTGGAATGGAGTGTAGCTATCGCAACATAAGCGGAAATTAGACGATGTGTGAAAATGGAATAAAAATATACGACTTGAATACCAACTTTTATCGTTGGCGGACAAATGGAATGGAAGTATGTACAGTGTATGCATGCAGTAGGTATACGTATAGCTACGACCTATATAGTGTCATCGTTTTCACATTTCATACATCTCGATTTTCCACCACGGCCGCGACGTCTAAACTACACCACTATTCAATTTCTATACTTGAGAGAACGCACAACAAATTGGGCAAAGTTAGCTACGCTCTCAATAAATATATATTGTACCTATATAGAGTAGGTATCAAGGTCTACGCAGACGTCTATCGTTCATATTCACGTCTTAGCAGTAATATTATAACGCCTCTTTCCGTCGGAATGGAATGATACGGTGCTCGAATAACTCAACTAGGATAAAGGTCGTCGTAGTGTGGATTATGAGGGGCAAGTCTAGTCGCACGATTTTTCCCATTACCCGCGCCAAAACCCCGTCGGTATTTTTCTCCGAGATATAACACTGAGAATACGAAATCCTCTCACACCACCACCACCACCATCACTCTCAGTCAACAAAACCACGTATTATAACAAATAGGGTGTGATTTCGAATAAGTCCCACACGCGCACACCGCACGCGTGCATATGTGTGTGTGTGTATGTGTCGGTTGTCGACTGATTCGGGATAAAAAAAATATATATTATACACAAATAATTTTTTTCTTTTTATATAAATATCAATTTCTTCTTTCGTTTCTCACATTCGCCTATATTACGCGCTCAACGCCGTATGTCTATGTATGGATACGCGTATAAATATATGCTTAATATGTAGTTATAGCGGTGTAATGCGAACATCGCAAACCGCGTTTAAGCGCCCAAGCAAACACACGTGAAGGTCTCCGCGCGTGTATAATACTTATATAATATTATATATCATATATGCACGTGTGAGAAAAGCTTCGCGACATTCGCAAGACCGTGGTCTGATGACGGATAAATGAAATACGTATTTCCATTTCCCATCACCGCCACTACTCTTACGAAGACTGACTGCGAAAAAAAATATTACACGGTCGTATATAGTAGATACTTACGGCGGACGGATGAGAAAACAGCGGTGATACTGTTTTTGTTGCTCGGTCCATTGCACGATTCGTACACGAAATTATATTGCGGTACGAGTAAAAATGAAGAAGAAAAACGCGAAGGATAAGCCGATGATACGAGTGAGATAACTGTACACTGCGTGATGTTGACCGGAAAACGAATAAAATAATATATATACATATTCCCATATTTGTCAACGAAAGGAGAAACGATGATACCAGATACATAGATATTAGTACTATGGATATATCTACGCGATGGCGACTCGTGCTATAGGGCACACGGGCACGTGCCCCTCTTAAAAAATTGAGAAGAAAGAAGAAACATTTATATTAAATTATTAAAATTAAAATTGAATAGGTACCTATTTCTTCCATCATAATATAATTGGTACTTGGTAGTTGGTATATTATCGAAAAAATTTTTTATCAAATACGGGCGCTCCCAGAAACGATACGACCGTCGTGCATACTACGTTATACGCATTGGGCAGCCGGCGCCGGGCACGCAGTTCTGTACTTGAGTACTTGACGTGTCCCGATGACCCTATCAACATTCAACAGTACTATAGATTTTATTCGACACGAATTAATACCGCAGAATATTAGGTAATACGGCATTGCCGGGCACAATTCAATTTTTATTACGATTTACAAGATTTTGTTAGTCTTATCGCCTTCGGGCCTTCGTATTGTTATTGTTGACAATCTTCCGTGGAACAAAATCGATATTATCTCTAAAAATCCTAAAATCATTATATTACAAACGAGTAATAAAAAAATTGTCATATTTCAATTGTTTAAAAAGGTATATTTTAATATAAAAAATATGGATTAGCCGTTTTCAAGTAGACTTTACGGCAAATTCAAATCTGTTTTCAGAATTCTTATCGCTTTGCTGTATCAATCGGTACCTTGGACAAAAAACACGTCTGAATTCTCATGTTGCGCGTGTGTTAGATAAAGACAGGAAATCACCGTCACCACTCACGACTCACCAATCCCCTTTAAAAGGTTTTGGTATCGAAGGTATCAAAAAATTATTTTATTTTATTTAAAAAATCAACAGTAATTGATGGTAAGTTCAAAGTTGTCATAGTGGAAAAAGAAGGAAATATTTGTGCCCCACCTTCAATGAACCCCACGAGCCACCGCTGTACCTACATACCCACGGTAGTAGACCGCATGTCCGCAATTCCGCTTATTCAAAATACTCGTAGTAGAGTTTTTTAATTTCAGTTCACCGAATAAATTGTGATGCAACACTAACGAAGCTATATGAAAGTAGGCGCGTCGTGTATTATAGTATAATAATATAGATATACGACGTACCTACGTCCTTCGCAGACTCGCAGTTGGTCAATATAAATGACAAAAGGAATAACGCCATACGCCTCACTATCATAATAAGTCCCAATAAGCTGCATGTAAAATAAATATAGGTAAAAAGTATATTTTTTGTTACTAACATTTTGCTTAAATAAAGAAGAAAAAATAAAATTCTTGAAATGCAAATTAGCACAATATTGAGTAGAACAATATTATTAATTAACTTCGGCACATAAGCCGTATAATATGTACAACATGCATCGTATGTACTATAGTATACTAGTATAGCACCTAATTCTTAAAAGAACAATAGCCCACAATTTATTTTCTCTGTGTCCCACGTGCTGCATAGAAAATTTGCTTTCAGCAGAACCAACTGGCAACTGTAATGTTATTAGCTTTATAGTATTCCAATGAATTGACCTATTACACTTTACACAATATAAAATTGAAAATATTATCTGTTTGTAGTGTTTGGACTTTGAATTTTTTTAGAATATTTCAATTTTAAAGGGGAATAAATAAAAAATTATCCTATGACATAAATTTTAAAATATTTTAATTCTTATTGTGTTAATAATGAACATTTGAAATTTTAGAATTACAAAAATTTGTTTTGAATTTTGTATTGTAATATTAGATTCTGAACGGAGTGATGAATGTATTGATTTTACAATGATGTGTGTTTTTTTTTTTTTTGTTTTTTTTTTTTTGTGTCTGTGTACAGCATAACTAGTCGAAATAATACTTCAATTTCAAACTTTGGGGGTGGTTTCCGATGGCAAAGTGGATATCCTTGGTGCATTATAGAGGTGAAAAGTAAACATTTTCCAACAGTTTTCAAAAAAATCGAGAAAAACAAAAAAAAAATGACAGAAAAACGGGAATTTTTACGCAAAACCAGTTTTCGACAAAATCGAATTATTTATTTTGCTATAACTCAAAAACTAATCGATGTAAACACTTGAAATTTTCACAAAATATTTATATTAGCGTTCTCCATACACAGTTAAATTTTCAAAGAATTTTGACTTTTTTTGAGCTATTTATAGACAGTTGAAATTTTCAATTTTTTTAAGTATTTTTTTTTAAAATAACGATAAAAATTTTTTGGCCGGCCAGAAAATCTTGAAAATTTAATACAAGGTTTCTTATAAGTTGTTCTTAAAGTTATAAAAAAAAATCCGAAATCGTTAGTCACAATTTTTTTTTATAAGTGCTTAAAGTTCGAATTTATACGAAATATGTCAAAATTGCGAAAATTGGCAAGTAATTTTGTGGTTAAAAAATCGTAAAAATTTTTTCTTTTATAACTAAGATTTGAAAATTTGGTACAAAGTTCTCCATAAAATTTTCTTCAACTATCTGCAAAAAAAACTCTACCGGACTAAAACAAAAAATTTTTATGAGTGATTGAAATTTAAATTTTTACAAAACCGCGTTAAATAACGGTTTAGCCTCAAACGATTTTTGATATTTGTTGTTATTCAAACAGTATAAGTCGTAAATACTTGAAAATTTTACCAGTTATTTAGATTGCCATTTTCTTTACGTGATTTTATTTTCAAAACATTTTGACTTTTTTTGAGCTATTTATAGACAATTGAAATTTTCAATTTTTTTTAATTTTTTTTTTATAAATGTTGATAAAAAAAAATTAGCTGGGACAAATTACTTGAAAATTTAATTGAAGGGTCTACATAACTTGCTCTAACTCTCATTTAAAAATTATAAAAATACATAGGCACAATTTTTTTTTATTAGCATTTGAAGTTCAAATATTGACAAAAATTTGTCAAAATCATGAATATTTTTCACTATTTGGTAGTTAAAAATTTATAAATATTTTTCTATCAAAAGCTAAGAATTGAAAATTTAATACTATGCTGTCCATAAGTTAAGCTTAGAATAATTATAAAAAAGTTTGAGGATTGTTCAATTTAAAAAAATTTACGAGTGTTTAAAGTTTTAATTTTAATTTGAAATCAAAAATACACGACGTGTAAAATCACGTTTTACTACTAAATAATTTTCGATTTTTGTTATTTTTAAAAAATTACTAAACGTAAGATCTTGAAACTTTTACTTAAATGTTTGAATTAGTTTCAAAGTAGAATATATGATAATATTTCCTGGACTGACAAATCATCTCCGTTCAGAATCGTTTTTCGTATACAATGATACCTATCATTGCATTCAAATTTAACCTACCATAGTCCGAGGTCCACCCCACCCCCTAATGTACAGCAGAGCGATACTCACTTACCGGCTTTTTTTATTTTGAGGATAAATAAAGAAAAAAAACTAAGTTACTACAACTTTTTTTTTTTAAATCACATAAAATTAATTATTATGTTGATACTTCATTATTACTTCTATGGAGTACATCTGTCTAAAAATCTTGGATACAGACAAACTTCACGGATGTGGTATCTATTCAATAACCAACACATAAATCTTTCCAATCCTAAGCCATATCCACCATGAGGGCATGAACCAAATTTTCTCTAAATTAAAAATAATGATTTAGTTTCAATTCAATTTTACAATATTCTACTAATGTTAAAATCAGAAAAACATTTATATGTTATTCTAGATTTCAACCATGTAAATCACAATCACAATCATAACTTTTTACTAACCTGATCAGTATACCAGTAATACGGTTTTGGGTCAATTCCAACCTTTTTATAACCTGCCAGTAACTCTTCTTGATCCCAAATACGCATTGAACCGCCAACAATTTCACCAACACCCGGTAATAATACATCCACCTAAGACAATATTACATACTTAAGTTAATAACCATACTTAACACATCTAATTTAACTAACAGATTCAGTAAGCGTATTATCTTCAGGACATCGAGACATATAGAATGATTTGATTTCAGCGGGAAATCTGCACAGCATAATTGGCTGATTAATCAAATCTGTCATTTTTCTTTCAGCCATTTCCGGAATATCCTGAATAAATATTTTAAATAAAATCATAAAAATATAGACTAGTGTTACACACAAAATTACCTCTCCAAATTCATAAAATGAATTATCTTCCTTGGTTATATTGTTTTCTCGCAAAAATGTAATAGCCGCTTTATAATCCATTCTTTTAAATGGTCTACTTGGTGCAGTAAATTCCTTAAAAATCATATATTACTATAAATCTAATTTTAGTTTAATTAAAATTCACCATTAATTATAATGATAATATAATAGAGATGACAGAATCAAAATGCTATAAATTTAAAGTAAACTCTAGTATTAGTTTAATTTATCACAGCAATTAGGCATTTTATCTTAGATTATTGACAAAGTGATGAATGTATTGATTTTACATTTTTACATTGATATGCTTTCCTTTTATGTGTTTATATCTCAGTTTATTTCAAAGCAAAAAACGTGCTTCAACCTTCATTTAAAGGGGCCAGAAGTGAAAATGATTAATACAAAATAATCAGGAAAAACAAAAGCTATAAAAAAAAAAAAAAGAATTTATCAATTTTTTTCTCCAAATATTTTAGATATAATTCATAAATAAGTAACTTTAGAAACTTTTACCTAATATTTACTAAATATGATAACCCATCAAAATATTTTATATCTTTTAATACATGGGTATATATAATTAGATAGACATTTTTAATTTTAATTTTATATTTCTTAGAACTTCAGTTGACGACAATAAAGTGTGAATTGACATACACAAAAAAGTTTGTTTTCTCACAGGACAGAGCATAGCATTAGTATGTGTTTCAATAAAAATATTTGATCTCAAAATCTAAAAACTTACTGGATTTAATTGTTTAACAATATCTGCATGTGGTGACTCTAAAACACGTCTCACTACATCACAAACCAAATCTTCAATTCGATTTAATAGATCATCAAAGGTAATAAATGCAAATTCAGCTTCTACATGAGTATATCTAAAATAAAAGTTATGATAGTTCTATTAAATAACAAAATGAAGATCTCATATTTGAAAAAAATATCTTACTCAGATAAATGTCTTCTCGTACGACTCTGTTCAGCACGATAACTTTGTGCCATACAAAATACATCACCAAGTGCTGGTAAACAAGTTTCTAAATAAAGCTGGGAACTTTGAGTCAAATATGCTTCTTGTCTAAACATTAAATGTTTTTAAAGCTAATAATATTATATAATATTATACTATGGTAAAAATATTTTTACCCAAAATAATCTAGTTTAAACAATGTAGACCCGCCTTCCACTTGAGTCTGTACTAATGTAGGAGGTACAACTTCAATGCAGCCTCTATCTAGATTATGCATACGGAATGCTTGAGTGACCACTGATCTCATTAACAAAATTTTGGATGTCTATAAAATACAATATTTTAATACCATGAAGCATAATATAAAACCAATTAATAATTATAGTTTTACATTTTCTCCGCGAATTGCAATATGCCTATTGTCCAATAATACATCTGGATTGGCATCTTCGTTCAAAATAGAATCAGCACCGCCAGGTGGTGCTAATGTAACTAATTCCCAATAATCAACTTGAAGTTCATGTCCTCCTGGTGCCTATTCAATGTACAAAAGTATTTAAAATTTATGACTACATTTTAATTTAACTAATTCTTACAGACTTTCCTTCGGGTACTTCTTTCAAAACTCCAAAAAGAAGAACAGACGATTCAGTAGACAGCATTAAAGCATTATAGGTTTGACATAATATGTCATTAAGAACAGTTTGTATAAATCCTGTGCCATCTCTTAAAGTGATAAACATTAAGGATTTTCCTGAAAATGTTTACTAATTACAACAAGGCATTTATCTGAATTGACTGATTCAAAGCTTGTAATATTATTTAACTGTAATCTGTTATAGTCAAGGGAGTAAAGACAATTACTTAGCTTTAAGATTATAACAACTACAAAATACCTTGTCTCCTAAGTCTATGTACCCATCCGTACATTTTAACCCTTGAATTTCGATGTTCAGAAGCATTCTTTATTTTAATCAAAGTTGCTGGTGGTAAAGTAGAATCTTCAGATAATATTAATTTTTTTGCTTCTTCTAGATTTTTATTTCTTTTAGCAGCATCTTCTTCTTCTTTTTTGGCTTTTTCTAAATTTTTATGATGTTCTCTGACCCAAAATTTTTGATTTTTCTTTAATTGAGTTTTAGGAGCAGGTTCGAATTTCTATGAAATACATGTAATTTAGTTAATGTATTGGTTAAAATCATAATATGCATTTGGTTATTAATTAACCAATGTATCAAAATTATTATATGAAAAAAAAAAGTGTTTATCACATACGATGCCTTCGGTTTTAGAATCCACATAAATCACTGGAAATGGTTCTTTACCAGCATGTTTCATGGCCTGCAATATAGTCTTGAAAGGCTTTGACTCTGTACCGTCGCCAGAAGTATCATTACCATGTTTTTCAGATGTATAAAGTTCACCTAAAATATCCATCAAAATTATATGCCATATAATAATTACAAATACCTACGCTTTTAAAACTATAGGTAACATATTGTTTATATAATATTTTTGAAACTAAAATCGTCAATATGAATACCTAACCCCTTTGTGGTATACAGTGTGTATAATTTAAATATACATAAAAATAAAAAATGAATATATATGTTTACAGGTATGACAGCATGGTATAATACTATAACAGAAAACTAAGATATATATTTACTATGGTGTAGTATTATTAATTGATGTGTATAATTTTAGTAATTCAATATTTCTTTAACCGACCATTCTTCATAGAAAATGTGAAGGCGGCAAACTGCCTAACAATTGATCATCAATTATAAATTATCTTATAATTACCAATAGAAAGTTTGTCCACAGCACCGACAGTATCTTCAGACATGATGTTATATTAACCGAATTCAGTAATTCAATTTCGAGTTGCGATCTGTATCTCTGCAATTTTCTGCTGTAAAATACTAAACCACTATAAACTATAAATGTAGACTCCACGTTGCTTCAAATGATGAAGACTGATCAGTGACGTTCAAATGTTCAATCGCTCATATAGACTCGTGTTAGACTGCTTGTGTGTTACTATTTTGGCTGAGATAATGATAAAATACTGATAATATTGATAATATAATCTAAATGTTTTAGCTGGTTTTTACACTCCATATCAAGGATATTCTTTTTATCCGTGCTCCACATTATACTTTCAGCATAGAACTTGTATAATATTAGGAACTTGTAGACGTAATAGAGCATAATTATTATAGCATAATAATTGCATTATTTGCATTTTTAAAATCTATTAATTTTGATAAATTAACAATGAAATTAATTTAAGATATTAATAACAATTTCTGTTTACATTTTTAAATTTATTGTTTGCCATTATTTTTTTTTTAAATATAATAATATACTAGTATACTACAACTACAGAACTGCAACAGTAGTATGAAATTTTCAATTATGAATAAAGAAAAATAAGTGATCCGTATTCATTTACAGATAATTATTGTACAAATTTTAATTTCAATAACTAGGATAATATTTTATATCATGTAAAATGTCAGAAAACTACAAAGTACAGGTAAATAATTTTAAACATCCAATTATATGTAAATTTCAAATTTTAATAATAATTACTACTTATTGCCAATTCGACTTTTCAGTTGAAGCAAGTAGAACAAGCTATCGAACATACTAAAAGTATAGACCAATTGAATGAGTTATTGTCATTACGAGATAGTTTAGTTGAGCTTATAGCACTGACTAGTGAAACTTGTGAACCAGAACAACCCACTCAAAACCCATTAGATGATGAATATGCTCTTTTTAAGGTAATATCTCTTCAGTTCATTTTAATATTTTAGTGAATCAATATACATTTTATAGTCAGAAATTGAAACTATCAATGAAACACAAAATACAAATTATGATGAAGATGATACATCGTCCTGTGAAATTTTAAATGTATCTGAAAATAAAAAAGTATGTAATTCAGAGTTACTTGTTATAATATAATCATAATGTCTTTTAACTTTTACGTAAATATTTTCAAACTTAAAAATTACATTAAAAATAAACAAATAATTTAACTGGAACTAGTGAACATACCATATCTCAATTTTAACTTTTCTTTAAAGACGTGGTACCCTTACAAACTTATAACATAGCTAACTTCCTTTTAGCGGTTCAGATTTTGTGTAAACTGTTGGAGTAAATTGACCTATTATAAACTTTGGATAAAAACAATAATTTGTTTACTTATCAATTATCAAGAACAACATATCCATATTTTCTTATGGATTTTTATGTTATTTTAATTTTTAAACTATTTACGATTGAATAAATTAAATTTTTGACATACTCATAACTTTTGTAAAAATTAAAATATTATAAAAACCCATGAAAAATGCAGATAAAATTCTCATCTTTAAGTTTGATAATTTAAAGCCAATTCACTTTTTATTAAGGGTTGCTACACAAAATTGGAACTGCTGAACACAAATTTGCTATGTCGTATAATTGTAAGACAAAACCATGTGAATGTGAAATTAATTTAATTTATTTTGTGACACTACCTATGTATATAATCATTATTAAAACTGCATTTAATTAATAAATGAATGGAATTTGTTTTTAGTTGACAGATAGTCATTCATCCAATACAATAATTGAAATAGATTCAGATAGTGATAACACAAATTCTTCTAACATTATTGATGAGCATCATGAGACTACTGGAATCGAAGTAAATTTATTTATATTATTTATTAATTCATTAATAAAATATTTGATTTGTTAGAATGAGTTGGCTAATTTACAAGGAACTAAATGTCAAGCTCCATTTGAAACAGACTATGATTCATCAACATATCATAATGCACTCATTATGTCTGTTAAAGTGAATGATTCAACACATCAACAATCATTAGATGATATATTGGTAAAAATTTTCAAATAATAACAATACACTTTAGAACTTTAATCTATTAAAATTATATTTTATCAGGTAACTGTATTATATACAAATCCAATATGCAAACAAATGCTACCTTGTCAATTTTTTTTAAGTGGTGAATGCAAATATTCTGATGAAAGATGTTATTTTTCACACGGAACTCAAGTTCCTTTATCGCGTCTTACAGAATTTAAGTAATGTAGCATACAAGTTTATTATTTTATAATATTTGCTAATATGATTATATTTTTTCCTTAATGTATAGAGAACCAGATTTTAAAAATTTAAAAAAAGGATGTCTAGTATTAGCAAAATCATGTGAAGGTGGACTTTGGTCTAGAGCTGTGGTTTTAGATATTACTCATGGTACAAAAAATAATGATGGAAGTTGTATTGTTAAATATGAAACTAAAGGACTTGGAGAAACAGAAGTTCCAATGCAAAATATTTTTCCTTTGATTGGGAATGGTATTATCATATTTAAATAGGAGTGGAATAAAATATATTTACTTATGTATTTATAGATGAAGAATTTTACGAATTGTCATCTGATAGTGACGAAGAAAGTAAAATTAAAGAACGTGATTCAGCAATAGTTAATAAAGTGCTATTAAACACAGAAACTATACAATCACTTGGAAGCTGGGAAAAACACACAAAAGTATATACTGTCTTTACTTTTTTTGTTTACCTGTTTGCAAAAAAATAATAGATAAGATATATTTAGATAATTTGTATATATTTTTTTAGGGTATTGGTTCAAAATTAATGGCTAAAATGGGATATATAATGGGTGCTGGATTGGGTAAAAATGGAGAAGGACGAATTAACCCTGTAGAAGCAACAGTTTTACCAAAAGGAAAATCATTGGGTAAATAGTAACTCATAATTAATTTAAATAAGTTTTACATTTATTTTTCATTTCTTTTAGACCACTGCATGTCTATAAAAAATACTGAACAAATTCAAGATGCACGTAAAAAACGCAAACAACAATTGAGACTTGAAAGATGTATGAAGAAATCTTATGAGAAAGCATTGGAAAAGCCTCCAGATGTTTTCACATTTCTCAATAATAAACTCAGTAAGTAGGTCAAATATAAATATTTGACCATTTAATGTTATAATTTGTTATTTGTTATAGATATCAAAAACATCAATCAAGATAAAAATGTAATAGATGAAAAGAAATTAAAAAGTTCTACAATACACGACTTAAATGTTAGAAGTTTAAAAATAGAAGAAGATATAAAACGACAACAAATAAATATTCAAGAGTTAAATTATTCATTGAACCGAAGTACATCTGGTTCAGTGCAGTATAATATGGTCAATCAAAAATTAATCGAAGCAAATAATCAACTCTCACACTTGAAAGCTGAAGAAAAGTCTATACAAAAAGAACATACAAACAGAGAAACTCACAAAAAAATGACTGTGTTTTAAATTTTAATGGATATTAACTAGAATATTTTTTATAATTCTATATTTATTAATATTATTTGAAAAATAATTGAGTTTGTATTTTTAAAAGTAAATATAAAGAAAATATATTGTAAGTATTCAAGTGAAACAGAATGTATAAAAATAATGTGCATGAAATGTATCTAGTTAGAAGTATAATATATATATATTATAAATATATCATATATGATTACTTAAACATTGATTTTATTTTTTTGTTTAAATATAACAATTTTAAGTGTATGAATTTTAGTGGGTACTAGTGAGCCATTGTTATTTCTATACAAAATATACTATATTACATTATAATATAACTGATTATAACTGTATATGTATTACCGTAATACATAACATAATTACACTAGCACGACATGCCAAATGCCATATGGCATATAGACATTGTAATTTTTAAGGACAGAGCACTGAATTTTTAGTATCAGTTTGTTAAAAAAAATAAGTCTTGTATGTTGATACTGGGATGTGGATGTCCGAGACCCATCAGCTATAACCCAACCACCCCAATTATGAAAGGAGTGCTTGAACACCTTTTAAGACATGTAATTGGCGATTTCGCATTATGAGCAACGAGGTAACCATTCGCGGTCGGTGAACGTAGTCGGACGGGCTGATTACTCTCGCCGACCGCAGGCGGTTACCTTGTTACTCATAATGCGAAATCGCCAATAGCTGGCCACTAATAAGAATCCTAAGTATTAACTTAAAAAAATAAGGAAGATTGTAAATAAAAAAATCATTATAATCTAAAAATATTACTATATTTAAACTAACAACTATTGAGCTATAACATCCCTAAATATTTTTTAAATATAATTTTTGATTTAAATTCTTCACATTCTTTCAATTTATTCAAAACGTTACGGACACATTCAGGTCTTGCTGCTTCTAATGTTTTAATACATTCTATAATTGCTAAAATATTTTCCTTATTAGGCTGTTCAGAATTTTTATCTTCACTATATAGAGCTTTGATCAATATTACTAGCAACACATTCCAATGTTTACATTGCCTTGGCCACGTTTGTTGAATAAATACTTCAATCGCCTAAAGATGAATTATACAATTTAAGTAAATTTAATGAGGATAGTCTTTGAGTTCAATAAACCTACCTTCACTGTTGAAAAAGTAGATTGACTGTTCATAACATACTCTGCAAATAACGGTATCAAACGTTCCGACCAACGAATGCAAGAAAGTCCAGCAGACTCCAAAACAAGTGGAAAAATTGATGCATAACATACAATTGGTTCATGTTTACGTTCTAGTTCCATTCGTGGCAATAAAATATTCATAACATCATCAAACTTTGTCCACTAATAAATATATCATTTATTTGATTAAAAATAAAACATGATTTTTATAACAATATAAGACATTTACTTCTAATGAATTTTTATTATTCAAATGTTTCATTTGTATCTTTAAAATCAGCGATAAAAGGCATTTCATTAAATTAGGTATTAGTTGATATTCAAATGAACGCAGACCAGTTTCTAATGACTTCAATAAAACAATGTCATAGCCACTCATTGCTAATTCAGCAGTCGGCTAAACACAAATAAAGTAAATTATCCAATTAACACTTTCAAACAAAACATACTATTTTAAAGCACAAAGTAACAGTATAATTTTAATTATCATAATATAATAACCAAAACTTATACTAACTGTATTATCAATGATATGTTGAAAAGCATCTAAAGCGGTAAATATACTTGAATCTTGGTAATCATCAAACATATTTAATGGTAATGGCATCACGAGGTATAATACAGAATTTAAATGTGGCATCTAGAACATATAGTATTTTGTATGTTTTACTAAAAGGAACACTTCACTCATATGTATTACAAACTTTCAACATAGTAAATTTTTATTCAAAAAAATTCACTTCAAATTGGTCTCAATATTATAATAAAATGAACTACTGTCAAATTTAAAGGTAAGATTATTATCTAGGATATCAGCTTTTTAATGATAATTATATTTTAAGGAGAGTATAATAATCATTTCAAAAATTGTAATATTTTATATAATTACATAACTCACTTTAAAATTTAAAAGTCTATTGCATATCCTAGGTAATATTCTTATTTTTACATTTTAAAATAGATCAATTCAACCTTAAATGTATACAAACAACACACATTTTCCATGTATGTTTATAAGACAAAAACAACACATACTGGTGCAACATCCTTATAATTAAAAAATATTAGGTATATATTAGGTAGCGTCTTTTATAAAGTTAACTTACTTTTAAACATTTCAATATCCATAAAAAACACTCAACAGCAGCCGGATATTTTTTCCAATTATCATTTTCTAATTTACATTGCAAACCAAAAAATATCTTAGATATATCTAAATGAGTAATTAATTCTTCAACGTTTACGTAATGTACGAGACTGCACAATTTTTCAACGCACAATTTCATTAATGTATGACTTTCTTCATCACTCCATGGAAAATTTGATTTGCAATGTTCACCACATAAATATAAGCATGGGTTCATTATATCCTGAAGCTTAACTTGAAGGTCTACATCATTATTTAAGAGTCTACTTAACAAAATGCTAAGTTTATTTAAAATAGATTTTGCAATTTCTAAATGAGCCAATAACGCTTCATCACGATCAGCCAAATGATTTTCATCAGTTGGTACTTCTGGTACACACCCATTTTGTATACATTTAATAATCTCCTCAAGATTTAATGTACTATTTAGATCAGTGTTTAATTCCATTTTTTAATCTTACCTAAAGAGCAAATTAAAAACAAATAAATAAGTCATGGTATAAAAAATTAAACAATATTTAGAAATATAAATTTTATTCAATCATTTTAGGATTATTTAACATAGAAAAAAAAATACTAATTTACAATAATATAAAAAATATATGTATATTTATAGCTACAGTTGTAAATTAAACTCGCCAATTCCCTGTTCATTAATATTAAATTTATAACTAAAGTTTACATTTTTCCTTGTTACAGTTGCATAAAAATCAGAATCCAACCTTTTGAACTCAATTTTACGATTTACAAAATCTAATAAAGAATCACTTTGTTTAGACTGAAAATAACTTTGTCTAGTAAACATAATAGGTACTTTAAAATCTTCCAAGCAAATTTTCAATGATGATATCATTTTCTCCACATATGTATCCATATACTTTTCACCACCAGATACAGAATCTTGCCAATAGTTTGCAGAAACACTATCCAAAATAACTAACCCCACTTGAGAATGTTCAGTAAGAAACATTTTTAATCTTTGAAATGTAACATATAAAGTTGGACTATCAAAACAATTGATCAATGTTAATTTATTTAGACAGATTTTTAATAATTCATCATCAGCATTCTTAACTAAACGTTTAATAATTTTAACTAGTTTGGTGATATTGAACTGTCCATCTAGATCAATGTAGACCACACCTGTATCCAAGCCATAATAATTTTGAGGAGTGATGCATTTAGCAACGCATTCGGTCAAAAATAACGTTTTTCCTGTTGATGCATTTCCAATTATTTCTATGGTCTCGCTAGTCAATTCGTCTGGTAATAGAGGTGTTATATTTTTAATAATCGGCCGTGCTACAAGCCTTTCTAAAAGTTGTAAACCAGATTCAGCTTGAGATTTAAATTCCATAATTACCTTGTTCTCACGAAGTTTTTGGACTACTAAGAGCCAAGTTGAGTTTTAGATCAGTCAGTGACTTTTCACCATATTTGTGTAAAGTTTTTATAGAATACTGAAAAAAGAATTTTTTATTAAATTAACTGCCACTAAATATAAATAATATATTTTTTCATTAAACTGTACAATACTCAAAACAAAATGATATTAATCATTAATTTTTTAAAAATATTATTCATTGGTATAAAAACAATTGATTACAAAAATTAATTTAAAAAAAAAACAAATAGTGAAAAGTATAAACTGCTTATTTTATTTAATGAAAATTATGCAATATGTTAATTTATATTATATAGCACATTTATTTTGTGGACCTAAGTACATAAATAAGCACTTTTATATTCAAAACAACAAAGGATATTACTATTTCTACTATTATAAAAATAATAAAATATTATTTAATTATTGTAATGCCTTACATATAATGAAAAGGAATATAAAAAAAATTATATTTACATGTTTGATCAACTATTGGTAAACAGTTTGCTATTAATTTAATATAGATTTTAAATAGTTTTTTTGAAAATAAATTAAAACCAACCTCATCTGTTTCAAATTTATTTTTTTTGAAATCGTCTTTTACCCAATTGTAAAATTGCTGTCTGTCACTTTCTAATGGTATGTTCTTTATTGTTTTTAAAAATTCTCTGTACAATCTTAAAGATTTCTGACGTAGCATAAACTAGAACATAAAAATATAAAACAATTTAGTTGACAACCCTTTGATATACCTACTGTTACAGAATTAAGACTTATAATAAGAGTAAGTAATTTGATAGCAAGTAACTTGAATAAATACATCATAAAAATTTTTAAAATTTTAAATTATAATTTGGAAACCAGGACTTCTTTCAATTTTAAAAAATATTTATCAAAATTCTAAAATTCGTAGAGGCAAAAAGAAGTGCCTAATGATGGCAATAATGTAAATCTGTTTTTAAATGAAATAATTAATATTAGATAAGTCTTATTTGGAAAACACAATCACGTTAATAATTTTGTATATTTAGTATTTACTCACTTGTTTCAAGTTCAACGCTTTGTTGATCATATTTTATGACAACCAAAAAAAGTAATGTTGATCACACATAAAAATATGCATAGGTACCTATGTAATATTAATATGTAAATATACTTCAGACTAGAGTTTAAAAAAGTTGTACTTTTTTCAAAAATTCAAAAAAGTTAAATTAAACGAAATCAGTAATAGTGAATTATTAAATAGGTAAGGTAATTAATAATTAATAAAGTATAATGAATGAATTGATGATAGAAATTAGAGAAGATATCTCTTGTCAAATTTCGTCAGACACATCCTTAATGTTATTTATGATTAGTAGATAGCGCTTGTCGAGGATTGACTCCAGGGCACAGCGCACAGCTATGAATATGATGCACAATGTGTTTAGACTTTAGACATTGCTCGGCGGGCGCGCGCGCGCTTTACGTTGATAATCGAATATTCGAACGTCGATTGATACTAAAGTCTAAAATTAAATATATTTTTTATTTATATTATTTAGTGTTGAAATTTGAAAACAATACGTCTCACGTGTCAGTATAACGCATTTTAAAAACGGCATCCATTCGAAAATCAAATACGTCTGTTATATAATTCGTAAATTCTTCATGAAAACCGTGCGGAAAGCGTACCAAAGGTAGTATCTTATTGATTTTTCGTCACCTCGCGAGGTGGCCATTGAACCAGCAAAATAAACAAACTGCACATCCATGATAAGAGTTATAAATTTCAAAAAATATACCAACACAACACCAATAATTTAATTTAATTTGAATTATTTGATTGCACTTTGTAGATACTCTAGTAGATTTTTGTAAATCAATTTTATATTATCGTAAAATTGCACATCTTAACAACCGCAGTCGAAATGAAGAAAATGTTGAAATTGGTGAAAGGGGGAAAAAAAGAGGATAAAAGTGGCTCTGGCACACCATCAGGTGATGAATTAGAAGACGACCCCGAAAATGCTATTTTCTGCTATAAAATTGATTCCGAAACCGAGGAAAAAATGAGCCGATTACACAGGGCTTCATGGCATGGCAGCCTAGAGAAAGTTAAGACTTTACTACAAAAAAAACCAATGGACGTGAACATTGTGGACAGCTTTGACAGAACTCCATTGCACTTGGCAATGGCCAAAGGTTACTATAACATTGCTTGGGTGCTGTTGAATCACAACGCTAGCTTAGATTATGTTGATTGTGATGGGTACACACCGTTCTTGAAGGTATCACTGTTTTAAATTTGGTGGTAGTTTGTAGTTCTTACTTAATGACTTTGAAGAACCAAATATTTTGGTGAAGGTAATATCAATTTAGAATAAATAATTAATTCAATTTATACCTTATTCTAACAAGTCTAACACACTAACATTAGGTTATTATAAATATTTTTCTAACACTTAGTAACCCCTGTAGCTACAATTAAGTTTAAAAACTAAAATTAAAAATTGGAAAATATACATAACAGAGATATTATCTATTTTACTCTAGGATTGCTTAAGGATAAATAAATAAATATCTATTAAACTTTTTTTGACCTATTAATTCATTATTGTTTTATTATAATTTGAATTTTATAACTATAAATATTGTTATAGAGCATAATGTTTCATGTTGATTATATAATTTGATTCTTTAAAGTCATACAATTAATATTAACATTTTATCAAATTTAAACAATTTAATATTATCTAAACACAATTTATAGCTATCTACTATGTATAATTTTATAAATATAAGTAAAATAATAATGCACATGTAGGCTGTAGAATGCGGCCAAAAAGAATGTGTTCATTTAATGTTGGAGAGAGGGGCAGATGTAACATGCACAGACAAAAATAAAAATACTGCTTTACACTTAGCTGCAAAACAGGGCTCATTCACTATAATATCTATGCTACTTAAAAAAGGAATTAATATAAATGCACAAAATGCTGTAAGTATAATCTAACACAGCTTTTTTAGCACTAACAAAATGTTTCTCAAATAATATGTTATGAACTATGAAGTTTTTGTCATTAATTAAGAGAACATTGTTTCTTGTGTATGTTAACTTCATCTTACTAATGCATTACATTAGAAATTTTACCTTAGAGAATCCATTTTACTCTGTTATATTTAATATTACAATAACACGTTATCAAATTTAAAAATATAAATATATTATTTTGGGTACATCATTATTAACTATTTACTCATGTGTTGATTAACATCAGCTTTCATTATTTTATTAAATTTAATATAACACAATTTTTTATAATTATTATACATTATCTTTTGGTTGTCATTTTTTTATTAACCTATTTACATTATTTTTATATAACATTTGAGAAGTATCATTTGATTTGTATTTATAGTTTAAAAATAATTTTAAAATATTACTTTTAGGCAGGTGAATCTGTTCTACATGTTGCATGTGCTGCTGAAAATCGTGATCTAATAGAATTTATATTAGATAATGGATCATTAATAAACATAGCAGATAACCAAGGACGTACACCATTAATGGTGGTAGCAAAACTTGGAAATATGTCTATTGTAGACTTATTATTGGACCGAGGAAGTCAACTTGATGCTTGTGATATAAATGGTAATTAAATTATTATACATTATACATTATAATATATAAATTTTTTTTTCTTGCTTAGGTTTATCTGTGAAAGATTATGCGATTAAAGAAGGTCATTCAAAAGTAGTGAACCAACTATCTATGCAAAAAATGAGTATAATGGCTAGAACTAGATCTAAAGAAAACGTGTTGGATGATTTAGATCAGAATGATGGTGCTCAATTACAAGAAAATAATGATAATTCAAATAATCAAAAAATTGTTGATGCTCAAATCACAGTACTTAAAAATGATAAAATATCTAAATCAAATGTTGAAGATAACCAAAATGAAAAAGAATTTATAGCTTTTAGTTCTACAACTAAAAATGATGATTTAAAGGTTAATAAAATTGATGTTGAAGATAATAAAAAGGAAAATCTGACTCTAAACTGTGAAGATAATCATCCTGATGAATTAAAAACAAATAAATTAAATATTGAAAATAATCAAAAAGAAAAGGAAAATGTAACTTTGAACTCTACTCTGAAAAATGAAAATGAAATAAATAATAGTTCTATAGAAACAGATAAAGAAGTAATTGACAAAAATAAATTAACTGTGGAAATCAAAAATATATCTACAGTAAATGTTTTACCAATCAAAGATGAAGAATCAGTATCTCAATGCACAATGCCTCCACCATTAGATCCACCTAGAAGCTGGGATTTTATACAGACAAGCATAATACACACTACGGATATCAATGAAAAAGCTGAAAAAGAAACACAAGAAAGTATTGAGCAAATCCCTGATCCAATCGTTTGTGCAGTGAATACAGATGATTCAGAATTGGAATGGGGTAGTGATGAAAGTCTTCCAACTGATCCTAATCAATTGTGTCCTACTGTGGATGATAAAAAAGAAGAAAATAAAAAAATGAATACATTTTATAATTTTATAACTACAAAATTAATGAATAAGACAAAAAGTAGAGTTTCTGCATCTGCAGAAAATATCATTGATAATACTACCACTAAAAAACATGTGAGAAATAAATCTTTTACTTCACTAAGGACTTTTAAACTCACTGTTCCGTCAGATGTAAACCAAGCTTTATATCAGCTTAGTCCAGAGATGAACTTTGCACATTCTTCATTCAGTAAAAGCAAATCATTTAATGAGCATATTCCCACTAAAAATGTTGATAAAAATTCTTTAGAATTTGAACGTTCTAAGTCATTATGTTTGGAATTAAAACATAATTATGATATAACTGAGAATCAGCAAAGAGATTCAGATAGCCAAAGTGATGATAGTCTCCGTTCAAAAAGAAGCCTTTTGTTATCTATGCGAATGCCTAAAGTTCATGATGAACATCATGATGACTATCATTTAGAAGTCAAGGATAGTGAAACGTCTGAAGACGAAGGCCCACATTACTGGTACAGTCCAAATAAAAAAAATGATAAAATAGTGCAACAAGATACTGTTATTAGGAACTACAGTGAATCTGATAGCGAGTGAGTTTATATTTTAAAAACAACATTATTATTATTATGATTTATTATTTTTAATTTAATAATAATTAAAAAGTTATATACCAACAAAATATTTATTTTGATATTTATTTTATTTTATTAAGTAACAAATTCAATGAAATACTACTGAATTAACAGTATACATATTTGATTTAACTACTAGAAATGAATTGATTAAACATTTTCTGTGTAAAAAATATGTAGTCATTAATAAATTACCTTGTGATTTTCAGATCTGAAGAAATTGGTTTACCAAAATCTAAGTCTATTCTTGGTAAATATAATCAATTATTGTAAATATGTATACACACTTTTGTACAATTCATTCAATATAAGACTTTCATTATTTCAAATAAATTATTTTTACATTTACATATCTATTATTAAAATATTTTCCTACACTGTAGTTAATAAAATATTAGTTTGATTTTCAATACAACGAGTTTGGGACAAAATGTTTAATAAAAGAATTATTATTGGTTCACAATTTTTCTCTATTAATTTCTATCCACTTTTCTTTTCAGTTGTAAATACAAATTGCTTCTTCATAATCTATCTTATATACTCAAACCTAGATTTTTCTGCATGATTTTCCCATTGGACACTTCATTCTATAGTACATTTGTATCTGTGATATTTTTGAAGAATGTGATAGTAAGCTGATGGTACTAAATAATTATTTATATATTTTTGCTACTGTTCTCTTTAAAAAAAGGATTATTATACTCTTAATATACTTATTTGGCAGTTTTTCTTTATCATTTGATGATTTCTAAGGGGTTATTTAGTTTTTTTATTCTACTTGAACAAATTTGTGCTTATATGCAATCTATACCTGTTTTTCTATTAAGTGTTATGATATTTTATCAAAATAACATTTAACAACTTATATTTTTCTTCATCTAGTGATTTACTTGCTGTTGGCCATTACATTTTTATTTATATTTAAATATTTTTTCAAATTTCATTGTAAATACATATTTTTATATTTTTTACAATAGATAATTCTGTTTTTCTCGTGTATTTACTAAATTTTTATTATTTTACACAAATACACTACTATAGTTGTCAAATTATTTTTAGATTACATTCTATTGACTAATATATTAAAATTGAAGTATTAATTACGCACGAGTTAATCTAATGTTTTTAATTATTAAAATATTAGAATGTAGTTACCATTTTTTAATAAAACTTTTCAATGTAAGTCCTTATAAGATTATACATTTAAAATGTAATAAATAACTATTACAGCATATTCAAGAAGGTATTGCATATTTTAAATTTTAAACTCATCTTTATGTTTATATTATATTGGTAGAATAAATTTTAAACCAAAAATCCAAGCACTAGTATATAATAATTAGATATCTTCCAATATGTGACTTACCAAAAAAAATTCTTCGACTGATCAATACATTTATAAATATCACATATTTTTATTAAATCAATAATTTTACATAAGATAAATAATTATTTAAATGAAAATAAAATAAAAATATTCATTTAACTAAATTCTATACAATTATTTTACAAGCTTTTAAAAAATGTAATCATAATCTACTTTACTTATCAAATTAATTTGCTATAATTTTATTATTACCAAAAATTACACTTAACAAAATAAGCTGTTATTACCTATAAAAGCATTTATTTTATAACATTAACTTGGGAGATATAAAGATAAATTATCAGCTATAATAGAATCCTAACCATTGGTAGATTCATATTGGAAGACAACCTAATAATTAATATTTTTCATCATCATTTATATTATAATTTTAAATGTATGTTAATAAACAAAAATGTAATATAAATAAAGTTGAGTTTTCCTCCATACACACACACACACACACACACACATACATAAACAAGTATACCATTTCTGGCTGTGCCACTGAAATGATTCATTATGTATAATTTGTTAATATATGCAAATATATAAACTGTGTAATAATACATTTAAATATTTAACTGTATATAATTTGTTCTAATGCAATTTGGCAGAAGGAATTTCTAAAGAACATAACACATCAGATAATTCTGACACAGAAAATACAATATCATTTTCAACTAGCCATGAGGATATTTATGGAACACATAAACGCACTAGATATGCTTTAAAAGTAGATTTTAATTAACTACTTATAATAATATATTTAATTGAAATTACTCTTATTTAAAAATGCTTCAACTTATTTTTTTTTTAGAGAACCGAATCTCTTAAAGCTTACCTAAAGAGAGTAACTATTGATAAAGACAGATTACAACAAGAATCATCTGGTTATAGAGAAATAACAGAGCTGTTAAAATATAAGTTGGGAAATCTTAAACAAGATATTTCCAGTAAAAATGAAACAACTAAAAGACTCGAAGAACAATTAGATCAGTTAGATGCTAAATACACAGAAGCTTTAAACAAGATTCAAACACTTGAACTATCTTCAACAAATTTAGATAAAGAAAACCAATATCTCAAGAAAATAAATAAAGAAGTAACTAATAATAATATATTATATTTTAAGATCATAATTTTAATACTGAGAATAATAAATATGATAATGTTAAAACAATTCAAAATTCATGGATACTTGCATTCTTAGTTCTTACTGATAGGCCGTTTGAGTTATTTTATTTAAGTTTAAAAATACAAGTATATGACATCCATGGATATCAAACCGCTTTAATGCAATCATATAAATAATAAATATACTATATTTAAATTTTATTTTGTTGATAGCTCACTGATAAATTTAACAATGAATGCAATAACAGTGCACACAAATCAGTAGAAATAATAACTGTAAGTCTAATTAAATATATTCAAAGAAATATACTATAACTAAAGATTTATCTTTTTAGCAACTTGAGTCCGGCAATTGTATTGATCAAACAGATGATACGTGTACTATGGATAGCAAAACCATTGTAAGTTTAAAATAGTTCTTTTTATAAATGTATCCTAAATGTTTACTTTCACAAGTGTAAATATAGTAACTAAAAACAAATTAGATATAATATTCTTTTTTAAATTGTATATTATGTTAACTATTTTTTTCTACAGACAATTGTATTTAGTATACTATTTTTGTTATAGATAAAACAGCTACAAGAACAATTAAAACTGGAACAGGATAGACGAATAGAACTTGACGAACGTGTTAAACTTTTATCTGTAGAAGTTAATGCACATCAGTCATGTAGTTCAACTGTGGAATTATTGAAAGAATTACAATGTAAAATGACCAAAGATTATATACCAAAAAAAGAAGTATTAAAATTAAAAACAGAACAAGAAAGAAAAATCAGTAAAGTGAAAATGGAAGCGGAAAAAAAATTAGCGGACAAATTTTGTGACCTTGATAAATTATTATCTCAACAAGTGTGTATTAATTTTAATAAATATAAATTTATAAATTATAACTTTGTAACATATAAATTTTCTATATCTAATATTCATAGATGGATCAACAAGGAAAATTAGAAATGCAAAGGGAAAAAATTGAAAGCCAACTTAAACAGGAATTTGAAAATACAAGACAAAGATTTCAACTAGAAATTGCAAAACTTCAAACAACACTAAAGAGTGAGTTAGAAAAATACTCTAACGCATATTTAAAAAATGTATATAGGTATTATTTTTATACAGCCAAAGAAATGGAAGAACAAATATTAAGGGAACGGTGTGAGATTCTTTCACAAGAAATCGAAAAAACACAAGATAATAAATGGAAAACATTGGTGGACAAAACTTATGGAATAATTGATATGTGCGTATAGAATTTTTAATTAATTGATGATTTATATCAAGGGCGGCCAAACGGTCGATCGCAAACAATTTTAAAGTCGATCGTGTTAGAATTTATTTTTAGGCTACTCACACGAAAATTAATCATAGTGGTTAGATTTTTTATGGAAGTCGATCCTCAAAAGTCAAGTATAATGTTAGTAGATCGCAGCCAAAAAAAGTTTGGCCACCCCTGATTTATATATTAGTTCTATTATACTAAAGATTTGAATTTTAAAATTATTTTAAAAATTTTATATTTTCTTATTTATTGAATGATAAAAAAGATTTTTGCAAAAAAACGTATCACATCGAAAGATAACTAATTAAAATATATCAAAATGAATATATTTGATCAAAAATGTATATTAATTTAACTGTATTATAATCAAAAATCAATTTTAGGCAAAAAAGTTCACCCAATATGTTATCAATTTATTGTAAAACTCCAGAGCCAAGTCCTACTTTTGAAAGACAAGAACTAAGAGACATTTCTAGATATCAATATAATGTCCAAACTCTTCGAAATGAACTGGATAAAGCCATTACACAAAACAAAAATGGTAAATACTAAATTCATCAACCTTAAGTAAATTTCTTATTAAACAAAATAATCTTGTTCTTCCTATTTATTCATTCATCTTCTATTCATATCATATAATAATTTGTTTTATTTTTAAAGCTGCTTTGGAAGATGATACACTGGTTGATGAGTAAAAATAAGCAATATAGCTATACTAAACAAGTAATGATATTACAATTGAAATTACATTTATCGTACTTATAATACGATTAGTGGCCTTTATCATTTTTGTATACTGATTCCTCAGCCTATAAAAATATTTTCTGTAAAATTAACAAATGACAATATTCAGAAAATATGACTTGCGATGAAACCACTCTCAATTGTTCATTTGGTTATCTCTATACAGTATACACATACATATATTATTTAAATATCACATTAAATAATTTATTGTTTTTTTTATTATTATTATTATTATTACTATTGATGATAATTATAGTTTTTAATTTAAATACCAAATAATGTAATATTGAACTTGGAAGTTTGAAATATATTTACAGACTCGAGTTAAAAGTAATTTTAATGTTTATAATTAATAATAGTATTGTTTTAGTATATTTTTGTTCCTATTGTATTTAAAAGATCTTCCACATTATTGAATACATTTCAAAATGATAAATATGTTCGGTAAAATTATCATTAGAAATTACATGCATTTATAGTTATTTATATAATTTATTTTATTTAAAAATAATCAATATGATTATGACTACTTTCAGACTTCCTAAAATAATTAAAATATATTAATGTTATTCAATCAAATATTATTCATCTAATTACTAATTTAAATCAAAAAATACAATATACTGCAATACTCTCTCATTGCTGACAGACAGGGGTACTTATTAATTCAATTTTTAAATTCTTATTTGTATACAAAAAAAAAAAAAACGTAAAACTCATTATTTATTAGATCAAAAAACCAGGTTTTATGTTCAGCAGCTATGTCTTTTATTTGGTTTTAAATACGTGGGTGCATTATTAATCCTTTTTTACTCATTAGGTAGGAACCGATCTAGAATATTTCAATATTTTTAATTCACTGATTTATAGCCAAACAAAATATTATATTTTCTACTTGAAAATTTTATAAAATCAATATCATGTTTTTATTTAGAAACATGGGATGAAAGTCCAAAAAAAAAAACCTCTGTGGAAAAAAAACATTACCCATTAGAAAAAATTCAATCTGTAACAAAAAAATAACTATAGTTATTTAAATTTGTTTTAATTCAAAAATCTTTTAATATTATTATTGGTTAAACAGTTATCAACATATAAAAAATTGAATTTTCATTATTTTTTTCACTTTTTAAATCTTTATATTTAATATTATTTAATTAATTAATATTTATATAATTTTCATTAAAACAAAGATGTCTGAGTATAACTTCAAATAAGTATTGACTAATTGGGTCATTGTTATTTTACTTGGACAAGTATACTTAAATAATGTATGTTTGTATTCATAAAATATTTTTTTATAGTACAATTATTCTATGTCATATGGGATTTTTTATGGTATTTATTTTAACGGATTTTTTTTTCATGTTATTTTTTACCCATTACCATTTATATGTTTACATTTACTTTTAATAATCACTAATTTAGGAAGTTTCTTTGTAGATGTTTCTGCAAAAGTAGTAACACAACATGTAGACGAACATGTGTCAATGATTTTTATCTATTGATCATATTACTAATTCTAGGATTTTATACACTATATCTACTTTTTATTAAATTTTTTATTAATTTATATTAATATATACTTGATGACAGTTGATGTTATTGTTTTAAATAAAAATTCCAAAAATTTTTATCTATAATTTAAGCGTATTTATTTATATCCTGTATACATACCTATATCATTTTAATAAATAAACCTTATTAGTTATTACATATTATTATTTGTTACAACCTACAACATTGATGAATTATTGATGAACATTGTCATTTTATTTAATTTTACCTATTTATTAGGTAGGTATATGAATTGATGATTGCAGCAGTAACATTACAAGTCAATTATTTAAAACTAGGATAATTGATAAAAACTGTAGGTATCTGGTATATTATAAATAATTTTGAAAAAAAACTAATTCAAGAATGAATACTTATTAAAATTTATCATTTAATAATTATACATAATTTCTGTGTAAAAAATTAATTTGTGCTTATTAGTTTTATGACTTGTAACATTTTTCAAATCAATAAAAATATGACAAACAAAAAATTGTTTTAACATTATCTAACTTGAGATATTCGCATATGACATAAATTCGGTTAATCTTTCTTAATTTACGTTTAATTACGCCAAAATTTGTCACAATCTAAGAATAAATTTCCTCGAATTAGAAAACAATGTTCTACTATTTCAAATTGACTTGTATCAACTAAAGCTTGATTAAATTTCCTCGAATTAGAAAACAATGTTCTACTATTTCAAATTGACTTGTATCAACTAAAGCTTGATTAAATTTCACAACAATATTATTTTTATTTTGTCCAGAACTGTTGTCGGAAAATAATCTTAATTCTTTCACTTCTGGTGGAACACTGGAACGATAGGCGTAAATAGGAAAAGACTTAGTGGGGTTTTAGCCTCTTACATTTTAGTTTTTCAAGAAATTTAAGGTTATTTATTAGATAATATTATAAAATGTTAAACGTAATTCTTAATCAGGATATCCGATAGGTATGTGTTATCAGTTATGTGAACATTTAAATTTCATGAATGAATTTTGTATATTGTATCTAAATTTGTAATACAATTAAAATGATTTAGCTATACGTTAATATTTTGTATACATTTTATATAATAAATGTTACAATAAAATTTTAAAATTTATATGTTGGGTATACGGAGGGCAAAGCCCTTTCGAGAGCCTGTTCTATGTTTATAATTTTAGTACGCCCCCCTCCTCCGCTTCTAACATGGCAAAATTTACACATATCATTTGTACCTTTATTGTATGCTAATCCGATAGTTTTATATTTTTAATAATATAGGTACCTTCAAAATGTTTTAAAAATAAAATCAAGTAGGAGTATGTGGATCAGAATATATAGATACTGTTGTTGAGCGTAAAAACGACACAAGTCATGGATAAAATAATTGAAAAAGTAGAAAAAATGTATAACTTATAACCAAATAAATTTAGATTTACCATTATTGATAGGTTTAAAAATAAACTTTCTAATCATTTTTTATCTGACGTGCTTAATTAAAGACTTGAAAATGTAATAAAAATGTACTAGTGATGTACTATAGATGGTGTATAATCGGAGTTATTAAATATTAAAATATCGTTGCCTGTTAGAATGAAATTTTAAAAGGCGGGCAAGTGGATACTAGTCTAGATACTGCTCTGCTGAATGGGTCACTGTAGTCTGTACTCTGTAGTGAATGTGTTAAATTTGAATTCAAATAATTCAATGATATATCATTTTACAGGAAAACTATTCTGAGCGATGACAACCTATTATAGCCTATATCACTATTCATAGTTAGGTACATACCACGATTAAAGATATACCTATCTACAGTGGCGGACTGGACGACCGGGATACCGGGAAATTTCCCGGTGGGCCGCTGCTCGTATAAAATATATATTTATTAATATTATTATTGCGAAATTATAAATTAAAATATTATCTAATAAGTAATAACTAATAAGTATGTTAAAAACCCAGATTTCTGATTATTGCGGGACTGGCTCGTGTTCGGCCGGTCCGGGCTTGTTGACAACTTATTGTTACAAGTTTAAAAATAGAATCGTTAATAGTTATTACATGGGCCGTTATAGGCGAATAGGCGATGGATAGGCGATAACAAATAAAGTAATAATTGTTATCATCGCGCTGTCGCAACTCGCAATGACATTACATTACACATTTTCTATTAGATTCTGAACGAAGTGATGAATGTATTGATTTTACTATGATGTGTTTTTTTTTTTGTGTCTGACGACAACATTTGGAACAGTAATAATGCTCCGATTTTTGACTTCAGCCCCTCTTTAAATAGGAAAATTCATCTAGTTGGTACTATGGGGGAGTCAAAAGTAAAATTTTCAAATAGTTTTCAAAAAAATCGAGAAAAACAAAAAAAAAAAATGACAGAAAAATGGCAATTTTACGAAAAACCACTTTTCGACAAAATCGATTTTTGATTTTGCTGTAACTCAAAAACGAATTATTGTAAATACTTGAAATTTTCACCAAATGTTTATATTATGGTTATCTTTTTACAGTTAAATTTTCAAAATATTTTTACCATTTTTAAGCTACTTATAGACAATTGAAATTTTCGACTTTTCTAAGTTTTTTTTCTTCAAATGCCGATAAAAATTTTTTGGGTGGCCAGAAAATCTTGAAAATTTAATACAAGGTTTCTTATAAGTTGTTCTTAAAGTGATAAAAAAAAATCCGAAATCGTTAGTCACAATTTTTTTTTATAAGTGCTTAAAGTTCGAATTTATACGAAATATGTCAAAATTTAAATTAAATTGCATACGCTCATAATGCGTATGTTGGCCAAATACTTTTTTTATTAATAAACAGATACAATAAAGTGACTATAGTAACATATAGTAACTATACTATTTGTTTTAAAATAGAATATATGACAATATTTAAATATAATATTTATTAATATATCCTAAACTGACAAATCATCTTCATTCAGAATCGTTTTTCGTATACAATGATACCTATATATTATATATTATATTATTTTATTATTATTATTTATTTTTATATACATAACAATTACTTGAGATATTCTCTAACAAATTTTAAATGTATAATAGTACTGTTATTTTATTTTGTTTTATATCAATTAATTAAAATATTTAAAAAAATGTATAGTAAAATTGTTTTTACATAAAAAAATATATATATTATATATATAGGGCCGTTAGTATACTGAGGGCCTCTAAAATTATGATTTTCCCGGGCTGTTTTTTTCTCCCAGTCCGCCACTGCCTATCTATTATATATCTATTTAATCGTGGTACATACCAAGTAAACATTTTTGCGTTGGTACATTATACGTTAAATATACGTTTATTATTTTTAACGTATTTTTATAACGAAAACGTACGAATAAGTTTATACCTATAGGTGTCGTCAACGTAAAATAAACGTATTTTCTATACCTATTGTCAACGTAAAATTAACCTATTTCAACGTGTTGGTTAGCTGTAAGCCTGTAAAAGCTCGGCCAACTACAGTACCAAATATTATGGTGATTGTGCAGGCGTGTTACGACGGTGGCGGAAATTTTTATTTTTTTCACAGATCAGCGTTGCGGTGGTCAACGGCAATCCCAATCGAATTACCGGCCGGCAAGGTAAGCGTCAGATTGATACGTTATAATCGTTATATGTATATATTGCATTCCGAACGCATATACGTTGATGCAAATTAATGTCCCCGTCACGCCGGAGCAAAATACTGGCAAGTCCGTCATTAGTTTCTGCCGCTGTATCTACAGAGGATTGTATTGTGGCTTCTTACTGCTGGTTAATTAAGTTTTCTAACCGGACACCTTGCAGCCGGTGCAGGCGCGCGAAATCGTCAGCGATCGGATACGGACAGAATGACGGTTACACTATATATCAGGATCTGTGCGGTGGCTGTCCGCAGATTAATAACCTGTACCTCTTTTACGTCTTCGAATCCCGACGGCAGAACCCTGCCCACAGTTATTTACACGTGCATTCGCCGTCGTCGCAAACTATATACATCCGTTCGCCGTACCTATACGTTAAGGTGAAAACTCACGAATAACTAAATATGCTCGTCGTAATTGTCAGCCAAGGAGAAAATATATTATGTAAATATGATATAATTGATTCGAACAAAATATCATCGGTGTTTCACAATATATACTAATGAGCGGTAATTTTTTTTTTGTTTTTTTGTAATATTATGTTTCTATTATTCATTATTAAGTTGATTGTTTTAAAAAAAAAAATAACATCCCCGAAGAGTAAAAACAAAAATAAAAAAAGTAATAGTAGTATAGTATTATTATGGTACTTTATAGTCATTTATCCTCTGCAGGGTTTGGTTGAAATATATTATAGGTAGCGTTAAGTATTGTTTTTTCGGTGAAAATTTATATATGTAGGTATAACAATAATAAATTAATTGTATTATAACGTTTATTTAAGTACCTATAACTTATCATGTCAAATATAATACCTTCTTTAATAACTTTTAATTTTATAACGTAATATTTAAGTTTAGACTGCATTAAGTAAGCGAGAGATTAGTCTGTATAATCAGAATAATTTACTATTTTCATATAATACGATTAGTTTTCCATCTCATTCTTTAAATATTTATATTAGTAACATTTTTATATTAGATTCTGAGCAAAGCAATGAATGTAATAATTTTATAATGATGTGTGTGTGTGTTTATTTTTGTCCACTATCAATTTTTAACATGCTCCGATTTTCAACTTTTGGTATAGAAGATTGAATTTTGTTAGTATTTTGAGTATCAATATAGTAAAAAGTAAAGACTGAATGTAAAAAATCAAAATAACTAGAAGAACAAAAATTATTTTTTGTAATTAAATAATGAATAACTGCAAGTAGTATAAAATAGAGTTAAAAAATACTAGCCCCTGCCCCTGGCTCATGCGAATCATTGCCAGTTGCCACGCGCTGCCATCCCCCTAAATTTCATGCCGTGCCGAGCCGTGTCGTGCCTTTCTCCACCACGTACCCTATGCATTTTTTACCACTTCCCTAACACATACCATACCACACTTTTTCTTTCCCCTTATGAAGAAAAAAAAATATGTATAATAATGCTGTGTGTTGTATTATTCATTACCCACTCCTGACTTATAAGTCCATTGAAAATAATGGCTGAAATGCCTGAAACTATTATACTTGGTAAAAATATAAAAATAATATATAATATGCTCATTAGGTGAATATGTTACGACGTATCGTTTTGATCGAACGATTTACGTCCAGCGGCCGACTGCCCAGTTTTGGACAAGATCGCCACCCTAGGCCGAGTCGACTTAGCAACGGAGCGCTAGGGATTTATATTTTTTTTATCCATATAAAAAAATCAGATAATATATTTATAACAATAAAAAAAACTATTTCACTAAATATAAAATAATATTTAATATTTTTTTTTTTATTTATTTAATTATTTCTTGGATTCACAGACACATCAGTATAATAATAATATAGTATTATATAACAAGTACTTTTTAAACTTGGTTTTTGCGTGATATTTAAATGATAAATGACTCGTTTATTTGTTTGTTTTACCACAGGTGCCAATTATAAGTTGTAAATGGCCATTGTACGGTTCATTGTTTCAGATACAAAGTACAATTAATTACTAGTTCTTTACTAGGGACAAATGAAAACACAAAATGTATACAGCTACTTCAAACATAAAATTTTTATTTTAATAAATACTTAAATATTACAAATAAAAAATCAGTCTCAACATAAGTCTAGTGGATACATAACATTATAAATAAAAGTGATATTTTGTTCACTATGTATTTTAGTATTTACAAACATATAATAAGATCAAATAATGAGAGAAATTAATCGACTTCTTCGATCGTAGGTCCTCCGGGACGTGAACCGGGGAAACCGTTACCGGCGGCACCGGGAGGCGGATTACCGCCTTGTCCCGCGCCGTGTATCTTCATCATCAGAGCCGAACAGCTCTTTTGGATCTCCTTCAGTTTGTACTCGTACTCTTCTTTGTCTGCCAACTGATTGTTGTCCAACCACTGAACGACGGCGTCGCATTGTTGTTTTCCCGTGTTCCGCTCGGTTTCCGTCAGCTTGTCGCCGGACTCGTCCAAAGCTTGTTTGACACCGAACACGTAGCTCTCCAGCTGATTCTTGGCCGCTATCTTGTCCTTTTGGCGTTCGTCCTCTTCTTTGTACCGTTCGGCCTCGCTGAGCATCCGATCGATTTCGGCCTGAGACAGGCGACCCTTATCGTTCTTGATGACGATGTTCTTGGAACGTCCAGAGCTGTTGTCTTTGGCCGACACGTTCAAAATGCCGTTGGCGTCTAAATCGAAAGTCACCTCGATTTTGGGCACGCCTCTGGGCGCCGGAGGTATGCCGGTCAAGTCGAACGTTCCCAGCAGATTGTTGTCCTTGGTCATGGCCCTTTCCCCCTCGAACACCTGGATGGTGACGGCCGGTTGGTTGTCCGCGTACGTGGTGAACGTTTGGGTCTGCTTACACGGAACGGTGGAATTGCGTTCGACGATTTTGGTCATCACGCCGCCCGCAGTCTCGATACCCAGCGACAGGGGTGTGACGTCCACTAGCAATACGTCTTGAATTGCAGAACTCGTGTCACCGCTGAGAATGGCCGCCTGTACCGCCGCGCCGTACGCTACCGCTTCGTCGGGGTTTATGGACAGGTTGAGCGGCTTGCCGCAGAAGTAGTTTTGCAATAGACTCTGGATCTTCGGGATCCTCGTCGAACCGCCCACGAGCACCACGTCGTGTATGTCTCCCTTGTCCATCTTGGCGTCGGCCAGCGCCTTCTCCACCGGAACCAGCGTCGATCTGAACAGATCCGCGCACAACTCCTCGAACCGTGCTCGGGACACTCGGGTGTAGAAATCGATACCTTCCATCAGTGCGTCGATCTCTATGACGGCCTCGGAGCTGGACGACAGCGTTCTCTTGGCCCGTTCGGCGGCCGTCCTCAACCGCCTCAACGCTCTCGGGTTCGCGCGCACGTCCTTTTTGAACTTCCGCTTGAACTCTTCCGCCAAATGAGACACCAGCCGGTTGTCAAAGTCCTCGCCGCCCAAGTGCGTATCGCCCGCCGTCGACTTCACTTCGAATATCGAACCCTCGTCGATCTGCAGAACGGACACGTCGAACGTGCCACCACCCAGGTCGAATATCAACACGTTCTTCTCTCCTTTCAAGTTCTTGTCCAGACCGTACGCCAAGGCCGCGGCCGTCGGTTCGTTGATTATTCGCATTACGTTTAGGCCGGCTATGACGCCCGCGTCCTTGGTCGCTTGTCTCTGCGAGTCGTTAAAGTACGCCGGCACCGTGATGACGGCGTCTGTCACGTTTCGGCCCAAGTACGCTTCCGCGGTCTCTTTCATTTTCGTCAACACCATCGAACTGATTTCTTCCGGCGCGAACACTTTTCGTTCGCCTTTAAATTCTACTTGGATTTTAGGCTTTCCGCAGTCGTTCACGACTTTGAACGGCCAATGCTTAATGTCCGCTTGTGTCTTCTCGTCGTCAAACCGACGTCCGATCAAACGTTTGGCATCGAATACCGTATTCACCGGGTTCATCGCCACCTGGTTCTTGGCCCCATCGCCGATCAATCGTTCGGTGTCGGTGAACGCCACATAACTCGGAGTGGTCCTGTTACCTTGGTCGTTGGCGATAACCTCTACTTTGCCGTGTTGCCATATACCCACGCAAGAATATGTGGTACCCAAATCTATACCGATTGCTGTTCTTCCAGTCATCTCGTCAACAGTCGAAGATTTTTTTTCACACACAAAATCGATACGAAATGAAATTAAAAACGTGTGTGGGACACTGTAGGTAAGTGTAAACTGAAATACTCGAGTTCGACACTAACGCAAATCGACAAATCAATTAAAATATTTAAAACCACTTTCAAACTCGCACAGAAAAAAAATCAATAGATACGTACAGACTTGTAAAACACTGAGATCGCACTAGTCGCAGTAGTCGCACAAGATAATATACTTCGTTCAATGAATTGCACTGTTACCGCTTAGAAATTAAACTGATGCCGAGTGGCGCGCCGTTAGCGTTTATATATCCGACTGAACGTTCGAGAATGTTCTATACGTTTCGCGAGCACTGCTATGACTGTTGCGCCGTCCCCTTGCTATACCGCTACCAATGATGCACGCGGATTATAATAGTTTCCACTATATTATTATGTATATACATAATACGACTATGGCGTTATGGAAAATTCTCGAATATTCTCTATCTTTCTCGGTTTTTTACCGTGTTTGGTCATTATAAAACGGATTTTTATTTGTTTTCAATGATTTAACCTTTATTTATTTATTTACAAAAGTAGTATTATAACACCATATTCGACTTATTATTTATAAAACGTTTAAAATCAAAATTAATTAAACAAAATATATAAGTAATGACTAATGACTACATTTTTCTGATTTCCTTTATCCATAAGTTTTCCTTCAAGTAACTGTAAAAAAAATTCTAGCGTCAATATAGAAAAAATGTTATGAGCGTATGGAATTTATTTTTTTATGAAATCGCGTAATATAATGACACATTACAATTTAGATATAAGTAATAATATAATATATCCTACTAATTATCTTAGACTGATAAATCAATTCCGTTCAAAATCGTTCGTCGTATACTATGATACCTGCCATTGCATTCAAATTTAACACATCCATTATACAGACCTACTCTATTTCTACAATATAGCAGAGCGATACCCACTTGCTCACCCGACACCCATTTTATTATTAATATTTATTTTTTTATATGCATTTGCATGTTTTTTCTGAATAATCCAAAAAATAGCTAAGTAACCTACACGTTTGATTTGTAGTCAATATATGTGAAATATAAAGTTTTATTTTGCATATTTTTGCATATATTGTCATTTTTTGACATGTAGTGCATTTTTCTGTATTTTACGATTTTTTATTGCATAATATGTAATATTTTGGTTATTTTAATTAAAATAATATATTTATAGTCCATTGTGTAATTTGACGAAATCGTTTTTTATCTTATCTAAGACCTATCGGAAGAAGTAATAATCTGTTATTGAGTAGATTTTAGTAAATCATACATTAGTCGTGTTTTTTTTTATCCAAGTGCGCGTAACTTTCATTCGATTTTATTTATTTATATTTAAAATGCCGGAAATCGATGCAACTACGTCTAGTAGGCTAAACAAATTTGTTGCCGAGTATAAAAGACTTTTTTTTAATCGAATTTTTGCATATTTTTTTATTTTATAGTGTATATTTATATAAAATAAGAGCATACATGCAACATGCATATTTTTGAGCTTTTTATTGCATATAAATCCGAGCCCTACTTATTACCTGCATGGACGACGAAAGATATGCATGACCTGGGTGACTGTCTTGGGTACCAGCACGGAAGAGGTGCCAAGCTGCAGAGAATTATTTTTATTTAATTTATCTTTTAATACCAATACGTATTAACAATTTACACAATTTTATGTATTCATCATATAATGTTTTAATTGAAGATACATCTGCAATATTGTCTCACAGACCGTAGGGTATCGAGTTCGAACTTTTTTCATTTTAACGCAGACGTAACGTGATCGATAGCTATCAAGCTCGAACGAATCAAAAGCGAATAGACGATGTGTTTTGCATAATATTAAATATGATAATGGTGTGTTTTTTTCATTCAAGACTTAATGTACAATATGTACAATTAATTAACGGTTATATTTATTATTTCAAAACTTGAAGATTCACACAAAATGCTTCTTCTTAAATGAGACATGATTAATAAATATGTTATGCTTATGTATATCCAGTGGCGTAGCTAGGAATTTTAGTTGGGGGGGCATAATTTCAAAATTGTTCATAATAATCATGAATTATATTAAGTCAAATACACGAGTACATAGGTAATAATTAGTAATTAATTTTAGTAAATGAAAATAATAAAAGAAATAAAACAATATATATTATTTCGTAAACATTTGAACTTTAAATGCTTAGAAATAAAAATTGTGACAAACGATTTTTGATTTTTTTTTACTACGATAAGTACAACTTATAATAAACCCTTGTATTAAATTTTAAAGATTTTTTGGATAGCCAAATTTTTTTTTTATCGGCATTTTAAGGAAAAAAACTTAGAAATATCGAAAATTTAAATTGTCTATAAGTAACTTAAAAAAAGGTCAAAATACTTTAACCGTAAATAGATAACCATAATATAAACATTTGGTGAAAATTTCAAATATTTATAATAATTCGTTTTTGAGTTACAGCAAAATCAAAATATCGATTTTGTCACAAAGTGGTTATGCGTAAAATTGCCGTTTTTCTGTTACCTACTTTTTTTTTGTTTTTCTCGATTTTTTTGAAAACTGTAGGAAAATTTTTACTTTTGGCTCCTCAAAGTACCAACTAGATTAATTTTCCTATTCAAAGAGGGGCTGAAGTCAAAAATCGAAGCATTATTACTACTCCAAAATGTGATGACAGACACAAAAATAAAAAAATAAAAAAACACATATCTTTGTAAAATCAATACATTCATAACTCCGTTCAGAATCTAAAATATTTTTTTCCAATATACAGTTTTTTTTTTAATTACCAAATTTTGCTTACAAGTTAATTTTCAGAAGAGGTTGGGGGGGCAAGCGCCCCCTTTGCCCCCCTCGTAACTACGCCACTGTGTATATCATTACTCAAGTAGAGGTAATACACATTGATCATTATTATTATTAATATTTTATTTTAATATTACAGTCGACAATGTATAATTTTCTTTTTCTGTTCAATTAGTTTTCATTGGAAATTAACTTCGTAAATATTTTTAATCTCATTCTGTCAACTAAAAAATTTTAATTGATCTATGTATTCAACAACATTTAAGTGATATATCAATGACTTTAAATAATTAAAGTATGTAATAACGAGATAACAAAACATAATATGTATAATGTATATTATAAATACATATTATAATTAATAATTAACTGTTTTAATAAGAAAGCTAAAACCAAATTTAAAAAAAAAACTAGTAAGCAAGTTTTCACGGTACAGTATTTTTCGACCCTGAAACTTTACACACATTGTAAGACGGGGTGCCGAAACAGTTTGCGCGCAAAAAAATACGAAATGTCAAATAATCAAGATTTTTATTTTATATATTACGATAGGCCGCGACCCCTGGTCGTTTTTTACCGTTTTTCATCACAAAGACTAAATATATGTATTTTTAAGATGGTAGCGTACTTGCGATGCCCCTAAAAATATTATTGTAGCGTGCAAAAGAGACAGTCGGACCATTTTTTTTATACCAACAAAATCACGAAAATCCAAATATTTGATATTATTACGGCCCTTGTCAGTTTTTGCAGTTTTTCATATTTTATGTATTATTTGCATTTTGAAACTTCATATCGACGATGAAGTATACTGCAAATTTTTTCCAAAACAATATATGCACCTAAAAACATTAAATAAGTGAATTTTATTTTTCTTTGAGCATGTGACAATTTGTTAAAAAAAAAAATAGTTATCATATGGTTGATTGTTAGAGTTTGATAAATTTAATATGCTAGAATGTCCAACTGATCATCGCTTAATCTTATAAACAATAACATATTCATGACTCTAAAAATTTAATACAGTACCTTCATCAAAAAATCGTATTTTTTTTTTTTTTGAAAAATAACACTTTATTCTATGCATTATCTGTGCGTGGAGACATCGTTCGCCAAGTCGTATATAGACTGTGGTTTGTTGATATATTATTATTATAACTTGTGCCGGCATTGTCAACAAACTACATACCTAATATAGTATTACATGCATCGTTTGGATGTGGTTATGTGAAATTTGTGGTGTTCAATTTGTTGTAACATATTATTCAGTGTTAAAGATTGTCCGGCAAATACTGATACAATGCCTGGAACATGTAAGCTAATTCAAACTCTGCCCGAGTGCATCATGCTCATGCCGACGCAAATTAATGTGCCTCGTGTGTTTAGTCAGTGACACGATGACAGTGATATAATTACGTCAGTACCTACAATAAGTAAATTACAATTCAAAAATTTGCCGCCCCGGGGCAATTGCCTCCAATGCCCCCCCCCCCCGTTAAACGCGGCTCTGAGTACAATATTTTAATATATTATAATAAATAAATAATATATATCGCTACCACAGCCACAATCAGGATGTATATTATGTATAATATGAATTTCGTTCATATAACCGCAACTACCTATTAGGTATAGACGTCGTCGAAACCGCACTTAAAATAGTTTAAATTGGCCTGTACCCTGATAAAATAATGCACGTTTATTATTTATCATTTTAATTACATACATATTACATTGGTTTTAAACAAATATTGTGCTATACATTTGTATATTGTATTTTCGTTTTTAAATTGATTTTTACTACTTATGTTGATGCATTGATTCGATCCATGATGTATAAAAACAATTGGAAACAGAATAATGTACATATTTATGTAGTATATCTATTTTATATGGTCTGGTGAAATTTCAAAATGCTTGATACCTCGCACACCCGAAAAAAAACCTGAAATGACGCCCCTGGGTTTTCCTTGACATTTTTGAAAACTATTGGAAATGTTGACCCCCCCCCCCCTCCCAAAGTACCAACAAGATTTACCCTCTGAGCGTTTTTTTGGAAAATATAGCATGGAAACGCTAATTAAAATCAAAAGCAAATATAGGATCTGAGTTCCCATGCGTTCCCGCCCATAGAATTAATATAATAATATAATATTACTATGTTCTCCCGCCCAAATCGAGCACTGATAATAATCGATAGATAGTGATAAGAAATGGTAGTAACTTTATTAAATTATTACATAGTTACAAATACTATAAATGTCATTTATAGACTATAGTATTTGAATATTTGATAGTTATTAGTTATATCTATATTACTCTAAGCATAATTAGACTATAGACTATTATAAAGAGCCTAGATATAGAATAGATATTATCTAGGCTCTCTAGTATAGACTATAGAACGTTCACTACATGTAAGTATATTGAATAATGAGATTTCTAAATTCTAATTAATAACGACAATAATGTTCTATGATATGTCCTTTCTACTTTTTTAATGAAAACTATGAGCTCCATAATATATTTTGAAAATTGATTGAATAATTTCATTACAATTGTTATTAATATTTATTTACCATTTTAGCTTATATTTTAAATTAATACATTGATCAATGATCATAAATATTATCCTCTAATTATATTTTTATTGATCAAAGTAGGTAACTATATTATAAAAAAATAACTTTAAAAATTATTTCACTGCTAATGGGCTAGTTGTTAGTTAAGCTCATAATTGAATAAATCACTGAATAAGAAAAATTAAATTGAGTTTATTCTGTATATAAACTCATCATTTTTTTAAATTCAGTTACAAGTATGGAGTTTCTTTATTGATGTTTTAATGAACGTATTAGAAAAAAATATAATGGTAACAATAAATGTAAAGGCGGATAATTCGATTGATAAAAGTGGAGGTTCAGGTAAAAATATAGAATGCCTCAAATTATCTGAAAACAATTCTCATGGTGTACATGAATTCTTATTACAGGAGGAGAAAATGACAACCGATACTTATACTTGAATTCTGTGGTAAAAATCGAGTGTGGTCAAAATGAAGGCACAGCAGTTTGTGTTCACACGTCTGACGCTAATGATAGACACCTGTTCCTCACATGTGCACATGTCGTAGACCATGTTTGTAACAACATATTAATACAATTTTTGGTTGATTTTTTTATACATTTTTGAAATCCTATTTTTGACAGACAGTGCAATCAGTAATACTACGTTATGGTGGACATGCAATTAAAGGTAGAGTTATATATGCTAATCGTAAGGCTGTTCCGTATGATATTGCTGTAATTGTATCTGAACGAATTACAGGCATTTTAGCTTGTCATATATCAGACAAAACCCCGGTTATTGGTAAGACCAATATTATTTTTATTAATTAATTATTGGTTGTCTTTAATATGTGTCTTACAGGTCAAAAAATGTTTTCGGTTGGATTCCCTTGTCGAGAATATGTACCGTCTACAGTTTTTGGTCACATGTATAGAATGATACATAACATATTGACAACCACTTGTAATGTACGTGAAGGGTTCAGTGGTGGTCCAGTTTTTTCAATCGATAGAAAACTATTGGGTCTCACTGTTGGAAAGTTGAACGTGGGCACTATTCATTTTGTATTGCCTTCAATAGAATTTGTGAAAACTATCAATAAATACATCATTACTAATAGTTAGTTATAGTTTTTTTAATGTTCATGTATACTATTATATATATATAAACTAAATTTAATTTAATACGGTTTTTATATTGTTTAATTTCTATAGATGTTGAAGTACTTAATGATTTAGAATCCAAGTGCCCATTGAAAATGGCATTGTGGAACAATGGAATTCCCACCTTCAAAGCATGTCATATTTAATTCAAACAGAAGAATATTCTCATGTACATTTCTATAATGATTGAAATGATTAATAGGGTTAGGATGTTTATTATTTTGCATATAATTGCATATTTTACCATTTTTTATTTATATGTGCATAATTTGTGAATTTTATATTTTTAAGCACATATTTAACGATTTATGAATTAATTTTATTGTAATATAAAAACTGATATGTGTACTTGTTTTTATTGAAATATAAAAATAAAAATAAAATAACATAGGTATTTATGAGGATAATATTTACTTGTTAAAATAATTTGTTACTAAAGATTTGAAGAATGGTGATTATATAGTCAAAGAACATATTTGTATTGACTAAGTAAGTTTAGTGTTCCATATCAACAGATTTTAAGAATGAAAGGTTTTCTTCATAATTACTGGTGCTTATTGCTTCGATAGAAATCAAAGCTCAAATAAATATTTTATCACAAGAACTGATTTCATATACTAACTTGAACTTCTATCATAATCTTATTTTCTTGATTCAATTTTACATCTTTTTAATTTTAAATTATTAGCTTTTACAATATAAAATTTACTTATGTATTATAAGTACAGAATATTATTTTTTAATACTTATGATAATACCACAAAGAACTAAAAAATTAAATACAGATATTGAACACGGACATAAGAAACATAAGAAATAACCAGTATGCAATTATATTTTTCAAAACTCACCAAGAAGTGGCATGTTGTATGTGTGAAAAATTTTTAGTTATAATAATTTTATTTTTTTGAAGCTTTAAAGTTGAATACCATTAATCCATAAGGGTTTGGAAATATGAATATAAATTTTTATGTTATTTAGAAAATTAAATTTACCTTATTGTGCTTGTTTATTTATTTGCTTAAGTGCAAGACAATAGTAAAAAATGTGAGTGAATGATTGTTTTTTGTAATATTTTCTACTGCCGCCCTTTCAGTTTGCATTTTAAATATAAGCCCATTTAAGGCTATGAAACATATTAGTATTTTAATTTTTCAATTACATACATAATTGTATAGGACAAAAATTAACTTCTGATAATTGATTTTCATTACAATTTGATGATGTCTAAATAATAACTCACTTATAATATGATAATTCCATTATAATTAGGTATTTATTTAAAATATATTTGATAAATATGTTGTTTATATTAAACAGTTTTTATGTTTGCATAATAATTTAATTTTGTAATAATTATTAATTATTACTTATTTATTATTATGATTGATGAATTATAAATTATTAATTAACAATATTTGAAATATTTGTCGCAGAAAGAAATTGGACTAATAGGGGTTAGAATAATTTTTTTGAAAAAAATTTCATATAGTACACATAAAGTAGCTAAAATTAATTAAATAAAAATATGTTCGTAAATTATTATATACATAAATATAGGACTAAATTTCTTTCTGTGACAGTTATTAATTCAAATAAATTGTATACAAATACACAGTTTTTTAGTAAACAAAAAATATCTTAAAAAATCAACAACAAAATAAATAAAAATATGTATTATAAATATTTCAAGGTATTAAAAAACTAGTAACCAAATTATTCCAAACACTCAAACATTTGGATTAAATATAAAACAAAAAAAATTAATAACAATTCATTATAGTCAAAACAATTGCAGTATGTACAAATTGTATTTATATTATATTATCAGACCAACTTCAAAATATTACAGAAAAATAAATGAATAGACCAAATAACATTTTAGGATTACTAGGTAGGACTTTGCAATAATTGTATTTTTTTTTATACTGTCTAATATAAAAGAAAAAAAACAAGTTATATTGTTTAACCTTAATTCATTTCAGAAACTTAGATGATAAAAAAAAAGCTAGGATTACAACTGTTGATCATTCAGTCAATTTAAATAAATAATTGTTGTAACCAGTAGTTTTCAATGTGTGATTAATAATATTCATCCATATGACTACAACTCATATTTTATTTAAAATATAAAATTAATTTAATTTAATTAATTAAAAATAAAGGGAATGAGTAGGAAATTTCACTCAATATTCATGTTATACAGAACATACCTAACTAAGTAAATGAATAGTGCAAAGCCAACCACTACAACACTATTGTAAACAACTGAGTGAAGAATATTGTTTTCAGGTTGGCTACTATCCATGCTTGGTGACTGCTCTTCATTAGCTCTAGCCAAATTTCGTTTTTCAATTTCAGTTTGTATTGTCTATAAACAATCAATAACAATTAGTAATAATAACATACTTAGATCTGTTTTACTACTACGAGTGTTTCAGTTTACATTGTTTGAGTTCATAATTTAATATGAGACACAAAATTGCATTTTTGTTGGTGAGGAGCGTATTAACTTAAACAATGTACATTTTAACACTCGAGCCTATAAAACGGGCTTAATGGCATTTTGCAGTTACCATGGTAAGTTCAGGAAATAGTTCACAGAAATTTTCGTCGCGTACATTTGATTCTAAGCTTTGAGCAGCTAATTGCCGCCTTTCGTAATCAGTCATCTCTATACTACCCATTGTTGGGCTATTCTCCAGCTAAATTGAAATATACTAACATGTAATAAGAGTATAATTTTTTTTTTCTTAAATAATAAGGTTCACACATTGCATCAGTAGCAGTAAAATTGTATTGTCTTTTGTCAAGGCATAAACTGTGTCCAGTTACATTTAACAATTTTACCTTTACTGCTGTAGTGTGTGAGGACCTTTATGTAATTACCATAAAGCTAAGCAATCCCGTAAGTATAGTAGATACACTCCATGCTGGGTTCCATGTATCTGGGTGGTAATCGCTTATAGATAAACACAGGCGAGTATTAGTTTTGAACCTGCCATTTGGTGTTATCATGTAAATGCTGGGTGGCTTAAATGGAAAATCTCTTGGGAAAACTAGCCTTCCCAAATAATAACCACCAGCGTATGGTGAATCGTCAGGTCCACTTACTACATAGTACCTGATAACATACACATTTCATTGAATGATTTTATAGATAATTAGTAAATTCAGCACACATACCATTCCAATATGTTAGACGGATTTGGCTCAGCGATTACATACGGCACTGGATCATTTTTTAGTCGTAAGTAGTCTTGTTTCAGACGAAGTGTAGCTGACGACGTTTTGGGTGCCATAATTCTCTCGTTCACTAGTGTGTATTATTATGTTTATATTTTATATGAATCAACAGTAAGTCAACATTAGTATGCGGCAACGAAATAATAATTGATAGAATACGTGATATGTATAAACGCTGGTCAATTAATTTGTATGCAATTCAAAAAATTATTTTACGATCATAATTAATTTAAAACAAATATGCTACTCTACAATACACACATACTTACATTGTTGCAAAAAAACTTTCAACTTTCAGAATCTCAACCAAATTATTGAAGATTAAGAATAAATAATAATTATGATAAAACTTAAAAACTACAACATACACATTTTGTGTAAGCCACGATATATATATAATATATATCTTTAATCGTGGTGTAAGCACAACAAGATTTATAGATAATATTGATAAGAAAAATCATCAATGGAATAGAAAAATACTTCACATTTCACAACACAATACACATGACAAAATAATAGTATTCTATTATGTCTATATTTCACAATGACGGATTATCTATATCATTTAATGAATAGAGCTACAAGTCTACAACTACTGTCTAATGTCTAAACTCTAAAGGTTTGAACTGAGTAATTCGAGTAAAAAAAAATTAAGCTGACTTGGCATAATTGCGCATGTGCATAATTATTATCACAATATCACGTTGTTGTTATAAACACAGACTATTTTTTTTTTTTTATAGCACTAAAAGTGCCTTATATAAACCACAGATATTTATGCTACACATGCCTATATTATATGGTATACAGAGCCGTAGCTAGGGCTTGGCGAAACTGGCCCAGGCCAGGGGCGCAACGAAAAAAAGAGCGCAAAATCTAGGATAAAATATACCATATGTTATACCAATTATTAATAACATAAATTTTATTTAGAATATGGGCAAAATAATTATACTAGAATAGCTAGGTACGCTATATAGTAGGTACTTTATTATGGCGTATTATGTAGGTACACAAATATTACAATTTACAAGTGTTTATAAAATAATAAACATAATGATTTTCAAAATCGATTATTGCTAACTTATAGCTGCATGTTTAATTTAAAATCAGGATTCAAAATGTTTTATTTTTATATTTTAAAGACCTTTATCAATTTATTTATATTTGTGGGTGGTAGATAACTACTCCTATTTTAGTATTTTTGTATCAGTCTATGAAGGAAACACTTGTGAAAGAAGTTTTAGTAAACTGAAAATTATTAAGAACTATCTAAGGTCTACAATTTCACAAGAAAAATTGACAAATGTGAATATTATATCAATTGAACGTGAATTGGCTTCAAAAATTAATTATGAAAATGTTATAAATGAATTTGCGACTAAAAAAGCACGAAAAGTGAAATTTTGAAGTGTATAAAAGTACAATTATTTTTTAAATTACCTATTATAAAAGGTTATAATAAGTTCGGCAGTGTTTTTTTTCTTATTAAATATAATGATTATTAGTTATTATAATAGTTAATAAAAATAAAATACACTTATATTTTAAATTAAAGTACCTATACAGATTTAAAAAAACTTATAAAGATGATTTTATTTCATAAATGGCATAATCACTGGACAAAACAAAACACCAAATTAAACACAATAAAAAATAATATTCAAGTATGCAGGGCCGTATTAGCACATAGGCACTATAGGCACTGTGCCTAGGGCCTACGAACATTTTTGGGGCCTACAAAAATAAAATGTGTGGCTACTAATTTTTTTGTTACAATTATCTTATTTAATACTTAAATATGAGGGATAAAGAAATATTCAAATTGGTGCAGTAAAATAAGTTTTTTTTTTATGGTTTTAACAATTTAATTTTCTATATATTTGTAGACTGAGTAAAATTAATTGTTTTTAAAATTTATTAAAATTATTATCATATAAAATTTAAATTTGATTTTTTTTTTTTTTTTCAAAGTATTAACATCGAAATCCAGCGCTTCCTCTCCTAAACAGAAGGTTTTATACCCATTTAAATACTGAAAACCGCAGTGCTGTATAAGCGCATTGGAATTAAAAGCACTGTGCCTAGGGCCAAGGCTGCATCTGAAAAAAATGTTGGAGGGGGGTTCAACATTATTTTTTAATATAAATACTGAAAATGTATAGTCAATTAACTTTATTCATCACTATAAAATATTTATATTTTTAAAAAAATCTTGGGGGTCCGGACCCCTGGATCCTCCTCCAGTTCGGCTTTGCCTAGGGCCTGCAAGTATGGAGTAACCCCGGCTTAAATAGAAAAGATTAAACTATACTAAATCGTCTTCGAATTGGGCATAAATTCGTAACACATAACCTCCTCATGGCTAAAAAAGACCCTCCCATATGTGATATATGTGGACTGTGGAGTGGAGTTCACTGTCAAACATATAATCATTGATTGTTCCAAGTACGCTGACTCAAGATCTAAACACTCCATTCCATATCAATTTAGTGAAGCTCTACAACCCGACCTCCAATCAAATATTAATATAATCAACTTCTTAAAGGAAACCAAACTGTATAACCTAATTTAAAAATTCTTTATATAAAATGTAAATTATTAAAATAAAATAAAAAAATAATAATAATGTAATATTATAACAACTAATGGCCTAGTAGCCGATGTTTCTTTGGTCAAAAAAAAAAAAAAAAAAAGGAATGTCTTTATATGTGTAAGTACAAGGGGGGTAGGGAAGGGGTAAACAATATTTAAAAGGGCGGAAATATGTTAAATGGCCAGGAGCGCAAATGAACGTTGCTACGGCTCTGATGGTATAGTCTATAGACGATCTTTTAATTTAATGATAATTTAGTATTTAATATGATCTATACAAGTGTGAAGTGATTAGTGTCTAGTGAGTACAATGAGTAAATGAGTGAAATATATTATAATATGAGGCAGTGAAAAAGAAAATATTGAGTTTCACATTAGAAACTCTTGAGCAACGAGTATGAGTGGACTTTTTAGAAATATAAATAAGTATTAAATAGTTATACATACATGTTAAATGTAATGTGCGATGAGCAGATCTCTGAGCCATTCATGTTTCAAACGTTTGGCTGGGACTGATCACAAGTGCACTGGAGTGGAGCAGTGGCATGTCCAGAATTTTTTTTGTGGATGAGCCACTAAAATTAAGTTCAGAATGGTTTTACCCTCCCCCCTCCTTGTATTATAATTTGATCTAGGTATTTAAGTTTTAGTATTTTTATAAAAAATTATGGTAGCTTACCTTTTTTTAAAACATAAACTTTATGTTATAATTTACATAATTTATGTGTTTATGTACGATTATAGAAGAGGCTTGAGGAAGTGTAGGCGCCAGGCGGCTATTTAAGACTTTTTTTTTTTTTTTTATTATTTATTAGAATTAAACAATCTATACAAGTAATGTACAATAAGCTTATGTGTTAAGAGAAGACAGGACGTGAAAAATTGAATAAGAAGCCGCCCACTGGCAACACTTAGCATGAATTATTTATATATATATTTTTGTTTTTTTTTTTCTAATATTGATGGTTGGAATTATATATATGTATTGTATATTTTAAATTGGTAATTGTAAGAGGTCACGACACCATTTCCTTTTTAGCCTGCGCCTTGGATTACCTGGGAGAGTTAGAGAAGAGAGGTTTTTAATAAGAGGATTTTGGTGGGATAGAAGTCGTATGCGGAAGCGCAAGTAAAAGGATTGAGCTTCTTCATTGATAGTTTTCATGTAAAAATCGTTATGTAGTGTTAGGTTTGAGACGTACGGTGGTGCATTGGAGATTCGTCGGAGAGCTAGATTTTGGAAAACTTGGATTTTATTGATATTGGATTTTTTTGCTGAACCCCAGAGCTGTATGCCATAAGTCCAAATAGGTTTCAGGAGGGTTTTGTAAATTAGAAGTTTGACTTTTAGATTGGTATTATAATTTCTCGATATAAGAGGACTGAGCATGCGCATACGGGCGTTGAGAGTCAGTTTTTTGGTTCGTATATGATTTTTCCATGTAAGTCGTTTGTCGAGATTGAGTCCCAGGTATTTTATTGTGTCCGATGTGGGAATTGGAATGTTATTCAATGTAACAATTGGACATACGCCTTTCTTGAGAGTAAATGTAGTGTGATTTGATTTGTTTTGGTTTATTTTGATACGCCATTTGTCGTACCAGTTAGACATTAGGTTGAGGTGAAGTTGTAGGTTTAATGAGGCGGTTACCGGATTTTCACTAATTGACAAAATGACTTTATCGTCAGCGTAATCCGCCACCATGGTTTGAGGCGTGGTGGGCTGATCAGCGACATAGATGTTGAAAAGAGTTGGAGATAGGATGCCCCCTTGTGGGACGCCGGCATTGATTTTGGTTATTTCGGAGTATGCAGAGCGATAATAATAGCGATAAGACTTAATAATGAAGTATTTAAATATTTAAATGATAGATGCAAGTGATCCAACGTTTTACAAGTAAACATATTTTATTACATGCTTGAATAAATAATTTACGCTTTTTTTTTTAAACACTAACAGTGTAGTATGTATACTAACTAAGAACTTCATTACTTCAATACTTCATATTACAGTAATATAATTTTTCTTTGATTTCTTAGTTTATATGTGTAAGATTTTAAAAACACGCGCCTTAATATTTAATTGTACTTTCCATATCATAAAGTTAATTTTTATTCCATGAGATCTGGTTTGTTGTCCATCCCCTCCCATCACTATCTTTCTTTACGTTACACGAGGCAGTGAGGCTCAACTGCTCAAGTGTTCGATTGCGGTCTCATTTTCAGAATATAACGTGACATACGGAACATTCACCCGTATTCCATTTTATAATTTACGCGTGTCGCTTTGGTAAGTATTGATCAGTTTATGTATATTATTCTACGATACTCTATAAACTATTATATTGATAATTCGATCAACAACGATCTTGGCTTACCAAGCCAATCGATGGCTGATCGTTTAAATATTCACTTTTCAAGAATTTCTATTGACATTCATGCACATGGTTTATGTATAAACAATTTCGTTTTTGTTTCAAATGTATTTTCGTTGAAATTGCTATTAAATGTCATCAATTCTTTAAGGTATCTTGGGGTTACTGTTTGATTTTTATTTAATGTGGTTGAAAAAGAAAGTTGAAATTTCTTAAATCGTGTTTTAGCATAACATAACCTAAAATATTTAATGCTTGCCATTACCTTGGGTAATTATAAGTACTTTTGCCGGTTCTAATGTTAATTGAATATTAACTACATTTTATTGTTTTGGTTTTTAGTTCTTAAACGTATTAACATCTCTACACCACAAGATGGGTAGAGAGGACAAAGCAACCTGGAAAGCTAACTACTTTGTGAAGTTGGTGGTATGTTGAACATGAAACTAAATACTGACTTGTTTTCGTTTTAAAATAAATGATTTGTTCTTTTAGAGTTTACTTGACGAGTTCCCAAAATGTTTTATTGTGGGAGCCGACAATGTGGGTTCAAAACAGATGCAGCAAATCCGTATCAGTCTTCGTGGAAACGCTGTTGTACTGATGGGCAAGAACACGATGATGAGGAAGGCAATAAAAGGTCACATCGACAGAAATCAATCTCTTGAAAAGTAATATTATTAAATAATAAATAACTAAATTATTATTGTTTATGATGATAATATTATAACTGAATAAGTAGAGTCTTAACGCATCAAAGCCAGAAATGGCTGAACCCATTGATGCGGACAAAGCTTATTGAAATCTAATGCTCAATGCAGTCTGAAACTAAAATAGTCTATTAATTTTTATTTTATTATTAAATTAATTTGATTAATCGTTTTTATTATAGTAATTGTGATGAAATTATTATGACTTAAAAAATCGGTCGTTAACATGTCAAAGCCAGAAATGGCTGAACCCATTGATGTGGATTGATTTTTATTGATGTTATGTGCCTTGAGGCAGTCTGATTTACTATAATATAATCTTTTAAATTATAATTATTGGTTTTTTTTATTAATTAATTATTTATATATTTATTTTAGGATCATGCCTCACATTAGAGGAAATGTTGGATTTGTTTTTACTCGTAGTGATTTGGTTGAGATCCGTGACAAGCTTTTGGAAAACAAAGTCCGTGCTCCAGCTCGTCCTGGTGCTATTGCGCCTTGCCCTGTTGTTATTCCTGCCCAAAACACTGGTCTTGGACCGGAAAAAACTTCTTTCTTCCAGGCGCTGTCTATTCCAACTAAAATCTCCAAGGGAACAATTGAAATCATTGTAAGTAGAATAATACTTACAATATTTTCAATTCATTATACTTACAGATTTTAATTGTTTAGAATGATGTGCACATTTTAAAAGAAGGTGACAAAGTAGGAGCTTCTGAGGCAACATTATTGAATATGTTGAATATTTCTCCATTTTCATATGGTTTAGCTGTACAGATGGTATATGATTCTGGAACTATCTTTGAACCTGAAATCTTGGATATCAAGCCAGAAGATTTATTGAAAACTTTCTTAATAGTAAGTTTATATTTTTATATTAAGCTCATTAATTAATTTAGTATTCGCCAACATTACATACTGAAAATAATTCTATGATTTGTGGTTGATGTTTTAATATTAATAGTCTTCTAACATGTTTTAATTTGTTTGAAATTAAAAGATTTATATTTTTGTCTAATATAAAGTATAATAATATTTTAAACGATTTATTAGAAAAGTTGCACTAAGTTTCTTTATTATATGTTTAACATAAAAAAAAATCAATACTTTTAATCATATTAAATCTTAATTTTCATATCAAGGTTTACTATAAATATACAGTTTTCAGGTTTTTTTTTCTTATATAATCAAGAATTTATATAATAAAACATTTAATATTATGATAATTAAAATAACACACCACACCTGCTTTGTGTTATGAGCTTTAATTTAGAGTGAATTAACTGCATGTTATCAGTATGCAAAATATAAAAATGTGAACAACTCTTATAGATTAATCTTTAAAAAAATAAAACAGTTCTTTTTTTTAAGTTTAAGTCAATTCCTTTGAATATTTAAATTGACAACATTTGTTCTATTGATTTGTTTATATAAGACAGACCACATGTGTCGTGCAACTGCTTGATGGTTTAGATTGGAAATTTTATGATGATGATTCTTAATTTAACTATTTTTGTCTTCTTTTCCCGTCAGAAGATATTATGTTGATAATTAAAATCTGAGTTAATTAAATGCAAAAACTATTAAATATTATTTATTATTCTTTAGTAATGTAAGTTTATTAAAAATGAATTATAGGTTTTGATTTAAAAAAATTATTTGAATATAAATTAATGATGATGATTTACATTTTTTTTGTCTTCTTTTCCCGACTGAAGATTTTATGTTGATACTATAAATCTGAGTTAATTTTTATTAAATAATAAGCTATTGGTAAAAAAATATGTTATATTCAGAACAATATTATACGAGTGGATAAAGTGGTGGAATAGCAATTTTTATTGAAAATAATCATTGTTGCATTCTGTATTTGGAATTTGAGAAAAGATCCAGTTACATACAAGCTCTTCTCTATGTGCCAAAATAGACAGTAGACACTCTTTGTTCTGACTAAAATTGATTATATTTAAATGTGGACTTATGATAAAATTGGATTAATTTTAATTTAATATCGTATTTTTGATTTGATTTTGTAATGTATTAAGTATCAATCAATTATACATTATTATAAACATAATACATGTATTTATAATTATATTATATTTATTAATAGGGAGTTTCTCAAGTAACAGCAGCATGTCTTGCAATCAGCTATCCAACTATTGTGTCTGCTCCTCACATGTTGATCAATGGTTTCAAGAACTTGGTTGCAGTTGCTGCTGAAACTGAAATTGAATTCAAAGAAGCTACAACTTTCAAGGAATATCTTAAGGTAATAATTTGAAATATATTATATGAAGACATATAATATAACACTATATTTTAATTTCAGGATCCATCCAAGTTTGCTGTTGCCGTTGCAGCTCCTGTAGAAAGTGCAGCTCCAGCTAAAGAAGCAAAGAAAGAAGAAAAGGTAGAAAGTGAAGAAGAAGAAGACGATGATATGGGTTTCGGTCTATTTGACTAACTTGTTCATTTTATAACTTTCAACTGAAATAAAAACTATTTTAAAACAATATTTTATACTTCTATTTTTTTGTATGTCTTGAAAACCATAATCATATCGTCATATGATTATAAGTTACCTACAGTTAATTGTTGATTATAAAAAAGTTAAATTTTGTATTATTTACATAGCTACAGTTGTAAGTAAATTTATGTAATCTGTGTGTTAGTTTGCTACTACACCCTGGATGTATAGAATAGGTTACCTACATCTTACCATTAATTACTGAGTAAATAAATGATAAAAAAAAATATACACCTTCCTTTTAATATAATATTTAAGGAAAACTTCACTAAAAATGTTAATGATTTTATTAAAAATATTTTCTATGCTTAAAAAATGTAGGTTTTAAGTCTTGAAAATGTAATACTAGATCCTGCATAAATTACAGTTATTGTCTTGTAGCAATTTTAAAACAACTATGATTGTATTATTTTTTTTATGAGCTTGTCATAACATGGAATTTATTTTAGTGGTCAATTACAAGGCTGTAACTGGAAAACAATTTCGGGGGGGGGGGGGGGGGGGGTTAAGCTAAAAAAATGGTGTATTGATTAAAACAGATTGAAATAGTTATTTTACTACCACTCATAATATAACACGAAAAAATTTCGAAGGAGAAGGTTGAACCCTCAACCCCCCCAGATCGGCCTTGGGTCAATATATAATAATTTATAGTTCTTTGTAAATTCTTATCGCAGAAACATATTATCAAAAACACGTTGGAATATTATATAATATCATAGATAATAAAGATATGGATAGGCCAAACGGTAGTCTTATCAGCGATCATGAAGGGGAACGATTGAGGCCAAATAAGTATACCTATATCGAGTATCGACTATCATTACAAAAGAGGCCTCAATTGACTTCCCCTCCAGGAACGCGGCTTCAAATATATTTAACATATGCTTGTCCTATCCATTTCTTTATTATCTATGTATAATATGTAGTTAGTATACTCTCCTCAAATTTTGTTCAAGGAATTCACCAAAACTTATTCTAAAACTGGTTGAAAATGAACCCTCAAAGTTTTTAATACCTATCAAACATAAATAAAAGAAAAAAATAATTTTGAAAATACTCAAATTGCTTCAGTAATCAATTTAATTGAAAGATCAGTTGAGGACTACATTTTAAATTTTAAATTAGGAAAGTTGATATACCCGTTCAATAGTGGGTGTAGACACTGTAGATTCAGTAGAGCAGGGGCGGCCAAATGGTCGATCGCAAACGATTTCAAAGTCGATCGTGTTAAAATTTATTTTTAGGCTACGCACACGAAAATTAATCATGGTGGTTAGATTTTTTATGGAAATCGATCCTCAAAGGTGAAGTATATTGTTAGTAGATCGCGACCAAAAAAAGTTTGGCCACCCCTGCAGTAGAGTGTACTCTCTTATTGAGTAAGTAATGTTTATTATGTTAATCCACAGAATAAATGATTCATTTATTCTGTGATTTAAGTTTGTTATGTAAACCGACGAGTGAAGATTGTCGGCCTATATTACTAAGTATATTTTTTATTTATTAGTAATATTCTATAAATAGGCTTGAAACCAATCTAAATATTTTTAAAATAACGTTATTGTTTTTAGTAAAATATAACATACGTGTATGTTTTAAATTCTCACAAATTATAATTTTAAATTGTAGCAAAATAATACTTATTTTTCGTTTAAATATATATTAATATATTTTTCAACATTTTATGTTTCAGTATCAACTATTAATGAGAAACTTAGTATTAAAAATTGTCAAGCATTAATTATAATGATTTAACGTTTTATAAATTGTAAATTAATATAATTTCCAATTATTCTTCATCCATATGAATTTTGTATTTTTGTCAACATTTGGAGTTTAATGCGTATAAAAAAATCGTGTTTATGTACGTTTAATATTTTTAAATATCAAGCTATAATAATAACCTATAAAATTATTATTGTATTAAATTTTGAACCTTTTTTAAACCAAGAAAAATTCAAATGTAGACGTTTTTAGCATCTATTTTTTCCTCCGATTATTTTGAAAAATACTGGATGGTGGTTTTCGATGTTGATAGAGAATTTGTGAATTCGTGAATTGTAAACCTATACGGGCATACGGCTATACATGAGCAAAAAACATAAATAAATTTAACATCAATACATTGATAAATGAGTTGAGAATTTAAAATATATACTATATACATTGACTTAAAACTAGCCAATACCTAATCTCAATATGAAAATAAAGTACGGTAGAGTGTCGATTATCCACACTAATTATTGGGACTAAGAGGGTGCACATAATTGATTATTGCAGATAATCACATAACCATTAAAAATAAAGTTAAAAACTAATTTACTATGTGTATAACGTATAGGTACTAAATAGTAACATAGAACACAATGATGTTCTATTCATCTATTGTATTAACGTACGACGTACCTATAATATGGTACATTAAAGTGAACCGTAGTAGATAATAAAATAATCTGACATTTCATATTATGTACCTACACGATAAAACGAACAAAACGAATGATAAAACGAAATTAAATTAAATTTAAAATAAATCTGTACAACATTTTTGTAATATGGATTATCGACGCTCTGGTTTTACTGTACTCAAAAAAAGGATTTTTAGGACATAACAAAATTGATCATTTGTGTTTAAATAAAAATAAATAATAATTACGTACCTATTGATTAATATTTAGATAATATTATTTAAAAAAATAAACTTTTTTTTAGACACACTTATCGTACCCCTTCTTTTTTTTGACAAGACTACTCTTATAACCTCCGAGATTGCAATCGCCGGTACATAACTGCTTAGTTCGCCTGTTCATATGATTTTTAATTCTACTGTTTTTCATTCATATTATTAAGTTTAATTGCAGAACTTAATGCACTAAAATCTTTTAAATGCTATAGCTCGCGTTATAGTCGTATTTAGATGTTAAGTATTATTCGGTTTGATACAGAACGTCAAGTTTTCCTAATATTATCAGCAGACCTTTTTATAAAATCATAGGTCTCGAAAAAGAAAATAATAATAATTACAGGTAACATTAATATAATAAATATGCATTCATGTAACATACACATAATATATTATGTTTATTAGTATTATGCAGTTCGTCATATATTATAAATATTTTTAATAAATCTATTATAGAACACAAAAGTAATCATTAACAATGGTATAATAGAGTGAGAATAACACTTGGGTGCATTCCATTTGGATTTTTTATACAAACGATAAGTACTTAGACTTAAATAGGTATGTCCTATAATATTATAATATAAATAAATATTTAATATGAATATAAAAAAATAAAACGACGATTACGCCGTGTTTGTTATACAAATGCAATGTAATTAACTTAAAATAAAGTTTACATTATATAAAAACATTAAAAACATAAGGTACACCGTAATAGAAAAATACATAATATTATATTGTACAAGAGCTATAATTGAACATATATTATGCTATAGTACCTTCTAAATATTATCATCATCTACGCTGGCACTTGTCATGATTCGGACTAGATAAAGTACTATAGGTACTATATATGTACCTATATATTCATAATATAATACCTACCATACTCAAATGGTTTGTATTGTATTATAAAAATTACGTTGAACAATTTTTTATTCACACACGGCAGAGAGTATCAACCCTATAGCGGTCAGCGGATTAATGTATAGGCATATAGTAGGTAACACGTTATATTAATACACCGTATTATAGGCATAAATAAATTAAGTAGGTACATATTTTATGCTTAGTATAATAGAATGATTCAAGCAAATTTGATATTTTCTTCGAAAATTAAAAAATCTAAACATAACTCTCTTGTTTTGATGAATACAGAAGGAATGAGTCCAAGAGTCTCGGTTCAATCAGTTCGGCGGCGTCGTATTGATTCATTATTTCTTTGCCACAATTTGCGGCGATTTTTCTCAGCGAGGCCTAAACAAAACAAATCGTAATTAGTATATTGTTATAAAATAGTATATTCATTCGCAAGTAGGTAGTTAGAATAATGCAATTCAACACAAATGTAAGCAATCGTCATCGAAAACAGATATCATTATTTTGTTTTCTTATGTTATATTGGAATATTATTCTTAGTGACTACCACCTAATAAATTATATACTATATAATAATATACACTATATACAGAGTGTCCCGCTAGGATTTACCCATTGCGATGTTTCCTGAAATAATGGAGATATCATAATCCTGTTTTTAATAAGACTCGCAGGGATAAAGACTACAAGTATTTCAAATTTTGATTTAATTTAATGTTTTGCTAAAAAAGTTAAAGAAATATTTTTTATTAGCCATTTTGTAGTTTATTTTTCTGAAAATTTTGATGTTTCAACATTTTATTTTCATAAGCATTACGATTTTTGATATTTTTTTTAGTTTTGAGAATATTATTTTAGTATTTTATACAGACAAATGACAGACAATACAGACAATGTGGGATTTGTAACACTAGTTGGTATTCTATATGGAGTATGGACTGTATGGTATTCAATAATTATTCAAAATTTTTCTCGAAACTAGAAAAAATATTAAAAATCGTGGTGCTAATAAAAATAAAATGTCGAAACGTAAAATTTTCAGAAAAATAAACTACAAAATGGCTATTTTCGATTTTTTTTTTTTAAATACCTAATTAAATAAAAGAATATTTCTTTAACTTTTTTAACAAAACATTAAATTAAAATATGAAATACTTTTGATCCTTGTCTTCGTGAGTCTAAAAAAACAGAATTATGATAATTCTATGATAACTCCATTTTTTAGGAGATAATAACCTGATGGGTAAAAAATCCTTGCGAGATACGCGCTGACACGCTGTATATATTAGTCATTTTGGAATAAATGCAGTTCAGCGCATTTTCATAATTGTTAAGCTGTGTGTTTTAGCAGAGCGTGTATGTTTGATGATTATAAGATATATTATTTAAAGCTAAATTCATAATGAAAGTTACGCCCGAATTTAATAGGTACCTAAGTATTTTAAATGTAATACACGTCGAATATTAAATGCTAAAAATTAATATTTTTAAAATTTGATTCCTTTCAAACTTTTGATTTTTGAAGCTAAAAATAACGGCCCGATCAGAAATTTAGAACGCTGAACAGTAAATCAATTTAACATAAGTGTTGAAATGTGATATATTATTATGTAAATTACATCATGTATAGGAAATGAAATAATAAACAAATGCATCACTATTATAGTAGTATAATATATTTATTAAGCCTTAAGTATTTTCTTCATTGTTATTTTTAAGGATAGTACAAATAAAATACATTGAAACCACCGACGATTCAAGTATAAATATATATTTAGAAGAAAAAATATATTTTGTTTTACATTTTATCGTGACAGTAATAGGTATTGAAAATTGACATTATTGAAGACTTTCTGTTTCTTATAAATTAAAAAATGTATATGATGATATGCTTGTGTAGTATACTTAGACGGTTATACTTATACGTATAGGCCAACTAGACCAATACTTTTGGGGGTGCACAAATAGTGAAGAGCTTACAGACCCGTAACGGTAAAGCCCCCGTACCCCCAGATCATTACTCCCATTAGCCTTCACTGCATTACACTTATAAGAACAATAACTGCTAATGTATAAATAAATGTACTTTATTTTAATATTGATAATACAATTAAATGATCTAAACTTTTCTCTGAATTAATTTTTTTGTAATGTTTAAAATGCGTAAAGTGTAGAAATTCTATTTTAAATTGTATTTTTATTATAAAATTAATTTATTTTAAGATATAAATTATAGTTATTTTATTCAATCAATATGATAGCAAAAGAATACTCAAGCAAATTTTGTTTAAACTTGAAATAAAAATTATAAAATAATTTAATATTTATAGTACAGATTAGATGGTATATATATTGCTAGTTGAGAACGTCGTGGTCCACTCATCTCTCGATCGCCCAAATCGACCAAATCATTAAAAACATTAGTATTTTTATTACACGGTATACTTTTTAAATCAAGTAGATTTGTACAAGTAGAAGCGCTTGAAATTTGAACTTGTTCTTCAGTTTTTTTAGTTTTTTCAAGTATACTATAATATATATTCTTATATCTTATTATTGTTTTACATTTTATTTTATAGAATAGAGTTGGTTTTAAACGTATATTATTTTAATTTATTTAAAACCCATAAAAATGCATACACACAATTTAACAATAAACTTAAGTTATAACGTTTAAAGGAATTATTAAAAATAAGGAGACCGTATAAATATTGTAAATACATAGTAGATGCACTCGTATTCATAAATAAAGAAAAACGTATATAATATTAATATAATGAGCGCAAAACGAAGTGTGGCTGTTATTTCATCTTCGTCAATAACAACAACGTTGAATGACTGAAAATCTGAATATAAATAGATCCTAGCCCAATGAAATATTACCAACAAGTCGACATGAGTTTTTTTTTAAATAAAAATTTTGAAAAGTTAATGGTTATTTAAAATTTATGAAACGATATAATGAACGTTATATTGGGAATAATAGAACAAACTTATCATCTTGCCCTTCAAAATATTGTCATATTTTAATTTTATAACAGATATATTTACACTAGAACCAAAATTGAGCGAGTTCGACTCAGAAAGTGTAAACGAGTTTTGTCTATGTTGTACATATGTGTAAGACGAAGACAACACACGTGGGTGCGATATTATGACGTCCTCTTAACGATCATGAACAGAATCAATAGAATTTGATATAATTTATAGCATATATATATATCATTATGATTGTAGTTCCACGAATAACTACATTTATACACGTACGATCCGTTATAACTTATAAGTCATATTTCATAATATGTATAATATATGTATATAATATTATATATTATGTATAGTTGGGAACATAATTGGCACTTATTTTTCTCAATATATATTATGGTACAAATTTTTTTAGAAAATGAGTTATTTTTGGGGGGTGCCCAAGTCCCCTGAGCACCCCTTTAGTTGCGCTAATCGTTATACGTATAGATAATATTATCGGTCTTAAAAATGACGGTCATCATAACCACACGCTTTCAAAAAAAATCATCGATCAAATCCATACGGCATACACTGTTGTATATTATATTTTCTGCACAGTTTCCCTAAAATTAAATTGTTCAGTACTGCACACACGAAACACTGATATATATGTATATATAAATTAATAACGCACACATTTATCTAAAATCACATTATAATTTAGAATCACACACCAGTTAATCATATTTAATAAAAATCACATAGCCATTAGCAATCAAATTAATTTAATAGAATATTTGAAAATACTAAGATGTAATATTTTTACCTAGGTATTATCATTGAGTATATATAGTATATATATACTATGTATACTCAATGGTATTATCTACTATACATAATTTATTTCATCTTATTATAATATGTATATTAAATGATTTTTAAATAAAATTATTTTTAATTAGGTAATATTAAAATTATAAAATCTCATATATTTAACCTTCCAAATTTCCTTTTTAACAATAGACAAATTGTGTGTAATATTAAATGGTGTAAAATTAAAAATGTACCTACCTAATATGGTTATGAATAGTAATTGGTAAGTGTGAGGTTTTGAATGACAGCATTAGAGTATAAAGGCAATTACTGATTTATACCGTTTACAATTCTAAATATTAAACTTATAAAGGTACTCACTAAGCACGCCACCAAAACACCGTCACTGTGATTACGTTCTCGTTCGTCTTTGCACAACCTTATCAAACGGTTAACGCCTTCGAGTTCTACGAATTGTTTTGACACTTCTACGTCGCTGCACAGTCTAAAATCACAAAATAATATTATTAACTGATGAATGATGAACGTTGTAATAACATGTATAACACGTATAATATGTAAGTAATAATAATAGTATATATTATAGAACATATAGAACTTAAATATACATAATATATTAGTGGCGTCGCTAACTCACGATACTGTCGATGTCGAATGTCGATACTCCGCAAGAAGCAATTAATATGTTATATTGAAATTAAACTCCATATAATCTGCATATTATGTATAGGTATAACCATTTAGAATATTATATATTTATAATAATATATAATATACTTCGACGTTTTCCTACAATTATTGAAAATTAAATCTGCAAGTCGTATAATTACTAAGGGTAAGTTGTACTAAGTACTCAATTTTATCGGAAAAAAATATTAAAAGAAAAGAAAAATGTTCTTAATATTTCTTTTTCAACAATTTAGAACTTTCCAACTTAGGGGGTCTAAATTTAAACTAAGGGTACTATATATAGTATATATATACGTATAAACATCACACAGTTATGCCAATAACTTTATGATTTTGAATTTTTAAATGTCACATCACACCTTGTTCACTGGTTTTTTTTTAGGGGGCAGTATCGTTTTGCTCGTCGAAGAGTACTATCTACGGCAGCGTTTCCCAAACCATGGGTTAAACCCATTATTGGGTCGTGAAATTTTTTTGATGGGTCGCGACTTGCGGTTAAGGTTACAGTTATTTTAGCTGTAAATTGATAAATGCTTATGTTATAATTCTATAATTCTATAATCTATATTCTATATTGTATAATAATGATGTGAAGTCTAACTAATATTGTAGATTAATCTTAATAATAATAAAAATCTTATTTATTTACGGTACACTTTTTTTTTTTTAGCTAGGGGTCGCGTACCCAATAAAGATTAAATTTATGGGTCGCCATTGCAAAAAGGTTGGGAAACGCTGATCTAGGGGGTACCTTATAATAGGCGGGCGTCGTTCATAACCGCACACTTATAAAAACAGGTCTTCGTTCAAAACCGCACACTTTTATATCTTAATCCCACATATGTTCGCCAAATTAAACCGTTCAATACCGCACACATTTAAATATATCAATAACGTATGAATTTATCTAAAATAACATTATCGTATTATATCGTATTATCGTAATCATATTTAATCAAAATCACAAAATAATAAAAATAAAACTTTCGGGATTATACGCATATTGCTATATCTACACGTTTAAGAAATAAAATAATATTATACGATTATGGTTTTTATTTTTCAAATATTAGTACCTAATAAGTTAACAACATTTAGTGTGATCGCGACTCTATTCGACTTCACATACATTTATAGTAATTTAACATCAAAATCGCATAATGGATGACGTGATACAAGTGTACACAAATAATAAAGGTGCGCAATCAATAATTTACCAAAAGTATTCATATCGACTTTTTCGTACAAATAAAAATTCCGGGGACTTAGTTTGGCGTTGCAATAATAAGTTATGCAGTGTTATGGTGACGACAAATTCAAATGTAAATGTATTTATTAAACAAAATAAAAGTGAACATCACCATGAAACGAATGAAATTAACCCAGAATTAAAAAACATCCGATATGCCATTAAACGTAAATCGCAATTGGATTTAAACAAAAAACCTTTAAAAATTATAAGGCAAGAATTATGTACGTCTTCAGTGAGTGCAGATAATATTGATGCTATGAGACAGTCTATGTATCGTGAAAGACGGAAACTTCTACCCCCTGTGCCTGTGTCACTTTCAGATGCTCTTTATAAGGTAAAGGAATCAAACATCACACTAAATAATGGTGAACAGTTTGTGTTTGTGAATGAGTCCACTCAAATAATTATAGTGACATGTAAAACAAATCTCCAATTTTTGTGCAATGAAATTGAATTTATATTAGCAGACGGAACTTTTACTTATTGCCCAAAACATTTTTATCAACAATATACCATCCACGGTGTTTGTAAACAATATTACGTACCACTTGTTTTTTGTTTTTTTGCCATCAAAAACAAAAGATATTTATAAACAAATGTGGGAAACATTAAAAGATTTATGTTTAAATAATGCCAATAGTGTATTCCAGCCTTCTCTCTTACTATTAGATTTTGAACTCGGTGCTCACATTGCTGCTAAAGAAGTATTTCCTTTAATTATTATTAAAGCCTGTCGTTTCCATCTTGGTCAAGCATGGTACAGAAAAATCAGTTCCATTCCAATATTAAAAAAAAACTACGACGATAAAAATTCACAATCTGGACTATGGTTAAAACTTTTTTTTGGTTTACCTTATTTACCATCACATATGATTTCTGAGGCGTTTATTGAGATAATGGCTACTTGTCCAGAAGAAAAACAATATTACGATTTTGCTGATTACATATTGGATAATTATATTGAGACCAATCATTTTTCACCAATATTGTGGGCAGAAGAGCCCAATAAAAGTACAAGAACGACTAACGGCGCAGAAAGTTACCATAGTCAACTTAGGCATGAATTTTATGTTCCACATCCTACTATATTTCATTCGGTAAGAATATGAATTTAAAATAATAAATTCATTTTGAGTTATTATTAATTTATTTTTTTCTACCAGATAGATGTGTTAAAACAACAACAGATAATTACTGAAACCAAATTTCGACTCATACGAAATGGCAACGTGAACCGTACACGCAAAGTATGCAGGGAGAGAGAAAAATCTATTTTAAATGTATATGATCGTTTTATTAACAACGAGATTAGCTTGATTGATTATTTAAAAACATTAGGATGCAAGTTTATTTCAATTTAATTATATATTGAATTATTTTATATTATGATTTTTAATTAATACTAAATTATTTTTTTAATAACAACAAAATCATTTTTAAATAATACTAAATTATTTTTTTAATTAATAACAATAAAATATGTTTAACTTTTAACTGTCAATCAAATGTGTGCAGTTTTGAACTATCGACCTTCCAAATTTCCCTTTTTAACAATAGATTAAATGTGTGCGGTATTGAACGATGTAAAATGTGCGGTTATGAACGATAAGTGTGCGGTTTTGATGACCGCCGATAATAGGCTACCCCAAAAGCCGCCCTTAGGCATTAAAGTAAAATCATTATAACCTAAATAAAATCCTATATAAAAGTATAATACCTGGACAAGGCGATGGCAGTCTTGTGCTGTAGCCGTTCGGCGGCTAATATCTCAGGAACTCGTTGTAATGGCGAGTGTCGAACTTGTAAGAAACACAACAGAGCGATTACCGCGTGGTTGGCCGCCATGTGTGGTCTGGCCTCGGGAACTGCTGCCATGTTAGCTAAAAGCGTGGCTGTTTGCTCTTGCAAAAACACCGACGACTTGGTGCCGCTTTTCCGAACCGCCTCTATCAATGACCCAGCGGTACCCATGTTCAATATTGTCCATATCGCATTAGGTTCCATGAATGTGATGTTGGCCAGTGCAGCGGACGACAACAACAACGTTTCAGATGACTGCGTTGTCTCCACAAGATCTACGGTCGAACGGTTAAGAAGTAAAAAAAATCAGTCAAAACACATATTATTTGGGCGAAATATCATGAAATAATGATAAGTAGTTCATGACATACGCGTCAACGAGGATATAATAGTATTCAGGTATTCGTTGAGCCCGTTGACGACGTGGTTGTCTTCGATCCAAGGAGCGGTGATTTGAGCCAATACGGATACGGCGTCGGTAAGTTCTTTTTCCGAGCGGTTTTTACTGCCCAATATGTCGGATAATATCTCTACACCACCGGCCTAATTATTAAACAGAAGTATACTTAATTATATTAAATTTTAAATTATTTATATATTACTATAGCCTATAGGTATTATTACATTTTATAAACATTATTACTGGCACAGATATATAACTTAAGTGTAGTATATTATATACTATATACTTAATACTTAAGTGTATAGTGTTATATATCTGTGATTAAAGGTTACGTGGTGTTATCAGTATTTTTGATTTAATTTTATGTTTATTTTTATTATATAATATATATAACAAAATCATTATATTAGTTGAGTACCTTTTCGAATTGTCTGATGCTGTCCGAAGAGCAACACACCATGGCTAGTGTGCGCAAAGCAGCTGATCTGACTGTACTAGAAACGGCTTCTATGCAAACAGTCAACAATGATCGGACGCCATTACATTTCGTTACCAAACTACCAAGATGAACACTTTCCAATCCCAGGCTGTTGATACTGGACATGGTTTTAACGAGCTCAATATCAGTGCTTGGTTCTTCCAATATGTTCACCAATGACTAAAAGTTTATAAAATATGTAGTATAGATTATGATTTGATGAAAATGTTCCAAATTTGAAATGTAAAATTATTATTATTTACTTGTATTTTCTTCATTAATAGAGCGTCGATTAATTCGCTAAATATTTGTCCTAGTGCGGACACGTCGTTTAGAATAATCTTTCTGTTACCTAGACGTCGGTTAGCATGAATTCTTAGTTTCTCGGAAACATCAACCAAGTCCATACATAACTTTTGGCCATGCTCAGGTAGTTCACTCTCGTGATCACAAACAAAGTCCAACAATAAACCAGTTAATGTTTGGACGGATGGTCCAAAATTATCAATTGGACATTTGTTCAAAACACTAAGAAAAAAATGTGAATAAATTATCATATGTAATATAGAAAAACTAATAAAAACACCTACTTGTACACTTGTATAAATTCATCAGATATGATTTTTGTACGTTGATAAAGGTCCCGCACAACTTCAGAATCAGTATAAACAATTGTAGAAAAACGGCACGCATCTTCTGAAGTTGCAATTGATTTCGATTGAAGAGTAGTCATACATTCAGGTTCGCATCTAAACCTCAGTTCGTTTAACCACTGACCAACGGGTACTTCATTTTCGTGTTCAATTCTGGAAAGAACCATAAAGTATGGTATATTTTATAAATATTCACAGTAATTAAAAAGTTTCCTCAATTTAGATTCAAATAAATATCTATAATTACTATATAATGATATAAAAATTTGATTTGGTTATATGTATTTTTATTAGATAAATCTAAATTTGTTATTCGAAAAATAAAACAAATTAATAATTATACCTTTATAATGAGCATTGATTAAATATATTAAATATTTAATCAATGTAATGAGTGTATAATTTAATAATATTATATATTATAAGTTATAACGTACATTAATACTATTATAGGTACTGCATTAAACATTTACCTGTTAAAGCTATCTTTTAGATGTTTTGGTTTTCTTAGTTGTAGATCTTTTCTATGATGTAATCTAGGCGTACAACATCTATTTTTGGTCGATTTCGGTGTAGACGTATGTTCAGGTGTACCCGGTCTGTCGGATTCACATAGACTCACTGTGTCTGTATCGTTAAGACGGTCGACAAACGGTATAGGTGGATCGATAATCAACTCATTATTTTTGATGCAGTCTTGTTTTATGTTTTCTACAACGGTAACGTTTTCTGACTGATCAAAATGGCCGTCAAAACTTTTCACCGAACTCGGTGTCGACAGTAGTACTACGCTGGTTTTTGGTAGTTCATCAACAATAAAGCATGTTCGGTTAGGTGTGCGTGGTTCTTCCTCATATATTTTTGTCGTTGGCCTGAACGGAGACGTTTCTTCGGCGATAACGTAGTCAAATGAACGGAACTTTCTAGATAATTCGCACGCTGGTAGAAAACAATTACAATGATTAGGTGATTGTGGGTGAGGTTCGCAAGGTGAAGGGAGCCTAGGAACTGGGGCTTCGGGTAGCACTCCGTCTGGCAATTTTTCAGTAAATGCATTCGTACTGTTCTGTTGTTTATCTTCTTTTGGCAAAGCTTTAGACGATCCTAAGGGACTACTCTCAGAGTCCGAAAAACCAGAGTCCTGCGATTTGTGACTACCATTGCTCGGGCTACCAGATGACACACGTCTACTCTCCGGCGATGAGGATGGTTGTCGGCGCCATGAGTGATGAATATCTTCATCGTCATCGTCCAAGTTGGGGAACCACACCTTGCTACGAGTTCGTTGAAAGTCAGTCATATTTATTTTGTTCATTGGACCTGAAACAAAATATTGATCTTATCTTAGAGAACAGAATATATTTCATAACAAGTGATCCGTTAAAATGTACTATAATAAATAATATTTATTTAAGAGCCAATAGCAGAGTAGTTACAGCAGGTATGCTGTATGCAGCATAGTCTCTTGTAAAAATATTAAGTATATTAATTTCGGCTATAATCAATATTAAAAATTTTAATATACATGTTGTGCACATTCATTTTAGTTATAAAACAAAACGAGGTTAAACTCGTCAATTTAAAAATATATTATGTAACTGAATACTGATGTATGGAATACTTATTTATAATTTGATATAAATTAAATTTTATGCGGGAATTACTTTTAACTTTGAAGGATACCGACATTTTTTAAATTTTAATAATTTAACGTATGACGTAAATAATTATTATAAAATTCCTATTATTATTTTCTTTTAAATATTTTAATTAAAATTACCTAATTAACATTAAATATTATTTCGTATGTTATAAAAAAACAAATAGTAAGATATTTTTTTAACATTTATTTTTATTTATACAATCTATACAATGTTAAGTATAATAAGCATAATAGATAGTTACAGAAATACAATTTAACAGAAGGGCTTGAGTGGAGAAGCCGCCCACTGGCGACACTCCGGTTAAATAGTAAGATATAATTTAAAAAATAGTTTCAAGTGCAGTGATCTAGCTAGTTTAAATTGATATTTCTGACGGCTAGCGGATATTTTTAAACGTACTTAAAAGGTTTCTATGACCTGCAATGTGTAACATATATATTATAAGTTTATTATTGTTAATAGTATTAATAACACCTAATATAAATACTTATATTTATTTTATTATATAAATTTAATATTTTATTGTTACAATTAAAAATTAAAAAAATTATATTAAATGAAGGCAGATATCAATAAAATTAATATTAAATTTAATTTTGATTATATTACTTTAAAATTATTCCAAATGAAAAACATTAAAAGTATTCATACAGTTATATGTCTATAACAAAACATGAGTTTTCAAAATTTATTTACCTACGAAATATACCTGACTGGCTATAGCTACCTATTTATAAAATGGTATATAGCACGACGACTGACGAGTGACTTCAGAGTGAGTTTATAAAATATATAGATACCGGTAGCTATCAAAGTTCGTTTTAGGCTCTCCTGCAGACATAGTAATAATAATTGAACGGGTGTAGAGTAGGTATTAAGTTCTTTTTATTGTTCCTAAGATATTTTGTGCGAGCGTGACTGATATAATGTTATAGAACGTCGAACAATAAACCATATAGATTAGTCCTATATAGCCGTGACCGAATAACAATCGTCTCCTTACTTACAACGAGGGTGATATGAAGATCGAGTTCACTTAGGTATTACTTTTCGAAACAGGTCACGGTTAAAAATATATAACCAGGTATAAAGGTAGTCTTCGAAGCACTTGGTTAGGTACTACTCTTTAAGAATGCACATACATACCGGTTGATTATGGATATTTTTCATTGATCCAATTCTTTTATTGGGGTACATTATTTTTTTTTAAAACACATTTTACAATACAAAAACAAGATAATTATAAAATATATAAAACAAATCCTAACATAAAACTAATTACCGGTTTGTATTCTTATCGAAGGGTGTATGCTATATACTTTATCAGAATTATGAATACCTAACAGACTAACAGAGCATACAGAGCACCTACATATTACAAGTTATAACCACATACGACACAAAATAATGAATTATACAAAACCAATTTAAATCAATACATTAGACTCAGTCGAGCTAATAACTAATATAAAAATCAAATATGTAAGGAACTGAACATTATAGACAATACTACACTAGACGCTTCAAACAAAAGGTCATTATGATTTATGAAATCAATGACCATTGTACAGTAAGTATTTTTTAAGTCACTAGACGCTGATAACCGTCAACCTTCCGAGTGGTCGCGACCCCCATTGAGAAGTACATTACGTTATCGATATCGAATCTACGGTTATAAACGAATAAATAGCGTACTACGTAGACATAGTGGTTATAAGTTTTAAGTTTATAACTTATCATAAACTATGAAGTTATAATTTTATAATCATATGAATATATGATTATTTTATGAGTCTCATGAAATTAAATTCGACGAATAATCTATTAGTAAGTAATTACTAATTATTATAAATCTTAATAGTTTTATTTTAAACAAACTTTTAGATATGGTGCCATAGAGTATCTGATATATAGTCAGTTAAGGTTGCCTTCTATGTAAGTACACGTATATCTATACAGACTACATTACCATTACTATTTACTAATATTGGAGATTAGGTTCTATAAACGTGCAGTTTTATCAATTTAATAAATAAAATAATAATATTATAATCGGTCAAGAGTTAAATACATTTTTAAAGTTTAAAGAAATACCAAACTGTGCTTTTACAATAATGTTTTTTTTGTCATGAACTCTTTTGAGGAGAAAGTTTATGGATACGAATTAGATATAGGTAGGTAATGACAGATGGATTACGAGTCTAAGTTCTAAAACTCAAATATAGTAATATAATCGTTTATTAGAAGGTTTTGTTAATCCCTTTATTGAATGCTATACATCCACATAAAGATTTAAACATTGACCCTTATACACTTCTACACTAATCGTCTGACCTTCTAAAATAAATTATTATTCTTTAAATGTGTCAAACAAATTATTAAATTTACATAAAATATTTATTATAGTATTAAATAATTTAAGTTAATTGAACGTATTTTTATACATTATACAAAGTGAACATATTATGTATAAAAAGAATAATAATACAAATTTTTTTCTGCTACTTACAGTTTTTTGTATTTTTGCGTACCTATTATAACAATATAATACACATAAGTATATAACGCATTATGTAATTTATATAAAAAAAAAATTGCAGTTAAAGCAACTTGAATAGAGATAATTCTATTTCCAAGAAATAAAGAAACACTTGTTGTGTTCATCTTTAAATAAAATATAAAATCATAAAATATTGTACATTACAAATTTAACTAATATTATAATTGTTTTATATACTATACATCATTTGGTAAATTTCAAATTGAACGTAATTGAAGAATTTATAAAACCTTATTCGTGTATTTGAATTACATATTCATAATTTCAAATAACAATAGTTTTTTTTTTACCAAACTCATAATAAATTATAAAATGATTATTAAAAGAAAACAAAAGATTTGAAATAGTTTTTTGTAAAATAATTTAACAAAAATCAAAACTATTTTAGTTATTTAGCGATAGATGATAAATGTATATTGCGTACCTATACTTGTTTAGGCATAAGAACACAACACATAATATTATTACTCACATGAAAAACATATAATTTATACCAAAGCGTTTTTCAATTAATATTATAAAATTTAGTTATATTTTAATATACAATGCAATGCATGACGCATGTCGATATATCATTTTTATCGTAATATGCTGTTATAATGTAATTGTGTAATATCAATACATAATATAGGTACAGACCGCGCCATTATAATGTAGGTATTTATTAAAGATGATATACACAGCCGACAGCCCCCAGATAAATGCTGTGTAGTACTCGCGTTCTACTAGCCCAGGATATTTTCTAATTATTTTAAAGCTATAATGCACAATTTAAAGTGCAAAACAAAAGAATCCAATTTGTGTGATGTTGTATTACGATCTAAACACATTTTAATATTGTCCAAATTCCTCGAGGCATTATTTTACATGAAGCACTAATTTTCTTTTTCTATTGTACAACTAATATAATACCTACCTACCTATGTCCTATATTGAACGTTATAGGTAGGTATTGTATACACGTCTCCACGCAACACGTGACGATATGGCGATGAAAACTATGTAAAAAAAAAAAAATACATAATATTCAAGATCTTTCCTGGGTGTCAGTAAGTATATAGTATATTCAACGCGTTTCATCAGTTTTTAAATGTATATACGTTATAGACTTTTCATGACACTCTCATAGAGTTTAAGAATATTTTCTAATAAATAACAGTTATGAATAATTAAATATACTATATAGTTGTGGGGTATGGTAGTAACTCTTTATAGAGTTAATTTCAATGCAGTCTTAAATTTCTCCCACAAAGTTTATATAATTATTAAACGGATTTCTGATATTAGTATATTACTTTATGTTATTTACATTAGACATATACACGTGAAGTTGTTTCATTTAAGTAACATAAGTTATATACCAATATACCTATTGACTATAATAGTTCTTCAAATTTATGTATTATATTGTATGCAATATGTTACGAATATATGTATATTATCGTAAATAACTGATTAGTCATCTACTTATGTGCTACTGGAGTGTTCAGGAGTGAATACATTGGATCTGCGACTTACAATCTATATACATATCACAGTCCAGATGTCCATAGTCCAGGAAAAATGGAAGTTATTAATGGCATATTGGCATATGCCAAATATTTGAAAATTAAAACATTCTATAAAGTTATAAGAATAAAAAAATATATTATTTATAGATTGTATAAAAATCACTCTTGAAATATAAAAATCTGTACGATCAATTAATTGATTAGTTGCACTATAAAAATCAATTTACAATGTATTGTATGTTATCATCATATGTTAATATTACGATAAATCATAAATATTTGTGATGCATGGTGTTATTGTGTTAACTTGATATATTTGTAATAAACTTCAATTATTAACATAGTAGCATATACATCAAATATAGTTATTCGTTTCAAAACAATCAAAACTATAACATTTAGGTTTTTCTGACACACACTTATATTTAATATATATAAAGGGGGAATAAAATAAATATCTTCGTCATTAGTGAGTGAAGAATGCGTGTTTTATACGGTTGATTAATTAGTACATTATCAGTCGAGAATTCTAAAGAAATTTAGCACCTGTATAGTGCATTAGTGTTTATATTATAGTTATATATGTTTAATATTACCAGAGACGAAAGAGATAAGTTTTAAAATAGCGTATAGAGTATAGACGAAGGATTGATTGCAAAATAATAAAAAAATATATCGCCAAACCGATCGTCGTGTTTATATCGTATTATATTTTAATAGATATTAGATGAATCATTATCATTATATATTTATACATAGGTACTTAATTGTTTTTATACATTTTTATGATTGGGAAAGAATGTTCACCTTTACTACAGAGTGCGGATTGTTTTAATCGCGAGCATTCTGCTCCATACAACAAGCCCCCGCCGCCGGGTCTCTTATGCCAGTGTGTTATCTCACAACATGTTTGGTCACTTTCTCAGTCGTTCAGAAATGTACCCATTGAAATAAGTATGTATTTAGTAGGTAGTAAATCTCAATGACGTCCAAAGATTTATGCGTGTTTACACTACCGGTATTTATAATTTCGCATTCATCTCCATTCAGAAGGTCGTTTAACAATAACAGCTATAAAGAACATTGCATTAAAAAAAAATAAAAAAATAAATGTAAATTATTAATAATTTTATAATCAATTCACATATAAATGTAAAAATGTTCATGTTTACCTATATAATAGTAAATATTATATTAATATCTAAATAATATCTGAATATATGACATGATATTAATTTTAAAAAATATATGCAATTTTATTGGATTATCTACCAATAATCAAACAATACATCATTAATTTACTTTTTGTCCAACTACGTCCTATATAATATTTTATTTTAAATATTATATGTTTGATTGGGCGTGAGAAAATATTATTAACGAATAAGCATGGTACTATATAGGTAATACTTTCTAAGCTTTAGGGTAAGCATAATATTAACTACATATGTATATACCTGTATGGTAATATATGATATAATAACCAACTAGGTATATAATATTATGGTGTATCGTGTGTGAATCTACTTAAAATATATTGTTAATACTGGTATAATAATATATTTGATTAAAAAAATACATATATTTAATTTAAAAACTTATATATTAATAATTTTCAAATTTATTTTAATATATTATTATATCCATTATACAATATATACGGCTATTTATTTTTTTCGTCATTATATTTTGTTTAATTGTCGTATAATTATTATTATAGTATTATACCTATTATTGTTAATTTTTTGTAATCAATTGAACACATTTTTCACAGTTTAATACATTGTTTAAAACTTTAAAGACTAGGTGCAATAACGTTTATATACTAAATCCATTACCCATTTATGGAATGCTCTTTATGATATTTTTATTTTAAAAAGGTTTTATGAATAAAAAAAATTGTTTAAGTATGTTATCTAACGTGTTTTTTACTACGGTATTACGGTCCACAACAAATTTGTTACATTAATGGTTGTGTAGATACAGAATTTCTAAAGAATTTCATTTCACATACTAAAATATAGGTGGGTATATCTACGGTAGGTGTCATGAAAAATCGTGTAGTGCATTTATGAAAAAAAAAAATAAGAATGTATAGGCTTTACTGAATACCTTTAGTGTTATAACCCGTTATATTATGTCCATTGTTATACAATGTTATTTTCCAGTTAACTGATAATGATTTTTATCATATTATACAGGTACTTACTGAAAAACATAATGTCTGTGAAAACTAAATAAATATTCGATTTGAAGTTTCAAATATTTTAATATTATATATTTGATTTAGTTTGATGAACGCATTTATTGACAGTATCGAGTATTGACTAGAATACTAGATGATATTATTAAGTAAACACCTACAATCTACTGTAAAAAAAAATATTCGTTATATTCACAAGTCAAAACAAGCAGCACATACACATTTTTTAATCTAAATATTTTTTCTATAGTTACTTGTTGTGATGAAATTATCATGGAAAAATTGTGCAAATGAGACTATATTATTATGAATTTAATATTTATGATATATTATAATTATGTAATGATTATAAATATAACTAATTCAATTTATTTTATTCATTTGTGTGTATAAAATATATTATAATATAATATAATAGTAATCAATAAACATTATATTTTATAACTTTTTATAAACAAAATAATAATTATAAAATCATTCAAAATGCAGTAGTATTTTCATCACTTATTAAGAACAAAAATTCAAATGATAAACGGATTTTTATTTAAGTACATAATTGAACGCTTATTTTACCTTAAGATAACATATATTTTTAATTGTTTAGCAAATAAAAAAAAATGTAATTATATATTTGAAATTCTAATATTATTTTAAATTTGATTGAAAATGTATATCATAAACGTTTCGTATTGTTATTGACTATATTAAACTTATTATAGTATAATGCTTATAACTTTATAATGCTATAAAGGTACCATTGTTTTTTTTAAATGTTATGAAAAATTATTTTACATTCATTTATGTAATAATTGTTGTGTGTACTATAAGTGTCTCACGAAGAATAGTAAATTAATTTTTTTTTTAATAAAAATAGACAATTTATATTAATAATATTATAAATGAACAAATCCTTGTTGGAGGTTATACGTATTTTTGTAGTTTATTAATATTGATGTGATTAAGATTATATAGTATATTATCTTTATTCTTTGTATTATATAATATACTATTATAATATTATGAAAAATAAGATGCAATTTATAATTTACTTTTAAATGCCTAAAAGCTGATACAATCTTTTTTTTGATTATATACATTATACACATCTATATAGGTAGTATATATAATATATAAATATGTGTGTGTGTGTGTGTGTGTGTGTAATGTGTGTGATGTATATGAATAAAATGTATGATTTATTGAATAAAAACCATAAGAGATATTTAGAATTTTAAGATACCTGGTATTATATGTTTATATAGGTATTATGTATGTACATTATATACTCACTATACCTTTTTTCATCTATCACGAAATTATTCATACAGACTACTTAAGAGTGCTAAATCAACAGTAGATGCTGCGTGTCTCGTGTACATGTATTCGCGCGGCCCACCGTGACAAGACATATTATCAGGTATGATGTAAACTGTAAACACACTGTAGTAAGTCCATCGGAGGTCTTTGGCCCTCACGTGTGGAAAGACCGGCTAGTTTTATTATTATTATTTATAGTCAAAGCCATTCTCTTCCTTTTTTTAATACATTATATTATTTTCTTCTTATTTTATTGGTACACAGGAATACAGGACCATCATACAGGTGCTTTTACCGTCATAAGACGTGATGTACGGCGATCACTTCCGTCAAATTATAATGAGACTATTTCTTACTAGTAGTCGCTACCATATAATATAATGTATACTACACTCATACATTTTATACAGTATATACTATATATATTATATATACATACCCTATCTTGTATCTTAAACTAAAATTTCCCTAGTGTATAATATAATAATGTATATTATATGTTTATATATGGGTGTTACTTATCCATTTTTTTATAGTAAAAAAGTTAAATTATAATGAAAAATATGTATTATTTTATTTCATAATAATTAATAATTATATAGTACTGTAATACACCCATATACAACCTCTCATTGGATAATACGTTTATTTTACAATGTAACATATTTTCGAACGTTTGGAAGTTTATAATTTAAATTTAAATCAACACAGCTTGGAACAATTAATTATAAAATAACTTATAACATTTATTGTAACTTTTAAAATTAAAATATACTAAAATAAATTTAGTTAAACCTAGAGATAGAATTATATCGTTTTACCTGAGATTAGAGATACATGTAGCTACTAAATAAATGGCAGTGGATATTAGTCCTAGAGGTGAGTGGGAATATGGCAACGAGAATCAGTTCACATATAAGTTCTACAGTTTAGTTAGACTATAGATCTTATGGGATTGCTTCCCGTATTTATATGCAGACCACATGTGGCGTGATCGTGGATTTAGGATATTAATTTATGAATTATGTAATATATATATAAATGTGTGTGTGTATGTGTGTATTTCAGTATTTATTTATACTAAATATATAAACCCCTCTCAATTTCGCATACTCATATTATAATTTAATTCTATAATTGCATACTATACAACAATATAATATATATATATTACACAAGTCTACACATGTAGGCTTACTATATTTTTTAAATACTAACATTGTCAAAAATAAAAATATTATACGTACCCATTTAAGTGTTTAGTTAAAATATAATCATTTGAGTTTTGAGTATACGAAGCTTGTTTGAAATAAAATAAAGTTTAAGTAGTTATTTAAAATTTAAAAAAAGATAAATAAATCAATAGATAATTTGAATTTTCGAAAAAAAAAATTGTGTCAATTTTAAACCGTTTATATAGTAGTCTTATACATTTAACTTAGTAAGTACTAAGTATGTATTGGAAGGGAAATAAATAACCATACAGATAGTTGAGGACATCGTTGGTAGAATACGGGAACATCCATCGTACATGTTACATGTATGTATCGGATAAACATCATGAACACTATTACTACCGTAGTACTGTCCCAAGAACGAGCAAAAACGTTGCAACTATTATTTTCTCCTTTGCAGGGCGGCTGTTTGGCGATATGTTATTTTTTTGCGTATTTGTATCGAATAGTATATGCGATCAAACCGGTTTGAAATGCATACCGCAAAAATAATAATACAAATAAAAACGTACAGAGAGTACCTACTTCATTCTACATGTATATATACATAATATTTTAAATTCTGTTTATATTCCTATATATTTTTCAGTTAAGACTCGATTGCGCCTGAATTAAATCATGTTTTATATTTATACATTTTTACTGCCATTGTTTTCAATAATAAAAATCAATAAAAGTAAGTCAATAATATTTTTTTAAAAATGGTCATATTTGTATACCTATAGTGAATAATTTTAAAATTTAAACTCTTATTATTTTTTCAAAGTACTTACTTAAATAATTAAATAATACTTATTAGATATTATAATATATTCTAATAACTTCTACCTAAAAACTAAAGTGCTTATTGTTATGAATTAACTTCTCAATAATAGTGTTAATTCGGTCACATTGAATCAGAGGCTAACTATTTTTTATATTATGTAGAATAAATAAAATTAAAATTAAAATTTGTTATGAAAAATTAACACTTTTTTATCATTTAAAATTATACAAAGGTATATTAGACATATTTTTATATTGCTAAAATGTTATGTATCTATGTATTTCTCAATATAAATTCAGATTAATAATTTTCAACGTTTAATTTAAATAACAGTACATAATTAATATAATACAACAATTCAATTTAAAATAATTAAAAAACTTTAGATTTTTATGAGATGATCAATAATATTTGTTTGGAACCTTTGTTTTGATACCTTATTTGCCAGAATCTTATATAACCCAAGTGAGCCCGGTTAAGCAATTTGAAATTGTATATTGTATCTGTATTTTTACATCGCTGGGATTTAATAAATAATTAAAATTCTATATATTATGGCTAAAAAATAAATGCATTATTATATTTATTATTGATAATTTATTTCTAACATTTGAAAATTAAGTAAACCTAAAATTTTAAGTAATGCAAATTGTCATCAAGACACAATAAATGGTTTTAGCTACTTCTGTCAAACGATTCATGTACCTACATAAATATTATTATTGCAGGTAAATTTAGATTTCATTTCATTTCCTTAGTAAATTATCTACACAGGTTAGCTGAATAATTTAATATTTTAATAAAATATGCATTTCTTATTTATTAACCTCATATTAATTTATTATTATGGTAAGTTCTTAGCAGATTTTAAAACTTTAATAATTTATACCAATCGGTAAAGGCATCTGGCACCATTGGCACCCCGTATAAATGTCCGTTAAATGGTACCATAATGTAGGTATTATGAAAAAGATATGTTGCTATATTATGTTTTATTATTTCTAAACGAATCAGCCCTGGGAACATGCAATATATTGTCAGTTGTATAATACCAGTAAATATTTTATCGTTATGCCCGAATGGTATATAGGCGTTTATATAAAGAACGTTCCGACGATTCCGGCCGTCGTCCGAGATCAAGTCAATTAATTAAACACTCTTGTGTAGCGTATTATGCATATAGAATACAACTTATGAACACTCAAGATACAACCACATCTTTATAGTTATAGTTATATACATTATAAATATATATTTTTCTTCCTATTTCTTTAAACCTACACTGGATAGTGGATTGTAATTGAAATCTTAAAATTAAAAATTTTGTCACAAATATGCAACGTACCTATGTGCTGAATGCTGATGAGTTATTACTTCTAAGTTGTAAGTTCAAATATAAATATATTGTAGGATGGAATTGAAACAAAAAACATATGTAATATAAAATATATTATATTTAATATTATGCAATAGGTATTCCAAGTATTCCAAGGGAAACGTTTAACTAATTAAATGTTAGTTAAAGATGACGAAGATAATTTCATCGAACAAAAACGAAAGTCATCAACTTGAAATTGAACATTGAACAAGAATATATGACGACTTCAGAACTAGTCTCAGAAATTATTATACTAGTTTATTATCAAGATCTATAAAATATAATAAACTAGAATAAAAGTTAAGTTTTGGAGAACAAGTTTTATCAACACTTAAATACAATTTTAAATTTTAAATATGGAAGTTATTTCATCAAATATAAATTACATTTAGATCCATTTCGTCTATAATTATATAACTAAAAAATATCATAATATAAATATAAATCTATACAGGATAGTTCCTCTTTAAAGACACATACTAAATAGTTATTTTATCAAAAAAGTTTTTACGATAAGGAACACATTTTTTTAGATACCTATATAGGTTGAAATATATTTATTAATTATTGTTCATTTTTTTATATTAATAAATGTAATACCTATTTAAAATAAAAAAATAATATTTTTCTGAAAATTTCAAGTATAAGATTAAGTACTTAAGTTGAGTAAATAGTTTAATTATTTATATATATATATTTATAAAGTTTATAAGAGACAAATTGAGTGGCAAATCACAAAATGTTGTTTCAATAGGTAATCCGCTTATCATAATTATAAGACTTACAAGCTATAATTTTAACTAGTTTAACTCCTTGAAAACTACTCTTATAATCCAGTAAATTTTAAATTTTAATGAATAATAAAAACATTTTTAGACTAAACGATCGACCCTATACTGTTTGTATTAAGTTACCTTCACATTACGAGATTTAAAGTTTGGACATTTTTATAATATATAATTAGGTGTTAATTTTTTCCATGAATAATAATAAATTAATCATAACTGGTAGGTATGTTGAAATAAATTTGGATAGGGTCCAATCATTTTATAGGAATCTGTTGATTTAATGTTTATTGTTATGTCCCTCTATTAATTTGGTTAAATTTTAAATTGTAAACGATTAAATTAAAGGCATCTAATAATTTTGGAGGATCAACGAGTCATTTTTATTTTAAAATATATTAATTTACGCACATACATATAATATGTTATCTACGATTGAAATCGTGTTAGTGGTTAAGTATACAGGTGCTCCTATATCTGTTATTAGTTAGGTATTATGAAGCAACAATTATTTTTAATTGATTGAGAAATCGGATGTAATAAATATTGTTAAGGATAAAATCATCGAAATGCCGTTACTTAGTACGTAAAATAAATTACATGATATAGGTAGCTATATAGGTATATGTAAATTGTATAAATAATAACATTATCAGATGTAGATCTTGAACGGAATTAATTTTCAATATGGTCTTACACAACCGTATTGTCATCAAAATAGCTTAATTTTATACAACATAACGTGGATTACAGCTAAAAAATAATATATATAAGAGGAAAATCATTTTTCGTAAAAATCACAGCAGGTATTTCAAGATCGGTTGTGTTGTGCGTAACTGTGGTACATTTCTCAAAGGGCAACACACCCGCGCGTCGCGCTCTCATTATGAATTCTGCTCTTGCCCGTTTCTAACCAACAATGGTTCATTCCCCGGGACATGTACGATCACGGAGACCTTCCTGTTTACTATGTGTAATAAATATTTTACTATCGTTCGCATCCCAATTGACGTGCTTGGTAAATAATGAAATCACAATTGGTACGTGGAAGAAAAAAACTCAGGTTAATATTATATACGTGTGTATGCATTTAGTTTATATATTAATATAGCCACTACAATGGTTAACCAGTATTGAATGGACAATATGGATAAAATATAGCACCCAGCAGCTATGTCACGATGAAAAATGTTTTATATTAACTAACTAAAAATCTATAATATTATATTTATTTTCTAATGTATATCATTAACATGTACCTATAGTGTATATTTACCAAACTTTACTTACTTAGATTAATTTTAAATATTAAAAAAATCTTTTTTATGGTACCTATTAGTTTTTATACATTTTTTGAGATTACCTATTGTTAACCAACAGATTTTTTTTTGATACAGATACTTTTAATACAAAGTAAAATATAATTCTTCATTAATTTTAAAATTTAAATAATATACTTATATGTATACATATTATATTATATTATTATTAAGAATAATATATAGTGTTATTTCTTTTTATTTATTATTAATTATTAGATTATTTCTTAATATTGTGGCTTACTGAATTTAAGAAATCAGAAATATTTATTTTACAAAGTTGTTTCAATGTTTTTTCTTTCGACATAATTTGACCAAGTTTAGTAGTTAACTTATTGTTTTCTCCAGCCTCATCTATTGCTGATTTTGCATAATCTGCAGCAACCTCATATCTCATTTTTCTTATTAAATGAAATGGGCTCAAGAATACATAATATATTATATAGGTGTATATTACTTTATATTATATAATCAAAGGTATATACTATATAGTATATACACTACTCCTTACACATAGGGTAACATAGTTTTTATATCATATTTACTATTGTCAAAATATTTTATTTCGGCCATTTTTTTCTGGGGTTTTTCGTCGGAGGTTTTTTATAAGGATTATCATTCCAACTACAAGGTTATATAGAGTTTACCACTCGTATTATATTTTATTAAAAATTATGTTTAGAATGTTTAGATGTAAGCAACACGATCATTAACATTAAATTGTAATAAAAACGAGTTGATATAATATTAAAATATTACTTTTTAATTATAATTCAAAGTTATTCCCAATTAAAAACTAAAGTATTTATGTATTTGAGATTTAAAATTGAAATTTGTAAAGCAATAACTACCTAATTTAATTATAATTGCTTTAATATTAAAATGTAATACAGTATTTAGGTACACACGCCAATTTTTCAAAAAAATTCAATATAAATATAATTGTATGTTCAAGAAATATTTTGTGTGACACTGCAATATATTGTTTTACAAAAATCCAACACAAAATTATAGAGCTTATTAGCTTATTAGCTATTTATCAGTTTGTATGTGGAGTTGCCAGTTGTTAACAATATTAAAAAATATAACTATATTGACATTTTATGTCCATATATTTATATGACCTAATTTGAATTAAATTCAATCCATACAACAAATGTAACAAATATACCAAAGCCAAAATCGATTACATAAAAAACTGAAAGAAAATAATAAACAACTGAAAATTAGTTTGTTATAATAATCGACTATATATTGTCTATATAATATTATCTCAATCGTTTTTAATAATACCAATCTTTCATTTGACACTATTATATCATTATTCATTATTAAAAATTAACATCAAAATATTATTAATATCGTATTATTTTATTATATTAAATAATTAAATTTGTCATCAGGATATGCAATAAACATAACATTTGGTAATTTAAATATTAATTTTATTTAAGTTATATATTCTAATAATATTTTTTTTAATATATGGTCATTCAATAAATTGCATAGCTAGATAGCAAATCACTTCTGCGTAACTTAATTCATATACACAAATCATATATTATACTGATTTTAGCATAATAAGAACAATATTATCAGGTACTTATTGAGTACATGATAAAGACATCCAACATTGGATCTTCAAATCAATCTGACAAAAAATGGCATAGTAGATATACAATAAATTATGGTAATATAAATTATAAATTATAATATATCAAACAAGTTAAGTAAATTTAAATTAACAGTTATAAAATTCAAAAAAATCTAAGAAAAAACTTGAAAATATGTAGATCAACGGGTTATTTTTATTTAGACGTAGTTTGTAGAACTACATAGTCAGATCGTATTAGACCTGGGTTAACTGGCTCATTTGTAATGAAAATATATTTAACTAAAGTATATTATAAATTATTTCATCATCAAACATATTTTACCGTAAAACATTGACACTGCTAATTAATATTTATAAAAACAGTGGTAATATCATTATTATAGCTATAGGTATTCCGTAAGGGGTACCATAAATTTATTATTCATGTAGGTATAAGAAGTGCAATAAGTATAATAACTAATAAATTATCCAAATAATTACAATGTACTTATGCCTGTTACCCATGTTATAGAATTCAAAGTTTGTGATTGTATAATATAATTTATGTATATTATCAACGATGATAATCATTATTACTACTGACACATATTTTAAAATATTACAATATCAGATTCTGTTGTATATTATACATATAGTGGCAGTATAATATAGGTGAAAGGACATTTAATAATTTAATTAATCTATAGATTTTCATTATTTTAATATATTATATTATACCTTCTGTAATCGTAATATTTTATTATTTATTTTTTATTGCAATTCGGTTATGTCCGTTATCCCGCATTCACATATTATATGCGTGTAGATGGAATAACATTAATGTGTTCATTCTCTTAGGTATTATATTATAAAGAATATGCTGGCGGAAACAAAAGACATGGATACCTATTATAACGATTTACGTAAAATATGTTTATGTGTACCTATGTAGATAGTATAAGGGTTATTAAGGGGAACACAAATAAAAATTGATTAAATTATGCAAGCAGTTATATTTTTATAGTTATGATGATAGATAAACATATAAGATATAAATATAATAATATAATTTACAATTTATAAATTATAAATAGTTATTTTTATTAATGTTAATAATTATTATGTATTAATATTTCACAATTTACAATAAAATAATTTTTATATAGATATATGCTATATGTTATAAAAATGAAGACGCCCGTTGCAGGTTTGTTTTAGTAGGTACTAGTAAAATGTAATAGCATATATTATATAATCCACTTTTATATAATTATAAGTTATAGATACTTTTTAATAGTTATTTAAATGTTTTTGTAAATAAACATAATTGTGGTGTATAACTTATGCTAAATTAATAAGATTTAGAAGTTCATAAAAAAATTTAAGCTATGTTTTTAAACCAATATCGTAAATTTAAATAGATATTTTTATTTAATATTATAAATTATTTTGAACTATAATGTTTTTCATTGATTTTTAAGATAATTATGAATATTAACCGTTTTTCCAATAGGTGTATAAAAAAAAATTATCTATAGTATAGAGCAAAAAGTATGTTTGGGAATCATTGTGACCTATGGCAAATAATTGAAAGGGGGCCTACAAACTCACGCACCCTCAAATCACGATGGGGCGAAAAACCGTTACAAACTCATACGTACGTTATATATATATACGATGGTAAACCATCTACGCGACAACAGAATTGTATCCTGCTTCCGATTACAAAATAGGGGGGGAGGTGTATTATATAATATAGAAATTTAAAACGTAAAATTCAATAATCATATTTTAACAAATTCAGTGATTTTAACGCTGGACATAAATATAATATATTATATGATTTATAATAACTAATAAATAACTACATGGAAATAAAAATAAATACATTTACGAACATCCTGAAAAATAAACTTAATTAATAATTAATAATTATGAAATGTATAACATATAATATTTAGATAAAATTTTAAACTAACTATTAAATTAAATATACGCATACAACTAGTTCATTTTTTATCTCATTTATGTAATATATGTTATAGATATAGCCAATTCCCATGGCATACCTACCTATAGATAATAGCATTGATTATAAAATAGACTATTCCATAGTAAAATAAATTTATTTATTTATTTATTTTACTATGGACTATTCTATAATCAATGGTAATAGGTAGGTATTTGAATATATATCCTACCTGTACATTTTAATATAAATAATCTTTTTTAAATATTGATTATAGACGTATTATGATGTGATTATAAATATGATAATTTATGAAATGTTCAACTGCAATTAGAAAATATATAAAATCGCGCAAACTCGTTAATGCTTAAAGATAATACACTATAAAAGAAATATAATTTCTTATGAAAGGATGAAATAAAAAATATTCAATTGACAATTATTACATTTGTATCAATTACATTTATTGTGTAAAATTAAAAAAATAATTCCAATAAAAAATAGATTACATTTTATAAAAACTATAATATTGACAGAATATAGTTATCTTCAGTCACATATATTATATTTATTTATCAAACGATAAGAAACAGACATTGACATGTAATTGTATATGAAGTATTTGTTATTTTTACGTTTGTTAACTCAACAAAATCAAAATTGATTGTGCGTGTTGTTTTTTTACGCCCGTAGATATTTAAAATTTAAATAAATGTGTACGTGTTTATAATATTATATTCGAACGGTCACCCACGCTGCACTAATACAAAAAAATCTCTTGTGTGGTGTGTAGCAAATTTTGAAATCTATGTTTGTTCATGTTCTTATTTTACTTATTATAACTGCATAAAATCGACGTAACTGACGGTTATCCATAATACGTACAATATATGTTATTATTTATTGCTAAAAAATATCCACATACGAATTAATTGCCACTGTAAACGTATAAAACATTAAGTATATGCGACCGCACATCTGTCGGATCTCTTCAGTTTCAAGAGACCACGAACTCGATCTACTGAAGCGCGTACAACGACTGCATAATAAATTACTTTTATACGTAGTGCGCACTACGTACGATAACAATAATATAATAGCACATATGCGCGTACGTTTTGATCTCCGTCTAGCGTAACCGTAGGCCTGCAACAGACGCGACGGCAACACGCGTGGCCCCAACGGGCAGCAGCCGGCGAGTCTACGCCGCACGCGCCAAACTGCAGTAAATAATATTATGTTATACCATATATATATGTATATACATTATACATAATAGTAATGTGTACGCGTCGCGGTCGTCGTAGTCATCATCATATTAATACACTTTTTTTTCTCCTACGGTCCAGTGACGTTCCCGCGCAAACGGTCCGCGAGTGTTACATCTATGTATGTATATTATATTATAGTGAGTCACTCCATGCGTATACGCGACGAGTGTGTAAACCGTGTAATTTGCTATCCAAGTGTGTGTACACTATAACGTTCGTGTATTGTATTATATGTGTGTGGGCGCGTGTGTGTTGTGCATGAGTGGTGTAAGCCATTTTGACGTTATACCTGCCACTTGGGGACTTTGATAGGAGCAGGGCGTCTCGTCTTTGCAGTTTACGTTAAAATATACCCATACATCAGGTGGGGTGTGGACCCGAAAAGTTTTTAATTTTCGTCGTTGCGCAACAATTACAACAATTTCGTTCAGCATAATATATTATAATATATATATCTATATTATATATTATATTCAAAATAACTGCCATTTTTCGTTTAAATTCATAAATGCATCATAAAATTATTCAATAACTGTATAATTGTTATTTTTTTTCTAAACCATATTATAATAGCTCCGTCTACCTACAGTGTGAGTCTACTAAACTGAAGTATCAAAACTCAATCAAAATTCTACGAATTATAATTCATAAAATTTAAAGGTACATAATAATGAGTTATAACAATTTTTATGAAAAAAAAATTAAATTCAATATGATTAACTATTATACGAGCATTATATCAAAATATAGTTATTTATTTATATTTAAGAAACGGTTGTACCTATATATTATTATATAGATTAGGAATAGTGAATGAACATGACGTTTTTTCCTTGTACATACTGAATCACATTTTGGAATGTGTGATTATTATATTATTCGTGATATCTTAGACGTTGAGTCATCTATTATTTTTTCATTGCTATTCGTTATTATAGCGCATACAAGGTAACGATGCACCTATTATAACATTAGGTGCAAAATTACTATTATACCTAATATATATAAGATAGATACATCATATTTTTATTAAACTGATAACATAGGTTTAAACACTTCCTACTCGCTATGATTTTTATAAAATTATATTTTTGCAGTAAACATAATTAAGTGAATAATAAATATCACATTTTTAAAGAAATACTACATGCGAATAATAATATTAGTTAGTTGATTTAAATTTTAAAAATTTAATAATTTATTAAAACAAATCATTGAAAACCACAATGAAGATTTACAAATTCAAGCTTATTTTGAAGTATAAATTTTAGTAAATCTAATAAAACTTGTTAAAAACATAATATATATGCTTATTATTAATTCATTATGTAAATGTGTTGACCAATATGAAAATTTAACTTCTTAACGGTAATTTATTATAATAACAACAAAAACAAATTAAGTATATTCATTATATTAATAGTAATTATTATAAAATTAATAATTACCACACAACCACCCAGATTACTGTATTTTAGTTTATCGTCTAAGTATAATTTACGAGTATTAATGAATGTAAAATTGATAGTAAACAATGTTATACTATTAGTTTATCAAACCATAAGATTTCACCTATTATATCTATTCAAAGAGTTAAAAGCATAAAGATCATTTATCGAACATTCAACTTTGTTAATAATTCTCTTTTAAGAATATTTTGCTAATGATCATACACATAGCTCATATAAACAACTTATGATTGACCAATTTAATGATATGATGCCAAAAAACCAATGGACTACTTCAACAGCTTGAGTAATCTTTGGTATTTTAGTGCTATTATTATTCAAAAGTAAAAATGTGGAGTAATAAGGTTTATTTAAACACGGTATGATAAAAGCATTTTACGATTTATTTACTCATAATTTACAAATTGTTTATAAACGAATAAATGATCCACTAATTTATTTCTATGTACTAATTTTAAATCATTAAAGGTATCTAATACAGTGATACTTTAATATACCTATTTATATAATTTATATAGTTAAATATACATTACGTATTTACTTGATCTTAATTTTATTTTCATGTATTAAAAATAAAACTTCAACTTCATAGGCCACTCGTTTTTTTAAATAGAGGACTTACTAAGAAATATATGGATGAAAAAATAAAGGCAATACTGCAAAATCTTAAAATTTCTTGTATTTTAAATTATCCGAAAAGAAAGTTTGAAAAGAGTATATTTTACTCGTACCTATATGCTTTAATTATATTAAACATATTTTATCAAATAAACCTTATTGTAGATATGAATAAATAGTATATAAATTAAATAACCATATCCTATACATTATAATTTATAATTAACTAAAATGCGGATATTATACCACTATCATTTTTTTTAAGCTTTGAGCAAGTGCGAAGTGCCTATTTAGAACCATATAATACGTCAATTACATATTATATCTATGTATTTGTTTATTTTTTATTTAAAATGTATTTATTAGTATTGAAATACATTTATCATAGCTTTTATAATTTTGTGTCTACTTATTTTATATTATACATACGTTAACGTAATTTACATATATGAATATATGATATATTTACGTTTAATTTTTTCAAATTCGTAAATGTTTGTGTGATACCGAATTTATACATATATATATATTTAGAGTAGATTGTATAGTTATTTAATTTGGAATCAAATGTTATCCATTGTCTATGATTCATTTTTTTATATAGAGTTTAATATTTTGCAATATCATTAATTTAACCATTGATCGGCTCAACTGTTTCATATTTTAATAGAGTGTATACTAATCAATTATTTTGAAAGACCCCACTAGAGATTCGAGGGGTCTGATCGTGTCTACAATGCATGTCCACTATTATAAAGGGTAAAAGTTTCAGTATATAGAATTGATGACATTTGGTGTTTTCCCTTGACAAGTGTCCCTTGTCACTTATTCCCCTAAAGCAAGCCATTATCAATAAAGTGAAATAAAGAATTTAACGGGATAAAGTGGATTAATATTAGGTATAGATCCCCTGTATGGCTCCAAAGCAAAAAGACAATATAGTGGTAATGATGTTATGAGAATTGCAAAAAAGCTCAGCAGATGTTACTTTTGTAATTTATTAAAATGTATAATGCATATGTTATTATATATAGATACCTAGGTATTAAGTATAACGAATAGGTACATATTATATGATATAGTATTGTTTATAACCTAAAAATATATTAAAAATAAAATTAAAATTAATATTTCATATGTATTTAATTTATTATTATTTTTTTTAATTAACGACCTAGGTTTATAATAAAACATTGTTATTTTAATTTTATCATAGGTAATCTTATAAAATATCATTTATGTAGATTTAGCGAACGTTCGTGATGCAAACAATAGACTTTGGCATTATACTTATTTGTGTGATTATAATTAGTAACTATTTTACTCGTGATATAATTTTAAAGTTGTGTAGATTTTAATGTAGGCATACCAGTTACTGTAGGTAATCGGGCGTAAATGGATTTCAGTTAATGATTAGGCACGGAGCCACGGACATTCTAACAATGTTTTACTGAAATAATACCATATTTTTGATACTAATATTGCACATAAATATATAATATATTAATATTCTACATATGAATAAGTTTATTATATATACATAAAACACATACCTACAGTTAATAGATAAAATTAATAAATGTATTAAATTAATTGCATATTAGTTATTTATTTATCATGCTTAAAAATAAAAAATGAACCAACAGCAGTAGATATGATTTATGTATAAACTATAAATATTTATAAAGTGCATACAATATGTCATTATATGCTTCTATTTTCTATTTGGTCAATTATTTAGTTTATTTCAAATATACATATTGTATCTCTATTAAATATTTTTTATTGTTGTGGCTTGCGAATGCCTTGCACTATCCTATAGTTTTGCAATACATTGTTATTTTACCGGCGACAGATTTATCTAGTTTAACAATAACAGTTTATAATCAATGAAGGTACATTATAGTAATATACATCATACACTATACTTATAGCGGAAGTATGTTAAAATAATCAACGTGGTCATTTGCAAGGTTGGGTAGCACATATGATGTAAAAAAAACATCGAAAATGTTATGAAACTAATTTGCTGTCTCAAATAAATTTAAGTCAGTGCATTGAAAACATCTTCCTGTTTATATGATATGATAAGCCTACAATTTATCTAGATATAATAATAATATTGTATAAAAATTTCATATTACCACATAACAAATTACATTTAATTTAATAAGCCAACAATGATTAGTGATTGTATAACCATATATATATGTTTATATAATATTGGTACAAAGCTACTATAAATACAAATATTATTTTGACATTTAAAGGAAATGCTAATTTAAAAGATGTAATAGAAATATTATTCATACATAAATTGCTTGTATTTCTAATTTATTAATTTTTAAACATTTTAAATACTCTTTTTTCCAAATTGTATCGCCAAGGGTGACGACTGCCTCTTTTTAGCTCTTTTTTTAATTATTGTAAATCAAATAATTCAATAATACTATATTGTATTAGACTTTACATATTGAATATTTTATCATGATAAACCAGTAAATAAATAATTAAACATATTATTTATTATAAGATACATTTGGTTATATATTATTTAATATTATCTTCTATAGGTATATGATACATATATTATTGAAATATTTGTCTGATAAAAATGTATACAATACCTACACGATTAGCACTTAAAAAGAAAAAATAATATTATTAAATATCATAATTTGTTATTTATACAAATAATTTTAGTATTCTTTATTATATTCATGAAGTTGTCTGAAATTACTTAAATATAAGGTATTTAACTAGAGGGTAATATATTTCTATATATTATAAGTTATAACAATATAACTAACATAACTTTTATTTTTATGGAACAGTTAATATACCTAAATATTTTTCCTGCAGGTGTGACTGCAGGTATAGTATTAAAGTATATATATAGCCATGTTATTACATTTGCAGATGTGATTCATGTACAAGGAATATCATTATACGCAATGCTATAAGTGTTACTATTTTGCTGACGAACATGAAAGATTACGTGATATGCACACAATGCGACATCATTCAGAATATGGTGATTATAGGAACAATGATTATTGTCAGACAACATGTTTTGTAAGATTGTGAACAATTTCTTATTATAATTTTTATAAATATAAAACATTTCTGAAGTCATGTAAATAGGTAATCATTTAAATACACTTTTATATCAAGGTCAAATACAACAATTATTAATAATTATGATTCGTATTATTTGAATATAATTATTTTTGCATTTTTTTAAAGATAAATAATCATATTCTCAAAATTTATAAACATTTTTAGATTTTACATTTTTTAAGTTATAATTACAATTTATATATTATTTTGAAATATTAAGTATGGTAGTATAATTAGCTTTAAGCTTATTTCATATAGTCTGATGTAAAATATATTTTTTAAAATGAGAATTTATTCACAAAAATTGAGTTTAAAATGGGTGGATACACTGGATAGTTAATTATTTATAAGTATCTAAAGTTTATTTGTGATGAGTTATAGCTCTTTATGTTATTCGAATATACAGTTTGTAAGAAAGGTATCCACTATAAATCACAATTAGACATAATATAGAAACAAGTCGAAAACATACTAACAAGATTCAAACATAATAAAATTTAAAATTAAACTTTTTATACTAAATGTTTACCTTTGTCTATCAATAGAACTCAATATTTCTTATCAGACTAAACAATACATAAATTAAATTTATTACCAAATAAGACTAAAAAGAGAAAGAGAAAGATTGATCGTGAATATTGAAATTTTAGATTTTTTAGATTAATTTTTACTGAAGAAATGTCACTTGATGGCGAGGTGATAAATTTTTTACGAATTGGTGGCGAGGTTATAACAAACCAAAGTACCAATAAATGCTTCAAAATTATAATAAAAAATATTTATTTTTCATAAGTGTTTTTGTATAATAAGTTAAAATTATTTTTGTAAACGTTACTACTTTTTGAGAAAAATATGAGTTTACTTTTAAAAGAATCACTGATTGTATATTTCCGAAATAGTAACATAACGAGAACATAAATCATAAGCTATTTTTAAGTTAAATAAATAAAACAATAATACTACAAGAGTACCTATGCATGGAAAAATATTAAAATATCTTCTATTTGTCTTTTGAATATTTACTAAAAGAAACATTAGGAAAACAAAATATATACAATTTTAAATAAATCAATACCTTTTCCAACCACTATTTACTGCAAAACTTGTTATTTTTATATTATGAATTTATATTACACATACAAATAATAAAAATATAAAATTAATGAATAATATATAGGTATATTATTTGAAACATTATATTATATTGTATCTATTTCGGTTTTCAGTTACACTAACTTAATTGACACTCACTTTACAATCATCATCACATTTTCTCTTACTTTCTATAGTAAATACTATTAAAAAGTATGGCTATAAAATACATAAAATAATTAAAGGAATTTCTGGAAAGTGTAAAACTAGTAGTTAAAATCAAAAAGAATTTAATTCCATCGTCCAATTTGATTTCGAGTATACAAGGTGATTCATTTAAGCAGATACTAGGATACTCATTATTATTTCAAAAAATGATTTATCGTTATCATTTTTAATCGTCTTACTTTTTTGAATGACATCGTAGATTTAAAATTGTATACCCCCAAGAAGAATATTTAGCTGACTATTTTAATACATCAGTATATTGAACTAGTAATTAATAAGTTACAACTTGTTTAGTATTACTTACTAGTATATATAAAAAGTTTTTTAATGAATAGTGTAGGTGTAGTGGCTTACACAAAATTTTATTTTATTACTCCGCTCAACTAATCACTTCTATAATGAATAATAACTTATGTATATTGTGTTATATTTAAATTCAAAGATATGCTATTGCATACGAAAAACAATTCTTAGCAAAAACGATGTGTCACATGCCTATATTTCTAAGAATATTTTATAATATATTACATGTACCTATTACTATTGGTAATTTATTTTTAAATCTTGTTACATTTTACGAGATTATAATGAAAATATAAAATATTCTGTAGCGCAAAATGTTTAAATCTGGCCCTGTAACATAATCACATATTATACTCTATACAACGCATAGACACGACACTTAGTCAAAAAAAATTAATATCTATCATCTGAAGATGGAAACAATTTTTGTAGTATAAATATAATATAATTATTCTCGTATCATATAATCGACTTTTCTGCTTTTACTACTATTGAATCATAATAATCAATATAAACTAGTATTTTCGTTGCTTAAACATAATCTCAATTTTCAACGAACGGATGCTATAAAGATGTTTAAAATGCATAACTGGTGGTACCTATCATGAGTACATTATTATTAAAAAACAAGTATGAACTGTGTTAGGGATAACTTAGGATAACCTAAGGACTAGGGCACTAGGCTAACCTTACCTAAATAAGTAGGTACAAAATATATCATTTAAAAATAAGATCGTAAATAATATAATTGTTGTAATCTATAGTAATTTAAAATTTCCGATAATATCCATTTTATTTTTATATTATAAAAAATGATTTGATTTGATTTTATATAGCAAAATTTGCTATATATTATGTTAATCAAATAAATATATGAATACTTTGAAAGTTAATAATTTAATTTGAAAAGTTTAATAACTTTAATGTTTAAAGCAATAATTCATTTAGTAATAAGTGACGTGATGATGGACTCGGATACATACATTTATGATTTATCGTTATCTTGAAATTAAAGTTGGGTAATTAATTAATAATTACAGTTTACTGTTTAGAAAGATTTAATAGTAATATAATGTCTAATAAAGTCTATAACCTATAATAGTATTTCTATAATTATTATGTAGTCTATAAAATTACTAATTTTTTCTTGATAAATATCATATTATTCATATTATCATATTATGTTGTATTATAAATATTATTAATTAATATAAAATATACATATAAATATGAATATATGATACCAATATACCTACACCTACTGCTTCTATATATCAATACTAGCTACCTATATGTTATTACTTATTTGGTTTGTTTTCGATTTGAATTTCCACATAATACTATTATATAATTTATAGTATAGCCAATCGTGTTTAAATAATTTATTTGGTAGTATACTTTATATTAATTTATTATTATAGGTTCTTCATAATATATACTAATATAGATATTAGGTACATACCGTTATACCTCTATCTATATACTCGTACTTGTCTATGATTGTCAATAGTAAAATATGTTTTTTTGTTTATAATTTTTTTTTAAATAATATACAATTTTTTAGAAATACGTGCCTGGAGGGCCCCTAGGGCCTCACTTAGAGCTGCCCTTCATACCGTAGTCCAGTATTACTCAAACTGTGGTATGCGTATCCCTTGGGGGTACTCGAAATTTTTTAATGGGTATACAAATCTGGCCAACATGTATGTAAGTCTTTAAATTTTTTTATATATATATTAGTTTAGTAATTAAGAAGGGGTACCCAAAAAAATGTATTGATAAAAATGGGTACAGTGTTTATAAAAGTTTGAGAATCCCGTCCGTAGTCTATGAATATCTAGGAAACTACCTATACCGAACGATGTGACAGTTAAACTGTGAATAAGTACGTAAAATAAATATTTTAAAGATTTCAACGTGTAGGTACATAGTAAAAAGTAAATAGTGCCTACTAATAAACGTAATGGTGAAAAGTTTTGAGTCTCGATGAATTATATTTTATACTGACCTAAGTGGCTATGTTTTGGTTACAAACTAAAAAACTATGTAACTAAAACATATTCGTGATGTATTGCATTGTTTTATATAACTTTTAATAAATAGTAAATATAAATTAAGATTTAATAAAAAAAAATTGTTTAAAGTTCCATTGTAATTTCTAGAATTCAGATAGTAAAATAATATTATAAATATAAATATACAGTGGCGTAGCCAAGGGGGGGGTTGAACCCCCCCCCCCTTCAGCCGTATTTTTATCAAAATTATAATGTTTATAATATAGAAATACAATCATTTATTCGTGGTGAAATGTATTCTGTTATGCCGTATTCACGTTATCGACTGCACTTGGTGATAATAATCATTATCATTCAATTATTTTATTATTTAAATACGGTTGTAGATTTATTTTATTTTATTACTAAAACCCCCCCCCCCCATAAAAAAAATCCTGGCTACGCCACTGTAAATATAATATTATAAATTATAACGTAAAAACCGTAATAAACTAATAATTAATAAAATAGCAACAGTCAAGGAAAATTATGCGTTATAATGTTTAAACACATTGTCACTATTTTCTTATTATTTTAATCTGGTATTAAGTAGGTAAGTTACTCTAACTAAATTATAAACATTAATAGGCGGTAATTAATAATTATAGCATGCGTGGCTGTATTATTTAACATAATTATGTTAGGTATTAAGGTATATATGAATATGAATCTATATATTATACCCGGTAATATGCACCATTAATCATTTAAGTTGGCTAAATATTATATAGGTTTTAATAATTTTTGGTGGGTACCTGCTACCTACTCTATAAATTAATTTTCTTTTAGGTACAATAATAAGTAATATGTATTACATCTAAATTTACAATTAATTAAATAATTAACAACAAAAATTATGAATAATAAACCTACTGACATATTGATTCATTTCGGTATAAGTCTAGTTTACCGGGCACCTTTTTTTTTGAAATTTTTTTTTGTTGGAAAGTGTTGTTTTGACGAGTTAAGAACGATGGTGCAAAAAAAAATTTGCGGAAATGATTATTTTGGAAGTTATAGGCCTCCCAAAGTTAACGATTTTACGTTTATATACGCATGCGCGCAACATTACTAATGCCGCACGAGGACCTCGAGTTTGGCGACCGGAAGACTTTTTTAATTGTTTTTATACTTTAACTGTGTAACACTGCCCATATACTACGACATAACTTACCCTGTAACCTACTTAAGGTGGTGTTGCATAGCAAGTCGGGGGATATTTTCGATTTGCGGAGCGAAGCGACGGCGCCGAGGAGCGCAGCGACGAGTGCCGCTAACAAGGCATCACTGCCCATACTAAACAACATAACTTACCCTGTGGCCTACTTGAGGTTGTGTTGCATAGCAAGTCAAGGGATATTTTTTCGTTTTTTTTTTTTACATTGAAAACCATACAAGGATATTTTATTTTATAATTAGATGAAGATGAAGATGAAAATGACTGTGAAACTGATGAAAATGAATGTGAAACTAATAAAAATGAATGCTTTGAATAGTTAATAAAAATTAAACATAATAAAACAAAATGTGACTACTGACTTGTAACTTTTAAAATAAAAATCTCGGTCCTCCGTACGGTAATATAGTAGTGTTGCACGCATGCGTATAAACGTAAAATCGTTAACTTTGGGAGGCTATAACTTCCAAAATAATCATTTCCGCAAATTTTTTTTTGCACCATCGTTCTTAACTCGTCAAAACAACCCTTTTCAAAAAAAAAAATTTCAAAAAAAAAAGGTGCCCGGTAAACTAGACTTGTTCCAATAAAGTATAAGCTTATATTCCATAATTTACCTATTTGTAGACGACTGTATTACACAATACACCTATGATCCATAGGCTATGCATGAATCCAATATGTATTTCTAAATAGCTCCACGAACGCACAGCAATTTAATTCGTCGGGATTTCATCAAATAAATAACACAATTAGATAAGTATCAATAACTTTGAACAGTTTCATCAGCATTTGCGGAGTACACACAAATCACGCGAACGAGAGAAAACGTAAGAAGGAAAGCGCCATCGGTGCGCTCGAAACGAACGGGTAAATTTAACTAAACGCGGCAAAAACTAAACGCATTGACGAATAATTGTCCCTAGTGCATCAGCGCCGATGACGGCACCTTGGAGTATCACGGTATCACACGATGCAAATATATTACACCGGTGTAGTGTGTGGTACGACTGTAATCTGATGACAATTTATTCTATGCCACCGTCTTTCAAAATCTCGTTTACCACACTGCATAAGACTTTCAATCGTCGGCGTGTTTATCTTGTTACGTGATAGTTGATTAACAGCGATAAGTCGATAGTCAATATTCGATAAGAGTAAGACGGACGACACGACTGTGAAGAGCGACTGCAGTATGCACTTAAAATATTTTATTAACTCCGTCAAGTCCTTTTGATTTTAACATTCAGCTATGCAGTATTTAGTTGAATTCTCATTGAAATACGACTGATTTGTACTGCGTGTTACTTTTTTTTTTTTTTAGTGCAATGTAAAATCTACAGACATATGTATTTGGTTTTCAGAAAAAGCGCTAAAATGTATTTTTTAGTGATGGCTTGATTGAAAAGTTGTCTTGTAATATGGTAATGTTTGTGTTAAATATTTTATCTTATTAATTAATTCAAGTACTTTGAACAGTACTATTGGTACTATCTGAATATTCTTGTAAATTATTTAAATTTTTTTCTTGAAACAAAATATTTATTTTAAATTGTGTATTATAATTATTACTTTGGATTTTGTTTAAATTTAAATGCATCTATTAAATCTACATATATTTTCAAAAAAATCAAATTTTAAATTAATTTCAATTCTGGAATCAAATAAATGGTAATTTATAATATGAAATATTGATAAAATAAATTTTTTTAATTTTATAAGTTTATACAAATTGTAAATATTTTTACACATAATCTTAATTTTATATAACTAGTTTTGTGGTAAAATTAATTAATATATTAATGAAAATACATTATTTAAATGTATACTAATGTGTCATCATTAAGATGTTATGATCATAGATCAGCCATATTAGGTAAATATTTAGGACATTTTTGTTTAACTACATTACTTACAAACTATGTAAATTTTAAAATATGTAAATGTGTTTTTAAACAAAAATTGTACAATTGAAGTGACTTTTGTATTATAACCAGCCAATTGTATTTTTTTTTAATATTTTTGTTGTGTTTTAGGGTGGTAATGTGTCACAACTAGAGAAAGATATTGGATCAGATCAATTTCCTCCAAACGAGCATTATTTTGGTTTAGTTAATGTAAGATTATCATTGTTATAATAATTGTTATTTTTTTTCTATGGCTACTTAGATAGTTAACAATTTACATAATGTTATGCTTAAGTCTAAAAGTGATCAAGTAGAAAACAAATATGAAGTAATAAGAAGTTGAATAAATTTGAAATTAAATAAGAAAATATTTTGTTTAATCACTTTGTGCATGACAGTGACAATATATGGCTTAATAAAAAAATAAATAACATAAGGTATTAACAACCTATTTCTTTCTTTATACTAAAATAGTATACCTCATTATATTTTTGAAATCTTAATGTAATTGTTTTATGTTTAATTGTACTAATTTGACCATATTTTTAATGTTGGTTTACTTTTAATTGATAATGTCTTGGTATTGAATATTGAAAACAAGTGTATTGAATCTAAATTGCTTTTATAGTAATTAAATTATTTATATATTATATTAAATTATTTTAATTAGCAAATGAATAAATTTCGTTTGTTTGTTAAAATTATTGAGCCTATTACAAACTTAATTTTAACCACATGATATTTTTTTTATGATATTTATAATGTTATAATTCATCCTAACTTAAATATTAATTGTAAAAAGTAATACATTATTTAAACCAGTATTAATATACCTATGTATTTAAAATTATAAAAAAAAACGACATAATTTTTTTAATAAACAAATTTAATTATTTTTTCAGTTTGGAAATACATGCTACAGTAATTCAGTTCTTCAAGCTCTTTATTTTTGTAAACCTTTTCGAGACAGAGTATTAGAATACAAAGCTCGTAATAAAAGAAATAAAGAAACATTACTCACATGTTTAGCTGATCTATTTCATAGTATTGCAACTCAAAAAAAAAAAGTCGGGTCTATAGCCCCAAAAAAGTTTATTAATAGACTTAGAAAAGAGAAAGGTAATACAGAAACAAATATTCTTTTCTACTTAATCTAAATTTAGTTAATATTAAAATATATTATTACCAATAAGAAATAATTTTTAATTGTAAATAAATATTTGATATTTATGTATACATTTAATATTTTTTTTAAATAATTAGTACATCTGAATTTATTTTTAATTTACAGAAGAATTCAATAACTATATGCAACAAGATGCTCATGAATTTTTAAACTTCCTGATAAATCATATTAATGAGATCATTCTTTGTAAGTAAAATAAATTATTTATGCATTAAGAATGTATAAGAATTATAATAATAAATTATAAATTATGTGTAAAGCTGAACGTAGCCAAGCTAATTGTAACGGTAAATCTAAATCAATTACACATAATATTATTGATGGAGAATCAACTACTAATAGCATTACTAGCTCAAGTAGCCATAACCAAGATCCAACTTGGGTGCATGAAATATTTCAAGGAATACTAACGAGTGAAACTAGATGTTTAAACTGTGAAGAAGTAGGTGTATTATAATTTTATTAAATTCAAATAAGCCTTATATATTTATTATAGGTCAGCAGTAAAGATGAAGACTTTTTTGACCTCCAAGTAGATATAGATCAAAATACTAGTATTACACATTGTTTACGTTGTTTTAGCAATACAGAAATGCTTTGTAGTGATAATAAATTTAAATGTGACAATTGCTGTAGCTATCAAGAAGCCCAGGTAATAATTATTTTTATTTTATCTAAGACGTGTAATATATTAAGTATATTTTAGAAATGTATGCGGGTCAAAAAATTACCTATGATATTGGCATTGCATTTGAAAAGATTCAAATACATGGAACAATTTAATAGGCACATAAAAGTATCTCATAGAGTTGTATTTCCTTTAGAACTTAGGTTATTTAATACGGTAATTATTTTTATTTTATCTGTATATTATACATTTTAATAATCATAATATTATTGACATCAGATAACTAACAATAATTTTATAGTCTGATGATGCTGTTAATCCAGACCGAATGTACAATCTTGTAGCTGTAGTTATACATTGTGGCAGTGGGCCAAATAGAGGTCATTACATTAGCATAGTTAAAAGTCATGATTTTTGGCTACTGTTTGATGATGATATGGTTGATGTAAGATTTAATGATTTTATTTTATATTAGTACAATTTTAATTGGTGTTTTGTTTTTTTTAAATAGAAAATTGATCAATCTGCTATTGAAGATTTCTATGGTCTCACATCAGACTTACAGAAATCATCAGAAACTGGTTATATACTTTTCTATCAATCTAGGGATGCTACTGAAATATCAAAATCTGGTATGACTGATTCAAAATCAAGTCATTGTAAATAAATTTCCAAATTCTGTGTTGGATATTTATTTATAATTGTACAGCACAAAGTGATTTTTCACTTGTGTTTTAAAAAAAGTGATATTAACTTAATTGCATAAATAATTAGTCTAATAATAATTTTTAATTGTTATTATCAGTGATATAATATGTTAATTTATGATGCCTTGTTAGTCAACTAAATAATATTTTAGGTGATATATTTAATTTATATATTTATTACTAGCTGATTCCTTTAAACCTAATTTAATGTATGCTCATGTTTTTTTAACATAGATACTTGTAATCCATTAGAAAAATTTTATAAGAGAAAACCAGATCAGTTATTTATTTTCCCAATGTTTATCTCAAAAATATTCTTTATCTTTTTAAGAATATATTAGAACATTTATCTATTAATTCATTAGAAATTTTCTTCTACTAAAATTTATTTTACAAGTTATATTTTTAATTTATACAACTTCATCTAAACCCGCTTCACAATTAACATAACTGAAATTCTAGTTTTTTTGAAATCTGATATGTGATATAGTTTATAACTCGAATAAAATAATGTACGGTTAAATTATTTACAAAAATACATACCTATTATAGTATACTGTAAATGAACTTAATACATGTACCTATAAAGTAACTTTAATAGTTTTGATTAAACTCTTAAAAACATTTTTGAATGTAGAGTAACCAATAATAACCACTTAATAACCTTTTATGATACTATCTAATTTATTTAAATTTAATTGAGATATTATTTAAGCATTTATTATGTAGAATTTGATTGGGGTTTGAAGAGATAAATTATAGTAATTAATGATTAAAATGAGTATAACTCAACCATAATTTAAAATTATTATTATATCATTGAAAATTTTGTGAAAACAAAAAGCATTTTTGATGTATATACAAATTAAAATAACTTATTATTTGAATTATTTTATAATTTGATCTTGAAGTTTTTCTGAATATTTTATCCGTTAAATTTTTGATAACTATCATGAATAGCTTATTCAATTATTTAATAAAATATTCGAATACTGGGTTGCATAAAAAACCATTAAAAATGTAATGAATCAATTCACTATAGATCCCTAAAACATTGATTTGCTTATATACCCTGTCTCAAAAGAGAATAATCAATCAGTTGACCAATTGTTGTCGATTTTTGCACCAATGACCCATACTATTGAGTGGTCCCTAAATTAAACATAATAATAGTACTAATTATGAATATTAATTGTAAATGTCTTCTGAAAACTGTCAGCTAGCAAGATAATGGAAATTTGGGCTCGCTACTACCGGAGCCGTTAGTATGTATGAAAGGTAATTATTCTTTTTTGAGAGGGTATAATTCCTTAAACATGATTTGTACTTTTTATTTGTTCATTAATCATTGATAATTTTTTTTATTTTAATACTAACCTTGGCTGATGTTTATAATATAATTTTGATATGTTGACCAAGGTGCATATTTGTGAGCACCCATAGAAAATTTATTAGGAATTCAGGACATAATAAAATCAAACACCAACAAGTTTATTCTTTGCAAGCTATAAAAACACAACAAATAAAAATAAAAATTTACTGAGGTCTTGACATCAATCAAATGTTTATTTAAACAATAATAAAAGTTACAATTTTAAAAATTATGTTTGATGTATATAGTGTGAGGGGAAAACTCCACATCTTATCCACTAACCCCTTAGTGACCATGTACATAATATTATGCAAATTGGAATTTTAAGAGTTTAAACAAAAACTATAAATACGTATAGTATTTAGATTCAAAAACAGTATAACTTTAATTTTAACCAATTTTTAAAATGTATATTAAATATTTAAAAATGTGAAATGACCATTGAAATTGAATTAATCAGTTTGAATTTTAACTAGTATTATATTTTAATTTATTTAAGTATTAAAAGTATGAATATTCAAATATTCATATTCCAGTTATTAATTGTAATAATATAATAAATTGTACACCTAAATGAGTAATTTAAGTACTACACAATTTTTAATTTTAATATTTAACACATTATTTGTAATATTTCACTAAAAGTTACCATTTTTCATTGATATAAAACATCTATTATTATTATTATTATTATTATTATTATTATTATTATTATTATTATTGATATTCTAATTTATTTTAGGTAATTTATTTATGTCCATTATAAATGATAATTATTTAGAAATGTGTGTAAAACAAGCAATAAATTGTTGTTAATGTTGTATTGGAATTTTTTAAGTATTGTTTTCATAAATCATGCAGATTGTCGAATAATGTGTTTGAATTTTGAATTGTTACTGGGTACCTATCTATTAAATTTATTATTTTTATTGATCATACAATATACATATATTATGGTATATATATATTAAGGTTAAAATATTTTATTATTCAGTACCTACCTACCTATTTTATATCTAATATACATACTTGCATTTTTTCCATATATTAAGGCAATTTGATATATTCAGTGATTTAAGCCTAAAAGCATAATGTATAATAAATAATAATCAGTGCCAGATCTATCATATTTTTTATACGGGGCAAAGTATAAAATTAGCGCCCTCTCATAATTCTGTTCCTCTCTCGCTATTATGCCACTGTCATTTAGTGATTTGACGACCCCCGACCAAAACTTCGGGTGAAATTGCCTCTCCCCCGGTTCGTCTCTTACTCTCTTATTCATCCCTATGATATACTATTTAAACTATATATATATATATATATTATACTATGTACTATTATGTCATTATGATTTATGATATACTATTATTAATAATACCATTAATACCCATAGGGCATAGACCATATGATAATACCTATATCATAATCAGCAATCTTTGTACAATACTGCGATATAATAATTATTTTCATTCATGAAAACCATATTATTACAACCATCAGATTAAAATCATTTACGATTCATCCGTTAAACATGTCACCATACCTAAATATTTTATTTTAATTAGGTAATAAATGCTAATCTTTATGAGTAATGATTAACAAGTAACAATATTAAATATTATAGTAAGTAATTATATGAATATGTAAATAATATCAAGAAAAAAAGGTAGGTATAGTAACTAGTAAGTAATAAGTGTATAGCGTATAGGTACTAGAACTAGGTACCGCTCTTTAGTCTTTAGGTGTCGCGTGTTAAATTTAAATTAAATTATTGTTAAGTAGTCAGTAGATAACCAGTAAGCGCTAATCACTGTATACGAAAAACGATTCTTAGCAGAAATTGTCTGTTAACCTAGGTATAATGTCACTACTCACTAAGTATATTTCGTGATATAGACATATTTAGTCGAAAACTAGCACATAACCGGCTCGATAGCGATCCGTTAATAACAAGGGGGGAGGGGGAGAGATGGTAAATTGTATTAGTTATACAGTAATACACTAATACATATAAAGAAAATGATAGGTTAACTAATAAAAACATTTTGTGAAAATTTTAAGTATTTTCTATTATTCGTTTTTGACTTACAATAAAAAATGTTTTTACGGATAAATATTTAAGAGGATGTTAGCGCACTAGGTAACTATTTGTTTTCTCTCTCTGACCTAAAGTTCATCACGGTACCGTTCCTTCCACAACCGATCAGGCCCCCACGATATAATGATAAATTATATTAATAACATTATCTAGAGCATTTCATAAGCATTTTATTATATTTTAATTTTAAAGCGAGTTAATAAGTTTGAGTTTTTTAAAATTTATAAATAATTTACAATCTTAAAATAGGTACTCATAACCTGCTTTAAAATTAAAATATAATAAAACGCTTATGAAATGCCCTAGATAATATTTTAAATTTTAAATTTTATGAGGTTATTCACTCTAATTTGAGAAATTAATATGGTTATAGACTATAGGTAATAATTATATTGTGAACGTAAAATTTGCTGTTTCGCGTTGGTTACTTGGTTAGAGAGAGATAACAAATACTACGTTGACATCCTCTTGGTGTCAAAAAAATGTATACTTTTACATTATAAGGTTGTCAAAACATACAAAAAACTTAGTGTAATGTGCACTACAAATATTGTTTTGCTAATTTTTTCGATTTTGACGAAGTTTGTTATAATTCTGACTTCATAAGAACAACATTTTTTAATTTTTTTTGATAATTTACGCTCAATTTTATTTTTATTTATATTAATATAAAATTAACAAAATTATTTTTCCCCTTTGTAATCATATTCTTATTAATGAACAACATGGCTTTCGTCCTAAGCGTTCAACAATTACTAATTTATGTTTATTTAAAAATTCAATTTTAGATTCATTTGTAGATAAAGCTCAAATAGACGTCATTTATACGGATTTTGAAAAGGCTTTCGATAGGGTTAACCATTCATTATTAATTTACAAACTAAAACTATATGGGTTTAGAGATCCTTTACTTTCTTGGTTAAATTCATTCCTAATAAATCGTATACAAGTTGTTAAATACGAAAATTTTATATCTAATTCAATAAATGTATTATCAGGTGTTCCCCAAGGTGACCACCTATCTCCATTACTTTTTTCTTTTTTCATTAACGATATTAATAAAGTTCTAAATTACTCAAAATGTCTATTATTTGCGGATGACACTAAAATATTTAAAAAAATCAAGTGTATTGATGATTCATTGGAACTTCAAGCCGACTTAGATAATATTTATAAATGGTGTATCCGTAATGGAATGTCCCTAAATATTGATAAATGCTCCATTATTTCGTACTCTTTAAAAAAAAATACTATACTTAATAATTATGTTTTACATAATACAAATCTAACACGTAAATATATTATTGAAGACCTAGGAGTTTCATTTGACTCAAAATTATCTTTTAACAATCATGTAGATTTCATTCGAAATAAATCATATATGAAGTTGGGATTATTAAAACGTATGTGTAGTGATTTCAACGATAGTTCAGTCTTAAAAATATTATATTATTCCTTAGTACGCTCCCATATTGACTATGCCTCTTTAATTTGGCACTCTGATAGCATTTGTCAAAACCAGAGTCTGTCTAGTATATAAAATAATTTTTTGAGATATTTATCTTTTAAATGTCGTTTTGAAAGACTTCCTCATTCTGGGTATATTAATATTAGCACTTTTTTTAATATTACTCCTTTAAATAGTAGATTTAAAATATTAAATTTAAAATTTCTTTTTAAACTATTACATAATTTAATTGACTGCCCTGAACTTTTAGAGCGTATTAATTTCAATGTAAATATAAAAAATTCTAGAAATAAACATCCTTTTTATTTATCAATTATTAAAACAAACTACATGTCATACTACCCTGCTATTATATTAATGTCATGTGGAAACTTTTTTAACAACTTAGACCTGTTCAATATGACTCTTAGCTCTTTAAATTGTTATTTTTGATTATTACCTACTATTATATTTAATTTAATCGGATTTTTATGTAATCAATAGTTTAATTTTTAATTTCTATATATATATATATATTATATTTTTTTTTTCTCGTTCTTATATCATTTGTTTTAATTGTTAGTATAACACACACCTATGAAACTGTCATTATTTTTAATATTGTAAATTGGAATTTTATTCCGTTAATAAAATATTATTATTATTATTATTATTATTAATAATAACGACCATGGGTCAAAATTTCAGACCGGGAATTTTTTTTTGGCAAGCCAAAATTTGGTCAGAAGTATGTTAAAAAATATAATAACGATAAAAAAAAGTTAACCTATTTTTAAAAAATATATTCAACATACCTATAATAATATAAATATTAAATTATTAAATAAGTGTTTCCAGTTACCACCAATGACGAACTTTCCGTTTTCCATCACTTATAAATTAAAGAATTTTAAAGTTTGATGAGAACCCTGCTACTGCTTACATAAAGATTTAATATTATATTTTGTAGTAACTATAATGTATGTTATATGTACAAGTACATACAATGGTGTAGTGAAAGGGATTTAATGTCATCTATACGTCATTGTGGGAAATAAGAAAAAAGTGGTAAATTTTTATTTTAAGAAAACCAAGTCAATATAACTTACAATAGGGAAAAGCCTCTTAGAATTTAGTGTTTCCAGGTAGGGGTTAGTAAAATGTAAGTAGGTAGCCGTAGCTTGATAGCTACTTAGATTTTTATTAGTTTTTAGTTTTCTTCAATTTTTTTTCGAATATATTTCATGGGTGTGTCACTGTGTCTTTGAGAAAGGGAAGTATGGCTAGGTCTAAATGGCAATGTGGCTAGGTACTGAAATATATAAATGTTCACTGGGTTGGATTATTAGCATTTATTAATTATTTTTACAATTTATTTATTATATAAGGTATAATATAACTAATATGAATAGGTAAGTCTGATGACAAATTTAACTAAACATTTAATAAGAATGGGAAAGCTCTTGGTGGTGCACCCAACAAGTTTTAGTTAATATTATTATTTATTATGCTTTAAGTAGGTCCTTGCATTTTTATTTAGTCTTTTAAGTTTTAGCCTTTTAGGTATAAAAGTGACTAAAAATCAATAATCATAGACATAATATCATACGTCAATGCTGAGAACAATCTTTTGAAATTCCTAAATTATTACAATGCTGATAATATCAATATAATAATCTGTATATAAATTGGTAACACTGTAAAGTTATCCACAAACTTCATAATCATAACCTCAATTTAGTTCTGTTGACGGTCCTCTCTTTCGTGTTTCATTTTCTTCACTTCAGTGTTTTGGAAGAATTTGGACAACGTTTATTTAATTCATTAATTTAAATTACTTTAAGTTTTCCATCAGGCACCCAAACACCATCAAAAATGACTGCTGACAAGAAAGTTAAAGTAAAGAAACCCAAGGTAATATATTTGTAGATTTTGATGGTTACCGTAAGTCTCAAAGTTAAATCATAAAATATACACACGTGTATTAGTAAAGCTTTTTAATGGTGCTGTTAGACTTACTATTGTCCAATTAATATAATAATTTAAAATTCATATCAAATTGATTTTAATCTAATTTAATTTGTAGGTGAAGAAAACACCCGTACAAAGCGTACAAGTGTTTGGCCGTAAGGTATGTATTATTCATATTTGTGTTATTTTCGTTTTTATATTTAATTTGATTTATTTAATATGCTTTTATGACTGTTATTATTATTATTCTTTGTTATATTTAAATGAGGGCAGATTGATTCATTTTAACGCTTGCATACATTTCTGAATAAACTAATTATTGATAAGAATTTGTTTAAATTTCTTGTGCCTATGAATTAGACATGTTGCTTATCATATATTTCAATATGTGCTAGATTTGTGTGTAGGGTTCTATTATTCTCAATTTTTCATTTGGAGCATTGTCCTGGATTTTATAGATCTGGATAGGGTTTATAAACTTTCCGATTTTTATAAATTAATTTTATATACCTAAGTAATTTAGAATTGTATACTGTAGCTAAAAACTACATTTGTTTGAAATAAAGTATGTTCTAAATTAATTGGAATAATAGAAAATTAAATTTTATACATTACAAGATCCAAGCTTGTTTAGTGCTAACCAAAAAAGCAGTGTTTCCCAACTTCTTTTACTCATGGAGCCTTTGCAGAAACTTGAACATTTTGTAAAGCCTCCATATAATTTTTGGAGCTTTTTTAGGTTCAAATCAAAAATATTATTAATTATTATATATTTTCCCAAATTTCTCACAGAACACCAGTTGGGAAATGTTTTACTAGAGTGTATGATATAACTAAAACGTTTACCATTGTCAATCTTGTGACTATTTTTGGCTGGGGTAATAGGGAAAATCATTCGAATATTAGATATTCGATATCTGACATTAGTTTTGAATAAATGCAACCCTGTTTATATAAGTACAATTTATTAAAATTTATTAAAATGTTTATAGAAATAACTTTGTTTAGATATAGAAAATGTCACAGTATTAGTTTCTTATCTTTGAATATTGAATAATAAGTTTATTTTTAGTATCTATTTTGAGTTAAAAATCAACATTAAGTTAATGACATTTTCTTTAGTATAAAATCTTTTCTTACTTCTAATAATAGCTTAAAATTGACATTCATGTTTATATTGGTTTTTTTAATTTTCATAAGTATAGTTATGAAAATACTAATCTATTACTATAACTTGGTTTGGTGACTTAATTGTAAAAGGTATTCCTAATATACCTAATTGTCTATTTGTATTTACTATTTTTTTTTCAAGTATTCAGTTTTGAAATGTATTAAATTAATATATCTTATTTTTATTGTTTACAGAAAACCGCTACAGCTGTAGCTTACTGTAAAAGTGGCAGTGGTAACATTAGAGTGAATGGTCGTCCTTTAGATATGGTTGAACCCAGAGTTCTACAATACAAAATTCAAGAACCCATTTTGTTATTGGGTAAAGTAAGTATACAAATTTAAATTCAGTGCTGTTGTATTTATCCCTTGATAATCAATTGAGTAAACTTAAAATTGTCTTTTTTAGGATCGTTTTAATGAAGTTGATATGAGGGTTCGTGTCAATGGTGGTGGACATGTCGCTCAAATTTATGCTATCAGACAAGCTATTTCCAAGGCTTTAGTTTCATACTATCAAAAATGTAAATAACAATTATAAATATTAAATATTTAGCATTTTTTAACAAATATTCTGATGGTTTTAGATGTTGACGAAGCCAGCAAGAAAGAGATTAAAGATATTTTAATTCAGTATGATAGAACTTTATTGGTTGCCGATCCAAGACGTTGTGAACCAAAGAAGTTTGGAGGTCCAGGAGCTCGTGCCAGATACCAAAAATCATACCGTTAATCTTTTTTTTTATATATGTATATTGACTATTACAATATATGTAAACTGAAAAAATATTGTTTTTTTTTCTAATATCATCAGTAAATTGGTATATGATATGAACATCTTATGACAGTGGTTTTCAAATTTTAATTATATACGGCACACCGTAAACTTAAAAAAATTTCCATGGCATACTGACCTTTATTTTAGTTGAACAAAATTGTTTTGAATTAATTATAATTATATATACCTTTAATAAGAAATGTAGGATTGATGAGCTAACAAATATTTTTAATTCTTGGACGAATAGTTGACAGATACCCGCATTTTGATACTTAAAAGTAAATGGTTTGTAAAGCCTAAAAAAACATTAACCAAATTATTTTAAAATAGATAAATAAAACGGTGCTTTTGAGTTATTGTTTATCAGAAATAAACAGAAAGTCCTATTGTATAAGAATAATATACCAACACCCAGCACTTGAACTTTTGACCACCTCTGTGAAATTTAGTACTTCTTGAAGTTTTTTACTATAACTATTGAGGCTTGGGCCAATATTAGATTATAACCTGTTGGACCATTACAAGATAGGCGGATGGGTATACACAATATACTCGACCAAGGTAGCAGTTGGACTATATTTAATTTTGGATGAAATTGTTATAAAACTAGTAATTTCTATATTTTACTAGATATTTGTGATCTGATTATGTAGCATGAAATTAAATTATGAAGTCTGATATAGTCTGACCATTACCTAATCATGATGGGCTACTTTTTTTTTCTTCACATGAGAGCAAACTGTTTGTATATTTCTTATTTTCATACAGTATGTGAAGAACCCCCTAAATGGACAATTTCTACAAATCCAATGATATGTTAGGTGACCAGGTGTAGTATGTATAAGGACTAGGGAAGTAGGGAGTGACTAATAATTATATTTTTATAGCATAATACTAAAATACTGTTTTTTTTCTAGAATATAAGAATATACTAGAGCACAAATACATGCAGGCATGGTTTGACAAAATTTAAATTATCCCCAACTAAAATTATATTTTTATCAATAACTAGAGGTCTGTTTAAATACTCTTGAAATATTTTTTTTAAATATTATGTTTTTATGCAATTAAAAATAGTACAAATTTATTTAAATAAAAAATACACTCGGGTATCAGATATTTTATGTTTTTAAAAATGCAAGATATTCTTATAATATTCTGCAAAACAAAAAAATGTATTTAATTAATTTGGTTTACAATAACAATTTAAATTTATTTTATTTTCTCTGGAAAAAATGTTAGCAAAAATAAAAATAATGTTTTCAATTCTTAAATATTCTCTAACCCCTAAAATAAGCTTTTTCATGCAAAATAAAATAGTTTCTATAAATTTTGTGTTTTGTGTTTCATCAGTTGTAAATATATTCAACTCTCATTTAACTGTATACACCAGAAATCAATAAGTAAAATCATATAAATCCAACCTTTAATATATGTTTGAATATGTCCAAATAAACAAACCTATTTTGTGCAAAATTAGTAATAACTGAATTGTTATAGCCGACATCCAATTTAACAATTAATTCACTAGTTTTGTTAGTAAAAAACAGCACATTTAGAATACATATATTGATTTTCAAGTTCAATATCTTTTTGGGAAAGTCAATTCAGTTTATTTGGGAGGTAAAAATTAAAAATTCCACTACTTTAAAATATAACCAAGAAAAACTAATAATAATATGGAAAAATGAATATTTGTATGCAATAATAGTTTTCTACAAATTCCATTTACTTTTATTTTGGTAATTAAAAAATTAATAACTAAAGATAATTTAATTTTTCACTAAATGTTATTCATTTTTATTAGTAATTTCTTTACATAGTATTATTTTCAATTTTCAAATTAACAAAGTTGTAGGGCAAGGATTTAAAATTGGGCATATTTAATAATAATAATAATAAATAACAATACAATTGCTATATTTTATAAAGTATAATACTTAAGTAAATACTCAAGAATATATCTAATGAAATTAATGTAAACTTATTTATTTTTCATTAAAATTAGTTATATTTTTTATTTATTATAGACATACTTAAAGAAATAAACATAAATAATAGTACCAGAAAAGAAAATTATAAAACATTAAGGTTTAAAAATACTTATAAATTATAATTTAACAATAGTAACGTAACTTTAATATAATAATAATAGTTAATGCACACTAACCATTGTCAAACATTTGTGATGTCACAAATGTTTTTATGAATTAATAGAAAAATACATTTTTACTAAGTCAATAAAAAATTAGATTAATTACATAAATGGTATTATATACCATAAAAATTCAAAGATAATAAAATAAAATATCACAGACATTGTCAGTCATGTAGTTTTTTCGAAATAATTTAAGTCATCAAGTTATTTCAATTGCTAACGAAGATTGTGCAGTTGCACAATTGTATGATATACATCTTTATTCAACAAGCAGCTATTGACCATACACTTCAATAAATTAATGTCGTCTATGGCACACAAATTATCCCATACATGACCTAAAATTGATTTGAATATAACAATTTTTTCCGATAAAATTGCAGACAATTCAAATTTTGGTTTCCATTGCATTAAGCTCAAACAGCTAGTGAGATAATCTACAGATCCAAACATTAGAATGATTGACATCAGGGATTCTTCAAAGCATTGAGAACCTATAATTTGAAGATTTTAAAATATTAATCATCAATTTAAATGTTGACAATTTTCAATAATAATATAATAACAAATGCTATTTAGTAGAGATGTTCCGAGTACTCAGCAATTACTCGATATTATATTTAAAACTCGACCCTTACCCAGTGCCCGTTGTAATATTAAATTTTTACACGGTCCTTGCTCGGTAATTGGTAGAGTCGGTAGAGGGATTTGCTCACACGACAGTATGACACAAGTATTTTAAATATTTTTTATTGTATAGTAATAATATTATTTGTTTTATTTTTTGTTTTTATGTTAATAATCAATAGTAATTCTGTGTTTGGCTAAGTATAGTATATTATAATTGCTTTACTAATAATTAACTTATAATTAATATTATTTATAATTTATCAACCAATAATCGCGATACCCATTTTGTATTTAAATTCCTACTCGGTCATTACTCGGTACCCCGTTGGTATTAAAAATTGTACTCGGCCTCGGCTATTACTCGGTACCCAGTTTATAACAAATTATCTACCCGGAATATATCTACTATTTAATATTTACTTACGAGGTCGGCTATCATTCAGATATTCAATAAATTTGTTTTGTAATATTTTATAACTATTATAGGTGGTGTTATAAATATGTTCTTTTCCGTTTTTCTTCACACCATTTATTGGATCCTTACATTTCTTTAGATAAGTGGCTACAGTAATATTACATGTCTCCTTAAATGGTTTCATTGCCATGTCTAAAATTTAAATATTGTATGAGTTACCTAATATAATTAGTAATGTATTAATACTTACTTATTGATTCCATTGTTTTTATGGCAAACATTTCATTTTGTTGAGTATTCAGATAATTATCAATCATGGGAAAAAGACAGTCAATCATGAATTCTACTAAGTCTTTAGGATTACAACATTTTAAAAACATGACTACAGAAACGAAGAAATCTATAAACATGTAATTGTCAATTTATTAATCATAATACAGATATTTAAGTATCATTTTGTCTATAAACTTACCAGGTTTGTGTTTATGTTGAATAAAATTAGTTGGCATATCTATAGTAAATGTGTAATTGAAATGACAAGAAAGTAAATTGATTAATTCTCTTTGAAAAATATCACAACCAATAGTTTCCTCAGAATAAAACTTTGCTTTTGCAATTAAGTATGATAGGACAGTTATAATAACTGGGTCTAAAAATAGAATACATCATAATTAAACAATTTAAAATTTTATCAATTTATAATTAAGTATATACATGTATTTTGAAGTATTTAAGACAAAAAACATATGCAAATGAAATTGTTTAATTTTTTCATGTTCTAAAAAGAATATAAATCAAAGATACAATGTTTATCGAATTTGTTAAAATTTAACATATTGATTTTTCATGCAAGACTGTTATATTGTAATTATATTTTTGGTATTATTATAGTAATAAAAAAATGGTGATTAATAATTGTTTATTAAATATTACAAAAAAAAAAAAAAGGAATAATATATGGTTTTTCTAACTTATAATTTAGTAATTTCATGTTAAAAAATGCATTTCACTGTTATTTTTAACATTAGAACAATTTTAAGATTTAAAGGTGAATATTATCTAGGGCATCGGTTCTCAAACTGTGGTACGCGTACCACTAGTGGTACGCGAAAGACTACATGGTGGTATGCGGAGGGCCATTTTTGGATAATAAACCCATTCAATTATTTAATTCATATCTTCTTTTAAAAAACTGATAAATAAAAATAATTATACTGTAGTTGTAGTATTTTACTGCTTTATTATTTAAAACAAATGTATTTACTATTTAACAATACAATTTGGAATTTGGATCGTTCTATTTTTAATTATTAGTGGTACGCGACTGATTGATAATATACTTAAGTGGTACGCAAAACAAAAAGTTTGAGAACCGCTGATCTAGGGACAACTGGACATTTTTTTTGATACTTTTATTTCAAAACAAGCTATGAGCATTTTAAAATTTACAATTTTAAATTGGTAATAATATATACTATATGATTTATGTTTTTGTAAATTAATTATTAATATATACAATTTTAAGTTTTGTCGTTTCTTAGACTAAAATGTTGAACTAAATATTTACCTTCTTCATTATTTATACTTCGTGGCAAACAATTTTTCCATAACAGCAAAGATATAAATATAGTACAACAATATTTGTTAGGTAAAAAAACCATTGAATCAAAAATAAATATTTGTAGAGTTTTCAGCATTTTTGTTCTAACACAAATGTCAACAAAGTATACTGTTTGTTTTATTAATTGATCATCCTGAAAATGAGTATATTATATAACAAATTACTTATAAAATTAAGATTATAAACTTATTTTATTGTCACTAAGAAATACTGTCTAACAAAATTTGGTATGTTTCCATAATTTCAACTACCACAATGAACAAAAATAATAAAAAAAGGCTAACTAATTAATATCAGTACCGTAACTACGGGGATGCTAGAGTTGCTAAAGCACTCCCAACTTTGTAATTTCAAATATCTAGTTTTAACGATGTAGTTTTATTTTTTAAGATTTTATTATCATTTATTTTTTTTCTGATCCTGCATGATTAATAAAAAATTCAATGATAAAATGTATATTATATTTATATTTTATTATCACCATTATAGTGACATTATGAATTCAATTTGTTAATTGTTTAGTCATAAAAAATAATTTTCACTTGATGTTTATATTATAATTTTCTAAACATGAAAACTTTTATAAAATATACTAATGAATTTTAAGTTATATTTGGACATTCAAAATGTATTATAAGGTTCCTCAAAAGTTTTTATTATAGTCATAAAAAATATAAAATAAGACAACATTATTTAATTAATATTTTAAGTTTAAATGAAGAATAACAATTTTAGTTATTTTGTTATAATTCTAAAATATTGCTGGTGGAAATTTGAAGATATTATATTATTATACACATAAATTATTCCATATTACTAATAATAAAAACAATGTACTATAATAATCAATAGCAATATATTTATATGAAAATATGAAAATAAGCTGATAGACTATCTTCAAATATCAATTGAATCAATTTTTGTATGCAATGATTTATTATTGATAGTGTCGATAATTGGGACTAAAGGAGTGCGGGTAATCAAATAACCATTAAAAATAAAGTTGATAACTAATTGACTATGTAAACAACGTACCTATAATATGATACATTAGAGTGAGTCATAATAGATATTAAAATAATTTTACATTTTATAATATGTATACAATAAAACAAACTAAACTAATGATTAACTGAATTAAGTTGAACTAAAAATAATTTTGTTGTGCAGATAATTGACGGGTCGGGTAGTATACATGTGAACAATCAACGGTTTACTAATTAAGTTTTGAATTAAAGATGCTAGAAAATGTTCTACATCAGAGCCCTTTATACCAACATATATTACCGATGGTTATGCAATTTTAAGTCTCACAATTTTACTTAGTCTTAAATTCCGCAAATCATCAGGAAGTCCTGGTTATTGTTGCATCAGGCAGTAGTCAAAATAATGGAAAATTATCCAATAATAATACAAATAACTAATAACTAATAAGTAAAGGGGAAATCAAGTTGTTTACATACAATTGTATGATCAGTATTCATCTGCTTTGTCAACACATTTTTTCTAATAACATTCAAGATAGCTTCAATTAGTGTATCACTTCTCAACATTTTTACTAATGCTAAAGTGATTGAGGTTAGTTTCATTATTTGTGGACAAGAAATATTTAAATTTGTAGACATCAATATTTTATTTTTTTCTTCATTTTTTAATTGTTCATAATTTTCTTTGTAGACTGACAATCCAGTTATTATTGGTGGACCAATAGATTGTTCAAAAATAAAAACACCAATTGAACTAAAATGTAAAAAATATACATTGAAATGATACATACTATATAATATTTAATAAAAAATATTGTTTTAAATTACCTTGCAATTTCTTCCTCACTAAAAAATCTTAAATTTCTAAATTCTTTGGATTCTAAAATTACATTAAGTGGTTTATTTGATTGTATGAATTCTCTTAAGTGAATCCTGATTTTCATATTACTTTTAACATCTATAAAATGTAAATAAATCATTATCAATTATTTACTATTTTCTAGTAATAATTCTAGTAATAAAAGTATTACAAAAATATTAAAATATAACTTTACTTAAAAATGTAATATTAATTATTATATGAATATTTTTCTACATATTTTATGATAATAGATGTTTTAAAGTTCTAAAATAGATGTGTTCTTATTAATATACATGATTATGTGATTAATTGTTAATATGTTAAAAATATTAAAATAGAAAAAATTAAAACCATTAGTGATGTTGTAAACAATCTACCAGTAATCCCGAAATTGAAAAAACCGTATAATTATACTAATATACATTTACCTAATAAATAAATATGTACGATATATTTAAGACTGATCTATAAACCCTTTAAGAACCCAATTTGTAAAATAAAATGACAAATAATTTGCCTATGTAGCAGGGCTGTCCTTATGATTTGCGAGGCCCAGGGCGAAAATACTTGTACATATTTTAGGTATTATATATTTATATCTATCTATATTATAAATAAATTATATGTTTATACAGGGTGATTGATTAAGCGTAAAACACTCATTATTTCAAAAAGTATTCATGTTTTTGAAAACATTTTTTTACATAGTTTTAAGTCGTTAAAAATACTAAGTTTTTATTAAAAAATTATATTTTTAAATATTTTTTTAATTTTTTTTACTTTTTTGAATGACAACATAGAGTTTTAATTTCATATTCCAAAGCAGAATAATTTTCTGAGTATTTTGATACATAAAAATCGAATTTAGGGCGAGTATTTTATGAGTTATACGTATTTATAGTTTAATGTTTTCAAAAACATGAATACTTTTTGAAATAATTAGTTTTTACGCTTAATCAATCACCCCGTAGATTCTAATGATTCTATAAACATATAATGAAATCAATAATTCTTATCACACAAAAAATTAGGTAGGTACCTCCCTAATTATAATTAAAAAATGAGGGTTTTTTTTATAAAATATTATAATCTAGGTATTTAAAATAAAATAATTTTATATAGTAGACTCAAATACCACGTTTTTCTTTATTTACTCATATTATATAATTCATTAATCGTCCCTTAAAGATATTTATACAAATTTATTAAATCTATTATTATCTATTACTAATAAGTAATAACTAATAATAAGTAGATAATACAAATTCGACGAAAAGGACGGTCGGTAGCTGCTGCCTGTTACCCGCATCACCAAGGCTGGATGTGTTACGATTACGAAAATATTGTATTATGGATATTCCAATTTTTACGTTAAACCAACTTCGTTATTTTTATATAATATTTTTTCATATTTACTTATTAGGTATATAAAACATACAATTTAAATACTACGAAAAAAAACAATTAAAAAAAAACGCGAGGCCTCAAATTTAAGCAAAAAGCGCGAGGCCCAGGGCCTGGCCCTGCTCGCCCCCCCCCCTAAGGACAGCACTGCTACGTAGAAAACTGAGAATAAATGGAAAATTTTATTTAATTACTATTTTGACCTACCCAAGAAATATGTGTAAATTATTAAAAAAAAAACAGTTGTTACATCAAAACAAAAATAACAATTTGACATGCAATTAAGTTAAACAAGGGATCCGTTATAGTAAAAATTTTAAAAAAACTATCAGAATATACAAAAATATGAAATTTAAATGGAAAATTTAAAAGAACAATTACATTAATATGCACTAAAAACAGTCAGACTTTTCAATCAATACATAGAGGTTATCAGTTTGTACAAATTATACAAGTAATTATAAAAATAAAAGTAACAATATATCATAAAATATATGAACATATTTGTATAATAAATTTATGAGTAATACGGTAGTTCTATATTATTTGTAGGTTACAGTTACAAGGCACAGTTAAAAATGAGTTTGGTAGATAGCGTACAACAGCATAACATTAAAATCAATGCAACAAATTTCCATTTTAATTAATTCAAATTAAGTATATATTAGTTCAAATAACATGCATTTTATCTAAAATTATTTACTTTTTGGATTCTGTAAAGAATTAGATTTTTGTGTTTTAATGGTAGGTTTATTGTGTGCTTTTTGTTGGTTACAGTCATTGATTTCCGATTTTAATATTTTTTTTTTTTTGGTTGAATTTGATTGCCTTAATTCTGGATGTATGCTTTTTAAATCTAAAGAAAAAATTAATAATTGTTATTACAATGTAACAAAAATTATACATCATAAAGTTCATGTATTATTCTAGGATAAAAATATGAAATATATTATGACAAAAGTATATAGTTTCCAAGTATAGAGTTGTGGTGCATCATACCATTATGATTCAGTGATCGGACGAGATAAAGTAATGCATAATATATAATTTATTTAAATATATTCAAGTTGAAAAGTGAAAAATAATAATAAATTTAAAATGTAGGAAAAAATCAAAACAATGATTATTTTATTTTTTTTATGTTATAAACAATGTATAATATTTTCCTCAATCGAATTTTATTAACATTATTAAATTCATATACTTACAGTTAGTATGTGTGTAACAAAATAAATATCAACAACTTAAAATTCGATATTGTAATGCACTAGGCTAATAATGTTATATTGGAATAATAATAGTTTTAGTATATACGTTATTTTAATAATGACTACATACGTGGCTTGGTATGGCGCAGTGTGTACACTCAATTACAGAAACATACTGAGTATAGTGTATACGTATGGGTGACCACCCAGGATTTTAGCGACCTAAAAACGTACAGTACTTTTCCCTACAGTTCCCAAAGCTAATGACCTAAGTTGTCGAAGCCTTAACCCCAATAAGATGAAAAAAAAACAGTTCTTTAATAATAGTTGGATTACTAGTTAGCTTTATTAGTTTCTTGGTTTCCATAATGTTTCTACGTTGATTGAAATCAGAAAATAAATTATTTATGAATGTCATATTAATTATTTAGGATATAACTTAGCTTATTTATTAATATATAAATGTTCCCCTAATGGCCTAACAAGCATAAAGAATTATTTACAATATGTATGTATAATTGATCAAGTAGTAACTAGACCAGGGATGGCAAACCCACGGCCTGTGAGATTTATTAAATATATATGTACAAAAAAAAAATTTTTATGTGCCAATAAAATATTCTAGAATGCCCACACAACACGGTATTCATACTATTACTAACATAACCTAACTTCTTTTATAATATTAATTAATTTTGTTAAACATTTTTTTGTATTGGGGCAAAATACTAAAATAATATTATATTTGGCCTGCAGGATTGTAATGTATTTCCCAAAATAGCCTGCAAGATTATTTGGTTGGTCATACCTGATTTAGACAATATTTTTTACTTTTTGATACTTGTATAGAAATAAATTTCATTTTTACACTATTTTCATAAACTAATTTGTAAATTGCAATAAAGTTTAAAAAACGGCTATTATCTAGATTAACGATTCCCAAACTTTTATGATTACGTCACCCTTGAGAAATTTCGTGGAACCCTTTATTTTTAAATAATATGAAATAATTTTGTCAATAATCGCATACATCTGGCGGAACCCTTGAAATTTTTTCGTGGAACCTTAAGGTTCCGTATAACACACATAGATAAACAATTTGTAAAATTAAACATTATGTATAAAACTATTATTTACCATTTTCATTTATAATATTACTGACTAATTTCTCAATTTTTGTGTTTTGATATTCACCATTATGAAAAAATACATCATTTTTTAATTGATCATCATCTAGAAATTTAAATTTTTATTTAATTAAATTATAGAAAGAAAAAGATTATAATATATGCACACTGTTGTATTAATCAATAATACATTTTAAGAAAAGCTCGATAGCTATTGAATTTTTTACAAGTAATTCAAAAATTAATATTCATAAATAATATAAAGAATTTAGTATAGTTATTATGCCAATTAATAATATAAATAAAACAGTAAAACTTCTGTTAATGGTCACCTCTGTGTAACATTAGGTTTTTTGGTCTCATCAAGTGTTATGCCATGTATTGTCACCTCTAAATAGCGGTCATTATTTATGGTCCATTCGGTAACCGTTAATTGGAAGTTTCACTGTATTATTTAAAACTTTTAAATTCACATAATTTTAAATGAAAAAAATTATTTAACTCTCTCATACTTTTAGATAGTTAAAATAGTTTCTTTATAATGAAAAGTACAAAAAGAAAAGGAATTTGTGAAAAGAGCTAATTGTCGTGTAAAGCAAATTTTCTTAAATGCTTGGATAGAGAATGCCTCAAAAACTAAAAACAAAAGTTTGAGGTTGTGGTAAAAAAAATTACTTACTATAAAAGTCATTCATATGTTGACATGTAGATATAAACAATTCATCAACGTACATTTCTTTCAATATATCTTTAATATTCCTTGGTAAAGATTCATTTTTATTAACAGTGTTTTTATTTAATGACTTTATTTTATAAAATTCATTGCACTTTTCAATAGACATACAATCATCTAAAGAATTATTATCTTTTTTTAATAAACATGCATTTTCATAATTATTATTAGATTGATCACATTTTTTTTCCGGTATAATAGTATTTAACACTGTGAAACATAAAAATAAAATTAGACATTATATTTTATGTATATAAAAGTTGGTATTAGTTTTGTATTGATATTTATCATTGAAGTCGTAAAAGTAGTGAAATTTCAAAATGTATTACAAAATGAAATAATTAACTATATTTTTAAATTCATAAGCTTGTTTTGGTGTTTCTTTAACTGTGTTACAACGAAGATCATTTTAGGGTTCTAAGAAGCTTCAGTCATTTTTTTTTTTAATTTTCAAGAAAATTAAAATATCTAACTAAGGATTAGTAGCAACTAGTGAGGGGGAAAAAAGTAGGGGTTCCATGATAAATGGACATTAAAAAGGGTTCGAAGGATAAAAGTTTAAGAAACACTGGCTTATTTTATTATGACAAGAAATTGGTTAAGTGATTATAAACTTAAAGTGAATAACGCATTTTATAAAATATAAAAAAATGTATTATTTTAATAATAGTTCAGATTTTTTACTTAAAATTAATTAAATTTAAATTTATCTTATATTTGTTGACATAATTACACACAAATGGAAAACTATACCTTTTTCATTTTTGATACTATTTATTTCAGATAATTGTTTCTTTAACGGATTTATTAACTTATTTTCAAAAAGTTTGATTTCTGTTGTAGAATCTATGAAGATTAAACATTTACAAATTAGTAGTTGTTACAATGTTAAAAGATTAAAGATACTAAATATAATAAATATTAAATAATTAACTATTCATACTCGCAGCTGAAGATAATTTTATTGTTCTTTCGTTGTTTGCGGTATTAGCTAATTTAAGGATAGAAGTTGAATTTTCATTAACATTTTGTTCAAAATCTTCTAAAATTATACAATTAGATTAAAATTAAACAAAAATAAAACTACATGCATAAACATATAAATATATAATAATTCAAGAACAATGTAAAATATACATAGAATAGGTTAGTAAGTGACAGCTTAAAAAAAAGAATTATAATTGTAAATAAAATATGACACAATCATTTCTAGAATATTTTTTTTTAGTTGACGATCTTAGATAAAAATGCCCATAGTAATTTATTAAAAATAATTAAATTTTATATTATATTCTATTAAATTCTAATATTTAAACTATCATAAATGTAACCTTTCTCTCCACACGCCACTTCCCGTGTTTATCTTAATATTAGTTATTAAATTTACTTATTGTAAATACATTTTTGTTGTTATATAAATAAAAATAAAAATTTAATCTTGGGCATAGACTAAATTAACAAATGAAGTGGATATTATTTGCATTTACTTATGTCATTATTTTTGATACATTATTGCAAATGACTAACTTAAATATTATATTAAATATTTTTTTTATTTGAAAAGATTTTAGGTAAGGTAATTTTTATATTTTAGTTAGTTTTACTATTAATATATAGTTGATTAAATTTGTTTCATTAAAAATTAATTTTTGATATAATAACTGAAATTAATAAGAAATTTATATTAATACCTGAAAAATTCATTATATTTCTAAAATAAATAAACCTATATTTGATTAATTGATAAAAAAAAAAAAATGCAATTTTTAACACGTTAACTGCTATATGACAGCGGCGATCATACTCAATGTTTAAATTTTGTACTTAAAAAAGTTGATGATTTGAACATTATTACCACGCCACATGACTGCCGGCGACCATAATTGAATTTGGTTTTATATTATTAACTTATCAATGGCGCTACAATAATGCATTAAAATAAAGACAACGGCGTATTGGGAATTATTAAATTTTTTTTTCAAATATATAGTATATAAAAATTTGAAAGATATTGAAAAATATGCTTAGCGTATAACTAAAACTTATTGTATGATCGCCAGCAGTCATATGGCAGTTAACGTGTTAAAATATGTAACTATTTAAATTTACTAATTTAAATGAAAAACATAATAGTGGGAAATAAGTTGTATATTTAACTACTTACCAATCAATAATCTATCATCATCATCATCATCATCATCATCATCATCAAAATCACCATTAGAATTAATGATATTTAATGAGAAAGTAATATCATTAGAAGGTAGGTCAAATAAATGATTAGGCTCATTATTTTGAGATATATGTGGTAACATAGGACCTAAAATAAAATAATAAATATATAATAAAATAATTATTAAATACGTCATAATTAAATTATTGAATAAGTGTATGTAAAATTAAGTATTAAACTTAAGAGGACGCCATACCCGCATGTGTTGTCTCTGTCTTACTAACGTACATCATAACAAATTTTTGTTCAGTAGAATAAATTGTGTGACATTAGCTTTAATATTAGAGTAAATTTACCTATTATCAAATTTAAAGGTAAGAATATTATCTAGACAATGACATATACTTTTAATGATATTATTATTTTGAAGCGAGTTACAGCTATGTAAAATATAACAACTTTAAAATGTTCATAACTCACTTCAAAATGATAATATCAATAAAAGCATATGCCATTGTCTAGATAATATTCTTACCTTTAAATTTGATAATAGGTAAATTTACTCTAATATTAAAGCTAACGTCACAAAATTTATTCTACTGAACGAAAATTTGTTATGATGTACGTTAGTAAGACAGAGACAACACATGCGGGTATGGCGTCCTCTTAAACAGTTAAATGTAATTAAATACTAATAATTAAAGGGAATTGATAAGCAGACAAGCAGTTTAAAGTTAATTGCTTTTTATTATAAAAATAGTTAAATTTTTAGTAGGTTTTCAAAAATATATACATATATATGAAATAAACAATTAAGTTAATAAAATAATTAAAAATAACTTACAACTTTGATCTGCTTTAGAACTAATAGTTTCACTTGTATCAGTTGTATCAAAATGGTTTTTGTATTGAGGTGGTTCAAATATCGAAAGAATATTTGTTTCTTTTTCATTTTCAATTAATGCAGGAACTAAAATTAATAAATTAATAAATTAGTATATTCAAAAATGAATTATGCATTTATAAATAATGAGGAAGATCTTGTATGGATATTTGAAGGGGATTTTTGGAAGCAAATTGAATCTTTTTGGTACTAAAGGGTGAAGTGGATGAAGTAAACAATTTCCCGTATACCTATTTTAATTAATAAAATAATTAAAAATAACTTACAACTTTGATCTGCTTTAGAACTAATAGTTTCATTTGTATCAGTTGTATCAAAATGGTTTTTGTATTGAGGTGGTTCAAATATCGAAAGAATATTTGTTTCTTTTTCATTTTCAATTAATGCAGGAACTAAAATTAATAAATTAATAAATTAGTATATTAAAAAATAAATTATGCATTTATAAATAATGAGGAAGATCTTGTATGGATATTTGAAGGGGATTTTTGGAAGCAAATTGAATCTTTTTGGTACTAAAGAGTGAAGTGGATGAAGTAAACAATTTCCCGTTTACCTATTTTAATTAATAAAATAATTAAAAATAACTTACAACTTTGATCTGCTTTAGAACTAATAGTTTCATTTGTATCAGTTGTATCAAAATGGTTTTTGTATTGAGGTGGTTCAAATATCGAAAGAATATTTGTTTCTTTTTCATTTTCAATTAATGCAGGAACTAAAATTAATAAATTAATAAATTAGTATATTAAAAAATAAATTATGCATTTATAAATAATGAGGAAGATCTTGTATGGATATTTGAAGGGGATTTTTGGAAGCAAATTGAATCTTTTTGGTACTAAAGAGTGAAGTGATGAAGTAAACAATTTCTCGTATACCTATTTTAATTAATAAAATAATTAAAAATAACTTACAACTTTGATCTGCTTTAGAACTAATAGTTTCATTTGTATCAGTTGTATCAAAATGGTTTTTGTATTGAGGTGGTTCAAATATCGAAAGAATATTTGTTTCTTTTTCATTTTCAATTAATGCAGGAACTAAAATTAATAAATTAATAAATTAGTATATTAAAAAATAAATTATGCATTTATAAATAATGAGGAAGATCTTGTATGGATATTTGAAGGGGATTTTTGGAAGCAAATTGAATCTTTTTGGTACTAAAGAGTGAAGTGGATGAAGTAAACAATTTCCCGTTTACCTATTTTAATTAATAAAATAATTAAAAATAACTTACAACTTTGATCTGCTTTAGAACTAATAGTTTCATTTGTATCAGTTGTATCAAAATGGTTTTTGTATTGAGGTGGTTCAAATATCGAAAGAATATTTGTTTCTTTTTCATTTTCAATTAATGCAGGAACTAAAATTAATAAATTAATAAATTAGTATATTAAAAAATAAATTATGCATTTATAAATAATGAGGAAGATCTTGTATGGATATTTAAGGGGATTTTTGGAAGCAAATTGAATTATTTTGGTACTAAAGAGTGAAGTGGATGAAGTAAACAATTTCCCGTATACCTATTTTAATTAATAAAATAATTAAAAATAACTTACAACTTTGATCTGCTTTAGAACTAATAGTTTCACTTGTATCAGTTGTATCAAAATGGTTTTTGTATTGAGGTGGTTCAAATATCGAAAGAATATTTGTTTCTTTTTCATTTTCAATTAATGCAGGAACTAAAATTAATAAATTAATAAATTAGTATATTCAAAAATGAATTATGCATTTATAAATAATGAGGAAGATCTTGTATGGATATTTGAAGGGGATTTTTGGAAGCAAATTGAATCTTTTTGGTACTAAAGGGTGAAGTGGATGAAGTAAACAATTTCCCGTATACCTATTTTAATTAATAAAATAATTAAAAATAACTTACAACTTTGATCTGCTTTAGAACTAATAGTTTCATTTGTATCAGTTGTATCAAAATGGTTTTTGTATTGAGGTGGTTCAAATATCGAAAGAATATTTGTTTCTTTTTCATTTTCAATTAATGCAGGAACTAAAATTAATAAATTAATAAATTAGTATATTAAAAAATAAATTATGCATTTATAAATAATGAGGAAGATCTTGTATGGATATTTGAAGGGGATTTTTGGAAGCAAATTGAATCTTTTTGGTACTAAAGAGTGAAGTGATGAAGTAAACAATTTCTCGTATACCTATTTTAATTAATAAAATAATTAAAAATAACTTACAACTTTGATCTGCTTTAGAACTAATAGTTTCATTTGTATCAGTTGTATCAAAATGGTTTTTGTATTGAGGTGGTTCAAATATCGAAAGAATATTTGTTTCTTTTTCATTTTCAATTAATGCAGGAACTAAAATTAATAAATTAATAAATTAGTATATTAAAAAATAAATTATGCATTTATAAATAATGAGGAAGATCTTGTATGGATATTTAAGGGGATTTTTGGAAGCAAATTGAATTATTTTGGTACTAAAGAGTGAAGTGGATGAAGTAAACAATTTCCCGTATACCTATTTTAATTAATAAAATAATTAAAAATAACTTACAACTTTGATCTGCTTTAGAACTAATAGTTTCACTTGTATCAGTTGTATCAAAATGGTTTTTGTATTGAGGTGGTTCAAATATCGAAAGAATATTTGTTTCTTTTTCATTTTCAATTAATGCAGGAACTAAAATTAATAAATTAATAAATTAGTATATTAAAAAATAAATTATGCATTTATAAATAATGAGGAAGATCTTGTATGGATATTTGAAGGGGATTTTTGGAAGCAAATTGAATCTTTTTGGTACTAAAGAGTGAAGTGATGAAGTAAACAATTTATAAAAAAAAATATGTAAAAAAGCGGGTAAGTGAGTATCGCTCTGCTGTACATTAGGGGGTGTGGTGGACTTCGGACTAGGGTAGGTTAAATTTGAATGCAATGATAGGTATCATTGTATACGAAAAACGATTCTGGACGGAGATGATTTGTCAGTATAGGATATTATATTATACTTAAATATTGCCATATATTCTATTTTGAAACAAATTCAAACATTTAAGTAAAAGTTTCAAGATTTTACGTTAAGTAATTTTTTAAAAATAACATAAATCAAAAATTATTTAATAGTAAAACATTATTTTACACGTGTATTTTTGATTTTAAATTAAAATTAAAACTTTAAAGACTCGTAAAATTTTTTAAATTGAATAATCCTCAAAATTTTTTATAATTATTCTAAGCTTAACTCATGGACAGCATAGTATTAAATTTTCAATTCTTAACTTTTGATAGTAAAGTATTTATAAATTTTTAACTACCAAATAGTGAAAAATATTCATGATTTTGACAAATTTTAGTCAATATTTGAACTTCAAATGCTAATAAAAAAAAATTGTGCCTATGTATTTTTATAATTTTTGAATGGGAGTTAGAACAAGTTATGTGGACCCTTCAATTAAATTTTCAACTAATTTGTCCTAGCTAAATTTTTTTTATCATCATTTATAAAAAAAAAAATAAAAAAAAAATTGAAAATTTCAATTGTCTATAAATAGCTAAAAAAAAGTCAAAATGTTTTGAAAATCAAATCACATAAAGAAAATGGCAATCTAAATAACTGGTAAAATTTTCAAGTATTTACGATTTATACTGTTTGAATAACAACAAATATCAAAAATCGTTTGAGGCTAAACCGTTATTTAGCGCGGTTTTGCAAAAATTTAAATTTCAAACACTCATAAAAAATTTTTGTCTGAATCCGGTAGAGTTTTTTTTACAGATAATTGAAGAAAAATGTATGGAGAACCTTGTATCAAATTTTAAAAACTTAGTTATAAAAGAAAAAAATTTTACGATTTTTCAACCATAAAATTACTTGCATATTTTCGCAATTTTGACATATTTCGTATAAATTCGAACTTTAAGCACTTATAAAAAAAAATTGTGACTAACGATTTTGGATTTTTTTTTATCACTTTAAGAACAACTTATAAGAAACTTTGTATTAAACTTTCAAGATTTTCTGGCCGGCCAAAAAAATTTTATCGTTATTTTAAAAAAAAATACTAAAAAAAATTAAAAATTTCAATTGTCTATAAATAGCTCAAAAAAAGTCAAAATTCTTTGAAAATTTAACTGTGTATGGAGAACGCTAATATAAATATTTGGTGAAAATTTCAAGTATTTACATCAATTAGTTTTTGAGTTATAGCAAAATAAAAAATTCGATTTTGTCGAAAACTGGTTTTGCGTAAAAAATCCCGTTTTTCCCTCATTTTTTTAGGGTTTTTCCCGACTCATTTAAAAAATATTGAAAATTTTTAACTTTTGACCCCCCAAAGTACCAACTAGATCCGATTTCCTTTTCAAAGAGGGGCTGAAGTCAAAAATCAAAGCATTTTTACTGCCCCAAATGTTGTCGACAGACACAAAAAAAAAAAAACACACATCATTGTAAAATCAATACATTCATCACTCCGTTCAGAATCTAAAATAAATTATGCATTTATAAATAATGAGGAAGATCTTGTATGGATATTTGAAGGGGATTTTTGGAAGCTAATTGAATCTTTTTGGTACTAAAGAGTGAAGTGGATGAAGTAAACAATTTCCCGTATACCTATTTTAATTAATAAAATAATTAAAAATAACTTACAACTTTGATCTGCTTTAGAACTAATAGTTTCACTTGTATCAGTTGTATCAAAATGGTTTTTGTATTGAGGTGGTTCAAATATCGAAAGAATATTTGTTTCTTTTTCATTTTCAATTAATGCAGGAACTAAAATTAATAAATTAATAAATTAGTATATTAAAAAATAAATTATGCATTTATAAATAATGAGGAAGATCTTGTATGGATATTTGAAGGGGATTTTTGGAAGCAAATTGAATCTTTTTGGTACTAAAGAGTGAAGTGGATGAAGTAAACAATTTCCCGTATACCTATTTTAATTAATAAAATAATTAAAAATAACTTACAACTTTGATCTGCTTTAGAACTAATAGTTTCACTTGTATCAGTTGTATCAAAATGGTTTTTGTATTGAGGTGGTTCAAATATCGAAAGAATATTTGTTTCTTTTTCATTTTCAATTAATGCAGGAACTAAAATTTATAAATTAGTAAATTAAAAATTAAATTATGCATTTATAAATAATAGGGAAGATGTTGTATGGATTTCCGAAGGAGATTTTTGGAAGTAAATTGAGTCTAGTTGGTACTAGAAAGCGAAGAGGTTAAGTAATTTAATTATTTTAAAGTATATTTTAATTAATTGAAAAACCAATAATGAACAAAAAAAGAAACATAATGTTTATGCAACACCACTTTTTGACAAAATTAATTGTTATTTTGTAGAAATTTAAAAATAAAAACTGTAGATTTGAAATTTTCACCAAATATTTAAATTAACACATTTTTAACATTAAATTATTTTAAAAATGTTTTAAAACCAAACAGAGAAATAATATTTATTTATATAATTAAAAATAAAAACCTGGTTTATTTTCATCTTTTAAAATATGAATAATTTTTTTTTGAGTTAACCCATGGTTGATATTTATATTGGCTGATGATAACATATTTTCTGATTGAATATTTTTTTTTACTTCATCCATTACAAATTCTGAAAAATGAAACAAAATAAATAAAACTTATAAAGTATTCAGAATTATAAATTACCTTCTTTAGAATCATTGTTTTCATTTATTAATATAGTGTTATCGCTTAAATTATGGATGTCAAATTGTTTCATTTGAAGGCCAGAGCATTTTTCAGTTTGTAAATCATATTTTATATCTAATTAAATTTTTTTATTAAATTTATAATATATATAAAAACAAATTATTATTTTATTAGGTTAACATACCAGTAGTTTCATAGTTAAAATTATCTTCAACTTTGATTTTACTTTTAGAATCAATTTTGGCATTTACTACATGAGAATTACTATGACTATTAAAATTAAAATATTTTTTTTTTATATTTGTTGCATAATCTGAAAATTAATAATAGTTTAGAATATATAGTATACTTGCATATCTTTTTATTTATATAAACTAAAAACATTGAATACATAAAAGGTTATTTTTAATAAACACGTTATAATATAATCATTTTTTTAACTACATTTTTGTATAAAAGTAATAAATAGAAAAGGGGGAAAGTAGATAACTCTATTTTGTTGTACTTAAAAGTCAAGTATAATTTGTTTATGAGTAAGCTACTGGCAAGTGAATATGGATATATTAAGTTTGAATTCAATATTTCATTTTATACAAAAACAATTTGTCAAAATAAATTATTAAACAATATATTCATAAACTGTTATAAAATTTATTTTAATATTAATATTTAATAATTGTTGTTGCATAAATATACATAATTATTTGTTATTGTTATTAACTTTTAAATTAATACTGACTTATCATAGAGTGATTTGAATAAGTCTATGGTATAAATAATATATAATAATATATATACAACTTTATAATAGTCTTATATTATGATACTTTATTAACTAAAAAATAAATGCAGTTATAAAGTTAACATTTATCACATGATTATTGACAAACACATTAATATTCTAAATAAGAAACTTACTTATTTCGTTTTTATTAAAATTGACACCATTTTCATAATAAGATTCATGATTGAATGATTTATTTTTTGTTAGTATATTTGGTATAGAAGCACTATTACCTGAAAAATAGTCATATGTTATGATTTTATACACACATAAATCTTATATAACTATTTTAAAAAGAAATAACTTACTTATTTTGTTTCTATTAAAGTTGACATCATTTTTATCATAAGGTTTAATATCCGCTGAATTATTTATAATTGTGTTATTTGATGTAGAAGCATTATCAACTAAAAAAAAAGCGGGTAAGTAAGTATCGCTCTGCTGTACTTTAGGAGGTAGGATGGATCTTGGACTAGGGTAGGTTAAATTTGAATGCAATGATAGGTATCATTGTATATGAAAAATGATTCTGAACGGAGATGATATGTCAGTCTAGGATATATTATATTTAAATATTGTCATATATTCTATTTTGAAACAAATTCAAACATTTAAGTAAAAGTTTCAAGATTTTACGTTAAGTAATTTTTTAAAAATAACAAAAATCAAAAATTATTTAATAGTAAAACATTATTTTACACGTGTATTTTTGATTTTAAATTAAAATTAAAACTTTAAAGACTCGTAAAATTTTTTAAATTGAATAATCCTCAAAATTTTTTATAATTATTCTAAGCTTAACTCATGGACAGCATAGTATTAAATTTTCAATTCTTAGCTTTTGATAGTAAAATATTTATGCATTTTTAACCACCAAATAGTGAAAAATATTCATGATTTTGACAAATTTTTGTCAATATTTGAACTTCAAATGCTAATAAAAAAAAATTGTGCCTATGTATTTTTATAATTTTTGAATGAGAGTTAGAAAAAATTATGTGGACCCTTTAATTAAATTTTCAAGTAATTTGTCTCAGCTAAATTTTTTTTATCAACATTTATGAAAAAAAAATTGAAATTTTCAATTGTTTATAAATAGCTCAAAAAAAGTTAAAATATTTTGAAAATCAAATCACGTAAAGAAAATGGCAATCTAAATAACTATTAACTGGTAAAATTTTCAAGTATTTACGACTTATACTATTTGAATAACAACAAATATCAAAAATCGTTTGAGGCTAAACTGTTATTTAACGTGGCTTTGTAAAAATTTAAATTTCAAACACTCCTAAAAATTTCTTGTCTTAGTCCGGTAGAGTTTTTTTTACAGATAATTGAAGAAAAATTTAAGCAGAACCTTGTACCAAATTTTCAAAACTTCTGGCTGGCCAAAAATCTTTTATCGTTATTCAAAAAAAAAAATACTTAGAAAAATTTAAAATTTCAATTGTCTATAAATAGCTCAAAATTCTTTGAAAATTTAACTGTGTATGGAGAACGCTAATATAAACATTTAGTGAAAATTTCAAGTATTTACATAATTAGTTTTTGAGTTATAACAAAATAAATTCGATTTTGTGGAAAACTGGTTTTGCGTAAAAAATCCTATTTTTCCCGAATCATTTAAAAAATATTGACCCCCAAAGTACCAACTAGATTCAATTTCCTTTTCAAAGAGGGGCTGAAGTCAAAAATCGAAGCAATATTACTGCTCCAAATGTTGTCATCAGACACAAAAAAAAAAAAAACACACACATCATTGTAAAATCAATACATTCATCACTCCGTTTAGAATCTAAAAGAATATATGCAATCATTTTTTTTATATGTTAAGTATATAAATGTCTATTTTGAAAGGAATAACTTACAAGTTTTGTTTTTATTTAAGTTAAAACTGTTTTCAAAATGTATTGGTTTATTTTTTGTTGTACTATTTGATATATTAACATTATCAACTAAAATATAATTACAATTATACTCAATGATTTTTTGTAATATAAATAAATTACATGGCAATTGTTTTTCAAAAGAATAACTTACTTATTTTGTTTTTATTAAAATAAACATAACTTTCATCACAAGGTTTAAAGTTGACTAGATTATTTAGTGTTGTAGTATTTAATGAAGAAACATTATCAACTGAAAAATAAGAACAGTTAAATGCAATTTTTTTGTATAAAAATATGTAAATAGCTAATTTAAAAGAATAACTTACTTATTTTATTTTTATTAAAGTTGACATAATTTTCATTATAAGGTTTAGAATTGATTGATTCATTTGTTATTGAATTATTTGATGTAATAACATTATCAACTAAAAATATATACAGTTATATACAATGATTTAAAAATATAAACAATTCTATTTGGATAAAAATAAATCACCTATTTCATTTTTATTACAGTGGATATAATTTTTTTCATAAAGTTTATCATTAATTGGTTTACTTTTTGAAATTGAAACATTATCAACTAAAAAATAAATATATTATGTACAATAGTTTTTTTTTTTTTTTATTGTAAAATATAAACTAACATCCATTAAAAAACTAATTTATTTGTTGTATAATATGATATATTAGCATCATTAACTAAAAATTAATACAATTATACACAATAATTTATTTGTAATTTAATTACATAGTTTGTTTTCAAAAGAATAACTTACTAATTTTGTTTTTATTAAAATGAACATAAATTTCTTCAAACAGTTTAATATTTTCAGGATAATTTATTTTTATATTATTTGATATTATAAAAGTATTAATAACTATAAAAAAAAAGTTGGTAAGTGAGTATTGCTCTGCTGTACATTAGGGGGTGGGGTGGACCTCGGACTAGGGTAGGTTAAATTTGAATGCAATGATAGGTATCATTGTATACGAAAAACGATTCTGAACGGAGATGATTTGTCAGTCTAGGATATATTATATTTAAATATTGTCATATATTCTATTTTGAAACAAATAGTATAGTTACTATATTATGTTACTATAGTTACTTTATAATATCTGTTTATTAATAAAAAAAATATTTGGCAACATACACATAATGAGAGTATGAAATTTAATTTAAATTTTGACATATTTCGTATAAATTTGAACCTTAAGCCCTTATAAAAAAAATTGTGATAACGATTTTGGATTTTTTTTTATCACTATAAGAAAAACTTATAAGAAACCTTGTATTAAATTTTCAAGATTTTCTGGCCACCCAAAAAATTTTTATCGGCATTTGAAGAAAAAAAACTTAGAAAAGTCGAAAATTTCAATTGTCTATAAGTAGCTTAAAAATAGTCAAAATATTTTGAAAATTTAACTGTAAAAAGATAACCATAATATAAACATTTGGTAAAAATTTCAAGTATTTACAATAATTCGTTTTTGAGTTATAGCTAAATCAAAAAAACGATTTTGTCGAAAAGTGGTTTTTCGTAAAATTGTTGTTTTTCTGTCATTTTTTTGTTGTTTTTCTCGATTTTTTTGAAAACTATTTGAAAATTTTAATTTTGACCCCCCCCCCAAAGTACCAACTAGATTCAATTTCCTATTCAAAGAGGGGCTGAAGTTAAAAATCGGAGCATTATTACTGCTCCAAATGTTGTCGTCAGACACAAAAAAAAAAACACACATCATTGTAAAAGCAATACATTCATCACTCCGTTCAGAATCTAAAATAAATATAGTTAGTTTCAGAGTTATGAATTTGAATTTAATACTAAATAGTAAATAGCATAAAAAACGCAAATAAAAGGAAAATTATTGAAATAGCTTATAAACAATTCTATACTAAGAAAATTAAATAAATAGATAAGCTTTTTTATAAAATATTCGTTTAACTTTTATATTTATTTATAATTTATATCAAATACATTTTTAATTTAAGAAATAAAATTGACCATAAAGTTAAGCTAAATTCATAGTTTATTTTGTCTCAAATTTGCAGTAAAAATATTTTTAAAAAAACGTATGCATTTAGTATGCACTAAGGTCTAAAATATGAAAAATAAAATATTGTATTTTTAATAGTTTTGACTTGAATCAAATTAAAATCTCATTAATTTTAAACCAATAAAACTATTAAAATAAAACAACTAAATAATTATAATAATACCAAGTTATAGACATATATTTTTTTGGTAAAAGTATTCTAAAAATAATTACTTACTTATTTCGTTTTTATTATAAGAGTTGACATAATTATTTTCATCACAAGGATTAAGATGAATTGGATATTTTTTTATTGAACTATTTGAAGTAGAAACATTATCGGCTAAAAAATAAATATAGTTATATACAATTTTTTTTTGTGTGTAAATATTTATTCTATTCAGGAAAAGAATAGTTTTGTAAAGTAACCAGTTTTGGTTGAAGATTTTCAGGCAAAGCTAGTCTGTAATTCACAATTAGCCAACAATCTAAATGGCTATGTAGTATATCTCTTTAATGCACAATTTAGTTGTCTAACATTTTTTATCTCAATTCCTGAATAAGTATACTCAACTATTTTGAAAATAATTACTTACTTATAACTTTTTTATTAAAATTGTCATCTTTTTCACAAAAAGGTTTAAAATTTATTTGTTTATTTTTTGTTGTATTATTTGATGTCGAAGCACTATTGTCTGAAATATAAAAAAAGTTATGGACATAAAAACAATGTATTTACTATTTTTAATAACGGTTTGTCATACTTTTAGACATAATCATATTGTCTATTGATTTAACTTCAGAAGGTTGAATATTAAATTTAATATCTTTGTTATTTTTTTGTGGTTCTGGCAATTTATTATCTGAAGACAATAATATTATAGTAAATGTTTAATTATATTAAAATATTACTTTTAAGAGTAGATTATTACCACTAGTATTAAAATCACAGTATTCAGTAAGGTATTCTACATCTACATAGACATCTTTAAGCATACTTAAAATATTTGGTTTGATGTGATCATCCTCTTTTAAATTAATACATTTTTCATGTTTTTTATTAATTGAAATCGAATCAAAAATTGGTATATGTTCTTTTGATTGAATGTTATTTTTGTGCTCTTGCGTAATAAGTATCTTTAACATATTGGCTTCTATATGTTTTTGATGCAATTTTTTTTGACGTGCTTTTTTAGCATTATTATTAAATGCAAAATGTTTAATTTTAGAATTAAATATCTTATTATCATTGTTGTTAAAACTAGAAAAATTTTTACAATAGCATTTTGAACCAAGATCTGGAACAAAAAAATTAAACAACCTAAAAAGAAATGTATTGAGACCATTGTAATAGCTATACAAATGTGTGTAGTATCTGTTCATTATCAATTTAAAAATAGAATTATGCTATAAACATTATTAAAAGTCTTACTTTTATTTGTTTTTGAATAATTATCTTTAGTAGAACTTAAATTGTCATTATTCAGTAGACAAATGTTATTTATTTTACTACTAAAAGATTCTGATTTTATTTTTATTTCATCCTTAATTACTGTATGAAAATACTGATTAGTAATTGAATTAGATCCAATCTGATCTAGAGGAAGATGGCAAGTGACATTATTTTCTTTAAACACATTTTCAGACGTCTGATGATTTTCTATAGATCGATCTAAAAATATATTGCATTTTATTTAAAACAATTTTTTTATTTCTTTAAATGCATAAAATAATTACTAACCTGGGTTACTATTATCAAACTCAAAAGTCTGTAAGCTACTCAGTTCGATTATTTCTTCTGAAATACTAGTTGAACTATTAGAATCTGAATAATTAATTAAACTATCATTTATATTGGTATAACTTTTAACTAAGATGTTTTCTTCGGGTTCATCAAAAATACTCATTAAGCTATTTTTAACAATATCTAAAGAAGAAACAACAATTATGACATAATATAATATACTTCCTACTTAAGAAAATGCTGTTTCTGATCATGCTATCTGTTTTAACCTAAAATAACAAAACAAAACTATAGTCTATTCAAAATGATATCGATACTCAGTGGTAGTATGCAGGCAACTTGTACTGTTCTCTTGAGATGCTTTGGTCGCCCGTGTTTTCGGTCTGCTAGGTAGATGTGCGTATGTGCATCATATTCACTGTACATTTTAAATTATTTGAACTTCTCAGTAGTCGTTACTGAAATAATGTGACGCTCTTGTCGGCGGCGGTGTATTGGACATGCCCATGTGCAGTATTTGGCCGCCCGTACTGATCTCATTTTGAACAGACTATAGATTCTTTTTACAGTAATTATCAAATTTATAATGTAAAATATAAACTATTAAAATGAGCCTAAGAGAAGTTTTTTTTTCATACTTTTATTTTATAACAAGTTATAAGCACTTGGATGAATAATATATTTTTTTCAAATTCATATATTATAGCTAATTTTAAATTAAACATGGAAAATACATCTTTGCACGAGCAGTTTTTTTCTACAAATTTAAAATTGATCTAATATTAACAATAAATAACCTGTAATAAGAATACAATACAAAGATTTGTTTTGTTATATGTAAGAAAGAGTTAACACAAGCAGGTACAACATCTTTTTAAGATATACTCTAAGTAACATACATTTCAATTAAATATAATTTTTTTAAAAAAAAAAAAAACCAAAACTTACTAGTTTTAAATGGTGATGTTGTACATTTGTCTGATTCATTAATAACATCCACGTTTTGTTTTAGTAATAAATCAGAACAAATCGATGAATCGTAGTTTATATTACATATATTATCAATATTATTAGTATTAACAGTGCATATATTATTTTTGTCCCCTGAAAAATAAAATGTTGTAAAATATATTTATAATTTAGGGTTATGAAAAAAATTAAATAATATTATTCAAAAGTAAAATACTTACATTCATAATCTGTAGAGGGTACTTTTGATACTACTTCATTTTTTTTATATTGCTCTATATTAGAAACATTAAATATTAGAATTAGAATTTGTTAATTTTATATATTAACTAATTTAAAAGATAATGGTACCATAGACATTTAAGGCAACATAGGGGATTGTCAGGAAGAGTGCTTGATGATAAAACTTAGAGGGTTTGAATGGTGTTAGGGTTTTAAATAAAATCTATTGTGGTAGATTTTGACTAGTTAATTAGGTTAGGTATACTAACAAGCAGAGTCTATAAGACAAAGAGTGATGGATTGATAGGCTAAAATATGACTCAGTAAGGGTTTGTATTATGAGAATCGATAGTTTAGATCTAAACATAGGGGCAAACCAAATGAAGGTAGTTATTGAATATTACGAGTTTGAATTTAAAATGAGAACTAGTTAATCTAAGATTTAGTAGATATCTCAACTTCTTTAATTTAAAATGTAGAGAAGTTTTCCTTGTGTAAGTAAAAGGTATTTTTCAGAGATTATTAGATTTTCTATTTAATTGTCTTGGTGTTGATTACTATATTAGAAGATCGGTTAAGGATTGAAAACAGTCTGAGTTGAAAGCCAGTATAACTTCATAGTTCACAAAAGTTGGTTAAATCATGTTTCTTGTTTTAAGAATAATGTATTTATATTAAATAAGTCGGATGACAAGTCACTTGCTATTACACCTGCAGAGATTGGGAATGAGTTTGAGCTGTTTTGTTGAACTGCAAATGTCCAATTATAGAGATAGCGAGACAGTATTCCTTATTTTAATTCGGGGTTATAATATTGGTTATTGGTTTAAGTCTATGTGTTTGGTACACTCCTAAAGACAAACTGTATGTGAAATATTAGATTTATTTTAGTTATACAATATACTGCAATATTAAGAAGACACTACACCCGCATTTTATGTTGTCTCCATCTCACACGTGTAAAATATAGTAAAAACTGTTTTGTGAAGAATTGAACTACTCAGGCTGTAGTGATAGCTAAGACTTCAAATTGATATACATTATAAGATACCATTATTAAGAACATTATCTGTGAAATATTGGTTTTTTTTTTTTTTATATCACATATGAAAAAAGATCTTATTGTTTCAAAATCTATTATTTTTGAACTTGAATAACTTTTTTTATAGTTTCTGTATCAAAAAAATAAAAGCAGTATTTCACATCTAAAGTTTTCTTTTTTCAATGGTAAAAAATTTGTTTCTAAGTTATGACTGTAGCTTTCTTGGTTCTTTCCCACGCAAAACCTAACCTAACGTTTTACATTTTTAAGACACGAGACAAAACATGCAGATGTAATGTTTCCTTCTTAAAGCAGAGGTTCCCAACCTTTTTTTACTCACAATACCCTTAGTCATTTTCTAAGAATCTGGAGGCACCCTATATTTCAAATAATTTCGATGCACCTTAAATTAATTATAATAGCGTAAAATAAACAAAACTTATTTATTACCTTGAGATTCTGTTTTTATTATTTGATCTTCATTATTTAATTGTCTTATAAATGATTCAGTTACAACAATAATTTCATCATCCTCAGTATTTGTTTGCACATATTCTTTTGTTGAGGAACCTATGTAGATAAATATAATGTTTGGTTATAAATTATTTTAAATTTTGAACAAAGTAACATATTAGTTTGACAAAATTGTTAATTTTTTAATAATTGCTGTGGCTTGACTGCTTGAGGAAATGATTAAGTTTCTAGCTTTACAAAAATATATGCTATCATATATTAATTTAAGTTACTTTAATAACTAGGGATAATCAGTAGAAAAAATTATAATTCATATTTCAAAATATATATTTACATTAATCTATTTATACAATATTGAAAATATAAAATATATACCTGTGCCTTTCAATGATTTGTTAGTTGTACTATCATTTTGTGAAATACGTTTACATAAATTAGAGCCATTAACCATTTTAACAATATTAGATAATCTTGATGGTTCTTGATTACTTTCTTCAAATGTTTTTAAAGCTAAAATATAAAAAGTATGAAATTAGAAAAATATATTTTCAAAACTATTCTTTATTCAAGAGATTTTTAACGGTGACCAGTTTCATCATTCCCACCAAAATGTTTGCAATGTAAAAAGAAGTTATACACAGCACATAAATAAGTCACCAATTTTAATTTTTTTTTTAACCTGAATAAAGTATATGTAATATTTGGTATGAAATAAAATATTAAAATGTTACTATTAAAAATACATTTCTTAGAACACAAAAAAATATTGTGCAAACTTACAATTGATATTAGATTTATTGTTAGAAACATATGATTTTTTGTTAAAATAAGTTCTCATTTCAACATCTAAAACATAAAAAATATAGAATAAAAAATGAAAATATCCAAAACTAATGTTATGTTATATTACTTTTGTTAAAAATAGAATAAATATTATCTGGATCAGAAGTACAAGTGGATATTTCTTCAACGTCATCTGAAATTTAATAAAAATAAATAAATTAAAATTAACACAAAAAATAAAAATAAAAAAATAAATAATTTACTTTTTATATAATTTAACTGAAAATTATCGATTTCTGAATCAGAATCCGATTCAAATAATGAAGGAATACTTTTTTTGTACTTGGTAATTAGTTGTTTTCCGGGATATATAGAAGAAATATCATTAGTAAAAACTATAACACATACAAGTTATAAAATATATTAATTAAATACAACTATTTATATAAATGATGATAAATAAGAATATTTTTTAATATTTAAATTTATAAAAATTACTGGTCTTCACTTATAAATTATAACGAAAGTACAAGGCCATCAACGATTAAAAAAAAAAAAAAATGTATTACATGATAATGTATATATATCTTAAATTATGAATAATAATAACAATAAACAAAATTAATAGTAATAATAAGAATATTTGAATTACAATTTGAAATAAATGTTTGTTTGATTCAATTCTTATAACTTGCAAAAATTATCAATAATCATATTACCCTCAACAAAATGGCCCTAGTTCATACGCATACGCACGGGGGCAACAGAGGTATCATATATCGCTCCTGGACTTTGTCGGCAAATATTAAATAATGGGCCTTTGTAAAATTATATTTCCACAAATTTTTTTTTTTTTTCGGTAAAGTATAGATAAATAATCTATGATTATAGAATTATCCAGTATAAAACTAATAGACCTGTTTACTATAAAAAGAAATGGCCATGATTTTTAATCGTTTATATTATTATTATTTATCTACCATGACACAGGATAGATTAAATGCATTATTGTTTTAATAGTCGAACAAGAATTAACTTCTTCTGTAAATATTGATCAATTTAAAAATGTAATACCTGTAGACCGTAGATTAGTATTATAAGTTTGTAAAAAAAAGTTTATGAATATTAATAAGAGGTTTTAATGTTTTATTTAAAACTTTAATTATGCACCATATTGTTACAAATTGTTATTATTTTTAAAATATATTATATTTTATATTGTTATTGGCCAGTACACTATAATACACACAGCGCGGCGATTGGCGGGCCGCATCAACATTTTCATTTTATATAATAGAGTGATATATTAATGTTTGTTTATTTTATATTATAAATAATAAATATTAACTATAAGTTTGTGGAAAAGTACACCTTTAGTGGTTACTGTACAAATTTTTATTAAAAAAAAAACAAATACCAATATACTTTTAATTTTGATACCCGATAATAAAAAAAAAGCAAAACTATCGGTTTTAATTGTAAATTTGAAAATGGGCCGAATTAATCTCTTGCTGTCCCTGAAACTAGAGGTTGCACACGCCTATGTCCAATTACGCTATTGAGGTGTAATAACCTACTATTAAAAATGAAAATAATAAATATATCATCTGTGTTTCTGTGTTCTCTCATCAATTTTTAAATATTCATATATTACATACTCATAACTTGCAGCTAAGTATCACTTTTGTATAAAATATAATTTAAATGCTGAATGGTCTCAAATACTTATGTTTTAAGTTTATGCACCCAAATTTTATGAATTTTTTAATGATAGTGTTTATAAAAACATTAATATATTTATACATACTATAGCCAGGTTGTAATTTCTTTTTACGAATTTGTCTTGAAGGTTTTCTATTCCTACAAGCTAAAAATAATAAATAAACATAACATAATTAATACTTTGTTAGTTAATTAAGTAGTAAATATTTTAGTTATTTATAATAGAACTGATTAATAAAAATAATAATATATAGGTATATATATATCACAATTTTAGTACCATTTCCTTGTTTACTTTTAATATTGTCAATTCTTGAACTTTTATGCTCTTTAGCAGTTGATTCTATTGATTCACTGTTATCTATGTAAATAAAACAATAATTAGTGAAAAGTTAGAATTTCAATTAGAATTGTAATAAGAATTATATAAGGTCAATAAATATTTTTATTATGATTAATCAACTTACTGGTCAATTGTTTTTTTAATTTATTTCTTGTCATATAACCATTGGATGATAAAACTGCATTATTTATATCTACTTGAGAATGTTTAATGGATTTTTTTCTTTTATCTAAAAAATAAGCAAATACTTTATTAATTATTAGAAAATGTACTATTTATAAGGAAAAGATATACAAAAACATAGAAAATTAAAACTGTTGCATTTAAACTAATTTAAGTAATATAATTTAATAATTAATGATAAATATAATATTAATATTTATAAATGTGCATCATAAGTGAAGAAATATCTAGTTCATTATTTACAGATAAATTTCCTAATATAAATTATTCATGTAAGTAATGTATAGATATTAAAACATATTATTCAAACTAAACAATTAAAAAAATATATTAATATTAACGATATTTTTTATACTAAACAATGCATTTTTGAACTGTTATGTACCTATATATTAAATTACATAATAATTCATAATATAATAAATAAATATCTGCCTAGTTTATTATCATTTATAACTTACAGTAAATATCATTGTCAAATACATCATTAATTGATGTTAAAAATGTCCTTTTTCCATTTTTATTTTGAATACAAGATTTTGACTCACAGCTTGGTGACAATTTACCTTTATAAATAGTAAAATATATAAACAACATTTTAATTATTATTATTTTAATGTAAAATTTAATTGTATAATAAATTTCACAATGTTGGTTTTTAATACAAAACAGGTAGGTACACTTACTACTACTTGGGCTCATGGTTAAAGTCTAAATTTCACAATAGCAGCACATAAAAATAAAGTTTTTGAAATGTAAAGTACAAGGATAAATCAGAAGAAAATCATGCGTTTAATTTCTAAAATCCACATGTTCGTCCGAAATGAGGATAAACGTAAGAAAACGTATAACCGTTTACCTATACTTATTATATCATTTGAACGAACTAACAGGTCATAAATTCTCAGACGTTTAGGTTATGATCAACATTTGAAAAGCGTTATTATAGAGAATATTAAAATAACTAATAAAAATTACAAATTTGAATATTCATCTGTGCAAATAATGATGCAATTCAAAACAACACTGATACAAATACAACTATCAAAAGACCGACATTCACACTATAAACTCGGTAGTTAATTACTCAATAGCCGCTGCTTGTCGCTATCACATTATCACACATTTACACCGGCGACGGCGGTAATGCGGTATATTGTGATTAAAAGAGAACGAGACAACAAAAAAAAAAAAACCGCAAACGAGTCATGAGGTTCAAATGAAAGAGAGAAGAGACGATACTACAGTGGAATGAGCGTAAAAGAGAAGAACGAGCGTACAGTGTTGGAAAGGGTTTACCAACTTAACTGACAGGTACGAAATATCAAGTTTATTTAAACGACTGCGTTGCTCGGCATAATTATGCCAAAATGAACCATAGACGATTTATAGGCATACTCAATATTAAAGTTTATTGTCTTAAAAATCTATTTTGTCATAATAATTCTAGCGCTAAGTATTTGATTCCGGTTTAGCACCAAAGATAACTTACAGACTTTAAAACGTATTGAAGGTCTGTCGTGGACCATGGTCATACCATTGATTACAGACAAATATAATTAATTTTTATATTATATGAAATATTATTACACATTGTGTAACCTAAGATCATATCATTATACTACTTACTACGTCTTAGTACCAAATACTTTATACGTCGTATATAGTATTTGATATAATATAAATATAATAATAAATGATAACTACAGCCCTTTTGGGAAATTTAAAATTATTGTACGGGACAGGCACTGTAGTGCCCCGTATTACGTTCTTTTGTCACCACAGTCCGCTTCTGAGATTTATGTTTTACGTAGCAGTCAGCCTGCAGAGTAGCAGCCAGCAGGCACAGTTTCGTTTTTGACCCGGACTCGTGTTGACGTGCTATGTTGTTGTATTGTGGACGCAACCACCATCACCACCACCACCACCACGATTTGTACGTGGAACTCGATTAATGACCGCAGCAGCAACCCTTTTTTGATTCACAGTCCCGCGCGGCTAGTCATCCGGTGGTTGATCGACGCAGTGTGTCTCCGAGACGCTTTCTCAGTGTGCTATATAGTGATATTTTAGAGGTGTCTATCTCGTTCGTCGCACTGAAGATAACAACGAAATCTCCCGGGGTAGTCTACAGGAGGAGCTGGTCGTCAGTCGTCTGCGAGGACGAAACCGTGTGACAGTTTGCGCGGGGTGCTCTGTACGGATGGTGTCTGAAAACGACGAAGGGTCGTGCAATATGGCTGTGTGAAAAGTGGTTTGAACAACGACCACAGACAGCGGATTCAGTCGTTTAGTGACGTGGGGGAAGAAAATAATGAAAATTTGTTCTGGCCCGGCATATATCAAACACCGTTCCAGGTAAGTCATCCGTCGTTTCCTCGATCTAGATGTGTGAAATATTGTGTTGATATACTTACCTACATTATAATTATCAATATTATTGTTTTCACCCTTCCCCCGCCGTCAGCCCATTTACCTCCCGCTACCGACTGTTCAGTCCGACTATGACACGCGGTGACGGTGGCGTGTTGTGGTGCACTGCCCACCGCCGCTGCTTCCTCGTCGTCGTGTGGTGGTAGGCGACGATATTATAATGGTACTAAATAGTAATAGTAGGAGTAATAGTAGTAGTAGCAGCGGTTGTAGTAGTAACTAGTAACTAGTATTACAACTATAGCGAATAATGTATACTAGTGTGAACGATGTTGGTCGTCAGAATGAAATAAATGTGTTTACCGAAGAGTGAAAAAATAACAGAACGAGGTCAATATGGAAAGGCCATTGTCGACGTGTTACCTAGCCGTTGTGTTTTATTTCAGTTTTATTTCATTATTGCTGTCTGGTATGTTTGATCTAATATTTTCCGTTTTTCCTTGCTACCAACTATCCTTTTGTTTGTCCACGTTGTGACGTGAACAGACGTGAGGCGAGCTGATGACGCGCGTCATAATCCGAGCAAGTGTTGAACCACTTGGCACCTGCTACGGTCCTTCCACTCGGCAACAATATTCGATTAAAACTCGTATTGATTGTTATTATTTTCGATTTGCACTTTTGACGTCAATAATACCTAATGTTTATCTTTAATTTATTTTTTATCAGATGATTATAATCTGTTGCGTAATTTGGTCATATTTGTTGTAGTGGGGTTAGGTGATGACATTCTTGTACATTTTACATGTTATCCCTCAAAAATGTATTTTGTATTCGTGAACCTCTCAATACCACAATTTATTATGATTTGTATAATATAAATAGTATGTCATAAATAAATGTATGCATACATGGAAACTAATAATTATATATTATACTACATTTCTGATGAGTATTGTTGTTTTTCTGTTCAGCATTTTAAGCATTTTATTTTGGTACCTTAATAAAATATAAAATAATATATTTATGCAATATTTTTTATTCCAAAGAAATATAATCTTACTTTTGTATGGCTAGTAGTGGTGGGCATATCCAGATTTCAAAAATTCGAATTATTCTGATCTCGCGGATTATTCAACTTAATTTTGCTGATCAATGACTTTTTTTTACATTCTAATAAATTTAATTCTACAACATATTTACGAACATAGGTGTGCCATATTTATTTATTTTACCATACATTTTAAATAATTGTAAGTCACATAAAAACCAAATTCATTCATCCGGAAAATCCGAATAAGAATTTGATTCAAACCAGTTTTGGATATTCGGATTTCTGAATATTTTTGTTTTATTTTTTAAAAGAATATACCGGGGAATATACTATTATAATATTATATAAGTTTATAAATATACTGTACTTACCAGTTTTTAAAAAAATTAGTCATGAGGTGGGAATGAATAACACCCGTATCACCCCTCATACTTATGGCACTAAATATAATATAAAAAAGTACTGTTTGATGTATACCTAAATTTTCCTATTTTATTTAGATATCAATTTAAACATATTAATTGTATATCATTTTCTGGTAGTATGACAATTGACAGTTGGTGTTGATAGATTTTTAATACAAGGTTTTATATTCAAAATTTTGTTCTAATATTATATTATTTGAAAAAATTGTATGTAGTATCTTTATTGGCTTTAAAATTATTTAAAATCCACTTTTTAATTGAGAATTTGAATGGTTTTGTTTATCAGTAATAATATAAGTATCTATAAAGATATTTTGTCTTCTACTACCTATTTCTTGTCTTTGTAAACATTAAGAAATTTTCTTTCTATTTTTATGTTTAGCCAGTTAGTGTTTTTCATTAATAATGTTTTACTTGTAATTGTAATTTATTGAATTTTAATGTTTTTGTAATAGGATTTTGCTGAACATTGGTTTAAAAACTACCAATATGAAACATTGTTAATATAGTGACATTAAGTAGTTAAACAGATACAATATTATATATTTTATATTTCTGACTTATAATCTGAACAGTTAGATTGTCTTTATTATTGCCTAGTTACTATAAGTTGCTTTAAGTGCTGTTTATAATCACTCAATAACTTTTCTGTTGATCTGGATACCTATTGTTTGATAATCAATAGTTTGAACTATCTTAAATGGTTTTATTTGATAAATACAAAACACTATGTTTAAATATTTTCATAGGTATTTTTTATAAATTAATTTAACTAAAAAAATGTGAATATTTCCACTTTAAGAAACTCATAATATGCTGATATCAGTATAAATATAAAATGTTCCAGATTAATTTGAAAATAGTTAACTAGATTTCAGTATGTACATTGAAATACAATTTTATAATACTTATCATCTTTCTTATATTTTAATGAATAAAATAAATACTGAATAATAAATAAATACTATAAATACCCACTTTTCAGTTAGTATCTACATTAATTAGCTTTAATATACAGTATTTTCAATTATTTTAATACATTTGTTGCTTTACTAAACAGACTTGTACACCACTGAATTTCAATAGACTTACTATATCAATGTTTTGGTATGGCATAAAGAGATAACTGATCAGGTATTAAAATTATTTATTCTTATTTTTTTAATTTTAAATATATCTAGGTAACATAAGTTTGAAAAAATGTAGTTAAGTAGCTACAAGATTAAAAAATAATGTAAATGTTATATTTCAATATAAAAATAAACATATACCTAGTTATAAATTACAGTTTAAAAAAAAAGTTAAGTACTGAGAGCCTACAACTTATATTTTTATTTATATGTCTTAGTGGCTTAGCCAAGGGGTCTTAGCGGGCTGTAGCTTTCTTCATAATTCATAAAAATTTAAAAATGTTTTTAGTTTAATGCAAATGTATTATGTATGATGTATCTAATTAGTCTATTACATATTTATTAGTGATGTTACGAACTGTTCGATTGTCGAACCTAAAATTAAAAAATTTTTTAACCAAATTAAACACTTAATGGCTCGGTTCGAAATTCAAACCAGGAAAAAAATATGTTATTTTCAATAAAACACATTTGTAAATTATAATTATTAATTAATAATTACAATAGGTATATATCTTATTTATTTTTAGATTTTATCATTATGTACTAGGTATGTCTATGTTATTTACTGTTTACTGTTAATGTTAGATTGATATTTACTGATACTTTATAATTTATATTTAATCGCCAATAATAAATATTAATAATTATATTTGTATTCAAAATTATTAGGTTCTACAATTTCCCTTATTCGATATAATAATAATTAAATAAATAAATAATAATAATAATAATTATTCTTATTTTTTGCATTATTAAAGTGCAATATATATTAAATATTAAAATAATATTATTAATATACCTACCTAATATTATATGTAGGTAGTATTATACTTTACTATTATTTATATTTTAATAATATTATCTCCATTTTTATTAATTAAATGTAGTATTAGTACAATAAATAAAATAATATTTAAATAACAGATTTTTTGAAGCTTAGTACTGAAATTGATTTGAAAAAAAAAATTAGTTCGGTTCGGTTCGATTAAATATTTAAGAAGTTTGGTTCGGTTCGGTTCGGTTCGAGTTTTATAAAATTTGAAGTACCTATGTTTGGTTCGGTTCGGTTTGACCCTAATAATCAGGGTTCGTAAAATCACTAATATTTATATTATATACCTTGCAAAAAATAGTATATGAAGAATTCTGAGCTTTCTGTGTACAACAAATTATCAACTTCCCCTCAATCAAAATTTTGATTTCACTACTGATAAGTTTAGTTACCAATTAATCAATATCCGTATTAGTATATTTTTCATTGTATTTGAAAGACTGGAGAAATGATCTTTAATATATATGAATATATAATGTGCATGTTATACAGAAGTGTACTTATTTATGAGAATTTTTTAATTTTTAACATCCTCCCATGATATCTACTGTAATATGTGACAGTGAGGAACACAAACATAATACAATTGTGAGGGGTAATAATATATTGGGTGGGGGCCATGGTGTCCTCATTATCACTATGGTGCTGTTTCCGCATTGAGCAATGAGTATGCCATGTTTCTATACGTATAATTTTATAACTAAGTACTGAAATAAGTATTTAAAAATTTATTAACCTCATTAGTTGAAACCTAAAACTTTCTGATTTCTACCAAAAATACTTTTTGTATTATAGAGAATAAAGTAAAAATCAAGAAAAATGATATTGACATTTATTTTTTGAAGTTTTTATAATACATAATTTGTTTCTAATAACATTTTATTATTATCATACATTATCTTTTTATACAGTTTAAAATATTAAATAGGAGTTTCAGAAAATGACATAAATAGTGTTAAGTTAATAACTTTAATGTTATGATATTCATTAATTATAAGTTTTCTGATTTTTAAAGTATTTAATTTCTATTTATTCTTTTTATTTGAATAAATAATGCTTTATAAAAATAAAATATTTAACTGAATTTTATACTTGCATCTACACTATTGTTTTAAATCAGTGTTTCCCAACCGGTGGTCCGTGGGCCAGTCATAGGTGGTCCGCGGTACCTTTCTTAGTTTTCTATTAAAAATTATTTTTTTTTTTGAACAGCGAAAAATATTTTATTTTACCGTAATATACGGTTATCTTATCGTTGTTTCTGCCGACGACCGATAAGTATTTTCCACTTTTATAAGTGTGTAGGTATCAAATAATTATATTTATAATTATATATAATAGTACAGTAAAATAATAAAAATTTTTCAATAAATTTTGTGTATTCTTGTTAATGAGCAAAAAAAAAAAAAAAAAAAAGGTCTTCCTAGTTTGTAAAATTGAGGTGGTCCGCGACCTATAAAATATTGTGGAAGTGGTCCGTGGTGGTAAAAAGGTTGGGAAACACTGTTTTAAATAGATCAAGATTTAAACTGTAAATTATTGACTATTAATTTATCTTAAGTCGTCTTATCTGAATAATAATCTAGCTCTAATTGTCGTATTTTTTTTATAAAAGATACCTAATAAACAATTTGTAATTTCTGTATCTCTATAAACTATAGGCTATATTATATTAAACAATTTATTTATTACTTTTTTTTCTACATAATTATGTATCAATATGTGTGTAAAAATTATAAATTAAATTACGATTAAATAGGTATTAAGTCTTTACTAGTAAGGAAGTTTTCGATTTTTGTAGAAGTAGATAGGTATCAAGTTACTTATTTTTCTATACATAAGTATTCACTTAATATAGTATGAGTATGTAGGTTCTACTTATATTTATGGTAACCCATGTTAGGTAATAGTTTATGCATTATGTAATAAATTATGATGTTTATTTTTGTTGCGATAAAAATGATGTGTACCTAATAGTTATACTGTTCAAATTAAATGTTTGTGGTTAAAATTAAATTAATAAACAATAATAAGGTATAAGATAACATTTATAGAACCTACCATGTTATATAAAAAAAATGTTTGTCTAAACCTTAATTAAATGTTTTTTCATTTCCTATAAAATAAGATACATAATTTTTTTTATTACTATTATTATTTGACAATAAAATGCTGCTCCTATCTTAGACTATCTACATCTATAGATAAATAAAAGTTTAAATTTTCTAATTTTCATTTAATAAATTTTTTTATTTGTAATAGAACAAATTACAAGAATAACTTATTCATATATTTGATATAAAGTTTTACTTTTTAATTCAAATCTAACTTTCAATGGTATTGGTATTATTTAATTACAAAAGAGGGGTTTATACTAGCTTAGTAAATGTTGTTTCCTACAATTTTGGATCCTGATAAAAATACATATATTATTACAACATAAAATAGTGAATATTGGTTATAAAGAGTACTAATATGTATATATACTAATAAATGAAATATGATTACTAATTACATTTATTTTTTTTTACAGAGTGACATGTACAGCAGTCAATCGCAAAGTTTGTGTTCAGAACGGTTGGTGGCTGATGAAAGTGTCGCACTTGTCACGCATCACAAAAAACGCAAGCTGGACCAACTACATAACGCCGCTTGCGGCCCTGAAAACTACCATCATAATAAATACAAATTGAGTTCGCTTCACCATCATTACGAACCAATTGTTGAGTTGGTGCCATATGAACCTATTAAGTATCGCAAACATCATGGTACATCTATTGCACCATCTAACATTAAGACCAGTCCATCATCTGCACATAATCAGAATTTCATACGAGCATCAACCATCAAATTATTAGACACATACCAACGCTGTGGACAAAAGGTAAAAATAATTTTAAAGAACTCCAATTCTTATTCAAAAATATTTTTTATTTCTTCCACCTTCATAGTTCATTTATTGTTTTTCTTTTTATTATTAGCTAGATATTCCTAATAATGTAGATATTTTATTTTAACTAAGTAAAATTCAATATGATCGATTAGTTACTTATTATTAATGTTTTTTTATTTAATCTTAAACTAATAATAATTGCGTTATTTTACTAATATTCATACTTAAGGCTTTCATCTGGATTTTTATTGTGTAATACCTATCCAATTGATTCTAACATAGTTATACATTTATGATATTAATTAATGTTATTTTAAAAATAAAAGACGAATAATTGTTTTAGCGGAAGTCGTGTGAAGGCGGTGTTACAAATGGTGTTGAGTCAAGTTTTGGAGTTGGAGGAGCAAATACTGCATCAACTGCTACTACCACTACTACTACCACAACGGGGCAACAAGGGAAACAGGGCGCTGATGGTGATTATCAGTTGGTCCAGCACGAAGTATTGTACTCAATGACGAATCAGTATGAAGTTCTAGAGTTTTTAGGTCGAGGAACTTTTGGTCAGGTAAACCCAAAATTAATTCAATAGTTGTGTTGTTTCAAAACATTAAGTATATCAAATTTTAGGTTGTAAAATGCTGGAAAAAAGGAACAAATGAAATTGTTGCAATTAAAATATTAAAGAACCATCCATCGTATGCTAGGCAAGGTCAGATTGAAGTGAGTAATTTACATTTCTATAGATGTATGTAAATATTACAACAATTTAAAATTATTATTTTTTTCCAAGGTATATTTGTTTTATTGTGTAATTAAAATATATAGGGAAATTTTTTATTAAACAATACATGAGTGTTCAAAATATTAATATTTTACATATTTTCCAATAAAAATAAAATAACATTAAAAAAAAAAAAATTATAATTTGTAATATTTTTTTTTTTACTTTTTTGAACAACATACATTCTTAATTTCATATTCCGCAGAAAAATATTTTTTGGAGTATTTCATTTCATAAAAATTTAAATTTGGACGACTCGTCTGTGAGTTATAAGTATTTAAAGTTAAGTTGAGCGGATTGGTGAGGTACGAGAATACCCTATAAAATGTTGGTCTTACTACTCTGTATATTTAGGTAAATATAAATTGAAATTTTATTAATATATATATATTTTTTTTTTTTTTTTTTAGGTAAGCATTCTGTCACGATTAAGCCAAGAAAATGCAGATGAATATAACTTTGTTCGTGCTTATGAATGTTTTCAACACAAAAATCATACTTGTTTGGTGTTTGAAATGTTGGAGCAAAATTTATATGATTTCCTGAAACAAAATAAATTTAGTCCACTTCCATTAAAATTTATTCGACCAATATTACAACAAGTATTGACTGCTTTGTTAAAATTAAAGGTAATTTTTTAATTCATTTTTTATCTTAGGCTAATTTTTATTACTTGTTAATTTAAGGGTTTCTGTTTTTCGTCAAAATGACCTTTGCCTATTATTATCATTACCTTTTTTTTTGTCAAATCTAATATTCTGACCAAAAAGAATTAACTACTTAAATAAATATTTTTTCATGGTCTTTGAACTTACATTGATCATAAACTATTATTTACATCCTACTTTACTATCATTGCTCACATACCTAGTGTATTTCTCAATGTATATGCTATTATACAAACAGCTGGATATATTTATATTTGATAACAGCATATTAAAGTATTAGTTTAAGATATGTATGTATTATGGTTATGTAACAGTTAAAAATAATTGTTTACATTTATTATGAACGGACAAATAGTAAGTATCATTGGTTTTGTATTGGAAAATACATTAAATTATAAAATAAAAAGTAAAATATTAAATGTTAATGATAACAAACATCTCAAGTTAAGTCAGAGGTTCCCAACCTTTTTTGACTCACGGCACCCTTAGTCATTTTCTAAAAATCTGGAAGCACCCTATGCTCTATGACCTATAGACTATAAATATATTTCAAATAATTTTGCGACACTGGTATGGAATCTCTGAGTTAAGTATTAAAATTATACAAAGCAAAAATATTCAAACATCATATCTTAAGACATTTAACATTTACAATAAGAAAAAGACATTTTTTGTCAAACTCAGCTAGTTAGTGCCCATAAATGTAGTTTTGAATGTATACATTTCATATTTGGCTTCAATTAATTATAGTTTATGGAATTTTTAGTTTTTTCACACTTAAAATTTTACAATATTTATGTACAGTATGTTCTTTTACCAGATTCTGAACTCATGTGAAAATTGATGGTAAGTTTTTGTAATATTAACTGGTTCCATCCTTGATAAAACAATAACAATAATAATAATAATTTGGAATATAAATGTAACTGATATATGGAATTCTAAAAAAATAGCTTCAGTAATTTTTAATTTTTTGGCAATAATCAGAATATAAACTTTGACAAAAAAAACTGCAATGGGAAATGATTATTTTGGTGAAAAAAAGTTCTACCTGTTAATTTTGGATTTTACATTAATTTATAATTTATCCATAATTCAATATTATTTCTAGTTTAGATTTAAATATTATTCTAAATATTATACGTCCCACAGGATTTAGGTCTTATTCATGCAGATTTGAAACCAGAAAATATAATGTTAGTTGATCCTATCCGTCAACCTTACAGAGTTAAAGTTATTGACTTTGGAAGTGCATCTCATAAAAGTAAAGCTGTATGTAATACTTATTTGCAAAGCCGATACTATAGAGCTCCTGAGATCATACTTGGTAAACATATTGATAATATATTTAATAAAATGTAAAATATACTTTTTGTGATGTTAATTACGATATACGTTAATGCTGTTTATAAATAAAAAATAGGTTTACCATTTTGTGAGGCAATCGACATGTGGAGTTTAGGTTGTGTAGTAGCAGAACTATTTTTGGGTTGGCCATTGTATCCAGGGTCGTCAGAATATGATCAAATACGTTACATATGTCAAACACAAAATTTACCAAATTTAGACATGTTAACAAATGCTTCAAAAACTTCCAAGTTTTTTTATAGGGATGTTACATATCAAAATAATTGGAGACTAAAGGTAAATTAACTCATTACATTAATTTTTGAATTTATTTAAATTATATTCAAGTAATTATAAAACTTTTTAATAGATAATGGAAGAACATGAAGCGGAAACTGGAATTAAATCTAAAGAAGCAAGAAAATACATATTTAATTGTTTAGATGATATTGGACAAGTTAATGTGCCGACTGATTTAGAGGGTGGTGAACTTTTAGCTGAAAAAGCAGATAGACGAGAATTTATTGATCTTCTTAAAAGAATGTTATCTATGGACCCGGTAATTATGAAAACACCTACATTTTAATGCGCTTTTAACACGTTCAATGCCAACCTTATTCTGGCGTATTACGCTACACGCCGCGCTAATATTTGAAAAACAAAATCTTCCCACAATCAACAAAAAGGCGGAAACTAAAAACCAATTGTACCAACTTATTTAAAAATATATCCTGAGTAGCCAACACAAATATTATAGTCATTCATTCAAAGCCGAGTATTTTATTCCACTATAATAATAAATATAACGTTTGTCGGACACCCTCCGACACCGGCCAGGCACGTCGGTATCCAGTGTCGGAGCATATCCGACGTCGGCATTGAACGTGTTAAGTATGATATAATTAATGTAATGTATTTAACTATGTATTTTTAAAATATTTTATTTAAGTTTGTTATTTTTTACAGGCTAATAGAATACATCCTAATACTGCACTTCTACATCCGTTTGTTACGTTAGCACATTTGGTTGATTTTGCTCGATGTGATAATGTGAAAGCAAGTGTACAAATGATGGAAGTTTGTCGACGAGCCTTACCTGATCATCATTCAAGTTCTGGACAAGCTGTACTGGTGCCAGCAACTAATGCCAATGTCACCCTTGCTTTTAATAATCAAGTATTATATATAAACTTACAGTTTTTAATTAATTTTATTTATAACCATAAAATAAATTATTCACATTGATTTAATTTATGTTTTGTAGTATCAGTTATATAACAGTCGATCAATGGCCCGTCAATATAGTGGTAGCTCAAATCAACATCAAGCGCATCTATCAATACTTTGTTCTGCCGGTCCTGGAGCTTATCAAACTGGAACTTCACCGCCTAAGCATGTAGCTGTTATGCCACCTCCACCCCACCCATCACAATTACAAATACAGCATTCAACTAGTTTGATTACACAACAGGTAATTATTATTTTTGAACTGTCATATTATAATTTACAATAAGTAATAACAAAAGCAATTTATAATTAGTACTTAATAAAAAGTGAGAAAAAAAAATGTTTCTTTTTTTATTCTTAAAAATAATAAAAATTCTTGTCAAGTCTGGGGTCATCTACACTAATATTTGTTTTTAGCTTAAACATTATTTAAAAATATTTGTTGCCCATAACAATATATGAACCCAACAATCTAGAAGTATAAGTTGTAGACTGGTCATTACTCGTTAGTAATAATATACATTCCATTAAAAAAAAAAAAAAAAAAAAAAAAAAAAACAAGATTTTCATTTATGTAAAATATAAAAATGAAAATATTTATAGCCTGGCGGTGGTCAACAGCAATATGTGCCTGTATCTATGGTTGATGGAAGTCGTCAAATGATTGCTACTTGGCCAGCTCCTGGACCTCATCATCGTCAAATGACTATTGTTCCACCACCTGGAGCAGGAGCAGCTTCAGCAGCATGGCATTCTGCATCTGCTGCCGCAGCCGCAGCTGATTGGGCTGTTCCTAGGCCTCTGATTGTTGACTCAGCTACTGCAATATTACAAGTATTATTCTTTATTTAATATTTATATGATATAATAAGCAATTATTTTATTAATACACAATTTATTATAGGATCAACGACAAGTAGCATTTACAACAGCTGATGTTTATGATGGTCTTTTGGAAAGCCCCACAATGGTTGGTACAATTTGGGGAAGTTCTAGTAATAATGGAAAATCACGTTCTACAAAACACATGGCTCCACCTCAATCTCATCATCACCATTCAAATTATCAGCAAGCACCGCCTGCACATCACCACCACCATCATCATAGGCAAGACAAAAAAGATAGTGTTATAAACACTACAAATCAACTCAGCCCAGTAAAAAAACGGGTTAAAGAAGGAACTCCTCCTCAAGGTTTGATTCATTTTTCATTTAAATGTTTTTCAATTTAATACCTATGCATATTTTTTTACATTTATTTACAGAATATGATGGAAGAATTAATAGAGGAAGCTTATTATCTACCTCAGACAATGTTCCAAATTGGCATCAACCTTCTCCTTCTTATAAACAACTGGTTATTAATTTATTAATTAAATTAACTTCAAAATGTTAATATAACTATGTATTATAATAACACTATGAATATTTATTTTGTAGATTAACAATAGACAACATACTATAACTATTCATGACACACCATCTCCTGCTGTTTCGGTCATTACAATATCAGATAGTGAAGATGAAGCTTCAACTAAAGGGTATATACTATAATTACTTTTTATAAAATGATTTGATAAAACATTTTTGTATTTTTTTTTATCAGAGTTCAATTGAATATCAAAACTAATCGTAACAACCGCAAAAATGTAATTTCATGTGTAACAGTTGGTGAGAGTGACAATGAAGAACTATTACCATCTAAACCTTTAACTTACCATCAAAAGCAACTTCAAAGTTTACGATCAACTCCAGTAATTTATCAATCTCCATCCAAAAGTTCTAATATACAAGTAAGAATATTAATTAATTGTTGCATTTTAAATAAAATACTATTTAAACTAAATAATTTGGTAAATTTGAAGAAAAATTGAATGCTTTTCAAATGTATTTTGTATACAAATTGATTTTTTATTTTTTTTGCTTAATTTATTAAAGTCTTGTTGTCTATATTATATTATTATTACTAATTAACAATTATTAGAAAAATAACCTTGTTAATTAATATTTAATTATTTAAAATTGATTTTTCAGAATGGTGAATATATTGCTTGTCGCAATAGTCCTCCAGGTATAGAGTTAAATGGTGGTCAATATTCTCAACATTCTTCAATTACCAATAACTCACAGCAACCTATTTATATGCCACAATCACAATTGCCTAGTGAAATAAAACACGAACCCCATTATAGGTACACATTATTCTGCTTATTTATTTTATATTATTTTATGCATATATTAAATTATATAATATTTGAAACTACTTACTACAATTACATCAATGTTTGAACAGACTACCATGTTTTCTTGATCTTACATAACTTTTTAATATATATAATTTTCAATAATACTAAATAATGTCATATGTACATCTCACTTAAAAGTTAATAGTTTATTCCTTATTAAAACCAACAAAAGAGTTATTACCTGTATCTAGATCTTATTGTCTACTGACTTACTATTAGACACCTACTTAATTATCAGGATAACAAAATCGAAATGTTATTAAACAATTTTGTTTTATTGCTTCTAAATTTAAACATCCCTTAAAAAAAAATACTTCAACATTTATAAATGTTTTGTTTGTTGATCAATGTTATTATATTGTCTAAAATTGCATTTAACATAATACATTTTAATATTGTGTAATATATCTATTTTATCTTTTTTTATTGTTGGAAATTAATTGGGTTTTTAGTTGTTGATTCTAATCGTACATTTTCTCTTTCAATTATAAATTGTAGTTAGATATAGTAGATTTAATGAAAGTTTATCAAATGATAATTAAAGCAATGATAACATTTGTTAATGTCTTTAACATGTTTAAAATTCATAGTGAGGCTTTTCGTTTATATTATTTATATTTATAGTTCTTCTCATAGTGGCAATACTATGTCTCAGTCTCAACTAAAAAGAATTGTATCAAAAGGACAACATACACATCAAAGTCAAGATTGTAATATTTTCAACGCTTTGGGAACAAGCAAACCTGAGCCACCGCAAGCTATTGAATACTACTGTAGTGGGACAAACTGCAAAGACCCTTACCATTATGTAACTCCTCATGATCAGCATATAGTTTATGCTAGGTAGTACAAATACAATATTAAAGAAATCTATTAAACTATTAATAATTTACAATATCTATTTTAGTGACAAACGTTTATCATATGCCATACCCTCTGCACATAAACGCAACATTTCCAATCCCATGGACTATCAACTACAGCCTCCAGTAGCCCATTCTAGTAGAGATTCACATATTATTAGTGCTTCAAAAACAGCATGGACCCAACAAACTATACCAGTACATCAAGCTTACAGGTAAATTGTTAATTTGAATACTTTATTCTTATAAGTTTCATCACATTTTATATTATACAGAAAGTCTTGGTATAATTCTTAGTTGTAATTCTTACAACATTAATTATTTTTGTTTCATAACCTAATAATTATTATTTAAGTATCCATTCCTAAAAAAAATAAATAATTTTAAGTAGGATTTAAATTTTGGAGCTATTTGTTGTTTTTATCTGATGGTATATGTTATTTTATTATTTAAACTAATTTCATAGAATAAAATACACATTTTATTTTGTATTCTTAATCAAAGAATTTTAGCATATTTCAATGGTCAACATTAATAATTGTTAATCAAATTTTAAAATATATTTTTCTCATATTTGTATAATATAGGTTTAATATGTTATTATGTGATATAGTTAGATCATATTATGTTTATAATACACTTTAATTACATTTAAGTTCTATTTAGGTAGTAATATCAGTTTTAGGTTGGGAGTTATATCTATAGAAAAAAAAATTAAATTAATATGTTTTAAATGTGTTTTTATCAATATTAAATACTTTTTTAGTTTTATATTACCACAAAATCCAAAGTTTGTTCATAATTTGTATCTGCTAAAATTATTAACTATTAAATATAAGTTATATAGGGCAGAGGACTTGTAGCTCTAAAAAAGCTCTAAATATGCAAGCACTTATGCACTTTTACCCCATAATATGCATTTAAAAATGTTTTTAGCGAATTTATTTAAAATAATTAATAAAATAAATAGCATGTAAAACAATTCAAAACAATTACATAATTTAAATATATTTTACACCATAGCCAAATAATCAAAATACATTATTCTTAATTTTATATTTCTTCTTCTAGCACTAAAAAAAATAAAATAAAAAAATCCTAATCGAATAAAAGCCCGCATAGTGCGCACACTGCTCACTGTGGTGACGATGTCGTAGGTATGGTGTATGACGTTAGGTTGTAATTTATCTGTTAATAAAATTAATTACAGAAAATTAATATTATTGGTTTATCGGCGATCCTCTACAAGTGCTGTTAGGAAAAATGTGTGTCCACCGATAGTAAAAAACCATATTATACGACAAAAATTAAAAATAAATAAATTTTTATCCAAATATGTTGACTGTATTGTTTAAAATAAAAAATAATGTCAGTAAGGAAAAAATTGATTTAAGTTAAATATGTCTCAAAAAATATAAAATTGTGTATAAAAATGTAAAATATGCCCTAAAAACAAAAATTACTCAAAATATGCATTTATATGCAAAATAAAATTTCAAAACTAGCTGTGTGAAAGCATGAATTGTATTTGTTTCGTACTCAGCTATTTTTGTGACTGTGCAAAACAAATATGCAAATGCTACAAGTCCTCTGCCTTAAATATAACAATTCTAAATTTTACTTTTATTTCATCACAGAGTTATAGAATTGCTATATTTATAATATTTTTTGACAATAATCTATAATTTATTTTCATTCAATTTTATACATAGAAGTCATGTAGCTGATTATACAGCTGCTCATCTTTCTCCGCAAGCCCTAGGAGCTAACCGTGGTCTGTCTCCTTTGGCTGGTCAGCCTTTGTATCACCAAAGTGATATTTACCGCCGACAAGCAGTTTATGTAACTACTGGTCAACCGCCAACTGCTGCTGCATATTTACCATCTCCACAAGTTCCTCCTACTGCTTTTACTACAGGGTAATTTATAATTGAATAAAAAAAACTCATAAATTATATTAATATGGTGTTTTTCTATTTTTCAGACCTATTCCACCTCCTGCACATCATGCAAGCGCAAGACCTTTACTCACCACTCATGCTACACATCCATTACCAGCTCACATGCAACCAACTGCTGTATATGGATATTTAAGTCCAGCAAAAACTCATCATCAATATCAACCCCTTTGGTTCACTGAGTAGGAATTATCACAGAGGTAAAGAATTAACACTTAATAAGAGTCATGTGTATATTGTACATTAATTATATTTATAGGTCTGATAGTGAATTAATGGCACCACTACTTACCAACACAGATCAACTAGTCATTAAAGTCAGACCTCTGTATATGTTAACAACTAATCCTGTACATAAATAAAGTAATGTACTCTCATTATTATGTAAATATATTATATTAAGATATGTATTGAACTAATTTTTTTTTCAAATCGTAATTTTAAAATAGCATTCGTTGTCCTGTTTAACGAAATTCAAACGTGACATTTCAGACTAAAATATTACTAATTATTAAATTTAATTTAATTCACTTAGATATCTAATTTAACATCATATATATATATATATATATATACATATTATATGTAAAAATTTTCTATAATTTGATTAACATTTTTTTTTATGCTACTTCTGTTAATAATTATTTTTAAAAAAAATTTCTTGATTATTCATGTTTAATTCTTTGTCAAATATAATGTACAATCATTTTCGATGTTATCTAAAAATTATTAAGCTTTTATTTTAATTAAAATAATAATTAATAATAATCCCCTAAATAAAAACAATATACCATTACTTAATCTTCATATTCTTTTAGTATTTTAGCAAAATATTAATTATTACTTATTTGACAATTTTTGTTTTATATTTATTATTATTTTTGGGTATAATATTAGAGAAAATTTATTCATCAATTATATTTTTATTATATAGTTGCTAAATATTATATTACATCCTATACATTATATTTTTATTGTGTATTTGTTATTAGTATTTTTATTATTTTTAATTAGACAGCAATATTATTGGCTGTATGTATGATTAAATCATAATTTTCATATATATTTTTATGTTTTGTTTAAAGTGACAATAATTATTGTTTGTATTTTTTAATTAAAATATAATTGTTTTGTCATATGGGTGATATTATAGGCTTAGACATTTTTAATAAATTTTTGAAGTTATTTTAGTCTGAATTAATATCAAAATATGTCACTATTCAATTTAAGCTCAATGATTGCTAATATAATATTATATACATATAACATAAATATTCACTTCAATAAGCCACATTTTTATTTTTAGTTATTATTTTTATGGTTGTGGAGTTAAATTAATAATATCACATTAATAACTTACTAATCAAAACAATTAGACAAAATAACAGTTTTAAATTATATTCATTAGTTTATTATTTTTATTTTAAATTTAATAGTTTTAAAACTATCTAACAAACATAAATTTTAAGTCATTAAAATATTACCCAAATTCACTAATTGACTTATTTAAATGATATTTTGATTTATTGAAATTAAAGTATACAAAATCATTTTTTTTTTTTTTTTGTATTTTTAAGTACTTATGATTCATTGTCAATAATACATTTAGAGTAGTTTAATCAATTCAATTAGTTTGATTAAATTTATTGGAATATTTATTAAAATATTAGTATTTTTATAAAAACACAAATAAATTAAAAGTAATCCCCCCCCAGTAAGTAATAATAAATTTGTATACTATGCAATTTAGCGTTTAGTACAAACTATGATCATTGTCAATTTGATGTAATTTTGAATTACAATACCATTATTGCCAATTATAAATTATAAAAATTACATTTTCATGTATTCATCTTTAAATATGGTTAACAATTTATAATCTAAACTGCATGCATAATTGTAGTTGATATAAGATATTACATAATTTTTCACTTAAACATTTTTAAGCTAACTATACATATTTTAAATTTCTATATGTATTTTGTTGTTAGGTTTATTTGTATATAGAAAAGTATATTTTTTAAACATAGATTTAAATTCAAAAGCTATTTTTGTTATGCAAATTGGCTGCATTCTAATTCAATTTATTTATTTTATAAATTAAATAATATTATATTTTATAAAAGTGGCCAATTATTATTTAGTCACAACATTATTTAACCATCTATTAATTTTTAAATATTCCGAATTTTCCTAGTGAAAAATTATTTAATAATATTTAATTTAGGGAAAATATTTGGTGATAGTATTTGTAACAATTTGCCTTATGGTTACGAGTTAGATTTTTTTACAATATTATTTAATGATTGAAATGAATTGATCATAAAATAATAAATATATTCTAATACATTTTCATTCTGATTTTTATTTTTATTATTATTATTATTATTATTATTAATATAATATGCACTTTTTTAAAATTGTAATAATTCCTTAAAATAAAATTATATAACCTTATATTATACAAAATAAATATAATTTAGTGGTTTGAATTTTTATTTAATATTTTTATTAAAGTATTAAAGAGTACAAAATATAACATTATTTTAGCCTGAATTTATTTCAATCATAATAATAATATAATAATCAATATATTATATATTTATATATTATATAGTTTTAATAATGAATTACATTACGTTAATTGTTAATATAGATTTTAGATGCGCCTTTGTGATTAATAGACGTTAATAGCCATAAATAGTAATGTATTAACACATAAGCTATTTTTAGAGTTTAATCTTATATTTTACAGGGACTTTTCAAACTATTTTTTTATTTTGGGTTTTACTAATATTGACAGTATAACATAATCATATTGAATTATTATATATATTATATAATGTTTTTATTAAAAATTATAGTCATGCACTCTTATGCAAAATCATATATATTTATATTAAAACCATTTTTAGAAGAGATTAGCTTAATTTATATGACATAGTTTCATTATATTTATTATAATGCTCATTGTTTAGTTTGTTAACTGAAATTAATTAAATAACAAGTTGTAAAATATATTATTATATAATATTATGATTATCCTTGGACCATAAAATAATAAATCACAATTTTATAATAATTATAAATGTTAAAACTTAAAAGCACTTGGCTAACTACATTTTTTATAAGTGTTAATGTGATATAATTTAAATTAAAAAAATTTAAGCACCATAAAAATATACATGATATATCGTTTATGTATTTTTACAAAAGTTAATTATTTGGGTCAATCATTAACTAAATAAATCAATAAAAAAATTATAAAAGTTCCTTTCTTAGGGTGTTGGTACAAATATAAATAATACACAAGTATAATAACCAAAATGACGGTGTCTATTATTATTATATTTTATTTTTTATTTATCAAATCCTATTTATGCTATGTATGATAGTTGATAAATATAAAATTAAGCTTTAATTAGAAATAATTATTAAATTAAAAATCACTAATTTATATTAAGACAAAAATATTAATTTTAATAGTTTTATAGAGTTTACTTTTAACCTAATATTTCTGACTTCATACGTGTTTTGAATTAAAGTATAAAATATAGTTAGCTGTACAATGTACATAAATAATATACTATTTTTTTCTTGTTATTTATCTATTAAGATTATAGATTTATAGAATGTAGATTGCATTTATTTTTTTTAATAATGAATGGTTAGCTCAATGGGTTTATTATTATAATTTTTATTTGTTTAACATTCTTTGAATTAATTTTTTGTGTTTTGTTAGATTATTATGCATAGTATTTGTACATAAGACCTATTATATGTGTGTGTGTGTGTGTGTGTGTGTATATACATATTATATTTGATGGTTAGGCATACCTTTGTAATTTTTGCAATACATACATTATATGTATATATACACACAATGTATGTTAATAATGTGATGATTTACAATCTTAACACTACTATTATGTTCATTTGGTTTTATTATTATTTAATTGGCATCATTGATGTTTATGTTGAATGTATTACATTAAATCAAATTTAATAAACCATGCGAGATCACACTTCACTTCATTTTACCTATTAATTTGCCATATTTATTGACATGACAATCTATCAATTTTCCATCATAATATTATTTCTTTCTCTTGCTTTCAGGATACATTTTTCCACTTTTTTAATACGATAATATATTATATATTTATGTAGTCAATAGTTGTATTATTACTTACATTTTTGCAACCTTGTTTCTATAAATGTACATGTTAATCATATTCATGTATGCATGTATTACCTATCAACTGTGAAAAAGTAATTCAATTATTTTCTTTTCGTTAAATAAAAAGCAAAATGACACTCTTGTGAAATTTACTGTGAATAACAGATTTAAAGATATTTATAAGAATTTAGTTTCATGATATTATTAATTATAATATATTTTGTTTGGACCAAAATTTTTTTCTTTTTTCTACTTTTTTATTGATTCAAATACAATCATCAAAATTACAAAAAAAAAAATACATATTAATTTATAGTTATAAAAAATGCATAATAACAATACTGATGTACAATTACTGTGATATTTGTCGATAAGTAAAATTTTTACCTCTGATTGTTTAAAGTGTGGCCGCGCTAAGTGTATAAGACTGTCAACACCTTATTTCTTTTAAACATATAATCATATTAATTTTTATTTTTACCTTATTTTCACAGTACTGATTTTATTCATTTTACATTATGCTTATTATTTTTATAATTATTATTATTATTGAAAGGTATAAAAGTTAGTGAACTTGAAATGTAGTATTAATATATTGTCACTCCCGGGTTGACCATATTTTGTACTGAATTAACTCTTAACTTACATGTTTGTTTATATATTATATTTAGTCATATTATAGAATTATTATACTTAATACTCAATGTTGCTTTTATATATTATTGTTTATTTATTATCATTGATATTATTGTATTTCAATCAAATATTGTCATCTGCGTAATTTGGTTTTGTGGTATTAACCTATTGGAACAAAAAAAATATATACATATATATAATATGCACTAAAATTTTATATTATATTTAAATTACCTTATGTACAATAATACTTAATTGTGTTTGTCCTTATTATCCTGTAAAACTAAAATTTCCTTTTATATCTGTTTACCTAACCTAACCAAACTACATATTTTTGTATCCTTACTGTATCTCATTAAATATCTTTATTATTGCAAATATTAACTATCTATTTAGAGAAGAATATGGTATTGTAATAACAATTCTACATACCCAATAAATAAATATATATATATATTAAAATAATGTATAACACTGTATGTAGTTTAGTCTAAAATTAAAGTAAAAGCACTTATGATAAAATTGAATAATTTGGCCTTAATTGATAATTGTATGACAACTTTTAAGTATAAATAATAATGAAATAATAAAATATAATATTATAACATATATTATAGTATTTTTCTCCCCTCGTACCATATTTTAAAATATTATAATATTGTCAAAATTAATTCTTGTTCAATCAAAGATAGAAATTTATTTTAAATTTGTGATTAAGCTTAGTTTAAAATAAAATTACCTTAGTACCAAACCTAACCTATTAAAAAATATGAGGACAGTAAATGTTTATAGCATCTTAAGACATACGCTTTTATTACTTCTGGTTATCGTAGATAACATTTTCACATGAAATTAACAATTTCATATTATAAAATCAACGCATATTATAATATTGTATATAATTTTAAAAAAAAAATATTAAATTATGATTATTATTAAAATAAAAATGTATAAACTGTATTTAGATATTTAGATATAATAAATATTATGAATATTTTAACCAAGTTCTCTTACTAATTAATATTATAATTTATTATGTAAAATTATGCTGATACCTATTCATTTGTTTATTTTTTATGAATTCTTTAAAAAAAAAAAAGACTTTATTCTGTGAATAATTATGAATCTGAGTTGTCTTCAATGAGCTTTTCATGAACGGCACCTAAAGCCTGTAATTTAAAAACAATATTTTAATAGAATATTTTGAATATAATATGACTTATACATTGCATGCTTCAATTACTTAAGAACTAAATTCAAATGTTTGTGAAACTATGATGAGTATCATAATTCATAAGCATGCCCAGGAATTTGGTATGGGGGTGTTGTGCCATGAAAAAAATTAAGCCACTTTCCCTTAAATGAGCCTTACCTAACCTAACAATTCCCTCTCAAAAAAGAAAGAATACATTTAATATTGCAAAATATCAATTCATAGAAACTCATATTGGTTATAAATAAAACATTTTTATATTTTTCAACAAATAGATAATTATTAAAAAACTAACTATAATATATATATATCTTTTTATAATAAAGTATATATTTAGTACCAACTTCTTTTATCATCAATGTTATACAGCTGTGGTAGAATTTATCCTTTGGAACGGCAGCTAGTGATAAGTAATTTCACATTTAGTAGTTACTAGTTGATTTATATTAATTTACTCATTTATTTAAATGCATAAAATATTTATATGATTTTTTTTCTATTTCTTACAAAATTTGCCGCCCTAGGACCGGGCCTCACGGGCCTAGGCGTAAATCTGGACCTGGTTACCTAAATTTATTCATACCTTATTCTCGTGGATTAGCATTTGTATTATTTTTAGCTTAAACATAAACAAATTTTTCGAATGAATTAAAATCCTACAAGAAGCCATGGACCACGAGATATGCCACGGTAACACTTGACACACCGTGTGCGCACGCCTATGATGGGCATGAGTAAATATCTAGGAATGGTCGCTATTCAATATAGACTTACTCATTTGGTTGAAGGCTAGATTAAATTATTTTACCCAGATGAAAAACAAAAACTATTTAATATCTGCTATGGCATGGAAAACAAAATTCAAAAAGTTTAAAAACAATATTTTTATTTATTAAATAAAGTATTAAACAGAATTTTATAGGCTACCACCTACTTATACAGATTTTGATAAATTTTATAAAAATGTTGTGCAATCCTAGACAATATTTTTGCCACCTACAGTTATGCGGTACAGGGAAAATTCTTATGTCCATATATAGGGCCTATAGGACTTCATTTCTGGCTGAAAAACCTCTGCTCAGAAGCGTTTTTCATTTAGAATCATTTATCAACTTACCTTAAAATATTTTACAGTCTTAACTTTCAATTCTAATGTAGCGTCCTCATCGCATAATATAATTGTTTTTGAATGTTGTTGAAACGCCGAAACGGTCCACATGTGATTGACTCCTTCCTCGATAGCTTTGTGTAAAGCGAACGCCTTGTGTGATCCCGTGATCAATATCATGACCTGTAGTAAGTAAAATATTTTGATTAATTAGACTAAATGTATAATGTATGTATTGAATACATCGACGAATGTTTAACTCTTACAAAAATAGGTAATCTCTTACGGGTCAAGTCTATTAATAGTTAACTCATATACAAACTTTTATTAAAAAGAAAGTTTGAACAATATCAGTTTTATAATTATGATATGATACATTATTACTAGTATATATTCAAAAACCAAATCGGTGTTATAAACACGCTGTTTTTTGATCATTTTTTGCAGTTGATACATTTTTAATTGAAAGTTAAGAATTTTTTCTATTTTGGCTAGATACACATAAAGTCCTTAGATATTAGTAATTACTAATGAGTCATTCCAAATTGTATCGTCAAGAAAAAGATTAATATAGAATATTAAACCATTTTTTAATTTCAAGTAAAAAAGTTTATTTGTATAAACTAACATTTAGTTAACATTTAGCCTATAGATACGGCTAAATTACATGGTGCTTTAAAATTTATGTTACAGACATTTTATCTTGTAAATATTCAAAACAAAGAAAAATATTTAATACGAAAGTTTTTAACATCTTAATTAAAGGAATAATCGTCTTCATTTATTTATAGAAAAGAAGACGCCACACCTGCATATTGTGTTGTTAAAGCCTTACAAACGTTCACATTTTCATTTTCTTTGTTATTTTTAAAATTAGAATGAATTTATACCGATTATAGAATTTAAAGGTAAAATTATTATTTATCTAAGGCATTTTAGGGGCTTCTATTTATATTTTAAGACCAAGTACGAATCAAATTATTAATAGGTATTTTAACAGTACGTTTTAAAATGATCACAACTTGCTTAAAAATTAAAATATCAATGGGTACAACCTCTGGATGCCATGCTAGAATTTAAATAATAATCTTAAATCTGTATAATAATTCAATTCACTTTACTTTGAAAAATAACAGTTAAGTGGATTATTAGGTTTGTATGTATAATTTTCCATATTGTACGTTTGTAAGATGGCGACAACACACGCAAATTAACTATAATTATATATTAAAAATATATTTATCTACGAGTAGCAGTTATAGATACTTACCGTTTCGGCTTTCATAACCGTTCCTACGCCAACCGTCAGTGCCCGTTTGGGAACTTTATCAATATCGTTGTCGAAAAATCTGGCATTTGCCTCCAAAGTCTCTCGGGCCAAAGTTTTCACTCGAGTCTTAGATACCAATGACGAACCAGGCTCGTTGAAAGCTATATGACCATCCGGACCGATGCCTTTTAAAAAAGTACGAAATCCGAACCGAATAAAACAACAACAATTTTACTATAGATAATATTATCAAGAACTAGAAAAATAAATTAATATTATATGTTATATATGTATAATTATATTGATTCAATGGTGCGACAAAGGCATTACTTTTTTTAAGCCTACCTAATGCTAGTGTTTTACATTTCTACAGTTTATAGGTGGTGGCTTCTAGTGAAACATTAGAAATGGATAAAATATAGTATTGTCTAATAATATTTCATGCAAAAATCATATTCTTTGTGGCAGGTATTTATATATTTATACAATTACCTACATCATAATATTATACATAATTCCATAATGATATATTATCTATACCAGTAGTTTTAACCGGTGTGTCGCGATAAGTCTTCTTTTTAAAATAAAAATTAAGTTTAATAGATGAAATAAATGTCATATAAATGAAAATAAAGTTTATATAATTATAATTTATATTCCATAATATCATGTATAATATATCATATCAGTGAAATTACAATATAAGTTGTAATGACGTAGATTTTTTTTTTATGTCTAGTGAGTGTATTAGAATGAAAGCTTTGACTTTTTTTCAAGTTAAATCATTATTATTATATTTTCACAATTCATGTATCATACCATTTAATTTAAACAAAACTTACATTGTACCTATATATTACATTTTCTTTATGTTATTAGATGTTACGATTATTATTATTTATTATCTTCTTTTTTAAAGGGCTTGCCCCGTAAAAATTGTTATAAATAAATAAATAAATATATAAGTTAGTACTGCAACGAAACATTAAGCAAATTTAGCTTTTTTTGTTTATCTAGAAGGCTACAAAGCAAACATGGATCGCGGGTCTAAAATGGTTGAAAACCTAGCTGATCTATACCAACGTTTCTCAACCTTTTTAGTTTCACGAACCCCTTCCCTATCTGTATTGAGTATAAATTTATATCATATCGTTAGGAAAGCCAAATTTTGAACAAAAGGTTCATTTTGTAAATTGGTGTTTTATTATTTTTGACCACCGTGACTCCCAGGACCCCAGGTTGAGAAACGCTGATCTATACTATATAGATAAAATTAATTTATCACATGTTCAAACCACTATTGAGTATAGTATTATACTCTAATATACTTAGATAAATACCTCCAATAAATAAGTGAACCCCGCCAGCCTCTTCTATCAGCCGTTCGTAATTCATGCACTCAGCCTGCAAGTCTACGGCGTTGCCATCCAGGATATGTGCGTTATTTGGATCTATATCGACGTGTGTGAAAAAATTTGTCATCATATAATAATGATAGCTCTCCACATGATCTCTTGGTATTCCTGTACATATACATTACGTCCTTGCAAACATTATAATATAGGAATTAGGTAGTCAAATATTTGAGTAGGGAAGCTAAGAAGGCCAATCCCACTTTTTATGTTTAAAATGATTTTAATGTTTATTAAAATATTTATATTTATTTATATATTTTGTATGTATTGTAATATTTATAAATCGTATAGTTACTAGGTTCTTACCCACGTATTCATCCATATTAAAAGTCTTGACGTACTTGAACGAAATATCTCCGGCTTTATAATATTTGATTAAGTACTCGTACATACCCAATGGTGTTCCACCTACATTTAGACATACGTATTTATTTTTGATAATCTATACTATGACCGTTATAAAGAATCGAAATTGTATCGTAATAACTAATTAAGTATAATATATTATAGTATAGAGTATAGACTACAGAAACACTATAGCACTATACATATAGGTAAGACATACCGGTTGGTAAACCTAAAACAAAATATCTGTCGGGTCCTGGGTTGAAGTGTTTTATCCTCTTTGCCACATATTTGGCAGCCCATTCCGAAACTTTGTTTGCATTATCCATTATAATCAACCTCATCGTCTCTAGAAATGAAAGTCTTATAATAGTATAATATGATAAGTAATTTTTTTTATATTGAAATAAAAACTATAATTGCTAATATACCTATTATTATATGACATATTGTGGCTAGAACGCTAGGTCCTAACTCGGAACTCCTATAGGACCTAGGTATATAGTACCATATACAAGCATACCTAAAGCAACCCATAAATTTTTTATATTTTATAGCCTATAGGCACTTGACGCGCAACTATATATAGTATAACAGCTAGTATATAAACGGTAAAATGAATTAACCTAAAAGATGTATCATTTAGCTTAAAATTAGTCTAAACATTTTGAAAATGTTATCAAATAGGGGTATAAGTAGAGATATAAAATAATAATAAACGCACAACGGTGAAGAGTTTCAAGTTCCTAAAATTAAGATTTATTGAATTTTATTAAGCTAAAAATGTTGAACTAAAATAATGTTTAAAAAAAATGTCGCCATTGTAGTATTTTGGTCATTTAAAATTAATGGCTTATGACGTTTATGTGGAAGTTTGTCGGTACTTACCAATTCAATTTTTTAGCTTTTTAAAATTAGATCTAAACATTAATATTTTTATATGCTTTCCAATTATTTTAAAAAATACTGGGATTTTTTTATCCCCCTTTCCATAAGTACTTACTAAATCGAATTCCCTGCCAGAAACGGCGTGTGTATAAAGTCAAAGATTAAAGCATTTTTTCCCATTCCTAAATATGACGTCAGATACACAAAAAAAACATAATATTATAAAATCGCTAAGAGCTTTCATCGTTCTGTTCAGAATCTATATTAATAAATTAATAATGTATTTTTAATTTCACAGATATAATATTAGTAATAATAAATATACATATAATAATAATAAAAATGACCTTTATACACGCAATATTTTGAGGAGTTATCTTGTTTGTTCACATTATAATATGTAAAATACCACCTAACATGAACAAAATAGGTGGTACTTGTTATGATATATTTTAATGCAGTATAAAATTCATATAATATTATTGCCAATAATTTATTGGTTTTCTTTTCGAATGTCGTATCTTAAGAAAAGTAGTAACTATTGTGTAGTGAAACGTTTACAGTTTTTAAAAATCGATAATATTATAATACCTATATTATTATTTATTATATTATATTTAGGGACGATACCTGTTTGCGTATACATTTAACCTTTTTTGCGACGCAGTTGGCGTACAAATATACAACTCGATTGCGCACACAAATTTTTAATACCTGCGATAAATAATCCAAAACATAGGACTCGTTTGCGTACATATATACTATAGCAAAAGTTTACTAAAACCCTTAACAAAAATAATGTTTAAGATCACCTGATTTTAAAACACGGAACTCACTACACTTATAGTTTTCAATATTAAAACAACGTTTTCCTCTGCGCGTTTCAAAAACATTTGATAATTGATATTTGAAATTTGAATGTCCATGGTACTACACGAAATAAAATGACTCGTATCTCGATAGCATCACACGTTCGACTATAAATAATAAGCATATAGTAACATCCAGCGGACGTCAATAACGCACCCATTTATTTAAAATCACATTATCGTTTAGAACCGCACACTAGTTAATCAATTACGTGTATCTTATCGAAATTTGCTCTACAAGTAACAATATAAGTCTAATTTAATAGCTGTACGCAAACGAGTCGTCATTTTTCAGATCAAAATTAGTATTAACCGAGTTTTCACGTTTTTCGATGTACGCAAACGAGTTGTCAGTTTACAGGTAAAAAATTGTGTACTGTGCGCAAATGAGTATCACCGATATTTAGCTACGGGTAATGGGTATGTATTGTCCACTAATCCGTCATCTCAAATATGTATTAGTGAATTATAGGTACCACTAATACAATCATTATATAAAGGTACAATAAAAATATACTATACATAATACATTATACCCAAATCCATACGATTTTTTTTTATATGACTGTATGATTGTATGAAGTACCTACATTGGCTGAATTATCAGCTATTGCGTTTAAACAAACGTGCATTTATTATCTTTCACTATTAATATTACATAATGTACATTAACACTCGACAAAGGTTAACATACTTAGATAGTAGGTGGGTACCTACTTCGAAAAGTTTTGTCGATTGTGTTATACTACTATCGTTTTTATTAGACATTTATCTACCTATGCATAATAATATATTATACTATTGTATAATTGGTGTAATGGTGTTAAGTAAAATTCATACACGCCATAGTGCCATACGTAGATTATTAAAATCTAGCCGTCAACCGTCAGAATAAAATTCAACTAAAACGCTAAGAGTTAGTAATTTATTTCTAACCCAAGTTGAGTCGTCTCGAATCGAGTTCAGCTGTTCTCGGCTGCAATACGTCACATATTATTTATATAACAAAAGGTTAACCCTATAGTATATTATGAACTGATACAACGCCAATGGTATATATATATAATAACTATTCAATAAAAACGTTGTGACATACTTGTATACATACCCGTAAAATTCAAATACTCAATATTCATATTACCTACATTATGTATAGCTGCGGACTTGCGGTATAGTTATGCGCACACAATGTATACAGTAATAATTGTACATTTGTATCATTGGCTGAATAGTAAATAACGTATTATAAAATAACATTATATAATAATTATATTATAGTACCTAAAATGTGCAGAATGCACATACTGACACGCTCAAGTCAATAAGTTATATTGTCGGGAAAAACTTACCGCCGATAGACTATAATACTCGCACGTCTTGTGGAACTGGCCTCGGACACAAACAAACACAGTCGACGGTCGGAACGAAACGCGATAAATAATATGTATTATTGTTATTATTATTGCGCGCCGGCGGAATACGACGAGAGCGAAAACCACAACAATATAGTATAGTACACTTCGGGCGTGCCGTTCATAATATACGCGTATACGCGACTGATTATTATATTATATATTATATTATTACTGCGTGTACGTACACACGCCGCGCGTGGTCGTTATAATATTATTATTGTTTTTGTTGTCGTCGTTGCGACTTGCAAGTGTGGTATATCGCGACATTGATTATGACAGTGTAACAATAATCATAGTCAATTAATGTAATTAAAAATTAAATCGCAATGATAATGTTATTTCACAGTACTATGTACGGTATATACACACTCTATTCGGAATAAATATTGTGTTATATTATTGCGCGTTACCTACAAAAATCGCAGTCTTTGTATAAACTGTTACGACGATGCAACAGCCGGACAACCGTGTCGCTGTTTGCAAGTTGCGACGATAAGTTCGTTTTCGTATTTCCTGGTTGTATATATATTAGATTACGGCTATATGTTATTTTTAGTTATTAATATTATTATTTTGATATTCTGTTATTTAGTATTTAGTTTAATCGTCGTTGTTCGCAGTTATCACATTTTTAGCTTACTCGTATTATACAGTAATTTTACATCGTACTGTACGATTCGTACGCTACTTAGTAATTAGTACTTAGTACTAGACGACCACAGTGATGTCAGTGATGATGACGACTCATAACGACGGCGACGGCGACTTAGTAGTTAGTCCGCGCGGTGAGTTTATAAAGGAGTTAGAAACGTGGAAGTCAACGGCGCCGGACCACCGGAAATTCGACTTTCCAGGGTTTGGCGGTGCGTGTGACTCGAACGGCGGTTATCGGAAACGGACGCGGCCGACGAGTTACCTGCAGAAGGATTCGCGGAGAGTACCTATCAGGACTGCGGCTCGCGTTGTGGCTTTGACTTTTTCGTCCTGTGGGATAATATTGCCGACTTAGTCTCACCACCGTCCACCAGTCACAGTTGCCGTATTGCCGGTTCCGTAACTACGACTTATAAGCTCTTCCCGTATTCTGGTCGCCGCCGCTTGTCACCAGAATCGTCATCTCCAATTTCGTCACGCATGACATCACGCACTAGCTCCAAAATCGCCATCAACCGTCGCTTCCGCGTGGCCGAGCTTTGTCTTCAGTAATGGTCGACGCATCACGCGCCCTAGCAAACGAGTGCGTGACACTTGTAGTTTACTCGCAGGACTGGTCATGAGAATGTTGCAGAGGTGACCAGTGGCCATTAACTCGCAATATATCGCACCGAAAACGATACTCATATCCTCCCCCCCGCGCCATTCCTTGTTTATTGTGTCGTCCTGACCGATGTTTTTTTATTGGTTTTTGTTATTTTTTCTTAAAGCTATACTAAATACTTTAGCAATTTGTTTTCTGATTTATATACCTATATTTTTTTTTTGTATATAATAAGCCACTTTGGTAACATTATTTTTACTCACTATTTTTTGGACTACAAACATATTCATTGTTTTTTTTGTTCATCATTCTAAAAGTCACTGGCAAATTTTTTTCTTAAAACATTTTGTTAATTTTGTACTAAATTTTGCGTCGCTGAGCCACCTTGATTTTTTTCCCATATATTTAATTATTTTGAAATTTGAAATGTATTTTTCTGCGTGAGTCAATTACATACTTTTTTTTATAAGTAAAAATTGTTAAAAAAATATTAAAATGTCTGATTATACAAAAAGTTTTTGTTTTTTTATTTTTATATTTTCAAGGATATAATACTGAAATTATTACTTAATTAATGAAATAATGACTAATAAAATCGTTAATATATAAAATGTATCTATACTTAACAGTCAACAGAAGATTCGCTTGTGTATAGAGTTACATAAACAATAAGTTCATGCCGTTTGTGTTCGATGTATAGAATACTAAATACGTATTAAATAATGTTTCAAGAAATACTTGAAACATCATATTGATTAAACGCAATGAATTGTAAATACAACACCCACGGATACAGCAATGATAGATATACCTATAAACTAGTCATAAGGATTGTAAATGTGTCATATCGTTAGGTATATGTGTTATATTGAACTTGCATGTCAAAATAAGCATAAATCATGGGATTAAAACACAACACAATTATTGAATTATGATAATTAACTAGTTATAAAAGGTAAGATATAAATTTCAAAGTATAGGTATTTTTATATCTTCTAATAATTGCGCTACTTAAAATAAATATACTTAATTGGTGCCTTGGTGACCATTTTTAAAATCCTATAACAGTTTTAATTTAAAGTCAGCACAGTATTGGATTTTTTTCCAACCACTTTATATCACTTTAAATTAAAAAAGAAAAGAAAACTAAAGGTCGTAGATCGTAGTACATGATGTACATGATATCATCTGACATAAAAATAAAAAGTGTGAATAAAACGCACAAATAAATATAATACATATAGTTATACAATTTGGCGATTATTAAAATAAATAGTTTATACAGACTAATTAAAAGTTGAGCTCTTTTTCTCTGTCGACGACCTAAGTTCATCAGCGAGTAGCTGATGAATAAGGACATGTTTTAGTCGGTTCAAACACAATGAAAAAAAAATTAATACCAATAAAAAATAAAATATATAAAACACTATGTTAAAATGAAATTGATCATAATAATGATACAATAAAGATTAAAAAAAAAAAAAAAAAGTAAGTACATAGTTTTATAATTAATTGTTGTAAATATTTTATATAAATATAAATATATAATACATCTATATGATTCAAATTTATAAATTTAAAAAAATATTTGTGCTGTATAATCTAATCGTTGGTCACCTTTTAGAATTCCTATACTATTAACAGATAATTAAACGGCAGCTATCAAAAAAAATATATATATATTTTTTTTTATATAAGGAAAATAAAGAAAAGAAAACCTTAAAACCGCAATACAGTTAATGACCTAAAATAAAAATGCTACATTGCTACTATAATGTCTCTACTCACTAGTATTAAAAACTTTGATCAGAGTACATTAATAGAGTTAATAATATTGATTATAAATAAAGTAGATTTATAAAATATATTATATTTGTTTTTTATCTAGAACTACATAAAGACTCCCTATTAATTCCTTTTCTTATAAGCAAGTATAGTTTAGAGGAGTTCCAAAGGAGCGGAAATTTAGAATTTGCCATTTGGTATGGAGAGTCTGGGGATTCCTGGAGGGAATTCCGTGGGAACTCCTTGGGATTCCTTGTGTTACTAGGGTTGTATTTGTATAGGTACAAGATACAACGGTTTTTAATGTTTTTATAAGTAAAAATACACCAAAAAAACATAAATTTTACTAAAAATGTATAATGTTATTTGAAACAGTTAAAAGATATAAAACAAACGATATTGATAAAAAAGTAAACTAGGTACAATTATATTTCAAATTCATTGATCTATATTATATTATATTATTATATATTGATATATATATAATACAACTGCATGATATTACAAATTCGATGTAGTTGAACGTCGTAACTTTCAATGTTCTAGGTAAACACTGCAATCCGTAATTCCATAATATATATAGACATAGTAGCACAAGCACAAATATTTGTGTTGTGATAATAGACAGTAGACGTATCGGTGACGTGTATATGTAGTGTATATTGATAAGGCGATAGTGTACTGATATCAAAGAGAAATGATTACGTTCATGTGTTGAAAATAATGAAAATTCGTTCTACAGTTATATTGTTTTTTATTAATTTTAATCGACCGATTTAAAGTTTGGTGGTGTTTGTTAATTAATAATTATCCCATTACTACACGTCAGTCGACCAACCATGTCTTTGACCGTGATCAAAGCTCCATGGAAAGATTATTATCTCATTAAAGAGCTACTGCTGGCTTTGATCGTCGTGCTCTTTACTGTCTGTAAGTGCTGATTTGCAGCACAAATCCTACAGGAGCTCAAGTCCAAACTCTCGGTGTTCAATAATTAATAATAATCTTTTTTTTCTTTTTCAGTATTATTTGTTTTATGGAAAAAAGGTCGCAAGACCAACCGAGACGTACTGATTGTGGGGTTGTGTGATTCGGGTAAGACTGCTCTGTTTTCACACTTGTTGTACAATAAGTCAATACAATCTTTCACGTCCCAAGTGGAAAACATGGGCGAGTTTCAAAGCAAGAAGGTATGTAGAAAATCAATATATCATATCACCAATAACAAAACTATTCAAGCATTTTTTTTTAGAACTTGTTACGCATAGTTGACATTCCGGGGCATGAAAGAGTATTCACAAAGTATTGGGATGCTTACAAAATGAACTGTAAAGGTGTCATGTTTGTTGTGGATTCAGAAACTGTTCAAACTGACCTATGTGATGTGGCCGAGTAAGTATGAAAAGTAATATGAAATATATGTATGAAATCATTAATAATAATTATTTTTTCAGGTTATTATACAGAATTTTAACTGATGCAACAATTCAGTCCAACAAAAGTAAAATCATAATACTATGTAACAAACAAGACAAAATGATGGCCAAGGGATCAGAAGTAATCAAGACCTTGCTCGAAAAAGAATTGTATGTATTTAATACTATTATATTCATAGTTACATGCTTATTATGTAATGTGTTTTAGGGATACATTGAGGTTAACAAAGTTAAATCAGTTGGAGAGTATCGACGGCAAAAAGAATAAGACCCTGTTGGGTAAAAAGAAGAAGAATTTTGAATTTTCGCACTGTCAGATGGCAGTAGAGTTTGCGGAAGTAATTACTTCATCCCCAGACGTAGTTATAGAACCAATTAAAGACTGGTTAGAAAATATTCAGTAAGGATATATTGTGCTACAAACTTACAACTATGTATTAATGTTTTCCATTTTTAAAATTGTTTTTGAACTTAACAAGCTAAAATAACTTTTTAGTTATATATACTGTTTTTTTTTCTATAATCTTTATACATACTTATGATTTTATTTTTATTGTTAATTCAAGAGATAAAAAAAGACTTCTTACTTGCATAGGCAAATCTATAATTATTTCTGAAATTTTATTTGTTGTAAGTTGTCTTCATGTATAATACAGTATTTTATATTTTATTTTTGATCAAGTATATGTATTTATTTGTAATTTAGTTGTATAAATCTTTTATGGTTGTTTCAGTCTGTATTTAGAGTAATTATTTAACTCTAGACTTTTAATTTTGTAATTGATGATGTATAAAAATTATATATAAAATGTATGAATCTCAATAATATCATAGAGTACAACATCTGTGGCTATGGCCATGTGGCATTGTAACAATACTATTTTTATTAATATTGCAAACAATGTTGGAATTTATTACACTGTTGGGCATAACATGTTTAGTTGAATATAATTAGTTAGGTAAAAATTAAAATGTTAAGTCATGAATACAATTTATTTACTTTGATAGATGATAAATTGCACTAAAGTTATGGGTAAATTAAGAATTTTTATTTATTATTTATGTTTAATTTATTATCTGTTTGGTATAGGACATCTTAAAAGTATCAATTAGATTGCAATGATGCGCAAATCACCAAACTTATAATTGGTTTAATAAACCTATTGGTATGAATTAAAATAAACATTTTTGACAGTTAAAATTCATTATTGGCCCAATAGTAATATTTTATTATGTTTAATAAAACACAATAAATTGATAGAAAAAAAAAAATTTAAAAGAGTAGTGTCATTTTGGGTTTTGAAAAGAAGAGGAAACAGTTTTACCTTTTTAAATGAGACTAGTGAATTAAAAACCATGTTTATCTCGCACAATCCTATTTACCTTTAGCTTAGTCAAATTTTCATAATATATCATTTTATATTATATGGACATATTATATTTTGTTCATTTTTTTTTTTTTTTTTATAAAAATGACAGTAGCTAATTGAATACCTATAGACTATTATATACCTACTAGAAAAGGAAGCCCATCGACTAAATCATACTTGCACAGAAAAAAAAAATATTAAATTAATTAGTAAAATTAAATTACAATGAGTACTTACCTATATTTGTAAACAAATAAAAGTACATAATAAGTATTATCATATGAAAATAGGCGAGAACTGGATATCCCTAGTTCTCATGTGACCAAACATGTCAATAGTTTGTTTAAGTTAATTTAAAAACTTTATCTGTCTCCACAGCTATAACAAATAAATTGTTAAGTCGTTTATTATCCATAGACTCACTATAGAGTTATTTTAAAATTAATTATGGACCATTGTTATTAATATACCAATATATTTTTAGCATTAATATTTTTTTAAATTTTAAATTAAACATTATGTAAAGACAAAGTTTTCACTATAGTTTTTGCGGTGGACAATATGAACCATTTTGTAACTTCAAAAATAATAAAAACATTGTTTTATCTGAATCTAGGACAAAATATCCAAATGTGTCCGTTTTTCCCAAAATAAGTGCATTACACTTTACTAGATAATAAAATTAGCTCAAATACTCATAATATAAGCATTTTGACAAAAAAAATAAAATTCTATAAATAAAAAAATGTATAATATAATAGAAAAGGATCTAGGAACTAATCCGTTTTCTATATAAATCCATATTATCCCAATCCACCCCTGAGGCCTGAGTTGAGCTTTTAATTGTTATTAGTTATTAGCTTACTTGTTGATATGTATATAGGTATATATCTTAGGAGTCAGGAGCGTATTTATAAATGTCTTATGGGGGGGATGCGACATGAAAATGCTGCAGACAAAACTAAAGTCGCACAGCGTCAATTGGGTACCATAATTGGACCACCAACGAAAAAGAAAAGAAAAGATTTATTAAAACATATTTATCTCGAAATTTGTGAAGAATACAATGATTGAATGATGGCACTAGGGACATTCCAAATTTTTTAAATGCTATAGCTAATTTTCTTCGACAATAAGATACAATTTTCTATTTTTTAAAACATATACTAAATTTTTAGTTATTATTTGAGTATACTGTGAGTATATAGTATATATTATATTTTATATAATATAATATATAAAAAAATTATTTTACATTTTATTTCATATTATTTGACTAATGTGTATGCAGTATATTTTGTGATATTATTACTATTAACGTTTAAATGTATGTACAGTGTTGGGTAGTAACGTAGCGCAAATTACAAATTATTGTAACGCAATCACTTTTTCAGTAACGCAGCAGTAATTTCATTACATTTTACTTACAGTAACGTAATTGTAACGCAATTACTTTTTAAAAGTAATTTCTATGAAGTAACGCAATAATGCGTTATTTTCCACATTACTTATTAAAATTTAAAATAATAATTTTGAATGTAGTAGAAAAATAAGATAATAAAATATTCTAGAAAAATTAAAAGTAGAATTAAGTAGAATTCATAATTATTAAAGAATTAAGGGGTCGTAAAATACCGAAATGTGCATTTGTATTATTGTTTTATTTAAGTACTATCTAGTGGCTAGTGACTAGTACCTACCTACTTATTTTAATATAGTATGGGACTATGGGAGTTCATTTAAAAAAATTGTTATTGAGATACCTATTTATTTAAGCGATGCAAATTACTCAATTACATGAAATAAAATATAATTATTACATAAGTATTTTATTATTTTACTATTTTTATGCTGGCAGCCAATGTTTTGTTACCTAAAGGTTTTAATTTTGATTAAATTTTATTAATTTCCTCAAATTTGTTTAAATATTTTTGGTTCCTTGTTCCTTCATAAAAAATCAGTTGTTAAGTTAATTTATATATTTTTATTTATTAATCAAACAAATGGACTGATATTTTTGAATTTTAAGATAAAAAAAAAAGTAACGTTATTTGTAACGCACTACCACGCACTACTTTATTTATGAAAAAGTAACGTAACGTGATAAAAATAATTTTAGGTAACCCAAATGTAATAAAAATAAAAATATGTGAAGTAACGAGTAACGTAATTCCATTACTTTTTAAAAGTAATTTACCCAACACTGTGTATGTACCTATCATAATATAATATATTTATTAGAAATTAAAGTGTAATTCACTTATTTTTGGAAAAACGGATACATTTGGATATTTTGTCTTTGGATATTTTGATCGATTACCATCATTCCTCCGCTTATTGTTCTGAAATAATGTTTGTTTTTCTTTCATAAATTGTAATTGCTTGTAGCTTAAGTGAAAATTGCAATAAAAAGTATAATATTATTAATATTTAATATTTACCTATACAGTGGTTGAATCGGGGGTGTACGTGGGGGTACTGAGTACGCCTTTTTTTATTTTTTTTTTAGCATACCCCTTCTATTTATTTGAAACGGAACGATGAAAATGCAACATTTGCTGTAGTGAATTTTTCAATCATCATTTTTTTCTGATGCAAAATATACCTATAACCTATAACCATAATATTTGTATATTTGCATATTTGTATTAAAAAAAAATTAGTTCATAACAATGGGTAATTAATATAATTAATCGTTAGGCTGCGGTGACCACACCTATAGACCTTTTTTCTATGCTACCACTGCGATTCTAGATATTGTGAACGTGAATATTTTTCACTTTTATTATTATATGTAAAAGAAGATGTCAAATGTATGAGTGTTTTTTCAACAAATTTCACACTAATTCACTTTTAACATCGTTTGGTCACAGTTGAGTTAATTGCTCATATTTTATAGGAAATCTATAAAAAAAAAAAATATATATATATTCATAACTAGGTGTTTATACATAATACACTTAACTAAATGAACGTGGATATATGTATTACTAAAAAATATCTCGTATAATAGACAATTATTATAGGTTACAGTTACAATTTTACAAATACTACCAAAAAGAAAAAAAAATTACGTTTTCAGTCACTGAAACTGTGCCATATGCGCTCGCTAGATCCGACGTACTCGTGACTTGTCATTTTTACGGAACGTAACCCGCCGTGGCTCTGCGCATATTATGTCGACATTCGACAATCACGACAACGTCGACAACGCACAGGGAAACGGGATTTTACGAATATACATTTACTTTCTGTTTGGGAATAGTATATACTATATTGTGTGGCAAGGGCGGGAAGTGAGCCACACATACTATTTTTTGTCGCGCCCCTGTTTTCATGGAAAAGGTTATGCAGCTATGCAGGTAACGCACTTATCTAGGAACAGTGCAAATTAAATATTTAACTGTTTAAATGTTAAAATATTGTATAAATATAATATATGTATATAAAACATATATAACATATATGTATAATATATATTAATATAATATATATATATATATGTATAATATAATTTTAATGTTTAAATATTTAAATGTTTATGCGTCACGCAAGGAGGTTATACTATGAATATATTAAGATGTAACCAAAAGTTTATGTTTTATAAAGACCGTGGTATACATTTTAGTTTCTGGTTGTGCAGGGGATAGTGGGATACGTGCCTGGCACTTTTGGGTATTTCTTTTTTTCCGCCCGGCACTTTGAGGATTCCCTCTTTTTCGCCCGATGGACGGAAAAAGGTTGCTTTCTAGCGCTTCAACCGTGGTCGAAAACCAAAATGTCGGTGCAGACGTGACAAAAACATAGTTGAACACTTGCGAATAACGTATTCCTACGAATGACTGTTTATTGCATAACACGGAAACAGTAAAAATAAAATACGCATTAACGCAAATATTTAATACAGATGTGACGATCAGTGTTGTAATAACGCAAAAATGAAATAAATTAAAAAAAATTAAAAATTAAAGATAAATACAAGGGACACAAGCCTTGAATAAATATCGGATCTGTGGAACCCTTTCCCTACACTTATAAGTGCTGGAGATTATATTTACCTATCAGATGTAAATATTAAAATTATTTAGATTTACGCTATTATCTTCCTCCTGATGATCGGAGGGCTCTCGAGATCGTGATTCGAAAATATGATCAAATACACCGTAGTAATAAAACGTATAAAAGCAGAATAAGACATATTAGTGCAAATAAAATGATGCTCATGCACCTTACCTTATTTGCTGTTGAAAGTTGAATTCGTTAACCTGTATAGTTGTCTTAATAAAATTAGAAAGTGTTAATCACACGGATCCTAGTAAAAAACAACACTGAAGTATTTCGTTGAAATGAAAATGGTCCAGTTATTCGTTTATTTTAGTATTTTTCAGATTTGATTTATGAATATGAATAACCTTTTTTCATATACTACTTATATTTACTTAACTTAGGTTATTTTTACATTTATTTTTTTTATATACATATAATGCAATAATGCATAAATAACATTTATTATTTGGACTTATATTAGGTAACTTAAGAATTAGGTTATTTTCACATTTTTTTTTTTATATAATGCATTAATGCATAATAATTTGTTGTTTTAACTTATACTAACTTAAATTGGATAATTTTTTAATTTTTTTTTTTTATATAATGCATTAATGCATAACAATTTGTTTTTTGAACTTATAATAACTTAAGAATTAGGTATTTTTAAATTTTTCTTTTTTGTTGCTATGATGCATAACATTTGTTGTTTTAACTTATATTAACTTAAGAATTAGGTCATTTTTACATTTTTTTTTATGCAAACTTATACTAACTTAAATTAAGTAATTTTTACATTATTTTTTTTTTATATATTGCATAAACATTTATTATTTGAACTTATATTAAGTTAAGAATTATTTAATTTTAACATTATTTTTTTTTTTTGATGCTATTATGCATAAGCATTTGTTGTTTTAACTTATATTAACTTAAGTATTAAGTTATTTTTACATTTTTTTTTTTTTTGATGCATTAATCCATAAGCATTTGATGTTTTAGTTTCTATTAAGTTAAATTATGTAATTTTTACATTATTTTTTTTTATATAATGCATTAGTGCATAAACATTTGTTTTTTGAAATTATATTAACTTAAGAATTATTTAATTTTAACATTATTTTTTTTTTTGATGCTATGATGCATAAGCATTTGTTGTTTTAACTTATATTAACTTAAGTATTAGGTTATTTTTACATTATTATTTTTTTTATGCATTAATCCATAAGCATTTTATGTTTTAGTTTCTATTTACTTAAATTATGTAATTTTTACATTATTTTTTTTTTATATAATGCATTAATGCACAATCATTTCTTTTTTTAACTTATACTAACTTAAATTAGATTATTTTTTACTTTTTTTTTTTTTTTTGAAATTAATAGTTATGCAAATAATCATCAACTTTTTTTATATGTTAGGTTATTATATGTATATATATACTTTCGTATGGCTTATATTAACTTCATTGTTGATAGCTTAAAATGCTTAAATGGGGATTATTGGTTTTTATTGACGGTTATCTGCGTGCGACAACTTTATCGTTATTTATTTAATAAAATGAGAAAATATACAATTATAATCAATTATGATATGTGAGCATAATATCATTACAGTGTTCGCGCAAACGCAACAAATCAACCACTCACGAACTGTCCGAACGGTGTCAGACTTATATTATAGGCCATGGAACAAGGCCAATGTCGAATTTTGTTTGTGCATATATCAGAGCTTGAGCTAAGGAAATGTTAGAGCTGCGAATAGGTATGAATATAGATATGAATAAAATCACTATTTAATAATACGAGTACAAGAAATGTAATGTGCAGACAACATATTATGTTAAAGATAAAAAAATATAGGTACCAGATGCCTTCCCTAATCGCGCAAGTCTGCCCGGGGTGGGTCTTGCTACGACGGAGGACAGACAGTGAATGTGAATGCTGGTCCTTTTGCCGGGTCGTTTCATTAGCGATTACATAAGATCGGTATCGTGTTCTGTGACAGATAAGAAGAAACCGTAGAAACCCCAATGGTGCAATCGCCGATAAACGCACAATTTAAATAAAAGTTATTAAAAGAATAAAATAATTATAATAATAATAAGATTAGGAATAAGAATAATAAAAAGGAAAAGAAGAATCTAGAACCTTATCCGTGCATCCCCCCTTGCCCATACACCTAACGGAAAAATCCCTTCTCTCGGAAAAAAAATTAAAAGTTAAAATATTAAACAGTTATTTATTCTGTACAACTTTTCACGAGATTTTAAGACTTTTCCAGAGTTTTTTCCAACTCGTTCTTTTTGTATTCGCGTAGTTTGCGTCTTTTGAATGCCGTACGTAGGTATATACGATTTTTTGCTGTTTGCGTTCATAGCGGTTGGGATCGCGGAAACGAGTACGACCGCCGACGACAGTCCCCCGAACGTTTTTCTTCGTTCTTTATATTTTCGCACATAGGACCGCGGATGCTGTTCGATTTACCTACGTGATATTTACTCTATTGTTATTGCTTAAATGTATACGTGTATAATACACGTTTGATTCGAAGCCCATTTGTTGATGTACAATACTGGTTTTTTTTTTATTCAATAAATTGCATTATATATTTATATTATTTTTGTTGTTCTCGGTAGCTAAACTTTTACTTTATATTTATATCTTCAACCACGGGTCGTGCTGTATACCATAAAAGCGTTTCTCGACGACGTTTGTGTCGCACAATACTGTATTCATGTACATGGGTGTATTGGTGTATATATGTAATAATGCATGATAAGTTTTTTGTACGTATATTGATGAGTTATTACTTATTAATAACATGTTATATATCTTTATAAATCGTAATTTAAATTATAATGACATTGAATGATGTGTAATAAATAAATAAGTGTTTCTTTCAGTGCCGTGTCTAAAGGGGGGCAAAGGGGGCAATTGCCCCCGGCGTCATAATTTTTATATATTAAGAACGGCGTCAAATATTTTTAGTACCAATATCCTATTATTTGGAAAATTTATTTTGCCCCCGGCGTCTTTAACTCTTAATCCGGCGTTGGTTTCTTTATTTTAAAATATTTTTATTTAATAAATTTAATAATTTTTGGGGATTATGGGTGGCTGAAGGTGATGGGGGGTGGGGTTTGCTCCGCAGTCCGCACAGTAATGTGATATTGAATTTTGTGTGGAACGCTCGTTCATCCAACATCCACTGAGTCCCCTTTCTAATTTTTTTCCAAATCAAGCACTGCATCTTACTATACGGCTATACATAAACATTTGCACCATTTAGGAGAGAAGAGTTAAATGATGCATAGATCTCTTTACCATATGTGCCGATTAATGAGATGTTTGATATTGATCACGAATAAAAATTCAAATAAAATCGTGTATTATATTATATTATTATGTAATCAATAATCATAGAATATAATCAATATTATAGCATATAGGTATTAGCTATCCCTATGTACTTTGTTACGCATAAAAAATGTACCTATGTACATTTGATTGCCTAATGTTAACATTTAGCGTAACGCTAGAGGATAAATAATATTAAATTTGATTTTCTGATTTAATATTGTATAGATGACGTTTTCAACATAATCAACTATATATAACTCTATCGCATAGCGTTGTATTTTTTTGACCATTTAACAGCAGAATTTCAGCTTTTTTAAATTAAATTTGATTTCCTTTTTATGCTGGACCAAAAACCAATAACTTATAAAGTTTTAATAGCGTGAACTAAAAATAACGAAAAAGTTTTGTACTGTAATATACTACATCAACTATTCATTAAAACAATAATTTTTAATAATAACTATTAATTGGTAACACGGATAAAAAAAAACTTTATGTTTGTATTTTCAATTAATTAACAAATTTATTAACTCAATTTTTCATTAATTTATAGAATTAAAAATAGGTCTAAAAATTGCTCCGAGATGTACTTTTTAATTTAAACAAAATCAAGATAATTTGATAATTTCTATTTTCAAATTTATATATAATATATATGTATATGTATATAATATATATAGACAGATTTTTTTAATGAGTAATGAGTATATTATAAAACATTAATATTTAAAAATACTCATTACTCGCCCAAAAAATAAAATACTGTAAAAAATTGAAAAAAGAATACAGATAATATTCTAATTTTTAAATTTTATAATAGATCAATTCACTTTAATATTTAAGCTAAACACACAAAATTGGTTCTACTGAAAGAAAATTTGCTAAGTTCTACGCTTGTAAGATGGAGACCTCACATGTAGAGGGGGGAGGGTCTTCTTAATATAATTTTATTTTCTGAAAAAAAAACCGAGGAAGTGAGTAGGTATAGTTTGAGTTATATAGAGCTCAAATCCAATATAGTTAAATCTTTATTTTCAAAACTTATACTTCTACGTGGCTTTAATGCATATAACATGTATACACTCCTGTATGCATCTGATTTAAACTTAAAATAAAATGTATTTGGTAGATTATTTCTTCAAAGGATTCTATGAAAAATTTCAGAAATTATTTATTTTCATACATTTTATGAATTTTTAATCATTTTAGTAATTAATAAATGACAGATTAACTGGCCATGATTACAAGCTTAACAGTAATAATCTGTTGCACCGAACAAAATTAGAACAGTATTATACAGTATACACATTACAAAATTATATTTTCAAAATAATGTGGTATAATTTTAAGATATTTCTTATTTTATACCATTGATGTTAATACGTAAGGCAGTGTTGATTTAAAAGTTAATAAAAATAAATAATTTAATATTGTGTGTATATATTTATGTAATTTAATTTAAATATAATATAATTAAATAATAATATAATATTTAAAATATAATTTTTTTTTAAAACCAAAATTTAAATCAACCTATCGTTATACTCTAATAGTAATTATAAATTATTTACTTAGTGATAAAGGATAACAGATTGTGATTGTCTCTGCTCAGAACTGTTAATTATTTCAGAATGATTTCATATCATTATATTCAAATTTAACACATCCATTACAGTGATTACTCAATACCTTATATAGGGGAGAGCGGTACTCACTTGTCCACCTTTTAGATTCTGAACGGCGGAGTATCGATTTTACAATGATGTGTTTTTTTTTGTGTCTGCCATCACGTTTTGGAGTAGTAATAGAGTTTTGATTTTTGAATTCAGCCCCGTTTTGGAAATCTAATTGGTACCTTGAGAGGGGTCAAAAGTATAACATTTCCAGTAGTTTTCAAAAGCGTCAGTAACTCAGGAAAAACGGAAATTTTTACGCATAACCAGTTTTTGACAAAATCGATTAATTTTTTTATTTTGCTGTTACTTAAAAATGAATCAATGTAAATACTTGAATTTTTCACCAAATATTTATATTAGTGTTATCTATTTACTATTAAATCTTCAAATGATTTTTTGGCTGTTTATACACAATTGAAATTTTCGATTTTTCTAAGTTTTTTATTTTGGAATGCATTCAAATTGTATGCCAAAAAAAATCGTTAAAATTTAATATATTGTTTATTATAATTTATGCTTATCATAGTAAAAAAAAAAAAAACCGTTAGTCACAATATTTGTTTATAAGCATTTAAAATTCAAATGTTTACAAAATATGTCAAAATCGCGAAAATTTGTAAAGTATTTTGAAGTTGTAAATTCATAAAATGTTTGTAATTTATACCTAAGGTAAAAATACCTAATACAAGATTCTCCATAAGCTTTTCTTCAAATAATTGTAAAAAAAAAACTCCCGCGTCAACATAAAAAATGTTTTATGAGCGTATGAAATTTAAATTTTTACGAAATCATGTAAAATAACGAAATATCCTATAACGATTTAAAATATTTTTTGTTATTCAAAAAGTATAAGTCGTAGAAACTTGGAACTTTCACCAGTAGTTAAAAAAAATAAATTACTTGTATATATAAAAAAAAAATAATATGTTATAATTTAAACATAGGTAATAATATAATATATTTTAGACTGACAAATCATCTCCGTTCAGAATCGTTTTTCATATATAATGATAATACCTGGAATTGCATTCATATTTAACACATCCATTATAGTGACTTACTCTCCACCGCTACTATACAGCAGTCAGCAGAGCAATACCCACTTGATCACTCTTTTATGTTCATTGATTTTTCTTTTCTTTTTCAACACGTTTACAAAGAATAATATCATATAATAATATGTTTTATTATAGTAATAAATTCAGACAATAAAAGAAACAAAATAAATAACTATCTACCTAAATTGTATACACACACTATTACATGGTACAACACACAGGATTACAAAATACTTTGTATATAATAATAATATATTATATAATATGTCTGTACGAACGTTTATTTATAATATAATTATTATAAATGTACATAATTACTGTACATTAATCGATGACACCATTTAGCTAATAAAAAGGAAAATTGTACAACGGTGATTTTAACTTTCCAATGAATTCCGTTCAAACAATTATTTTCCAGTTTAATTATTATTATTATTATTTTTTTTTGTACACAATATTATAACAATCTGTCTGAGAAATCGCTCGTTAAAATTTTACAATACAAAAAAATATATCGTAGGTATCTACATAAAATAATAATCATAGTAATAATAATAATAATAATAATAATAATAATAATCATAATAATAATAATAGTAATAATAATAATAATAATAATAATAATAATAATAATAAAAGTAAACCAGACTTTTGTAATACATCAAAACATAATATTATTTCGTATTCAAATATTATGATTTGATAATAATCATAATACTGTAGTTAAATATTATATAATGTATATAAATCAAATAAAAAGTATATCCATATATGTACATAAAAAAATAAAATAAAAACAAACGTTTGTCGCGGGAGTAGGTAGTTGAAAAAACGAAAAATAAGCTACAACAACTGCACTTGATGATCTCGAAGGCTCTGGGGGTAATGGGATCGTAAGACGGTGTCTGCAGAGAAGATAAATTGTGAAATTCATTTCAATACACTTACCCATACGGCCAGACATGTAATATATAATCTATTTACTATGATTATGCATACAGTATATTACACATAATATAAGTATTTTATTATTGTGTTTTAAGAACATATTTTGATTTTTTGATACACGAATATATATATATTTGTATATATACAGGGTCTTCCAAAATTACGTATGTAAAAGTGTCCGATTTCGAACGAATCAAAACTATGTACAAACTACGAATAGAAAAAAATCGTTACATTTACACACACAAAAAAAAATTAAAACACGATAAAAATAAAACATATAATAATAAAAACAGAGATCATAAAGCCGACGACGCCGACTATCCGTACTTATATGTACTAAAAACTATGTATGTTATATTATACCAAGCATGTCTCTTGTCCCAGTTCGAGAAAATAAAAAACAAAGTATTATAATATATTATAATATTACATGTTTATGCTGCCACTACTCGCTACTTATATATATACAAATATATAATATTATATATAATTTCGATAAATTAATTTACTATTCTGTCGTCGCACTCGATCCGTCATCGTACGACACATAATATAATAATATTATAAAGATATAACCTACTCACGAAATCACTATATGCACATAGGTAGGTAATTTTAGGTATATATAGGCGCGATACGCCTACACACGCGACATTATTATAGTACATTACATACTACGCGCGACAAGAGCACGCGCGTATGTGTATAAGTAATGAGACGTTATCACAAAAAATATCATATTTACACACACACACATACACATCACACCAGTAATACCGCTATAAGACGACGTTTTTTTTGTTGTTTTTCTTTATTTTTTTTTTCGGAATTTCACATATTTTTTCGATAAATTATACAATCGATATTATACTAAGTTATGTCTGTACAAAATAATTAACGTACCAATAAAATAATATAATACAGGTGCGAAAGAAATCCTACATTCGATATTTTTAAGTTATGTATAAAATAATACATAATATAAATAATAATTTATATTGTATACGCACTCGGCAGCGGTTAAATAATTACATCCGGTAAAATATACATAACATAAATAATATCATAAACGCGATGTAGGTAATTTTTTTTTTTATACATTTTTTCCTTGGCTTTTTTATTTAACTATAATAATATCATTTAATTAAAAAAAAATCATAATAATAATAAAAATGTATACACATTTTTGTACACGATATATTTAAAAAAAAATTCATAAAGATGAGGAGAGGTTTATTTTTGACTATTTCCATGTCTACTAACGCACTTTATATAGTTTAATATACAATATACAGGTACTGTCGGTAGTCGTGGGGTACTGGCCTTTTTCACCGATCGTCGTGGACGTGGCGTGGAGGAATTAATGTGGGTGTCGATCGGTATTGAATACAGTGGCGTTCTGCACCGATGCCCGAGTGGTAGCTGCGCAGTAGTGGACCGATAGCGATGGCTTTAACACGCGATTATGGCGTCGCACACAGCTTTCGTTGGTACAAATACAATACGCTGGGCTAGCGATAGCGAGGTATAGTGAGTCCGTCGCGTCGCCTAGTCCTCGTCGTGGCTGTCCCCGCCGAACGAAGGCGAGTTAGCCGGCGAGTACATCAAGTCCGGTGATATGGATCCATCGGGCGGATACCCAAAACTAGTGCCGGCAACGTCCGGCCCGGAACCGGAAGGACCGGCTCCCTCGCCCCTGTACCACAGCTGCCGCATCTCGTTTCGCCGTTGCCGCATCAGCGTCTTGTACTCGGATATCCGCATCTTTTTTCCGTCCACGATGCACGTCCGTTTCGGCCTGGGTCGATACCGATAGTCTGGGTGCTTTTCCATGTGCAACTTGGACAGCCTAGATTGTTCCTCATAGTACGGCTGCTTATCTGAGTTCGACATTGCCTTCCACCTGCCACCTATAGCGAGAGTCACAAATCACGCGATTATTAACAAATATACCTACGACGATAAGGAAAAAAATTGTTAAATCACACGAGAGGAGCGTTGTTTACTCACCTAATATTTTAGAAATGTTCGAATTGTGCATGTCGGGACAGGCTTTCAAGATTTTTCGCCTCTCGTCCTTGGCCCAAACCATGAATGCGTTCATCGGTCTCTTGATGTGCTCGCCATCTTTCTTTTGCTGTCGTATCATGCGACCTGCGATTACAAAAAATAAAAATAAATTAAACAATGTAAATGATCAATAATTATTTAATGGTATTGCAGCTATATATTGTAACTCGTACGATGTCATTGCGCAGATTATTATACAGATTTGTATAATGAATTTATTTAAATTCTTGACATTTTTTTATATTACTTAAGAAGGTTCCTGTAGTGATACGAGATTTTATTTTTCAACTGAGAACCCCCCTTTTTTACTGTAAATTATTAAGAGGATATTTTTTTGGAAAATTTTTATGTATTGACGTCAAAATGTAAGCGAATAGTTAGGTTAGGTTAGTTGCCCCAGCTTGCCCCCCTCCGGGCGCCTCCTTACTTACATATTATAAATGTTATTGGATTATTACCAAGTACTTTATGTTCCAAGCATATTATCATGAACCTATATTATCTTTAATAATTATACAAAGCTATATAATTCAAAAGTTTTTTTATTTTTTCGAATTTTGATATTGACTAGTCAAAATGTTCAGAAATATTATCCGTTAAATAATTTACAGTAGAATTCACTAGTCTCATTTGAAAAATAGAAGTTTGTATCTTCACTCCTTAAGTAGTTAAAAAAAATTCAAGGGTTTTTGTTAATTTTTATCTATATTTTTAAATTCCAAAAATCAGATTTTGAATAACTGCATTATTTACGAATAAAAATGGAGTGAGCATACTTGGTGAGTCATCTAGTATATTATATATAGAACTGTCATAATCTAGTTGTTTGTGATTTTACACTCACCTCTGTCACTAGTATCGTCAGCAAGTTTGAAATTTGGATCATTGGGTCCCCAAGCTGTGAAAAAAATATAAAATACATGTTAAATCCCGTACTATTATAAATCGTGACCATACAACATATTTAGTTGTTTATATATTTCTTACATAGTTCCATGTTTTCGGAATGATCGTCTCTGTGAAGCTGAGGTGGGCATAGTTGGAATCCTGAGTATGGTGACATCTTATCCTTATTGGGCGATAGGCTTATTTTGCCTCCTGAGATTCAAAAAAAAAAAACATTATATGACGACAACAATAATATAATTTTATCAATTTGGCTACGTGTGTAATTATTGGGTATAATAATAGCGTTGTTTAGTATTTTATTATATATTATATTTGTTTTAAATTTTAATTGAGTGCGAACTTTAGTCTCTATTTATATTCGTCTACATTATTTTTACATGAGGTTTTTTTTATATACCCATCTACCTCTTATATATTCAATTAGATCGCGATCTATGAACGGCTCAGATAAAGCGAACCGGTTCATAGTACGCTTTAAATAACACATTATTTTAATTCTGCCAATGCGATTATATTATAATGTTTTTATGAACACGTATATTTCATTACCAATGGTTTGGTACCAGGATTGAACTAGCGCCGTAATATGCAAACATTACAAATACGTGCACATTAATAATTATATTGTTTGGTCCGATATACAATAGCATAATATTATCAGCTGGAAATATATATATGTAAAATATACCTTATTTATTTGTGTTTACTCTATTTTTACGTGTCTTTGGCGTAATCAAATCCGCGTATAATGATTTAATTACAAAACCGTGTAATATTTTAACGGTTCGATATTTATCGATTGACCTCGGACGTGTATACTGCCGTCTGCCGATAACATATGCTTAAGTGACCAAATGCCGACGTTTGACCCAAAGGCAGCGCCAAAAGTCATTGGGCGACACCTTTTGTTCCATTACGCTTAACAATTCGTCAAAACAAATATAGCAACGCGAAAAAGTAAAATACGAATATGTTCTTATATATATATTATATAGTAATGTACCGGAATTTAGATGGCGAACGCGTTAATCGTTTTTTACACTATTATTGTTTAGTGATGTTTATGAAATACCGACGGGAAACAACCTTCGTGAGCTATAACATACGTATATATTAATATATATATATATATAGTGTCTAATCTAACAAAACGAATACAATTATAAATTATTATATTCTCGTTTTCAAATTATCAAACAACAGCAGGAGGTGCGCGCAGATAACTCGAGAGAATAATAATTATTGCATTGAACCGTGAGCGAAAAGGTATGTCGATAAAGCGAATAATAAGTCATTAACGGTTGCCCGGACTTCGAATAAACCAATTTCCAAGGCTTGCATGAAAATAATTTATACGGTTTGAATTTTTGCGACCACAATTTTCGTTAGCTCTTACAATTTATAGCACGTGTCGGTTTTGAAAAAAAATATGTCTATTCTAACGAATAGAAATTATATATTCACCAAAGGTATAGTATTATTACAATATAAAAATTATAACCAGACGCGGTAATTTATATTTTTTTTACGTTCCAATATGTTTCTCGACGATTTAACAGGTTTAAGGACAACATAAATACATTATATAATAAAATTTTATTGGTTGAAATTTTTAAAATTTACACTGGTCACTTGACAATGACCGATTGACGGAACTGTGCGTCCGCTTGTTATACGTAAATATAGGTTATAGTTGGGTACGTATGTATATAGTATGAGTTTGGACCACTTGTTTACTCAAAAACTAAAATTCAGTGGCGATCGATTCAACAGAAAAACTGCTCTTACCGGCGGACGAGTGGTGCTGCGGAGGAGGTTGTGGTATGCCAGCGTACGGCATGAATCCTCTGGGTACTGGTATGGGTGGTGGAAGGAGTTTCGGCGTAGCCGCGGCCGGTGGACTGACCAATCCCTGACCGGAACCAGACCGCCTGTTGGCCGTTCCTGGCGTGGTGGCTGGTGGCGAAGACGACGATGAGTTCCAGCTGGCACCACCCGAACTCCTTGGTGCAAACATATTGTTTGCCTGTTGTTGCAGTTGGTGTTGCAGTTGGTGTTGTTGTTGCTGCTGCTGGAGATGATGGTGTTGCTGCTGTTGCTGTTGCTGTTGCTGGTGGTGGTGCTGCTGTTGGAGATGTTGGAGGTGGTGTTGTGGTGTCGTCGATGACGGCGGATGCGGTTGCGGCGTGGGCGACTTGCGTTTGGTCAGGTTCAGCGGCGCATCTGGGTCAGCAGTCGTCGTTTGATGCTGCAGCTGTTGTTGCTGTTGCGTCTGGCCCGGCGGCGGTGTCTGCTGCTGTTCCTGTTGTAGTTGCATGGAACATTGGCTGGCCGACGACGTGGACGGCGGTCGGCCGTTGTTGGACCACACGGATGTTGGCATGACCTGATGTGAAAAGTTAACGAGTAAATAGCATATCAATTTTGTGTTATTATAAAATATTATGTAGATTATAAATTATGATAAAGCATATTATAATTCTTGAAATAATGAAAATGAATAATCCTAAATATGAGTTTTGGTCAATAAAATACATCTAGGGGAAAATTTGTATAATTAAGGTACTCACGTTGCAATTGGTGGATGCCGTCGTAGTGGAAGTCTGTTGCTGCTGTTGCTGTTGACTGGCCAGCGCCGCCGCGTTGGAACAGTGCGACAGGCCGCGCAGTTGGTCCAATAACGGCAGGAAGAACAGAGACTGAGGGTTCGGAAGGCTTGGTATCCCTTTTAGGTGGTTGAACTAATAAAACACGAAAAATTGTTGATAAAGATTATCATAAAAAACGAGGTTAGGTATTAGGTTAGGTTAGTATATATCAAAATACGAATTATGAGTATTTTCAAATGGTTACTAAATTTTTTTTACTGTTATAGAGATGACGAAATGTTTTTATTTTCATTTAAATAATAAAACAAACAATCAAAACTTTCAATTGGTAGAAAAAATTAAGACTAGTTGAAAATATTTATATGTGTCATACTTAATGAGGAAAAAAATTATTATCGATTTGACGAAAGTATGGAATAAATTTTTATTTCAAGTTTCTATTGTTGATGTTATATTATACAGTGTGTGAATGCATCACAAGTTATAATATCTAAAATATAAGTTGCTAATAATGATGTAATGACATAATATAGTTGCAGGATATAGTCACTCGCACTGGATGTACGCTGAAGTTAATTCACGATGAAATATTTAACGACGAATACAACGATTACAGACCAAATACTATTTACGCTATACACTAGAGTATTCTACTATTGCGTTTGATTAATGAACGTTTGTAGAAGATATTGCTGATGATACTAAGTAAAACGTATTCTGATATTCATATATTATTTAAACAATGTTATTTGCATGCAGCATACGTGTAACACATATCAGAGCCAATAGTATTAATTCTGCACACGACTGTCGTGGGACAGTGAGTTTTTTTATCGTGTCTCACTTACACACTCCCCCGCGTTACAGTTTTATTGTCCTATAAGACGGTAGACGTTTTTTTTTTCAGTTTAATCATCTGAATAGTTAAAAATCTTTTTCACTCTTCCGTCACCGTTTCCCCCGATCTGCATAGTATATTATATTATTCACATGTACATCCTGCAAACCAACCTAACGCGTCTATTCTAATTTCTGGCAAAAACTGTCTCGGTGAGGTGTATGATTCCGGAATACACACATCGCATGTGCTAATTTATTTATTAATATCGTCGCCCGTGTTCCGGTTTCCGGTGCGATTAAAACATATGGTTTCGTTACGACCGCGGTGAATCATTTTAATACCACTGTATAATACTATATGTGTTTTATGTTAGAACAACGCATAATGAGTAAAAAAAATTAAAAGAAATGTTGTCACATTCATCAGATCTAATCGCTGGTTTAGCTGACGATGAGAACGATCTAGATAAAAAAATCAATGAATCTGCACACATGATACGTGTGCATAATGTGACATCATCTTTTTAAATCGGTAATTTCGAAGACACGAGTGAATTAACCGGAAGTGATATCGAACTGCAAATGAAAACTGAAAATAATACCAGATCTCATGTCACAAAGATAAAGTTTATTCATTTTTTATAATATATCGTAGGTACCATTTCCAAAATAAATAGATCACCGTCACTAGTCATTCATATAGACATGGCTCATAAAGTAATATAAGTCAAATGGAGGTGTGCATATGTATGTATATATGTATTGTTTGTTCATATTCTATCAAGCTCTCTGCAGCTGGTTGTGCACACACACTCATACATACAAGCGAGTGCAAGGCATTTTAAAAAGATTATGGCCGAAAGACAAAGTGCGAAATCGTGGCAACAGTCCAGTACTTAAAATATAATAATATACCGTCGTCGTCGTTGTCGTATTATACGAAAGTTTGTGGCAGTGGAGCCTGTATAGCGGTGACATCGGAGGCAACCATCCAATTCTCTAGATTTATTATTATTTATTAGATTATTTAACGCCTATACGACAATTCTCGCTCGTACACATACTGACATATATACTTGACGGCAGCAATTCGACCGAATAATAGTGTGCAGTATTATAATGTGTTTGTGTGCGTGTGTGTGTAAGCATGCGCGCGCATTGATAAAACATAACAAAAATAGTTACATTTTGCGATGCAAAAATGTCGTTAATTTGTATACGAAAAATAAGGGTTTGTTTGGTTTAAAAAACAAATTAGGAAAAGTATTCACGAAGAGCGTGCGGAAGTTTTTTCGGTTGTAGTTGTACACACGTAAATATTTTTTTCATCTTTTGCCGTGTTCTTGTGCAAAGTGGGTTTACAGAAACCATCGGCAAAAGCACTTACGGCTACGTCACCTCTCTTCTGTTGACTTATTCATATTATACAATGCTCGCTTCGAGGATAAAAAAGAAAATGCTTTTAAATTATTCTTTTTGTCGTATTTTTTTTTTAGACGTGACCCGAAATTTGTGGTGTAAAAGATTTTTGTTATTATTATTATGTATTTCGTGGGGGCGCGAAGTTCATTTATGAATATTGAACGAACCCGGTCGCCACTGCTGCGGTCTTTGAACCGCACGCTTCGTGTTTACCATCACCGCCGCTGTAGTAAAGCCCTTTTCAATATTTAATTCGTGATAGGTATCGATTGCGGACGACTTTTCATATTGTCATTATTGGGTGGCGTTGTTTTATCGCAGAAAAAATATCAGTGACCGGGAAAATGGAAAAAAAGCTTGCAAATATATAATACATGCACATTAAAAAAAAAAAATAATAATAATCGTTTTCCACTGAGAACAAGATCCTCTCGTCGACTTTTTCAAATTGTTTTCTTCATATTTTATTCTATCACTTCCATCTCAAATACCACCGCCACCATTACTACTACTGCCACTCAATAAACAATGGATATCGTTTAAAACGACGTCTCGGGGGCAATCGTAATAACGCACACGAGAGAGGATGCGTTGCATTAAGAACCGTAAACTATAGAAGATATTAACAGCGCACATGTTTTACGCATATTATATAATGTATTATAAAGACTGCCATCGATTCTTGCGGCATCGCAGGGACGTGCGTGTATTATTGTTGACAATATATACTTCAAAGCGAACTGTGTATTCGCAAGTATAAAAGTGTGTGTCTATTTAGAATTGCAGCCCTTGTCGTGTGTCTGTTATTATTATTTTTTTTTTTTACGAGTGGTGTACCGAATGCAAACAATGAAAGTACGTTCTAATTATTCACTACTATATACATGTTTGAATTTTCTGCTCTTCTTTTTTTGCTCCCCCGCACCACCCACTTGTCGTTGTCATCCCTAACTAATCTCGGCCAACGGTATATGACGCAATACATAATAATATATACGTATTTGTTTTAGATTATTGCGCGTGTGTCGCGTTCGTGCACGGAGGAGTGACACAATATCAAAAATGTATAAAGGGCCCGACCGGAAACCGGGAAAGACGATACAATATAATTATAATACATAGCTGCCGGGGATTAGGCGAATAATCATCACTGCAGTACATAGTTTTTTCCCTCGACCAATTCAAATGCCATTGTCCGATCCACGGGAAAAAATCCGTGCACTATTTATACGTGAAGAGCACGTGTCGCCGATTTCCGAGATTACAATCGCACGCGACCTTTGGTTTTACTGTTGTTTTTACATAATTAGGGATACCGTACAGTTAATGTACTCGAACGCGCAATTCCAATTATTATTATATATTCGATTTACTAGTAGTATAGAGAATATACACCATATACGCGTGTCATCAAATCGCTGGTACTTATTGCAGAATCCAAATTGCCTGCAATTGCACATTTCGTTGTGAAAAACAAATATCAGATATATAGTCGGCGTTTGCAGTTTTGTATTTTAAACTCGTAAATGCATTATTGCAGTAGTGGAAGTTGTATGAAAAAAAAATCGAAGAAGAACTATAATATTATATTAATGTATAGTATTGTTTCACAATATCAAAACACAATCATTGCGCAACAATAAATAGGCGGCTGCAAAACGTGATGACATTATATAAAAAAAACCGACTCACCACAAAATATTATTGTTAATTTGAAAGAAACCATTTTTATACATACGTATCACATACTATGAGAGACATGGCCATATGACTACAAGAGGCTAGTATATTTACATTATTATATTATTATATCTATCCATTGCCGTATTTTAGTACACTGTTGTAACTATATATCTATATACGATTATAATAATGTGAAAAACATGTTTGCGAAATCTTTAAGAAATTTCAATTTATAATAATTTAATAGCGGGCAAAGGCTTAGTCGTAAATAATAATAATTGAGAACGACTCGAAGTCCACAGAATCCGACGGTCTGTAACTCGGGAAAAAAGCATATACCTCGTCAACGCGATACACATATAATATTATACGTATTTATGCGTATCCGTGTGATCATATTAAATGAGTTACCTGCAATTGTGTACAAAGTTATTCAAAGGTTTTGTGTTAAAAAATGGTCACAGGACGTATATAGGTACAATATTATATTATGCTAACGCGATACCTTTGTAGGTACCTCCTATTTGTCACTTTTGTACGTTGTAACGTATGATTTGTGCGACTCTGCAGTGTATTATAATTTTAATAATCGCACAGCAAAGACCGACAATATGAAACATGTCGAACTCCGTTTGTGCTTATAGGCCCTTGAGGGGGTCGTAGCCGCGACGACGGCGGTATCAAAGAGATAACATTGCGGATAACAGAATAACGCGCGCGGGCAAACAATGTGGCATTGTACACACGCTCGTCGCGACAGTGGTGGTAACACAACACACACTCACATGCACACACATTGACGGTATACAGTTTACATTATTATTACAGATATATATGTATGCGTGTGATGACGATAGCGGTGAGTGTATTCTCTTTATAATAAACATCAGAGTAATAATAACGTCCCCGCGGTCCGGTCGTATACACATATGCATGTACAATATATATTGTACGAGTATATAGGTAGTGCGCGTAATCACATAGCTTTGTCGTCGAAAACTACCACCACCCATACCCATGGCTCATCGAAAAACTTAGGGTCGTCCGACCCCCTAGAAATCATTGGGTACATCACGTTGTTGTCCGACGATTTTTTTTTCTTCTTTTTGTCCCTCTCTTCAATTTACAAACGGTTTTGTTTGTCGTTATTTTTCGGGCTTTTTTTTTTATTAATCTCCATAGATACGTATTATGTCAATGTACACCCGCGCGGTCATTAGCTTCCACTTGTCTCCGCAATAAGCTAAATGGATTCGTGTCTGTTTTTTCCCCGTCCACGTGCACATATAAATAGGTATGAACATCACGGTTGGCATCGGGGAGGTTCTTGTCTGTGTGTGTTATCTCGTTGCATTTTATACAAATTACAGCTAGCATATACATATAGAATGTTAAAAGAGTGGATCGGTAACGATATATACGTAGGAGAAAGAGGAAAATTATGATATTAACATTCATAAATTTCAATGGTTTAATTTTTAGATAATGGTTTGGAGTTTTTTAACGGTATACATTTTGTACCGGACTATTACAAAAATATTTTATACTATATAAGTAACATTCACCAATGTATTTTATACATATTTTAAAAATAACATATAAAACTATTATGTATAATAATAATATTTACTTCAGGTACTGTATAATAATATGTATAATATATGCATTGCATGATATATTAAATAAATTCTCCCAATCACGCATTTTTTGTCGACTCGTATTGTTCTGGAGAAAAACAATTTTCGATAGAGGTGGTACACATACACACACTCATTACATCAGACTTCACTGTTGGCAGTGTCGAACTATGGGTAGGCGGCGAGAAACTCTTCGAGTCAGGAGGTATACGCGGTAATAATAATAATCATAATCGTAATTATAATAATAATAATAATAATAATCATCTCGTGCTCTATTATACTTTACGGCAGAAAAACCCACAGAAAGCGCGAGAACAAGTGGATAAGTCACAATGGCAAACACCACCATCGTCGCAAGAACACTCACACAAAGAGTTTTCACTTTAGAAATAATAATAATAATAATAATAATTTCAAATGAATAATAATAATAGAGTTTTGTGTTACTTCGGCGGCGGTGGGCGACGATGGTGGTGAAGTGCTACTGCAGTATATACATAATAATATATACGCACCGCATCGGTCGTCCGATCGGCACGCGAGAGTGTTGTTGACGGGGGTGTTTTACAAGTGTGTCGCGGATTTTTTTTTTTACAACGTGGTTTTTCAAAGAATTATTATTTTTAATGAGGCCTAACCCACAACTCGCGGCATGAACTACAGTCGTGTGGTTTTTCAATACTCTGCGATATATACATTATACATCACCTCATATATGCATACATAATATACATTTTACATCACAGCAAACAACTTTATTGGATGTTATAAAATTTTTTACCTAATACCTTCTCGTCAATGATCAAAATTATCATTCATGACAATAAAATGGTGCAGTAATAATATATTTTATTTCAATAATATTGTATTGTACCTAGGCACATACCTATTCATAATATATATTGTAATTCATGGATCAGTAGGTGGTATGGTGTGTACGTGCACACGCGAGTACCAACGCTGAATGCCAAGATAGAGCAATATCGGTTCATTAGGTCGGACGGGATGCGCCAAAATAGTTACTGCGCGATTTCACTTTTCTAAATAAAGTTGTGTGTGTGCACTCACGTGTTTCGAGTTCTTTCCGGTTAATTGATTAATATGGTTGCCAAAAGTTCAGTACGAAATGTGTGATATGTGCTCTCTTCTTAGTTGAATGGTTTGGAATTTGGATTGGTAAATGCTAATCATGGTACCAAGATTCGATAATAGAAAATTATTGTAGTACCTATTATGTCTTAGCAAAAAAGCTCTTATTATTTTTGTTTTTAGTACTGTTGGATATACCTACGTTTGTTGTCAGCCGTCACTGATCAGTGATGACGGTTGCAGATACTAATTATTGAGATATATTATTTCGCCATCTCAGATATAAACTCTACACGCCAATACGTCATGTATCAAACAAAATAATATGTTGTGTCAACTAACTCCAATTGTACGGGTTAGTGTTTGGGTTATATCGACGCGGTCACTATATGATATATGTAATATGTATATATGATTTTAATATTTATAACGGCTGTTAAATAATTTTACTAACAAAAATTTAGGTAAATAGTATTTTAATTATAGGTAAGCATTTAATTTATAACTATAGATAAACACTGACTTTTTTTTAACAAATCAAAATAATATAAAATAATACAGAATCCTTTTTGCTGATCATTTTTATAAATAACTTGCTTTGAGTAATAGTCGTTACTTGTTTTATATATATTTTATAATAAGCTATGTATAATAATATAACACAATTTATTGAAAACACAAAAATATATCTGCGAGACTAATCTTCGTTATCGTCCGAATCACGATGGTGACAAATTAACATGGCAACTTGCCCATAACATAAAGTATCTGTGTCAATTATTCCTAAATCGGTTTTATTTAATAATTTATTAATTTCTATTACTGAAAAAAAATCGGGGTACTTATAGTTATTTAATTTACATAATTATTAAAACATTTAGTTATAAATAGTTATTATTATCTTTATGTTTGTAATTTTAATTTGTTATACAATAAACGTAATAGATTTTATTTAATAATTTGATAAATTATTTTGGACATACATGGATTTAAATTACACAATTTTAGTTTTACGTATGGGATCATTTACTAATTAAATGATTGATGTAACTTGTAAGGGTTGTATTGCGCGTTGTGGCCAACAAAATGTTATATTATGTTATAATTTTGTATCAGATGTGTGTCAACTTACACCGCTATTATAAATTTTTTCCAGTTATTACTGGTTACTAAGTAAACAGAACACGAAGAAAACGCACATGAAAAATTCAATGGACAATGCATTAGACGTTTAAGTCGGGGATTAATAATTCGGCATTCGGGCAATGAAATCTCCTGTATTCGCCATCACCGGACATACGATCTGTGCGGGTTTTTAGTAGTCGTTCCGCAGCTCGACAAAGGCGTAAATCGGCGGAAACCTTTTAACGGACCTAGCTAAAACAGAGACTTTGCGGTGGCGTTAAGAACCACGTAATTCCAACCATGTCTAACCTTCGTTCGTCCATATAATATTCGTACGAACGTGTAATCTTGTAATCTCCTTCTTCGACCTGCGCGTATATGTCTTCTTCTTATTTTTCTAACGACCTCGTAAGCTGTTTGACATTTACCATATGGCCCCTTCACCCCACCACCAACCCATCACCACTACGCCGCTGTCTACCCCGCAACCTCACAGAAGTCGTGTTTACGAAGCAGTAGAGTGTAATGCGCCGGCGAACATCCTGTACACTATACATAATATATATTATGTACAATAGCGCGTACACTGTTGACCTTTTGTTTTCGACAGGAAATGCGTTTTATATTTTTTTTCGACACATATGATATGCAATGATATTCTTCGAGTGATTAGTGCCTATGACGGCGGCGGTGATATATTAAATCGTCACGATTCTTTGGACTTTACATGACATAATATTACGTGGGTATTATATATATATATACGCATGCGCGCGTGTATAAAAACGAAGCTATTATTACGCGCGCGATGTATATGTACATACTAATAATGCATGGATACGTATATTGTATATGTATAAATATATAAATACTTGCCATTTCAACCGCCCGCGCCTTCGACCGAACAACAACAGAAATTTTATTTAGAACTACACACGAGACGCTATTTTTTTTATAACATATTTTTCTAATAGTTTATTGGCCTCGCACGCATCATCATCATTGTTGAACGACGAATAAAAACTTAATAATATTAACGTGCGAATAGCCAAATACGCCGCCGCATTCTTCTGTTAGAGGACCGTTTGATTTTTAAATCGTCAAGTATAATATTATTATTTTATTATTTTCCTGCCATGTGTATATAAATCGCGGGCGTAAGGACGTTTTAACGAATATCAAAAATAAACTCGGCCAACCACTACAACAGCAGCAGCAGTAGTAGCAGCTATAGCTTATACATGTAACTACGAACCAGGAACGCGCGCGACGACTAGATACAATAATTTTTAAATCGGTCTCTACAGGTTAATTTATTACAATCTTTATTTGTGTGTACATATACGTACGTACAGCAGCAGTGTACAAAAGACAAAGACAGTCATTCAGGGGACGACTTGGCCAAGAAAAAACACTTCATTTAATAATGACGAAGAAGAACGTCGTATATTATATATTATTATTATTGTGTGTATGGAACTGAAAATAAAGATTTCCTCCGTTATGAATTATTAAAAACACGCACGGTGGCGGTGGGATAGGGTGGCAAAATTAAACTAGAAAATATTATACCACGCGCGCGACGACGGTGGCGGCGGCAAGGGACAAGACGTCTGAAAAATATGAATTATGACAACTTTGGCTACAACTATCGTTTCTTTCCACCTCACATCGTCGTCGTTCTCGCGATCGTCGTCGTAAATACGGATTAACAGTACGCACGTATAACATCGGCGGCGGCTGCAACTTCATCCTAAACCGTGCATTACATAAATTAATGATCTCGTTAAAAAAACTCCCTCCTACCCATGTTCGAGTTACCGTGTATACAATATTTAAATACAAGTACAACTATTATTAAAACGCGTATACTAAACGAATAAAACTGTAATTCGTAACGATATATGTTTAGGTATCTATAAATAATATATGTGTAGCGTTTCGATTACCTGAAAAACTACTGAAACGTACATTATATAGCGATAACTACGCGTGACGCAACTCCGTATAGCAGTAGTTATTGTCACGAGGGAAACGGCTTTTGTGGTGTGACATTGGTTGCCAAAACGTAAGCCACTCATTTTTCTGAGACAGGGTGAGGTTAGCGGAGAGATTCTCATTATTTTCTTTGGTAGTGGTTGCGCGGGTCCACTGGGAATTGGACGGCCCCGGACGAAAAGAGATTAACGCTGTAATGCTACTGCTGCCATCACGCCATACTCTGTCGCTGCCACCCTAGTATTTTCGCCACCGAACCGACACAAATGCACAATGACAGCAAAAATATTATCAGACGACAATATCATCCGACACGAGTTTTTCACCGAATTGTTCAACTATATATTATATCTACAATCTATATATATAATAAGTCTAAACTTGTATAGAAAATTGCTGCAGTGTATGGGTAATTATATATTGTGGGCTTTATTGCGAAAAAATCGTTTCCACGTATTGACTGAGAGGGAGGGGGAAGGGAGAAAAAACATGCGACTGAAAATTTATCTCAAAGATTTACCGACTTTAGTAATCGCCGGTTCGAGTCACCCTATATTATGCTTCTATATTCTCCCGCTGGCCTTTCTTCTTCTTATTTGGGGCCACGCTAAAGAATACATATCAAATAAAATAAATAAAATATATGAATGTAAACATATATGGAATATGGATCTATACAAGATCGACAGCATCGGTGCACTGTGGAGAGTGAGAATTTCTTCGAAAAACACATATTGCGAACAGATTGTGTTTCGAAGACGAAAAATTCTGTCAAAAAATAAATAAAACAGGCTCATGATTTATAGCGGTCACTGGGGGGTGTCTAGTCGGTCAAATTATTTTACAAGGGCATGCAGAGAAAAAGAACCCTCTCGGGTTCGGATTACGGCTGAAAACAAAGCGAAAAGGATCGTTAAAACTGAACAGACAAACTAAACGACTCGTTCAACGATAACCTATGTATATTTTATCGGTTTCAATAACAGACGTCGTGTTTTTATCAAGAATAATTGATAATACGACATAATAGTATAATATACGATTATCTGCCTGCTCGCAGATGTGAGAATTCTAAAAACGTCGTTGTTGATCAATGCAGCCCCTCGTAATAGTTATATTATATAAATCCGTGTTTTTGTTTTGATTTTTTAATGGATACTAGAAATGATGCAAATGGCAAGTCCAAACTCTGAATAATAATATACATCGAGTTATAAACATTTCAACTTGCACACGTCATTCTTTTGAACAAGACACGCGTTTTGGTCATTTTCAGACGATGACTTAATAATTTCACGTATACACGAGTAATAATATTATTCTGGAGACGATAGGATTTTTATTTTCTTACTCATGAAATCTGATACACCGGGTATACAAGGGGGGAAAATCAAATCATTCTCGACGCATAAACAGGTGCGATTCGTAATAAGTTTTTACATTATAAAATGTACACATCGTGAGGCGGTGGCGACGACAGTGACGTGTTGACAGCGACGACGGTTGTCAACGCGGTTTGTCGCCGCTGCCGCTACAACTGAAACCGAACTGCATTTTGTGTAGCGTTATTACGTACGCGGCGCATCGGATATAGGAAAAAAATACAGCCGCCGCCGTCGACACGTAATAATATAAAACGCGCGCGCCATCGATTGACGTCTTACACCCGTTGTGTATGTGTGTGTGTGTATATCTGTTGTCGTATATAGTCTATGAAATTAATTGGCCACGTGGAGGATGAGACGCACATTTCGAAAAGACAACTGCAGCACTCGCCACGTACATTATTATTATTATCGTAATGATTATTATTTTCTTCTTGAGAATATTCTCTCGACGACACGCGCAGAACCGAAATTCGACGAGATGTTTATTTCGTATAGGTTAGTGGGTATATAATATATATATATATATTATATTATATTTTACCAGATGAATGAACAGATGATAATATTTACGGTAGATCGTAGAAAAATGCTATTATATTATCGTATATATAAATATATATAATATATAATAAATTCAATATTATCGCATCACGTTGAATTAATAATACATAAATCTATAAACATAGTATATGCCTATAATAATTACTAATTTGTATTAAACATGCCCCACGTGGTAAACTACAATTACGTGACCAATTATTAGACAATATTTATAAAAATCAGATGAGCAAGGAAACACATATGGATTTTTTCGTATCAATTATTAAGGGCAAGTAGCGTGATGTGTTATCAATCAATTATTCTCGCATTTTCTTACGAAAAAATTATTATAGAATTAAATATAATATTATACATACATACATACATATAATACATGAACAGGTGCATGACGTATCATAGTATTTAAATCCATGACTAAGTAAAAACAAAACGGGTCTAATTTTTTTAAAATTATTTTAATCAGTAAGTATTATATTGTAATATACATCATGTGTATGAAATTAAAGCTATTAAATTTCTTGAATATAATAGGTATATATCCGTACATTTTAAATTGAAAAAAATGAGTTTTTGATTAAAATGTACGTATAAAGTAAATAAATTATGTTACATGATAGAATATTATAATATAAACCGTGTTTGCAGAAATAAAACATATTATACCTATAATTATTTTTTCAGGTAGACACTTACTGCAGAACATAACAAATTTAAATATCTATTTGAATTAAGCGAAGCATCAAAGTCCGTAACTGTTACACAAGTAAAAAAATAGCACTATAGCACGCGCACGTACTCACGAGTATATATTATACGAGAATATATACATATTTAGAGAAAAAGAAGTCGCGCATACTGCAACAGGATAAGAAGAGTCTGTGATCATTTAGACGTTCAAGTCAGAGTTGTAATAAGAGGGCAAAATGTTATTGGTGATAGGTCGGGGGTAGTCCGTAAAAGACTAGTTCGTCACCGTAAACGGACTGGAAAAAAATAACTTGTAACTTCCGGTGAATAATGCATCACGCGACAACGATGACGGACGCTTGCAGGCTTTATACCTATATATACCTAAATACAAATATAATAAGAGACCTCCGTTGATTATGAAAAAATAACGAACCGTACAATTATTATTGCTGCTGTAGCAAAAGAATATGCACCACGTGATTATTATTTATTTATTTTCATTTTTTTATATCTAGTTATATGCAACTGTACTCATTGCAATCTTATTAAACGCTCATGCTCGTTTTGGTAAGCATAATTACGCTTTGTTTATTAAATCGGAAGGAAGGGAGGAAGCTATGCACACTAACATTAATTCTCGAGAAATAGCTAGCTATAGTATAGCTGTAGTAATAACATTAAAGAAGGTATAAGCTTGTATTATATAAGTATGTAGTTATATAGGTACTACCGAATATATTATACTATTGTATTATACTACTAAATGCCTAAGATAGGTATATTATATGTAATAATTACATTTATATGCATATAAATTGTATAATAATTTTAAAAAGCGTAGTTAAATTGATTATATAATTAATAGTATTTCATTATATTTTATACAACAATTAATTATTTTAAATTAATTTTTACTTTTCCACATTGGACCTAGGACTGCTGAATTTCACAATGTTTAATATGACTTCAGACTATAAAATCATATTGTAAGCAGCGATCGCATATAACCACATATTTTATGTAAATGTTTGAGTAATAGTTAATATACAATTACCTATGTATAAAGTTATCGGAGTTCAGTGGATAAATAAACATGGAAAAATAACGAGAGAAGCATTAGACAGATAATATCCTATTTGCTACCATTTATTTCCCGGAAAAAGGACTAACGTCAGACAAATAAAACGCAGAATTTTCTGTTAATTAAGAACAAATTAACTGTTCCTTCGGAGAATTTTTCTTGCCAGTACCACCCATGACACGGCACAACGTTTTCTATTTAAATTTACAATATATAAATAGTGTCCTTTAGAAACAAAGTAACAAAAAAACTTCTACCAAATAGGTATTGAATAATTAAATTTTTAATTATTAATGTGACAGAAACTCAAAGGCATTAACGTTCGCTTATAGTTCGAGTTTCGAGTAGGTAAGTATATATAATATTGATATACGACAAAATATAAATGCACATAATAATACATTATTCCTATTTATTAATTTAAGACTTCAATGTAATTTCTGAAATAATTTGCGTGATATAAAGCGCAATAAAATCATCAACAACATTAAAAAAAATAAAAAAAATAAAAAGAATGAATTAGCGGTTGCGATATATTTTCGATTCTTCTATAAAATAATGTTATAAAATAATAACTAATGAAAAACTTAAACTATTTAATATAGTAGGTATATATTATGTTTATAATATATATATAATGTACAAGGAAAACATACGACGGGGCGGTTTTCCTCAGCTGGTCTCGCGAACAGGCGTGACGGAGGAAAAACAATAAGAGGAAAAAATATATTTTCGGAGGGTCTGCCGGCACGCGATTGGCACGGCCGACGAAGGGCTGCTATTGGCCGCCGCCAACAACAATACATATTTTCACGTCGCTCCTACAGCGTGCACGCGCACACAGGTGGACGAGAAACGCCGCACAAACAATGGCGATGACGTTCCTATTATATGTATATAGGTATACAATAACGACGATCTACCTACCTACCTACCTACCTACCTACCTACCAACAATATAATATGAAGTAATAAAAAAAGTAATAATAATACATATTACAATCTCACAATTGTATGTTGTACAATGTTTGATCCTTCTCTTTTTTAGTGGTGGTTATTTAATATGTATATATATATATATATATATATATATTTTATGCAAGATTGACAAAATAAAAAGGTATTATTATATTATATAAACCTGCAGGGATGGGCAACTGGTGGTCCGTGCTACATTATAAATTACTTTATAAAAATACAAAATATAAGGATTTTTTGTATTTTATTTTTTTATAATATTTATAAAACCAACATAATTTTTGTTATAAAACGTACCTATAGATATAAATTCTTATGTAGTATTGAACTATATAAATGTCAATTGTTAATTTTATTAACCTTTTTTATTTTTTTTGCTTTCTATGTTCTCTAGCTCGCTAGATTTTTACTTCAAAAAAATTTACCCTCTAATATTAGTAGCATCGAGTTGCGCCCATTCCTGATATAAACCATCGTCATTGCGTACATATAGTATAATAAATTAATAAAATAAATAATAATTATATTAATATATGCTATTTTTTAGTGTAAGAAAACAGATATACGTATATATATGCAGCAGTACCTAAATTTTATTTACATAACACGGCGGAAATATACATTGTATTATTTGAAAAGAAAGAGCCTCTCGCAGTCTCGCGATACATGCAATATATATTACAAATGATTCTGCATGATATTATGTATAATTTATATCATCGTCACTATGTGTAAACGGATATATATATATATTATTTTATATTCATATCGCGCATTATACTTTGAACAGCTTCAGACTTTAATATATTATACCTAGGTGAAATAGTGTAAACTCATATTGTACTTTTATATATTGTGCGATGCATATAAAGTATTTAATTATAAAACTCATCTGAGAAGAGTGGATAACATTTTTTTTTTTAATTAAAATGGTACGAAAACTTTGAGGCACACGGTAGCACATGTGGCAGTTCAGGGTTAACATTATATAGGTACATAAGCACGCTGTGGAGGGTAGTACACTAAAACGAATGGACGATGCAATGTGGGAAAGGAACAAAAATCTACCCCACGCCAACAAACCTATATATTATTATATATATTTATTTAATATATACTGTTGCGAATGGTGTAATACAATATACATTCAGATATACGCATTATTAATCACTGTGCAAGGCATTTTTCGGCGAACACGATTTTTCGAATGGGCGCGACACACACGGTGCTGCAGACACACGCATATTTTATTGTTGTGTTAGTATATTTGCGAGACACTATTTAATATGGTCGTCGTCGATAATGTAATATGAGGGACCCGAGACTGTTTCCAGATGTTTATATATACATAATATACAGATGGTATTCAGAACAAACGCTCCAATAAATGACGACGGCGATGCACGGATCTATTATATATACACGACAAGTCACTTTTCTGACCTACATATGTGCGGCAGTTGACGATGTTTTTCAAAAACTCCAAAACACAATAATAACACATTTTGACGTCGTATGGCAGACTGCAGCATATTTTAATGTATACAATACATAATATACTGTATGGTAGTATAATATAATATATAGGAGCGTGTAACAAACGTATCTATACAATGCATATACAAGCACGACTATCAATTTTTCTACCAAAAATAAAAAGAGACAAAGAAATAAAACGAACAAAAAAATAAATATTTATATGAAGTATATAAACTATCCACCATCTTATTTCTTCTTTAGTTTTTCTTCTAGAAGTCTAGAATCATATTATATAGTATATTTTATCGTATTTCTTTAGTAAATAATATTGATGAAATTTATTCGGGAAAACTCAGCGTTTAATAACACGGATGAAAAAGCAAAGCCGATATATTCTGCAACGAATATGTACTTTTCAGGATTCACGCGTCGCTTCTCGTAATATACGTGCAAATAGGATATACTTATACATAGGTATATAAATATAGCCATATAGGTTTGAAATAATAATTATAAAATTAACGATAGTACTTATATGGTTAACTAATGCTAAACTATTTTGATAACATACACTATATTATATAGTATAATAGTATATGTCATATATTATCGAGTGTATCTATGATATATTATAATAGTACAATAATTATTATTCATGATGATGTTGATGATGATAATGATATGTATCTGTATTATATTTCGTTTTTGTATGCAAATATACGTTTTTATTGTTGTATAGGTGAATATGTATATTGTATACAATATAAATGTACACAAAATAGCCTATTATGTATACACATTAACACAAACTTCAAGCGAGAACCTCGACTGTCAAGGTGAATGGACGGGACTTGGAAGAAACGCGTTAGAAAAAATGATGTAACCCGGTGAGACACGCTGACAAAAGGTGCAGTATATACCTGCCTAGCAATATCACTGCCGCTGCCACCGTCAACCACTGCAGTGTAGAGTTAAATTTTTTTTTATTATTATCATTGTAATAATGAAGCCTAGACGAATAGACAATACGAGTATTGTACGCGCCCACAATGGCGTCGTCATTATAATACAAGTAGGTCGTGGTCAACAAAAGTCAGTGTGTATTTTGTTTTGAAAAAAAAAATATTACGAACAAAAAATATATATAATAATAAACCGAAGGAATAATAATAAATAATATACAAAACAAACAGTACTTTGATAAATGATTTCTTTTTCTGTTCTTATATAGGTATTATATAGTTACTATTCTCTTATTCTTTTATTCTCCTCGTCGTTGCCTACCGCGGCGCGCACGTCGTTGTTTAAGTCTCACACAACAACCATAACCAACACGTACAATAGCCGCCATTTTCCTCGGTTCAGTCTACGTCGACGATAATAATGGTTGTAATAAAAATAATTGAAAATTATTATCATAGTCACAACGCGTAAGTCTGCTGCAGTTGTACGACGTACCATGTAGGCAGAGAAGGAACAAAATTACGTTTAATAAGCCGCACCGTTCCGCACTTTTCATAATAAATCAATCGGTCAAAAACCACAATATATAGATAGATATATCATATAATGATATTATCATGATACGACTGCGCAACAGCCGAAAGGAATATAATATTTCAGTACTATTAAATAGGTACGACCGAACAATGGTGCAGGTTGCAGCAGTCCAAATTGAGTTTCCCGCGTAGTTTATAAAATACAGACAAATATAATAATGGACACAATCATAGCGGAGAGTAGGTGAAAGACCCATACAATTTGATTATTTACTCATAGTACGAGTACATAATATAACGCAAACATATATTATATATAATCTTATAAGTGTTTTAGACGTTGTTCGCGATCAAGGAAATGAATGAATGCTCTTCGTTGGCATATTGTCGGACAGGCGCGTGACGAGTTCTAATTTAAACTCTGTGAGCAGTGGAGTATATGTACACAGTAATCGTAATAAGGATTCGTCGCGCGAAAAGTGTAACAATATATAATAATGACATGTATGATATTATAATGAACGTTTTGAAAATTAATTAGTATTTATATTTTTATCGTCTCGCGATACAGTGGCTATTGCAGTTTTATAATATTATATATATTTTTTATTTAAATATTGTTCATACAATAATGAAAAAAATATGTCCGATTGGTGATTATAACCTAAAGCAAACGAACTCCCTCTCAATACGTTTAAGTTCGTGAACCGTGAACAATTAAATGTCTATAAGTACGTATCATATACGTCACCGTTAATATTATATATTTACGTCTACATATTGCTGATTGCATTATGATATTATTATCTCGTTGTCCGCCTCTATCACATGTCCATACAAATGCTCTGATCGTATAATATGCATATATATAGTGTTTTGGCATCGCGAATATTACGCGTTGTATCCCCGGAGGACCGTTGCATCTCCTCCTGCAACAGTGCACAGTTTATGTCGATCGCGGGCGTGACAACGCGAAATATATTATATCAAACATATGTTTATGAATATTTAATGGGTCGGCCACTTTGCAAAACCCTAGTCGGAATTAGCGGTGTGCATGGCATGTATACAGCTAAAACGCCTGGAAGCACCCCGACAGTGCGGTGAACTGCAAGAACTGCTATTACTGCAGCAGCACTCTCCTTGGTATACAATAAATCACATTATGCAGCACGCGACCCCTGCACAACCCTTTTCTCTTCGCCACGGACCTCTTTCCGATTGTCCGGTTTTTTTCCGACCCGCACTCCACTTTGCCAGCCGCCGGAAATTAATCAAAAACAAATTTTACGCGAAAGCGATGGCGACATACGTCGGATTAACTTCTCATTATACATATGTGTATAAAATAAATATACGCATTACTATACGCAATACGCGCGCTGCACGTCATATTACATATTATTATTATTATTTCGTACTTGCGACAGTTGTTTTTTTCTCGTAATCACGTTTTAATCAAAGTAAACTTGTGAAAACCGCGTAAGCATAGTTATATTTTTAAATTTTAAATATTTTACTTGCTTTTTTCAAGTGCACTGTGGTACACACGAACGATGAGTTGTTACGCGACACTGCAGTATCTGTCATCTGCGAGAGCTGCAGCTGCTTCTATATAGGATTATATATATAACAATATTATATACTACTACCGACTCCGGCACTTTACACTAATATACGGCGTTTTTATGGACATTTGAACACCAGAGCACGTCCGTTCGTTGAAAAGTTTACATAATGGCCGGAAATAATGAGATATATACCGGGATACAGAATTATTATGCGTCCGCTACTGCTTCTGCTACAGAGATCGAAGGAGGAGAAGACGCAAAAGGAAAGCATTTCTTTTCAAAAGCACAGAAGCAGATTAAAGTCCGAACGTGGAACAAAAGAAAAACGGCCGAGTAATGAAAAAGAATAGAGGCATGTATATACGCAGTGGTAGGTATACGCGCGTAACCCGCGTTGTGTTATTAATGAAAATAAAAAGAGAGAAAAAATAGTACTACAATATGATTTAGGTAAAACGCTCGTCTTTCCGCAATGGACCCTTCTTTTCCTCCTCCTGTAAAATATAATATAGACTCGTTCCAAGCAGCTTTTTCAGAGTATTTTTATTTTAATTTCTCATTGAACTCCGCCGCCACCCGTTACCGTGCCATACAACCATTTCATTGCCCCTTCGGAAAAAAACCGCTTTTCCGATTGTTTGGCATTAATGCGCGCCAGACTTTTCATGTTTCCAATCATAAAAATGCTACGTGACAACGACTGTGGCAATGATACAAAAGAATAAGCGGAAAGCTCCGTCAATATAATATACACTAATTAAACGGTGAAATCGATAGGGAAATAAAAACCGTCGTCGATAAATATACATTCATTTCAATGTGATGATAATAATAATAATTAGTATTATTATTATTGGTTGTTTAATATATCAACATTGTTTTTTTTTGTTAATGCACTTGAGTTGGCAGATTTTCACAAAACTAAATGCAATACAGCATGAAAGCAGCCTGCAGCGGTGTAATATATATTATATGCAATATTTATATGTGTTGTTCGAAATATGGTTTTCATTTGTTTAAAAATAATTTAATTAATGTAATATGCGAATGATGTTAAAAATGTTTGAAAATAATATTTATAATTATAAAACCACCCTCTATTGTAGCGCTGATCGGATATAACAGTGCGATGCGCGTTATGATTATAAAAATAGTTCATGTGTGCTAGGGTATTATTATATATATTATGGCATAGCAAAAACGGTAGTAAATCAAAAGTTATTACAAAACATAAATGTCGACTAGAAAAGAAGGCAGTAAAATATTTTTTTTCTTTCTCTGTACGCTATATACATATAATACACACATATCACTCCACCGAGAAGTATCTCTGGATTATGTAGGACGCGCGTCTAAAAATTTTCTAAGCACTCCTTGTGTTTTAACAGATATATCAGCGGTTTTCAAAATTTGCGTGGGCCACAAAAGAATTTTAATGGGTATCGCAAAATATTTAAGTTATTCATTTTGGTTAAGAATACCGTATTTCTGTATCGATTATTAACAATATATTAATTGTGTGTACACTAAAGTCGGAAATGTTACCGGTTACCACCGCATAAAACAAACAATAGCATCGTCTATGTACAAAATACGTTCGTTCAAAAAAGGTCTCTAAATTCTTTAGATAAAAAAAAAATAATAACACTAAAGATTGGACACTGTACTTACGAACATGATACATATTATTGTGTATACAATTTTCAATTTTATAACCATTGTCCGTTTCAATATTTTTTTACTTAAAATAATAATGTAAGAAATTGTTAGTATACATATTATACGTTTTAGAACCTTACCTTGTTCGGATGGTCTTGTTGAGTAAGGAGTTGTTCCCGAAACAATTGTAACTGCAATATCATCTCAGACAGTTTGCGTTCTTTCTCGACTATCGTAGTGGTATCACCTTGCAAGTGTTGCAGTAGTTCCATGCCTGGGGGAGCTCCTGAAGGATCTTCGCTGTGTTCTGTCAGAGTGCCAATGTCCGGTTTACTATTGAAAAAATATTAATTATAATTTATAACATATAAAACGTCATTAATATTAAAAGTTACATTGTACGAATAAAACAAATTATCCCGTGTATAATAATATATATATATATATATTATCAAATAGTTGAACAATAAATAAACAAATTGTAGAAAACCAATTGATTTTCAAACTGTTGTGAATGAACATAATGTGTTTTCATTTGAGCTATATAATAAACTTTTTTATTACATTTATTTGATACTTCATGGTGCAGTAACAAATGTTAAGTATTAAAAAATATGCCCGTGAGTTTTGTCAACTCACTTATTTATAATAATTATGACCAAAATAACATAAAAACTAGTTTTTGAATGGTTAATATCACGGATCATGAGTATTGAGTAATTAATATTTAATAATAGTAGCCAATACGAAATTTGAGGATGTTTTTAAAAAATATGCATAAATAGTACATTTATATTCACTACAGTAATATAATGTATAATATAATAAATAATATAGTACATATTAATAATACTTTTACATTTTAAATGACCTTAAATATAAAATCAGTAAACCATATTTTTTCATACTTAATTTGACGTGAAATTGTTAAGAAATATAAAATAATAAGTAGGTTTACCTAATTTTATGAATTGTATAGACAAATAAAATGTATATACTAAATAAGTAAACAATGTGGAAATCTATTTCCTTTAATATTATTATTCTATTATGGATAATAATCATTATATGCGACCATATTTAGAACGAACGATTGAAATTCTCTTAGATAACTTTAATTTATATGTGCCAAAAATCGATTAGACGATTATCTCGGATCATACATACTATATTGCTTTGGAAAGATAATGTGTTATTTAATAGAAAAATTACATATATCTATATTATATTATTAACTCTTCGTCAAAAATTTCATCCCCAGATAAAAATATAGAAAATATATTCAACTGACTCTAACTTGAAAAGTGTGTAAAACAAGTAAAACTATAAAAAAAATAATCATAAATTCGATTATAAACTGATGAGAACGATTCGAGTTTTGACTTTTTTTTTTACAAGATAAAATCAAATTGGCATTATACGATGTCGATCTATTTAAACATATTAATAGGTGGGTAGAGGTTGGAATTGTCAATATATAAATTCGGTGAAAACAAAATATTTTTTTTTTAACATCTCGAGGACGAGGTCGTGGGAGACTTGCATTGTATTATAATATACATCGATAAGAAAGATATACACACACATACACATGTTACATTATTATACACGCGGGAAAAGTATAATAATAATAATAATCGATGGTGATTTATACAAGTTTAACCCTAAACAAACGTACACCCCTCCCATGCACTTCGCCTAGGCCTAAGTTGACAGTATTGTATATAGTAGGTATACTATCCCTCTCTACATATGCTATATATACATATACACGAAGTGTAGTGTGTTTTATTATTTATTCACAGGGCCCTTGGGGTTGCAGCGGTGTGTCTCTTACGCACACGCACATAAAAATACACACCCACACACACTATAGTGCATATACGCGATTATACCCTTTTGATCCTGTCCGTGGCGGTCATGCATCCCCTCTTCTGTGGCGGTGGCAGGATCGTTTTTTTCTCCTCTCCGTTCCTGAGAAATTCATCTCTTGTTCTTTTAGCGTATTACACACAGACGTACGACCACCGTCGACGGTCGTACATATTATAATATATTTATTACGTCGACGCCACAGCCGCCGCCGAATGCCCTCGGTCCGAGAGAGATAAATCCCCTGACCCTTTACTCACATCGTCCTATCATTATACTTTTATGTTGCTTGTCTGTTTGTATATAAATACAATAATAATGCTGTTACTTTGTCAAATACGATGCGTGTTATATATGTGTATATATTATTTGTACTATGTACGTTGTGAATAACTAAACACGTACGAAAATACAATAAAGAAGAATTTCCATTTTTTCGCGGAGTACCCATAATTTATATATTCAACATATTATATGCGTGATCTGGTTTTGCATAATGTGCTTATGGTATTATTATTATCATCTGCACAACTGCGCGGCGGCGGTGAGCTGACGACGATGACAGTGGAATGTGCTACGGGCACTCGTGAGCCGAGAAATAATATGGTTTATAAATCACCCGAGTACCCGACCATAAAACGATTCTTCAAAATACATAATATCAAATAATAATTCTTATATTTTATTCAAATTTCAATTGTATTCGTTTTAACTATTATTGGCAGACAGTTCTTATTCTTACATCATCTACGGGTTTTTTGTGTGCGCGTATACCACAACAATTATTTATTCAATTCAATATAGGTACACTATCTTATTCGTTCAGATTGTACGACTGTTTATATAGGTATGCGTTTTCAAGTATGTATACGTTGTTACTCGAATATTATACTGTGAATTATAATTGGGTTGAAAACTTCATTATTCAAATACATAATAATATATTACAAATATACATGTATTGATGTATTAATTACTAATTAGTGCCAATATTATTAATTTGTAAGCGTTACCATATAACGAAAAATAAAAATTAATAACAATAATAATATATCAGCTATGTACCTAACCTATGATTAAACCACAGTGACGCTATATATTTTATTGCAATTACGTGCAGTATGTTTTTAAGCAATTTTTGGTATAAATACAATTTTATCACCTCGTGTAATCGTCGACTTTCTGTCCCGGACATTCCGATTCAGATAAAAGTGAATAGAAATTGCAAAAAAATAACCGATGTGAGGTATTTGTTTTCCACGGTGAAAAATACATGATGGATGAATCAAATGTAAAAAAAAAAACCTGACCTATACCTCTTTGCAAAGAGCAAAATATTATAATGTAGGTACGGAATAAAATACCTCGACGTCGTAGTTATTATGATTTAACCCTGCGGATGCGTCTGGTTTGGTCAAGTGCGTGGTCGTTGCGGCCGTTAATTTATAACTCACAAAAGTGGTTTCTCACGTGGCGCAACCATACGTCAGACGGACATTACTGTTATTATAATGGCAAATATAATTATGGCACTTGTATGATATAATATCATATAGATATATGTGTATTGTGCATTGTTACAGAAAAAAAAAACCGTCGGCGGCGGCCACCTTTCAATGACCTTGATATGAGTAAAAATAAAATAAAACAGATGCATAAAACAGACTCATATAAAATAAAGTAAGAATTTGGACCGCGGGAACATTAAAATGTGTATATGCGCGGGATCGTCGAAAACGAATAAAATATAATGTTATTAATTGACTGCCGTAGAACGGTATTTTATATTTGCACGGCGGTAACCACAGCGTATATCTATAATCTATACATAGGTACATAGAAAATGGACCTGCTAAAATCTATTCAAATCATTAACGTTCATTATTGAACGAAAACATCACGCATGAAAAGAAAAATAATATAATATAATATAGTATGTAAAGACGTAAAGTAATTATTGTCGACTAACAACCAAATCTATCCTTGCCTATATTGGCTTATCCGGAGATTAAAAAAAAAATATTGTTTTCTTTCGATATTAAAGATAAGTTGTGTAAAAAAATATTCATATGTATTATTATTATATTATTATATTACAAAGTTTGAAAAATGTATATAAAAAGTGCTAACTGTATTATTGTAGTCATTTACCTACTCATTTATGATATTCGTTCTTGTCTGGGATATTTGTGGTCATATATCATAATATACCTAACTATTATTTATGTTTATAAAATCAGGTCTATAATGTAGAAGAAATATTTTATCTTTTTAATTTTGTAATAAATAATAAGAATAGTATGGTCCAAGCATCATTATAGAAAAAAAAAAAAGTTCTCTCTAAAAAAGACTTTCCCTAAACAAAAGCATATTTATACACTATTATATTTGTTATATATAAAAAATTATGAATAGGTATATAATAATATTTAATATAGTATATAGGTACAATGTTAGTTACGTTATTTCCACTCGACATGTTTAAATTGTTTGTAGGCAGTTAATAAATCGTCTAATTGCGAAATTTAGATAACAGCACCTGAACTTTATAATACCGCACACGTTATTGTACAATTATTATTATTTTATTATTATCATCATTATCATCATCATCATCTACGACGATGATGATAGTTAATGATTCTCTGTATATTTGGGGTATAGTACTTAAACGATTACAATATAAATATAATATATACATAGGTTGGTCTATGTATATGTCAATATTATATCGTTTGGTGGTCGACAATTCGACAACGTTAAATAATAAATGCGGTTGGAGAAGGGAGTAACGTATACTTACGCTATAATAGGATAATGTTATTACAAAAAAAAAAAAATATATATAAGAACGACAAATAATCAATACGATGGTATATGAGTATTATATGTATGTATATACTATATATATATTATATATGTAAGTAATAAGTATATGCGTAGTCAATATTATAATATTGTACTTTGTTGATGTGTATTGGCTAAAAATTGAAACGTAAAGAATGATATTTAAATGAAAGTCCGAGAACGCATAAAGACCACCGTCGGCGAAATATATGCAATATAAATAGAATTATCCAATGGTTAGAATTTCGAAATGAATATTTGAAGGTAGTGTAAGTGCCCTAAGTCTCTTCTTCTCGAAATCTATATTGGTACCTATTAGAATGGACTTCTGTAGGTGAGTAAGTATTTTGCCGACGTATAGATGGATTATACTTATAATTATATAAACGTTGTATAATATTATAATAATGAATAACGAAATATTTGTAGAAACGTTTACGCACTCGATTACCAGTCGGCCGCGAAGAGGATTTGAGAGCATCGAATTATCAACAATAATATTTATCTATATAGAGTAGGGACCTCACTCGTGTTTGTTTCGTGTAAAACGTGTTTGTATCAAACGCGGTGGATGTCATGGTGTTATGAGTATGTTGTCGATTTATAATATATTATGACTCTTGATTTTTTTCCCCGTTTATTTCAACGAACGCTATAATCATAATAATAATAAGCATCACAAGATAACGTTCGGTGATTATTGTATTCGGTAAGAGAATAATAATGAAAAAATAAAACGTTTTATTATCTCCTGAACGAAATAATAACGTAGCCGCGGTGGTAATCGCACGACATGCGAAAGAGGACTTATGTTCAAAACGTATACAATAATTACAAATAGGTACATATTATACATCTTAACTACACTGCACGTGAGACTATATAATAACGTATTTTTATGCGATATATCGCCGTAGTTATAACGCTGTTTTCTCTGTAAAACACGTCTACCGAGTATTACACATACCATACACACTGTACCGGTCACATAATTTTGATTTCGCTTCTATTATTATTATTAGGCATATAGTACACTCGTCGTCTAAAAATACAAAACAATAAATGCGTGCAAACGTTCGAGCGGAGGAGTGTTGCGGCGTATAGTATAATATATTACACTGTCGCAGTAGTATTATACATATTATAATAATAATTAAAACGAAAGAGCGTTTGCGCGCGCGAAACGGATAGCTGCGGTCCGGCGGCTATAAAACAGCGTCGCGAGTCGCGGACTCGTATATAATACGCGGGACAGATAGGTTTTGTTGGCCGGTGGCCATACACCTCCGCCGTCGCGGTTTTATATAACCGAACTCGGTGAGACGGATAGGAAGAATGAGAACGTATATAATAATAATAATAATTATTATTATCATCGTCATGTGCACTATGAACAGATCGCGGGTGCACGAGAGCGGAGAGCGAAAAAGCCATCCATTAGCCCAGCCCGTGCGTCTCTATCTCTGTTTGCCGCAGCCGCCGCCACTCGAAGTTCCTTATTATTTCCCTTCCCTTTCGAACACCGATCGTCGCCTAGATGACCGAACGGTTTACGCCGGCAACTCGTAATTAGATCATTAATTTACGACGGACTCCCGAACGCCTCGAAATTTATTAGAGGCCTCGCGCGGAGAGAGAATAGCAATGAATAGTTGTATAGTCTAAAATTTGTATCAATTTGTTGGCTGAGCGTAAAACGGCGGCGACGACGAATTCCCGCGCCGCGCCGAAAGACGATGAGTTTTCTTCTTCGTTATTGTTGATAACATAGATAATATACTTATTATTAATAAATACATAAGGGGCACTCGACGGAACGCATGTACATGTATGTAATTTGAGATAACAATGATGTATCTATTTTAAATTATCTACGTGCAATTTTTTCTTTCTAAGGTTGGTATACACAAAACCCACCTTAAACCTTAATAAAATAATAATAATATAAAACATCAATCCAATGTCGAAGACTGCGACAATAGAATGATTATATTATTTAACATTATTACACTCGTACACCCGGGTTTAGAGTTCATCACAGATTATCCGTGAACCTATATAAAATGTAAATTATAACGATATGTATCCTACGAGTATATAATAATATATACATAATAGTAATAATATTCACATGTAAAACAATAGATCGGTGGCGGTCGATTGCTACGTGTGCGAAATTATAACCATTATTATTAATTATTTATATTATTATATATCGAATTACGAAAACAGCACGTGTATAATAATATGATCGATCGAATAACACTTGATAATATATATTATTATATTATTACGAGTATATGTAGGCATGACATTAAATCGCGTTTTTCGACTTACCCGAGTACGGTGCCGCCGATGCCACCGCCGCTTCCGACGAAAAGAACGCATTTTGAACACATGTCTTAACAGTCAGCGTTCCTCGCTGTAGCAGTATAATTAAATTTTACGGACGGGGCGCCACACGAATGCGTAGGAGGTACACCTCTTTTTATATGCCTTACGATGCGTTATAACATACGACGGCGGCTAAACTCGCACTAAATATAAGCTCTGACCGCGGACGGACGGTAAAGGCAGCGATTACTCGTAAATGCACCGGAGCCGAACGTGCAATTATGGCAGCGGCGGCGACAACGACGACGACGAGAGATGCACGAAATCAATAATAATTGTCGGCAGATAATGAGCGTTTTACGATATTGTATTAAACATCTGACGACGTCACGAGGATTAAAAACGCTATTGAAACGTCGTGTGCAGTGTGCGTGTGCACGAGGCGAGTGTACAGAAATATTGTTATGTATAAACACTATAAACGCGTGACTATTATGCTAGGCCCCACCCCAAAAATCGCACATCGATAGGTCATAGTATAAGTGTTGGTATTATAAAAAAAAATGTATACATTATGTGATGTGATCCTACTAGATATAGCCCGAAGATTGCTATTTTTAAGAGCTTTCAAATGTTACTTACTAAATATATATTGTTATATCGCGGTGAAAAAAAAAGTTTTTATAATTATTATAATATAATGCACAACAATTGACGATGACGAGAGTGATATATATATATGGGTAGGCCGTGGCCGTCAGAACAATAATACACGCGCGCACTATATAGCGTGTATATTATATCCACGCCTAATAGGACTACAATATACCTACGTTGTTATAATACGGTCTCGAGTGGTCTATAAAAAATATACTTAAAACGACAAATGGCAATAATTGTTCGCTATATGGTACATATAACATTTTTTTATCTACACGTATATAGCGTATCTGCTATAACGTATATATACATAATAATCATATATATATTATAATACTGATTTCGATTGCAACCGAAAACTCGAGTATATAAATACCGTTTGGGCTCATAGTATTTGTTTTATTTCAACATCACAACACGAATACGCTTATAATATATATATATATATATTCTTAAATTTTATCCTTTATTTTTAATTTAACTTTTAGTTTATTCATTACATATTATTTCTTTATATTTAAAAAAATAACAATCTAGATAAGTATTCTTGCTCTACGATAAGAGGTTTACCTCAGTGTAGAGCAAAGCTAGTAACTTCATATATTCACCCATTATACTTTGTACACATTTCTTCTACTAGCAATAAATAAATTATTATTATTATTATTATATCATTATTATCATTACCCTTGAAAAAAGCATTACACGAATAAGATATCTATCTGCAGGGTTGTCCAAAATAAAATACGCATCAGTGGATGTAATTGCGAAATCTGTGATAAATATATTATATATATTTACCAACCAAAAATGATATAGGACGATAAAGGATTAATTTTTTTATAAACACCTACTTATTTACTAAAACAATTCAAAGATAACGCATGGATTGAAATGCGCGATTAATATTACGAGTGTGCTAAAAATTTTATTTTCGTTTTTGTGATTTAAACATTATTTTGTACCAAACCATATGACACTGCAAACAATTATTACCGAATTGGCACGGGTATGCAAAATACAGAATAGCACAGTGATGTAACACCACGGCAACCCGTTAATTTCAGTGAAAAGAAAACATCGAAAACCTATAATATAGTATAATATTTTATAAAACGTTCACTGACCTGGTTTTGGGCGAAGGCGAATCGGGACGGCTGGACACCTGGACGCCGTGTTCGTCTCTGATGTGTTTTTTCGACGAGAGTTTCTTGAGCACGTCGTCCATGGTTCGCTTGACGGCCGGCCCGCCGACCGGAGACATCATGTTGTTGTTGTTGTTGTTGTTGTTATTGTTGTGGTTGTGCATGAAAGTGTTGTTGTTCAGGTGCATGAGATGAGCGAGTTTTTCGGCATCGTCGGCGCCGCCTTTGCGAAGTAAACGCTGTTCGATGTCGAAGTACGACGAACCGGCAGCCGCAGCGGCGGCCATCGCCGCCGCCTGAACGTTGTCCATCATGTGATGATACGAGGCGGGGAGTTGCTGTTGCTGTTGCTGTTGCTGCTGCTGCTGCTGCTGCTGTTGAACGTGATGGCCGCCGGCGTTCATGAACGCTCGTTCGTACGCCGCCGCGGCAACGGCTGTCTCGTAGAAAGCGGCACCATGGTTAAGCGTCAAAAACGATGCGATGTGAGGTGGCGGGTGTGCCGATGGCTGATGTTGGGGCGGCGATCCTGTGGTGTGTTGTCTGGCGTAAGCGGCAAACGGCGACGCTCTGAGAGCGGCCACAGCAGCCGCGGCCGCAGCGGACCCGGCTGCGGACGAGGGGCTTTCGGTGCGTTGCCGTTTGTTGTTATTGGACGACTGTCGGCCGCTGCCGCCTACGGGAGACGAACCGGAAGCGTACCGTCCACCACCACCACCACCACCACCGCCGCCGCTACTGCTGTTTTCGCTGTCCGATGACGGTGACGGTGACGTGCCGCCGCTACTGCTGGCTGGCCGGGCAGCCGCCGATGATGGTGGAGGGCTGTTGGCCACGGCCGGGCTGCCGCAGCTCCTGTCCGTCGTCTGCACGGCCGACGCAGTGGCCGTTTCCATGACCGTTTCGCAGTTGTCGATCACTTCGGTACCGTTACTGCAAGTGTAACCGTCGTCCGAGTGGCTGCTACTGCTGCCACTACCGTTCTCTTCGACCGCGGTCGCTGCAACCGTCGTCTCAGCTGTCGTTGTCGTGTCCGGTGCGCTCGTGGCGTTCTCCAGCAACTTGGACGGCGGTGATTTACGTTTCGATGACATTACACTGCAACGACAACAAAAACGGATGCACATGAGTAATAAGTCATATTAAACGTCGCTTAATTCGCAGTATACGGGTTAATGTAAAAAAAAATTATTCACAATAATTAATAGCAATGTATAAGTATATAGTGAGTATTTTCAAGCAAAAGCTTAAATGTTTTTAAATATAATAATACGTAATATACGAGTAGCTTTATCGAGTGTTTTTTTATAAGTTTACTAAAAAACAACAATTGTATAAAGACTAATGCGGTATTGGAGATATTGAACATACATTATTTATTATATATTTGTACCGATAACCATTAGGTTTAAAGTTATAATCCTGGTTCCATGCGGGTTTATTATACAGGGACAAAACATCTCTGTTTATGTACGGACATAAAAGGATAGAGTGCTCGTGGGTTCAAAGACTTTGACCAAATACCGATTAGTATAGATTTATGTCACATTCTATTCTCCTTAGGCCTTCCCAGCGTGTTGACGTTATACCTAATGCATTGTTGTAAGAGGTCAGTTTTAACAGAAATCTGCTGGATCCGGTCAAACGCACGCGTGAGTGACCATTTATAATATCTTTGCATTGTTATATTTTATTAGTATAAAATATATTGTGTGTCACTCGGCATAAATTTACCGTGACGAGTACAATCTATTATTATGAAGCGCATGGTGGATGTAAGCGAAAAAAACATAAAATATTCGTGGGAGGTGTTATCCACACATTCATAACTATACGTATAATATAATATTATACACACGTCATAATAATATCATATTTGTCGCGTGCAGCTCAGACTGATCCAGAGTTGAATAGTTCATAAAAAACATTACACGTGCATTTTCATTACACAGACAATAATACATGTATTTATTAAAATGATTTTCTGAAGAACTCGAAATAATACGAAAAAAAAAATCACTAGAACAATAAAATCTGCTTTTTGAGCGCATCTCTTCAATTTAATACGAACAAACACTTTTTGATTAATTTACTATAGGACAATCGATTTTTTGCATTTTAATGTGGCGTTCTTGAAACGGTTCGATGACGCGGATAAATTGAATCTATTTTCTCACTTTATTCCCTCTCTGTCTCTGTTAATTTATACACTTAAAAATTTTGATTGAGATGTATTTTATTATTATTAATAATAATATCATTATTATTTATTTTTTAGACGACATTTCAATTTGAATTACGTGTTAAAATGTTTATATTATATTTATATGTACCGAAATTAAAACGTTTTTCAGAGTCAAAGGAGAAGGTTACGCGTAACGACCGCGTTAGAGGTCAAAAAGTCTATGTAGGTATGTATAATTGTGTGTATCTACATTAAAAATATGAATTCATATAGAAAATTTTAAAAGAAAAAATCCAGCAATGTACTTATATACATAATTTAAATTTAATTTATGTAGACTACGATCTTTTATCATGATTGACGCTACGGCGTCGAGTCTAGTCGAATAAGAACAAGATATATGATCCGATAATATATACATTTAATTACTTAAATATGTTAAACGTATACAATATACATAGACCAGCTTAGAAAGATTTTTATTTAATACCTAAATGTTTTAACGCAAAATCAGTAAAAATAAATAATAATAATCCATCAGTAAATTTACGAAATCTTAACATATTTTTAATTGGCAAGACACACTGAAAATATCGTCTGTTCCGTGACGTTCTTACAAATTTACGTCAACGTATGTATAATAATAATAAATACATAACAACCGCGACTATATAACAGCCGCATGATGGCAAATTAAACAACGAGACGGCGTTCTGCCGTATATTAACAAAAACTGCTGAAAAAATTACATACTTAGGTAATAATATACACGCGACCTATAAAATAAAACAGTATTCAGTATTCACACACACGCATATAATATGTGTGTATATACTGTATATACATACAGTACATTTTTTTCAGAGGTTATCATTTCGACCAACGGCCCGATAACATATACTATACGCCGGACTTGAATCTAACAAAACACCAATTGAAAGAGATAAAACGCGAATATATATATATATATATATATATATATATATATATATAATATATATAAGAGAGTATTAATCATTGTTATTTTTTTATTGAATTTATTGACGATTATTTTTGTACATAAAAAAAATTATAATAATAATAAACGATGACCCTCACACCTTGTAACTTAAATTTTTTTTAATCCTTCTCACTCTGACTCTCCCTGTCTCTCTCTCAATCTCAATCTCTATCAACACACATACTCGCTCTCTCATGTGCAACCGCATTATATACACAGTAATGTTATACATATGAATAAAAGTTCCAAATAGAACTCGTTGCTCTTATAACACAATAAATATATATTATATTAAAACTATTATGCGCATATTATTATGAAACGATGAACATTAAAATATACATAACGTGTAAAACGTAAGAGACACAAATAATATTGAATTTCTTTGAAAAAATACTTTATCGAAATCGGCAATTAATCCATATTGTTCCTTGCTGACAATGATCACTTTTAGCTTGTAATCTACATGCGCTGCCTCCCCCCTGAACTATTATCACACACACTATTTTCTTTTGTCTCCAATGGCCCACGTTGTTTTAGTAATTATAATTTTTATTATTGTAATAAACACACATACGTGCGTATCATGTACAGTGACTTAGATATACTCGTACGATTTTTCTTAGTTAAATGTTACATATAATCTAGATTAAACGTATAACAAGTTACACAGATTTTTTTAATACAAACTTCCCTCAATGCGTTTTATAGATAATTGTTATAGGTATATATCATGGTTACGTATCGTATTTCACTAATGACAAATAATGTTTTATATTATATAGGCATTATAGTTTTAATCGATCATTAAAAGTTTCAAAAAAAACATTACAGGTTTAAAAAACTATAATTATACATTATATATTATGTATGATATATATTAGGTGTTATAGGTACATCGATTAATAGCAGTCTGCTTGTATAAGCCTGGCAAATGGAATCAGCAATAACCGCGATCAATGTATAATGTATAATAATAATATTATAATACTCTATTACTCCCGCATTATAATCAGCAATCGACAGACTTATTTTTCATTATATACCCACTCTCAGATTATGATATTTATATATTAAACCATTTGTGAACGTAATAATATTCCTTAATTGGAGCCACCAAATACACGAAGAACATTTTATTGCAATAATAATAATAATAATAATAATTTACGAAAATTCGTAATCAATTTTCGTAATCCAATAACAAGACGCTCGCCGCCGCCGGACCGATTTATATTCACGCGTACACACGTAGGCAAATATAAATTATTCATATGCGTTATAATATGTATTATACAGATGGATCGCAAATTGGATACGCTGCTCGGGTGTAGGTGTATATTCGATTTTTCGCGAGGGACTAAGACACAGGAAATGGACGTAATTTCCGTGCACCACGTCGTCTTGTGACATCGTCGTCGTCATAAATATTAGGTGTACAAGTCGAGTAAAGCCGACGTCTGAGCTTATATGCTTGTATGTGTATACAGACAAACGCATACAGATGTATATATATACAATAATCAAATTAGAAATTTCCGATATAATATACGCAAACATCCCATTACACGTTCTCGATGGATAATTTAAATAAGAGTGCTGCAGATGTGGCTGCGATTACTACTTTCTTCGCTTGCTTTAGCTATATACCTATACAGTAACATATTATATATGTATATCTATAAATAAATGTCATCACTGCATATATTTATAGATGCATATATATATATATTATGTTGCTTAGAAAACATATTATCTCGTGTATAAATTTGATGCTTACCTGTGACCTCGTCAAATGAAGGGTCAAGCTATTTATGCAGCTAAAATAATTTATTGAGAACAGTTAGTGTTAAATATACAGGTGGTCTTACAAAGTGGATCCAAAACTAGATACAATAATGGTGTATGAATAAAAACGTTATAGGATGAAGTTTTATAATTTTTTTTATGAGAATTGATAAGCTGTAACGGTCATGATTAAAAAAATTGTTTATTACGTCAATCATGCGATATTCACTGCCATTCGTTTTAGGCTATAGAAAATTAATAATAAAATAAGAGTATTTTTCTAGATTGTTATTGGATGTCGTTTGTTAAATAATAAATAAAGATAATATTGATATATTATAGTATATAAAAACATATTTATATATATATATATATGAATGCCATTTGAACTGTATTAAAATTATTTATTCATAGACAACAAACGAAAAATCTACAAACTTGTATACGTAATATTTTTAAACAAGGTGAGGAGCAGGTGTAGTATGTCTCTTTACCATTGTTTGCTAGTGGCCCATTTTAAATAAAATGACACTACGTCTACAGTAAATTCCTGCTTTTATCGATGTTATGAATGCGAGTGTGTACTTCAGTGCCCTAGGGGCTTCCTGCGCGAAACCCAATTTCAATGTGCTGTAAAATGCAGACAAGAAGGTCGGACGGATGAAATAATATAATATATAATAATATAATCGTACCTCCCGACCGCATGGCGCGTACACTATACATAACTAAACATAAACTAATAATATAATATACGATAGACCTATTTTGGTAGTCTATATAGTCGTACCTATTTTGATTTTACGATTTTTGAACGCTGGTATAAATCGTTCGTCGCCATTGTTGTTCGCGTAATAACAATAATAATAATAATAATAATAATAATGCATACGTACAAACACGCATATATGCGCGCGCGCATCAACAAACCCAAACGGGAAAATGTTTACATGTAACGTCGCCGCCGCCGCGGTTGTTCCATTAAAAATTTCCCGAGTTATTTAAACTGCGTGTGTGTATATATAAAAAAAAACCGACGTAAACAATATACATATCCTCGAGGCGGCGTGTGTCGTCCACGTGCGGTTCAACGAACCGTTTACCGAATGGATTTTAAAGAGAACGCGAGATATAAAAACAACAAAAATCTTCCCCGTCAGTGATGGACTACCGACCGCTTTGATGACATTTCGCTTGTTTTATTATTTATTTTTTTTTCCAGCGTACAGTGTATAAAAAGTCCCAGTTGAACGCGTGCGGGTGAGTTATTATCCTGAATGAAATTTTAAGTAAAACAATACAATTTAATCGGATGTACCTACCAACACGTGGATCAGTTAAGCGTGAAAATCCGAACGAGATTAATAAAAAGTTGTAACTCATATACGTGTTGTACATTGTATATATTATGTACCTACAAGATGAACAACGGATAAAAGAGGAGAGCTGAGCGCAATAATGTTGAGATGAAAAATAAATAAATGCGCTCTCATACACGCGTATTATATTATTATTATTTATGAATTGACGATGAATAGAGAAACGTCATCTCAAACGAGTCCTGCACAAATGCGCAGCATTGACAAAAATAAATACGTGTAATCTACTGATTGATGGCGGCGTATTGTATAAAAGTTCAAACGGTTTCGCTTTTATTACTACAATAATTATCATAGCAATATATATTTTTTTTTTTATAAATAATATTCGATACGATATTTCTAATCATTTTAAAAGCTCGTTGGTCGATTATACTTATAACCTTGCATTTTCAAGAGGAATCAATATTATAGATGAAATGTAACCGAATATAGTGTATAATATTATATATAGTCGTCGCTCGTATGTATATTGAATACACATATCATAAATATATTCGCAACTATTTATTTCACGAAAAGGGACATAGAAACAATAACAGTAAAAATAACCTCAAAGCGTTTCGAGAGAAAAAATAATAAACATTTCACCAAATATTGGAGTTGGCCGATTATAAATACTTATAATGCCATCATGTATTATTTTATGAAAACATATCGAAAGGTTAACTATATCAAATGCTTTTTTTTGTTCTGTTGAAACGACGTAGGTATTCACTACGGCGTGTATATATTGTATAATAATAATAAAATAGTAATGATTGACAAATATTTTAATTCCTATATCAATAGACATAAAACGATACTCAACGGATTGTGTATAAGATGTACAGAGTGCTTCAGAGATACTGCTATCGAAAATTTACTTTAATAATTAAAATATTTATTTTACACGTAATTACCAGCTGTATTTTTTTTTTGCGGAGATAATAGTGTGCTGTTTTAGTAGTTATGGTATAATATATGTTTATTATGTATACGATGAGAGAGAGTGAGAGAGAGACAAGGAGAAAATTCCACTAGATTCCACTGCACGCGTGTATAAAATATACGTCATATAGGAGCTGGCTGCCGTCGGAGGCTTAGATCACAAATCAAAGCAGTTAAAACGGACAAATAAACGGTCGGAATAGTCGCGGCAGACGTTTACTATGTGTTAGAAAACTGCGCTGCTCTGCGAATTTCAACAAGTGATATCTTTTACAAATGTTCTTTTATTGTATAATTATTTATTTGTCTTCCGCGCTGCAACAATAAGTAACGCGGTAACAACGCTGCTGCAATCATGCTATAGTGGATAATATATATATATATATATATATATATGTATGCATTGAAGATAAATGCGGTACACAGTTTTATGGGCTCGTAAATTTCTCTGACAACATTGACGTGCTTATATTATACATATATATTATATTGTCTGGTGGTTGTTTTCGGCCGGCAATAAAACATAATTCAAATTAATATATCGTCCACCTCTTCTATGTGGTGACAGAAATGATGCTTTTTTCTAAACTTACTTAAGAAAAAAATGCATGATTGTAATAATAATAATGAAAAAGAAGTTAGTCTTAAGAGTTAAGGTATCACGTCACACGCGTGCGATACAGATTTGGTTAGTGCAGGGCGCAGGCGTTTGCTTTACCACATATTTTATATGAAATAATAAATTCGATAAAAACTAAGAAAGTTTCAAAGTCACCGTAATTTAATTTGATCTTGAAATTATTAAGAACAAAATAATACAAAAAATTAAAACTCGCTAAAACTTAAATCAATGTGTATCTCTAGGTAAGGATTTTAAAACAAGTAAATTAAGTTCATATATATATATATTTAAAAAATGTATTTTACAAAAAAAGTTATCGAATAAATATACATTTTTAAATCATTGTGACTAATACAAATTGCAAAATAATCAAACATTCATAAATTAAAAATTAAAATAAATTATAGCCATATCGTATTATAGGTTCCTGCGAGTACCATTGATTCGAATAATACTAAAAACGTCGAAGCAAATACAATATATATACTTACAGTTTATTGTATATACGGTGTAATGGGTTTTCACTTAGCACAATATAGGCGTCAAGACAATTAAAGCGAAAGAAATATATAATAAATCAACACTATTTGTCGATTCCCCCTTTTTTAAGATTATTTTCTCCCTTATTTTTTTACATGTCCAAGGTCTCTTGTATACAAGAGCATTTTCTTCAATGACAAATGATCCGGTAAACGGCCAAAGATTCTATATACTTTTACATTATGTACGTTTACAAGAGCGCTCGTATATATATACCATATCCTCTTTCTCCTGCTCACACAAATCACCCAGTCTTACAGCTGTATTCACACAATACCATATACATAACACGACGCCAATATAGACACTGCGCAAACAGAAGCCGATTTTTTACTTTAGTACACATATATATTTTTTGATATATATTTCCCAATAACACGTATATAACGTGTGTACTGTACGTGTATACAGATATTATATAATATATATCTTGACTGTGTGGTCGCGGTGGTCTGGGAAAATCGCAAAGTTATTTTTCTTTTCTTCTTTCTTTATCTTTTCTTTCCATTTTTTATTATTTTTCGGCTGCAAAGGAAACAAAAACGCCGATGGTGAACATCATCCATTATTCATCATCAGATGCAGTATGTATATACATATATATATTATATAACGTGGCAGTGGTGACGTTTCTTTTTCAAAGAGTACACGCGTGTATACTTCAACCCGCACGCGTGTGTGTTTTGTTTCCATCAAAAAGCAAATGCGGACCGTCTGCTGAATGATAAACCGGCTACGATAATGCTCCGATGAACATCATCTTTGCTTACACGTGAACCATATACGATCAACGACCGACCAGTACACATCATCGTTACCTATACACACCATAGTCAAGCAAACACATACACAGAAACGCTACAGGGAAGCTATGTATAAGACATTAACAGAAGAGTGTCGCCATAAACTGTCAAATATTTTGCTCGGAAGACATAAAAAAGACGTTAGAGTCGATTTGTAAGTATAAATCGAAAAAGGCCATATTTTATTTTACTTTAATAGAAACATGTTGCATCAACAGCAACGAAAATATTATCACATTTATACTTATAAATGTGATAACATTATTTTCGCGCGTGAAGATCGAATATTAATTGTATTCACAATAATTCATTTTTTTCATAACTATCAAAGCAACGTATTCATTGATTGGGTACAACTGTACAAAATATGTATAATAAAAACTGATGTCTTAAAAACAGATCATAATAACCAATATTATTTTAAATCATTATATTAATTTTAATATACTATATAGGTATTATATATATAGGTATAGGTAGGTAAACACTTTGTGGGATTGTTAATGTTATTTTCAGTATCAATCAATCAATAATATACAATAAACACCTTTTGTGATTGATTTAAGCTCTATTAAATAGCCAATTAACAATATTATAGTAATCGCGTAAATTATATTTGCCATATTTCACAACGCGGTGCAGAAACCATTATTCAATTAATGTAACTACCTTGAAAAATGATCTCAATGCAACAATTGATTTTAAGAGAGTGAAGCGTCAAGCGTTACATACACATTTAGCGTCAAAATATATACAACGGTGTCACACTTTGGAACAAACAACATCAACACGTATAATGATTTTGGAATGGAGAAAAAATGAAATTTAAAAATAAATAAAAAACTGGAAGTACTAGGACTTCAAAACTATGTTTATACATCGTACCCAGTTTACTAGGATGATAACTGTGTGAGCTCTAAAAAGTCAAAACACAAAATAAAGATTGTATGCCACCGGAAATAATCGATATCTACATAATCAGGGCAATTGGTTGCGTTGAAAAAATGCACTCAGCTGGTAGCTATTGTCGTGGCACAACAATAGACTATTTGCTTTGAAGTCTATTATTTTATAAAACATATTGTACATAATATTATATGAGTTGGAAGACTACATACATAATGCGCGATACGATTGAACTGCGCTCCAACAAAATATGACCATATACATTATACATATTACATATAAGTGCATATATATATATATTAATTTAATAGGTAGTTTATGATAATATAAAAAAAAAATGTGCTGAAAAGAGTAAATATTAATAATGGACCGAAAGAAAACCACATGAGTTTGGGATATAAACGGGCTCTATATTTGAATCACTTATATAAACAAGCGTTTGCGCTGCAAGAAGGCGATATAAATAGCGATTGACAAAAAAAAAAACGGTCCGAAGAGAATAAAAGAAGAAACATCGTTTGTAGATGATACGAAGCAGATAACCCTGCGTCACCGTCGCCGTCGTTCGCGTATAGTGAGATAAAAACTGATGATAAGGTGACGTGCAGCTTTCCCCCACGGAGAAACTGTATACAGCCAAATGATCCGTACCGACCGCATGACGACTTAACCTTTTTGTCAGTCTCGAGCTAATTGTCCGTCAAGACCCCTAAAAGATACATAGTATACAGGTTTGAAGGGGGTTATTTTTACATGAACCGAAACTGAAGAAAAAACAGATAAGATTTTAGGTTAAAAAAAATTGAAAGAATTTAGTGACGTTGATGACCTTGTAAAGACGGACCAAACTTTGACTGTAACCGACATGAAAACTGCTATACGGCTGGCTTAAATAGGTGTAATTAAGAAATGAGTTTTTGTTAAAATAATAATAATAAACCCATTCTAGAGAGGGTCACAAACAAATGAATAACGAGTGTAGAGCGACACAATTAGTTCGAGACAATAACGAGGAGTTTGAAAGCAACAATAGACGGTGTTTTATGGGTTTCATTGTTTTTTTTTTTAATTTTCGCTTAAAAATACATTTGAACTAAACACGTCTATTATCTCAAAGCAACACCGCGTCAATAAATAACACAATCGACTTAAACTATAATAATATTATAATTTGCGGTCGTATAAAAAGAGGGTATTTGGGTATTTGTATATCCGACACATTTTAAATACGATAACGATAAATAACGAGGATTTGAAGGAAGCATTGTTTGCTTTATCGTAGCCTAATGTCAATGAAATACAATAAAATACAATGTGGGAAGTACAGTGCATTATTATACATATAGTGTGTTTTGTCAAACAGATTAAATACAATGTCAACATATTTCACACATCCTCTATACGTTCTATACAGTATTGTAGATAATTAATATAACCGATCGGATTTGATGCAGCAAGCGACATTTTCATTCCATTTTAAATAATATATATATAATATTATGGTTAAACTTTGTGTCACACGTTCGCGTAAACGAAAATATTACGAATGTTAATTAATATTACAATATTTCAAACACGCAGATATTTTAATAGATATTAATTTTATTAAATAAAGTTGTGTAAAAAACCAGTCGTACTGATAGCGATCGTACTGCCACCATAGATGCGGCCCTTAAAGGCGATCGTGGTTTTGTTGAAATGTTAGCTGGTAGGTAGCATGGTTATCTACTGGTTCTCTTATGGTTATCTATAACCACGGTAAGTGGGTGGGTAGAAAATTGTTACTATTAAATGTGTAGGTATAGGCGGTACATTGTTTTGCCGCTGGTAATACAGTTAAAGTGTATCAGTATATGTATTTATAAGACTTATATAGTGCGTGATTTTTATCGCGACTTGCAAGAATGTGTATTTTTTTATACCTACTTTTATTTGTTGAACGTATAATTACCGTCAGAGGCAAGTACCTAAGCGTTTCGATTGAAACATAATTGCATCGCGATCGAGTGCTACGACACACTCGAACGTGTGAAGAAGATATTATATAATATTATATTATTACACACTATATAATACTATTGTAACATAGTTTTGTTAAACGATTAATTTTCTGTCGGCATTGATAAGAAGAAAAAACTGAAACGCATCGAAAACTCATATTTTGTACTTAATGCGATTGCGGGCGACCAGGCAAGATATGCACTATTATGTTTGTGCCGGGCGGTTTGAATGATAATTATTATGTTTTCATCTTTTCTGGTCTAGAGCATAGAATATAATGATACAACCGGAAGCGGATTTAAAACTAATTTGTCATACGAAACGAGAAATAGTTCTGCCGCGGATGCTGTTTCTTAGCCGTTTGGATAAAAATAGTGTTAAAATAAAAAAAAATGTGTTTGGAAAAAAGCGGTTTAGTCACGGTTTGTACGAGTTGCGGCCGTCCGCCCCACCCGTACCGTCCCACGCACCGGATCATATACGTTTATATTATTACTGTGTGTGGTTTATGACGGATCTATACACATACTGACATTCACACACTGATGCTGCTAATGTGCATTTGCACAACCACACACACACACACACGCGCAAACACGGACGGAAACTTTATATAGAACAAAGGCTTTTTTGTTTCTAAGAAACTGCAACATGGCCGAGATGACACATCTGGTGAACATTTCAAAAAGAGTGAACGCCCGTACAATAATAGTTATTATTATCGTTTTTATGTTATTGTTATGGACAACATATACCGCATGTACTCGCCCGCTACCGTTGACGAGGTTGCTGTTGTCGAGTCTTCACTCGTATTTTATTTCACTCTCGATGTGCGCGTGGCATGCATAGTACATCACACTGTACAATGTATAAATAAAATATGTATAACACAAGAATTAAAAATAAAATTAAACGGCCGATACTACGACATGCACTCATACGTCACTTATATACATAGAAAGTAAAACAAATTGTTAAATTTTTAAATTGTCCGAATCTCCGCCCCCGACCAGCTACGCGCTGAGATAATGATATTATTTTATGCGTATGCGATTGACGGGGCCGTCGCTGCTGTTGGAGAAATGTGGAAGCTATGATACGTCAACCCGGCTCTATGTTATTATATATACGAAGGCTTTTACGACCAATAAAACGAACGATAATAAGACGGATTTACCGGTGTTTGTTTTAGTGTTTTAAATTTAAAGGATACTATTTTAATCCTTTTAACGCGCGCCCGTGCCGGATTGATACGCCTTTTACGCCGCGGTCGTCATTATAGTAGTGTACATTGAACTCGGTCCAAAGAAAATAAACCAACCTCTTTACAACCGCCATCGAACCGTTTACAAAAATAGATACCTTTTTAACAAACAACCCTTGTGAAATCGTCGGCCCGATTAGTTAGATTGATATAAAGACACTATTATTTTGAAACAAGTCAGGCGAATCATATAGGCAATTTCAATACTCTATTTATGTTTTCTAGTCAAGCAATAATAATAATAATAATAATAATAATAATACAAACATTTCTAAAACATTGTTGTTTGGATTTTAAATAGGAAATATATTATTATATTAGTAATTAAAATACATTTTATTATAATATTATAAAATGTAGGTACTATGTGTGTATCATGGATATTATAAAATATTATCTCGATATAATTTAATTCACAAATTGCTTAGTTATGTCTTTAGAACGCGTACAGCATTTGTTGGATATTGTAACCAGTCTTTATTAGCCACGTTTAAAGAATAATATGATTACAGGATTTTGGTGAATTGGAACAAAATATTATAATAATAATAATGAAATTCGTTAACGGGATAAACCAAAAAAAGTGTAATATTATTGTTCACGTTGTGGTATTTTATATACCACGATATATAGAACGTTTGTATTTATAATAATTAGATGTTGTATACACAGCGGACGTCCAGTAAACACATGATGGTGTATTAAAGTGATAAACCGCATACATGTAAATTGAATAGGACGTTATACTGTAGGTGGATTTTACAGCCGAGAAACAGATATTATTCAGAGTGAGCGTGGTATGTATGTGTACGTGTGTACGTGTGTACGTGTGCATGTGTATGTGTATAGCATGTGGTGGCTATAAAGTCGGTTGATTTATACGATTTATTAAGGAAGAAAAGAAGAAATTCGTAGAGGAATTGGGGCTGAACCTTTAGTTGTCGGTGGTAGAATTTTTCGTTTTACTCTTTATTTGATTTTTTTGTTTCCCACAAACACATGTTGAATGTTAACAACGCGAATGGTTCTGCAATACAGTCAATGTAAGACAGGAGGTGGTGAGGATGCAGGGTTTTTGTAGGACATATTTGGGATAATGGCAACAGTGGCGGTGCACGTGACGACGGTACAGGAAGATGCTGACAAAGGACTCGCATTTAAATTTTTTTTGTGTATTCGAACTATAGTAACTACATAATATTATTTTTCTACTAAACGCGTGTATCGAAAATTACATAATACGCGCACTTATGATTTAATACACAAAATTATGAACATTGCTGCAACGGTTTGTAAATATAATAATATATCTACAACTATATCTAAGTCATTATTTTTTCACGTTTAATATTATATTTGTGATAAGGCGAATTACGCTTATCTAGTTGTATGAGCTTGCGCCGGTTTTTTTCTGGCAGCCTGTCAGCAGCGGCGCGGCGTTCGTTAATTAAATTAATTTGGAATAGTTTTCTACGGCATTATTATAATAATAATTTCTATTATTGATATATAGCCACACGTGTATTTGTAAATATAGTGCACCAAATTATATATATATATATAAGTTCTGAAGTGTTTGGCGATGTGTTATCGATCACATTAATCAGATAATTAATATTTCTAAGGGTTTTTTACGGTAATACGCAAAGTCTTATATAAAAAATGATTGGTTTGCCTTTTTAACTTTTGATTATTCTATAAGAAAAAAAATATTTTTAATAATATAATATATAATATTTATAATAGTTATATAAATGTTGTCAGTATATATCGAGCTATAAGATGCGCAGAACGTTTATTATTTATACATATTTTATATACAATATCACGCATGAATTTGTATGTATATATAGTATATTGTTATTCTAGTATGGAAATGAGTCTCGAGAGATTATAGAAATTTAAGTATTTCGGGCAGAATACCTATAAAGAACAGCCGCACAGTAGTCCTTATCTATATACAGTCTACAGAAATAGTGAAACCGTCGTAAAAATGCATATAATAATAATCTGACTTCCGATGTTTAATATCTTCAAGATGTGTGATGACAACAACAAATGACCGCATATATTATACAATACGCACACAGACCCAACATCCGATATTTTTGGTTTAGAAAAAAAAATTATCTCTCGAATGTTCGTCACGACGAATAGATTAAATACGAGTTTCTGGACTACAATGTATATATTATATAGGTATATATATGTACATAGGTAATTATAATATACGTCTTCGTTAAAAAAAAAAACAACAACAAGAAAAAAGACCCTGCACCCCTCAGGGCTCATTAAATATAGAAACTCTCGACCGCTGCCGGAAACGTACGGAAATGGTATCGTTGTTGTTTTTATTGTTAACATGACTTGGGAATTAGTTGTGCCGTTCCCCGAGATAAATGAGATTTAACCGGCGCGCATACACATACACTATCTATGTAGATACTCTATAACGCCTTTTCTTATATACATATAGATTTCTGTATATCAAACTGATAGGTATACACGAGAAATAATATCCTTCCGCGGTGGCGTCGTTTTTTTTGATGCGCCTGCACAAGTCTATGCGCACACGCCCGCGTCTGTATATACCTATATTATACTACATTACATACACACTGCATGTACGTATAATTACTGACGATTATTAATTATTGTCGGTTTTATGGTATACGTTTATGTATAATATATAATATATATATATTATATTACGCTCCCGTGTGTGTTACATGGCGTATGGAATGCATGTGACCCCATCAAATATAACAACAACGGTCGCTTTATTATTATATATATATTATATATATATAATATTATTGTACATGTACACCAATCCTTTTACAATGCGCTCCATTTATTAAAAAAAAATAGAATTAAATAAATAAAGAACACCCAAATACGTACATGTACACACATACATTATTATAATATGGTGTATTAATGACGTTTGTCGAGTCAGAAACCGAACCTTCGTTATAAAAATATTGCACACTGATGCACCGGTATTTAATATTAAAATATATAATATTAATAATAATAATAATAATAATACATGTATTATGGTCAATGAATGCGCTTTGTTTTTATTCGACACACGGCAGTATATTCATAATATCAGATGGTTTAAAATTCAGGTAAACTCATGAATTGCAATTTGCAATAGATTAACAATTTCAACTATACGCATCTTTAAAGTTTAAATTATCAGATCAGATACAAAAAAAACCCAATCGACGTTCTGCAGACGGTGAATATTTTAAACGACATTGCGTTCCGCTTTCAGAATGTATTCATATTTTTATAATACCTATTATAATCGTTTATTGGGCCAGCGATAAACCTACCGTGTATCCACACGTCAGTTCCATTGGCTGAACGTACATAAAAATTAATAGTCTAATAATAATGTCTAATAATCACAACAACTTCTGTTAAACATTTACAATGATTTTTGATTTTACCTTCACTGCAAAGTTTGATACTTTTCTAAAACATTTTTTATGTTTTTTTAGTACATTTATTATATGATAAATACCTATATTGTGCCGGTTTTTAATAATAAAAATAATGAAAACTTAATGTTTATTTTAATAGTTTAAATACTAAATTTAGTAATGTAAAGAACTTACGAATGCATGTATATTTTTATATGTTGTAAACATTGGAAACAATAATGTAAAATGTACGAGTGTAATATTATTTTATAGTATTATTTATTAAAAGATTACTAAATGATTTGTTGAAATTTAATATTTCTACCCTAATATTTATTTTGAGTTATTTTTATCACAATAATATACCAAATTATTACGTTTAAGTTTACCTATAGTGTTAAATTTTTAGCCCCCTTTTTCCCGCAAAATAAAAATATATTATTAAAAATAATAATCGGTTTTTTTCGTCACATAACTTACACACCACATTATAACTATATAAAAACAACAACTATACACTCTTGCTTTACAAAAATTGTATGAATATTATTATTTGTATACCATTAATGATTTTTAGCAATGCTTAACCTATCTATTATTATAGACCCGAGCGTATACAAATATACAATTAAATCGATCGACATGCAATCTAGTTTGTTTTATTTCTGATTCAAGACGTATCAAACAACGTACGTTAAACAGTAGAAATAAAGGTGTCATATGACGTATTTTTACGTTTTATTGTAATTATTATACTCTTATTGTATAGTACGTAGTATTATAATTCTATAATATACACACGGTAATAATTGTTTTGCTTTAGGTTAAAATTCGTAGCAAAAATGTAATTTTTTAGTTTATTATAAAAGAAGACAATTTCTATACCTCCGCGATATAATTAAATCATATTCTTGGAAAATATTTTATGATTTTTTTTTATTTTAATTGTTAGTTACAAAAAAATCTGTTACTCTGCCACATTATTACGGTTAATGTAATAATATGACATTGTCAACGCAATTCGTGTGTGTGTGTGTGTGTTAAAGGCAAAGAAAACGAATGCGGATTTATTCGCTAAAAATACGGATTTCATTTTTATTTATTTTTTTTTTGTTCTCTAAAAATCATTCAGCAAATGCAACATAACAACAGAGGACGCCCAAAAACAACTGTGTTGTATTAGAGACAATTAAAAATAGTTACATCTAAATATAGTTAATTCATTATATATTATGTCCGAATAAAATTTTTCATAAAAAAAGAAATAAAGTGTAGTTATTATAAATTCAAAATATATACATTGTTGAGAAACAAATATAATAACTACATAAATTATTTAGGTTTAACTATACTTTGCAATAAAAAAATGAACGTAAATATAAATTCATAACTACTCGAGGGTTGTAATCGTTCTAATTATTATATACATTTTTTTGTACTTAAATATTAATCATAACTAATTAAGGTTTAAATATTAACTTTAGATATTCTATAAAAATAATAGTAAGGGACAAAATGAAATATTATCTGTGTATTTATGTACCTATCTATATATGGGTTTGATCAAATAATTGTATGACGTAGAAAATTTTACTAAAAATTTGTTTAAATTGTAATAAAAATAGCTAATAATAAGCGTACACAATATGAAGATTAAATAGTAGTTATAACTACTAAATGTGTGAATGTCGTTACACATTTTTTTTTAAAAATACCCCAGTAAAATGTATTATCATTATTCATGTATTATAATTATGAATAGCCATCGTTTATTTCTGACTCCTTTACGATGTGAAAAAAAATTATAAGAAAACTATCGTAAAGAATTTTCCAATAAAAATCTAGAAAAAATGTCTTATTTATAATTTATACAACCCAGTTAAAATTAGAACTCATTTCAATACATCAAAAATACACTTTGATTATTATTAAACAGTGTCTACCTAACTTCGAATATTATTAGTGATAGGTACATTAAAAATGTTTGGGAAATAATTGAAAACTTATTATTATCTAAACCTTATATAAGTATTCTTATCACTTAGCCAATAAGACAAAAATATAATATTTTTCTAGAAAAATTCAAAAATTATAAGATATGATATTATATTTCAAGACAGCGATCAATTCAAAATTAAAATAACTTAAATAAATAAAAAATATAGAATATTGTCAGAAAATCTACCAAAACCGTATAATTAGCTTGAGTATCACTGAACATCTTTATATTTAAACAACAACATGGCATATACAAGTAACAAATTGCATCGAGCTTATGAATGGATTTAAATAAATGATTTGCCACAATTTTTACTATACTATTAAGAAAATTAATAGAGAATACACATACAAATATACAATATTAACAACATAATAATAAAAAAAACCATTTGAACAGTCTCGGAAGAACTGTATAATATGTTTAGGTACATACTTTTTTATTCATAATTTTTGTATAACATTGTTTTATAAATGGCACTTGCATTTTATTTATTTTATATTATAAACACAATTTTAATTTTTTTTTACCAAGGTACCGGTGATATGGACGTATCATGTTAATGAGATTAAACGACGCGTCGAAAAAATCGTTTGAAACTGGGCACGCGAATTTGTATATTTTCCCCATTTTTTTTTTTTTTTTATTACTTGTCGGCACATTTACCAAAAGACGAGAACACCGGAAATTCGTTAACGTCGTCAATCTTTTCATGTGCGGACCTGCTAAACGGTTTCGGTCAGTTTCAGACTATAATAAACTCAGTTCATAAAATGTTATCATAAAGCAACAAAAAAACTATGTTTAATTCATAGTTTTTTGTCAAACAATGCGATATTTTTTTTCTTACAATTCCCACTGCTAGAAGCAACACAAGTTATTTATTATATTAGAATTGTTTAACATTTTTTTTTCGAATAAGGCACGTGAAAATGAGTATAAACACGCCTCTCGATTTTTGGTGACCGCAACGCCAAGTCACTAGCGACAGGAAAACATCAAAGAACCGATGTAGTGTAAAAATCGCAACACCTTTGTAAACGTCATTTAGACACCGTGAGGGTCCATTGCCACCACGGTGTGCAATGAACGGAATATTATGATAATTATTAATATTTCTAATAAAACATTAAAACATATATTTATATAACTAAACAACATCAAAGCGACAAGAGTAAGTTAATGAATGACTAGTTAAAACGGATTATATAATATATATAGGAAGAAATCAAGAAAATATTGTAACATAAACAATATATTAAATAATATGATTATATTACATTTTCATATGATGTCGTTGTTACTTGCTTATGTTTTTATTATTGTGTATAATATGTATTTATTATATTTTGTTAAAATACAAATAATTATTAATACAACTGATTGGATTACCAAAGCGTGTTAACGGAAACGATAAAAATTAACGAATATAAAATATGATAATAGACAATAGTTGTGATAAAAATTTTCCGAATAAGAAGCGACCTTAGTAAGCGATTATTATTGTTAATGGTCATGTGAACCTGAACAAAATATTTACTATTGACAAATTGAATAACGGTTGGATTTATTTTTCAATATTTATTCATGGATATTTAAGTATATGGATAACTATATTTTGCTAATTAAAATTATTTTAGTAAATTAAAATAAGCATGCATTTCCAAGAATATTATTTCCAATTATTCGTTGAAATAACGAATTTTTATATTGCATGTAATTTTACAAGTGTACAGCATTAGGTTCGATTAATGACAAAAGTATAAAGTGAAACTTATAAAATTATGTTCCAATAATAATGTTTCTAATGACAAAAAAATCTGTTCAAATTCGACCAAGTATTTAAGGAGAATCTAAACACAAAATAAACAAATGAAAAAAAAGTAGTTAACTATGATAAAATACAATATAATACACAAAATTAATGTTAATATAAAGAAAATAATGTGACTTCGAAGAACAGTAATTTAAAGTTTGAAGTAATTAATTTGTGACAACGAGTCATAATCACGGTGTTTAATGATCGACCATACTATATCATTTATATATATGTCATCCAAAATCTTGGTTGATGTATAAAATGCTCACCCTGGTTACCACCATCCAGGGTCTATACAATATATTATGATACATTCTAAAATTTTACCAGATATACGAAGCTTATTTGAATGAGTTGACCACTTACCGGAATAACTATTGTGAATAGAATAGACAACACCGACCGGCAGAGCCATTGGAAGATGAAAATAAATTCTCAAAAATAAAATTAATAATAGTTCATCGACATCGAGCGGTCATTATAACGGGCGACGACAAAAAATCGTGTGAAACGTGAAAAAAATTGTTCAGCGAAAATCCACGGGTTTGGGGAGGACGTGAAAAGTGTCGCTGGCGCGTGGGCGGCTCGCGGTCTACGGGAACGCGTGGAGCTCGACGGATAGATTATAGAGAGAGTGAGGGAGGGAAAGAGAGAGAATGATTAAAGGTGGACTGGTCGACGAATTATGAGAGTGGGAATTACAGAGGAATGAGAGAGAGGTATGTAAAATTTCGGATGAGCCGGCGAGCGAGCGATCGCGCGGGACGTACTGGCACGCGTAATACGTTTGAGCACACCGTAAACACGCGACGTACACCGACTGACTGACTGACTGAACAGTTCGCCTTCTCGCGGCGGCGGCGGCGTCGTCGTCGTCGTCATCGTAGTGTTGTAGTCGCCGCGGCCGTCGGAGGGCGGTTGGCGGCGGGCGGGTGGACGTTCGGTCGGTTGCGGGTGCTGCTGTTGCCGCCGCCGACGACAACGATGGGGTTTAGTGGTGCCGGGCGCGCGCGCGCGCGCTTGTGTATGTGTGTGTGTCGGACGTTTCGGGCGCCGCCGTGGCCGGTGGTGGCGATTTTCCGTACGTACGCCGCACGCCCCCGCCGCGCGGAAGGCGCGGTGTGTCGCGCGCGGCGCGGTGGGGTGGCCCACACCTTTTGTCTCGGGCGAATCAAAAGGTTGGAAAACAAAGAACCGCCGCCGAGACGGTTCGCAGGCATGCGCCCCGGCCATTGTTACGGGCCGCCGACGTCGTCGTCGTCGTCGGCAGCGACGGCAACGACGGTCCGGCCCGGCCTCCTACTACTACCACTACTACTGTTACTACTACTACTACTACTACCACTACTACTATTACTACCACTAATACTACTTCTACTACTATTATTATTATTACTACTACTCCTAATACTACTACTATTACTGCTGCTGTTACTGCTGCCATCGCCACAGCTAGCCCCTACAATATAATATATTATTATACCGTCAGGTCCACTGTACACATAATATTATTTTGCACATACAAGTCTGAAGAGGACGTTTTACCCACACGCTTTTATTGATATTATCATTTTAAAATGAAGTATGAACATTTAAAAGTTGTAATATTTTACATGGGTATAACTCAACTCACTCTAAAATGATAATATCGATAAACGCATATGACATGCCATAGATAATATTCTCACCTTTAAGTTTGATAATAGTTAAATTGAGGCTAACAACATATAAAATGTATTTTGCTGAACGTAAATTTGTTATGATGTATATTAGTATAAGACAGAGGCTACACATGCTGATATAACGTCCTCTTAATAGTTTCGAATAGTGTCAAACAAATCGTTCCAATATAAGGTCATAAAGGGTCAGTTACTTGAGCACCCTCGTCCCGACCAAAAATCAACATATTATTTTGAACAACTTTATTGTATGTTTTTTTTTTTGTTTATTGATACTATTTGTTACTTATGACATTGATAAGTTATTGATTAAATTGTCGACTTTTTAATAAAAAAACACGATCTACATATTATACTTCCATCGATGTATAAAAGTTACAAATGTATATTTTGTAAATGAATTAAATTTAATTATCGGAATGTATCACAAAACTTTGCACCTGTATAATACATACATTTTTACGCCATTAAAATGAATAAGATTTTCAAATTTCAAATTATTATATTATTTTACAAGTGAATATACCTATATGATTGGATGATACTATATAATTGACCAAAATAAAAATTATGTATGAGCGTGTACATATTTTGTTGTTTCAACACTTTATTTTTCTTAAATAGTTAAGAGCAGTTACCTATATTTACTCTGAAAATCATTGGACATTATAGATAAAATAATTGTTACGTTATCCGATTACCTTTTCGTTTATTCTTTACTTTTTTAACACTTGTATAGGTATATGATACAGGCTCGGTGTACACAAACTTTTCCTTAAACGTCAAATATTATTATTACATTTTGTTTTTATATACACTAAATATTAGGCACTGATACGTTTATTTAAGAGTGTGCATGTGCGTGTAAGACCACTCCTATACCTACGCATATATATATACTTTCTACCGTAAACTCAATTTTTATCGTTAACATCTTTACGCATGTCACTATAATATATATATATATGTATACTGGCAATCGTCTTAGACGTTTACAATTTGCATTTAACGCGCACCTATTTACAAACGTATTACTGTTGTTGTTGTTCCACGATCTGCAATCATCAACTGTTTTTGTACCTTTTATATAACACTCATTAATGTACTTTCTACCAAACATATATACATACGTGTGTTTAATCAAATTCTTGTTGCCTGTCGTTCATTTAACGAACACTGTCATTTACATCCGTTAACGGTTTTAAGATAACTCTTATATTTTATTATAGTGCGCGTGAACCTAATATAGAATATAATTTCATAACTTTTTAGAATTATATACATATCAATTTATATCACTACATAATTTTTTAATCAATTAGTAATACCAAAACCCGAAGATACTTCTTATTTTTTAAACTAATGTGTAATAAATAAAATGGAATATATAATATAATTATCATTAAAATTAAAAGATGATATAATTTATTATAATTGATAATTCCGTTACATTACAATTAATCGAATAATATTTAAGTACATCTACATACGGTGGATGCGGTATCGGGTATATATACGATATACCTACACTGTAATATTAACATAATGATTAATCACTAAATATGAAGTAAGTTGTTTTAAAAAAAAAAAAATTTGTTATTGACATCATCATCATGTAATTGGTTAGAAAAAAATGTGTTTGTTCCTCAAAATATCTCTGTTTAAGATTAGCGTCATTGAGTTCATAAACAAAAGACAAGATGTTCATTATAGAATACATTACATAATTGTCATCACGATAAAAAAAATATTCCAGAAAAAAAGTGCCCGCAGATAAGAAAAATATGTTAGGCAAAAGATTTAATAATATATAATATATTATATAGGTAATACATTTGTTGGCTAGCAAATTTGTCGACGCATTCCGCACACATGACATATCGTTATATATTATTATACTATATTAACATCATGTGATGTTTATCTCGCACGTGTATATCGCAAATACCTATATATACCTACACTTGAAGGAAGAAATTGTATGAATTATTTATTGGGATGAAGTATCACTGGTGGATTCCCCGGCTTTAACAGGCCGAATAATATCACGTGTATACAATAGAATTAAGAATTGAATAAATAACTAAAATTGTACGAATACAGATATATATTTAAACCATTCACGTAGCACGTAGGTACTATATTCTACCTAAATGTTTATTCTTCATTATTTATTTATTGTTTTATAATAATTAATTTATGAACCTATATGTTTGCTTTTTATTTGAAGAAGAAAATAAGAACTCGAATTAATACACACAATGGAAAAATAAATAATTGTACCTCTCAAATGTTTAAAATGTTGAATAAAATTAATATATTGGTTGCCTTCTAAACTTAAATTGTAATTTTTTTTTATTTTGGAAATATTTTTTATGTATATTATATAGATACCTATTAGCATAACAATTATAAAACATGTTATAACAAATTGTTAATTTAATTTAATTTTTTTTATATAACGAGTTATATTTAACAATATTCGTTTACATTTAAGTGCACATAAAACCAATAATCTATATAATATTAAGTAATATAGGTATATTGTAATTCAATAATAATAATATAATGTATATATTGCATAAGCTTGATACAATATATAGATTAAGATGATAATATATATATATATATTATTGTGATATACTACTAAAAAATCAGAAGAAGGTATATAAATTCATAAGTCAAAGCCTTATGTCAAATTTAGAAAAAAGGTGCAGTTAGGAAAATAAAAACGTACTTATACTGAACCGTCACTATAGCCTATATACCTAATATGCTTTTAAGGTGTTCGTAGATTCATAACGATAGTTATGTGTTCACTTATTACTTTTATCATTTTTATTATGAATTAGTACACTTATCGTGATCATTTTCATCATATGTGATCAAAGATGAACAAATAAAGCATATTAATTATTAACTATACAGTTTACAAGACATATAATCATTATACCAAAAATGGTCAATATGAAATATTATACATTTTTATGTGATTAGAACAATATTAGTTCAAATTTGAACTGATTTTTCTTTGGTGAATTTTTATAATTTAAGTATATTACTAACTGATTGGCAAATTGATGCTTATACTTATGACAATATTTTTTTCTGTTACGGTATGTGAGCACATCGCTAACGACTTCAGAAACAGTTACAGTAGGTATTTGTGTTATCACATTTATAGTTTTTATTCAGATTAAATAATTAATTTAAATTGACAATTTAAAACTATAATAAACCTAAATAAATGGTGAAATGTAAAGAAATACCAAAATAAAATTGTTTTTTCTTCCCTTATATTATAATGGATAGCCTGTACCTTATTATTGCCTCATCATAAGAGAACTGACATAGTACCAAATTTGAATAAATATTTTCTACTTAAAATTGGATTAAAAAGCTAAATTATGGATACTTAAATTTAAATTATAAACGGATAAGCTATAATAATAATAATTACTATATGAAAAAAGTCTTGATTTGTGATGTTTAAGTATATTTTCTTAAAACTATTCATAATTATATATTCCAGTGAAGAACATGTAACAGTTTCTAATTAACGGACATTATTTTTATATTTACCTTCTTTCATAAATTTTATTTTGTTTAATCGTTTCTTTATTTAATATTATTATTTACAGTATTAGCTGATATAAAGTAATAAGTATAATAAATTGACCAATATTTAATTTTATCTTTAAATCTTATCAATGATTAGAGCTTCAATTATAAAAATTACATAAACATTATTTTAATGTAAGCAAATAGCTTATTGTGGGTCGACTCTAAATTCTAGTTTTTGTAACTTTAACAAATTTCAAGTTATATATACAGCAATAGCAATATTCGATTTAATCAGTAATTTATTTGTTTCATTTAACTATCTCAAATAGAATTATTAAGAAGACAGTAAAAGTAGTTGTAAGACTCGAGCACCAATTAAAAATAAACAAGTTAAAAGAATTGAACTGGGGAAAAATAAATACATTTTTCCCAGGTTTTGGCGGCGAAACCGACGACGGCAATGGTTTGGCAGTAAACTAGTCCACTGCGGCTCAAATTTATTATTATAATTTTTTCTCTCCCCCGCGCAGTGTTCTTCTTCATAACTCTCCACTGCTATGTGGTTATTATTATTACTATTATTATTATTATTTATGAAATATGATTAAATGAGTCGCTTTCACAATATATAAACGGTGGTCCTTGTTATTACTTTGTACAGCTGCCATACTGAATTGGTTGGCCCGTGACGTTTGTTTGTTTTGCGTGCTTTACAGACTATATATGCGAAACCTAAAATATCCACATCCCGAAATATCAAAAGCGATAAACGAAAAAAATTAACGCGAGAAAAACTGGATTTGTCGTTTCCGTATAATTAATTTATAATAATATTATTATTATTAGATATAAAATAAATTATAGATATCATAAAATTTCGGAAGTATATTAATATATAAAGTATACAAACATTATAAACTGCAATTTGTACTCATATATAGAGTTTATTTGACAGTTATTTTTATGCAAAAATCCTAGTATAATGTATAATTTAGGTAAAAAGTATACGAACATTGAGCGCCTGGTCGTGCATATCGACCTGGGCTGGTAGGTCAAGAAAGGGTTTTAGACTATATATATGAACGTATATAAGATGTGGCCTTTGGGGAAATAACGATCGCTTTGCTGGCCGTACCCTCGGGACGGGGCGTTATTGATAACCTCCTCCACCAACCCCCCTCTGAAACAGACAACCATTCGACCTGTGCCTCTCTCTATATTCCTCGCCACCACCCACCCACATATATAATATATACAGTATACACTTCTTATATTTTCCTTAACTTCCTTCCTCACCAAAGCTCTTTTTCACGTGCACATAAATATAAATATATACGTGTGTGTGTACGCGCGTGCGTGTGTGAAGTATATATATATATATTATATATGCAAAAGAGAATATAAAGAATAAGACACAAACAGTAACAACAGTGATGGAGACTAAAACAAATCTAAAAAGCAATACCCAAACTAACCGATCGTCCTGGTCGTTACGGACGAAGGACTGCAAGAGAGAATGAAACGGTGTCGAAAATAAAAGGACGACAACGACAACGACGACTTGCTTTATCGATCGTATTCTAAAAGCGGACGAGGGGGTCTTTTGAAATCACGTGCCCCCCTTTGTAAGTTCGAGTATACGGCCAAAGTTGAAGTAAGTAGAGTAATGCGAGGGGTGGTGGTGAAGTCGGTGGGTTACAATTGTGGACCCGCGCAATGGGAAACACGCCCACCCATGTCCTTTCTTATCCTCTCCTTGCCAGTGAGCAAACGGGATATCGAATACCGGGGTGGTAGAGAGATGTTAAGGGGTAACGGGTGATGAGGAGAGGTGTGCTACACACAAAACGCCCAGGGCGTCGTCGTGTAAGTACTATATAGATTATATACACATACAATACACGAACGAGCGAACGAAGCGCGAACGCGCGATAAACCGCACGACAACGGTATATAATACCCGATAACCTTTCCTTTGCATCCCCCCCAACTAAACCCTACACCCCCACCAAAATATTGGACAGGTAGCTGGGGAACAGGAAATATTGTCGATTATCCATGGAATATGCCTTTTGTGTGTCTTTCTCCATGTGTAGAAAGACACAAGCACAAATTATATATATTATATATATTTCTTTAAATAAATAATTAAGTATGAAACAATATACAAATTACGTGTAATTATATGGTGTTCACGCTCACCTTATTAAAACAATAGAAAATATTTTTATGTTAAGGAAATGTATTCCTATTTTTGATTTATAAATTTAAAACATTGCTTTTACATAAATTACGGCTATTAAAAGTATACCTTTAAAGTCTTAAAATTACATAACACTTTCAAGAATACAACATAATTTATTATCATACGTATCATGTTGGTTTGTTGATAAAATTAGTTTTTTTGAATTTTAATATCGACTTAGGTATATGTAGGTATACCTATCATACTTATGTTATTATATTTCAGAATATAGTAAATACTAAATACATTTTAAAAATGTTAATTCTCTAATTATTTTTAAAAGTAACTTTAATTTGAAAAATACAAATTATAAATTTTTAAATAGTAATGCGATTCGATATTTGTCAAATGTTTTATAGTTGTTTTTAAATTTGTTATTTAACATTATATTTTAATTAATTCATTATAGTATATGAGGTAATAGACTACGATGAGATGATTGTAATTATTACTATATGTATAGACTATTGTTATTACATTTTGATTTCTATGTAATACATTTCCATATTTTTCCCCACAATTATTATTTATAATATTAAACTGTAGTTTTAAAAGAAAATTATAAAATCACATAATACTACACTTACATACATGCACTTTGATATACACACATATTCATCAATATAAAATAGACTAGTTGTATGATAATATTAATATCGATTGTTATTATAAAGTAATACAATAAGTTATAATTATTGGAACATGCAAAATATTTGAAAATAATTACCTTGAAAGTAAAAGTCTTGAACGCAAATAGTTAATAAGATAATCTTGTGTCAAATTTTGTTTATGATCATTGGTGTTTGAAAACATTTCTGTTAAACCTAAATAAAAAAAATGAAGAACATGAAATACAAACGATATAGCTAGGTAGGTATAGTAAATAAGTATACTAATTTTTTATGATGATCAATTTAATTAGCAGTGTCCTTCACAACACCATACAATAATATTTTAAAACAATATCCCATTCAAGTATATTATAAATAATTTCGAAACAACTAAACACTGTTTACACTGTTATAATACAAACGACTATTTTTTCGTCATAGCTATTAGCTGGTTCAGGTAAACTCATTAAAATAATAACAATTCGTATGTTTGACCAATACAGGATAATCGAATAGTTGAAAAAACAACAAATCCAAGGTTTTTAAGATGACAACGGAGCATATACAGCAGAAGAAAATATTAATAATATTTCCGTGTTTTTATATTACTATAATATTATAATATAAAAAATACACAAAACGGCTAAAAAACAATAAATATTTAAATAAATTATGCATTTAAAACAATGATTTCATACATACTTTTACTATAATACGAAAGAAGGTCAAGTGGGTATTTCTAGAAGTATAATCCAATCCGAAAAGGAATGCATATATTTTGTAATAGACAGTATATATTGGATTTTCGGAAATGTTGCCAGATTTGAACACGGTCGACGAAGGCGATGGATTTAACATGAAATGCGGGGTGAAAACCGATTGTGATTTTTCAGAAACGAACAAATATAAGTAATAACGAACAGGAATTCTTGGACGGCAGTGAACGGTCGCGTGGGCGTCGAAAACCGTAACATTATAAGACTTTTAAACAGAAGTTCATTACGGCAATTAGTGTCGCGCTCGTCTTTCGACGGTGGTAAGGCGGTCGAAAACAATAACGACGACGCTATACGCGTGTACGCTTTCCCGTTTTCACATAATAATAATCTATTTTTCTTCGAGTAGGTACCTACGCCTTATTCTTTCCTTAATAACGAGCACGAAATTACTAATTTTAATACATCGCAGCACGTAATCTTCAGTTCCCAATTAGTAGTGTTGGAATATATTATATATATATATATACATGTATATGTGAATTTATACATAAGCTTTCATTGGAAATCATTCGGATAGGTGATTTTTATGTTCCCACACCACTCGGGTTGTTTTATTCGCATTTTATTTAATTGTCCCTTTCCTATTCCAATAAATGTATGTATACACTCCTCGTCCTTTTTTCAATCGACAATCGAGCACACAATACCATGTTATTGACTGTGTTTTTTTAAGTGGCTGGAGTGGTGGTAAAAAAAAAATAAAAGAACGGCACGTGAACCCCACGTTGGAGTAGCAGACGCAGTAACCACGGAAGTAGCACCACGCCACGTGTGCACCCACGTGTATGTATGTCCACCGCCCTTTTGCAGGGGACTTATAGTTTTTTATTATCCATTACTATTATTATTATTATTAAGATCTCGAAGGAGTACATGGAAATACGACGTTTTTGATTGAAGGACATTCATTATATTATTATTATTATTATTATTATTATTATTATTATTATTATTAATAATGTCGTCGTGAATATAATATGTTATATTATAAAACAGTGATTTTGAATTACGTGGAGTTGTAAAATATTATATGATAAACAAAATGTATTATGTACAATACAAAAACATGATGTTTTCTTTTTTAGATGTATACAATACTATTCTGAATAATATTATGATATGTGTAATACAAATGCAAATAATTCATATTAAATCGTCTACCACTGCGTTGTTGCGTGGATGAGCACTTAGTGAGAGGGAAGACTCATTAAAAATGTAATAATTAATCCAAAACAGCGAATGAGCACAAAGTGAATTTCATGTATGGTTGTCCCCGTTGTGTGTTTTATATTTATTTTGTTTTTTGTAACTTTTTATTTTTTAATTATTGTGTTATCCCCTTGTTGTTTGCTCTTCCGTCTATTCGATTTCCAGAGATATTATAATGTTAACGAATGTAATATAAAACATGTACAAAAATTATATAATATTATGTATACTTTATTCACTTATTTACCGAACCCTCAGTCTAATGATATTATAATGTCAAACTCATATACATTATTGACGACGATATCATTAAACAAACAAAATATTATGATGGAGCTATACACATGTGCTATATTATACATAGTACATGTATGGGTGTATTAAAATATACGTTACATTGATTACCTGAAGTTATAATTTAAAAGATAGAAATTGTAAATAATTTTTTGTAAATCCTTTTAATTTGAGAAAATAATGTTTCTTTTGTAATTATTTATAGACATCTACATAATATTTACGTACGTTTTGATATGAAAATAATTGAGTACCGGATTTAACACCACATAGATTTTTATTTTACTACATTTCTTGATTTTTAATTTAATTAGAATCATCATAATATTTATCTTGCTTTACATTACTTAATTAATCGTTCGTGATATTTGCAGATAATAAGAAATAAATGAATTCATGATTAACTTAATTTCTCTGGGTTGCTTTAATAAGTTACTTCCTTTTTGTTTTACATATTAATTGAGTTTCGAATGTTAATTTAAAAGATTAACTACTAAGAATATCGCAATTTATAATGAAAACTAAAGAATCAGATAATGAAATATGTTCATAGTGTTGTTTATATCTCGACATATTATAATTGTGTCATGTTTAATTTAAAATATATTTATAAATTTAATCGATTAAATCCGTAACGCTATTTTTCAAGATAGTTTAAGGCTTGCTTAAGTAGATTTTCAAAACTTCCTTTCTTGTTCAACGAACCGATCATAAACAATGTGATGAGAGTAAGAAACGCAAAAAGAGTGAGAAGCAAGTCGATACGCAGTGAAGTGTGCAGAGGGTTATAAAGATAAAAGCAAAAAGGACCCAATTTCACCCGCCGCTGCCGCTTTACCGTCTTTTTCAGTATAACGTAATTAAAAACTTTTGCTTGGGTACAGTAAACAAATTGCGTTGTTTTTCTAACTATGCATTCTGTGCTGTGATTTTAACATAATAATGTTTGTATAAATAATATATATATATATATATAATATACACGTATATTCGTCACATTTATCGGCTTTTGTCACTAGAGCTATTTCTGATCTACCATACGCCATCTACAGAGTCCTTAACGAATTCAAACTTGTCACTCGCGCTAATCTAATTACAAAAATGTGTATATATTATATACTATCAACGAATTGTATTTGTGTACTATGTGTATGTGATATTTAGTTATTAATAATAGAATATAACCTACCCACCTATAATAGACGTAGGTACCTATAATATTTACAAGTTAAAAATTACTCATGAGGTATAAGAATTTATATTAAATATTATATAGGCAGTCACGTGGTTGAACTTGACTTTTAATGTATTATTACAAGGTACCTCTATGTACTGTGGAAGTGGAAAAATCTAACGATGTGAATATAGAAGAAATTGTATATGATTAGTGATTACTTATAATTGATAACCTACCTAAAAAGTGTAGGTTTATATTAAAAAAAAAAAACAAAGAATTTATTATATAAAATTTAGAACTGTTATTTGTGGATTGTTTTTTATAATAAGTGTTCTTAAACTTTAAAATTAAGTAAATGTTTAATTTAATTGTATATTATGAAGGTATATTAATTATAATTAATTATTCTTAATTTATATGATTTTTACAGAAATTATAATATTATATTTATTTATAGGCTATAGCCGTTTACTTGTTTGAATGGAGAGTATATAAGCTATAGTATAAGACATATATATATATAATATAATATTTGTTGTGTTTTTAATTTATATTAATAATCATACTAGAGAGGTTATTAATTAATTAAATAATATGACTGATATTAAAATTATATTATATATAAAATAATAATATTTAAAGGTGATCAATTATCTGTTTATCACGAAGAGTATACAGAGAACTGATGCCTATAGTACTATATAGTACTATATAGTGCTATAGCACTGCTAACTTATTATTATATTTTTATTCTTCACCATAAGCTATATCCTATATAATGTGTATACCAAACTAGAATTTAATAATATTGATTGGTTTATTTTTAATTAATTAATAATTAAATATAAATTTTAGTTAGTCGATTGTTTATTCCACCACATAAGTTTTACCAAAAGATAACAGATAAAGTATAAACTTTTTACCAAAAACGTTTTTTTTTCTTATTCTTATTTTTACTTTAAATCTTGTATTATAGGTACAAACATGTTTAAAATATAGTATTTTTTCTCTTGAATTTAAATTTATTGGGAAGATTTTATATTTAATTTTCAAGCTTTTCGGCATAATATCATAAAAATTTTCCTCAACATTTATAAAATAATTTTAAGGAACTTGAAAAATTCGAATATTTCAAATGTCAATATAAATAATTCCAAATTAATTCAAATATTTAAAAAAATTATTGTGTATAGAAAATAATAATTTAGTTAATTAAAAATATTTATAATTTATATTTTTTGAATTACAACAAAATAACGAAAATTGTTATTTTACATAATATGTGGATTGTGCAATGTGCATTATTGTAGATGTCCAATATCGTAAAAAGTTGAATATCTCTCAAAAAATTATCTTGCTTAACTCTAAATTATATAAAATTAAGTAATAGAGTGAAAATACTAATATTACATTTTTAAATCAACCTTATTTTAATTTATTTATTGCATTTTTAACAACAAAATAAACTGAAAACTTTATAGATTTCGACAATTTTTTTAAAATTTGAACGCTTATTAAAAATAAAAAGGAAAAATTATGACTAAAATATGTGACTGATATTTTATAATTGCTGTAAGAAAAACTTGCAAGGAATCTTATACTAAATGTTCAAAAATGTTTACTCATGAACAAAAATTGTATCATACTTAATTCAAAAAAAGAATAAAATTTCAAAATTCTTGTTTTTTTCCCTATAATTATGATAAGTATTAAAAAATTTTTAGTTTTGAACTACCAAAATACCAACTATATAACTGATTTTCTATATTACTCTTAAAGATTAAGATTGAATCATTTTTTTAAATGTCTACTGACACATACACAAAAAATAAATAATAAAAAACGTAATTGTAAAACTAATATATTCATAGCTCCATTCAAATTCTAAGATTTGATATGTTCTTATAGCATAGATGTTTGTTTAGCAATAAATATTCTCTGCCACATATTTTAGTTGGTACCCCAATTTAATTATCATCGGCCAGAAACTAAAAACTTAAATATAAATAGAACTACCTATATATTTATTTTTAATGTAATCAATTATTTAAGAATAAATAAACGAAATCGAACTTTCATAGATTTAATACATATATTATAATATATAATAAAAATTAATATAATAATAATTAATAATATAACTATATATTATGAGTATGTTCCAACTTATATTATTAGGGTTGCGTCTCTGTATATATAGTAAAGAAGTACACGCGGAATACCTTATGCAGAGACAACCGTATAACATCCGGTTTTGCGAATAAAATATACAATACACATAAAAATATAAATAAATAAACAAATAGGTGAAATAAATCAAACGGTTTGATAGTATATGTGTATTGTGTATAGACACTAGACACGCACTCATGTGTGTAAATTATAAAAATCTACCTATAATACAGAGAGCTGTTGGCCCGGTGTTTTCTTTCCGTTTCCCTCTTCTGGGCCATCGCCTGTACAAGAACGAATATAATGTCGGTATATACATATTATACACAACGAATACACCGCCGCACTTTATAATATACACTGTGCGCGCGTTCTTAATTAATAAGAGGGCGAGCGCGGAACGCTTTGTATTCACGGACCATTAATGATACATAGCAAACGAGTGTAGTGATACTGCTCGAACGCTGTGCAGAATCGAAGAGAGGGGATGAACGTATTATTATAATAACGCGTGAAGAATTTTTTTTCCATTTTTTTTTTTTTTGTTTTGTCAACGGAAATGTGACAGCGATGATACGATGCGTGTGCGTGTGTATACGTATATAATATACGTTACACGCGTATAATAATATAATATTTATATAATAATATATAATATGCTTTTATGAATGGACGACGGAAGACGTGCAGTAAGTGTGTGTGGGTGAATGTGCGTATGTGTACGTTTGTGTGTATACAGTGTGAGTGCGCTTCGATTGAATGAGAGAAGAACACAACGTGCAGCGACGGGACAGTGTTGATGACCGCGCGGGAGGTGGCGAAGGGATTGTGTGGCAGTGGTGGTATCATACGCATCATGAGTCGTTTCCTTTGTAGCGGCCAAAAATAATACGCGTTTTTTTCATTTCTAATTTTTACATTATTATTTTCTCCTATAGTTCGGCTCACTTTACAGCTCTATGGCGGACTACTTCCTCTCTTTATTTCGCGACCGCGATTGTTTTTTTTCTCTACCACCAGCGGACGCCGTCGTTAAGCCGTGGGTGAAAAATAACCGTCTTGCCACCGCTTTGTGGCTTCGGTCCAGGAATTGTATATTTTAGGTTTTATGAAAAAACAAAAAAAATGATATGTGCGACGATACAAAAAAATAACGATAATGATAATAACAAAATGTGACAAATTAAAAAACAAATTATAATATGGACAAAAGTGGCAGAGATGTTAATAAAAATAAAAAAGGTACACGACGGTTTATTTTTAGGTGATGTACAAAAACTGGCCGGAAGTCCATTCCACCTCCACCTACCCTTCTTGCGAGGACGTTCTTTCGCCGCCTACACTGTATCTCCAGCGTAGTTGCGTGGTTCATTAATGAGAAACAACGACGATGATAGTTTTGTGAACCTGCCCCGTTTGTTTCAACGGCTAGGAAAAATCATATGTATATATAGTTTATATAATGTTCTACAGTCTATATGGACAGTCATTATTATTCCTCAGATACATGCACATATATGACGTAAATGGATTAGTGGAGGGTTCATTTGTCTGCCAGTGACAAATTCTACAAAACCGAGAAATACATGATACCAATTGGGGTGGTATATAAAAATAAACAAAGTCATATAGAAAAAAAACCAGTTTTTTCTCTTCGTTTTCAATTAGGGTTAAAACCATAATGAGAACAGTTTTTAAAAAGTTTACTCATCTATGTATTATTATAATTTATTATACATAATATATAACCGAACATTTGATTAGAAACTACAATAATACTTATACAATAAGTGAAAATTTGTTTGTACAAAATAAAAATGTATAATTAATATACATATTTTAATCTTGTAATTTGTTAAGTATAAATTTTATAATCTAAACACAAAATGTGTAGTTCAATATTCAATATTTCATAATAAAAAAATTAAAATAAATATTGTTCAAAAATAATTGTGAAAATAAATTGGCTATGGTTGTTTGAAAATTGTATATATGTGAAGTACGTTGATAGAAGGTATAGGTTTATAATATTTAAATGTTTTATTATTTGTTTAGTGGGCCGAATTAAATTAAATAAAACGCCTTGAATACTGTGTCATCATACAGTTGTGTAACAGCTGTGTGTTAAGTAGAGTCTATACAATTCGCCGTCGGACGGCAATCGTCTTAGTTTACAATAAACCGGTTGTATTGTTTTACGCGTTGAGCACAATAATAATGTACCAAATTAATTCAGAAAAAATACGAAAATTATTAAATCATTACGTTTGATATGCAATAATAAGCAGAATACAGTAAATATTTATTTAAACACTCACATGATGTTTTTGTCTCGTTATTCTGTTGTTCAGCGACGGCATCATTGTCCTTGGGTAATGATCTGCAAAACACCAGAAGTCAAACATTAAAATAAATTCCACGGTGAATGTATTTATATAGAATATTATTATCATTCCCAGCAGTGGTTAATAGAATAGAAAGTAGAAACAGAATATTTTATTACTGTTTGAAATAATTTTATTGGAAACTTACCTAAGGCTTTACCGATGTCACAATTATTCACAAATGTCATCAGGTGACAGATAATTATTTTATCGTGAACAAGTCGGAAACATTTATGTATGCATACACAAGGAAAATTGGCAGGGTTCAAGAATTTCTCGATGAATAATAAGATTAATTAAAATATTATCGACTGGAACGAATAAATAAATAAAAAGATACATAATGCGATGTTTCAGACTATTTGGATATAGCAATAATTATACCTCAATAAGTTATCTTTCAGGTACAAGTATGCATACGATATGTTAAATTTGTTTTATTTCTTTGTCAATGTTTAAAATATTAATATATATTGTAGATGCAAATTGTTGAAAATAGAGTTGTGAAAAAAAATTAAACACCTCGTAACACACAACGGGTGACGAATGCAGAATATGTTTTAAATATAAGATATTATATAGTTTATATTATATAATGTATACATTCTTGTTAAACTGCAGGATTCAACTAAAATACAAAAGCGATGTCGTTTAATGAATAAGATAGATAAATGAAGAATAATATGTAATTTTTATTAAATAATTTAATATACTTGCTACCTAAATTGGCTAATACCACCTCCTATTTTCTAGTAGTTCAATAAAAATTACTCGATCTATTAAGGAAGATAATAATTACTAATCTTGCATAAACATTTTATTGTTATTGTTATTTTTAGAAGAAAAAATATTAAATTACATCATATGACATGTATCTGTACGGGATAACGGAATATCTTTAAAAATTAGTGGTTTGTACCGGGCCAATTTTATTTTATAGTAAATATATTGTTACTTGTAAATAAGAAACAAATCTAATATAGTCATGCATTTTTTTTATGATTAGTAAAATATAAAACAGATTATACATATAAGGTAATTATATAATGGAAAAAAAATTGATATTTCCATATAATATTAAATATTAGGTATTAATTGTAAGTCATCGTTAGTTATAGTTTGTTAGTACTGAAAAAATAAGAAAATAACATAATTTTGGAAATTGGGATCATTATTATCATATCAAGAACTAGAACTAATAATAAATGAAATGTTATCACTAATGGATGTATAAAATTATACTTCCTAATATAATAGTATAATATATGCAGTGTTAAAAAACAAATTATGTTATTATTTTGTGTATTACATATTATTGTACGAAAGAAAATCACGTTAAAATTACTTCATCGAAATGAGAAATAATAAGACTGGGTTGAACAACAAAACGAGGGTCGCTTAAATAATATACATATTGGTTATGCGATGTTAGGTTAGAAAGGGTGGTGGTTAAACGATTTGACCCACTTGTTGTCTCCCTTTTGTTTTAACCACCCTAATATAAAAACAGAATCCTCATACCTCACATATTTATACATATATATGTACCTATGTATATTGTATATAACAGACAACAAAATAGGGTTACCGCGATACTATATGCTCACCAGTACACTGCCAACGCAACAGGCTGACACCACAGGGTTTCCGCCACCGCCCCTATTTTCGATGATTGCACCAGCAGATTTACATTGGTATTGTACATATCAAAACTTTCCCTCGTCACAATTGCGGTATAATACATTCATAATAGCTACGCGCTGTTATTTCAAAACACTCAGATTTGATTTTGAATATAAATTTTAAGATAATTAGATAACTACTGTAAATTGCAATGAAATTTACTCACTACACTATAAACTATATATTCATAATTCATAATACATATTTTATAGCATTGCACCCATAGTATATGAATATCATAAAAATACTTCTAAACCGTTTTACATAATATTTAGCATTCCGAAATATGAAATGATAAATTCCATTGTAAATTTGTATAATTTTTTGAGTAAATAAATAAGTAGACAAATAAAACTGATGTTATGTATTAAATTTGTATCTATTAGTTTATTACCTGATTTTAAATAGACTAAGTACCTACACTACTTAAGTATAAGTTCATTATAGTAAACAGAAATGTATAATTATTATAGAATATATATTTTTTTGAGTTATTAGGTACCTAATTATAGTCATTATAAATGACAAAAAATGAAAACCAATATTGTACAATTTAAAATATAAACAACACATGATATAATTAATTAATTCAGTGGTAAATAAAATATTTTCGTAAGTCTATTACATATATGTGTTTAAATTATTATAGCCATTAAATTAATTAATTATCACTATTTAGTTAATATCATACTAAAAGTGCTAATTATAGCTAAACGTTAAAATTATATACGCTAACATAGTTATTCTTTTTATTGTATAAATTAATTATATTTTTTTAACTGTTAAGCATTAAAGATAAAATAAAACTAAATTATAAATAAGATAATTAAATCTAAACTTGACTAATTTATAATAATTTATATTTATCCATTACTTATTAATTAAATCATTATATACAAGCGTAGTGGTTTTTAAATTCAAAATGGTTAATTTATAAATTATAATTAAGCCTATGTATTACAATACACTACTGTACTACAAATGTACACTTTGTACTTTTTATATATTAATATAATTTAAATACTAAACATCCATATTATAATAATTTATTTTTAGTATCTAGTGTAGAAAATGTACTTAAAAAATTTAAATATGTCTTAAAAACATTTGAACTCAAAGAGTTTGAAAAATAAAGTATTTGTGTATCAAAATCAATCACTTGTAAAAATCTAGTTGGAAATTTGTCATAAGTTCGTGATTTGCACTTTTGCGGGCAGTATTGTTTTTATTATTGTTACTATACTTACTATATTCTGTTACTTAATTTAAAATAGATTATTTTTTCATAAATATTTTTAAAAATAATTATTTTTTTGACATCAAAGCGTCTGATTTCCGTTACAAAATAACAATATTTTTCATCTATTTAACCTAAATGTATAACCTATTGCAATAATAAAAACAATAAAATGTATTGATTTTAAACACGATTATACACTATCACAGTGATTTTAAATAGTAATAATTATTTAACTTATTTGTTATTTCATTAACTACTATATAATAATACGGTACAAAAGAATTAAACCATATACAATATTTTCGAAAAGTTATCAACTATTATTATACATATATATATTTAACTATTTATTATTATATAAGAATATACGTAATCATAAAAACACTAAACATTTTTTGCTACATTGCGTCTGCATTAACTTTTCACCTTTATAAAAACATATAAAAATCCAATTATTTGAATAGTATTTAGATTCTAGGCTCACTTATGATGAGCATCTATAAATGATCATTATAATATGCAGTACAGCCAAACCAATTTCAATATATTATATTTTTTTATTTCTCAAGATTCGACACGTGTAGATGGTAAAATGTAATAATGATGATATAAAAGTAATTAGTTTGATAAAATAATAATTATTATAATAGAAGTGTTGATGTATTGTAAAATGAATATGTTTAAATATCTACTTAAAATATACCGTTAATATGCTATAATAATAATATCTATTATATGGCTAACTGCTTTTTTTCAATTTTTAAATGTACAATTCACGTGAAATCCATATACTTAGCTGACCCAAGAAATGAAAAACTTAAAGTATTAAAATCAATATTGAAAAAAATAACTGTCTGACGCAATGTCGGAGAGATGTTACCAAAACGGTCGCGCAAGTATACTGACTAAATGGTTTTCCGTTTTAAAAGATCCCAGCCGTTATTAAAATTACAGTCAGTGTTGATTCGTATATTTTTCGCATAAGTAACTTTCGTAAAGAGCAAAGGTTAAATACACTGTATACCGTTTCACACACCGCGTTGTCATCCTTATATTAAATACATATTACATTATATAGATGATAGGTACTTGGTGGTGACCTATAATAAGTAAGTATACTAATATTAAATTATAAAATGCGTTTAAGATTGCATTATTAGTTATTATAACGTAACGCCATGTTTAAAAGAAATACAAGACTAAATATTTTACAGTCCTCAAAACTTATTTTGCAATTTATATACTTAACCTTTATTATGGTCAATACGATAACCACCCGCGTTTGTTATCTTCGTCATACAAGTTCATAACACAAAAAATTTACGTTCAGCAGTTCAAATTTAAATTCCTCAATACCTATGATTTAACTTCATAATGTAGGTAGTTATAAAAATGTTAAGAAATTATCAAATTTAATATTATATATTTTATCAATTAATTTTAAATTTTCACACAATAAACTATGTTGCTTTATAGATTTCTCATAATATATATATATATTTGAGTCATCGATGTTATACGTTCATATGCGCGTGGGCCCTAAACACTTACAGGTATATAATAATAATAATAACAACAACGATTATTGAAATAACCTCGATGTGATTTTCGTCACAGACTATAATATAGTCTGGTTTTCGTCAATCCCGTTGAAATCGCGTACTTATATACTCGTAATGTGTTGAATATACACATACACTGTACATATAATTACCACGGCCAAAATGTATAATAATTGATAATAATATTGCAGCAGTTTATGAACCCAGATGACCCTGATCGTCGAGAAAAATATACGCGTTTCATCAATTGAGAAAAGAGAAAAAAATATTAAATAAAATACCAAGTATATAATATATACTTATTTATAAATGAAAAAAATTTCCACCAGGATAAGAAGGAAAAAAGGACGTAACAGATTACTACTGACCGTATATGTGCACAGTTTATAATATAATATATTATGTTTATACCTGTATGTTTTTTTTAACCTTCCACGGCTAATGATGACAATAAACGGATTACGTGCTGCCGTCATCGTAGTAATAATTATATACTCGGTAGTTTTAATATTATTATTTTATATAAAGTGTATAGGTGGATGGGTATTAGAAACTTGGACCAATTAAAAGAAAAACAGAAATCTATTTGGATAAATTTTGAGGACCCGTCAAAGCTAGATAATAAAATGTAAGATTTACCGTGATATAAATATATAATTAAACTAATGACTATAAAATACACAAGTATATAGGTACTATAGTATTAAAAAAATTTCTAATTATCAATTTTAATAATATCTAAAGGCTTGGTAGTTGAAGGAGGGTGGGCATATGGTATAATTTTTGGAAAATATTTTAAATATTAGCTTATAATGTTTATTATTTATTAATAATAACTTAATAATGTAATAACTATATTATAATTAGGAGTATGCAATATAATAATTAGGTGACTGGTAGGTATTATAATTATATATTTAACAGTCTAGCTGTTATAAATAATTATGAATAAAAATGTATTTTTCTTATATAATTTAGTTGAACTAATTAAAATAGTAAATGTTTATTTTCTTTGACTGTAGTTTATAGAAAAATAAAATAAAATAAAACTTATTAATTTTGGGCAGTGGAGGCAAAATTAATCAAATAACCACGACGACGTATTTTTTTTCTGATATCGATAGACATAAGATATCTTGGATACGGGATAGGTGTATACATCTAGAAGGATTATATATCTCTTCCTCTTCTATATATTGAGTAAAGCTGGTTTCCGCTACATCAAGTTATGTTTCATTAATTTAATATGTAGGTCATAAAATAGAGGTATAACATGTTAGGTATAAACTATAATAAGTATATTTATGATACCGCTATATTATGAACTATGAAATAATTATTAATTATATACATAAACACTGTATAGTTTATGCTGCGTACCAATACAAAATGATAACTGATAACAAAGAATATTTATTAAGACAAACTTAATATTAATATATAAATCAATACATGAATCTATATTTTATAAAAAATGATAATTGACTTATATAAATGTATTCAAACAGATTTTAATTTTTCTACATGATTTTGTTTAAGTATAGTTCAAACACGCATTTCTCAGAAAGAGTACCTAATTATATTACGAAATTCTCTCGGAAGCGTGTTTTACTTACCACACGCGTTATTATCGTTCGGTACTTATCAACGATACCCAAAGGGGTTATGGACATGCAACGAACAGCAAGCAAAGAGGTGTATCCGCCTAACCATTTGCCTGCCTATATAATATATTATGTACAATATATTCGTACATTAAAAAAAAAAAAAAATGTTTTTGTTTTTTGTTTAGTCATTATTATATGTGTGCATGTAATAAGCTCGACGGTATAACAAATAACGTGAGCGTATTTGTTGTTATATTAATATACCTACCAAGTGAATTTTTTTTTTTTAGTTGCACCGATTATAATAATACTCGTACATGCGTATCCATTTATGTATATGTATAATACATACAACAACGGGGCTACTATATATAACAGTACCTACTAATATTGCTTACTACTACTCTCAACTATAATACTATATATATATATACATAATAATATAGGATATATACAGGTATACCTACTATGCATGTATATAATATTATATAGGTACCTGTACGACTCGGGTAATGGACTAGTGACAGGCGCCCATCAATCTGTTGCCAACAATCGGACCCGTTTGTTTTCGGACAAACATTTTATCCATTAGTGTATTTTTTAGCCCCCCCTTCCAGTAGATACTTACCACCAAGCCGTCACGCCCTAACTTGCTCGTCCTTCGCCGCTGTACGCCGCAACTGTACGGACCCATTCAACGCGCGTGCACTTCTATCAGTATATATATATATACAAACACACATACTATAATATATACCTATTAATAATAATACTTATACTCATATAATTCCGAGTGTTTGTGTACATCGATCGTTAGCCCCGCACGATGTTAATGGCTTACAGATTATTTCTTTTTTTAGTTTGTAACAACACTCGATTGTCATGCAGACCCTTTTCTCTCTCATAGTACATATAGTATACATACGTCTCATATTTTGGCTTGCCACATAATACTTATTACTCATCCTGCAGATTTTCTGCACAAATTGACGAAATTCCTCAACGGAACGACAGTTGTGATGGAAGTAATAATTTAGAAACCTTATAATATTGCTATTTCGACAAAATATTTAATTACGAGTCTTTTGCCGTATGGAACGATTATAAAAAAATTAACATTATTTTAAACTTGCTTATGTATACAAAGAGATTTTTTCCATATTATATGTCATTGTTCAATGACAAGTGTTTAATTGTTTAATAATCTTTAAAATAGTTAATAATTTTTGTATATTGTAGTATATAATAATATATCACACAACTATTTATTATAGTATAATAAATAATGTGTAATAACTTGATTGTAACGTGAATAAAAATTAATCATTTTAATAACGGCATAGTTATGAGTGGTTATGGTACACGTCTTGTAAAAAAAAGTCAAATTTATATAATTGTGCTTCACCCACATCTATTATAATAATATAATAATAGATGGTAATATTATCATTATCGCTATCTACAGTAGTTCTTATAAGAGTTGTAAGATATATATCTTTAATTGTGATGATAATATATGCCTCGATCTCGTCTCAATTCAACTACAATGTTAAAATGTGCTGTCTATAAAACAATGTTATCTTATTTATTAAGTTTCCAGATACCTTTATTATTTGAGGGGGGGGGTTATTTAAGGGTAAATATAATAAATATGTTTTTCTAATTTTAGTATTTTAATAATATATATAATATAGTTAGAGAGTTTGAGAAAAGTTGACAGTCTTCCTTCAAATTGTTCACCATTTGTTATGTATAATAATAATAAAAATATATTATGAGACCAGAAAGTTATGGGTGCCAAATCTGTAGAATTTCTAAGATCCTAACGGGACTGAAAAATATCATATAAAGGTATTGGGATCGCAGAGAAGATTCAAACATATTTTTACTGGAAGAGTTTAGCCAGAGCTGGAAATCACCACGCCCACGTAACTGCTATCTGTTGTTTCGGCCGCAAGCAAAACACATGTGAAACTTTTCGTTCTGGATGCCAGCAAAATAAACCGAATTGAAAACGGTCGATGCGAATTATTGTCTAATAGTCTTGTGATACGATAGTAAATGCATAGCTAAATACGTCATAGTAGTGATTTTAATAATATTCAAAACTGTGGTCCACAGCACTACAGTAGTAGGTTAATAAAAATTAAAAATTATACATGAACACGCGTGAAAGTTACTGATGACAACGGCCAGAAAGATAAGAACATTAAATTATTAAAGTTATCAATATTAATGCGTAACCACGCAAAAAATATGAAAACTGAAATATATATGATAGCAAATAAGTAGGTACTATAATATTCATGTTATTGCTCAGTGCTCACACGATGTATATACATTAAGAATCTATTTGGGTGAAAAAAAATATCATTTGGCGTCGTCTGAGTTTAGATACTAACATTATAGAAAAGAACTTTAAATTATAATATGTAGTCTACCGAAAGTCAGATAGGTATCAAATGTTCAGCATAAATAATATACTCGCTATTATGATAATTTATAATTAAATCACTGTTATATATTGTATAGCCACACGGCGTGCAAATAGTAACCGACTAATTATTGCTATTATAACAAAACAATGCGCCGGAAATTCCTATAGAAGGATACACGTAATGATATAGTTATGTATGTCGTATATTAAAGCGTTATTATATGTGTGACTATATATTATAATATTATATGGATGTGATTGATATCACAATGAAAATTGGTACGAATGTGTCTTGAAACGGATAATAATTATGAGCGTCATGGCGTCGTACAAAATAGATCCGCAACCAATAAAAATATGCTATATATATGATATAATATCACACTAATACATAATATGAATACATCATGTTTTTAAAATGTTATATCTGTTTTGCGGTACATAACCTAAACGAAGGGAGTGGTTATAATATGACGTGCATGCGTTGTGTTGAGTTCTCGAAACTAATCTATTTCATCGAATAATAATATAATATTTAAATATATGGTTTTTACGTGGATTGTTTTGTCCGGCGGAAATGCGCAGTCAGAATGAAATGTGCCCGCAACGAAGATGATAGGTATATACTACATAAATTATAAACATGACATAAAATTAGATATACATAACACTACAACAGGTACAATTCGTACCAACCAAATACGATCGAATCGATCTAGACGGATGGACACAAATATTCGGTCTCGGCGTAAAATACGTTACATCGGACATAAATGGACATAAAACATAATAATACTATTATATTATATTATATTGTGCTGTTGACCGTAATAGTGCAGCATTATATTATTATTAGTGATACGGAAATATGGCTACAAGCGATGATATTATAAACCTCAGCCGGCTCGAGGGTGTTGAAAATAAGAAAAAAAAAGTATAATACGGGAAAGCTTTTTTTTTTGTAAAGTAATCGTTGGCGCGGCATTGAGGAAGTGTTAATAACACACCGGGCCACGGGCCAGGTGGAGGAGACCCCGCGCGTAATGCCTCGGAGGCTTTTGTATAAAAGTCTAAGCTCACCCCGCACAACCGTACCGCGCTGCAGCTACTGATGGTACAAGGGGTGCTCACGAAGGGACTATACGTATTAAATATGTGACGACTCGGTGGCGCGCTTTCACCGAACAGGAACGTAATCTTTCAATATGGGCCCGCCGTCGTCATTACCACTATACACACATACACACACACGCACACAGACACACTTACACAAGCTGATACATAGCAGTGCGCCGTTATCGTATTGACACTCTGCGGACGGCTTTACGGCAACGACATGAGTTATATACAGTGTACACATATTACATACATATTATATATATAAAACACGCGCAACATCTCTTTTTGTGTGTGTATAGTCTAATCCTCGAGAAGTCTGTGAAATTGACTCTTCTCTCTCTCTCTATCACTCTCCATCCATACATATAGTGAGCAGATTATTATGTGTATTACGACGGCGTAGCACTCGTCGTTGCCGTTGTACTATCGCATACAAGTATAATATATAATATGCACAATATATAACATAATATATAATATTATCCGACAATGCTATAGTATAATGTAGTTGCCAATTATTATTATGCGCACATGTATACGTATACGCGCTCAACGGGCGACGGCTGGTCGCGCAATGTGCGTCAATAATACACCCACGAAAAATATCAAATGCAATATAGGATATATGGGATAAAAAAGGGGTTTTATTTTCACCCGATGTTTATGTCGGTAGTCGGTAGATAGGTACCTACGTATTTTTGAGACTAGCGTACTTTAATATCCAATTCGGTTATATTATACATATAATTGTATAAGTATTAATATAAATATATTATATAAGTATTATTATGTTTTTTTAATATCAATATCCAAACGCTGTTATATACTGGGATAATAAAGGATCATAGTACTATATTCAAATTATTTATTAATTTGACCCAGACCACTTTTGTGGGAATTTAACGAAATATATTAATCATTACACATAATATATATATTATATATATATTGTTTGTATGAATGGACAAAAAAATGTACATACATCATGAGAAAGGGGGGGCGTCCTTAGAATTTTCACCAAGAACGTGGCCCTTTCACCTTCCCGCAACTAAATAGCGTTATTCCAATACAGTGTTTATAATAATCTGTATAGTAGGTATAAATGACATAATATCTGATATTGAAAAACATCCACACGGAAACCAAAGAGATATTTTAGTATTTGAGATATTCTCACGTAAGTGTCTTACTTCGCGGAAGAAAAAAAAACAATCTTTCTTAACCCTATGTACACACAATTTTTAACATCCGTAGGATGTGTATATGTGACACGGTGACGGCGCCGCTGTGGTTGTCTAAAATATTATTTTATGAGACGTTTGTCTCGCTGCGAGGCACATATGGATCATATGGATGGATGAAAGAATAAAAAAATTAAAAGAATTATTACACAATATATACACGCAGTGATGTTTAAACAGATACCTACTTGTAACTGTGGCACATTGCGCGCGCAATATATATGACATTTTGCCGCTGCTTTCTTATAATATTATATACTATTGAGCCTATATACATTTGGTGGCCGCCCAAACCCTTTTCTTTATCGTAGTAGCGGCATTTTGATTTATGTAAGCTACTTAGGACCTCCCTTGGGACCCTTCCTCCTCAATATGAAATATGCGTACAGCTCTGCAGCGTCAACCGCTTTGATTTGTCTACCGTGTAACCAGCTTTGTCTAAACGGCCCGTGAACGATTTGTCATTTATAATTATTTATGGTCACACATTGCACATTGCCACTGAAAAACACACACGTCGCTATATCCTCTTCATTTCGTTATTATATATTATATTATATTTTATGGCTGCTCGTGATCTACATATATACGTATAATTATTATTTACGTGTTTTTTCCTAAGACCCACCATTATTAGTATCGTTATTATTTGTGTACATGCAAGCTATATGTTTATCTTTGTCGATTGGGTGATCTTCTAGCGTGTATACATATGTGTAAATAAAGGTATTTACGTATTTTATGTTATTATATTTAGACGACGGAGAGTATGCGTAATGTATATAAGTTGAGAATGTAGGAAGGATAGGGCCATAGGGGATAAGTTGATGATGATCCCTGTGCGCACAATGTAATATATATTTTTTACCATAGTCATCGTCGAAAAATAGGTGGTATGCCGATATATATAGCGACTATAGTAGAGGTGGCAGAACGGGGACAAGATAAAGCGTGATATGTATATATGTATTTACCAACGACGTGCAACGTCGCCACTACCTCCTCACTATCACCGCTTTTGTAGCAATATATATATAAACTATATATCTATATAATATACGCGTTCGACGCACTGTCATTACGCGGGCGGGACAGTGAGACGCACCCAAAGGGGGGGTGATTAATGTGAAATCCATACCCAGACACTTAACGCCGGTTATGTCAAATCCCTATCGTTCGACGCAAAACTTTCACAGTGGGTATACGACGACTATACGACGTGTATACTTCAAACTTTTCACGCCAAACTTATACCATTCGTATATATAGGTACCGATCTGCAAGCGTAAGGGTCGGGGCAATAATGAGAGACGGTGGTGGTATATATGTTATATATACATATATATTCAGTGAGAGAAACGCTGAAAAATCGGCAGCCAGAAGAATAAACAGAATGATGGATTGTAAAATTTTTGAACGGCTTTTTTCTTTCTTTATCATTTCGATTTTCGTTTTTCCCAACAACGTCGCCCTTAATAGCTCGTTCAGACACGTTTTTCAAATCATACATCGCCGCAAAACATTATAACAAATAAAATACGTACCCAATAGTAAATAAATTTATGCATGTATAGTATATTAGTATCATACCTTGTGCTGTACATATATTGCACATAACAGCTCTATCGGATGGTTTGATTACTAACATTTTTAAAAATAATAAATAATAATAAAAAAACGTATTCTTACAGTAATTATACCATACTATTTATTATATCCGTTAAGTATATAATTATAAATATACTTCTGCTGTTGCAATAATGAACTGTAACAAGCTTATATACAACTACTATATCATAAAATAATATATAACGATCTGGTACCCTGGTCCTTGGTCCTCCTGTATATAATACATATATATACATTATAAACACAGCTATAGGTATAGCTATAGCGGCTGAGACGCTGTCTTTTGGTGTTCGCGTAGGTGATAATAATATTTGTTGTCATCAATCATAACGTTTAAAACGGCGCGTGTGACTTTTTAGAAACAACGTCTCCGTTGTTACACGGGGTTTAATTATCTCGAGCAGGGACCTGCAACAATGATGGATGAAGTCATTTTTACGCGCTCGCCAAGATAACGTTATATCCGGTCCCATCGCTTGACATATTTATTGTGTTTCGGTGATGTTTTTCGTGACGAGTCGGTTTTCTCTCTCTTTTCACTCACGTTCACCAAACTTCAGTGCTGAGCGGGTCTAGCTATATTATACGAATATTCTTTAACACCGTGTTGTACCATTATAATCGTAACGTAAAATGAGAATACATATACTTTAATAACAATATTATCGTGTCACCACGCGTAGAAACATGTGTGTGATGCAAATTAATATATTCGTCATCTGCAAAAAATAAAATTACATTGTGCCGAAAATGCAATGTTATTTTTTTTTCTCTCGTAGAATTAATAAAAAAAAACCTTTACCCAATACACAACGAGCGCTTTTATTTATTTTCCACTGACGTGGGTGGTTCGGGCGATGGAAACACATTGAGTTGTGTTTTTTTCTTTCTTTATACATTATACATATATAATATATATACGTTGTTCGTCGCATTAGTCCCGCTTGAACGGCCTCCTATTTCCTTTTAAATTACATTACAGTTTCGCGTTTGTGCTCGACGACTACGTCGATGGCAAATTATCCGCGAGTTCATTTCATTTTGGAGTTTCTAAGTCGTTCACCGCCGTTACCACATGCATACATACAACCTTCGAGGAGTGAGTTTTATTTAGCCTTATTTTCGTGTCGATGAAAAATCACATTCATCTTGATTTTACTCAATATAGGTGTATTAAAAATCGGTTTAACCACTATTGATTTGAAGCATAATATGACAATTAATGGACGGACTATTGTATGTTAGAATCGTTTTTATGGTAGCGTATTTTATGATCGTTTATCGGGAAAACACTGACTGTGTCTTTTTTCGATTTTCATATAATAGTGCGTAAAATAATAGTGATTTTGTAGGGAATATTTTGAGCTACATTAATCCGTTTTGTAATTGAAAGTTAAAAATATTTAACAATATTTATTATATGATATTGTATACCCTTAACACGTATATATATAATTTATTTTGTACGTAATAATATCAAAACTATTTTATTACGAGTATAATACACTATACCGAAAATATAATTGCATATTATGTATGTATCATGTATGTACAATTGATGGTATTGGTCCTCGCTATATCATGGGTGCAGAGAATTTACAATTATCATTAGGTATACCTACAATAGGGTGGGAGACGGGGGTCTTAGGTCCAAGAAGAAGGAGCTTTGTGCTTGTCGACGAGGATATAATAATATCGTAAACATATAGTGATTGATGAGTGTCCAGCGGCGGCATGTCACGACGGATATGTTATTGTGACTCGGGTCTCCTCTGGGCCCCTTCTTCAGTAATTAACCATCGCTACTGATAAGCGGTGCGTATCGTAGTGGCGTGCCAAAGGAATGGACCAATATATATATACCATAATATACGTCTGTCTATACGGGGTATAATAATATATAGCGGGGTAGTGGCGTGCGCACAACGTCGTTTCTCTTTTTTCTCGCGGGTGCGCTACTTTGTACATACGATGACTTGCAGCACGCGCTCACCGTTGCTACAGAGATAACAAGAGCGGCTCTGATTAATGAACGTTAAATGCGCTTTTAATACGTTCATATATGCGAGTGCCGAGGCTAAGGCTGTTAATATCGTATAATATATATATATATATATGTGTGTGTGTGTGTGTGTGTGTATGCTTTGTTTGTATAGACCTTAACCCCCTTACCTTACACCCGAGTTATTATTCTTCTAGTCAGTCATTTTTTTTCCGGTTCGTTGGATCTTTGTTGTCCGCGTACATGTAGAGCAGAGAAAAAAACAGAAAAATTATCGAATCAAAAAAAAAAAACGCCTCATCGTTTATATAATATAATATACATTATATTATATGTTGTAGATACATCAAAATGCCGCGTGTTGTTCGTGTACCAGAGAGATGCCCAGTACTATGTCTACAACATGGTCACGGTGGCTACGCCGAAATGCTTATATAACGAGCGTGAACCATAATAAATATTAACTATTGCATGGAACTTTGCATTTTGCATAAAATATTATAAACTATATACAATTAAATTGTCTAGCCGTCGATGTCCAACCCCTCTCTACCCACCCAAGTACATTTCCTACATATACGATTGCGAATTGTGTTTTTTATGAGATAATGTTTCATCCGCGTACTTTTACGTCTAACTAATATGCGTATAATACTATAATATAGTACGAACAGGGATGTGATATAATACATAATAATGCGCAAGGCGTGTATATACTTTGTTTATCTATATGCGGTTCATCGTCTAACTTTTGTCATACGTGGTGCAGGAGATAGATATATAAGACAGAGTCTTTACGGCGTGTGTATAAGATTTCAGTTAGTGTTTCGAATGCTCAATAAATACGCCTAAAAATATTAATATTGTGTATATTTATACATAAACATATTGCAGTCTGTAGATCAGGTAGTGCAATGCAAAAAAAAAACCATACTTAGGTGAATGTATTATATCGACGAGCGACTAAACTAAGCGCTGGAGGGAGGGGAAAATCACCCTTTTCAAAAATCAATTAGAACTACCGAACATTATAATATACCTACTCGTGCGAGTTTTTTTTTTTCGTTCTTTAGGAATAAAGGAGCCGAGTCGGATCAGAATGTATATAGCTGAGCCGAACAAGAGCTACTGCGAGCTATATAATATAATATAATATAATATAATATAATATAATAAATGTATATATATATAGCTGTCAACGAGGCGGCAAGAGGCGTTGACACTTGTTTGATGGAAGACACTATAACCGAAAAGCTGTGACGGTGGCACATTATATTTGAGCGCGGCGACAGAAATACGCGCGCGCGGCATAAACGAACACAAAAGGAACGGAGTTGTGGTGAAATAGCGGAGGCAATAATTATATATCGGGCACCAAGATGGATCACCGCTACCATCGATGCCGCCGCCGCCACTGACGACAATACTAGGGCGGCGGCGGAGAGTTGTCCCCTTTTCATCGCGCCACTGGCAATACCAATTTTCTTTTGACCCTTTTCATTATTGAAACGCGCGAGAGCGTTTTACTCTCCCGCCGAGAATTTTGATTGAATACTTATATCCCACTACTATGCGTACACCGCTACCCACGGAACGCGTCTGCTGTCTCAAGCTCCTTTTGTGCGTGCGGTGTGTCCCACGCCGCCACTCGATCGGATTAAGTTTTTAAATAAAAAATAATAATAATAACATACAATTTCCACGGAGGTTTTAAATTAAGTTAATGATTCGTTACGACGACGACAACGGCGGCGGATCTTTCTCGTTCTCGCTCACTCTTCCAACATAAATATTGTCCTCTCCTCTTTTACGCAATTTTATACGCGTGAATACAATATTATAATATTTTATTGTATACGCATGCACACTCACGATTTTTCGAGCGTATACTAGTGCTCGACGAAGGTTTTGTGGTAGAAATAAAAATAATAATAATAAATAAAAGGAAAATTCACGCGCGCAAATTCAACCAACTATGAATAAGTGTTGCATAACATTATGTTATTAAAAGAAACAATTTTAAAGAGTGATCGTATTCGTATAATTATTATTGAATATGTAAATATTATGGGATATACCCATTAACATGTGAGTAGACATTTTACCACCACTATATTGGTTTGAAATTTAAAAATAACACGAAATCTATAACTAGATGATGGAAAAAATAAAATATATAATTATATATTTTAGATTCTGAACGGAGTGATGAATGTATTGATTTTACAATGATGTGTGTTTTTTTTTTTTTTGTTTTTGTGTCTGTATACAGCATAACTAGTGGAAATAATGCTTCAATTTCAAACTTTGGGGGTGGTTTCTGATGGCAAAGTGGATATCAAAAACTAATCGATGTAAATACTTGAAATTTTCACCAAATGTTTATATTAGCGTTCTCCATACACAGTTAAATTTTCAAAGAATTTTGAATTTTTTTGAGCTATTTATAGACAATTGAAATTTTTAATTTTTTTTAGTATTTTTTTTTTTAAATAACGATAAAAAATTTTTGGCCTGCCAGAAAATCTTGAAAATTTAATACAAGGTTTCTTATAAGTTGTTCTTAAAGTGATGAAAAAAAATCCGAAATCGTTAGTCACAATTTTTTTTTATAAGTGCTTAAAGTTTGAATTTATATGAAATATGTCAAAATTGCGAAAATTTGCAAGTAATTTTGTGGTTGAAAAATCGTCAAAATTTTTTATTTTATAACTAAGTTTTGAAAATTTGGAACAAGGTTCTCCATACATTTTTCTTCAAATATCTGTAAAAAAAACTCTACCGGATTCAAATAAAAAAATTTTATGAGTGTTTGAAATTTAAATTTTTACAAAACCGCGTTAAATAACGGTTTATCCTCAAACGGTTTTTGATATTTGTTGTTATTCAAACAGTATAAGTCGTAAATACTTGAAAATTTTACGAGTTATTGAGATTGCCATTTTCTTTTAGTGATTTGATTTTCAAAATATTTTGACTTTTTTTGAGCTATTTATAGACAATTGAAATTTTCAATTTTTTTTTATTTTTTTTTTTATAAATGTTGGTAAAAAAAATTCAGCTGGGACAAATTACTTGAAAATTTAATTGAAGGGTCCACATAACTTGTTCTAACTCTGATTCAAAAATTATAAAAATACATAGGCACAATTTTTTTTTATTAGCATTTGAAGTTCAAATATTGACAAAAATTCGTCAAAATCATGAATATTTTTCACTATTTGGTAGTTAAAAATTTATAAATATTTTACTATCAAAAGCTAAGAATTGAAAATTTAATACTATGCTGTCCATAAGTAAAGTTAAGCTTAGAATAATTATAAAAAAGTTTGAGGATTATTCAATTTAAAACATTTTACGAGTGTTAAAAGTTTTAATTTTAATTTGAAATCAAAAATACACGTGTAAAATTACGATTTACTAATAAATAATTTTCGATTTTTGTTATTTTTAAAAAATTATCAAACGTAAGATCTTGAAGCTTTTACTTAAATGTTTAAATTTGTGAATTTTTTTCAAAATAGAATATATGACAATATTTAAATATAATATATCCCAGACTGACAAATCATCTCCGTTCAGAATCGTTTTTCGTATACAATGATACCTATCATTGCATTCAAATTTAACCTACCCTAGTCCGAGGTCCACCCCACCCCTAATGTACAGCAAAGCGATACTCACTTACCCGCTTTTTGTTGTTTTTTTAAAGTATTTTACAAGTTTATAAAAAATCTTAATATATATTTTAAAATTGAATTTGGTTTAATTTTTACTGGTTTCAAAAAAAAAAGTTTTTACTGCGAACATACATGACATATTATAACTGATTTATAATAAACTCTGATTGAGAACTTTCAATTCGACAAGTTTTTGATTTAATTTACAATTCTTCTCAGTCGGAACGGTAAACTCACAATTGAGTTATACAGTCGACAAAACAAAATATCAGATTACATTTCGTCCTGTACCCTATTAGATACATTGTCCATGTAGTAGTATACATATTAAATTGTATGTAAGTATAATATGCATTACATGGGATTATTTGCAGTTTTGAAAAACTGTGTGATTATTATAATATTAACATTACACTCAGATGACATTAAAATAGTTTTTATATAGTATAAACTATAAAATAAAATACTTTATTTAATTTTAATTGTTAAATACAAGATACAATTATTATTTTTTAATTATCACATATTTTTATATTATATAACTAAGATATCAAACTATCTTAATTCTCTATTTTTACTTTTATTTTATTATTCACTCAAAAGGGTTTGTACGGTTCACATAATTGAACTTTATTCGCTATATTTTAATGCAGCCGTTTATTTATTATACGATACTGAATAGAAAGCATGTATAATAGATAATATATATATATATATATACATTTATAGAAACTTGGACGTGTATACGTATCTATATGTATACCTACATGTATTATAAACATATAGTGGTATAACAAGCAGCAGCACTGCCGGTTTTACGTCATGATTCATTGGTTCGGTTGTAAGGCAATTTACGTACAAGTCGCGTTCTTTACATAAACTTGGCTTGTAACTTTGATAATGTAAAATCATCGTAAAACTATATTGGCCGGCGTAAAATTTTATGGACACTTATATAAAGAGAGAAAGAAAGAAAAATAATAAATAAAGAAAACCCGCACGGGGTAACCACGATTTAGAGCCGATAGATTGTATGGACCATAAACAACGGCAAGAGCCGAACACACAGTACTACTATACAACTTTATCTTTAAAATGTAAAGGGCAAGGAAGAGACAGACGCACGTAAAAAAAACCAGCGAAAGAGAGAGTAGGAAAAAAATTGAAAAATAGTAGAAATACGGCGGTACCCTGTTTGATCGGCCGGCTTGAATTTATTGTCCCACAGGGATTCGGCCCTTGAAAAGAAGAAAACCTTTAAATAACCATATAAATATGATCATTGCTACCATGAGCTGTGTGTATCGGTGGTGTTTTCTATTTTTCTCTTCTTGTTTTTTTACGCTCACCCGAAGTCCGCGTGCGAACGTTATAAAACTAATACAAATTTCATGACCGCAATTCCGGACCGTTTCCATCCAATCACTATTGTCGGCTGCCTGTTTACTGGTAGATATCGATTTTCAGAGATGCTGAACATATCTATTTTCAATCGTACAACGGCAGTGGTACATATAATAATATTATACCTACGTACTGCGTGGACTGTATAATATAAAAAGCGTTATTACAATCTATAGATATTATTATTTCGTATCCGGTTAGCCCGCGTACTTAGTATTATACCTTGCTTTACTAAAAAATAAATAACAATTTCGCCACAAAAAGTCGGACTTTCTGTAAGTTGAAATCGATTAGGAAGCATACTACGGAGGCTTACACCCTTAAAATCATTTTTAAGTCCCCTGAAAAAAAGTTAATGAGTATTATTACTCTAAAAAATGTAATAATATATTGGTTATTGTAAAATAATTTATATTTTGATTAATTTCTAGAGTTTACTAATAAAAGTTATATGTACAATTAGAAAATCACAAAATAATTTTATTAAATATAATCAATACAATTTAAAAATATGTTTAATTATTAATTGTTGATTTTTATGTGTTTTATAGTTGTATGTTTTAATGAAATTTATTAGGTGAGTAAAATAGGTCAAATGTATGAACTAATGTAAGGTACTAAAAATATTAAAGAATTTTATCTTCACGCGGTAACTATTTGAATTTTTTGCTTATATTTAAATAAATATTAATAAATCGATGTCGACATTTCTACGCAGCACCAGTATAGTAAAGCTGTAGATTGCAATACATAGTTTTCTAAACTAAAAGTTCTTAAGTATTAATATAGGGTCTTGTCAGACGTCGTTCCCGGTGCAGTAGTTTTTCCTTACGTAAAAATTTTTACATACACAAACCTTTTTAATTACATGAGAAAGCTGTTTTTGGAGGAAGGAATAGTTTTGTATAAAAACGAGTACAATCACGACGGCGTCTTCATAGTTTTACAATATTGTATGTTTTTGTGCGTACAGCAGTGAACAATAATAATAAGGTTAAGAAGAGGAAAAGTTTCGAGGAGACTTCTGTATAATACTATACAACACTCACACACACACAAACACATTGGAAGCGTTAAATGTTTGGAATTCGACGTGCCTCCGAGAAATCCGGGGAACAAAACGAGTTGATCAAGATGAATGGTCGGACCATCTCGAAGCGACGCAAAAAATATTCATTATGCATTGTGCGCCACCACACACTTATATATAGAAGAGAAAGCAATTTTATTAATAACGATTGAAACGGCGAGGATGTATAATGTATATTATATTATATTATATTATATTATATTACGTGTTGGTATACCTAAATCTATCCTTATACAAACAAATAATACAAACTACATAATATTATATTATGGTCAGCAGTAAACCTAAGTATGCGCATTAAAAATTGATGATCGCTATTATTGTTGAGCCTGATATATTAACTACATTCACATACAAATCATGTTATTTACGTATCGACCCACATTAAGAGTTAATATATATTAAACCAGACGAGGCAAAACAAAAAATGACAATTGACGAGTGAAATTGCTTGTACCTATAGTTTATAAATATATATTGCAAAGTAATAGATTTTCGAACTATGTTAGATACTACCATAGTAAATCTATACAACAAAATATGAACGCGTCAATAATTTTTGTTATATTTGTACGTGACAGCATCAGATTTAGATTTAGGAAATGAGAACATGTTGCTAGCGTACTGACTACAGAGTCGCCGACCAGTTTCTCGATCAATAGAGTATAAATATGTAATATAAAATAATAGTAGTGGCATTATGATGATATGATTTAAACACCCGAGGCATGGATTTTTTTCTCGCCAAAGTGGTTCACTCTCTAAAACGTTGGGAGCACAGTATACATTAATAATATATATATTTATATCAGTACAACTCTCCAGCCACCTTCACTACGTTACAGCACCTCACACCTGCGACCTGTGTGTAGTGTGTACAAAAATATTGTAATAGTAGCTCTGCAGTAAGTGCAACATATCGCAATAATTACTGTGTCTACGCGCTGGTGATGAAATAGCACAAAAAGAAATTTTTACGCTCAATATATACATTTTGCGACACGGACATAAAAACTAATTTTATATTGTTTCAGTGATACGTGAACGTGAGAAATGAAGAATCGAGTTTTTTTAAGAAAAAAAATTATTATTAGATCCCCTCGGCCGAATTGTTTAACAAGCTATTGAACTCGTATTTTTGCACGCCGCGGGAACGAGCGAATGACAATCGTAATAGATATAATTGGTAACTGAATTCCCGGTTACGCGATCGTATTGTAACGTAAGATGCACCGGCTGCGCCGAGGGAATGATAATTCAAACGTAATTGTCACCCGAAGGGCAAAAGTTTCATCGTCGGGCGACGAGGGGGTCTGAAAAAAGGGTCGAATTCGACACACGTCTACTGCACGCTGTAACTTTTATTCTGCGACGCGTCGGAATCTGCAGTTATTATACGATTTACAGTTGATAGAAAAAACCCACGAAAAACAAATTGTAAATATATATATACATATATATTTTTTTGCTTAGTGCAACGTAGGTTTCCAGTAGTGCTAACCACCTGGCAGCAAGGAAGAACGAAAAAGAAAAGAAAACCTTTATCGTTTTTGTACAGTAAAAGGCACCTACACCGACCTTTAACGAACATCCGCTTGTCAATTACAATCAGTTAACAACTCGGATGCGCGGAATATACGTATAACAAATAACGACTCATGGATAAAAGGGTTCAGACATGAAAAGCAAACGGCGGAAAAATCATTAATCATTTCGTCGTCGTCGCTTTTCTCGGCGTGGATAGTTGCGATGTTTAAAACTCGGTGGCGTGAACTACAATTGCTTGTGTGAAGTTAAATTATATTGACAAGTGACAACGCAAGATGCGTAGCTTAACGGTAAACCCAGCTACCTATTTATCATATCACGAGCCTGAGATCTGAGATTAAAAACGTCTATCCATGAGTCGAGAGAGAAACAATCAGAAAAATGCCTAATACATTGTATTATAAATTATAATAATGATAGTCTGCAGCGAAAGCAGGGTTATTCAATATTAATTTAAACTTAACTATATTTATAGATAGACGAAATGAAGCAAATATATTTTAAATTATTTTTATATATAGGTAATAAGTGTTTTATCATAAAGTTCAAAATACAATTTATGTTATTATTTAAAATAGGTACGTATAAAATAAACAAAACTACAGGCTTGGCAAAAGAAGTGAATTATATGTCAATTAATTTTAGTTTAAATAAAGTACATCTATATAATATAAATATATTGGTTCAAGCTCAAAAGACAATACTATTAAGTCAGTTCGTCCTTCTTACTAAAATTGTAAAATTAATTCGAAATCTATAGTGATGCTGTGCACGGACAGCACAAGTACCTAATAAAATGTACTTAATAATGAATTTATTATACTATAATATATATAAACTATGAGATACGCAATTAAAATACTTGAATGTTAACTAAAATAAACTTTATATTGATTTTCAAGCAATTATGTACACTTATATATATTATAATTTATAATCATAGCTATACATCGTTTTAAAATAATTATAATAACAGTTTATTGTTAAAGGGACCACATATTGCGTCTTTTTGTCTTGGCAGTAATGTAGATTGACCTCTGCGACAGAAATAACTGTAAGCTATAAAGACGACTAGGGAATATTTGGCATGGACAAAAAGAATATGAATAATTTCATAATGTACTTTCATTGATATTTTTCTACTTATATTACACGCTAGTTTATTACCCCGCATCAATGTACATCGTATGTATAAAAAAATTACTTAAGAGTTTTAATCTTGGAGTACTTCTATCTTGGATACTATATATAACATAATGACAATGAATAATGACCATTGGACTTAAAAAATATCAAATACAGAAGTTTTATGTTTTTTTCACTTCTATATTTTATGTAGATGTAAATTTAATAGGACTTACTTATATAATATATTATAGACTATAGTACTATACACATATCGTATTATATAGTTTCATGTATCAAAATATTATATTATATCATCTGCATAATAATTTAAAATTAATTTAACACACTAACAGTCTTAAATAGTTTTATAATTGGTAAATGCGTTAAAACTTAAAAAAATATTATCCAACGACTGCGGTAAAATAAGGCACACGCGCATGTTAAGTCGTATCGTAATAATTTCGTGGGTAAAGGAATCTGTCAACACGGGATTATGAATAAACGAAAGGGTAGGGTAAGGTATAGTAGCAGTAGATACCACTATCATTAGTGTATAATAAGTAATATATATATATGTATATATGTTTATTATATACGTTATATCACACTAGTTAGTTAACGAAACGAGTTTTTATTTACTTTTTTCACAACTTTGGTTAGGAAGCAGCTACTGAGTGGTAAAAAACAAGGGAAAGAGGGCGTTGTTTTGGATATAAAAAACCAAACTATTTTTTTCCTTTATAATTTGTTTTCCCCTGGCCATTAGGTACTCACGCGTATACGAAAATAAAACATTACTTCCGCCGTTTAAATCCAAAATCCATGCCAACTGTTGTGCGGGTTCGAATTCCGTTTGGTATCCTTAACTGGTTTATATAGTGGTGAATATTAATGTGCAAGCGTATACGCACCCATACTAAGGAGACATGTGGTGAAAGGATTGGTGTGGTGCCGTCTATATTTACAGGTGACGCGCGGAGAAGGGTTGAGAAAGACGCATGTATAAAACGGAGAGAAAAAAACGAGCGATGGAATTAATAGATGTCCTCCGGTTTAAGATTAATACAAGTCCCCAGGGAAGTCTATATAGGGAGAGGAATATCTCCACTGCTGCTATAAAAACGGCAAACCAAAAATAAACGTCTTACCTGTTCGTTCATGTTATGTCGGACGGTATTGAACAACTCCGACAGTCATAGTCATATTGTACGCTACAATGAATGACACGCGCATATAATATGCGTCTGAGCGTGGTTCTCGATAGTGGGTAACGCCTGAAAATTTTTTTTTTATAAATGTCAAAAGAATAATATCGAAAAATCATCAGTATATGATCTTCACATAATATATTATGTGTCAAATGCACTTATTAATATTGTTTTATACATAGAATAATTGATTATTATTTAATTATATATATATAATTTATGTTTATATAATATTAAGAATTTTAGACTTTTTATTATTATTAATTATTTTAGTAAAAAAATTAATATGTAATTTTTATTTTATCAGAATATTAATAATAATTTGTATTCTCGCTCTTAAAATATTTTACTCGTAGTACTCATGCAGTTGAAGCACTTCTCCATTGGATTAAAATTACAACAAGAACTCAGCCCATATTATAACTTTTAAATTCCGATTATCGTAGGATTGAGATAATAGTTTAAACTGAAAATTATTACTTCTTCAAAAAACAATAAATTATACCTATGTAATTTGGTTAGGTAAATTTGAAGTGCTTATACAATAATTTTTAATATGTGCCCATAAAGTATGCGTAATTAAAAAAGTTGTACGTTCCATTTACTGAAATTACAGTGCTTAAATTTTTTTATATTTTTATCAATTTAACAATGTTAACATAACTATTGACATTACATGTTTATACGTATATATAAGCGAAAAAAACTACAAATACAAATTAAAAAACTATTTTAAATAAATCATTCAAACTACTTATATATTATATATATACAACACCTACATGCAATAATGTAATGTGTATAATACGTATATATATATATATATATATATATATATTAGTATTTTTAATATAATATTTTCAGTTCAAACCTGAAAATTTATTCAGATAAATAGGTTTTCCGATTATTTAGTTAAATTTAATTTTAATTTATATATGGTGGATTATATAAAACTAAATATTATTTTTGTTTTAAAAAAATTCAATATCAAATAACTTAATAATTTATATTTTATTAATCATAAACGTTTTTAAATTAAGTACATTACAAGTTATAAGAAAAGCACATAATTCGATTAAACCACTGTACAATAACATAATATTATTATAATAGCGGACACTGAATTCGAAACGAACAATTGCCTACGCATTAGTGAAATGGTGTAGAAATAGGGTGGCGTGGGTGGTTATAACGCCGAACAACTAATAATTATATCATAATGTATTTTTATGGACGTCTTGTAATTAAAATAAAATGAAATAAATAATAACTGAAATAACTTCTGAAGTCAAATTACACTGTACGTGGGAAGCGAAGACGCGCACGCATATATTATGTGATATTTTTTTTAGTTAAAATATATTCAATAATAATTTATTTTATAACATAATATATACAAATATACCATCTTCAATTAATCAATCATTAATTCAAAAATGCAACAAGTACCAAACAAAAACACTTAATACTTCTACATAAATTTAGTAATTATAATACAATATTATAATATAGAAGTAATATTTCATTAACATTTATAAAAAAACGTTCAAAAATTATAACTTGCCATCGAGAAGATGTTTTGTAAAATTACTTGAGATATAATTTAAGGTGCGAATAGAAATTGGTTTAAATATTGACGTGATAAAAATTCTCCGAAATCAAAAATGTAATTTAAATTTAAATTAAAGATTTATAGCATACATGTAGGTACATTGCTACACCGGCACGGACAAGTGAATATTTATATAGTTAACAAGTCGATTTTAAAAATTAAACTTTACGTCAAAATACACCAAATGGCTTATTATTAAAAATATTTCAACTGATTTCGATTTTATAGGTATACGCTACCAATTTGATCTCGTTAATCCTGAATAAATATAATATTATAATCCCAGCTTAGTAAAAAATACCCATTCCAATGTACATATATTATACGATGCAGCGGCATATAGGTTACCGAACGACGTAATACGACGCATCATGTAGATTAAGATAATAATAACATGAATATATTATTGTAACATATGTGGAATTTTTATTAAAATTCAACAATTTCGACGTTATAATGTGTTTGATTAAAACGTAAGTGAGAAAAAAAAACGTGTCATGTCATCCGTCTAGAACAATCGCATACATTATATCGGATCTCGTACACGAGTTTTATTATAAAAGAAGTTGGATATGTAATAATATCAAATGCAGATAATATAATAATATGAAAGTGTCCTACACGGGACAAATTGCTTGTCTATAGCTATGGGTACCTAGTATCTACTTATAATATTACTTGCTCCTCAACCATGATGCGCGATGACGGGGGAGGTGTAAATCACGATTTGACGATAAAAATTGACGAACGATTAATAATCGATTTTTTCCAATCTAAAATGACTACTGAAAAAAAAAACCAACAACCACAACAAAGTGGATCCTTGCGATTCATATACGAACTCGTAGACAAATGATAGGTACTATAATGTAATATTGTATAATTATTATGATGTAAATAACATTGTATCACACGCGTTAAGAATTTAATAGTTGAAAAATAAAATAAGACCACGCGCACATAATAGAATAATAATAATAACATGACAATAATAATAATAAATATAATATGTAACACCCATTTCATATAGGTACAATAGTATGCGTTTATTAAAATACAAGTATTAACGTGAATGTTGCCACGAAAAAAACAACTCGTTAAATTTATTGCGTTTCGCATGTAATGGATATTTCCTTGTTATAACGAGGAACGTATAATAATATAATATTGCAGAAGATTATTGTATTATAGTGGTCGTTGTACGAGATGATCAACTCGTTAGCCGAACGGGGCTCATTAAAAAAAAAAAAATAAAACAATATATAATAATCGGCGTTCCATGTATATTATACATTATTATTTATTATTATTAATATGTTGCACCGCACGCGTGTAGTATAAATATGATATAGTATCTACGTATCTACGTATCTACAATATTATGTTATTTTCGATAAATATATATATATATAAGTACACCCGAAATCCTAACATCAATTATGACGTTAAATATTATTTTATAGAATACTAAACTATCCTTATTTTATTGTATCGTATATTATACATATTTATTTATAAACCATAGTTATATCACGATATTATATAGATGTTATAAAGCATTATGATAAAAGGCGTATACTACGCTATAATACTATTACTAATAATAATAAGCAATAATACGTTCAAATAAATAAATAAATAAATAACTGCGATGCCCACACGCGTCCTCCCGATTGCTGCGACGATTGTTACAGCGACGGATACTGCAGCAACCCAAGACGGCGGCGGTTAATGGCTCAATCCACGCGCATTGTAAATCAATTAACTCATGTTTGACGTTTATATATTCTATAAGAGTAGTTTTTGTACATATTTTGCTCGCGATTATTATTCCTCTGATCAAGAATTCCATGTATATATATATATATCACCGTACGGGTACTGTGTGTATACCTATTATATGTACATATTATATATACCTAATACAAATAATATACGTTGTGCGCATTCACTTCATTTCTGCAGTTCATTATTATTATTATTATTATTACACTATTATTATATCAATGTAGCAGATGTTTCTCGTCCCGCGATACAAATAACAACGACCGCCGTCTACGGCTGAGTAGACAGAAAAAAAAATGGTTTTAATATTATATCGGTATAATATATACAGGGTAAATAACTATATATAAATGTTATATCGCTGTCGCCGTACCGTGTTATTAAAAATGCATCACAACTGCAGAATATAATATAATTTACACACACACACACTAAATATTACTATGTATAATATACACACGACAGCGTATTATATAGTTTCAAAGTTGTACGGACGTATTTTGCTTGATTTTCCTAACTACATGCACGCAACGATAGTATGTAATGTATTATACTATTTGGCTGCTATATGATTACGCTAACCCGAGGACAACGACGTGTATGGTACCTATTACGCGATAAAAAGTATAAATACGACGAAAACAGTGGCGTTTTGTGTAGAAAGAATAATAGAATTCGACGTATGGACCTAATGTCACCAATCGACGGCAATAACGGCGGATAATGACGACCACGCACGAGAACTCTTAATCAACTAGCGAGTCTCTCGTAATCATGATGAGAAGAGTAATATTATTTCCATCCTATAGCATACACTCGTTACATATTTACACCATTTCTAATATAAAGTAATAACTAATAATAATTATTCGCTTTATCGGTAGAATACTGTAGAAGACGACAGCGTTATCCGATGAGAGTATATATTATTAAAATAATTTAATGTATTATACTATACTATTTCGTACAACGTACAATGACTATAGGGGAGAAAACAAATTGAAAACTTTGAAAAGAGTTAAATATATTATTTTTAATTATTATAGGGCAGCGCGTATTAAGTAAACAGAGAAGGTGCATGCAGCTAGTATAAGTCATCCATTATAAAGTAATGGCTTCATTTCCACCGCCACCGCGGTCACAAATAAAAAACTAAAATACAAAACCACAAAACAATATGTCATTATGAAGTATATATATATTATATATAGCATAATATTGCAGTCTGTTTTAAACGACTTTTTTCCTGCTTTCAACGATGCAGCAGCCAACAACAGCAGCCGCAGCAACGACTTTTTTAAGTGGCCGACAACAATTTTTTTCATTATTATTTTCCGAGGGGGGTGCAACTCGAAAAATAAACCGAGCTTTAACAAAACAAAACTCAAGTAGCTTTTGTCCGACGGCGACGATGGCCCGGAGGAAGAGCTTTCCCATCGACCGAGCGATGCGGTGGTTTTTCATTATTATTACATGTAATGATTTTTATTTTTTTTCTACTTATTCTACTTTTCTCCGTCAATAGATTTTCAGCGTGCATTTTTTAACCGTTCCCGTCTTGCATTGTTCTCAAATTCCGTGTACATGCTTTTATATACACGTGTATACATTATATTGCGTATTATACACCTTATTATACGTCATACATAGTATATATAGCACACAATCATAATGAAGAAACCCCTTTTTCACCATCCCTCCGTCATCGCGTAACCACCAGCGCCACAATATGACGTGTGTGTTTGCACGTGATGTGTATTGCACTATCTTCTCCACCGTCATGCATTTATAATAATCATCGTCACAGTACATTATATAATAATGATGATAAAACCGGTGTTGTGCGTGAAAACGATGAGTGGAAATAAAAGAAAAGAAAAGAGAGGAGAAAACCGAGAAATCTATATTGCAGCACTGCAACCACTCGCTCTTATACCAATATATCTTCACTTCTCGTCTGTCTTGTTGTTATATATATTATATATACATAAAAATAGAGAAAAAAATACATATTATCGTATATACTATGTTATAGAATGATGGAATAATAAATAAAGAAAAAACGCACACTCACGCGCATCGCTTTTTCCCCTGCGTTATTATTTTGTACTTTTTTTCAATTATTTTTACCTCAACGACCACTGACAATACCTCCAACCCGCTGACGTGTCGAATGCAATCCGTCCATTTTTCTCATATATCCGCATTCAAATCCCCACACCTTGACACATTATGACATTCGCATGCATACGATATACCAATTGCTGGCAGGACCCGATATCTTATCAATTATTATTATTATATTCATAATATAATGTAAATGCTTCAAAATAAGTTTTGTAAAAGTTTGCATGCGTAATATGGTAACCATTTTCTATAACTAGAAAATGTCTTATTTTCTTTCTAAAGAATATTTTGGCGAATATCGTTATCAATTTTCATCGAAACCTATACTCGTAAAGTTTATGGCTTGTAATTATTTTCCCCATAAATAATTGCTGATAGAGATAAATAAATTTTGCACTAATATTATTATTTTTTTATTTAAAAGCTATAGTACACAGTTCATGCAATTCCCCACATGGACAGTGATTGCGCTCGCTTTATGTTTTTAGGCCCAGCTATACAAAAGCGAAATTTTTAGTCCGATTATATGGTTGTGCGTATATAATAATAATAATAATAATAATAAGAGACGAAAATATCCGTAACGAACAAAGAGCGAGGGAGTATATTATAAAGATCAGAGAATGGCCGGATATTATAATCGATGACAAATAAACACGACGATGTAAAGGTTGCCCACTCGCACACGTATTACACGTGGTCTGAAATTATGCGGTGCGTCCGAATGAAAACTAGTTTGGTTTAGACACATTTCGAAACGTAGGCGTGTCGGTACTATTATTATATGTATATATATATATATATTTTTTTTTTTACTTTGATAACAAAAAAAAAGTCAATGTATGGTTAATAATACGTTGCAAAGAGCGTTTGGGACTGATGGCGACGACGACGACTACCATAGCGGTGGAAGCACACCGTCGTGCATATTATATTCGGCAGCAGTATATAGCATAATGACATAATAAAAAAAAATATATACCCTTCTATATATTATTATTATTATGCGTGTACGGCGGTGGCCTGATTGTTGATGATTGTCGTCGTCCCTCGACGTTTGACGCACGCTGCTGCTGTTTCTGTTGCTACTACGACTACTACTACTATATAGTACTACTGTAACACTGCTGCTTTAAACATTTCCGGCTTTGTGTTATTATTACTAATTTTTTTTATTATTATTATTACTTGATGCAAAAATACGAGCAAAATTACGTCTCCCTCGTAGAATGGAAATCTTATTTATTTACATGTCACGTTCAGACTTTTAAAAGTCAAAGACGAAAGTGAACATTATTAATATCGTAAGTATTTATGAAAAAAAAATGCATTGATTTTGCTAACGGTCGCGGATTGTTTTTGCTCTTTCGCTGCATGACGCAATTAAGATTTTTTCATTTTTCTTATGTTGCTCTCTCTCTTTCTTTAAAACACAATTTTTTTTCATTTTACTTTTTCTCTTTCCATACATAATATATATTTGTCCTGATTAACTTTCATTCGGTACACAGACACACACAAAAATACTCCACCCCTGCTCAGAACTGACTTGAGTTTAAAATGCAATTCAATTTTCCATCTTGTGACTGGCACAATTTTTAATCATTGATGTCGATATCAAGAAAAATATTTTAAAATAAAAGCTTGTACGACTAACATATAGACGCCACTATCGCCGTTAACTAAATAATAATCATCATAAATAAACAATCAAGGCTACCTATAATAAACGACTATATGATTCGATTAATTCATCAAATGTCTTAAAAACTAAGGTTGCCATTTTAACAGTGAGAATATTTCAAAAATTAGGGCATCGTTCATAACCGCAAACTTTGATACCTTAATATTTTTATACATATAAAAATTATATTTTTAATTCGCATATTTTCCAAAAATCAAACCGTTCAATATCATACACACATTGATATTATATCAATAACGTAGGTATACTGGTAGTTGGTACATTTATTAAAATAATATAAATAATATTAGGTTTAGTACCGCACACCAGTAAATCATATTAAATAAACATCACAAAATCATAAAAATAAAATTTTCGAGATAATACAGAAAAATGAGTTCTATTCCAATAATAAAAAAAAAATTATAATGATAAAAATTCACAATTTGGATTATGGTTAAAACTTTTTTTTGGTTTGCCTTTTTATCATCACATTTGATTCCTGAGGCGTTTGTTGAAATAATGGCTACTTATCCAGATGAATAACAATTTTATGATTTGACTGATTTTGATATTTAATTTTTAACTATCACTCAAATGTGTGTATCGACCTTTCAAATTTCCTTTTATAACAATAGAATTAATGTGTGACGTATTGAACGGTTAGGTTAAATTGTGTGGTTATAACGACCGCCGAAAAATTCGGTATTTCAAACATATTATATAATATATTTAAGTGTAAAATGTTTATGCGATGAAAATGAAACAGCTAGTGTATAACAAATGACAACACACAAAGGGAAAAACTGCAATATATTGAAATTAATTATCTTGTCGTGGCCGCAAACGTCTTAAATATAGTTGAGTCAAGCAATATTCATTATGTTTTAAAATAGTTTTTTTTAATAAAAAAAAAATGCGGCACATATACTCAAGTCATATTTGTCTGGTAACGTTTTCTGTTGGCTAGCGATTAAACACGGTCTCGTATTTATAACTGTAATATTTATCACTGAAGCATCGTACAATTAATCCAAATTTTAAAAACAATTATTTTAGTTTTAATGATGAGAAATTTATTCATTTTTCAAATGAAAATGAGGACAACTACAAACTATTAAAAAAAAACAGGTATCTACCTGTTTACGTACATACAGTATAGTAATATATTAAAAATGCAAAAGAAACAGGTAGAGCCGTATAGATGTATTAATGAGTATCGTTCATTATTGTTCTACAATGTCGATTTTTAAAAACTTTGCGTCATACTAATACAATATATCTGATGTTTTTTATATTATGGGTGACGTATGCCAGTTATGGTAATAGTCAGTTTTAGCGCACCGCCAGGATCATCGCGCTCTCACTTTACGGATTTCCCTCGGGGGAGAAGAAACCGTAAAACATCGGGAATTTCGTTTTCTAAATCGTTTTGATTTGGGTTTTTTTGCTTTTGAATGATTGGTACCACCACCATCGATCGCTTCGGTCGTTCACCTCGTTGGTTTACCCATACACACACACGCACACACATGCACCTATAATATAATACGTATGTATGATGTATATATATATATTATATTATACATTACGTATAAATACAACTGCATACATACTCGCGGTCATAGCTAGAAAGATACCGACATACCGGTTTAACGTTTATAGCGGTCGCCGACAATGGGTCGGGCGCGTAGGAAAACGGGGCTAAAACACGTGCCGCGCGACGGGCACGTATATCAGAAAAACGCGACAATATTGTATTCCGCAGCCGGGAAGATTACGCGCTTTTTTTTTCTGTATACTCCATTATTTATTTATTATTTCTTTTCTACAGTTGCAGTATCGCGAGCCGATCATCACACGTCTACCGCGACTACTGCTGGTATTATATTATACGTGTCGAGGGCACGCGTTTGTTACCTACAGTATAATATGCACCACCACCGAACGTAACCTACGTACTATATTGGCTTATATTACCGTCGTTACCGTACTGATATTATTCTATAAAGTCTGGTTTATAGCTATACACATCGTCTGTCGTATTGTATTCCTTCTGTCGAATTTTTATTGATTGTTGTGTCACGATATCATTCATCAACCATAATAAATTTACCACGAGATTTCAAGAACGAAACTGAGCTGAACATTTGGACACGAGACATGACGTAACTGTGAATACTACTATAGTCGCATGTATGATTTGGCACGATATTTTTTCCGAAACGTTAATTCAATGGAAAATGTCACATATTATAGATATGTATTTTACCGTTATACATACAGGAAATCTATAGCTTGATATTGTAACACTAACATATTTGAAAATTAAACTATTGAATGATCATTGAATAAAAATAAGAAACGATTTATACAACTCATTACAAAATAACGACATAAATCTGACCACGATATAGCTTTATCTAGGACGTTCCCATCGTTGCATTAATAACAATAATATATGTACGATACCTATACATATAAACTCGCGAGTTTAGTAATATAATTACCGTCCGAGGTATACCCGCGCGCCGTCAAATTACTGGTCTCGGTCAATAGCGGCAGCAACACGTTTTAAGAATTTGACACAGTAAGCACACCGGATGAAACGCGTTCCAGTTCGGGAACAAAATACATGAGTAGGTAATAGGTATATAAATATTGAATGTATATGAAAATCAAGTTTTTGTTGTTCGGCGAGATCAATTATATATACAGCAGTATTGTCGATCGATGGGTTTGGTTTGATGCAACAATATATTTATATAAATAATCATTTGCCGATTTCATTGAAAAAAAAAAAAAAAAAAACTGGAGAAGAGAAAAACCGTGAGAAAAGTTTTGATTTCATTAATTATAGATCAAACTACAACTTTGATCACACAATAAGTATAATATTACCAACTTTTAAACGGCGTAATGTATAGAAACGTGCCATAAGAACACTGTCCTGCGTGGAACACACCGTCTAAGATCTCGTCGAGTCTAATGAATTATTTAGACACCCGAGAAGCCAATATAGTACCGCCAATTCCAATATACGTAGTACACTTCATAAACCATCACAGATTTAGGGCGTCATAACCACAGCGGCAGCATCAGTGCGTAGAATAAAAATATTATACACGCTGTAGGTGTAACTCGCAATAAGTGTGATCTGTGGCGGTGAGCGATTTAAGACATATGTATAACAGCTAACCAGGAATATACAGCGGGAGCTGAGACGATAGCCCGCGCGGAAGCCCACGCGCGTCCGATGCGGTCGGTCGATATCATACTGTGGCTGCTGCTGTTGCCGAGCGTACTTGTGCAGTGGTAGTGTAGCTCGAGGACGTATTTAGCGTACATAAACGCCGCCTATTATACATAATATTCTCGGATTACGATCTTAATGTAGTCTATATAATGGTGGCGCGCGAGTTGCCCAAGAGCGGTGGCGGCGGCAACAATAGAAAATCCGCAGGACGGACACCTCCGCGGGTTATTTGTTCCCAGCGTATATATTATGTATGTAGGTACATTGTCTGTACAGGTTAAGCCACTTAGGCATATTACTATGTAATATAGATAGAACTGGTGAAGGCGAAATAGGCGTGTGCGGTGGTTGTATTTATTTATTTCTATTCGATTGTGTTGCCATGTTCTCGCGTAGCCGCTGCAGTAAAATATAAGTAGTATTTCTCTTCTTTTCCATGTGGTTCGCATTTATATACCTATTATATTATTATACATTATAATTTTGAGATTTTCTTAAGAGGAGGTGGGTGGGTGTTAGACACTATTTTCGTATCTTTGCTCAGTCGCTTGTCCGTTTTTTTTCGAGATGAAAATTTCAAGGTCAGATTCGACTGCCACCGCGGCATAATATATTAGGTACCTACATACAGGTAGGTACGTTATAACGCTATAACAACAGCAGTAGTACACTTGAACAACGGATGGTTATCACGGAACGCCCCCCCGTCGTATTTATTAATATTATAGTGGCAATCGTTTTTTCTTAATATTTTTTATTTCTCCGAAGAAACGTGAAATTTTAATATTAGACAGAAGACACAGCGAGTTGAGAGTTCATTTAAGAAATCTTATAGCCGACCACCGTGGCGTAATTAAAATAATGCAAAACAACCACGACTACGTGTCCTTGTAAACTTTTTGCAATTGATGCTAAGCGAAGAAAATACTGTAATTATCTTAAAAAACAACACTATTAATATTAAGCCAAATAATATACTATATTCATTATACGGACTGGTCACACGGGTAGGTAGATACAATTTCGACAAGAATTGGTCACTGTCCGTCCTCTTTCCACTGGCAGAAAGCTCTGCGAATTAAAAGTCGATTTACAAACACCTGTTTCAATAATTTAAACCATCGACGAGCGACATTTAATATATGTATTTATATATTATGTATATATTTTTAATGTTTTTTTACAATAATAATATTGTACAGCTGCAGTGGGCTGTGATGAATTGCAGTGATTATTTAGGATTTTTTTTTTATGTATTATACGTGTGATAATTTGTAAAAAATACTGCAAGACGCGAGAGTTGTAAATACGGCCACTTCAGGAAACACGACCTTTGAAATGATCAAATACAGTTCAAATAGAACTTTCCGTGAACACATAATACACCTATTCGTGTTGTTGTACACCACGTGTCCGTAATGAAAACAAATACAAAAATAATATTCGTATTAAACATTGTATATAAATATTCTGTTCAAAATACATGTATCGTGCGTTCGAAGAAAATACGATAACTTACACACACACACACACACACACGAAACGTAGCGGGAAGCAATACACCACCGTAGCTGCACCGGTATAGAAAACGGTATACTGTATGGAGAATCTCTGGAGGCCATAGTTGTTAGTTGTTTTTTTTACTGTCGATAACGATCTAAAAATCACCGATACACAATTTGTAGATCATTAGCCGGATACGCTAAACACACTGCCTAACACGCACGCGCATCACGTACTTATAATATGTATAATAATATGTACTTATCTACAATAAAATAATACGAGTACATTTCTTTAAATTATTTTAAGTGTGTATATAATGTATACAGTATCTCAGTGTTATCTTTTTTTCGGTCGCCGTTGTAACATTGTATCTACATAGAAGCGCTTAAGACCTCATTACTGTGAGGTGTTTTATTATAAATTTATATGTAATTAAAAATATATATAACCTCGAGCTCATTATGTACACATAAACGAGTAAAACAATATAAAAATCAATACGCCCTGCACAAATAACCTGCAGCTCGTCATTAATATTTGTCGGGCGTATATATACGTACAACGATAATATATATATATATACATGCATATATATATTGTATTTATATAATACGTATAATAGAATAGTATTGTGATTTGAAAAAAAAATCGACGTAGTTATTACAAAATAATTAATCATTCTCTGTAAGACAGAAATAAAAAAAAATAGTATAGTTACGACCTACTACTACTACTACTACTACTACTACTACTATTAATAATAATAATAATAATAACGCATAGGTATATGTGGTATATACATCATATGGTATCATAACATTTGACATTCACGAATTCGGTAGTTGTACAAATCGTTTAAGCACCAACCGAGATGATGCACACAAAAACCAAGAGGTAGATAATCATAATATTTTTTACATCATTTTATCCCCTGCACGTCGTCGTTGTACAGATGGGTGTACACATTGTTCGTCTCCGTAAGGTTAGACACTATTGTTGCACAACGTGTGTATATAGATATTATATTGTTAAGTAAAAACAAAAAAATAACGATAAAATCAAAACACGCGATAGAAACTGTCTCGTGAGACCTCTATATTATATGTAAACTTGTATGTTTTTTGATATCCCGCGCCGTTTATTACGAATTCCACCACGTATTATATTATTATAGTTATTAGTATTGTTATTATTACTAGCTACAAAATCAGTAAATCATATAGGTAACATGATAAAAAATGTCGAGTTTATTCATAGTAATAATATTTAATCGTATTGTTTTAATTAAACAGACTGTTTATAATGCGTATGCTATTATTATATTATATGTTGTACGTCATAAGAGTTTTGAGATGAAGATAACGAACGAAAGCGTATAATATATTATACGTATAACTGTAGATGACGAAAACGCGTAGAGTTCCGGTCTGCTTGTATCATAATTTTATTATGATGTAGCCGATGTAGGTACTATGCGCGCGGTGCGTAGTAAGTACACGATATATATATAACTATACAATATATAAGCGAATATGCTGCAGGTAGTAGAAGGTTAAAAACAATCGAAAGGGAGAAAAAAAATTATAACGAAAGCTGAAGAGCCTGGAGCATTCACAAAGTATATATACTGACAGTGCTACTACTATTCTACCGGTAAGAAGCCACGTATTAATGGCACGTCATAATCATTTATGGCTAACAAAGGTACATTATATCATATATATATATATGTATGTGTATAATACGGTATTCGGTAGTACGATTGTAAATACAATTTTATTAACAATACGAAAAAATAATAATATACTCATAATTACCGAAACAATGGTGTTCTATAATTATTATGGAGCGCATCAATTGATACGATTACCTATTGGAACCACTGCACTGATAAAATTAAATAGAATCTTGTTTATTTAGATAATATGCACATTAGTGTCAGCAAACATAGTAATCGAAAATTAATAACAACTTAGAGTCACTCTTAGTTACACTCTAGTTACACTCTTATACGATCACAATTGCAAATATAATAATATAATCGTATACTACAACGCTAATATATCATGCGTTATAAAGAAAAGAAGAAGTTCGTATGGTGTTTTTTGTACTGTCATAAAGGTGAAACAATATGGTATAAATTCTTTGTTTCTACATTACTTCCTATAATCCTATACAACATTAGTGCATTTCCAAAACGGCAAAACTATTTTTTTTCCATATTTAAGGTATTAAGCATATTATTTGCTTATTTTTAAAAGTATTTTGGACAATTTATTGATGTCAATATTATATGATTAACTTCCCAAGGTTTTGAATGTTGATTTTAATTTCCGAAGATAATTAATTATTTTTAGACTGTAATCTCCAATTCACTATATTATAACTATATTAAGCACAAAAAAAAAAAACGTTCATGTTATAATTACAGTCTGACAAATGGGTTTTAAAGCGCCATCGCCATTAAAACTTCTATACCTAGACTCACGTACAGTTCTACGTTTTAAACTCTACAATTTAATGTCTAGAGATAAATTCAAATTATAAGCTTTTATTATTTAATGATTTTTCCAAAAGTATCTAAATTAAAAACGTTATAGTTGGGTTTAAACTTATATAAATGTACATCACTAAGTTCTTCCTTAGCACAATTAATAATATTTCTTGAAACTAAAAAAATATATATTATCGTAGAGATATTTTTGTCTCCGTTGCCGTTGGAAACTTAAAAAAAAAACTAAAATACAAAATCCACGAGAAAGTTAGCATAACGAAGGGACTGTAGTGAATAAGATAGCCAGATATATATATCGTCTGTACCGATGGTAATAAGAAGAATACCTACAATGGCTACAACTATATGTAGTTGCCGCTACCGTCATCAACACGTTGCTCTAACACAATAATAATTATTTCAATTACGAAATACACGAAAACCTGTGTTTTCGGTTTTGGTAACCACTACCACCTATATTATATCGTGGCGACGACCCACGTTTCAATGAATATGCCCGTAGAATAGAACAAACGAAGTATATAAGTAGCCCACGTATGAACACAAATCGCATTTATAATAGTATATAATATTACCACGCGTGTGTGTTTTTTCGTTCACAACAATTGCATATTATAATATTATTATTATAGTCATGTGTCCTGCGAAATCTCGTTAGCACCCGCGGCCAACTCTAGTACTGGTATTATAAGTATACATAATAATAATGATAATGTGTAAAAGAGGCGGAGAATAAAATCAGCAATTGAGAAAGATGGACAGATGAGGATTTAGCTCGGAACTCTTACGTTGCAATGACTCTTGGATGTTAGTGTATGTAATAATAATAATAATAATAATAATAATAATAATAATGATAATACTCCCATTAAAAGCGCGTTTATAGCGTCATATAGATGTATACATACGGTATGCGCGGAAACGTTGCCGAAAATAAAAGAAGAGAGCAAAAACAAAAAAAAAATAAGATAAAATAATACACCACTCGAGAAGGCGATATTGACCATCCCACTCACGATGTGGTCTATCCGGTTCTTTAAATATCCTCTTATATTATTATACCCATGCACGCGGCATAACGCAACACGCTCGGTGGCAAACGTTTTAGAATATTTTTTGACCAATTATATAATATGGTTCTATTATTCTCCACACTATGTATATCTTAATATACAAATAAATAAAATTCTAATAAAATTCTTAAATATTTTATACGGAAGTCAGTATGCTTATAGGTGAGAGCTCTAAAGACCAAAATTAATATTGATATAGTATTGATTCCAATAAGAAATATTGCTGTTTATAGGATTTCAATAATTATGTACATTAGGAATTGGAGGCGTTATTCGACTATTGGATTAGTAAACTTTGTCTGAAATATTATTATAGCTAGGTAGTTGATTATGTTATGCTGCATATCACCTCAGTTCAAATTCTAGATTACAGATATATAGCATTCTGATTTAACTCCTGAATAATGTAATGATCCCCTCAGAAGATTAAAAAAGCCGGTATTGTTGAGATCAATACATTTTTTAAATAATACTCTCACCCTATCAATTGTATTATTATAAAACAAACCAGTTCCAATGATAAATAGTAATGATATAGTCGTGTATGGCTTCTTTTTAACATAAATAGGTTTTTGAACTGAGTACAACTTTTTCTGACCTATTTTGCATTACAGTACTTAGTTAATCCCAATATCAACTGATGCATGTATGTATAATAACAATACCATAGTAATGTCGTTAATCATTTTTTTATTTTATCATAAAGGATCCGAAAAAACATATCTATGATTCATTGTTTTTTCATACAGTGGAAAAAAATATCGAATAGCATGGCTACTGTTTCATCTATATATTTTTACGTCACATACGTAATTTAAATTGCTTCTGAGTCTAAAAATATGCTTATTGTAAACAAAATTTAAGATTGTGTGCTTATGAAAAAATGTTTAGCGTGAAAATAAAATATAATTAAAAACACTGTCCATATACCTACCTCATTATGTAGTCCTGTGACCAAACCTCACACAATCTCGCACTTTCTTTTGGCATTAACATTCAAAAAATTGCTCTTTTTAGCAATAAAAATAATTTACACACACACAGACCCATTACCAAACGTAAAATACAAGTTTTTTATACTTATAGTTTATTGCACATGATACAATATATATAATCATATAGTAGTCTAAAAATTATGAAAATGAAATATTTTATATAATAGATATATATCGATCTCCTTGTTATTTTATTTCCGTGTCCGACAGTTTTAGATCGAAATCTCCACTATCCAAAACGTGTAGATTAATTTAACACATATACATAATATATAATACTGCATGATATAATTTATGCACAATAAACCCGTTTCGATGTAAAATAGAAATTTGTTTGTAAATAAATAGATTAACTGTAAAAAAAACGTTTTTGGATCGTATCGAAGTAGGTATATTATATATATTCAGAAATGTGTATTCTACAACCAACGTATAGGTACCTAAATCGTATTATATTTTATGTTTCTGTGACTCGATGATAACTTATAACATTTCAAGCCAAGTTACTAATTCATTTGAGGGAAAATTCAAAATATATTTATCCTAGATAATAAAAAAAAAACTTAACAGTATAATTTTAAAAATTCATTATTGTAATAAATTCGTTTTTCAACAAACTTCACCGAAACATTCAACGAAGACGTCTTAATCACGCAATCCAGTTGCTGACGAGTCCAAGGGGCAACAATTTACATAACTCTATCGATTTGGTTTTTGGGGCCCAATCAGCGTACATACATAATTATTATTTTACATTGCTTGTACGAACATATAAATGGACGAAACCAGGGAACTATTATAATATGTATGTATAGTTTCGGCGAAGGTTCGTTTTAATTACGAAATAATCAATATATGGCTAATGATCGATCGTGTCTCATGCGTGCGTTCTCCAATATAAACGTTGAAAAATTATTAGCCGATAGCGATAGCTAAAAATAATGAGTAAATTTTTTCAAAAACATATTACAAGATATATTATATTAAAATAATTTATTATTGTTGTAAAAAAATACAGGACTTGCTGTGTGTAAACACATATATATTTTAATGGAAAAACTTGTTAAAAAGTTTAACTCTAAGTTTTAGGAAATTGTGACATGGGAAAAACGCGTTTAGTCTTGAAATATTATTAGGCGTAAAGGATAATTATATTGTGTGCAATGTGCATACGTGGCTTTAATATACTAAGTCGTGGTAATTACCACTCGTCACGTTCTTTTCCTGTGGTCTTTAATAATAATTTTGAGAACTATCCAAAACGTATTTTTTTTTACTTTAAACAATTCAGATAACATATAAATTAGTTAATTAACATAATCACACTATCGTCAGTTTATTTAACAAATTAAATATAAGAGTTGACACACTATATAAAGTATATCATAAATAATTATAAGATTTCTTCGGAATCTGTACATAAAATAATAGATAGGTATGAACTCAATTATGTGTGAATATATTTTTATGTTTTAATATGTAACCTTTTTAGAAATTAGTAAAAAAATATTTATTATAGCACTGATATAATAGTTATAATATTAAATTATTAAATGATGACACGCTTTTAAAGTTTGACGTATTTCTTATCAAAATATTATTTATTTTAATGTATTATATGACATTATAATATTAGGTCTTTATACGCTTCGTGTAATATCTTAAATGGATTTTTATTACGAAAACATTTTTTAACGTTTAATACATTTACTTTTTGGTATAATATGTCCCATTATCCAGGTATACGAGCATATTATATTTTCATTTTAACCAAAATATAACCTCAACAGCAAATATAATATTTGTATAGTAAGTGTAATAATATCTATACTTGTATGTGCATTGAACATTATACTAAAAAACTACACGTTCTTGGGTCATTTTAATTACGTAAATTATATATTTAAATATTTTATGAGTATCTGTTACGAGTACTTCAGTTTATTTGTTGTACGATAGAATCGAAAATAAGATTCTGTTTTTATGAGCATATATTAAGTATACATTATATCCTGGATAACAATCGTGAAATCGCCAAACTATGTGTAGGTACGACGAGCGGATTTACACTAAAAATCCGAATTTATAGTATAAGATAAAAAAAAAAGTATAATGACCACTACAGCTGCATTGATACAATGATAATGTTAATGAGCTGCTGCTATACGCGCGTTTCATCTAAAAAGACATTGTATACTTCTGCACGCTACTGCCGAGGGTCACTGGCTTTTAATAGTTATTACCCTTAGTCCTCTATATAAGGTATGGACTGTTTATATATATATAGTATTCGCGTCTCAAACATCGTTATAAATCTAAATTTAATCGTAAAAAAAATTCTACCTAATATCTGGCTCAATTATGGCACCAATAAAATCTGAGCCGACAGACTTTTTTATTGTTGACCCTGCTACACGGTATTTACACTGTTTTATACGTATTCTATATGATTGCGTAAACGTTTTCGAGCACGACTTTTCGAAATCGCGAGAATTCTTATCTATCCGTATATTATACGGCTTATATTATGCACAAGAAAATGGTCTATAAAAATAATCGTGAAGTTGCTTGTCTTTAATGCGACGAAGTAGTTTTAACGATTTTGACATTTCTATTACAAAAAAACAAAAAATATAGTCTCTTATAGACGTAATAAAATTATTAATGATAATTGAATGTTTATGATTATGGCTTATGAGATTCGTCAGGCCTACAAAAGTCTTGTAATTTTCTATAATAGATATTTACTAAAATAGATTATTATTGTAAGTAAAACATAACTTATTAAGCATATTTAAACAATTTAGAATTTCACCTAGGAATTGGAAAATAAAAAATTAATTAATTCTGACATTATTCTTTGTTTTTATAAATTTTAATTAACCCGTTTAAAAACTTCATTAATAGTTTGTTATTTATCATTGCTTCCCTTATAAAAAGAAGACTTAATTTTTAGTAATAGAATGTCACCAATGTCCTATTATATCTATTAGATCATTTTAAACAAATATATACATATAGCCAGTTAGCGTGTTTATTGTTCTTGCGATGCCTAGATATAATACATTACCTGATAATGATATAGTTTAGTTTAATTGGTTGTGGAAATCAAATAATAATAATCAATATACGGTTTTTAAAAATTGAAATATTTTTAACAAAAGTATTATGCATATTGAATGTTAACGTTTGTATACCTATAGATATTGCGTTTTTTGTTTGAGTATACAACTCCTTGAATAATAATATTTATGAAATGTTTGAACAGATTTTTTTTTTTAGTTTGTTCATTGTAGAGACTTCTATCTGAATAGTAAGCAGATCTACACTTGTACCTTATAATGTCTCAGTATCATTTAGCGAAAATCTTATTCGCATCGAATAGCGATTTACGATTATCCTGTACATAACATCGGTATGATACACGAGCATGGTAATTAATATATAATACAAGGGTACTTATTATATCGACAATTGATCGATTTGCCATTTTTAATTGTTTTTGATACGAGTAAATGTTTAATACGACTGCCACCAGATGACCTATTATAAAACGATTCCGCTAAATATCCTGAAACATTATTATACTGCCTCCGTTCCAAGCAGCTATTCTACGTAGACTGCATTTTATACGTGATTGCACGTTGATTTTATACCACGTAATCGTAAAATATAATAAAACATCGCCGTTCTAAATGTATACTAAAAACGGACTTCAAGAAGAAATAAAAAAAAATTGTCCAATAAAAATAATATGTTATTATTATTATGCTTGTATTACAACCGCCACGCCGCTGCTGTTACCGCTCTCTATATGAGTTGCAGCAGAATATATACAAAATAATAATAACATGGTTTGCGGCAAAACAACTATAGATACACACATGCAGACACATATTATACATTATATTCTATCCATTTTCCGAACGAATTATTATTATGTAGGTTAAAATTTATTTTTTACACATCAGCGAAAATCAACCACACTACAGCCCTAAGAAGTTATGTCGTCACAACAATATAATATAAAGAATATACAAAACGCATATTTTAATAAAATAGTTCCTTTCGTCGACTACTACATTTACATACATGAGTAAATAATCAGACGGACATGAATATGCAGTTTTTTATTCGACTCGATATAATTTCTTATATTATTATAACATAGTGATAATTGATAAATTAAATTATTTATAAAGACCATAATATAATAACACATATATTTTTTTTTGTGTATTAAGATAAGACAAGTATTTCATTTTTTTTTTCAATAATTTTTACCAGCAATCTAAGTAAACAAATCATTGCAACATAAACAATATTTTTTTGCAAAGCTCTGTTTAACTGCATACACATTTTCATGTATTTCGTTCAGTTTTTACCATTTCTATTTACAGAACTGAACCAATTTTAAAAAGTTAATACAATAGGATTCAATATCTCTTTATATTATTGCTAGAAATTGATTAAGTAGGTACACGATAAATTATTATTTAATGAATACTTTTTTTAATTTATTTTGGATTTAAATGATTTAATTATGGATTTTTATTTAATGAAATAAGTTAAAAAACTTTAATTATTAAAGCATGGGTTTTAATAAAAAATTAAAGTACATAGGTATATATTCATATGCATATATTCAATATGTGAAAAATTTATTATTTATTTATAAAATTTGTATTCTATTAAAAATTTAAAAATGAAAAGTACTGAATCAGACGAAGTACGAACGAATCAATAAACGAGAACAATAATTATTAGTCATTACTCATTATTAGAGAATACTAGACTGTATAACCGATATGATAATATCAAAATTCGTTACTAATATTTTATTTATTACAATATTCTATGTTATGATGATGATTAATGAACATAATTTCCACAGAATAATGATTATTTTCAAATGTCTGTATAAAGCATATAGATAATTTTAAAAGTACGAGTTATTATAATATGTAATTATTAATTATTTATAAAAATATTAAAAAAAAATTAATTCATACAAAGTCTTAAATAAAAATTATAAAATTGTATTTTATTTAAGGCTTATATTTTAATATTCTTGCTAATTTTAAATTAAAATAAAGAAAACTGCATTCAATAAAATGATGTATTTAAGTTAAGACATCAGCTCTAGTTATGATATGTTAATATAATATAAAAATATTAATTAATAAAATATTGTTAAATATGTACATATATTATCTCCAAGTTTTTAAATCTATTTGTTCGTTTTTGAATGAACAAATAATGACAAAATAATGCAAAATGAGATAATTTGTTTCGTCTTTCTCAATATTATTTAAAACTGTGAAAAACAAAGAGTGAATTATAAAAAACTACGGCGTATAGAACTTATTTTAATCGGATACACACATTATGCAAATGTGTAAAACTATAATATAATAATATATTATATTAAAATAATTATTGGTTGTTGTGTTACTGAGCATGTTTATGTATTGATTTATGGATTTATATGATAATGATAGTGTATATGATGTGTTAATAAGTATAAACGAATTTAATTTGGAAACTTAAATTATATAATATAGACACCTATTGTATGTATACTTAACACAATGTGATCTATGACTTTCCTGCACTAAAATTCAATAACGCGGGAATATAATTCCAATAGTGCAAAGTTCGATGATGATGTGTATTTCTCGACACACACCGAACGCATATCGCCAGCGGCGTAGGTGATGGCGATGGCTCGCTTTACAGACTCTTTCATCCGGGTCGGCCGAAACGAAAATCTATTAAAATATAATATGAGAACCCAACACAATTTTTTTGCTCCTAAACACGCGGAGAAAAAGCTTTTTCAATTACAATAAACGTCAATTGTGCGGAACGTCTCAGTCGGGTATCTCTCGCGCGACGCCGCCGATGTTGCTGCTGCAGTCTAATTATTTATTACGAAACTGGTTCTTCTTCTTTTCAACGTTAGTAATGGATAAAAGCGCGCGTCCGTAAACACTATCACTCGTATGCATATTCCTATGTATGTATATACAAGGTATATAAATAATAATAAAACCACCGGCAGGACAACAGGTCGAGTGTATTATAAATGTTATTATATTATTATTATTATTATTATCATCATCATCATCATATATATATATATATATACTCCATCGTCTTCGACGTCATCGTCATAATCGCAGTACACGCGCTACACTGCTACAGCATCATATCTCTGTATACGTCTAGTCCCCGACTGCACATACAACATAATAACATGTACCTTAATATAAACGTGTATGAGTATTATATATTATTATACTATGCACACCTATGTGAGACGGACAGTTTATAAAAATACAATATCATGCGCGTGCATACGTTTAATATTTCGCGTTTTGCCAATCAACTAGCATCGTTGCGTTGTCGTTAATTATTATGTTTTCGCTTCGCGCGGGCACGTTTTTCGTCCTGCTACAGTGCTGCAGTTCATTTTCTCAAAATAAAAATAAACGCCGCGTACATAAGAACATTATAGTATACATGTTGGTTGGACGAGAAGAAGAATGAGAAGAGCTGAAGAGACGAGATAAAATATAATCACGAACAACCGTTAAAAAAAACTGGTTTGACTCTCCTCCGGTCAACGCTATGTTATTACTATTATTATACGCTCTATCGTATATGTGTTCGCGTCTTTATTGTTTTCATTATATTATATTATATTATATTATACGCTTACACGTGTATAATAATGTGCACACAAAAATAAACGTATACCAGAACGTTTTAAGTGAAAAAACGTGTAATCCGTAATACCATTGACCCCGACCGCACGCTTCTCCAAAGGGATGACATCGCGCGCGACACAGCAGCTATTCTTAATGTACTACCCCCACGCCATATACTATGTACATACGTATATATGATACCTATTATACAACCGTAATATAATTTATCTAAAAAAAAAAAAAAATAACCCGACTTTTCGGTTATCGACAATAATTAATCGATTATAGCTGGCTATAATAATGGATTTCGTCTTACATGATAAAAGCATCATATTATATACATATTGTATACCTAGTGATATAATGTACGATCCGTATAGTAGTTCGATGGATCAAAAAAAATTATAATATAGGTACGCTGAAACATCGGTTATGCATTATGACGCTAAAACCAACGAATATATCAACGATTTGACATAAGAATGTATAAAGGTCATCATCGTGTCAATGGCATAAACGAAATTAAATATTTTATTGCTAACAGCTATTATTTTATATAGTTTCACGAGAATAAACGAAAGTGAAGACTAAACAGGCTGTAAAATCAATCTATATAGACACGATATAACTTTAATATAGTTTTTTTTTTTATTAAATATCCAAAACTCTGTATACACTTAGTCTAAAATCTAAATATTATAAAAGAATACTATTTCTATGTTCTAACACACTATAATACATTTTCCTAAAAAATACCACTAAGAGTTTATTGAATGACATGAATTTGGGGAACAGTATAAATATATAATATTACGAGAGATAGAGTTTTTATAGAGTATTATTATAGGTAATAATTCATTATACACATCGGGGTGACTCTATTGAAATCGTATTAACGTTCAACGATGATTCCTTAGTAATATTATGGTATAAGCTATTGATCGGTCTTTAGTCCGATTATATATTAGCTATTTCCTGCAATTGTGTCGTACGTTTATTGTTTATATGTTTTTGGCAGGTCATAAAGGAATAAGGATACACTACAACTCGGGTCTGTGCATTGTATATTATTGAGAAATCTATAGTTAATTTACTTTGGTAAACTAAATATCTACTTGTTATAATATATGCAATCGTCATGAACTCGTGACAAATTTTTAAGAATCATTAAATATAATGGAAAAAAAGATTATAAATTGAGTTTATTAATGATTTTTACCCAAAAAATCAAGTGAATACAAATCACAATTTTTTTTTTTTTATTAAAATGGACGTTCTCCATTTATGTGCGAAACAAAATTTACCAAGAGAAACCAGTTTTTATATTTCGTAAAACTAGTACCATAAAAGTTCAAAACCATCGTTAAGTATTTAATAATGTTGTTATCAAAGAATCGTTGACATTTATCGAAAAATTACAAACGGAGCGTATTATATACAATAGGTTCAATAAATAAAACAAATGTTGAGTGCTAGTCGAAAATAATTTGAATATATAATTGACTTTAAAAAATATTTGTTATAAAACACGAAAAACATAAAAATTATTGTAATTCCGATTATACTTTGAGATATGTCAGAATAGATATGAATTTAATTAGAAAACACGGCACGAAGTATTATCGCGATGTATTTTTTCGATCCCATTCGCATTCCACGTAGATTATAATTTATAACACTATTTACGCTTTTATATAACTATGAGTAAATTAAAATACTACAAAGAATACATAATATATATGTTATAAATATATAAATTAATTCTAAATCATCAAAAAGGTTTTAAAATAATTCCAAAAACTTAATTTAAAACTTTGAGTTCTAATTTGAAAATACTAACTAATAAAAAAATGTAAATAGCATGTTCAATGAAATATTTCGATAGGTGAATAAGGAGACCAAGGCCTTATATTAATAAATAATAGGTACCTACAACTAATGGGAGATTGGGAAGACCTTACGGTGGTTTTAGTCCTCTCACATAATTCCCAAAGGTCTCGGAAAACATTTGATGAAATTTTATAGCATGCATATAATATGTTACGAGTTACTATTGCTTAAAAAATTTAATTCTATATACTTTGATCTATATACTTTGATATATTTGGAGTCAATAATTTTTATTTTTAGCAGTATTTTTTTATTCAATACAAATTTAAAAAGGTACACATTTTTATTATTTTTCTGTTATAGAAGTACTATATTGTATTATTATTATTATTTTATGTCATATTCGTTTTATACACTTTAATGAATTTAATGTATTATGAATTATTTATTGAACTGCAATTATAATTACCTAGTATTTATGAAAATACGGGCATTTAAGAGCCTCGTGTCTTGGTACTTATATGCTGATTGATACAATTAACATATTACTTTTATAACAAAACAATTATAACCTCTTTTACGATAAGTGCAAGTAAAAATTCTGATAAGTGGTCAAAAAATAATTTATACATTTGTATACTGGTACCGAAGGTTGGTTTAACGAATACGCTTGCTATAGGTATACAAAGATTGCTGTCATACCACTGATTGGCGGCGAGTAAAAAAATATATTCACTTATATTATTGCGCATATAGAATTTTCAACAAAGTGTACGGCTCAATACGGATGATAATAATATACGCAGTGTATCCTATATCTATAGTCTTGGCGATATTTATTATGTGCAGGTAGCGGCGCAAGACGTGTACAAGTACAAATTTGTTATTGCGCTATAAATATTATTGGTATATAAACATAGCTGACGAGAACGAGTATAATTTGTGTGTGTAAAAGAGAGAAAGAAAAAAAAAGAGAGAGGGGGAGGTGCTGGCGGTCGCTGGTTTTACTTTAAAAGGCTATTTTGATGTGTTCCGGTATGTACCTATACAATATATAAATATTTTCTTTTTTTTTACATTATACCCATCGTATATATTTCGCGGTCTCGGAGGCACGTGTTCGTGCGCGTAGATACGACTTAGTATAAGATACAGATCCACATCGCATATGGTTTCATATCTCTCCTCCGAAAGTGCTGACTGTATAATTATTATACCTGTGCAGCATCCTAGAATATAATATAAAATTGTGCACAGAAAATCTTTATATTATTTCACGAACCCGTTTCTACGGCGGTGTTGACGAAAAGTAAAAGAAGTCGTATACTATATAATTATTATTATGACGTATGGTGACGGGTGCCGACAGTCTGATTTTGGATGTGATTCGGCGCGTGGCGGCGTACGTCCATCAGATAACGATGAAATGGTCAAACGAAAACGTGTCGCAAGGATATATTTTTCGTTTCACATCTTATTTTTAGCAACGCTGTTAGAGTATCAAGTGAAGCGAGAGCGATAGAAGATTATGTGATGAACACCGCCATAATATTATATAAGTTTACTGTTTGATCCGATAAATCGTATAATATGCTGCATGCGCGTACTGCGCGTAACCGAAAAATGCGTCGACGCGTGCTGAAGACTCATAACCCACTTCGAGCTACCTGTCGCAAAATGCGTTTTTATATTTTATTTTTATTAATTTTTTTTTGGTTCATTTTTCGTTGTGAGTTTATTGTCCCCTCCCCCACAATAGTGGTCGATTTTTTGGGTATGTCCTATAGTCTATACAATAACTCATACAAGTACGACGTCTGGGAGTGCAAAAACTAATGTTGTTGTATTTATTTTTACTAGCGGAGACAAATTAATCTCTCGAAATCCTTCGCGCGTCGTCGCTGAGATCACAATCGCCAAAAACAACACGCGGCGGAATCTCTTTTATTTATAGTGTTTAGCGCAGCAACCGGTACATGTCAAACGTCAATGACTTCCATCACGAAAGTCAAAACACCTATAGTTGTATACACTGCTACGGTGCTCAATGCTATAGATATAATACATAAGACATATGTATAGCGAGGTGCTTATAAACTGTGTGTAACGAGCTACACCGAGAATCCTTCATTGTATATAATAGTTTCGTATATTGTATAAAACAGAATATCAACAACGACACGAGAAGAGTTCAAAGGATGTCGCGCGGCAGTACAACCAGACTATGTATTCGTCATGTATGTACACATAGACTTGAACGCCTGTTAAAAATATTTATTAAATTAACCCACAACGGTTATTACTTATTTCTTATACCTTCTCTCGTTTGATATACAACCAACGTATAAGAGTATATGGCACAATTATATATTATATTGTATAGATATAATATGATATAGACTATAGAGAATATTATAACCATCGAATAAGATACATTTGTACAAGACGTGGTTATATTGAACGTACACGTTCATGTATAGAAAAAATATATTATACTATAAAACTATAAAACGCGTATATGTATACACCTAGCTATATAGCAACAGCAGACATAAATTTACGCGAAAAAATATACGTCCGTCATCCTGAGCTATGGTATACTTCTACGAGTTTCCAGATAAGTCGAAGACACTATTTGTTTGCTAAACGTATTAATCCACTGATAATTTATCGTCCCGTACAAAGTTTTGTATTAATTGAAATAATAGGCGATGAACTTTCACAGTCGTCTGCGTGAGGTTGTAATCTCGCACGCGCAATTGGATTAACAAAAAGTAAGACAAATACATAAAATATAATATTGAATCATTTGCACAATGGACATTTTCAATACAAAATTATAAGTTTTATTCTTTTCAAATTCAACGTTCTGATATTTGTAAATCTTAAAATTCACCACTTATAACCCTCTTCCAATTATAGCTCACGAAAAATAGTCAGACATTAACATCCACTACTTATAGGTATGATATAGAAGAATTATTCTTTGGAAATAGCACCGCAGTTGTATGTAACAAAACTCTTGGGGATCATGCGTTGGATATTTACAAGGTACCTAATAATATATGTTCTTTCACAGATCTAATTATTTTTTAAATGTGCTATTTCCCGTAACTATTATTACTATTAATGACTCATCGTCATGAAGGGTATTATTAATAACGGCCGTATAAGTATATTCTCGTCGCGTATCGCACGTATTGCCCCGGAGCGTCTTGGTCCGGTCACTATACATATATATGTATACGTCCCTTGGTGGCGGCTGTAGCAGTATCCCTTAAATAATACGTGATAATAATCGTCCCCAAAGCTTACGCCCGTCCAGACAATGCAACTGTAATTATTATTATTATCCTGTATAGGTTCCGCCCGTTTATTGCATGTAACAAATTAAGTGCGCACATGACTACGCGAGTTGGTTTTTAAATCAAATAGTAATTCAATATTGTCATAAGAACGATTTAAGAATTGTTTTTTTTTTTTTTTTTTTTTTGACAAATTATATTTTATTGCCCTATTATATCTGTACTCACTTAATTTATAGCTTTTTAAGTAAATAAATGCCTTAACATATTCCCCAATAAATGACAAAACGATTTTATGAGCAATAATAATAATAATCAATTAGGTTGGTACATTTAAAAGAACTCACCGCCGTACTATGTTCACACTTAATCATCCAACCATAAGTTAGAATGACAGAAACCCATTAATTTCCTTAATTTTTCAACTATAATGATACGCGTATATAGTGCTTACCTGCAACATAACAAAATAAACGTATTTAAAAATTAATTTTTAGAAATAAAAACATTATTCTATAACAAAAAAACAATAATGTGTATAAGAGTGAATCATATGTTATTTTACACAATTTGATTTCGCTGAACAATGCATATATTATTATAATTTGGGTACAGATATTGAATTTCAAAGAATTGTCAATCGGTTACAACTGGATCCAATAATATTTTACTAATATTTTTTAGTAAAAATTATCGTGCCTTGTAACATACTGTATATTATATACATGTATATAATATATAGGTATTCACAAATACATACACGAGAATAAGTTTTAAACACGCGTTACTACACAATAATCCGAGGTAGACACTGCGAACGCGTTGAATTACATTTGGAAGAAAAAAATAATATCCAAGCAGTCTATTGGCAAGACACGTTTTGAAACGTTTCAAATAAAGTAAGAAGTAACCTTATAGGAATGGTCTTTTCTTTTTTGATCTAACGCGTGTCAGTCTTGATTTTTCTGAACTTAGCCTTTTGTATGCTATATACCTATATATTATACACGACGAGTACGTATACCTGCTATATACACTACCCGACTTTGTGTATCACCGCGAAGTCACATATAACACGCGTACGGATTTAGATTTTAGGGGTGGAATTTATTATCCGAAACGGAACTTACACGTTTGTATTCCAAATCGAGAACTCGACGATCCACATGTATTATTCATCAAAGATCACACGTCAACGACAAATACATTGGATGAAAAGGATTCAGTGTCACCGGACACGATATTATGATACCCTATACAGTATACAGAATTTAACACGATTGTTCATTGATTTCCAAAATGTTATACATGTATTAATATTATAATATACCTACATTCGCCATTAGATATTAAACAATATTATTGATTTAATGTATTATAATATAATAAATAATGTATTAAAATAACTAAATCAATTTTTATAATTTATGTGTTTTAGTAAAAATTAATAGAAACCAAATAGTTTTTAGTATTAATATTTACTAACCAGGCTAATTGCGTAATAAGTATAAAAAAGGATAAAAATACTCAATAACGTTAAAACCAAACATTTAATTTAGTTTTAATATAAAATAAAAATAATTATAGATAATAATATTATGTAATTTTAAATTAAGATTACGAATGAATAATGTAAATTTAATACATGAAAACATGTTAGAAATTATGGTACTTTACATAGTAAATCAAATCACTCTGTATGGTGAAATACATAATGAAAATAATATATCATTGGGATTGACACCTTACCTACAGTTAGGGAATACTAAGTTAACAATGTCTCAGATTTCATAAAACTTTCAACACGAGTAGGATTTATTTACAAAACGACGATAAATCTTTCATACATATAATTTCGATGCACGAAATAAAAACACGTTCTGGTGTTTATTAATTAAAGAATATAAAATCAGTTAAACATTTTCTGAGTTGAAATAAAGTTTCTCACTCTCTCTCACTCTTAAAAAAAAAATAATAATAACCCAATTACATTTGTTAACGGAGTACCACAGCCGCGGTGATGGTCACGCGTATATGTATGTTTATTTTAGAATTAATAATGTCTACTTAGTAAGATTAATTGTTATTCACCACAGGAATTTCCGAGTGCACGTTACAAACTTTTTATTTATTTCACATAGTCGGAATGAGCAAATATATATTTATATAAATATATTATTCGTTACGGAGGAATATATTCGATACGACATGTTGGAGATTACTGTTTACCATACTATTTTATCTACTAAATTTTAATAGCACAGCCGGTCAAATAGTCGGTATTTTAAGTAAGTATGAAAAGTGTGCGTTATTTTGGCATAAAAGCAATTTATTTTAAGTTTAAAATTCATAATACTTTTGCAATAATATTTAAACATTAATTATTTTGCGTAAAATAACAGTTTATTATAGAATAATTATTTTTAAACCCGACTTTGAATAAAGATTGATCTGCGTAAATCGCTAAAGCAAATAATCTAATAAAATGAAAACGAAAATTGTTTCATTCTACAGCACAATAATTTAGCTGCATCCGAATTGCATACAAAAAAAAATATTTTTTTTTTAAAATAAATCATCTAAAAATATCAATAAAAAAATACAGATATTTTTAAGTGCATATTTGATATAAAGTTGATATGTCGGAAATATCATCTATACACTAAATCAGAAAACCAAAAATAGTATTTATCCTCACGCCCAATGTGTTAGCATAAGGCAACCAAACTTATCACAGATGCATTTTGCACGGGAAAGCTAGTTATATATATATATATATACTTGCACTATATTATTTATTGTTAAAAAAAGTTCACAAAATTTTCTAATAATTAAAAAAAAACAGAAAAATAAAAAATAAATTTTAAGTTGTGCACGTAAGTGCATGATAAATGCAGATAAACTTGTAGGTGGTAATAGGTACATGGTATGCAATTCGGAAAGACCTCTCTAAGAGACGTCATGCAATTCGGACATTCTAATTTATGTTTATTTTCTTAGCACGCAAATGAAATTTTGATCCGTGTTTTCTAATGGCGTCTTATGATGTACCTTTGTAAAATCATCTACTATACCTATATTATTATATTAATATTATAATACCAATAATGTAACATTGTACGTTGTAGTTGATATTATCGTTTTGCCTTTTTACAAAGTATCATCTTACTCTCTCTTTCAAACGTCTTAAGAGTTAAGCTCTTATTTATATTATTTTCTGACATCGAAATTTAAATAGTTCATAAAATTATACTCAATACTAAAAATAATATTATTGTTATTAATTAAATAATTTAATATTATTAATTTATAAGTTGTATTAAAAATGTATCATATATATTCCTATAGTTCAATCCAAAATTGATGATTTTAAATTAATTGTTTAATGAACTTTTGTTTTACGGTGGTGGTGGAAAAAATGTTCTGTTTGGGTATTTTAGCATACTAAATGAACAAATAAATGTTCATTAAAATATTAAATACACGTCCATCTCTTCTCGATCGATTGTATAGAAAAATATTAGTGGTAAAGTCTAAAAATCAACTGTTGCCGAACGAAATAGCAAAATAAACGAAAACCCCGAAGACACGCTACAGTATTTTTTTAATAGGTATTATGCTTTCGGAGCGAGAGAGATAGAGTAATGGAGTAGGTCTGTTGAACAGGGAATTATATAACAGGACACGATTTTTCGATTATCCGGAAACCCGTGTATACCGCCTGCCACCCACCGCACCACGATTGATGAAAAGTCGTCTTCCGAACAAGCGCCGCCGCCGGTATACATAATAATAATATAATACATTGGATGTACCTATCATGCGGTATATATTTTGTAGCGTGAGCAGTGGCGGTGTTCGTTTATTGAAATAATGATTTACCGGTTTCCGAGCGTGATTGATAGGCGCGCATCGATGTTATACACGGGCGCTAATATACGTCGTCAGTGGCTGGCATAGGCCTCCACTGCCGCTGCCGCCGGTTAGAAATTAACGTGGGTTTTTTGTTAGAGATCTTGACTACGGAAGCGTCGTCGTCGATTATATAAAATGATATAGATGATGTTTTTCACACACGATTAAATATATTTATTATTTCAAAAAATCTTTAACTCGATTTTGAACTTAATGTAGAAAATAACATACATGAAATACGCCTTAGTGATACTGGTACATTATTGTATAATATAATAAATTAATAACCGTTTATATTTTGTATTTAATAACAATCACTTTCAGATATTATAATATATGAGACGATGACGCATTAGTGGCCTGATATTAATCTGTAGTATGACTGGTGCCTGCTATACATGCGAACAATTCCTGGTCAAGTAAATTTTTGAAGAATTCGTTTTATAAAATTTTAAATATAAAACCATTAAGAATTTTCGGAAACTCAGCTTACCCGTTAGTTTTCTGCGGAGAAAAAATAAAATAATAACAATAAAATAAGATTATGCTACTGTCTCTCAATAACAATAACAATAAAATATAATTGAGAAGCGTCTTGGCTCGCCTGGCGGCGACGGTTGCAAAAGAGAAGGATTTTAAATATATTATTTTCCCTCGCCAGAAAACGACCACCTACAACTGACGGGCATGGACCAATTGCGCCTAAAACAAAATTTTTATACTAGAGTCAATATACCAATTGCGCTGCATATATTTTAGGATCAGTGTACCAATTGCGCCTCTTATATATTTTGGTTAGTATACCAATTTCGCTTGTATTCAAATTATATTATTCTAATTGCCATGCTCAAATTATTATTTAAAAAATTATGATTATTCTTAAAACATGCAAAATACAAACATCATGATTACCTTAAACTCAAAATCGTATTATTATTATTATATCTTTGTGATTTAACCACCTATTCTCTTATTATTATTAGTATTATTTTATTTTCATTTTCATTAACTAAATTGTATAAAGCCTATACGTTTCACCGACTTGGGAGATTTTTACTTTTAACTCGCAAAAAAATCGGTTATTAAGTTTTCCTTAGGTAATGTAAAATGTATTGAGCGCAATTGGTCTATTGACCCTAACATTTTTAGAGCGCAATTGGTATATCAACCCTAAAATGTTTCGAGCGCAATTATTGGTATATGAAAAGGTAATTTTAAGCGCAATTGGTAAACTCCCCAACTGACAGCTATATACCTATTAACACTGTAGCGAGTTCACACATGCAAATACTTAGAAAAACTATCAGAGACAATGCAACAACAATTTATGACTATATACTTATATGATATTATGTATGTAATGACTATTGTAAGTAACCGACTAAATGTAATATTATACATTTATACGACATTATCATTCTTAACCGATACGTACGATATAATATTTCATTTTGTTCAGATCATAATAATATTATTAGATCGCGTTACTTAGGGGAAAAAATGTATACTCCACAACGAATGTTGTTTCGGATTTATTTACAATACAACTATATTATTATATTTATATAATAGATCGTATATCTAAATATAATAATAATACACTTTTGACTATTAAATAGAATATTGTTATCAAACCGGTTTTTTACCGAACTACGTATATTGTATCCCAGATCCAGTCCATAAGAATGAAACGAAAACACGAATTTATATTATAATATACTATATTATATTAATATAGTATAGTTTCTCTATAACAGCCGTATTAATGATGACCCGCTGAATAAAATTCAAGTCATTGTAGTAGTAAGCTCATACTGGCTACAGATACACGCTTCCTCGTCCATCATATATTACAATCAAACTTATTACTACACGGGTGGGAGGGGGTGGGGTTCTATTATAATTTATCATGTAGCAAACGTATCTTTAAGTGATACCTATCAACAAAGACATAGTCAATAGTAAATAAATATTAGTAAGTACCTATACATACGTAGATTTTACACAATGACATCAGATGAACTTACATACGTGGTAACATAGTTATATTATACACATTCTATACACGCATAATCGAAAACGACATGTGCAAATAATTTTCCTCTGAGAAGATTCATTGCAGTAAGTTATCTTACCCATTGTCAATGATGACTCAAAATTCTTTATACTTTCGAAGGACAGTTTTACGGACATTAATAAGCGTAATATGTCATATTTATAATTATATGTATATCATATACGAAGATGTAGCTATCATGTAGGTGATTTTCAGTGCCGGATCTAGGATATTTGACGCCCCGGGCTAATACAATTGTAGTGCCCTTACAATTTACATAGTATTAGCTACGGGAGTCAGTATTTTTCATATACTTAAGAGTGTCCTTATATCAACAGCGCGCGGGATAAGGATACCCATTTTTCCCTCTCCCCTAGATCTGGCACTGGGGATTTGGTTGCGTTTTGCGGGTCGTGACTTACAGGAGCTATTTGTAACATACTTAAATCTATTAATTTTTTTTTAATTTAATTATTTAATAATAATTATAATTTTTTAATCGTTCGCTTGTATACGACTGGTTTTTTCTCGTTCCGAAATACCACGATTATGGCGGTCAAGTCTATTAATCTTGTTACAATCGGCTGCAGCCACCGTAGTATTAAACATAATAAAGCGATCAAAGATCCAAACGTGGTTGCTACAGCATAAACCACTGCCGTCGGGTTAACGTGATTTAAAGTTTAGATTCTAGACAATAATAATTATTATACTAATCAATCGTTATCGTTCACATATATTCCAGTTAGTGCACGTTAATAAAATTATTTAATTATTATAAAGAATAATAAATTAATACAATTATCTAAATATATTCCGGACACCAGCTGCCTGTAGGTTTGTATACATTGTGTACTTATTGTCCGTTGACTTATACAGTAGAGCCTCGATAATCCGGACGAATGCAAACCAAGCATCGTCCGGATTACAGAAGGTTTTTCAAAATTACCTACTACTAACTAAGATTTTTATTTTTATTACCACCACCTTTATATTTATTGCACTTTAATTTAAAAATAATAATAAAAAAAACTTTAACATAATAACATAATGAATTACCATAATTCTAGCAATTTTTTATTAACTTAATCATTTCAACTTTTTAATCTAAAAATAAAGTTTATGAGGGGCCATTGTAACAAACAATAATAATAACCACTCTACAAGAAAGAATTGAATGAACTGACGATCGATTTATTACTAGGAACAGTAGGTATTTGGGCTTAGATAATTGAATGAATTCGTATGTTGTTTTTTATATTTCTTATATTTTTGTTGATTAAATTATTTTTTTTTACAGAAAAGTTTGTGGTTAGTTTTTGTTTCAAAAGAATATAAACACAAATGTTAAACATATATAATATATTAATATATATGCTTTTGGACACACTTTTTTCTAATTGATTTCACGTGGCCTATTTCACGTCACACGGTAGCCAATAAAATAAAATTAATGTTATAATTTCGCGTTATAAATTATAATATTATCTTGATTTACTCTATTATAATATATAGCAACCCACGAATAATATAATAACAAAAAAAAAAAAACGGAATCGCATAGTAGCTGGATACGTTTTATTTCGTAATCGAATTTTTTAAAAGATTACTAGGGGAAATCTATACCCGACGAGAAGAGGCAGCCGGGGCTGTAATCCTGGGGCTCGGGCTTTTTTTTAGGTCCGATCAAAGCACCCAGACCCTATATTTTACCTAATTTTTACTTAAATATAAAAAATGATCCAGGGGCCCTTAATAACTCTCTACGACTTTTACGAATTTGCTATTTACCAAGTGAATAATACTACTTATCTACGACTAAACACAAACATATTTGATATATTATTATGTAGTGAGTGCGACGCGAAATATGGTCGAACACAAGATTATGGATCGTAATCACTACAATAAAATGTGACACTATAAACCTTATCCCAACTCGAGAGCAACTGGTAGTAACTGGTAAGTGGTAGTGGGAAGAAACGACGAGTTTTCGTCTGCCGCGCAGTACTATTCTTACAATGAATAGACTATAAATACCGTAAATTAGTTACAAGGTTTTGAAAATATATAGGTATTACATTTTTATTTTATTTATAACTCATAATTTTCCTTGTAATTGGTCAATAATGATCATTTTTTTTCTTTTTTTGTTAATATTGATTTAATAACTAACAATACAAGTTTACTTTTATTTTAAAAGAAAAAATATTTTTGAATTTGTACTATCCGTTATATAAAATACGTGTCGATCAATAAATTTGTGATAAAATTATTAAGTAGTTATGTAGGTAGGTACTTATTTTAATTTTTAATTTATTGATATTATATTTTTAAACACAGCCAAATCTTGATAAATAATAATATTTATATTTTACAATATCTTGTAATTTTATTTAGTTGAAAAAAATATTATAATTATTATGATATGTTGCGATCGTGTTTTTATAGTTATGTATTTACAATATTAGTATAGGCCTAGGCCATACCTAAAGATTTTGACATTGTGATGTGTATAAATATTTCTCTGCATCTCGTCACGTCACGTCGTTGCCGCCGGATTGGATGTATTATTTTTCAATGGAGAAAACCGCCACAATATAGTCATGTCTTTGTTTTCATATTAATTGGAAGTACGCTGAAGTTAACACGCGGATCACGAGCTCAGACTCTAAGGTAGTATTGCTGTCAAACACAATAAACAACACTAGTCTGTTTATACATATGTGATGGCAATCACATCGTATAAGCCGCGACAACGGCGACGTACACGTATACTACTTATATATACCCTAGTAGTTGTGTGCTATTGTTTTTCCCGAACACTGATGTCACGCTGCATCGCGACCAGCGTACGACTGTAACTTTCAGCGACGAAGAGGTTCTTTTTTAATGATCAATAATAATAAAAATAAACGCACGTGGCACTCATATAGACTAGATAGAGAGAGAGAGAGAGAGAGAGAGAGAAATCACACTTACTAGTAAATAATAATATGATATGCGAAGCGCAAGGAAGAAAACCCGTCCACGGCATGCGACGGACCGACAATATCTTCACGTCACACCGTGCGCGCAATTGTGTCCACACAAGAATATGACATTAATTTTTATTGGCTTACAAAACACGATTTATTATCTGATTAAATGTACCGTTCGCACCAAAGATGGCAGCTGCAATTGTATATTACATTATTATATATTATACTCGTACGCTATTGTAATACTACCGACGATGAGCTGACCGCAACGACGCTTTTAGACTTCTCGGCAAGCTGTATGCGCGTTATACACATATTGGGCAGGTCAGCAGAAACACACACATATATATGCGCGTATATATAGAAATAACAGTACAGACTAATGCTACGTGTTCGGACCAACAAAGGAAACACAATAAAAACAGTATTAATAATGACTAATCGTCATATACATTATACATGTATATAAAGTCGACTTGTTTTCGCCAATTCAAAAGAAGTTAAGGTTTTGTAAGATCACTGAATAAGCGCAGCAGATAACAGGGTACACTAAATTGTCGATATAATATATCAAATACCAACACAAATAGCAGAAATTTTAACAATATGTAGGTACACGGAAATAGATACACACGAAGACATGGGTCTGTGTGTTCGTTCATAGTTCATCCGATAATAATAACATGGAGAAAATGTGCGTCACTGTACAATGTTTTCTTCGGCAATAAGAGCAAATAAAAGAGATGGAGAATATCTATATGATAGAAAGATCACGCTTATTGGTACACGACAAGTTTATAATCTGATGTTGTTATAGCACATCATAATGTCGTGTTAACGCTAAGTATTGTTGTAGGACAGGCGTGTCACTGTAAAAACAGAAAATTGTTAGAAGCTCTAGAAATTAAATAATCCGATTAGCAAATTAAACCTAGCAATGTGAAAGTATTTATACGTGTGCCGGGTAAATTTTACTCCATGTACTTCTTCAGCTGTAGGTTAAATGAAGAATTTTTCTTTTAACGCAGAAAAATAAAAATAAAAATAATAATTTTTATAACTTAATTCTTTACTAAAAATTCATTAAATGATTTTTCCAACACAAATTCGTGAAGTATCTAATATCTACAGTGTGTGCAAGGTTATAGGTTACATACGAGCAACAATAACATGGATCGAGCAAACGTTTTTGAAACGTTGAAGAACATAACGATACGTACCCATCGGCAGCCGGCCAAGACACTGACAGGCTCGTTTGGCCACCAATTATAATACCTAACCCAGCGATATACGTATAGGTATACAATAATATATAATAATAATAATAACTAATAAGTATCATAAGAAGAAGAAATAAAAACTGAATAAGTGGTTCTCGCTTCAAGTCGGAAAAAACGGCAAACGCGAAATAAAGTATTCCGTTGAGGGGAGGTGCTAATGACCCAGTAATATATCAGTTGAATACATACAGACACACACACGCACGCACACACACACACACACACACACACACACACACACACACACACACACACACACACACACACACACACACACACACACACACACACACACACACACACACACACACACACACATATTAAGTATACACATATATTAAGTATACACATGCCTGCTAAACGTGACGGTTAAGCCTTTCCCGTGTACAATAGTAATAATAATATTTTTCATGCGGTGTGGCTTATTACGGCTGTAATTTATTGACGCGACCGGCGATTTTTCATGAAAAATAAAGCACGCGCATTACACACACGATATAATACAAGAAAAAGAGCGTATATTATATTATAGCATATACGACACTCTAATTCTAAACTATTACCTACTCGGCGGTATATTATATTATGGCTTAGCGTACAAAAGAAGGTTTGGCGGCGGCACCTTAATCTGGCAGGCCGTCGCGCCACGCCGTATACGAGAGTAGAATACAAAACTGGTCGTCACGAAACTCATATCGTTTTTCAAAATCGTTTCCAAAACATTACGATATAATACTCGCGCGCACGCGAGTAAAGTGTGCGTTTCAATCTGCTCCGAAACGCGGCTTTCTACGTAGAAATCACATATTATAATATTATATTTATATAATTTATATTATAATATTATACACCATTGCAGCAGTACGACATATAGGACGTATATAAGTATACGCACGCATATTGTGTAAAAATTATTATTATCGGTATACAACAGCGTCTGATAATAATGGTGAGTTATTCACTTGGGTAAAGATCGCCCGCTGGCGTAAAATAAACAATAATAATAATAACATTCAAAGACGTCTCGGTTGTGTCACGAAACACCACGCGCGCTGTTGCAGTGGATAAAAAGAATTATGGCATACAAAACAAGAAACACGTACCTACATAATATTATGTATAGTAGGTATGTGTAGTGTGTACGTATATAATATTATGTAGAATGATCTCGAGATTTTACAATATGTTACGACGATAATGTTACACGTTTTCAAACTATTATATTAATTTATCACCCCATTATAAATTCGAAATAATAATTATCTTATGATTTATACGGGATTAACGCGGAGAGATTGACGACGGAATAACAATAATAATGTGATTGATGTTTTTTAATTTTTAATGTTTTGTTTATAATAACATTAAGAGGACGCCATACCCGCATGTGTTGTCTCTGTCTTACTAACGTACATCATAACAAATTTTCGTTCAGTAGAATAAATTTTGTGACGTTAGCTTTAATATTAGAGCAAATTTACCTATTTTCAAATTTTAAGGTAAGAATATTATCTAGACAATGACATACGCTTTTGATGATTTTATTATTTTAAAGTGAGTTACAGCTATGTAAAATATAACAACTTTAAAATGTTCATAACTCACTTTAAAATGATAATATCAATAAAAGCATATGTCATTGTCTAGATAATATTCTCACCTTTAAATTTGATAATAGGTAAATTTACTCTAATATTAAAGCTAACGTCACAAAATGTATTCTACTGAACGAAAATTTGTTATAATGTACGTTAGTAAGACAGAGACAACACATGCGGGTATGGTGTCCTCTTAATAACTAATAAGTAAACATTTGCCGTGGCGTGTAAGCGGAATTTACGATTTATAATAAATATTATATATTATTGGTATATAGATAATATAATATATAGATATAGTAACACCACTATGTACAATTTAATTGGCTGCAACAATCGAGTTTCGTTATAATATTGTTTCGCACACCGCGGTTAAATTAAAAAATGCCTAACAATTAATTGCATATCATACCTATAATTACTAGTATATAGTCGGATTATTACGTGCAACCCTGCAACGACCAGTCGAACTATTTGAGAACGCTGTTTATTATTTTTCTTCGATAGACTTTCTTCTCATCCGCCCGTCTCGTACACATAAACATCATATAGGTACATATTTTACTAAGGTACCTATAGATATAACATTGTCTATGACACCGCGCGCGTTCGGCAGACAACTCGTCAGAATCGATCAAAGGGGGAAAATGTATATGTACATTTATAAAGCCTATATAGTACTAGTACACATTATATTGTAACGCCATCGTCTAAGGTTCAATAATAACTCAATCAGATCGACGACCTCGCGGTGTCTGGAGTATAATATTATTGTACAACATAGAACAGTTCAGTGCCAATCATTCATGTATATAAGCTGAATTTACATCGCTTACCCATTACATCCTCATACCTAAATAGTATTAATATATATTATGTATATGTGGTGTATATGAGCGAATATAATATGTCTTATGTATACCTATACATGTGATTTTAGGTGATACGACACGAAACATCAACGCAGGATCGAAGAACCCAAGGTCGCTTGTAGAAAACATCTCCCCGCCCTATATATACATATATATAAATATATAATAATGAATTGCCAGCCACACATGAATAAAAAAATATGTCTTAATTATGTATGTAGTATAGTGGAATATCTGTATAACAAACCTATAGCTGAATAAGTATATGGCTTACAATACGTGCAATTTGTTTACTTATTTCGACCGTTTATTATGACTCTTTATAATAAAAAATTAAAAATCAATCCTTAACCGAAATAATACGTTTCGAGCGTTTCTAAAGGAAAGCTATCGATAAAACACAATGTTAGTATTATCGATTCTATAGAAAATAAATATAACGTTGGACAAAATAATATAGATAAGAACTCAAAACAAATTCATGTACGATTCAAAAAACTTTATAGTAGACGATCAATATAGGCAATCATTAAAACATTAAAAGCATTATAATATAACTAGTATCCAAAAAATGATGTTAAAATAATAAAAACACATAACATCATATTATAATGTTAATTCGTCAAATATTCCTTATTAGTTATTGGTTATATATATATATATATATATATATATATATATATATATATATATATATGTGTGTGTGTGTGTGTATCATTATTTGTGTTTTATTGAGGTTGATAACTTCATTTACAGTTATTTAATAATGATTCGTTGTATTTTGATTACCTATACTCTACTCTATATATATATATTCATTACTCAAATAGCTAATTATAGATTAACAATTAACATATTATAAATTTACATCGAGTTTCACAGTTCTAACTAGATTAATATATACATGATTATTGGTTAGTAGGTCGTAGGTATATTTTGTGTAATATAGTAATAGTTAACCTCTTTGGAATATTATATGTTATATATTTTAGTTAAAAAGGGATTGTGTGCAAAATGTTTTATACAATATGTATAAATTAATGATATGCATTATAAAATCATAGTTTCTTTATCTTAAAAAAGTTTTTTTACTTTACATACTATGAAGTTAAAGTGTTAATTAAAATTAATATTTTATAATATAGGATAATAATTTATAATTGATTTTTTCTAATTGATTCAAAACTGTTTTTACTATAAAAAGCTAGGTAATTATAATAAAAAACTTTTAATTATTACTATACTAATAATAGTAATTAAAAATATAAATTATTATATTTATAGAAACATTTTTCAATTATACGTATTTCATTTAAAGCACTTTTTATGTTCATTAGTAATTAGTATTAAATACAAAAACCAATAATAGTTTTTTTAAGTTTATCAAACTATTATAAAAATAAAATATTTTATAATAATATACATGTAATTCTAATAATACACATTAGAACCTATAAATATATTTTTCATCAGTAAAAAATGTAGAATTATAATTTTTAATTAATGAATATAATTAGGTAAACAATGTAGATATACAATAATAATTTTTCAACAATAAAAGACAATAATGTTTAAAAAATTTAATATAAAAAAATATTTGATTGATTACGGAAAAAGTTTATTGGAATAATTTATAGAGGAAAATAAAATTATGATTTAGACATAAATCGAAAAACGATACAAAACTATCATAATATATCTATGTGGCTATTTATGAAGAACATCATCCGTTCCATCATTGTCAGTGTAGAATTTAAATGCATATTATACATGCTTATAGGTTATTGTGCTCCACTGAAATCCATATAATACACTTCACACACATGGTAATATGATAATGGGCCCTTGCTTGGTTAATCGGTTGGCCATTCTGAGATATAGTATAATAATATATTTTACTATTATACATTTATAATGATATATTGAGGACAAGACCACGACAAAACACCTCAATGGAGTAAACAATAATATAATACAATCGATTATTGCCTTATCGACCTAAATGTTACCTACTATATAGAGCGCATATTTTAACAGTTACCGTTGATATTATTTTTCATTATTATGTTTGTATTATAGTTATGTGCGTATAATAGAGAAAACTTACAAATCTATCAGGCTGATAATCTATCAAAATTATACACACAATTTTTAATATATAAACAATAATATTAAATAAATAGGTATCTATCATCGTAGATATTACAAGATATATATTTAAGTTTGTAAATAGTTAAAAACCAAACTATATATTTTATATTATATAGACGAATTCAATTTTTATATATCTGTTCCTATTCCTAATTATACAGATTATTAGTACTCATAGGTACTCATTTTAGATTTAAACTGAGAATATTTTTAATTAAACACTTACATATATTTTCCTAACCCATTAAAATACTTGTTTTTGAGATATATAAATCTTGTTTCATAATTCATTAAAAAAATATACCATTTTTATCGTAAACTATAGTACCATACGAGCCGTTAGCTATATTAACAATTTGATAATACTTAACAACCGGTTTATGCACGTCATTCAACATTGTTTTGTATTTAAAAATAATCAGATAGTTTTGTGATACTTTGATAAAATTGACAAAGTTATTGTAAAACTAATACTAATTACTTAAATTATTTTTATTTACAGGATTATTGTCAGTATAAGAATATAAACTATAGAATTAGTAAAATCAGATAAAATAAAGCATTAAATTATAAGGAAACATTTATTCGATTTTTAATTTTTTTTCTTATTTAAATATAAGAAAATCTTAAATTTTAAATATTGTTCAGTATAATTATGCAAAAATGTTTTATAACTATTTTAAAATCGATTGCCTATAACATTTGTCAGTTATATTAATAGTATAATATTATATACATATATATCAAAACAGGCTACACATTTTGGATTTAACTTGTATAAAAAAAAATTAATCAACGAACCTTTATGTCAATTTGTTTTTGTAAATAATTATTGGTCCAAAATTTAAAAATATGCAATCTATTTTAACTATTAGTATTAGGTACTCAAAAATAAATTTGCGATTAACTAAACAGGTTTGTTAAAATTATAATCATTTGTTATTTACATAATTATTTATTTGTTTTCATTCCAACATCATTAGATCTTACTGATTAAATTTAAACCATAATAATCATTTACTGGTTTTTCAAAATAGTAACCAACTTTATTACGTTATTATGATAATTTCCTTATTTTTAGTCTCAATAAAAAACATAATTGTTGAGTGTGAATAATATTTGCGTAATTTAAATTTATATAAAATGTAAAATGTACATTATCAATCTACGAAATAACGTAAAATATATACGTATATAATATATATATATATAATATTAAAATAAGTTTATGTAGAACTTTTTATGTATAATGTAATATTATTTTAAATACAAAAATGTAGTTAGGTAAATATAGTATTTTTATTCATAAATTTAATGAAAAACGAATATACATATTGACCGTAACTCTATTATCATAGGTGAATATAATTTTAATTATAAATGATTTAAGGACATACCAGAATTTAACTTAATCCATATGTTCGAATTTATATTTTGATGGATTTCATATTTATCGCATATTAATATTATAACAACTAAAATCTGCATCATAATATATTTTGTAAAATTGTTATTTTAAAATTTATCGCTAAACTATAAGGGTATTCAATAAGTCTCGGTCATTAAACTAATAAACGATAATACAAACTAATTAACTAACTAATTAATTGCTACATTATACATGTACGGCAGAGTTATCTGTTATTTTTCTATGTAGGTAAAAAATAATTTATTTAGTAATTAAGAGATACCTTACTTATCAAACACCCGATTTATAGGTAAAATTATAGGTGTTTGTTAAAGATCATTAAATTTGAAATTTTAATAATGATTACTTTATATGTATTACTTTATAATAATGATTACTTTAATTTACATATTGTATACATAACCCATAGCCCATAGGATAATAATGGGTGGCAGCTATTAATTATTATAAGGGCCGATTTGTCGTATTTCTTACGCATGTTTAATATAACACTGAAATATTAATCAACAATATTCATACATTGTTATCATCAAAATCATCGTCATCTTTGCAAATAAGGAAAAAATGAAAATACAATATAATAAAAAAAATGCATACAGAATATAGATAGAAACATAATATTATAGCCCGTACATGAATATGCATATAATGCATGTATATTATATATATATTACGCTCTAAGTTTGGAAAGCTGCCAAATTGGCGGTGTCTATGTAATTTAGTAGTCCACTGTTGATTGTCCGACTATTTTAAAATAGAATAATAATAATAATATAAGCGGTAAGAGAAAGACAGTATGAGAGAGAAATAGACGGATGAGAGAAAAACTCGCACCCGGTAGTTACGACGTGGTGCTGCAGAAACTCGCACGTCGATCCGTCATATACTCCAACTACGTCGTCAATCCGGTTTTCGAAGAGGAAAAAATATCAATTATTTCGTTTTTCTTCTTATTTTTTTATTACATATTTTTCTTTTTATTTGCTATCCACGTTCTCGTGCAATACACCTAGTATACAAAATAAAATATTTGCGTATGAAGGAGTATGTCTTGATATGACGATTACTATTTACATAGGGTTGGCATTACATTGATAGAAATAAGTCTATAGCCAAAGATCTACTCATATTAATAATATATTATCACGTACCTACCAACAAAGATAATATCAATTCTTCAGTGTTAAATACCAGCATCATCCCTACATACAATCTTGTACGAATTTCATAAATGTCTCTATCACATAATGACAATCATGGAGAATTATTTTACTATTATTATTTTTTGAATTTATCTATGTATATTGTATTCATAATTTTCATTACAAACCAAAAAACCGGTTATTTATTTTACTATTATATTATTTATACACTTGCAACAGATGCTCTTTTGTTTTAGAAATGTGTCAGATTACGCATGTATAGGTTCTATGAACAAATTATAATAAAACAACGCGATATACCAATTTATAAGAAAACAAATGTCATTTATAGATTATAGCATTTTATTGCATTATTTCAGTCAATAATTCTCTATACTATTAAGTCGTCTTGAGTAAATTACGTATTACCTACCAGTGATGTGATCTATGTGTCAAAATAATAAAATACCGATATTTATACTGTTGCGTGTGTAACTGGGGATTAACTAAACTTTCATTGTCAGCCAAAATTCATATACCATGGTATCATTAAAATCATATGATAGTTATGATGGTTTTACACCTGCCATTAATTGTATGATAATGAATCAAAATAATATTATTTATTATAGATGCTTAAAAGAATATTTTCTAAGGGACGGACGGCGAATTATATAGGCAATTCATGTACTTTTGGGACGATGAAACTATTTATGAAAAATTCGAATCAAAGTACAAATTTATTATTAATAAGCTATTTACTATCTAAAAAAAAAAAATATACAATAAAATTTAAATAAACAAATAATAATAGACACAAGCAAATTGAATAAATAACTATATTACATGGAAATATATTATAAAGAATCTGAATGTTTATCTAATCAACCGAGGTTATCTAATGAAAACTATCAAAAATACACCACGGAGAAAAATTATCACGTATTGAAATTAATGATTTGAATATCGAAGAGAAGATGAACAAAGATGATGTAACAATACTACACAAAAAAAAATCGAAGTCGATATACATATTACAGAAGGATAATGATTTATGCAAATCAGAATAAAATCAACTACAATACAAAATACTAACTATTAATAAAATAGAATTGCCTTATTCAATATTATAACCCATATAATATCAACAAACAAATGTTGAAATTAATCAAAATATTTAAAAAATTAATATACAATAAATAAGAAATTAAATTAAGTATAATATACAGCGCTTATAAAATTAACCGTTCTTTATTATAGGCCATAACCAATCATAGATTGATAGAATTTTATTTTGTATATTATAAAGCATAATATTATAAAAAATGTTATTCATAAATATTAGAACTTAAAAGGCAATAATTTGTTGTTTCTATGTAATTTAATTATATTTATGATGTGTAATATTAAATGTCATAAACTCATAATTCATTAGGTCGATAAAAATAATAAATCAATTCTCTATACTACTATACTTATATGTACATACCTACTTAAAAGTTGAAGCAAGAAACGCAATGTCAATTTATTATTGTTATAACAGAGCCTATTATAATGGTATTAATTTATAAATGGTGAGAAGATACACTATTATATATATTATGGGTATATATTATTTTCTACTAAAGATGAATTTGATTAATTGGAATCGATTAAATTTTGTCCAAATACGACGAATATCATGAGTGAAACGCGCAAGCGAACTGAATAAGTATATAAAACATCTTAGCACTGCCACCGTACAAATATATAAAAGTATATATAATACTGTCACTGCGTATCATGTGCATTTTTAGTTCCGGTAAAAGTTGATAAACTGGATTGAAATTGTCTATATAAATAATAATAAGCAAAAAAATGTATTTAAAAAAAATAGTAGATAAATTCATAATATACTAACTGCGTCATATATTATTATGCACCACATACGATTATTGTCGGTTTTGACTTTTTGCGGCTGGCTAGATACACAACTTACGCAGATTTAGGTTATATTTACTATTATTCTGTGTTATCTGTGAATTAGAATTGGTAGAATAATACAAAAAACATGAAATAAATGAATACAGTATAAGCGAAAATTACAATGGTCTAAACCTAAAGGACCATAACTAACTAGAGCTAAATTATAATAATAATAATATTAAATAGACTGTTACAGATTTTGTACTTATTTAAAAGTGCTAAACTAGTTTTTACTCTCTCTTCTCCTTCTTATTTTACATTTAGAATATAATGGCAAGATTATAGTATAAAGAAACAAAAACCTCTCGAAATATACATAGTTATGAAAGAAAACTATAGGTATATTTACTTATCATTATAATATTTATGTACTAATATTTGAGTCTATTATAGACGCGTCTCCCCTGCAGGCATATTTTCCTGCAGTCGTATAATGGTTTGTAACGTATAAACATATTTTAGTATTTAACACATCCAAACTAACTGTGTTCAATTAAAAATTGCATAGGCGCTGTAAGAAAATAGCTACCGAAATATAACTAGATTGTTGCATAACTTAACAAGAGTGTTAAAAATATGTATCCCATTTCACGCGATGAACGTGGTTCTAATAATATATAATATAACAATATGAAACCCGTTTCATGTTTTGACAAAATTTCATAAAATATCTAGTTTTCTATTAATTGTAATAAACAAGTTATTAAATTTAATATAAATGTAATGATATTATTCAATAGCTCAAGGTATACATTTAAACAGTAAAAAAACACTGAAGTTTAACTACACCAAATTACAATTGATTACTATTAATATTGTTATTAATATTATAAAATTACACCTTACATATACTGCGCGTGACAATATTATATTATACATTGTTAATATTAATGAATGTTTTAAAAATTATAATTTATCGAATTAACTATGTAACTAAATACAAAATGAGAAACTGTACTATCTAAAAATAATGAGTTGCCGTTTAAATGGTGTACCTACCAATAACAAATATGGTTAGGGAAGTCGTAAAAACGTAATAATTTATAAGATAATCAAATAAATATATATAATTACATGTTTTTAGTAAAAATCGCATGTGCTACAACTATTTAATATTTTAGTATAATAAACCTAAAACAGATTTAGACTGTACAGGATCTATTAATCACTGCGAGATCAAGACGACGACGACGACGACAGTGGTAACACATCACACGGATATAAAGGTGTGTAAGTACCTAAACATACAATGGGAACTGTTAGCATTAAACAGGTTTTTGTAGTATTTCATGAGTGGGATCAAGGTGATTCTCGTTTGCACACAAATGACCCAAAATGTAGTCCGTTTTCGACAATCATTTGGCGTACGCGAATTATTTCTTTTAATCCGTTCGAAACCCACTGAAGTAAACACACACGCGTAAATATAAGTATCTCAAGAGTTTAGAAAATATGCAAAAACAGTGTTAAAAACGAACGCAATATTTTTTACGATAAAGACTTAAACTAAGGGCATATACATTATACCTACACGAGTTTCATTAAAATTCGTAAAATACTTTCAGAGATTAAATCTTGGACACGCATGTTCTTTACGTATTTTATTAAAGTAATATATTTTTAAATCAACAACAAAAGATCAATGAAGCACTATAAAGATTTAGAAATTTATCACCAAGTACACTAATGAAAATTTAACATCGTATATTTTTTTTCTACTAAATCGAAATTAGGTATTCGTTGTGAATATTCAAGAACATATCAGTATCATTTTTATGACCCAAACACATTTATATAATACAAATGAACAGATATTTTTAATTTAAATAAATTCTAGCAGTTTAATGGCAAAATGAGATAAAAATGGTTTGAATAATGTCGGAATATTTTTTGAAATGTACCTAATAGGTATTATTATAAAAAAATAATATGTTAATTTCATACAGTGCTTGTTAAATATTTGAAGTAGTAGTATGAAATATTTAAATTAACTGTGGCTTATTAAAATTTGATTATATACCTATCATTAACAAATCGTATAGATAGAGCAAAACCTATAAAGCAAAACAAATTTATATTCGTATGATGTTTTATGGACTTTTGTGCACTACTGTTTCCAGCGGTTGTGGACGACGGTGGGGACAAAAAAAAATGGCAACACTCGGCGCACCTGTCTATAATTTAGTCTATTATTCCTCCTCTCTTATAGTCGCGCACAGTGGCTTAAAATACCGTGACCGGGTATGCGGCGGCGGTAGGTAACCGCTGAGAGCGCCTCATCGTTATATTGTACCTGCGTGCGTATAATAAATATAATAATTTATATTTTTATATTGCCACGGTGAGGGGGGAGGCGTTACCCGCGGCCGACCAATCGCGAGTCGTGTCGACAACGTCGTATGGGTGACGATTGCAGTTATTATCATTGTTATGTAGGTACAAGTAGTTGTATTATAAGACATAATTTATTAAATACTCTAACACTCTTATACATCGTTAACAGCTCCCGTGATATAAAATTAACTATACTTGTTTTGATGTGAAATAATCATTTAAAAAAATTCTTCGAGCATTTTATGATATACATATTGACACGAAATCAAATCTATTTGATGGTATACAAATGTTTCAAAAAGTTATGCAGTAAATTCCCGTTACAACGAAAACCAATACAACGAAAAATCCCGTTATAACGAAGTCCCCTAATAGAAGTCCCCTGCCAAAAAGCAGGGCTTATAAAGAGCTTATTCGAATTTTTGTTTCAACGAAATTTCGGTTATAAAAAAAAAAATTCGGTCCTCTGGAGTTCGTTTTAACAGGATTTTACTGTATTTATTTTATCTAGATTTTTTAGACGATGAGAATTCGACGCTTTTTATAATTGTAATAATATAATTATATAAGATATTAACGGAGACTTTAACGTGCGTACATGATGGTAGGTATTTAATCTGCGCTCGGCGTGCAGTCTTCTCGTAATACCATAATTTATTGTTTTATCGACTTTGAAGTGGCCGTCGTTGCCAAATTAGGGCACATCACGATCATAGTTCCACGCATAATTCTACTCACAGTAGTACCTATATAGCCTATATAGCGCCGGTCTAAAATTAAATATTAGCCGCCACTTGTTCCCGTCACTCAAATCGTTTCCATCTGCATCGCGGAGTAATATACGTAATATAATATTCCATTTTTGTCCGAGTGGCAATTTCGAAGAGAAAAAAAAACAATAATTTACAACACCTATTTTATCACAGAATATTATAAATGTTATTTGACGCCTATATGTGTACTGCTATCTTAACTGTTTTTGTACTACCTAAAGTATCTTTTTTTTTTTAGAATTTTTTTACTTAGTTTACAACTGAAAATTGTTAAAAGATATAGAATATTGCATCATTCAGCGAGGAGTCATAAAACTACGTTAAACAATCTATATAAAGGACGCAATTGGACATATTCTTTGAGTATAGAATACTAGAATAGTATTGCTGCAAATATCTAATTGTTTTTATATGCGAGGAAGGTGATAGTGGAATATGATGTTATGATCAATACCTAAATGACACATATATTTTAATTATTTTGATATTTTATATGATTAATTATATAATGTACAGTAGGTGGGATTATTATTTTATTTTAACCCCTGCTGCAACCTATAAGACATAATACTGATTTGAAACTATACATGGCTTTTCTATAAACTGACTTATTTATTTTAAGTTATATAAGGTACTGCTTACTGTTAGAACAAAATATACATTTCAAAATATATTAGTATTTTTGGAACGAAATCGTATATATTATATTGTACTCTATATATACAGTAAACACGTGTAGCTATAATCTATATCGTATGATCTGGTTAAGTATCAATGAATTTCGAGATGACTCTGCCTCGGCTGCAGTATAATAATATAATATATTACTACTGTAACATTTTATTAAAACACGACGGAAACGAACCGAAAGCGCAGCGTAAGTCGCGTGCTGCATCGTGCCCCGTCTGTTACCGCACCATTAGTGGAGGCGCGGTGGCGATGGCATTCCGTCACGTCACCGTCGCCGCGAAGATTGTATGCCTGTAGCCTGTTGTAGGTATATATGTCTCGGCGATACAGAGACGGTTTACCGATATAATTGCGTGTAAAAACCGTACGGGCGGTATACGACGACAACAACAACAATAAAAGCTCCGTCCGGCACATACACAAATACACTTGCAAGCCTGCGCGCATAAATGGAGTAGAGCTCGCGAACAGGCAGTGGCGGCGGTGGTCAAGTCGTCGTTGTCGTTGTCGTTAAAATCCAATTAAATTTAATTGAACCGACCGGAACACGCGGTATAAATGTAACAACTGCAGCTCTCTCCCTCGGTCTCTCTCTCTCAATCGCCGTCTATCATCTATCTTTAATAGTGCTACTGATGGCGTTTTTTTACATCTATATATATTATATATACATATATTTTTTACTTTTATTGTATGTGTGTGTGTGTGTAGTAGTAGTAGTACTATGTACTGTGTACTGATTGCGTTTGTTGTCTAAATCCATACAAATCGACGAGAGCGTTTAACAGTTTACTAAATCTTATAGTGATTATATCATTGTTATCATGTATTCGTATACATGATATTATTATTATGATTGTTATTTGTAGCTAAATATTTTCAGATTCTCAAGCGTCCAAAATAGTTATTTTACTCCTAGGACAAACTTAATTTTAAATAAACTATAACTTTATAAAAATATAATACAACAGTCGAATCCAAAACGTGCAAACGTTAAGAGTATTATAGTAGAACCAATAGAACCATGTTATGATAAATTATTTTAACGTATATGTATCTACATAATATGAGATTTAGAAACTTTAATTTCGAAGTAAATGTATACAAATGAGTAAATTGTGTACACATACCTACCTTAATATTATTATAATACTTATACGATTGAAATATGCCATGAAAACGCAAATTCTACTGATTTTACACAACTAATTAACGATTTCGCTAAATTTTTACTATATTATTATGACAAAAAACACACTCATGCAGTCATGCACAGGACGGTTAAATAATAAATATTATGGACTATATGTATAATATTATGCTCACAAACACCGCTAAGAAAAAATAATTTATATTTAAATTATATTTTCTACTTAAAATTGTCACGCTATATTATTCAAACGAAATGATGTATTGTACTAGGTAGTGATAAATTGTATTTTGCAACAACTGTAAAAAATGAGTGCATTGAAAACGAGTTTACGTATGATGATCGCACGTCGAGTCTGATTACATTTTATAAGAGGTCCTCGTCTTACTCATTATTTATTATTATATTCATTGCGATATTATCTGATATTATTATGGAAAATAAACGTTAAACTAATAACACAAGAAAAAAAAAGTTAAACATATAATATAATATTATGGTAGGTACATGTAGAATGTCTGCATATATACGTAAAATATCGTTTTTCTTTATTCCAAGTTTTAAATGCAATATCACTTATTTATAAAACAGTAGCTGTATCCAAAAAAATGCTCAGTATTGCAGCAATCACACAAATAGATACATGGGCTAAAAAAGTTGAGTTCCAAAAAAGTATACGCACGATTTCCCGTTGCAAACAATTGAAAAATTTGCATATTATAGAGTATAGATACCTATAGTTTACAAAGCATTGTGTACTTTCACCGCTGTTAAGTGTTGTCGACAAAAAAAGTATATATTAAATATTATTAATATAGCAATTGTTTGGTAGCCACAATCACGAATTGATGAGATTTTATAACATATTGTTATTTCATATTATTATAATATGTATAGCGTGATCATCGAAACATTCGAAATACTGTTCCGCAGTCATTGACGATAAGTTTATCGGTTCTCTGTCTGTCTATCTATAATCTATATATAAATTATTTATTTTTATATTATATGCAAAACTATTACATATATCATTGACTGTTATACGAACATTACAATCCACTTAAGTTACGTAAATATAAGATATATTTGATAGGTATACCTATTACCACGGACCACGACCTAGTACTCTGTTCAACACCTCCTGATGTTATACTATAAATAATATACTCTATATAATATGATCAATATAATTTGTTTCAAAAACCAATGTAACTACATATATAAAACATTGGTTTATTAATATTAGATGTGGTGTTATAGTCAGATATACCTACTATACTCGTATTGTTGTTTTCACAACGAGAAATCTGCGACCAAAGAATGAAAACCACAAAAACACATCACACAATACTTCAACATACGAAGGCGCAGTAGCCAAATTCGAAATGTAGCAGCGACTAAATTAAATAAACAAGTCGTTGGGTTCTCCGGTTTCTACCATTGCCCCGGGGCCACAACCGTCGTGGGCGCTCTGCCGGAGAAACGAATGTATACACGTAATGTGCGAAGATTTTTTTTTTAATTTTCTTACACAGTTTAAATCATTATGGAATCTGTCATACGAAAAAAATGATTATTTATAGCGTTTAAGATGTTTTAGGTTGTATCGCAAAAGTCCCCTAACAGGCACATGCCGCATATGTATGTCTACACGATTGATAATAATCGACTTTAACGCAGCAATCTTATATACGTGCAAAGTTTCGTTCCACATGGTTGAAATTTGTACTAAAAGGTATAATAATATGATAACTCATAAGATCTAATATGAAAAAAAACTATAAAATATTAAAAAAATTAGTTTTATTAGCCTTATGTCATCATCGTGTCACGTTGAAACAAAAAGTAATAACAGTAATATAACAGTAATAGTGGCTTTATAATTTATTATTATTGTACGTTCATTGTGTTATAATTCGATATTTTTCTTTTCCACGGCATATATTATACACGCGGAGGTCTTCCCGACGAAAGAACACGTCGTAGTATGCCTATCAAACAATGTCATTTAAGTTTCTTGCCTCTTTCAATCACGTAAATCGTCTTTGGTCGCCGTTGTTATACTTTATAAACGTAAATATTATGTATCAACGTCGGAAAATGAACGGGGTTTTAAACTACATCAACCGTACAGTTTCTACAACAAACGCATAAATATAGTATTATACTATTATAATAGCATTATTATACATACGGAAAACGATTTCTCTTCGGAAATATTAAATAACAAATACACATTATATTCGATCATAATACAAAAATTACCTGGTAATTTACAATTAATAATAGGTTAACCAACCACCACCACCCCGTTTCCATAACAGAAGCCCCGCCACCGGCTATTATATTGTAATTATTATATCGTACAATGAGAGAATAGCTCTCATTTCCATCGTCGCGTGATTGTTATTATTACACGCGTGAACGGCTCCGGTCGACGCTCATTAAGTATAGGCACCTATCGCGAGCTGTCGCTTAAAAAATAATATGTATACCTATATAAATAAATAGTTATTCGGAATGCTTGAGCAACTTTTATATACGTCGGAAAACCAAAACGCCATTGTGAGACAATCGCTTCGACATTATAATAATAATATGCACACACGTGCATAATATTATATATAGGGATATACGAATTATTATTATCACTATAAATAATAATAATCGATAATTCCTATCACGATACACGTAGATATAATATTATATTTATTTACTACAATTAAGTACTTATTATTTTGTGATATTATATTGTCGTGTTTTAATAAATCGCGTACTCACAACTCGGCCAGCAGCGCCGCTCATTTTCATTTTTTATTAATTAACGGTGACGGCGCTCATAATTTTCCCACGAAAGCTAAAAATGATCAGCCATTGTGCACGCGAAGGTTTATACATTATTGTAATGTATACATTTAATATTATATAGATATAGGTACGCGTATGCATATTACGATCGCTTTTGTGTGTGTATGTATGTATTTATTTTTATACCAACAAGACCTTGTCAAACGACAATTATTATTGTCATGTGATTGTCGTCGACCATTTTTTACTCAACACAAGACTACAAAACAATGGCCATAGTCAATTATTATTACGACGGGTTATAGAACACCGCCGCTGCTGATTCAGTCCCTGCAGGCCACGAATAAACTGCTATTTGGCGTGTACACAAACATGTAAGTATTGAATGCTATGTATTGTATAAATTACTAATGTTTTAATTATCTGAACAATAAAATTAATAATTTATAATGCAATATTATCAACATAAAAAAGTAGTTTTAATTTTTAATCGTAGCTTATTCTTAACTCGGGTAAGTTGTATAAAATATTCCTATAATACCTATAACAGTGTTTATTTATAGCGAAGATTCAAATATAAATGCATAATAGTATACCTACGTCGTCGTATATATATGTATAGACTACGCAGTTAATTGTCGGAAAGAGGTGATAGGGTGACGTGAGCGAATAAGTGTTTTATATGTACAATAATAGTATATTACAATATATTAGTTGGATAATAAAGCAAAGTATAGTGATTTATATATTTCTACCTAATGCCAAGGTCGCGGAGTAAACACTAGCAACGGAGCACTCAGCTGCTGGTCAACAACAATAGCCACTGACTATACGTCTATATACCACATAAGTGCGCGTGTGTATAATATAATATTATATATATAATATTATATATATAGACATACGCTTATTATACACGACGATTCGATAATAATAAAACATCGGAACACAAATAATACGGATTGAAGTCGAAATGGTGAAAAATTATTACAAACAAAATTTATTATACATAGATGGACAATATACTAAAATCATGTGTATATTTTTACATCGTACAGATCGAGTCACGGTTATTGTATTCACTCATAGGTACGACAATGCCTCCGAAAATTATTTTGATGTCAGATCGGTCGTATACCATAAACACCGGAGTGGTGTGAACAAAATTTACCCTGTCATCTTTGAAATAGCGAAACGAAAAAAAATTTGCGAAAAATGTGTAGTTTTAATAGGTTCCTATACCAGCAAAAACGAATTACAAAAAGTGTAGTAATTCATGCACATGTGCAAAGTATAAATATTAATATTATATACACTGTACTGGAGTCTGGAATTATATTCCTACTCGGCAACACATGAGCCCAATGTAGTGGACATCAAGCGGCGAGCGCGTTAGGGAATGTGGGCGAACTCGATGGCAGAACCGCTGCGCGTATTATTGTTATTATTTTTATTATTATTGTCATGACGTGTAGTACTTAGTGCTGACCAAGAAAATTATTTACTCGTATCGTATATAATACGCGTTTTATTTTTCAGACGGTAAAAAAATAAATAAAATAATAATAAAACCGCACTTTTATAAAACGTATAACCTACGGAGGACAATATTAAGTACTGCAACGACACACATCACCACAAACTCCGCGTACCCATATAATATACCAGATATACCTACAATAACATAAACGGACGGCGTTTACAACGACTGCGGCAGGTTTTTTTTTTTCGTGTTCCGGGAGCCAGCAACGGTGCTTTTTTTCTATCATAATAATTTATAATAATAATAATTATTATTTTTTTTTTTCTACGAACGACGATTATTATTATAACCCAGTTATTATGATATGCGACACACACGACGACTGTATCACGGTTACGGCAGTCGAGTAAATACATACAAATGCATATAATATACATTTATACATATATTTATGTATAATTTAATAGATGCGTCAGAGACTGATAATATACGATAATACGTATAACGTCGCGGTAGGTTTCGCCCACGTCGCGACAAATTGCACATTTATTCGATAAAACGTCCAACAGTCGAGTACCTATACGTCATGATACCGTGTGCAAATTATGATATACTTAATTTAGGATAATAATAGTTCTCTGATTTCAGAACGAGAAAACGGCCGTGGAATGCGCGCATATTCCATTGGCGGGATTCCCCGCGGATACCACAATGGTCGATACCGCAAACCGTTCAGGTACCACGTTGACCGCAACAAATCGTTACCAACGTTACGGTGGCTGTTTTAGATTTTTCGGCAGTCTGGGGAAATCCCACACTTTATACCATTGTTTGATATACCTACGAAAAGCGCGTACGCACGGATTTCGCCGTTGAAAAACGGGCGGGAAACAGCGTTTAAGTCGCGGACGGGCGAAATGTAGTGACCAAATAATATACTTTAGCGCCGGATCAAAATTAATTATACAAAAGTGCACCAACCTTGCGTTCAAATCCTGCTGCGCGTAAAATATCCTCCGGAAGTCTGACGTCGGATTTTCGGCTTTTGCGGTGACAATAGTGCAGATCTCACGACGACGTCGGTCAAGCCGGCAAACCGAACGCACAATGTTTTGACGGTACGCACTCGGTCGAAAAACACGAAAGACGAACTATTTTATTGAAATATTAATATAATTTTTAAAAGCGACAACGGGCGAATGCGGCGTACAAAGGCGGACGACGAAGTAGAAAACAAACGGAACCAAAATCGGCGGCGGGCGAAAAACAAAATATTATAAGGTACCAACCTATATAATTATTATTATTATTATTATTATTATTATTACTACAACCGCACCGGCGATGATGGATTTGACGCGCGACGGCGGCGCCGCGGAACCGCGCACACGGTATATACAAACTGTGATATGATATCAAACGAAACGCACGGAACCGGAGCTCCGAAGACACTGAATGCTCATCGGACACGGAGGGAATCTTGAGCAGGTGTGAGACGAGATCAACTTTATTCTCCTCCGTCCCATTCTTGCCGGTTGCGCGCGCGCACGCGGTCGCGCGTGTGTGTAGTCTCCACGGCGGCGGGTGACCGGCCGTGCCTAGTCAAACAAGTTTTCGTGTCCGTGTGTGCGCGTTGTACAGACGGGGTGCTAGTGAGCGCGCGCGCGCGCGCGTGTGTGTGTGTGTGTGTGTGTGTGTGTGTGTGTATGTGTGTATGTGTGTGTGTGTGTGTATATGTTTGTGTGTGTGTGTGTATGTTTGTGTGTGTGTGTGTGTGTGTGTATGTTTGTGTGCGCGTGCGTGCGTGTACGAGCGTTCGGCCGCGGCGGACGACAACAGTACTTCTTCGACGACGTTTCACGTAAACAACGGTAGTTCTTTTATTATTATATTTTATAGGCACGCTCGATTGAGTATCGTCGGTATCGGCGCCTCCGGTGATAGTGCGTGGGTAAGCGAATTGGGTGAGGGGGATGTAGAGGCTGCACTGCTGCAGCGATACTTGCAATCCGCGACCGCCGCCGCGTGCGTTTTGAACTTTCGGTCCGCCACGGTCATCATGCATATTATATATGTCATCACGTCAACCAGTAACCTTTCGACAAATCGGCACGCTTCCGTTTTAACGATTTTTCACACTGATGACGATTGATTGCTAAATTTACATGTATTGCAGTTTTATTATTAGTATCAAAATAAAACCGTTGTTTGCACAGTGCACACTTTCGTATAAAATATAATATGTGATTCAAAGAAAAACAATCTATGCTAATTGCATAATAGCAGAAACAGTCGTAGTATATACATAATATATATATATATATATATATATATATATATAGCATTATAGTAAATACAAAAATTATTGATTATGTTCATTCAAATCTGAACTTGCGTAAAACTGTAATCGTTGATGGAAAAAATCCTAATATAATGGGATAAAAATTATCAACATAGGGTAGTTGTATTCTTAGTACCTACTATTATAGTAGTACATTAATAAGTTGTGAATCTAAGGAGGGCGTTCTCTACACATACTCTCTAAAATAATTTCACGTAATATTTTAAAAAGAAATAGTTAAGTAATTTAAGTTCTAATCAAATTTAAAAAGATGGTTAATTATTTTATTTAAGTATCAAATTAAATAACAGATTAAAATCAAATATTTTGTTTTTTTTTATACCCATTTTTTTTTTTTACCTACTTTTTTCTCTGGGATCCAATCTAATTAAGTTCGGTTTCTAGTTTGACCTATGATTCTACGCACGTACTTATAATTTTTTCACAAAACTAATTAAACATAAACTCAAAACAAAATATAATATAATACCACTTAATAATCAAGTTATTTGCTACGAATGAAATTATCAAATCGGTTAATCAATCAACGTAGACTGCCAAAATCTGTTTTCTCTAAACACCTGGTACCTAAATGTTTACACAATATGAAACCGGGAGACTGTTTGAGATGCTTTACGCCGATCCAACCAGTGTAATTAAAATAAATTTATCGATGTGGTTTAATAATTAATGTTTTATGGTTTCAACAATGGAATGTATTGTAATTTTCTCATCAACGTTTTCAAAATAAAATATTCTACTTTAAACTTTGAAATAAAACTAAATTAAATTTTCGATTTACAATCGAACGATCTGTAGATTCGTACAAAACAGAATCAATAAAAATGTGTAGTTTTCTTCAAAAACTTAAAAACTGAATGAGAAATGTTTAAAATGACTGCTGAAAATACCTAAAAGTACGATACACATAATATATATATACAATTAAAACTTTTCATTTCCAAATTTCCAATGCTTAGTCGTTAACGTCATGTTGTAATGATGTCTCAAGCTACGATGTTTAAAACTAATGACTCTGAGAGATTATTTGTTTTAATAATTTTTAACTACTTCTACATTTTCTGAGCTTATTATACTAACCAACTCAAGTAAAGGACATGCATTTTAAATCGACAGATTTTTAAAATACAATGTGATGTGATCGAAGGCACATATTATATTGAACTAAATCATTTTTCAATCTCATCTAAGTAATGTATACTTTTGTTATAAATTATAATAGAAATTTAGATTTATTTTTGAAAATGTGTATGTCATAATATAATAATTTTACCTAATACAAAAATACCAAGTGCCTTATCCAATTCAACACAAATTAGTTTACAAGTGAGGTTAGCCAATGACAATTTGCCCGTAAACCTACATTAACCGAGATACGTTGATATAGTGCTGTATTTTATATTTGTTTAATTTTTCCAAATTGAAATTTGGTTATATAAATAGTATCATTATTTATCAAAACTAAAAACAAATATTACTTAAAAAATAATACAATCACATTTGTTTATATCTGTCTCATACTTTTTGGATTATCATTACTTGATTTTATAACATGCTAAAAATTAATTATTTCGTACAGTACGCAATTGGTTGAAAGTTCAACGCTCAGAAACTATTTCCATACAAATTGTATTCAAGTTTTTAATTTCTGGGTTTTGCAAAAACACTATACATAATATACATATACGTAATTTTAATTTTCAATACTTATTAATTGTTATTAATGTACGTGAACGGGCAATAAATATAAACGTAATTCCATCTATAATTTAGTCCTATAGAATATGCAAAACAACAATTGCCTGAAATTTATTTTACATCTATAAGACTATAAATTATAATATAACACATGATTACCTAAGTTATTGTGTTCAAAGTTCCAAAGTAACCTAACTACACATGATTTTAGATTATGAACGGAGTGATGAATGTATTGATTTTACGATGATGTGTGTTTTTTTTTAGATTCTGAACGGAGTGATGAATGTATTGATTTTACAATGATGTGTGTTTTTTTTTTTTTTTTTTTTTTATTTTTTTTTTATTTTTGTGTCTGACGACAACATTTGGAGCAGTAAATATGCTTCGATTTTGGACTTCAGCCCCTCTTTGAAAAGGAAATCGGATCTAGTTGGTACTTTGGGGGGTCAAAAGTTAAAATTCTTCAATATTTTTTAAATGAGTCGGGAAAAACATAAAAAAAATGACGGAAAAACAGGATTTTTTACGCACAACCAGTTTTCGACAAAATCGAATTTTTTATTTTGCTATAACTCAAAAATTAATAGATGAAAATACTTGAAACTTTCACCAAATGTTTATATTAGCGTTCTCCATACATAGGTAAATTTTCAAAGAATTTTGACTTTTTTTGAGCTATTTATAGACAATTGAAATTTTTAATTTTTTTTAGTATTTTTTTTTTAAATAACGATAAAAATTTTTTGGCCGGCCAGAAAATTTTGAAAATTTAATACAAGGTTTCTTATAAGTTGTTCTTAAAGTGATAAAAAAAAATCCGAAATCGTTAGTCACAATTTTTTTTTATAAGTGCTTAAAGTTCGAATTTATACGAAATATGTCAAAATTGCGAAAATTGGCAAGTAATTTTGTGGTTGAAAATTCGTAAAATTTTTTTCTTTTATAACTAAGTTTTGAAAATTTGATACAAGGTTCTCCATACATTTTTCTTCAATTATCTGTAAAAAAAACTCTACCAGACTAAGACAAAAAATTTTTATGAGTGTTTGAAATTTAAATTTTTACAAAACCGCGTTAAATAACGGTTTAGCCTCAAACGATTTTTGATATTTGTTGTTATTCAAACAGTATAAGTCGTAAATACTTGAAAATTTTACCAGTTATTTAGATTGCCATTTTCTTTACGTGATTTGATTTTCAAAACATTTTGACTTTTTTTGAGCTATTTATAGACAATTGAAATTTTCAAATTTTTTTTATTTTTTTTTTATAAATGTTGATAAAAAAAATTTAGGTGGGACAAATTACTTGAAAATTTAATTGAAGGGTCCACATAACTTGTTCTAACTCTCATTCAAAAATTATAAAAATACATTGGCACAATTTTTTTTTATTAGCATTTGAAGTTCAAATATTGACAAAAATTCGTCAAAATCATGAATATTTTTCACTATTTGGTAGTTAAAAATTTATAAATATTTTTCTATCAAAAGCTAAGAATTGAAAATTTAATACTATGCTGTCCATAAGTTAAGCTTAGAATAATTATAAAAAAGTTTGAGGATTGTTCAATTTAAAAAATTTTACGTGTGTTTAAAGTTTTAATTTTAATTTGAAATCAAAAATACACGTGTAAAATAACTTTTAACTAATAAATAATTTTCGATTTTTGTTATTTTTAAAAAATTACTTGACTACTTCCTTTTACTTTATCTTGAAAAATTTTTACTTAAATGTTTGAATTTGTTTCAAAATAGAATATATGATATAATTTAAATATAATATATCCTAGACTGACAAATCATCTCCGTTCAGAATCGTTTTTCGTATACAATGATACCTATCATTGCATTCAAATTTAACCTTCCCTAGTCTGAGGTCCATCCCACCCCCTAATGTACAGCAGAGCGATACTCACTTACCCGCTTTTTTTGTTATTACAATATTTCTTTAATAATTTATATATTATATTTTTAACCTAAAAGCCTTTACTCATGTTGGTCATTACCTCCTTTAAAAAATGTTTATCCTTACTTTAACCTAACCTTATTATCGGAGTTGGTAAATTGCGTCCCGCAAAAAAGGTCATAGTTATATGCTGAGTAAATTGCGGCCCGGGATATCTCGATTTCTGGTCGGCTGGTTATATTATCTTTAATATTGATCGATAAGGATATCACTTGATGCTCACTTAAATAATATTACTAGCCACCAGTGTGTATTTGATCGGAATATTTTGCATGAGTTTTTATATTGGTCTACAATATTTTTAGTATTTGGTAAATTAGTATTTGTATTTTTTTTAAATTTAATAACAATGGAAGTTATGAAAAGTGAACAAAATAAAACGTTGAAAATAGTAGATGGTTTCAAATTTCGTTTTCAAAAACTTTTGAACAATGATATTCAACGTTGGTGTTGTACAGTCAAAACGTGTACCTAAGTGTTTTTTTAAAATTTAATAATAATAGTATATGAATAGATAGCTTTAAAGATTATAACCATCTACAACGATTACAACCTTCGGAACAAATAATAAATCGTCAAAAATGTATTATTAATTTAAAAAGAAAAGCCGTTGATGATATTTTTACTAGGCCATCTAAAATTATTCATAATAACCTAACCTAACCTAACCTTTTCTATCTCTTAAAATATATTATGGTAATTCAATAAATTCTACTTAAGGTATTTGTATATTGCGTCAAAAAGGATAATTAAAACAAGTACAGAAATTAAAAAAAAATGTGATTTTATAATTTTGTATTCCTAATAAAACCAAAATGTAGGTTAGGTTAGGTTAGACACTATTTCGAAGGTTCCTCCACGGCTAGTATAATATGTAATAGACTCTATTATTTACACGGCTATTAAATGGGAAAATGACCAGTGATGTACAATAAAGTATAAACAAATAATATTATGGACAAATTGAATAGTTATAATTTTATCAATAACTAATAAAGTACAGGTACATCATAGTGGACAAGATAAATCATTTTACCTACATTTAATATTAAACCTTAAACAACATATTGGTAGGGTGCGGGTGATGCAAACGTGCAATTTAAGAAAAACGGTTTATTGTTTTCGTGCACAATTTTGCCTCAAGTTATCCATGTCGAATGTTGTAAAAAAAAAGTGCAATGCTATGTGTGCAACGTGACTACTTGTAATACTAGTGGATGAAAATATAAACGAAATAATATTATAATAATATAGCAGTTACCAGTTTGATGTTGAAAACTTGTGTATTGGTCATCGACCGGTCGTAACATATTACTCGCCAATATTACTCATTTAAATTTGTGCAAATTCCGATATTCCGATACTTCATAACATTAATGTTACAACATTTTAACACTTAAACACAATCAATGTTATAGATGTACATTGTACAATGTACACGTTTTTATTTCTCATCTATTTATAGTGTAATGATGATATTGTGCCGAGGTCGATAACATTACGGGTTGAATAATATTATAATAATATTAATAGTCGTATATTTTTATGTTTTAAACTAGTTTTGGTGTACCTGCTGAAGTGATATTTTAAAAAGTCTCTGTACACGCATCTCAGACAAACAACTCACATCACAAGCGTACGGCTGTAGCTTTAATTCGCGAGCCAGTAAAAAAATATTAAAAATAAAAATACAAACACGAGTTATTCGAAATTCAAATTGAATATGAATATGAATTTGATTTTGTATATTTCTATTTAAACGTCAAATAACTAGTTTGAATGTACGTTGCAAATTTAAGATTAATAAACCAATTACTTTTTATCGAGTACTATAATATTATTATTGCACGCGGAGTAGATTATTATAGCAGCCGACAGTGCAATTTTTCCGAACGATTTTTTGTTTTACTTCTACAATTCTATTTCACGCAAATTAAACAACACTCCATTATGTATTAGGAAATGTATCGGTTGTACATAAAATTGAAAACGTTCACTTTTTATACGCATGATGTACATGACATATTAATTGTATTATTAAACATTGTTTGTTTGGGCCAATCTTATTTTTTCTAATTAATAAATTTTAGTCAACAAGTAAGTAATAATTAAGAAGACGTAAATCATAGTTTTGAGTAATTTTTAGTTTATATAAATTTAAAGAATGTTGTATTTATTTTTATCCAACGTTTAAAAATCTGAGATAATCAATTTTAAGGGATGACTTATTTACTTATTAATAAATGTTTGGATTATATTTAAAATTCATGTTTGAATAAATAAAATTTAATAAAATTGAATATTTAATTATCTATGTATGTTTTTAAGAATACAATTTTAAATATACACGGGAATCACAAAATTTAGCGTTTGGTGTGTCAAAGAATTTTGTGCATTCTCAAACGCCGTACCAACCTAACCTAACCTAACTTAACCTAACCTTGCATATATACCATATGGGCATCTATGGGTTGATAACGAAAAGCAGTACCTTTAACGGCCACTTTAATGTTACATTGGTATGCACACGTGCCAAGTCTCCAATAAGTACATAATATGATAACCAATGCAGCTGACGATAAAAAATGTTGTGATTTTGTACATCAGCCGTCCAAAAGTTCTATCGCGATTACCACTAAACTGATAGCGTACGAATTTGCACATTGCGCGTACAAATACATACAAATAATTCGGAAAGGATTGGTAAAAAAAAAATTCATATTTCTTACGTCGGTGGCTAGGGTGACATCACGGCACCCCCCCCCCCCCCCCAAAAGAAAGATTTTTGATATAACTGTACCCCTTTGTCCATACAAATTTTACAAATTTTGGGTAATCGCGTACAAATACGTACAAATGACGTACTATAGGATAAAATAATAAAATTTTCATTTTTTTAAAGTTGAGGGGCTGGGGTGACGCACGTCGTCCAAAATCCTCGGTGATACTAATTATGGTTTATGTTTTACAGCGGTCGACTTGATGTCATCTGTAGCAGCAGTCTGTGATTTAACGCTATACCATCTTGTAAATTTCTATATTGAAAACTCGAAAAATATTTTAATTGAAATTCTATATGTATACGTTTCTTCAGCGGCTCAACAGTCCCAACAATCGAGTTTTCAAAAAATATTTATGTAAATATTTTTGTTAATAATTAGTTTGAAATTATTTACCCTTAGTTAGGATTTATATGATATCGTTTCACCAGGAAAAAACAGTTTATTTTGGGTTAGTGAAACTAACCTAACCTAACCTATATTATACGTTTGCACGTTTATTATTATCTCGTTGGTAACTTTACCAAATAAAATCTAATTTGTCGTACGTATAATTCCCTCTAAAATAATTTCACTATAAAACTCTTAATGGATAAAATATTAAAGTTGTAACATTTTTCAAGTTTAGATTGTAATTATAATTTATAGTTACTTATTAAATCGTCGAAATGCCAATGATGTCAGAAGACTTAGTGAAATTATTCCCAATACATGTTTGGAAACTTTATCTCAAAATCGGAAATGTCATGTTATTATACGCATTATCAAGAAACCGATTAAAACTAGCTATACATGTACGTATACTTAGCGTCTTAGCGCTTTTTGAAATTATAATGTACATATTTATAACATACTTAGTTAATTTAATTATTGTGGAATATTTGTACAATATAGACTTCCAAACCTAGACTATATTGATAAATGATAAAAAAAATAAGCTATAAGTTTTACTTATAATATAGTGATTTAATTAAAAACGAATAATCAAACTCAAGAAAATATGGTTTTCCATTGGCCAACACCTTAAAAGCGTCAATGATATATTATATTTAAATAGAATTAAAGTGACATAAATTATATTATCATTCAATGGCTTATTCAATTTTATAAATATAAATGTTATTAAAACGTCATGTAAATTTTAAAAAAAAATGATTTAGTAGAACACCAGGAAGTACCTAAGGATTGCACGCATTCGCTCATTGAAACATATCAGATGAGACAAATCGTTATACATGTAAAATGTAAAAACATCGTAGTGGCTACAACAGGAGACAGTATTTCTTAAATATTCATATTATCATATCATTAATTGTTTAAAAAATCCACTTGTTAAAAAAAATCCTTTATTGTGATATCAATTTTATCATGTTATACGTAATTTTTTCGAGTAAAATCTTTTAAATTGTATATTTCTTGAAATCTTGATTTGTTGATAAATTAAATAATAGCAATTATCTATGTTCACACGAATTTATTATGTCTTAACTGGCTTTTTTGTTATAATATCATATCTAATATCTATTATATTACAGAAAAAATGTATTATTTCACAACGGCTGATTGATCTCTTAAACACACTCAAGGATTTATCATGTGTGTATACTGTATAGTATATACGTAAGTTCATACCTACAGTAGAAAATAGATGACGAAAATTATTATTATTATTATCAGGATTTTTTTGGTGTGTATTAATAATTAATATTATAACTAGGTGGCTAGGTAGAAGGTAGAAGATTTATAATATTATTTAATGTTACGGTTTATAACACATTTATATTATATGTATAGTATTATTTATAAATAAATATATAATATATTAATATTTACATGCCTAGATAACCGAATGTATACAATTTTTCGCTGCAGCTGCTAACATCGAAACCGTCGGCGCATATTATACGTATACTTCCTAATACCTGTATAGTGTATAATACTTCATAACGTTGCAACACTGTATTAGAAGTATTTACGCGTACCTATATCGCTTTCGAACATAATTTATACACTACACTGTCCGTCGGCCTATTTTAAATACCTTGTAAAACTATAAATCTTATCCAATTTTTTTTTATTTTTAATATGTTCCGGACTTGCTTATTAATATATAAATCAAAACGTCTCGTATATATATATATAGCATCCATTGTGTGTTATAATCCATTAAAGCCATTCAATAATCCACCGTTAAATTATATCGTTGATTATATATTATTAGTAAATTACTATGCCTATATAGTATATACATTAATAACATATCCATAATAATACTAATACTTCGCAGTTGCAGTGCCAATATACGAGTATATAGAACAACATATTACGTATAGTTGTATAGAAAATAATATATGTGCTTTTAATACTGTATAGGTCGATGCCCGATGGTGTCATTTTAGAACTTTGTTTAGAATGCACATATTTCGATACTAAGAGCCACTAAATAAATATTTTTCTTCAAATCGATTCTATTGTTTATGCACTGATTCGCAACAATCGCAACTCCAAATTTTGAATTTAAACATCGTAATAAAAATCTCTTCCTAGGGAAAACTATTTGTATTAAATGATTACAAAATTACAATGAACGTTACACCAGCACTCGCTTACGAATTGTTTAATAAAACGGTAATAAAAAAATATTGAGTGGCACCATGATGAGTAATAATTATTTCAATCAGTGTATACAAAAAAAATTGAATAAAAAAACGTAGTCACTTAATACGTCATATGAAAATGATGTTGAACACTTTTTGCGCTAGAACAAGTAGTTTGTTTTTTATCACATAAAATTAAACTACTGCTATTTTGTCGATATTGATATAGATATTTTTAATATCTATTGAATTACTAAAGATACTGAGGTATAGGGAGTAATATTTAGATTTAAAACACCATGGGTTAAGACTTTAAGGACACTAACCTAACCTATTATAGTAGGTACCTATATATTATACTTACATCAGATACATCAAACCAATTATAAATACATTTGATATTTTCGCAATTTGTCCGGCAATAATCAATAGAAAAATTTTATCGTATCAGTCATGTAGTTTAAAAGGTTTTGGTCTAAAAGTGATGATAATATAAAATGTTCACGCCGGATCAGTATACCTAACTATATCGCATTATTTATACGCACAAAATCGGTATAATAATATTATTATGTACTGTTTTTCATGAGTAGTGAAGGAACTGCGTGATACGAAACGAATATAAATATACATATATGTGTAAATAAATATGTTGGCGTACATGCAGAAGAAGACAATATATCTACAGCATACTTCGAGTGACAGTGAAAAGAGAGAGGTCACGATCAATGATGTAACGAAGTTATAATAACATACCTATGTATAGGTACAATATTATAATGTTGTAACGTGATCGTCGATCGCTTTGGTCAGGGCGTGGAAGAACGGACAGTCGACAATAATAACGATTTCGACGCATTCGCGACGACAGACGTAGGTTTAATTTTTTTTTCGCCAATAAAAAGCGATTTTTGCGTTGACTCGTATTCGTGTCGTGGGCATCGTCGCAGTCGTTATCATCGTTGCGCTTACATGATTTCCATTATTATTGTCGTATAAAATATGTACGCAATACTATGTACATATATTATATATATAATATATAAACGACCGCGGACGATCTGGCGGCGTGCAGTATATACATTATATATATATATATATATATACAGATACGCTACAGGTATACACGGCCGGTAGTGGACATGCATCTACATACATATTATAGTATTATACCTATACGGATAATACACAGTGTACGGTGTATATATACATATAATGGTGCTGTATCACAGAGTGCGGTTATGTAGAATCGATCAACGCCCCGCGCAACGTATAGGTACATAGGTATATATATACGGCATCGACCAATACGATTTTTAATTATGCTAATTTCGTGTGTACTAGTGTATATTATAATATTATCATACACACGCGTAGGTACGTGTATGACGCGTGTGCGTGTGCGCGTGTATATATGATTCGTTTTTTTTTTCTTTTCATTTCGTTTCTCATGGCGCAGACACCATTATTTATACTCCGGCAGCGCGTGGTGGGACTCGGCATGGGGGCCCCGCCAGGACTCGGCAGCTCCAGCGTCGGGACTCCTGTTGAGAACGAGCTCTTCGAGCGTTTTTTGATTAATTGGCCGCCGCTTCCACGGCCGACGATGCTGCTGCTGGTGCTGCAGCCCATGTCCATCCGTGCATCGGCGGCGATCGGATGACCGCGATGCGACCGCAACGTCATACATTAAAACGTATGTATGTATAATATAATATCATATGATTGTATATGTGCGGTTTCGGAGAGGTCGCCGCGAGCGCGCGCGCGGAGTTGGCGGGAGACAGCGAGAATTTTTCTCATTACAAATCTCGTATATTATAGCCGTATATTTCCGTCGAAATCGATTGAATTTGCCACTTGTCGTGGCGTTAACATTTTGTATTAAAACGGATAGACACTAATCTAATATTTTATGCGCATTCAAATGTCTATTAGCGTAATATTTCGATAAATTATTTTAGATTAAATTACTATTAAGTATCTGTTTAAATACTGATCATTGTATATATATGTACGCACGTTCTCATTTCACGAAAAACATCTTTATATTTCTATACGTTCGATAATATTATGATTGCAGGTATACTTACTATAATTTTATTTATATAATATTTTACTAAATGCATACTACGTACCTACGTATTTAAAAGATAATTTAAAATGAAGAATATAACTTTACATGGACCTTGAAGAATAATCAGTTGACCGATGGTTGGTAGTCGTGCGTGTTGGAAAAACGAACCTAATTACCTACCTAACTTTAATGAACACCATTTTAATGCTTTTAACATAACCACCAAATAATAGAAGTTAGTATAGTAAAAAGTTTGCTAAATTATCGCTATTTTTTCTTCTAGTTAGAAAAATAATATCTATAAGCCCTGGATATAAAGAAAGATCTTAGTAAAAAATGTCAAGTTAGTGTCCAATGTACACAAAAATGTACCTAATTTACAGTTTTAAAAACATTAAAACATAATTGTGGTACTTATACATGAAAGTGAAGTTATTTCAGTGTTTTTTTATTATGTTTTTATGTGTTCAATTCACGCAATTTTAAGATGAAGATATAAAAATAGAAATATGTTATTAGTTTGAAAGTGGTAATATTTATAATTATGTATAGACATAAAGTGGATTTCCATTTTCTATAATCAGTGCAGCTCGTACATACGTGGAAATTCATATCATGTACACTCACGTTTATGACTATTCAGAACGTTTGCTGATACTTGGGAGAATAATATTAATCTACAGTTAGGGAAATGAACGGCCATGTGTTGTAGTAAATAGTAATGTATAGTTTATTTGACAACGAATGAACGCTATTGCAGGTATTTTAATAGTATATATATAATGTTCATATATAATATATAATCATTGATATAATATATAAACTCGATATGGCATTTTATCTATTATAGAATGCGGTGTCGATAGAAATGGCATTATGATGTAGGGTATGCATTATAATTTAAAAGCAGTTCACGCAAGACATCACGACACAACAATAATATTATTGTTATAATAAATATCAAATAATATACGTATGTATCTTTTCTTAAAAAATAATCTGATTCGTCGTAATATCGCATATAAGTACCGTGATTTCATATTATAGAGGTGCACTCAAAGTATCACTGCTATTATTGTGCCATCAATCGGTTTTCTACGAGAGAAAGAGACTGTCGGTCCATGCACCGTACACTCTACACGTTGAATGCATTGTGGAAAACATTTTCAATTATAACAATATTCCGTTCATAAGAATGTAATCTCCATTTCCGCCACAAGCACGTCGTCGTCGCCGTCTCTTTATACAATTTACATTTATTTACCTATTATACACACATTGTTTCGGATTTCTGCGTTTGTCGCGTAAGTATATAACGAACAGTCACCCCACCGTTCATTAAATTGAATTCCAATTAAAATAATTTCTAAACAGAGATTTTATTTTTTCTTGCATAAAATTTACATTTTTCCTCAGATACGTATGCATGTACGCACGCACGAACGCGTGCTTGCATATTGTGACAAACGTGCGTTGTACGCATTGGCTTGTTTTCGTATGAAATAAAACTAACATAGCTTATTTTCCACAATAGACGCGGCCCAGTGCAGTTTTCTAAATGTCATTCAATAAATCTTGTTGCTCAAACATAATATAGCTATTTAAGTAGTTTAAACGATAATAATACAATATATAAATATGTGAATTGTTGTCATAAAATAAAAATATATACATTTTCATGTATTTAGGTTAAGTAATATCGATGACAAAATAATATACATATAGGTGGACATGTAGTTGAATTTTTTTTTATTAGGTCTAGTATTATTTTAAGTCAAGCTTGGCACTAGTGCCTTCAAACCCCCGGGTTCTATTTAAATACTACATAGTCCATTGATTCATTTATTAATTCCATTTTTGGGAAAGAGGCTCTTGAATGCTCCCTTGATATCTGACAACGAAATGTAAATACAATACAAGTGATGGACTTAATGTATAGGTACATAAAATCATATATAGGTAGTAGAACAAAAAGGATCTAATATCAAATATTCATATAACGTAATATACATATCGTACATTATATAGTACATCATATAGTACATATATACATATTACATATAATATCTACATCAATAACACTGATACGCAATAAACTCATACAGTCATACGAAGTCATATAATAATAAAAATAACTTAAATTTTATAATAATATTAAATAATAGTATATATTATATTATCTTTTTTATAAATTAAAACTATGGGTCGTAGGTACATTTAAAATAAAACATCATTAAACAGTGAAATAGTGTTTTGTTACCGCTAACAAGTATTTTAAACTGTATGTAAAAAACATTTTCTTCTATTTTATTATAAATCACAAAACTTGACTAATGAAGTTAGTGCGGTTGGTGAGTAAACAGATCACCAATCATAGTTGTAAATAATTACTTAACTACTATAATATTACTATAAAATAACATTTATGTTAAAGTGATGCTTATTATAGTTATATAGTTATAAGTAATATACTAATATATTATTTATTATGGTATATTTATCCTATATATGTATGTATATATTTGAGCGTGATTGCGCGCGCACGTGAGTTTGAGTCTTATGCAGTGACATGCAACCGACAAGATAACCGAGCACGACTATCGGGTGAGAGAGAGGGGGTTGTAAATCGGCGTTGTAAAACTGTATGATATAAGTTGTCCAAGTCAGGGCCTTCGACCCAGTTCGGTTAGACGTGTGGGCGCACGCGTGCGATAGGTACGTGTAAGAAGAAAAAAAATACGCATAAATACATTTGGTATTATACATAACACATAATATATTTTAAAAGGGCGCATAAAAAAAAATCCGATGGCAGCAGTAATACAATAATAATTTCATGTATATAACAAGTAACAATGTACAAGTACACTGCACACGCATTATACCTAAACATATTATATTATATATATATAATATACATATATGTGCTCGCGTAAACCGGATCGATTACTTCCTCTGCGTGTTACTTATGGGTAGGTGGGTGATTAAATAAAATTTTAAATTAGACAAAAATAACCGGAAACTGACACATTTTGAGGGCACGAAGGGTGGAGTAATTTGCGTTCTTTTCATTGAATTTAGAATACCAGTAAAACGCGAATATTTGAGGTTTGTTTATTATATTATGATATATTAGTACACATCGAATCGACGATATCGGCTTACCATAAAATATAATTAATTAAAAAATAAATTTTGTTTTTATTTTTTCGGAATAAAAATATTGTTTTCTGATATAGCTCTAAAATCCTGTGAGTGTATCAATAATTGTATTTCGTAGCTATTCCGTCAATACTTTGACGACCAATTAATTAATTGTTTATTACACGAAACTGCGAAAGTTATTGGTAGACACTAGATATTGTACTTGCATAAAATCTATTTATGGTTGTATTTTATTATTTTCAAGATGATAATAATATTATCATGTGTTGCTTTACCATAAGGTAAAAACGAGTTTGATAAATCCTCCATTCTTGTGGTGTGTGAAATATGACAGGTTCTCAATTACTGTCACTGATGCAAGTGCATCCTCTCTATTCAATATCAACAAATATGCAGATAATATAACGTATATATAATAATAATATAATATATACATTAATCATAAATTATAATAAAGGTGTAAAGCGTATTATCGATAATCAAAAACAATTGGGTGTATGGCATTTCAATTTTAAATTATTAATAGTAATAATAACAAATATGAAACAACAGTATAATACCAATAAAGTACCTATGTATCTATGTTATCGACAATATTGATACCTAAATTCATAAATCATAATATTTTGGGTGAATTAAACAACTTTTATGAAATTATATCTGTAACACATTTTGATTAGGAAAGATCCTTAAAATGTTAAGTATACTCGTACCACTAAAATAATTTACGTTTCAATGTTCGCACATTAATTTCTAGGAGGTATACTTAATCTGATTTAATTAAGAAACTTATTCTGGGCCATATTTATTTATGAAACTATTTAAAAAAAGTAACACATACACACTCGACACACACACATGAGTAAAATACATGCATTATAATATATCACGTAAAATAATACATTTAATGTATACTATATAGGTGTATAATGCGTCTACCTACAATTGTATGTTCACGTCTAATATTGGGGGCAACCATAACACATATGCAGTGTAGTACACAAGTATTGCAATGTGTGTACGTGTACACTGGTCCTAGAATGGTGGACGGTGGAGAACAAAAAAAAAAATACAAGTTTCTAATATGTTTTAAGCGCTTGTCCATTGTTTTTAATCAATTTGATTCCAGAAAGCCCATTAATATCGCACCGAGAGACCTGCGTTGGACACGGCGACGGATACATACATACTAGACTGGGAGAAAGAAACGTATGGAGTTTTTAAGAGAGTTTGAGAGAGAAAGAGTGAGAGGAGGAATTAAAGATAAATTATCGAGGCAATGATATCGCAGAAGAATCTATGCTGTTGTCGTCGTCGTCCTCGTCGTTATTTCTCTTCCACTCTACCTTATAACGTTTTCTCATTCTTTGTATACCTACAATAAGTTTTTTATTTACATTTTTTTCTTACCTTTTCCGTCGAAACACAAAATCTTTGCTCCGGCGTCGTATTCCGTGAATGACCGTAGACAAATTGCCGGACGGAACACACGTGTGAATGCACGGTTTAGTCGTGTATAATATATAAAAAAAAAACAGACCTGAGATAGGTGTGACTCCTAAACCCTATTCGTCCAAACTCATTGTATGCAATTGAAAAAAATCATCTCCGATTAATATTTACTTCTTAGTTCTTATCATCACCCACGATTCGACGCGTTAATGAAGTTGGATTTTACTAGTAATTGATAGTGTATTATGCCGACAAAGGGAAACGTGTATACTATGTATAGTATATATATATATATATATATATACTATGTATAGTATATATATATATAACATAGGTACTTATCTGCTTAATGTTGCTGTCCTCGTGTTGTCATGACCATTACTAGAAATGAAAAATTTTCTTAACCGGAACGCCTTAAATTTTTATTTCATACTTCATGTATATATATATATATAATAAAATATTTAAATAATATATATTATATGTAAAATTATAAATAATATGATTTACACGTATAATATATTATACAACAACTGATGGAAACTATGTATTTAAATTTAATATTTAAAGATCTATAATAATATTGTTATAAAATATATATATATTTACATATTATAAATATATAAATTAGTTTTAAAGATGTATTTTTAAACTTATATATTTTGTTTTCTTTTGTTTACAAACAAAGTAAATAGTTTGTTTGCAATATAATATTTATTATTAATATCAGAAATACAAAATATGTCTCTTAAAATAAAGTTTCAAGTTCGTGTTAGACGATGTTTATTATAATATCCGCAAATACGATACAATAATCATCGTTTAAGATCTAATAGAAGCTTGGCAAGAACTAGAAACAACAATAATATTATAAGTTATAACAGTAGTGGGGTATAATTCTAGTTGATCACACAAAAATATAATTTTTTTTATTAGATACTTATTTTAAATATTCAGACACAAGAGGAATGATATTTGCAGGATTACTTTGCCATTATACGATATTATGTATAATGTATCCCAATACCAGACACGACGAATATTATCTAATATTATGGAAAACGTGGCTGGAACGCAGTTTATTGTTACTAATTTATATTTTGTTAATGAGAAAATATAAACATATTACATAGCAATTATAAATTTTCAAGTAAATTAATGTTCGAAAATACCAAACAATGGAATTCGGAAATATTGAACATATACATGAACAACGATAAACCTTATCGTCGAAATAATACAATCAAACATTGTGTCACAAGGTAAACGATAGAAAAAAAAGATCACGACCAATCAACAGCCAACAGGTACGTATTTTATGAATATAAGCTGAACTCCTAACGACAATATTATATAAATATTTACCAATAATATTCGGTAATGTTAATAATTTTGAATAACAGTTGAGAAAAAAATGTGTATTGCTTGTAACCCACCAATCGTATAGTGGAAAATTACAAAGATCCTGCTATAAATTAATTGGGAATAAGCTTAAGAAAATTTACGATGGGAATTTTGTTAAACTGCACTAGTACAAGATTCAAATATTGGGTTGGTGACTTAATGATTATAATATGATGATTAAAAAATAAATAAGTTTAGGTATAATTCCATAAAAATAAAAATCGACGCATTGGAAGATTATACAAAAACCTTTTTTTTTAAAATTTTTACCTAAATATTTATCCTCGATAGTCAGTATTTAATCAATTATTGTATAAATTCATACATAATTATTAACATGTAAAAAAACCAATTAGTCTTCGTAAAAACACGATTAATATCTTATTACCTTGTATATAAATTAGGATAACCTAATCATTATTGATCTGCAGCTAGTATAGACTAATGGTGGAACTGCAGACCACTAATTTACTATGACAAAAAATAGTGTAGACATAAATTAGAAATAATAGAGAAAAATTTAATGTCGTAAAATTAAAAATGATTGTGCATATTTTCTCCAACTTAGGCGAGGGATAAGTCATCAAATAATATGCGTAATTCTTGTTCGACCTTAAGATATATATCTATATACGTGAAGTGAACTCACGTGTGTACGATGGTAACTATATAACTTATAAATATTGTGACGAGTATACTAACGTGGAGTTTTGTCGGCTGTACCTATATAATGTTAAAATATTATTATAATAATGCAGATCATATATATTATATATATTATTATAATATAATTCGTTCTGAATAATTTCTTCGATTATTGTATGGTGGCCAGGCTATGCGATGATAAATTTAACAAGCAAGTAATAATGATATTATACATCATACATAATAATATGAATGATATTATTATATATGAATTTTTATATACCTACTATACAGTTCATAATCAGTTTGTTTTTATAGTTAATACCCGTGAAATATCAACGTACACGTCTAAAATTTGATTTAATGAAAACTTTTTACTCAATAATGTATTTATCGCTACAATTATGCACGGTCGACACAGTCTATACCATTGATATTATGCTATGTGTACCAATACATAATATTTTATTTTTATTTATGTGCAGCTTCTAAGGCCTTTGATTTCAATGTGTCAACATGTAGTAAAATAAATAAATCAACATTAAAAATGATAGATTTTATAAAAAAAAATAATAATAACAATTAACAATGTGGCTTGAGAAATAGTATGTAAAAACAGTTTATCTTTGGTTCTATGGTTAATTAGTTTTGGTCAAGTTATGTTCATTTTTATATTTTTGTACAGAATCTAAATAAATCATAGTAATTACATAATTCTTTAAATTAACGATAAAAATCTGCAAATAAAAGACGCATTATATATATTGTAATCCTGATCTTATTTTTACGAGTCACTTTTAGAAACATATAACTACGATGTAAATATATATATATATACATACAGTTATTTGTATATTTTTTTCACACGCCATCGTCATACGTAAATAGTTCAAATTGTATATCATTTATGAGAACGCCTGTTAACTTACATATCTACATCGATAGTAAAATTAGTGACCAAATCGAGAATTTAACCAAAAAATCAATACAATTTCTGACTAATGCATGAAAATTAGTTTGAAATAATATTGAAAACATAAAAATAATGAATACTTCAACAGTACTAAAAATTAATAGTTTTAGTTAACAGTTAGTTTTTACTGTGAATTGTAATCATATTATATTAGCTGGTGTTAATACTTCGGCCAATTTCAACCATATAAAAATAATATTATCGATAGGTATAAGATTATTCAAACTAATGAAGTTATTACAAAAACGGGTTGCACACTTTCTTTAAAATACTAAAATACTTATGGTATTATGGTATTTGAAAATTTTTCTATTTTGTTGAAATAACTGAAATCATTTAAACAATGCCTTGTACACAACAATAAGTGTATAATAATAATATATATACATAAATTATAGGTATATAATAAAAATATGAAACAGTGTGTAGAGTAATTATTATTATATACCTATTATTATTAGTAAATAAGTTCTACAAGATAAAATATTCGTATTTGTACAGCTAAATCTATCAAAACAATTAAACTAATATTTCGCAAAGTCCTCTTTAGGAAAATAGGATTATTATAAAATAGAATTACCTTTTAAATATATTGCGTTATTAAAAAATTATATTATGATCGACGATCGTTATAATTTTAGTTGTATCGTATACTTGTTAATTTATAATACATGATGTATTATGTTAGTTTCAGACATTAGAATTTTAATTGTAATAGTGTCTACTTAGTATTTTTTATTTATAAATACCTAAAATACCTATTGCATAATTATATCACTGTTATAATCGATTAAATTGTTCGCAAATTAAAAATGTTTTCTTCAATATCCACATAATATGTTGTTCAGTTCGGCGTTTTAGTTTTTAAGAAACTCACAAGAATTGTTCAGCAACTATATGTCAGTCTTATTGAATTATTATATACATACTTATAAACTAACCGTGGTTTTCAATTAATTTCAACAAAGATCCGACCTTAAGGTAAGAGCTTATTACTATATTATTAATTATTGTACAACATCATGGTGTATCGTTTTGCAAAGATATATCATTCACACACAAATGGGTTAACCTGTCAACATATATTATGTACCTAGTAGTTACAAAACGAGTAGGTAGGTATACCTAATTATTCTTACATATTATTACTTCTAATGATACCAGTCGAGACTTGGTCGGTAACGATTCTGAAACAGTGAAATGGAGCTCGTTTTACTATTATAATATATATATATATATATATATATAGTTATGTCGGTACTTGGTAGTAGATTTATAATATATTATATATATAAATATTTTATTTTTATTTTTCAGTTTTAAGTTGCTCATAGAAACAATTAACGAGCAAAGATTTTAAAATGTATAAAACCATATAGCTAGAATAACATGCAAGAATAATTAGGAAGGTACCTATTTGATAAAGTAACATTTTCAAGTGTTATTATAGACATATAAATAATATATAATAAGTACTTATTGCCAATTTCATTGAGAGTTAAATGTATAAAGTGATAATGTATAAAACAAATTATAAAAAATACACATACCAGTGTAAATGTTCGTTCAGTTCAAAGAATATATACCTGAAAAATCGATAGAAATCAATATATTAAAAGAGTAAAATTAAATTTATAGAATTATGTACAATATTATATTATAATAACAATATAACAGAGATAAACTATAAATTTAGCAGCGGAGTATACAACATTAAGTTGTACGCCATTTTGGCTTAGTTTTTTTTTCATTGAACAATAAGTCCGAAACTAACTACTATTTATACGTATAAAATGATCATTTATATTCAACAGTATCTACAGTAAAGTTTTATATACATGCATATATGTAGATTATAGATACATAACTATACACATAAAGCGTATTATACACGTGGCAGGACGACTCGAGGATAATTAGCCTTTAAGGGCTAAGATGACCTTGTCTTGTTTTTTGTCTATTATTGTTAGTGTATATATTTCTATATACACTAAAAATACATACACATACCACCTATATAATATTTTACTTATTTTAATTATTAACGGTGGTAAATATATATAATTATAATATTAAATCGAATACTATACCTACCTCTACAGTACGACAATTATAAATTATAACTTGAAGTAATTTACTATACAATAGCTATTTGTTTGTGTATAACAGTATTAACCGAATCGCTATTTCGCTAACACGATGGGGTTTCACATTTGATAGTATTAAACATCAAGATATTATATAATATGATACAGACGTATAGCCATATGCCCATAGGTATTATTTCTTAAAAAAAAAATAGGTTTCAAGTTGAAAAAACTTGGTAAATGGTGAATTTTTTAAAATACTTAATATATTACGCTGTGATGGACAAAACGTTAAAAGTGCCAATCGATATGAACTTCAAATGTTTCATAAAATAATATATTTTACACACTTTATATTTAAAAAAGAGGCTTATAGATATCAATAATATATATACACGTGGAAATTTTTTTAAAGCTAGACAAGGGAAAATGTATTTAAAAATAATATATTCATTTATAAGTTTGGATAATTCAAATTGTTGTAAAGAAAACATTTTATTTACTCGTTATAACTAAATGTGATACAAAATTTACATTTTTCAACAAAGAAAATATAGGTGTATTCCTTCGTAAACATGAATCAGAATGGTGGTTGGAAAAGTCAAAATTATTTCGTGAGTTAAAGCTCAATTTTCTAGACAAAATAATATGATTTTAATTTCATAAACTATTTGAGTTCATCTGCCTCATTTCTATAGGATGTGGAATGAATTAAATATTCATATTATTTGAATTAAAATGATAATATTAAAAATTCTATTTTGATTTATTAAATGTTGATTAATTTAAGTGTTTTTATTTTTTATGAAAATGTTACTAACGAACTAAAATACGTTTGTTTGATAATTTACTTCCATACTACTTAAAAAAAAACTACTAGAAAAAAAAACTAATGAATTCAAATATTTTTACTAACTACACTACTACAAAGTTATAATCCAATCACTCGAATTGGGCATAATTATCAGGCTTTAAAGTCTAAGGAGGAAAGTAGGAGCAAATTATTTTATTTTATTGAATGCAATACTATTTTCAAGCACTTTTTAATGATGTTGTAACTTGTAAAATACTCAGTACATAACATAAACAGGTAGGCTATTGTGAGAAGAATCAAGAATGTCAAGCACTTTTTGGTCATTTTAGTATTATTCACATCGAAATTGTAAACAGTTTAATTCTATATCTAATGATTGTAAAATTCACACAGTTAACCATTATCAAATTATAATAATTTTCAAAAACAACAGTGTTATAAACGCGTAAACGATCGCAAAAATTAAAAATTATTGATATGTCCTGAAATGTTTATATTTTGGACTTTATACTATGGCCTCAAAACAACCATATTTATCTATTTATAACACTGCCATTTACGTTAAAATAATTGCCTATTGAATACTCCTATGTAAAGGCAGCCCCCATAATTAATGTTATAAATACTTAAAATTTTTATATTGAGTTGACTAACCTATTTTTTCAGATATATAGTCAGCGTAATTCATAATTGATAATTTATCATGATAAGTCCGTGTGTTTATATATTCTATTTTATGTGACAATAACTTAGGTATAGCCGTATAGGTTTCATGATATTACTAACTAGTAAAATATTTAATACCATCTTGAAATACGTGGTTTGGGGACGTTACCGTATGTGTATTGTGTATTATACATAAAGTATTAGGTATATAATATTTAGCCATATAATGGGTTCTGCATAGTGTAGGTGAGTGTTGAAGTACCTGAATAATTTTAAAAATTGATCCGTTGACTTCAGTTTTTTCATTATCATCATCTATAATAAAAATAAAATTTTAAAATTGTTATAATAATTATGTTTACTAAATGTATTATAAGCACGCAAGTTAACACTAGAAATGTTTTCAATATACGAATTTGTTATCATAGTCTATTATCTATTATTTATTAGTTATTACAATCAATTATAACTATTACGAACTTCGAAGTTTGCAGGCAGTTCGCTTATTACCAGCATATTGCATATAGGTACTTATTTTTTATAAACGGACTTAAGTTAATAAATATTTATTATTTCCTTGTCGTTGTGTGCACATCTAAAACCCGACCTTTATATCATTATAGTGTTAAGCACTTTTCTAGTTTTGTGTATGTACAAGGTAACTATATATTATGCCTAGGATATGCTCGGCTAACGTACTTTATTATATTACAGTTTTTTATCTCTAAATAAATCCCGCGCCAACCATACATATAGCATATAATATTACCTAATGTAATACATCATAAATATAAGCAACATTATAAATATATTACGTATTATTATTACATATTATTATTATACTCACTCACACTCTACTGGTCCAGGTTTCAAATAAATTTATAAAACGATTTGCACGTCTATACTCTATATACTATTATTATTTATTCCTATGTAGGAAAACAAACGTGATTCGTATTAGGCACGATAATTATATCATTAAAGACAACCACCGTTAATTCGGATATAAAATATAATTTTGTATAACAGAAAATAAGAATAAAAAATCCCAATAATATACACGTCCCCGCAGATAAGCAGAAAAAACAAATAATAACATATTATATTTATAAATCATCGATATTCTCTAGCCGTATACACGACTGACTGGTACACTGCACACGCGTAAATAATATCTATAACAAAAACTAATATATTATTAATTATTATGTAGTTTAATAGAATACATTTAGTATAATAATAATATTACGTTATAACTACGTATATGTACCTAGTTAGTATCTTAACATCACTCACGCACGGATGATATGGTTAGATTATAATATTAGGCGACGAAATGTCAACGCTCTCCTTCGGGCCGACGTTTATCAATATAATACCAATAGGTAGGTAGGTATTACATTATTATGTTGCTCGAACGAGTTTTTTCGTTATTCGTTATTTGTGCCCAATCAATTTTTATCGTTATTTGGACTTAGTTGTAGTAACGTAGGTTGTGCGTGTATATGGTTTTTCTCCCCTCGTTCAATATATAATATAGATCTTTATAGATCGCCGTCGTTATATGATACTCATAAAATACACGTTCATCTAAGATAATCGTATAGGTATATTACTTGATATTGAAAGAGTGGAGCGTTAATTAATCGCGACTGTGAAGTTTACTTACCTGGTGCCTACTGTAAACGCTTGCGTGAGGGGTGTGCTGCGGGGTTATAGCAGGTGTACATACGAATCTTTTTACTCGTTATTGTAATAAAATAAAATAACGTTCATTTATATATAATATAATGGGTATCACAATTTAACGTTCATTCACCTCTGATGGGAAACTAAACTGTCCCATATACTTACCAAATATTTCATTCGACTTTTTTTTATTTATCTTTATTTATAAAATTATATTATAAAGTATTCAGTAGTAGGACACACATTATATCGTCTTAAAGAACTGATACAAACTGAAAAATCTATATCTTTTTGTTATATACTCGTATGTCTCGTGACACTTTACATATTTATAAATTATGTAGTTACAATAAATAATATAGTCTATGTGTCATATGATATTTCATAAAAACAATCAATATTCAATAACTCAAGTTTAACATTGGATACGACTCCGTAAAAATGATATCGAAGAATTATCTGCTGCAGCGTGTAGGTATAACTAACATTTTAAGTTGATTAAAATAAAAATTTAATGCATTTTTAATCATTATTCATTACATTGAATATCATGATAATGTAATTCTTAAATCTGTTCTCTAAAAATGGTTAGGTTATAAAATTTATTTTTCGTATTTTTATATTATAAAATGATAATAACTACATAATTTATAACTCGAACGTTACCTCCGATAAACATTTATAAAAGTTACGGTTTTAATGTACAATAAAATATGTAATATAATTATTACTAAGCAAATATAGTCGTTATATAATATAGTACGATTATGATAATACATAGTTATTAGTTATGATAAATTAAGGAAAAGGTACTGCCAACGGTGATCGCTAAGAAGATATAGCGGCCGATAATCCATGGAAAAACGTGATATCAATATAATGATTAAGGCATAGGAAAAAGGGATGACAAAGACAGACGACGTGGTAACTACATTACACAAACTAAAATCGTGGTCTATAGAATGGTCTAAGAAGTGGACTAAGGGGGCTCTTTACTAATTACTGACAAAGCAATTATCCCTGTCTCTTTCACTTAAATAAGATAAAAGGCTCGGATTTATATCATATACCTACTAAAAAATGACAAAAATATATTATTAAAAATAAACGTTTATGTGCCAAAACTGGCTGTAAATTTGCGATAAAACAGACATAAAAACTATTTTTGTTTTAAATTATAATTCTAAATAATTAATAAAAACAAGAAGTAACAGCAATGTTTATTTATTCATTTATTATTTTTACCTAATTATAATTTCCAAAAATGACCATAAAATAAAAAAAAAACAATATTGTATAAAATAATTAATGGATAGGTTGTAGATATATTTTTAATTAATTTTGATGTGATTTTAGTATTTACTGAAACGACAATATTTATTAACTATTTTTTTCTCAAAATTGTACGTACCTATAATATTTAGTAAATTAAAAAATATAGTGGAATGATATTCTGTAACAATTATTTTACATGACACCTATGTATATTTTATTATAATATAAGTTTTACATTACTGGCACACGCGATACATGTAGCTATACTGACCAATACAATAACATAATATTCATACACAATTAACTTTAAGGACTTTTAACAAAACACACCATGTAAAAATACTAAGAATGACAATTGGCTATAACATTAAACCTCAACACATTACAGACTACCGAATTCCATATTATGACTACATAACAAACATCTACTACTGTAAAAGATCAGTTACACATTTTTTAAGTATTAAGTATGGTATAATACCAATAATAATTGTGATTGAGTCTTAGTTATTATAATGTAGGAATACAATATGTCTATATACATATAAGTATAAGATTCTTATATCTATCTACTCGTGGCTACGGTAATAACACCTACAGGATCCCACGATTCTTCATAGTCCCTAAATACCTTATATTTGGTTACCTCTTGGACACGTTAAAACTTAAAATACCATGTAAAGATAAAATACGACTTTAAAACTATTGTAAAATGTGGTCTAAAAATTATCAGATGTTAAAATATGCATAAATATACCCTAAAATAATTAACATTTTCAATAAAACTTTCATAAAACATATTTTATGCTTACTGAGTATACAGTATGACTGATCAGTAAAAACATATGCAAATACTTAAAAATTCTAGCCCTTGATCTATATAAAGTTATAGTATTAGTATCTTGAAAATTAGAGAGAGAGATATCTTATATTCACAATTGCCGATTGATACCTATATGGTCTACATTACTGTATCGTAATGTTATGTTCAATATGAATTATGGTTATCGTATTGTTTTCTCGATTCAATGATGTATGAATAATATTATTATTGTTCCGAGCCAAAAGATTTCGCTCACACACATCTAAATCCCACGGAGACACCGTAGCGCGCGACAACCGGTTTCCCGCGAAACGGCTACTTTGGATTTTTACACCGAGATTTCCACTATAATGCAATGTATTTGATGTGCGTGCAATGATAATAACTTGTATTATAATATAGAATGTAAAATAATGTAAATAAGTACGTATGTGATATTATAATAACAATAATAATAATAATCAGAAGAAATCGGGAGAGGTCGCCTAGTTGCACCGCAGTGGCATTGGTATTTCGTCATTAATTTATTCATATATTTTGTTCGTGATGAATGCCAATTGGAAACTGCGTGCTGCGTCCAACGACAGCAAGGTGAAAAGGATATTGTTTTTATCAGTTTGCAGTCACCTTACTTATCGGCGCAATCACACTATATACAGAGAAATCTAATCAATGTATTTTTGACATACAGCCTTATATAAGTATAACCTGCGACCGAATACCTAAATTGATAGTTGATACAAATGATAATGTGCACTATGTATTGCATATAATATGGTATGTGGCTGTATAGTTTGGGGATTCTATGATGTTAGTTTGTATATCAATAAGCCAATAAACGTAGTTCTGTATACATTTTGTCTCTATTGAATATCGAACATCTATTTAAAGGTGATTTGTATGGATGATTTTTAAATTGCATAAGATACAATAAACAATAAAATATGTATCGGAATATATATTATATTCAATAATAATAATTAAATAAATTACGTAATGATTAAAAATGTATTTTTTTACATTACTCAAAGTTGAATTCATTATCATTATGTCAATAATATATGTTGGTATACCAACAATACATTTTCGTTTGAATTTTATGTCTTTTGCGTATAGATGTCCACATTTTGTTGTCATTCTGATGTTGCAGCTGTAGAAATATATATCTGCAACGATTATATAAAAAAAATATATAAACATAATAGTAACCCTAAATTTATTTCTATATTAAAATTGTTGTAGAACGTTTATACATCCTTATTTTGTTGTATTTTAAATGCTTACAATGTCCAAATGTTGATGAATTAAACGTTTCATGTTAAGCGAAAGTCAATTTCTAAGTTCCATTCACATTATGTCTTATAATGATAACCAAATTTTTGATATTCAATTCGATACCTATATAATATAACCATAATATCGCTATTGAAAATAATAAAGTTTTTATTGTAAAAATAATATTCACTATTCTCAATATAATATATCGAAGATCGTTCGAAAATCGATAAGTACGAGTTACATATAATAGCGTTTTTTTTCTATTCTACACGACGGTATGCGCGTGTTATTAGCTTTATAACCATGTTATTTTCACACAGAGACATCACCTATACTGTGTGTAGGTATATTATTATCGGCTGAAAAAATCTTGGATCGTCGTGTTTTACGCATAAGTTCTCAGTTTTACGCTGCAGTTACGTCTGACAGGGATCGCGGTGCTGCCGTCAAAGTTTCGACATAGCTGTCATAGTTTCGTTGTGATGTATACTCTTCAATACTGTAGTTCCTATATAATTATATAAGTATACAATATGGAATGATAATAATAAAGATAATAACGAACTTTGTGTCCATATCTTTGTTCTATTATATACGTTATATTCTTCTGACGAATGGCCGTGTATAGCGTGAGGGATGGCGCGCGAGACGGAATGACTACTTGGTTGGAGCGGGTGTAGGACGGGAGATAATGTTTTGTTCGAAGCTTTTGAAACCTTTGAACCGTCCCTGTGGCTCTTTCAACGTGGCACCGCTTTCACCATCATAATATACCTTCTACTATACACTATAAAACTATATTATACTATGGTTCTACCTAACATAACGCACATAATATATACATATATAGATATGCGTATTACATTATGTGTGCTCGTGTTTACCAGTGCGCGCGTTTCGCCCCAGCAGAATTTATCTTTTGTGCGAGCGAATACGGTGCCGTGAAAGAGACCTTTTCTAAACAAAAAACCCAAAACCTCCTCGCCGTATAATAAATGAACGCCGGTGGATATATCGCGTGGCAAGGTCTTCCGAGAGTCGTCCCCTCGCCCCCAGTTGTATCATGTAGATATAATGTACACGGAATACCCATGTACCCATCTACCTATTGTATTATGCATATTAAATTCGTGTGCGCTTCCGTAGTGAGCCTGTTTCGATTTAACTTGCCATCGTGAAAAGCCATTATCTACAGTCTTGGAAGATCGAATCGTCATAGTAACCTCCGCCGTGAGTAAATGCAAACGGTTTTTCCATAATATTATTTTATGTATACTTACTTTGGCAGTGGATATTCTAAAATTGCAAAGATTCGTTGTATTTTAGTTTGAAATGCATGTGCACAATAGTATACGAGTAGTATGGCGATCGTGTAAATCACTCAGTCACATGATTTTCGTTTAATATTTGATCGATTTCACAATATTCAAACATGATATACACCTGATTATCGCTACGATCGCGATGAGTTATCGTGTTTTTGACAATGGTTTATACTTAATATTTAATTTACTCGTATGTTATAAAAATTTTTTTTAATTTGTTTCAATCGTTCATCAATCTTCGAATTACAAACTCAGTGTCTATTTTTAGTACCTATTATCCTTCACGTAGACCGTAATAACACTAATTATATTTTTCCAAAATGCGTATATAACCAGTAAATTATAACAACGATCCGAGCTCGAATTTGATATACTATTGTACACAATATCGGTGAACGTACTTCGCTGCAATTAAATATATTTTTATTGAGCAATGATAGCGCGAGTATGGTTGATTACGTACACATATGATAATAATAATATTATGTTCCGTAATGTGATGAATAAATTAGTATGTATGTACACATAAACTAAGCCCCACATATACATACATACATATATGTATGTATGTGTGCAGTGGATATGGTGTTAATAAAACAGTGTTTATTCAAATAGCTCGAAGACTATTCGAAACGATAAAATATTATTATTTACGAGTTGTAAACCATTTCCATTCTACTGGACGCACATAAATTACATCGAAAATAATGACCACTATAATATTATAACGTACTATATACACTGCTCGGCTATATATGTATAATGTATAAATGGATACATTATATGCGCACTGAGCGTATTTTGTTTTACTTGTTTTATATTATATAAATTACGAAATGTAATTTAAAAAATATAAATACAAACATAGTAGGTAATAATGCACAGTGAACTGTGATTTTTTTATTATATTGAAAAAAGAAAACTTAATTGTTTCTATGTTCATAATAGTACCCACGCTGAATTATACAAATATGTATAATATGGTCACCATCAAGTATACAGATTTTAGATGTAGAGGTATGTACAATATATATGTATATGATATATGATAGGTACATTTACCAATTAGTATAACATAAGAATTTAAACCATTTTATATTAGATGAATTGATGTTCGTGATTATACATTTTATATACCTATTTATGAGATACCAAAATACGTTGTTTGTACTAATGTGTAGATTTACGTTAATATTCAATAATTTAAATTATTATGTAATTTTAAAATAACTGTGATAGCTTAGCTACGCGTAAGATAAACAATTATTTTTTTTTAAGTTAAACCTAGACGTTATACTAGACGAAAAAATATCTATCAAAAACAAACAAATCCACATTACAGTGTTTAGGATTGTACGTAATTCGATGTTCAAACGTATGATAATGATGAAAATAATAATTAAACAAAAATAAAACTATTTTAATCATAATTAATATAGGTACAATGATTTATACATATCATGGACAATTGACATAAAGTTTATGAACTATGATGCATTAAACTATAATATTATATTTAAAACATTAATAAATAGATACCGTTTTACTGCATAGTTACTTACTTCATTTGGTTATTTGCATTGTATATACACAGCCAAAATATTTTCATCGTATCATATCAGAATCCAACAACGATATATTCATAATCAATAACACATAATCACATATATGCATACAAATAACCATTTATATAAACACACACACACACATACATGTATATATATATATAAATGATTACAATATTATACCTAGGTTAGATATAATTCCGTACAATCGACGTAAAAGGGCACTGTAAAAGTTGGAGTTGTGCATCAGATAGCTGCTTTTTCAAAGGTGAAATTGTCAACGACTTTTATCGAGGACAACAACCTCACAATAATACTATCAACAAATCCATCATGATATGTATACACCTTTTCCAGATTAGACACGGATTCATAAAATATCAACATTACCTATAAGTATAACCATCACTGGAAATGTACAATGATAGAAATTATAATATTATAAACGGATGGTCAGTTTCAGCCTCAAGACATTTAACTTATCAAATAAAATATAATACAAATAAATCCAGAACACATTTGGAGAGGCTTTACATTTAAACTTTATTTTAATAAATCCATAGGTCCTAAATACGTATATACCATAAACTATATGAATTCACATTTATCGACATTGACATTTAACAGATACCTAACTACTTCACGGAATATGCGAGATCAAACAGCTATACAGGCTGCTTGTTCGTAAAAAAGTAAAAAGTAAAATGTAAAAATCCTTAATATAATCACTATGAGGGGGTTTGAAATAGTAAACTAAAATTTGAAAAATAGTGTATTACGAAAAACCTTCAACGATCAAATAAACGAATGAAAATATTGAATTCCAATCGGAAAACCCGTAAGTAACACGCGGTGACCTCTCTCTAACTAGTTATATTGTATTATTGTTTATATTAAATATTGTAGTTTCGTCACGGTTCCGGTAAAATCGTCGCGAAAGTATTTCCGTTCACCAATCACTGCCGTGCGTATTTGTATGTTTAATAATAAGAAGGAAAAACCGCGAGAAATTCACAACGCGTATCCGATTACATGTGCGGCCAATATAAAATATTATGACGGAATTTACCCTACGCACGAGTATTATAGCGTAATCGTTTGCAGGAATAAACATAAAAACATTGTCCAACTAAACGGTGATTAATTATTATGACCTAGGTATTAACGTAATAATATTATAACACATCGCTTGAGGGTCGGAAAGAAAAATAAATAAAAAATGCATTAAAATGAATCTTCCGCGCGCGGTCAAATGATTTACGCGTTAGCCTTAGCAAGATGGGAAACGTTAACCGACATCCCACCAGTGTCGTCGGCACAACAGGTAACCACGGGTTACCACGGTATGGTAATCTGGTTCGGGGTTATCGCCGGAGTATAATATGATACGATCACGGAGCACGTCATAATTACTACAGTCTGCGTGCAATGTGCATAGTAGCGACCAGCCGTCCAGGCGCGTTCTCGTTAACTATTAACATTATTATTTTGTGAATTTGTGATTCCGATCATATATATATACTATATATTATTATTATTTACACAGCTAATATTGCACGCGATTAGTAGCAAACCGAAAACAGTTATAGCGATACATGAAATCCATTCGCAGAAGCCACCGTGACTTATTATAGAGTAAGTATACGCGTAAAATAATAATACCTAATAATAATAATAATAATAATAATAGTAGCATTAGAGAAACGAGTGTATAACTTTACCCAGCTCGTAAAGTCTACAGTATGATAACTGCACTTTGAGTAAGTGCATAATAATATAATATACCAACCGCGGTAACGTTATTATTATCGCTACGTATATAATATGTACACCGTCCGGTAGGTTAGGTACGTCGTCGCCGTATGTGAATTTTTTCCGAGTTTACCGTCGTGTCTACACGAAAAATGCAGTGTAATAAAATTGATCGTTTCTCGTCAACGCGGACACACACGGCGAACACCCATTTATTCGCTACAGATAATAATATTATATATACTTATACGCTACTTGTATGTGCACGGCACATTTGCAACACGGTAGATATATCATATTTTATAAACCATCTAGGTATATATATATATATATATATATATATATATATGTATACATAATAAATATATGACCATGATTATAACGTGTGTTCGACGGATTTTACCGTTTAGATACTGATCTCGACGTCACTCCGGATCGTCGTTCAAAAAACCGTAAAAAATAGATTACGCATCATTAGCTGGCACAATATATGAAGTAGATGAGTATCATCGACGTTATGGAATATAATATGTTTTCAATGTATAGTGTATAGTGTATACACTTCACTACTTCAGCCATTATCCTGATGCACACGGCTGATGACAACAAAATATATTATATTATATTATGTATAATTAACTGACATTTTCAATGATACCTATCTATTTTTTTTCAAGCGAGAATATCTTAAATTGTTTAGAAACTCGTGTTTTCTTGTTTAAAATCCCGCGTTGTTCAATAAGATAAGCGAAAAACACTTCATTCGTAAATTAAATTATATTAAATATCTATATAATATATATTATAAATAAATATTAAGCCAAAGTTTTAAATACATTAAAGCTTGTAAAAAATATTATGCATGTAGATACATAATACAAAATTCATGGAGTAAATTGAGATTAAATATGTTTGTACTTACTTGTTAGCACACAACAATTGTTTGCACGTTACATAATGCAACACAATTAATACGACGAATAACCTGTTCACAGCCAATAATAATATGTATAAGATCATTCAAGTAGAAAAATCGTGCCTGTCTAGTGTCTTTTTATTCCAGCCATTGGCCATTGCTCATTAGATACAATGAAAAACATGTCTTCGCAATTGTATATACAATGTGATAACCTATATGATGGATAATATACAAGATCTGGGACTTACAATGGTGAGTATTACAACCGAATAAATTCGTATTTAATTATGTTTTCAGTAGGTGTTAAATTTTTATGATTTTACTGTATAGTATTAAATATAGTAGGTATAGATTATTGTACTTCAAGTGATGATAAAATTTCACCATTTGTGTATTATATGTAACTATATAAACCACTAAACATTCAAATCTTACCAAGTAGCAGATAATAACCAAAAATTATATATATTATAATATCACGTAAAATATGTAAATGCACAATATTATTGGTTTTTGCAACATCTATAATATATCATGTGGCAATAGTGTAGCTGGAGCTCAATCCAGAGGGAGAGGGCTATTTAAAAATTGTAAAACACCATATATTATCGAGAGAAATTCAACTTTCTTCAATAATTTTTTTATTATATCAATAATCAATATAGGCTATAACCGTGATTAAAACATTACCAATAAAGAATACCAAAGGGGGCATCATACACCCATGGTTATCCCCTCAGAAACACCACTGCCCTGCGGTTAGTTTATTTCATGATATAAAACAGCGGTTCTTTAACTTTTTTTTACGTACCACTTAGGTATATTATCAATCAGTCGCGCACTACTAATAACTAAAAATTGAACGATCCAAATTCCAAATTGTACAGTTAAATACATTTATTTTAAATAATAAGGCAGTAAAAGTCTACAACTACAGTATAATTATTTTATATTTATGTAATAGTTTTTTAAAATAAGATACGAACTAAAATAATTAAATAATTGAATGGGTTTATTATCCAAAAACAGCCCTCCGCGTATCACCCATGTAGTCTTTCGCGTACCACAGTTTGAGAACCGCTGATATAAAAAACATGGCATATTGTTGTAAAGGTTTAGATTTGGTTCAAGACTACGCAACACGGAACTTGTTTATCAATATTAGTATACAATATTATCGTAGGTACTGTTATTGAACTATATTATTACTATGTACACTACGGTACATCACGTTCCTACTGAAAAATCTGACTGTCAAAAAATGTCGATCATACCTTGTTGCTTTATTATAGGTTAGTATTTGCTCTCACAAATCGCGTTTTGACAACATACATATTAAATTAAAATTGTACAGCGAAAAGACCAAACAACACATATCTCAATATGTGACGTCAACTATGCGCCCACATCTGCTTATGAAGCGCTTCATAATGCGCGTTCGTGCAAGTACGCTTCTAAATTTTCAATGCTATACCGTGTTTTTGTTTATAAATTCAATCGTTATGGAAAAAAATGTAATTTAATTAAAAAAAACTGTCAATCGCCTCGTGTGTAGCGAGCAGGTCAATACACTGCCGCGCGCGTTTAATATACCGGACACTCTCTCTCACACATACACACACACTCACCAAAACCAGTATATGTATAATATTATTATTATGGTAGCAATGAGCAGTGTGGGTACAGATATATTGTGTATAGGAACTACAGGCGGAGACGACCGTTTTTCATTTTAAACGAGATAAATAATAATAACTTAATGGGTTTCAAGCCGCGGAGAGAGAGGTATATTAATATCTGTGTGTATTATACTGTATACTATTATTTTTATTTTATTATATTCTGCCTAATCGGTGACTAGGTAGGAATTCTCACGGGAAAGACAAAATAACCAAAATTACTATTATACCTAATATAGTATAACATAATATTATATAGGTGTAATAATGCTACAATTAGCAAATTTTTTTACGCTAAACGATGCATGATTTTTGCAGATTGTATGGGTTTGCGTGGTGCTGTGACCCAGTTTGAAAAATTTAAAAATTAATTATTATCGCATTGGTCGTGGTCAACACGAAACAACATGCCGGGATAACGATAACGTCCGCTGCTGCACCGTCTGCAAACATCCGAACGGCGTTCGCCACACCACGGCACGGAAATCGGCTTTCTGATATATTAAAAAAAAAAAACTAGCTGCACTTACGGCAATAAACACGTGCACATGCCAAGGTTCTTCGGATGAAAATCCGACGATAACGTGTGTGTGTAGGGTCCGGATGCCGGTATAAAGATGCCAGTACAAATACGGAAGAACACAAGTACCTATATACGTGTGAAGTTTTATTGCGCTATAAAATCCTTTATCCTAACACGCCCTCTCACCCCCCATTGACTATAATAATATACGCCGCGGGACGAAATAAATAAAATAAGGGAAACGCCATTCTATATTGCACGCCGTACAGAATATCTTTATATTTTGCTACTAGGAAAATGGACCTTTCACGCAGTCGCGGTTAGAGTACTGTACATGGTTTTATATATTTATATAATATATTATATGCCATCATAAATAATATATTATTATATACTAGATATATACGAGTATGGTTTTATTTTATTTGAAATTCGACCGTTGTGCGAGTTTACCAATTCTCGTAAAATACGTACGTATAATAATGTATACCGAGCGTGCGCAAAGATAACTGTTATGCGGAAAACGGTACACGCGTCGATTCCATCCCCTGAAATAAATTGCAAAACGATTTCAAATTACCATATCGTATTGATTTCGGTACAAGTCCATATCGTGGAAATTCGAGTGTGTGTGGTATTCGTCCGAATATAAACTTGCTCATAAAACTTCTAAAATATAACCATAATATTATTATTATGTTTCTCGTGTTTGAGATAGGTAATCATTTAAACTATGCAGATTAAACCAAAATGTTTTGAAGGTTCTTAACGAAAATCATCAGGTAAACAATTATGCGAGAAAACATGTAGTATTTATCTAGGAATTATCTGTTTTGTCGTCACGTCTGCTTCTGCGAAAAACCTTTTTGCAGACGTTATACACATTATTTTTTTATTATTTTATGCGAGTATATCGTTCGGATCGCTTCCGTACCTTCGTCCTTCAACGATTGTGTTTTTTCTTTAGAATAAAAGCAGTGTTAATAGTAATGCAGTTATGACGAGATAAATACAGGTAAATTTCAATTAAAAACTATCTTGGCTCTAAGGATCATTATTTTCAAAAGTTTTACTCAAGAAGGGTAAGTTTATTTTTCGTGCACGAGCACTGCGTATATTTACTAGCTTCCAGGTGTGTACTTATGCCTACATGGTTTTTGCATTATCCTGCTACCATATCGGCATGCCTTTAAATCGAAACTGATATATTATGTCTATATCAATATAGTATAATATAATAATATTCTCGTTACAGATGTCTCTCTAGTGCCGTGGGACGCGGCATCGAACTACAGTAGCCGCTGCCCGCTGTAACGGTTTACCCACCCGTGGTACGCATTTACAATAGTAATTTATTACGCGGTAGTATACATATTACACACACACATACACATATACAGATTCAACCGATGCCTATATATAATGTTATACATATTATTGGTACTCCACGTCCGATAAAAATCAAATATTTCTTATATAATATATGTACGATTATATATGACATGGATTTTTTTTCTAGATCAAGTCACCTGTTTTTCTCTTCTCAGCAAATACACACACGCACACGCATAGATGTTATCGTCAGGCTTTTTTCTTCTTTTAAATAATAATATCCAATCACCGCTCTAATGGGTACGACTATACGTGCATAATATTATTATTAAGAAAAATACCATCACAAATGTTGTTTTTCGGTGGTATTTTTTATCGATAGGCCTTGCGCATCGAGATATGTCAAAGATATCGCGATGTGAAATCGTGATTGATTGTTTCGAAATAAACGGGTGAACACCGAAAAATACATGTGTGTAAAACAATTTAACAAAACATTTTAAAGCATAATATACCTAATTATAATTTACCTAACTTGTTTCTCGATTTACATTTTTTCACAGCGCATTATTTATCTATAATTATCCATGATTAATATTGTAATTTTTTAAGTAACATTAACAAGTCAATATATATGTTGACCATAGTATTATTATATAATATATATTTTATAAATTTTTTTAATTAGGTATAGGTAATTTTAAATATTCATTAAGTCTGCATATAACTAATGTACATCCCTATTATGGATGACTGACTCTAGATGATATTTATTTTTTTAATAAAGTATAAAATTTAATTTCAGGAAAGTATTTTAGTAAATTTTATATTTTATATGTTTTGATAACTAAACAGTTGTATAATCAAATCAAATTAAAAATAAATCAACATCTGCCCAGTTCTTTTTTCTAAGTAGATAGGTAATAATATACAGGACGATTAATAAGCATATCCTACTATACATAGTATACATATACTTACATTTATTTAATATATATAATATATATATATTTAAAACATGTTTGAATTTTAATTTAAATACGTTAGCATTTTAAAAAAAGTAATCGGATTAATATTTTAGAGTAAAACTAGTTGATTTTTACTCATACAAAAGAGTTTGTTTAAAAAATACTAAAATCTATAAAATTTAAAAAATTTCTAAAAAATTAGATTTTAAATAAAATCTTAACTAAAGGGAAAAATTGGGTTGAGCAGCTTGATTAATCACTGTATATTTATATTTTGCATTGATTCAATAGACTAATCACTAATATTTAATACTAATAATTTTTAGTTATAGGTACCTACCTATCTACCAGCTATACCTGGGATTCTAAGATATAAGTATCGTCATATTATATAATATACTTGTATTATATTTGTATTATATGCAATACTATATTTGTCACTATAATAATCGAATCAATTATATACAACATTTTACTAGTTTTGATGAAATAAAAAACACCGTATATAAATAATACAATAATAATCATAATATAAACTATGTGGAACGCTTAGATCATATATGATCTAAGGTGGAACGAATCGCAATGATGGGTATTGCTGTATTGAGTATATATACAATATAATATATGGATGACGAAGCAAAAAAACAACGCATTTGGCACGTTGCCACGGGCACATTGTTTTTGAACATAACAATAATTTAACTGCGCTAACCGGGGCGTCGGAATCATATCGTTGGGCTGTATATGTTATATGTGTGCGGCCTGAATTAGGTACACTGCAGCTAAAATTCAGAAACGCCGGCGCCAATTTTGTCGCGTCAAAATTGGTAATGAGTGAAAGAAAAAAACGGAAAATTCGAAATTTGCATTACGAAGAGCCGTTAATTACAATGCCCATAAAATATAAACGAATATAAAAAATATGTACTTACCACGTTGTTATTGTATTTTTATTATTATTACTATTATTATTATTTTTATTACTCAAGGCGCTTTATTATTATAATATTATGTTTACGACAGGTAAATAAATACTCTTCTGGAAACTTGAGTTATTAAAATCCGCATACTTGTATATTATGATTGTTGTGCTGTAGTATGATCGTTTCAGGAAAGACATTTTTTTTTAAATCACCGTGGTACTATATAAGGATAGGGTGAAATCATTTGAATGTAAAATAGTATATTATGCTTTTATGTATATAACGTGCACATATCTTTTCTTGGTACAAAAACATTGTTGGAAAGTTAAATTTACTGAAATAGTTAATAATCTAATTTTTCTCTTTTAATTACTTATTATTATTTATTATTAAATTTTTAATTGTTTGATTTTGGTGTTTTAAGTATTCATATAGTAAGAGGTGTCTGGAAATATAACTTTTTTAATCGAGTTTTTAAACGTTTTTTTCGTTTGTTATACATTTAGTATGCGAAATATGTATACTATTTCCTATTAATTAGAAAATATATAAGTTATATGATGTAATAAAATGTATAATATTTAGGAATTCTTAAGGTCAACTTAAGAAAATTAAAACGTAAACCTATACTTTTTTTTACAATCATAATGTGAATAATTTTTTCTGAGTATTTTTCTACTAAAAATCGAAATTAGAACGAATAATTGATGAGTTATAACTTATAAGTATTTAAAGTTTAAGTGAGTAGAGTGAGTATAGTAGAAGAATAATTTTTGGAGTATCCTCGTACTTCTCCACTCAGCTCACTTAAATTTAAATACTTATAAGTTATAAGTAATAACTTATAAACTACTGGTCCGAATTTCAATTTGTATGTAATAAAATACTTTGGGAAAAATTCTTCATGTTAAAAATGTATAGGTTTCCATTTCAATTTTCTTAAGTTGGCTCTAAAAACTCTTTCTAAAATAATGTAAAAAAAGTATAAAAATTATCAATCATTTAAGATATTTATAAATAAAAAAACTTTTGCATTAAACGTTTTTCTTTATTATGAGTATTTCATATTTATATGATTAAAATAAATGACTGTAACATTTATGTTAAATCACCCTATTTATTCATTTTCATTTATTAAAGATTTAATATATTATTATATTTATTTCATAACTTAATTCTGAGTGCCAAGGTAGTAACTAACTTAAGTAACGGTATTATTAATATTATAGTTTAATATAACATTAAACTAAATAAACACTATGTTTAAATGTTTGATGGTTTTAATGATTCACATTATTGTATCAATTACATATAATTAATATATCTTTCAAGGAATATCAATTGAACACAAATATACCAACAGTAAAATGTATGAATGAATATTGTATACTGGTTTATGACATTTTAAAGAATTTCGAGGGGAATAAGATTGCATGTAAACCAAAATAAGATGGTAAATATATAAATATAACCCCTAACAAGAAAAAAAAAAACAGTACATTTATGGTAAGTTAAACTTGTATATAATTTTATTATCACCATTACCACTATAATACTCTATTAAAATTTTAATAACTTATTTGAACTATTGTTTTAATACGTATATTATATATAATAATATTTTTTAGATTGTTAACATATTTTATTATCACAATGCGTGTATATAAATATCAACAATGTTATAATACGTATTATAGTAATATTAATTCCAAAACCCCAAGATACAGTATACCATTGCGTTATCATAACTTGCGGTTTTCTCATGAAGTATAATGTATGTATGCACAATGGCACTCTAGGAAATACAATACTTGCCTACACATATACTATACATATTTGTGTTTTATAATATATATTATATATATTGGGTATTTAATAATTTCCATATAAGTGTGTGTCGAAAACCTGTGGTGACATGAGCACTATTTTTGAAGCGATCGCTTTATGTAAAAATGAATATAGCTATTTTAATGATCACATCATTTACAAATAATTCATAATATACTTTTATGCATTTAGTTTGTATGTTAGTTAGCACTTTGTATTAACACGGGAACAATTGGTGCGTGGGTAATACTTATTTTAAATAACTAATCGATTTATAGATAAAAAGCACACTCCACCAATGCCGAAAACCGTGATCGCATGTGATGTCTGTACATTATGCCGCACTAAATCTGAAAGACATTGCATACATAATTTATGCCTCACTCAAAAGTTATTATAAAATAATGTATATTATCGTTAGATACGGTGGACAAATCCCTAGAGGGGTGAATGGGGAAACGGCGCGGCGCTAGCGAGTCTAACGCGCCGTGTCCGGTGGCAGACGCGTATACACAATGACGATGATTTGCACGTCAAAGGTCCGGCAACCTTCTCCGCCAGCCTTCACATACCCACTACGTGGTCGAGGTGGCGCATAAATTTGCAAAGGCATCGCGCGCTCGTTCAATTACAGGTCTTTTGAACTGAGTCCATCCGATATAATATATTATAGAGTTACATTATAATCATTCTCTTGCAGCCGGACGCATTCAGGTCAAGACTTTTCGTCGTCGACGATTACTTAGAACACGCAAAACAGTGGTTATAATCGTAATTTATCCAACTAAAATACAAATCAACAAATCATACATTTCTATGTCCTATTAAAGGTTAATAGTCAAATAATTGTACGAACGTCTCTACTTAAAAATATATATATATATATTTATTCCGGCCAGACAAATTCATATTACAGCGCTTATATGAAAATTATAGCAAAATATCATTAATATTAATGTTACCATTATCAATAATATTTTAAATCTCAATACTAAATTAGTATCAAACAATCTCGATAGTTCGTGATAAAATGTATATCGTTTAAAAGGCGTATCTCTTACCAAATAGCACATAACCATATAATATATAAGTATGTAATAATATATGTACCTATGGTTATAATTAATTTTGAAGATTTGTATGAGAAGTTAATAGTTATACGAGTGAAATCCTGAAAATCGTGATGGATGTTAAGTGTTTTCTTTAACTGCATAAGACTTACAATAAAACAATAAATTATCAACCCATATCGATATTTATCGACTGAAAAGTACCTACTTACACTTATAAGTGAACAAAATATTACAACTGCGTAAAATATAATTAATTAAAAAAAACACATATTTTTTTAATTAAAACATTAAAATGTCTTATAAATTCCTAATCTACAGTTACAAATTGAATAAAATTGAACAAACATTTTTTACAAGTTACAACCATGTAAAACACAAAATTATATTATAGTGAGGTGTAAGTATTAAATGTATTATAACAACTCGTCTAGCAAAATTACAATACAATCATATCTGCAGATGTTTAAAACTTTCTCTTCAAACATATATAAAGATTATATATTATATATATAAGTCTCTGTGATAACTTACTGATCATATTACATATATGTTTTTCGTTTAGATTTATCGAACACTTTTTAAGTTAAATTTAACATTTATATTTACCTTTACAAACATACATTACTAATATATTATATATATTTTATAATACCAGAGCATCGAAAAAAAAACCAATTTCTCTGCACTGCCCTGTATACAGATATGTATAATAATAATAACAATAATTAATAACAATACGATATTGGCAACGACGACCAGTAAATGTATCATTTTTTTTTTTTGTCTCGACAACGATCATAGTTATAAGATGGATAAATATGCGCGTCTATGTATGTACATATCTACTGGATTTATGGACATTCTCCGGCTGTGTCGGAACGTCTCTGGGATGTAATACACACAATTTGATCGATTGATTGAATATAAATATTCCGAGCGTATTGCGTGGGAAACAATTATTTTAACTCTTTGATGTAGGTACCCATTAATAAAAATAGAATATAACTGAGTATATAGTTGGCTGCAGTAGGTATATAGTTGGTTTAATTAATTCAGTAGATATAGGTTAGTTTTATGAAGATCATCACGAATTCACGACAAATTATTGACAAAAAAATATGTGATAAAAGTGTCTATAAATAAATGAGGTGATTAATTTAGTTTTTTCCATATAATAAATTATCAAACATAATTATTATAATATTTTTATGTTTAACTACGGTTACACAACACAAACATCTAAATCGTTTAGCACGTCGTACAGTATTTCAATGGACAGTAATCTGGTGCTTTATTTTAGATAGGTATATATTATATGATATACTCGAAATATAAATAAATCAATCATATTACTCTTATGAAAGTCTACAATATATTGTGTATATAAACTATAAAGATATATAGGTATGTATTGTATACCTACTTGTATTATATTATACATAATAATAAATAGTTTTATATGAATTGTTGCAGACAAAAAAACTATGATATTTAATTTTTATTTTGGAAGGCGAAAAGCGTCTATTGTGAAGAATATCGCACAACTATTATGGCATGGTGTTTGTATACATTGTAATCAAACAATAATAATAATATATGCATCGTAATTTACGGTAGCGACACGACAGCGGATAACCACATTTACAACTTTACAAGTCACAAGCGAACGAATCGCGAGCGGTAAATTTTAATATTTGATCATTATTATTCGAACAATGTGTTGTTAAATTTTCGTCTTTAAAGTGGGGAATGGGCATTGTAATAATGATACCAGACATCTCATATTAAATATCTCATCTGATTTAATTTTAAACTTATTATATATATATTATATATCTTCATATTAAAGAAATTTCTTTCACGATACGACAAATTATTGTTATAATAATATCATACAACTATAGTCAGTATACCTAAGACATAGATTTTAATGTTTCCTATGTTTTACGTGGTATCGTTATGTTACAACGATAAGTTTTAATTTATTTTATGTTTGTCGGATATTTCGTAAAACTAAATCTATTGAACATCGTATATCCATTATTCGTCCCCATATCCATTGTATCCAGTGATATATTTTTTAAAATACCCTTTTTTCTTTCAAAACCTTGAATCGTATACTAGTAAATTATGGACAGTTAAAATTCCAATCGCACCAACAAGCACTTATGCCATATTACTAGCGTGTACTATGTACAGGAATTATACAACTCGCAACAACATACAAATCAGGTACAATAATATTATTATCATGGTGTAAGATATAATAAATACATACCCAGCTGTAAGGTGATAATATATAACTACTATCTCAGGTATAGATTATATTTACCATAGAAAAATTAGTAATAATTATTTTTAATTAATTAAGCGATAATGCTAAAATAGCTCTATTTTTATACTGTTTACGCAATTTTATGTACTACCCAAATGTATAAATGAACACAACTACGATTGGTTGGTTGCTTTCACTAAACGGCTAACCAATCATAAAAATATGACATACACATTGCACACATATTAATATATTAAATACGTCTAGAGGACGGTGCAGACAGATACATGAAATTATAGTTATAGAGAGTGACTTATGTTTTCTTTAATTAAAATTAAAATTATAACTTGTACAATGTGGGATTAGTAAGAGTAGGAATATCAACTTTCCCTTTGATTATTCATATTCAGTTACTACTTTGTCTATATTATTATTGTATTTATAAGTCATTAATTCCTTTTCTTTTCTATAAATAGAATTTGGACAACAAGCTATTGTTTTCGTTTTTTATGTTTTTTGTTATAAAACCGAATTTTTCAATGAGGTTAAAAATTTAGGTACTATATGTGGGTTTAAAATAAAAATAATAACTTTCGAGACTAATAAGTAAATAATAATTATTTTTTTAGTATTTTAAACTCCGATTTTGGTTTTTCCTTAAAAAAAAAAAAGACAGTTTACACAAATTAGAGTATAATATGGAGAATAAAATATGCTTGACGGACAGAGATATTATATTTTGGAACTTTTGATAGATACGAATAATCATTTTTCGTCTCCACATTGCCTATCAAATTTTAAATATGTTTGTTATGTCATATAATAAGCATCAGTTTCATTACATTTTACTTTGCATTTTTAGTTAATTTTAGATGTTTTAAATTTTTATTTTACTATAAATATGTATATATTTATTTTAAATTGTATAGATTGTAAGTAATTTTTTTGAATTAAATATTGCAAAGAACATATTTGAAAATACACTTTTTTATTATTAGATTTACCGCATACAGGTGCTTTTTACGCTTACACGAGCGTGTTAAATGTGTTATGTATACTCTTACATACTTAAATTACGATATTTCACGTAGATAATTACGATATTTCACGTAGATAATTACATCCGAACATACAAATATGAAACGTATAGTTACTAGGTATAATTGATAATTTATTAAAAATTTGTAAAATGTTTTAAATGAATAATGAATAATGCAATTTTTAACATATTTTATAATGTCGTATTATTTTAATTGGTTTTAGATGATACTTTTTATAATTTTTCGTACTGATTTGCATACATTTGTTTATTTTAAAGTCAAAACATCCTAAGTCCTTAACACAATAATTAAAATTAATGAATGCATTAATTAATTACTTAATATTTTTAACACATTCCTTCCTTTACAATAGAAACAATACCTCGATAACAATAAACACGAATTTAAAATTTAATTGTATATCTTGTAAGGTTTTAAGTAGGTATTTAAGTTATATTAGGTATATATAAAAAAACTATTTTCTTTTAAAATAATGCATAGATTCTACATTTTAAATTGATTTTGTAGCACGCAGTTTTCAGTAGTGTTTAATACTGGAACTTGACCTATAACCTTAGTATAATACTAAAAAGAAAAATATAAATATACAAATTAATAGATACGAATAATTTATTATTTTAATAATCTTATGTTGCGACAACAGCCGATTATAGTCTGCACCACAGTTAAGAAAATAACCGAGGTCTATATTATATCCTCTCGTCACGACTCAACGCTACAATAATATTTACTACATATTATACATTATACACGTTAATAATAATCTATCACTGTTCATAATATACATGTATGTAATAATATTAAATATAATTTAAATACTAATCGAATCTATCAGCGACCGCTACACATGTGTGTTATAGGATTTTGTTTGCGTAGGTACTCATAACTCTATTATAATGTATATTATAAATTATAATATGTACTTAATTCACATATCAATTTCGGAGGACGATAACACATAGAGTAACGAACGAGTCCTTGTCAGTGTTATATGCTCGTAAAATGGTATACGATTCGCACACATAACATTATTAGGTATTATATAATAACATATACAAGAAGGATTTTTTAATCTTTTTAAAAAATAGTTTATTCTAGGTAAATCATATATCGTTGTACATTTTAGGTTTGTATTTTTTTTAAACCTATTTTAAACGTTTATTAAAAAAAGAACACTTTTCGAAATTATGAACATATTTTTAATGTTAAAATAATCATTCTGCGTAACATAAATTATAACTATAAGCTATATCATATATTATACAAAAGAACTGCAGTTGGTAGCTTTTGCAAGATATATTTGATAATCATTTATCAGGTACAATGCACAGTATTCCGGACGATGACATCAATTATAACCATTGACAATTTATATTTATATGTATACCTAGTAAATGGTAATAATAATTATAATCGATCGGTCGATCGTATACTCGTATTTACACACAAGTGAACGCCGTTGCCGCGGTCACACGCCACGAGTTTCCATTAATTAAAAAAATCGGAAAAAAATATAAATTGTGACCGGTGACAATTGCAGCACATCTCTCGCGGCGTATTTCCGTCCGCGAGACGCGACTTTCCTTTTTAATTATCTTTTACTTACATTTTTTTCTTTCGTCCATATTTATATATATATTATATATATATATACTAATATTGTTTTATCCTTAAACGACAAAGTGTTGACTAGTATTACCAGTATAATAATAGTAATATAATAACTGCAGTCCGGCCGATCCTTTGTTATAAATCAGTCGCGTCCCTCCCGACATTTTTTTCCACTCGAGACCTACTATAGCTACAGCTTGCAATAATATTTAATATCGATACCAACGGAATTCAGAGAGTATACTGTCGATGTTATACGGCGGCGCGTACGACCGACCGTATTGATTTATCTATAGCCGCGTTCGACTATTTTATTTCTAATGACGACAATTAGGGCTGATCCATATAATATATATATATATATATATATATATATATAATATAATAATATATATATGTTTGTATAAGTATGCACTTTTATTATTATGTAATTATCTCATATACAGAGTGTTTCACATGTTAATTTATTGTTTTTATTTTATATTCTATGTAACAGCAAATTAAATATTTTAGATTTATCTAAGTGATGATATAAAGTCAAATAAATACGTAAAAGTGCACAAGTACTGAATATATTACTTAAATTTATAAATCCACCTAAGTAAATTTGTATACGAAAAAAAGTAGTCATGCAACTACCACTTTGTTGCTATTAAGTATTTTCATTGTAATGAGTACATAAAATTGAAATTCAATGATACCTATATCATTGCATACGAAAAACGAATCTGAGTGGAGACTGTCGGCCTAAATCACTGTAAGTATATTTCATCATAATGCGTTTTTTGGTATAGGTACTTATTAAAGTTTTTTGTTTAACTTTTTGTATTACCGTAGGTCAATCAAATTTTCCGAAAATATTGCATTTATTATTTATACTTTTTTAACTTTTCAGTTAAATAAATAATATAAACAATATGAATAGATTCTTAGTGTATATTTATATAATATCATAGTTATATATTATTAATCTACATATTTTGAATATATTATTTCATATAACAATTATGTAAACAAATGAATTTGTATAGTTTTTATTTTCTATATGAATTACTCATAAGAAAAATAGCAATATATTTTTAAACCTCAGTTAAAAGAATTGAAGACTTTACAACATTTTTACTACAAAATACTTAAAACTTTTAAATTTTTATGATTTTAACAAATATTATAAAAATTAAAATTTCAAATAAATCTGAAAAGTATATTACAACTGTATTTTTAACATAAAAGGCATGATACATTTTCAATTTTTTTTTGTTTTTTTTCTATAAATGTCGATAAAAAATTATTTGCTGAATAATATTTATTGAAAATTGAATACAAGAGCCCACATACATTTTTCTTAAATAAACACAATATTTTTTAGATATATTTCAAGTACAAACTTTCATAAAGTTTATCAAAATCACACAAATTTACAAGCTACAAAATATATTATATTAAAAAAAATATAAGAATAACTTACATATAGGACCTTAGATCTCTTAAATTTTCCTCAAGAATTTTGACTCAGTAAACAATTATTTATTGAGATGAATTATAGCAAAAATAAAAATAAATCAAAAATGTCTTTTGTCTATAAATAGCTTAAAAAGAATAAAAATAATTTTAAAATTATATCATTTTTAGGAAACAATTAAAAAAACATTTAGTGAAAGTTTCAAATTTCAACGGTTATCGATTTATTAATTATAATAAAAATAAAGAAATTAATTTTTTTCAAAAACTGGTTTAGCCAAAAAATTTCCTTTTTTCTTACCTAACTTTATTTTTTTGTTTTTCTTGTATATTAAAAATAGTACTTGGATATTTTTATTGTTAACCCTCCTCTTTAATCTCAAGTAACAATTTGATCCAATTTTTTATTAGAAACCACCTTTAAGTTTGAAAATCCAAGCATTTTTATCGTCCCGATAGGTAATTACAAGCAGATAAAATAACACACATCATTGTAAGATCAATAAATTTATTGCTACGTTCAAAATCTAAAGTGTTAATGTTCTTAATAAGGTTTGTAAACTTACATTACCTATGATATTTTTATATTTTTTTAAATATGAAAAATAAAAATATTTTCTTAATGGGGTAATTTTGTATTTTAAAATCCATATACTTACGATGTATTTAAAATATTCTATTGGGAACAGTGAACTCGTATGTCTCCACACAGACGCGGCGATTATAATATTCAACAAATAAATAAAAATATTAATAATATCGTTGACATTTTCGCAGGGGAAACGCGTTATACCCGCTGCAGGAGGTACCTATATTATAATAGATGAGCGCGAAGTTTATCGGTATTACGTCAAAACGAACGTTGATCGTATAAATAGATCGTGAAAATATTATAATATACCTACTTATATTATATTATTTCGCCGCTACTTCAGCAGCGCAGCATCCGCGATGGCGACGGAGAGAGCGAGTGCGCGATGATCGGCACGCGGCCGCGACAATAACATAGCAGCTACGTATATAGCTTATAATAATATTATACCTACGCGACTGACCGCGATATAATAATTACATATATACGTATGTGTATATTTTATACACGTAACAAATAATGATATATAGCTGAGATGGTCGTTGTAGTTCCTCGCCCCGGTCAATTTACTTTCGAAATTCCGACGGTTTTAGCGTTCGTTGTATCGCAGAAACAATAAAGCATAATATTTTATATTCGGTTTGATAAATATATATTATATTATATTATATTGTGTTAAAATATTTTCGCACTCGTTCGCCACACCATCTCCCCTTTCGTATTCGATTCGACTCGACCGCTGATGACGCGACATCGGTTATACGAGTAATGTTATGGCTCGATTGTAACATAATATTATTATTGTGGAGTGGACAACGGTGACGATACTATACTATAATACACGCATACATATTAATATAATAATATAATATTATGAAAGACGACGCGACGATAGGGTTTACGAAAATTGGACGGTTTTCTGTGATTGCGTTTTATATTTAGGTATTGTATTATTATAGAGATACGCCTTGTTTTTTTACTCTAACACTGTTACATATATATACGCGTTGAATAAAATTGTACACAGAGACGTTCGCAAATCGAATCGTTTAATATTATATTATATACTTTATCATACACAATTGGATTTTTTATTTGTCGCTACTACTATATATAATATTGTGTACCTATGTAATTTATTTTTTTATTTTAAAATTTTAATTTATAATATAGTAAAGCCGGGTCAGGGAATCTTCAGAATGATAGAGTCTGAGCAAACTGTCTTTTTTTTTAATTTTTTCCAGTGCATTTCCAGTAGAATGAATTATGGCTAACAAAATGTTTCGCCGATAGCATAAATTAAAAAATTGGATTTTTAAATCTCATTGATTTTAGTATTCCAACTCGCTTAATTTTTTTTTTTTTTTGTACAATATTTTGCAGTCAAAACTGAAAGGCATTAATAATTATATTACTAATTTTAAAATGTATCTTTCATCAATTGTCCCTATAAAATATTTACTTAGCTTTAAAAAGACATGAAAATTAATTTTATTTTCGTTTCGTGTTAATTATTTGACGGTTTAAATCAGACTTGACATTTAAAAATAATATGACACTTTAGAATAAGTAAAAAGATCAGCTGACCGGCGTACGATCATTGTAAAATATCATCTATTTACTTAGAGTGTTTATTTAATACTAAAAAAAATTGAAATAGTGGATTAATTTTTTATCGAACGTTTTACGCGGAAATCGTAATAAACGAGTTCGATCCAAACAGAGAATACATTGTGAGCACTGCACACATACACACACTATATACAATATAAATGCAATGTAAACAGCATAATATAATATTACTACGTAATGAAACGAGTGCAAAAGTCGAAGGACGCGGTTGAAGAAGAGACGTTAACCTCTTACATTATATTATATTAATGTTGGTAATTTGGTATATATATTTATAATACATATATGTGTATAAAAATGTACTATGGGAATTTATTATACGATATAGGTACATTATAGTATGTATGTGTGTGCGCGCATATTTATTATTTTCATTAAAATCGCAATCATTCTGTAAAGGGAAAGGACATACGAAATGTGACGTCACGCGCGTATCGATTCAAGAAGGTATCTGGTAGGTATATATAATAATATAATATATGCACGCAACTGAATTCCAGGCAATAGTTTTGCCGATAGATTTTGACTTTCACAAAAATCAACGACGCGAATAATTACGCAGTGGTGAGTATTATATTGAAAACAAACGGATAGTACTCACAAGACAAAATTCGTGCACCAAAGACAAAAAGTCGCACGTGTGCAGAATAGTACAGTTATTATTGTACTCGTATTAAAGTACTTTAACGTTTGATGTAGTATAAATCCCACATGACATTTTTATAGTTTTTGAAATAATTTAACCACTGACAATACGTGCAGAAGATGACACTACAACATGACAAAGTATTCGGCGAAAAATCTTGGAAACAATAAAAATCTGTCGATGAATCAAACCAAATTTCATTAAAATAAACCTTACCTTATCTATCCAGTTGTGCCCTCTTCATAAAATATTATGTAATTATTATAAAAGTGTTAGTGGCTATTATTCAAACGTCTGACTTAAGTCGTGATCAAATGGTCTTGTAAACTTCGAGTCGAACGACATGATTAATTATAATATTATTGTCATTCTCGTTCTGTATGGTGAATGATTTATCTAAATAACTGAATACGATACGCGTAATGGCTGAGAAAGATTAATTTCCAATAAAATATATATTTTTATTTTTCATTTTTGAAACGAAATTATCATTGATTGCTGACTGGTTATTTCGCGAACGTGGTGTTTAATCGTTAAACGCGTCGTCGACGTCCTTATACATAGTTTGCAAGCAACGATTCAACATTTATCCGACAAAAAGATATTATCGTGTGCGATCGGCATCCAAAGATTGTATATGTATAATGCTAACGTAGTATGTTATAACGGTAGCTTATCGTAACACTGCTTTAATATTACAACGAGAATAATTATAATATGTACGCGAAAGTATATTGCAGTGCTAGTGTTACAGGGAAATGAGGATTTGTTGGCCCTCTTTGACTCTGTAAGTGTGTATATTTATAACAACTTTAATAATCATCAAAACATTAAACATAAATTTAAAAAAAAATTGCAAATAATTACTTCTTATTTACTATTAAAAAATGTGTGTATATATGCCTATATATGCGTAAATTGCGCATGCAAAATATTTTCGACAACTTTTTCGGCACTGATTGAGAACCACTTCTGGTAATTATTAAACAATTTTCGATGTCGTACGAGCTCGATAAGAATATCACGAGTTTCTAGTTTTTGTGATCTCATCACTGATTTGCAAGTCGTTCAATATTAAACACAGCTGAAATCGATAACAGTACGTTAATCGCATCAAGCTTTCAATATTTACCTATAGTTTATATTATATAATGTACTAACATTTAGCCGATTGTACGGACTGGAGTTTTTTTTTAGCACTAGCATTAACATTAGAGACGATTTGTATAATTCGATATTTGTGAGAGCTCTATACGTCTATGGATGCTGGTAATATATTTCCACTTCCTTCGCCAAATAGATCCGTCCTGGTTTTTTTTTTTTTGTTCTATCATAATCGTGTTTATATTAGACAATGATACTATAATACATTAGCCAAATCGTTTATTGGAATGTTAATATTATAAATATAATCATTATTTTGAGTCAAGTCTTTCTCTATAACCGCGGAACATTGTTATCGTCGTGAGCGATGGTGAGTGCGGTGTCGATCATACATGTCGCTGTTCAAAGGTCCGCCGAGTAGGTATTTTGTGTACTTATCTTCAGTATGTATACCAGTGGCGCGCAGAGCGATTACGTGCATAAATATAAAGGAAGCCGCCATCCCCTTGCACGAACGATCGTCTCCTGCTGCTGCGATGGCGGGCGTCGGTTACCTAGCTATACACGCAGATGGACGTCTGCGATATTACCAAAACAGTTAGTCGTGACCGACAAATTAAATGATTACTAAACGCGTTATGCTTACACACATACACATTGACTAACGGAACAACGCTCTCGTCTATACACGATACACATTATATACCTATTATGTACCTACACGTGTACTCGGCCTGTACATGAATGCGTACACTCCGATTGACGGGCGCTACCATTATATACTATCGGAAGTCGGCGGTGGCGTTATAGATACCGAGCAAAGGACCATTATTAAACATATTAAGCGTACCTCCTATTCTTTTATATGCGCGCCAGTGGGCTTACACGACATATACGTATATATACATAGAGAACGAGCGTAGACGAAACGAAGAAGACGACGACGGTGGAGGAATTCGATCATCGATAGGTTTTTCTTACATTTTTAGCGGTACTCGTGTGAGGTCTGCATAGAGGTAACTATAGAACGTAGAAGCCGCGTAGACGGTCAATGGAATTGTACGCGCAGTTATATGATAATAATAAAGCCTATTTTATAATACATATTATATTATCATGTTAGTTCGAACCGTTTGTATATGTGTCCTTTATGGGCAGCCGTGGAGACGCACGCGCTGACGGTACTTATGTATGTACAGGTAAATATGTACGAAGGAAAAAGAGCAATTATTATTATCTGTGGCAGTATTTTTACTTGCCTATTTATACGTATGATATAATGTACCGCTAGTCGTTGTATGTCGAGAGTTAACTGTCATCTTAGACTTTTATGTCAAATTAAATGGCAATTTCGAGTGATCCACGAATTGGTTTTATGTTTGTGAAAAACAAATTATGCAACACAATTAATGAGGAACAAAAATAGTTACTTTGATTACTTATAAAACAGAAGGCAATTATTAATTAAACGTAATAATACGTTATGTAGTATAGATAATAATTATAATATTATTTATTATAATAATTATATCACTCAAAATTATAAATATTAGGTATACTTATTATCATCATCGCCGTCATTGTGCGTGCGTGTATATTATAGGTATATATATTATGTTTATTCCGCGTTACACTGAACATAATGAAATTCAATATCAAAACCACTCGAAATGTAGAAAAACGATATCGCGTTGAATTACCGGTTACGATAATATGGATAACTCGATACGTATGTATAGGTAATATACAGGAAGAAAAAACGAAATATAAAAATTGCATTGTCACAATACCAATTTTATACCTAATAAAACGCCATCAACTTCTATCATGTATACCCGGTTCCACGTCTTCTTGTGTCGTCACCCTATATAGTTTGTATCTACTCAAGCTCACGCGTATGAGATTTGTAGTAAGATCTGCAGTTTTGTTTTGTTTTTTCTTCTAAAAAACACCTCAAAGAAATAATAAAGCATTTACATTTTATTATTATAAAAAAATTATGTTTTGTATAATTTTGTGGATTTTTGAATATGATGTATGTTTTACATCGCATTTAATTCTAAAGCATATTTTTTTCTATTTTCAGTGTACAATAAATGAAAGTGTAGGTAACAATATTTTAGTGTGTTATAATCATGGACTTGATCATAAAACATAATGTTATCGTTCATAGGTTTTGTCCGCGTTCAACACAGATATTCTAGAGTTATTAAAAAAATATACATGCGTACATATCATTTGGTGTGGGAATGTGCATTTTCCGCAATAAGTACGAGCTGTATAGTAGCACTCTAAAACTCATCATATAATACTATAATAGTCATAAAGTCATAACTAACAATATACATTATATTGACAACACTGGCTTCAGAGATTTCAACAAACCAGTCTCCTGCTCCGATCGGCTGTGCAGTATAATAATACCATAATATTACATTATTGACTGTAATAATAATAATAATATATTGTAAATGATTTTATTCCGGAGGACGTTGCAGTTTACATATTATGGTGGTCACGACATGATTTCGAGTAGTGACTATAATTTAAAAAAAAACATTAAAAAAAATTACGAAATCGTCCGGATGGCGGCAGCTGTCTGTCCACCCCCTTTTCGAGCTATCAGTTCTTTGCAGACATCGTTTAGAATAACTCGAGCACACATCACGCATTCCGACGGCGTTATATATATAGTGTCGGAAATATACTATACGTTATAGCCGGGTATCCTGCGCACGCCTACGGGTAGCATAATTTATATTTACTATTTTAACTAGTTGTATAATATATATATGTATATATATTATGCACACACGAAAGCGAACGTATTCGGGTTTTCAATAAATCATTCATAAAAAGCCGGACACGTGTGATCTGTAGGAACAGGTAGGTATATACATTTGCCACACCAGAAACAGTTTTGGGTGTGCAATTCGACCAGACGTGTAAGACCTACCTATACAGCAACACGTGTAAGACGCGTGTGATTGCGGCGATAATGGTAATGATGATTATCTACCGCTCACACGTTTCGCGGGTAAAAAGAAACTGATTCTATTTTAATATTATTTAAATTGTATACGATGTTATCATTGCACACATTCTAAATACACCTATACGTATTATATTATGTTGTGCAGGTGGTGGGACTCTTCAGCTGACTCTTGTCTTCCCGTATGTTATTTACTGTACTATGTTTAGTACAATTAATTTATATATGACGTTCTTCTTCCCTAGCACAATATTATATCCATGTTATCGTAAATATACCACTTTTTAATTTTTTTTAAAGTGACAAAAAATGCTTGTTAATATTGTTAATTATATTATTATAATACATATATTGTAAATAAAACATGTTTTTTTTAATGGATTACTTTATTGTATAATAATAATAATATATTAAATCAATACAATCAACATTTTTCGGAGAATTTTATAATTTGTTTATTTTTAAAAATTAACAACACCCCTTCACTATCACCCATAGGTATCCTAATTTGCACTTATAATACTCACAATTGGTAGTTGGTACCCATCTAAATGTATAGTATAATAATATTAATATTAGTTATATCACATCCAAGTCGCGTCGTCTAAAGAATTATGATTTTCGAATCCTTTGGTTAGCCGCTGATTTTTTTAAATAAACCTGTTAAATAACTGCGTGGAATATACGAAATCGATATAACTCATTTGTGTATTTCCAATACACTGTGCATTAATTGTTGGTGTCACATAATTTCTTTCCTTCATATTTTTGTGTATCGATGTTTCGAAGAAATATTTCAACCATGACAAATTATTTTTTTCAATTCATAAGTTATTATAGCTAAGGACATTATCTATTTAATGTGGATACATATTTTATTATAATTTATAATACGCACAGACATTATAATATTATGTATATAAAATATAATTTTTAGGCAACAAATCATTCGGTTTCAATGTTCTAAGGATCCAATTTCACGTATATATATATATATACACACACACACACACATCATAACGTATACCTACTATTATTATGATATATTATAATATTGGGCCTAGAATCTTTCTTTCTCTCTTTAAGCTAATCGATTTATCGATCAGTCGTCGTAAGATATTACGGTCGTGAATTACACGCCGGAAAAATAAAAGAAAACGAAGTAGAGGCGAAGATAATACGTAGAAGTCTCCGTGGGGGGGAGGAATATGTTTATAATACAGTGTACTCATCCCGCCTGCGCCATCGCTGCAATAATTATTGCTCAACTGACTCGCCGCGATCGAGGATAGCAATAAAACAAATTTCACCGTCCACTTGTAATATACAACGGGCGGCGCGTGCATTATAATATGATTATATTACACAATGCACGAACACACACACACACACACACATGAACATTTATATTGTACCTACACATTGTAGTCGTCGTCGTCGTCTCGCGATCGTAATTTTAACGATTACGACTGCGCGGGAACCTATCCGGACGATATCGGTTTTTAATACGGTCCGCATATATTTACACGCGTACCTATATACCTATATATTATTATTATTATTATTATGACCCTAAGACGCCGTATAACACACGTCTTGTGTACATCATACGGCTATATATTATAATATTATTTATCTATAATACTTATAAGCGTCTATACGTATATAGATTCGTACGGACGAAGCGGCGAATATTCACGCTGTGTACATAATATATTAATATATATATATTAATGTATATAGGTACCTACTACCTATATATGTATATATAAGGCTATACCGTGTTCGCGTGCGTCGAGTAAAAACAAAAAAAAAAAAATGATCGTTTCGTCGGCGACAATGACGACCCAATGCGAGTAAATTTTATTATCTTATCGGCTGGTTTTTCTTTTTGCAAACCTGGTCAGCGAAAATCTCTCCGTCGTCTGCTGCTGCTGCAGTCTAGCTTAGTGAGTCATGACGTTCACGCATCGTTACTGTACATCGATAATCCAAACCCGCGTTAAATCGATAATACCTATATATATATTAGTATAGTACAGCTACTACCTATACACCGAAAACCTATCGCATCTCTCGCAAACCGACGACGCTTTCAAATTTTCAAACGCATGTGCTCAGCTCGATGGATATGCAATATAAAAAAAAAAACCATACAATAGTTATGCGAATAGTGATAAACATCGTCAAAAGTGTCTCAAAGTGCCAGACGACCGATGTATGTCGGCGTATTATCGTATGCTGTATTAATATTTCATTATATTTCGATATATTATTATAACAATATTATTATATCTGCAAGTGAAATAAAATTATACTTTTTTTTATCGTTATTTGAGATTTCTCGACATTCATATTATTATTATTATACTCTGTTGTGTATGATATAATATATATATATATAGTTACTAAGATTTTCGTTAAATAAGCACATAAATGTGTTGGAAACGAGCATGAGGTCGAATATTATACAGTAGATTGCTCGCGGAACGGAAACATAATATTACACGAGTTGTGGACCGTGGTGAATATTATAAATATCTCGGGATAATAAACGGATTCGTGTTTTTTTTTATTTCATATCAAATATCATACGATTCATACGCTTTATAATTTACAATATTATGTAAATCTATAATATATGTATATCGACTGTTGTTATTATTATCGTTATTAATCTATAGGCAGTGACTAGTTCCGGAATAACAGGATATATCCACCTACCTATAGTCGAGTTAATTCTGACAGCACCGCGGACGTTCACTCTTGTAATAGAAACGATTACGTATATTATATAAACGGCTATTGGTCCATAGAATTTCGCTCGAAACGTTGCAGTTGTTGGAACGCGTATGCTACGTTTTGTTTTCTAATTTTTGTTGTTGACGCTAAATTCCAAAAGATGCGCGCCTTAAGAGTTTCATATCGTACTTCTATAGATTAAAATTGTACGCGATGAAAGGCGCTTATGATATGATATTATACATTCTAATTTTTAACACCCTCTATTTCCGCGTCAATAACCAATATTGTGTAATGTTGTTCGATGATGTATGTGTGTGTGTGTATGTTCGATTGCACCATTTTATTTTAAATAACTGGTCAAACTTTTATACAATAAAATAAAATATGCACACAATTTAAAATTATCTTAATTCTTAATATAGATAATTTAACACTAAAATGTAATATATTTTTATATATGAAAGTATTAAAAATACATTGTGTTTATAATTAAAAATAAATAAACTGTTGTTTCTTATTTTATTTAGATATATACGCACTACATAAAAAATAAATTAAAGAATTATACCGAATGCCCACTATAAATATTAAAATAGATATTTAAATATTTTTACATTTGCCTATAGATTTATTTATAAGTCACCATTATTTTAGGATTCTCTATACTAACGTGATAACTTAAGTTTTAAAGTTGATTGTGTTATTTTTCATCATCAATAGGTATGTGTAATGGTTTCAATCAAAATACTATAAGTCTTTAGTTGACCCTACTAAATTGTAGTTGTATTAACTTTTTTTATGTTACACAATATAACACAATAACTTGAATAACTACATGATAAATTATATTAATTGTAACTATACAAATACGTCTGTTATATATATAGTGATGTCATTACATTAGTAAATAACTGTACAATAAATTAATAAACTATATATTTTTTACCGTGACGCCAAAGTGAATCGGACAGTAATATCGAGGTGGACAGACAGTGATTTCGAGGGGAAAATAGATTAATTATCGTATATTTTATCGATTTTTACTTTTTACAAATTATTGTATAATATATTATATGGATTATAAACCGATTAGGTATACATGAAAAAAAAATTATTTTTACACGTTAATGACTACCCGACCGGTTACATATATCATAATATTATGATGATGGTACTATATCACTTATATACGCCCGTCAATCTGTTCTGCGATAATATTAATTTGTAACATTTGAATGTTTTGATGATGCATGGTAACTAAAATGTTGTCTGATGCGCATAACATTATTTTACATATAAACACATACGAATTAATTGCATTTGCTAATTTTATTTGACTGCTTTCAGACTCACAACTTCGTTACAAACGAGAATGTCTCAATAAACGTAGGTACGTGCGGTTTTCGTTACTGTACACGCGTACATACGTCGTGAGCACATACGTTATCTGTAAATACCTTAATCGAACGATTTTTACAAACACAAATAAGTGCCTATCAATAATAGAAACACGTTGAAATTGATCTCATTCAATTTTAATATTAAATCATATTTCTGTTTTAATAATAGATATAATATTGTGTTTTAAAAATGTTAGTAAAATGATTTGCTATTATTATTATTATAACTTGACGGCTACCAATCGTTTTTATAGTATGATGGTTTTTATGTAATCGCAGCAAAAAACCCATGTATAATTATATGTATAAATTATATTATTATTAATAATAATAATTTATTATATTTAACTGTGTGGATAAAAAACGATTCGATTCAAATAGATAATTAGTTAAGAGGAAATTTTGGTTTTTCCCGTTCATTTTACTTTAAGCCAACACACCATACGCATTTTAAATCACCTTTACATCCCTCCCTGCAGGCCATTCAACTCAAAGTATTTATTGCTAAACTACCAATGATCTAAAGTTTTCGGATACATTTTTTAGGTATGACGAAGGTAATATACAGTCTATATATAGTCAGCCATTTATATATATATATAATAATGGGTACGTTGGGTTTAGTGAGTTAAAATATATAAATTTTAATAATTATGTTTCTAATATCGTATCTACGTGCTACAACTAGTGTACCCCACCCAAGTCTGTATCATTCAGGAGGCTGTACCAGCACAACGATCTCGAATCGCTATTAATAGACACGTTTTGAGAATATTGTTATTGATTGCGCGGACCATCCGACGGACCCGTACAAACAATCTGCGTACACTTATTATTACCATTATTATGAGTTATGACTATAATAACATTTAATAACTATATATACTGGTATTATTTATCTATTATCGCGAGTAATCGATATCGACGCGGGGAGGCACGGGTCGAACTTGGCGTTAATGAAAAAAAAACCACTTCGTGAAATAAACACTATTATTATTATTATTATATTACTTACATGTCATAATACCAAATATGTCCTGCAGACGAAAAGCTAGACGACCGTGTACGATACTTAATAGTTACCACGTAAATAACAATATAATATCGTCTTCGGCGGAACTTCTCAAAAACCAAATAGTCGTCTTTGAACCGTCAACGTTAAATAGACCTCAAAGTACATGGGAACCTATTTTAGTACATTCACGATATACCGTGATACGTATTATAATAGATAAACACAACACATTACACAGTACTATAAACATATTATTTTACACCTTCACGCACTTGTGATATATTAAGGGTAGTACGTAGCTAGAGATATTCTCGAACTGGTTCTAAACGGTAAAGGGCTGATCGTCGTGTCTACTCCGAACTGGAAATTTGACCACGACACATCAAACGAACGCTGCATACCATCGATGACGCGAGAGAATACATCACTCTTATTACACCACCTGGAATACACTCATCATATCTGTGCGACTACCGCCCATGTCGACTATGCCTACTGCACCATCTGCATTAACGAATTCATCGCCGTAATGTACCGAGACAAATAGGTGCTATTTGGTACTTACAATAAACTGCATAACCTGCAGATGAACATTAAAGTTAAAACTATTCAATGTCAGCGTAGTCTGTACGTAACGATTTATAAGTTATGAAAATAGACGAACTTTTTGACAACAAACTATACGCGTATATATGCAGTCAAAATAAAAAAGTAGTACCAACATTTTGATGAAACTAACGCATTTATAGGCAATTGATAGTTCAATAAAAATCATGGTTGGGGAAAAGCTACATTTTTTATTTTTATAATTAAACATTATTATTATTGAATTTTATCGATAAGGTCTTTATTGATAACGTCAATCGAATTTCAACTGTAAACTTTATTTTTGCTTTAGATATAAAGATGAAAGATCATATTATTTTAATAGTACCTATTATATCATACAATCTAAGTAAGTAACTAGTACCTAGTAGTATACTATTATCGGTCCCTGTTTAATGTATATTTTTTTTTTTTTTGACTAAATTCCTTTGCAATAGTTGTCCAGGAACGAACTACCGCAGTGCTTCGGCAGACATCTAACTATATCAAGCTTTTGAAAGTGTCTTCACTAAAGAACGCGTGAGCGGGTTTTTGCAACAGGAAAATTATTGCTGCGTGTTTCGTAATAATCCGTAAGTATAATATTTAAACTTTTTATATTCTATGCAATAATATAACATATATTTCGGCGTATTTGGAAAACAGATGAACGACCGCCCACGGATATCGCGGATTTTTAAATCTCTCGACGAACAATGTCGACACGATGGTTGGCGGTGATGGAAGGGTTACACGGAGAACGCGACGAGGATTAAAAAACAATCTCGGGGATTTATCTCGACGGTCGTGACAAATTCGCGCTCTCGGATCAAGAGACAGGCCCAGCGGGAGGGTTTTAAATTTCACGACCGACGATGGGAGTATAGTGTGTGTGTGTGTGTGTCCGCCTGAGATCCGAGTCGAATCTCGCGATTTCGGACGATGAAGAGTTGTATACGTACACTCGGCGTATAATACATATGTTCGCCGGCCGTCACACGGGTGGCGTGCCGGTGGTGCTACGTGTGACGGATACAGCCGCGGTATAGCGTATATAAGGCGCAGTATAATAGTCGCGCGTCCCGACGAGAGTTGCGATATACGCTGCCGGAGGAGACACGGGTAAGACGAGTGTAACAGAGATGGATATACGCGTAGAGAGAAGGAAATGGTATAAATAAGAAAGAAAGATCGAGGTGCAGGAGCTGCGGGAAAATAAATAACAGTTTACAATTATTATTATATATATGTATAGTAATGGGACCGGTTTCCGCGTGGCGGAGAATATAATATAATATACACGCTGTATATAATATTATATTATATTCTTCGTCGCTGCCGCCGTCAAAATAATAAAAATTATACGGTATCAAACGAACGCGGCAACGTTTAAAACGAATAAAAACTGCGATCATTGACTATAAGCGGCGTGCTATATACAATATACATATATAACTATATACCTATAGGTATATATATATATCTACGCGAAGGTCGTAAAAAAGACATTGGATTCAATATTTCCATTAAAAAACAGTTGTGCGCGCGCATGCACAGCACGTAATCTATATGTTTTTCGTCACAGAAGTATTCTGTAACAATAATATTATAATATTATTGTACTCTTGTGTATTATTTATTATGATTGCACGTTCGTCCGCGCGAAAAAGAAGTCGACCTCATCGGCACCGAGTCTCCCGGTTGCTAGGCTTAAGTTTCGTACGTCAAACCAGCACGTCAGTATCATTTCGGAAATCCGTGGGAAACGCAGTTTGCGCGCGCCCGCGGTTCTCGGAGATTTTGGTTTTTTTTTCTATACTTTTCACTTATCGCCGTACGAATAAAACGCATATTATTATGCTCACTACTGGCGTGTACCCGCACCGGGCGACTACTACTCAAACTCTCAAAGTTAAAACTGGTTTATATTATAATACGAACGACCGAATACGGTAGAACGGGAAAAAATTCTATACGGGTATATCTTTATTTATTTATTTATTTATTTATTTTCAAATCAAGACATTAAAACCGCGGTCGATGTTTTACATGCACGTCACACGCGTCTATATAATACCACCTAAAAAATATAAACATTGTGTGTGCACTGTGCAGAGTGATTGAAATCTCTTGCACAAACAGTCCGCGACGATGAGAAATTTCGAGCGATATACGCGGGTATGATGGCGAGATATAAGTATGTACTTCTCTCCGCCATTATTTGAACGATGATGTTTACGCATCCATACAATTCATACTGTTTGCGGTACATATTTTGCGGTCGCTACCAAAATGGGTTTTTATCTTTCTTCGTATGAAGAATAGTCCGATATTATAATATACAGATGTTTTGACTATAATCATAGCTGAAAATCTGCACGTGGTAGTGTGACACAGACAAAAATATTATATGAGTATTATTTTTAATTTGGCAAATTTTGTGAGAAATTAATTATTTTTTCTTGCGATTATACCAACAACGATCCATAATTACAACTCTTATAGGGAATAGTTTAGTACTCAAATTGGATAAAACGCGTAACTCTCGAAAAATGCCTATCATTGGAAGACGCTTTAATTAACTTTAGACAAAAATAAACCGTTTCTCATCTACAGCAGTATATGCATACCACTTGTGGTGTGTGTCACAAAACTACAGAATGGTGTTGGTTTTTTCAGAAAATTATATTTTTACCAAATCGTCATGATTAATCTCATTCCTGCTAAAACATATCGTGTGAGAACAACATCAATTTGAATATGATTCATCTCATTTCCGCCGATGTACCAACTTGTAACACTGCACAAGCAAAAAGGAAGACGTACGGACCGGGTAAATAATCAAAATTTACATAGAACGTCGTCGACGACGACACGTAAACACGATTAAAATCAAAATATTACTTAAAACAATTCCGAAAGTTTGTCCAAAGAACGTGGTGCATACAATTTTTGAATTCTGTTTCTTTTGAAGGTTTACGAAAATTAAAAAATAAATAGAAAATACATCTTTTTTGATGTGGTAAGCGGGCCAGCGGGTACACGACAAAACTTTGATTAAGCAATTTGTTGCGATAGGATTTCAGTACAGTTTTCCTCGCGGGCTTTTTGGTACGCTGCTGGTATATATGTATATATATACGCGTGTACTCATTTCATCTTTTAAATAATAATTTATTCGACCCGCAGCAGACGGCTACCACGAGCAGTATATATAATTAATCGCTTAAAAATCCGTACTCACGGATACACGCGGAACATCGAAAATAATTACATTTAAATATAAAATTTAAAACTGCGACGTCGTAAAGTGTACGATCGTTTATAGTATCGTGTGCATCTTAATAAGAGGGGTAATTTTTCTCTTTCTACCGCTAATAATTCATATATTATACACAGTCCGCGGAGTAAATGAAATCTCGCTGGCAATAACGCTTTGCGTAAGTCTATGGAGAGAAATAAAGTTTTCTACCCCCGAATCCCGTTGGGGTCTTGCAGCAGACCGTCATAATATTTGCTCGAGTGTCATTGCGCATCGTTACGTTTTATGCATTCATAATATTATACAATACACAAGACGTCGTACTACTGGACGTAAATAACTATAAACACCGCGCGCTTACAATAATATCTACATCCTGCTGTACGTTCTTATATATCATATATACCTATATATATATATTAAAGTCAAAAAATACAAATAAACTGTATACTGACGCTCGACGCCCGAGAAATCGTGGCTGTATATAATATAAGTAGTATATAATACAGCAGCAGTAGTAGTAGTAATAATAATAATAATAATAACAACGCGTACATCGTATGTGAGTAAACATCGAACCGCCGTTCGAAATAATATTATTATGTACTTTATACAAGTATATAAGCTGTGTTTTATGTATATAGGTATTTATATATATATATATATATACACACAATCCGATAATAATCTCGCGTTGTGCGTTCGTCCATCGCGCACTTTCTCGAGTTTATTATTATTATAGTCACTATTTGTATAATAATAATAATATGTAAGTACGTTAGTACGTACGTATAGGAGCCAGGAGGTACCTGCTGCAGTATATTTCAATAAACATAAGCCGTCGAGTGTCGGTGGTTTGTCCTCGGAAGAGGGTTTCTTTGCAGACGACGATCGTATAATAATAATTCGCCGTATTATGGCGTATTATCGTTTGCTGCAAAAGTATGGGTATCCACTATCCGTAAATAGCTCCGTTATTATTATTGTACACCTATGTACCTATAATATACCTATATAATATTTCGTTTTGCTCGTCAATTTTTATGACATAATATTTATATTTTATCACGTTAAAAATATTGTTGTTTTTACGATCGTTTATGCATACAAGCCGAACCGAACGCACGCAAATATAATATACCCCTCTTTATATTATATTTACGTACATATTATTCACGTTACCTGAATACTGTTAGGTTAGGTTACGTATATCTATACGAATACGACTATACATACATGAGTACTATATGGCGCGCGTATATGTGTGTGTATGCACGTGCATATTGCATAACATGTATTATTCTCGTCATATTATTATTATTATGCATCATAATTTATTTTTTTTTTTTTATTTAAAAAAAAATAATAATATCAAAGTTTTTGTTCGCATTAAACAGCTGCACTGCTGAAGGGCCTAGAGAAAAGCTTGTTAATTGTGCAGAACGTCTTTGATATATTATAGGCAGTCGTAAGTATATATACACATAAATATATATTTATATATAAATACACGTAACATATAGTTACAATGTTATAATATTATGGAATTTTATTCTAACGTTGTTTTATGGTTATATTATAATGTATACTGCACTTCACAGTCCACATTAAAATTATTATTACGTTCGTATTAACGTTTTTATTGTGCGTGCCATTATTTTTCTCTCTATATGTTCACTAGACGCAAAGTTATTTATTTTTAAATAAAAATGTGTAAGTGATATTTCAGTTTTTCTCGGAATTTTTTTTTTCATACCTTTTACAGTTATTCATAATATCTATGTGAAACCTAGTATAAAATATAGCTATTATTTATTTTGTATTCATTTAAAAATATTTTGCTTATTTTTTTAAATATTTATATGCTTTCTTTTGTGCCTTTTATTTTACGTTGTTCAAGTCAATATAAGAATATTGGCAATATTGCAATCTGTGTTAAATAGGTCGTATGCACCAATCATGCATGGCGTAAGTATAAACTAATCAATAAGACGACAAAACTAAGGCTGTTAGAACTAATAAAACATTTACTTCTCTGCAAATAAAAATAAATAAATAAATAAACGTAAATAGTGAAAATGAAATTACTCTGGGATATAAAATAGAAATATTAAATAAATAGAAAAAAATGTACTTCGAGTGGACAATATTATGAGTGCCGGCTCGTATAATATAATATATTAGATAATATGGTGTTGTAAAACTTTTCAACGGCTGTCCTAATGCGCATAATATATTATATATATTCGATTATATGGCCGATAATACTTTTTTACGAGCAATGAAAATTAAACGTTTTGTATATAAAACGAGAGTACAGTAGCGGCGGCGATAAGATATCACTATCATTATTATTATTATTATTATTATTATTATTATTTATTTATTTATTTTTTTTTTTACATTTATGACAGAATTATAATATGTGATGTACACATGTCTGTATAATGTACAAGTCTAAAAAAATAACACGTCAACTGCTGCAGTTTATTCAGGTATGTAGGTATATTATAGTTATTACACGGCAGACAAAAGGTGCATAAGTTCGAGTATTCAATAAGCAAAATTCACCAATAGGATTATGTTAAAATTTAAATTTCCTAAATAAACCACATTAAATTTTTTTTATAATTATGAATTATTATATTAAAATGTATAGCGGTATCATCAGATTGATAACTTATAAATTATAATATTATATAAAATGTAGTACACATATTTTTTAAATTATTGAATAATTATATATTATAATAATAATGCACGAAGTGTAGAAACTTACATACCTTCCTCTTTTTTTTTATCATGTAATATTATTATGTACTTTTTTTCATTATAGGAACTTTACATTCACTCTCCTACGACTAATAAAATTAAAAAACTTAAAAAATATGTCGATTACAAATTATTAATAAACGGACTGCATGCATTCCTCGCGTGATAAACCTACACATACGCTAAAAATTATGAATAACCATGCAAGGTGCAGTAAAATAATATGTATAATACGTCATAATAATATAAGTACATGTGTTTGACAACTGCAGCTGTGCCTAATATAAATTGTTAAGTCACGCGGCCTGTCAGCCATTCTATTGCAATTAACAACATCCTACGATGATGATTTGGCCAAGCTAACCTGCAGAGTAAATAATAAATTAAATCATTTTTAGCATACGCTCAGCATGAACCGGAACTTAATGAATTATTTTGAAACATCGTAAGAAAAATGTACTTCAGAATATATACACTAATATAGTATTTAAATTCGTTTTTTTTCTGGATAATATTAAAAAAAAAAATAACCTCATTTTATGTGCGACTTTACTTTATTATTTTTATTAGGTATTACAGTAGAACGTCGATAAATTGAGACCAGGAGAAGTTCGGATAATCAAACAATGATTAAAAACATACAGTGAACATGAATTAAAATATTTTTAAACTAATGTACTACTTACTGTATGTAAAATATGTAAGTATAATTAAAATAAATATATGTATAATATATGTATTGTTAAAAGTATGTAATATAATAATCATTTAAAATTTAAAATTATTAGTTAAAAACAACTTTATTGATACTTACGCGTAGCTAAACGTTTAACATAGAAAAACGTCTTTTATAATTCCACCTGGCGGGAAGGATCCATTATAATGATATCGAACAGTGTCTGCATCACACTCGCCGCAATAATATTATTATGTTGATAAGAAAAGCGAATTATTGTTTTTATGTCAAAACAATTTCCTTTGATATCTAAAAATCTGCACGTAGCGAGATCTTATGAACGTACACGTTTAAAAGTCCAGTGTAATATGTTTACAATATTTTTATTGATCAAATAACATTATTTTGAAATGAATTTGTTTTTTTTTTAAGTTTTCGTGGATACATGTGTTAGTTTTAATTATGACAACATTAATTACAAAAATGGAAATGATCATGATTTTATTCATTATTAGATAATTTATTCAACGTCACTACATATTAATCTCACATTATGTTGTAATAATCTATTATTGCACTCGACCAAATAATATAATTATTAGTTATATACCTAAAGAAAATTATTTCATCAATTAAATATACACAATATGCCATCAACAATTATTTAAGACAAAATAATTTATTATTATTGGGTATATAATTATGATATCGAGGAGAAAGCCTTTTTTATTTTTTAATCAATTATAATGTTACGTATTTTTTCTATTCGTCTTTTACGAAACGAATAAATTGCATAATAATATTCGAGGTATAAATTACAATATTGAAACCATTATTATGTTTAATTGATACATTTCTACATATTATAATGGTTGGTGTTTCAAATATGAGGTGACTATTGTAATATAAAGTTGTGTTGTAACACATTTCTAATAATTTCTATATAATTATTATTATAATGTTAAATTTGTATTTTGACATTAAAATTGGTACCCATAGATATCAATATTTAACCACCGCGTGTCGGTTTGATTAGTTGATTTTTTTAAGTGTCGTAAGAAAAACTTATTAGGAACCTTGTACTAAGTGCTCCATCTTTTTTACTAAAAAAATTCAAAAATTTAAGTTCATAAATATGTAACTTCAGTAAAATACTAAAATATTAAAAAAAATGTTTATGACATACATCTAGAATTTCATATGACGAGAAAACAAATTCGTTTTGTTAAAAAAAAACTGGTTTTAGCTGGTTAAATCGTTGTTGTAACTTTTTTTTTAGTACCTACACAATTATACATAAAAGTTTTAAAGTAACTATGGTTAAAAACAGTTATTTAATAATAATATTGGATTTTAGTATTCAATTTTCTATTCAAAACCGCCCTCAAAGTTTAAATTTGAAGCTTTTTTTGACAACAAATCCTTGTAAAACTAATTATACATATTATTCGCTCCACTCGGAATCTAAATAAAAAAAAAATCATAAAAAAATACATAGTTTTAAAACTGATCTCCTTCATCGCTCTGTTCTGAATCTTAAACAATTTAAATTTGTCATTAGATTTAAAATGTCGGGTATTATATGCCGTGCAGAGTAACATATATCATTATGTTTTTTTGTTGATTATTTAAGTAAATTATGTGTTTGTTGGTTATTTAACCTTTTAAACGTCATAGACCTATCTATATTATTATTTAGCTAAAAGTAACTCCGTCACGTATAATATAGCACCCTTATAACGTTTGAACAACAGTATTATAATGATTGTATAGTGAACTTTTACATTAAAAGTATATGACTATTCGAACACTGTTCAAAGGTGTTTTGTCAACTTACTACCTACGTGTTTATCGTGCAGTGCGCCGCGAAATCGTCGTAACACAATCGGCGAGACGGCGTTGATCCGATAATTAATGACGACAAGGGGTTAAAGTATAATATTGTGCGCGTAATTATGTATAATAACATGTACGGAAAATACGTCGTCGTTGACTCTCGTTCCGCCCTCTCGACACCAAACAATGGGCCGGAAACTCGGTTTCTATAATATTGTAAACGATTGCAGTCGATAATTGAATTCGCGTTTCTACCCCTTTCGATGCCGTGTGGCGTATGCACGCGCGTCCTACCATATCGTGTGTGGCGGCAGCCTTCATGTGTTTTGTTTTAGAAAAACTCACACGCACAACGGATCTTTAAAGTACGTAATATATATATATAACATGTATGTATATATATATATATATACCTAAAGATATTGTATGCCGACGGCCTGTGTAATAATACGAGGACGCACAGCAGCGATTTAATCCTTTCCGTTTTTCCTTTGTACGTTATATAAGCACTATAGCTTTGTGGTGTATATAATACTTGTGTGCGAATACACACACATCGATTCGTGAACCACGCTTTATATTATTTACGGTCTGTATATTATTTTATATGATGTAAAAGTCAAGGATTGGAACCGAACCGATTTTAATTTTTAACTCCATTAAGAAAAAAAAAACACATTTTTTTGCCACTCTTTCTTTAGTCTCTCTCTGTTTTGTTGTTATGCATTTTATATTCTATGACAATATTCACGCAATTACAATCTAAATGACTTACAACCGAATACCGAAAAAATATGCACATATTCTCTACTGAATAGTGTATATACATTATAGATAAATGCGAGAAGTAGATATAGTACGTATATATTTAGCAGTTATAGTAATATATTATAATTTATAATAAATCATGTTAATTATTCTCTTTATTTATCTAAATATTTATGTTTATTTACTATATGTGTGTAATCCATGAATAAACTATAATTATTATTATAGAGAACGTATAGTGTTTAGGGTATACTTCGTTTTATTTTCATTCCATGCACATTATTTATATATATTGTATTTTTAAGTCTTAAAACAAATGAAAACAAATCGGTAATTTTTAAAAATGATAGCCTATAGCAAAATTATTTAATTTAATGTAGGTACAATATTTTTTATATATTATCTGATTTCGCTGAAATGCTAAAAAGCAAACTACCAGAGACACAATATTCGACGGATATAAAAAGGTTAACGACGTCACATATCATAATACAGTGCGACATATTGCTATTCGTCATATTAATATAATAACACGACGACGTTATCGCGTATAATAATGATTTTAGAAAACGACGAGCGCGTGTGTCGCGGTTTAACAGCGTTCGAGAGACGATTGCCCGCCGATATAATAATAACGCTAACGCCCACGTAATTCGACAAACGACGAAAAGATAGAAGTAATAATAATAATAATAATAATAGTAATAATTGGAAAAAAAAAAGAAACGAAATAAAGCAAACCGCGTTGTTTGAACAACTGTGCGAGCAACTCACAGCGGTGGCGAAGACAACGACGGGGCAAACACCGACGGGCGATAAAACGCGGTTATTGATATTTGCACAATATTATAATAATAATAAAATATGTAATAATAGGTAACAGTAGTGGTATGTATTATAATGTTATCATTGCGCGTACCTGCAGTGAGCGCGTCAAGTCTCCGGCGGCCACCCCTCTCTGTGTGGGCGTGACAGCGTATTTCGTCGTCATTATTACAGTTTTTCCCCCCTGACATTCCGCCCCTCTGTCGCACTGTACAAATATCCGCCTCACCGACAACCCATGTATGTATATACATATGTGTGTGGACATACGCGTCTCACAATTAAAAACGAAAGCTTCCGAAATCTATTGAACGAAAAATAAACGCAAAACGTCGCGTTGTTGTTGTTGTCAGTCACGCGTTGTCGGGAACGGAAAAATAATAATAAAAAGAATCCTTTTCGAGGGCGGCGACCGACAACTTCACGCGCGTATATAATATGTGTGTTGTATGTGTAAGTCATGACGTGTGACTCGCATTTCGATTTTTTTATTATTATTCACCGGAACAGTCGTAGGCAGGTAGGTAGATGCTCTTAAAAAAAAAAACACCACATAAAGGTTGTGCAAACAACGATTATTATTTACACGTTTAGACACGTTTTGTGTGTGGCGTTCACACGACGAGTGCTTGTTTTCAATAATAATAATATAGTGTCAATACACGACGGGTGCGCTTATATTATTGTATTATAATATACAGCAAGTGTGTGCACGACAACTATTTATTATAATTTAGGACCGCTCCGAATTCCACGCCGAAAAACGGGACGACGTCAATTTCTCACAAAATTATATTATTATAATATTATTATTATTTAGGTCGAATACTGTGCAAGTACATGATGTGCACTTCCAGTTCCGGCAACCAAGACCATTGTAATGACAATTTTTCTACTCATCTATAGTATTCTCAAGTAATCTCGCCGGTGTTCTTGTTGATTTGTGTACGCAGGTATAATCATCAAAATAACTGCATAAACCTTCAAATTAAATATTAATGATTCTTTTAACAAATGTAAATTTAATATGAAATTTTAATAAAAAATTAAAACTTAATTAGTTTATAATATAATAATTCAAAAAACATAAATATATACATTTACATAAAAATATTGATAATATATTATGTGTTATGTGAGTGATGTGTCTGTGTGTGATTCGGTCAGTCGACTACAAAACATATGGGTCATAATGGATAATAATATGCATAACGTGTCGGGACCCAACATTTATTATAATATGAACCATATAACTATAAATATTAGCGATATTACGAATTGAAAATATGCATTATACTGAGCCAAATTATTAACAGTTTGGTCTAAAAAGCAATGTTCGTAACGTCATTAATAAATATATACATATTTAATATATACTATCTGTAAAACATGCAATCAAATATTGTATTGAACTATGAAAATCTGTGTGAACAGAGACTCGTTATAAGAATATTTTAATTTTTAACGTGTGTCCTTCGAAATGTCGTTATGTTAAATTGTATGGGTTAATACAAATAAATACGTTTTTTTACATTTTCATAAAAAAAAATTAAATTAGCTAAAATGAGGTATCAACAATTTTTGCTCAAATATCGCAGTATATCGCAATATTTTATTTCAGACTACCCTTCAACTATGATCGAGATGCCCAAACACATATTGAGTGTGTGCACTCGTGCGTATATTTCAATTAATTCGAGAAATGCCCTATACTGGCTATACTTTCATAATCTGTTTGTGATCTTTGTAGTATGAGCTTCTAACATTATTACGACTACGATATCTGACAAAAAAATAAAGATATGACGGTATAAATTTTAAATTATGGTAACTATAAATAATTGAGTAGATAATTTTTAGTTTTATTGAAAGTTTTTTATTCAACAGGTAAAATGTATAAATATAAATATAGTTTGATTCAAGAATATAAATGCAAAATAAAAAATGTCTTAAACAGTCATAAAGGTTAAAACGCGATGATTGCTATAATTTATTATAGTTGTCGCAAACATATAAGATATAGTTGTTTTCGATTCCTCATTGAACCGAGACAAAAATTACTTTTGGAGGCAATATTTACATAGTGATTTTTATTTTTTCATGTCATCATCCATCATTGATTTTTTTTTAACAAAATTACAACCGATTTATTACCTTTAGACCATAACTTTTAAACATTATAATACCATCATGTTATATGTATTCACGAAGTCAATCGTTTAACGTGATGGTAGCTATAGCGTACATCGATTCGTTACGATTCGTTTGCGTGAGATAATTGGAAACATTCTTAAAGTAACTTGCTTTAAATTTGCCAGATTTTTAAAACAAATTTAAGCACTTAGCGAGTACGCTTAACATCATCTATAACAACCCACAGCTCTAACAACTATAATGTATATTATGATCGTGCGGACATATCGATTTCTATTATTATCATTATTATTGTTGTTCCTAGTCGAAGTTCCGTTAGGCGAACCGTCATGAAAAATCCATTCGCAAAATCTCGCAATCCCCCTGTTCCTCTCGTACGTATAAAGTCGAGCCTTTACATTAATATTTTTCTTTTCGTGTATGTACAGTGTATAGTGTATACACACACACACACACACACACACACACACACACACACACACACACACACACTGTGCGCAGCTGTGCACAAACATATATACGGATAACGTACTGTGTATACTGTATATATACATATAATATGTATAATATGTTACGCGTAAGTACCGGAAATTTTCGCGCCGGCACAATCGAAACGAGCTCGGCGCATATTATTTATCAATGTCGTCATTATATTAAAGGCGATATACGGCGGCGCAACAATGGGCCGCGGGCGCGCACAATCAGACGTCGCCGCGTCGCAACCGTACACAAGTTCTCGACGACGGCGTCGGCGGCGTGAAAGCTTTGAAAGGTCTCCTCCGCCGCCGCGCGCAGCCAATCGCCACCGCCGCCGTTCGGACACAATGGATCCTCCCCTCCGCCTGCACCGCCGCCGGGACCGCGATGCACTGCTATAGTAGCGCGGCGCCGTGTAGGACGCGAGCGGATGACGATCGACGGCGAGAGATGGTTGTTGCGCCGTTGTCGTATACGACGACGTACGGTCGCTCTCGCGCGCACACATTTTATGGTATACATATATAATAATAATATGTTATTGTACGCACACCGCTCGCGCAGCCCAAGTACGCGTGTGCAGCGTATACACGGTTTGACAGACGAACGTGTACATAAGAAATAATAATATATACGTACACATATTACGAGTACAAAAACCGTATTCGCGCCGCACAAAGGGCGTCCCGCGGACTTGACAAAAGGATATAATATATTATATTGTATATTGTACACACATATTATTATACGCGTACACGAGTTAATGGTGCCGCGAGTGTGTGCACGGCGACGACTTGAGCGTACTATATATTTTATATGCGCATAAATGTGTGTGTATAATATACATGTATATATTATATGTGTTTATCGATGACGGTGACAATTCGGATTAATGAAGTCAAGTCGCGCGGGGACCTCAGCACCGTTGCGATTATCAAAGTATATCGATCGCGCCTTTGGCCTGCACCGGGGCGGAGACGGTTCCTCTCTCGGTTTCGAGTCGCCGGAACGCCGCCGCCGTTATACTTATAGATTACGCGTGGGTGGGGGAGGGGAGGGTTTACCGCGCGTAATTATAACGTTCGACGATCCGTCCACTGTCCACCGTCCGCACGGTGTAGACTGCGTGTAGACGGCATACCGTCAATAATAAAATATTATGCGAGTCTGCGATATTATATGATAATTTACACCTACCGCTAGCTATTTACTTTAAATAAAAATAATCGAACTACTTTAATTATAATCGTAAAATCGTAAAATCGTGAGATACGTTCGCACCCTCTCGTCATCCTTACTAATGTGTTATGCGTTTTCGTTTTACATAAACATATCGAGTACGCATAAACTACAATAACGATTAATGTCTATATATTATAATATAATATATTAATACGATAGCCGCTAGCCATATTTAGGTTTGCAGCGGTTACGAATTGTTACATGACACACATATACAGTTTGGCACGAGTATTTTATAATATGTAAACCGTAATATACGATAGATACGCAATCCAGCTGAGTTCGAAAAAAACGATCACGAGTTCCACGCATGAAAACATGAGAATTATATTTTCAAAAACGATGTCACGTCCGAATATCCGATATTTACTGCAGCTCCCGTGTGTGACGGAAAGCTTTTCGTGCATTATTTTTTTAACGTCGTTTCGACACGTCTTCAACATTTCGGTAAAATATTCCAAACTACTCTACATGCATAATACATGGAGACTTTTGACTTGTGTAGCTGACGGCGGGACGCCAAGTGTAAACTTTTAAGAAGTAATAATAATACACCTACACGAACATCTGCCACACCGTCGGGAGACAGTTGAATTAAACACCACTCGTTAAATGGGTACGCAAGTCGATATATAATATACCTCTTGCAGTACTTAACTGATCCGACCAGCTCTCTGTGCAGCCGTCTATACGTATGTACGTTGAATTGTTGATTATACGTAACAATTTTCCGATTTAAAAAACAAAGACAAACACTCGCGACTGCAGCAATAATATATACAATGTAAAGTACGCGATAGCCAAACCGCTCCGTTTCGCGACGTACACAACACATTGCACGATATAGCTGGTATCGTGAACGTATACATTGTAAAACTATGGTTACACATACACACACGCGCGCGCGCGCACAGGTATTATATACCGCTAAGTATCGCCACCCTTCCTCCATCCGTCTTTCATCGGTCGTGTACCCTCCCCGTCATGCAATCGGCACCTCCCGGCCCGTTATCGCGCGGTTGACCGGGTACATCGTACTCACGCATTGTTACGTACATGTGCATTGTACGCGCGAGATACCTGTATACCGCGACCGCGGTCACACGTCATCTGCACCGCCCCGAACGAGTCGCGCGATTGTGTAATATGCCCGCGGCGGCGGTGACAGACGGACACCGCGGCATAATAATGTACACCGCATGACGCGTGATGCTGTATATACATAATGATATAATAGTCGACTCCTCTGACCGGGTGTCGTTTTCGCATATTATTATACGATTTTTAGATAAATCGTCGCGCGATCCGAAGTCACTAACGAGGCACCGCCGCGGTGCACGTGACACGAGATGGCGCGCGCCAATTCGTTTGAGGTATCTACGCGCGACTTCGACACGCCGTCTCACATCGTATTATATACATCACACCGCGACGTGGTCTGCTGCGATGTCCGTTTCTATCGGGCCCGACACATCGGATGGCTGCACAACAATAATAATGCATACATTATATTATATTGTACAAGGCCGGTCGTACAAGAATGCACATTATCGTGTATATATATGTGCTTATATTATATGTATTATAGTGTGTATGAATAATAATGATAATAAAAATAATACGGCGGCCACCGATTTTGACGATTTCGCCTCGGGTATCGATACGCGGCAGACGTACAGGTTTTTTTTACCGGAAAAGCGCTGGCCGTCGTCGCCGGTGCAACCGCGGTCCGCGGGACGAGCTATGCGTGGCGGCGATGTACCTGACGATCGCGTTATTCGAAATCAAAACCGCTGCAGCGATATCGTCGACGCGAAATTATTATTATAATACTATGGTCTCGCAGTCGGACGACCCGCGGGGAGTCGCATTTATATTTGCCCGCCTATTACACGACCCGAGTTCCGGTTGATATCAGTCGGTCTTCTCGTCGCACCGTCGTAGAGTATATATATATATATATAATATTATTATTGTATATCTAGAGCACGTACCTACAGCTGGCAATGTAATTATTTATAAACGCAGCGTAAATGATATATATATATATATATATTATATTTATATTGTATATATGTATATTATAATATGGTACCGGTTTCTCTCGCAGATGGGTCCGCCGATAAATCTCGATTTCGCGAACAAACGATAAATGTCTTGGCGGCCGATCCAGTATCTTCGCGGTGTTCCGCATATTCTGCGTGGCTGGGTGACCGGACGATGCCTATATATTATACCTACGCCACGTTATACGTCTACAATAAAATATAAATAATTGCGATCACAATAATAAATAGATCATACGATTGATCTGTGTGTGATATGTTTGTAAATGTATAACCCGAAACACGAAACTATTCAGTCACTATATCTTTTGGAGTACAATCTAGTTGCTTTGTTATTTCGGTATTAGCAACACTTTAATTTTATTTTAAATTGCACCAGTTACTTTTTGCTTACACTCGTACTTTCTAACCGATTAAATATTTCTATGTTCTCATATTATATACTGAAATTAATATAGTCATTCGTTAAAAATTTAAAAAAAAATTACCAACACGTCCTGACAAAATACAGAAATCATATTACTTTTCTAACCTTTGTCAATATAATAATATATCATTTTTAGTTCCCAAACTAAAAAAAAAGCTACAATCCGATTACCTGCTCTGTTCCCTACGTATTATTTTAGTGATTTTATTGTTTTTTTTTTTAGCAGATGACTGTAAGTGGTACAGCGGTAACGCATTACATTAAAAGTATTGTTAACTATACTTAGGTGTAGTTAGGTTTTTAACACATTTAAAAATTATCCACACAGGTTACAGCTCACGATATTGCCACTGACTGCGCAAGCGACTATTTATACTATAAATATTATATTTAATGTATTTTTTGGTCATCTTCCTTTATCTAGATTCTAGGTCCTCTAGTTCAATTGTATAACTACGACTTTTTCCCCCGGAAATCTGAATATATATTATAATAGAACTCAGTTTGTCAATGCTTGAAATCCAAATGATTTGTAAATAAAGTTCGTAATATAAAATCATATGCAAAAATGTAAAATAGAGGTAAAATGTATTTACTTCTTATACAAGCATATACTTTTAAAGATAGATAGTGTCGTAATATTTTCGTTCTTTTTTATTTATTTTTTTGAAGGGATTGAAGGGTAAGCAATTTTTTTCAAAACCCGTAATACACTTCATTTCTCATACCATAATATGAACTATATATTATGTTTTAAAATATATCATCATATCCTGTGTTTATTATAATAATATACAACAAGATAATACCTACACGGTTCTACAAATGTCGAGAGAGACGCGCTATCATCTATCGAACGATTTTAATGGATAAACCTTGTTATTGTCACACTTTATACACGTCGTCAAATGGTGTGGGAATTTATATATTATATTATATTAATAATAATTTTCTCTTGTCGATGGTGGAGTTTGGTGGGATCTCGTACGGTATTTTATCGTTCACACTTATCGCCACAACATTGCAGCAGTACAATAATATATTATATTTATATAATGTAACTGCTAATCCACGCGCGTCCGATGCCAGTGACACACTTTTATTTAACGAGCTTTGCCAGAAGAATATTGAAATAATGCCATATTATAATATATTAAGATTATTATTATTATTATTAATATTACTATCGATACGCGAAAACGGTATTCGATGCCGTTCGGAAAACTCAGTCGACGGTATAGGTAATATAATATATTTACACGAATGCATATATGCAAAGAGATAGCGCAATGACGACCACCGCTGAACGATAATCGAATTTGTATACGAAATTAACATATTAAATACTTATACTTGTTTATATGTGCTTTATTTGTGACATTATAATCACATAATACAACTATTCAAAAACGTTATTTTTTTTCACCCGATAGGTGATATTTTAATAAATATATAATAATATAATATTGTAATCGTATTTAACTGCCAGTTGCACGCTCATATTATTTTAACATATGCGGCGCGTAAGTCTACGCTTTATATTTTATCGACCGCGGGGCGTGTTCGGTTTACATTTTATTATAATATAAATATTACATTATCAGATGAAATCTTTTTATTTAATTTAGTGAATATATTTTGCCACGCATTCATTTTTTTCGAAAATACGTGTCATTCATAATATATGGATATATTGTATGAGTTGTGGGATAAATTGAAAGGACGTCTCGTCGAGCGTTCATAATTCCTCCCCTCAAAATACCTCATAATTCCAAAATTTCAAAATCTTACTTACATTCTTTGACTACGCACCTGAGATATTTATTCATGTAAATGTTTTGTAGTTATTTACAAATTTATATAATAGGCATTAGGGGTATACATTAGGTTTTAATATAATATGGGTTACCGAAAAATATCATCCAAAAATTTTAATGTTTAATAAGTAACGATAAAAACCTGTAAATATTAGTTTACACTATATACTAATATAATATAATACAAAAATTAGATAGATTTGGCAACTGGAGCTTCTCCAATAGAAATGAATCTGTACAGTGTACATATACGAAAAGCATCATGCATTGCTAATTTTAATATATATTTTTTTGTATTTTCAAAATATTTATTAAAAAAATTCTTCTGATTATAAAAATGATAAAAATTAAATTATAGTTGCGTTAATAATGTGTTCAACGACGTAAAATCATAAAACAATTCAAAAAAATAATTTGTAATTTTATTTTATTTTATTAAAGAAAAGTATATTTCTCATTATTTTCCCGTGTCAGATAGATCTGAGTCGTAAACGCTCGTGTTACCTGCAACGTCTGAGTTTCATGTTTCAATCATATTGCAATGCATACAATCGCGATTCACAGCATACAAAATATATATAATATTATTATTATAGGATGCTCGCGCGACCCCGCGAGAGGATATTATGATACGACACGAAGTAACAAAATAATTTATCGTATCGTGTACACGACGTCGCAGCATCGCAATTATTCAAAGTCCAAATTTTTCGTCCGCCGGCAGACATATAGGAACCTACATTATACATATACGTGCGTATATTAATAATACGCGGTATCGCGACGGGAAAGCGTGCATACGAATGTGAAACTGTCAAAAGAAAAAGAAATCCCATTAAAACGCGTCTTACAATTTCCTCCCTCCCCCCACCAATAAACCGTGTACATATCGGAACCGGCTACCTCCTACCGTTATGATAAATCGTGCAATGCTGTTCCCTTCGGCTACCCTCTCGCCTTGTAACTTCGGTAACTTGGCGAAGTCGTCCGCAGTCGTACGTGACATATTATGATTGTAATTTAAGTACGAATTTTTTTTCGTCTGACTGCAGTCGCGTTGCGTAGACAACCGTTGCCACCGCCCGCCACAAAAAAAAAACGATACGGCCAAACTATTATTATTATCATTATAATATAATATATTACTTAACAAACAAGGTTTTTGCGCCTGTCCCCAATATTGGAGATGGTATTTTTATATTATGAATTTTTAACAAAACGGTTAGTTATTATTATTTTTAAACTGTGAAGGTTGCACATTCACCATGATATAATATACGTATATTGAGAACCAGGTGATAATAATAATAAAAAAAAAGAACTATTAAACCTTTTTTTGAACTTTAAACTTTAAATGTTTAGAGTTATATTTATAATAATAATTATTATTTGTTAACTATAAGCTTATAACTTAACTTAACTATAACTCGAATTAATTATTTTAATGGTATAACTTTTGCTCATGAACGATAGTGAAATAACGCATTGTATAATAATTAATAATATAAGTGTTGTCATTATTATTATAATAAATGATGGAATATATGCAAGTTGTGGCGGGATTATGTCAAAACAGACTTCACAGTCAAAAGGAATCGGAAAACCAAAAAATAAAAAAATAAACAGTAATAACAATTTTTTTCCCGCGAAATACGATACGATGTCGTAGCTCTATCGCACGATTCAGATGTTTGCAATTGAAAAAATTACGCAAAAATACATAAATAATTGTAAGTTGTATAATATCGATGGTAATTTTACTAATAATATAATCTCGTAAGTAAAAAATAAATTGAAAATGAGATATATACATCAAAATATTTAGAAAAAAATACTCTATAATATTATTATGTAAATACCTCGTAGGTATATCAAATATCCAAAATGGTTATAAATGTTCGAATAATAAATTATACATAGACTACTATCTTGTATCTCCATGTTATGATACATCGTATACTATCGTCCATCGGTGATACTGCAGTACTTCGTAAGTAAAATAATAAAAATATTAAAACATTTCTTTGTCTCCTGAAATAAATTAATTTTCACCGAGGACATTGCATTTTCAAATAGTGTCAGGTGAGAAGCACAATGGAAACTATCGTCAAGCAACTAAATAATTTTAAGAAATTGAAAACATTTTGAGGAACAGGTAAGAGTTAATTATTATTACTAAATATTAAAACTTTGGTTATCTAAATATCAAAAATCTAAGTAATATTAAGTTAGTATACAACTATACAGTAAAAAATGCTATCAATGAAATCCTTTTAAAAAATTGACACATTTTTAATAGTAAATTCCCCTGTAATAACATAAATGTTAATAGTATAATAGATGTGGTAACACCTTTCTTAATATTGGACGTTGACATTGTAACTGGTATCGTTTTTATTATTTAACTTATACCTATATTAACGGTCATACCATTGAAACTTGGTGAAAAAAATTATTTATCTTAATTATCATTGTCAAATTCGCTTATCGAAAACAAGTAAAATATAAAGTGTTGAAAATATTTAGTGACTATAGTGACTAGAATTGTACGTGAATATGAATTACAAATATAATAGTACGTCCACTATACAAACAATAACTCACATTATTTATATTTTCAACATTTCATATTTTGATTCCATCGAATAATATGTTATTATTTAACATTTGTAATAGCTATATTAATATAAATACGCAAATACTAAATATTTATCAATGAAAAATTAATTTAACTATTAAAAATGTTAAATACAACACTGTTATAACTTATAATATATGCATTTTAGTTTTGTACTTTTAATGTGCATACCTACTAAATATTTGTTAACTTAATTCAAACCATGTCAATATACCTATATAAATTAAAGGTATAAAATGTTATATATTTAATGTTCTTTCAATAGTGTTGATTTTAAATTTCTCATTACTGTCCATATACATATATATATATGTATATATTATACCATCGAATAATACCACGCATGTTTATATGAACGAATGACAAAGGTTGTTTTGATTTTCTAATATTGCTATTTGGGGAGTTTCACGTGCACGTGAATAAAACATTCTTTATATATTTACCAGTCGTACTTATGTATTATTTGTATAATGTTTATGTATTACATGTACCTACGCCAGGCTTAGGCCGTGCAATTGGAACAATCAAATAATGATCCGAATTATGTCCATATACGAAATAAACGTCCCAATGATACTGGATCCGTTAAAGAATATTCAAAGTCTTGATGACAAATTATGATAATAATAGTAGGGACGTGGTTCGTTTAAATCTCTGTTATAAGCGGGCGGCGGTACGGGTATTGTTCGGCGGTGACGATCCTGACATCAGTGCTCGTCCGAAGATTATATATTTTATTATATTCAAGAGATTCTCCTCCTTCTTTTCATCACCATATACCCGATACCCGCGACAACATGCTATTAATAAGGATCTATGCGTAGATCTCGTCTTCCGTGGTGGTATGTTAGGCTCCAGTTTTTCAAAAGACACTATTCCTACCTCTACCTGTTTAATATTATTATATTTAAAAAAATATATTATTGTTCGTGAACCTTTACATTTTTCATTGAAATATAATAATGGTAGTGACTTCATCAATATGTGTGGTATTTATAATACACCGATTTAAGATTATATAATGAAACAAATAACAAACAAGCGAAAACCACGAAAAAAAAAATAAACAAAACATTTCCAATTCAAAAAGTGAAGTTTTATAAAATAAAATAAACGGCGTTAAATTCGATACAAATTTGTCGGCACAACCATTGCGGTCGTTAGAGGCTAGAGCTTTGAAGAACGGCCCTCCTAATTATAAGAAGTCATCGATTTATTTTTTTATATTGGTTTTTTTTCTCTTGCTCCAAGTCTTAAGAGAATGAATTCTCTCTCTTCACCCCTCCCCTTTTCCGCTAGAAAAAAAATAACAATAAAAGGAAGAAAAAGAGCACTTAGCGGCCTTATTTTCCTCCACTATGGTCCGTTATCGTTCATGTACTACAGCAGTGCAGCACGCCCAGTCGTCAATTATTATACACGTACCGAAATAGCGTTAACTCAAGAATTGCACGGCTGCACCATTGATGTGACGTGTTCGATTCTTTTGTTACCGTCATACGCGCGTGCCGAATTAGCATAAATTGACGAGCGCCCACCGTCGACGTCGAACACGCGAGGACAATAAATATTATAATAGAACACAATCTCCGAAATTCGATTTGAACCCTCACCTCCCTCATCCACCCAATTCTCTTGGCGTACATATAAAGTTGTCCGGTACATTGTATTGTTCTCACACATGTCACTTGGCACACTTCATTACGGTTCACTACAGTCATTGGAACGGCCATGTTCTCATGTGTCGATGGTATATGTATACAATTTTAAACAACTTTTGAGGTTCGTTATTTATTCTTGTAAATAACGAAGAATACAATTTTCATAGTTATTTTCTTGTTGTTCGTTCCGCAGTTTCACAAGCTTACGAATTCGCGTATCGGTCTTGTTGAGTCGTATATATAATAATATACACTATGCTGCACAGGCTGCAAGGTTTTGCAATTTTCACATTGGGCGGTCAACTTCACGGAACTCTTAAATAAAATAAAAAAATACTTAAAAGTTGAACATCGACGATTCAATATTATCGGTCTGTCAGATATTCAGATCGAATGCCCCTCCCCCCAACATATACACACACAAACATCAAATGGTTTAAATTTACGTGCGATTCTTGTGAAACACTACGAGAAGACTGCAACGGTCTAACAACGGCTGGAAATATTCTTGTTATATTTTTATGATTAGTATTATGCACGTCGTCGACACGACGGGTGCAATAAACAGGCTAAATCATTGGCGCCGCCCGACGACATATAGTCGCAGATACCTCTATAACGTACATAAATGGGTGGCGAAACTCGTTTTCATAGTGCGTCAACGTAGCGGTGTGGGTGTGGGGTGGTGTTGAAATGTTATAGTGGACACACACACACACGTGTGTGCAAGTTTTCTTTCCGTCCCGTCATTATTATTTTATATTATATTATTATTATTCTTTCGTCGTCGAATAATATAACGATAACCATACCTACACGAAACGCGGTAATAATGGACCGGCTATAATATAATATTATGTACGATGATAAACAGATCATCCGACCGATTCGCCGCGCTCGTGTGTTTTTTTAGCATAAAATAATCATATAAGCTTATTATTATTACCATCATCGTAATAATCGTCTCTTCGTCGATATATCGTCGTATTATATTGTCACTGCAGCAGTCCGCGTCTCTCCGTCTTTTTAATAGGTACCCGTAGAGAGGTATATACGATGAGTTACTGTTAATGCGACATTGTTCCCGAAGACCGGTATTCTATATTCACACGCGCGTTTGTCCGAACAGGAGATTTTTAAGGAGCTTTCGTCTCATTTTTCATTCGGTTATTATACGGCTCTTCAGACGGTGGTAAAACATAATAGGTAGTATAATAATGCATACTTATAGAGGTACTTATAATTCGACGTGATATAGAAAGTATAATGAATAGTTAATTTCGAATCCGTATTATACTTGGATATAGGTTTGAAGGTAAGAAAACAGTTGTATTAGACTTCAATAAATCCGAAATTGTAGATTTAACCGGTTATACGTGAGATTGACTGGTAATCGGGGTTTCGGGTATTCGTGGGAATTTTCGGTTGCATTTTGCAGTAGAAAGATAACAAATCCATTTTTTTTTAATTCATTTTTTTTTAGGATTTTATCTAATATTTTATTTTATTTTACCTGTGAAATAAACGCAATTTATCGTTTACAAAGGTCGGATAAGTAAATGAATAATTAGAAACTCGATTAGTCGATTATGATCAAATTGCTTGTGCATAATTTTTGAATGCCCACTGTCATCATTGTAGTTTACACATACTCCGTAGACACCGTGTGAATAGTATTTCGTATTATATTTACGGCATTAATGATTGTGTAACCGTATAATATTGGGTTATCGTCTATATAGTGGGAAATCTCTACAACCAAACAGAATCAATATTACGACGGTGATGGAATGAACAAGTATAGAAGTTATAAAAAATTTAGATGTGAATCATAATATAATATGTATATACGTACCTATACAGTACGTTTAAAAATAAATTGACAAAAAAAAAAATGATAATTAAGAAGACTTTGTACACGCCCATATTGTCTCTGTCTTACTCATCATGCTTACATATCAAGATATATAGGTAACGTCGTAACGGATTTTTACTTAGATCATTTATGGTTATTATTAAAGAAAATATAGATATAATCGAATTTGCAGAGAATAATTTTAACAGTACTCCAGTGAAGAATTTTTTCTTGTATTTTTATTTTATAACGAGATATAAGTACTTGAATAATTCAAATTCATATAACTTGTTTTAAACTAACCGTATGAAAAAAACACATCGTTTTAGCACAGTTTTTAATCTTCTCTACAAATTCAAAAATATGCAAATTTCCTCTGATATTACATATAAATAATCAGTAGTAAGAATCCATACGTGATACGTAGTTTTGGTGTATTTCGCGTGTGTAAGACAGAACCATGCGTGAGTACGAGATCCTCTCAATTTTATTTTTTTGCCATTTTATTTTTAAACGGACGGTATAGGTACATAACATAATATGGATCTAATCTAAATTATTGTATAGTTTCTATACTTGACCATCTCGCCTTACAGTTATACTGATTTTATGTGGTTATAGATATTTCCCAATAAATAGACAACTGTAAATTTGCTATAAATAAATTGCAGTTATAATCCTGTACGTAAATTGTTGGTGTTATATGTTCTGCTTGTTTAAGACAGGCGACAAGTATGGGTGTGACGTCTTATTGATATGAATATGAAATTAAATAAAAATACTATAATGTATCAAAATGTGTATTTTCATCTCAATGATATACTTTCAATAAATATATAATATTATTAATATTCATAAACTAAAATACCATTACACTAGCCCGAAGGTTAAGTCATATTTAATAAGTATTATACTTAAATATTACTTAAATTAAATACTTACAAATCAGAATGTTACAATATTACACATTAGGCATTTAAACATACTTTAAAGCTAATACTATAATATTATACGTTTTTGTACGGTGTACTATTTATGCACAGCAATGTACATATTTTGCTATTGATCATTAAAAGCGATAATCTTAGCACCTTCAATGCATCGTCGCAGAAATATATAACAGAGGGTTATTCTCGGTTCAGGGTACATGGAAATCGTAAAAAACAAAAATATATGTAAAAATGTCACATCGCGTTTTGGCAAAAAAATTAATTTTCATTGTCATTGTTCATGTGCGTTAAATCAGTAAACACACGAGTGTACCACCAGCGTGCACGCGTAAAAATCCACGGACGTTGAAATATAAAATCTAGAATATATCGTCTATATTATTATTATACTATAACGAGTACCTTACTCTCCGTCGTACAGGTATTATAATATTACATTATATTATACGTACTGAATGGCATTGGGCCCCTCGTCGTAATAAATATACGTGTTTATCGCTTTTACGCGTCGCGTCGTATTATCATAATCGTTTAATGCATATAAATATTATATACATAATATATAAGCGCGCGTAATACGTGTTCGGTTCACATGCGACTCGCGCGTCGTCGTCACCGGCGAGGCGTCACAGCGGAATTATAATAATAATAATACGCGGGTATTGTAAATCGCTGGGATAATAATGGTGATAATACAATAATGACGAGTAAAAAAATTACAATAGTTTTATTTTGTCCACCGTGGAAAGCGCGCGGTCTTATTAAACGCAACCGCACGCGCGGATCGAGTGACTAATCGTCGTACTCGGTCCGGTGACGTTTCGAATTAATGTAGAATTATTTAACGTCGGTACGTCTCGTGCATCAGCTGTAACCCTCCGCGCGGAAGAAAAAAAAACGAGAAGATTGTTATAACACTGTACGTATATCGTAATATACACGATATATACTAATTGGATGGTGTGTGGGCGGTGAAAGCAAATAAGTCGATTTGAATATTTTTCGGTCATTACACGATGTGTATAGCTAATTGTAGGAAACAATGTTCCATATGTTTTTTTTTTACTAACAAACTATATTATAGATATAGTTATATAATCATTGTTGCATTATTTCTTATCTTAAATTAGCTGTACAAAATTTAAAATCCATTAGGTACAGTCAATGCAGAAATGAGACACTCTTATTTTCGTGATTATTCATTTTTATTTATCTCTGTGTATATTGCGATGTCGATATTTTAATATTAATTTAAATATACGCAAAAGTATAACCCGTATGTGTTACGATTTGCGATGATTAAGCATTAGCTGATGAAGAAGACAAGAAGCAGCACTCGACAACGAAGTTATAATATCAACCTTTTTTTATGAGTTTTCGTAATTATTTAAATCATATTGTTTCTTGTTTATGATTAACCTCAGCTGTTTAAATCATTTTTCTGCTTTATCTACCTAATTTTGTAGCTGGAATACCACGAAATAAAATGATTTTTATATCCGTTAAATAGAACATTGTATTAACCGCGAATAGAAAGAAGCATTTTATGTTGATAGGAATTTCGTTCGTATAAATAAGGTAATATGCAGCTATTATAGTCAAGATAAACATGAGCCTTGGGAGACTCCAAGGACGAGTATATTTTTTGAAATTGAGTTTTTAAAGCAGAAGCTGAAAATATAATAATTTCAAGAAGGATTTTAGTTAATTGTATTGAGTAGCTAATTTTGACTAGTTATTATTCCGAATAAGTCCGAATGATTTTTAACGTTCTGCAGGATAATTTAGCTGTCGTATTTTCATTACTATATTGACATTCATGCTAAAGGTATCTGTTAGGTTTATTTGTTAGTAGTTGTTACGTGATCGAATATTCACTTCGGAAAACAAATTACTTGTTTCAAATTTGTGACCTTAGTCGTTTTGATAAAAATCCATTCATTGATTTTTATTTGTCGCGTCGACCGTACACGACATTTCGGAATACTGACATAAGATACCATTTAACATATTATCAGGTACAAATCTATAAATAATACTCTTAAATGTTTAACATTTTAAACAATCTACTAATTTACAAACGGCCTGCCTATACTCGTTGCAGAAACGACAATAAAATGTCGACAGAACTTCACGCATTTAAACTGCATAATATTTTTTCCGTATACACGCGCAATCTTTTCATCGTAATTAGTCGTTAGGTTTTCGTCATTCCGCTACGTAATAACGTCGGGAAATATACGAATAATAATAAATACTTGCCGCGTTAGTTGAATATATTTTATTATTGGAAACTCGCGTGTCCCGAACCAGATATAGTCGATTCGTCTATGGTTACAGTAACACACGCGAATGAGAACGCAATAACGCTGCCCCGTTAGCGGCGTACCTACAATACAACTCTACTATTTATTATACATATTATAATATATTGTACATAATATAATAATAATATATAAATTATGTGTGCGCGCGTTCGCATATATATTATATGATTTAAAATAGACACTTCGAATAACGAGATGCCCTAGCGGCCTAGCCGCGTGTCGGGCGCGCGGATTATAAAAAAATATAATAATAATAATAAAAAAAAAGATTTGTATCAAAGTATTTTTTTAATGCTGTGTGAATAAACCGGTTTTATTTTTTTTTCATTTTCTAGTTAATCATTTAATGGTTCGTAGGTAAAATGCATCATCTGCACTATAAAATTTTAAAAATATATCTTTTTACATTATACATTATTTTATACACACAATAATATTATTATCTACTGTAGGAGCGCGCGTATATTACACTCGTATGCACGTCCACTAGAATAACGATATTGTTATGTATGTTCGTGTGCTTATATATTATATCATAATATAATATAATAATTACAGGTATACACAGATGAGTCTGATTGGTACGTCCACCTGTATTATAGCTGTATACAATATAAAACGATACAATTAGGGAAATAAATTTAATTATACCAGGTGGTTTGTGATATTATAATAGGTATAAGTAAGTACCTACAGTTGAACAATTTTAAAAACATCACGATAAATCGCGATTTTATTTTCAATTTACCATAATATAATATATATTTTTATTATTAGACTTGTATTAAATTGTCAATTTAAACATTTATTCTAAACGCATTTACATATGTGCACACATACACACGTAAACATAATGGAATCGCGCAAGTAATAATCACTTTAATGCCAAACCCAGTGCATAATAATATTAATATCTATATAATATAGTATTTATTATATTACGTATATTATTACACGAGACCAGTGCAGGGTCGTGTCACTCGATCTCATTATCATTTGCTTCGGTCAGTGCGCGATATTTAAATAATTTTAAACGCATAATATTACGTTCAAAACAGCATAATATAGACTTTATACATTATAACTTTAGGTAAGTAATAGACCTTATGTGTAAATTTATATTTTGTTAAACAAGCGAATCGTTGAAAAAAATATATACAAAATTAAAATCATAATAACTAGCATGCCATAATATTGTAGCGTATATCACTTTGAACAACCGTATTTATATGTACATAGTATCACGGTCGTTTCTGAGTACTTAATCTGAAAAATCACAAATATTATTTTAAACGTGTCGACAATACCTACGTCTATATAATATATATTATAATACTATTACAGGTGTCTCCGCCGTTTATGAATAATTTACTATAAAATATAAGAATGGTATACCATTAAAGACTGTAAAAGGTCCAATATTATTAATATTTTTTTATATATACATACAGAGTGTATCACAATGATTTGGCAATTTATTCAAATATAATGTTTATGTAAAAATGGCATATCGCATGATCCACCGTGTATTTAATGCAAATTAATTTCCCTTACATAAACTATAAAGTCTTTATATTTTGCATTTGTGAAATCAATAATGGAATATGGCGTTCCGTTGTAATGGGATCCATTTACTTCTTGTGGTATAAATCAAATTGAAAGGGTACAGTATTAATTCCTTGACTATGCAGTATTTATTTTAAATATACGATAGACCATCCAACTCATAGTTATATATTTATGAAGAAGTTTGGTTTGAGTACTTAAGTTGATAGAAAGCAAGTTACTAATTCAAAATATTCTCAGGAAACTATAATAGTTGATTCCAATACTACAGAGCGGTAGTTTAAATTATTAACTTATTTTAAGTCCCTTCCACTTATATCCGTTAGGTACACGTAACCATGTTCTATACCTCAATGAAACACCAATTATTTTGAAAATTAGCCAATAATTAAGATGATAAGTATGACACATAGTGATCCGTCTGTTTTTTCTTAGAAGTACCTATTGTTATTAGGGTTACCTAAAGTGATGTAGGTATTAACTATATGTATATTGTGTAATATAGCACTCTAGATTTTCATAAAAATAGCAATGATTAGATGAACATTATTTTCTGTCTTGCGATGGTGACTATATGCATTATACATCACAATAAGTGATTACTTCAGACCACAAGAACAATTTACATTTACGCAAACGAAATAGTATACAGTTTATAACAGTGACTACACACTGTTAGAGACTACATTTAAAGATACGCCTAACATAAAAACTAGCATTGATCGATGCTTTTATCACATTGAGTTAATTTATCATCGATCGTTGTCAATCAGCTCTATCGAACACTTGACGTTTTAGGTACCGACTTTGTAGGAGCGTACATGTTTAAGTATTGTGTACCTATTAATTATAATTAATATACATTTTATATATTTTACACGCACGCGCGAACACGCTCGTGTATAAAATTAACTATCGGGCGTAAGCCATTTATCTATATAGTTGTATAATATCATTATGTAGATTTATATTGAATTACGATTTCATCATAATATAATAAATCTACATAAGACAATGTATCCGTATGTAGTGTGGTATACCTTTAGAGCGCGATCACCGTAAACAACTTATATTTTTATACAATCGTCGTCACAATCGTTTCGTTCATATTGAATAAAGAAATATATCGACCGAATTAATTTTAAATTTCTCATTTCCAATTTCGCTGTGCGATCACATTACACAAACAGTGTGATTCCGTGCCTGCCGGTTTCTTTCACATTTTATATACCCTGTCCACCACGACACACGAGTACACGAACGCCTTTGAGCCGTAGGTATGGGTACTGTAGCTGCTGCTGCTGCCGCTGTCATCCGCGTCCGGCATTCCTTCGCCGAGCTCTACGTGCCGGGCAAGCCGATCTGACCGCCATCGCCACGGGCAGCGCGCCTTAGCTCCGCGACCGGCGCGGGCGACGTGTCGCGCGGGCCGCAGTGCGCACCGGATAAACACAGCTCGTTGGCCCGGTGCCAGCCTATCTGCGACACATCTTCGCCGCATTTATCGTGTTCGCCCGGAACGACATGACACGCGCTCAGACGGGGAGAGAGACAGACTGTGCGAGAGAGGAAGAAAAAACAAAAGAATACAATGTTCCTAGGTATACGTACACAATACATTAATATACGACATTGCCGTCGTCAAGAGACCTTCACTGTTGTGTCTCGGCGTCCGGTGGAAGTACCGTGGCGGACGGACGAAGACCGTTAGAGGTGCAGGTAGAGGTGTTTGCGACGACGTATAGGTATATAAAACAATATAATGTAAGTTTATGTAAATGTGCGAAAAAACATTACTACAGTAAGTATATATTATAGTACTGTAACGTGGTCGGGGAATGACCAGTTAAATATGAGATATCCAGTGAGAGTCGTAGGACTCTTTAGATATAATTTCCGTAACCAGGGGTAGATTGTAGGAATCTTAATTGTAATATAAATAGCAAGGATTCTGTTTCGGGTATTACTATATAACTTTTATCAAATACTAAATACTTATAAATAATGCTACTCACGGTAATTATCTTATATACTAATGGTGACCTTAACGTGGTTGAACGGAGTCCTGCAATACTGTTGGTGTGGTGTACAATCGACTGACTAGTTATCGTGTTGTCTCTTAGCCATAGGCCTTACAATTATATGTGTATGTTTGTTAAATAAAATATTGGTCAGCAGTAGTGTCATGTAACATATTAATATTTATAATAATTGTTACAGTACATCAATGTGACACCGTTGCGGATAAATCGAATAGACACAATTCTGGTGCAGCCACAAAAACTATAACGAACAAAAGTTGTACACGTCAAATAAATATTGTATTTAAGGTATTTGAGTATACTGCAGCCAGTGTTGGTAGTGCGAAAAAAAATAATTTAATTCTATAATGATAAAAACTAATGTTATTTTACATTACCATAATTATAAAATTTCCGTTATTGTTGAATTAGAAATTAAATTAATCTCCGTTAACATTGATTACATTGTATGTAAAATCATTATTACAATTATTAGTAAAATGTTGTTTTATGTATAGATAATTTATAAGCCATTTAAATGTATTATTACTTTGTCGACGAAATCGTTTAATTCTATTTGACTTTTTTACTGTATAATACATAGCTTATTGTTACCGGGCAGTGGGCACCCACGTGGAAGATTATGATGTATAACAAATGTAAGTACCTTTTTTTTTTATACCAAATCCTCCCAAACTTCCTTGAACAAAATGCACCAGTTTCCCTAAACTAAATGTACCAATAGTTGCCCCCACATATCTACATGATTATAATAGGTATATAATACCGATCCACAAATAATAACTAATAAGGGAGGTAAATATGTAAATGATAATAATATTTAAAATATGAAAGAATAAATACAATAATAATAAGTGGCATACAATGTAATTAGTCAAAATGTAAAATAATATAAAATGATAAAAAAAATTGATAATTGCAATTATATATTATACAAATATATGTACCTGGGTATATTGTATTTCTTTTACCAAAATTACATTTTTACGCGGTGAATGTTTAATACCTAACCGATCTTAAAAGTACCTTTTCATCTTCACTTTATAAATAGCATTTAAATACATGACTTCAATATACATTTAATACTCAATTTAACCTTAAATCTGATAGACTCGAGCACAGCCGTAGCTTGCAGAAATCGGGAAAACTTGACAGCCTATTTAATCGCGGTTGTTTTAAATTATTATTCGTTTACAGAACGGCTCAAAATATATCCACCATTATTTTTATTATATAGCGGAATAAACTCTCAGATAATGATCGAAATAGTATATTTGTATATAAAGTAATTTTAGTTGATTTTATTATTTTACTACAGCGCAATGTGCCTACAGTTTACGACTGTTGTGTACATCATGAAGTAATATTTAGGTATAATATAAAATATAATATTTTATGATCAATTGCGACTTGCGAGATGTTACCTAATATTAGTAGGTTTACTTAATATTTGATTATTTATACGTGCTCGCATCTGTTACGATCTCCTCTGGCCGTTTTGATCGTACCGACATTTGCTAATCAATTTTTATTCAATCGTAGCTACCTTTGGATATTCATTATTAATAATAATTAGGTACTATCAATTAATATAGAAATCAATACGACGCGTTTGTCTTAGAGTAACCCGAGTAGTTTCCCATATAAGGATATAAGGTACGTCGGTGCACGCTAACAAATATTTTTTTGAAAACTGAACACCTCCTCCATACAGTCAAATCACCAATAAAAAAACGCTTCTGCGCATTTGCCATTTATTTAGGTCGGCCACGTGTGATATATTATTATTATTATTATTATTATTACTGTCCTATTCGTTTACAGTGGTGTATAATAATATTATCGTTATTCGTTTCGCATCGATCGGAATGCCGTCCGGTTGCGCGCGTGTCACTGGAATTTTCGGAATTTTGGGACGCAAGACAATCTGCCCGGACGTACACGAGGTCGGACTTATACATTTCAACATAATATAATGTCTTCCACCGGTGTAAATTATCCGTTCGGTTCGTTAGTCGATAAACGATATGTACCTATAAGTAGTAATATCGAACGGTTGTCGGTTAACAACCGGCGATTGACTTCTTATTGCGGAATTAATATTATTTTATATTTTTAAACTTAATAACCTAATATATCCTGCAAAAGTTATAATTAGGTATTAAAACGTATTTGGTTTCTATAATTAATATCATATGATTTGTATTTGATTCAAACAAAGTAAATATTATAAGTCAATTTAAATAATATAAAAATATTTTGATCAAAATAGACAATTTTAAATTGATATTATATTAAAATAAATATTTTTCATCAATTATACATAATCATGTATCTAATAACTACTAAATACATTGCTAAAATATCATTATTCGTTATGTATTATGTATATTTCAACAACGAGATTCGTATATATTTTACCGAATAATAATTCATACTAATATTATTTAACTAAAGAGTTTTTACATTTAAAAATTTTCTGAATCTATTTAGTAACATCGCTGCATGTAAAGCTCCCATATCTGGACTTGAGTACAATTGTAATATATGCACAATCTAGTAGGTACCCCTTAATGGAAGACGAACAATTATTATTAGTATGATAATTGTTATTATTATATTACTTTTAATATATTTGGATTAGATTAGAATTTCTTGAACATTTAGTTCACTTAAAAGCGTTTGTTTTAGAAATTTATAATTCATAATATTCCCTTAGCAGATTTTGTTTTCATACATAACCATTTTTGTTTTATTTTTTGTACTAATTAGAGAAAAAAAAATAGTTACGGACTACCATAGTTTACTTACACAGTTGTGCCAGATGTCACCTAATGAACTATGTATATTTAATATAAAGTTTATCACCGATTAAAAATATTACGATTTATTGTAGTTACTATTTTACTAATTGCTTACAAAAAATATATGTAAATATCCATATTATATTTATTATATATTATAAACCTATATAAAAAAAATATGATGATGATTTTTTTTTAATAATCCTGCCGTATAGTTTCTGCTCAAGTCCACGATGTCTTAACAATACTTACAATGAAATATTTTATGGTCATAATATATAGGTGTCTAAAACTTTATCTATGAAATGAAAAATTATAAAACTTGCGTTTGTATAATAGTGTTATAAAATATTTATCACGTTATTATTATTGTTATTATTTGTCATCGTCATGGGGAGACGTGCAGATTAACAACCTGCGACGCACATCCCTCGCGTATAATACTTTAATGATACATCGATCAAGAGCATTAGCGATCGTAATAATTATTGTTTCACGGGGACGACCGTTTGTCATTTGTCACTCTCGCGTGTATCATAATAATAATATATGATAATATTATTATTCCATTTACCGCCGTCCCTTTCGGCGTATTCGAGTTATGCATAGAATTACGCCTGTCGTGTTCCCGCGCGGTTCATCTGCGCACACGGTATTTACAAACGACGATTTGAACGAAAAGAAACTTTAATGAGATTTTTATGTAAAACGCACCACGCGTTTGCACATGGGATGCGTTCCGTTCGTAGACGGTAGAGAAAAATAATGAAAAAGTCACCGCGTGATGGTTATTCGCTTATTACTTTTTCAATTTCGCGGATTTGTCGTCGTCCCATCTCTCATCATTCATCGGTCAAATGGCCGTCGATTTTAAAACGATAAGTTGCATTACAGCGTTGTTATCACTATCAATATAGTAGCTATTTGTGAGTCGTTATTCTCTGTAAATGTTACGCTGGTTTAACGAAGCAAATCGATTTTTTTCTACTATAACACATCGACTGCCGTGTCTCTGTCTAATATAGCTTTTATATTGATGAAAAACAATTCATATTTCATAGTATATCGGTGAGTCCACTTCAGTCGATAATATCATCCAAGTCACAAGTATATATATAATATATATCGTATTCAGACACATATACTCGTATAATATTAGTCGCAGTAATAGTATGGCACTATATGGCACACACGAACACTAATAAGTCGCACTTAACATTTTTATAAATACAATAAAACTGATTTCCATACTGTAAAGTTGAATTTTTCAATAATATAATAATTATATTTAATAAAAAAAAAAACCTTAAATTAAATCAATACAATTTATATTTAAATCTAATTTTGTTTATTAACAACTACAACATACATATCTAATATAATAATCAAATTATATTTCCTTGTATAAAACCTAAGACTAGACAGTTATATTATTATTTTTTTATATTTTTACTGCCAAAAATTTCGTAATTATTTATGGCTATACGCCATAAAATGTATTTTGATTGTTATAATATTATGTTTTAATATATTTTATTTTATACTATCACATAGGTATAACATCGTACATTCATGAATTTGACGTAAAGATACTATGTCGAGGTTGTACGTATTAATGAATTATTAAAAATGTAAAAGCAAATATTACAAATTGTTTAAATTTGCCGGTTGTTACTGCGTATAACGTGTGATATAATATATTTTTATTATCCGTTTGTTGTGTTGTTGCGGCAAAAATTCAAGAAATTTTAGGCGCCAACAGTCTCCGGACACAACATATTATATACTGCTATATTATATATAAATTATAATGTGAGATGAGTACGTCCTCGTCGTCGTCGTCATTGGCAGAGTATACGTCTATTGCGACGGTTACAAATGCTCGGCCGGCACCTGTTGAACGCGGCGACACGACACCTCTACATGACTGCAACAATACGCGTATTTTTCCCCGCTGCCTGTACGGTCGGCAGCTCGGAGACACGACAACAATGCGCCCGGTTTGGCTGTAGCTGGCAATCTCCTCGTCGTTTTTATTATGCGTTACATCTACACGCTCTTTTGTGCCTCTCCCCGCGGTGCAGTTCTTCTTTTTCATCTCTTCCGCAGATCCGATCCGACGGGCGAAACAACGCCGCCGCTTCCCTCGGAATAGAATATAAAACCGTATTATAGTATAAATAAAGCGTGTACATAATAATATAATAGTATAATATAACATAAACGCAGAGAGCTGGAGAGAGACGGCCGTATATTATTTATCGGAAACGATATTATACCGGAAAGCGCGTTTTTAACGGCGGCGGCGGCAGCTCAGCGCATTGTTCTCGAGGCCGCGCATAAAACAATCGAAACGCGCGTATATACGTTTATCTATACGAAGCATAGTATTCTCTTTTCGCGGCCTCCGACACGCGGTTTTGTTAGGTTTCGATTTTTTTTCCACCTTCTCGTTGTGTCTCGCGAAAACTCTTTGTCCGCGCTCGCCTATCCGTTTGAAACACATCACCATATCTGGACTGGAACGGTGCCCGTCCACGTACATATTGTGTGATATTATACACCTATAGGTAGGTAGGTACCTGTGTTTTTAATCCGAATCCGATGTTCAACGTGAAGGCGTCGATAACGCGCGCTATTTCAACACGATCTCCGGCGATGCTAAAGCCTATATACAATCGCTCGTGATAGTCGGACCAATCGCGCATGTATCAAGTAGGAAACAAGCATATACTAATCAAAAGTGAGAGGGGTTTAATAATGATTCAGTTTTCAACTGAATAACGTATTTATATATACCTATTATATATGTTTATGGATAATCTATATCGGTATAATTTGTTGTGACACATTTGATTCAATGTTTTATCCACTACTCTTGCATGAAATAGTATATCCCTGCAGAACACGTCCCCCTTAAAAAAAGTTCAATCACATCCAACACTACTCGCTACGTTTAAGGATGCATTTTTTTCACTCCAGTCATCGACGTCATTGTTATCGAATTAAAATATATAGAAACGTATTAAATAGGTGTTTAAATTGTAGATATCCACAAATAAATATTTATCAAAAGCTTGTAGACCTGCTTTGTATAATTATACTTTTAAAATAACAGCCATATTGTGTTTTTAGGAAAATCAATGTTTCACCAACGAGTAAAAGGAAATCCGTTTCATTTCCAAACTGGTTTGAGATTTAAGTATAACAAATAGAAAAAAAAATCGAGTACTTGAACTTGACAAGTTTCCTCATAGACTACCGTAAGTCCGTCATATTTGTCCAACGCAAAAAGGCATAAATACTATAAATATAGTAGGTATGTATATTTTCCTTGACAAATAAACATGTTTAATGATTTATTTCCGAGCTCTGACTGGTCTTGGTAAATTTATTATTTATTATACTATACAGCTTAAAGATTTATGTTAAAAAAGAAAAATGGCTTTGTAAACTTTTATATATTTCTATGTTACGGTTCAGACTTTTCAGAACATCATGAAAACGCAGTTGATAGTTTCTGACTAAAAATAAACAGCGTAGTCTTGGTAGACTATTTACGACTTATCGGTCATCTTGCGAAGATTGAATCGCAACCTTGAATATAAGTGATTATGATAATGCTGTCAGTTGGCCTATAATCCTGCAGCAGTGTTTCGGTATTCGTAAGTTTTTATAGCATCGTCCTCTCCGAGAGCACAATAAGCCACACAAACGTTTTCATTCTCAACTGGTGAATCACAATATCAGGAACATTACAATCGATTTATGTCTATAATAATATAACGTCATTTCTATTTCTACTCGTCAACCCATGTAATTCTCGAGGTTTTAAATTTCCAATAAAAAAACAAAACAATAAGAATATAATTGTGAATTATTAGTCCATCCACTAATCATAATATTATATGTATACCTTTCGTTGGGTGGTGCGCAATAATTTCGATATTACAATATTATTATAATAGGGAATTTCAGGGATCTATTAGCGTTACGCAAGTACTTCCGATGATAATATCCGAACAGCAATCGTAGTGCGGTTTGCTGATTTATAGTGTTTTGCGAGGATATGATAGAAAAACAGTACGATTCGTCGGGTTTCTCGTGGCAATGTTTTCTTTTCGTATGAAACATTATGTATTGAATACTACAGATATACCTAAGGAGTGTCGAACGCGTGCTTACCTGACGATGACGACTGATAAATCATACACCTATAATACGGCCAAACATGTTTTAATTCCACTTTTCTGCTTGAAAATAACGACGGGCGCTGCGTTAAACACAAACACACGTATATATCTATATATCAACAGGTTATATCGCTGTGTATAATATATAATATGCGGCGTATATATATATATATATATATGTATATTATGTATAATAATAATAATCCGAGTATGCATATAAGAGGTTAAGTCCGTTAACAGCTATCGCGCGACCGATCGTATATGTTATCCTCGATGTTGCACACACATGTAGATATTGTGTATATATGTAATGTATTTATACAATACCTGCTGCATCTGGCTCCGCTAAGTGCGTAACCCTTTCACCGCGTTCGTATTATTATAGTGGTGCGTACGTTATAACTTTATCTGGTAAATCCAACCGAGAAAAAGTCTATAGCTTTGCATATGATGATTTTCTGTACACTCGTCTCGCGCGATATGTCGTAATAATAATAATATATAAACAGTATCGAAGCACTCAAAGTCAAACCTTAAATGGTGTTATTTTCGTCTGATATCCATAAATATAGGACATTTTGTCGAATATAAATGTATGACGAGTAACATCCGTCTATAGTGGTTATACAGTCGAACTCTGAGATTACAGTGAAAACTTATTATCGACGATCACCGAGAGTGAAATTCAGCCTCCAGTGTCGTATACCTACAAAATATAATTAGCTATTATTATACGGATCGCATCAATATTATATGCAGTGAGTCATCATTGTAAAACCGTGGTTTCTCTACCTTACCGAGTGAGATTCGCGTTCTTCCGCTGGACGTTTTGTTGTTCAGGGTGAGTGGGGGTGGAGAGAACCGTAAATTGTCTGTAATATGATATAATTTATCAATCGGTCGTCGGGATAGTGATCCAGAAGTTGCGATATAGTCGACACCGCAGTTGAACGCACACGGGTGGTTGCGGCGCGACGGCGGCCGTTTATCACGAGTGAAATATCGGCCTAATCGTAGCAATAAATTTTGAAAAAAAAAAAAACACTACAAATTATTTTGAAACCGCCAGCGACGATGGAATCGGTTCCGCCGTCATACGCGCGCGCCGCAGAGAAGTAAAAAAAAACCACATTTCTGGAATCACACACACACACACACACTCACACGTGTTCTTCGTAGGACGGACAAATATATTACGTATAATAGTAGAAGATCGGGAAAAATATTAACGACGATAATTATTATTATTATCGTGGTGCCGTATGCAGTTCGTCGTCGTAAATCGTCGAGACGTGGCGGCGATGTCGGCAGCGTAACAGATGACGATGGCAATATTAATAATAATAATAATAATATTATAATAGCGCAGAGAAAACAACAACCCATTTACACACACGGACTGTTTGCGCAATTCGAATAGCAATCGCGAGCGCGTAAAACTTGCTACGGACGACGATGGAAAACTAGTTACGAAGCGCGTGCCGTATATATAATATAATATTATTATAATTATATAAAATATTATGAATTATCGGCTTGTCGAGATTCGACCGAGCGCACATTGGTCCTGTATTATTATTATTTATTTTAAATATCCAGTGTAACGTAAACTAAGTTTATTCATTTTATACAGAATGATTAAAAACGATCTTCTCCTTATTATAACGAATTTAGTTAAATTTTAATTCTTAGAATTTTTAAGAATACTTAAAAGGATCATATTTCAAAATATATAAATATTTTATAATATTTTAGTATAGCGTCCTTTGGTGGTGACACAAACTTTTTTTGTATGAGAACTTTTTTTACTGTAAACTAAGCTAATGATTTTTTTTAAACTGAAGTATATAAATTATAAAACAAAATTTTTTTGTTAATATAATATAATAGTATATACAATATACATTTTAATGATAATGGTTCCTAACAGGTTCCTAACAATATTTTTGATGTATGTACATAATTACGAAATTTTTAAAAACAATATTTTTAACGTACCATTAACAATTTAATATTTAATGTTGCTATTGACAGTCCTAAGTCTGTTTTAAATGGAAAGCAAAATAATATATTTATTTCATATCGGATGCAATTAGTGTAGTTGTTGAATATTTTCGGGACGCAATTTGTATGAAAAGAGATCTTGGGACGCGATTCGTTTACTGTGATTCAATCTATAGTAAAAAACTAAAAAAAAAAAAAAAATAATACTCGTATTAAGTTAATTTTAAAAATTTGTAAAATGTCATTGATGAGTTAGTATTAATTACCACTATATTTGCAAAACTTTTATGATCTTTACTATAAAAAGTACAATAATTCGAAAAAATCTATTATTTAAATTTTGGTTTAAATATAATATCCTTTAAAAACAAAATGTACTCTAGAAATAAATAATTTGATTGAAACTTAGTTACCCAACTGTTATTATAATTTTAATTAATTAAAACCATAATTTTCAATGGAAATATTAAATATGATTATTCAAACAAAAATTATAACATTGAAATAATAATCAAATATATATAACTAAAATATTTATTTATTATATTATATATTGTAATATCTTATGTAGTGTTATATTTAATTTAATTATTATAATATTTTATTCTTTTTTATGCGTACCACGACTTTTGTGAGCTGAGATTACATTTATAATAATATTATAATTAACTTTATATTATATTGCATATATGGACTTGATGAATGAAAAAATGAGAATTTCAACAAAACTGTCAATATGAGTTAGTAACAGGGTTTCAGATACCAAAGACTACTTTGCAAATTGCACACGATGGAAAACTAAGTAAAATATTTGAGTATTTAAACGATTATCCACAATTTACCTAAACTTATTAATAAGTTTACATGCGATATATTATTCAAGTATATCTTGATACAATCATGCAACGGATTCGTCACAAAAAAAATTAACCAGAGAATCGAAATCTTATTGATCGATCGGCTTACATTATAAAATAATATAATATTATTATATAGTATTGAATTTATGTGTCAAACGAGATCGTTTGGAAAAACTTTGTCCTTACATTTGCCGACCACGAGACAACGACGATCGACTTTCACGCGAACAAAAAATGTTATAAGCAGTATTTATTTTTTATTTTTATATTATACATTGGTGTCAATATTATATACTATATATTATAATAACGGAAAAAATAATGCTTTCCAATGACTTATACCGCGTAATAAACGGTATTTATTATTATTCATTTTCACTTTTCCACGGCGACGATAAAAACCTGATGACATTCGATATCAATACAACGCGCATAAGTAATTGATAAGTGTATATATAGTATAATATAATAATATATTTAAGTTATATTACAACAGAGTTACATTAAATCGATTTGCTGTGTGATTCGATTACTGATATGTTGTTAACTCCACCGTAATATGTATTATAATATGTAAATTATATAGGTATAATTATAATTGATATATTTTCGAATCGTAGGCGTATATAATTTAGGTTTTTAAAAATACTAATTTTTATCGATATCCATCTCTTTCCGGTTTCATTTACTCATCGCTATAATAAACCTTGAATTTGACCTGATAATAAATAAATATTTGTCATTATATATATAATTTACATTCAAACTTAAAAATTTAATATAAGATACTATTAACTGCAACTCACTCAAAACTGTCGAGTATTTCCAATTCATTAATCGTTTATAAGATAATAGATTTTAGCGATGATTATAAGCAATAATACATGATTAGCATTTAAAAAATATTTTTTAATTTTTAATACTTTTATAAAAGCATTAAATATAGTTGATATTAAATATGTCAGGAAAAATTATAAAATTTTAATAGATATTTGATAAGATAGGTTTAATTAGTTGATAGTTTAATTAATTATAATATTATAGTATTAAGTATTTACTATTACTGAATATATCACCTAATAATTAACATGCTTGTATGCAATCTATTGATTTTATATTTGGTAACATATATTATTATTATATATTTGTTTTTACTAAGGATACATTTTTCAATAAATTGTAGTTAATAATTATTTTATTCATAAATTGTAAACATTTACCAAAATACTATAACGGTATAATCAATAAGCTTTAGTTAGTTAATAAATAAGAAACTGCGTAAGGCGACGAATGTCAAAAACAGCCAATGATTAGTAAATCAGTCAAATCCGAGATATAAAAATAAACATTCGTTCGTAATGCTTTAATCGGCGTTTTTTAAGTCAGATTCTTAGCTACGTTTGTCGGCTCGTGCGCTTTTTATCGTATTTTTATTGACCGTTGTAGTCATATGATATTATCATTTACAAACCATGATCTACCGGAAAATGTTTAGAGTTGGGCCGAACTCAATATTCGACGCGACGGAAGACGTACCCGCGCGCTCGTGGACCGGGAAAAAGGCTTTGTTGATCGTCCACGGTTACTGATCGCATGCTCCGTCAGTGCTGACGTTCCTGCGTATATACACAAAAACAAATTGTACCGAAGTTATGCCTCAACATAATTGTTCATGTCTGTACACTTCGAGAACAAATATAAAAAACAATCGTGAACACTGGCCAGCGCTTGAAAGCGTGATGATATTATATCATATAGATATAGTCTGTGTTTATGCGCATTAAAAGATTACCTTTAATGTGTTGGTCGTCGGGTATCTAATTCGGAGGTGACTCCAATATTAATTTCGTTGTGATATCCACGTATATTTTAAATGCATAATAAACGCCACGACTGCTGGTCTCAACGATAACCTAACTCAACAGTTTCTCGATTGATAAAGGTTTATAGCTGTCTGATCGATAGATGGATCGTCCGGTTACAATATCATTATTAATCGCGATATCATAAATTAGTAATAATTATTTTATTAAATAACGAGCTGTAGTATTGTAATAGTGATTTATCGTGACCCATCGCCATTTTACCCGTCAATGTAATAATAATAATATTAATATAATATAATGTACACGAATATTAGTTTTTTAATATTTGATAACATATTATAATTATTATCATCACTATTAGTTATTATTATACATAACACACTGATAAATTTAACAACGCATAACACCGGTTTCCAAATGGATTATATAATAACATTATTAATGTTATCTGTCTAAATTATTTAGGTGGAAACGGATCTGTCGTTATTCTAATAATCAAAACAATTTATGTTTTTATTAGTTAAACAATTTAAAAAAAAAAATGTATTTGTTTGTTTGTTTCAGGTAAATACATACTCAACAATTCAAGTTAAATTTTATTATGAATGGTATCTCTTGTCAATACTACCGATAAGTATAGGTATATAGATTTGTAACTCAATTCGGGACAGTTTTAAAACTCAGTAAAAATCTACAAATAAATATTTGAAAGAGTTATGGTTTTGAAGTGTACTTAAAAATTTCTAAAAATCTAAACATACATGAAAATCATTGAAAAGATAAATTTCACGAATTGGTTACGATGATGTACATGTATATAGATTTCGGGAAATGCCTAAATGAAGTGTTCTGAAACGTATGATTGATGAAGATTTTCATATTTGTTTATATTGCATAATGTGTTTGAACGTTTTGTATTTTGTTTGATTAGTATGGGCACAAAAAAACCTATTTTGACTCAAAAAAAAAAAAAAACATTTTGTTTTACTATGATGGAATAAATTATAACGCTCTACGGCAAATAATTTTCAAAGATGTCCGAAATAAATCAAGAATATTCTAATTTAATACAAAAGTATTTTATTCGAAGATTTAATATCTTTATATTATTATTATTGTTTCAGAGGATAATTTTATTTTTCTAATAGTGAATTATTAACTACAATATTATCTATTATAAATTGTATCATAGTTTTTTTTTTTATAGTTGGAAAGAAATATATTATTATTATTTCTTGTTCAACAATATTATTAATCGATGTCGAAAAAGGCCAAAAGAACAAAAGACGATTCATATTTGAAAATTTAAAAATAATTTTTTTAATTCAATAGCATAATACATTATTATGTTATCGGTAATTCTGTATAAAATCTGTTTAGATATAATTTATTATACTATAAAATTGTTGATTATTTATAATGAACTTATACCGCCATTTAGTGACCCTTGCCCTATACTAATTTAATGCCATTTTGAATACGGTATAATAATTTATTTTAACGTTCATTTTGCAACTGATCTTAAAACCGTTGCGATAAGACCAATCTTTATCGTCTACGGAATTTCGGAAACTCAATACTCATAACCATGGATTCAATGTATCACGGTTACTCGACTGATGATGAATAATTAAAAAAATTCAACACACCAAAAAAATGGTTTACGTGCACAATAAGAGTCGGTTACCAGAAATTTATACTATCATCTCTTATACCATCAGAGAACAGAGTGGACTTAGAGGCGGCCAAGGTTTTTCCGGAATGTATATAAGTATATCGTCGCGTCGAAGGTCTTTACTCACACAATGTTAAGCTTGAGAATTTTTCAGTTCGTCAGTGATAACAAGTTGATAAATATTTGGAAAGTGATTGAGAAATGTTGTGGTTTTTTTTTTTTTTTAGCCGAGTGGTTATATTATTACGTGAGTAAGTGGTCGACCGGCCATGGTTACAAAATTTCGGGATTTTTTCCCCAAGTGATGGTGGTTATAATCAACATCAAAAGAGTATAATATACCTAAATATATAATAATAAACCTATCTATAGCTGACCCAAGACCCACCAAAGCACATGATGATAGACTTGGTGAAAAAATTGCAAATAACCATCATCACGCTTATGGCCGTATAATATAATAATTATTAATTATTATATTGTTGCACAAGTCGTAGAGCGTGAGATATTTACCAATTGAAAAACTTATCTAAACATGTTTATAATTAGTCCGCAGGCCACCGCCCATGTGCATAGCATGTATAATAGCCTACCTATCTAAATTAAATATTAATAATGATATGCATAGACGGTGATAATTTATGATTTATCGCGTACAGACCGTGTTAAAAATAGCGTCTCGTCTCTTGAAAACGAAAACATTGATTTTTTTTTTTTTAATACGTTTGAAGTTTGAACGTTGTTTTATTTTCTCCTAAATTTGTGTTAATGATTTATAACGTTTTATTATAAGCAGTTTTATAATGTTAAATACAAAATATACAATCAAGCCAACCTGCGAAATGAATAGTTAATTCATTATATTCGAGATAATAGAAATTGCATAATAGTTATAACACGTGATTTGAAACTATTTTTTTTTTTTACCTACCTATTCAATAATTTTGTTTTTTTGATAGAATTCATATATTTAATGTTAAATATATGATAAAAATTATTTTGAAATTTTTATTTGTATTAACGAATTTCCGAGTACCTTTAGGTGCTTGTAAAAAAATAGACACATGTTTTATTTTACATTTTTATTTATATTTTGTCCCTATGACATGTTAAATATAATTGCTCGTACTACAAGTCAATATATAAATGACGATAAAATAACAAAAATAATACATGAACACAAAAATAAAATCATACTCTTAAACATATAATAAAAAATATACAACTAATAAATTATGTATTTGCAAATTCTCAGACGTTTTTGAACTATAAATTCATTCTATATAAATTTTATGGAATAATGTATAATTTGATCAAGGGAATATTTTGTTGATGAAATTGCTGACATCTTTTAATTCCTAAAAAAAAAAAAAAATTGATAAATATTCAATTGTATGTCAGTCATATGATTTTACAACTAACTCGTTACGTAAACGCAGCAATAGGTCATTAAGATAATTCAGTGTAAATGAGTGTTATTATTTATTATTAATTACCATCAATACTATTATTATTTTATAGTGCACGTTTTATTCGACGTGAATGATGTTATATACAGACGAAGTGAAAAGGAAAAATCAGCATTACTATTTTCAGTTCTAATTTGCACATTCTTGATTCGTACTATCGACAGTTATTACTAAAAATCTCATAATCGTGGAATTGCTTTATGCAAAAAATAATACCAGCAAGGCGCTATTAGAGTTATTAAATGAAAAGTATTTTACAAATGTATCAGTGTCGTGTAGTTAACCAAATAATAGGTACCCCGTACTCCATACTAACGGTGGTGCACTGATTTTTTTCGAATTGATACATAATTGTAGTATATTTTATCGGATGGGTGTAAAAAGTAAAATAAATCCTTGATTATTTTTTTAAAATTGATTTAATAAATAAATAAATCAATAATCTCTCAGGAGTTTCTCTTATTTTGTCGGTATTATAAGTAATCGTGAATATTTCAATCTTATGTAATATGTACCTAAAATTATTGATAGAATTAATGAAGATGATGTGTGATCTACTCAGCATGTATAACGTAATTATAGGCGTACATCCAAAGTAATATTTTCAATTAGATCGCTGATAATACTTGTTAGACTTCGTACTTACGATCACGTGTTATGTGCTTTTGAATTTCGTGTCAAATTAATTAATCGATTAATCGATTTAATCAATGTAAATGATCTCTAGTACCAATAGTGTAGCAAAGGTTTTATTTGAAGAGTGAGAGAGAGGTGACAATGACAACTTATTATTTAGTGGATACCTAACTAGGACACATCATAAGTTTGCTATATTATTGATACTGTAAGTTAGTAGTTAGTACATAAAATTACTTGAAAATTTCAATTTATTATATGGCCACGTTTATGTATCTATAATATGTTATCAGAAAACTAAAAAACTTTTTAAATGTTCCTAAATTATTAATCAGGGCTGCAGCCCTTTCATTCTCACTTCCTTCCCCCAATAACGGGTTATGCTGTAGTCATATATTGAGTACCTAGTTTCCAAATTGTTGTAGACAAATAATTGTGTTAACCCTACTGTTATGTCCATATCAATAAAACAAAATAATATTTTGTTTTATCCACAAAACGATATAGGTAATCATGACAATAAAATTATATTTACTGTTATTATATTTATAATAATATTATATTATTGCTGAATTCGTTCTATTAAATTGAATTTTTTATACCTGATCATTTACGGCGTGCATCAAACCTTCGTACGATTTAAACTCGAACTTGGGGTTTATTTCCTTGAGGCATTCTGCCAATATTTGACCCCATTTGTAGAAAATGACCGGATCTTCAGTTCCATGGCACTGCAAAATCGGCGTGTTGGTATTGTTGATAGCCGCCTGTATTAAAAACACAAGAAGAAAAACTGTCATGTTGTGTTATTCTCGTTGTTTTGGGAGGTGGTCGATGGACATGAATCTGTTATAATATAACACCATCATGTATATAATAATGGTTTCATAATTATATTTTTTTCTCGTTTAAAACAAAAACGAACAAGTCACGTGAATGACAAGTGCATAAGAATACGAAAACTGTGATCGATAATAGATGCACGGAGAGTGAATAATGCATTATATTAGAATTTCGATTCGATACCGAACAAAATATAGACGTTGAGGTAGTGTATATAGCGAGGATTTTCGTTACTTTTAATTTTAAACATTTTAAATGGATAGTTGCCCCGTAGTTTTTTTCAACTTTCTATCAGCTTTCCGAACGAGGATTTCAGTTTGCGACCCCTTGTTAGTGCTTAAATCGTACTCACTTCGGGCAAAGTATGCCGGAGCACCGGCCAGCTGGACATCACCAAGACGGCGGCTAACCGTTTGTGGTAGGTAAGTGCGGCATACATAGCCAGGGCGCCACCCTGCGAGAAACCGGCCAACATGGTCTTAGCGGCCGAAACTTTAGACGAAGCGATCTCTTCGTCGATGATGTCATGCAATTTTTCGACGGCCCGCATGATACTCGTCTCGTCTTCTAATTTGTTCTCGTCCAACGACGTTAAGTCAAACCACGCAGCCGTCGGGAAACCCTTGTTAAGTGTGAGCGGAATCTTCTTCCTGCGAATGAGAGTGAGTTATAATTATATATGACTACCTATGTATAACTACATATATATATATTTTTTTTTTCAATTGTATTTACAAATGATTGTATTTCATTTTTTAGATTACACTCATAAATTTTTGTTAATAGAGTTAATCAAATGACACGAGCTTGACTCATTGAAACATCATAAAAATTATATCTCGCGTTTCAAATTTGAATATACTACAGACGCTTATAACAAAATCATAGGAGTATGTACATTAAATGTAATTTTGCCATGATCTATAAGGTTATTTAAAAATTATTTTGTTTTATAATTATTTAATTTAAATTATTATTATTTTAAATAATGATATGTCAAGTTTGGCAACTTGATCCGAATTAATTGTATTTTAATACTGATAAAGAGTATATTTTTATTTTAAGTGTTCTCTAATATTTTTTTACCGAAACGAGGTTACAGACAATAATATATACTCACGCATTGAGGCAGATCACTTTGACGTTGGGTTTGACCATTTTGGAGAGCACTAGCTTCCAGTTTTCTCTGTGAACAAGATACAATTATAAACAACATATAGTGAAATTATATTATAGGCAAACTAATACATTATTGTTATACATATTGTTAAATCGTTCCAAATTATGTTTTTTCAATTTATTCATTTTTAAACACATATGAGATAACCACACTTACACCAATTCGACCGTGTGACTCATTGCGAATAATAACACTAATAAAATTAATAGCAGTATAATATTTTAAAATAAGAGTGATAATAATAATAATAATAATAATAATAATAATAATAATAATAATAATATAGGTAATATTATAATTTATTAATAGGTGTGCTCCTATAATATTGTAGTCAGGAACGCGACTCAAAGTGTAACGACTCGTTAACCCTTTGAGTTCTCAAAGTCGTGCGATTAATATTATTAAATACCACGTTACTAATTATAATGATGTAATATTGTAATATAAAAAACGTTATGTAATAATTGGCCACAGAATGTTTATGATTGCATCGTACTTTTCATGTGATGCGATCTCACATGAAAAATACGAAACGTCTTCCGTCTCTGTATATTGTATACGTCCATGCAGATCCGTGCAAACAACGCGTTATAATAATATAATAGCAAAAGCTGTTAAAATTGATGCGCATATGTTCATCTGTAAGAATCGGATATCATATTAGAACGCGAGTTATAAATAATATTCAAGTCCGATAACCAGCGGACACGTACACAGCGCGCCGACAGTTTTTAATTGAATTCAGAATATTTTATAGATTAAAAATTTATTGTAGGCACCTGCGTATATTATAATGATATTAATATAGTGTTATGTAGCAAGTGATTTGCTTCTGTTATAATAATATGTGCGGATTTTACGGTATATTTTGTATCGTTTTTTTTTTTTTTTTGATTCGAGTGTCTTACGAACGACGTGTACCGATCGTGAAACGAGAAAATATAATAATCAAGACATAGACTTTATTGCACTAATGTAAGATCTATAAAAGAAGAACACTACAAATATATTGTTTTTACTTGTTATATAGTTAGGTGTAATAAATATATTTTAGACTTAAATTATTAAAAAAATGTGTTTATAATTAGGTAATTAATGAAATTACATAAAATTAAAAGTTATTTAAAAAAACAAATAAGGACAAATCTGATCATATTTTTCCAAGCAACTTCCTTTATTAAAACACAATCAATTAAAAAATTAAATAGTACTATATAATAACTAAGGAAATATCATTATAAAATCTAAAATTTTTAATATAATATACACATTTATGCAATCTACAATTGTATACTTTGAATTCTCGATGTATAAAACAAATGTGTAACTTATACATTGCTATTTTTATTTGTTTTTCAAAATAGTAAGCAAATTTTATGAAATTCGATCAGTTTCGTACACGAAGAATACACGCGCTGTTGTGCAGAAAAAAAAATATTTGAACCCGGCGAACTTTTAAACCTAGTTCTTAATGTTCTTATCCGACAAATTAATAGAAAAACTATACATACCTTTAATGTATTTATATTTGAATAATAGAATTAAATTATTTTTAAACTTTCTAATCAATTATTTGCCGTACCTGTGCACAATTACCTACATGTAATTGATATATCATTAAAGAAGTAATGTATATGTATATATTTTAATTTTCTATAAACATCATCGAATGCGTTTTTTTTGCATATTATAAATACTATTAGTAACTATAAATAATAATATTTTAGTTCATGTTTATTCCCTACTAGTAGCACAATTTAATCGATAAATTGCCAAAGTTCATATACCATACGATTGATTATTATTTAATTGGGGGATAAGTCGGTTGCCTAGTAAAACCTATAGGAAAAACTAAAACAAGAATTACTGTAAGAGTAGGAGTGTGCAATAGAAAACTATAATAAAAACCTAATCTAACTGGGGTGATAAACGTGGCGTGAAATTGCTTACAACCAAAACTAAATAACGGAATAAAATAATTTATTGTCAACCAATTTTTTCTCCAAACCTCTCCAATAAAAATTGGGTTTTTGTTAAATCGTAAATTGTAAATTTATAACTTAATTGTTCGAGTGACGGAAAAAAACAAAGTTCTATAGTAAAAACGGTGCCAAATCTAGATCATCGATTACCATTTTTAAACTCATTTGCAACTTACTGATTATTACATCATATGCGATATTAATATTATGTTATTAACTTAATATGTATACCTATATAATATATGACTATACGATTTATTTGAATAATAAAGATAGGTACCTTAATGCTATAAGTGCACGTGTAATAGACATCATGTAATTCCTATTAGTTTAGGGTGTTATTAAAATTTGTTAGTTGAAATAATTTAATTTTAAATTTTAAAAGCTTATAATATAAATAAGTATTTAACGAATAATCGAACAGGTTTTATTAGAGGTAAGTCATTTTTTTTTTAAATCGCTAGATTCTGAGTAAATAATATTAATAGTTCTAAAAACGTTTCACGTGGGCATAAACTGTAATAGGACTTACAAGTTACAATCCATATATTTGATATAACTAAAACGTTTAAATAAATAAATAATAAACAGTCTAAGTAAATTTTTAAACGCTTTCAGTGAAATTTAAACTTTTATAAAACTAATTGAAATAAATGTTTAGAAATAAATTAAAAGACCTATATTGTGTTTATGTACGTACCATTAACAGGAGAACAGTGATTCTTATGAATTTAATATTTTATATTGTGTTAATTTTCATCGTTGATTAATTAGATAATAATAATTTTGCGTGAACATTAGGAAATAGAATTACAGAATTTCTTGTAATAATATTGTCATAACTTTTTCTAGAATTATATTAAATTGGCAATGCGCAAATTTTGCGAAATTTAAATAAAAAAAAAACACTAAATCATTTAATTATTTTCAATCTCGTATAATATTGCGATTCCTATAACTAATATGTATTACATGTTACTAAAACATAAGAGTAACTTTATAAAAAAACGGTCCCGTTTATGTTAATTTAACGTAAAATCAACAACAAATGCAATCTCGCATATTGATTTGAAACTTCCATTAAATGTTTCTATATAGGAATCATAATAATATTACACAGTAGAATCGAGCCTAACAATTGTTTTTCACGATTGCATTTTAATTTTTAAATATATGGTTGAATAAAAATGTTTAATTAAGTACATTTTACAATGTTAAAAACCATGAATTTAATATAAATTTAAAAAATTAAAATTTCTAAATTTTTCTTCTAGGTATTTTGAATAAATCATTATTGTATAAGTAAATGTAAAAAAAAGCAACTAAAGAAAAAAAGATTAGATCCAATTAAAACAAATAAAAAAAAAAGTGTATATTTTTAAAACAATTTATACCCGAGGATTAATTTCTTCTCTCTCAATCACAATATAGAAATAATAAATATGTATGGAGTATGTGAGTGAATGAGTATAATATAATACATATTATAATTACTGCGATTTATTTAACAACAAACGAACTACGGTGAGCGTTTTATACACATTTATCAGTTTGTAATGTACGTACATTATACTACATTACATCTATACTCTTTAGACAATATTAATGAAAATTTTACGGTAACTAAACAAACAAATTTAAAAAGTTAAAAAAAAAATCATGATAAATAAGTGTGTATTATAATATAGGTAATATATTATTATTTATTATGTATATATGCGAAGAAAAATATTGTTTTAATGCTTTACCAACAAGTTTCGAACGGTTGACAACTCGTCGTGTATATCAATAATAATACATTTAAAAGATTAAACATTTAATAAGCTCTTTAAGCGCCTTTAAAAGTGCTTAAATTATTTGTTATTTTTTTTATATATAATACTATTCGGTGTTTACGTACCCATTTTCTCCAAGCCCGTGCAAGAATATGATCTGTAATCAAAAAATTTGAATTTAAAACTATTGTCTCTTGTCGACAGTTATTACATTACTCACGGTGCCTGTGTGTTTTCTGGTGGGCGATACGATGAAGGCGTCTTCCGACATTTTCTTTATTTTCCGGTTTTAGCTAATATAAAATATATTATATCGATGAAGAACTTCGAATGAGATGTACAATAGGTACGCAGTCGAAGTCGAACAATTGTCGAGAGAGCGTGTTACCGGGTGCGGGTGAAAATCACGATCTTGACGACAACGTGTGTGTCCAGAGCTGTTGCAAAACTATGGAAAGGTCGAACTGTGTAATGTTGCACCGCGTGTCTCGTGTCCGTAAGATGACTGACGTTCTGGTCCGGTGTTCAGTGGCTATTATTTATCCACGGTCTCTAATCTTGGTTTTAAGAGCGCGATTACAAACAGAAGGGAATAATTGTTACCGCTACTATTCTTCTTATCTTTTTAATTCTTTCGTGTTTATAATTAATAGGGTGTGGGTAAAAAAATAATAATAATAATAATAAACCATGCACAAGAATACTGGTACGTACACATACACACACAAACTCATGTGTACACAACATACACGGCGATTCTCTTGAAGGTAAACACTAATTTACTTGAAACGTATATCAACGTTTGTTTAATAAACATTTATGACGATCAAATATGATTTTTTTTTTCAAAAACGTTGTTTTTTAAATTATGTGAAAACAAAACATTTCCGAATACGTTTTCTATAAAATCAACATTTACTTTTGAGGTTAAAAAAAAATCGCCCTGTATACATGGGCAAATGTGTACGCGCGATAGGTGTTCGTCTACAGTCCACTGCCTATTGTAAACTACACGTACGGTATTATGATCAGTAGATGTGGTGGTGTTAGGTTGTAAAATAATTATACATGAACATATTTATTGATCATCGATATAATATTATCATTTTAATTGTTAATCGTAATCACACGTCAACTTATATTCTGTTCTGAAACGCGAAATATAATGCAAAATACAAAATCCAATAGAATTTATAAAATTAACATTTAATTAGCATAAGAGCGCATATTTATAACTATAACAATTGTGTTAAAAAGAGATTTTGTAGTAAATATAATGTTTTTTCTGCCTATTTTGAATTTCAGAGAAAAGTGTTTACATCATTTTGTCGTAGGATCCACTGTACTTACATTAATATTGATGACGATTCGAGTGGAACGATTCGTATACATTACTCGTATAGTACAGATTCTGAGGTCGGTTAATACGTAAGTGTTATTATAAAGAGGACGACAAAATATTATGATAAGCGACAGACTATAGAATTCGTTGAGTAAACTAAAACAGAAAAACAAATATTTATTCGTAAACGTCTGAATACCATAATATACTATTCTTAAAAGAATAATAGGTTTTTTTATTTTGTAACACTATTTAACTTTTTCCAATTTTTTTTCACAGAGATGTTCCAAACACTATTTTGAGTGTCATCGCGTCACCTGATTTTTCATTTTTTTTTTTTGTCTAAGGGGAGAAAGAGAGGGATTGTATTTTTATATTCCAATTTTGTGACGACATTATTTAACTTTTTTCCAATTTTTTTTTCACAGAAATTTTCTAAATATTCTTCTGAGTATCATCATGTCATCCGATTTTTCATTTATTTTGTTGTTTGAGAAGAGGAAGAGAGGGGATTGTATTTAAAGGTTAAATATTTTTAGCGTGTCATTAAAATAATTTAACGATTTTTTTTCACAAGGTTGTACCGAATGAGCCTACGAGTAAATCACTCTTATTATTTCTAATTTCATTTTATTTGTCATTTCAGTTATAAATATCATAAAAAAAGTTAAAATAGTCAAATTATAAAAAATATTATATATTACATGGCTAGGCTTTAAATAGTTAAATTTTAATAAATAAAGTTAAAAAACCAATGTATACATACTAATCGATTAATTAACACACGAGTGAAGCCGGGTTATTCAGTTAATAATTATATATATTTATACCATGTACATTAAACATTATATATTATTATGTTCACACATGAGCATTGTCAGATTGTATAAGTTGGCAAGTATTTACAATAAATGGAAAGTATTTGCAATCAATGGCAATTACTTTCAACCAACATATTCTTGTAATTGCAAAAAAATCTTATTATACGTATAGACTAAAATAGTTTTAAGTACAAAATTATCTTGTTGATAAAACTTTTCATATTTATTCACATTTTTTTTTAACTAGTTAAATTATTGTGTATTATTATGAGTTCTTTAGTACTCGATATTTTAACAATATGGATAGGCAGGTTTACTACTGTCTGTTTTAAAGTCACAAAATGAGCTTTTTGACTTAGATACAAAAAAAAAAATAGGTTTAGATTATGGTTTTGATTTTTGTGGATAAAGTACCTATAATGTCATTCTAAATTATTAAACCTCAAAAAGGTATCTCAATAAATTGAAATATTGTGAAAATGACGTTTTATTAATATTTGAAATATAATAAACTCATCATTTTAAAATAATTATTTAATATGTTATGTGCAATAAATCCCTTTAATATCTAAAAAAAGTACTGACAAACTACTTTTTTATTAACTAATCGTAATAGTAAGACCAAATATACAACGGATTTACGGTTGAAAGCACCATTAATTATCATTGATCATATAGAATACCTACTCTGTGATAAATCCAATTAGGTAAATAATGAACTACAATAAATATAAAGATGACGCCGCTTATAAAAGTCACGTATTTAACATTCAGAGGCTTATTAGACTTACAATCTCCCGGTACGGACGTATTCAAATACATTAAAAAAATATATTGATTATAAAAGTAGTGAGCTACTTCGGTTATAAGACAAAAAAAATGATATTAACGAACTTTTTTGGTAAAATTTAAAAATAATTTGGTTTAGAAAAACCAAAAATGTGTACTAATTTAATATAATATATACAATGTTATGAGTATGAGCATTATATTTCCGGAATACTAATTTAAAATAAAACACAAACGAATATCACTGATTTTTTTTATCTATGCTAATATTATAAAGAGGATATTAATATTATGCATAATATTAATTAAATTATAAATTAAAAATATAATAAAATAAAAACTAATTTGGAAATGATAATTAGCATTTATAATGAAAGTAGTAATTGTTTTTATTTAATAATAATATGTAATATGCAATAAAGGCAAAATACAATTAATAATTAATAAATTAAAATTTTTCCCTACTTCGCCTATAAAATTAAGTATATAAATTACGTAATTTTAGTAAGTTTCTAAGATAATATTATTATATATTAATATGTTGTATTATTTTTTTTTTAATTATAATATTTTAGATTGGTTGATACAATGATACGTAATTAATCATTATACCTAAATATTATAAACTATGTCAGAGAGCATATAGTTATTTTATTTTTTAAATTAATGTGAAAATAGACTAATATGTTAAATTTTAAATAACTCAAATAATGTCACACATAGATACTACATATCTTGTTTTTCTATCAAATTTGATTTGCTGTGAAAATGGTGCTGTTTTATAAAAATTCTAGGATATATCTTTAAAACAACTATTTAAAACTGTTTGTAGTGTCCTAGACTCAAATGTCTCAAATAAAGCATGAATGTGTCATTTTGGCTTTCCTTAGTAGTTTATACAGTAGTAGTTCAGTCTATTATGAATACCTACGGTAGTATAATACCCTACACATTACATAGTTCACAAAAATGTTCATTTAATATTTCGTTGTTGAATAATACAAATTCAGTATTTTAGTTTCATATTTGTAATCACAACGAATTTTAGAAACAACAACAATTAATAATTAATATTAACTGAATATTATTCCATCACGCACAGACCGCGTAGGAGTTTAAATCGTAGATTAAATTTATTATTATAATCACCGTCGTCATCGCCATCTATAATACCAATCTGAGTCATATGTTTTTATTTATTATTGTTTAGATTACGAGACGTTTTTCCAAAGTCCAATTGTAACCGTATATCACGTGGCGCTTTTGAACTTTACACACAATCACTTTTTCTTGATATTCTGTTTGTTATTTTTTCAAAATTTAGTATACGAATAATTTTAATGAGACTTTTATACAGCAAGTGATTCATAATATAGATTATGAGTGAGTAACGACGGAAAGGTTATGATACGTCGTCCGGGTGAGAAAAATATAATATAACATTCATGCATGAGTCAATAAGCCTGTAGGGTAAAAATAAATTATACCTATCGTTTGGAAGTTTTCGATCTCGGAAGGTCGTTTATTCCTAAAATTTGATTTTTTTCTGGTATTCCCGTGTCAAAAAGATAGGTGCATTTTAGTACCAAGACATTGACACGCCATTGATCGCGTATCATAAAACGAGATAATATAATAATAATTGACATATTGTTTTTGGAAGAATTACAACAATAAGAAAAATAAACAAATTACGGTGTTTATGGTAAAAAGTTTTATCTCCGTGTCATCACTTATTATTGAATCATATATCTTATAATATTTATTTGGTATAGACAGTAAGTTATTCCATTATGTATCTAATACTGCAATTAATAATACGCTTAATAATCAAAGTAGTTTCTTACTGCAATAAACCGTACGTGGATTGTTCTTTTTCCAAAACCAGTACTTGAATGTAAAACTTTTTAAGGTTTTTCGGGTTTGGTAAAAATTTGTTTGTTGTTATGTGCCTATGCCTATAGTTAGTTCGTTATATAATGTAATATTAAATTATATAGATGTATAATTTTGGTTTTGTATTAATTTCAGCCATTTACTAATAAGTTGCATGTGTTATACTATGTATTAGATGTGTATAAACTAATTGAATAAAACAGGTAATATATATACGAGTATAACAACAATCAACAAATATAATTGAATCTTCAGTTAATATAAATATTATTTAAACTAGATTCAATATTATGATAAATAAGAACTAAAAGAGAAGACAGAGTTCTTTAGCGGCAATCGCTCGATGCAGTCACTGTATAGAATACCACCGCGGTGTCAATAAAGTACTTACACCGTCTTATTCATATATTATAATATTATATATTGTATATAAAACTAAATTAAAAATACAATTATGTAATACGTAACCAAATTTATAATTAAATCCTTAATCAAAAAATATTAGTTGAACTAGCTCTTAGATCAATAAAAAAATTTTTAAATTTTAAATATCTATATAGATAGTAGGTACCTAGTTAAAAAAGAGTCAAAATTGTATTGCGTATAATATGGTTATTCATTTTTCATCATAAAAATAAAAATAACTTTTTTGCCTTTTTGAAGTACAAATAAGATCAAATTTTCATTAAAAGAAACCACTTTAAAAATTGAAAATCGAAGCATTTTTTTGACTTATCTAGTATACATATACAAAAAACACATCACAGAAAGTCTAAATTTTTTTTAACTATTAAGTTACCGAATAATTATTTCAATAAAAATAATATTTATATATTAACAAATGTTCGTACCGCTCCTTCACAATTATTTTAAAAAGTATTAAGAATTTTAAATTTTAAATTCCAAAATCTAGACCCAATTTTTATCAGAAGTATCCCTTGAAATTGATAATCAGACGTTCGTGTTGTCCCAGTGCTTAGGTGGGCCAACTTCACAATCAAAGGATTTTTCTTTTATAGAAAACACACATCACAGTAAAATCAATACATTCATTGCTCCGCTTAAAATTAAAAAAGAATAAAAAAATGTTTATATACATGTGTTCACGCTAAGAGGTATCACTAAATATTTCAATTGGATAATCTTGTATTAATATAGGGCTTTCACTGAATAAAAGAGAAATACAGATTTATAGATAAATGTTAATTTTTTTACCCTTTCGTTATGCACATGCGCGGTACGACATACTTTTTTTTTAAATGGCAATACCATTTTTTTATTTTTACAGATTTGGATTAAGTATTTTTTTTTCTAATTAAAAATATAACAAAGTTATTGTTGTTGAATTTTTATTATTTACGATCAATCTGTTTTTGAAGAAATACTTACACTCAAAAATCAAAATAATATTTTCGATATTTTTAAATATTTGTTTTTAGACAGATAATAGTGTAAGATATAAATAAACAATTAATTTTTTTACAATATCTGTTCTTTTTTATTCATTTATAATACCTACATCCGTAATAAGATAGCTAAATATGAAGGTAATGAAAATAATTATAAAAATGTACACATTACGAATGTAAAATTAGGATTTATTTACTTGCAATTTGTTACTTTACATAGTTTTATCTAATAATAGTTGTTCAAAATTCTCTTAATGTGGCAGCGTTTATGTGGTATTCTCTAAAAATTATTACATGCCACTTGTATTTTGTTTTTTTAATCTTCAAAATTTAAAATCGTAGTGTGTAGGTACATTTTTATAATTATTTTTACTACCCTAATATTTAGCAATCTTATTTCGGATGTAAATATTATAAATGGAAAAAAAACAGTACATTATAAAAACAAAAAAGTGTTTATTTATGTTTAAAAACAGATATTTGAAAATATCGAAAATATTATTTTGATTTTTGAGTATAAGTTTAACATATTTAAAATTTCTTCAAAAAAATATTTGTTCGTAAATAATATAATACCACCCAGAATATGTATGTATAATTTATAATTGCACTCTAAAGAATATTTGATGTGTTTCATCTAGTTTATTATTTTAATTTAATACTTTGTAATATATTATATATACATAATTTAATAATATACGCTACGAAAGTATAACAACGATGTAACGACACGACGGTTATCGAAAAACTATTCAATTTATTAATATTGTTACAATCTTAGTCTCTAATGACTAATGAGTCTTTATACCTACCGTTCAATCAGCGACTTTTATGATACGAAACTTATTATCTTTATAAATGAAATTAATAATAATTAACCATTAAATAGTTAATACAACTTATAAGAATTTTTATAGATTAAAGTATGACCATCATCAAACATCAAAATAAAACAGTTAATCTATACGTAGGTGGTGTAGTTATATAAACTGTTAGAACATATTATTATATACAATTATATTAAACAGAATTGTGTTATGAATTTTTTTTTCTATATTTTCATTTTAGATTTTGAACGGAGTGCGATGAATCTATTCATTTTACCACTTGAAAATATTTGTTTTTTTTTTATTCCACTTCTTCTAGTAGAAAAATATTCTTTGATTTTCAACCTTAAGTGTGGTTATAGTATTTGCTATAGATGATAACATTTTAAAAATATTTTGTATTTTTTGAGCTATAGTTGATATTTTTGTTTTTATTTCAATAAATTTCAATAAAAATATTGATGATATTTTATTAAAATTTTTTATATCGTTGAAACTTGAAACATTTTCCACTGTTACTTAAATTAATTAAAATATAATATTCTCTATTATATATGTTGATTTTAATGGAAGTTGTAACAATAGGTACCTAAGCATTTCGAAATTATGACAAACATACAGTTAAATCACATCAGAATAGTATCGGCTAGGTATAAAATATATAATTATTTTGCACTTATTACTTTCGATTCTTTCAGCTCAAAAAATAATAAAAGTAATTAAAATATTATAGTATGTATACCTACAAGAATAATACCTATAACTGATTTATGTGCTTATGTTTTGTTTATGTACATGTATGCAAGTTATATTAAGATCTTAATAAATACCTATTTTTAATTTTTACTATCAATCATTAATGATGTACTTACAAGTTTATTGTTTTTATGATTTACTATATTTCTAGAAATTTAGTTAACTATACTTCAATAAATTAAGCATTAATTATAAAATTTAAAATAAAAATAAGTGTTTTATATTTATTTTATTACTTTAATAATGATGGTAATAAAAAACTATACATTCACAAAGATAAGTTTTATTGAGATAAAAAAAAAATATAATAATAATTATAGTTTTAATGATATACATTTGTAGTTAATTTATCGATATAAATATAAATGACTAAGGATGTTATAGAAATTTCTTTGTCTTATTATATAAATGAAGTATTTTTTTTTTTTTTTAATAAAAAAAAGTGTTCCATAATGATTAATATTTTAATTAAATGAGATAAAAAAATGAATCATCATATTTTAACAATAAATTTAAAAATTAATATTATGATTACGATGCGATAATAAATGTAGGACTATAACTTTGGATTTTTGAAACAAGGGCACAATGCAAATAATATATAAAATTTTACATAATTATATTTTGTTACATAATATTTTAATTAATTAAACACGTTTTTAGTATAATTCATGGGTTGTAGATTATAGAAATTTAAGCTTTATTAACTAACAACTGGTTGTGATACAACCTAAAAATCATCTAGAAACAATAAAAATGTTAACGAACATCATACCTATTGCTTTTACATTATTTATATAACCAGAAATAGTAACATAGAAAAATTCCTCATAAATTAAAATATTGATTAGACATAGGTACTAGTTTAGTTGTAATTATACATATATTCAACGACCAACACACGATCATATACAAAACTAAAACCGTAAGTAAAAAATATAATAAATCCAGTACCAAAAAAAAAAAAAAAATAGCGTGAAAAAAGGAATACCAAATAAGTATGGTGTACCATCTGCAGTTTTTGATTTTAATTTTTAGTATTTATATGTTTTGGACAAATAGATTTTTACCAAAAACTATATATATAGTAAAATACGTAAGTAATATTTATTATATTATCATTATTATTAATTTATAAATTAATATCAACATTCAATGTACTTTAAACGATTTGAGTAGGACCTTAAAATCAGTTATTTATTCTATTGTGTTTAAAAAATAGTAATATACTAATTTGTTATTATCAACGTAATGGTGAAAAGTTTCAAGTCTATACAATTCATAATTATAACTTATGAATTACAAACAATTTACTAAAACTCTTAAAGGAAAAATTGTTATTTTTTTTTCAATATTTGATTTTTCAATATTTGAACTTCTAATTTTCATAAAAAAAAAAGTTGCACGTTGAATTGTTATAATTTTTTAATTTTTGTAAGAAAAAATTTTAAAGAATCTTGTCTTAAGTTATACAACTTTTTTTTAATTAGAAAACGCAATTACATTTAAATAAATTTGAAATATCTATTAATATCTCAAAAAAGCCGAAATATTCAAAAATGTTATTAGGCTTAGGACATTAAAAGAACAAAATATTGATAGTACCTACCTATAATATACTGTGTACATTAAAATTGTTTAAATGCAATAAAAATAATTATTATTTTCATTTTATTAACGTGAATATATTTGAATATTATAATAGGTACCCTCTTATAGTTACACAAAATATTTTTCAATACGTACGATAAGAGAAGGAAGTATACTGAAAATCTTTGCAGCCCAGTATCACGCAACAAATTAGATGGTTGAATAGTAGTTATGGTCAATATAGAGGAGAAATTAAGAAAAAATAGTGATAATGGTGGAATATAATAATAATATTATAACAATACAATATAACGTACGCAGGGGCTCGGAAGATGGAAAAATAATTAATATTATAAGAAATAATTTTGCGGAGGATGATCATGGATGTTTGACATATTATTACTATGAATAAATGAGTTTTGGATCGTGATCATGAAAAATATTTAGTTTTAATGCCGCGAAGAAAATATACATTTTCTATTGATACGCTTTGACGTCGAATTATTGGGAAGCTCCATATAATATCAATAAATTATTATGCTTATCAATGTTTTTTTTCTCAAAATTATACTGTAACTGTCTGTAACCCACAAGAGAAGCCATACAAAACACGGAAGATTTTGCACTGTAACCGATATGATATTTCATATTAACTCGAAATTTTGGAACACAGACGGCAGCGATAGATAAGGTAAATGATATTATTATATTTCAGTGCAGCAGTGGTGAATAATACATAACAATGATAATAATAATTATGATGACCCCATTGTGCATCACAAAAATACTACCTAATGGATTGTTACTGTAATTTTTTTTATTTACCCGCGTATTGTATATCCGCCTAGTGCCTATAATACATGGATTTTATAAGACATCAGTGAATCACGTGAGTACGTTAAATAATTAAAATGTCTTGTATAGAACTCGCGTATTACGTAGGTATATAGGTATAATGTCATGGGATAAACACGCGATCGATTTCTGTTTTACAACCATACCGTTTTTAATCCGATCGAGTATATGCGAACATATATATGGAGTGGTTTCGCACAGCAATTTCGACCACCTGTACGATATCCCCAACATCACAAATCTATATGCAACGATTCGAAGAGAAAAAAATTCAGTCGGTCGACCTGTCATTATTATTATATTATTATAATTGGCTGGTTGCATCGTGTGTATACACTACGAAAAACTACACATAAATACACACGCACACACACATAATATACTCTTCGGGTTTATTTGACACTGACACTGGCGTGAATTTCAAACGTCCGAGGAAAAGAAAATTCAAACGGACAGCTACTTTTTTAATAAAAGAATTCGCCTGATCCGGGGCCCCAACGTGCCATGTATTACTTATAATCGGCAAAGATTCGTACTGTGAGAAGCAATCGCTCTCGTCGTCGCACGTCACTAGACTCAAGTAAAAAAGAAAAAACGTCTTCTACACTAATCGTCAACGGTACATATATGATACGGCTAGCACGGTGTAGCAGGCCTATATATACCGATATAAATTAGAGTAGGTACCGCGTTTCATAGTTTTATTATAATATTGACTGGCTTTTTAAACGGGCCAAAAGTCATAATATTATCACCACAATCGCCAAATTATTATTCGAGATAATATTATTATATTTTTTAATTTTCTATGATATAAATTATTATAATAATCCCTCATCTGCGGCCTGGTGTCAAAATAAACTCTTATACTGGCTATGCTTATCACAAATTGTTATATTGTATAATGTAGATATATAAACAGTATAATTCTCATACTATTTATATTTATTAATTAAAATATAATTAATTGTTTTTTATATTTCGGTACCTATACGGCTATACACTTTATGAAGTTGTAAGACGTAAAAAATATAAAAAAGTATTATTAGGTACCTACTATTTTATATTATACGAGCGAAGAATTAATTTTTTTGATGAAAATGTGAATGATGAAGACTGTATCATTAATTAATTTATTATTAAATATTAGTTAGAATTTGACTAAAACGTGTTCTCTCTCAATTTCTAAAAATACATTCTGTACCGATTTTAAACTTAAATCTGTGCACGAATAAGCAAGAAGCAAACCACATGTCACAAAATATTTCACTGGAAAACAGCGTACGAGTAGCCTTTCTGTATTCTAATCCCCTAATCCAAAATCTCTCTACGCCAAAAATTCTTAGGAACCTTTCAAGACGACTTAACTGAAACTTGCGTTGTGATCTATTAAGCTAACACACACACACGAATTAAAAAAAAAGCCACTCTGCTGTTGCTGTAGTGTTCTTCAGTAGGTAGCCAGTGAATTATTCGTCATTAAGCATATATGTCACTTCAATGGATGTGTTATACTTTAAATTCAAAAATAAATAAGTGTATGCGATGATAAAAGATTTTAAGCAAAGCCTATAATATAACTTTTTGAAACTAAGATTACCAAACAATAAAATTATGTGTGAATTTTTTTCAGGGCTTAAATTAAAAAAAAATATATCGTTTTCCGTTTTCAGTTATTTCAACATTATGTTTTGAACGTTAAAATGTATAAACACATTATACGAGTATTATATATTTATATTGTAGGTACTTAATATTATCAATTAAAAAAAAAAAAAATTGAAATAACGCTGCCTATTAAATTGTTTACGTTACAAATACGTTATTTTTGTTAATTATCAATCTTTAATATTATAATAAGGTAAGGTAATATATAAGGTGATATAATACATTTAATGGTGTAGGTATTAATTTTATTTTTATTTTGTTTTTTATTATTGATTTTATTTTTTATCGATAAAATGTTATAAATAACGTTTTGAAGCTCTGGTTTTTTTGAGTGTCTTTTATTTGTTGATATTCTACATTTCTAATAACAGTTATAATTTATTTATGTTATTCATCAGGCATATATAATAACAGGTTGAATAAAATTGTGAACAGTTTGTTCACAGACACTGATTATTCTATACTACCGCTCGTCGACGCAAAAACGGCGTTAATATATCATGTTGTACGTATGCCACGAGTTAGGTTTCTGCAGCCTTCTATTATAACGGACGGAAAACTCAAACACGCTCGCGGTGGCGATCGGGGGCGGAGAGACGACTCGGTACTATTTAAAAAGTAATCATTGTCGTATTAAGGGGAAAATAAAAATTGCACGCCATTAGTGAAAGGTGTGTACCTATGTGTATCGGATATACACAGGCACTCGCTCACACCATACACTATACGCATTACCGTTTATGTGTGTGTGTGTGTGTGTGTGTGTGTTATGAATTTATGATGTATGTCGGTAAATGATTTTTGGTTGATTGAGTGCATCGACGACGTTAATTTCATTGTGTTTAATACACACACGACCAGTAAGTATATAATATTAGGTATGAACGCATTTAATTCAATGAACATTTCGCCCTCCTCCATTACGCCAGCAAGTTAACGTGTCTTATAACGTTTGTATTATGAGTACCATATTTTGCGCGTTTTATATTATACATGTGACTCCATGCCTATACGCCCTCTTTCTCACGGGCTGTCAGTTTTCGCCGTATAATATAATATATTGTACTTGGATCGTCGTAAAATGGTTAGCTACACGCACACACTCGCATATTCGTATTTACATACACCATTGGAGATTTGACGAAAATCCGCTTGATCTGCGCTCCTTTTCGATATTTCGGTATGCACGAGAAACTAAAATTGGCTAAAAAAAAAACAATCATCAAACAAATATTTAGTTGATTATTTATTGTTATTGTAACAGTGAAGAAGAATGAATGCCGATGTGTCGTTACATTCGTCTAATTTTTACTTTATAAACACACAATCGTAACCCAACATACGTGGCTTATGCAAAGAAAACTTTACTATCAAACGCATATCGATCAATACAGTCCGAAATACGCTAAAGCGCACATCCTACAATCTCCAATGATCCACCACTTAAACCAAAAATTGTAAAAAACGTAAACATTTTTCATAGATTTAAGATATTAACTTGTATTTATCTTTAAGTAAAAGTAAGCTATAATAACAACCGTCGACGTTGTTGCCTAATAAACATCATATAAAAAAAAAAAACTTAAAGTAATGTACATAATACATTCAAAACCAATTATTTAGATCTTATATTATTTTAAATATAATATAATCCATTGGAATATTATACGTTATATTATGTACATGTGCACTGTGCCATATAGTATGCGTGTTATACCGTTATCGGATAACCTCGCAGAAATATTAACACTCTTATGATTAAGCTCGTAAACAGTAAACACGATACTAAAAACCAACAGATTAATTACAAATAATGAAATGTTTTAAATATTATGCACTGAAAAACAATCGTATTGTAATTAACGTCGGCCCAGGAGACACGCCTCTATCGTTTATGAGCAGATATTTAACATTCAACGCAGTACCTTTATAAGTAATAATAGTACTACCAACGCGTTCTGTTAAATTTAGACACACATATAATATATTATATTGTGTGTACGTGTATTATTACTTCGAGCCGAAATTTAATCGAAAGATAAACGGATTTCGTTTATATTATTATACAGCAGGATAATTATTTCAACAAGATAGGTACACTCTTACTATATCGAAAATTGTTAACATTTTTGAATAAATCCGCATACATTTTTTAGTTTTATATTCCTAGTACTCTAAAACATCCATTTAACAAAATTTTCTGTTCAAGGAATTATTGTTTTTGAGAACCATAAGCTTCATCGTTAATTATGCGTAAATTTATCTCTGTATACTCTTTGTATAGGTTCTTTATCTGATGTTTCTATTTAACGAATAAACTAGGTATTTGATAACAAATCCGTTTTGTAAACGAAATCGAAACATTTTACGAAAAAAGTACAATTTATAAAATGATAAGCAAACGAAACTCATTAATTATTTATCAATAATAAATTAAACAGATAAATATGTTATTATTTTTTAATAAATTAAATTTTTTTTTTAATAGAATATGAAATTCCTATGTAATTCTATTTAATTAATTTCTTTATATTACGAATTTTTTTTCTCTTCATGTGACTTCATTGTATAGAAGTTTTACTGTAGAATATTTTTCTGAAAATTTGTTTCAAAACGAATTTTGTACGATTAGTTATTAGTATAATGTATAAATATTTAGGTACAATTGAAATTAGAACAGTAAGTTGTAATGGACAGGTGCGGTGAAAATATAAAAAAGATGTGAGCACTATGAATTATGATATTCGTTAAAACGCGTTTATTTTAATGCTTAATTAGCGTAATTTAATTCTACCATGTTTAATAGTATTGCTGAGATTTTCTCATTATATTATTGTGATATTTAAGTTTCAGTATTTTATTTCCCGTATAATATAGTGTATTATATAGGAAACAATAGAAATATTAGAAAACAAAATATTTTATAGTTTACATAGTATAATATAAATTGTATATTTAATTGATCAAACACAAAATCATAATAAATTGTTTTATATTATAACTATTTTTTTAGCTTTGAAATAGATTCTTAATATATTAATGGTTGTATAATTAAAATACTGGCACATATAAGGTTTGAAGCACTATTGTCGTATACGTCACGTGATGGTTTAACGTATAGAATAGGTGTCTGGTATCTGATTCCCAAACCGTCAAACAAGTAGTATTGATACCTACGATAAGCGCTTACTCAACAATCCTTTGGTGACCACGATAACGAATACTACACAAGGACAATTTAATAAGACCTCGCAGGGTTTATACGTTATAACTCTAAGTTTGCTTTAATCTCAAACAACTAACCACGATAACGACTATTGGATGTTTTGAGAGTGGGATCTCCTTAATCTGGACAAAATTGTACTATTTCTCAACTGACCACGATAACGAGTACTGGAAGAGAAATAAAGTATTATAGCGTCTTGCTATTTACTACTAAAGTGTTTCCTCGCCACAAACGTTTGGTGCGTACCACGATATGAGAATAAAAACAAATAGTTATATTAATTTAAATAAAATAAATATATAAAAGCACAACGAAATAATTAAAATATATTAAAATAAACAGTTTTCAACCGTAACACACCACGACTGCCCCATCGCTCCGTTCTTGTCGTCACCGTCGACAATTTTAATTATTAATTTTTGTTGAATCGGCATTTGTTGACTCCCGCACGTATAAAGTTATATAAGTATGGCTATAATTAAATTGCTTTTAATTTTTTTTTTTTAATAATTTAAAGTAGACGATGACAAATACAAGTATGCTTACAAATACTTATAAATTCAAGATTACCCTGGTAATACGGAAAATCGCTGTATACCAATTGAGTCCCTATACCTGAAGGGAAAAAAAATTATATACTAATTGAGTCCTGGGTACTAACGAGATATATACTAATTGAGTCCGGGGTTAGGAAACTAATAGTATACGAATTGAGTCCGAGAAATTTCTTTGGTGCTTTTTTTTCAAATTTCATTTTTTTGAGCCACGTCAAAACGGAAACCCCGTTAACACGGAAAAATTACATAATCCCAAGCGATTCCCTCTTATTGAGGTTTTATTGTAACAGATTTTAGTGCTGTGGTTCATCCGTTATGTGAAGTTTGGCGGAAAAGAAGGCTTCTCATAATTTTTTACTTGACATAACACTAATTTTACAATAACATTAGATAATGGTGTTATAACGAAGTTAGAGCTCAAATTATTCCGAAAACTTTACGCGCATATTTTAACGGACCAATATTTTGCTTTGTGTCTATTTCTCATTTTCTCTATTCTGCTTAATTAAAAATTATTTGTATATAACCGCAATTGCGTTTGACTGACGATAATGTAAGTAATAGTAAATAATATTTCTATTTTGAATCATATTATTTATCGTCAACTTAAAATACTCAAGAGCCGGTAGCAAAATTTCAGAAATAGTCTGACTAATTAAGATATGAACACTCGATAATATAAAACTATATTTAGTAGGTGGCTTTTAGTATAAATAATTTACTATGGTAATTTATTGTGCAATTTTTAAAATAATTACTCTACATAATTTAAAATGAGAATTATACCTATTTATTACAATTCATTATCCGAAAGTCGGTTTAAAATTTAAATGTCACATGAAAAATAATTTATTAATTAATGATTGTGGGTTTAAATTAGCGATATAATAATTGTAAGACATTTTTCAATTATAATTGACTAAGGTGCAAAAAATATGAAATAAGTTTTTTTTTTTTATAATATAATGATGATCATAATCAATTTAATTTTTAGACCGTTCATAACTTTTTTTTAAAATATTTTAATGATTTAATTAAAATATACGTACACGAGGTAATTGGCGTATAATGTGACTATTATTTTAAAATTAAAAATTGCCAACTGACCAGAAAACAATTATTAATGATGTTTGCATTAAAAATATATGGAATGTTCCAAATAACCAAATAATCTAAGACTAATGTTAGAATGGACCGAACCCTCCGAAACTTGAGATTATGAAGTGAGGATTTGTAACAAACATGCTATACTTGAAAACACATATAATAATTTTTTAATAATTTTTAATTCCTATTCAGCAGAAGTAATAGATCATATTTAATTTCAGCTATTAACGTTCGGCAATTGAATAAATGGATATTATTACGTTTGAATATTTTTGACGCTAAGATTTTATTTCTCCCGACATTTTTTTTACTGGGTCTTTATTGTTTTTGGATACCAGTTTAACTTTTATACCACTTATATCTATCGATCACATGCGCAAAATATTTTATTTCACGTGATACACTGGATCTAGTGGAAGGGAGATTAGGGATTAAATTATTTAAGATTTATTTTGAAATTTATCGTTTACGAATATCATTAAACGCGTTATGACATACCCTACTAAAATATGTTTCGTGTTACTAAATACGTTTAGTTTACAGATCACTTGAAAAAACCTTATCAATTATGTGGTACGTATCATATCAGTAAACTCGCGTGTAATCACTTATCAGTTAAGAATCGTTACTTCAAACTGTATCAAAAATACGTTTTCACCGAAGCATCTTGATAATAGTTGAGAGACAATGTTATGTACACATTACCATTATATAAAAATTATAAATTTAAAAACTGTAGAAAAATATTAGTGAGAAATAATAACGTATCTCCGTGATTTGGAAATCCTACTAATTCTAGCCTAGTGTCAACTTCGGTCCTGGACAACGAACACGGTCGGCTTCTAGACTATTACTTTTCGACACTGCAGATAAGACGTAAACTTAACGGTTATAATATATTATACAGCACGAACTGAGATATAAACTATATCCGTCTACGTGTTATTATTATACAGTTAAGCTCGCGGTGTATAATAATATATTGTGCTCATACTTTAACATATTATAGCCTATGATTATATGAACTATATTAACAATATTTAATTCCTATAGCCCCGCTATTCGCGTGTTTGCTTGTGATCCCGAAATTTACTGAAATATATATACATGTATATTATGATTATATTTACAGACGATAATATCGTTGAAAACTCCTGGACACGCTACTGGATCGGTCTAATCGCGATGCAATACAGATTATTAGAACGGATTTGAATGCTTTTTAGTTCTATTCGAGATCAACCAGATTAATTCACCACACTTTCGAATCCGAACAATTGGCACTTTTGAACTGTACTGTATTAATTTGTTTTCAGAATCCCCAACGCATAATTATATGTATGTCAGAGATAACTAATGTCTGAATTCTAACGATGAACACACGGTAATAGACACCGTTTCCGAACTCAATACTTAAAATACTGTATACTATTATTATTAACGTCCACCCGGGTGGCCCGGCCGAAACGCGTTTGTGTGTACGCAGATTTTTATCGGACATAATACTGCTCCTTCCGAAGTGTTCAAAATGCACGTATAGGCAACCCAGTCTCCACGCTCCACACTTTAATGTCTAACAGTAATCGACATGATTTCACCCACACGGAATTCCATACTTGGCGATTTCAATACCAGTAAAAACTCATTATCCCGAAAAGTATTATCCTTTTTGATAATATTTATTTTTATAATATTTTACATTATTTCCCTAAGTAGAATATGTATTATGTTTTGATCACTTTTATGTACCTATACAATTTAATTTTAAACTATTAATTATATATGATAATAAGTATTAAAATTACGGAATCTCGAAAATCTGGAACCTACCTACCGGTTTCTGGTACAGTGTAGTATTATACGGGATAACCCTGTGCCACTCCGCTCATCAGATTTAAACATTTACAAATTATAACCAATTAACTATACATTATCAAGAATAATATTTGTGACTAAATTAAATTTTAATGAAACTAATTAATATAATCGAGTAAATTTAACGAACTCTTCAAAAAAAAAAAAAATCATTCGAAGCTTTATTTATACATTATTACTAATGTAAATACTATTATATTTTCGTCCATTATATCATTCATACCTGGCTGGAACAGAGTTTAAATTATTTTGATTCCATCTTTTCAGTTCCTTATAATACATACACTAATATAAATTTAAAATTATATTAAACATATTGTGATATTGCAATGCATATATAATAGTAATAGTATCATCAACGATAAAAACAGGTAAGATATTGTGAGAGTAGTTATTATTATTATTATTATTATTATAATATTCCATTGCACGCGCGTGGTGTATTCAAATAGCCGCGACGCGTCTATTACAACACTCCGCACATCACCCGAACGATGCCAATCACTAAATGGAAAATTTTTTTACTGAATTCTTTGAAACAGGTTTACTACTTATAGCATACACACACACACATACACACACACACACACACACACACACACACACACACACACATACACAGTGCACAAGTCGTCGTTCGGCGTTGTTTCGATGCTGTTGACCGCATAATAATAGCCGAATTATACGCCGATTAATGTATTAATATTTTAATTAATACATTTTAAAAAAAAACGTGTATGCGCGCATAGCGGGCTAAAAATAAAAATATAATTATTCGAAAACAAAACGTGTATCTCGTGCGTTTTTTTTCGTTTGCCATCAATTAGGCATAATTATTATATCCATAATATTATATTATTCAAAAAATATTCATGGTTTTGACATGTTTAAGTTCGGCCACAATCGTCAATTAACTAATTAGGTTTTATGCTCACGTAAACCTGCATGTAATTTTTTTTAAATATAAATAATATTGAAAGATTTTGCATTGAGGATCTGATTTGGAAATCGGCTCTGATTAAAATTGTCTATCTAATTATGAGTTTTCCGTTTCGGCTCATAAAAAATGCCTGATGAATTAATCATTAATTCCTTAAGTACAGTACCTATTAATATAAGTACAAAGATGTTTTTGTAAACGTAATGTTATGTGGAATTCGGAATAAATAATTTAGTTAGTTGTTAGTTATAGAATAGTAAAAAAAAGTTTAATCAGATAGTTAAAGATATATAATCAAATCACTAAAATTAGTTTCTTTTTGATACCTATAGTAATCACTTTTATAGTTTATATTCATGATGTTGATTAAAAAAAAATGTATTAATTGTTTGGGGGAAATTGGCAACATGGGTTATGAGTATATGGCGAAACTTAATGGTAAACTTAACTGTGATATATACAATTTACATTACAATTTATAATCCATATAATAACATTTTAATTATTTTGTATTATTTTATTTGGTTTTAAGCAAACTATACACACACACACTAATATATAGACAATACAAGTAGATACACTAAAATTAGGTTGTTTATATTGTGCATATAATTAAAACATACCTGTATATACATATTAAATACATTTTAGTGGAAATCGAAATTCTGATACCTACATAGTATATTTACGAGGATGATAAACGACCTATATTTATGTATATTTTATAGTATTATAAGTTATTATGCATAATATAATGTAAAAATTTGTTTTTTATAATTCAACGAACTCAATATCAACCATAAATAAGTAATTACTAATTGTAATAAAATATGTAGTCATATTTGCCATAGTATACTAAATAGGAATTATTTTATAGTTTCCATCTTCACATATTTTAATATGGTTATTGAAAAATCACAACTGGAACTTGGAAATAAAATTAAGTGTTAATTATTTTTGTTTTAACAAAAGTATCCAATGCTAAAATATGTAAATTGAATTACTATAAACTATTTATTCAGGTAGTATTTTGTATTGACGTAATTTTTTGACAATATTGATTGAAAACCAGTGTAAATTGTTGGGTTGATATTACTTGTTCTTTAAAATCTATGTTTACTTTATCACTTTCATTTTATAATGATTATTTTAATTTCAAGAGCGCTGGGACTTCAAAATATTACAACTATTATTTTGTAACTATGTTTGTGTTTGAAAACATTTGTATAATTCGTAATGTAAAAAATGTATGCAGTTTCTTCAGGTAATTTATTATTTTTTTTGGATTTTTACTCTCGAGCATTTAATCGTGATAATTGCAATTATTGCTATTTTTTATCATTAAATTTCACTGGTTATATATTAAATAATTATTTTCTTTTTCTTCAGCCAACCCAACATATATAATGTTTGCTATTTTTTTTTCGTATTTTTAGTACATGTTTTCATCTTGTTCCTTTAATTTTGTTCTTTTAATATACTTTACAAATAACATAATAAAATAGTATAACGTTTAAATGCTATTTATGGCGTACTTTTATGACTTGTATAATAATACAATATTTATATTTATATTTTTTGTTATGAAATAATGAAATAAATGCTATAATATTTATAATATAATGTATTTTGTTCAAAACATCTGTAACAAAAATTGGTTAAAACATAACAAGAGTTATAAAATATTTCCTATCATAAAATTATCTCTAGGGATCATTAAAATTCTACAATGTTTTTGACTTTGTCAGATCGTATCATTGTACATATTTTATTTTCAAATTTTATAAATTGTGATCACTGATCAGTACTATCGTATAAAATTATCATATGTTTTAAATATTTTCAATAACACAAATAAATTCTATAATTATATTTACCCGTGGTTATAAATTATAGTAGTTATAAAATGGCATTATATATCTAATTAACAAACACATTCTTGTCATGTTCCACAAAAGATTTGAAATTTAATTTATTATAATTTATATTATACACGGTGTTAGTACCTAACCGTTCACCTCAAAATTTTAACACTTAACTGCAGCATATATATATAGATATAAATATAGGACGGAATTAACTAAATTAATGTTAAAGGATATTGCAGACTTTTATTGACAGGATATTGACAATTTTTTTTTAACAGTAAGCACTCATTTTCTCGACAATTATTAACGTTTTTGAAAATATTTATATTTTATTTTTATGAAATTTTAATTCGCTATAAAACAACATTATTGAAAATAAATCTATTTATATTTTTTGTGTCATGTTTTTAATTTCCTTTTCCAAATCAGTATATTTTTCTGAAACTATCAGTACAAAAAAAGGGAGGTAATAAGTAGGTACCGCTCTGCTGTACATTAGTAGGTGTCAAATTGAGTTCATTATTGAGGAAATCACTATAATAGTACAATGGATTTTGTTAAATTTGAATTCAATGATAACCCATATTCTAAACGAAGATTGTCTAAATTTTAGTAATATAATATGGTTACAAAACAATTATTTTAAGAATATTTGATTTGCGTAAAAATACCTGTTTTTTTTTTAAATTGTTGTATGTTTTTCTTGGTTGTAAAAATAAGTACAGAGAATTTTTGATTTAGACCTCTTTAATGTATAGACTGGATTTCATCCAAAACCACCCTCGTCCCTCATAGTGAAAATTTAAGACTACTCGTCGAGTATACGGACACAAAACACACACACACACACATGACACATATCATTGTAAAATCAATACACTACAAAACGACTAACAATATCTCGACAATGTTCTCTTCAAATTAAATAACGGATATCTAATTTACATAACATATAGATCTGACTATTTCGATTTTAATTAATAGTATTTCGCTATTTTAGGTGGACTAACACGGTATACCGTATACACGCATAATAGATATACTATTCCCGAAGAAAAACAATCAAGTGAACTAGCGCACGCTACACACCTTCAAATCCGATGGATTGTAGTGATTGTACGTACGTATATATATATGTATAGTATACATCGCGATAATATACCTTCGATCTGCAGCATATACACTGCGTCGCCATTGCTGACAAAAGCGCACGTGCCATAATTATTGCTCTCGTGCCGCCGCGGCCGCAACATCGACATTAAAATGTAATTATCGTTTGTAAACACATTCGTCCAGAGTTAAATATGTTATTCCGATTTGACCGTGCACAGCACACTACGAGGAGACGCCGCTCGCCGTGCACAATATAGGTATAGTCATAATATTATGTCGAATAAACCGTTCTATAGTATTATAATGTCTGAGCTTAATCGCTTTTACCGCGTCCGTCGTCGTACACGATCAATTTATTTATTAATTTTTTTAATCTATCTGTCGACAGATATCGATTTGTTTTTCATTCAACAGTCCGGTCCAAAGCGCCTTGCGCTACGATAGAGACGATAATATTTTATACTGATCATCTTTAATCTGCTACGAATGCTGATTTCGTGCTAAACGTGGCTATATCCACTGCAAAAGAGCGCAATGCAATTATTAATATCAACCCTCTAAATCAACTGAACGTACCTATTATCAAACTTTAAAGTAAGAACTTTATCTGCGTCCTCAATTCGGATATTTTATGTTAAAATTCTTACGTGAATCGTGGGTGTGTTAAATATCAAAAAAAAAAAAATTTTCTTGACTAGCTTTTTAAAATGTCGTAAGGAAACAACTAAAAAGAACACTGATAATATGTTAACATTTAAGACATTTAAGTATGATCTTATGTAAATTATTCACTCTAAGCGAAATCTAACAACATGATAATAATGGTTCAAATAAATGCAAGTTTGTTATGCAGGTGCAAGTGTGGTGTCTATGACGCATGTTAGCAAATAGCAATCATTATTGTTTTCCACACGACCCGAAAATGTATATTCATTAATCTTTATTACATAGAAATATGCGTATTATTTTTTAAGATCTAAATCTGGAAAACGTACCTGTACTAGATTTTATTGTAAAAAATACATCATATATGTAAATACTTTAAAACACAGATTGATTTAGGAATACGATTATAGTGTATAGCGAGTTAAATGGATCACTTTATATACATATTATAATATGTATTAATATACATGATATAGTAATATATACATATAATATACATATATTATATATTAGAAGAAAAAAAATAAAACGTTTGTTTTCCAAACAGAAATTGTCGCGCAAAGTCCATTAAGAGTTAATGAAAAAGCATATGTATCGTATATATTATTATTAAAATCTCGTGTGCCGGGAGAAAAATAACCCGTTTCGGTGACAGTTCGCGCAGTAAACAGTATAATGAACGACGACGTCCGGTCGTCGATATTATAATATTATATATATTTTATATGCGTATAGACAAACGCGCGAGTATAATAAAATAATATGCGACTTTTCTTGTTTCGTAAATCGATACACTCGTCGTTTTCGTATTTACATTTTTATACTGCATTTTTTTGTAGCACCTATATATTATTGGCTGCAGCGCTCACGGTTATTGTTATCAGTTCGTCTATAGGTATTACCTATATAATATAATACCTCCGTATATAATAATATTATACGGTATTCACGTTTGTTGTCAACGCGATTCACATCGTGGAATTGAAATGCATTAAATTCGTATTAAAAACATCGAATTTTTATTTATTTTTTTTTTACAGCATGCGTATTACGACGAATGCTCAGTGGGAGTGCCGAGAGCGGTTTTACGTAAATGTATAGAAATATATGACCTGGATAACATAATGCAGCAGCGTCCAAAAAATTACACATCAGATATTTAATGTGTATACCTATTATGGCTGAACCTCAAATGCTGTACAGCGCAGTGCTCCAAAAGCGTAGCGTAAAACTTGATGACCCTAGTGATATGTAGGTATATATTATGTAAAATGTATTAAAGGTTTAAATAGTTATGTTAAAAGCTAATAACGCGATTGGTTTACTACTAATGCATTTATTGAAAACATTTTATAATTAAAAACGAACTTTTCGATCCTTTCTTTGATTAAAAATATTATATATATATATAATTTCTCAGGAGTTTTCTTTTTTAATGTCGTGAAAAAAATACTGCCCCCCCCCCATCACGCAACTCAGAAGTTCATTGGGGGTCAAGGCCCGGGAGAACACTGCTTAAATACGTCAATGACAGTGTGTCAAGACATCTTCGGTTCGGTGGTTTAGCTCTCGAGATGCACAAAAATAATAAACTAAATACCACAGTCTATTTCAATTTTGTTTTCGGTTACATTTTTAAACAGAATGAAAAAGTTCACGAAACGTTGTAAAAACAAGTTAAAGTTTAAAAGCAATAAGCGTCTACAACATTAGTCGCAATTTAATAATAACATTCGGTTGTCTCGAAAACTTGCAGGCAAAACGGACTCGGCAGATAATCGTTATGCTTCTCAAACATCGGATATATAGCAGATGTCGTCGACGTCGCGGACGTGTTACAAACCGCCGCGCGATGGGTTAGAAAGTAGAATATTATAATATAATATAACAATATATATATATAATATTATATGTATATATAGTTAATTATCTGGGTGCCTGCAGTGTCCAGTGATTAGAACTGGTTTTCCTTAAGTATGCGTTTTTAAAAAAAAAAAAAAAAAAAACCTTTCCGTTTATTAATTTATACGCACAACAGTGTGGTCGTATAAAACGTACGCTCCGGCGTATAATATATTGTATATAGGAGTATATTATAGTATTTATAAATATTTTGTTCGCGACCGTGTGCGATAGGTGTACACGATGAGAAACGTTATTATATATTAATACTATTATATTATTATGTAGCTGCAACCTGCAATATACACGTATATATATGCGCACCGGAGTAGGGCGGACGCGGCTCTATAGATTATCCCGCGAGTTATTCAGGTTATACTATAATACATGTGTGTGTGTGTGTGTGTGCAGTTACGAGGTCGACTTGTGTTGGAATAATGTGTGTTACGACTTACGACTTACGACGCGACATGACAATCGGACGGGCGTCAAAATAATAAGAAGCGGAAAAACGATCTTCGCGCGCGCATTATACCCGCGTATCTCATCTACACATAATATATTACAATAATATTATTATGCCGCTCGTCCGGCCGCGCACGTATAATATAATATAACATCGCGCGCGGTCGGACGAGCCCGTAATTGCGTCCGTTTCTTCTTGCTGTACACGAACGGTAGCCCGGTCGACCCGGACGATACGTATACGCGCGGACGCACGACCTTACACGGCGGCGGCGGTGGCGGCGGCGGTGGATGTTAATGATAATAATACGAAATGAAATTGATGCGAAGCGCGTAATATTATAATGACGACGTGAAATAATTGAACCGTCGTCTCCGCCGACGCTCGACACATGCCAATCCGCGTGCACACATCCGGTGTAGTGCTCCTATCTGTACCAGCGATGTTTATAGTGTTGTGGAGGTGCTATCGCATACACACACAATGCAATTGGGCGGTTCGATACATAACGCGCGTTGTACACACGCGAAGAAAATTATACGTAAACACACGTGAAAACGCTGATCGTGTGTCGGACGATTTATTTTTTTTTTCCATTCGTCAGCGGAATGACGGCGGTCGGTCGGTCGGTGCAATGGCGGTGGCGCCGCGACTATATATACCCGGGTTTCTATATGTGTATACGTATTCGACGTGCCTATACATATATTCTGTGTGTATACACTGCGACGGGTACTATACGCATATAGTGATGCGTATAACCGTATACGTCCTATGCCTATGCCGAAACGCACCGGCAGTCGCAAGTCTCAACTATATCGCGTTTTGTATATTATACTATAGAACTATCGATGTGGACGGTCATCATATTATGGCCGCGATAGATGTAACATGTATATCCTCTATGCGCAATAAGCGACAACACGGCTACTGGCCAAATCGTCAATGGCGCCGCAACGGTACCACTGATCGCATAGTATATAATGTGCGGGCTAAATTTGGGGATGTGCAAAGAATTCTTCAGGACACGCGCAATTTTTTTAAGCCATCGCTATAATCGATATTAACTATAGGTAGAGTATCGAATTGCAAGATTGAGAAACTCACGGAAAGTTCTTCGTAATCTCGTGGTCATTAGGGGTAACTTTAACGATAAACGAATTAATACAGATCGATCAAAACCGTTTAGAAACATTAAAACACTTAACTATTCATATAGTACCGCCCAATAATATTATATTATATTAATAAATCAATAAGATCAATGGAAAAATAAAACGTTAGTTTGTTTTTGTCATGTTTTCCTCGCTTAAACGTCGGATAACGGTCATAGACATGACATTATTAATTGTTTTATCGGATTTTATATTATTTTTTTTAACTACAAATAATAGTGTACGTGTGAATATTATACATAGTATTACATTATAATATAAAGATGCATAAGATGCATAATCAATTATCTAACTTTTCAACAAATAAGAACCTATGGAATATGACTTATGGGCAAAATATATAATAAATACAATTTGTACAATGAATACCTACATTTTTTCATGTTTTTGGATAATATTTTCTGCGACAGGGAACTGTTATCTTGCAGCACACCTCTATAATTGTCGTTCATGTGTCGTATCAATATCCAGCAAGTATACACATACGGCGAATAGGTGGTGCATACAAATTACACATGCAGATTCCTAAATGTAACTTAATGTGTTTGTGAATGCGTACGTTTAGGATCTACATACGTCATTTAACTGCAGTCGTATGTGGCTGTGCATTTTATAATATATTATAATATTTTATAATAAAAACCGAATCGCTCGGAACGACTCAATTAACAACACAGACGTCCGTTTTTTCGCCGATCGTTTTCACACACACATATTATAATATTATATACTGCCACCGCCGCCGCCGTTTTGTACACGACGCTGCAACACGCACGTAGAATATTATGATATACCTAATAATAGGTACCTATACACTCTTTTCGTGTATCCGTGCACAGCTCTTACTTGTGCATATTATTATAAATGACGTGTTTATATCATAATATTATATTAATATATTATTATATAGTAAAATGTTGCACGGCTAACACTGCGCACCCGTGCACAGTTCAAACGGTTTAACTCATAAAGAATCACCACATTTGGAGAGAACAATAATATAACATCACGAGTATCTGTATAATATAATATATCGAATTGAGTTTCACACGTCTATAATGACACAGAGTTAAATTTAGCACTAATATGAAACTCGTGTCACGCACTATACGTGCTTAGTCTAGTGTAGCTCCCGTTAAATTTCTAAACGGACATAGTTTGTTCATATAAAAATTAAAACTGCAAAAAATCAAAAAAAAAAATTGTTTATTTGAGTAAACGAAAAAAATAACATCATATACTGTTTACCAATAATTCCAGACAATGTAGTTATCGATTTGGGGTGCACACGAAATATTATGATATTAGAGTTATCATAGATCATATGGTTTGTATTAGAAAACGAGACAATACAAATATACGAATGTTTATAATATACACATATTATGGATCCCATGCATAGGTATTCTATAATTTAGAACCAACAGATCTTTCAACGTCTGTCGAAAGCAGAGGCGGCGCGAACGGGGATGGATGAAGCTATAAACCAGCTATAGTTAGACGCCACTGCAACAGCCGGTGCCGTTCAAATGTTTTTATGACAGTTACGATGAACAGCAGATAAGAACCGTTTTTTGCTTTGACTTTGTTCCAGCGGCGTTTTATTTTTAGCCATATAGATTTATTCGAAAAGCCTGCGTCACTCTATAAAGCTCAATTGTATGATGTTTGTCACATTCCACTTGTTTATTGCTTGCGGACTCTAAACGGAGAAAAGAAAAAAGAATATTGTATAAACTATACATGAAATATTATCTACGAGACATTTAGTTTCATAAAAAGTGGCATTAATCCGTATAATAATATTTACTGACATACAATAGCTAATAAAGGGGCAGTGAGTTAAGAGAAAAAAAATAATAGTTAAGATTATGCAAAGACCTAATATAAGTATATTGGATTTAAAAAAGAATAATATTTTGATTTATTATTGAGCGTTTGAATCTATACTTCATGAGGATGTACATTTTATGTTTTAATCATGACCTGCTCCCATCATGTATAGAATTCTACACTGCGTCTTGGAAGAATGGTAACCAATAAGTTATGTCATTTAAAACCGTAATAAACCACGCAGTTATATGTATCGACAATTCATTAACAATTTTTAACATAATATATTTAGATGTTTTGTTTAACTATACCACCCATATACCTATATTATATATTATTATTATTTTAATTATTCTATAATAATAATTAGAATATACAATGCTCAACTTTCGACGCTGTGTACGGTATATATTATGTATAATATATATACATGCGATTCGAAATCATGATGCGTACGTGATATCGTATATGTACAACACATTGTATAGATCTCGATCGTTGCTGACAAGAGCGAACCCGTTACGACGGCCGATGGTAAAATATTATACATCCGGATGCACTTATACAATAAAATATATATTTCCATTCAAGCGTATTATACTATTAAAATAAATACTTATTATAGTTATTTACTATAGAGAATATTAGAGAGTGTTCTTGCTAAACCACGAAGGTGGAGTAACGGAGGGATATCACGGAGTAGGTTTATTGCAAATAAACAAACGTATCTCTTTCTCGTTCTTTCTACCCTCTCTCTCTCTCTCTCTCTCTCTTACACACACACACACACACACACACACACACACACACACACACACACACACACACACACACACACACATACATACACACAAACATACACAGTACCTACTCCAAGTCAGGTTGTAGTGTACTTTAGTGTAACTATTTTTATAAATAATATAATGTCAAATAATAACACAAACTGCATATTCGATGATGTACGAATTGAACAAATTCCAACGTACGTATAATACTTACACGGACGACCCACAGACCCACAAAAGCGTCAAACCTTCGAGATGCCTATAATACTAATTATATATATATATATATAACATATTGCCATAGCATGGAAGTATGATGTCATTAAAATATGCGTAAAAAAAGAAACCGGTTGACTTTTGATACTACGGATATGGATAAATTAATATTATTATCAATTGTCGCGTCGGAACTGTTATCTCTCCATTCCTATAGTCTAACGGTGTACTATATCGTTTGGAAGAAACGTATATGAAATTTTTTTTTTGTATACTATCCGGCCATAACAAAAACGATATTTACTCTTCATCTGTGGTATATTGTAGGTATGATGCCTGCACTGAGACGATCACATATTTTCGACCGCTTTTCGTGACAAGCAATCTGTTTATGGCTGACTTTCCAGCGAGATTATAGTGCTTTTTATCGACATTTCCTCTTTCTTTGGCGATTGACCCAGATATATTATAATATGCCCGCATTAAACTTACTCGTGTGACGTCGGTTAATGATCGTGGTCACGCGACGTAATTATTATAACATAATTCCGCGATAGTGCGCCTAAATAATTATAGGTGCCTTATTACTATGTAATATTATGTCTACAATAAATTTACATTTTAAATATCAAAAAGACTTTGCCGCATCAACAACACGTTTATAATAAATATCACGTTATCACTATATATTATAATAAACTGTTCGATTCGGTCAGTAATCGTGATCGATCGATCTATAATGTATGCTTAACCATTATTGACGACTTTACAACATAAAGTCTCCTTAGGGGGAAAATAATAAAGTCGCACATCATTTAAAATATGTGTTTGTAACTCATATTAAGCATTTGATGAAAATAACAAATTCAAATCTTATAATATGATCGATGATCGTACTACATATAACGCAACGACGGGGATGGCAGGGTATTATTACTATAGTTACTTATTATCCATAACAGCGATGTTTTAGTGTGTGTACGTATCGCGATTCAACATTATATTTGATTCACCGTGAAACGACGTGTGAGGGAATAAAAACACGTTTAAATTTATCGCAATTTTCTTTCAATTTAATGTAATCAATTTAATAATCACGGGCTGAGACCTGAGAGGATATACATAACAATAATTTATCACCGCCAATGTGCGTCTCTGTACGCACGTATATGTACTATCAACTATAATGTACATCGTGTGACCCGAAACGCGACGACGATTATAAATTGTGCAGATGGGGCATGCTGCAAAACGTTTCGCTCATCTGCATCGGCGTTAAAGTCACCGCAGCGCGCTAAATGATAGTATTGTAGTCGCAGGACGAAGACGCACTGAAAAAAAAGAAAAAAAACTGTTTGCGAGCGTATCGAAATTATTACCATAACATTTTACACCGGTGAACTCATATGTACACATTTATATATGCGCGCATTACAGGCGCAGATTCCTATTGGGTAATTATATATTTATACGTACACATTATATATATAATATATTATGATAAAAAGTTTATACGCGCGTAATTCGTTTGTGTATTGAATTATTGCTATTATAAATACAGATAAAATTTATTAATATGCGCATAGGTGAGCAGTGCGCTTATAAATGATATACACGAATACTGCTCGCATGTCCTAACCATCGTAATTCATTGTATATTATAATAAAATAAAATACTAACCTCGTATTGTGATGATAACACAGCATACATATATTACAATATATTTTTCATTTGGTTGGTAAATCCAAGACGATATTTCCAGTGAATTTAATGTTACCGTATAAAAGAATCACAACGCTTGACGATGCGATTGCTGCGCAGTAGTACGAGTGACCAATACAATTGAAATAAAAATATACCTACATCATTTTTATTTATTTCTTTCTTTAACGCGAAAATCAAGGCATAAAATAATAATTGGCATATTTATATTATTGTACTAAGTATACAAAGGACGTTTCCATTTGGATTTTCGAACAAGAGTTAAATCTGAATTTTAATTTTAATTAGCAACACGATATAAAATTACTACATATATTTAACTCCTATCAGCATCGTAAATAGACAAAAGCTATAGTGTAACACATCTTAATTCTGAGAATTTTATAATTGTCAATAATATATTATGTATAATTCGATGTATTATATCGCATTCATAAACAAACGCTTCGTTGTACCTATAGGCATTGTATAAGCTATATACTTATAATATTATCACATGGGCAACTATCCAAATTGTTTGTTAAGCTCAAGTGTTACGCACTTGTCATCCGGTACGGGTTTCTACATTTTCGATCTAAACCAGACGTGACTATAGAGCTACTTATAATGTTTTTTTATGGGTCATCCTTTTCTCTTTTTTTTTTTTTGCAGGGGGATTATACATTCTTAACATAATATAATAATATTCTTAGCTAAAACAGAACTCGTATCGATATTTCGTTTTTTTTTTTAACGCAATGGATTTAGTGTTATACCGATTCATGTACCGATAATTTGTAACTCTTACTATTTCATTTCAAGACCGAAAACATGTAAAAACTAGTACCTCGTTTTTAGAGAAAAATATAGCTACTCTGTAATCTAATCCGATAACGAAATACGACAGTCTCCGTGTAACGGCAGTTGATGAACTTGATATCATTTATATAATTGGTTTAATCTCGAAATTCCATCGGAATAGTAATTCGTTTCCCGCCGTCAGGTCGTAAAACAAAATTCGTTCTTGTGCCAAATTCTATACATAGATATGTATAGAATCGTATCTTTTTTTTGGTAATTGTCAAACGAATTGATCAGCAGTGGCTGAAACACCGTATACAGATGAAACGAGATCACCCTTCGGTATTTTGTCCTCAACAAATAACGTAATTAGGTTTCGCACGTCATTCCGTTTCGGTTAGAAACGTTACTATGATGCTTTTCCGGGCATTCAATCGGACATTTAAACGAAAATACCTTACTTATAGATACTAAGAAATTGTTGAGCAATGATTTTAGTGATATAGGTAGTTGAATCGAAGTCGTTTCCTATGCCGGCGACGATGACGACAAACATAATATCTTAATTACTGCAACATATCCAACACCTGTTGTGACTGTAAATAAATTTTGTTAATATAAGTAATTGTATTATGCATCAAATAGCTGATGCCTGGTTTTGACGAATTATTTATAAATTACAACCTGTCGTCTTGTGTCACGATGTTAACGATTTTTAAATGTCTATGGAACTTATGAATACAATTTTGACCAATATTTATGCATTAGATAATTGAAAATCAAAGAGTTAATAATATAGAAAATATACATTATAAAACGTTGTTTTATATTTTAAAGATAGTACTCGACAGACTTAGTATTTATTTTATTTGTTTCAATACGTTTTTAAAGTAATTTAAGTAGCTGAAGTTGTAGTTGGTTTCCCCAAATCATTATTTGTGTAAATCAAATAATATCCCATTCAATTTATACTTTATAAAAGGTATGTAATTTAAAGGATTTTCCAAATAACTTTACTTAGTTGGTATTTATTTCTACAACATAATTTATAAAAATTAACATTTTCATTTAAATAATGATCGCAAACAACCTTATTACTGATACTTACATTTAGTACAACATGACATTTATAACATAAAAACACGCTTATAGTACGTCAATATGCAATATTTTTTTACTGAACAAAAATACATCAAATACCTAACATACGACGCATCGATTTCACTTGTTACTATAGTTAACGATGCGATGCGTGCATATAATATAAATGCATCGCGGATAACAAGTAACACAACCCACTATATAATATGATATTATGCGGTATATAAGGTATATAAGAGGTGTACCTATTACGAGAATGCATTTTTCTTATCACAATCTATTCCGCTTCGACAGCATAGAGATAGCAAAATTAATTTTCAAATAAAACGCACATTCCTTAATGCGGTTCACAAGACGCTCTTTTGGACGATTGGATTACACACATATTATATGCACTCGCGAGAGACAACTACGTAAAAACGCTCGGATGGCCACCACTGATTGGTAACGGTGTGTGTGGTGTGCAATTTTCCGTCTATGACCGAGCTAGCCGATGTACACACAGGTTCGCTGGTGATGATAAGACCCGATAAAAAGTTTAAAATGTACGACGGAACCGCGGTGACGTTATCACAGTAGAAGCCACGCCGTCGTACAGTGTCACCGCCGTGAAGCATTGTCTAAGTTGCAGCACAATTATTCTGATCGTGCGATCTCTAAACTTGGAAATCGTTTAAATGCGAATCCGTGAAAACCCACATCAATCGCTTTCTTTTCCATTGTTTTTCTACACGACGATCGAATCGATCTCGCGACGTTGTATGCGATAAAACCTGTGTGAAGTTGGCCGCCCCTTCCCCACCACGGCCAAAAACAAATTACAAGTTATATTGCCCTTTAATTATAAATTCAATCTCAGACTTTGGAAGATATGACCAGGTGACCTCGTGATGACCTGTCGATCTCAATCCCAAATTCTTACAAATTAGTCTCTAACTTAAACAGGGCGGATCCATTTTCAAATATTTCAAGTAAAATTTTAGTATAATAATACACCGTAGGTACGCGCCGAACTTTGTTAAAAAGAGAATGAATTTAATAAAAAAGTACGAACGTCGATAAAGATACATCAATCAATAAATAAAATAATGATAAAAGATTAGATAATAATAAGTGGTTGGTGGTAACGCAACCAAACAATATGTAAGATATAAGATATAAAATATAAAATATAGTAAAATCATTGCAGTATATAATATTATATTTTTCATATTTATAGGAAATTTTAGCAACAAATGAATACCTGGTTAAATAAAATAAAAATTAGGTATAATATGAAAAATTATTTTACTTTTTGTAATTACATACCTAGAAATTAAGCGACTAGAATTTAATCAACAGATACGCGTAAAATGTGATCCTATACTATCCTATCCATACTCTATCTTTATAATACGGAACGCAATACTGGCTAAAATATTGGAAGAAAATAGCATAATTTTAGTCAAAAATAATGTGAAGGAAAATGGAAATCAATCTTTTTTTGGAGGAAAACAGTATCTCGTTTTTAGAGGAAAATGGCTACAGCCCTTATACTAACAGCACCCTATGGACGCATAGTAAACTTTTGAATTTCGAACTTACCTAAAGAACTTAACTGAAAATTACAACTACTTGTAATTATAAGACTATAACTGTAATACAAGGTTTTGGAAAATTTTTCCATGTGGCGAGAGGGAAAAACTTCACACACGTTATATTACAGCTGCTGCGTATAAATATTACAATAATATTACGTACCATTCCAATATTTTCCTAAAACAATTTCAGACGAATTCAATATAATTCCGTTAATATAAACGATGTGAGCTAATTATATGGCAACAATTTTCGCTCTCAGGAACATGATCGACTCAAATCATTTAATTGTATCTATTGTTTTTTAAAGTTTTTTCCTATTCTTCCTATACTATAGTCACACCACTGTGCGCGTATGGTTGCTGCAATAATTATTATCCCACGAGATATGTCGATAATATTTTCGTGTTGTTTTCTCGCGTGGATAAGAGCCGCTCGCTGCAGATCGGCGGCAACAAGTCGGTTAAAAACCGGATCTCACGATGACTACTTATTATTATAATATGCACACGATGATAACACTACCAAAAATTACACTACCTATTATTATTATTATTATTATTATTATTATTATTACTATACGCGATATTGCAGGACATGTTGTACACAATATTATACATAAAAAATAAGCATAATCAAAAAAAAAAATTGAAGGTAAATTCTTCTCTAACAATTTTCGTCGCTGATGTCCGACTGCCACCTTCCTGCCAACGTATAGCGCGCACGATACGATCGATCGCCATTACAGCTTCACAAACACACGCTTGCGAAAATCTTGATTTTTTGACATAAAAACGTATTAAATATTGCGGTATGTCAAATATTAGAAAAAATAAATGACTTACATAGTATATATTCAAGTGAGATAGATTTTAAATCGTTCATGCGTCATAAGATACACACAGCATAGAGCAAAAAAAAATCACTTGTAAATTGGACATGCACATAGAATGATGAACTAGACACATGTATATCAAAGATAGATCACAGATTTATATAAATCTGTGGGATAGATATAATAGCAAGGTTACAGAGATTTCCTCCTTGGACTCTAACTGTTGGTTGTTCGTGCAAATGCCCAAGAAGACATCATTGCGTTTAAAACAGAAAAACAAATTAAGTGAAGTATACAAAAAAAGTTGTACATAACTTATTAGGTATTTGGTACCTTATAATTCAATTTTTTTCTAAATATTCTCTATCGTGTTTTTCATTTCATGATAAATAGTTTTACTTTTTAGTTTAGTGTAAAATGTAAACTTAAAAGAGTTATTTTTGTGGTAATATTTGAGTAATTTGCATATACGTTGTACTATATTATAACCCATTACACATTATACCCTCACGAAAATAAGATAATTGCCAATGTGTATATTACTATATTATGAATGAGCAACTGGCGATCGGAGGCCAGCATACATTTTTTTATTTGGCTATATATTTTCAAATTAATTACTTCATACAATTCTGTATTAATTAATCTGTATTTTATTTTGTTACCTATATTTTTCGTATATCATAGATATTAATTCTTATGTAGTACCTACTAAAGAACTTCAGCTATAGTATTAAGTTTCCAAATATATATATTTATAGAAGCATATTAAAGTTAACAAAGCTAATGAATAACTATTACCTACCTATACTTAGTCATATCCATCGTAGTCGTTGCACAGTAATCGTTGATTTAATTATTTTCTTGTTTTGTAGCGTTTCCAAAATGTACGTTAAAAAGCGTAAAATCAACGACGAAAATAGAATTTTAACAGCTTATGGAAAAATAAATATGTAGTATTAAATCAATTTTATTGAATGATTATCTAATGCAAATGCACATCCTCAAACCTCATATGTTATAAATGTATAGTAATTTATAATAAGGTATACCCAAGTATACTATAGTATATAGATATTAGATATTTCGCAATAAACAATAGTAATAAATAAGTACTTATTGGTTCGTAATGTTCGTATATGATATATTATACAAATGCCTTATTATTATCAGAAATGTTACTTCACGATTATCACGAATGACTAATATACCAGTGGCACTTACCTAATTTTATCATAATAATGCATACCAATAATGGCCGAAATTAGTGTATGGAGTTCAAACGAAATACTAATACTATAATAATATATACTTGAGCAGGTAGGCAAGTATAAACATACAATACCGCCTATACCTAACGTATTTTTTGAAAAAAAAATGTAATTTTATGCTGCAATAGACACACATTCGAGGTTTTTAAACAGAAAAGATAATTTTTTGCAATTTTTTATTATTAGTTTGTTGCAATTAGATTTTGATTTATGTGTGTGATCAACTGCTTAATATATCAATCGAAATTATCATAAATTTATCCATTAATAAAATACATGAAAATAGGATAGAACGTATTTATATTTTTAAATTTATCTAAGGCTTATTGATAGAAATACTGTGCGGCTTCACATGATGCGTGTGTATAACAATACTCAAAATATGTATAAACGATACAGAATGTCATACGCATACAAAAAATGATTAATTTAAATGGTTCACTATAAGATTTAATGAATGGATTATTGTCCACTAAATCATATTAAAGGCACCTTTTTAGCTTCATTTAATGTTTATTAATTGTTTATGGAATCTAGTATAATAGAGTTTTTTTGTATACGCATATGTGTAGTTTAAATATAATATATCAAACGTATTTTGGATGTTCAGATTTTACAACTTGAAGCAGCCCTGCAGCATTTATAGATCGGAATTTCAGTCTAGAAGTGGCACTATAATTATTTAAAAACATCGTTTTTTTGATTTTATCGACGGTTTTTCTAAATTACTGTCTATTTTGAGAAAAAAACGATGCAAGCAAATTCAATATCCACTATCTTCATCCGCTTAATTTAATTCAAATATGCATATAAAAATAACTGTTAAAAACGATTAGAGGTATATACCTATGCGTGTTAAATACATTAATAATTTATTATGAATAAAATATAATAATGTGAGTTTAAAATGTGAAAATAAATTTAAATTCATAAACGCACGAATAATTTATTACGTATTTAAATGAACTATTCGTTTGAACCGTTTATGAATCCGTTCGACAATTTGTTCGCCATAAAATATTGTATTTAAATAAATACGTGATTAAACTTCAGTTGTAACTTGTAAGGCAATAAAAATATTTACGGTGACATGATTAATATTACTCGAGTACATAAATATTACATTTTAATGAAAATTTAAAATAGGATAATGGTGCGGGGATCACAGCTCAGTTTGAAAATTGTGCAAACAATAATAATGTAATATGTTCAATGTTTACTTTGTTTATTTTGTTTATATTTTTATTTTTCACAAACACTTAAAAACAATATGATGTCATGATACATCGTTCGCTGACTTTAATCCCTGTAACACGAACGGCTTCGTAATGTGTGCCGTTTCATGTTTGTGGGGTAGGGTGATGGAAAGGAATCTAATTATCTAATTTTTAAATTCTGATCAAAAAACGTTAAATAGGTAACTTATTATAAATATCCGAGTTAAAATATGCGGACATTGGTATTAACGTTATAATCCCGTAATAAACGGTGTGGCAGCTGCATGCAAACAACTAAAAACGAGTCGTATAAATAAAATAATAATATAACATGATATATTTCAGTGATACCAAAATGATGTATAATAAATAATAATTATCGATGTCATCAACATAGAAAAATTAGATACAACTCAATAGAATATAAATCGTTTCGTTGCACGTGGTATATTTTTCTGAAAATCTAATAAAAAACAATTTATGATGACGTAACTTACGTATATAAAACTTAGTTTCTATAAATTATCCCATATTATTATGTTAAAATATTTTATTTTTTAAAAATCTCCATAACAATGGTGCGTTATGCTAGCCATCAAAATTCAACAGACACATTTTGTTTCTTTATTTATAATATTCTAAGTTTCGAGTACAACACCACGGAAATACACATCATAATACGGTATATGTATTTTGTTATTTTATTAATTATTAGCTCGAATACATCCGCGTTTCTGACACAATATAATACAAAACACCAATACGAATGGCTTAATATGACAGGTATTAATACTATAAGGAAAATATTATAACTGCACAGCGCTACGGCGGAAAACGACGTTTTTAACTCTCCCACTCGAGTAAATTCGCACACCCATTAAAATATCAAATGATATTCGCATAATATTGTTATGACGTATACGCGGCGGCGTCGGAGCAATAAATACGTATGGAAATGCAATCGGAAATATTTAACAGCAGTGGATGAGGACACAGGTCGCTCGAACTTTTGTGTTTGTTCCGTATCAATTACAGCAATGCGAATGTATAAATGGACTTCAAAGGGGGGTTACGTCTATATGCGTACACGAGTGGGATTTCTCGGTGATTAGACCGAAGACGACAGCGGCGGCGGTGGACCCCCGACGGTGGCGTGTAGGGGTGAGTGGAGACCGATGAGTAGGGGGTTGTGCATTAGTTTACTTACAAAAGTAACTGTAGATATATCGAAGAGGAAGAGCACCGGCGCAAACAAACAAAACGTCCGCGGGGATCTGTCGAGGGACGGAGAGAAACAGAGGGACAGACAGACAGACAGACACACAGACTGACTGACTGACGTAACAGACGGCGAGAGAATCGCAGCGCGCGCGCACACGCACACACGCACAATCATCATTCACAGAATATTGTTTGAGCACGCGCAGAAAGTTTAACGTTTCAAAAGGTTTTGCCCGTGAATTTGCTCGCACACAGCAGTTGTATTTGATTATTGCGATGGTGTGTGTTTGGGTGTGTATTTTATTATATACATATACATATAGGCCAGGAACGCGCGTTTAAATAATGCAAAGATTCATTTTTTCATCCGTTCGCGTCTTGTGTTTATAAACGTGTACTATATGCACAGAAGGATTTTCACCGTCGACGCTTTGAAGAAGCGTCCGCCCGACCCACCCCCGACGGACCGCCACAACCCTATTCTGAGTACACCTATATATTTATAATAAGGTTTTCCGCGTATTAATCACGGCGTTTTATTAAGGCAAAAACAAAACAAACTCGATTTGTTCGAGTAAAACACCGAGAGACTTTCAAACCGACTACAGTGCACGACGTATAATAATATATAATTTATACTATATATACCTTTATTGCGCGCATATACGACTGACTTTGTTGTGCGCGTTATGCCCTATACACATTTCTCGCACACCCGTAATAATATAATCCGTAATAGGCGTATCACAATATTATTTACTCTTTTTCCGGCGGCGAGCTATCCGCGGATTCATTAATCTCGGCAACGGTGATAAATCGTGCGTGGGCAGGGGCCGGGAGCGGCGGGCATTATGTGTATACGACTTGACGTATCGTACAAAAGGTGACATTTTTCTCCTCCGCCGCGGACTCTCAAAAGGATTATACTCGCGGCGGTGCGCGCGACAATACAATATACATAACATAATACAATATATCCGTACACGTATTATATATGTGCGTACAGTGAGAGAAAAATCAGACGGCGGCTACAGTGACAGTATACAGGAGAGAGAGAAAGACGATATAGTGCGCTGTGAGATCGTCGACAGGTTGCTGCAGTGGGCACAGAATTCCGCTGCAGCGGCAAGAGAAATGGATCGGTGTGATTTTTGTTCTCGCCCGTTGTTTCATTATTTTTTTTCTCATCTGTTCCGTGCCGTTGACCTATTATACGGGGTGGTGAACGGATGATGCAGCAGGGTAAGTCGAAAAGAAAAACATTCTCTGCCGCGCACAAAAGCAGTATACTTGCTGCTGCTGCTGCTGCTGCTGCGGGCGCAACAACACTCGGCCGGTGAAAATCATTAATAATAACGCACAATATGATATATATATATATACATATATACGTTGCGCACTATACACGCCGGGTCGCACTTCTCCGCCGCATCCGCCGCGTATACGTTTCGTGTTAATATCGTTATCGTATTTTTTTTTTCTCCGGGCAAAATAATCACCGCGTGTATAATATTATGTTTTGCCGCGGAGTTCGCGATATCGGCGAGGGCGTAAAGCCAGAGACAATGTACTGGCGAGGGGGTGGAAAAAAAAATCAAAAAAATCGCGTATTAAAGGTACCTATATATACCGTACGAAAATCGACGACGGCGCGGAGATCAAAACGCGGCGGCGCGGCTTAGTGGGACGAGGGTGGCCGTATGCGTATTTATATAAATCGTCTAAGTACACACACGCACAATATACATGTATATATACAGGCGACACGAGGGTTTTGGGTTTTTGTAAAGACAAGCGCACGCACGCACGCGCGCGCACATACGACGATAATTACTTAGCGGCGGACCGGGCGGCGCGCGAGGAAAAGGGAAAACGCGTGTTTACAATAGAGCCGGGGCGCGCGACGATGGCTGCGGCGAATGGGTAATGGTAATTTGCATCGCGGGCTCAAAGAACCTACGATGACGGCGGCGACGAGGAAGTAGAAGAGAGCGTATACGGCCGGGTATAATACAACTACGGATATACATATACACGCATATATAATATATATATATATATGCATACAGTGACGAGACGGAAGGGAAGTCTCGAATTCTGTTTGACGGACTGACGAGCGGGCGGAGGATGCTGCACGGCGGAGTGTATATGCGCGCGTATATATACGCGGACAGATAATTCACCTCCACGCCCCGCGCACCTTTGCACGTGATACACACAACGACCTTTTCTCCGCCTTTGCAGAATAAGCGCGTACGTATGTATATATTATACGCGACCGACTCGCCGCCGCCGTTGCAGTGTGCCGCCGTATTTATTTAAGTAACAATCCCCCGCGGTTTTGTGTGTTTTGCGTTCGGCTCGGCTTTCATCATCATCGCCGTCGGAGGCTGAGGAGGCGGGTGGTACTACGGCTGCAGCCTTTGGGCGACCACACCCGTCGCGCACCGGTCGTATTGTGTCCGAGAGAACGAGAGACACGCCATATATATTATACATTATTATCTGTATACGTACCGTACATATCTTCGAGCTTCGATATTATTTTATCGGAAAGCATGTTTCTTTTGCGCACGCGTCGTCGGTATATTCATCACTCTAAGGTATAACCACACACCGCGATAGTATAACGATGACTAAAGTTTGTTTATTTTTTTTATTATTATTATTATTCATTTATTTTCAACAACATTTCTCTGCGCCACGTTCAATCTATATGTGATCGTTTTAACTAGGTATATGATGAACTTCACAGGAATACGAAACACTTAGATACCTATGCAGTTCACTGCGAAATATTATACGACTATAATAGCATTGAACGCTGTAATTTAAAAGGTAACGAACGCATGTGATGGTCGTATTTTGTGTGGTAAATGTATACTGTACGTGATAGGCAAACCCATGGGGCATGGATATATTTCGGTCAACGGAATCGGTTTGTTTTTTCTGTGTTTGGTTAAATTATGTATTTTTGACGTTCTGATAACGAAATTCTACTGTAAAAGGATAAACAAAAAAAAAACACGTTTTTGGTCTTCCGGCAATTATAAGCGATGGCCTTAATAATTAATGGCTGCACTGAAAAGGTAATTTGTTCACCGCGAAACATACGCGACGACTGTCGTACATTATAAATAATAAAAATATATTAGACTGGTAACTTTTTATAGGACGCGTTTATCAAGATGAAAAATAATAAACGCAATATCAAGATATTTAAAATAAAAATATATACATATAATTATACAAATGTATAAGTATAATGTATTATGTATAACTCTCAAATTTTGATGAAAAATTGACGTTTTAGTGTCTCCGCTGTATCACTGGAAATTAGAATTATGAAAACATAATATCTTTAAAGAGATCTCAAGATAACAACCATTTTATAACCGTAGTGGCGGTAGTACCTTTATAAAAAAAAATCAGAACCACTTTAACTTTTATATGACGTATTGATATGTTGAAACGTCTTGAAACGATTAAATTATCATAATTTTGAATAAAATGTATTCAATAATTGTCTATACTAAAACCCTTAAACAATTAATTATACTGTTAGTTAATTTTAATGGTTACCTATTATTTATTATTTTATCAACAAGATATTTGCTACTTATATGATTCTCCCTCAAATTATTCTAACTGATTAATTGCGATGCTTAGTATGTTCTTGCTAAAAATATATTATCTCGTATTTAAAACATGAGCGTAGACACGGGGGATATGGGGGATGGACCTCCCATGTATATAGGTATATAATATATATATATCCTTTATACAATATACCGATAGGTAATAGATAAAATAATAATTTTATGTTATTAATTTTTTTTTTTTTACGAAACTTAGCTAGTTGTTTGGGGTATATATATCCATTCGCTCCAATAAAAATTCCTGTATACGCCACTGATTTAAATTTACCATATTATTGTATTCGACTATAGTATAATACATTATAAGATAACTAAATGACTTTGGATGTCTTGATTAAATAGGAAACTTATACCTTAAAAATCAAAACTTATTTATTGTTATTCTAATCATAGAGTGAACTAGATATGTATTAAATAATTCCTCATTACTTTTAGATATACTTTAGATTATTATGCATAAACATGTATATTTTACTGTTGTATATTGTTTTATGTTTTGTTTGGTGTCGGTCTCTGAACTCGTTCATCTTCGACAATTATTTAAATAACAGCCGTGATGTGTAACTATTATATAGCAGCAATTATTACTTATTAATAATAATTTATTATTAATTATTATAAACTAAACTATAATAATCATAGTAAATAAATTAATAATAATATCTTAACGAATACAATCATATTACAATAAGTACAATAATTCATTTGTATAAGAACACTGCATATTACAATGAATGTACAAAAATATAAAAAAGTTACTCGTAACACTTATTGAGTCGATGTTATAAATTTCCTCATATATGCATAATAACGCGATAACAAAATTTGACATTTATTGGCAATAAAACGTAGTATAAATAAAAACACATCATACATGTAAACGACTTTTTAACTTTTTTACAGCTTTGAGAACACTGTGATCGTGTATAGTGATTTTTCTTTATTAATACCGGACACTGGACGCGATTTATTATTACTAGTTTTATTTCACCTTTCCGCCCAAGTGGCGCGTGATATCATATATATATATTATCGTTTAATGTGATGAAAATCTTTTTCTTCTATACGTGTGAATAATAATAGATAGTGCTAACTGTTAATATTATACACAATTCTTTTTACGCTCTGATACTGGTATATTATATTATTGTTATACATGATTTTATAATGGTTTTACCTCATGTTCCTACCGAGGTATGCACAAAAACTAAATATTCTCCTTCTTATACTACTGAGTTTTTAGTGACATTTGATAGCAACTCACATCACAACGATATTAAAATTTAAATATAAATAATAAAGTGATAATATAAATGTGTATAATATTAGTAAACATTGATCTATGTGTGAAAACGAAATTATATTATTGCTATTAGTTTTCGGGTGAGATTAATGAAACTGTTGTGACCTCGAATTGAGGGTGAAATCAAACTCTCGTGCTCACTTCCTATCCAAATGTCACGTATTCAAACATTTTCCAACGAAACGGGTTTTTGCCGTTTTCGGAATACAGTAATCTACAATAATACTGCATTGTCGTGCATTATATATTACTATAATAGTAACAAGTAAAAACGTTCCACTTTATTATTATGTTGTAATATTCGTACAAGTCGTATACGGTCCAGCGTTTATTATTATTATATTATACTTGTTAATATATGCTCGACCGACTATAGTAAAAAACTATTGACGACCGAGGCAAAAACGTTTACGCGCAGACAAATCGAGAACGTTTGGAATAATAATAATAATAATAATAATAAAAAAGACCATCAAAAACAACACGCAGTTTCGTTCAGAAACGATTGCCACCTTTACTGGCCCGGTTGCGTGCAGCGATACATCACACGCACACGCACAACACACATATGTATAATATTATATATATATATACTGCGTATAATAATATATAGTTATAGTTTAATAGTTAGAGTGAACTCGCAAAACGATTTGAGCGAATAACATAATATAGTAACCGTATATATACGTTACAATATAATAATAATAATAATATATAAACCACCACGGTAACGTGTGAGAATAAACGAGATAATTTAGTTATAGTAGCAGTCGGCCTGTCGGGCAACCTCATATCTATATACTATTATATATTTATATATAATAGTATTTAGGTACAACATATACATGTCGCGTTAATCTAAGTGCCGCATCTCGCATTCGACGGGTTAATATCGTTATTGCCGCGTGAATGCAGCGCGCACAGTAGTCGCAATTATTTCGGATTTTTTTTTATATTTTTTTTTACACACACACACATAAATATAATAATATATAAGTAGGTGAGGTTGTTATAGGTATATTATTTTATACGGGTGCGTATACATATAACTACTTATACGTTTTCGAATTACCGCGAGTAGTTTATTGTATATTTGTATACCTACCCGAATATATATTATACATAATATAAGTATACCCGTACACCTACCGTGGATTTCGATAAATTACAACGAGATTATAGAAAACCTTGTGCGAGCGTACCTACTTATACATAACGAGTGTAATAAAAACGATTAGTAATAAATGCACACCGCGCGAACCGAAAAATAGAATTATTTTTTACAAAACTATAATAATAAATCGTCACGAAACGATTGCAATGTATACGTCGTTAGGCTTGTACGAGAACCAGACACCACAATACATATTATATATATTTTATATGTACCTACGTATAATAACGACATGTATTACAGACTTTACAGTAATAACATAATATATAATCCAAACGAAAAAAAATATCTGTTGTGAAAACTAATTTTTCTTATACCTACGTGGTGTGCAGGCGTATTTACGTGACGGTATTAATATTTAAAATAAAAATAAAAATTCGAAAAAAAAATTGATAGCTACTTAGTACGTAGTACTAATAATAGTGGACAGCATAATATTATAGATATGACATAATAATAATATGGTATTTTATATGTTTCGTACTGATAGAGCAACTAGAAAATTCCCAACGGAGACGGCGATTCGTAGTTATAGGTATTCATTTTTAATTTGATATCGTATTTTAATTACAATTTGAATTAACGCTGAATAAAATTGGTATATTATAAACACGCAGTTACTCAAGTATATCTTAATGGAAGTGTCTAAACCCAGTGTCAAGGTGCCTCCTGGTTGCGCCACTGTAACATACTTAAATAATATGAAGTGTTAATAATAGACTGTTTAAGCCGTTTTTGATATTTAAATTTGTTTCAGTATATGCTAAAAATATAATCAAATAGTAATTAGTATCACGATTCACGAGTCCGTGATAAACTGTAAATCTATAAAAATCTAATACTCGCATACATTGCACCTTTTTTGTTGCTTAATTGCTTGTATAAAAATTTCCAAAAAAACTTCGAATAGGTACATAAAGCAACTTCTCAATAATATTGCTGTATACAATTATTTATCTCATTATAACTATTTGAATAATAATAATAATAATAAAACAATTTGAAAGTTCTTGCATTTAGCCAAATCGTGTCATTATAACTGAATAAGACTTGTAAAACTCATTATTTCTCCAACTTTTATTTATACTCGAGAATTGAATTTTAAGTATTCATCGATCGGTCATAAAATTGAGATGCTTATTCTTTTGCGAAAGTTACCTATCTTAATTTCTTGAACCCCCAAAATATTACTATATAATAAAATAGGTATACATAAAGTATTTATACATAGTTTGAATGAAAATTTGTTTTTATTTTATTATGTTATTTTAATATAAGTATTAGACTTATTTTAAATAATATATTAAATGTATTAGAAAAAGATTAAATACGAGTAAGTAAGTTTCTTTTATTATTTAAATTGTATTTTGATTATTATTGTAAAAGTATTGTGATTTTCTGATTTATGAAAGCTATAAGGTTGAATATTAATGTAAGAATGGAAATTAACCTAACCTAACCTAACCTAACCTTTTTTTATTTAAATAACTTACAATAATGTCATAAACTCATTATAAATTAATCACTAAACTTTATGTTAAAGATTTATATACGAATCCATATTATAATGTTTTGGTTTTTGGACAAGGGAAGGATAATAATAATTGTTGTAGATATTTTATCGATAAATATATTTTTCTTCTTTCTCATCTTTTTCACTCTAACCTCCTCGCCATATCCAATCATTCTTGTTCATGCCCTACTTTGCCTAAGTTTCAGTGAATCTATATACAATACCAGGATAGGTAATAAGTTACTAGCTGCTTGTTTTATATTGCAACTCTAATGAATTATAACTTTGTTTATGGAAGACATGGTTTTAGTTGACAAAATTAACAATGTTGGGTTTGGTACTATACATTAACATATAATATATTATGATTTTTAAGAAGCTTATTTATAATTACAATTGTAATTAAGAAAGTAAACTTGTATTATGCTAAGTAAAATATTTTTAAAATTTAGTTTACTACATATCATTAAATGAGCAAAAATATATAAAACTATATGATATATTATAATAATTATAAATTAAAATATATGTTATTAAAGAATTTTTGCATATTATTATTATACGTAAAGATTATTATTATATCTTTAAAATTTGATGATGTTTTAAAATTATCTATTATGATGTTTAATTTTAAAAGAAAAGTTCAAGATAATTTTAGCAAGAGAAAATTCCCCTGCAAGGATGCGTAAATTTATCAACTAGAACGCTTAAATTGTATTTTCTTCAAAGAAATACAAGGTTGCATATTTTTTTTTTGCATCTCTCATCTGCTTTAAAAGATCGTTATCTCGATATCCGATGTAAATATGAGTGTATATTATTTGCATCCCAAAACAGGTATATTTTACACTTTTAAAGTAACTAAATTCACCCAGTAACTATTGTTTCGGTGTCGCAAGTCGGCTATATTATTATTATTTATTATTTATATTGCTATTCTATCACTAAAACTAAAATGATTAATGAATATTTATTTATTTTAATACAAATCGATAGTTATTATCGATTTTGTATAAAACACCGATGTACCTATTTTTATTTATTTTGTATTAGTATTTTATATTTTATGTTTGACATTTTAAGTTTTGGAAAAACTAAGTTATTTTTTATGTATCCTGGATCATATATAATTACATGATTATACATTACAGTTTCGCTATTATAAGTAGCGACGTGCTATGAAATAACAAGTAAAAGTGTAAAATATTATATATCATGATCAAGTTACCTAGTTATTTTATTAATAAATATCGTTCACTACATGAGTAGTGTTAAATCGATTATACAAATTGTTTTTCATTAATTTATTGTACATAAATGTATATTATACATATAGCATAAATATTTCAGTCATCAGATAAAATTCACATGGTAGTCATCGCACTTTCTATATGTCAGTTATGTTATACTGTATATAATATAAATATAAACTATTATTTCTATATTATATATAGTACGTGTCAAATAATAACAAATATTTATTTGTTAAATAATTTTTAGGGTGCAATTTTATAGTATAAATGTATATGTACCAGTAAAAACAAGGTTTAGAAAATGTATATACATATACGCACATAAATGTTTTGTACAGTAATCATGGCACGGCACGGCTAACTTCAAGCACGTTTAAGTATGTGTATGGTACTATGGTCGCAGTAACTCATCGCGCAGTAAATGGTAATATGCAGTTAATCGAGCATTTGTATAGTATATTAATATACCATATAGCACATGATATTATATAAATGCTATCTAAATATTATACAACTCTGCGTAACTATATATAATAGACTACCTATATTGTGTAATACAAAAACGTATTCATTGAAATGTATATTGCATCTGTATATATCAGAACAGTGTTCAATTAATTATTCGATTAAATGCTCACGTATCACATACATTATTATTCATATCTATATTGATATATAATATAAATTATATTATACTACGTACCTAAATATATATATATATATCCTAATTTCTAATTATATGTATACAGATATATATATATATATATGCAGGCAGTTACACGTACAATACACGTTTACCAGTTAAATATAATAATAATTTAATATAGGTACTAATCCGATCGTTTAATTTTCAACCATCCATAATAATATCCGATTCGTAATAATATAATCACAGTCATGACGATATCAATAATATGGGTGATTATTACGCCTCCTATACATAATATCGATGCAAACTACAAGGAATGTGTTGCGATACATAAATTATACGATATTTATTAAAGCATATTTAATATATGCATGCACATTATTATATACCTATACGATACAGTATACTTAATACTTACATATTATTATACTACTGCAGAAGTAAATTATTATATTAAATGAAAAAAAAAATTAATCGTTTTCAGAATTTTAATTAATTACCATATTATTATCGGAGTAAACTAATAAAAACATTAATAACTTTTTCCCATAAATAAATAATGTCAAAGGGTTAAGGACCATCAAAAGATAACGCCATAATTGTATATATAGCCTAAAGTACTATTTAAATTATGTATACTTAGTTCATTACACTATGTATTCATCAGACACTAAGACACTGCAATGAACTTTAATTATAAAATTAAAAACATTAACATGATTCCATTTCGATGCATCGAGCGTTATAGAATCTTTGTTGTAAATACTGTGTTAAAAAATAAACCGATTTATATGGGTGTGCGTTTATTTTGTATAAATTAAAATTATATTTCAATATTAAAGGCAAATTACTTTTAAAACTGTTTATGAGTAATTTTTTTAAATTTTTTTCAGAAAACAAAAATATTATCGAAAAATTGTCAAATTAGAATTCAAAAATTTAGCCATTAACATGAAATCTACAGAATCTGATTTAACGGGGAAAAAAATAAACAGCTTCCGTTTGGGCACTTGCAGTGGCGGCTCATGTGCTTTAAAAGTGGGAGGGCGATATAAAATTGCTTATTTATGGAAAGTATCGAACACAAATAATATTAATAATAGTTATTTAATTAAATCCATTTAATACATATTATATAATGATAATGAAATGATAAAATAATAATTGATTACGAGTTACGACGGCACAACGTAAATTATCAACGGACGCAAGTTCGGAATCAGTGCATATTGGGCGATTAAAATCATCACCCCGGCGGCAGTGTTATTGTGTTCCCCCTTCTTAGTTTTTGTATTCCAATCATAGGCAACTTTTAACATTGCCCAAGAATCGCATTCGCTGTTCACGGGTTTCGGCAAATTGTTATTGGTTATCGATTCTCAGAAATTGTAAACTCTCATTATCTGATTATGTTTTCATAATATTTATTAGTGTAAATATAGGAAACATAATTTTTATTTTTGACAATAATATTATACTAAAATATAAATTTGAAATTTTATAATAAACTTATAAATTAGTAATAAATAATAATTTTAAAAGCGTGACGACCGCCCCATTTCCCCTATCTACGAGCCACCACTAAACCGTCCCTCCAGGCTCCGTCCTTAAAAACCGTACTTTATAAAATTGTTTATATACAAGTATATATATATTAACATTTTGTTCGTTTTATTACAAATCCGTTTCATGTGTTGATAAATTGTATTTTGCATTTCCATATTTTTTACAACGTTTTAACGTTTAACTACAAGATTTCAAAGTGAATAAATAAAATTGTTATTTGGATATTCCAGGAAATATTCTGCTTTTAAACTGAAAAAGTTGTGTTTTTATTTTCGGTACAGGGGACATATTTGTTCCGCCCATTACTCACGCGTATAAATATAATACACCTAATTACAATATTTTATTAAGGCGGTAGTAACGGTAGTAATTTATGCACAATTATATATTATTATTTATTTATGCATTTTAAAATGTCTATATTATAGTTTATGTACTAAGTATATATATATATATATATATATATATATAGACTGCGTTTGGCTGAACTACTCTGAAACAGATGTATATAATAATTATAATATATGTAAATATTGATTTAATAATATATTTTTTTTTCACAGCTTTGGCTACTAAGGTAAATATAACTTAATGCTTATAATTGTATTAGGTACTTGGATTCGTCATAGCAAAAAAACCCTATATTATTTCATTAATTTATGTGGTTCAGTTAAACAGTTGATCCCACTATCCCAGGCTCATAATAATTATTTTTATGCAGTTATACAGTCCACAAAGTCTTCGTTCTATTTACTTTTGTTCATTTTTAGTGTTTGTTCACAATAATAATTTACCTACCATTATAATATATAAATTGCGTTATTATACCGAGGTATATAAATCACAATCTATGCACCAATTCTGAAACATATAGGTTTCATAGGTATAAGTTGCAAAAGTTCCATGTTTGTACAGTATGTAAAAAAAAAAATTTGAATACTTATTAAAAACTACAAATGTTCGATATTAAATGAATAATAAAAACGGAATAATACTTGACGATTATAGAGCTATTTTGGACGCCTTCCTCTGTACTATAATAAGCGGGGTTCTAAACTCTTTTTTTGACTCTCATTATCTGATTATGTTTTCATAATATTTATTAGTGTAAATATAAGAAACATAATTTTTATTTTTGACAATATAATATTATACTAAAATATAAATTTGAAATTTTATAATAAACTTATAAATTACTAATAAATAATAATTTTAGAAAAGTGGCGACTGTTTTTTTTTTATTTTAAAAATAAAAATAATAACACTCAATAAAATGCTTTTTTTTTTTAAATAAAATTGAATGATCTATTATTATTAAAGATAGGATATTAAATAGAATATTACTAAAAAAATGTCCTAAAAGATTTAGAACAGAAAAAAACTAGAAAAAAGGTATTTATGAAAATAATTTATAATACAAAATTTTGTTAAGATATAAAAATACTTAAATTTGTAGAATATGTAGACATATTTAATTTACAAACTTATAAATTATAACGAAATAATTAAATTATCCAAAAGCAAACTTGGTATTTAATTTTACCATTTTTTGAATCAAATGTATGTATTTTAACTAGAATATTTTACAATTGTCACAAAAAAAAAAACACCCAAATGCAAGAAATCCCAAACCCTAATGATACTTATTACTTATTAGTATTCCAACCAGTGTCAATTGTTTGATACGTATATAATAATTATACGTTAATACAAATACAAAATTTAATACATTTAATAGTATTTACATTAAAATTCTCTAAAATATATAATATAGACAATTAATTTATACTTGTGATCCGATTTCTTTTCCTGTTAATCTGTTCCGTTTCAAATATCATATAGTTATATTATTATATTATATTATATAGGTAGATATACCTTTTTCTTCTTCTCGAAAGATTTAAATCTGGTATTTCTGGTACAACAAATGTACCGTTCGTTTATTTCATTTTAGTTTTTTTTTGACAAGCCGAAACACGTATTAGCGGCAACGGAGTTTTAAAAACAAATCATTTTTACGTCACGTACAGACAACTGACTCGTACACACACACACACACACACACACATACACCGAAATATCAGCAGCAATAACAGCCCGCGCGATCATTATACATATGTGTACAATATAAGAGTTGAACCTGCTATTATTATGTATTTTTTTTCTCATCGCGGTTTCGTATTAATTTTACGGGTTTTAACTAGATTGTGTCCGTACTCGAACACAGCAACAAGACGTGTAGGTACCTATATAGGTAGTAATAGGTAACCCGCGCGTTGAATTAATACCTATAAAAAGTTATTACTACGTGCGCGCACACGCGCAGCGAATCATCAGCAGCTTTATTAAAATTTAATTTATCATTTTTTTTTCTTTCCCAGCGTATTACATTTTAATCAACGTGGACTTTTTGCACATTGCTTTATAATAGAAGAAATGCGTGCACGCATATCACACTGCAGTATGTTATCTGCATAAAATAATAACTATTATACTAATACGAAAATTTTTACTGATGATCAAATACCAGCAGTTACATGATGGTTTATTTATTTTATTGTAATATATTATTTAATGTAAATAAAATATTTTTTTTTATAGGTAAACGTATATTAACATCAAGTTGACTTCAATATAGGTAATATACTAATATACGTGATAAATATATTTTTTTTTTTTCAATATAATTTAGATGTACCTATTACAAGTATAAAATAGTTACCAACTGTAGAACAATTTAAAATAATATTGATAATATAAATTTATAACTGAACGGAAAATGAAAATGGGGAAGGGGTATGCACGCTTGTACATCAAACATTCTATTCTGTATAATAGCAACCAACTATAATTACTTCTACACATTTTTAATATATATTTAAAATTGATTTGTACATCGTGTTTGTATAATTTTAATACATTTTTAATAAAAAAGACTAGAAATCGGTACGTCATATTATAATAAGTTTTTTTTAAATAAATTGTGATTTTTTTTTTTTTAATTTCTCTGGAGTGCCTTGGAGTTTAATATGTACGTAATTGTGACAACTAAACTAATATAACTACCGTTAAAAAAAATAGTAATAACTCACCTAACGTATACACTAGGTATACATATACTTTAATATACTCGCTGTATACGCGTGTGTACATTTTTTACTTAAATAATAATATAATGGGTGAGTAATGTTCACACAAAATAATATAATATATAATATCGAAAAATTTCGATTAAAATTCGAGAACACGCCATGTATTATAATAACGTAGTATTCAATATCCGATGACTACAGAAGTGCCCCATCGACCCCTCCACCATGTGTGTGTAGCACATTATTCGAGACTCGTATTTAAGTACAATATAACATTATTATACGTTCTATTATAATAGTCACATATACATACGCGCTATACGCGTATACCTATATAATCCATGATAATAATAATTATAATATTGTGTACCGCTGAAATGGTTTTATATTATTTTTTTTTCGGTTAACCGAATAATTGGTAGTACGTCTATATTTATTGTATACGGTTAGAGTATAATTGGTTTAGTTATTCTGGTATAATATTTTCGGAAACAACGTCCATGTACCCGCCACCACCCCTTCTCTTAGTTATAGGCCTGTCGTCGGCTATCAGCCAATTTGGGAACGGAAGAGAGAGATTATAGTTTTGTGCAAACGTTTCGTCGACTGTGCGGTCTGATGGCGCGCGGGCACCGTGATGACAAAACTGAAAACAAGTCAAAAAAAAAGAAAACTCAAAAGTCTGGGGAGAGAGGGGACCGTGGGAACGACGAATTTGCACGCGGACGGGTCATACTTAGCGCCATGCTTATAGCTATACGCGTAGGTATATGTTCGCCTGTATCGCGAGTATCGAATTATGTATCGTAATAGCCAGTGTATGGGCACATAATATAATGCAAGTATAGATTATAGCAGTGGACGCACAAATCGTGAGAATACTCGTTACTGTCCATGTATTGTATGTTTCTGTACACCGTGTGTATACACAGCGTGCGTACGTGAGGTAAACCTACGATATTGTACCATCATACGCACTATATGAGAAATTATCGATTTCATGTCCTCCCGGCTCTCTCCTTATCACGTACGTGATTTTTTTAAATTTATTAATTAAAACACAACATAAGGAATACGGATAATAGCGGACCGGTGAACTTGCCTATGATTATTGTACGATTAAATGCGAAAGTTGAAACCATACACCTTTGAAGTTTGAACCGCGACGTATTACAGCTGTGTAATTTAAATACTCATTATATAATATTATAACTAAAATTGTATATCAAAATTCTAAAATATAACACTAAAAGTTAAATACGACTGCGTAATAAGTTCAACAATCAATAGAAAAAAAGAACAGATGCACACCATTTTGTACCGATAACTTTTCAATGGCTGACTCAATTGATAAACTCGCATAAAATATTACAATATTCGAAAGAACATAATATGTACAAAAGTATATTTAAAAGGTAATTCAATTCAAAAACTGAGTTAATTATCTGCAGTTTTAATAATCACACGTATACACCTTTGAACTTAAATCCTATATTTATTATTTCCCGAATAAACTTATAGCAATGATGCTCGGAATATTGGTACGGTCCATACATTTATAACAAAAGAAATAAATAACGCGGAAAACTGGTAGGTACTATTCAAAATTTAATTTTCAGGGGTCCTAAAATAATTACAATATTTATAATATAATTTCTAATATAATCACTATTGTTAACAAGTTAAATTTAAATAATACTTATAACAAAAAAATAATGTTAGCAATCAAAATTAACAAAAAACACAAACAAGTACCTGCATACAAAGTAGCAGTCAGGTAAAATAGATATAAAATATAGTTACAATAAATATATAATATTATAATGTAATTGATGATTAATAATAATTCTACAGGTGTCGTATATAAATAAACCATTCCATCTATTACTTCACTAAGGGGTAAAAATGCTAAAGCGTTAATCATACCGTAACTTATTATAAAATCTATAAAGAACATATACCTAATTCTTGAGCTATTCGCCATGTAGATTGGCATAAATGAAAAAAAACACCCTTTGACTTGCACACTATCACCAAACACGTCATTTGTTGCACTCATAGCAGCGATTTTGAAATCCATAATTACATATTTCGTTGTGGTTTCCCATCGATCGTCGGTAAAATGAAATTAAAAATAATTGTTGATATTTTATTATTATTATTATTTATTTATTTTTTTTTGTTAAAAATCTGGGAAACCTTGACTATTGTGGACCATACCAGTATTCCGCGTTTATTAAGACCGTACCAGTTTTCCGTTTACCGATTTGTAATGAAAAATTAAAAAGAGTAGCTGAATTATAAATCCTTTTGGTATGATATGTTTTATGTAATTTTGTGTATATATTTATATTATATATTTTTATATAAGCCATTTCACATTAATTAAAAATAACAAAAAGTATTTTTTTTTTTTTTTTATTATAAATTCAACTCGTACAGCTGCTTGTTTACATGACGCATCATACCTATAAATTCTTTTACAAACATACACCAGTACAACAGGCAATACCTATTAGTAAATAAGTATTCATTTTTATCTTAAATTTTCAAAATCTTGATAATACAACAATAATTATAAGCACATATGAAATATAACCAACCAATTAATGTGTTAGATATTTCAAATTTTGTTCATATTTATTTTTTATAATAGAGTTTTTTTAAGTTTCGTATACTGCCAACTATATCACAAAAGATTAATAATTATAACATATACGTGTTATAGAATTATTTCCGTTTTGAAAAATGTTCAGCTGTTGTTCTTTCAAATATTATTGAAGCATTCCCCAATTGTGTTGAAATTTGTTTTTTCAGTAGGTACATATCTTTTTTAAATTTGTACTGCTATAATTATTATACTCTCATCAGTAATCCTCTTATATGAACAATTTTCTATACTTATTAGTACCTGCCTAATAGTTCATAATATTTTAATTTTTAATTGTTGTGTGTTATAATATACAAACATTTGTGGATATGAAACGTGGTTTATATAAAATGCTTCAGTATAATGTAATTTATAAAAATGTATAGTAGGTCACTATATTTTAAATCAATAATAAATAATATAATTTATAACGCATAAAGTTATATACCTATCTAATTTTCTGAGGGTATATTTCAATGTTTTTACATATGCTTTTAGAATTGTATGATCATAAACATCCTAACCCTGCAGGTTATATTGGTTAATAAATAATAGTAGAAGTAAGGATTATTTAAATAAAAATAAAGCTTAAGTTTTACTTGAAAGATATCATTGATATTATAGTGTACATTGATTTAATTTTGGACCAACATTTTAGTAAAATCATTAAAGAATTAAAGATATTAATTTAGAAACTAATAACTAATAAGTTTTTAAATGTTGTATATTTCGCATACATTTTAATATTGACATTATAATTGATTTTATTAATTGATTAATATCACATGGTTTCATTTTTAAAAACAATTTCATAGAGGTGCGTTGATTTTTGATAACATTATATTGAGTCAAGTAAATTATGTTTTTACAATATTTAAAAACTTAAAAATTGCAATTAAAACAACGTTTTGGCATTTATAAATATAGAAATACCTTACTATTTTATATATTAATTAATTTTTACACAATATATATTTATTGTGTGTTATCAAATACTTAATATAATATATTATTATATTTTACTTAGTATAAAAATAAATAAAATAATATTAAACACACGAACTTTCTGGTCTCTCTAATGAAACATATAACAAACACTAACAATTTTTTGTGTGCATAGAGTACTGAATAGGTCGCATGTTCTAAAAGCGAAAACACGTGATAAATCAATGTGTATTCTACAAAAAAGCACCTAATATAATATATTATATTAAAAAAAAAAACGTTTTTAATTACAGGTAAGACAGGTAAGACAACATACATTAACAGTAACGTATTATCGTACAACACATGTATATTATAATGAATAGTTATAATTAAGAGTTATTATATAATTATAATAATATATTACCAATATTCGTAATCACTAAATGAAGACTGCACTGATATAATATATTATATTATTGTAATATATGGGGAAATAGGTATGCGTCAACAATCAACATGCGTTATGCGTCATAATTAGAGGTGTAAAATTTATGTAAATTCTATAAATTTAGTAAATTTTGATAATTCATGTATATCACCATAAGGACACCCCTAGGAACTCTTAACTGCCTCTTTAACGAATTTATAATTATTGTAACGCTTATTATTATTGTTTATTGAATAGTAAGATGTTCATGGTACTATACATTTAATGAATGATTTTATATAAATAACTTATTGTAGTGTATTATTGACCTTTATATTTATATTTTAAGTTATTTTATATATACATAAATATTAAAAATGCACCTATAAAATAAATTGTAAATTAATTAAATCGGATTCATTAGGTACCTATAACATTAACACCAAAAATCAAAATTCAAAATAAATTCTGGTTTTTAGTTTTATTTGTCTTTTTATCTAGTTATACCTATATAAATAATTAAAATTATATAATTTAATAATAAAAAAAATTTATTAATAGCATATAGTTATAGATATACATTATATATTATGGTAATTCACTATCAGTAATTGTAGACATGTTGAACTTTTACGTTTTAAGTTTATATTATCAACTATTCCATTCTATTGATATGTTATGAATATTCACCTCGTTAAAACGTTTAATTTGAGGTGATCATATGCTAATTTTTTCGGTAAAAAAATATTTACCTGTAAAAAAAAATGGTAAATTTACCAAGCTTACATCTCTAGTCATAAATACCACAAATAATGTGGTCATGCGAATTCGTTTAAACATTCAGATCGTACGTAGAGGATGCTACACCCGCACGGGCCGCACGTATTGTCTTTGTCTTATAAATGTTAAACGTAGCAAAAACTGTTTTGCACGGAATAGAATTCAGAGCCATATCGATAGTTAAGATTTCAAATTTATATAAAATAATATTAGTTTTTTAATATTTTTTTTATATCACTTATACGAAGAAAGTTATTGTTGTTTCAAAATCCATTTTTTTTTTTTTTTTGTTTATTAGAACTTGAATTACTTTTTTGTAGTTTCGACATCAACAAAATAAAAACGATATTTCACAGTCGAAGTTCTCTTTTTATGTTGTAAAAATAACGTTTCTTAGTTATGACTATAGCCTTCTTGGTTCCCGATTAAAACCGTTTTTGCAATGTTTTACATTTGTAAGACGAAGACAAGAATCATAATTATTTATATCTAAGTAGACTAAATATTATAATAGGTAGTAGGTATATAATAATATTGTATATAATTAAGCGGCACTGTTAATAATCCGAATATATACATGAAAAAAAATTAGATTTATTTTATTTGATTAAAATCTGATTAAAAATAATAATTAACGCGTTGTTGTGTATATAACATATTATTATATATTATAATATTGTTATAAACACACTATAATGGTTAACACACGGATATTTGTTTCAATTTACAAATTTAATTACGTTATTCTAATAATAATATCCTTTTGTAGGTAGGTATATGTAGACGTTTTATTTTCTATTTATTTTTTATGTTTTCGATACTTTGTTTCTGTATATTTTTCGCCGTAATGGTAATCGATGGCGCGCACTCGGCCAAGGCATTTCACGCTTCTTTCGCATGGTACCTGTACGTAATGTATTATTATTTTAATACATCGATAGTATTTCGATAGTATCCATTCGGTATTTAAATTTTTTTTTCTTACGGCGTAGACCCGTTGCAGCACTATAAAACGCGTCCCACGTGACGTTTTGCGATAAGCCAACGTGGCTGTATTTTAATTGAAAAACCATTTATGAAAAATGATAATCATAATATTATTACTATTATTATCCCATAATAACGGTGCGCGCGCGCGCGTTGTTGCTGCAGCCGAGTAAAACAGTATAATGAAAAACAAATCGATGCGCGCTCCGTTGGCACCGTAACGTTTATGTCTGCTAATTATTGTAAAGCGATATTATATTACTATTATTATTATTATTATTATTATTATTATTATACACGAGTCCGGGGAGGATCGTTTTTACATTTTACTCCGCCCCCTCACTGCAGGACGATCGATATAATATTATACAGGCGCACAAAGCGTGACGGCAGCGGACGATATAATAATACTATATAATACATATTATACACATCACGAAAAGCCACTACTATAATATATATGATACGATTAAACAAACACGTTTGATATATTATATGATAACGTTCGAATAACGAACAGTGTCTTGCCCAATCAAAACATAAACGAATGAAATAAGTTTGATTTTGAAATTCCACGGTGTTGAGTATAACGCAAAATTTCTCTGCATAATATTAAGCGTTTCTGTTAATTGCAATCGATATCTACAACTTACTGTGAACTGTTTCTACACAACAGTTTATCAGTTTAATTTAGTCGTGTTTAAAATTTGTCACTATATAATGATATTAACTCTTGTTTATTTTGTGGCGTATTTATTGATTTTCTTCATCGGTTGGTTAAAATAGAAACATAATTCTCATAATTTCATCTATTTATAAAATTGCGTATATCCATTTAACTTTTTTGTTATGTATTGTAAGTGGTTTCGAGTCATATTGTTACTATGGACTTATAATTTTATAATATATATATATATATATTTGGACCATAGGCGTCCTTACAGAAGATTCAGGGATGCACCTTCACCCATTGCAATAGCTGATAGCACTCACCACTGATATAGATAAATGTTATATAACTTATATATAATATTCATAGACAATAGAAATCTACATAGACAGTATAGAATGATATATTAGGTAAATTTCAGTTGTATTAGACACTAGTTGTAGCCATTATTGCGTTTCGCCGTTTCCACCAGGATAAGTGACGATTAAATGACGTATTCGTTGAGTTATTTGAAAATATCAAGGTATATACCTAATGCTATCATTATTATATAAGAGATAGCAGCAAAGTGGCTCAAATGTATTAATCCCAAAAAACAATTGTCCAAATCCGACTTTAGGGATAGTCACAAGATATTGTATTTGCTTCCGTCTATCGTGATTACCTACATCTCAAATATACACAACAGCGCGTAGAATTTTAACCATTTTATAACTAACTGTGATATTTAATTTATTTAATAATATTATATTTATTATTTATATCTACATCATTTTATTTTAATTGGTAATTGATATTCATTATATAATTTGTGGAGGAGGCTAATGATTAAGTAATATAGTTTTTGATGTCTTGGTGTACTTTCTGTATTTGAATATAATATTACATAATAATATAAAATGTTATATTGTTAATATATATAATAATATATTATAATATTGTAAAGTTATTCTAATGTACTTATGACGAATAAACGGCCTCAAAAGCTGGAACAAATAATATATTGTTGTATATTATTGCAATTATCCAATTATCATATTATACAGTAAACGAACTCAGTTTCAATGCAAAATTATGTAAGTACCTATCTTGTATATAGCCATATAGGTACAACTATTATGAGCATTGTACGTTATTATAAACATTAAATATTATAATATATTTTACTGATCTTTACAGGCCGTTGGGCGTTGGACATGTTTTGTAATCGTTCAAGCGACGAATTATCATTTTATCATTCATATTATATTGACACTTAATTATGGATACTGCGTATAGGTAAAATACTATAATACTACTATGTATAATATATTTATATATGTAGGTAATACGTGTACTATATTTAGCGTTATATAGTTGTGTATTAAGTCGCGTATGCTGCAGCACGAGCCTTAACAGTGAATAGAATATTCACTATATTCATATATATTATATATCATTAATATAATAATATATATCGGTTAGAGACTTAAACTTCACTCGTATTATGCCGTTTGCCGTTGGCACGTATACCTATCTATAATATAATATACGTGCGAGCATGTATATGAATGTTTTAGCATGTATGTATAATATATACATTATACACATAGTAATAGTATAAACATACACAATTTTGTTGTGTACACATACAAATATATTATAATGTTATATATTATAATACAAATGTATACCTAGGTAATATTAAAACAGATTACTATCTATTCCGAAATATTTATACCGTGTTTATATATTATATTTAAATAATAAAAGTACACGTTTTTTTAAGAATATTTTACGTGACACTAATAAATAATAATTACTATATATTATGCCGACGTATAAAAAAATATATACAATTTAAAACAACGGGTTTTTCGTTTTATTTGTTGATATAATATTATACATCTTATAATAATAGCCATAGCTACTGCTGCAGGGCTAGAAATAGTGACGAAATTAAGTTTAATGCGTTTGACATTTGTTATTCTATCGATAAACATGCATACATAATATATACATATATACCATGTTATATATTATAATATATTAGGTTATCTTCTGTATATAATATCCCCCGTTCTCTAAACGATAAAATACTCGATTTCAGTCAGCGACATAATCTAGACCTATTGCATATTATTAATGCATCGTTTAAACCAATGATTTTTAGGCGATTTCCTCTACATGTGTATAGTGCAATGATAGTTGTTTATAAAATGTATTTATTTATAGATGTAAATAATAATTCTTAAAAATCTTCAATCGTACATAAACTTTCTGAGTTCTGTTGCTTATAAATTCAAAAATGATTCAAACAGGTGATAATATCTTATGTTTAGTGAGTTCTTGTGTCATTCCTTAGAAAATGCGGACCCCTTCAAACTTAACTTCTTAGCGAAATTAATAAAACTGATAAGAGACATAAAAGAAATTTGGAAAATGTCAGCTAACTGTTTTGACTGAAAGATATATAGTTGTCTAAAAATGCTAAATATTGTATACATCCTTAAATATTAAGGCAATAACCTACTAACCTAGGCCTATCTTCTGGCAACATACCTAATCATTTATCGTGATGAACTTATGGGGTTGTGCTTAAAACAATATTTGTTGATCGGTTTTTATGAGGTATCAGTATTTAGTTAGTAGTAACAGAAGGATCAAACTAATCACATACGTCGTATTCGTATAGTTTGCTATATATTTTGAATAATTTATACATATGTATGATCGTACGGATTATGTACAATGATATATATAGTGTAGTGGTGAGTTTTTTTCTATGTGTTAGTATACGTGTAACTCAATATCAGTCTATTTGTGTCCAATTAACGAATGAGTCAATTATGAGTTCAATAAGCAGGGACCACTGTATATATTTGTCACAAACACGCACATGATTCAGTCTCGTGGGCCGAATTAGGTATAGCTCTACGAATGTAAATTATAATGGCGTATTGTAAGGCCTTCTAAAAAAATGTTTCGTTTATATAAACCAATATAATTCATATATTATATATTCAAAATATATAACTATATAATTTTTTGTGTCAATGTAATATATAGTACAATATTTTTTATAAATAACAAGCTGTGTTTATTTATTGATATTTATAAAAACATCTAGCTAATAAAAAACATGAAAACATAATTAAAATAAATTATTGTAAACATATTTCTGTAAGCAATTTATAATTTCGTCTAAATCAATATTATTTAGAAAATCATATCATGGCATTATATTATAATGTGTACTGTGCATATTACCTTTTGATTTTGATATAAAACGGGCACTATGATATCATTGATTCCTATCAGATACCTAATGTACGATTATATGATTTATCTTAAATACAATTTTTAAATTAAAATGTCTTAATAATAATTAATATTTTACTGAATTTTGGGCTACTATAGGTGTCTATTACTTATTAGTTATTAGTAATATTTTTCTCTAAAGTAATAAGTTATTACCTACTATAGTGAAAAATAGTCTCTCCATTCTCTAGCCTAAAATCACGCACCTGTATTATCAATTACGTTAATCCAGGACTTTCACGTTACTGGATTAATAATAATATTAGGAAGTAGGTACTAACTAGTAACTACATATGCCATAAAATGACACTGTTTAACTACATTTAGACAAAAATGTACATAACATAAAATAGAAATCCGTTATTCAATCGTAGCTTAGTTTATTGTATTAATAATATTATTATATCTTCTTAGTCATTCCTCAAAAATAATATTTATATAAAAAAAAACATATTTCTATATTTGATCATTAAGATATAAAAGAGCAATTTATATTTTATATTTATAATTATAAATAATACTATAATTTATATCATAAATTGTTATAAAATATTAAAATAGTATAATAAAATGAAAACAAAATATGTATATAATAACTAATAACCAATAAGTAATAAAATAATATTACATATTACATAGAACGTATATACTTTACAGTAAATATATATATATATATAAACGAGTATAACTAATTAATAATATTATTAAAATAAACCAATAAATTTAATAACATTATTAAAATATTTATGCACAATATAATTTTACAACATTAAAAATAAGTATTTGAGTATGGCTAGATCGTTGTGTTATCTTTTTTTTTAATTTGTTTTTTTTTCCAATATATTATACACAATACACGTAGTAATACAAAATAATCCAAAACCAGTTGCCCGACCGGCAGTATCTCATTTAATCCTCCTCGTCGAAGAGAAACGCATTTGCGCGCGCGCGTATAATAATAATAATGTAAAGATATTTTACATACTCACACACGCGCATATATTTTGTTGTATTGTTGTGCACCGCCACCCAAGACGACCGTGTGTGTGTATGGTGTGAGTGTATATGTATATATACCGTACAGGTATATTACGTAGGTATGTATATAATATACATACATATTGGTACACGCGCGATGTTTTTGTTTTTTTATGACAACCTCTCTCGCGGGATTACGTCTATTTTATTAAAATAATAATAATAATAAAGAAAACGCCCGTGACAGTCGGATAGACGGAATATTTGAATATGAGAAAAATTCTACGCGCGGGAGGAGAGGACGACAACAATTAATTCGGACGGCGATGATGATGACCACGACACGCGGGTACCGCGCGACCACGGCGTATTATCGCATTATATTCGTATATTATATACATATATGCGTGAAGGGGCGGCAACAGTGTATATAATAATATAATGCAGCGCGCTCCTGTACTATACATCAGGTCGTCGCGTCGCTCGAGGCCGAAATCGTTCCGGAAAACGTTCCGTTGTCAAAATGTTCGTCAAATATTATAATAATAATACGTAATAACGCAATATATCATGTACATATGATACAACATAAATTATACGCGAAGGTTTAGCTGCGGGACCGTCGGTCGTCGGCTGACAGTTTCAGATACACCGCATTGCTAATACGTATTATTATAGACGCAGTCGAATAGGTATAAGAAGATTGCAAGATTGCAACAGAAACCATTTTTTTGACGATTTACTTAAGTCGAACACGGTTTTTATTAATTGCGACTCAAAGGGGAAATATTAAAAACGTGATATACTTATCTATTATTTTGACCTTATATTCAATATAAAAAATACGAATCAAATCACCTGACGGACGATGGTACAAACATATGATATGCCCTCAAAAAAATATAAAGAACCACCCGCGCTGCACTGTACCAAATAATATTAATAATCACACGACGATTCGACTCGAGCTTACATTATAAGTTCTTAATGATCTCAAGGTTAGTCTAATACATTGTATAAATAAGTGTACGCCAACACGCGGAAAAACGATAAACGTAGAATATTTGAACCTATAAGTACAACTCGGTAAATACCCTACATTATAATATACTCGTATATTATGTATATTGTATATATTATATATTATAGGTTGTATGATAAAATCCACGTACAGCAATCATTTTATTGTGCGTTGTTCTTGGTCAATTCACTGCCGCAATAGAGAACACGAGTGGCTATAAATCCTATATGAAAAAATACTAGCTGTCATGTTCAGTAATTTTCACGATATCAATTTAGATCGTTTATATTTACTAGAAAATAATACATTTTTTGCTAAACGCCTAAATTAAGTTATACATTTTTTTCCGAGGTCCAACTTTTAAAAACTTAAATTATTAAATATATTTAGACCATTATTGGAAAATATCTATTAATCGGTTTATTCTAAAATTAATCATTAAATACGAAAAACGATACAATGGTTAAATTAATTTCTTTCAAAACCACTGCATTTATTATATTATTATTAATTATTATGGCATTATTAATTTAGGTTTATCAAATATTATACGTTTATTATAACTTTTAAATTTTAAATTTTAAATTAATATCGATAAACCGTTATAAAATATTATAAAGTGACATATTTAAAATAATTTAAAGCTATTTTTCTATATTGAATTACACTGAGTATAATAAATTATAATAATAATAAATAATAATATATATAATGGCGAGGAGTTCCAAGTCCTTATGAATAATTATTTTTAAATTACAATAAATTAACTAATACTGTAAAAGGAAATAATATTATATTTCGTTTAAATATCCAATTTATTGTTATTATTTTAACTTCAAACATCTATGGACAAACATTATGTTAAATGTATTTCCATATTTTTAAGTCATTCTAAGAACCATTTATGAAAAACCATTAAAATTATTATATTTTAAAGGGTAAATAATTAAAATTTTAAATTTAAAAAAAAATGTATTGACTAGCTAATATATAATATAAAGAGCAAATTTTCACAATTTCGACAAATTCTAAATTGAAATGCTTATAAAAATATAAAGGTTGTCGGTTGCCTTTGATATTAAAATATTTAATATTTTGGAATTGCTATGACAAATTATCATGGATTTTTTATAAAATTTATAGCTTTTGGGTCAATCATAATAAATTTAAAAAATACTCGAAAATTTCAAATGTGACATAGTGAAATGTCCATAATATAGCTGAAAATTATTCTAAATATTTTTAAATTCTATTAATCATATAAATTGATATGTAGAATTTTCCACAGTTAATATTTCTAAACTAGAATTTGAACCATAAATCTATATTCTCCATAATCTATAATCTTTGACGATAATTAAACGTTATTTTCCATGTAATTATCTAATTAGATAAACAAAAATATTATTTTTGAACGTTTATTAAAATGTAAAGTGGGTTTATACAATATATTTTTTTTAATTCCAATAAGATAAACTTTTAAAATGTATTAAATCTAAGGCATAAAAATGAAAAACGTTATGAACTTAACTTTCTTAACTACAAAATAATATGCACATTATTGCAAATATTGTCGACTGTATTTTCGATGTTTTTTATTTGCAGCAAATAAGAAATATAAGAAATTTCTTGTATTAAATTATTAAAATAATTTTACTCACAAATAAACATTATATCATTCATAAGTCAGAAGAAAATATTTTAAAAATTAAAAAATAAATATAAATAACACAATCAATGCCAAAATAATTTTAAAATTTTATTTTGTCTGAAAAATTCCTATATAAATATTTCATGAAAAATTCATATTTAATTCATTTTTGAATTTCAACAATAAAGTAAAATCGATTTTTTTTAAATTGGTTATGAGTAAAAGTAAAATATTTTTTTTTTGTATTATTCCCAATTATTTCGAAAAGAATTTTAACCTAGCTACTAGGAATTCAAGATCTAATTTTCTACCAGGAACCATATATACAAGTTGAAGATTTTTTTTCTATAAGTGATGACAGACATAAAAAATACACTTTATTTTAAAATTTATACATCACTCAAAATCTAAAATAATATTCATTCGTTTACTATACAAGCCAAAAACCGAAATAAACTTTAAATTTTAAAAATATCGTTATTCGATCGCTTGTTTTTACTTAGTGCAGGTAAGTACCTGCACAAATTAATATAATTATTGCACAAATCTCGTATTTGACAACAATATATTATACATATTTTTATAAACATTTAAATAATATATTCCATATTCCAATAAAATTATAGATATTATCCGACATTTTTAAACGAGTTTTACACGAATATACATCACGCATTATCATAATATAAATTATATATAGTAAAATAATTTACAGCCCAATTTAATATGTACTATTGCGGTGCAAATAATATATAACTTCAGTGAAGTAAACCTATTTTTTACGACCCTAGCATAAAAATATAATAAACACGCGTATGATGTTTAAAAAAAAAAATTAATGTCCATAAAATTTTCGCTAATGAATATATATGCTATATTATTTCACACGTAAATAATAGTAATAATACTACCTATATTGGTAGAATGAAAATATGTTTTTTCACATATTATAATATATTATTTATTAGTACAGTTGACGAAATTATTGCATACACATTATATATTATATGATTATCGTGTATCGTATAATATATTATATTAATGTTTTTAAATAATATTTCATAGTTTTTGAACATAATATAGACAACACTGACATCGCAATATTATTACTTATTATTATTGTCATATTTCCAATACTTTCCACTTAATTATAATTATAACATAAGCGTGAGAGAAAATAAACTATAACTATAAACTATATAATAGTATAAAATTTGTATAATTTATATTCTACACATATTGTGATACTATCATAACGGTTGACGAAATATTAATTTATTTTAGTCGTGGTCCTGTTGTATCTCGTTTACAGTAAACACGTCATAATAAATGTATTTAGATACCTACATAGATCCGTACGGTCGAAGTACACGACTGTTTAATTTATTAAATTTTATTATTTTTTTTTTTTTTATAAGTAGTTTAGTTTACAATTGAACGAGCATGGAACGATAAAAAAACGAAGGTTGACGATGATCAAGATTTGAAGTTTGATTTTAAAATTGTTCAAATACAAATTCAGCTAACAACGACCAGTGGAAGATAAATTGGTAAAAAAAAAATTACTGCAATAAAAATATTCATCACAGTTCAAACCATAACCTAATTGTTTGTTTTTACACAAGTTTTAAAACTAACTTTATGACTTAAAAACAAATGTTAGGTACCCATATCATTAAATAATATTAAATACATACAAGTTCGTTAAAAAAATGTGGTTTAAAAACTTGTTTAAAAAAAAAGTAATGTGATGATAATTTTGTAATTGTAATTTATGAAATAATAATATTATTATTAGGTTACTTAAGTGACCCAGATAATATTATGATAACATTAATAATACGTTTAACATATAGAATACAATAGTATACAATAATATACAATATAATATACAATAGTAGATCATAAAATAAATATGTAATAGTTCGACAAATAAAATATTTTTATCTCATAAATTTATATTAAATGTATTGCATATTTTTATTATTTTATTTAAAGATTTCTACTGTTGGTATTTTTGGAAGGAAAAATGTTACGAATGACCCACACAAAAATTTCAGGGGAGCCAGTGTCACCCTTGTAGCTTATTCTTACAATTATGTCACTGTCTATGGCTGTTTGGAGTAGTTTAAAATGATTAAAAAATCATTACGTTATAGAGTAACCATTTTGTGTTTATCATTTATTTTATTGTCTATAAAATAATGATATTCATTAATCATTTTTTAACTAATGTGGAAAAATTAAATATCAGATCATTATTTATACATCATCTTTCAAACTACATAATATGATTATTTACTAAATTATTTTGGTATTTTTAAACCTTGGCCAGTCAGGATGATAGAAACTATTATATCCGGTATGATAACGTGGATATCATTCGTATTCTGTCCAATTAATGGTCCCTGAAGTTGACCACCCAAATTCAAATTGTCGCAATCATAAGTAAGTTATTTTGAAATAAATATTTGTCAGCATAAATTAGTAATTTATATTATTAAAATATTATGTGAAACATTTCACGACATCAAAGTTCAAAAATCTCTATGAAGTACAACTAACTATTTTTTTACAAGTTATACAAGTGGTAACCTCTTATTCCTTACACATTTTTAATTTGTGCATATAAATAGTGTATAACATTTTTTCAGAGCCAAAACCTTAGGAAATACAAAATGACCAAGTTCAAAAAATTAGCCACGATTCAAACTTTTATAGAATTTTTATTTAAAAATACTTACAAATTACTAAATTACTATTTGCTAAACTTAATTTAAAAATGTTGAATTTGTACTGCAAATACTTCATGGGCCTTTCTATAGGATTAAATCCACTATAATATAAAGCTACCATTAAAAATAACATTTCCGTGATGGAACCAAACGCACTTTATTGGTTAGACATAAAATCCTAAAACTTTAAGACCGTGCATTTTTGTAGACATTTACGACTTTAAATTCCCAGTTATGCAGCGAATGCAGCTATTACCAATTCGTAATTTTTTTAATTATTTTTACAATTTTGTGTACAGTGTACATTTTTTTAAAGTATTTACCAATTTTTGTATTATAAACAGTAAAATATTAAATCAGTAGGTACAATAATACTACAGTTAATATTATAATATAGATATACCTACTATTAAATTATCATTATTTAACTTGTAATAACATAGTATATATCATGTTGACACATTTAAGAGAATAAATAATGTTGAAAAAATGGTTTTATTTATCTATAATATATTATTATATCAAAATAAGGAACAGGTCGCGATGAGGAAAAAAATAAAAACGATACGTGTTCAAAACGATTTTGAAACTAGTGTTTGATTTATCGCGAAAGAGCATTACGAATAATATACGTATCATTCGTATTTTAGGTACATATATATAGTATAAAATACGTATCAGCGACTAGCTATTTCGCCTATATATTATACATAATATTACATATATTAGTAATTTATATAATAATCTAATACATATATTATAATACATGTGGCGGTCGGCGTGAAGGTGCAAGGGTAACAGCCGCTGTGTGGGCCCAGTTTAATGATAATAATATAATCGCCTCCCCTGATGCGTATTTATTATAATGTGTTAATTTAAGAAATTAAACAGTATTTAATCATCAATATGTTCATACGCCATGCATAATGCATGTACGTCGTACATACATATTTTATAATATATATATATGTATTATATATATACCTAAAAACTTGTTTGAAAACTACGATTTTCTTGGCGTCCAATCCGTCGAACAGTGTATTTATGAGAACACAAAATTCACCACATAATTTTTATATCTGCACTCGAGAGCGATGTTCTTTATGTTTGTATTTGTATATGCATTGGTTAATTATAGGCATAGCATATTACAATATAATATAATAAATGTATAACTTGACTTTGCCCAAAAAAAAATGAATAAACATCAAATACAGTATTATAAATATATATTTCGGACTTGGTTTACAGACACATCGGTAGATCGAGATAACCAGACGGACTGTCTGTTGTGGATTTTATAACATATTTTGGTACCTATATTTTTTTAATATGATTCAAAGATCTATGAAAACTTTCGTGATTTCCGTTAAAAATGATCGAGTAGATTTTGAGTTTATACCTACCTAAGCTAGGCAAAAATTGCCTTTTGCCATTTTTTATTATCTATTATTTAAAAATATGTCTTAATAGCAACGCCTAACAGCTATCTAATTTATATCAATTTGTTTTTAAATTGTTTTATGCAACCAATGCTACCCATGGGGCATGGGCAATGACAACCTTATAATATACAAGTAAACAAATTATTCAACTTTTTTAAACCAAAAGGAAATTCATGTGTAACTGCGTAAGCTTATTAAGCCTCTCTATATATATAGCAACTTACGGGGGTTGAAAAACAAAGAAAAATACACTCCCCGAATCTCAAATAACACGTGTTTATAATTTGCTATCAATTAGTTTAACATATAGTTACTAATCATATATATATATATAAATATAAGTAAGCCTTATAGAAACATTATAATGTACATTAAGGGGATTGGAAACGTTGATTTTCTGTCTTTGTCTTACACACGTGGAATATAGGAAAAATAGCTATACGCACCTAGCAAAAATTAAGGTACTTCTAGTTGTTCGATTTAAAATATGTAAAGATGATTGAATTGGTATACAAGTTTACTTTGCATCGGTCGAAGTATATTATTAATATTTTCAATATATATTTAATAAAAAATATTGACAAATTTATTAAATTTAAAATATTTATTCTCATCAAAATATTTATTTTAAACAATAAAACAATTGAAAAAGTGCTTCGACCGATGCAAAGTAAACTTGTATACCAATTCAATCATCTTTACATATTTTAAATCGAACAACTAGAAGTACCTTAATTTTTGTCAGGCACGTATAGCTATTTTTCCTATATTCCACGTGTGTAAGACAAATACAGAAAATCAACGCTTCCAATCCCCTTAATTAATTTATATAATATATTATATTCGTATACGCAATTACACATGATAATGTTATAATAATATTACGTTATACATGCATAATATATTGTAAATAAATCAACATTTACAATAGTTGCACAGTCAATGATAATATCGGACCCTCAGGACAATGTTTAAACTTGAGAAGATAGAATAAAAATTGTCAAAAATCGTATATTATTGATAACTGCAGTTATTTTTAGGTTAGTTGTTAATAGTTCAGTGTTTGTACTTCGTACTTATACTATATTTATAGCTTAAACTTTCAAAATAAATAGTTAGTACAATATGTCATTTAAATTGAATTTTATAAATAATTATTTTTTGCAGACCACCAGCTACAATCTGGAAAAGTCGTTAAGTTCGAAAATAGATCAAATAATAATAATAAACGCGTATTCGCCGTGCAGCAGCAACATATCGATTAATAGCTATTGGTATTTCAGTGGTATAGGTAAACGTCATTGTACCCACCCGACGAAAATATTATATGATATTCTGGTCACGACGTCCCACGTACAGCAGTGCGTTTATGATTTATATCGCGTCCCTTTACCTACACGCATAGTTGTATTAATAACATTCCCTATACTCGATTTAATTTTTATGTATGTAAATGTTTTCATAAAAACTGGTACTATTATAATATACTCTCGCTCGTTTTTCCATTATAGCGTCGTCGCGGTCGTCGTTATACAATATTATTAAATATTTTAGCGAGCGTATTCACGGACGGCCCTGACTCGACTCTCTAATCTTTTTGAACGATCGAGAAAATAATAACAAATCACAATTATTATACAAGCATTCGTAAATCGAGAGTTTAACTTTTTGAAAACAAAAATAGGTAATAATTTTACAATACGACCGAGAACTAAGCCTTAGCTACAAAACCACTATATATATATATGTGTGTACTACTTACCTAGAATAGCGCAATCGTGTAGGCAGTGATTACGGTAAACATGAAAATATAAATTAATTCATAAAAAAACAAACAAAATACTATAAGATACTGCAGGATTCTATGCGAGACAAACTATGTGATGCAAACATTCTTTATTTTGGATTCAATGACCGAGTAATGTTTGCTTTTCGGCACATCATCATATTAATATAACAGATATACAGCTGCAGGTATAGCTAATATAGAAATGCATTTTTGACTCCTTAAACACACATCATATTATAATAATTATTGATTCTTCTGTTGTTATCGAAATATATTCAATACGACACGACATACCTATGTAACATATAATTTTGAATTTACGCGACTCATGTTTATCGCGTATACATATTTGTATATATGTACCTATAGCATAAGTATAGAAGGCACCCCCTTCGCATTATACCATTATCATCAGCACACGCGCCAGCCGACAACGCCCATTAGACAGAGACAGTGAGAGAGATTGAGAGAAAAAGCCAATTCGCCTTTTTCCGCTGGCCACAGAGACTAGCCGTTTCCGGTCTGGCGGCAGCCGCCTGCCGTCGGCGGACCGGACATGATATGCCAACGACACGCGCGCAATCCGAGTAAACCTGCAGCGAGACTGCAAAGGCGTTGTTACACGTTTTAATTGTACGCGCGCGCGCGTGTGCGGATAATATTATCAATTTTTTTTTTTTTTTTACATATTATTACTATTATCATACACACGTCGTACGCCTCCTTTCGCGCGCACAGCGCACACACACTCCTCGTCTCGGGGTGTATAATGTATTTACGTTACTGTACAGCGCGGCGAGTAGGTTTTATTTTCCCGACACCGCGATATGCTGTTTCGCGCAGAACTCTCCGTCCCGTGCCAGCCGCCGCTGTTGTGTACACACAATATATATATATATATATATAGGTACGGGTACAAGCGGTGGTACATAATATACGCATTATAACATTTATAACACGTTCGATTATATACATACCAATAATACATGTATATAACGTATAAACGCATTAATTAACTGGATCCGAGGAGGACCAGACACACACACTAAACACACACATACACACTTACGGCACACACATATTGAGCGTGGTAAATTTATGTATAGACGTGTCCGTGTGCGTATATCGTATATGCCTTATACACGCCGCCGCCGCGCTACCGATATTGTCGTCGTCGCCACTGTATACGGCACAAATCATACAATATATTATATTATACATTATTATTATTATTGTACACGCGTACTATATATATATATAAGCGGCGTGCGCGCGCGCGAGAGCTACCTACTTGCCCCGGCCCATATATAGACGCGACGACGAGAGAGACCTTATCTTCGGACAAGAAATCTTTTTTTTTCTCCGTCATTCCCCTTATGTATAAATGCACACACGCACACATACGCGATATGCGACCTGTAAGAGTATAATATAATCGCGAAATATGCGTGTGTACGTGCGTATTATATATGAAGAGGGGGCGCGGCGATTGTCCTGGTCGCCACATTAGTCGCGCGGGTACACGTTTTATTTATTTAATTTTTTTTTTTTTTTTTATGTTTTTTCGTCCATCCGGTGTAATTTATCACGCGGCCCCGACGACGACGCGTATCGTAAATTAAGACATCGACAGCAGCAGCGCCGCAATCCGCTGCAGCGCGTCTGTCCGTACACAGCCACCGCCGCCGTTACCGTCGCGTCCGTGTAACGCGCGCGATCTTTTACGATTCTGAACGACCATCGTCATTATATTATTACATGCTCGTCCATAACCGTATACGCGGTAACGTATTTACAGCACGGCCTCTGCAGCGCCGAGACCGCGGTTGATGTGTATAGTACTACCTATATGACGTATATATATAGTGTGATGACGCGCTTTAGACGGCGCGACAGCATTTTTCAGACGTAATACCTATAATGCATATAATGACAAACGACCGGTAAACCACGCGCTTTTCGATGTCGTCGCACAATACTCGACCCGTCACATTCGTTGCACCCCCATACCCGTGTACACCACGCAGGTGGCCAGTTTAGTTTAAAGTATACACGAGTGCCTATACTAATACTATATTTTGTTACGATATGCCGAAACCGTATCCAGTGCTATATAATAGAAAGGTATACAGTGTCGATTTGACAACCCCATAAAATATAAGGGACTGCGGTAACGATAACGACCTTGACATACCTTTGATATTCGTCCATGTGGCGAGAACAATTGTTTTTCAGTGCCTATAGGCAAAGAGCGCTGTATACGTAGTAACGCCTACAATAACCCCGTCATTGTATAATATTACATAGGTGACTGATGTAATAATGATGCGTGCAGTGTTAATGCGGTTACGCCTCAATGCACCGCCTGCCCACGTGTGATCGTCAGATAACGGCGGAATGACATTATAGGATTCGACGGTAGACGTTTTGTTTTCGTTTTTTTTTTTTTTTTCGTCCCTGTGCTGATATGTCTAGCGAGTTTTTTCTCTTTTTCCGTCGGCTGCCATCAGTTTTTGGAATAATATTAATTGAACAGCGTTATAACAATGATAAATTGATAACTGGATTCTGGTTCATATGACTTCGAAGTCGAACAAACATCAAATATTAAACTGCACACACCAATGCAACTCTACGGCGTTTGATCCGTACGATATATTACAATAATATTACCGAATACGTCTTGAAAATAAAAACGTGTTACAGACCGAAAAGCTGACAACATTCCCAAGTGACTTTATTTTTTTTTTTCAACTATTCGTATTATAATAATACGATCGCAATACAGCAGTTTATATCTGATATAATATACACGTAGGTATAATATTTTAAAACGCGATTCGATACGCTAATCTTAAAACGTTCGAATGGTATACGCTAACACAGCGAGTGGAATTATTATTATTCAACTAATCAAAACGTAATGGATATGGTATTTACATCGTAAGAGAGAAAAAATTTAAATAACTTTCAAACATCAGATACTTATATATGTGCACACGAAACTCCTATTGTCAGTGGCGATTAAATTACCACTGAACATAATATAATATATAATAACAAACAAGTAATATAATAATATGGGTTTTAATAGACAACGTTAAGATTCATATTAATATGTATAATGCGTATAATAATGTATGTGTAATGTGTATACTATTATTATAAACCGCGAATTGCTTGACATGACCTGAAATAGAAAACTTGAGTGTGAAGTCCACGAAATGTATCTTTAGTTCCTAATACATATTCATATAAACCTTAAAGACAGTGTGGTATTTTTTGATGTCATTGTACAGTATCAACTACTTGTTTTATAAATCCAAAATCACCTAAGTAGAAGAGCTATTCAAACGTATTTATATAGTTTATAAAATATAATTAAATACAAGTATTATCAAACAATTGCTATGAAAATGTATTTTTATTTTAAATTATTTTAATTTTACTATTATAATTTATATAAAGTTTAGAGTTATAATAATAATAAGTTATTACAGTGCTCAGAAAGTCAAAAGTAAGAACTAAACAGTACATGAATTAAAATAAAAATGATTATAATTTAATCACTTTTTTTTTTATATAATTTGAGAGTAATTTAAGATAGTTTCTGTACGACTGTATTTAAGATATTTTAGATATTCGATTTAAAAAATAATAAAAGTTTAATTGGTGGCCTATAATTGTCTATTGATTAAATAGTTTCTTGCTTTGCGGATAAATTTCAAATATATTTATAACTGTATAAGATATTAGTGTATATAACAATATACTGTGTAAATTAGTCATTTTAGTCTATTTTACGTTTTCTTGACACACAATAAATCCATTATTATTATCATTATTATTATTATTTATATGGACATCATAAAAATTAGTAATTACATAAATATATCTTGTAGTATTTAAAAATATGATAAACGATTTTATAATAGAGATTATAGAATTATTTTATTTTCTTTCCCTCTTATAATCATCAGAAAAAACAAAATGAAATCGTAATTGAATTGAACTCAAAATATGTTCGTTGATTTAAAACCGGAAATAGAAATTCAAAGCCTATATATTTTGAAGATGGGCCGAATTTCCCTTCAGAAATTCATTAATACACATAACAATAATTAGGTTACAATATTGAGTTCTCGTTATATTATGTACCTATATTAAACTGAGCAAATATCGAGCACCATAAGGATTAATATAAAATAATAATATTACCTATTGGCTATTAGTTTTTATTATACATAAATAATACTATTACTATTTTTTATAATAGGTATATTATTCAACCCTGTATTTATATCTGTATTATACTGAATCGTTATATTTGTACAAAAGCCAAGACTAAAATCAATTACAGAGAACACCGACGGTTGTTGTAATAAATGTATGATATTCACTTCCGGTCCAGTTTTTAATAGTTATATTTAATACACTATGTATAATATTATTATTGTTATGTGTAGACAGGCAGTCGAGTGAATTGCGCGTAACAAATATCGTGGGCGGGACGCGGCTGCAGTTGACCCTATCGTGATTGTCCGGAGTACGTACCTATATTACCCATCTCTTATTATTATTGTCGTCGTGTAAATAAAGACGCCGCCGCGCAGCTCAGTCGTGTGATCGATGTCGATGACACCGTTGCCCAAGACGCGTCGTCTAAGAAGCATCCGGCAGATGCTTATACGACGTTAATCTGTTGTTCGGGAGTATTATATATTATATTATGTACACGGCAAGAATGCTCCCCAGCGACGGGTCCGAGTGTCACCTGTCCACGACGGGATGATAATGACGTTATTATCATCGGTGTGTGTGTGTGTGTGTGTAACCACTGTAACGACGAGTTATGTATATACGTTTAGTTATTATATTATATACAATAAGGTTTATGTATGTGTGTGTGTGTGCGCGCGCGCTTGTGTATATTTATAAAAAGTCGCACGACCGATTGTCCGCTCACGTCCAGCGATTGATATTCAAATTCCGTTTTCGTCACAACGAAACTAATAATTAATGACTCAGAAGCGTGTGCTGAAGACGTAGACGTGGTATTTCGGCTCGACTTTATTACGTTTATATATCACACGGGGAGAACGAAGTTTCTCACGACGTGGTCGCCACAGTCGGAGTATCATATACAATAACAATATACTATAGTACTATACCCACGATAATAATATAAAATACATTGTTTCGCTACCAAAATGTAATTGAACCCCGATGATTTATATAACAAACTCCAACCCCAGATCACGTTATTTCCTCTTCGTATGCATATGTTAATCGATATACGATATGTTTGTAGGCAATGGACTTATGACGTTTGTGTTTGTGATTTCAGATTCCCAAAAATGACAGGAAATCAATTCGTCAAAATTAAAAATATCCATATAGGTACATTTGAAATTGTACCGGATTTCAACCAAAATATGTTATTTTTAAGAATTACTTGAAATTATGATCACTAAATTAATTAACTGAAATACATCGTGATGTTAAAATATGTACAAAATAAACAAAATCTGTACACATTTGAGTGTTCGCATATACCCAATCCTATAATAGTTATAATAATTTATAATACTATATCGTACAGCGGACGAAACAGTGACGTCGTAATGAATTGCGGGGTTCTCATCGGTTTAAACATGATACGCGCGTGTATGTTGCAGTAAAAACCCAAGCATAGAAAAGTAGTATGTGACGTCGGTATACAGCAGCATCTCGTCTTAAGTGTGTGTCCGAGTAGCATGTTTTTCAATCACTGTATAATATTATATCATTATTATTGTTATTTGTTCAACAATGTTTCGAAAGTCTCTCTAATCCTATATTATAACAGTGCGCGTACACACGATAATATTATTATATACCTAAACTATATTACAAGAACAACAACAACGGAATCGGCGCGCGTGTGGGACGATGACTACAATATGTGTGCGAGTCCGTATAATACGTATTATTATATGCATTCGTCGAAATGGAAACAACCGTGTAATTAAGTATAGGCACGTCTAAATGTACGGACAGATGGATAGACAGAAACAGAATGAATAAATATCACTGGAGATACCGAATTTGCCCTCGAGTATACCCATTTACTCGCTGCAGAAGCCGGTTCTTCGGACGGAAACCAGAAGCTATGGTCGAATTACCGCCACCGCCGATTGTACTGCGAGGGGCGAGGTAGGTATCGATAATACAGTAATAAGGATAATATATATATATACATATATAAATATCATTATTATACGCACCTATATAGTATATAGAAGTACGTGTGTGCGAGGAAAATAAAAAAATAACAACACAAAATCAAACCGAGAAGAGGAGATTGATGCACGCGCGTTATCTTTCGTTGTTGCGGTGTAACAGCTAACAATGAAATCCAACACGCGATGTCCTACTCCTCTTCAACCTACTCATCCTACTACTCGGGGTATGCCAGGGCGGGTGCGGTTAAAGTATTATATTATCATTATTATTATACGCAATAGCTACGAGAAGCTATGGTCGCACAGCTCACGAGATTTCGAAACATGAAAAATAAAATTCGAAGAATTTTTCGATAAAAAAAAAATACAATACAAATATACGTAATACGCCTCGTAAACGACGTCAGTGGTTTAACGATGAATTTTATTGGTCAATATTTTAAATATTGGTGTAAGTGTAAAGTGTGACGATATTATGATTTCATTTTATTTTAGTATCCAAATTTATACGTTTCTATTTAACGTAGGTACCGTGTTATTTTATATAGCCATATATTATGTAAAATAATAAAATATACTCGAAAAACTTAAATTCATAGCAGTAATTAAAAGTATAACTTACTCTAATATAACGCAAATTGTAATAGATAATGAGTGTGTTTTGTATAATTGTTTAAAATTACTCTAAACTTTAAATATTAATATAAATAAGTCTTTTAAAAAAGTTATGTGAAAAATCTTGATTCATCTAATATATAATTAATATTATGTAATTATGTATTTACTTATAATATATATTTCACTTCTTTAATTTTTACCATTCTATCTATAATATAATTTACTATACTTTCTATATTTTAATATTAACTATTATATTATGTTATCATATGTACAAATTTAATTCATATAAGAACTTCTACCGCAGCACAAATTTAACTAAAGGGGGTGCTACAGTTTAATGGTTTTATATAATTATCACCTTTTGTTTTTGCAAAAAAATATACATTATTATTAATTATATAATATATTAAATTATTTAGCATACTAATCTTTAGTATTACCTACCTATTTATGATAATTAGCTTCAGGTCATCATGAGAAACTTTTAGAAAACGAGAGTATTTTACATTAATGACTTTAATTAATATACAATAATAATAATATAATATAATACAATATACCGTTAACAATAATTAACACAGTAATTTATTTATTTATTAATACCAACGGGCATTAGTAATATGCTATAATACAGTAACTGGAGCAATGGTATAATTATTGCAAAATATCTATTAAATAACAGTCCGCATAAGTTGCAATAGTACACTTTGATAGTTTGATAATGTTATATTATATTAATCTAAGTATTTCAATATTACACCAATAGAAGATTTAAATTTATATTAGGAAACAACCATCCAATTGTCGTTTATACGGTAAAAATGTAAAATTAATAATTTTATTATCAAACTAAGACTGTGATGTACAATTCTATTGGCTTTATTGGTCTACTTATTTATAATATGTATACATATATTTTTAACAAGTTCTGCATGATGCGAATTAATATGTCACGTGACTTTTACTTCTTTTTTTAAAAATTCTTCTTTATAAAATACAACGAATTAATTTTTCAAACGAGAATTTAACAATGATGATTCATTATAATTAATGATACCAACACACTAGATGTTATTTTTTTTTACAGAAAAAATACAAAGTATTTGTAATAATACAAACATGACGTATTATTGTTATATTTAGGTAGCATTAAATATTAAAATGTTTTTAACATACACGAACGTCTATAGGTATACGCAATATTATCGATAGTCCAATATAATATATAATATATCCAATATAGATATTCTAATAATAAGGTCTGGAAAATATTGCCAGTTATTAACAAGTAACAGTTGATTTCAACAGGTAGAAAGAAAAGTGTCAACAGGTAACAGCAGATATTAATATCAATTTGCACGTGGACTTAACAAGAAGTATAATGGAATATTTATTTTTAAATTTAAGGTGCTAATAACTTCGTATTAGTCCACTTTAGTAAGAACCTATGTCAATTCGAATTTTTATTTCAAGGAGAGGTTAGGTTTTTATTTAATAACAAAATAACGAACTTTTTTACAACTGTGTTCAAGAGTGTCAGTGCTACTACAGTCTATACACTTAAACCGAAACACGAATTGAAAACGAAAAAAAGTAAAATTATCGATAATCAGTTAGGGTAATGATTTTTAGATTTTTGACTCGAAAATACTAGTCATTACTCATAAATGTATTATCTGTGTATTAGTAGGTATATGTCATGTTATTATATTATAGTCTTTATTCTTTATACCTTTTAAATAATATTATTCTTTATCATGGAGCATGGAGCATAGGCCATGACGAACATTTTCATTTGAAAACTTGTCTAAGAAGCATTCTGACAAAATTAATCTTCCTAAACTTTAAATTAATATTTAAAATGATACAAAATTAAAACTAAAATTTATTTTCAAAGGCAACTTAATGGACTGACAATGTAGACTATTCTCCCTGATGTACCATTTTCAGCTGAAGAGGTCCTTGATGAACTTACTAAATATTTTCGTGAATTTGACTTAGTTCTATGATTTTAAATTAATAGGTAAATGTTTTATGTAACAACAATTATGCATTGTTTACCTATAATTTTTATATTTTAATTGATAATGTAATATGTATATTATACATATTAAATTAAAAAATGTTGTCCCTCCTTCCACAAAAATTTCTGAGCACACGTTTGATAATTCATATGTAAATATGAATATTGTATGTGAATCAACAAATTATTCACCGATGAAAAATCCAAAGATCGCCGTAGGACAAAATATAACAATATCTGACCTATATATTATATAATAATAAAAGTTTATACGAAAACGTATAATATTATACACAACTGAAATGTACCAACAACTCCACTGCGTGAATGCATAATAATGCTTCGAAAACCCGTTGTACGAATTATTTAGGTACGTATAGGTAGATATTATACATATACACGATCAAAAATTTTGGAGGCGATTTAACCACAGTCTGTAATAATAGCAACATAAGGAAACTACGCTCAACAATCAAAATACGTAAAATATAATATTATAATATATTACTATTGTAATGTATGCTTGTAAATACAGCTCCAACGGGCGGGGTAGTGCACGCAGGACAACAATATTTAAATTCGACCGATTTACATAAAACATAAAACACTATATAAGATAATCGTTGTCGTCATCATCGTCGTCATTGTGTGATCGATCAAACGACGACGATTCCAATACACTATGTATAATATAATATGCGAATGACACGCGTATGTACAATATACATTATATATATTATAATCCTTCGCGAAAGTCCCACGCGGCGGCGCTCGGTCCACCGAGCACCGAGTGGTTTTTAATCCTCGTATACGAGTATATATATGATATTAAAGTGCGCCGCGGAAGAGGCGGAGATCGCTTCCATTATTACTTCGATAGGAAAACATAAATTCGATTTCACGTTTAAACGGTTTTAAACGCAACCGTCAACGGCCGGAAAGTGTCTCTCTCTCTCTCTCTCTATTTATATATATATATATACACGAGACGTAAAACATCGGCAAAAACGTAAATAATTTATACCTATTAATACAGAAATAAACAAAAAAAAAAAATAATAATTATAATAATAATGATAGACGCCTCAAAAGAATTTCTTTTCGCAGAAAAAATCACAGCAGTTAAGTTAGGTTTGGCGATGTACGATAATAGTGTGCGAACGCCCAAAACGAACAAAACCCTAAGCCCTCAATGTGCGTGTGGTGTTTGCCATTTTTTGCAATTTAGAATACCTAAGTATTCCATACCGATAATAGATATCAGCGATAATAATATGTGAATTACTGTGGTTATTATAATAATATGCGTGTGAACTGACTTGGATAATTTTTGGACGTGGCGGGTGAACGAAACGTAATAAAAACCGGTGAAGGTTATAAAAGCCTTTACTGTGTTGCACCCGCACGCGAGTTTACACTGAAACGTGTAACTATAATACAGGTATTCATGTATAGGTAATAATAATCGTCACTATATACGAAAGCTACTCCAAACACGAAGAGATCAAATGCATAAACACGTGAACCCAATTCGAATCCTCCAGTAGTGGTGTAATAATACCTCGAGTTATAAAGACAACCATGATGTATCGCAGAAGACATATTATGTAATTATATTTGGTAAGAAGTGCAATAAAATAGCGGCTATCTAAAATATTCCAAAATTATTACTACCGAAAAATTGCAAAGTTGATCATGACAATATACGTGTATAATTTATGCGTGGTTTTAAAAACTATAATATGTCGGCATATCGTGCAATAACAAAACGATGTAAACTCGTTTTTGCAATTTAGTGAATAATCGGCAAAACATATTACAATATACCAGCTATTATTATTATAGTATGTAGGTACAAGAATAATTTATTATACTGCGTAGCTCTTAGTAGGTAAATATATATATATATATCTTTAGTCTAAGAAATTCAAAATCGACGTTCCAGATTCACTAGTTATTTTTTAATTATATTTACAATAATTATGTTTACGATATCCCACAAGTATATACCTATAATTCTGGTGTGGCGGACGTCTGTCATATTTTTTTTTGGTTCGCACGGTTAGTGTTAGTTATACTATAGTCGGCGGGTGCGATAATACTACTCGTCTACACGTAATTCAAATGATCGTGCGCGACTTCGAATGAGGTTATAATAATGTATTTATATTATATTATAAGTTATAGGTAATCCGTGGGATTATATTGTTGTGCGTATTATAACCTGCATATTATATATATATATATATATATATATGATTTCACCTAAAGAGTTTCATTAACCTCGGTTTTGAATTACCACTTCGCTCGCTGGCTGGGTAGATAATATAAATATTTCCATCCGATTGAGATGTTTTTTTTTTTTCAATAATAATACAATAATATCCAATGTCGTTTGAGCAATTCACTACATGGGTGGTCAGTTCCGTTGCATATACGTCCCTACCTACTACAATAAAATATGTATCCTTCGATTCAATGCAAGTTTTTATTTTTCGTGATATTTATTATCGTAGTAATACTATTTATAATATTGATAAAAGTGGAAAATCGTATTAGAATAATAAATAGATCGCGATTGAACATATAATACATAGAATAATGGCCAACGCACAAAACATAACAATGATTTGTGTGTATATATATATATATATACAAATATAAATTTGTCGCATCAATGGAAATAAAGTGATGCCAAGCGCGAATACAAGAGCTAAAGAGCTTTAGCCTCATCAATAGAAGAAAAAAAATGTAGCGCCTATATAAAGCAATTTATACATTTAAATATATAAAAATTTTTGATTATAACTTTTGAATAGCATTTTTAAAACAGATAAGTTTTATTTTTTTATTATAAATATAAAAATGCATATAAATACATAATATGTATATTATAGGCATATAATTTAAATATTTGTAAGCTTATCACGAATTAACCCACATTACAATTTTTGATTTCTAGATCTACTATATGAAGCTCATTATTACTGAAGAAAACATTCCAACACAGTTCTAGATTGGGCTTTAATTATCTATTTCACAATGAGATAAAAGTTTTAAAAAATTTCCGACATCCTACGTGAAAAAAAAAATTCGTCACCGTGTTCAAATCTTGATTGACAAATCGATGTATAGATAAACCTTTTAAAAAATACAAACAAAATCAATACAAATACTTTAAACTATTTTTACTAAATGCATATATATATAAAATATTGTAGTATATCTATCAAAATTTGAAAACGGAAATTGGCTTAAAAGCGGCGATCGGAAGAGAGAGAAAACTGTAGAATGTAAAACGAAGTTATTTCCTGGTTCCAAAAAAAAAAAATGATTTTACTCCTTTTCAGCAATATTCCTAATAGGTACCCTATTTATTTAACCATCCCCACGTGTGACCCGTTGACAACCAACACTGTTGGTCGACGTTTGCTAGTCGTTTTTCTTTCATACAGTTATGCTACGATTTACTACGCTTATAGCGATTTAATATAATATACGCAGGTAATCCGTATAGTAATTAATGAATCTCAGAGTGACCTCCACTAGGTTTGTCTCCAAAAATTTACTGTTAAAAATGTAGCTAGAAACACACCTAGCGGCCTAAGTGTACGTCATGTGATCTAAATCATGGCTATGTGGTCGTATAAAATATTAAATACGAATATATCAGACACACAAATCATAAAAATTCTTGATGAAATACATTGATATTGTCACGAAACGATCGCTTGTGTGCTACAGGTGCACTACTCGCAGGCTATAATTTAAGATAAACACTGCGTACCGAAAACCATTCTGCGTCAAGTGACCTGTATCTCTCAAATCGTGTATACGGGTAATACACACACACGCACGCACACACACACACACACACACACACACACACACACACACACACACACACACACACACACACACACACGATGTCGGTCGACATGCTCACGAATTTACGTCGTCCGTGCCAGTTTCGGCGGCGAGTACGAAGACGTTCGTGTGTGCACGGAAGCGCTTGCTCGCGTATTATATTATATAGGTATGCATTTACGACCTGGCCGAGAAACGTATATTAAAATGTGAATGAAAAAAAAATTCCCCCCCGAAATGGACGAAACGGAATACGTCGTATATTGTGTAGGTGAGCGCCTGTATTATATCGTATACATATTAAACTTCGAAGCGCAAAACCAGGAGCTGCCCCCGCAACGGAGCGGCTGTGATATTATTATTATCGTTATTATTATTACGAACCGTGCACGACCCGGGCTGCGTGGTCATTATATCATTATTGTTATTAGTACTCGCGTACATATTATATTATAATAATAATAATAATAATAATATCGTAATACCGCGCGTACTGCAGTGCGCCGGGAGACGGGAGCGCGACTCGGGTGCGTGTGCGTAATTGGGGCGGCCGCGAGTAAAAGGCTCTGAGCGCGCCGAGATTCCTGTTTAATAATATAACACGACGTACGCCGCCCGACCGAGAACAATAATATTCACCAAACACAATATTATACCGGTACATAAATAATAATAATAATAATAATAATAATATTGTATAATGCTGTATTGCTGTTGCAATACGTACCTATATATATATATATATATATATACATCGACGTAATTATAATACCGCGTGTTTTACCGCGTTTGGTACGATATATATATGTATATTATAATATAAATATCATCGCGTGGTATCGCGGTATAATATATTATTCTATATTTCATATACCTATCATTAAACTGTATAGCCATCGTATTAATAATAATAATATAATACATGCAAGAACTCGCACACAACAATAACGAATTAAAACCATCGGCGCGTATGTATATAACTCCGTATGACCGTATGTAGTTAGTTGCTATAGGTATGGAATACTTCGGTCGGATCGCCGCCGCGCGCCGGATGCGTGTTATCCGAAGTAATAGTGTTTTTGGGGTTTGTGCGCCGACGGAATCCCGGAATTTGGTGACAAATAAGTCAAATTTATATCAATGTACCGACTGTACCGCCGTCTCGATTACACCTATACGTAGAAAGTATCTGACATAAAAACAACTGACAGTGTCAGTGGTAAAATAGTACTAACGTTTACCCACGTATTTTCATCTCGTAATATTTTAGTACTTATTATAACATATTATGACAAAATATCACGTCGAAAATCCGTTCAAATTACAATATTATGATACATAAAACGGATTAATTTATATTTAATATAGATTTGTAATAATCTTGAACCAGGTTAATGGTTATATCTCAGTAGATAAGAGGATTGTACAAGGCGTATTTAAATTATTATCTTTTAAACGTTTAAAAATATACGAGTATGAAATGATTAATAATAAATTAAATGTTACATTATCAGAATAAAATTAGAATTTCCTAGTTAATCACTTTGTAAACAGATTCACCAGACAGACTGATAATAAAATAAAATTTTATATGAAAAAATAAATATTTACAAACATAAGAACGGACGTTATTGCACGTTATATTACTTATATTATCTCGAAAATGTTTTACTTAATAATCAATAAATTGTATACACAGGATACGCATCCATCTATATTATTTAAATAAAAATAAAATCCATCAAGACGACAAAGTAAACCAATTTAAGTATATCTTAGGATCAGATTTTTTTATCATCAGAAGTAAGGGCAACTATAATGATTATTATGTTCGAAGAGACTTTATAATAATACAAGTACAAAGTATTATAACCAAATCGAAAAATCTAACTCGTAAAAATAATATTTTAATTTGATAATAATTTTAAAAATAAATAAATATATAAGTTATAAATCTGTATGATATGCAGTTATCTTAATAAATTGATTTATTATGTGAAATTTATAAAAAAAGGACTCAAATATACTTATTTTCGATCAATATAATAAGGTACTGAAGGAGTGAGTACGTAGGGTATTATAAATTTACGAGATCTACCGATAAGAAAAATAAAACAAGACTAATATTTAATAAATGAATAATACATTTGTGACTCAAAGAAAATTGTACTCCATTGATTTCTTGTATAATTTATTATGACTGTTATTTATTTTTATTTGCGAATAATTCATTAGACGTTATAGCACACTTTTTATTTAAAATCAGGCGTTACACCTTACCTACGTAAATCTAATATTGTGTAGTGTCTTGTAAACTTAAACATTATTAGTAAGCATAATTTGAAAAATAAATTTATGCTTATTAAAAACGAATATAAAACATGTATCTATGTAAAATTATCTAAATATCAACAATAAAATTCAGTTAGATAATTTATTTTTATTACGTACAAGATTCCCTATTAAATACATTAAATGTAGATAATTTTGTTGGTTTTGCACACAAACGCACGGCTACAAATCAATTGAAGATGACGTGTCTTTGCGGTTTAATAAATTGACACGATTCACCAGAGCGTACAACAATTGTTGTTATTACGTGTCAGTTGATTTTTGACACTTTGACCATCAGATTTTCGACCCTAAACCGAGGGTTGACTGCACACACTACAATACTGCCAGAATTCAATGTTCAGACTATATACTATACTATACTACATGAACATTACCTAATGACCGAAATAATGAATGATTAAACGTCATCGTTTCTAGTCGTAAAGAAACAATAATTAATCATTATGTTACCGTCGCGTGTATCAAATAATTCGGATCGCATCACTCATTTATGTAGATACTACGTAGGTACCTATATAATATACACTACGTATAATGTATAAAATATAATAATATAATATGTATTCGTAATATTTGTTTATTATATTACATAAATAAATATTTGTATATTGTATATATTAATGCATTATATACGTTTAATAATTTTATTATCTAAAGGAGCTTTTTGTTGTTATTATTGCGAACGTCGTTTTCACCATAGACTATAATTATTATACATCCGTTAGAAATTTTTCTAAACGTTTTTTTTTATGTAAAGAATAAACATAAATGATCAATAATAAATTATTGGTAAAGTATCGTTTTTAATGGCTAATTTTTAATTAACGTTTCGCAATTTAAACTTAATATATATATGTATATATATATTATAGTATTAGCCACCCATGTGACTACCAGCTACCCACACGGTAAAAATTGCTATATATGTAGCCTACAGGAGAAATCTAAACGCAAATCAGACACGAGTTTATGAAGAAAAATAAAAAAATAAGTTTTATTAATGTAATAATACTTATCGACGAAAAAAAAAACTCGTACGGCCAATTGTATATAAAATGCACGTTAGTGTACATTATACAAACGAATAAAACACGAACTAAATTAACCAAAATGAAGTATAGATTATTAATATTTAAATTTCACATAATATTATACTCTATAGTTTATTTAGATTATAGCCATTTACAATATGAATAAACATACAAAACGGTAACTCGTAATTCGTATACGTATGTGTATAATATAATATACGTACAGCATAGTTTATTATTATACGCACTTGGTACCTATGGGCAACCTATATTATTCGTTTTCTATCATTTGGCTATCAAATATTATAGTAATATTATGCACATGCACTACACCGTGGTACATTTTATTACTTATTTAACATAGGTACATTATTTACATAAATGAATATTTTATGGATAGAAAATTTCTCGTGATACTAAAGTATTCGAATCGAGGACGTTTCCAAGAAAAATATGTGCCGTGTGCCCATGTAGACATATATATGGTTACTAGCTGGATGAAGGTCCGCACACATTGAAGTAATGTTGGTAAAATTCTTTTGTCTTTCACCGCGGCGGTAAATTGTGTCTGGTTAGATTTTATAGTCTTCGCCGTCGTAGCTGCAGTATATAGGTACCGTAATTCGGCTTTGGAAAAAAATTAAAATACTGTGAAATTATTAGATCACCTCACCGAAAAACTAGCACAATGAAATACACGCGTGTTCTCTCTCTTCTCTGCAGGCAAAAAAAAAATAAAAAAACGTGCACGTAAGAACACTTAAAAGGAGAATTGGATCAATTTTGCAAAAAAAAAAACAAAAATTAAAAAAGTTCAATAGTGTCATAATCAGAAACGAGGTATCTACATAAAAAAAAGTATGTTCTTTTTATATATATATTTATATCAAGGCTGGGCAAGTTAACTATTTTTTTTAACTCGTTAAGTTAAGTTAATATAGAAAAAAATAAATTAAGTTAAAAGTTACCTCTATCTTTTATAACTTGCAAAAGTTACAAGTTAATTAGAAAATAAAAGTAACTTAACTTAGTTAAAAATAAGTTACTTTTTTTTTTTTAGTATAAAATTAATAATTATACCTACCTACCTTTTTTTAAGCTAAAAAATAACATAATAATTCAATAAATGTATGTATAATAATATTAATAAAGTTATTTACTGTAGGTAGGTACTTATATTTGTATATAATACTTTAATCATTGATGAAATCCAATAAAATAATAAAATAATTGTTATGTATTTGTTACCATAAATGATCCACAACTATACTAAATAATTATATATTATTACAATATGTCATATGATAATTATTTTATAAATTATTGTCTAATAATTTTAGATTCTGAACGAAGTGATGAATGTATTGATTTTACTATGATGTGTGTTTATTTTTTTTTTTTTTTGTGTCTGACGACAACATTTGGAGCAGTAATAATGATCCGATTTTTGACTTCAGCCCCTCTTTGAGTAGAAAAATTCATCTAGTTGGTACTTTGGGGGGTCAAAAGTAAAATTTTCAAATAGTTTTCAAAAAAATCGAGAAAAACAAAAAAAAAATGACAGAAAAACGGCAATTTTACGAAAAATCAATTTTCGACAAAATCGATTTTTTGATTTTGTTGTAACTCAAAAACGAATTATTGTAAATACTTGAAATTTTCACCAAATGTTTATATTATGGTTATCTCTTTACAGTTAAATTTTCAAAATATTTTGACCATTTTTAAGCTACTTACAGACAATTGAAATTTTCGACTTTTCTAAGATTTTTTTCTTCAAATGCCGATAAAAAATTTTTGGGTGGCCAGAAAATCTTGAAAATTTAATAAAAGGTTTCTTATAAGTTGTTCTTAAAGTGATAAAAAAAAATCCGAAATCGTTAGTCACAATTTTTTTTTATAAGTGCTTAAAGTTTGAATTTATACGAAATATTTCAAAATTTAAATTAAATTTCATACTCTCATTATGCGTATGTTGCCTAATACTTTTTTTATTAATAAACAGATACTATAAAGTAACCATAGTAACATATAAAAACTATACTATTTGTTTCAAAATAGAATATATTATGACAATATTTAAATATAATATATCCTAAACTGACAAATCATCTTCGTTCAGAATCGTTTTTCGTATACAATGATACCTATCATTGCATTCAAATTTAACCTACCATAGTCTGAGGTCCACCCCACCCCCTAATATATAGCAGAGCGATACCCACTTACCCGCTTTTTAATTAATATATTTAAAATTTCAGATTTTTTTTATTTATAAAATTAATTTGTACAAAATTGAATTTATTTTAAATCTGTGGTTTAGGAAAAAAATTAACTTACCGTTCCAATAAAATTAATTAACTCGTTAGTTACTGAATAATTTGGGAAAAAATGTAACTCGTTAAGTTAGAAGTTACTTCTAAAAAAAAAGTAACTCGTTAATTAACTTAGTTAAAAGTAACTGAACTTTAACTTATTAACTCGTTAATGCCCAGCCTTGATTTATATATATATATACTAGCTGAATAACCCTGCTTCGCTCGTGTGTTAAATAATCGATTCGTATATAAATTGGTTTTCATTATAGGTAATTAAACTATTTAAAACCTATAACCGGGTAATACATTTTATAATTTAACTTAATTTATGATATTTAATTAGAATGACAAATAAAATTAAATTGAAAATAATAAAAGTGATTTACTCGTAGGAGTATTTGGAACAACTTTATCAAAAAAAAAATTGTTTAATTAATTAAATGACACGCTTAAAACCCGTAATATTTAAATATAACCACACATACTCCCGCCTACATCAGACAAAAAAATGGAAAATTGGGTGACTTGGGAACATACAGAAGGGTATTTTAAATAACTCTATGAAAAATAATTGAAAAAAGTTAAATAGTGTCGTTACAAAATTTGAACATAAAAAAAGCCTGTGCTTCTTTTATGTATACAAGGATAAGGATTAGGATTATATGTATCTACATTATTTTGAGGCTATTGTGTTTGAGGCGCTTTTATTGTTAGTTGTTACATATACATACTTCCCCTCTAAACTCATTATTTCAAAATGTTTCAACTAGGTATTTATGAAATTACGAAATGTGAACATTTAGTTTTCATATTAATAATAAAATATAGTATTTATAAATTTTAAATTTAATGTGTAATAGATCATCATTTTCTCACAGCGCCGTACCTATCTTCTTACAAATTTATATAAACTTTAAATGATTAAAGGAAAAAAAACTATTATAAATTTAACATAAAAAAAATTATTTGGCTTTAAATTGAAAAAAGGTAGTACTATTTAAAAATTTTAAGTTAACAAAGAGAAGAATAAGCTGATATATTTTTTAAACATAATTAGTGAACACTTTTAAATTAATTTGTCTTTGTATAATGTAAACACTTACTTTTATAGGCCGTGTCCCGATCGAAATATGCTTGGAAGTTGGAATTATAGAAATCGTCTCGTGGCTATATATTATTATTTATACCTACTTATTTTAATCGGACAGCTTTGCGCACACGACACGTCTTAACTTCAGAGTAAACCGTAAAAGACGTAAGAAAATAAATCATTTTAAGTGTGTTGATGTATGTCAAATCATAGTAATATGTAGCATAATTTATATATTTTTCATTGTATTATGCATACGGTGATAATAATAATAATATTATAATAACAACGCCATATTATACTGTTCCCATACGTATTATTATGCATATACGCCCTCATCGTGTGCAATAATATATTTTCTACATTCGTCAAGCTTTGGAACGGAATTTCAACTTTAAAACGACGCCCACTAGATCGCCGTATATATGCTACTCCTGCAGTTATCAACCAGCCATCAACGCAACAGTTGTACACGGTCAAATTCACTGTCCGTAGTTAATGTAATGAATTGTAACATGATTTTTTTTTACATGCTTCCGGGTATTTACAATAATGATCACACGAAAATGCGTTTTAAAACCAAATACTTTCCGCATTTTACACGAAACTAATTGAGAATTTCTATTTTTACTACTTCTTAATAGATTTCAAAAGTTTTTTTGTTTGCTAGAATATTAATAATTATACGACAATACTACAAACATATAGGTCAATATAAAGTTAGATGTGTGATATATGTTGATCGTAAACGAATAAAAATCAAAATCACGCTCTAAGGTATAAAATAAAAAAACGCTGTATTAGCCCCAGTGATATAAAGATAAATATGTAAATAATAATAATATTCATTATACTCTTATTATATGCACGTGATAACATAGGATTATTCATTGTTAAAAATCATTCATCAAACAAAAGGAAATAATAACACAATTAATTTAACTTTCTTTTCTTTATTCAGTGTACCTATACAATCTGTATAAATTAGCACAAAAAGTATATTTAATAAACGATGATACTGTAAGAGCTGATTACAGGCATAATAAGTAACGTGAATAAAAAGCGACCCATTACTAACACTATAGGCTGGGTTATTACAATCTGTTTTTATTTAAGTACTTTTTTTTATTATTTCATCAATAACTTCGCCAGTTTCTTTAGGGTGCACTTATTGCAAGTATAAATTATGTGTAAAGAACAATTCTAAGGAAATTTTAATAATTTTGAAGAACATTATTATGTAGCTTCATCTGTCACTGTTTTTATTGAAAAGTGCTTATGTAAAGAATAATATTGTAGGTATATTAACCATTAGTGGACCATTTGTATTTTTTTAATTTTTATAAATATGATATTTTGAAACTTATTAGTGGTCGACATTTCAAAAGTATCCTCATAATTTAAGTTTAAAATATGTCGATTATGGTTTTTATAAGGTTTTAAAAATAAGAATTTTTCTTTCGATTATTTTGTTTATTATTCAAAAGACGAGTGCCATTGTAGCTTGAAAAGAAAACAATTTATAGCTATTGGTCTATTAACACAGTTATGATTCTATCAGTTTAAATGTGTATCCAAGTAAAATCCTAAATAACTAAATGTATTATAAATATGAATAGAAAATTTATCGAAAGAGATGCCACTACACCAAGGCAGAAAGAGTGACATAAAGTGAATGTTGTATGAATTTATTTTAATTAGATATAATATGCCAATTTTATTGTATATTGTACGTCATTCAGTTTTCAGATACCATTTACATTATTTAGTAAATAATCGTACTCATAATAATAATTAATATTATAAAAATAAAAATTGAAATGATAGACGTTAATTAATAATAAATATCAAAAAAAAATAATAGAAAATTACTTTATTTTATCAAATACGAGTAGCTACAAGTATACGAGGATATATAGGTATAAGACTAATAATAAATTGTAATTAAATCTAAAATGATACCACAGCAAACGTATTGATTTCGTCCTTCGAGTTTTAAAATATATATAAACACTGACGGGTGTGAGATTATTAGAAGAATTTCGATGAAAATCCAATTGATATAAAATTACACTGAAATGGTTATAGTAAAAATTAACAAGTAATATTAGTAGTGTAATAACAATAATACCAATGTTATTTCGACGGTTATTACAACACTATGAGGCGTATACTTTAATATCACTTCGAATGAAAAATTATATATGTACATATCTCATCACGTCAGTTCGGCAGTGCGACCCGATTATTGATCATAAAATATCTTGTATATAATATCTGCCTACCAATCTTAAATCGTTCGCCTCGGGAAAGAATTTACAAAATCGATCGACAGTATAATATAGATGTCGTCATGATAATATTATATCGGGCTCTAAGTTCGCGGTGGTAACGTGTACTATAGGTATACTTTCTAAGCGGTGGCGTGCGGACCGTGCGGTAGTACCCATAACTTATAAAAAATATCAAATATCATAATATATTATTATATAATACAACATAGGTGTATACTACATATTATATAGGATATATAATAAATGTCATAATTTCTTTCGTCATGTGGGCAAAGTCTGTTGCCTTCATGTGTGAGATTACGTACGCCCTATACGCACATATCGAAAAAATATCATATTGAGGTCTAAATTATACTAAACGCCGCGTATTATTACGTAGATGGGTATGCATTCCAAGCCGACCATGAAAACTTCAATAGCCGCGTCTTTTGGCGCGCATCATACGCGGGGATTACGTCGTCGAGCCCCGGGGACGTTGTTGACTCATCGAGACAAGTTTAAAAAAAAAAAAAGATTTTTAAACGGATTTCGAAAAAAAAAAAACAATCAGCCGAGGACAAAACCCGAACGGGCGCGAGGTGAGTGTATATACGACATTACAATGCGCGTGTGGCGGAGGCGGCGGTGTTAGTGGATGTGGTGGGCGGTAGCGGCGGTTTATACGAGCGCGTTAAGAATAGAAAGCACCGCGTACATACAGTCACAATCGAAATCGAATACAATATCAATCGTACGGGGATTATAAATTGTTTCGGTTTGGCAAGTCGATTTCGTTCGCGGGCAAAAGGGGGAACGCCAGCACCGCGAGCCACCGTTTAAAGTCCCGGGTGACACTGAATTAATGCGTCGACTTTAGGCGAATTGACAATTTCAATTTCCTTTGAACCGACGGCGGCGGCGTGTTTCAGCCCTTGTGCTCGACAAATCTCCTCCACCGCGTCCAACCCGTCGTCGTATACAGAGAGCAGTATATACAAACGTCGCGCAATTGTCGGAGCACCGCTCGCGCCAATTACTAGTTCCTGTTTAATCCTCCTCACCGACCGCCATCGTGTCGCCCGCACAGCATCCGCTGCCGCGCCTCATGGGTTCTCTCCCGACTGCGAAATGTTATTACGCCAAACAAAACACGTCCAATTGATATACATGCACACACACACACACACACACACACACATGTATAGCATTTATCCGAAAACGCAAATCCTTACACAAGTCTGTTGTGGTCCGCTTCCGATGATCATCTGTCTCACAACCATTTACAACCACGGTTTTAACTTATGTATATATAATCGAAAAACCGTTTTATTACTATTCGAGTATATTATAATATAAACGTGGTATATACGTATATAAATCCGTGCAGGATTGTGTCTACACATATAGTTTAAATACTTCGACTATTGTATTACATTGAAAACAGATACAACTGCACGTTTGACGATAGCAGGTTATTAATACGTATTTATGTATTAATATTTTATCTAATTTAGAGCACAGGTTTGATACGGCTGGTTTAGGTATAGTAAAAGATACTATACAAATTATAATCTACGGTATACTAACATTAATATAATAATACCTAACGTTTATTATCATTTATCAATATTCAATAGTACTATATATAAATATACAAGAAACATAATAAATATTAAATACGTATGTGTACACATCATCAATTTTATAAAATATATGATTTCATAAAATCAGAAAAAATCTAACAGATTTCACAAAATTAAAAGTTACCTATAGGTATATATTTATACCAAGATAAGGTTTAATAATATTTTTTGAAAAAATAAATAAAATATAATAAAAAGAAAAAATAATTCGATTATCTCACACGTATACCCACTGGAGAATCAAAAGCAAAACATTTTTAGTTTTTTCAATTTATTTTTATACGATTATTGTTTCTAAAGTGAATAATTTGAAAATGTAATAAATAATAAAAAGTTCCTTCTAAATTTTTCTTAGAGTAAAAAAAAAAATTAAAACCCTAGATCTTAAATTTTTATATAAGTGTTTGAAGTTCAAATTATGAATCAAAATCACCATAATTTCCAAATTAATTTTTAATTTTATAACTCATAAAAAATACAATACTATATTATTATATATGATAATATATCGCCATTTCGAAGATTATTAGAAAATATACAGTTACTTTTTTTAAATATTTAGTCTAATTTTAAACTATTTATACTTATAACACGAAACTATTCACATAATTCTATAGTACGTCAGTGTATTGACTTCCACGTTTAAATTAAATAACTCTAGTATTCATTTAATATATCGATTCAACACAATTTGATAATTGTATTTCCATAACCGTGAATTTAAGTTATTGAGGAAATAAAGATAATGAGAATGAATATTAAAAATTTAAAGAATTTTAAACTATTGAATATTTTTTTAATTATCATGATTTTGTAGAAATTTATCAATATTTCAATTTTAAAATAGTTTAAATGACTTGTTTTAGGAATATCTATGTCATTTTAATTTTATAAGAGGAGAGATGAAAAAATATTAAAACAATTTCGGAAAAAGACGGAAATGGAATACAAAATTGAAAATATTAACAAAAAAAAGAAAAAACATTAATTCGTATTAATATATTATCATTTCAGTGCTAGTGTATAGAATAAATTGTAGCTATTCACGAGGTAAATATTTCCGCTAATATAATAGATTAGAAGACAGATGTTTGTGTATTACTATCTATACTCACTATCTATGTACATCTTGGCTTATGTTAAAACAACGTAAAAAGTCTTTAACCATTTATCTATCAATAAAAATTTGGAAAAAATTCATCTAAGTATTTTTAAAGTGACTGAAAACGGAACAAATCGTAAACATTCACGTTTTAAATTTAATTTATTTGTATATTCAATCATGGGCAATAATCTTTTATCTTATTCTGGTACGTATACTTTTAGAAGTTTTATAAAAAACAGTTTTTTAAATAAAAACTAAAATGTTTGCTTGTTGTTTCTAAACGTTTAATGAAATTATTTTATCCGAGAAAAATAAATATTTTACGGACATTGCAAGTAGGTATAAGTGCCATATTATTATTGAATCCGTTACATGATATAGCCAGCACATGACTTTATTATTATATAATATTATTGTATTATATACCTAGCTTATCTTTTATGTACACGTATACGTACTATTATTACGATGATATTGTTCGATCGAATTGCAACAATAACTTAGGTACACGAAAGGATATACCGCCGGGCGTATATCTTTGTAAATGACGTAGGTATTATGGTATATACTGTTATATTATAGCCATCGTATTCGATTATACATATTATATAAACATATCGGCATTCTAGTATCCGAGGCACGACGCTATAGGGTTGTAAATTCGGTTGTACAATTCCGGATTAACGTCGGATATTATAGGTAAATGTCCGTGTTATACCCCACCGATTATATATTTCATCAAACTCGTAAACGTCCGCTTTGCGCATAATCTATTTGTCCGGTTACATGCGTATTATTACTATCTATATCGATCTATCTATGTATATATATATATATATATATATATACTTAGATAGTATGGTGATTGCAGAGAAGCGTATACGACGTCTATAATAATATGGCTATTTTTATTTTATTGTTTTATTTATTTTTTAAGATATTTATCGCGTCGAGTAGTACTTTGTAAACGTGAACACACCACCAGTACTAGATGATGGCGCGATTATATGAACGTACGATTTTATAATATCATACAGATGAATTTATATCTGTGAGATAATCGCGCGTGCAAACATTAGCAATACCGTACCATGTTGACGTGTATTGGTATACTATATAATATGGTACCATGGAGCATAGACATACGCGTTCTCACGCGTGTATGCATGTACCTATGTACCTATATATATATATTATATTATATGAAACACTATATTATAATATTATTATAATGTACAGCTGATGACAGGGCAATAAACTTCGAATCGAGAGAAACCGTAAACCCCAAATATTCGACGTATATGATACACAATATGTTATACTACTGAACGGGGAGAGAAATAGTTTTAAACATATCTGTAAATATACCAGCGTTTCCCAACCTTTTTCCCTCACGGCACACTAATCCCAACCCATATTTAGCCACGGCACACTTGTCACTGACTTATTTATATATACACATTTTTTTATATACTAGACTTTCATCATATTAATTATTAAGAGGACGCCATACCCGCATGTGTTGTCTCTGTCTTACTAACGTACATCATAACAAATTTTCGTTCAGTAGAATAAATTTTGTGACGTTAGCTTTAATATTAGAGCAAATTTACCTATTTTCAAATTTTAAGGTAAGAATATTATCTAGACAATGACATACGCTTTTGATGATATTATTATTTTAAAGTGAGTTACAGCTATGTAAAATATAACAACTTTAAAATGTTCATAACTCACTTTAAAATGATAATATCAATAAAAGCATATGTCATTGTCTAGATAATATTCTCACCTTTAAATTTGATAATAGGTAAATTTACTCTAATATTAAAACTAACGTCACAAAATGTATTCTACTGAACGAAAATTTGTTATGATGTACGTTAGTAAGACAGAGACAACATATGCGGGTATGGCGTCCTCTTAATACCAAAGTAGTTGTATATCAGTATAATATTTCTATCAAACATTTTAAAATGGTAGGATAGAAAAAAATATTATTACAATTATCCTAAATATTTAATTTATTGAAATGGAAAGCGAAAAGAAAAAATTTCCGTTAAAATAAAACACGGTAATAATAAATGTACTTTGTACGACTACAAACGACTAACTAACTGACATTTTAAATGAATTAATAAGAAATAGTGAACAATATCCCCGATAAGAGAATCGTTAAAACTATTTTAACTATTTTAGTAACCAATTACTGAAATTTTACGGAAACGTTTATTAATAGTCATGAAATTTCGCGGCACACCTAGATGGGCCTCGCGGCACACCAATGTGCCGCGGCACACCGGTTGGGAAACCCTGAAATATACTCTGAATCTAGTATAAGAAGAATGTTAAATTTTTAACAATTGGCTGAAAATGTGTATAGTATTATTAAAATTTTTTATAACAATATAGTTGTAAGCTTGTGAAAAAAATACCAATCTTAAACTCACCTGACCAAAATTAGAGAAGTCCATTATGCAAAATAGCTGTTTCGAATATTATCCACACAGACACACATATTAATTATTTAATACAAATCTCAAATTGTTCCACGGACATTTTAATAACATTAAAAATACTACTATTATTATGTATTACAAAAATCTGATTAGTAGATATTTTAAATGATTGTAAAATGAATTTGAACATTTATTTTATAAGATGAAATAAAAAAAATCGTATTATTAGAAGACGTCTTCGCATCGCTTTTAAGTATAGGTACGCCGTACATTCGTCTCGGAGGATTTCAAAGACAAATTTTCAACAAAAAAAACTGTGACGAAACCCGTACGACATCGAATTATAAAGTAGTTTTTTACTTGTTCAAATGAAAAAAAAATGTAAATAAACTGACTTTACACTTAAATCGAATTTCTGGTATGGACGGACAATCGTTGGCGACCGTTTGATAAATTAGATTCGAACCATTCACAATGTCAGCAAAAAAAAAAAAAAACACAATAGTCGAGTACCTATTAACATGAATCCACAAAAGTAATACGTGTAAATAATAAAGGACTGCTGTCCCGAAAATGTGTCTGTCACTATAATAAAAAAAATAAACTAAATTAGTATAATTTTTTTTTTTTGTATTTGTAGTTCAACCGTATTAGGTACATAATATTCATTCACGCATACTTGAAACGAACGCGAAGTCCATCTGTCCCACACATATTATGGAAAACTCTCTTGACACTTCCTTCTACTCAGCGCGTACGTATTATATGACTATATGACTACTATAATATTATAACGTATAACCCTACCGCCCCCTGTTGTGACTACACAATGATAATAATTATTATAGTAGTGCAGCTCACGTCCTGCAAGACGACCCTCCTCTATCACAGTTTTTGGTACATAAATATAAACGTTGTTTTCTCATTTTAAACAATAATTGAGAGGAAAATAAATAAATTCCATATATATATGAGCACACTAGCAACAATATTATTATAACAATAATACGATCAAGTCGAACGTGTTGTATCTAAGAATTTCATTAACCCGTAACAATCGTTTATTTTCTTTTTACTTCGAAATTATAATAACGTATGTACAACTATACAACAGCAGTGATTAGGTAAAAATTTGACTTCATTGTCGACGAGCATCGAGATTTATTTCCCCCGACCTCTATATTAATATATGCAAAGCTCAACACAATAAACCGGCCCTTTATTCCCATTCGAGTTCGTATATTATTGTTTCGGAGTGCGACGGCGACAACGTTTGAAACGACACATTTCTTTTGATACCATTGAACTGAACCGGACCGCAAAGACCAGTAGTAGATACTAACATATCTGTACGTCTTAATGAATCGCTTTGCATACGATTTTATTTTTAAATAATAATACGGAGGTATGTTTATTGTTCCATCGTCGGCAGCAGCAAAATGAATTGGCTATTTAAATATACCTACGTATCCGCAACTATCTGCAACGGTTTTCCCGGTGCAACAGTGCATCGGCGGCAGCGTACGTATTGTTGTGTGAAAACATATTCGAACACTCTAATGGAACTTTGCTCGATCACAGTGACAGGAAACTGCAGCGCACAGTTATACACGCGCAAAACGCATTCAAATCGAATACGTATTCATAATATGATATTATAAGTTATAATAATAATATGCCTACACATACGATATAATTATTATTCCTCGGTTCAACGCCCACCCGAAGAAATTTTATAAAGATTGGTTAGGATACAACGCATCCCGTTCGATTTCGAATTAAATTATTAACAGCATTCACTGACAATAACTCTGATTCTGGCATTGCACATATAATAATATTATAATGGGTAATATTATAAATCGATTTCGCATCATTATGTGTGGCTGAATTCCGCTAGACGTGACCACCACTTAAGTATACGTATCACTGCTGGGCCACGATATATTTAATGGGTACGACAGATCGAGTGCAATCTCGTTTAATAATAACATTATTAACAGTTGATATTGTAATATTAATATAATACCTATATATCATTAAAATATTATGTATGAACCGATACTAAAACTACTCGTATATGATGCATATTATATATAATATAATGTGCCTATATATATACACGCGACATGTCTGATGTCATGCATCAAATAATTTTGAAATACGCCTAAAACTAATAAAACTACAGTATAAAACAACCGATTTCCGACGGCCTCTGTTGCAAAACTAAACTAAGCCTCTATAATATAAATAAATACAAATACCGTTACGAATAATAAAAGTGTATAACATACTATATTGGTATATATATGTGTATACGTGCATATATTTCGACCGATAATATAAATAACTGTACCGTTGTGTTTCGTTTAGTTAGAGTATTGATTTTTTTCTCGGTTTGCTTATCCATTTAAAAGTCATTATTCTCTTTTTGAAATAATTATTTTTCAAAGAATATACGAATAATAATAATCACGGTGCAAGAAAGACACCAATGGATTCTATTTAAAAAAAACCCAACGTATTATTTATTTATTATTATTTTTTATTGTTATTATTACGTATGTCTTAAACTTGTTCGATAAATTCCTCTATTATTTATTGTTGTAATTTCCTCGTCTTTCCCACCGCCGCCGGTTGAGTCCGTCGCGATGTGTTCTCTGGGAAGTGGCTTTTTTCGGACGGTCGTTAATATATTATATTATTATAATACCTACACGTATTCCACTTTAGTTTATCCACGTCGTGTTTATTGTATACGATTTACCTACTTATCGCTGACTAGCTTGTATAGTCAGCATTACGGAATAACACTCGTTGTAATAAACGGCTATCGGATAGCGAAATTAAGAATTTATAAGCTCCACCGAGTAAAATGCGATTAATGGATTTTAAGCAAGAAAAAAACGTTTAACGAATACCTAATACTAATAATATATGTACTTACGTAAATCATTTTTGGCCGTCATTAATCGATATCCCTATCTACAGACAACTACAGTGACCAATAACCATATCATATTAATAAATAAAGACGGACGCATGACGATTTGTTTTATGAGATGAGCCGTTTCTAACGCGCATAAATACGAATGATACACCTCGTTTTTCACCTCTATCTGTTTCAAATTTGCTGTGTAATTATTGGTCTCAAAATATAATAGAATTTCATATATTTTCTCCAGCTGATCGTTAATACATAAAAACATAATATAAGCCGCACACTATATTACTTCCAATAACTTAAGAACTCTTATAAATATATATAGGTATGTTTACCATTGTACACCGATCGCCACACTGATATTTTCTTAAATAATTTAAATGTTTAATAGTTATAATTTATGAAGTTATTTATAGTTAATTTAAATACTTATCTTGCAATCAATACAATTTATATTCTCTATATATATTTTATTTGACGCATAACTGATATCATGGAATTAATATTATAATTTATAATAATATTGATATTTTACTAGATATTATAGCTTTATTGATGCTTGATTGAATTTTTACTGTAATTTCGATAACTTTAAAAAGTTTAAAGATATAATTGATGAAATTGACAAAATTAATGCGATCGAAAATAGTAAAAATACGATAATTGACGTGATTAAATATTTTAGAAAAATTATGTTCACTTCACAGGTCATAGACTTATAAATTATCATAGTTTAATTTTAATCTAGGGATCTATGCCATGCAACTTTTCAATATATCTGTGATTACTCGTTGACAGTGTCATTGATCGTTGTCCAAAGCTGAAATTCGAAATAATAATTCAAATACAAGTTATATCACTAATCAATTATTATATTATATGATATGATAGAATATATAATGAACATATATGTATACGAATTTATGAATAATTAATGGTTTATTACTATTTACTATACTATTACATATCTGTATAATATTGTATTACTGTCTAGGAAACAATTACAAATAGCCTGAAAAATGCATCTTATACTTACTACACATCATAATCATAACTCAGCAAATAATATTGTCATAAACGATAAGCCACAAATGAACGAAAGAAAAAGACAAAAAGATAACAACGTTATAGTAACAAGAGACACAACTATAGTAAATTTTCGTATAGAATGCTCAAATTTATGAAAATATAAATCGAAATGTTATGAAAAAACTATACTATAGTAATATAATGTAATCCCAATAAATTGCGATAAAATATGAATTTGAAAAAAAACTGTCTAAAATTTATCTAACATGAATTTTCGATCTATAAGGAGTCCATATATATTGTATATACATAAAATATTTGAATCACTACAGTAAAATAATAGTTATAAAACAACTATATCCTTGATACTGATATAACAAGTAACAAATTTATGAGAGACAGAATTCTTTGTATTATATAATACCTTCACATATAGAAATATAATAATTTATAACTCAATTAACTATATAATTAACAAATAACAATATATCAAGTTAATATTATTATATCTACGATATATCGTAATAACAATAATTTATACATATATATTGAACTATTGTTATTTATGTAACAATTTTATTTTTCATTATATTATTGTACTAATTTTTAAACTACAATCACAAATTTTATCTTTAGTAGGTACATATTTCATTATTATATTGTTCATTAAAAGGTAAATGTCTGCTAATATCTTCAAATAAAAAAATGTATTATATTATACTTGAAATACTTCATGGTCTCGTAATTTAAAAATATTCATATAAATTAAAAATATTTTTTATATTTTTAAAAATAATTAATACATAAATTATATGTACTTATAATAAGTGATTACCTTATCTTTATTTTAATTTACGATGTTAATGTTTATTTGAGTTTTACCAGAAGAAATTATATTGGTGCGAGTCGTGAATGTGTATTAATATGATAGTTTACAAATTACATGTATACGTACGATTAAAAAAAATTAATTATCCTCGAAATATTACAAAAATGAAACTAATAAGACTTCACGTAATTCAAGATCTTAGATTAATAATTCTGTACATAAAAACAATCTTCTAAATTTAATTTGTTGTTGTATTGAATATTATTAACATTTTAAAATGCTATAAACTTAACCATAGGCCTATAAACAGTATAAACCACTGGATGTGTAGCATATATATATATATATACATATACGAAGTACGAAAAGACAAGTATACATAATTATACCTAACTCAAACGAGTATAAATCATACGATATATGATTAAAAAAAAATAACACAATAACAATCGGTTAAATTGTGACCGGAGTGAATCGTAAATTATTCGTACAATTACGTGCGTGTGCTACTTTGGGGCAAGTGTCCTATATTTTATACAAAAAAAAAAAAAAGTCCGATGAGGTACGTCGACGAATAGTCAAGACTCGACACATCCACTCTATACCGTCCGACTGTACAGATAATAGCGACGGTATGGTTTATAATATTTATAATATATTATAATATTATTTTATGGCGTCATGTGTAAACGCGGTGCCGACTAGATAATGCGTATGCATGTGAGCGCGCGGACTCCACGTTCGTCAGATATACGTACAAGGACACTTACTCTTTGTCGTTTGATTTTTCGCCACTACGGCTGACTGCGTTATCTATAATATAGTGTTTATATTATTGTGTACCTACAAGAAGCGCGTGTACGCCGCTACATATATATATAATATGTATTATTATCATTTTTATTCTGTACGTCCGTATACCTAAATCCGAGCGGTAGGGGATACGCTATAAATTATATTGATTTTGCTGTCTGTCGGTCGTTCACTGCAGAAGTAGCAGTGTGCACAGAACAGACTCGCGAACGGGAAGGACGAGCGTCGAAAATGTTTTCATTGTGCGAAGACGCGCGGCGGCATTCACTTACATGTCCATTACCCGTCAACGGGCGAACCCGGACACGGAGACAAATCTATTTAATATGGACAGCGCGGGCCGCCCGAGCTCATTGCATGACAATAGGCCGACCCGAAGGGTCAAATCCAAAGTGGCTTCTTCTCTTCTCGGCCCATATACTGTACACACACACAAACACACACACACAAATGGTATAACGTATATAGTATAATATATAGTACTATACACGCGTTAGCAATGGTGTGTCCTTTAAAAAGGATTCACCCTTCTCTGCTTAAGTACCTACTTCCCCGCCGCCGCGAGAGAACCGTTCGAATTGTCCGACAACGATTTGTTATATCCGTCGTCGCTGCTGTTTTGGTCAACCGATCGGTATTTATTTATTTTGTTTTTTTGTTCATTCCTATCCGGATGCCTACACGCGGAATCGATTCGCGTGTGATTTATCGTTGCGATTTTCGGTTGACGAAAAAATTATTTTCATTTTTTTTTTGTTTGCGCTCGACCATCCGGACAAGAAATGTTTAGACACGGTTGATAGAAATCCCTTTGGAAACCATTTACTATATTATTATACGATTCCGCCGCAATCTTCCCCCGAGACAAACATTGCGTGATTGCGTCCTGTGCGTTATATATACGAAACACGAAATAAATAAAAACGCTATTCCTACTGTCAAAACGAATGAATTTTATTTAAAATATACGCACTGATGCCACTGTATATCATTTACACAACACACACACATATACGACATACATATGTATGTTATATGTTTAATGTATATGGTACTATGGTGATAGTTCCGGTCAAAATGTAAAACAAATTATAATATATTGGACATGTCGTTTTATTGCTATCTAATCGTGCATTATTTATGTGGGTCGTTAAGTTGATCATAACGTGTTTTGTTAGTTTGCCTAAGTTTTTAAATACCATTTTAATGTTAATTTAATATAAAAAAAAATTGAAAATAAATGTACAGGCTATTAATTACGATAGAATATAATATATTCGAGTTTTTCCAGTGCTGCATGTATAATTATTTGTATTTTTTTTAAATACACCACTAACAAGGTTAAATTATGTTTCAATACTATTTTAAGTATTATTATAATAATCGCTATGTTGAACATGAGTATTTATTATTTTTTGTTAGTTTTTACGCGCTACGAAAAAATAGTGGACTAAATTTATTCAATTCGTTCAATTTAGTAAAAATATCGTTTTATTATACCTTTGACGATTTTTTTATAGTCAATACTCGCGAATCACGAGCAATTTCCTACATAATTTGAAAACGTTATGACATTGTAAGTGACAATCTATACGTAATAGTTTACTATAATAAAACGTATATTTTTAATATAAACATAATAATATAAGAGGTATTTGAAAATAGTCATGTATTAAAATGTTTGAATAACATAATTCGTAATAAAATTAATACGCATACCAATATCTACAATCGAACAAACAATGATTATTTTTTTATCGCTCCGATCTTCTAATTATATGTAATATGTATATAATTAAATTATATTATATAGTTATATTGATTGTATACATCATAAAAGTCAACGACTACTGAATTCTCCACAATAACTTTTTTTTAAAAATGAATATTTGTGATTTTTGTGATTGAAGTATCAAAATACGATTCGAGTATATTCATTTTTATAAAAATCAAAATAGAAGAGACTTTCGAATGCCGCTAGCACTGTGCCGGTATATTAATAATGGAAACGAAATCTTTATTATCAACTTGAATCGGCTGTGCATCCCAAGTTTTTCAGTTCACTATATATGATGGTGATGAGGTGCGTTGTTGGGGAGGGGGTTGACGATGTTGAAAAGGAACGCACACAAAAGTATAAAACTTTGGTCGAGCGTGTACAAAAGAACGAGCCCTGCGCTCTGCCCCGGTCGGCAATTACTTTCTTTTCATCGACGAGATTTCGTCTTTATTTACCACCACCACCATTATCCCTCCGGTGCCATACTACCACCTTATCGCTGTAGGGCAATGTATAATAAATCCTCGTATTCCGGTAATTTCCTCCGAGGGACCTCGTTTTTTCCACAATCCAATGATCTCCTAAACACGTCTTTTCTCTATTCTATTACTGTTCTTTTCACGTTCTATGGCGTTTTGTATATGTGTATGTGTATGTATGTCCGTGTGTGTATGTCTCTTAGAATTGTCTATACGACGTTTAAGGAACAAAAAAAAAATAAAATCCCTTAGAATGTCGACAGATTTGAAAAGAAATTACTTTAGACCAATGAAAGAATGAGTTATTACGCTATGCCATTATAGAACATGGACTTTTCGTTTGTTTTAAAAAAATATTTTAATAACTATTACTAACAGTAATTGGCTTAAATATCGTGAGTTTAATGCTAGCTTTTTGCTTATATAATTAACCTAAATATATTTTATTTAAATAAATAAATATTAAAATTTCGAAGAAAGTTTGGAAAATTTTGGAAAGGAAAGGCTTCTCGCTTTTTCCCTAAAACGTATTGACAATTTTGTGAAATTTAAAACAAAAAATTCCAAAAAACCAGAAATCATCGTCAAATAAAATTTTGGGTACATAATCTATAATATCTAATCCAAAAATAGATGACACGTCTCAAACTCTTCAATATCATATACAAAATTAATTCCTACTCATTTCAATAATGAAATAACATAAAAAAATATATTAAAATATGTATAATTATAAGCATAGTGCTTGATGTAGGAATGCAGGATTAAACTTAAATATAAGTCTGATATCTAGACACACAAATATGAATGAATTATAACTAATAAACTTTTGTATTTTCACATAATATTACAAAAATACTATAACTATTTTAACTATATAACATTTTGAATTATAGATCAATTTTGTTTATTCAATGTTTTTATTTGGTTTGTTAACTTTTTTGAAATGCTCACGATTTAAATTTTATTTTTATTATTTAATTGTCCGATCTTCTATTGTAATTTTATTTTTATTTCAACATTATTTAATACGCAAATGAAATTCTTTGGTTCTCAGCCAAAATGGTGAGTTTTTAAAACGATTACGAAAAAAAAAATAACTAATCGTTAAATTGTCAACGTTTATGAATATTTATCGTGGTGAGATTGTTATTTTTTCATTTCACGTAGTTTGAACTTATGTCTTCATATTATTATTATTACCTATTATAGAAGTCGTTGTCGGTCCACCATTATGGGAAATTAAAAAAAAAAAAAAAAAAAAAAACATAAGCACGAAGTGAAATAAATAAAAGTTTTGTAACACGTTGAGTGTATGTGAAATAGGTTTAATAACAGCTAGGATTTATGCGTGTTTCGAGATCAGGTTTCTGGAAACAGCGGCGGCCCTAATGGGCAATAGATAATAACAAATTATAAGCGCACACACAGACATAATACAATAATAATATGTATACGGTATATACGTACATTATTATATTTATAGATACGTATCTGTGTGTCTGCAATCTGTCGCGTACACAGTAATAATAATGAGTAGTGACCAGGGAGAGCAAATATACATCATCAGACACTGACCACATGGATAATTCTTAAGACGAATGAACTTAATAATAATAAGGACTTGCCCACGTCTTGGCCACAGACGCCGCGTTGTGACGCTGCCGATGCTGTTGCACCGAGAGAAGAACGCGTGCGTTCATATACGTCGACAAATACAATACGCCTACGTTGCCGTCGCGTTGTCATCGCTAAAAAAAAGTCCGGTGATTTATTTGGTAGACGATTATTATTGACTGAGAATAAATGCTAATAACCCCTGATTGTTGTGTATACGACTATATATAAGTACACGTATATGTATCTATATACCGGTGGTATGCCAATGCAGCATGGTAGGTATACAAGACGACAGAATGAAAAAAAAATACAAATTGCGCTTAAACCGCGTGTTAAGTTTTTCCAAGTAACTCGTCGTCATCGACAGTTGTGTTACGCCCAAGCGTTTTTCTTTCTTCAAATAACTAAATGCAAAATGAATTCTGTTTGTTGTTACAAAAAGCCAACCAACTGTTAGATCACAGACATCATAACTAAGAAATTAAACTATTCAAATATCAGACATTTTATACCTTGTAATATTTTAAGAACGAACATTATCAGAAAAATATAATTATATTATATCATAATATTATAATGTAAATAAGATAAAAAAAATTTAATTTTTGTTGTGTAGTATAATATTTTTCGTTATAATTTAATCAATATGTTTTAAATTTGTTCAATTCTTTTAAGTTTATTATGGTTCGTGTTTGATAAACAATTTTAAATTAAAATAGTTTGATTCGGTTAGGTTCAATTAAAAATCTACGAGTTTAGTTCGGGTTTATTTTGTTTTCAAACATCAGGATTTATAATATTGAACACAATTCTATTAAACAGTAATTATATAATGCATTATTTATAGCTGATGGTAAACATCATCTATATAATATAATGGTATAAAATATTTAATAAAATCAATCAGGAGCAAGAGCAATTTAACTATTTTGGAAACTTTTCTAATCCCAATATATTGTATAGTTTTACATGTCTTTGATTTATCTAGGTTTTCTTTGAACTTATCGAACAAAAAAACCATATAAAATATTATATATCTGTTTAATATATATACGACCATTGATATTAATTTTAATGGTATTTTGTACCTTAGATAAAAGAAGCACAAGTCCTTTTTCTACCTCTCCTTCACCGTATCCATATTTGTCCCTTTGCCAGATACCGAGATTCCTATTCACCGCGATAAAAAGTTGATATCATCATCAAAGGCGAAATTCCCCCGTCCACCCCCGCCCCCCGACGGTATCATCATAATACCAAAACCTTTTTGTATGGACAACTCTCTTTCTCTTTACTTGACTCTTTTGTATTAGGCAAACGAGTCGACCGGGTCCTGAACAAACATACATTTCGCCCTTTCACTATACTTGTACCCGTTTATTATACATATATATATTTATATAGATTATAGGGTAACTCCATAGTGAAACATCCAAATTAAATAGCATTTTCTTTAACACACATAAAACACCAATACATTATCTTTAATATACTTATCAAAATAACTCTTGGCTAATAAAAATAACGGTATTATTATTTTATTATGTATTCACAATGTATACATTATTTATATTTTATTTCTGAAATATATGCAAAAAATAAAAAAGGGGAAAGCAGGTAATAACTATTCTACTATGTAGTAGGTTTCGAGTGTACCTCGCCATTGAGTAAGTCACTGTAATATTCAATTTTAATTCAATAATAATGATTATTCATTTAATACGAAAAATGAGCAAAGACACACAGATCTATTAGCCTATAATTTATAATATATTAAAATTTATATTGCTTTTAAATTTATTTATTTTATTATAAATAATACTGTAGTTGGATTAATAGATACTAAAAACATTGTATTTATTAATTTATTAGTATTTAATTATTATAATACTACCTATACATTATATTTATATCATGAATTGTTGTTAGTAACTTTTGAGTCGATGCCAACTTACTATAAGACTTTTGTAGTTTTGTGTTATAAATAATAGGCAATAACATTACATTAATCTAATTGTTTAAAAATTCTATTGCGTGTTTAAAATATAACATAACCAGCAGAAGTTTCGTCTCTCCAACAATATTTTTAAATTACAAAAAAAAAAAAAACAGCTAAAATCGTTCTTCATTTAAAATTATTAATTATCTAATTTCGTTCAAATTTAAACTTCTAATATCTATAAAAATTGTATTTAAATATTTTTTCTATATGAAATACTTATGTGAGTTATGAGGAACCTTGTGTTGAAGTCTACTTATATAAACAGTACATTTTATAATATATAATATATTATGTATTATATATAATCAAATAAAATTTTATTTTTTTTATTTCCAATTTTAAAAGGTTTAATTATACCTAGAAGTTCTGTTATACATAATATGGCTTGGCTCCGCAGCCTTCTCCTGCAAAACTATGTATTTAATATTCGATTCAAAGTATAATTCTTAAAATTCAGATCAATTAGTTCAATGTCTATAATGTTATTTATTCATTAAGTCCATTACATTATTCAATGTATCTATTAAACAAAAATATTTTACAACATAATATTGCTGAATATTTCCAATGATTCGATGATATTTGGATTGAAAATTAATTTTGTATGATATACGACATTTACATTAAATTATGTCTTCAATGAAGCGTATTAAACAAACACACGGTATGCCCTATTATTAATTACAGTGAAAGTCCATCCAGTATAAACAGATAAAATAATTTTAACAGTTCACGGAACTAATCGATAAAGACTAGACTGTATAATATTATATTATTATGAATATCGTGTATTGGTTTCCTGGTTGTTAATGTTAACATTCACAATGTTTGGTTTGCAGTTTATGTTTCTGTTTATTCAATAATTTGCTATTCGTAATAAGCAATATGACTGTTATTGCTGTTTATACGGAATACGTTATAAATATTGGAAATTTACACAAAAATTTATTCGTTTAGGTCATACACAAATATAATATATCCAGTTATATCTTTACTTTGATGTTTCCATATCAAAGTGTCTAGATATTTGTAATAAACTAGTTATTAAATTTAAAATTATATTGTAACCATATTATTAATGCATTATGACGAACTATTAATAGATTAAATAAGGAAACGGTGTCATTGCATATCGTTTAAAGCCCATAATTTTATGAAATATGCAATATTGTAAAAATAAAATGAACATACATTATATTATGACGCGATAAGTTAAATAAAATTAAAAAAATTAAGTTTGGAATAATACAAATAATTATATTTCTTCAACACAAATTTTGGATTATAGAGCACCCATACCTATGTAAAAACCTAGATAAAAACTAAATAAGGACCAACAAAATTAAATTAAATTTTGATAGTTAAGTAATTCATAACCATTATATTATACTTACAAGTTACGTGAAACGCAGTATATTTAATATTTATATTACATTACTATTTACTAATGTAATATTATCGTCATCAATAAAATAACACTTAATTATTCATAACTAAAATAGAACAAAATACATCCTAACCAAGAGGGTGATATGTAATCCCTACACCCTTTTTTTGGGCGCCCTTGATTGAATTCTACTTGTATAAAATGTATATATAGATTTAAATAGCTATAAAACCATCATACTCCAATAATATTGATCTTAATTTTTGAATCTTTTATTTAAGAGATCGTTAATAATGAGTTCTCATATAAGATTAATTTGATAAATGCGTATAATAAAGGATTGTCATTTGTAATATTTTTAAAATATAATAAAATGGATAATCAATAATATCGTAAATACTTACTAAGTAAAATAGTGAAATCCGTATAATATTTAAACGTTATTATTATATAATATACTAAGCTCCGCAGTCTGCATATTAAAATCACCAGTGTCTATCAATAGAAGAGTTATAGAAACCTAAAATCCTATATAACAAAATATGAATTTTTGTTTATTTATATGATCTATAGTACCTAATGTGAATTTATATCATTATTATTGTAATAGTTTATTGAGTGTACATTTTATAATTATCAGTTTTTAAAATGAAAATGCATACAAATATAAAATTGAAATTGTTTGTTAATGGTATTATAGTATATACCTACACATAAAAAGGAAGAAAAAATATACTCGTATTATAAGATTAGAAGGCTCTATAAAAAAGATCTTTGAATTATTTAATATTTTTAATTCACTCTGATACAGCCTAAATTAGTTGTAAAATAATTCTATTGCATTATAATATAATTCAAATAACCAATTTACGCTAACCTCAATCATGTAGTAAAATAATTATACTAAGTACTCAATTTTATAGTAGCTCTTTGAACATAATAACTCAATTAGATATACTTGAAATCAAGTATTTTCAAAGGTTAAGTACAAATCTGGGATATTTATTTATTCATTTTGTTTGTAACGAGTTTACAATATCCTTTGTGAATTTTTAAAATGCACTTTTTTAGCTATCTAGATAAAAAAAAAACATTTTTAACTCATTATTTTTTATTCAAGCGACAAGCGCCGTGTTAATTTTTAATAAGTTACATTAAAAATGTACTCTTTAAAAACATCTTATCGAATAAATACTATTATATTATAGAAAGAAAAATTATTACATATAATCAAATATACCTATTGCATTATAATACAATATACCTAACATACGCGTTGAGTACTTCTGTAAAATTCCATAACTCTTCGCCACTGTATACATAGTAAATTATGATTGCAGTTATATTATAACTTGCTGTAGAATAAGTACCCATGTTTTTATTCAATTATATATGAAACATATTTTATACGATTTATATTGTTCGCTAATACAATATATTCGTTACTCAAATTTTAATAAAATTTATTTCAATTATTTCTGTTATTAAAAAAGTTTTTAATAATCAGCCAACAAATTCATTACCTACGTAAACACTAAACACACTAAATTTACATCGATATTTCCTTTTATATAATAATAATAATATTTTGATGTATATAGATATGCCTATTAATATATATAAATAAATATAGTATATTATTTATTAATTTATTATTTTTATAATGTTTCAATGTAGGTATTGGAGGAGTATCAATATTCAATATATATAATATATTATATACTATATAAGTATACTAAACAATTAACATTAATATTTTTGTATCGTTAATATAATTTTTTATATGAATGATTATTTTACTTACCTATGCTACCTAACACTTATTTTAATTAAGTATGCGTTTGTTAAGCATCGTTTAAAAAAATAAACGATTTAATCAAATATTTATTTTTTATTGAATATACGAGTAATATATTTTAATTAGGCATCTGCAGTTTTCTTCCACAATACATTAAAAAAAAAATTGTATTTATTAGCGGTATTGATATTTTTATCGTCATATTTTTATATTTTTTATACAATGAATAATACAACATAAGTCATACAATACTTTGTCCTTTAATAAAAGTTATTAAAATTGGATTACACTGAAAACTAATATTGAAAACGTCCAGACCATTGGACATGGTGCATTGGTGTCTACTGTCTATATTATAGGTTTACGTTTCTGTATAAACTATTGCTAGGAAACACAGTAAACGCGTGTACTTATATTTAGATTAACTTTTTAGACTGAAGTTAATGTTTTTTGTAATTGCAAATCCATAATATCAAATTGTATCATTATCGGTACAATTACATGCTGTGTATAAGATCTCTAAACTTATATAAATAAACTAAGTGATGGAACTGTAGAATATTGTAATGATGAAAATGTTAATATAAATCCAAATAACCTTGTCTTGTTCAACATATGGCTGATTTCCGAGACGATATCCGTGCCATTCGCGCATGGGAAGAGCGTTTTTTATGTTTTAATTTTCCAAAGTTATATACTTATACAAAAAGTCAGTTTCATTCAGTGTATGAACGAAAAAACTTAACTACAATTTCGAAATCGCGACAAGTTGCGTATTTTTATCTATCATTCGCACGATATCCAGTTCTACGAGTTCTTTCTCTGGTATCTCACAATGTAATATTGACCTTAATAGTATTATTATCGTACATCGACGTGTGTTCATTGATCGTTTAATATGATAGCCTGGGTGACAGAGTCTATTGCACAACGAGAACGTAGTGATTCGCACACAATGCATGGTGTGAGTACAATATTTATAAACGAGAAGAGAGAATACATAAATGACTTTAGAGATGGACACACATAACACGTCTATGCGTAGGTAAGACATAATATTATTATTCACATACTATAATGACTGAAATTCTGTTTTCCGATTTTTGTATCATAAAAAATAATGTATGTTCAAGAAGATACTATCGTAAAAATGCATAATTTGCAGTAGTATTTTTTTTGGTAAACGGACAGTTTGTTCTATCTATTGTTTAAGTTGCATATCGCGGACACTTTGTACGGTGAAAATAAAGCGGTTTAAATCGATCGTGGACACTTTGTACGGTGATAATAAATTGGTAAAATTCGATGGTGGACGTTTTGTACGGTATAAATAAACCGGAAATATATTAAAACTTTAGATTAAGAATCATGACCGTGATTAGTATGGGACATGCGTGTTTGGTGTCACAATATTAAATAATTTACTAACTGCTAACACTCTAAATTATAAAATAATATAAAATGAAATAAACAACTAAATTAAATCCAAACATTTTTAAAAATGGGTATGAATATACCATTTTAAGGAAAAATAAATCTAATATTCGTTGGCAGTGTTCAAAAGTAACTTTTATGCGGGTAAAGTTACTACAAACCTTTATGAACCGGTGAGTTATAAGTTATAAATTTTCATAATACCATTAATACCTAAATCATAATATTATCATATTTTTTTTTAAATATTTTTGTATGTTTTGGTCATATAATACATGACTTATAATTGACAGTGAATGTTGTAAAAATTCACGAAGTTATTACCATTATTATTATTATTATATAATGTATGTTAAATACATGTGTATTATAATAACAAATTATGTCTAACATCACATGTCTCAACATTTTTTTTTTATCTGTAATAGTACAAACTGTCCGCCATGTAAATTTTATTACTTTCTGAAATAGTACAGACTGTCCGTGGTTTTCATTTTTTCTGGTTGATCGTACAAAGTGTCCTACAACCATTTTTTTACGCTGAAATTCACGCGAACACTATTAATAAAATGGAAAATAAGGGTAGAGGAAAAAAAAGTAATAATTTGTATTTGTTATTTTTTTCTTCTAGATATCGCGTACATACAAAACATAAAATCAACGTCATCGAACGCATATATTCGTATTCCTTATAAATTTATAACCTGTTATACCGTTATAAGTACACGTAATTTGGTTCCACAAAATGTGAATCATCACTATTGCACATTATAATATATTGCATATTATTTTATTAGTGTGTTAAGAATTAAGATATATAGATATTGTTATTTTGTTAACAACCACTAGGTATACCTAATATAACAATATTATTAAATCCGAATTTTAAGGTACATTTTCATACTCAGGTATAATGGATCAATAAGGTCTCAAATACATCAAAAATCTAGTTTTCTTTATTCAAAATAGTATATTGACTTAAAAATATATAAAGGGTAATTTATGTCCTGACCAGTGGTCAAAAATGAATTTAAGTTGATGTTGTAAAAAATAACAATTGCAAAATTAATTTACAATTCACTACTATAAACAGTTATCTGAAAAATATTTTATAATAATTATAAAATGATGGTTGCCTTATTTAAAAAATAAGTACAAGATTTTCAACCAAAATATTTTGTTTCATATATTTTCCTCGCAGCGTGTTTTCTTCGACCAATTTAATGTCACCGGTCAATATTAAATCTAAGTTTGAAATTCCACTGAGAATAACAAAGCGGAGTTCGTTTAAAGCTTATAACATTTTTAAGCTGTAAGTCATAAAATTGAAAACAAAAAAATCGATGAATTTTATGTAAATTTAGGAGTACCTTTTATAGGACATTAGGAATAGCATTATGAAATCATAACAAAAGAAACAAGTAAAGTAGTAAAGTTTTGCTGTTGTTTGGGTTTGTATATATAATATATATTATACAGTGAATTAGACGAAAACTTAACGATTCAATAATGACGTGCGAAATATGTTCAATGTTCATAGTATTTAAATACCAAGTACTATATCCCAAATAGAAACTATTAGAAACTGTAGTGCGTATAACAGTGAGTAAGTTTATTTATTATCTGTTCACCAAAATAATAATGAAATGAGATTGAGAGCACGTCAAAGTATCTATCCAATAATAAGGATATTATCATGCGATGATGGAAATAATTTGGCAATCCAAATTCCATCTAAACTTTCAATTGTCTTTGCCTCACAGATTCTGAACACTATATAAGCTCGTAAAAAATACCATTCGCGGCTCAAACAACTAGACGCCTATATAATGAGAGAGAGAGGCCAACGCTCTAAGTTGATTATTAAGTGGTATACAAGAATTAGATTCAACGAAAAATATCACAAAGGCCATGAATCAAGCAACAAAAAGAATTGACTATAAGGGGTTAAAATTAAAATAAAACCGGAGCACCTTATTAGTTATTGCGAAATTTAGGCGCCTGAAGAATGATGCCCATGAACCCTTTTTATCAACCCTTTTACAATAATAACTATAGGTACTTATATAATAATGAAATTAACATTTATTTAACATTGTAACTATAATTCGAATGCGTGTCATGAAAATGATTATTATCAATTCATGACGCAAAAAATATTTGGTCCCCTTGAATAAAATAAAACATGTACGTATCAATAATCAAAAATTACTATTTATTTTAAAGAAATAATAAATTAATATAAGAATTAAAAAAATGTTTTGTTGAACAAATAATAAAATAATATTAATAATAATATTTTATAAATAAGGTTGCATTGCGTTTTAAATTTAAAGTTTTTTGAAAAGTATTTTTAATTCCTAATTAACTTTAATGAAGTTATGATATGGCTAATATTATTTTTATAAATAGGGGTAAAACAGTTATTTTTAATTTTTCTAAAAAATAAAATTGATACAATAAAAAATTTTCTAAACTTTTCCAATAGTATATTACCTATTATTATGTTAACCTACTTCTAAGGTGATCGGTCTTCTCACACAATACTATAATTTTGTTAAAAAGCATCTTCGTCGATAGCAATAGTGAAAAAACAGTAATAAATACATTTCATACAATAATGCATGATTACACAAGAAAATAAGCTTTTGTTGACAAATCGTACACGCGGTCACACGTTACATTATTATAATATTATAGTCATAAATGATTTTTGTTTATTATTTTCCCGAGTAAGATGTGTTATATTATTATTTATAGCCTTCAACCTACGTATACTAGTGAAGTGTACAATATTATTATCAATTATTATACACATGCGCAGTGAATACAATTGCGTATACCTACCTACAATATATTATATTATATATATATATCATATATGTAGTTTGAATACTGTATATTATAGACGCAGAAGTCAATTATTTACGAGTACCTACTTAATCATAAATAATATAAATATTATATAAATACATAAACTGTATGTGCATATATACGTATAGGTTTATTATATTGTTATCTATATTACATTTAATGTGGTTTGAATGTCAGTAAATATTTATAAGATAATCTTTGAAACCAAATTGATTCATATGAGACGAGAGTCTATAGAGAATGATTATCTTTATTACACACGGATAAAACTCAATATTTTATATAATAAGTGTGGATCACAGGTACCTAGTGAGTATAATTGCTAATTACAATAATTATGACCTACTAAAAGCATATATATTATCATTAATCATTATTATTTTTATATAACACTTCAATCCATTTAGTTTCTATTTCATATAATACCGTGCATTTAATATTTACAATTTGTTATTTATTTTAATTAACGAAAAATTAAGTCAATAAGTTTCGACTTCACTTAAATTTAAATAAAAGATTTACCACAATAAGCTTATGAACTATAGTAAAGCACAATATTAATTTTAAACAATTTTATGTATAAATGTTGAATATTTTACGTACTTATACGGGAGAATTTCTATTCCCTGACAGTGGATAAGGGACGAGGGCGTGTTTTTATATTTTAAAACATTTAAGTATATACAATGTTATAATAAATATATAAACACAGTATTCAAGTATCAATAATTAATCGCATCTATCTCATTTAGGTTTAAACTAAATTTAACTATGCAAAAAATAAATACATTAATATAAACTATAAATAAGAAAGGTCCCAGGAAACCCACCACACCACCAATAACCACCTCTTAACATCTTTATAATAGCACTTATTATATACTCAGTTTTATAATTTTATATTTTGTGTATCAAATACAATATAGTAAATTGTAATATGCTTTAATAAATTTAAAATCTATACCTTATCTTCTGTAAAAATGACTCAATAGTATTCTTTTAATTTTAATAAATCTTTTTTTGTTTATAATTTCCTGTAAAATATAGGTAGGTATATTATAAGTGTCATTTTAATACTTTTTATTATGTAAATAGTTTTGTACAAAATTTACTAAGATTAAATTTATTATTATATTGATTAATATATATGTAATAATTATACGTATAGTATACTAATTTTAAAATGTGTTGTATTAAAAAAAAGTAGTCAAAATAATTTCAGAACCGTGAAATAAGTACAAATAATAAATAATAAAAATGCATATGTACAATGTACCTACATTTTCGGTAATGGCGAGAATGTTTTTAGTGATTTAAAGTTGCAATGAAATATATAGTTACAATAATAGTTATCTATGTAGGTGTACGTATACAGTAACTACGTGTTGTATAAGCAATTTATAGTTTATACGATATCAATCGTTAATCAAAATATTTCTAGTGACTTCCATGAATTTAATTCCAAGTATATATTGGATATAGAAGGTTGCGTGTTTAATGTTCTCAGTCTAAAGGCACACATTACAATATCTATTTACTATATTTATCTATGTATATATATATATATATATATATATATTACCGTGGATGACGAAAATTATCGAATGACGTCAGTTCCTGGTTAATAACGTTATTTAACAAAATGATTCAATTATTTAGGTAAATATAATAAAAAACACCTTTTAAACACAAATTTATATCTTTCACCGGTCATTAAAATCATTTACCAAGATTAGTGGTCAATATAATGATAATAAATCTTAAATGAAACATTGAGTATTTTTTTACTTAATTTAATTAAAATTAAAATTAACTAAAATTAATAAAATAGGTGCACAGTATAAATTATTTATTGATGCAGTAATGACTATAACATTACTATGACTCTTACTATGACATTTCGAACTACACAACATTTCCGCTACATTGCAAACACATTATTTAGTTCAACAACCAGTTTTGCAGTTGCATCGATTGAAGCCTTAATGACCAGCTATTATTCTTGCCCTGTAGCTTCGCGTAATTATTTCCCTATCTTTAATTTTTTTCATAACTTAATCCAGTTTTATAAATTTTTCGTTATATGGAGAAATTTTTGTTGTGCTCTTGTATATTTTTATTTCAACAAGCTACATTCTATACCTTATAATTACCTATTTTTAGTTGAGTGCTGTTCGTTGGTAAGTACATATCACTTAGAACTCGATGGACTGATTTAACTCATTTTTTTTCAATGTTCATAATAATCTAGATACATTTTACTGAAAACATTTGAAAATTTGAAAAACTCACGAAAAACTGAGTGGTCTTTCAATGGCATTTTTTCACGAACCTGTGACCATACGCATGAAATTTGATATAAACTTAAAGTACTGTTGACAACAATACTTTAAACTATACTTTCAAAACATTGTCTACGGGTCAGCTATAATTTTATTATAAAAAATATTAATTTTGCGATTCTTAATTAAATTTTTAGACACCACAGGTCCATATAGATATGTATTTAAATTTATAACTAGAAAAAATTGTCAATAAACCATTGTTGTTATAGCAAAGCCAGGTTATTCACCTAGTATAATATAAATACAGTGGAATATATTCGATGTATAATTTTTAGACGACACAAGTATGAGTAAAAGATGATTACATAATGTGTGTATATGTGTGTGTGTATGTATATTTTATAATTGTATATATACGTATAATGCAAGAGAGACGACCTCGCGCAGTGATCAGTCTGACAATTAAAAGTAATTGGTAGCCGTAGCGGCGGCGAAGGGGTTGAAAATGAATAATGAAATGAAATCACGAGCAACACTCAAAGAAGTAATTTCGACTGGGGTCCGGAGACCCTTTTTTTCACGTTAGGGAAATGACAAATAATCGAATTGTTAGCGATGTTTTATTTTTATTTTTTTTTTTTCAAAGACCGGAAAGGGGCGAACGACTTATGAATGATTGTTTCCCAGTCGCTTACGTTTTCAGTGCACTTCGTAATCGCATTTCACATCCCACGCGCACTGGTATTTGTGGAACACATGTATTTGTATATAACATTATTGTTGGGATACGAATTTTTATTTTTTATTTCACTTATCGTACATTTTTTTTCGTCATCCCTGCTATTTGCAAAAACACATTTCCCGTGCCGGATATTGCATATTTATTTTTTGCACCCGCTCATGATTCCCTTCACGAGAGAAAAAGGTTTTTCGGACTGCAAGTTGCATTCCCATAAAAGACCACTGTTGTAGAAACTCGACAGTAATTGAATGATAATGAAATATCAATTATCATTGATGAACGCATGCATATCAAATCGTTTTACTGCACATCGACAACATTGTGAGAGTTTCAAAAGTCTGAAAGGGAACGTCAATTGTGCCATGGACGATTTGTCCAGCTATAAATAGAATATAATAATCTCTAGTCTTTAACCACGATATGCAATGTATACAACTGTATAATTTAACCATTATAATCATTATAAATTATAGTCACGAATATATTCATTTTTCAAATATTATCCTCTCAACTATATATTATTGTTGACCAAAGATAATTATTCGAATAAATCACCATAATAACTAAGCCCATTGATTTTATAGTATAAAACATAATATTTGAATAAGATTTTAAATTGAATTTATTTAGTTCGGTTTTTAATAATAATAATAAAAATAAGTGACTGTATCAGTAAATGTTGAGTATATTTATGCGCATATATGTATGATGTAGGTTTAAAGGTAGTATAGTATGTATAAGTTATAAGTTTTATAACCACTGCAATATATTAAGCACAAACATATTTCTCGGTCTTTTATACTACGTGTAGGTACTCATCGTAATACATCTGCTCCCCGCAGTTGTGATAGTAATTCGTTCGAGGACAACTACTACGTACTATATACTAATTCCACCTTCCTATACAACTACTGCTACTACTACAAATAATAATAATAATGTTTATAGTGTACTATATAATATATATGTATATATATATATATGTTTAGTATATGATCGCTAGGGTAGACAGACAATGGAGTGGAAATTGCCCCTCTTCGCCCCTAACCCGTACATGCATTTCGCCGAGATCCCTTTCCTGGCCGCGGGGCTGCTTTTGTGACCCGTCCGTGCCGTCGTCCGAACAATGGGCTTGTTGATGAAGATAGCCACCGAAAGACAAATACGAACGGCGCACGGCAAAGTCTACGTCCGAACTAACTATATCCTCTTGTGTCGTATATTCGCATATACACACATAGGTAATACTTATACGTGTGTGTGTGTGTGTGTGTGTGTGCTGCAACATTAGAGAAAGAAGAGAAAATTATTAGTATATAATACATATAATATTCGCTGATGCTACTGAGATGAGAGAGAAATACTCGAGTCCGTGTTCAATGTTCACATTATATTGCTCACTATAACATAAACATAAATAAATAGGCCGCCCCTGGTGTAGAGATTGTCGGTTTTCTGGTATCATATATACTATTATTATATATATACGTACACGACGTATGTATATGATATAAAATTGAGTGTACGCATACATAACGTTAATATTATATTATATTATTGTGTACGTATAGTGGAGGACGGGATCATACATGTATATATATATATAAACGCTATTACCCTCTTGTTCGTTACAATAAAATTATTTTGTAATTGGACCGTATTATGCGTATATAACATCGCGAATATTATTATACATATTAGATAATATTATATTGTATACAAACCTATATAGCTAGGTATTCTCGGAGTTGTATAGATCTGGATCTGCAGGGTATTATATATTTATATGTATAATATATTGTTAAGCCACGGAATATCCTACAAAACTCGATGGGACGTCTGCCGCTATTGTCGGACTATATTATTATTATTATTAATCATATTTATGCTTTGTGGATAAAAATAGAAATTTCATTAAATATCCATAAATATATTATATATTTTGTAAACGTGAAACTTTATATTTACGCGAGATAATGCTTAAACTGTAAAAGATTGATAATAAATAAATTGTCAAGATACGATTTCGAAATTCAACTCGAAAATCCGTTACAATGGTGTCCATAATGAATACGTAATTTAATTATAAACAAATCTTTGAGTATTGAGAAATAATTGTATTTATGCTCCCTATTGCTGCAGTAGTGCAGTCCGCCGACGCCCAAAAATAATTCAATAATTAACGTAATAGCGGAGGGTCAAACAACTATTGAAAAAGCTACTATATAAATAATATTATATAAAATAATATAAAAGATTTCAAAATTGTTTATTTTAATGGCAGAAAATCAATCAATGTTAAAATCGATTTAGTGATATGTTGTGTTAAGTAAAAACATCCATCAATTTATTTTTAAAATTACATATTAATACTTAATATACATCAACAAGTTGTTTCGCTCATTAAACAGCATAGGTATAAAAGTATTATTTTTTTACATTAAGGCGACTACGATCATTAATTATGACGTCCTAACACAAACGAAGAATTCATTCTCGAATTGTAGTTTTATTTTATTTTGTTTTTTTATCAATTGTTAATCGACTGTATAAAAAATAGAATATGTGATCGTATAGGTTGTCGTTTAAAGCGGTTTTTTTTTAGTTTTCTAACCACATTTATAGATGTATACCAATGCTCATGGCTAAGTGTTCAAGGCTAGTTTTTTTTATATTATCCGATTGTCTTATAATGGATTTTTAATGCATCGCAATTTGCATTATTCAATATTAAAATACAATGTAATAGATTATAATATTATATATAAATTATAAAAAAAAAACACCATTAAATGAGAAATCGGTTATTCATTAAGTTCAAATAAAATATACTTTTAAAAATTGTATTATAATATAAAAACATTGACAAGATTCGCAATAAAAAAAAGTAAAATATAAATTATAGGTACCTATATGAAAATATTAGACAATAAGTAGTTATTAAAATCTAATATTATGAAATAGATACTAAATTGGAAGGATAAACAAAATTCACAAACATTTTTAATTTTGTATTTAAAATTTGATTTGTATGGGACAAGGATATTCTTCATATCCACATAATGTGTGAAAAACATAATTGTATAGAAAAAACTGAGTAAATCAATTTACTTCGTATCAAGTATTAATTGTATATTATCGTCATTCGTTTTCAGTAGGTCACTGTAATGCATGTGTTAAATTTGAATTTAATCAATAACCAACAAAAACAATTTTGAACGGAGGCGGTCTGTCAGCCCACAGTATTGTAAAGATATTATTATAAATTATGTATAATTAAAATAATAATTCATTATAAATTGGAATTTATATTATTGTATTTTATTTTATAAGTTATTCGATTGTTTGAACCAATTTTTGTCAAAAATAAATCACATTTAATATTATGATGTTGAAAATGCAATACATTTTATCTAGGTGCCTACAAAATAATTTGTATATTTTCGTTATTTATTTAAAAATAGTAAAATTCGTTCTTAAAGACATCAATTATATCTTATAAGTACCTACCGTTCTGATATTAATTACTCTGATAAACTGATTAAAATAATATATTTATAGAAATTACGTTTTTTTAATGTAACTATAATTTTATCCATTAACCATATAATTGTATAGATGCTTACGTTATGTTATGCGAATTGCGGACATGTTAATACATAATTATATTAACTAATAAATAAATCAAGGCCTTGGGCAATTTTACGGTTTATTACTTATTATGTATGTACTTATTATGAATCCACCTTAGGAAACAGTTATAGAACACTAATGAAGCAACACCTATTATAATGACAAGGGCGTACAAAAATCAAGTGTTTAAAAATATGTTGAAGACCTGTAAGTTCATAACATTTACCCTGAATAACTTTCGTTGAAAAACAAAAATTAAGTAAGTTTTAATTCTTCGGGTAATTATGCTTAACACTTTAAACTTTTATTATTGTTCATATATTGTATTCTAAAATTTTTCATTATTACAGTAATTAATTTTATGATAATATACATAATATAATACCTAAATATATATACACTATTATGGATCGTCGGTATCTACTTTTTATACAAAAAAAAATGTGCACATTATAATAATACATTAAAAAAAGATTAAACTATGCAAAATAATAATTAAGTATACGATTTTGCCCGTATGAAAAAAATGGAAAATCCAAAGTGTAATTAATTTCTAAAGAAAAAACGTCAACAATATAAAATCATAATATTTATATTATGATGTTTCAAGGTACCATATAATATACACGCCATACATAAATTAGCGTAATACCACATAAAATACAGTTTTTAAAATTATGCTTTATTTTAAAATCTATTCATATACAAGTAAACCTTTATCAATACATAATATAGTCATTATTAATTTTGAGTATACATATTATATGGGCAGGACGCATTTGATCGTATTAAAAAAAATAATAATAACTATGATCAATTTGGATCAATTTTATGAACCTATTGATACCAAATAATAATAATTACGCAAAATTTCAATTTTTACGTATAATAATATTCTTTTAGTCATTTTAACAAAAGCAAAAATTGAAACTTAATTTTTAACCCACGCATTTTTAATTAGCGTAAGTAACTAACACTCTTATGCAGGTATGCAGCTAATAACTATAGTTGACATAACCACTCAACATATTATTCAAGAATGTGCAATTTCCAAGACATATGAAGTACTTAATCGATACCAAACAACGTGCAAGAAGCGATCGTAAGACGATTAATGTATATAAAATATTAATATGTTTTAGTTTAATTCATTTGCTCGTATATATTATATTTTAAAATTCTATATACTTTATGTTTTCTATAGCCTATAGGAATACACTTATAATTTAGTGCGTAAATATTTTACTTATAGACAAACTCATTATAATTTAATAAACAAAAATATTTTTTTACATGGCCATGTTATACTATATACCAAAATGTAAATGCGCATATTATGTGTCAACTTAGAAACAATGATAAACCGACAATATTATATACTTATAATATATTCATATATATTGCATACATTATGGTGTTTTAGGGATATAATAATCGAGTTTGGTTAATAATATTGTAAATTCTTTTTTATATTTTATAAACATTTTTAAATTTTTCCACTTTATTCAGTAGATTTTAAAATATAACCAAATAATTAAAAATTGGGTTTAGCTAATTGCAAAAATATTTAATTTTTACAATTTTTTATTTAATTTAGCCAGCCTCCCTCCCACTAAACCAAGTTTAAAAATATTACAAAAAATATATATATATATTATTTTTTGCCTTTTGATTGTACCTAATCATACTATACCTACATACTTAATTATCATAGAATTAAAAAAACTTAAATTAAAATGGAATTTACATAAGAAATAAGTAAAAATTTTAACAACTGTAGTCAATATGATAAAACGACGCAAATGGATAATTTTTTTAAATATCATCACAGTTAATGTTAGGTACATTGTAATTATTATGAACATTGACTAGAATATAATCTAGGTAAATATATATAATATTTGTATATAATACTTTAATAAATGATGAAATCCAATAAAATAATAAAATAATTGTTATGTATTTGTTAACGTAAATGATCCACAACTATATTAAATAATTTATGTGAATATGCAATATGTCATATAATAATTATTTTTATAAATTATTGTCTAATAATTATTAATTAATATATTTAAAATTTTAAAATTTTTTTTTATAAAATTAATTTGTATAAAATTGAATTTATTTTAAATCTGTGGATTAGGAAAAAAATTAACTTACCGTGCCAATAAAAATAATTAACTCATTAGTTACTGAATAATTTGGGAAAAAATGTAACTCGTTAAGTTAGAAGTTACTTTTAAAAAAAAGTAACTCGTTAATTAACTTAGTTAAAAGTAACTTAACTTTAACTTATTAACTCGTTAATCCCCAACCTTGTATATTGCGGCTACAAGTCTGTAAATACCTAATATAAGTGTTAGTGTTTGTGTTTTCAAATTTATTGCTTTTCCAACGTATTCACATAATAGAATTCGATAATATTTAATTGTGTAGTCGAGCTTTATTGATAGTTATCTAATATGTTTTGTTAACGTAATATAATGAAATAAGTTTATTTTTTAAATTTTTTTAACTTTATTTATGTTATAATTTGTTTTTTGTTTGACGCTCAAATGCACAATCAATATTTCTGACTATATATACGTGTATTATATTATTATAATTATGACTCTATGAGTATATCTTATGCGTACCTATTTCTTTATTCTTGAAGACGAATATTATTTTTTTAAATACAATTATAATATATAATATACTATATTTTAATAGTGTAAGTAAATCATTAAAGACAATTACTAATTTCTAAAATGTTGTTATCGTATTGTGTTTTTTTCGGGTAAAAAGTGCGCAATCGTATTGAATTGATAGCTCGTAAATACTATGTATAATAATCATAATATTTTCCATATTGTATAATATTATACATTACTATTTTTGATGCATGAGTGTGATATAGTAAAATATATTAGTATAGAATATTATACGAAATGCGATCAAAATCGTTTTGACGGGATAAGTAAAAACATTCGTATTATTTAAAAAGAAAATAATTAACACGTCACACCACCGCGGTAGCGGTGCTTTTGACAATGTCAAGATGCAGACAAATCGTCTGACAAGCTATTTCTTTTTTTAATTCGCATGTACCTATATTATCCTACCTGTAAATTCGTTATGATATAGAGATTATAAGGTTTATGAACTCCTAAATATGCCAGAATCAAAAAAGCCAAATTTCAACATTCTATAAGTAATTACTACTTATTGGACCATCAGTTTTCAGAATGACCTCGCAGTGTTTCACTATATTCGTTTGGGTTTTATTAAAATATGTACCTACTTATTACTTCAATAGAATTAATATCATTAGACATTAATCATCATTACCCATATAATACCGATATGTTACATTATATAGATTATTAGAGCTATATGAATTAATATTTTATTTAATATTCGTAGTTCATACTACAACGCTGGAGTTCTGTGAATTCTAGCACCCGTCACACTCTACAATACTCTCTCACAATATCTATACTTCAGATATCGCACACAACGATGCCACAAGCCCACAAGTTTTTGCTTCTTAGCTGTTTTATTGATGATACTGGTATATTTACAGTTGAACCAAATCCTGAAACAGCAAATTTTCAACCTAAAATTTACTTTTTGCATTATATAATATAAATTGTAAATAAAAAAAAAAACTATTTTTAATGAATAATTAAAATTTTGTAACTTGAACAAAATTAAGCTATCGCCTGCTATTGATGTACGTGTTAGCCTGCGAATCTATTTATCGATTCTCATCCGTCGAGTACCCGCAATCGTGAAAAGCGAATAGATATCATCCTAGCTAGGTATACGCAATATTATATCCTAATATTATAATAATTTTAAACGATGCACAGTAATTCATAGTCCTCACGCTGACCCAGTTATATTACATCGTATTTTTAGTTCCTCGGACGTCTTGTTCCGGGTTATGCTGGACGCGCCCCCGCAGGGTAACAACAACTATTGCGGGCATTTTATTAAAACAACAACGGATAACAATAAAAAGAGATCCCCCCCGCCCGAGCCGCGGGGTTTACGCGCACGCGAAAATCCATTGGCCAACCGAGATGGTCGGTAGCCGGTCGTTCACGCGCGCGCGCTGGTTTTCGGCGGTCCGCCTCGAGGAGACCGTCTGCGGCGCACGACAATAGCCGCGCGCAGAGAGGCCGTCGTTGTGCATTGTTGTCGCCGCCGCCCCCGCCGCAACCAATACAATCGTACCGTCACGGCCCATTGTGTCCCGCTGCCACCGCCTCCTCTTCCTGTTCCTCGCCCGTCCCTCCGTGCGCGTAATCCCTGATTCGTGTTTCGTGTATTCCACGGGTATTTCGCGCTCACGATACACAAAATACACGAAAACAATAACGATATTGTAATCACGACTTGCCGTCGTTCGGGGGTTGTGACGGGTGTGGAGCGGAATGGGTTGCAGAAACTACATCTGAAACACGCGCTGATGTGCGGTACAATGATCATTGCGTGACGTTCGTCAAATCATGAGAATATAATATAAATATATACAATACGAATAATATATTATTAACGATTGTATTAAAAAAAAACAAGTGTCATATACCAGTCGATCCATAATTTAACGTAATACGGCAGTAAGACACTACCTATATAATTATATCAACAACTATTAACATTAATATATATGAATATACTTTTTTTTCATAATTTTAAGTCATTAAAAAACGATATTTTTCATGTTTATATGAGTTATAATTTTTATTATAACATTTATTATTTTTAAAGTTTTGAAGATACATAATATATATTATTATATAATATATACCTTAAACTAATAAATCACTTGAAATTTGTCCAAAATTTGATTCTTATAGATCAAAATACTTTGATTAATATTATGTTTACAAAGTGAAATTAAAAATGTTTGTTGTCATTCAAAAGAGTAAAACCTTAAAAAGTGATATCTAATGATAAAAAAAAAATAATGAACAATTTAAATTTTTTTCTAAAAGTGTTGTTTTATGTTATAACCTTTGAATCTTTCTTTGTCTACTCGAAGGCACTTTTAGACGTTTTTAAATCACATCTTGTTTTCTTATTCGTTTTAATTATATCATACGATTTCCAAATTAAAATCTTGATAAGTTTTTATTTTTGTAGCAAAAGCAAGTCTACAGAAAAAATAAAAATGTATGCCAATTCATATACACTATTTATACATATATTGATTAATGATTTCCGCAAGAATAAGCATGTCATACCTACCTTAACAAATAACAAATAATATACTTAGTAGTATATAGCTAGTGTAGCCAAGTAGGTACCTTTGCCACTGCAGCACACTGTCGTACATTTAACATATTACATATTATTATTTGATATATTATAATCATAAATCGAAATACAATATTTTATAAGAAAATTACAAACGTGTATTATAGGTAATATAATAGTAGCATAATAATATGTATATCACTTTACTTATATGCATCGCGCGCATGTGTAGGTTTGACACTGTCTCGACGACGCGCAATAAAAGGACACCATTATAATATTATAGTTGTTGTACATATAGACTATATACAATAATATACATAATATGGCATAATATCTCAATTCATTAGCGCAATCGACGATCTGTCGAACAGAGTGGTTGGTACGCGAGACTACACACTCAAATGATTTACAATTTAGATAATTTATAATATAATATAATATATTTCCATGCATAAACATCGATAATAGCCAGATCACCTATATACTCTATAATATAGGAAATATAGCTATAGATACTATTTGTTTACGTGTAAGTATATAAATTTGGTAATTGTCTAATCAAATATTATCATATGCTGCAGCCATGGGCGTTCTCACGGGGGGGGGGGATATGGGGGATAGATCCCCCCCCAAGGATCTGTTTTCTTACATTTTAGTAATATACGTTTTGTCTACTTTTGATATTATATACTATTAAATTCAAGTAAATTTTCAGAACCCCCCCCCCATAGAAAAATCCTGAGAACGCCCCTGGCCGCAGCTAGTCAATTGTTGCATTATATGCATGTAGCCATCTATAGATAGTAGATACCTACCGTATAATAATAATTGTAGTTAGTTTTTATAGCAGAGGTGTGGATTTAATTGTATATTATAGCAAATAAAAATATTGATATAGTGTGACATCTACATGGACGTAGCGAGGGTGTAGCAGGGGGAAAGTGCCCTCCCCTTGCACTTCAAAATAAATTATATTTCTTATACCAAACGTTGTAATGCAACAGAAAATTCTAAGCAGATTTTCCGAAGACTCTAGACAATTGTCATTGTTATTAAAAAATAATATAAAAAATAAATATTTTAAAAAAAATTTAGTTTTAATGATTTAAAGTCGGCTACGCCATTACCCTCCCCTCAATTGAAATCCTATAGCTACGCCCATGGACACTTACCTATGTTACCAATTTCGAACTCAACTTATTTAATGTAAAGAATGATAACGTATAGTCTGATATAGTGGTATTCACCTATCGTCGTTTTTCGAGAAGAGGTACATTTTAATATTATGTTGCCCATGTCCCATACCATAATATTATTGTATAAGCATATTTTCTTTTATCTTTAAAATAGTAATAATACGTATTTAGCGGTTTTCAAAAACCAGTCAAAAAAGTCAGTTCAAAAATTGTTATTCTTTACAAAACTCCACAATTTTTATGCTTTAATATTCGTTATTTTACTACCTATATTACCTATGTAAATATAGATAGATAGATTGTTTAAAGTTTCATCGTCGTCAAAACAATCACGTTTTCTAATGCACTTATAATTATGGTAACTTGTGGTTTTTTTTGTATAATATTTTCGATACTTATATTTAGACTATTTATAGTTTTCGCAACTTATGAATTCTCCACAACAACACTATAATTATTAACTATTATTATAATTATATTGTTTGGAACATATAGGAACCGATAAGAAATATTGTGTACGTTATCGACAATTGAAAAAATCTGAAAACAGTTGCAATTTATTATTACTACTTAATAATATTAATTATATAGTTAATTTAAAAGTCAGTCATAAATCATAATTGTCGAAGGTAGGTAAGTACATCAGATATAAAATATGTATAATATTATACTCATCGAGATTTTCTATATTGTTATCTAAACAAGCTAAACCTCTTAAGCTATAACATATTTACACATTCGTTTACCAGCTGAGCAAAAGAGAATAACAATCGTACAATTACTTAAGGTTGGGAAATTATAAAATGTGTTTAATGTATTTATGAATTGCGACACCGGAAATGATCATTGTGGCGCTATCTGTGAACCGATGTCGTATAAACATCATACATTTTTTCGTACGTACACCGCATAGGTACGTTATGCATGCCAAAAATGTTAAAAACTAGCAATTATTTATTTCAATTATTAACGATACAAAATTACAATTTTCTTAAACACAATTTTACTATGTTGTAGATTTGTGTATAATGAAGACAACACCTCATTAAGAGGACAACAATAATATGCGTTAGGGCACTACAGTATATATTTTTATCATTGACCCGCGTCCCGCACTCGAAATATGAAAAATTCACGTTCAGCGTAAGTAAAGAACCAATATTTATATCTTATGTCATAAGCTTTGATATTAAAGTGAATTGAAAAACTTGAACTTAAAAACATTATCAGTATTTTTAAATGTTGGAATGTTTACGACATTTCAATTTCTATGCAAATTATTTAATTATGGTCTATGCCTATTAACGGGTAAATAGAAAATTACAGTTTATAAACAAAATTAAAAAAACAATTTTAATATTATAGAACAGCTAACGTAGCTATAAACTCAAATAATGTTTTAACTTTGAATACTTAATTGCTAAATACTCAATTGATAACTGTGAGAGAAGTTGGTTTACCTCTTCTCACGCTTCAGAACCAAAAAATGTTATATTATTTCATAAATAACTATAGCTGTTTTTCCAACTCAGGCCTGGTTAAAATTAATCTATATTTCTACCGTTTTCCGTTTTGATTCAATAAATAAAAAAAACGGTTGACAAGTCAGAGATCGGCATGTAAACTTTCTTGATTTTCAATTTTTAGAAATGTATTAAATATTAATTGTATGCGATTTATGTATGTATAGTGTATTTTATTTTAATTTTCATTTAGTGAGATAGATCTTCGAAACCGGAGACAGGATTTCGTAGTTTGGGATCTTATTAGATTCACGTTGGCTAGGAAAAGTACAGTGAAAATTTTCAGAACTTTATCTTTTATAGTTAATTCACTACAGAGCTTCAAACAAAATTAAACACATTTTATTGGGTGTTTTTTATGTTTTTCAGTTTTATGGCTTTGTAGTGAGTTAACAATTGAAGATTAAGTTCTGAAAAATCTTCACTGCATTTACCCTAGCCAATTTGAATATAACAAGACCCCAAATAACAAAATCCGTTCTCCAGTTTCGGTAAACTACTACGCTAAATGAAAATCTAGCAAAAAAATAACTATTTTTTGTTACTGTGAAAAATTAAATAATTTTTTTTGAAAATTTTTAATCTCATATTTTGTATCAACTTAATAATCCCATTTTATTGAGCTATCAACCAACTTTTTAGGTATACCTAATAGTTTTGGAGAAAAGTTAAAAAATAGAATTTTGAGACTATTTACGCCGACGTTTTTGTGAATTTAAATCGTTATACCGCTTATTAAGTGTGTTATCGGATCTCTCTCATTAATATTTTATATTAAAACTAACTTAATTATCTACCTATTCATTATAACTGAGTTACATTTTTCTTATTTTTCTATTTAATACAATTTCTTGAGATATAATAATTCAGACTTTTTTCATTTCAATTACCATACTTACTTGATTAAAAATTAAGAAAGTAAAAATAATACAAATAAAATAATTACATGCATTGATTTTATACAATAAAGATTTAAGGTCACAAAAAAATTATATTATTTATTGCGTGTGCTATTAACTTCAGTGAAAATATAAATTTTACCTACAAAATATTATAAACTTAAGGGCAAAAATAGCTGTATAATTAGGCTTATTATTTCATTTTCGATTACAAAAAAACTCGCACATAAACATGTTCATCTATATCGGTATTCGGTATGTATATATCAACCAGCCAAACGATTTGTTTGATCCACGGAAAGTACAGACACACTCTCGTGTATACAACTGGCGAATACAGCTAAGTATACATTTCTTGCCGAACAACGTAATGCCTACTTTATTGTACATGCACGAGTAACTGTTGTGTGGAATTTTAAGTAGACCGCCGGGGTCACCCAGAGTAACGAAATCTTGAAAAATACTTAAAACCCAAAACTCCAAATACAATATTTTAATAAATTCATATTAACCATATTAATTTTAAATTTACTTCTAAAGGTCTGGAAAAACGTTTTTTTTTTTTTAAAAAACTACATAATAAGCTTTATTTAGGTGAAGCAGTAAGTTTGCAACGTCAAAACTTCACATGCATGATAAGGTGTGTTGCTAAAACAGTATACGTCCATATAAAGACGTTAAAAAAGTCAATTTTATTTTTCTCATATGGGCCATGGCCACTTTTAAATGATTTAAAAAAAAAAATTACATTTACCTCTTTTTAAGGTTAATCATTAATTGTGAGTATTCTATAAATAGGCTAGAACGTTGAACAGAACATCGCTCTTCCTTTTTAAACAATAATAACTGCCATTATTTAAGAATTTATTACTAAAACCTTTTTTTTTTTTTTTAAGTACATTTCATGCTATATAATATGGGTGAAGGAGTAAGTAATCAACTTTAAAACTTTATGTACAAGAATAACTGTGTTGCCAAACAATATGCGCTCACACATTCTACATAATATAGCCTAGAACATTGAACAGAACGTCATCCTTGTTCTATAGACTCTCTGGCGGATGTAGCCAGGTTATTTTGACAACACGGCGCACTGTCTTATATTTAATACATAATATGATACAGCATTAAAACGAAATGAATTTTGTTTGAAATAATTACAAGCATGTGTAAGTAATAATAGCATGATATTATGCGTATACAATTTTACCTATATGTATCGCGCGTGAGTATAGGTTTGACACTGTCTCGACGACACGTAATAAAAGAACACTGTTATAATAAATTTAGTCGTTAAATACTTATAAATTTGGGTTATATAAAATAATATACATATGGCATATTATATAATGTCTCGATTCATTAGCGAAATTGACAAACTGTCGAACAAAATGGTTGGTACACGAGACTGTGCAATCAAATGATTTACAATAAAGATATTGTACATTTCTATGAATAGACACCGAAAATATTCGTATTTAATATTATCATATGCCACAATCGGCTGTGTTCACTCCTATTATATAGCCATATAATATAATAAGATCCCCCTAGATATTATATAATAAATAATAATTGTAGCTTGTTTTTACAACAGAGGTGTGGATTTGGTAGCATTAGAGTAAATTAATGAGCATACTGACACGGTACGCAACGGTCGCCGGTACAAAGTACAGGCACCGTAGCGACCGGTCTATGCCTTATCAACCGCCACCACGCCGGGCTACGACGACACGACACCGTCGACCTCTCCCCCCGCGCCGCAAAAGCACAGGGTGGGACAGGAAGACAAGTCGGCCCGGACGAGTACCGGCCGCCGGCCGTCTCGCTCTCTTGCGTGAACCGTCTTACCGACAACGTCGCCTAGTCGTAAGACCGCGTAGAGCATAAAATGTGTATTCTCTTTTATGTCGTCAACACCTGACATAGTGACATTCGACAAATAGCTATTGTGTACCGTTATTGTTTATCATCAATAAAAATACACCGTAGGTACAAATAGTGAAATTCGTGTTGTTCTTTTATACTGACCGGCTCACCGCGGACTCAACGAGTATCCACCACCGTAGCCTTAATGTCAATACCTCGTAAAGAGGATTACAAGAAGATGTCAGTGCACTAATGTCTAATTATTATAATAATTGTTTTATCTCTGACTCACGTGCAACATGGCAAATTTGCGTTCAGCGTAAGTGCACAACCAATATAATTGTTGTGTTTTATTTTTAGTTTTAATATTAATGTGAATTGAATACCTCCTTGAAGTTAAAAATATTATCAGTATTTGTAAATGTTTGAATGTTTACGGCATTTCAATTTTTATGCAAATTATGTTATACGCCTATTAACATGTGAATAAAATGTTACCGTTTAAATACTAATATTATGATTTAAGGTTATTAAAAACTTTTATTATTTTTTGGTGTACGCTATACACCGCAATGTACCTATATATAAACTTGATCCTGATTAATTTGTTCTCGCAATATTACTTATGTATATTAAACGACGTCACACTAAGATAATTTAGAATAAAATGTGTATTTTAAATTATTATAAAAATATAAAATAATAATAAATAGGCAATAATCTTATATATCTTATTACAGCGTTTAGTATATAATATAATATATTATTCAAATATAAAAAAAAAGTATCCATTTAATATATTTTATATTATAGTATCTTTTAGAAATGGCTATCAATATATCTTATTTACTTATACCTAGAATTTAAAATTGATGTATTTATAGATGTTTTATAACTATTTGTATGGTTATTAAAAACAATATATTATAAATTATAATTATATTAGGTATAATTAGACCTTAGTAGACCCAATGTGTGAATAAAATGAAAAAGAGTCAAAATATTATAAACTTAAGTACAACAACATCTATAATTAAGTATATTATTTCATTTGCGATATTAAAAAAATTCGCATAGCCATCTATATCGGTATGTACACATCAACCAGACTTGGGCCAAACGATTTGTTCGATCCACGGCAAGTACTTAGACACTCTAGTGTATACGCCTGGAGAATCTTGCTCAGCACATCTCTTGCCGAACGACGTAACTCCTATTTGATTGTACATGCATGTGTATCTGCTGTGTGGTATTTGAAGCGGACCGCCGGAATCACCCTGTATAACGAAATCGCGAATTTGTATTCATTTTTATTCAATATATGCGATAATATGCATTTTATAAAAAATATGCAAAAACATGCAAAATAAAAACACCACCATTTATCTCATCACTAGGGGATTCTTATTGACAAAATCAATAATCAGAAGTCGCAAAAAAACATGCTGTTGCATATAAATCCTAGCCCTGCTCATGACTACATAGTACGTTGCTTGCATATTTTACGAGTCGTATATATTATTGTCATTGTTTATACTTTACGTTACATCAAAATGACATGTACAAGTAAAAAAAAAAATGTAATAAGACTTGTCGTTTGCTTTTTCAATGAAATAGGTACCTAACGAATTAAACAAATCGGTGATAGATGCATATAGGTGTAACGTTATATCGCTTACTTTATCAGCTCAATATTTACCTATAATTTTAATAGAACATTAAATATATTATGAGACATGCGGTGTCTCCTAAACAATAATATGACTTTTGTATATTATACGTGAATACGAAACACAATAATGTAACTTACCCCGCAAGTGTCTTTTTCACTCTTTACATCGCCTGCGCACAACTGGCTTTCGTCGAGTATTCCGTTGGGCAATTGAGATTTCGCTGACGATGCATAATTGGATTTGCACTGGTTCCCCGGGATAACATCCAAAACCACTTTTAACAGGTCTGTACTGACACTTCCACCTGCAACAAGGTTTACTTGTATTTTATTTGACATTAGATACTATAAAAACTTTTCAGGACTCAGGACTGCAATTACTATAGTATTAACTACCCAGGTAACAAATATGCAGTAATAAATATTCATCAAATACCAAGCCTCAATGACTGAATAGTGAATCTACTTCATTTTTGAACATAGACAATTGAAAAAGTATAAAATATTCATTTTTACAATTGATACCAATAAAGACATTTGTCATAGTATATAGCAATGGCGGCAAATCTACGGAACTAGGCTATTTGTATGTACTATGCTATTTATAAAGTTTTGATTATAACCATTATAAGCAATTCAAAGAAACAAATTAAATACATTTTAAAAATTAAAATTACAAAAAAAGGTGTGCCTATACTAAATAAAATAATACTGTTTAATAAATCTGTAACTTTATTTTTATCCTTAAGGGTACGTGAAAAATTTTCAAAACCTTGATCGAAAAAATTTGGCATTGACCCCAAAAAGATTCACCATTCTTGGTATATACCTACTATAGTATGTTTTATCGAAATATATTTCTCACACCTTAGCTAGTTCTCCCCGTCACCAAAACCCCTGCGGGAAAGACTTATTAAGACTTTATTACTTATTGATACGGCTATGCGCAAATACAATTTAAAACCAAAAAAAAAAAAAAAAAAAACCAACCGTGTTCGACTTGTCCCCAACCAGTTGCTAACGCCTTCTTTGGAGCAATAGATTGAAAGAAAGGATCTGTATCTGCGTTAAGACAAATGGGCCGTACGTACGCCGAGAATATCACTTCCTCTTCCAAATGGAATAGTGCTATATCATTGTACAATGAAGGTGGCTTATAATTCGGGTGAACTATGCGTCGATCGATTTTGTAATCCTTTGGTCTGGCATCATCGGTAGCCGATGCATAGTTCAGTTCTCCCAAGCGTGCCCATCGCACTAAATATCTGAAATTGTGATAAATTTTAAAGTTTTCACAGCAGAGCAAATTCATCAACATATTTAATAATTTTTGTATTTTATATACATGATTTTATATTTTTTAAGACATTGTCCTAGAAGATTGATAGACGTAAATTCCAAAAATCTCAATTTTGTATTGGGTTCATAATAATAATATATTCATATTGTTATAACTTATATAGTTATATATCTGATTTTCAAAATGTTAGGAAAGTTCACCTTGTGACCTTGCTAAATTACCGGTTTTCATATGTATATTAATGCAACGCAATAAACGTTTTTCCACACAAGATTAAAAGAAAAATTAGTTATCTTTATTCTTTATGTATTTAATATTTTTACTAGTGCCTATGAATATAAACTAAATACTCATATTTTGAAATGATTTAATATTGAATAGGAAGAACTAACTTACTTGAATATTAACGAATATCAGTTCACAATTGTTTATTTATTTAATTAAGGTATTAAATTATTAAATTATTTATATAAATGGTGAAGGGATAGTGATATTTACTTTTTACTTAATTTAGTAGGTATTTACTAGAAACTAATAACGGATAGATGGTCGGACATGACTACGGAGATATTAGGTATTTATAACTAATGTTTAGAAACCTATAACGATGTTTTTTGTTTATCATTGTTTTTATATTAATAATATCATACTAACGTGTTTCCATTAAATGAAATTTTTTCACAGTGCGCTGCAGACAGAATCCATCTATTGCTAATCAATGATCCACCGCATCCCCATACGTCGTCTTTGGGGTTTCCGCTATAACCTAACAACGCCTATAAAATAATCGAATTAATGTGAAATCTATTAACACAATATGCTTATATTCGATATTAATGATATTATAATTATTATTATTACTTCATTACCATGTGTGGGAATTCTTTTGGATTAGCCAACGTTCCGTTAACGATTAAGGGTACGACATCAAAACAATCTTTAAATTTGATAAACTCATCTTCTTCGCCTGGTAGTAATATTGGATTCTTTATTTTAACGTATATCAACTCCGAATACTTTTCGCACACTTTATTAAAATTAAAATAAATAACAGAGTATAATTATTATAATAATAAACAAAATATTTTTTACTTTTATTTTTCGGAAGATCTATTGGTGAAATAATACATTATAGTTATAAATAAACGCTTACTTTCAGCGGCCGAATATGTTTCTATGCTTGCGGATTTTTTAACCGGTGAAATACTAGAGGCACCCATCACTTTACCTGTAAGCAGACAATAAACAATAAAAATCAACCAGTCAAATGATCGAAATTACATTGGCAACAAATTTTCTCAATTCCTTTTTAACTGTATACTACGTCATGCGAATTAAATAGATTATAATTAATAATAATTTTTTTTATTACATTAAAACCCCGGATTAATAATTAATAATATTAATATAAAACACCGTAATAATAAAGATGATATTAATAATAATGTATAATATTATTAAAGGTATCATAATATGTCATACACTGGAACCGATAATTATAGTAACCTACTAACATATCAAATTATTCAAAATGGTTTCACTGCCCATCTGTTTTTATAAATAGATATATAACATTTATAACTGACTAGTGATTATTTTACTGTATAGATTTCCCAGTGCAAGCCTCGAGAACGGAAAACACAACGGCACGCTTTATGTAATATTACGAAGTGCTTACTATTTATAACTATACATAATATTTGGTATTTCGATTCAATGTGATAAATCATAGTTATGGCGTATAATGGATTGTCGGGATCACACTTCAATGCGCGGTGGCAAATTTGCCTGGTATTTCAATCATTGCCTGTAGGCAATTATAATTTAAAAAAAAAAAATTTTAATTTGTAATATGAAAAAGTAATATAATCATAGGTACCTACCTATAATATCACTATTCACCACGATCAAGGTATCATCTAACATGAAATTAAGACAATATTATACTTAGAGGATATCGGTGCACTATATTAAATCATTTTTTATTTCTCTTTGACCCTTGCGCCACATATAGTCAGCTTTCGTGTATCGTTATTGTGTTTAAGCTTTAATATGCGATTGAAAGTGAATTTATTTATTATTGAACTTAAAGTGACATTAAATGTGATGTTATCGCAACTGAACGAACGTTGTTCAATAATGATTGTTTTACATATTCATATAAAATATTTTATTGACATCCTGTTATAACTTATACATGCATAAAATTAATTTTAGGTACCTTTATAATTTATATTTTAAAAATGATTATGTAATAATATCATGGACGACTTTATTGGATATAAATATCTTTGAGAAAAATTGCGCCTATGATTATAATGCTAATAAAAAGTCTGTAAGTAGGTTATGATTATAAAAACTGGCAAAGAGACGACGCGTTTTCAACTGTAAAATTTGCCTAGAAAATTCCATTTTTTGTTGCGCAACTCGCTTTCTCATGATTTATAACCGCATCAATAAACCATATAAAAAAAAAAAGCGGGTAAGTGGGTATCGCTCTGCTGTATATTAGGGGGTGGGGTGGACCTCAGACTATGGTAGGTTAAATTTGAATGCAATGATAGGTACCTATCATTGTATACGAAAAACGATCCTGAACGAAGATGATTTGTCAGTTTAGGATTATATTATATTTAAATATTGTCATATATTCTATTTTGAAACAAATAGTATAGTTTTTATATGTTACTATGGTTACTTTATAGTATCTGTTTATTAATAAAAAAAAGTATTAGGCAACATACGCATAATGAGAGTATGAAATTTAATTTAAATTTTGAAATATTTCGTATAAATTCAAACTTTAAGCACTTATAAAAAAAAATTGTGACTAACGATTTCGGATTTTTTTTTATCACTTTAAGAAAAACTTATAAGAAACCTTGTATTAAATTTTCAAGATTTTCTGGCCACCCAAACAATTTTTATCGGCATTTGAAGAAAAAAAACTTAGAAAAGTCGAAAATTTCAATTGTCTATAAGTAGCTTAAAAATTGTCAAAATATTTTGAAAATTTAACTGTAAAGAGATAACCAAATATAAACATTTGGTGAAAATTTAAAGTATTTACAATAATTCGTTTTTGAGTTATAGCAAAATCAAAAAATCGATTTTGTCGAAAAGTGGTTTTTCGTAAAATTGCCGTTTTTCTGTCACTTTTTTTTTGTTTTTCTCGATTTTTTTTGAAAACTATTTGAAAATTTTACTTTTGACCCCCCCCCAAAAAAGTACCAACTAGATGAATTTTCCTATTCAAAGAGGGGCTGAAGTCAAAAATCGGAGCATTATTACTGCCCCAAATGTTGTCGTCAGACACAAAAAAAAAAAAAAAACACACATCATTGTAAAAGCAATACATTCATCACTTCGTTCAGAATCTAAAATGTCTTTCATATTATTAATGTGATATAATTATACATATTATAATCGTTATAATAAACATGTTCCAATAATAATACTATAATACTGTGTGTTTGTGTGTGTATGTAACACAAACTAGCTGTTTTAACGTTTTCATGGTAACGACACTTGTTTTTATATTATTTTATAATATATCGTCACGCATATTTCACATTTGGGGCTATACGTGAGTATATACAACTATAAAATGATAATAATTTAAGTTTATTACAATTTAATTATTTTTTTTGCTAATTAATAATTATTTAGTTCATATCAACAATGTCTGCAAATCTTGAAAAACCATTCAATTTATTGTTTTACTACGTCATTAGCAAAACCATCGTATTCTGGATGAATGTTTTCTTGATCTTGTCCACCGCGATTACCGGTAATCACTAATCTGTAGCTCTAGATTAGCACTATAGGCACACCTACAGCGATAAAAATAATAAACCACACTTAAACCTACAGTGACTAATTCCGGTAGGTATAGCCACGGCTGTAAGCGGAGCTTTGACCATCGATAATTTATATAAACTATTAATGGGTTCAAAACTGGGCTAGCCTACAACTTACTAACGTATAAGAAATTCGTAAATGATCTTCATGACAACAATATAAATGTATAATATACGTCATGTTGTGGTATATTATATTTTAAAAAAGAGAAGTAAATATCATCACCGGTCATCAATCCCACGTTACTATTCAAACGATAAACCCTATCTGTGATGATGGTTATAAAGTAGTAAACTATAACATTTCGTACGGACGTTTGCTCCCTCTCCCACCATCCATAAAACCCCTAATCAATCAACGAGAAAAATAATTCGAGTGCTTTATCAGTAATGTATAAGCACTATATAAGTATGGACTTTTATTTATAAAAAGAATATTATTATCGTTTTATTGAACTAATAAAAAAAAATCGACATCTTTTATTTAATGAAAACAATTTTTCAGGGGATTTCGGTTTGTTGTGTTTCGCTATAGCTAAACATATCGAAATGACCGTCCAACTAATCTGTTCAATGTTCCGGAAAAAACTATTGGACACGAAACCCTTCCAAGACGATACGGCTACAATGCGCCTAATACAGCGCTACCGCAAAAACAATGTTATCGAAAAATACGTATTGCTAAAACGTAAAATGATCGAAAAGGAGACACAAAATGAACGAGACTGCAGGCGATCGATTCAAGGTAATTTTATTGTTATGTCGTATTTCACGATGTGAAACGGGTGATGGAAATTGACAATTATACAACCAGTGACAATTATTAATAATTATAAAATGTGTATTTTGATTTTTATAATTTATTCATATACTCGATATAAGATTAACTTAATATACTGGATAATAGCTCATATAGTTAGGTACCTACTTTTCCATGTATGCGAGTGTACTGATACGGGTACGCTATGATTGGATAATTAATCTAATTTTTAGGAAATTTGAAAGTTTAGTAATAAAGTTGTCTTATCCTTTTTCAAGTAATATATAAAATATATAAGTTTTTGTCGTTTTAACAACGTTATATTTATATTTTGTTGTGTAGACAATAATAAGGTACATTGAAATTTATTGTATATTATGTAATTTTGTGATGCTATTGAAAAAATATTAGTTAACCTTCTCACCATGCCAGTTGTATTATGTTATAGCTATATTAAACGACTATCATTTTACCTAATTGTATTTTCAGATATATTGGCGGATACATTAGATTTTATACTAAATACGAGATCCCGATATCAACATCGAAAATACAACCACAAAGAAGAACCACAACCGCAAGAAGCGAGTTCAATGCCGTTTACAAAATTAAATACTAAGAATTTAAGATCGTTCCAAAGACTAAACACATTGGCAATAGACGTAGAGGAGTTAGAAACATCGACGCAACAATTCATTTGCCGAAAATGCAGACTTCAGACTACCTACCTAAATGAAATAGCAACATCGTAAAAATGACAATGTAACAATTAACGATTTAACGGTTTTATTCGTCTTGATTTTTTACGTCTAAACTGGTTAACTCGTCAAATATTTGTTTTTTATATTATTATTCCATATAAAATTATTTTTCTGTTAAAAATCGTATTTTAACATATTAAATTCTGTATATTCTAATATACTGATATATCTTGTATAAACTCGAAATGTTGAGAAATGTATACGGTATCGTCATATAGATTCAATAATGATCAATGGACATTGTTACATGAATTATAATAATATTATGATTATAAAATTAAGATAATATATAAAACTGAAACGCCGCTTAAGCTTGACCTACACAAAATATTAGTATAAATTACTGTAATAAAGATTACAAAATGTGATACAAGGTATCGCGATTCGTATCTACAATTATGTGCTAAACAGTCAAAATAAAACCAATAATCACAATATAGTTAATAACTATAAAAATACATATTTGAAAACTTCAAAGCAACAATTAATTTATAAAAATATACACACTTCAAAGTTCAGATTATATACCATAGTCTGCAGAAACATCTTAACATGACAATATAAAAACATTAAACACCTTGTTCTATTACGTCCAAGCTGTTAACTCGTCATTTCTTCAAAGATTCTCATAATTATTTATAGGTAACTACTTTTAATATTATTTTTATTTATAAAATTACTTGTTATGCCTATCTACTCATCTCAATCGTTTGTTTGTATCTTAATACAACTTATGAAACTAAGTATGATATGTAGAAACATATACCTATAATTTATATTATAATGATTTGTTATTTTTGGTAATATATTCAATTTATGATTAATCAAAAGTATTTAGTAAAATATATTTACTTAACATGTCTTCACTGTACGTGAGGAAATTGTAAAAGTATTTATAAAATAATAGAATAAAATCGTAAGCTTACCATTATTTTGCGGTACACAACATCCCAAATGCACAATGTATACAATTAATAGCATAAATATACATTTTAAACTTCTGAGACCCGTCATTTCACACTAAACGATTAGAAATAATATCTATTACAATACCTAGTTATTATCGTTTAATTTGTGAGAGAATACTGGACACTGGTCGACGTTAGGTTTACGTTTAAGAAACACTGTAAATTGCGACTACCTACTCAATATCAAGATTTCTTGTTTTGATCAGTGTAGAAAAGTAACATAAATTTACATAATTATAAATTCAAAATTCACATTTATACGTCATAAAATATTACAGTCTAATTTAAAATCTCTGTTCCCACTACCATTACACGTGACCTTCTCAGTCTACACGGGTGGTAAAGCATATTAATATATTATATTGTAAACAATTTGGTTAAATATTGCACTGATATTGAGTGGGAATGTAAAATTCTTACTCTTTGTTGACCATCTCTAATTGTAATTATTAATTATATCATATAGATAACAATAACAAAGCAATATTACACTACCTATAACACATTTTGATAGTTTTACACCTGCAGCATATAAAATATAAGAAACTATTAAACTTCTAAATAAAAACACAAAAACAAAAAGTGAAGTATAAAAAATACATTAATCTATCTATATTATCTATAATTAAAGTAAAATAACACACTTTATATGTGGTTGGTGGAGATTAATAAAAATAATAATTATATATATATTATAATAATATTACGTTTATCCTATAATTATTAATTGTCGATACCATTAGTTAGGTTTATACTGGTTTATAGGAACGATAAAATATAGAGGAGCTTGTGACCTTACTTGTATGCTTAAAAATATTTAAATTTGTAGGTATCTACCTATGACAAATATATAGGTAGTATGCTGAAATACGTCATTAAAATCATTTTAATTTAACAATGTGATAATTGTGAGGTAAAATATTTAAAAAAAATAACTACGTTATTATAAAACAATAAATTAATCATAATATTATAAAATCAATATACCTAATTAATCGCAATATTTTTAATCCTTATGACTTTATGGCTTCGTGATCTCACTTCATTCTTAGCCGGTCATAAAAATGCAATATAATATGCGATTTGTAAGTTGAAAGTATTGCAATTTGACTATAAATTACGACGATATCCTTTTAGGTTATTGGTTACCTATTAGTAATCTAGCTACTTGTTATTATTCACAAATTCATAATTCGCAGGACTGCGTAGGTATAGTTTAAAATCATCCTGTTAATGATAATTGTACAATGTACATCACTATAATACTTATTAATTATTATCTATCAATTGTATATTTTTATCTAAAATGTTTTCTACCAACTTATATATGGATAAAATATGTGTCTATTCACATACATTTTGGCTGACATTTATTCGGGTATTTTTATAGCCCTCTCCTGTAATCTTGTACCTGCTAAATATGTATGTTACCGTCAATGATGTAAATTAGTTAATAACGTAAATGCCTAGCCAATATTATAAATTCCTAACATTTTAGTAATCGATATTGTCAATGCCTAGGCATTAACTGACAACATAGGCAAGGTTGTATAGTTTAAATATTTTGTTAACACATTTAGAACTATGACTAGGAACTTACTTTAATGTCTAATACTGATAGGCAATGTTGATAATTATGTGTAACGAAATATTTTATTTAGGTCAGAAATGTATAAATACAAGATAAATATTATACATAATTAATAATTATTTATTTTCACAATTTGTTATGCCGTGACACTTTGAATTACATAAAACATTATTTTTTTTTACATGCACGTCTATTAGTTTTGCATTTACAACCCAAGAACGTTTTATATTTTAGATTCTGAACGAAGTGATGAATGTATTGCTTTTACTATGATGTGTGTTTTTTTTTTTTTTTTTTTTTGTCTGACGACAACATTTGGAGCAGTATTTTTAGGGTGTACCTAATGCATTTTTATAGGGCAATAGGGACAATTAGTATATACAATTAGTTTTACCTATATAATAATAACTATATATCGATTTGCGACTGTTCGTTATAGGATCGTGTATATATCTAAATATCTAAATAATATATCTATAAAAAATATATCTCTAACTAGAAATTATATAGGTAATTACATTTAAAACTCCATGTAATAAGTAATTACGTATTTAACTTATAAACTTTATTTTAATCACATAAACTTTTAATAACTGGGTTTCTTATTTAAAGTCCCGTGTAATATGTTACTAAATATGTTGATTTAAACGTGATATTATTGCATATATTCTGACCCAAGCTATTTTCATAAACGTTTACAATCCTAAGTTATGAAATATTGTTTAGCTTGGGTAACGGTTATGATTTATGATTATACAATAAGTTACTGTAAAAAGAATTTTAAGATTTAAAATTTTTTTTTAAATTGAATATTTCTTATTTACCTAAATTATTTTAATAACCTTAGCACTCTTATTCTATTTTTATTTAAAAAAAAAAGTTAGATATTGTTTACTATAATTGGGAAAATCATTTATCTAAGTAGAATAAAATAAATACATATTATATTATATAATATTTCTTAGGTTATCTCTCATTTATATTAAAGTTTTCCTCTGCAGCACTTACTTCCAACGTTTTAGATTCTGAACGAAGTGAAGAATGTATTGCTTTTACAATGATGTGTGTTTTTTTTTTTTTTGTGTCTGACGACAACATTTAGAGCAGTAATAATGCTCATAATTTTTTACTTCTGCCCCTCTTTGAATAGGAAAATTCATCTAGTTGGTACTTTGGGGGGTCAAGAATAAACATTTTCAAATAGTTTTAAAAAAAATCGAGAAAAACAAAAAAAAAGTGACAGAAAAATGGAAATTTTACGGAAAAACCACTTTTCGACAAAATCGATTTTTTGATTTTGCTGTAACTCAAAAACGAATTATTGTAAATACTTGAAATTTTCACCAAATGTTTATATTATGGTTATCTCTTTACAGTTAAATTTTCAAAATATTTTGACCATTTTTAAGCTACTAATAGACAATTGAAATTTTCGACTTTTCTAAGTTTTTTTTTCTTCAAATGCCGATAAAAATTTTTTGGGTGGCCAGAAAATCTTGAAAATTTAATACAAGGTTTCTTATAAGTTGTTCTTAAAGTGATAAAAAAAAATCCGAAATCGTTAGTCACAATTTTTTTTTATAAGTGTTTAAAGTTCGAATTTATACGAAATATGTCAAAATTTAAATTAAATTTCATACGCTCATAATGCGAATGTTGGCCATAGTAACCATAGTAACATAATATAAAAACTATACTATTTGTTTCAAAATAGAATATTTGACAATATTTAAATATAACATATCCTAAACTGACAAATCATCTTCGTTCAGAATCGTTTTTCGTATACAATGATACCTATCATTGCATTCAAATTTAACCTACCATAGTCTGAGGTCCACCCCACCCCCTAATATACAGCAGAGCGATACCCACTTACCCGCTTTTTTTTGTAAATTATGCCTGAAGAACTGAAAAAGCCCGGAGTTATTTCATTACCTAGGAGATATTTCTAAATGCATCATTGACTGATTATAACAGACATTAACGATATTTACTAGGTAGTCAATATCGTGTACTGCCTAATTTGATCAGAAATATTGTTATTGACTAGTCATTAACATCAATTCCTCAATTTACGTCTTTGCCGGTAACATGTACATAAAATAGAAACATCCATTTGATGACACTACGTCACTATAATTATATATTGCATAGTTCGTACTTACAAACAAATAATAACAACTCGTTAAATTTATTTTTGTGCTATACCTACCACTAGTAGGATTTGAAAAAAATCAGTGGTACACTGGTACGAAAACTATATAATATTGAAAAAAAAATACAAAGTAAGATGGGAAATGGGATTTTTTTTTTTCCCAACATACCTAATATATACGGAATCCGTGTGTTCCGAAATTCATCAACGAATCTAGCGGTTGCTTTTTCTAATCTTAACGATTTTCGTGTTCCAAGATAAACCACACCGGTTATATCAATAAATTGACCACTCTTCACGAATTAAAAATAATAATTAATAGGCAATAGCTAATAAAGTAGTTTTATAATTTATCGCAACGCGTGCCTGTTTTGGCGACCTGTCGAGTGTACGGATGGTAACAGCAGTGCAATTTATCGTCGTGCGTTCATATTACTTTTCATTGAGAGTTAAATATTACTCTAGTCTTGCTTATATTTAGTTGTTATTAATAATTATCGCCCGTTAAGGCAATTTTACAAAGGTAAATTTACAGATGAAACATACTTATGTATGATAATATTATATAATTGTTTACAAAATAATATAATTTGGATTAATAGTGTTGGTGCTTTAGGTAGACATAACTATCCTACAGAAACGAACTCATTTGCCAAACGTATTAGACGGTCGATGAGGCGATTACGACTATATAATTGAAGGTATTAAAATTGACGACAAATGGAGTAGTGTAGCGAGTAGAATATTGGATAACTCAAAATTGAACACAGGGTGGGAATAATATAATATGATGAAAGGCTAATATAGTAATATATGTATAATTTTATTTTTAATAATTTTATTTATGAAATGAATACATTTTACTTCGCGATACCAATTTAAGCGAACATTAATTATAATATCATATTAATCACTGTTAGTAATTAGAGAAAATTCAAAATAGTAGATAATAGATATACGATATAAGAATAAACTATAACAAAATATGTAATAGTTAAAATACGGGATTATAATAGGTATATACTATAGTACTTAGTAGATGTAAAAGTGTATAGTACTTCAGTATAAAGTATAATATTATTAATATTAGTAAGTTAATAATATTTTTTTATTTTTAGATTCTGAACGGAGTGATGAATGTACCTATTGCTTTTACAATGATGTGTGTTTTTTTTTTTTTTTTTTGTGTCTGACGACAACATTTGGAGCAGTAATAATGCTCAGATTTTTAACTTCAGCCCCTCTTTGAATAGGAAAATTCATCTAGTTGGTACTTTGGGGGGGTCAAAAGTAAAATTTTCAAATAGTTTTCAAAAAAATCGAGAAAAACAAAAAAAAAATGACAGAAAAATGGCAATTTTACGAAAAACCACTTTTCGACAAAATCGTTTTTTTGATTTTGCTGTAACTCAAAAACGAATTATTGTAAATACTTGAAATTTTCACCAAATGTTTATATTATGGTTATCTTTTTACAGTTAAACTTTCAAAATATTTTGACCATTTTTAAGTTATTAATAAAAAAAGTATTTGGCAACATACGCACAATGAGAGTATGAAATTTAATTTAAATTTTGACATATTTCGTATAAATTCGAACTTTAAGCACTTATAAAAAAAAATTGTGACTAACGATTTCGGATTTTTTTTTATCACTTTAAGAAAAACTTATAAGAAACCTTGTATTAAATTTTCAAGATTTTCTGGCCACCCAAACAATTTTTATCGGCATTTGAAGAAAAAAAACTTAGAAAGTCGAAAATTTCAATTGTCTAAGTAGCTTAAAAATGGTCAAAATATTTTGAAAATTTAACTGTAAAGAGATAATCATAATATAAACATTTGGTGAACATTTCAAGTATTTACAATAATTCGTTTTTGAGTTAAAGCAAAATTAAAAAATCGATTTTGTCGAAAAGTGGTTTTTCGTAAAATTGCCGTTTTTCTGTCACTTTTTTTTTTGTTTTTCTCGATTTTTTTGAAAACTATTTGAAAATGTTTACTTTGGACCCCCCCCAAAGTACCAACTAGATGAATTTCCCTATTCAAATAAATAAAAAATCGGAGCATTATTACTGCTCCAAATGTTGTCGTCAGACAAAAAAAAAAAAAACACACATCATTGTAAAATCAATACATTCATCACTCCGTTCAGAATCTAAAATATTATGGGAAATTTATTTTAATATATATAATTATTTTTTTTTTTATTTCAAAAATTTTAATTCAATTACACTGCATGGTGGTACGCATATTTCTTATCAATATGATTATTAGTGTACTTGGAAAGGTTATTACAATATTTCTACCATACTTTGCTTACATATTTATATTTTATATAATTTGCAGGATTTTTAAAGAATTTGCAAGATTTTATAAGAATTTGCAGGATTTTATAAAAATTTTCATGATTTTTAATAAATTTTATAGAATAATGTAGTTGTTATATGAATTTTGAAGCTCGTTTATGAAGGTAAATAGGAGATTTATAGATTTTTACTGCTTTTTAATGAATTATTAAAGACTTTTATGGATTTTAAAAGAATTTTTGGGATTTTGAAAGAATTTTATAGAATTAAAATAAATGACCACATAATCGATTTACGAAAATTCAATATAAAACGTTATATTAGGCAAATTAGCAAATAATAGCACCAACACTTTAAAAATAGCACTAAAATCATAAATACTTCAAACATCCAAAAAATAGCATTATAAAAATGTCATGTTTGCAGTCCCTAGTGCATAAAACAAATTTATAGCTCACTCTGATATTTTTATCTGTATCCTATATAATAATTTGCAAGTGCTTTAAAATCCAAGCCCTGCTTATTATTTATTATTATTTGTATATGTTTATGATACATGTTTTATTATTTTAAATATGGTAAAAATTGTTTTATATAATCTTTCATTCTTATCGTGTCCAATATTCGCCCGGTGGTGGTGTGATTGGTTAGCGATATGTCCAGGTCTGGATTATATCGCTATGCAGGAGACGTCTTATTTAATTTGTTTAAATACAATATAGGTATTAGGTAAACACAATTTTTTTTTTTGGAACCTTATATTTTTACAATCCACATACCTACTTACTTTTAATCCTTGCTGTATCGTACCTGTCAGAAATATATTTTAATATTTACAATTAATAAAACTCACCGTGTTAAATTTAGGTATAATAATATATTAGTACAATGTTTTAATAACTTCTTGATACATTATAAAATACGTATTTGGTATTTATCGACCATGAACATGTTCATTTAACTCTGTATACAAAACCGAATCATCAATTAAGTATAGATAAATATTATATAATATTAAAGATATTATCAGTCATTACCTATTTCGTTACTAAGGTTTATCATGAAATAATATATCCTTGAAAAAAATAAATAAATAAACAATATTTATTTTGTATAAACAATGCATTTTATTAACATTTTTAACAAATAAAATAAACCGGGCTTACACACAGAAAAATACATTTTTCGAAAATTTTAAAATTTTCATATCCCCTATATGTTCTGAACCCATTATCATGGATCTATATTATCCTTATAACAAATAAAGTATAATACCTAAATAAAAAAGTACTCGTTTAAATTTTGATTTTGATACATCAGAATTTCAAAAAAAATGATCTGCTATATCCAACTCAAATGTGTTTTGCTGATATATACTAAACACGACAATACTGAAAAGTCATTATATAGGTAGTCATTATTATAGGTTTTTAAAGAATTTGCAGGATTTTTACAGCTGTAAAAGTTCATGCAGTTGATACTTAGTATACCTGTGCATTAATATTAGTTTATAGATATATCCAATGTAAATTATCTAAAGTTTATATATATAAAAACAATATGTTTTGAGGTATCTGTTGGTGTTTCTTAAAGCCAAACAACTTAAAACAGACTATAATTTAATTTTAAAAAACTAAAAATTTTATAAATAAATTAAATATTTGAAAAAAGGAGGAAATAAGAAACAAAATAAAAATGTTATAATTTCTCTCGTTCTGTATAAACTAAATTAATAATTAATCTACTATTATCATTAATATTGACTCACGGGCCGCTAGTATCCAAGGTTTATAGATTATACAGGTTGCCTCATAGTCCCCTAAATATTTCGATCACCCCGCACCATTCCTTGTCTAGTGACGTCACCCGAAGTATAAAATTTACGGCGGCGTATTAAAAATGCATGTGAACGTATGTATTTTTATTTTTTTATGCTATTATTTTTTATTATACCTAATTGATTTACTGCTTATTATTAAATATCGATGTATTATTATTGAATAATGTATTTTATTACTTAATAATACGCTAAATATGTGATTATTCATTATTTTTCGTTATTCTTTTGAACAGGTTTTAACAACACCCATATAATAATAATATATTTAACTATTTTTTTAAATTTTACAAATCGTGTATAGACATCCAGTTATAGTTACATGAAATTATAAGCAGCTACTCCTGTACTTAAATTTTTTGTTGATCCAAAATTGTAATTTAACTATTTTAACTGAACTAAAAAGTTTGACTATTATAGCTATTACTTAATAAAATAGAAATGTATATTATATTTATATAATGTGTGTAATTATTTTTTTGATGATATTTAGAGTAGGTACATTACAGATTAATTCAAAGTCGTATCTGAGGGGGGTCCAAGGGGAAACATTTAAGACAAATTATATAAGTTTTAGGGTTGTAGGAAACGCACGCCAAGTTTAATGGTAGCTTAACTCAACGGACACTAGATAAATATTTGACAACTATTGCTCACACAATAAAACTATTTTAATTATTTTTTTAACTTTTTTAAATTTTATTAATTGCATTACATTTGTAATGCATTTTTTGTAACATTGAAAATGTTATTCAATATACAAAAATAAATCCATGTCTTTTTTACAGTTTTGTTTTTAAACGTTTTTGATTATTACGAATATTACGCTTTTGATCAAGGTTTTGAAAAACGTTATTTTTCTATATTGTTTCCAAATATTCAATTTTAATTTTATTTTTCTAACAAAATATTACAAAATAAGTCCAAACATTATTTAAAAATATTCATAATCTGATTTTTTAATAATAAGTCACTTGAAACATACAAAAACGTATAATTTTTTTATGATTATAATGTTTATATGTTGTTAAAAAATATGCTCTATAATTTTTTTTATGTTTATATATTGTTAAAGCAAATGTTACAAAAATGTTTTCTATGTTAAACTACTTAACTTTATTAGAAAAAAAAAAATTATGTTTCATTAACGAGAATGTAGGTATTTTATTTATTTTTTTATTTAATATTTAGGTTACCTATTGACTTCTTTAAATTATCATATTATGTACTAAGGTGTTTTTAAAAACCTTAATTAATTAATTGAGTTCCAAGTAGAATGCTCAAAAACATTAAAAAAAACCTTATTACTGTTCCATGTCACCTGAAACTCAATGTGATGAGTTAGATCATTCACTTTTTATATTTTTTTTAACCAAGTTATGGTTAAATTTCATTTTTTTTTTTTAAGCAAATATATTCATTTATACCTTAAGCCTACAACATTTTTTTTTCAAATTAAAAAAATATTAATATTGAAGTTGTAGGAGCTTGGGAAAGTTAAAAATCGTGTTCATTTTACCCGTGTTATATGGGAATAACGAAACAGTTTATACTTCGGGTGACGTCACGGTGTGGCTTCCCCCACTCCCGAAATTTCAAAAATGCGAAATGAGGCAACCTGTATAATCTATAAACCTTGGCTAGTATCTACATAAAATAGAAATATTCACTTGATAACGCTATTACACCAAGTCACTATAATTGTATTATATTCCATAGTTGACATAGTTCATACTTACAAACAAATAACAGCAACTCTTTAGTTTATCTTGGCGCTGGACTACTATTTATTAGTATGATTTGAAAAAAAACCAATGGTTCGAAAACTAGGTAGGTATATATTATATTGAAAACAAATAAGATAGAAAATGGAATTTTATTTTTTTCTCAATATAATACGTTTGAACCATAACCTTGTCGAGTGCCAAGATAAACCAGTGCGGTTATATCAATAAATTGGCAACTCATCACGAGTTAAAAATAATAATTAATAGGCGATTGATAATAAACTAGGTATTATAGTTTATTGTAACGTGTACTTGATTTAGCGCCCTGTTGAGTGAAGACCAGTAGTCAGTACTTAGAGCAATCTACCGCCGTGTGTACCAACTTTTCAATGCGAGTCTTATTAAGCCACCTCCTCGTTATGACCGAGCAAGAAAACACTATCAACATTTATTCAATAAAAGAAACGCATGGAAAGAAACTGTTTTATAGAATAGCATAGATTAAATTTACAATATTCATGTACTTCACCTATAGATAGGTTTTGAGTAAGGACTTAACACTTAAATAAAAAATAGAAGATTCTTAAGATTTTAATAAAGTCTTAGAAAATATTATACTTATATATGATTCATTAATTTCATACAATTAGCTTTCAATATTTAAATAACCACTAATGAAACAGCATTTAATATCAATGATGTTTTCAACTATATAATTTCTAACTTTCTAAGTATATATAAACCATAAATAAACCTAACTAAAATCTACAGAAAATTTAGAAGTTTATATAATATTTAATATCTATGGATACCTTTATGCTAAAAGGAACAGTATCAAATGTATAAAACATTAATAAATTCAAGAACCAATACCAATCAATAAGGTCAAAAATAAAAAATAACAATAAAAAGACAATATTAAATATTACTTTTGCCTATATTATGATGAAAGGCTAATATATAAATTTATTTTTATTAATTATATATATTATTTTTTTTTTAATGTTCATATATATAATATATTAATATAATATAATATATATATAAATCAAAAATATATGATTAACACATAATGTAATATTATGAATTTGATATAATTCCACAAATCACAAAAAAAAAAAATAGAATAAAATTTAAATTGATTGATCTTACAAAATAAAACATTCAATAACTAATGATTTTATATATATTATAATATATTGTTTACAATTAATTCTTAAAAATATTATGGGAAGTTTAGTTTAATGTATATATATATATATATATATATTTTTTTTTTATTATTTTTTTTTTTATCATTTTTAGTCCAATTACACTGCATGGTGGGATTATAATTTATTTTGAAGAAATATAATATACTTTATTCTTAATACCCTCTATAATTCATTAGTTTATAAATGTTGTAATTAGTTAAGTACTAAGGTGAGCACAGGTGAGTGAGCGATCGGATGTTGCTTACATTCTAAATACAATTCAAATAAAAGAAGTCATAAAATCAAATAATTGAAAGCGTAATCAAACGATAAGATATTAGTAATAAATTTTGAGAGCATACATCATACTTTAATTTATATAACTATTACAATAAATCATGGCCCTAGATTTGATTATTAATAATCATGTAACCTAAATTTTTTATTTTTTTTATCCTAATAATAAGCACAAAAATACAAAATTTGTTATACCAAATTATGTAAAAAATCATATTTGTTCATATTTTTTATCTAAAATATTTCATTCCAGCATTTTAATTTTAAGTTACACACACCTTATAATGTTTATATTAAAAAGACAAAAATTAAAACGCAAAAAAAATTGTATATATTTATAATTTATATATATATACTAAAATAATATAATTATTTATTTTAATAAAATGCACTAGTACTAAAAAATTGATTGAATAGATTAAGAGCGAATGTTTTTTTGACAAAATTAACTACGGCGACAGCAACACAGAAAATATATTACACAATTAGCTACGTTTGTGTTGCCACCAGTCGTGTAAATAGCCTAGAGATCTCATATATTGTTTATGTAAGTAGTCCTGAATAAGGGAGGAATGAAAGGCAAACAAAAACTTTTCTTTGCAAATTAAATTACTTAAGTAAGTCTTTGTTTTTTTTTTTTTAAATTTAATTTAAGCCTTAAACATAAGCTAGTCTAAGATGTTAATAATACTTGAACGTGTTGAGTACATAAAAAAACAGTCTTATTATAATATTCAGCTTATGCTTATACAGTGTATCGGACTTAATGCGCGCACAGTTAAATAAAAAATAAGAAATTAAAATCAACATAATAATAATTAAAAATAAAAGAAAAAATGTAAGAAAAAGACAAATGTGAGTAAACGCAATATTAATGATAATAGTATATAAATATAATTCACAAAAATTTGCTAGGTGAACAAAAAAAAAAAAAAAAAATTAAAAAAAAATTAACTAACACATTTGAAAAATTTGTTATTTTACAGGTTTAGGTCAACGCAGTACGAATATAGAAAATCATAGGAGATTTTCATTTTGTTTAAACTGTGTATAATTGTTTAAAAATAGTAAATTAAGAAAAATAAAAATCTAAAATCGCTATATGTTATCGTTGTTTAGGGTGAAACGTGGCCCTCGGAGAATATAACTACTTCAGAACACCAATGTCATGTAGTGGGTAGCATATTTGTTATCATTGTCCATAGTTCTTTTTTACATGATTTAGATCTAAAAGAGAAATAGAAAATCAGAAATTAAATTTGAAATTCCGTTTGTGTACCAAACAATTTAAATATTTTTTACCTTCTAACAGACTGCAACCAGTCCTTAAACATGGTACCGCCTTCAGGTGTCATCGCAAATGCACCATAAGCAGAGTAAAGTATTCCGACATACTCTTCGTAGTCTGCTGATGACAACTGATATAACTTTTGATGTAACAATTGAATATACCTGTATTATTTGAATAATAAATAGTTAATAACCAATCAATATGAAACAACAGATATAAACAATATTTATACAAAATAAATAATGATGTAATAATAACACATACATAGAATGACATTTTTCTACCAAGGGACTCAAGGTGGGGCACATGGTAGGATTGGGATTAAAATGTCCCATGTACATAACAGCCTCCATTGCAACATCATGTAGTGTGAAAGGATTCACTACGCTATTGGTGACAGCCAAACAAAACTGCTGAGTGTAATTAGGTCCTAAAAAAATAATAAAATATAATAATTATATAAATTATATTTGACAAATAACAATATACATATAATATATAAATCAACCATCAAGATCTTTTTTTGTATGATGTGTCATTATTTAATTTGTAATGTAATATATACCTAGTTTTTTTGACAGACGCAATAACCATTGTATATCTTCTCTGAAAGGTGGATTTCTTGAGTATTTTGCTTGATTAGGTTCATGGACTCTTCTAGCCAACGTATCTAGAGCCAATAGCCCAACACGGTATGCTGAGGTCAAATGATGAATTTGTCTGAAATTTGGTGGTGGACAATGGTTTGCCTACATGAATAAATTAAATTATAACAAGTTTAGTGATTGTGTTGAGCTTTTTTTAAATCAAACTAAATTTATACTTGTGCTTGTTGCGGTGGGCTTCTAATTTGATTACTATTTTGATTGATTGGCTGAACAAAATATTGTGGTGGCCCTTGCTGTGGTTGACTTTGAGGATTTGCATTCTGATACTGCACAGGATTCTTAAATAGAAAATCATTTTAGTATTTAATTTACACAGAAATCAATTAATAGCCTTAAGTATTGTTTACATATATTTTTTTATTTATTAATTAATTTTACATGAAAAATTGTTTAATTACTTGTATATATGGAGAATAGTACTGAGAGTATTGGTTTGATGTAGGCGCAGATGGATATGGATAGTACATTACTGTATTGGTATTACTGTGTTGGGTATTGAGTGGTGGTGAATTTTGAGGCATTGATTGGTTAGGAAAGTATGATAATTGATATAGATGAGCTGGAGATGTCTGCGGTGGCACCATCAACTGATGAGCATAAAGAGGAGGTGGTGGTTGTTGGGATGTGTCAACTGACATTGAATAGTTGGCTTGATAAACATAAGGGCATTTGAATTCCTCTCTGGGATCAACTTGTAACATGTAATTGTCCTCATCTGGATTGGAATTCTGCATGAATAAAAGGCACATAAGTTGAAACATACTTTTATTCAAGTAAATCAAAGACACATACCCTCATATATAAGTCAAACCAGTGTTTTGCTACACTAAATAAAACTTCCGGAAAAACTCCTCCACCTTTGGCTGCCATTTCTACAGTCAGACAAGCAATTTCCATCATGTGATCAGACTGTTCTTTACACTAAACAACAAAAATCAATGAACATTTATTGAAAATCTGAAACTTTTAGTAATAATAAAATGATATGTTACCTGTATTATAGCTCGTGTTATTTCATTTGGATTGAGAGCAACTGAATGTTTTAAGCAAGATAATGCTAATTGTGCTGCTGCCTCAACAGTATTACGTTCATGACTTCTGGACATTCTATCAGCAATATTTGCTATTTCGGTTGGAGTCAAATGACCATCCCATGTACCTAGTAAGAATAGTGTAGCTGGTGCACCTACTTCCATTGCATGATCAGCAATCCATGTAACTTGAGACGAATAATTACGACTTCGCCAGTTTGGTGTAACACGGTTGAGTAGTCCCAAAGAATATAAGGCCAATTGGAATGCACACATGTGTAAAGCACGATGTGGTTGGGTAGGTAATGGAGGCTGTGAAAATACTGTAGTTTGTATCGGTCCGCCTACTTTGCTCAGAATGGTTTTACCCAATTCAAATAAGTAGTGAGCATTTGCTTCGGAAGCTTGGTTTGGTTGACTAGGATATAAACGCTTACTACTTTTATATCTAAAAAAAAGTTATTAAAATTAAAAATAATATTAATTTATCAAAAAATTAGAAATTAATATTATACCTGTTATTATCTTTTCTATGAGAGGACAATCCTATATTACAACTACTAGACGTTTGGGGTGGTATGGGATTTAACGTCATAACAGCTATGTTTGTGTCTAACTCTCCAGGTACACTGGTCACATTTGGATTGTAACATTGTAATGCTGCAAATTCAAACAAAAACAATTTTAATAGATTAATTTTATGACTAATGATTGGATAAATATGTACTAACGTTGATTATGAATGTTGCTGTTTGCAACATTCTTCATAGCAATTAATGGTAAATTCCTAGGATCTCTTATTTGATACCAACAAGCATCCATTGCTGACTGTAAAAATGGATGAACTTCTCTATCTAATAGTTTATCCATAGCAAGAGCCAAACGTGTAGGATTATTTTTATAACGGATTAATATGTTTGTTGCCAAGTCTCCCCTAAAATAATGTATTCATTTAATTTAGTTAAAATTGAAAACAATAACATATGAGAATAATTAAAAACACTTGCACATACCTTTGTCTGCGAATTCCTTCACAGAGTAATGGATGATCCGCTTCACTAATGTTGGCTTTCATACCTAGAGCGGCTACAGATGCTTCAAAACCTAAAGTTTCGTCAGCAATTTTATCTTGCATAGGTGACTGACACATTGCTAAGCACTCAAAGATTAATGAAGCCAGATTTAATGGCAATAATGATTCACCACGTGTTTTGTATTGTCCTTCACGCAAAAGTTTTGCTCTATTTTGGAGAATGCTCACTTGTTCCTTACCTAATGGCAACATGCGTTTTAAATGATTTAATATTTCTCCTTCTTGATGAGCCATTTTTACCTAAAAAATTATATTTTACATCAGCTTTTTTATGTTTGTTTATTTTACATATATACTGTGGTATATGCATTTATAATGTACATTTATTATTGAATACAGTAGATTTTGCCAATGTGGGCACCGGTTAATATGGGCATCCACTTAATATGGGTAAAATGGAACAATTGGTCTGGTCCCAATACAAATAATAAATACAACTAATTTCGGTTTTTATGGGCAACCGCTTAATGTGGGCAAACAGGGCTGGTACCGACGTGCCCACATTAAGCGGAATCCATTGTATTAATATAAATTGTACAATTTTTTTAATAATATAATGAATACGATATAATGACTCAGATTTATGTAAATAAAAAAGAATACGAAATATGTTAAAAAAATAAACCTTTTGTGCGTTAAAATTGAATAAATATGCTCTAAAAGCTGCCATGAATGTTAAGCCGCATTCCCTGGATTGATGCAGTTGGCTAATTAAGCAGAATCTGCTTATATGGGACACCGCATAAAGGGGACAACCGCTTTATAGGGACAGATTGCATAGTCCCAAACGAATGTATTGGTGTATTAGTTATTCGGTTAACTAGGACAGTCGGATAATGGGGACAATAAGTCACCGTCCAATGTGTCCCAATTAAGCGGATTCTACTTTATTTGTTATAGGTATGTTACTTGTCATACCATCGAACAGAATACTTGTTATCGTATAATTATTGATCATTAGTATCTTTCCTAATGATAATTGGTAAATGTGACACAAGTCAAAACAACAACCAACATACTCATAAATATATTAAGTTAATATAATAGCCTTCGAAAAACTTAATACGCATATTACTTGCAAATTCGATTATTAGTGTACAACAATCATGGGAAACTGGTTTTAATGACTATGTATGCTGGTGTTGAATATAGAGAACTATGTTATCACAATATTTCCAACATACTTTGCTACATATTATTATATTTTTATATGTATGACAGTCAAACAAATCATATTAAAATATAATGTCGTGTAGGTATATTATAATTATTACAGTTTTATAATCATTTTTATCTAAAGAGGAAATTGCTAACCAGTTACAGAGCACTTGACATTATGTACAGAGTTATACCTTGTTCCAAATAAGAGCGCACCAAATTTACGTAACAAAACCGGTTTTGTCTGTGGCCGCCCGGTGCGCTCTTATTTGGTACAAGGTATAGAATTTTTAGGCAGCTCAGTATGCATGCACAAAAATGAATTAACTCAAAATAAAATAGTATAGCATACAATACATTAAATCAGTAAAAAAAATAGTAAATTTGAACCCTATTATTAATAAAAAAGCTTACTTCTAAAGGTTTTGTGCTAGCCGGTAATCTTGGCATCTCCAATCCGTACAAACCAATTTTAAATGCTTGTAAATAATATTCTTTTCTTTCAGCTAAAACGGAACACAAAAAATAGCATTTTTGTAGAATTTCTGATGCCAATGTAGACAAATGATGACTGACTGGATTAATCTAAAATATAAAATAATAATAGATTAATTTATCAAGATAATGAGAAAATATTCCTATCAATTTTAATTATTTAGAATACATACTTTTTTTCTTTTTCCTTTTATCATAGATGGTGGTATTTCAATAATAAAATTAGGTGGATTTTTTAAAAACTGGTCAACAAGTTTTACACAAAGTACACAAGCTTCATTTGTATGACCATAACCATACAATCCTTCTGCTCTTGCAAACATTGTTTCCCATTCCGCATCTAATTTAACCAATGGAGTAATAGGTGCAGTAGATGTTTTAGATGTTGATGGTATTTGATCATCAGATGTTTTCTTAACCGAGTCTGATGATGTTGATGCTAAATGTTTTGGATCATAATAGTAAAGGAAATTGTATTCATCTACATCTGGTGGAGGGGTAGTCTGAGAAGAAGTAGACTTTTGTGCAGCTGTCCGATCGCCTTCATCACTACTTTGACTTTCAGATGACGTGTTACATGTACTATTGATTTGGTGAGGAGTACTAGGTAGAGTACTGGATGAAGAACTTGTAGATGCATTAAAGTCTAAAATTAAACAAAATAAATCATATATTTTGAAATTTAGAGTAAAAAATAAAATTAATTACTTGTACAACTCGCCGATGCACTTAAAGACTCATTAGTTGAAAATTCCTCAGGACTAGTAATATTACTGCTTGCGTTTTCATCATCAGGTGGAGGTAATGATATATTTCTTGGCATATGCACCCAATAAACATTTGTCATTGCTCTATTTCTATAGTATTATAATTATTTATATACACATCATAAAATTAGTATTATTTAAATTATACAATATACATACTCATTATTTGGCAAATGATTGCGAATCATAGGCATATTAGATCTATTACGATATTCAGATCGATGTGTTCTATTTCCAAAGTGCAAATGTCGATTATTTCTTAAATCCAAGAAACATTCATCTAAACATATCTGAGTAGAATTTCCCTAAAACAATTATAAAGTTCCAAATAACTAATAAGTAATATTTATTGTTGCAAGTAGTTTAAAAATAATAACTTTTTAAAAACATCAATATTAAATATATTTTGTGTATTTTTCTTTGTCAAACTTACTCTTGCAGATGAACTGCATTCATTCCAGTTTACATGGTCTCCAATAAAATGTGTAGCAGTTCCTGTTCGTTTAATATGTACACAAGTACCATCATCACAACAGCAATTAGTCCCATAAGTAATTCCAGCTAATGGATAATCTCCCCAGTCTAGATCACAAGCTTCACAAGCCGGTTTAAAACCCACAAAAATTTCTGTATCTTGGCGAAAATTATTTATTGATTTTGTGTTAGACAAATTTCTGTGTTTCATCACCTACAATTTTAAATAAAAAAATGTATTAAATAATATTGTTAAATTGTATACATTTAATACATACTCTTGTGAATATTTTTTCTTGCCAATCTTTAAATTTAATTTTCAATGAAGTTTTATGATCAGGCGAAATACTTGGATTTAAAGCGGCCAAGCGCCACAGAGTTACCATTTCATCACAAAGTAAAGCACAAGCATGAGATGCTGTGTTGGTATTACCAGCAGGGCCAGTATGCTTAGTTCCTCCACTTCCTCCACCATGTAATGCAACTCTTGTGTTAAACCACCAAACCATAATCTATAAATAATAATTTAATATTGTTTAAAAAAAAAAACAAATAATAACGTCAATACTCATCCCTACTTGATCACATGCAATAGCTTCTTCTGTTAGCACTTCCAATAAATGTAGAGCATTTTCATCATTTCTACGAAACATTTCTCTTACAATTGATAGTAAATTCCATAAGCCTTCAGGTTCACGGCCACGTAACGGACGCAATAGATTTGCCCATTCTGCAGTAGCAGGTGGTACAGATTGTGATAAAATGTTTACGTCACTATAAATAAAATTTAAATTTATTAATTCTGAAATTTATTAAAAAGAAAAAAAGTATATATAATATGTTTAATATTACCTAATAACTAAAGGTGAAGGAACACAAAATTTGATCAAACTTTTTTTAATATTGTTGTGCAATGTTTTTTCATCTAAAAACCATGTTGTTTGTTCATTTACAGATGCACCTGCAGTTGGATCTGGTGCTCCACTCGTCTAAAATCCAATAATAATCAGTAGGTAATAAAAATATAAAATTTAGTATAGTGTTTATTTTTTAAACTATCATAAATCTTACGGAATTAATAGCAGTTGGTTGAGAAGACAACAGTGAATCCAATAATCGTTGTGCAGCAGGTAATATCTGTTGAGGTAACTCACTTATCAGATATTGTGCAAATTTTTGTAATTGATCTCGTTCTAATCTGGAAAGGCTTTCACTAACAGGAGCTCTTAAGCAAACTTGTTCAGACTAAATTCAAGAAATAAATAAAATATAAATATTTTAAATATATATACAAACATTGATGAAATCAACTACATCAGGTAGTATATTCAAAATATATGGCATATAATATGATATATTATTTTTGCTTAAAGTAATAACAAATTTCTTACACAATATATTCTATGTAAACAGACAGCAACAACATGAGAACACCAATATGACATAGGTTCACAAGTGCAATTACATGTTGTTATTTTCTTTCGGTCAAATGTAATTGCCACATTGAACACGCTGCGGCCGCCATGATGAACATTAGCACTCAAATGAAATCCTATTTGTACAGAGTCTTTAACTGCATTTGATGTGTACAAATTCTGACCACGTAAAAATTCGTCAGAGTTTGAGTTGGCCAGACATGAATATAAGCGAATATCATCTTCACTATCAGGAAAGCTCCAAAAGGCGATGCGGAGCTGAAGTTCTTCTGGTACAGGTGGAAATTCTTGTTCAACAAGTTCATAAGGTATGAATAGAGCGACACATTGAGCAGCTAATTCAACTAGTGCTTTAACTGCTTTTTTAGGCTCTGGAAAATGAACATAAATATGTTTATAATTAATGATCATCACTCATCAGTAATAAAATTAAAAATAGGAATTGTATTCTTAATTCAAATTAAATTAATTGATTTAGAAAAGAAAGAATTAAATTAGCATTTATTTAAAATAACTAAAGCTATATAAAAATAACATATAATACACTATACATGATATTCAAGCTACAGAAACATGATTTCAATTATGGTGGAACTATAATTATTGAGAAAATATACTGGGAGTGTTGAAACATATAATAGGTAAAGAGAATTATGAATATTATCTGTATTTATAAATCTGTTTTTTTTACGATACCAATTTTAATTTTTAAGCGAATATGAGTACCTAATATACATTTAAAAATTCCCAAATAAACTCACTTAGAAATCCAAATATCAAAAATTAATCTATGTACAAATACGGAGGTTCTACTGAACGCAAATTGGGTATATGATGTATGTTTTAATGTTTATAATATTACATTAATACAACACGCGTGATTGCTGAAAAACATATTTTAAAATAAAGGCTAAACTTTAATTCTCAACTAGATACTCGTATTTAATAAAAAAAAAAACAATAAAATGGATGATTATTTAATATTTTAGTATTTATAGACTTATAGTTAAAAATTATGATTAAATTGTTAATTGTTATTATAATTAGGTTCGTCGATTCTTTTAATTTACAAAAATTAAATAAATACCAGATGATCTATTTTCAATTATTATACATTTTAAGTAAAGAATTAATTTTCATTGTTTAACAGCTAGTAATTATATTTTCTAAGTAATTCAAATAATGTCCTCGTACAAAATGAAGGTATTAATAATTTAAACAAACCGAAGCCGTCAAGGCATTTATCGATTTTTCAATACCTACTCAAAGTTAAAAATTAAAAACTTGAGTATGCAAATAATAAGAGAGCAAATAAAATTAATTTGAATTTCGTAATATTATAAAGTTAGGCCTAAAAATGGTGATGACGCAACCGAGGTTATTTTTCATCAAATAATAACAAAAATGAAAGAAATACACACACCATGTACGATATTTATTGATCCCCTCCACTAACTGTGCTCCACTGTTCAGATATAGCCAATGTGCAATAGGGCCAGCCGCCGGGTAACTATTTAAAGAAATGGTGAGAATGAGAGAGAGAATAATATATCCCTCTGCCTCTGGAATTGTTTGTAATACATTTAATTATCAGGACGCCGTACAACATTTTAATACGAAAATGATTCCTATTTAATAATATATATTTCATATATTCAATATTGGGGTAATAAGTAAATAGTAATAATTATTCCAATAATTTTAAATAAAATTAATATTTTATATTATTATGTTATAAATGTATAACAATATATGATGAGACTTTAGTAACGAAAAAACCACTATTACTTCTTATAATAACTATTATATGGGTACCCACATATTTTTACTATTTTACTACAATTATTTAATATAATAACCATAATCTCATTCTTTTAGGTATTTTTGTTGCGCGGGCCGCAACAAAGTAATTAAAATGCCAAGGAGCAAAAGGTGTTTCAAAAAAGATAAAAATAAACTTTTAATAATAATAGGAAGTTGAGAAAAGTTTAGCATAATAATATTGATTATTGTTAGTACATTTTATATCATAATGGTGTACAATTATTTCCAGTTATTTATTTTATAGCGAATATCTTTAAGATTACTTACAAAATTTTCACCCGAGTATGATGTAACAACGAATAAAATACCTTTCCAAAAAAAAATCAATCATGCTTTTCATACATTTATAACTCGTACTGTGTACCTATCTAATATAGTCATATTTCCCTTCGACATAAAATTTATTTGTAATTAATACGTAAACCCAAAAATTCAAAAAAAAATAACAAAAAAGCGGGTAAGTGAGTATCGCTCTGCTGTACATTAGGGGGTGGGATGGACCTCGGACTAGGGAAGGTTAAATTTGAATGCAATGATAGGTATCATTGTATACGAAAAACGATTCTGAACGGAGATGATTTGTCAGTCTAGGATATATTATACTTAAATATTGTAAAATATTCTACTTTGAAACTAATTCAAACATTTAAGTAAAAGTTTCAAGATCTTACGTTTAGTAACTTTTTAAAAATAACAAAAATCGAAAATTATTTATTAGTAAAAAGTTATTTTACACGTGTATTTTTGATTTCAAATTAAAATTAAAACTTTAAACACACGTGAAATTTTTTAAATTGAACAATCCTCAAACTTTTTTATAATTATTCTAAGCTTAACTTATGGACAGCATAGTATTAAATTTTCAATTCTTAGCTTTTGATAGAAAAATATTTATAAATTTTTAACTACCAAATAGTGAAAAGTATTCTTGATTTTGACGAATTTTTGTCAATATTTGAACTTCAAATGCTAATAAAAAAATTGTGCCTATGTATTTTTATAATTTTTGAATGAGAGTTAGAACAAGTTATGTGGACCCTTCAATTAAATTTTCAAGTAATTTGTGCCAGCTAAATTTTTTTTATCAACATTTATAAAAAAAAAATAAAAAAAAATTGAAAATTTCAATTGTCTATAAATAGCTCAAAAAAAGTCAAAATGTTTTGAAAATCAAATCACGTAAAGAAAATGGCAATCTAAATAACTGGTAAAATTTTCAAGTATTTACGATTTATACTGTTTGAATAACAACAAATATCAAAAATCGTTCGAGGCTAAACCGTTATTTAACGCGGTTTTGTAAAAATTTAAATTTCAATCACTCATAAAAATTTTTTGTTTAGTCCGGTAGAGTTTTTTTCGCAGATAGTTGAAGAAAATTTTATGGAGAACCTTGTACCAAATTTTCAAATCTTAGTTATAAAAGAAAAAATTTTTACGATTTTTCAACCACAAAATTACTTGCCAATTTTCGCAATTTTGACATTTTTCGTATAAATTCGAACTTTAAGCACTTATAAAAAAAAATTGTGACTAACGATTTCGGATTTTTTTTTATCACTTTAAGAACAACTTATAAGAAACCTTGTATTAAATTTTCAAGATTTTCTGGCCGGCCAGAAAATTTTTATCGTTATTTTAAAATAAAATACTAAAAAAAATTAAAAATTTCAATTGTCTATAAATAGTTCAAAAAAAGTCAAAATTCTTTGAAAATTTAACTGTGTATGGAGAACGCTAATATAAACATTTGGTGAAAATTTCAAGTATTTACATCTATTAGTTTTTGAGTTATAGCAAAATAAAAAATTCGATTTGGTCGAAAACTGGTTGTGCGTAAAAAATCCCGTTTTTCCGTCATTTTTTTAAGGTTTTTCCCGACTCATTTAAAAAATATAGAAAAATTTTAACTTTTGACCCCCCAAAGTACCAACTAGATCCGATTTCCTTTTCAAAGAGGGGCTGAAGTTGAAAATCGAAGCATTTTTACTGCCCCAAATGTTGTCGACAGACACAAAAAAAAAAAAAAAAAAACACACATCATTGTAAAATCAATACATTCATCACTCCGTTCAGAATCTAAAACGAAGCTTCCTCATTCAAAGTTCAGACCAATAAATTGCCATGCTAATACTAACTGGATGACTAATTGAACAAACTACCCCACAATCCATCGGTCCACCAAATTACCGATAAAATAGCCTCTTTGTTCGAAAACAAAAATAATTTCCGGGATGTATTCTATCATGTTTTTCAAGCTTTTGACCGTATATCACACTAACCTGCTTTTTAAATTAACAATGTTCTTTCCAGCTCTACTATAGTTGTTAATTTAATATAACCTTCTAAACCGTATAATTTTTTATCCCTCACCGCAATTTCTTATCAACTAACTACCAAATTAAAACAGGAGTACCAAGGTATTAAGTAGTAAATACTAATACTTATATTTCACGCACTTAAAAATCAAAAAAATTTCTATTGTAACTAATCATTATTACACAAAATTCAACAAAAAATTAAACAATCACACATATCCACTAGCGAATAGTCTGATAGTCAGTGAATCCATAACCCTGACACCTCTCCCTTACAAATTAATTAATGAGACATTCAGATTGTTATCTTTAGAAGTTTGACTTCCAAATAAAAAATGTGAGCAAATTTAATTAGTAGGTACATAAAAATAACTACAAAAAAGTATTTTTTTTAATAAAACTAGTAATATTAATTGCATAGGAAATAAAATATAACAAAAAAAAAAATTAATATATTATCTAAAATTTAGATTTAAAATTAGGGTTTAAATTTAGATATAAAATTAGGGTCTTACACTAAATATCTCATAGAATATATTTAGAGCACCTAGGTATCTAATAATAAAATCTAGCACTACCTATAATAAAATAATAAAACTGAAACTTTATTGAATATTTTAGATATTATATTCTATTTTTTAACATTTATAAATGTGGATGGACATGTTTTCTTAGTATTGGGCATTTTTATTTATATTATAATAGAAATAATAAAATAAATAAATAAAACAGATGTATGATTATCGATTGACTCATTATATATCATTATATTTATAAGAATTACAAATTTGAAAAAATATGTGCTCCAGTATATTGGATTATCAATAGCCAGATACTAAATTTATATTATCTATAATAATTGCACATAAAACAAAAAATGAAAATAAAATGTTTCTTATTACTAAAATGTCTAAAATTAAAAGACAATTTTGTAGGTAGTCAGGACTCAGGATAGGTCTTCAAAACCAGTGTTTCTCAAACTATCGGTCGAATCAATTTTTAATGAGTTATTAGAATTTTTTTTAACTATAGAGATTCTAAGACATTTATGTTGTCTTATATTGTATAAGCTATATAAATTATTAGGTACTGTTATCAACCACAGCAGGGAAACAAAGGCACACTTTGTTTACACCTCATTATTAAAAATACATTTATAAAATTATATTAATTATTACCTATAAGCTTTAAAGTGTAAAGTAATAAACAAATTTTGATTATTTAGGACTACTTATTGGTCCTGTAAAAGTGAAACCATGTAAGTCACAATAGATTTTCAGGGGAAAATTTGGGTCATGGTCCTAAAAAGATTGAGATCCACTGTTCAAAAAAATGGCCAAAATATAATTTTTTTACTTATATGTTCCATTTAACTTATATTGTATAATAGTTAATAAATAAATAATAAGATTAATAATATAAATTAAGAAATATAATAACCATAAGTTTTAGAAAAAATATTTTCTTAATTTGAGAAATTTTATAACTGCATAAATTAATTAGGTCACAAATGCAAATCAGAGTTCACTTAGCTTATTAATAAAAGTCTTATTATTTTAATCATTTTAAAAAAATCAACTAATTAGTTGGTTTTTATGTGTGCTTTAGAATATTTAAAACATCAATAGGTACAATATTTTAAACTACCTACAGATTATACAAGAAAAAATTTGAATTCTCTAGAACTTGAAAAACCACATTTAAATTGCAAGTATTCTCATTGTGTATACTAGAACCATGGAAAACAGTAGGTAACTAGGTTATTAATTGGTAGGTACTAAATTAAATATATCTATAATAACTAGGTAGGTAGTACACATTTTTTTCTTTTCCAACAATAATTATTGAATATTTCATGCATTATTTAATATTCATCATGTACCAATATATTATTATATATTTTATAATTACCTAATATTCCAACCAATTTTTTTAGAAAAATTTACAATTTGAATAACTTTAGGAAATAAAATAATTATAAAAATTAAGTTACAAATAAATAATTACAACATTTATTTAACTAAGTAATTGCTAAGTAGCCAAAGCTTTGGAATTTCAATAGCTTTAAAATTACTATATCAACATGTAATAATTAAAAATAATATAATAACTTGTATAACGGGTATCATAAAGTAAAGGTATGGATACTTTTATAAAATATTGGAACCCTAATTCTTTTTTACAGTGAAAACTTTAAAATTCAATGATAAATAATATAGTTAAACTTTCAAATAGCAACTTATAATTATTTTACTTGGATACTTGGAATTTTAAATTACAATTTAAAAAAAATATTTTTCTGAAATCTAATGTCCCTATCTTAATCCTGATATTAATTATAATACTTATATTAATGAAAAGAAGGCAATCTAAATTAGAAATAAATGATGTTAAGTCTCCCTAATTTTTTAAGATTAAATCTAAAACTATTATAAAATAATTATTAAATTACTTAATATCAGACTTAAATACCAACATATCAAATAAAAACCATATGGCACTTTATACATTCTGAAGACTTCATTTATACTAAACATTACAGTGAATGTAAATTATCAACTTTAAAAATAAGAACATTATCTAGGGAATCCTGTAGGTTTTTTTTATTATATTTTTATTTAAAAGTGATTTATTAACATTCTAAAATACATAAATTATTAAGAATTTTAAAATATTCATAACTTGCTAAAAATCTAAAAAATTCACCAGATAATATTATTACCTTAAAATAAGATAATCGGTAAATTCACTGTAATATTGATTACAAAGCAATTAAATGAGTTCTTTAGAACATACAATTTGATATATTATGTGTTTGAAAGACAGAGACAATGCATGCTGATGTAGCTTCATCTTAGCAAAATATAATTTAATAAGATAGGTTCGAGGATAGATCATACCTACTTAGTATTTTAGCCTTTATATTAGCTTAATATACAGTAATAACTATTAACCTATTTGAATAGGTAGATATAAGGTAAATTAAATGTTGAAACTTTAAACATTTAATATAAATTTTTTTATTATGAATTAAAAAATAAAACTATAGGTAGGTGGCTACAAAATAGATAATTTAATAATATTAAAATATTTATCTTTTTATCTAATTTATAATATAATAAATTAAATAATTGAGGGTATTTAAATTATAGTACTTGGTTCTATCAACATACTTATTGAAACTACCAATTGTAAGTTATTTTAAACTAATTTCTCAAAAAATAAATCAATACAAATTCAACTAAATCAAGATATTGATCAAATAAGTAAATAAATAAGTACACAATAAAGATAACTGGTAGTCAAATAACCTTTCCAATAATAAAATAAATGACCCACTAGTAGATCTATTTAAAATACAAAATAATTAATTTTAAAGTGTACTAACCGTCTTCAGCATTCTGTTCGGTCGGTTTCCTCCATCCTCTCCAGTTTATGCATGCAGATTCAGGTTCGCTGCTCCATGTACACAGGGAATCTTCTTCAAACCGGTCAGAGTCCTCAAACGAATAACGGTCGTTTTCGTGCCATAAAGCCAGCATATTATCGTCAATCAGTGGTCGACCCCCATCGTGGTGGACGTTGCCGGAACGTCTGGGCAATACGGGATGCGCCAGTTTGAATGGGTAGTGCGTACTGCGCTTTCAGAAACACAAAGGATACACACCGTTTCGACTTTCCTATGTGTAGACAGTGCTGTGCACCGTGGGAGAGTGATGTGAGTGAATGAGACTATAAGAGTGTATGTGTGAGTGTGTGTGTGTACTGTGCAGTGGGCCTATGCAGGCTAACGCATCGTAGTCTTTTTCTCGGTCAGGAACGATAACAACCTTGAACCCTTGGAACTAGAGGTTTTTGACCCCGATCACCCTGCGACGACAATCATGACAGTAGTGGTGGCGGCGGCGGCGATGACGACGTCGACGAACGATGAGCGCGGACCGCTGGATGTCTGTTCGGAGCGTCCCTAGACGACACAACACGATTATCACGAACGCTTGGGATCCATTTAGTATTTTAGCTGTCCTTTGTTATCGGTCAGAGGAGTCGTATTAAGTAGGTACAAAGGGGCAAAAAACCTACTATATACCAAACAATAATAAAAATAATGGATATCGGATATCTATGGAGGTCGGAGGTGGAACTGGTACTTGGTAGGACTTTCTCTCTTCCCTAGTCAGACCACTACTACAAGTCCATTGTTCCCGAAAGGTGCAACTGTGTGCAGTGTTGCCGGCCGCCCAGTTATTTCTTCCCGCACCATACCGTAGAACATAAATTGTGTTCTACGCTTGCTGGACCGTATGGAGAACGCACAAATCGCGTTTCCACTTTCCAGTCCCGTGGCGGCACTGGCCGCTGCTGAGGTGACTGACTGATGGCTGGATCCGTGGATCGGAACCGTTGTCCAGTACGCCAGTATTCCAGTCGTCAGCTGCTGCTGCTGCAAATTGCAATGCTGACTGCTTCTTTTCACTCACGACTCGCAGTCACCCCGTGCGTCGTTCCATTTGCGGCTGATAACGGTTATCATTTCAGTGTGCGTTGTACATTATCAGTTTATCATACGTTCTCGGTGGTGGGCCGACGATCAGACAAGTTCGATTCACTAGCGTTTTGCTAGTTTCGATATTGACATTTGATACATTGCGCGGCTTTTATAACTTCATCTTCATCGATTAGTGAGTGTGAATAATTGTGACTTGTTTAAACTGGGACTAACTTCCGATTATATAGAACCCTCTTTTTTACAGTAGCCGTTTGCTATTCGCTATGCAAAATTGGTTGGAATTCCAAGCGGTGGTCATGGCCGCCGGAAAAGGATCTCGAATACCCGAGATGACTGCTACAAAACCAAAGTGTCTGTTGCCAGTCGGAAACAAGCCAATGATATACTATCCGCTCAAGTTGCTCGAAAACGCTGGGTTCAAAGGTGAGTAGATGGTATTGTAGCCTGTAGGCTATTGTATACATTACATGTTGACTAAACCTGTTTATATAAAGAATGTTTTACAATCTCATAATATTATTGTAAACTGAGTGTCTATGTCCACGTTTCTATAAATTGACTTTCACATTATAATTTTAAGAGCAACAATATAATAATTGCATATTTTATTAAAATAATAATCAATTGAGTTGTAATAAATAAATTAATATAGGTATGTAATTGTATGCAGTAATATAAAATTAAAGCTATTCAATTACTAGTTATATTAAAAAAAAAAAATGCTAAATCCTGACATAAGAAAAAATTATAATATATCTATTAATTCAATAACTTAAGATGTTTAGTAAATAAAATATTGTAATTACTCATCATGCAGTTCCCTAAAACAATTTTTTAAAGTAGTTTATTTTAAAGAATTTTTAGATTGTTGCTTATGCCCCAGCTGTTCAGAAATGTGATAAACACCATTTGTTCTCAAATTAACATTGTAAATAACTTATTTATTATTTTTACTAAAATCTAAAAGTTATTTAATCATTGATTAGTGTGATTCAACAGGTTTATCAACACACATTTATAGATCTTATAAATAAGACCATATGAGAATAATTTCTATTTATTAGAAGTTATTATTATGCATACACACTGGATATATTATTTTCTCAAATATTGAGTTTTTGATTAATATACCTAAGATATGATTCAATCAATATAAATTGTCTATCTATTTGTTTAGATTATTAAATAATAATAAATGTTTAACAACAACAAAATGAAAATAGAAAAATATAATTGATAATGATTTTAGATATGTATTGGATTCTCTGTGATAATTTAAATTAAAAATATCACAAAATTACTGAATGAATGAATTGAATGTTTTTTTTATGAAGAGTCATATTATGTTTTGTTATCATGTTTTAGATACAAAAATAATAGTAGCAGATAACTATGCTAGTGATATACAAGAAGAAGTAGATCAACTTGGTTTTGAAATTAATTTGAGTTTTGTTCCGATTCCATCTGATGAAGATTGGGGTACAGCTGATTCTCTCCGACATATCTCTGATAATATCCAAGTAATTTATTATTAATATAAGTAAATTACTAAATGCATGCATTATCATTGATTATAAATAGTACTATTTATAATCAATGGTATTATGTATTAATTAATAATTATTTGCTATATTACAATACATATTTGTTTATTTTTAGACTGATGTAATTGTACTTACTTGTGATTTAATAACTGATATTGATTTACACCAAGTTTTAAATATCTACAGAAATAATAATGCATCATTAGTGTCTTTGTATTTTTCACCATTACGAGATGAACAATGTGTTTTTACTGTACCTGGACCTAAATCAAAGAATAAGTTTGGTAAAGTTATAATTCATTATAAATTATTACTTATTTTATTCTAACTAATCTTTGTTTAATTTTATATTTCTTCAACACCTTATTATAAATACAAGGTGATTCTTTTATCATTGTACACTCATTATTTCAAAAAGTATTCATGTTTTTCAAAACATTTTTTTACATAGTTTCAAATTGTTAAAAAAAAACGTTTTTATTAAAAAATTATATTTTTAATTAATTTTTATCCTTATATTTTTTTAAGTTTTTTACTTTTTTGAATAATAACATAATCTTAATTTCATATTCAAAAGCAGAATAGTTTTCTGAGTATTTTGATACATAAAAATTGAATTTAGAGCGAGTAGCTTATGAGTTATAAGTACTTAAAGTTAAGATGCGCAAAGTGGAGTGGTACAGGGTTACCCCTCAAAATTTTTGTCCACTATTCCTTTAAATACGTATAACCCAAAAACTACTCGCTCTAAAACTCTATGTTGTCATTCAAAAAAGTAAAATTTATAATTTTTTAATAAAAATGTTTTTTTAACAACTTGAAACTATTTAAAAGAATTTTTTCAAAAACATGAATACTTTTTGAAATAATGAGTTTACAATGATAAAAGAATCACCTTGTATATTTATATATATATAAACACATCTTATTTTTTATTTTAATTTTCAACCTATAATTTAATTTTTACATTTCAAAATAATGAAATGTTGATGTGCATATTACAGACATTTTTTTTTCAATCTCAAGAAAAGTGTAATTATAATTAAATTAATTAAATTATTATAATTAAGTATTAACAAGCCGTTAGATTGAAATAAAATCAAAATACTTAAAAAAAATAATAATAAAAATAATTATACAATTTTTATATTAAAAAAATGAATTAATTACAATATATAAGACACCAATTTAATTGGTGTTTAATTTGTATTTTTATTATTTTTCAAATGAATATTCTAAATTTATAAATAATTTTAAATGTTATAGAAAAAGATATTATTGGATATGATTCAAAAACATCTAGACTTTTATTAATGGCTTCCGCTTCAGATTATGAAGAAACTATGCCAATTAGTAGTGCATTACTAAATAAGTGTACAAATTTGACTCTTTGCTCAAAATTATTAGATTCCCATATGTATATTATGAAACGTTGGCTAGTTAACTATCTCGTTAAAGATATGTAAGTTAAATTTGTATTTATTATATTTATTTCACTTATTCGAGTGCAATTGCTAATTAAAATTGTTAATTATTTATTCTAGTAATATTTCAACTCTTAAAGGAGAGCTACTTCCATTTGTGGTGAAAAAACAATTATCAAAACATAGTAAAAATATTGAACCAAATGAAAAGTGTATTGAAGATGAAGAAGATGAAAAACCTGATATATTTAACATATCAAAAGAATCTGATATTGAAACTAATATTCGTTCAATGTCTTGTTTTGGTAATATATCTAACGTTGAAGAGATAATTAAATGTTATGCTTGTGTGATTGATTCAAATATTGGAATACGTGCAAACACTTTGTATGATTATTGTAGAATCAATAAAATTGTAAGTAATTTGTAAAAATAACTTTATTAATTTTTTATTTCATTTCTTATTTATTTGTAGATTCACAAGTTAAACATAAATTTAGGGGATGAAAAAGATAAAATTTCACCCGAAGCTGAAATTTTATCAAATCAATTTGACAAGGAAACTTGTTTTGTTGGACCTAACACTAAAATAATGGAGAAAACATCTATCAAAAGTAGCACTATTGGTTCAAGATGTACAATTAATTCAAAAACAAGAATAACTGATTGTATTTTAATGAATGGTGTTACTATTGAAGAGAGGTAATTTATTTTCTCAATAATGCCAGATTTTTCCCAAAAGTTATAAATAGCAGACAGTTTAGGAGTTTTTATATACAATAGAAACTAGACTCACTATCAACGTCAAGACTGTGGTTGTTGATCAATTTGATAATTGAGTGCTTATACTATTTATTTATTAGAATTTTATATAATTTACTTGAAAATAAGTTAACATTAATTATTTTACTGTTAACCTTAAAGATTGAAATACAATTTGTTTTATAGTCTCTATACAAATTAAATTTTTGCCATAGTGTCTTCTCGTAATGAGCTGATATTATAAATTATTTTCATATTACACATAATAGTATACTTTGTCTTATTAAGTTATTAAATTTTAACTTATCTTGCCGGATTAAGGCTTGACAATATTTTTGTTAACTTTTTTCGTATCTGATATCATTTAAATGGAAGTTAAGAGCAGTTATTGTATTAAATTAGTGTTAGTCATGTTTTTGCCTCTAAGTCGAACAAGCTTAAATAATACAGAATATTTATTTTTAATTAACCAGAACTTTTACAGTTGTAAAACCATTATGTAATTAAATTATGAAAAATGTTGGAATTTTCAGATGTGTACTTCACAATTGTATAGTATGTCATGATGCTGTAATCAGTGCTGGCTGTGAACTTAAAGACTGTTTGATAAGCGGTAATTTTAAGGTCCCATCTGGAGGTAACTATTTACTTGTTAGATATCTAATAGTTAACAAATAATGATAATTTATAATAATTGTGCTCTATATGAGAAAAGCCCTCAAAAATTAATCAACCTTATAAAGATGTGTATTATGCATACTGTATTAAAAGTACTAGAAGGAAACTCTGTATTACTAGCTGTCCAAGTAATAACATAATTAAAATGAGTCTGGAGGGAGGAAGTTGTATAGAACTCTTATTTGGTGTGTGTGGTGATTCATAGATGTACAACTTGGCTCCTCCATAGTATACAATAGAATAACCTTTTAGTTTCTTAAAGAAACATTTTGAAGTCAATTTTTATCCATTGTATTGATGTAAGTACACAGAATGGAGGGCCAAAAATATTGGGCAGATTAAGATCAAAAACTCAATATAATAGTGATAGTAAATTACATTAAAAGAAAACAACTCTTTTTGGCTAGCCACTTGAGGCGAAAATAAAGCTTGTTCATATGTAAAATACAAGTTACTATACTATCATGTAAAATACCGATAAAATGTCAAAGGTTAAAATAGATACAACAGATTACAAAAGTCTTTTAAATTAATTGTCCTGGATAAAGATAGCATTTAAATAATAATAGTCATAATTACTAATATCTATGATAGCGGTTCCCAAACTGTGCTCCGCAATGGCTTATCAAGAGCTCCATTCGTAATACCACAATAAATTTACACAGAATACAGACAGATAAAAATGAATATTAAATATTTCTTAGGAGCTCCACGAGAAATTTCTACTTAAAAAAATGTTCCGAGGCCAAGAAAGTTTTGCCGCTGGCCTTAGCTATCATAATTGTTTATTAATTGTTAGAAGGTGCTTAATATTAATTATACTTATTTTTAAATGTTTTAATTAATTAAAATAAAATACTCTTACCTGTATGTACTTTGATATTTATATTAAAATTTTATAGATTATGATTAAAATTCATATAAATTGAATTATTAAACCAAAAATTTATTTAATTTTAAAAATAATTTATTATTATTATTGTGTTCTAGGAAAACATTATAATGAAGTACTCACTGCTATGGAGAGACTGATGGAAATTTGAAATATATAGAGTAAATTCTCTTAATGCTTATTTTATGATATTGTATAATATACATGTTTTCCTGTATAATATAAATATGTTTTGTAAACATAATGTTTATTATTTATTATTATCAACTATCTAGGATATGCAATAAAAATAAAAGTATTATGTAAAAATATTAAATAGTCATCATATTGCCATATTACTTATAAGTTATATCACATTATTTTTAATTTTAATAAAATTGTACTAAGAGGACATTTTACCCACATGTGTTATCTCTGTCTTACTAATGTAGATCATAGCAAATTTATATTCAACAAAACACATTTTTTAATGTTAGCTTTAATATTAGAATAAATTTACCTATTATAATACTTAAAGGTAAGAATATTGTCTAGAAAATGTATTATGCTTTTATTGATATTATCATTTTAAAGTGAGTTATAACTATGTAAAATATTACAACTTTAAACTGATAATATTAATAAAAATACATGACATTTTGTAGATAATATTCTTACCTTTAAATTTGATAATAGGTAAATTTATTCTAATATTAAAGCTAACATCACAAAATGTGTTCTGCTGAATGCAAATTTAGTATGATCTATTTTAGTAAGACAGAGACAACACATGTGGGTCTAACGTCCTCTTAACACTTAACAGTGTTACAGAATTCTGGTATATCAAAATTTACAAAAAAAATTTTCAAACACAAATAACTCATATTAATTTTAAATTTTCAAAATATTTTGACCTTTTTTAAGCTACCTATAGACAATTGAAATTTTCGACTTTTCTAAGTTTTTTTTCTTCAAATGCCGATAAAAAAAATTTGGCTATCCGAAAAATCTTTAAAATTGAATACAAAGTTTATTATAAGTTGTACTTATCGTAGTAAAAAAAAAAATCAAAAATCGTTAGTCACAATTTTTATTTCTAAGCATTTAAAGTTCAAATGTTTACGAAATATATCAAAATTTAAATTAAATTTCATACGCTCATAATGCGTATGTTGGCCAAATACTTTTTTTATTAATAAACAGATACTATAAAGTAACTATAGTAACATATAGTAACTATACTATTTGTTTCAAAATAGAATATATGACAATATTTAAATATAATATATCCTAAACTGACAAATCATCTTCGTTCAGAATCGTTTTTCGTATACAATGATACCTATCATTGTATTCAAATTTAACCTACCATAGTCTGAGGTCCACCCCACCCCCTAATATACAGCAGAGCGATACCCACTTACCCGCTTTTTTTATTGACATTAACAAAAAAATAAACGAAAAATCCACATATCTATTAGCTGTTTAGGTACCTCAAAAAGTATCAAAATATTATTATCTACTATAATTTGTTTTCGAATTATCACACAAGATCAAAAATTGTTGTATACGGGGTAATATTCAATATTTTTAAAATTTGAACTTTAAACGATCATAAAAAATTAATTTGATCAGTAAAAATAATTGATTTAATGTATATTGCAAAACGTATAAAGAACTTTGTATTTTATTTGAATATTTTGAGTTTAAATAGAAATTTTTTATGATTTTCTAAGTATAAATTAATTAAATTTGTAAATTTTTGATTAATTTTGTCAAAATTCTAATTTTAAAATCTTATAAAACTAAAAATATACTATACATTTTTTATTGGGAAATTAATTGCTAAGAACTATGTAATATATGTTTTCAAGAATTTTTTGCCCAAATGTTATTTCGGGACTTATAAAAAAAAAGACTTTATCCTATAACGGCTATAATACCTGATGATATCCAAATAATACCTCCAATATTTTTACCTAGCATCAGTGGCGTATTTAGGGAGGGGCCCATAGGGGCTTGGCCCGTGTAGTACATATTATAATAGTATAACACAGTACTACTCAGTAATCGACACTCGTATTATACTTTAATACTTTATAATGTATGATTAAATAATGATTTGATATGAAAACCAAAATAAAAATATTAAATTGTTAATTCGCATTGTTTTGCGATACCCAGTACAATATAAATAGCAAAAGATAAAATCGATAATGGATTATTTTGGTGTTATATCTGGTGGGCCCCTCCCTTGGGAGATATCTGGCTACGCCACTGCCTAGCATACTTTTCACTTATTATTTTCCATATTATGCCATTAATTGGGGAAATAAGTTACCTGCTTATTGTTCTATCAAGCCAATAATGTCACCATGACTAAATAAAATGCGTTGGTACTCGGTAGACGAATATCTAGCGTTCTCTATGCTATTTAATATTTTTAATAAATACATAAACTAAAACACATAATAATTAATTATAATTTTGAGGGAGGGGTTAATCCATAAACCTTCCCTGTATACGGGCTTGCTATGCTGATGGTCTGTTGCTCATATAGCTGATAGTAACTTTTATGCCAAATGGCCCAGCTGAATAAATAAGATTTCCGATTGCAAATTTTGCGGCAGCGTTGATGCCCTATTATAGCTGGCACCAGAATTAGTGAACTCTAGATCTTTTTATGATCACATCTGTATACTGTAGGCAATAGACCTACGTTTATATAGACGTCTGCCGAATCCTTCATTGATATAACTTACTTTGAAACTTTCGTTTCCCTGGAATTCCGGATTAAGATATCAAATTCACAGATTATGTTATAAAAATGAACTAGCAAGTCTACATTTTGTACGCAACGCTCTATCTATAATGTAAATAATGTAAATAATTAAATAATATAATGTATAATATACATATTAAATAGGTATACGAAACATGTAGACTATTGGTAACTATAGGTAAGTATATTTAATTTTGATAATTAGAGCGTTATAGATACAAGGCACAAGTCATTAAAATTATATATATGTTACACATTTTTATACAGAATTAATAAAAACTATTCGCTCTTTAATGCAATATGTGTCTAGGTAGGTACCAATAGTATTTTTTTTTAATTGACCTTGTATAATATGTGTTATTAATTATTGTAAAAGTAGAATTTATAACAAAATTAAGACTATGAAATTTTAGAAAACAACCAAACATCAACACACAATATTACTTATATTCATTATAGAAATAATTTGTTTCCTCCATACATTTTTAAAATAAAACGTTACAATGGCTTATATTTTCAGTATTGCTTATATTTAAAATAAATATGAGTAGGTATATTATGTTAGTTATTATCTATATATAATAACAAATACATATATTAAATGTTTGTACTAATGCAGGCGCGGACTGGTAAAAAAGGGCACGGGATGCTACACAATTTAAAGGGCAAATTTAAAATATTATGTAAATTATTTATAAAATATTAAAATATTTTATTTTGTTTAAATAAAGTATTGAAAATACGTAAAAAAACGTAAATATATATTAAGTTACAACAAACATTCAAATAGTACAATATTAAATTTCTTTAAATTTTTCAGTTGTATGATAAAAAATAAAAATATATTTTAGGGCAAGGGATGCTGTAGCATCCCAGCCAGTCCGCTTCTGTACTAATGTAGTAATGTACTAATACTAATAAGAGCTAGGGTTACGTCTTACTCGAATGTGTTGTCTCCGTCTTACACACGTATAGGTACTAACGACTAACCAGCTTCAATAGTGTATTAGTGTGCTTTTAGTTTTAATATTAGAGTGAATTGACCTATTATCAAACTTTTAGGTAAGAATATTATCTGTGTTCCCTCGTTGGATTTTTACGATATTTTAATTTTTAGATGAATTATGAGTATGAAATTATAAAATACTTGAAAATGATCATAATTCACTTAAAAATTAAGATATCGTAAAAAGCCAACGAGAGAACACAGATAATATTCTTACCTAAAAGTTTGATGATAGGTAAATTCACTCTAATATTAAAACTAAAAGCACACTATTGAAACTGGTATTCAGCGCGAGTTTATTTCGGTGCGGAGTTTTAAATATTCGAGTTTTACACATAACACATACCTTTATCGTGAATCGTGATAGTACATTAGTACGACACATTCAAGGCTTCAAAAACGTTTTGTATGATTAAAATTAAATTTTTCAAATATGTGCATAAAACTATCTTGTACGAAAATTTCACAATCACGATTTGTTAGTAAATTGGACTTTTTATTCGGACGAACACGACATTTCAAATACCAGTTATAAAATAACAACTTATGTAGTTGTGTCTCGTGGTAATCTGTCGGATTATACATTAATAGGGCCTATTTATTTATCTTAATTGCTTTACCTAGAGCATAGGTTCTTAACATTTTCTGAGTAAGTTATGAATCCCTTTGAAGTATAAAACTGTAGAAAATCAATACATTTATTTTTGAGTTATTTAAAAAAAGTTCACAGCTACCCATGGACTTCTGAGTAACCATATACGTCCAAGGAGTACATGGATTACCGGTTAAACACCTATGAACAATGAACTAGAGAAGTATTCGATGTCTCTTTGATAATGGAAATCAATAAGAAAAAAGAATATCCAAAATCCAATACCTATAACTAAATAATAAGCCTCGCCAACATTACTCGCGCCGAAGTATATTCTATCTTATACAGTTATACATTTATACATATAAGTATATTACTTATTAAATAACATAATATTATGTTACAATTTATTTTTATATATGAAATATTTTAATCTAGTTACCCTACACTCAGGATTCAATATCTTAAATTAATTTTTAAAAGTTATAATATACTAATTTAATTTTTAATTCATCATAGCCTTATTTTTCTGCCTTCTAACTCTATAATGTATTTGATTTTATAATACTTTTTTGGTATATTTTTATCCTAAGTGGGTAGGATAATACAAAAATTTGATAATTTGAAAACGGGCAAACGTAAATCGGGGCACCTTAGTTGCGTCCCGTTAAAAAGTTATACACGAATTGCGTCCCACAATATCGGTTAGGTAGTAGAATTTTTATTTCGTTTTCAGGGGTTCTCCGAGGTATATTTTTAATAGTTATTTAATTAATAAGTTTTAAATATGTTTTATGTAAGTAGAAATTCAAATCTAGAAGTTTTAAGTGCAATTTTTGGGATTTTTTCAACTTTGTTGAATTTATTCATTTATACAACTCTTTTAGCTAAAGTCGACACTCGACAGTCGTATAGATAAGTTATTACTATAATATCTCCAGCCATAAAATCCAATTACTAGTATAGTATATAGTACTAATGGTATCTTATCGAAATAATGATAATATCAAGTCGGTAGGTATTCAATACAAAACAAAAAAATTTGTGAAATGTAACTGTTTGACTGTATACGTAGAATATTAATATAATATATAACTTATTTATTATATTATGGACTATAGGTACCTATATTAATTTTGATTGGATTTAAGTGATTTAACGTTTATTTACTTTTTTATTTTATTTGATAAACAATGTTTTGATTGACTTATATTATATTTAATATTTATAATTGTTATTTATTTTTGTTTTTTGTTTAAGATTTAAAAACCCCTGATTTAAATACACGAATTGCTTCCTGTATTTTTTGGGACGCAATTCGTGTATACCTTTTTTACCGGACGCAACTCGGGTGATCCCACATAAATTGCGCCCGACGAAGAAAAAAAATTGTAAATTGCGCCCGGTATTTTTCAGGTATAAATTTCTATGTAGTAAATTGCGCCCAATAGAAATATTATCTTTATTATAGTAATTAAGCATTACCCAGAGGACACCATGAGGAGGTGACTATCACTGTTAAATATGCAGTTCGTATGTCCATGTTGTCGTGTGGTGCGAAAAAACGTACCTACTAAAGTATTATTATACGTAACCCGTAATATACGTAGTCATCTGCTTAACAATTTACAATAAAATGGGTTTTCTCATTTGCAAAAATTAGATTATATTATATAACATTACATTTATGAACAATAAAATAATATATCTAATATATCTATTGTATTTCAGTATATTTACAAAATATAAATTCCAAACTCCAAAATTCGAATTAATTATTAACTAAAGAATAAAAATGGGGATACTTATTCATATAACCTGGTGAATTATCCGTGTATAATTTTTATCAAATATTTAATAAGTTCAGTAATATAGGTACTAAGGTACGCATAATATTGTATAGGTACATAATATGCATAATAAACACTCGTACACATATTATATACTTATAGATATAATAATGTAATATAATTGTTTAACATTGTTAAACTAAAAATACGTATATTTACACATAAGTAATTGAAACCTTGAGATATTGTAGAAAAAAATAAGACTAATGAATTTGTCCTTTCAACCACGAACTAAGATATACTATATACTTTCAACCAGTGGCGTCATTTCAGGTTTTGAAAGGGGGGGGCAAAAGTTTTAACCGGCCCATAATTAAAAAAAAACCGCTTACCAACAATTACATTTTTATCTCAATACAAACAGCCTTCTTACATAGTTATACAGTGAAACTTCCAATTAACGGTCACCAAAGGGACCATAAATAATTATCGATATTTAGAGGTGGCCGTCCAATAGAGGTGACAATACATGGCATAACACTTTATGGTACCAAAAAACCTAACCGTTACATAAAGGTGACCGTCCTACAGAGGTGACCGTTAACGGAAGTTTTACTGTATTACTTGTATTTATATACATACAAGTTGGTTATCTGAGATAACTGTGGTTACCTACTCTAGACATAAATAACACACATTTTTGAAAGATAACAATGACTAATTAATACATAGGTATACAAAATATAATATGTAGAAGGATACCCAATATTACCTATTAGTTTTTAGTATTAAGCATTAACAATATATACTCAATGCTATTAGCTACTATATGATGACATATTTTAAGGGGAATTTTACCCCAATGGCCCAATTTATGTCCTATTTGCATAAAATCTACCGACCCGTTAGTAGGCCGCAAGCGGCCCACTGATGACAAGGGGGGGGCAAATGCCCACCTTGCCCCCCCGCAAATGACGCCACTGCTTTCAACACTAATTTATACTTAAAAGTAAAACTAAATAGCTACTTAGGTAATTTTTAATAAATACTACATACAACTTAAGTACAGTCATGAAAACATTTGTTTACATTTGTGAACTCGTTAAACTTTTAAAGTACTTCATTTACCATATTAAAGAAATTATAGAAATTATAATAATGAATATGACGTAACTATACTATAATTATTAAGTTTACTTTAAAGTTTATACAAAAATATCTATGTTTTCATACTTATAACATGTTTATATAAAGTTCATGTCTTCATGACACTTATTCACTAGCGGAGCGAATAACCCAAATATTTTTCGTCTTAATGGTAAATGGTTACCTACCTGCGCCGGCAATTTTCTCCACAACCGTCATCGTGTCATCTGATATAAAACTATTTTAGATGAAAATATCAATAAATTATTTTTTTGGAATGTTATTATTTAAATTTTATAATATTATCTTAATAAATATTTTTCAGTTTAAAAATATATTATTGAGTAAAATGCTTATTCAAATAAGTCTTGTTATCTATATTTTACTATATTCAACATATAATAAATGTTTGATTATTAATTATAATTTATAATATACTTTTTATTATTATATTTGTAAGTACAAAAAACTACAATATGTGTAATGTTAATTGTAAAGCCTAAAATAAATTGTTTTTTTTTTGTATTAAATATTATTTTTATTTTAATATATACGAGTACATATACCTGTATATCATATTATAATGACTATTATAAGTATATCTACTTCAAATTAAACAATTTGTTGTCTAATCATTATACAGTTTAAGTTTTGGATTAATTTACTTATCAAATAAATTAATAAAAATATAGGATATTAATTTAAAGATTAAAAGTACTAATGAATTGAACACCAAAATTCTCATCTATAATAATGTAATAAAATTAAAATGTTTATGTAAGTAATGTGATAGAGCTACAAACCTAGGAGTGATTTTGTAAGTGTTCTTTCTAAGAGTCCTCTCTTTTTTTAGTTTTTGTGTTCTGAAATTTAAATGGTGCATCTATAGGCTGTTGATTTTAATGTACGTTGCTGTTTGTATTTCTTTTAATTTTGCAATGATGGAATATAATATATTGGAGTGAGTGGAATTAAAACTTGAATTAAAATGCGCATGAAATGATTCACATGCATTAGTTGTGAAATATTATAGGGCTGAGATTAAAACCGACCTTTTTTATTACCTAAAATTTTCGGGCCAAGTTTACAACAAAAAAGGTAATCATGGGTTCAATTTACATTTGCCCAAACCTATTTTCTACACAAATTGCGGGAAAAAGTATTGAGAAAAAACACTGTTAAAACAGCTACCTAAACATAAAGCAACTTGATTTCAAGTTACTTTGATAAATTTAGACAACACTATATAGATAGGATCCAAAATTACCAGGGAAAATGAAACTATATGCTGCACAAATGAGGATTCTCCGAGACTGCCTGCACTTGCGGAGCCGAACAAACAGTGAAACATATAGTTTTAAAGCTTCCTCAAACTAAATTCGAAGGTTAAGTTAAAGCGTTCATAAATTATAAATGTAATACTGAAAATTTAAATAATAGATACATTGGATGTATGACTGTGCGCCAATAGACCAATTTTCACTAACAAACTCAACCTTACTTGACCTTACTCGGTACTCCTCTCCCTTTCCACCTTTATCTATTATATTGTTACTAGGTACATAATATTATTATTTATAACCAGTTTCATTATCTATTGTTATTATTAATTCTATTCAAATTTATATATTATATATATTTTATTTAATATATCATGTATGTTTATTGTTATTTATGGGTAATGGGTATTGTATTATTTAGTTTAAAAAAATTAGTTAGGTATGTTTACACAGAATGTTCAACATTACCTATAGAGATTACAGCCGTAGCCATTTTCTTCCAAAAACGAGATCCATTTTCCTCCACATTATTTTTGATTAAAATTATGCTATTTTCCTCCAATATTTTAGCCAATGTTGCGTTCCGTATTATAAAGATAGAGTATGACTAGGATAGTAGGATCACATTTTGCGCGTATCTGTTGATTAAATTCTGGTCGCTTAATTTCTAGGTATGTAATTACAAAAAGTAAAATAATTATTCATATTATGTATAATTTTAATTTTTTTAAAACAAATAGGTATTAATTTGTTGCTAAAATGTCCTATAATTATGAAAAATTATATTATTATATTATACTGTAGTTATTTTACTATATTTTATGTTTTATATTTTACATATTATTGTCTGGTTGCGTTATCACCAACCACTTATTATTATCTATTTTTTTATTATTATTTTACTTATTGATTGATCCATCTTTATCGACGTACTTATACCTTTTTATTAAATGCATTCTCTTTCTAGCCGCCTACAAAGCTCAGCGCGTATTATTATATTATAATTATACTAGAAATATTTAATTTTAATTTTATTTTTTATTTAACATTCTGATAACGAATGACGATTTCGTTATTTTATTTATTGGAAGAAAATGGTCAAGAAATATTTTTTATTTTTTTGGAGGAAAATGGACCCACCCGAAATTACACTATCACAGTATTTAAAAACCTTTTTCTATTTCGGGTCACTTTATAAGCCCTGAGTGTAAGGTACACTAGCACTTTTATATACAACATTACCACTTCTTACATCATATTTAAAAGGAATTGAGTAGGTAACTGAGTAAATAGATACCTGTTATATGTTATAGGTATGTATTTATGTAGGATTTGTAAGAGTGTAAGACTCGGTTTGAAAATTCAAGTAAACTGTTTATAAAATATCATAACACATATAATATATAATACAATTTATCTATTATTGTTAATTTACTTTCATTGCTTTATATTATTTTATCCAGAACTGTAATTTATATTTACTCTAATAATTTACCTATTATATTATTATCCAAGTATAATATATTAACATTTATAACTATAATAAATCAATATCTAGTGTAAATTAAATGGATTAATAAATACTAAATAATAACTATTAGTTACCTATTACTACAAAAATAAATGTTTTAATCGTTGTATGTAATCATGGTCAATGGCCAACAGCCATCAACAAATGTTGACATAAGTAGAACATTATAAAAATAAAAAAAGTATCTGTTTAAGTGCATTTCTTAATAAACCCATTATAGACACAGTACATTAACATTACTATAATTTGACATGCGAAAATAGCATTAAAAACCTAAATGGAAGTTTGTAAAGTTACAAAAATAATATAATTAATAATTCTTATTAGTTATATGTAGTACCTACCTACATTAATATATATTATTATAAATTTATATCTGACAATAGTTGGAAAACCATTAGGTATATAAGTATATTATATAACATACTAAATCGTAGGCACTCTGCATTTTGCCCTTAACGTAGTATTGTACTATGTATTTGTAACAAATATATACTTCTATAAAGAACAATTTATATAACTATTATCGTGTTTACATTGCCCAATTTTGTATTGATGAAGTATCATGTCATATTGTAGTCATATATTCATATACTTTATACTTTTATATTAATTTGTTTTTTTCTTATAGATACGTTTAACATTTAGGTTTTAGCTAGGTAATTGGTAATTATACAAATAATATAAAGTGGCCGAATGTGTACACCATGATAAATTATAATTGTTAATAAATTAAACATAAAAATTAATGTATAAGTATAGGTACATTATGTATAGTACAGGTATTAACAGGTACTGGTATATAATACTCTAGCCAGTCTAGCCTGCTTACAGAAAATACATAATTAACGATATACAAATGTTATATGTATGTATTTATTTAAGGTTTTTGAAAATAATATTAGTTTTATAATATAAAGATAGTTCTTATAGCGATCACTAATAAATGATAATTGATCATAAAAAGCGGGTAAGTGAGTATCGCTCTGCTGTACATTAGGTGGTGGGATGGACCTCGGACTAGGGAAGGTTAAATTTGAATGCAATGATAGGTATCATTGTATAAGAAAAACGATTCTGAACGGAGATGATTTGTCAGTCTAGGATATATTATGAAAAAATCGAAAAAAATTTATTAGTTAAACGTTATTTTACACGTGTATTTTTGATTTCAAATTAAAATTTAAACTTTAAACACACGTAAAATTTTTTAAATTGAACAATCCTCAAACTTTTTTATAATTATTCTAAGCTTAACTTATGGACAGCATAGTATTAAATTTTCAATTCTTAGCTTTTGATAGAAAAATATTTATAAATTTTTAACTACCAAATAGTGAAAAATATTCATGATTTTGACGAATTTTTGTCAATATTTGAACTTCAAATGCTAATAAAAAAAAATTGTGCCTATGTATTTTTATAATTTTTGAATGAGAGTTAGAACAAGTTATGTGGACCCTTCTATTAAATTTTCAAGTAATTTGTCCCAGCTACATTTTTTTTATCAACATTTATAAAAAAAAAATAAAAAAAAATTGAAAATTTCAATTGTCTATAAATAGCTCAAAAAAAGTCAAAATGTTTTGAAAATCAAATCATGTAAAGAAAATGGCAATCTAAATAACTGGTAAAATTTTCAAGTGTTTATGACTTATACTGTTTGAATAACAACAAATATCAAATATCGTTTGAGGCTAAACCGTTATTTAACGCGGTTTTGTAAAAATTTAAATTTCAAACACTCATAAAAATTTTTTGTCTGAATACGGTCGAGTTTTTTTTACAGATAATTGAAAAAAAATTTATGGAGAACCTTGTACCAAATTTTCAAAACTTAGTTATAAAAGAAAAAAATTTTACGATTTTTCAACCACAAAATTACTTGCAAATTTTCGCAATTTTGACATATTTCGTATAAATTCGAACTTTTAGCACTTATAAAAAAAAATTGTGACTAACGATTTCGGATTTTTTTTTATCACTTTAAGAACAACTAATAAGAAATCTTGTATTAAATTTTCAAGATTTTCTGGCCGTCCAAAAAAATTTTATCGTTATTTTAAAAAAAAATACTAAAAAAAATTAAAAATTTCAATTGTCTATAAATAGCTCAAAAAAAGTCAAAATTCTTTGAAAATTTAACTGTGTATGGAGAACGCTAATGTTAACATTTGATAAAAATTTCAAGTGTTTACATCGATTAGTTTTTGAGTTATAGCAAAATAAAAAATTCGATTTTGTCGAAAACCGGTTATGCGTAAAAATTCCCGTTCTTCTGTCATTTTTTTTATGTTTTTCTCGATTTTTTTGAAAACTGTTGGAAAATGTTTACTTTTCACCTCTATAATGCACCAAGGATATCCACTTTGCCATCGGAAACCACCCCCAAAGTTTGAAATTGAAGCATTATTTCGACAAGTTATGCTGTACACAGACACAAAAACAAAAAAAAAAACAAAAAAAAAAAAAAACACACATCATTGTAAAATCAATACATTCATCACTCCGTTCAGAATCTAAAAATGTAAAAAATGTATATGCTTATAGGTACCTATATAATATAATATGGTATATATTATCATGTTAAAACGCCACCCCTGACTACCTTCAAAGGTATTTCCTAACTACCTATTGTAAATATCAACAAATAATAATTATTGGCAAAAAATTTATAAACCATCATACATCATCTATATTGGCCACTTATTTTTATAATATAAACTATAGTTTAATTCTAATATATTACAAAAATTGAAAAATGATACCTATACAGTAAACATAGCTATATTTTTTGATTACCTACCCAGAAGGCCAGAAATACAATTGACTATAGGTTTGTTATTATTACACAAGACAGCGCGTTGCAGAGGCAATGTGTCAATGTGTCATACCACATGACACAAAATTATGTTGCATAGTTTGTTTTAGATATAATAAAATACCTATGAAATACCTTTTTTAAAACTTTTTGTTTTTAAAATAAAGGTTTTGTAAAATATTTTATATAATAAATTATTATAAATTTATACGATTAAATTGATTAACCTTATATGTTGTAAAATTATAAATTATGTTATAAACTTATAAAAGTAAATAACAAACTAATTTATAAACTGTAAATTCAACATCAGAATTTCCAAATGAATACATTTTACTTCGCGATACCAATTTAAGCGAACATTAATTATAATATCATATTAATCACTGTTAGTAATTAGAGAAAATTCAAAATAGTAGATAATAGATATACGATATAAGAATAAACTATAACAAAATATGTAATAGTTAAAATACGGGATTATAATAGGTATATACTATAGTACTTAGTAGATGTAAAAGTGTATAGTACTTCAGTATAAAGTATAATATTATTAATATTAGTAAGTTAATAATATTTTTTTATTTTTAGATTCTGAACGGAGTGATGAATGTATTGCTTTTACAATGATGTGTGTTTTTTTTTTTTTTATTTGTGTCTGACGACAACATTTGGAGCAGTAATAATGCTCCGATTTTTAACTTCAGCCCCTCTTTGAATAGGAAATTGAATCTAATTGGTACTTTGGGGGGGTCAAAATTAAAATTTTCAAATAGTTTTCAAAAAAATCGAGAAAAACCAAAAAAAAATGACAGAAAAACGGCAATTTTACGAAAAACCACTTTTCGACAAAATCGTTTTTTTGATTTAGCTGTAACTCAAAAACGAATTATTGTAAATACTTGAAATTTTCACCAAATGTTTATATTATGGTTATCTCTTTACAGTTAAATTTTCAAAATATTTTGACCATTTTTAAGCTACTAATAGACAATTGAAATTTTCGACTTTTCTAAGTTTTTTTTCTTGAAATGCCGATAAAAATTTTTTGGGTGGCCAGAAAATCTTGAAAATTTAATACAAGGTTTCTTATAAGTTGTTCTTAAAGTGATAAAAAAAATCCAAAATCGTTAGTCACAATTTTTTTTTATAAGGGCTTAAAGTTCAAATTTATACGAAATATGTCAAAATTTAAATTAAATTTCATACTCTCATTATGTGTATGTTGCCAAATATTTTTTTTTATTAATAAACAGATATTATAAAGTAACTATTATAGTAACATAATATAGTAACTATACTATTTGTTTTAAAATAGAATATATGACAATATTTAAATATAATATATCTTAAACTGACAAATCATCTCCGTTCAGAATCATTTTTCGTATACAATGATACCTATCATTGCATTCAAATTTAACCTACCCTAGTCCGAGGTCCACCCCACCGCCTAATGTACAGCAGAGCGATACTCACTTACCAACTTTTTTTTATTTAAATTTATCAAAACAATAGATTTTTTTCAAAACTATTGTAAAATAGTCAACAGTCTATTTTTTAACGATTATTATAGATATATATTATTAAGTTTAATATAAAAAAGAACTTGAAAACTATAGCTTTATTGTTAGGGTCGATTATACTTAGTTACCTCGTCATTGATTAGGTTACTATAATAAATATGTTTAATTTATATGCAATATATTGTAGTATATATATGTAATATATTAAGAAAAATGATTCTGTGCGAAAACGCCGAAGACAATATGTTAATTAGTATTTTTCAAAGTTACGCTTTATGAATTTATTATATGTTTAATATTTATATTGATATTACCTAGTAATTTATTTTGCCATTAACATATGTAATACGATAAAGTTGAACTAATTTTTGCAAAATAATTAATCGCATACATACCTATATTATTTAATATAATATTACTATAAATACTAGGTCTTTATTAGTTAATATTTTCGTACCACAACAAAACAGTTTGAATAGGTTAATGGTATAATAATGGTTTGAAATTAAGCTAAATGTTTTGAAAATGTTATTGTGTATGTAGGAAATATACATAATGAAAAATAAAAATGTCTATACTTTATGTATAGCACAAAAAGAAACAAAATAGGTATTTTGAAAATTATATAATGTTTAGTAAATGTTTTTTGTTGTTAAAAATTTATCTATAGGTACAATCTGTAAACATAAACTCTTTACAATAGGCATAATTATTGATGAATGGGGGTAATAGTGACTATAGATCTGAGCGAAGAACCCATCCAGTGATTGAGCTTCGTGTTAGTACTGGTAGTCATGATTAGTCATTAGTGTCGAGGCTCGAGGTTTCTTAATAATTTAGTAGGGATTGGTTTTAAATGTCTTCTGAGGTCACCTGGGACAACATCCCATGGAATGTTGAATATATATAGATAAGTTTGAGATAAGAAGATTGAAGCACAGATTTCTGTATAGAAGTCTGTGGATTGAAGGCTTTAAAAGTACGAAACGCAGACACTCATATCCATAAAGTATAGATAATATATAAACAAGTCGTTATAGCTTCTGTTCGAATCGCAACTCCTATGAAAAATTTATAAGAGACAAATCCAATTTTGATGACAACTGACAATAATAAACTAGCATCAAAAAAGGGAAATAATAAATTTAGAATTTTTATATTCCCTATATAATATGCTTTATACGACATGTAGTTTTTAACGATTTTTTTTTCAATGTTATTATTTATTTAAACTTGTATTGTACACATTTTTAATTTACTTTTTAACATAATTTTTGATAATGTAATAGTAATAAATTAAAAAAACTGATTTTTTGTAACTTGTTAATATTCTATATTTTTTAATGTTAGTAATATTGACTTTTTGTTTATTTTTACATTTTATTTATTGACATTATATTATATATTTACTACTTAAGTATATAGGTAACTTTTTATTTTTATTTATTGAAGTAATCTACAATCTATACATTTTTTTGGGCGATTGTAAACTCCGCCAGAATATCGGTCAAGATAAAAAGGTAATAATAGGTCTATGGTAAACTCCGCCAGTTTTTTTTTCTTACCTGTAATGGGTATATGTAAACTCCGCCAGTTTTTTTTTTTACCTAATCAGTGCGACAGTGATCAAAATGCAAATTTAAATCGAACAACAAATACCTGTGAATCCTTTCATAGTCATCTGAGAAATTCATTTTATAAAAGTCATCCGAATGTTCACATTTTTAGTTAAGTTCTTATCGAATTTCAAACCCAAACTTATATTAAATTAAATGGCATATCTCAAGTAAATCAGCTAAAAAATTTGAAATAATAAAAAAAAATGACAGTATTACAGGATGCTATGAATACCTACTAATAAAGAAATACAAGACTTAGAATATTTGCAAATTGTATCACATCATTATAGTTTTCATACATGACAATATTAATTATAACGATTATTTATTTATTATTTATTATATTTTATTCTATTATGTGGACAATTATTAATTATTATTATAAAAAATATGATTTTGGATTATTACGTATATAACAATTATTTTTTGACTATAATTTATGTATATTTGATGTGGACGATTTATATACGATTTATTATTATGGAAAATATGATTTTATATTATTAGGTATAACGATTCTTTATTTATTTTTTATTATATTTTATTATATTATGTGGACAATTATTAATTATTATTATGAAAAATATGATTTTGGATTATTTATTATGATTTTTTGTACTATGATTTAAATATTGATATGATATGATATTATATTATATTATAATTTTTTTTTAATAATATATCATATTAATTTTATACTACTATTTGATTTTCTTCACTGGCGGAGTTTACATGAACTCAATTTTACCTGATTTTTTTCAGTGGCGGAGTTTACATGAACCCAATTTTACTTGTTTTTTTTTTCTGGCGGAGTTTACAGTAAAAAAAGGTACTTGTGGCGGAGTTTACATGCGCCCATTTTTTTGTACAATGAGCAGGTTTGATAGTTGAAAAATAATAAAAAATAACATGCAATCATAAGATTAGGGAGGATACCCAGTGGTATCACCCTATAATAGGTATATAACTTAAATTTACAATAATGTCTTCTTTATATTGCAGTATATCAAGGGTGGGCAACTGGCGGTCCGCGAACCTTTTTTATCTGACCCACACGGCCACGCTACATTTTCAAATTACATCATATACAATTTCAAAGTCAAACGTCTATACTCTATGCTAAATTAAAATGCATATTTTAAATTACCTTTTTTTTTGCTCTCTATGACTCTATACTATTACCCTTTCTAAAAATTGGCCCTCTAATAACTTTCAGTTACCCATCCCTGTTGTTTAGTACAAAGTGTCTGCGTTCTGAAATTAACATTTTTACCCGACCGTACAATGTGTCCACGTTAAGCAGTTTAAACAATAGATCGTACAAACTACAAAGTGATAGTTTTCTGGATTGCAGTGGTTGGATTTGAGTGGAAACATTTATAGAGAGTTTGGGCTACTTATTGTTAAATTTTTGTAATAGGGAAATAATTTTAATAATGAAATATATATATAAACTTATTTGAAAATTTCAATTATATAGTACCTATCTACATTCATTCATTTTTGAGTTACGTCAGAAAAACAAAATAAATTTTTTTTTATCGAAAACTTAGTTTTAAAAAGAATTAGCTAGTATAGGTATAGAATCTTATATTAAAATTTCAAGTCTTGGCTATGAAGCTTGAATATTTTTTATATTTTTGATTAGGTACAGTATAATAAAACTGATATTGAGCAATTTTTTTAAATATTGTTTTCTATTGACTCTTTGAGTACCAATTAGATTTAGATTCATCTCGAATCCTGAAAATACCACCTTGTAGAAGATTGAAGAACTATTGTTCTAAAATCCATACACTTTTTTTAATAATACAATACCTATTAGCCATTGTAAAACCAATACATTCATCATTGTGTTTTACTCAGAATTTAAAAGAATACATTACATTTTGTATTTTCATACTGTCTCTATAATGCTTTATAGTTTATATCAATAACAATAAAAAAAAAAAAAAAAGCTGGTAAGTGGGTATCGCTCTGCTGTATATTAGGGGGTGGGGTGGACCTCAGACTATGGAAGGTTAAATTTGAATGCAATGATAGGTATCATTGTATACGAAAAACGATTCTGAACGAAGATGATTTGTCAGTTTAGGATATATTATATTTAAATATTGTCAAATATTCTATTTTGAAACAAATAGTATAGTTTTTATATGTTACTATGGTTACTATGGCCAACATTCGCATTATGAGCGTATGAAATTTAATTTAAATTTTGACATATTTCGTATAAATTCGAACTTTAAACACTTATAAAAAAAAATTGTGACTAACGATTTCGGATTTTTTTTTATCACTTTAAGAACAACTTATAAGAAACCTTGTATTAAATTTTCAAGATTTTCTGGCCACCCAAAAAATTTTTATCGGCATTTGAAGAAAAAAAAACTTAGAAAAGTCGAAAATTTCAATTGTCTATTAGTAGCTTAAAAATGGTCAAAATATTTTGAAAATTTAACTGTAAAGAGATAACCATAATATAAACATTTGGTGAAAATTTCAAGTATTTACAATAATTCGTTTTTGAGTTACAGCAAAATCAAAAAATCGATTTTGTCGAAAAGTGGTTTTTCCGTAAAATTTCCATTTTTCTGTCATTTTTTTTTTGTTTTTCTCGATTTTTTTGAAAACTATTAGAAAATTTTAATTTTGACCCCCCTAAAGTACCAACTAGATTCAATTCCCTATTCAAAGAGGGGCTGAAGTCAAAAATCGGAGCATTATTACTGCTCCAAATGTTGGAGTCAGACACAAAAAAAAAAAAAAAAAACACACATCATTGTAAATGCAATACATTCATCACTTCGTTCAGAATCTAATATATTTAAATGGAATATTATTAATTAAAACATTAATAGGTAATTAATATCTACAATAAGACCTGTTAAATTGATCAAGAAAAATCAAAAAACTTCAATATATGTACATTTTTAACTTTTTTAAGTTTACATAAATAGGTATTTCGATTTTTGCAGAAGGCTTTTGACTTTTGACAGTTCAACAAGTTATTATACTTTTTATAGTCTTATACCTTGATAGGTACCTGTAATTTTCCTTCTGAATTTTAAATTCACAAATTGCAAAGAAAGTAATATTTTTATTGACTTATCGTATTCACCGCCGTGAGGTTGCAGCGTTGCCAACTATGCGCGTTTGTCGGTCCGAGATATTTTGTTCGACCGTGTCGCGTTGACACTGGAACTGCACGGTCCCCACTACTCGCCTAACAGTCTCTACCACAGCCTGTTCCTCAGCTGCAGTCTGCAGTATAGTGCCCGTGAACGTTGCGTGCGTGTGCGTGGTCCGTCTGTAGTGTGTATTAATCAAAAACGATATTGTTATCAGAACGATATGGTAGTGCAAAGTTCGACCGTCTCGTCGCGGGTATCGTGAAATAAAAATTGAAAGATAAAACCAACGTAAACTACAGCGCGTGTGGTCCGTTCAATTTACGTTAGTCGTTCGTTCCTTCACTCATATTAATACATCGTAATCGTCCGAAAACGATGGCGACCGTCTGTGTCGAGTGCTCTCGTGTGTTTGCCGATTGGTGAAAATGGTAAATTAATAATAATTCGCGAGTTCAGTGCCCGTGATATAGTGTCGAAATCCGCCGTCGTCGGTAGTTGCTCAATTTCTTTTTGTTATTATCGTTATGTTTTATTATTATTGTTGTTGTTATTATTATTGTGACGTGGTGAAACGATACGTGTTAAGTGTGTGCAAATTTTGATCGTTCGACCGGTGGTAACATACATAATATAGTATAATAAATTTAATTCGTGCATATGAATAAATTCCAATATATTTCCTTAGAGTAAATATGATAACTCCCTGCCTGCTAGCGTTAGAAGTGCAACTTAAGTGGAAATTACAACGGTGGCAATCATAAATAAATAAGGTGTATCTATCGGTTTTCGCAAATGACACCGCAAACGCATCGGACAGCACCGATAACGCGACTGGTGCGAATAAGGTAAAAATTTAATTCGTTATCATATTTTCATTTACCCGGACTACGCCTTACCCGAGGCTTTACCCTTGTAAAGTCATCGAGTTGTTAATTTATTTTCGGAATGATTTGTCTTTTTCGTGGGTTTTTCTGCGGGATATAAAAGTTTGTAATGTAAAGTACAGACTACGATAAGGAAACTAATATTGAAGACCTAATGGTACTTATAATAGTTGTTCAGAATTCTAGCTGACTGTTGTAGGTGTTATAGACAGTATTCAGTTGTATATACGTGTTATTAGCAGTTTTTTCTGGCTTGGCATAGGCATGATCGAAGACCGATTATAGTTTGAGTCTCTCGAATTGTCTAATAAATAAAAATATTATTTTATTCTTCACCGCCGTTTTGTAAAAGCTATGTGTGTGTGTGTTTAGTGCGTACTGCGTACCTATCTATTATTGTTATTATTTATATTGTTGTTGTATTATCATATATCGTGTATTTCATACCAACCATACCTCCACCGTCGTTTTACATTGGGTGTAATATTTGAACAAAACTAATGGTTGAAATTTTTAATAATAATAATAGAAAAAATATTTGGAGTTATTGCAGATAACTAGGCCAAGGTATATTTGTGATAATTGATAATATTCAGTATTTGGATATATAATGCCTATTATAATGCGTATATTGTATACTATTATTTTTTTTAAGAAAACGTGTGATTTTTACAGATTTATGTTTTAATATCTTTGATAAAAGATATCATTAATTGTAGTATTTAATTAACAATACTGCGTGATTACTGCGTTTTTACTTAAAATCGCTAGTTTCTATAGCTAGGACAGCGAAGAAAACATAACTATAGTATTATATTATTAAATTATATAAATCATAATATTATATACATATCATATTATTATTATTTGCTGACGTAAAACAATTACACTTTTGTATTTGATGCGTTGAGTGAAATGAGTGAAATATAACCCTTTGACGCCCTTATTACTTGTTAGGCTTATTAATTTAGTGATTACAGTTAAATTATTCTATGTTATATGTGTTGGAAAACCAACATTTACGTATATAATGAGTTTTTTTTAAGAAATAATAATATATTATGTCATAGGGGTATTTATGATGATTTTTTTTTATAGTGTATTCAAAGAAATACGGGCTACTCTAATAATGTTTCCATAGCAAACCCTTTTTATTTACAAAACCTTTTTAATAATAATTTACATATTTATTATATATTTAATATTTGTATTGTTACTCTATACGTATATATTTACTATTTAGTATTAAATTATATTTGTTTTGCTGTGTGTAAAAATAAATCTCAGTAAAAATTAATTCAAAGTACCTATTTGATATTTATTTTAAAATACAAGATAAAATTATTGAATGTTTGATCTAAATTAACCTCCCCTTTCTTTTGTCTCAGTAAAACAATAACAATTGAAATCAGTAATTAAATAAAGTAAATTAAAATTAATAGGTGTTACTATTTATATTTAGTGCATGGTTTAAAATAGTGCAACGATATTTTAAATGAAATTAATATTAACTAAACGGTTAAAATAATATAAGTACTGAAGTGCGTAAATATTGTACTGAAGTCTTATAAAAAGAAATAGGTAAAGAATTACATAGGCAGGTACTAGGTGTAATGAAAATATTTAAACAATAGCTACCTATTACGTGTTTTTCGCTCTTTTTTTTAAAATTTAATTTTTATAAATTTATTGAAATTTTATCAATAATGGAGTTGTCGTCAGTAGTATCTTAAAATAAAGTTATTTTCAATATTATGTTAATGTTTTTTTTATATTATAAAAATAATATCTACAATTGTATATTTGTATAACTATTAAAAAATTTTCCGTAAATATCACGTCTTATTCTTAGGTATGGTATAAGGTAATCAAATTTGAACAGATTGTGTTAAGGAAATACAAATTAATAAATTAGTTTTTTTTTTGTTGAAAAAAATTCTGAAAATCCGTTAGGTACTACAAATTATTTATTATAATTATTTTTTATAATCTTTCATTTATCATGTTTTGACCTTAGAGTATAATTATAAAAAAAAAATATTTGTCTCATATTTTACAGTTGTGTATTGTCAATTCTTGTTATTGACATATGTACTTGTATAAGTTCGCCGTTCAAAGTTCTAATTGATTAGCATTACTCATATTACTAGAATAATATATAGCTATTATAGCTAATTCATAGTGATAAGTTATCACTGATAACTAATAAGTAGGTGTATACGATTATATGGATAATATATAACCGAGATTTGTTAACTGTACGTGTGCTCTTTGAAAATTATATTAGTCTGTTAATTACTGGTATTAAAATAAATATTATAATATATTTATATAAAAAATGAATTATACTAATAGCTTAACTAATAGCTTATATAAAATGTATACATATATGGTAATAGCATTATTATTTGTATGTTGTATTGTGGCATAAATTTGATACTTGCAATGCGATAAGTAGGTTTTGGATATTGGACTCTTAGTTGTGGTCTGTTCATATCGTAGAAAATAAACATAATTTTAACGGTATCACAACCGTATTATAATATGGTCACGTTTTGTTTAGTTTTTTCTCGTGTGTTTCATTCTTGATGCCTTGTAAAAATCCAATTGTTATTACTTCTCAAAACCAATAAAAATACATTGTTTCAAAAATGAATTAGTCGGTCCATCTAGCCATGTATAATATATGTATAGGTGTGTAGTGTAGTAGGACGATAAATTAAAACGGTTTATTTTGGTTTCATCGCATGTATTTTGCTTAATAATATTATATAAAACATTAAAGCCACACTAACTGAACATTGAATCCGAACTATCTACAATGTGTTGTATATTACACACGGATGTAGCCGTCCTAGGGTTCAGACCCCTCCCCCCCCCGAAATTTTTGCTGGCTACGGTCTTGATATTACATTTATTAACATTTATGAGATTGTTCAGTTATTCGATGGAAAATGTTTTTTTTTTATTATTATTATTATTATTATAATTTATTTGTTTTGCGTATCAGCATTTATCACATGTGTATTTATGACTATTATATGTTACCTATCTGACTTGCTTAGTGTTGTATCATAAGTGCCTGATACCTACATCGTATTATGACATATGCACATTGTGTGTAATTTTTACACATTGTGTACAGATTTGAAAATTGCCTTTTTGAGATGGTCAAAAGTAATATTATATCTAAACCACTTAATAAAGTTAACTTCTCTGTTACGAGTCTATGAACTGTATTTGTCATGCTTATAAGTTTTAATAATGTAATCGGTTTCCGGTCGTACTTATGTGTGACTCATCGAATCGTGATTACAATTGTATTTAAATGAATACGGCCGCCTCATGCGATTATTACCACTACCATCATACGGGTTGTTTAACTATAAGAGTATAGAACTGCCGCCTTGTCCAGCACCAACTATGTAATGCTCTATTAGTTTTTTTCCAATGCGCTGGTTCTTGTTGATTCGTTGATACATTGTATATTTATACTGTATCAAATATAATAGCTAGTAGTTAAGTATACAACTTATGATTTAATGATAGCATTTTTGCAATGATCACATCAAGTACTTTTGTCCTTACACTTGTGTGGAATTAAAAAAAAACGGAAAAATATATATTTTGTGAATAGACAGGATGGATAAATAATATTATTTCAGTTAAAAAAAAATATCTTGAATATTGTTAATTTTATAATCACGTCTAAGTTATTAGATATGTGTAACATAATATATGTACACCTTTGATTAACGTATTGGCATTAACTTAATATATGAAGTATTATAATACTTACTTAAATTATTTTATTTTATGTTAAATTGTTTAAGTATATTTCAAATATGTAAAAACAATATTTCAGCGCTTGATGTAAAAATACATGTATATTATACCCATTAGTTTTAGTCTGTTTCACTTCAAGAGTATATGCAGGACTATTAAAGCGGAAGTCATGAAAGTTTTATGATTTCCAGTCGATAGAATGCACACACTCTTGTTTTTAGTGTTTACCTGATTGTTCTTTGAAATTTTATACGAAATTCGATGAAAAGCAGAAGCGTTTCATGACAATATCAATTGTCTATGCCGCAGAGAGTAACTATGTACTGAATTAACCCTTGAAAACGATTTCACGATTAAAATCTTATGAGTTATTTCTATAACATCTGGAATTCGTTACTCGAAAGGGTCGCTATCCTTTTATTTATAAATTTTTTATACATTATGTTGTAATAGTAATACAACTTGTAAGCCAAAATGTGTAAATATTTATATCCATATTTATCTTTAATGTGTATGATTTATTAATATTATAAAATAATTATATTAATTAGGTTAATCAGCTGTAACATATTTAGCTGAATGATCATTTTGGTTGGATATATGAACAATAAGTAGAAATTTAGTTTGCTCGATTAAGTTATATATATATATATATATAATAATATATATATATTTGTCTTTGTTGAACAAGTTGATGCCAAATCGTTCTAGACTTTAAAAAAGGTCGACCTTGGCCTTTGGTGTCATACTACCATAGTCTTACTTTTATTAAGCTATGTCTAATTTTATTTTCTTATAGTTATTTATATATAAGTGACAAATGCATTAATCTTTGAGGCCGTTCGTTAATAATAGTTTCAACAATTGAACATTATTACAATATTTTTATACATGCATTTAACTTATTCTTTAAAAATTATAAAATAATTTTGTAGAATGGTTTTATAAAAATTGAAGTTAAGTTGAAGTATAGTGCTATATGTACAAAATTACTAATTGTTCAGTGAACATAATCTTGACATAATATTAATAGGTAATTATAGGTATTGGGCGCAAGGGACTCAAAATATTATTGGGACGAAAAGATTCAATATACGTTGTCATACATTTTTAAACTATTGTATCATAATATATTTTTTAATTTATCAAAGATCCTTTGTTGTGATTAATATTAGAAGTTTAGAGTACAAGTGTACAATATGTGTTTTGATCTATATTATTCATTTTAAGTTTTTGACTTACAATAACTGTAGGTATAATCAAAATAAAAAATTCATCTTTTATTAAACAAAAATATAATTTTCATTATCAAACACTAAAAACTAATAACTCATTGACCCGTGTCTTCTGAATCATCGATAAGTGTTTATTATTATGATCTACACCGTTAATTGTGTTGGTCTTTTGTGTGACTTACTATTAAAATATTGATTTTAATTTTGATAATAAAAATATGCTTTTGTATGAATATTACATACATTATATTATGATTGTTATTTATCAATTTTTCATCTGCCCCTATGTGTGGTTTTTTTAATTTTCAAGTGAGGTTGAGTATGTAAAATATTATACAGTTTAAATTTGTCTCGGTATTTGGTTTATACTATCATTTTAAAATCTTATAAATTCATTAATGTTTCATTTTTATATTTTGTGTATAAATAAATTGGGAATTGCTACATTATTTATAATGTTATACTTATTTCTATATCTTTATTGTTTTGATCCTTTTTAACATACTATTTCGCCTAAAAAGAGATGTTCAAAAATGAACATACATACGATTGTATATTGAATTTAAAACTTCAAATAATTAAGTAATTTTTCCTTGTTATTGTAATTATATTTCTTAATGTACTTGTAAAGACAAAAAATAGATTTAAATTTAACTATTTTTTGTTTTTACATTTTATTGTAGGCTTTACTAGATCACGTGGATCACATACGAGTATAGCTTAAAAATTATTCTTGACCTAAATTGGCTGAATGTTATGACATTCTGTTATAACTTATAATTAGGGTTCGGGACTTCTAGCACTTAAAATTATCGAAATATGCATGCAAATATGCAGTCAAAATCGTCAAAATATGCTTTAAAATATGCAGCTAATTTACTATAAAAAATTTTAAAAATGCATATAATATATAATTAATAAAATAATAAATTATTGTTATAAAAAAAAATCTAAAAATTAGGTGGGTACTTAATATAATAAAAATAATTTTTACACGGGTTACTCATCCCTCATCTGTATCGTCTTCATGCTCATCTGTAACATACTAATTGTCGATATTGTCGATAAAAAGGTTGATTATTAAGCGATAAAGAGACTATCGTCGTAAACAGACGTACGTATATTAGATAGGTACGACAGACTAGTCTACGACCATCCAATTATGATTTTTCCCGACAATTTTACGTTTATAAAAATATAAAATGTGAAATATGCCGAAATATGCTAAAAATTGCTCAAATATGCATTTTTCTTAAAATATGACGAAATATGCAAAAATATGCAAATTCAAACTTAGTATTTAATTTCGTAATTTCATAAAACAAATTTATAACTCACTTAGAATAGACTACGACCACTACAAAAAAACATGCAAATGCAAGAAGTCCCGAACCCTACTTATAATTCATTACTCTCAAATGGAATCTCTCAAAATATATTGCCGAAAATAATTTATTCAATTTAATACTAATACCTAGTTTAATTGCTTAAACAAAATATTTTCGTTACCGTTTTAATTTCATTGTCTGTTTATTATAATCGCTTAAACTACTTTAACACTACTACACTAGAATATTTTGGTTTTACCATAGTATGTACAATTTTATAGTATTTATATACCCACACTTGTATTTCTGAATGTTCTACGTTTTGAAAATGACAAATTTAATTTCGACATCACACTATTATGTGTATAGGACATTTTCATAAATTTGTTATTATTTAGAATACAAATAGTCGAGTAGGTAATTCCGTTATTGGCGTATGTTTAATGAGTTTACCCTCGAGTTTACCTAAGTATCCAACCGTATACTCATTTGGTACATTTACACGTGTCCTATATGCATTATGCATGCTCATTTCTACATATTTATTAAGCTGTATTTGAATTTAATAATATGGATAAAATAAAGAGTAATATTAATTGTTTTTCTATCTATATAGATAAATAAAACAAATAATATTGTTTAGGAATATTTTAAATCGATATAATTTATTTAAAATTGGTATTCATAATATTTATGAATGTTCATTTAATTTAATTTCCAATAATTTAATAATTTGTGATCAACTAAAAGTTTTTATATTTTTAGTACATTTTAAGAGAATTACATTAATAACACGATAACGCTATGATTAGTAATCATTAATGTAAATATTTTATTTCGAATTGCGTTTATCTTAGATATCTTTAGTAACGTTTTTGAAAATATAATTTTTACATCATTTCCAGTCGAAATAAACCACCATTTTCTCAAAGATTAACTGCAGTGAAAGTAATTAATAAATGTAGTAATATAGATAGGGAAGAAGATAATTTAACGGTGGATATTTAACTTCAAAAATGATATATGTTTTTATCTTCTCTCCTATTTACAGTTCATTAAAATACGGAGAGTTTATATAGTTGCCCCAAAAAAGTACGACAGGACTTAAATTTCCTATGAATTTTTCTTAACATTCTGTATTAGAACGCAACTTTTCTTCTGATTATAATTTCGGCCCTAATAAGAAGTATGTACCAAGGTAATTACTTCTTTATTGACATTTTGAATTTCCTAGACACAATATAAATTATGTAAAATAAAGTAGGTACCATTCTGTATATATCTACTTTGAGAATGAACTAAATAATATAGTCAAATAAATGAATAATTATCATGTAGATTTTTATATTTTTTACTTCTATACGTTCTTAACTAAAATGATTCTTATCAATAGATATGAATTAGTGTTTGTGCTGCTCTTTAAAAAGTTTTAACCAACGCGATAATTATCAAATTAGTCGTGCTCTCTTGTGTTTGGTTACAAGCAATCTAATTGTCCGTTAATACTATTGTAATACTAATATTACTTTATGGTCTCCTTAACAGTTATTCATCCTATAATAGTATATTAGACCGTATAAAATATGATATAAGTAAAAATGTACATATACACTGTAAAGCCACTTATTTAATGTTATGTATACTGAGTGATTCTTTTGTTGAAAAGAATTGAAATCAATTTAACGTTTATGAAAACATTTTTTTTTACTTAATTTCCTGTCAAAATAAAATAAAAATTTTTTGGATGACAATGTAAATTTTTAATTCATATCCTGAAGCAGAATATTTTTTGGAGTATTTTGATATAAAAATCGAAATTTTTATTACTACTAGTTTATGAGTTATATATGTATTTAATATAGCTAGAAGAGTGGAATGGTACAAGGAAAACCTTCAAAATGTTGGTTTACTATTCTGCTTACCTAAATTTTAAATAATTATGACTCAACTCAACTTATTTTCGTTTTTTATGTATCGAAATATACTGATAAATATTCTGCTTTAAAACATGAATTTAAAAATGTATGTTGCCACTCAAAAAAGTTAAAACTCATACCAAATATAAAATTATAGCAATAATAAGTATTAAAAAAATGTTGTTTTATTTCGACTGGAAATTATGTAAACTAATTTTTTTTCAAAACTTTAATAGATTTTGAAACAATGAGAGTTCGATAAAATAATCACTTTGTATAAACAGATATAAAAATAGGCATACAGAGTGAATCATATAGCAAACTTTTAACAATTGAAAATGCAGAGTAGGTAAGTCTATTTATTAAAGAACAACCATAGAAAAGTTTTGAATGTGAAAATACTTGTAGGTATATTAAATAAATACATACTCAGATAATGTTGGGATTGGTTGTTAACAATATCATGTAATTTTTGTTTTATATTATTATTTATTATAAAATATAAATTATAATTATAATGTATCTATAATGTAACCTATACCTTACAACCTATACTATAAAAATAAAATAATAATATAATATACTCACTAGTCATTATATAGGCAGATATTTTGTTAATAGTTCATTAGATTACCTAATTATTTATTTAACATTTGATCAATTAGAATTGATATTACGGAACACTGAACATTGGTCACAACGCTACAAAATAGTGCATCGAGCATCCAATATCGAACACTTTCTCCGTATTTTGCGTCTTCATTTGGTATTTTTCCTCATTTTGACATCCAGTGAAGTTAGTCTTTATCAAGAATCGTTTTAAAATAACAAATGTATTTAGGTCTGTAAAAATCAATTGAAATTAATAATTATATTATAAATCGTTACAAGATAGATAAATTAATACTTACTTAAGTATCGACTATTTCAAATCCAGCATAGATATAATTAAACGTTTATGAATAGATTTTCTTTTAAAAGAAATATCTTTGAACTGAATTGTACAAAAATAGTTTTAGTTCAAAGTATAGATATGTCTTATAATAATATTAATAGTAAAATGACGTTAACTATATACCATTAAAGTTTATGACTTATATTTTGATGTTTTCTAATCAGTAAAAATTTTGAACTCAAACTTCTTGTATCATATTTTGTATTTAATATATTGATTTTTTCTCTATCTATAGATTAATAATAATCATTAATCGGACTTTTTTACTTTACATTATTTTCACTTTTCTATTGATTTTACCTAAGATAGTTCTGTACTAATATATAACTGATATATTTTTATTTATCAAAATTTATAGTTTGGGTAAGACTTTTCCTTGTTAAACGTGTCTATAATAATTAAATTATGTATATTTAGGTAGGTTTATAATTTACAGATATTTTTTTATATCTACTTCAATGTCCAATTCTACAATAGTTAGTATATCATAAATAAAAAATTAAATTAAATTTGTTCATATTTAGGTATTTAGGATGTTAATACTGTTTTAATATATGGTCACTTCCAATCAGTTAAACGACCTTGCTTTGTTCAAAAATTTGATTGCTTCTTTGGTAATTGGCAATAATACTTAAGTATATACAAGTATAAATCACCAATTGGGAGGCGTAAACAAAGCTTAAGAAATGTGCGCCCTAGGCTATCATAGAATGTGCACCTTCTCAGCAAGGGCCAAATTGAAAAAGTAACATTTTGTTATACTATAGCACTAGCATGCTTTGTTTGCAATATTTACTGTTTTTTCAATACATTTATAACTATTTGTCCGCACAATATCAAATAGTTTCCACGGTTTTTGATACGGTGTTCTTCAAATACACGTGGTCAATGACATCATGTGTTCTATCGTAAAACAAAATTTCAACATGCACAACGAATTCGATGTCATACAATGATGGCAATAACCTCATCTGTTTATATTTTTTCATTATTTTTTACCCTTTACTATGTATATTTTATTTTATCTAATCTAACACGTTTAATACTTTCTTTACATAAATGGTCTACTTGTTTTTAGTACAATTGAACTTAAATATGTGCAGCTGTGCTGAGAACATTTTTAGACATTGGAGACCAGCTGGCATTTGGTACATCTCATTAATTACAATCCCTTGTATAGCTATGTGTATAGAAGTAAAAAATATTATAATTCCAGTTCACAAGAGATGTAATTGATTTATTTTTCTTTTTATTTAGAAATAGTCACATTTTAACGAGTGCACAAAAAACATTGTACCAAAATATATACCGTTATGCATCAATTTTATGTTTTAATATACAACAAATCTACACTGAAATAACCTATTTGTTAAATTAATATTATTTATTAGATCTATATTTATTGGATCTATCCATATATGTATAGATATCCAATGGGATTTAATTTTTTTTTTTATTAAACCGCTAATAATATTTTGTAATTTATTGTTGTAAAAGTCTACAGTAGGTAACTATATGTAGGTAGTATACTTAAGTCGCAGACTATTTTAATTATTCACTAAATTGCGTTAACACTATTGTCGTTGAATATAATTAAATATTTTTTAAAATAACTATCATCATGTAACATATTATCATATCACATTATATGTACCTATATACGACATGATAACAATCGCGATTAGGAATTGTATAAAAAATGTTATAACAAAAGCAATATAACGACACGGTTCCGTTAGATAGGTATCAGAACAATGCAACCAAAGCATTCATCCTAGCGAATTACATGCTTTCTACTATAATAAAAAAAAAAAAATATGTCATCAATAAATCCCTACCAGTATTTATTGTATCATCGATACTACCTGTACCTGTACTGCATATGTCTATTCAAGTTTGTTTGAAAAAGTTCAGAATCCAATTCAATAGAATAGATAATATATAATTGTAATATAAATAATATAATTTATATTATTTTTATACATATAAGATACTACCTATACATATTATTATAGGTAAATCTTTATTTCAAAGTTTACTTCCATGATAATATTATAATAGGTTTATCTACTTAGTAAATACTTTTTAAATGAATATAATAATATATTGAGTATTGCGGTCTTTGTAGACTTAACAGTCAATTATGTAAAATAAATTTTAATTTTAATAATTTCTTTGAACTAAAATTACGTATATTATTTAGGTACTCAAAAATTATTCATAATATTAAAAATTTTGATATGAATTTAAAATGTATGATAAATGTATTCTATTATTATATCATATTCCTATCTTAAGAGAAAGGATATACTTCGTATACTATCTGTTTGAAGTCCTAGCTGTCTCACCCACTTGTTGGTTATTATTCGTCGTGAAATTTATTCGCATTTAAACATGTTGTCTAGCTGTTATAAAAAAATCTATGTCAAATTCGTGTGTTCATCATCTATTATTGTATCTTCGCTTATATTATTTACCGCATAAATTTGACGTAAAATATTTCTATAAGGGTAGTGGCCACGTGCTTGGACCATATAATATTATATAATAGTTTATTATTTTATATAAATTTAATTTAATTTTCTCGTATCATGGATTATAAATTATAATATTACAATATTCTTTAGGTATGAACAAAAATAACACAGTCACTTATAGCATACAGTAAAAAAAAAAACTGACAACATAATATAATATGAAAAAAAATAATTGTTCATTATTTTTTCAGCACATTATTATGTGTATTTCAATTAGAATCTCTGTATATGTATAACAATAATACACTATTATGTAAACCTCTGGTCAGTTATACCATATGTGTTCGAACATGGAACGAGGTTAACGGCCTGTATAGTGTGTATGCATGTGTGTAGTGTAAGTTTATAGTGTATATGTATGAAATCGCGTGTATGTGTGTATACTTACTGTATATTATATGTACCATCATCCTATACTGTTTGATGTCAGTTGGATCCGAGCAACCGTGACAAATGATCTTTTATTACGGTCAGTCCTTATATTCACCCAAAACACCATGATCATATTTTTCCAATGGTTTTCATGTAACAAGCATATACGGATTCAATCATATTATTCAGTTTTTTCACCATTCGAAAAAAATTTGTTTTTTTCGCCCGCTTATATTATGTACACCGACAATAGACATCATACACTACGTCGCCACTCTAATACATAATGCATATCAGTTATACGCGCGTGTGGTCGCTATTGCTGCCTGAAACAAAATAATATTATGATCTCCGGGTGATAATATTATTATTATTATGTGTGTATACGTGATCAGATGCATTTTGTCCAAAGGAGTTACATCATATATTTTCCCATACTCTGCCTCCAGCCCATTTTATATTAAGTATATATAACTTTCGCGTGATAAATATGTAGAGCACAACTATATTATATATAAATACTAAATAGGCACACTTTGCGGCGACGACGAATATCACTTTACTGTGTTATTGTACATATACACGTATAAATGTATAATATTAAAATATAAAATACCTAATATATTATTTAACATATTAATGTATGTAACTATACAAGTATAGTTGTAGGTACCTACCTACTTGTGTACACTAATATTATGTGTAGATATCCTAGTATCCTACGATTTTTTCTGGACAAATTTTCATTGAAATTCACTGATAGAAATTTATTTATATTGTATATTTATTTGTCTTTCTTTTCTGTGAATTTGTACTTTATTATATATATATAAATATTATATTTTTAATGATGTGAGATTGTGAGTATTATTATTGTAGGTACATGGTTATTATACACTGTATATAAAATTATATATTGTACAAGAGTATAAAACTATCATTACATTTTTTTTTAATGTAGTACATAATTTAAAATTTGTATTGATTTTATTTTAGCAGTGTAATATTAAATGCTTTTTAAGTATTATAATAATAAATATGTAATATAGGTAGGTACTATAATGTTATAAAAATAATAAAACTTTTTAATTTTGAAATTCGCATCAAGAAAACATATTACTTTATAATTGCATACCTTTTATTACTATCAAATATTATGAGTCATTTGTTATTTTCTACAAAATAACAAACATAACTGAAAGTTAAAAATTGAGTAATGTATTTTATATTATCCCATATTATAAACTAATGCTTGATACCTAAAGAAGTTATAAATAATTAATTTTTGTTTTTACAATTTATAGTAAGTTTTAATATTTTATAATTTAAAAGTAAATACATATTTGGTAAAATAAATATATAAATTGTAATTCAATATATGATTAAAAGTACGTTAACATAATGTTAGTGGTCCTATTTAATTATAATTTATTTAAAAATGTATATGCACTCGTTGGTTTTTTGTTGTATAGGATTCTTTTAAGATATATATTGTGTGTGTTAGATTTATAGATCGTTGAATTGAGTATAGATACCAACATACCATTAATATATTATTTACACGGATTAGTTAACTAAGGAAGAAAATGGAAAAAGCAAAGAGTTTCTTCCATTTAAGATTTATAATTCATATATCTTGCAGATATAAATATATACCTACCTATATTTTTTATGTTAAGGAAGTCGGTAAATCAAGTTTTGATAATTGTTTAATTTAGATGTTATCAAAGATTTTTATGGTTTATTTAAAACCTGCACAATCTTCTTAACTATAGTACTATAATTAACACAAAATACCATAAATGTGATATGATTTCTTAAATAAGAAGGAACATGAATTTGGTTATGTAATAAATTACGCAATTGTTTTGTCTGTAAAATAAATAAAATAAATTATAACATATTTATTTGATGTCATTATAGATGACATTATAGTCTGTTATTATCATTACTATGTTTAAGTCGAAATTAAAATTATGGTATTCGGGTATCCTCATAAAGTTATGTTATTATTATTAACTAGATTATACTCATGTGCAATAATCAATGTTATGCAATTTGGTGGTAATCACATTGTTAAATATATAGTTTGTTCATTTTTTCTTGTGTTACGAAATTGACTGTTTGAGAAATTAAAATGCATTATTATTTATTACAATAACTTAAAAACGTATATATTTTTTAAGTGGATATATAAATGTTAGAACATTTTTTACTTTAGAATAGGCTTTAAAGTTAATAGGATTGAACTGAATGTAGGTATACATATGTGTTGTTTGCATTATATATAATTATTATTTATACATTTATAAGATACACAAATTTGAACTTCAAATATTTTAAAACCATAATGTTTATGGAGTGGATTACCAAATTTCCCTTTTTCATGCGTTGACCTTATTGGGAAAATATATCTAGACATGATCTTATGGAAAAATATAATATGACTATAATTAAGTACCTTTATATTTTCTTAAAAATAAAATAAATAATAGACATTTCATTTAATTATCAAATGATGAGTTGATTTTACAGGTAAATATATTTTATAAATATCTTTAAATGTATTGTATTATTTTTTAACTACCTACATAAAAAGTTAATTAAATAATATAAAATTTTTTATAATTTTAAATATATAAAAATATAAAATTTTGTTTTTTACATAGTATAATTATATTATAGACGTTTTCCATTAAACTATACTACTATAGGTATCTACATAGTTTATTTTCTTTCATTTTCGTTTATATTTTAGATTCTGAACGGAGTGATGAATAATTGATTTTACAATAATGTGTTTTTTTGAGATATTTATAGACAATTGAAATCAATTTTTCTAAGTATTTTTTTTTTAAATAACGATAAAATTTTTTTGGCAGACCAGAAAATCTTGAAAATCTAATACAACGTTTCTTATAAGTTGTTCTTATAGTAATAAAAAAAAATCCGAAATCGTTAGTCACAATTTTTTTTTATAAGTGCTTAAAGTTCGAATTTATACGAAATATGTCAAAATTGCGAAAATTTGCAAGTAATTTTATGGTTGAAAAATCGTAAAATTTTTCTTTTATAACTAAGTTTTGAAAATTTGGTACAAGGTTCTCCATAAATTTTTCTTCAAATATCTGTAAAAAAAACACTACCGGACTAAGACGAAAAAATTGTGGGAGTGTTTGAAATTTAAATTTTTACAAAACCGTGTTAAATAACGGTTTAGCCTCAAACGATATTTGATATTTGTTATTATTCAAATAGTATAAATCGTAAATACTTGAAAATTTTACCAGTTATTTAGATTGCCATTTTATTTACGTGATTTGATTTTCAAAATATTTTGACTTTTTTGAGCTATTTATAGGCATTTGAAATAATCAATTTTTTTTTTAATTTTTTTTTTTTATAAATGTTGATAAAAAAAATTTAGCTGGGACAAATTACTTGAAAATTTAAAAGAAGGGTCCACATAACTTGTTCTAACTCTCATTCAAAAATTATAAAAATACATTGGCACAATTTTTTTTTATTAGCATTTGAAGTTTAAATATTGACAAAAATTCGTCAAAATCATGAATATTTTTCACTATTTGGTAGTTAAAAATTTATAAATATTTTACTATCAAAAGCTAAGAATTGAAAATTTAACACTATGCTGTTCATAAGTTAAGCTTAGAATAATTATAAAAAAGTTTGAGGATTATTCAATTTAAAAAATTTTACGAGTGTTTAAAGTTATAATTTTAATTTGAAATCAAAAATACACGTGTAAAATAATAAATAATTATAACTATAATAAATAATTTTCGATTTTTGTTATTTTTAAGAAATAACTAAACGTAAGATCTTGAAACTTTTAGTTAAATGTTTGAATTTGTTTCAAAATAGAATATATGACAATATTTAAGTATAATATTTCCTAGACTGACAAATCATCCCCGTTTAGAATCGTTTTTCGTATACAATGATATACCTATCATTGCATTCAAATTTAACATACCCAAGTCCGAAGTCCATCCCATTCCCTAATGTACAGCAGAGCGATACTCACTTACCCGCTTTTATATATATATATTTATTTACATATTATTATTATTTATTATCAAAATATATCCAATTAATTACAATGACATGAATAAATAAATAAAATATGATGTCTAAATTATCATGTAGGTACTTTAAAATTACTTATTATTTATTAACTATAGTTTTGAATATAACAAGAAATCAACAAAATATATATATGTATTTACTATTTAGCATTTTATGTAATAATATAGCATAATATAAGAACAGTGTAGGTATATTGTAATTTTAAGTCGTTTTTGATAACTTGGACAATATTGGCGTAGTACTAGTGTCTAGTAAAGGTCTTGTGATTATTGATATGGATTTCAACAAAGTTAGGTACCTCATACCGTCTATTTTATTTAATCTATTCCTACACGTGCCTGTTGCTGATTCTAGTAGTAGGATTATTATCACGCCTATTGTTGTAGCGAAAACTACCTTCGCAAATAGCATATACGGTATACACGTGTGTAACAACGAAATAAATTGCAAGTGATTTATTTAGCGGATTATCGTCCGGTTAGATATACTATAAAATATAGTATATAATATGTATTTGTTAATGTGGAGATTTGGTACTGTGGGACTTGTGTCATCTGCACCGACAAAATTATAACCTTGTTCTCTGATGAAGCGTATATTCTCGAAGCTACTGAATATAATTTATTATATACATCCCATGTAGCATACAATACAGTTGGCGGAGGTGGTTTTTTTTGCTGTAGACGAATAGATAGTATAGACCATTCGATTGTGAGCAAGAGAATAAATATTTTATAAAAAATTAAATTAAGAAGTTAAAAAAAAGCATAACCATGAAGGTTTTCAGAGAATAAAATACGTATGTACGTGGCAGGAGGCAAGTGGGATGTGACACGTTTTAAAACAATGGTAGGTATTGAAGAAGACGCATGCGGCACACTTGTCTATATAGAAAAGTGAAGTATTTTATATATAGATACCACACCAGTGGAAAAGTTACAAAAAAAATAATTATACGATTTTCAAAACAAATAATAGGTAATTATACTAATTACTTAGGGTTGAATTTTAATGCAATTGTATTTTTTTCTATGGGATATTTGTTTTGGTACAAATCTGTTTCATATCTTGTTGACGGTATTTGTTCGATATGCCTACTAAATAGTAAATAGTATTTTTTTTTTTTTTAAATTTATGGTTTTAAATTTTTAGTGAATTTTTTGTAAATAAAAACTTAAAAATTTAAAAACTTAAAATTTTTAGGGTGTACCTAATGCATTTTTATAGGGCAATAGGGCATACAATTAGTTTTACCTATATAATAATAACTATATATCGATTTGCGACTGTTCGTTATAGGATCGTGTATATATCTAAATATCTAAATAATATATCTATAAAAAATATATCTCTAACTAGAAATTATATAGGTAATTACATTTAAAACTCCATGTAATAAGTAATTACGTATTTAACTTATAAACTTTATTTTAATCACATAAACTTTTAATAACTGGGTTTCTTATTTAAAGTCCCGTGTAATATGTTACTAAATATGTTGATTTAAACGTGATATTATTGCATATATTCTGACCCAAGCTATTTTCATAAACGTTTACAATCCTAAGTTATGAAATATTGTTTAGCTTGGGTAACGGTTATGATTTATGATTATACAATAAGTTACTGTAAAAAGAATTTTAAGATTTAAAATTTTTTTTTAAATTGAATATTTCTTATTTACCTAAATTATTTTAATAACCTTAGCACTCTTATTCTATTTTTATTTAAAAAAAAAAGTTAGATATTGTTTACTATAATTGGGAAAATCATTTATCTAAGTAGAATAAAATAAATACATATTATATTATATAATATTTCTTAGGTTATCTCTCATTTATATTAAAGTTTTCCTCTGCAGCACTTACTTCCAACGTTTTAGATTCTGAACGAAGTGAAGAATGTATTGCTTTTACAATGATGTGTGTTTTTTTTTTTTTGTGTCTGACGACAACATTTAGAGCAGTAATAATGTTCATAATTTTTGACTTCTGCCACTCTTTGAATAGGAAAATTCATCTAGTTGGTACTTTGGGGGGTCAAGAATAAACATTTTCAAATAGTTTTTAAAAAAATCGAGAAAAACAAAAAAAAAGTGACAGAAAAATGGCAATTTTACGAAAAACCACTTTTCGACAAAATCGATTTTTTGATTTTGCTGTAACTCAAAAACCAATCATTGTAAATACATGCAATTTTCACCAAATGTTTATATTATGGTTATCTCTCTACAGTTAAATTTTCAAAATATTTTGACCATTTTTAAGCTACTTATAGACAATTGAAATTTTCGACTTTTCTAAGTTTTTTTTCTTCAAATGCCGATAAAAATTTTTTGGGTGGCCAGAAAATCTTGAAAATTTAATACAAGGTTTCTTATAAGTTTTTCTTAAATTGATGAAAAAAAAATCCGAAATCGTTAGTCACAATTTTTTTATTTATTTTTTTTTTTTATTTTTTTTTATTTTTTTATTTTTTTACAATTTTTTTTTAAGTGCTTAAAGTTCGAATTTATACGAAATATGTCAAAATTTAAATTAAATTTCATACTCTCATTACGCGTATGTTGTCAAATACTTTTTTTTATTAATAAACAGATACTATAAAGTAACTATAGTAACATATAGTAACTATACTATTTGTTTCAAAATAGAATATATTACGATATTTAAATAGAATATATCCTAGATTGACAAATCATCTCCGTTCAGAATCGTTTCTCGTATACAATGATATTCATCATTGCATTCAAATTTAACCTACCATAGTCTGAGGTCCACCCCATCCCCTAATATACAGCAGAGCGATACCCACTTACCTGATTTTATCTCTTTTGGTTATAATAATAAACGTATTGAAAAATATTTCCATGGTTACATATGATAATTTAATATATACCTATCATTTTTATTTTTTTTATTGTAATAGTAAAAATATTGTACGTCAATATACGAGTAATGCATGTAGAAACGTACGTTTATGCTTTAAGTGTATGGAGTGTAAATGCATAATATAATATTATTATAGGTATAATATAATATGTGAATACTTACAAATTTACAATTAAATAATGGCTGTAAAACAATGCTAAATAGTACTATTTATAATCAATGGTATTTTATATTTTGTTAAATTTTAAGCGGTTTATTATAATTACTAAAATGCTTATTATTAAATATTATAAATGGGTTAGGTATTTACCTCTAATTACTTCAACAATCACATTTAACAGTCTTGAATAAATCAATATATTGATTATTGAATATATAATATTATCTCTTTATATACACATAATATTATTATGTTTGTTATGTTTATTAAGTTTATCTAAAGTTAAACATTAGGTAGTAATGTGCTATTCAATTAATATACACGTTTTATTTTAATTTAATGTTACCACATTACTTAATTTATGTTGTGTAACCCAAGCAATTTGAATTTGGTTTTTTTTATTAATATAGTAGATTTTTAGTATCAATAAGCCTAAGAAAATCGGTTAGTTGAACTATATAAAATTGACCGTGTGACGTTTGATCGAGCGAAGCGAGTGGTTAGTATGAAATAATAACTAATATCTAATAACTGTAAAAAATTGTATTTTATTTTTTGTGTATACCTACGAATATACATTGTTGAACGATATAAATGTATAATAGTAAAAATACAAAATAATTTTGAATGCAATTTAGTATCTTGCAATAAAACGTTATTTAGTTATTGCATTGTTGAGCTACCGATGGGAACCATACTCATTTACTGTCGTTTAAAACATATACCTATGTTACATTATCTCATGATGTCAATATACAATATTTCTTTTTTATCAATCAATATGTAGTGTCTATATGAAATAAGTATAATTGATGTTTATTTGAGTTAAATCGAAATTTACCAAGTCCATATGTTTCCGCTATGTATTGAATGCATGAAGTATTTAAAAAATGTTTTCAATTTGGTATTGAAATATTATTAAAGCTACGTTCTAAATTTTCTGTGGGAAAATTCTTTATATTCAGTAGTTCTAGAAGAAGTAATTACTAATATTATAATACATGTACTTATAAAATATGAGAACTATGCATATTTTAGCAAAAAAGTTTATAGATAGAACATAACTGTTTCCAAGATAAATAAAAACATGAATGATATTATTTAAATGTATATTGTGTAGATGTATTCAAATTATAAATTAAAGTCTTATCGTCTCCTTTATATAATTTCATCTATAGAGAATTTACCAAGAAGTACATTGTCTTGTCTTATAAATTAATTAAATGTATTAAATTACTTATTAAAACAAATTTCCGGCGGTAATTATAATATATATTATTTCTTGAGTGCATGCAAAGTATGTAAATTGATATCCCAATATACAAATTTGTATAATTGAATTCATACACAAAATATTAAGAACGAGAAAATTTATGTTTAATTATTTTTCGATCATAATCAGACCTGAATTTTATCTTGATTTAAATTTTATTTCAATTCGCACTTGTATTTGGAATATCGGTTATAGACACTTGATCAGTAAAGTTGATCGCAACAGTGTCGCGTCCATAAAGGAACAGGTGTTTTTGGACTACTATGGCGCGCTAAAAAAATATGAACTTATACTTCTTATTTAATCTTTTGTTTATATAACTGCAGTCAATATACATTCAGTTTATTGTATTTTATGTCTTCTATAATACCGTGTATTCTTCTATAGCAAAATAATAATACATAATATTATATTAAGCAGCTATAGCTATATATTTATAATCATCGGTTTTTTTAAATGTTATTTAGACGCAGCACTCTGATCCTATATGTATATAGGAGTTTTTCAGCATTTCCATTTCAAGACCACCGCCATAAAAAGTCGACAAGTTTGCAGATAACGTGCGACCTGCGGAGGGAGACAAAAATGTTTTTCTCAATAACACGCTCTCATTGGCATCACCACTGAGCGGTTGCGGTTCTACCCACAACTACAGTATTAATAAAATACATAGTTGTGTCTATGCGTTTGTAGAGTGTGGAAAAAATCGGAAACTGTAACACACTATCTGTCCATCCCGTTAGATCGCATTTTTTGGTCTTATTTCGGACAGTCAATAGTGAAATTCATTATGCGTACGAGTAAAAGTTGTATGTGATATACGGTTCTTATTTGCCGCGATAACTCATTCGATGGAGAGCGTTTCACGTCTTCTTTTTTGAGTATGTCACTGTGTTTTGTACACTAATTTTTTCACGCATCGGATCAATTTTTTGTCTTCGTATTACCGTATACCCATGATATACCGGCAATGGAAACAATTGTACGCAGGTGGCTATTTACGTAGGTGTGTACATATATGATTCTCGGCATAATTTTTCTTAAATACATTAAATGTATTAGTGATTATATTATTACATCCGCGAACAACCAGCCGGTAGAACCGGTTATGCCGAGTTAACGAAAACACTCACAAGTCGTTTCGTTTGAAAAATAAAATCTTGTCCCGGCATGTTGCGCTTTTTTTGACGGCGGCTCGTCGAATGTAGACGAAGTACCCGCTCAGTACGAATGGTACGATCGTGACCGAGGTGGCGCCCGTGCTCCGCGAGCCTGTTTTTTCGCGATGGTGGAATCTCGTTAAACATATTACATTACATATTATTATTACATTGTGGCGTACGTCGTGGCTGACAAGATAAAATTACAGTGTGATTTCAATACAGTATATTATAATATTAATGTCGGTATATGTATATGCTATATTCTGGTATATTGTCCCGTATTCGCAGTTACAGCCGACAAACTTATACTTACATCTATATAGGTTTGACAACAGCTGGGTATAGGTAGCTGCTATACGTATATCTGTGTAATATACTAACACCTATACGGATATACGTATATATATATGTATACACAGTACAACCACGGTGGTTTGACGAAATATTTCGACATATCGCGTAATGCGTGTGTAACTACATTTTCTGCAGTTGTCACATAACTATATATAAGTGATAGATCCTGCTGAATGCTGGTTTCTATTGAATATAATATATTAAACATAATAAACATAAACCTTGCAGTAATTCATAGTTATAATATAGTAGGTAATGAGTAGATTATCGCAGAAGAATTCATATGAACGAGAAAAGCTCAAATGTTAAAATAGTCTACCGTATATATATATATAAATAACAACGCTCGCGCTGTTGACATTTTTTTAAGTACCTATTAAAGATAATTTCTCCATTTCATACAATAAGCATTTTAAACAGTCTTTAATAATAGGATTATTAATTATGTAACATTTAGTACTTTGTGGTTTTAACTTTTAACGTTTGACCAGGTATAGAAACCAATACAGACATATAGTAATATACACTCATTACCACATAGTTTATATAAATAATTATTGCAACAATGTTTAATATACACAATTAACGTTATACTTAATATTTATACATATTATATATATTACCCATAAGTGTTTTTTTAAATTGTTATCTTTCCGTTTGAGCAGTGTTGTTAATATTTTATATCGGTGAAATTGTTATTTGACTGATACTATAATTATACACTAACGATAACAAAAATTTTAATTATATATTACGAGACATTATATAATATAATCCGTACATTTTTTTGTATGTTTTACTAAAAATAATTTTACACGGAAACGTAAGTAAGTGGGTTAAATATATGTATTCTAAATTATAATATTTATATTAAATTATCATTGTTACATTTAAAACTTTAATAGTCAGGTTGTCGAAACATTGTATATTTAGATGTATACACAAGGGAATAAGTTTGACTAGCAACGCTACAATGACGTAATAAACCCAATTGTTGGTACCAGGCACCGGCGGTTGACGTTAGATCGGCGTTATTAGTATGACACTGTCACGAACGTTCAAATTTCCTTGATTCAAAATTATCTTTATCTCGCTGGAATAGTAAAAAATAACAAAAAGTTCAATTTTAATTTTAGAAATTTAAAAAAAAAATCATATACTCATTAAGAATACAGTCTTAAAATTGTATAAACCGCGTATTGTTGTTGTAATGTATTAATGTATAGCGGGCTGTCCGTCCCGTCACGGTTGTCAGCTATCCAATAAGTTGATGTCGATTATTACGTTATGGTTGTGTGTGTGTATAAGCGTGAGTGTATGTGTGTGTAGCCTTTAAATAAATTCGTACAGGAAATGTAAAACTGAAAAAATAATTATAAACAACTTCTATTGCAATAGGTTCCACATAATATTACCATCACGTAGGTTTTATTATTATTTTTCACCTATTGTAAAATGGATAATGCAAATGCACACGCACACTCGCATAAACATATACATGTGTATATAGCCACTATAGTCTATAGACAGTTGCAGCTGCGCCGAGGCCACGCGTCATCGTGTGTGTGGACTGACGAAAATATTGTTGAAATATTTATTACGCAATATTATTGGATAGGTAGAGCATTATGTGTTTCTATTGAATTTTCAAAACGCGCGCGGTGTGCCTTCCGAATTACTCGCCGACGAGTTTTTGATAACCGTGACTTCACATCTGAACGGGGCAACAACCCAATAGCATATAGTGGTTGCGCTATATATAACCGCTTAATCGGTAGGCTATTTTTTTATTCAACTCAAAACCGTGACAACCCGAAGCTTTCACTCGTTTTTACACGGCCAACTATACGTATATATTATTATAGCTATTATATACTTGTATCTACTGCTGTGTTATCGGTTGAAGAAGTCTGTTTAGTTTACAACGTCGTTGACTGAAATCTGTTCGATCCGTCATCTATTACGGACATATACAATATATACACTTGTAGGCGGCTATGTTAATATTATATACAATATATAAGATAATCTTATCTAGTGCGCACCCGTGTATTTTCGTTTCAGATTATTTTTTGTCTAGTTTCACGTTCCTTATGTAATTATTTATAATGTGGGTTCTGTATTTTTAACGTCAACGGAACGTGTCGAGAGTCGGGACATTATCGATTCTGCTACTGCACTGTAGTAGTCGGTGACGAGGCAACAGCGGAAGGGCGTTGGTAATGTATTGGTATATCTATAGATACAAATTATTGTCGGCGGTTGTACGTTGTACTCAGGGGTGTTCCCATAGGGTATACTACATATTATACGCCGTATACTTTCAAGATTTTTTTTCAATATTATGGGTATACTGCGTATGCTCTCAATCTCAATTGTTTTCCATATTATTGACACGCTCTTTACCGACTTTACTCCTATAGATCATAAGAAAAATATTCTTATTGTATTAAATGTTTATATTTGATGATATAGTATACTCTCAAAAAAATTAATGGGAACACCACTGGTTGTACTTACGTTTGTAACGTGGTTTGAGCGATAGTAATGGGGGGGGGGTAGGTCATTTATTATAATTTCTCGCTGCACATGGTATATTAATATCGTCAGATTGTACGGAATCCTAAAAATTGATCCTATATTATGTTAAATTGTATTACGGTTTTCTGCTGTCGTATGGTTGTCGAATAAAATCTGTATAATTTTATATTACATTATACAGACCGAGTCGTAGTAAAAAAGACCTCGTAATAACTGTAGTCGTTTTATAATATAAACGTAGGTAGCACCTCGATGGTGTATACAGTTACGCGTTTTTCGATGAACGGATTCCCTATTTTTTATTACTCTTTTTTTCAGCAATTTTGCGTCCCAATTTTAATTGATTGAATATTCGAGATTTAATTTTGCAATTATAATCATAGTTATAACTATTATAATATGTACTGTACATAGATAAAAACTCTTTTATATTGTTATGTAATTATATGTAAACATTATAATAATATGAAGTTTGTATTAAATATGGATAATTTAAGCCCTAATGCCTCACACAGATAATTCAGAAAATTTTTAACATACATGTTATATTTTTAATGGGAACTCCAACCACTAGTAAAGTTTTTCCATACCAACTTCCAACCATGTGTATCTTGTCTATCCAAAGTACTTCTTAATATTTGTACACCTACTTCGATTAATGGTATATCTCTCCCTGTTATATTGTACATTGATACATTGATTATCACTGCAATAAATCACGCTGTTCATCTAAATAAGTTAATACCATTTTTTAAATCACAATTCACTAGAAATTGCTGCACGTATTTTACGTATTTATAATAAGATTTTTTTATAATTTTTATTTAGAAATTCAACAATCTGTATAATACTATTTTGTACAATAAGCTGAAATGAGAATATTTAAATATAATAAGACGATAGGAAAAAATGGGCTTATTCTCGATATTTCATCATACATTTTTTTTTCTAAACCTTAATAGTTTTTTTGTGGATCTTCTTTCACATAAAAATTTAGCTCGTTTTGGATATTTTGACATTCTATTGTTTTAAAGGTCACCAATGCCAATGCGTGCGGATACAATTTTATATGCGCTTATACCATATCTGCTGTATGAATCCACATAAATGACCATCATGATATCCGGCTATATTAATATATCGACTTTCATTTTTATTTTTTTTCCTTTAAAATACCATATAATAACATATAGATACGCGTATATAACTTTCTCTGACTTCGCGGTTGTCCGGGAATCATCGTATGCATCGCGCATATAGTTATTTGCTGATCTGAAAAGGAAGAAAAATTACTGTAAAAAAACTATATAATATGCGCGTAATGATATTACATTCGGTACACGCATATATTATATTATATTTAATACAATATACTAGTGGCCTTTATGCCACTGAAAAAACAAACTGGTGTGTAGGAAACAGACAAAACAAAGTAGACAATTCACTTGCCGAAGTTCATTATTGTTGATCACTGATAATTAAAATGTAATCGTCACTGCTGCAGTAATTCATTCGCTTTCTATTCACGTAGAATTGAGTTTCCTATGCGTTATCTTTACGAACGAATTTTAAAACCCGCACGCATGATGTTTTTAATTCTCGATCAAATCTTTTGTAGGTAAACTGTTTTGGTCTTACGCAGTTATCATTATCATAAGTACTCTCCTATATTTTATATACTTATATACCACCTGATATATATAATTATAAATGTGTTAATGTGTATATATATAAATATATTCTATAGTATGTACAAAACCCGTTGCGTATACGCGCAAAGATGCCGTTAGATAAAATGTATGTCCTTGTACAATACAGAGCAATTAAATTATTTTCCAGTTTATTACTAATATATAAATAATATAATATATTTAAGTACTAGGTATTCTATAAACGACTGTGGGTGTACGGTGTACACGAAATTGAATTAGACTTTTTAGTAATATTATGAGTTTTCCGGTTATTAATGTAATTTATTGTCAAATGGTAGGTACGATAAAATTATGATAGTTACGATAAATTGGTTGTAGAGATAGGTATAACAATACAGTGGACAAATAAATAACAGACAAATACCGCTGCCAAGTGTCCATTGAATTTACTGTTAACGTTCGATGTCACACACGGCGAATCTCCCTTAAAATATATATTTTATATACATTTCTATTTACTACAAGTCGTGTTTAACGATATTGTAAAAATAATGCTATTTTCTACTAACGTAGATAATAGTAGATTATAGTCCTGTACACACACGCACACAACATATCTTGAATATAGATATATAGAACAAAATTATTCCTACTTGTAAAAAAAAATCTTATGTGTTGACTAAATATTAAATATGTAGCTATATACTATATATTATATATAAAAAAAACATAACATAACTTATACAAGCATGTAATATTATTGTATATATATGCCATGTATACATTTCGTTAACCCGGTCACACAATTCATGTGTTAAACCTGTTTAAAAGAATGTTTATATTGCACATCGATTTAACTATAGAATATATATTATATACTGCTTTTGGGTATTTTAAAACAGATTTATCATAATATTATATTTATAAGAAAAATTAATACTTTTTAATAGGTAGTTTTATATATTGTTTATGTATATTAGTACCTAGCTTATGATATATCAGTTATATATTTATTGAATTCATTTTAAATATGCTTTGAGTATTTGTAATTATCGAAGTGACATAATTATAAAAAAAAATGTGTTAGTATTAAAAACAGTATACGTGTTTGACACGTTGGTTTGTATAGGGATATCTTGTTTAAATATTTTAAGCATTTTATGTATGATTATATTGAAAAGATAACGTTTTATTAATTTGAATGTGTCATAACTCAAGTGTAAATCAATAACTTGAATATAGGCCAAACTTGGCCCATTGTTAAGAACGTGTAATATTTTAAAACTGACAATCAATAAGTAAGATATTAGGTAATTCAAATATTTGATAGGGTTAATATCGTTCACGTTATATATATATTACCTATATATATATATATATATTAGTATGATAAAATATATATATTAATGGATTTTATTTAAAAATATTAATAATTAAATACACTGGTGACAAATAAAATAAAAATAGATATACTTGTATTATATGATTCATAAAAGTGTCCTTAAATTAAGATATTTATGTAATATGAGTTGAATTTAAATTACGTTGTAATACGGTATTTCAATATCACTGATTTAATTAATTCTCAGATGTCATATCATGGAAATAGATATTAAGTTACATTTCGCTAAGGTTGACATTAAGATGATATAGTATTATGAAATAACTTACAATTATTTTGATTTTATATTACACATAGTTTTTAAAAATAGTTAGATAAAGATACCTCCTTATAACACTTACAACCTTTGTCAACTGTCAAGTCAGTGTGAAATAAATATACATAAAGAGCGATTACAAGAAATGTCTCCTTAGTGGCTTAATCCTTATAGTTGTTTTTAGCACTGCTGTGAAATGATGGGTTATAGAAGTATTTATTGTTTAAAAATAGCTTTAAAAGAGTTTATTTAATTATTCGTCCTTCTTCCCTTATTCAGAAACTAACTCCTAATGCGTGATACTGTAAATATAAAAATTTACCTACTCTTCTGCTACATCGTTATACATTTGTATCGCCTGTTGTCACTGTCTTCATCATAATCAACATACTCGATTTTTTAAAATCATACTAAGTCCGTTTGTCTTACGTACGTTTGATAGCTGGCCTAAGTTTGTAAACAGCGGGTTGAAAATAATAAGTAAATGACGAACATGTGACATAAGGCTGTCACCGTCTCCCTTCCAGTGTCCTTGGCTCATGCGCGTTGGGGCAACGTCACGGCGCGGCGTTACCGTTTTTAACGCCTAGAAATCTACGGACAAAGTATGATAAAATCTTAAAAGATTATTATGTAAAAAAATTCCTTTGTTTGTCGACTACCATTAACATTAATATACGACCGTCTCCACGGTAATTTTCCCTTGCGCTCCTTTTTAGATTTTTATGACACAAATCTAAAATAATCAAGTCTTTTTTTATTATACTTACTAATTAGATATACATATAGATGACATTATAGAAAATACCTCTTCCATTTCTTTTACATTACGTTTCTTTTAAATTCTCTCCATTGTTAGACATAAGTGTAATTTTGTCTTTCTGCAAATCTATATGTATACACAATGTGTGTGTCTACCTATATTGTCACGATTTTGGTTGAGGAAGGATCAAAAAGAAGAGTCGGGCTGTATTATTATTATGATATCATATAATAAGTTTTAAAGAATGTAAAAAAATGTATTAAGTCTGTTTATTTTCATTCATTTTTTTGAAAATTATAAATAAGATTACGATTTGAAAAGCTTATTTGTGAAGAAGATGAATAATTTACCATGTATTCACCCATAACGAGTCATAATACAAGTCATATTTGCAAGACAGGAATGGTCTATAACATAATATATAGAATAAGAATCATGTTTCTACAATTTCTTAAATGATTTTTCAGCTTAGTCTGCTGAAGCGGACTAATTTTTCCAATAACGTTGAGACTACTATATTTAAGTGTATAATTTCACTAAAGTACCTATGTTAATCCTGTTAAGTGTTAACTCAGTAGGGGTAGTCGTGATCTATCGGTGGATAGATATTCGATAGTCACACCACTGCATAATTAATAACTCCTCACTACCCGTATTATTACAGATAAAATAAATTATAGTATGATAAATATTAATTTTATTACACGAGAACGAAGACTGAAAAAAGACTGTGCCAGAGTGTCCTACTTTCAGTTAATAAACGGAAATGCTTGCAATGTGCGCATATTATATATTTATATTATACTGCAGACGACGATGCCCGATGACTATTCTTAAATCGGTTGGTTTTGGTGATAATAATAATATTTTATTTTGTTGTTTACGATTGTAGTATATTTAATAAATTTTTTAAGTATATTTAAGTATATATTTAAATTTTAAATTATATATTGTAGAACAGTAGTGGGCGGTGAATCAGTTTATTTCAAACGATGTTTTTAATCGTTTTACGTTAATTATTTTTCTCCATTTAATTAATATACTAGACCACAAACTGTTTGATTCATTAAATTAATTTATTATCATTTGCATATTTTTATGAAATTAATAGAAACATAATGTAAGTAAAAATTGTTTGTTATAGGTACAAATAGGAGTGAAATTTATAATTTGATTTTATCTTATTTATTTGATTTATTTGTTAATAATAAGTATTAATAAACAACAAGTTATACCTAAGCTATAAGTAATAACAATTTTTTTCATTTATTAATCGACCATTTGTCATTGAATCATTCGTATAATCTTTTTATCTATTTTAAATGTATCCATTAATATTCTATATCCTGTTTTTCAGTTGACTATCTGCTTCATTTTTATAGTTTTATCTTTTTAATTCTCGAAATTATTTATTATCAGTGTTATTTAGATGGCTCGTCTTGTCGATTGGTTTTTGTATACATTTATTTTCATCATTTTATTTTTTATTGCATATAGTTCTAGGGTTTGAAGGGCTATAAAATGTTATCTCTGAACCTCATCGATGTAATTTAAATAATTTTGTTGTACGTATAACATGCAATATTGTGCTTTCGTATTTACTATTATTTCTTCAAAAATGCATATGATTTATCGCTTAATATTTTATATGATATCATATGAATACATGATGATGGATATACTTGTACAATATAGATATTTGTAATTTTAACGATTTGTATCCTGGGCGTTGTTACCATATTTTCAATCACCACGTACACTTATCAATAAAAAGGGCAACGGAAATGAACAGAATATTGTCTGCGGCTACTATCTATCCCGCAAATGTAGGTGCATTATCGATAATAATAATTGACGTAGGTATTATAAACTGTAATTGTACTTAATATTATAATATAGGTAATGTCGGCTATAAACTGCAGTCTGCACTGTAGTTTTCACCATTTTTTTTCAATAGATATTTATATTAACATTTATCGTCATTATATGACAATGATTTTTTTTAACCGATCCATTTATTTTCTATCGGCTAACAAAGAACGCACATCTCATCAACTTGCGCATAATATATTACGTTTGTAGAATACCATACACCTTACCGCCTATTTGGGTGTTGCAATTCAGCAATGTTCATTTGTATAAATCGTAAATCGTATTAAAACACGCGTTCATTTCGATAACGATTAAATGCGTCACGCATATATTTATGCATACCTATTATACTCACGCGTAAGCGTAATATACATTTTATTATAATTTATCATTTATTACAGAGCGATTACTAACACGTAACATTTCGGCATTTGTCATTATTTCAATAATATTTACATTGGTGTTACATGCAGCATTATTGTCCAATATCTTGTGTTGTCTATCTAGTACCTATACCCATAATCCTGTTGCGCGCAAAACGGTCATTAATGTTATTAATTATTATTATATTTGTTAAAATTTCCATGTTTTCCGCGTTGCTTAATCTAGATCGGACAGAGTCCGTGAACAATAATGATGTTTTTTCTACATTTGTTCCGTATTTTTGAGAGACGTTCACTTTTAATACTTTAATAGTATATATATATATTATATGTTCGTATATGTGTATATACGTGTACAGCTGGCTATTGTGTGTTTAAAAATCTTGATCTAGGCCATCTCGACGACGCGCGACGTGGTAATTAGTGTACGAGTAATAGGTACGTTATAAAGCGTGCGCGGACATGACGTTAATCGTCCGTTCACATGGTCTAATTAGTTAAAAATTAAGTTTGTTATTATTATTATTCTACTATTTTTCGTTTAATTTTTTTTCCTATTATGGAATACTCTTTCGATTACGATTAAAATTCTACTAGATAGACGCGCTACAATAACTGATAGATATATAATGTAGCTAGTATTATAAAAAATTCGACGGCTTGTACGACTATATAGATACGTTTCTGACTCTTCGATATACATATAACATAACGGCGATGGTATTCATTTATAGGTTACCACAGCGTAACATACGACTTTCACGGCCGCAGTGTGCCATTATTTCGGGGTTTTGAGACTGGTTCGATTTCGTTCGTTTTATTTATAAATCCGAAGAGAGTGGGTGCAGATCAGTAGCAGCAGCATTACGAAACCAGTTAATTAAATATAGTATTTTTTATTTTGTGCAGAACTACAGAAGGTCATTGTATAGAAAACTGTCTGGTACACGCGAACTATTTTTTTTATTTTAGCGATAAATGATCGATCGATGAGACTACGACGCCTTTCGTACGCGCTAAGCGGCTGTCGATGGGTATACCTGTATACCTATATTCCATCTATAAAACTATATAATAGTATATTCTACGATATCGTACAAAATCAGGTCGTTGGCGGTATGTGCGTGCGTCCGTATGTGTGCGCTAGCGTGTGATCGACTAGCGGTTTTTGCGAGCTGGAAATTGACCACAGGTTCCGATGACTCGAAATAATTTTTCGTGTGTACCGGATACAATACAAATGATATCGTTTGTGTCCGTCCGTACATGCACAGTTATATTATATTTTCTCGGTGAAGTATATATTGTATATACTAAAATGATTTGTGATTTTTTCGAAATTTTATTTTTTCATTATTAATATCCTTATACAGAGTGCGAGAGGTTCTCCATGTCCTTACGTTCGAGAGGGGTTATGCCGTGACTCCGGACGACAAGCTAAAAAATAATGTCCACGGACGATTGGTCTCGGTGCGCGTAAAAGAACATAATATTATATTATATTATTCGTACATGCGGACGACAGCAGCTAATAATGCGTGAAATACAGAAAACAGTTGTGCTCGAAATGCAGGACTGTTGTTGAACGGTCCATAACGTGTAATGCACACATTTTGTATATTTATTTTAAAATAACAGGAAAGTATTATGCGTATATTATAATAATATATTCGTTGTGTATGTTATCGTGTTCGGTGGACCAGCACTGATTTGTACTGAAATCTAAAATATTACTATATTGACGTATATACGTATTATATATGTTTGTAATGCGACTATGTGAGTATGTGTCAAGTGGACGTGTACAAAAAAAAATTGTGTACAATATTTGAAATCTCGCTCAAACCCACGGAGGATCGCCTTGAATATATTGTTATTTATTTTGCGAATTTTAATGGCAATATAGGTAATATATGTGATTATTACGATAACCGGAATCGGACGATTCGATAAAATAGGATTTATGTATTGCATTATGTTGCGTCGTTATGTACTTAAAATAGTATATTACATGCTACTCTGTGCAAACGAGTTTTTGTTGAATCGGTTTTGGACCGTTAACGTGTATTTCTTATGTACGTAATAACGAATAGTGTTTTTCGAAAATACAGTTTACGTTGCTTATGTATTACAATAAGTTTCTGTTTGGATGAACTAAAGTTGTCTGATTTTTTTTGTTTATAGACTTTGAGGGGCCTCGAGCCCCCGTGGGATGGACTGCCGTGGCGACGAGCTCATCCAACACAATAACAGAACGGCGGCACAAGCTGTGCCTTTTCAATACCTTATCAACGAACAGGCAAAGTCTATCCTTGCTCTACAGGTTGGTATAAACATTATTTCAATCTATTTTTGTTTTTTACCTACTAATGTGTTACAAAAGACGTGTTTTGAAATCGATAATTATCATCTCGTTATAGTTTCTTATATAACTGTAAATAATCACATATCTATAGGTATGTCGGTGTATAAAACAATTAATTATAAAGAAGATATAATACTATTAGAATATTTCTAAATTTGTTGTTAATATTAATTATATTATACTATTTCCAATTACTAAAGGTTAGTTTAATTTCTGTAGATATGTTGCTTATATTATATTATAATGCAAGATAATTTAAAATACTAAAAATGTCGTAAATAATTCTTTCTAATGGAAAGGCAGTTACGTAATTTCGAATAATTTTATTTTATTATGTTAATGCGAACTATATAATATTCATTTAATCTTTTACAGTAATAGTAAAAATCTGAGAATGCTTTTGGTATTAAAAATTAAAAAGATTGCAACATCACTGTGTTTTTCTACGTATTTGATTAACTTAGTATTTTGATAACAATACGTATTAACTATCGTCTATCAAGTTGAATCAATAAAAAAATAATTTTAATGTGTTCCTTAGAATATTGATAATTATTAACAATAATATCTATATATGAAATAATAATAGGTTGTTATAATGTAATTGGAGATTCTTTAAATTTAAATAAAACATACTTAAATTATATTTTTAAAACATCCTGATTGAAAATATTGTTTTGGCGTACTTATATGCTATTAAATTGTGTTTTAAAATGTATAAAATAAATATTAATTATTAGAAAAGTCGAAAATGAATCGGAAAACTCACTTATTATTATTATACGTGGTTTATTTGCAATTACACTTTCACATAAATTACTTGCTGTTCGGGAAAAATTATTGAAATTTATTTCCTTGGGCTATAATATTTAAAATTTAAAATTACCTTATCGTAGTACCTACGATTATTATTTTTATTTGGCTATGATAATCTAACACGTGACTTGCATACATGACCCATTCAACCGGTTTGTATATTTTCGACAAATGAGGTAAAACAAAAGTTTTAGCTTTCGATTTCCTGTTGATTAAAGCCAAAATCGTCATGATCATAAATGAATTTCGTGTTTCGAAAGTAAAATCTATGATGTACGTATACAGGCATACAGGGATTACAGCAAGTTAAAATTTTCAATTTCTCTTGCAAGTTATTTTTAATTAGTGTTCTTACTATAAAATATATAGATAAAACAAAATAGTCATAAAAATAATTGCATGTATTTGTTTTCTATATTTTTATTTTCGTACAAAAATAGGCCAAATATTGTAATTTTTTGTGGTTAAAAAACTAAATAGTAATTACTTTTTAAATTAATTTAATTTTGTCTATAATATATAAAAATTAATCAAGACCAAGAATTTTTTTTTTAATAATAATGAATAGGTATAGCTATATGTTTGCAAGACAATTTATTACGTCGTGTATTGTTAAGATAATATTTAACAATGCAATTTTTATTACGCCTATCATTATTTAATTTGTATAAAAAATTATATTACGAGTAAAATAAATATTTTGCACTTAACTATATAGAATATACGTATATAAATACATTATTATTTCCCAGTGTAGAAAAATGAACAAATTTGTCTATCAATTATAATTTTATGTAGTAATTAATACATTATTAATTCAACTACTAAACTACATAATATCAAATTATTTGAATTATTCTTCAATAAATTACAAAATATATTTTATGTCGTTTTTCTTTTTCACTTTAACATATTAATGTATTTATTTCTTTACCTAAATGCATCTACAGGATATACTGCGTTTTTCGATTTACTTAGGTAATTGGTATATTTATGATACCACAGAAATATGGGTTCATAAAACAACTAATTATATTAATAAAAATATATTATTAAGATTTTATTCATTAAAAAATCGGGCAATTTTATGTTTCATTATTTTATCTGCAAGGTTTTCTATTTTTTTCATTATGTGGTCACTTATAACAGTCATAGTGAGAGTTATATTTTAAATTTGTATTGTTCTTTTAATTTTAATGGACCTTGAAATGTATTATTACTATTAATAAGTTTTAATTCAATGGCTTCGTGAACGATTTATTATTATTTTTCGTAAATAATTATAGGTATTATTGTTATTATGACTATTGGGTACTAACTATTATTTTTAATGAGTCAAAATGTACAATTATAATGGTGGGTTTGGCATTTATTTTAAATACACAATTATAATTTCCTCGTTAATATCTAGGATAATTTGTTCGAGTATCAATTACAAATATTTATTTTAAATACTAAATAATAATACAATATATTATGTTGTCCCCAAATGATTAGCAAACGTTACACCTAAAAAATGTTTCTTTGTATAGATTAGATTGCACGTGAGAACTCGTATGTTTTGCGTGTGAATAAGTAATCGATAAAGAAACACAATGTGGGTGTATATTTAGTGCGTTTTTAAATACTTAATGGAATCATTAATAATTTGGTTTTAATCATAATAAAAAAATTTATCTGCAAATATGGTACACGCGATTCGACATTTATCTATAATTCTATATATGGTTCGTAGGTATAATAATATGTTCACGGTTTGAATCCCACCAATTGAATAAATAAAACCTATTCGTTTGGTGTGTTTTGGAATAGAAGTACATTAAGCGTACTATAATAACGAATAATTATTATTTTTGACCAAATCTCAAGACCAACTATGGCTTTGTTCAGTAAGATATCGCAAACGATTTGCCGCGTTCGACGTGCGCATATTATGTTTATATATGTATTACGAAGAGACAAATGTGGGACGTATATAATAATAATTTAAATTGTGCAGTTTATTGTTGAAAAATGTAAAAATTAAACTCGTTGAACTAATAATATATATACCGCATATATTACACCGTATACGAGTATACCTACCTATGTTTTATAGCCTGCTCTAACACGTTTTAGCAGTATTTATCGCTTGGGTATAATAATATAATAAGTTTATTCTTGTAGCCTCTAATAAAGTATAACCGACTATATTATTATTATAATATAATACATGAAATATGTATTTATATATTTATCGGCTGACGCATGTACGCATTTGGAATGTTTTAGGAATTACAGAATGAGGTCGGCGCGCTGTTGGAGTTTAGGGACCTGGTCATGGACACATTCCCGCACCTGCGTCACAAGCAGGCGTCCAGCCCGGAGCCGAGCTCGGGGTCGCAGGGCGTCGGTTCCGGGGAGAACCGCTGGGAGCCCGGGGTGCGGGTCCGTCGAAAGTTGCAGGGCCCGTCGTCGGGATGGATCGCCGGCAGCAGCGGGGGTGGTGGATCCAGTGGCGTCGGACTGGTGGCCGCGGCTGGGACGACACCGCGGAGCCGGAGCAACAGCCACGGAAAGGGCCCGAAAAGCGGCGAACCGGCGGCCGCTTCGTCGGTGGGCACCGTGCAGGACAGCGGCTTCTGCACGGAGAGCAAAGACAGCAGCTCGACCAGTTCGCGGACTACGATGACCACCAAGAACTGCGGCAAGGACGACGACGAGGATGAGCTGTGGAGCCTACTGGAGATGATCCAGGACAAGGGCACCAAGCTCAAGCTGGAGGTGGAGTCGCTGCAGAACCGATTGCTGGTGGACGACGAGAGGCTGCGGCGACGCCGACGCCGGTTACGGTTGCGGCCGTGTCGTAGCCTGGACGACCTGCAGCCGGGACCGCGCGACGGAGACGACCTACGCACCTGCTGTAGCGGCGCCGATTACGACGTGTTCCGGGTGCACGTGGCGAACGTGAAACGCGAACGCGACGCGCTGCTCGACCGGGTCACGGAAATGGAAGCGGAGAGCCTGTCGAACGCAGCGCAGATCCACCGGCTGCTGGCCGAACTCAAGACCGTCGTGTGCGAGAATAGGGAGCTCGAAGAACGGCTGTGCGGTGGAAAGTCGCCATCGGCCACCGCGGCTATAGCTGCTGCGACAATCGCGGCGAGAAAGTCGTCATCTAGTCATAACGGCGGCGGCTTCGCTCCGGTTCAGCCCGAATCGTCGACGGGGCCTAGCTCGTCGTCGGCCGGCCGCGACGCGTTCTACACGCCCAGCCAACATTCGGCCTGCAATCTGTCGTCCATCGAACTGCAGTGCGGCAAACTCCACGACGGTTCGTCGTCCGCGTCCTGTGCGTCGTTGTCTTCGTCGTCCGCCATCATTGACGACGACGACGACCGGGATCGGGATCGTCACCGGTCCAGGAGGGTTCTGCTAGTCCGACCATCTGACCCTATATCTCGGAACCTGGAGGGCCGCGCTCAGTCGCCGGCGTTGGACATTGGGTCACCCACGTTCGCCAAGCAGTTGGGTGCCCTGGACGGCGTCGTCAGCAGTCCTGGTGACAGGATTGGTAAACCCCCGGCACCGGGATTTAGCACGCCATTGCCCAAACGAACGCTGGCCGCCATACTCAAAACGTTCAATCCAATCGAACTCCAGCGCCACCTCATCACCGTATCCTATGAGAACAAGGTGAGTTATAATACTACAGATTATTTATAAAATAAAAAATTAATATGTATCGAAATTAGTAGTGATATGGTAGTAGTTAAAGTCAGAACAATTTTCAAATTAATTTTAATTTATATCAAATACTCAAAATAAATATAATTAATACATCATTTGACTTGTAAATAACAGTTGTTAGTTTGTTACACCTCGATCTTTTGTGACATAAATCCGGCACTGATGCCGTTCTATTACGAAAAACTCCGTCAAGTTAACTTATTATTATTTATTATTTATTTATTATTTATTCCAATTGGAATATCGATAATAATGCAAGAACTAGGTACAAAATATATTCTTAATTTTTATATTCCGTGGAATAGTCTAAAAATCTTTTTTAACCACCTTCGTGCATTACACTTCGGGTTTACATTGTTTTTGTGTGTTTTTTCTTTTCACATCGCTCACTTGTAATATCATTACTGTTTCTGATGAGTCATCACTCGTCATCTTAGGTTTGTTTTTTACTTTCGCACCTTCTAGTATGTCTAGTATACGACAAAATGATATAGCTAAAAGAGAACAATATACATATATTATCATTGATTAGAAATATTACTTTTTATATCAATGATATTATGTTATCATAATACTAATGAACGTTTTCCAATGGTTCCAGTTGACAAACTTTATAAGTATGCTCTCGTTCCTTCCTATGAATAATGTATTATATATGTATACATTATCTCTGAATCGAATTTCTTTGTGTACTAATAAACATATACTCTTTCAATTTACAACAAATATTTATTTAGATACTTTCTTTGCGGTAAAGAGGCATGCTAAAAGTTTTCTATTTGCAAACACGTAGTTCAATTCGGAAACCACGAATAATCTATAGGTTATAGAGAAATCTATAGAATAAGATCAAAACGTAATTTATATGAGCGAGTGTTATGAGGGATTTAAGTATATAGATAACCTATTCGAAATTATGTTTACATTTAAATCACGGGTTTTGCTCTGACCATAATGTAACTCAAATATTACGGCGTGTTCGCCCTCAATGAGCTGATACAATTTTCTTTGGAAGATATTGCCATAATAGTACGTGCTATGGATTTTCAGTTTTCACTATAAGATTTGTAAGATTTGGGGTCAATAAGAAAATATGTTGAATTTTTTTTCTTATCCTACCGTATTATATTTTATTCCAATAGGCAATAACGAGTCGTATATAATTTATATTTCATTGCTTTTACATTAGTATATCTATCAATTCGCTTCAATAAAGTAACACTTTATTAAAGAGTTAAAGATGATTTATGATTATTTATTTTAATTGCTGCAGACTTTTTCTGGACACGCTCCCAAACCCGCATTAAACACTTTCGATAAATACGCGTTGAATGTCGTTAGAGTGCAATTATTGCGGGCGCAGTTAAGTGTTATAAATAGAAGATAAATGATTGAAGTGATGCTACGACGTCTATAAACATAATATAATATAATTTCTAGTGATTGTGATAGTGATAGACACATGAGGGTGTCTTGATTAAAAAAAATTTAAAAACTGCTAAGACGGTTCGGCAATATTAAACGACCGCCCACCGGTTTGTAGAACCCTTTTTGTCGTGTAGCGTACGTTCGTATTATTGTCGTTATTATTATTATTATGCACTATACAAATTTTGTTTCTGAACCCACATTGACATATATTTACATTGAAGTTTCAAGTTCGTCACAAGTTGACCATATACGTGCACTGCGAGTGGTGCGTAAACCCACGCGTTTTCAATTTATTACACCAAACCTATTATTGTAGTGTGTATAGTAAAGGTCTTCATTGTTTCGACTTTTAATTTTTTCGGTAGGCGGACTGTATTGCTGTTTTAATATTTCATATTTAAACACGCATACGAATATGATTATGCACTTTTCAAGGATACGACGTTTATTTATCTCTACAACGCATGATTTATATGAATATATACTTTGTCATCGAAATGCAATAGTAATAAATCGCCGCGTAGAGCCGATAATAATTAATTATCCCGTGGCGGTGACGACGACAATATTATTATTCCTGCATAATAGATCATTATTACCGTAATGAATTCGTACAACGGCCGATGTTGTTTTTATAAACGCCGTTTTACGCGTACAGCGATTGCAGATGATTTCTGAATTCGAATATGTTTTTGTTCACGAAACAATAAGCTTTAGGTCTCGTAGGTAAAATAGGCATACAATTTGTATATGGTTATGTAACCGTGATTCCTGAACGCAGAACGAAAATCCTGACCGTAAAATATAGTATAGAGCGTTACCTACCTGGCTATCAAGCATTAAGCACATTATATATAATACGTCATATACTATTGTACCAGCCACCGGGTATTCGGAAACCGAGCCAATTAGAAACACAGTCTTGGTCATCTGGGACACCGCGGTGGTGATGCAGTAGTAACTAGTAACTACTAGAATCGAGCATTCATAGAGTCGCTGGCCCGACGATAATTAACTGACCTCAGCTCGTACTTGTGAGTGCGCGTGTGTGTATACACTTTCGCAATATTGACGAATTAACGTTATAATAAATCTTTGTGTACCTGTTTATAGTACGGAGAATGAAAACGGGCCAACGCCCTTCGACGAGATTAAAGCGGGACTCAAAACATTTGACGCAAATAAATGAGAGGAAAAAAACACTATAAGAATATAATATATAACTATACCTAATCTAGTTCGGGTTTTATGATATGAGTATATGACTATATTATTGTATTTTCAGTCGACGCGTATTAGATTTATGGGATTTCGATGACATTGACCATGATGGGTTTCGCGATACGCGTCTTTATACGTCTGTATACTTATGTACAATAATATTTAATAGGTATACGAATAAAACATACGATTGCATTTAAGTATAATACACACGCGCTAGTCACGCAAATCTATTGGTTTTCGAAAACGTATTTAACTATTATAGAATTACTACTAATGGTTATTAATATTACCTAATATGTATCGAAAATCATATTATGTTATTGTATATTATAATGTCACTCGATTTAAAAATCTATAAAATTTAACTTAGGGAATTCAAACCTCATTACAGTCTTTTTTAATATCTCGATAATAGCTTCATATGGCATATATTTTATATTATATTGTACTTTACTAGGCAATGTGGAAAACTTGAAAACATCGTTAACTCGTTTTGTTTTTCAGAATCTCGTCCGACAGATGGAGATGTTGAACATTTCGAAGAGCAACGTTTCCAACGAACTGAACAAGAGCAAAGAGGACAACGAAGAACTGAAATTCCAAGTGAGTGCCATACCGCGGTGACGCTAGTGGCGTTTTGGTGGAGAGATTGACTGTATATACTCTAACGATGACGTCATGCTTGTTTGTTTTAGCTGGAGGAGAAGCGCATCGAGCTGGAAGGGACCATGGCCCGGGTGAGGTTGTTGCAGTTGCACCAGGAACAGCAGCAACACGGTCCCGTCGTCGCGGGATCGCAATCGGCCGGCACCGCATCCACCGCCGCTTCAAACAACCAGTGGCTGGACCTGGTGCCATCGAATCCGATTCTACCTCAGATTGCACTGCCAGGAACGCCGTCGGCGATGGTCTCCACACCGCACGCGAACAACAACCACCTACAACAACACCACCACCACCATCACCACCTCAATCACAGCCAGGACGAAAACGGCGGCAGCAGCAGCACCGAGTCGGCCCATCAGACCCGCAGCGGCAGCAGACACAGCGCGCAACATCAGCCCAGCAAGATACCGGTGGTCAAGCCGTCGTCGTGCCCGGTGCAACCCAGGCCGACGTCGTCGTACCGCGGTGGTGACGCGCAACAATGTCAGTCGTGGACCAAGTGCAAGTCGGACCAATCGTTGCCCCGCAACTGGGAGTCCATCAACAACAAGAGCAACGGCGGTTCTTCCATTGGCAGTGGTGTAGGCAATGGCGTCAAGCAGCGCGGTAGCAAGGCCGACTCGTCGCAGAATCACCACTTGCAACAGCACAGATCCCGAAGAGATTCGGCCGGCAGCGGAGCGTCGCTAACGCGAGCCAGATCGCAAAACAATCACACGCACCAACGCACCAGCGCGGCAGCTGGCGGCGCGGCCAAAGACTTCAACAGGACCGCGTCGGCGGCGGTGACCGCGGGTCATCAGCTGCAGCAACTGCAACAGCCGGCGGCCGACGATACCAACAAGGTACGGCCGTCCAAGAGATTCACCAACATGTTTAACAGTTGGATACGGAAATCCTAACGGAAGGCTTTTAAACACACACGCTCGGCCGTATATATATTATATTATAATACCATAATATATGCCCACGACTCGTCCGATTCCACGACGTGTGCGCATGCGCACGTTTTCAAATACATACACATACACATACATCGTATACTACTTAGGCGCACACACACACATACACACACGCACGCGCCGATTTATGTCGAAATAGTGTATGTACATATAATATGATGTGTATGTGTGTGTGTGTGTGTGTGTTCAGAACCCACTGTGAAGTCGACGAATATATTATATCATCGTTATATACATACATAAATATATATATATATATATATATATATATATATATGGTATTCTTACACGTTTACGTGCGTGTGTGCGTGTTTTACCTTGTATATGTATATATATATATATATATAGGTACATACGGTATATATTATATTGTCGCACCACGCTGTTCCGATCACCGATCACATATCGCAGTCACCAAAAAATCTGTTATATAATATAATATACGAAAAAGGATTAGCTTTTCGATGTGTGCTTGGTTGCTTCTTTGGACATTACGCAGTAAAACAAATATACATATAGTACAATATATTCATGCATATATACGCATAACGTGTCCCCGCGATTACCACACACATTCACACTCGACGACTCAAGTCGGCCGAAACCCGTAAGTCTGATAATTTTTTTTTGTCTTTTTTTTTGTTTTTTTTTTTTTATTACTAAATTTCAAATTTTACATAACCGTCTTCTTACCCTTTTTTTATTTACATGTTATTTTGTAGAGTTGTGGCTTATTGCATGATGTTTAGGTCTCCACTCACGCATAATATCCCTTTGTGTGTAACACGTTATTATTTTAAAATTTCCCACTTACACGCGTGTTATGAATATACTTTGGCAATATTTAGACATTTTATTACTAATCGTTATAATCTTATTGTTCTGTGATGTATACTTGTTCTTATGGTCGCTTAAACTTACTTATGCGTAATATCGCACACACGTAAACAGACGTGGCAAAATACTTTTTTAGTTAATAAATGGGTAATAGAATCTCATTGTATCGCCATTTGTTTCTATAATTATGGGTTACTAATCATTCGAATTTAATCTAAGGAGGTGTATTTTTAAGCAAAAATTGGTCTCGCTCCAGTCCCTTCAAACAGTCAAACAGCGATATATATAAGCGTATACCTCGCGCTACACTTGTTCGATCCACACGATCTAATATAAACGATAAGTATACAGGGTGATTTTTTTATCGAAGAACACTCATTATTTCTGAAAGTATTCATGTTTTTGAAAATATTTTTTTACATAGTTTCAAGTTGTTAAAAAAACAACATTTTTATTAAAAAATTATATTTTTAAATATTTTTAAAAATTATTTTTTTAAGTTTTTACTTTTTTAAATGACAGCATATAGTTTTAATTTCATATTCCAAAGCAGTATAATTTTCTGAATATTTTGATACATAAAAATCGAATAAGCCAGTAAGCCCTAAGCCAGTATAGTTTATGAGTTATAAGTATTTAAAGTTTAGATGCGCGGAGTGGAGTCGTACGGAGTTATCCCGCAAAATGTTTGTTTACTACTCCGCTTGTCTAAACTTTAAATAAGTATAACTCATAAACTACTGACCCTAAATTCGATTTTTATGTATCAAAATATTCAGAAAATTATACTGCTTTGGAATATGAAATTAAAACTATATGCTGTCATTTGAAAAAGTAAAAAACTTAAAAAAAATATAAGGATAAAAAATATTTAAAAATATAATTTTTTAATAAAAATGTTGTTTTTTTAACAACTTGAAATTATGTAAAAAAATATTTTCAAAAACATTAATACTTTCAGAAATAATGAGTGTTCTTCGATAAAAAAAATCACCTTGTATATCGTAGCCAAATAACCGATTTTCGATTTGCCTTGAAATCGTGTAAATCTGGAAAACGACGGTGGTGTCGGCGGCTGCCGTGCAGGATCATCTACCGCGGCTGCCGTCCGTCCGCCGTAATATAAATCCGTTGTTCGTCGCGAGGTCGATGGCGATCGTCACGTATTTTTCGAACTTTTAATGGGATTTTTTTTTCCACGTGCCGGTCCGATTATAATAATGAAAACCGCGTTGTATAATACGTATATGATGGACAATAAAAATAATAATATAACGATATTTCGATGCGCCACGGTCCGTTAATTCTTTTTAGCATCTGATTTAGTAATATATAACTATATAAAATAATATACAAAGGATATATATAATATTTATATATATATCGTGTGCATTTACAATATACTCGCGCATGCGTGTAGTTTATATACGGACATAAGTGAGACAGTAAGAGAGAGCAGTAATCGAGAGATTCAAGGCCCATAGTCGTCGTCGTCCACCACCGTCTCATCACCCGCGCGCTGCAGCCGTATAATTATTACAATAATTTGTTTGTTCTTTTTTTTAATTTAGTTCTTTATTATTTTTTTCCCAACTCGAAATCAAGGACAAAAACGGTACTCATTGCAGCAGTTTATACACCCATGTAATGCTCGTATATGTATAGTCTCTGCGTCCACGCGTGCCCGACGCTTATAACAATTTTCCGTCGTACTTACGATGTGTATAGATGCAAACCGCAACGTCTGCAGCATTAATTTTTAATTTAAATCTTCACACAAAACGATTCGTTTCCCTCCCTTGCTTTTCATCACTTCCTGCGTGTTCCTGCGTGACGATGATGACAACGACAATAACATAATATTATATACTATATCGCGCGCGCGTGTGTGTGTGTGTATGTGTATACTAACATCACCCATTTCGACTCGAACACGCACCTCTGCCGCCGCCGAAGGAAAATTGTATTAATATTATATTTATTATTTATATTATATAATGTACAAACGATACCACCGCCGTTTTTTTAAAACGCGCTGTATATGTCTCCAAATTGATTTTCAATTATCAGAAAAACGAAAAACAATTCGATAGAAAATCGTTCGTGGAGTTTAAATTGCAGTTCGTCATCATTGTACAATAATAATTGTACTTGGCGTCGGTTTTCGACAATGTCCGTCCGTCCGCGCAATTTATTATTGTTGTCCGGTGTTTAGTACCTTTATATAGGTATATATAATACATAATAGCTCCGTACTTTCTACTTCCGTTTGATTTCCGGCTGTGCACTGACTGACCTTTATATAGTCGAAAATCCCAACACTAATATGATGTACAGACTGCAGTACGCATAGCATCATGCAATATTATACAGATAGTATAATTATTAGGAATGATAGCGGCGGTATAGCGCACTAATTCTCTGATTTGTGTGATTGAAAAAAAAATATTTTCTTTTTTCCGAGTGTAATTTTAATTATTAATATATTTCTACATTTTTAAAACACTTCAATATTCCGAATAAAGTTAAGATATCAATGAAGTAGTCCACCAAAAACTCGCGGGGAAGTATCCTCATTACTTTAATCCTCCCTGCTTAAAAGTAAATATTATTTGCTAACATTTGCAACATAAACATAAAAAAAAAAAAAGTTTTGAAATAAATATAGAATAATATTATTAAATATATAAAATAATATTAATAAATAATTAGAAAATATCAAAATACTTGATTTTATTTTGTAAAAATATAGCGTTCCAAGTAATAAATTACTTCAAACCGCAGAAAAACATTTTCACTTTTTGAAATCATATAGGTAATGACTGACCGAATAATTAGTGTAGCCAGTTACACCGCACATGCTGTACATAATATGTGATCGCGTACTGTATACTCGTATTAAATTGTACCTAGTAGTAGTAACGATTGTAATCAACAAATAGGTACGCGCTCCAAAATATATATATATTATTATATTATATGGTCTGAGAGAAAATACGTTTTCGCATCGATTGTTGTTGTTGTAGGTACATTATGTTACTATATACGTGTCGTCATCAGTTGGTTATTACATATATATAATGTACAATGTTATTAACGATGAAAATAAATACTTTTTGTTCATTCGGCGCAAACGAGATTTCTTATTATATTAGTATATTATTATTATTATTATTGCAGCTTCTCGGGTATATGATAATAATATAACACAATTTCTTCGCGAAATCGTTTCGAAAATAATAATATTACTTGTTACGCATTTTTGTAACGCGATGCTCCGTTACATTATATTAGTATATACTATATATATATAAACACCATTAATACCCACAAAATGTTTGTCTAGAGTCTAGACTGACGAATCACACAGCGTCTGTGCGGAATAAATTGAAATTGCGTCGCATCGTTGTCCGAAAACCGGCAGGTCATCGATAATATTATTCGCGTTTCGGTTCCTCTCAGTTTTTTTTACCTAAATATATAAGGTCGGAGGAATAGTAGCCCGTCCGTATACGACCGGAAATTGTCACTTCCTGATTGCTATGCACATTACAATAGCGCACGTTCCGCTCGTCCATCGGCCCTCATCGCGCGTCGTAAATTTTTTTTTATAAAAATATATTAACAGATTAGCCGTTCATCTATGTTATATACCATGTACGACATACCTATGCTGTTTACCGCAATGACGTATTATTAAATTGCAATAATATTAATAATAATAATGGTCGCTTATACCTAAATCGTATATTATTATTTATTTTATAATAATAAACTCTCGTTCGTTCATACTCAGTTATCGCGTTCGATTAATGTTTTTTTTCTATTATTATTCACTAGTAAAATTATAATATAAAAAAACGAAAGTCGAAACGTTAAATCCGTTAATTTTAGACAAATACATAGTTGCAGTCTTGCAGATTAATATATAATATTTATATACATAATTTGTGTGTGTGTGTGTGTGTGTGGTATGTTTTCTTGATATAAAATTACGATTCCGCCGGTGTCTATAATGTATTGTTTGTATATATTTATATACTATATATTATATTCTGATATTTTTTTAATTCGCGTAGAAAGTCACGGTTGTCAGTGTTCATTTTAAGCCACAAACAATTACGCGAATAAACGGTAATCGCTTGTATACATAGACATTTTCTATTCCGACGAGATAAATGAAATTTTCCTGCGTTCGAAACATATAATGTTATTTATGATAGTTTATCACTTATCTATACAACTATATACACCAACATACTATGGTGTTGTAGTAGGTGTATATACAGAGGAAACAATTATTATTTGTTTCATTGCTTTTTGATTGAAAAAATCTTTTTTTTATATATATATACATACGTAATATACTAGGTATTGGTAATACTAAAGTTTTCGAGGAAATCGGAATGTAACTTTTTAGTGATTTTCTAAATTATGCACTTCATCTTCGGAAAAAATGAAAAGATTTATCGTAGTATATGAAATTCTATATAATATACATTAGTATACACATTATAAGCGTATTACATAGGTACCTAAAGATCGTAATATTTATAAATATATATACGACTTTTAGGTGCTTTTACACAACTATTGGATTTCGGACATTGTAATACGATATTATTCAGTATATTTTGTTATATTAATGTAAAATATGATAATTTCGAGAACAGTGTTATATATTATAATAGGTTCACCCATAAGTATAATAAATTATAATATTAATATTTGAGTTTGCCATAGTATATTGTGTATAATATTATAGCGAGATGCATTGAGGACCGCAAAAGAAAACGTATCCGTTTTTTATTCTGCGGCTTGTGTTAACCTACTTGGCGTATGCGTATATATATGATATAACACATAATCTTCTTCCTATTTCTATTTTTTATTATTTTTTTGTTGGTTCATTAATATATATATATAACACCACAGCACGTACCGTAAACAGTTTCGTCAAATCAATTGCGTTGTTCAATTATAAATAATAATAATAATAATAATACCAACTACAAAGCGGTCGGTTTTTTCTATGCGTTTCACACTCGGTCCGTCACAGATTTCCCAAACATATATAGGCTATCATATAAACATTCTAAACCTATATAGGACCGATAGACGTGTTATATTATATCATATTATTTTGGCATATTCATACGTTGCTTATGTACTGCGTGCGTGTTATGTTATGTCGTGCGCGCATCATAGCTGTATCTTTCACGTTTGTCATATATAGAAAGATATATGTAACGCACCCTGTAAATTGCTGCAAGATCTTATTTGATTTTGAATTCGCGTGATGACAAAGTTATAGTACACAGAATGTTTACGTAGATTGTAGATATGCATAAGCCTATATGTGTAAGTTCGAAACACTCTGTACATAGTATCCCTACTCGCAATTCGCCGCGACGTACATGCCATGCGATAGGGTTATGTATTTATAATTACCGCGGAATAAATCGAATCCGTTAAAAAATTCCGACAGAATATAATCGAATGACATTGTTTTTGCAGTGGTTGTATAAGCGCATGTTTTGAATTGTTATAAAGATATATATATATATATATATATATATATATATATATATATATATATATACACTATAGTATGACGCGAGTAGTATAGAGAGGGGGAAGGAGGTGTTATGTATACACGTTGTAAAATGTCGTTAAAAATTTGCAGGAGAGAAATCGTTAATCATATTAGCCGATTGCCAAACGTCGTTGCTGAGGTCATCGCGCTCAGCGACAGGACCGTATCCTAAATGCGGTAATAAATATAAATCTAATAATAAATTAGTTGTACCAAAATAATAAACTTGTCGTGATTTTTTTTTTTTATTGCGAGGAAGAGGAGAGAATTTTTTAGTTGATATGAAATATGATTGTATTTATTTACAATATAACAAACCATCCATCGTAACAAATAAAACTCCGAAAAATGAGTTGAACTCGGAAAATCCGTCCCACTTGCATCCACTGGACAGTCAATGATGACGACGTGTATATAAACGATATAATATAATAATAATATATAATATAGGTACGCGGGTACACACGTCAACAGGTTATACGGACTGTGAGCTGTAAATATTATAATTTATATAGGAAACTCGCATGTATTATATAGGATATATATATATATATACCGTCGCTGTCGCTTTCGGATTGCGACACCAATTTATAATAACAACCGCGCGCGTTTAGCCGACCGTGTCTTCCTGTGCAGGTCCGCACTTGTGTGTAGGTACGTACAACAATAAAATGCTGATCGTAAACGCGTAGGTAACCTAACCAAACTAATGTACAGGGTACATTGTCGTGCTTGACCCCGTTAACGATTTATATTTGTACCGGTAATTGTTAAGTATTATTTTTGTTTGCCCAAAATAAAAACCATATGTGTTCATGACTTCATGTTAATCGAAAAATTTTTCTATTTTTTTTATTTCTCCGAATATTATATTTAATTATTTTCTTAATTCGCGTGTTGATATTATGTTAATAATTTAATATACCTATACCGAGTTTGTACAATTTTCAAGTTTTTAATGTTAGAAGTAATTATCATGATTATCAGGAAAATGCATACATTTTCTAATTCTTTACAAATCTGTTGCATTAACGTTTCGATAATAATTTCGAACAGAGCGAACAGCATGACGAGGAAACACACCCTATGTACACGTAGATACATTCACCTTACATAGAAATAAAACGTATATAATATATGTGCAGTAGATACAGCGTAAAACGTTTATCAAAATAATCTATAGCCGTCAAAAACTTCGCGCGTGTGCGGCTCGGCGTGTGCTTAATACACATGAACACAATATCTATGCTTCAGTATGCTTATTAGTTATTATATATGCGCGTATGCGCATCCACGTTTAATTCGCCGGAACCAACCGGAAAAAAATTAATTAGCTTCCTTTGAGACGTTAGTCGATTTCCGCATAGATGTTTGTATGTCGCGTTGCTAATCTCCTCATTCATATCTCATTCAACGACATGCGCCGGTGCACCACATATGCGTAGTAATATCATACATTCAGTTGATGTGTGTTTAACATTTTATTCTGATCGTAATATTTTTGAAAACGTTTTTAAAGGTCGGTCTGATAAATACATGTCGAGTACCTACTGTTAACGAGAAAATAAAAATTCTCATCTTATTCGCACCACTTTACTCGCGAGACGGCAGAGTTGAATTATCGATTTTTCTATTCGTGTGTGCATTATACCTTATACTTCACATAATGGGTGTACAAAGCGGGTTGGTATATTTAGATATAACCTAACCTGCAGATGAACGTAATAAATAATATACTTGCGCTATTTATGCAATATTTATTAGATGGTGGATGGACGAGCGAGGGGACAAAACGCCGTTACGAGATACGCTCATAATAAAGTGTATATGTATAGAAGTATAATGTATACAGATATAGCGAGTTCTAGTGTTTTCGAGTTTCACAAATGACAGTTTAAAAAGACAAATATACATATTATAATATTATATTCCGTCTCTACGCGTTATTAACCGTTGTGTGTGCGTTTAATGTTATATTATTTTGCAGTGCGTGCACCGTTGGCTCCGCGGGATTCGTTTCCCAGACGTCGTTTTCTTTTTCGCGGATAAATCGGCCCCAACGTGCATGTACCGTGTATACCGCGGGAAGAAATAAATATCTGCCAAGCACTTATGACATACAGGACGCACGCATAGAATGATGTTTCTGCAGTATAAGATTTCCCTCGACGATCACGATTCGCCGACCAAAAACTTACTTCGTATTTTTTCGACCATGTTATGTATACTGTTTAGAGTCTTGTAATATATAACGTAATATTACAGAAGTAAATAATAATGTAAAATGATATCATATATTATATGGTATGATTTTGGTATTTTTTCCAATCAAAAGCATTCGCTTGCGTGCACACACGCACATTCACACGTGATCGAGTAAAAATGATTTAACGACAGAATAAACAAAATCTCTCCACGAAACGTAACATAATATAAAACCTTCGAAAAAGAAAATCGCGTAGTTGCTCTCTCTCGCGCTAGCGCTCGTCGCAATCGATTACGCGTAATGCAGTATACATATGAACTGATTGCTCATAATAATTTAATTCTAATACACGTACAATAACATGGCAAAATTGTATAATTATAACGAATAAAATAGTTGTACGTATATACTTCTAAAATTGGCCGACCGTTTATAGTTCTAAATAATATACAACGTGCAATTGACTGTTCGATACAACACAATTTTTTTAGCCGAGATCGGCTAAACTTAGTACACATAATATATAAAGTTGCATAACTATAAATATCTAAATACGTACTTAAATAATAATAGTACGACTGATCATACTCGTTGGTGTCTGGTTTTTATGCGTTACATAACCAAAAAACAAACAATTTTAAGAAAAAAAAAATCTTAAAATTATGAAAAACTGTACAGTAGCAACTAGTATTTTAGTGTAATAACGAGATTTTAACATGCATTATACTATCATATAATTTATATGTAATTCAAAAAAAAATTACAACGTGGTAACGATCGCGTGCAAAGACTTCCGCCGCGTGTGTATTCGTGTATAATATTTTTGTATATTCTATACGAGGGGCCCAGTTGGGGAGGGAGGGTCAATTGCAAGAGTGTTTGCGCCTATACCAAAGCTGATCGCTATTATACGCTCACCAATGACTTCATTGTAGTGCCGGCCTGGTGACTCATCTGTACCTATTCCTATAATAATATTTTTTGTATTGCGCATGTTATTATGTAATAAAATAATGTACATATTATGTAGGTGCCCATAATTAGTATATATTTTTAAATCGGTAGAGCTTAACCGGCACTCGTTTTTAAGACTTATATATTATGTTGAGACTTGAGAGTAATTAATAGTCTTTATTTCAATGTGCACTCCCTACTACCATCCTATTACGTTTATATGACGGTTATTGGTCTTACTTTCGGTTTTTAATTTTTTTTCTCATCAAAAATCTAACAAACGCTTTACTCGCATGTATATTGTATATAATATATAATAATGTTATAATATATATAACCCATAATATAACGATTTTATGATTACGGTCCTCGGTTTTTACGTATTATTTCTCAATTTTTGCACACAGCCCGCTGCCAAGAAACTCTTCCGGCGCCGTAACCTCGTACGACAGAGTCGTGGCTTGATGGAAGCCTGCAAGAAGCCTGTTTTGCCAGCCGTCGATGAAGTACAAGAGCCGCCAGACTCTATGGCCGTCCGACCTCGCGACTTGGACGACGGGGAGGACGACGAGTTTTTCTTCGACAGCATTGAAAGTAGTCTGGCCACGAGCGCCTGCAGCTCTAGACCACCTCCGCCCGAATGCGATTCCATTGATCTATCGCAACCAGACTCATCGTTGACAGCCACTTAACCGACGACGAAATAGAAAAAAAAATATTGTGTTTTGGCATTTTTTTTTTTACTTTCGTCTACCGCATTTATAAAATTTAAATCGTCACCCTCCTATGTAACGCAACACACATATCATCATCATTGACACCATCAAAAACATCACAAAATTCAATCCTTTTCGCGTCCTCGTCACAGCATCTATTGTATATTATATACTTATTATACTACTCCACATCCTGATACGATATTTTGGACTTGACGATGATTATTGCCATAGCACACGCGCATATATATAATGTACACGATATTATTAGAACTATAGTAATATATATATATATAATTATTATATTTATATATATATGTATAATTTTTTTTTAGTGTTTTAATGTTTCAAATCAATGTTTTGACAATAAATCATTCGTTTGCCATCGTTACACGATAATTTATCTATATATTATTATGAGATTATACGTCTATATAATATTATACTAGGTATATCGTCATACTTTTTTTTATATTATTTTTTTTTGTTTAATTAGTTTTGTGGTGCTCTATTACGGTTGGAAAAATTGAAGTGTAATACATGTTATTATACAATATGCGTGTTTACTGCAATACCTACCCATATATAATATTACGAGTATTATGTAATCGGAATAAAATGTAAGTATTTTTTTCCGTCCGAGTCTCGACATTCCAGACATTAACATATTGCATATTATTTTTATTTATATTATTATTTCCATAAATCATATTTATGTTATAAATTTAGACTGATTATTGCGTAGTAATTGTATAATCTGAATTTCAACCCTGTCGTTTTTCTCGTTAGTCGATCCTCTCACCCCGCGCCATCGAGAATTGATTATACATTTTCTAATACATTTGTTTTTAAATCCGTGGGTTTGTTTTCATTGCAAACTTTATGCAGAAAACAGTGTTATATTTTATTGTTAACACGCATTGAAAATAAAAATACAACGCATAAATCCACGGTAATGGGGTCGTTTATCCCCCATTCACTGTGCAATATAACCATCATCCTTAGTCCACCCTACCGCCCTTTTTCTCCAATACAAAATTTTATTATATACTTAGGTTTAATGAATAAAAACAAAGCTCACTGATGATATAATACTTATATAACGTATATATAAGTGTCACATTTATTATTATTATTATTTTTTAAAAAAAAACATTAAATCATAAATTATTATTATTGCGTAATTTTGTATAACCACATAAAAAATATTTATTTTTAAAAAGAAATTTATATCTAATATTATAATTATTATTGTTATTGTACCTATATATATATATATGTTATTTATGTTGTATATGTATTTTTTCTTCTTTTTTTATGTAGTTTTATTATATAGATATAATATTTTTGTGTGAAAAAAAGTAAATACACATGTGTGTTATAAAACAGCTGATATTATATTATGTGTATGTTTTTAAAAGAACTGTACAATAAACTCGTGATCTTAGTCAATATTGTGAAGTTTTATTTTCCACCATCATGTTGTTTATAGTAATTTTATAACGTATATATGATAGAATAATATTGTGTATAACTGTGTAATATGTGTTACATATTATATTGTGTATATAAGATTCGCATCTCGCCACGGTCGTGACTACATAGTATTTATATTTATATTGAACTGACCACGTATGTTATGGTTAACGGGCGATATTTGTCGGAGAAAAAAATGCATTTTCTAGTGAAATCCTGATGAAAATCGAATAAATCCTACTCGCACCATTCACCACACTGGAGTCACTATATAGTATATATACCATGTTTGCGGTCCGGCTGCAGGGTGTGGAAGTGGATTCTGTACGGGCCAAGCCACCGTCGGTTAACACCCGAAAAAACTAGTGCGTTGAGTCATAGAGGGGGGCTAAACTAAAAACAGCTGACTTACACAGGCATAAAAAATGTATCGATTTTATAGATCAATCACGCGGGCTATTAAATCGTGTTTAAGGGAAATAGACCATTATCAGCTCAAGCTATATACGTGTATATTATTGATTCGTTAAACGTTTATGGCGATTTGTTCGTGTGACCCGGTGGCACGCGTTTTTTTGTCGTAATACTATACAATATAGACGTTGCGCGCGGGCTAAGTATTGTACAGTATACTGTAATTGGGATATTATGTTTGTTTTTAGAACTGGCAAATTTGTATTCGGTCCAAGGGGAACCTATTATTATTGTATTATGTTGTGTTTATATAAATATATATATTATACGCACTGCGAACTGCAGCGACACCGTGCCCGCACGATTCGGCGACGGTGGTGTCCTGGCACGAAATTAAAAAAAAATATAATAAAATCCGAGGCCGCCGCGTGTTGTGTCCGGTCGCGACAGCAGCGGCAGCGACTTGATGATTGATTTGCCAAAGGTCAACCGCGCGCGCAATCGAAATATTACGTATATTATTCTATTATAATGTTTTATAATGTATTATTATTATTATATCGCACTGCACACGCGGTGATTGCAGTATAGGACACTCCCTGCAGCGGTGTGGCTATAGGTGATGTAGCGGGTATGTGCAATGTGTATAATATATGAGTGCACATATTATGTGCGTATAGGTCACGGATCGCGATAAAACGTTTACGATAATATTATTATTTATCATTTGCTGGCAGCGAGCGAGCGATCGAAAAACGCAAGAAAAATTTAATGATTAAAATATTATATATACGTGTGCGCTACACAATATACCGTGTAAGTGCGTCTGATAATATTATATTCAAAAAATACGTATAAAATTCGTCGATGAGCTGGGTACATAGCAAGTATGTTCAAGTTGCCGCCGCGATGACTCGAGGTGCGAGGGGCCACGGCCGTCTGGGACGGCTTTGGTGATAACAACAGCTGTAGAAGAACCGCGTGATGTGTAATAATATTATAATGTTAATACGACCTAACGATTAGATTCGTGTCGGCCGCGGACATAATTATTATAACACAACATTATTACGACGTTATTTATCCCAAGTTTACACATACCATTACAATATCATACTATATATTATATGCATATAAGTATAGCTATGTAAAACGTTACTGTACTATGCTATTATAAATAAGTCCTAATCGTCCTTCGGTCCGACCGCGTAAATCTGTACACCCGCGGGGACCACCGCATCACACCGAGGCCGCACGTAGTCCCGCGGATCCAACATATTGTGTTCATGACAGGGATCACATACGATCTACGAGAGATTATGTTGTTGTATTTCAATCGTGTTTATAATATATATAGCTTCGTAGGGTGGCTCACGCGTGAATTTCTTTTAAGCTCTCGGAAATTTAAAATATTTTTATCTATATATTTACGTATGGGTTTGCAGGAAAACGAATTGTCTGCATGATAGTACGTTATTTTAGACTAAAATACTACCAACTCGACTGGTTTTAACGAAAATGTCGCAGAGATTGGTAAAGAACACGTATTTTTAAAGATATCAGGAAAATGCATTTAGAGTAGGTATGTTTAGCTTGTACCATGTTCAGGAATATAATAGGTATTATACCGACCGTTATATCACTTATATCTAATCATACAAGCCACAAGGATTTTTTTAATGGTGGATCACCAAAACCGAGATACACCGATATAGCACCGTATTTAATATTTGTTCATTTTTACCCGGACAAGGTCGGGTGGGTTAAACAGCTGGCTTATTATTATGTAATATAGTAATGGTATATTGTATTGTGTTGAACGGTAGCCACGCCTTTTCAAACTATTAAATTGTCAAAAACATTTACGTATAGTTACATTATGTTTTATATTGTTAATGCTAAAGTGTAAAGTACTGAAAATAAATTCATTATCCTTTTTTGAATGAAAAATATTTCAATGACGTTTCTAATATTATTATGCGAATACCTATATGATCAAGGTCAGACCTACTCGCTTCAACAGTTTTAGCTCTTAATAACATTAAGTTTTAACATTTAACACAATAAGTAAACGAATTATACTTCTAAATATTGATGCAAACTCGGTTTATGCAAAAATACGAAGGTATAAATATACGAATTTCATATAAGATAAAAATATAATAAAAATCAAAATAAAATAAATTAGAATATCGAAAAATAGTTGTAGGTACTATGAAATTCTGGAGGAGACGACCGAGGTCCTATAGTAAAACCTACAACATTCCTTCTTGAATCTAACAATTTACTAGAGAATTTTTGATGTTATATAATTCTTGGCATTCTAACATACTTTGCCGGCGCCAATACTTAATGAACATACCTACTGGCCACTTATAATCAAACTCTTTGTTGTCCAACAACGCGACAACTAAAGTTGCATATTCGTAAATGGTCATCATATTCTGAAGCAGAATATATTATTCAGAGTATTTTAAATATTTTGATCTAAAAAAAAAATCAAATCTTAAACTAGTATCTATAGTTAATTAGTTATAACTTATAAGTATTTAAAGTTTTTATGAGCGGAATAATGGATCAACATTTTTTAGGGTATACTTGTACATAAATTGTTTGATAAATTCAATTTTTATATGTTGAAATATTTCAAAAAATATTTTGTTTTTGCAACAAGAAATATTAGTAAAAAAAGTGAACAATTTAAAAAGTAATTATTTTATTTTATAATGACCTGAAATGTCGAAAAGTCGAAAAATAATATTTTCAAACATTGTAACACTTTTTGTAATAATCAGTATTACATTAACCAGTATTTTTTATATAATTTCATTGTAGTTATAATTTGTATACTCGTATTATAAAAAACGCGATTGAAAATTATATGGGTACGATTTTATCTTAGTTACTTACGTAAAATAAACACAAACTAACTTTATATTATTTTTAAATTTTAAGTTAAAACTAAATTTTACCATAACGAGATAGGTTTTTTTCCAATTCAAGTATAGAATTATTTATACTACGCGCTAAATGTCGTAGACTATAATTTGTATTTATTAATTAAATGTTTGATTATTCAGATTATTTTGATTTAAATTGTATAGAAGGCATAAATTATGATAACATAATGATTTAATGAGAAAAAAATATTTCCCACAATAATCATGCCTAACTTTATTATAGTTCCTGCAGTTATACTATTCTAATATTATATTATACACGTGAGAATAATATTGTATAATGTACAAATCATGTGTAATATATATTTTTTTAAATTCACACTTTACAATGAATTCGTTGTTATGTGTATTACATTTTCCCGGGAGGCCCCTGTCGGCTGTCTTTGTATTAGCTTTCGGGGTGAACGCAAAACCTATAAATGCGTCAAATTGGCTTAAAATTTTTCGTCGAATCCGATAAACACGCACCGGATGAACATGGCGTCGTCGTATTATGGTAAATATCTATACCTATTTATATTATAGTATACTTACCTATATATGCATATTATTGTTGTCGTGTCCGTCCTTCGTACCAAAAACTGGTAATAAGCGCGGAGCACGCTTCCTGCTGCAAATATTTCCGGTCGACTTAATATAAACGCGTATTACGATATAACTAATAACTATGTAGCAATATAGTCAATAATAATTTTAGATATCGAGATGTAAATAAATAACTTTCCGATGTATCGATAATCTACTTGTCATATTTAACACAGGTGACGACTACGAGGGCGTAGGTCGAAAACATTAAACTTTCAACCCTATATAGTAAGTAATGCGCAACGTCACTAAGTTTACCGCGGATAATATATTATAAAACATGGTTTATGAAGATATTTTATTCATTTACTATAAGGATAGTATCAAAATGAATATTTATGTTTTTACAAATAATAAAGGTCGAAAACTTTTAGGTATGTATAATTACAAACACGTAGGTACGTACCAACATAATATTATGTATTAATAATATGCCAATAATAATTATAATACTATCATATCAGGTAATTTATTTCCGCGCTTATATTTATAATTATATTTGTGAGGACTGATAGAGCTTTGCTTTGTTTAATTTTTTCGTTTTGGAGATACTAAAAAATGTAATTTCTGGTATATCCAAGGTTAAAAATTATAATAAATTATCATTCTACTTTACTTTTTAAATAGAAGAAACTTTGATTTTAAAAAAATACGCTATTTATGGATAATAATACAATAAATGGTAAATATATAGGCTTGGTGAATCACCCTATGTATTATAATGTACTATATATTTACAACATTATAGTGCATGTCAGTTTGGTTCTATAAACAAATGTATATCGTAATTTGTTTTTTACTTCCATACGTGATATTTTGTTATACAGCGTGATTCGCCAAGTATGCTCATTACCAGGCATGTATATACAGCGGAGTATTTCGGGTATTTAAACACACCCCCCGAATATTTGGGTTTTTTATGGTTATTTACTTATTCAATTTTAATCTTAATTTTGTCAATATGGTTATATTACAAAAAAAATATTGTAAGTATACCCAATTTTCATGAATTTTTTTGTATATTTATTCAAAAAAATTCTACTTTTCAATAACTGATTTTCAAAAGCACCCCCCAAAACTTTTTTCTGTATACAAGAAGATAGGTACATTTTATACATTGTATACATTTTTTTCTATACTCATTGCACATCCCAATCTTGTTTTTAAATAATGCAATAATTTAAAATCTAATTTTTGAGTTTTTAAATAATGCATGATAAAGACTATATTTTCAGATTTTGTGGCTTTTTTTTTATTATTAACTATAAAGAGTATTCCGTGAATTTACGTTGTGAAGATACAAACTTTTTTCAAATCAGAATAAATCCCCCTTTTTTTCTATAGATTATTTAGTAGATTATTTCAACATTTAAAAATGTTGTAGAAGTAATAGAATCAAAGTTTGAACTAATAGCTTTTGAGTTATTTCATTGCGTGTATAATAATTCAATGATGATTTTTGGAAAATACAGGGGCAATAGATGCTAAATTCCTATGAATCTATGGCTATTATATAATAATTTAAAAATTGTAGTAAGTACCTATTATTAATTAATAATTTATCAACAATTAAATTTTTAAAAAGGTTCAAGTATAAAAGGCATGAGATTTGATATTATATCTATTTATATTTTTGTATATTAACCATTTTTAAAGAACTTTATTTCATTACATAACACTTCTTTAATAATAAAAACATAAAAAATCTCAAGAATTTTAAAATTTATTCTGGTCTTTAAACAGGTGTATTTAAAAATTCCAAGTGTTATAATTTGAATAAATTCGTTATTAAATAAAAATTGAAGAGTTCGTTTTAAAATAATTAATAGATGAATCGCTCTGTATAAAGCTATAAACATAATCGCTTTCGACGAATATAAACTTTATACGGCGCGAACACATAACAAGCCACGTCTATACTTATCGGGTAGTGGGTACCTATTTATAGAGGCGTGTTGTAAGCCTTTGTTATTATTTATTAAATGACTGTAGACATTTTTCAAATCTCCTCCCATTTATTTGCCCCTTTTATTTTATGTACACCAGATTTATTATATACTTGCACGATATAGAAGATTTTTGTGTTATATACTATTATTACCTACAATATGCTTAGGTACGTTTTTATTTTCTTGAAAACTGAACTTTATACCTTCCTTTGTGAATTCTGTCATAATGTTCACCAAAACCATTTAAAGATGTAATCAGTCACAGTGAACTGCGAAGTCAGTTTTAGTGGTTTTTCTTCTGTGACATAGATAAGTTAGGTTCACGAAATCCAACAAATATAATATAAACCATTTAACTACCACATACGTACCTAACATATTATATTCATATAATACATCTGAAATAGAATAGCTAAATAATCTATTTCAAATAACATTATAATATACACTTTCATTTTATAATACGAAACGAATGACGATGCTGGAACGGGTTAGGTTTTTAATTTCCGGTCGGAACTTAAATTTTGCTACCTATTGTCTTATTAATCAGTATTCACCTATATACATTGCATTAAACCTTTAGGTATTCACTGCACTACTGCAGTTATATTATATCGATCATTTTTTTTGTTATTTAACATAACGTAACTTTTAAACGTTCATTATCTAAATAATGTTATATCGTACATAATTTGGTGCAAATCTCTTATTTTTTCTTAAAAGTTAAAACTGAAATTATTAGGTTAACTGCAGTGCTCAGAAAGATGAAGTACGCCAGTACGGACAGTACGGTAGACTAATAATAGTGGAACGGAATGTTGTAATAGCATTTTATTTTTTGACAGAATTTGTTTTCAATAAATTTGTCAATTATATCGCCGAGTCGCTAACTGGAATATTTATTCTTATTACCAAATAACTTTATTTATTCAACAATTTATAGTTAATCGGCAATAATACATAAAAATATTAGATAAAAAAATATATAATTAAACGTATATCTTAAGTAGTGTACAATTCCATTGTACGATTGGAATATCAAGAATGTAATAATCGATTTGCTCTTAGTCTCTAGCAAATATTTATGTACAATGTACATATATAATAGGTATGATTTTCTCTCCGAGCATTCCAAATTCCTATCTATCACATTAAGAATTATCACTGACGCTCTTCATAAAGAACACATTCTTACATAAAATAGTCTCCAAATTCCAATGATAAACTGTCGTCAAACTTATATCGATACATTATAAAATAGCTTATGTTAAAGTACCCCTAATCCACTTCAAATTAGAGTTGATCATATGTATATATAGTCTATAATCCAAAACATATTATTCTTTTTAGCAATGTATTACAATACTCCTCGCCGATTTATACGTGATTGTCCCATAACCTGATTACTGCGATAAAACATTTTGAATAAAGAAATCATATTATATAAATATTAAATAACATGTACGTTAAGTACTCTTCGGGAGTAACTCTTGCGCTATTAGTGTGATCAGAGATAAAAAAAATTATGTTCCAAAGAAGTGTGACAAATTACACTCTCCTTCTATACACGTCCTTCATGCCCTGTAAATATTTTATTTTTATATGTTAACTTAGATTGAGTAATATATTGGAAATTATGTATCTTGATAATGTGACTTAATTGTAACCTTTTTGAGTAAAAAAAAAAGAAAGAAAGAAAAAGTTTGAAAACCGCATAGGGTAGTGGGTAGTGTACAGACCTTATTGATTATTAACTATCTATATAATAATAATAATAATAGTCATATATTTTCATGGACTATACACCTACCTTATATACGGTATATGTCTATTTTACTATAATAGGCATAAGGCTCGTATAGTTAAAACCTAATACACCCGATTTATGCTTATTGCATTGTACATCTCCGACAATAAGATTATAGAAACAGAACGATGTACGTATTTTACGTACCTACATAGTACATTGTATGTTCGCCTAGACATACTATATTTATGTGTAGACCGTACCTATGATAGGTACATTTCAAATGTTTACGACGCAGACCGCAATAATTAAAATATGAAAATTATTACGACCTCGACTTGCAGGACCGTTCCGGGTAGTTAAACTATACTTATATATACCTATACAGTATACAATATATTATTATACATTATCTTATTGGGAACGCACTGTCGGGAGTCGCGCACGGCGTTAATTTCTATTAGATATATATATATATTATACCTACGTATAACGTGGTTATACTGCATATTATATTATAGTCCGAAAAAAACAAAACAAATTATAGGATTCCGTGAATTTTTTTTCGTCTGCTTTTAATGTATAAACAAAATAATATATTATAGCCTTCGTTGCTGGAATGAGTATACATATAGACTATCTAGTCACGGACCGATCGACAATAATAATTATATTATATTTAAACACGTTGGTAGGTACTAGGTATACGCTGTAAGTATATATTATATGATCTATATAAGTAATACAATATTTTAAGACCAGCAAACGACCATATAATAACATAACATTTAATATGCATATATATTAGTCTCGAAATTATTTATCACATAATACCTATGTATATACGCATGTTATGCATGTAAAAATGTAAAATATGCCTCATTCGTATCATTAATATACGTCATTAAAAATTGTATTATTTAAGCGCTGTTATAGCATTGCGGCGAACGCGTGAGCCCTTTCTGTATAATTTTTAAATCATGATATCATTAAGTACGATAATTGTTATTTTATTATAATTTATGACTAATTAATACGTACGCATGTATAATACCTGTATAACCGTGGTGAACTCTGCACCTACACTAGCCTTTCCAATACACATCGTCGAATAATGGCTCTAACATATTAAAACTGATCGTAAGCACTCAAAGTTCCAACCATAAACGACCGCGGGTGGCAGAGTTTTACAAACAAATGAGATAGTTTTCAAGTATTTTCAAAAATATGAAAAGTAGGTAATTTAGGTAATTACCACGGTTGTCTATATATAGACCATGGGTGGTCAACTGGCGGCCCGCGAACCTTTTTTTATCTGGCCCGTGCTATATTTTCAAATTACATCATATAATTTCAAAGTCAATCGTCTATACGTCTATGCTAAATTAAAATTAATATTTTAAATGACCTTTTTTTTTGCTCTCCATACTTTGGCCGGCCAAATTTTAATTTTCTAAAAATTGGCACTCTAATAACTTTCAGTTGACCATCCCTGGTATAACCTATACCTAACCAACCGTAGATAACCGTGGTACCTACATAGCTTTAAACATTTTAATTCAACTGGTTATTATAATATTATATTTTAAATGTTTATTTGGATAATAATTATAAAAATAATATATAGGTACATTTCATAACAAAATTCTAAATAAAGTACCTACACCGTGCAATGTGGCTTAATTTGAAGAAAAAAAGTAGGAGTTGCCTATGATATAAGCTCATATCTGAACATTTGGTCCAGATACTCAGTCCACCAGAATCCTCCCTCCGCTTACCATAATCAAACGGCGGGTAATGGGTAGGTATCTTACAATGTTGATTCTACATATGAGTCTATTTATATAAGTATGCAATACTCCATGTGGGTGTAAAGACCCACGCTTGTTTAATTCTTAAAATTCTTTTAAAATTAGGCACTACCTACCCGTCCTACCCGATACCCATTACTGGCAAAGTCGCAACTCGCAGATAAACCAGCAAAATATAATATTAAATGATATCGTCACAATTTCTGTTAAATATATTTAGCACATTATAATATAAATTTATATTACTCATTTAATACGTGTATAAATTTATACCTATTATATAATATACGATTATACGAACCGGTTTATATGGTTTATTGACGTTTACCAATTTATTATCACCGAAATCCCGTTAAATCGATGGACGGGAAAAAATACATGCGCGATTAACTATATGACATTAAAAAAAAAAAAATGTTATTATTTACATTATGTACATACCCACTTTAAAGTTTTCTAAGTGTAAGTGCCTGTACAATATCGTACGTTAGAATAGGTAAGAGGTAAATGTATATATTATCCTGTACCAAACATATTATTATTGTAGCTTGCAGGCACTAGACAGTGGTAGGACGTATAGGTGAAATAAAAAGAGTGTACACAAAATATACAATGTAGTAATGCCGACAATATAATATGGTTACTTATCAGGGGCGGACTGGGCCGCCGGGATACCGGGAAGTTTCCCGGTGGGCCGCTGTTCAAAAATAATTTGTTATTACATATTATATAATTATTAGTTATTAGTAGAGTCCGGATTTATATTCTGTTAAGACGTGTGTAATATGATGTTTATATGCAGCTAAAATTGATAATACCAACTAATAAGAAATGAGTAAAAAAAAAAAAAAATCCAATATGATTATTGATTATGATTATGAATTTATAATTTGTTATAATTTATATAATTATATCTTATGTTACAGTATGCAATATATTAACATAAAAAAAAAATATATTATACAATGTTTTCAAAGGAATGTACAATAATATATTTTTCCATATTTTCTGGAGTAAAGTTAGTTCGGCGGTCCGTGATTATTGTCTAACAATGGCGTATATAGGGGAGGGGCCCCCTAGGCCCGGGCCCATAGTGAAAAAAAAAGAAAAATGAATTTTATATAATATTAAGACAACAATTTTAAGTATCTTATTTAATAATAATTATATATTAATAAACTTAAATTCCTATATTTGTATAATTTATGTCATAATTAAAATCACCCGTTCCCTTTAAAATTTCTAGTTATAGCTATGGTGTGGGTGAATTGGCCCATAATGCCCAATAATTCCTATACACGCCACTGTTGTCTAATATATGCTGAATATCCTTTAATATAATCCAATATATCCAATATAACGGAAATATGCTAAAATATTCTATAATATGTATTATGTACCATAAACTAAAATATTCTGAAATATTCTCTGAAGTCAAAATATGCACTAATATGCAAAAAAAACTTTTTTATCTAACCTATTAAAATGTTTAATTAAATGTTAAAATTTAGATGTAAAAAAGTAAAGAATATTTAATTTATTACAATATCTTTCACATTAGTATTACAATATGTGTTGTTATATCTAATGTTAATACTAATTTAGTAATATAAGTAATTATAAATAAGTAATATATTATACTTTTTAGTCTATACTATTCAGGTCTTCAGATAATAATAATAATATAATATATAATGTACTAAAAATATTGAGAATTTTAAATTGTTTTTTGAGAAAATTGAAAATGTGATGCATTTCTCATTAAATAAAACGTTGGTATATTTGAATTTTTATATTTTGTGATGACGAGAAATTACAAGGGCCGGTCAAATATAGATTTACCGGGCCGAAATGTTGCCCCAGTCCGCCCCTGTTACTTATTATCACGATTAAAGATCTATCTATATAAGCGAGAAAAATAAAGTAGGTAGTTAAAATATTCAATTATTTATTATTCATTTTTACAAAATATGTAGGGCATTCACTTCAAAAAATGCACGATTATTAAAAAATTTACATTATTATTAATATTATTAACACTTATAATAATTTATTTTTTGAATAGATTTTAAATATTATTCACACATAAGAAAAATAATTAAATCTATAGTAATATAGTATATTAGTATCAAAATTATGGGCTGAAGTTGCAAAAGGATTTATATTTTTTAATTAAATTTATAGTCTAGATAAATGGCAATTTTTTTGGTAAATCATCTTAAATTTAGTAAAAGATACAATCATTTTGGAATTTGAGTCAACAAATTTGTGTTAACAAACAAATTTGATGATTCTCATTTATGCTACTTTAATATTAATTGTCAATACATTGTCATATTGAGATTGGTTCTTAAGCTCTTTTAAATACAATTATAATAACCTAACTTGTTTTTAATATACATAGTACACTGTTTTAGAATGTGTAGATAGAATACATGATGGCCTTTACTATTTGCGATAATTAAAAACATAATTTATAAATAGCACCACTTTCTCTAATCTGTAATAATTCACTAAATATAAAATAAGTAGCCTATAAGGCTAAAGTAAAAACATTTTTTTTTTCTTTATTTTATTTTTGCTTGTTAACTATAATACATTTAGTGATTATAGATAAAAAAAAATGAATCCATATGGTGTTTATATTATAATAACCATAATATGATTACATACAAATATATTTTTAATACTTTTATTGGAAATAAAAATTAACAATTTATAAAATATATATGACACCGTTGGACAACTTACAATAGTTAGTAATAATAATAATAATATTTGAATAATGATAATTAAACATTTTTCTATGATAAAAATATTTATAATAATCAATGGTATATAATTATATAACATTGTTATTAGCTTAAACAGATACTACACATTTTCCACATTTTGGAAAAATAATGTTAACAAAATATTCATAAATTTAATTTATTTAAATAATCACTATTATAAGATTTTATTTATGAAAATATAAGTATACATTACAAAATTAACTAAATAAATATTACTGGTCGTTGGAGCGTTAGTCGTTGGGGGGGGGGGGGGATAATATGTTTAATTTCGTAGAACATGACATTATGTTGTATAGAGCATATTGTGTGCAAAATCAGTCATTTGCCTATTTTTTAAGCATATAATTTTTCTTAAAAACATACAATCAAATACATTTTATATACACGATTCGTTAAACAAGAATTAAACTAAATATTTTCTAAAAATAAATTAGTATAAAATAAAAACTATTAAAATTAATACGATTCATATAAAATATAAAATTATAGTCTAACATAATAATGGTAGAAAATGGTTTAGCCACGACTGAATAATTTACGTGTAAAATAAAAAAATCAATTTTTTAGAACATTAAACATTTAGCAGTATAAAAATTGGACTAGGGAATAAATTAATAAATATATAAAAATATAATTTATATTATAATAGAGTGTGTATATGAATATTGGTTTGTAAGCCTCTTTATAAAATTACAACTGAATATCCGATTAACAACATTAATTTTTCCATACATTGATTTTCAAACATCATAGACACCACATTCCTGGCAGTCTAAAAAATATACATAACAAAACTTAACAGAATACACTACTTGAATACTATTACTAAGAACAATTCTGAGTAAGTACATTTACTTATTTAGTTATAATGAATAATAACATATAACCCTAAGGAATGTTAAAAAGTAGGTATAAAAATCACTTCAATTGATTTAGTACAGAGATTTCCAACCAGGGTGTTGCGGTACCCTAGGGTGCCAAGAAATTATTTGAAATATATTTTTAATCTATAGGCCATAGGGCATAGGGTACCTCCGGATTTTTAGAAAATGATTAAGGATGCTGTCAGTCAAAAAAGATTGGGAATCTCTGATTTAGGAAATAAACTTGGGTGCCACCAGTACAGTTGAAAATTTAATTTATCTTTATGTGCTTATTTTAAGATATTATAATAGAATACAAAATGAATTGATTATCCAATGATTTAGAATTTTGTTTTAAAGTTTTTTTATTTTTTATTTAATAATAAGAAGTATAGTGTGAAAACTGAATTAACTATTTACTGTCAGAAATTCAACTGTTTATCACATTTAGTGTTCAAAATGAACTAAAATTCAAGGAATGATTAAAATACAATAATAATACTTAATTAAAAATACTAATGAAGATGATAAACAAATTGACTCTAAAGACTAGAAGAATAAAAAATAAATAAATTGTGTGCAAGGGACATGTGTTTAATGTGTATAGGTATACACATAAGATAATAACTAACACTACATTTTTACGATAAGACAGAACACAGTATCAAGATTAGTTCTGGTATTGACTCTTAGAATAAATTTCAATTATCAATACTAATTGATTAAAAATGTACATACAGTTAACATAATCATGATATACAATGCATGGCTTACACATAAAATAAATAAATTATAAATAACAAATTGGTAATGGTCTTAAGTACTTGTTTGATTATCTTTTCATTATTATAACTATAAATTTATATGGAAATACTGTTGTCCAAATCATACTCTTGTTACGAGTTCCATGATTTTTTTCATTTCCTTCTCCATCTCTGTACGCTTTTCTATCTCCACTTCCAACTTTGTTGACAACTTATCAAGTAAACTGTTCTGCAGCTGAACAGTGGATTCCAATTGTTTGACCTAATTACCAAATGTTAAACAATTTATTATAAAATACAATAAAATAATTTGCCAATTCAATAATTACTTTTTCATTTAACACTACTATTAGATTTCCTTCTACTGATGGCGTTGACAGATTAAAATCAGTTGATAAAGACGCAACAGGACTGGTTGGTGTGCTAACTGTTACCGATTCGGGTGTGGTAAGAGGTGGCACGTAACCAGGAGGTTTAAAAACAACACCGCCCAAGCCTACTGAAGTCAATCCTGATCTGGACGTAACTGTTGTGGTTTCTGAACTGTCTGATGTTATAGTAGTTGTAGACGGATTGATCATCACTCGTGTTCTACCACCACCTAATTTACAAACATTGAATAAAAAATTTGTTTTTCTTCAATCAATATTTAAAAGTTCAATGTATAATTATGTATATTTTTAATAGAAATGTATATTTAGCTTTAAATTTAATTATAAATTAATTATTGTTATTATGTTATTATTAATGTATTGCTGTTTTGTATTATCATTATCCATTACCACGGTCTAATTATTATTATTTTGAAACTGTATTTTCATCATTTTTTTTGTCTTACTTTTATTTTTGTTCTTACTGTTAATACTTAAAAATGTAAACCTGATACTGTTCACACAAAAGGGTTATTACCCGTTTATCATACATAAATAAATAAATAAATAAATAACAATTACTTAAAAAAAACATACCTATCACAGAATTAGCAATTGATGATTTCTTTGCTTGATTCATCTTTAACTCTTGAACCCATGGGGCTTTTTCTTTATCCACTCCCGGTATTCCGTTTATAGGTGGAGAATCCAATGAAGGATCATCCTCACTAGATACATTAAATGCTGCAGATGGTGGTCTCCTTCTAGGTGCTTTAGCTCGAGATGCTGTTGGGTGACTAAGCATAGCAGTTCTTTCTATTTGATCAAAATCAGGACTTTTGGGTTCAGGAGAACTATTATCATGCTAAGAAAAAAAAAATATTTATTATACAATAGATCAATGAATAGTATAGAAACTTAGTATATTTTAAATATATACATACATTTGTAAATACTAATGATGTAGGAGACGATTCTGGTGTAACATGGTATATTGATCTACTCATACTTGATCCATCTGGTGAATCAGACGATTTCTTCATAGAACCCACGGACTCTGAACGTTTTACAGCTATAGAACCGTATTGTTTAGAATCACCAATTTCAGATGTTATATGTTTCATTTTATCTGTAGAATTTTGTTCGGAATTCAACATGGATTTAATACCACTAATAGTTTTTGACAAGGAAGACGTGGAAGAGCTTTTGGCAGTGGGTGGTTTTTTGGTTGTAGGTGGTGGTGGTGGCAGAGCTGGTTTTTTGCTCACCACTGGTCCCAAAGATTTATTTTCCATTTGACTCTGAAAAACTTTGCGCAGTGAAGCCGTTGTACCGCTACGTGGACTACTGGCAGTTTTTTCCGATTTAGTTGCCAACTGAATCAACAAAAGTAAAAAAAAAAAAAACATGTGACTATGGTAAGTAAGCTATAGGTAAACATTAGTAACAATAATATATACCTCATCTGGATTCATTATTTGAACAAAATTGTCAGGGAACACACCGATTTTCCCTTTGAGCTCTCCTTTCCACCAGCCTTTGTCTTCTACTTCACGTGATAAAATAGTAACTATATCGCCTTCAGCTAGTGATAGTTCATCACTATTGACAGCTTCATAGGGGAAGAGTGCAACACAAACTTCTTTAGCTGTTTAAATTCAAACAATGATGAAATATTAATATAAGAATGGGTAATTGCTGTAAATTAAGAATGGCAATTAGCAGTATGTTTACATTGAATTGAGAGTATTAACCTTAGTAAAATTGATGTTTTAAAATTAACTGAATCATGATTAGATTAAATATATTTTCAATACTGAAAATATAATGTCAACAAATGGGAATATAGGATTTAAAATATTTAAAACACTTACAATGAAATAAGTGAGACAATCTCTGTTTGATCGATTTCATAGTTTATGGACATTCTCGAGTAATATTAAATACATAATTTAATATTGGACTTAAATCAATAAAGCTGTTAATGAATAATTGAAGTTTGATACATCACTAAATACTAAAATAATGTAATTAAAACTTGACTTATTGAAATATGCTTTATCTTTCAAGTGATTAATAATCAGTATTACATTAAAGTCTTGTTTATCAATTTGTGTGGGTGTAAAATAATAATTTATTAAATTCAATATGTTATAGACTATAGAACTATATGTGTATTTAACTGATATGTTACACATATTAAAACAAAATTGTTATATTTAATTATCATATATAGCATAGTAGAATTAGCATACCTGGTTTTGGAGGTAGAACTGGAGCATTGGATTCTATATTATTATCAGTAATTTTGGTTGGTTCCACAACAGATTTTTCTAAACAAAAATAATTATATTAAAATGTAAATTATGTTTCTTTTTTTTTTTATGGTTGAATAATAATTCAAAGTTCAAATTGAAGTTAATATTTACATAGATTCTATAATTAAAAATAATGAAAATTACCTTTCTTAATATTTTCTTCTTTCTTAAGGGATCCAGTAGAAGTTTTGGAGTCACTTCTACTGATACTTTTAGTGTCTGATATTTCAGTAACATAGTTAGATGGAAATACACCAATCTAAATTTAAAATAATTTACTAGTTTATAAATCTATTTAATATTTATGATATATTAGAATAATGAATAATAATAATTCATAATTATATATATATTTAAATAAGAGTTAGATAATAATTTACAATTATTTTTCTTAAAAGTCTAAAAGAAATTACCAAAGATTTCAAAATACAAAACTGTTTAAATTATGTCTGAAGAATATCTTTCCTAGACTTTCACACACAAATAATTATAAATAACAACTAGATTCTTTAATTGGGTCAGGCACATTATATGGGCATAATAATATTTTAATCTGGTAAAAATGTTAAGTTTCACAAACATAAAAAGACGCTTTAACTAAAATACGCACACATAAACATTTGAATTGTTTATTTATGTTTCTTTTAAACAAATAAGTAACATAAGAGAAACTATTAAAAATTATGATAATATATATTTATTTATTTACTGTACACAATAAAATAACATTGCTCATAGATTGGAACTCAAATATGTTTATATATTGTATACCTATATTAAAAAGTAAAACCAAAATGTCCAAAATGTGAATAGATAAAAAAAATTATTTTTCAATTTTCAAATTTAAATTACAATCAAATAATATTAAAATATTTGGGGTATCTATAAATTAAAGCTGTTACATAAATGTAATAATTAATTTTTCTTTTCTAATATTTATTATTTAATAAGCTGGCAAGTTTAATATAATTAATATTTAACAAATTTAATATTAAGGTATATAGTTGTTTTCTCGATAATCTATGTTTAAGAATCCTTTTTAGAGATAAAATTCACTATTCACACTAGTTTATTAGGGAATATATTTTAATAATTGTGGTAAATATAAAAAGATAACACTTATTATCTACAGCCATTAAAGTATAATAAAGTAAGAAAATAAATGTTAGTGTCACCTTCTAAATAATCATTTATCTAAATATTAATCATTCGGTATTTGTCACTTATTTATTAATTCTTGACAAACACAGATGTATTTATGCAATAAAAATATAATCATTTTCTTTATTGTACTAGATAAATAAAAACTGATAATATTATTAGTAATTAAAAAGTATTCTAGCAATATTAATATTATAGGAAGAAAGTAATAATTAGTAATTAAAACAATTCAATAAAAATTGACTAACTTAATCAATCATTTTAAATGAAAAGAATGTACCATTACTCTGCCAAACTAATTCATCAAGACAATAAGAAACAATTTATTCATTTATTCACATGTAATTAATGTGAATTAAATTAATTTGGTGTATAGAACTATGTATAAAATACATGTTATTTAGTTACTAACAAATTCAAAAAGTTGAATAAGTGATTTATCAAATAATATCTAGCAGTTGTAATTGTTATGAAATTTGAAGCCTTAAAACAGTAAAATATATTATATGGGCCGTAAATGAAAAATTTTAATATTTAATAATTAAATATTATTAAAAAGACAAATTGAAAATTTAATATCTGTATATTTTTTTAAAGATAAAAGATTACATGATGTTTGATAGTTTGATACAGTAAATTATTAGTTTAAAAACAATTAACACTTGTTAAACCTTATAGTATTCAAAGTATAATAGTACGATGTACATCATTTATTTACACGATTACATCTAATACAATTAATATCAAATTATAGGTATAATGATTGACAAATTAAACATGTCGCTGATGACCATTTTTTAATAACACTCATTAAATTTTAATATCAACTTAAAAATGCAATTTTTTTTATTAAGTTATATTAGCGGTCCCAAACTTTCTTAGCCTCGGAGCCATTTTTTTTAAGTAGAAATTGGTCATGGAGCCCCCAAGAAATATTTAATGTTAATTATCTATATGTGTTCTATGTACATTTATTGTAGTATTATGAATGGAGCCCTTGATAAGCCATTGTGGAGCACCAAAGGCTCCGCGGAGCACAGTTTGAGGAACCGCTGAGTTAGATAATGGCTTTTTAATAAATTTAAAAAAAAATAAAATGAGATATTGAGGTCAACAAGTATTCCAAGTTTGAATAAAGATAAAATACTTGAGTGTAAGAATATAATGATGTAATTAAATCAGTACTCACTTCATTCCTAAGCTCTCCTTTCCACCAACCTTCCTCTACTTCGCCAAGAACTTCAATTACATCGTCTATGTTCAATTCCAGTTCATCTCTGTTTGCTGGTTTGTAACTAAACAACACCTTACACTTCCTTGCATTTTCTAAAAGTAAGAAATGTATTATAAAAAAAATCATATAATAAAATCAATAACTTCTATAGGTAAATGAAATCACTACTCACTTTTTCTCAAAACAACACCGGCTGAAGTATGAACGATCTGTAATGTACAGTAACATCAAAGTTAGTTTGAGCAAGGTTCTGGGTTATAATCAATGAATAGTTTTATAGTACCTACCTTAACATAGTTGTCGGGGAACATTCCTTTTTTTCCATCCTTGTGTCCTTCCATCCAACCATCAGGCATGGGTTTGACATCAGTGATGACGTCTCCCTTCTTCAATGTCAATTCGTCGGGTTCGCGTGCAGCGTAATCGAATTGGACCACGGCTTCTGTGCACACGAAACAAACGGGTAAACATAACGCAGTAACAATCGTCAGACGATAAATAAACAACTGACGCAATATAGAAACAAGCAAACAAAATGTCAACATCACTCACCCATGTTTGATCGTCGGCAGCTGTAAAACGCAACGGCCGATAGCGTTTTTCATCTATCGCATCGGTGGCGGTGACGATGGCACGTCATGACGTCGATCGAACGAAGGAGCACGCGAAAGACTACCTACGTGCGTTTTCGGAAGGTGCTTGAGGCGCGGTGTTTCTACAATTCGATGGGTACGTCTTGCTACGACGATGAGATCATAATATAATCCGTAAATATTATTATTATTATTACGTTTGTTTATTTTATTAGTTATTACTTATATATTACATATATATTATATTGTTATCGTAGTGATAACTCTGAGGAGATTTTCGCCTTTCCGTCGTCGCCGCAGTCCGACCGACCGACAACCGCCACCGTCGTTGCAATCGTACAAGGTGCGTGCGCGTTTATATCACCGCCCGTTATCGGTGCCGCCACGCGCAATCGCCGGCGATACGACTTTCCCGCGAAGTTGACGACGACGACGACGGCGATCGACACTCGACGGCATTGGCCGATCGAATTCGCGATGCAAAACTGCGCACGGGGTTTTTTAATTTATCGACAAATCGCTTTTTATCGTCGCGGTCAGTAATTAGGGTTTTAAAAATCGTTTCACTCGTTTCCGTCGAACGGCCAAGCGCAATTAGTCAATATTATTATAGTTATTTGGTAATAAATAAATAATGTTCGCGCACCGAGCGAGGAACGAGTGACGAAGTGACGTGTCCACGTTGAAAACGTAACCACGATAATATTATTAAATATTAATGAATAATGATAAAGACTTGACTTCTTTCTTTTTTCTGTTTAGAGTCGTTGACGACCGACGACGACGACCGAATGACTGGCGCGCGCGACTCCCATTTTACGCGGACCACCCGCCCACCGACCATCCACCCGTCTTCTGCGCTCGCTGGAGCTGCTGTTGTTGCGGCGGCGGCGGCGGCGACGTGTAGCCACATCAAGGACGCGAATTTTCCCCGCCCCCTCACCCCCACCAACACCGATGGCAACGCGTTTTCTCCGTGATAACGGTAAAGCCGCCGCCGCCGCGTGTCTTGACTAAAAAAATAGTATAATAATATTATACTATATATATATTATTAAATAAACGTCGTGTATCGGCTCCAACCTGCTGCTCACGCGTCTCCTGCCGAACAGGTGATCCCCGTATTATTCCGTGTATAGTGTATAAAATTCGGTATACATTTCAGCTGTTTTTTCTGTATTCCGTTCGTTCACATTACCGGAAAAAAGCGTTAAAATGCGTTACCTATTGCTTAGATTTGTATCACTCAAGTTCGTAAAGTCGGAATACTACAAAATCGCACAATATTGTACTACACAATTGACATGTTTATACATATTTTAGTATTTTACAAAATGTATATTATTAACCTAAAATGAATATAAATTGATAAAACTGAAACGCACCTACTTGCGTTTTTCACCACAAATGCAAGACTATTGAGTATCGACACGTCCGTACGATGTCGTATTATTATTATATTTTATGTCCATCGAAGTACGTTTAGGACGTACTTACCTGTTATTATACTTATCAACAATTCGAATATCATAATTTATTTACACTATTCCGGGCGATGTATAAGACATGTGTCGATATTGTACTTACTTATATATATGAGTACATATAATATATATTATTATTATTTTATATTTCCTTACCATATAATATACTTACCTATATAGGTTAGGCTCTCAAATCGAGTTATATAAGAGCTTCTTCCATTCTTTTTTTTTTATTTAAGCGCAATATAATATGCGCATTTATTATTATGTCATACGACAACCCCTTTTTTCTACGTAAATACTATTATATTATAATGGGTGTGTGTGAAGGTATACCTATTATAACAATTACATGCGCATCATTGTGTAATGTATATATATTATATACATTATAAATATGTGGTGTAAATGTGTAATTCGTTCGAATGACTGCGCAGGCTCGACAGGGGAGAAAAAATTTGAACGTTCCGTCTCTTGCGTACCGTTGACGGCCCGGTGTATATTTATATAGGTTACTGCTGCACGTTTCTTGGAATACGAGTACTGCTTCATAGGACGTACTATGTTGTCTATATTATGTATAATACCTATATAATATAAGTAGGTATACCTATATAGTAAATCGTGAGTATACCTATATATTATAGAGTCCTGCTACAGTGCTGGGTATATAGAAACGTAACGTGAGTTATAATATATTATTATCACTCTAAATAGTCCAACTCTATGGAACGTTGTACTACTTGTACTTTTTATCAATATAGTTCAATTATTTTTTATAGGTAGGTATACTGCATTCTGTAATATTTTGTATATGTACATCTACTTACTTTAAGAATTTATTAATTGATACGTACACATGTTGGAACTAAGAAGTAATTTCATTATTAAGAAATTAATAGGAAAATATAAAATTATAAGTAATTGGTATAAATTATCGATGGATAAGCGAAAAAACTGAAGTATTTATGGAATACCAGTTTTATTTGATCAAATCAATTTTGTTTTTTTTTTATTGTAATAAGATATATATATATAGGTATATAATATAGGGAAAAAAATCGTAAACCTAAAATAATCGCCTAATACTTCTTATATTAAATATTAATATTTTTTAGATATGATATAAATTTTAAAATATAAAAATCAAAATAATAGTGTTTGGGAGAATACAATTATTTATATTGTATTCGTGGAAAACACTTGCAACGATTTACTAAATAATAGAAATATATAGTCACTTATAAACAATAAGATATTATTATGTATAAATGATTTTTAATATCATATAATGAATATATAGTGTTAACAAACTAGAGGATTTTCACGGTTTTTTTTCCGGCTTTCAAATATGACTACATCATCATCATTATCATCGGCAGAAGAAATAGCAACATACGTAATACTATTATAATATTACCTTGTTCATTGCAGAAACGGCTCGTCCATTGTAAAAAATTAAAATAAACATATAAAATATGTACTTACCTGTCCTACCTATATAATATAATATTATCATAATATATGAACGCCTATATAAATATATTATGATGACTATATAATATTATGCGTGTGTCTACCTGCGTGATGTGGTATAAATATCGTGGTATACATTACACAATACATATTACATGCTCAATACTCATACAGCCGTACACATATTACTTTTTTTTTATTGATCATCTACAACTTCAGCAATTAAGGACATAAATATACTCAATTAAATTTTATATACTATATATGTTTAAATAAATAATATAATGGAGTATTTAAGTAGATTGTTTCATTATAATTATTACATTTTTTTTTATCCAGTCCGGTATCTTTGAGGAAGGGAATGAGGTCGTTCGAGATATCTGGCTTCATATATAGGTTTAAATGAATGTTGTATTTTAGTATTGGTTCTTTATATGATGATAACTTGGCAGTTTGTGAAAATGTGTTTGACTGTTATTGTTACTCAACACGAAGTGCAAGTTGTCGGCTCTTTGTTTGTCATTAAATAAATGTAGATACGAGTAAACGAGTACATTTGATTCCCAATCAGCAATCTATTTGATTATCGTTTTTATTTTTCCAGATGTTTCGGTAGACGGTAAGGTATTATAATACCATATGGTACTATATTTAGTTTTGATGTTGGATTCGATAAGTGATTTTGCCGAGTATTAAGTGAATTAAGTTATTTTCAATATTATTTTGTACGTTTAAAATAATATTTTTGTTGATATTTGAAATTGAAATTACGGGTTATGTGGGGTTGTTATTTGTCGGCCAGTTTCTTTGAATTATTCAGATATTACAGTGTTTATTATCAAAACTAGAATATTACATTATTATCATTAATATTCATGGATTTTAAGTTTTGTATTTTGTTAATTATTATTTGTTGTTGTGGATTCGTTGAAATGTTAATTATTATGTATGCTGCGAATAATGGTACTTCGAAAGTTGGTAAATATATTGCAGTATTTTAAGCATAATTTCGATTTGGTCTAGGGTTGTGATGGCAGCGACTTTTGATTTTGATTTGTGAGTTTATCAATTATGATATTTATTTTTTTTTAATTATTGAAATTTCAACCTTTATTCCCATTTGGAGGCGTTCATTTAAACAATATATATTAAATTGTAAATATCTTTTCCCCGTGGTGTATTTTTAAACTTATAAAAAATAGGTTTTGGTAAATTTATGAAACTGTTTCTTTTAAATAAACTATTTATCATATATTTATGACTATAATCTATATAATATGAAAAATTTATGGAGTGCTTATAATGTAAATTATTTACTTTAATAATTTCTATACGCCCTGTGTTAAATTTATGTTATTTTATGTGTCACCTCATCGTATAATATTGATCATTCAAATAATTTTGTTGAGTATTTGGGCGATTTATTAATTAATTTATTAATACTTTGAATTTATTATAATTATGTTGTTTGTAAACGTCCTATTGTCACTTTGCCTATCTGTGTGTACATTAGGTCAATTGAATTAACCTTGACCGTTTGTTAACAATAGTGGAAACAAATGTCGAAAGAAAATCCTTTCATACTAATTACTAAATAATATAACTCATACTGCATGTACGTCACAATACGTGGTGGTTTAAACTATATTTTACATTTTAGTTCTACACACAAATAATATATTTAGGTTAAGTTAGGTGCTGTTGTTTATATAGTGCGACTTTTTATAATGTTAACCTAGCTATTATCAGACTATGAAACCTGTAATATTTTATTTTTTTAAATTAAAATAAAACGGATTTATAACATGTTAAACATAATGTTTTTGATTTATAATATCAAAATATTTTTTTAAAGAATTATTAGATTAATGATTTACGAGTTACGACTGCAACATTACCTATGACTTTTATATAAAAATCTTATGAGTTATAGTCTTATAGATGTATTAATCTATGTCTTGGATCTATACATATAATAGAATATTGAAAAAATAATTAAATATTTATGTAAGGTTCTAAAGTTCGTATGGTTGCTAATTAAATTGTTACATAATATACCAGAAATCAGAATCAGCACATACCTAGCGAACCTAAATAAGACATTTTATTTAGCATATAAGGATTTTCCAGAAATTTGTAGAGTTAAGTACCTAAAAATACTAGAATTTTTTTTATTGTTGTTTTCAACATTTTATAAAATAAATACTTGTGTGAGCCATGAATTTACAAATGTTGGTAGTAATTATTAAATAATAAATATAAAGTGTACTAAGTACTTACGTATAAAAATAAATTTTTTGGAAATTGAAGTAGGTACTATTAAAAATGTGAAAATAATAAAAATTGTTTTCTATTATAAAAAAAAACTTGAATGTATACTATATGTATTGGTGTAGAATGTAGATTAACATCAGCTTTATAGGTTTAGAATTTTATTCACAACCTTTACCTGTGCAGATTGGAAACTCGAGGAACTATATCCGTTTCGTATTATAGAACCAACAAATTTTAAACCATTATTAAGCCTTTTTTTTAAAAAAAAAAAAATGGTGGTTGCAAGAAAAATTTGTCTATACAAAAATATAACAATAGATATAATGTGCTAAAAAAAAATAAAACTATCAATCTTATCGAAGAAACCCTATTATTGACATTACACTGAAGTTGTTGTAAAATAAGTTTGCAATAGCTTTTCAACGATGAGTCTTCTTAAATTTAGTAGTGCTGTAGTCAATAACGTATTATTATAAGTTTCTTGTTTTTTCATTCATTTTATACTAAGCATAATATATTACACAAAAAGCAACACACTTTTGTTCGGGTTTATCATCTAATAATTTCATCTGAAAAAAAATGTATATTACATAGGTATACCTACTTATAAATATTTTTCAAGTTAACAAAAACGTAATTGTAACAATTATTACAGAATTCAGATTTTATGACTATAATAATTCATTAAAATATGCATTTTAAAATATTAATTATATTAATTAATTAATTTTTTAAATGTATTAAATGTATTAAATACTATTAATGATAATTGATTATTATTTTTCCACAAATCTATGTAAAAAAAGATAAATATTATTTCAAATTCAAAATAATGTATTATATTTGTATATTATATTAATTTTTCTTAAATAAATAAAAGAAATATACAATATATTAAAATGTGAAAAATGTATTGCATAACTAAAAAACATTTAATCATAGTACCTACATACTCGTGGCTAAGATCTGCTGGGTTTTAAATATAAATTCGCAAAAATGATTTTATGCGTTGTATAATGTCATAATATCTGTAAACGAAAATAACGATAATAATATTAATATCATTTTAATCGCGTTCTCATAAATATTCAAAATATAGAAAATTAGAAATATTCTATTCTAAATCTAGAAACTATAATTATGTATACAATATATACGCTCAACAATGTCAAATATGCAAATCTATGCAAAATAAATATGCAGATTTAAAATCTAAACTCCAGGAATCGAATTTAAGACGTATTTTGATATAATTTTGATTTAATTAAAAAAATATATCAAGTCATAAATATCCAAACAGTAATGATCATGTATAAACGATTGTGATGTAATTTATAATAATAAAATTAATTTGGCTCGCTATTCTATAAAATAAAAACCTAGCCTTTATATACTTTATTATTATTATTATTATTATTATTTATGAAAGATCGTTACGTTTACGATGCGTTTAAACACCAATGTGTAGTGTATATTATTATGATAGTTAAAGTGTAGGTCAACAAATAATAAATAGTAGTCTGTAATATACATTATACATACACGGGTATTATTGCTATCTGGAATGCATAGTGGAGCTATAATGTTTTACGTTGCAATACTTATAAGTTAAATAGCCATGCCGTGTAAAATGATTACATTATTAGATTTTTGCGAGAATTACAGTTCACGACTTATAAGTCGTGCGGTTTGATTTACAGCTGCCGCTGCTTCCTATATTGCGTCCTGATGTTTGTCTGTCGCGATTTAAATCGACTGGCTGCGTCGATCTCGATAATCTTTATTATTATGATTATCATACAGATGTAAACACAAAGCAGATTGTATGTATTTTGTCATGTACACGAAATCAGTGAACTGTAATAGGTATAGGTATAATATTATATTATTATTTATATATCGATTGTCGATCACATTCAACATTGAATAACTATAACTTAAATAAATTATACATATATTATGTACACTCTATAGGCTCTAGACTCTAGAGTCTAGACTGTTAGCCATAATAAATGTATAATTTATTTTAACGATTTGCAATAAATTTGAAAGTTGAATTGACTTTAATTTTAGTATAATATATTTTAATATTTCTAAAGGAAGGATAATACTTTTAAAATTTGTTATTTCCAATTGAACATACCTAACGTTTTAATAATTTTACTAATTACATTTTTTTTTAAAATCTAATTTGGCTAAAATAAATATTTGATGAAGGAATGTGGCATGTATATTGTATATATAATACTAAACCTGATTGGTACATTTAATTTTAGAGAATTAGTGTAGAAAAGGACATTTTGATAGTACGCATGAGTAATAAATTATATTCGTATACCTATATTTACTATATAGCTCATAATATTTGTTTAATTCTTTATTGACTGTTAAATTAGTTAAGTTGTTATAGGTAAATGAATATCGATGTTTTGGGATAGAATGACCAATAACCATCCTGTATTACTCTATAGTCTATACAATAATTCAATCATTATCAAATTTATCTATTCCATTTTTTTTTTAAATTTGACACTCGATTACGAACTGCAGAAATTATTTGTCTGACATGCCAAGCCAAGCCTTGCTGCAGTGATTCGCGCGTATATTAGGTATATTATGTGTAATAATCATCAATATCGCATAATTATAAAATGTGTGTATAAAGAAAACGCAAATACGCTGCATACCTAAACGACGGATGAATCATCTGTAAGAATTCGCGTTAGGTTTGGTTATCCGAGATCCGAATAACCTGCGCGCGCAGTGCAAACGACGATAGTGGTTCACGCACGCCCAGCCAACCGGTCGAAAGTTTTTTTTTATTATATTATTTTACAAATTATATGACTACGCCGTGACGGATTCCAGCCGTTTTGCATAAATTACGCGTAGGTTGCATTAATATACGATATTATATGAAAACGTGGTTTTTCACCGGATTTCTAGGCAATAAAAACGCGGTGGCAATGGTGGCCCAGGCACACCGAATACGGTGCACCAAGCGAAACGAGTCTCGTCGTCGTCGTCGTTGTCGTGGCGGTCCGCGAGAGAGCCGAGTCATTTGTCGTTGAGTCGGAAGATCTATTCGAGATTAATTTGCTCGTTTTACAACCGAGACCACGATCGATTGAATTATTTTACGTACGGAATTTGAATTAGATGTTATTATTATCATTATCGTAGGTACCGTTGTACATTTACACTTTGTACATTATTTATACTGCAAACTGCACACGTGCGGTCGAAATTAGCAACAGCAACAGCAACTGTATAGGCATATAGAAATAAGTTTTCCATAATCGACGTCTTAAAAAAAAAAAAAAAACCAAACAAAAATAAACGCCAATAAAATCATGAATTCCGATTTATTGTTTTGAGAGTTAGCACGTTTTTCGACAATTTTAAGCGGAATCGATAGCTATATTTATACGGCAGTGCGTTTTAATTTCGTAGACATCTACTTCAGCAAAAAATATCACGATATAAAAATCCTATTTCATAACATCCACGTATATCAATACTATACTAGGTATATTAATTTTTGAAATTATCAAATGGTTATATATGTGCTACAAATTTCACACACTTGAAACTACTGTAACACACTAAATGTGTAACATATATATTTAGTATATAATAAATATACATTATACAATACAATTTATGACCACAATCTAATGTATTATTAAACGTTCCAATTATTTTTTTGCACCACCTATTTAAAAAAAAAAGTATATAGCTAATTCAAAGGTTTTCACAGACGTTTTCAATTCGACAAAATATGAACTCGAGCTGATGTAATTGGTGACTTTACTATGCTTAATACCCATTATTTCCTTATAAGTGAATTAGTTAATTTACTTCGCAAATATGATTTTTGAACTTTGATTAAGACTATGATAACATGGCATACCTACAATATGTATACATATTTATGTATGTAATATGTAATATATAATATGTATATATATTTATACATAAAAATAATAATATACAAAGAAATGGAAGAAAGAAAGTGTATAATATACTTATTATGTATTCCTTAAGCGAATCCTGCTGTGATTCAAACAAGGATTGTCGAAATCATTCGCTCGGGGTATATATCCTCAAGTCGTTTATAGCCGAGGTAGTATACCGAGTAAACTGCACAAATTAATCATATCGTATATAATATTATGTTTATAGGATTTGCCGAGTTGCGTTTTATACAACGAACGCATGTAGGTACGTATTATATTATTATAAAATATAAACAGAATATATAATGTATATAATATATTTTGTACTATAACTTGTAAGCATGAAAGTCATTCGACACTTTGATACGTTTACATGGTTATTGTACTTACATAAAAATTATGACCGTAATATTAAGCTGATCTAATAGCAGTACGATGTATATTTTATTGGAGTTAAAAATAATATAACTATTGCGTAAAGGGTCATAGAAACTTTTCTCGACAAAATATACTAGGATAAATAAGTTTATGGTACCTAAAGTCTACAGCACGTTTATAGTCATATTATAACTAAATATATAACAAGCGACAGAGTGATTTGTACATAATTGTATAGTTTTAAGTAATGTTTTAAATATAAATTTTAATCCTAAAATTTAATATTTAATAGGAGTGGGATTGCCCAATTAATAATGTAGTTTTAAATTTATATTTTAATAGTAAAACGCAATGTTAATTAAATATAAATAATATTGAATACCTAGACCAGCTGTAGAAGGTCTATGAATAATTTTATTCTAATTCGGCACATCAGACCATAAGGGTATTATAAGTATAATATTATAAGGCAATATTGTCTCAATGATAACATCTGGCGTTGGTAGGTATAGGAACCTAGTGGCTAATGATATTAATAAGTTATTGAGTATATCATATACATATATATTATATACCTATTGCATTCGATATAGGTACCATAATTTATAGTTTAAACGATACTATATCAATTCAAATAATAATATCGACGATGATGAAGTCTCAGTTGGTTCTTATCAATATTCAGTTAGATCCAAGGGCTCTCCCACACTCCCACATACCTTTGGCGCGGCGGTGAGGTACAATCGATCGGGCGGTAGTTTCGTGCGAGTAGTAAGAGCTGAAACGAGTACACAGTACGTCGGAAACGGTCATTGGCCATCGCGATAGTCGTAGTTCGTAGACGACGCGCGGCCGTACATATTTTGGATACGTCGAAAACGATGATGAATAATGATGATGACGACGGCCGTGATTTTCAGCGTTTCTTGAATAGTTCTCAAAACTAATAAATAGGTATATACGTGTTTATAGCTGCAAGACGCAAAAACACTGGATACTCGTGTTATATCTAAGAGGACTATATAGTTTATCATTATTTACTGTATAATTATTCACCTTATTTAAACGTTGAAGAAAGAATCACACGATTAAACAATTGTGCTGCGACCATAGGCGCAAATAGCGTTTGAGATTTGGGGGGGGGCTGAAGCCCTAGCTACTAAATGGAGCATTTATACAAGTAATTAATACCTAAATATTTTTTTAGTACAACATACAGATTATAGGTATATCGTATACTGCGTACTTAATTATTATAATATTGACAGAAAATAAAACTTATTAAATATTTTTTTCAAATGTGCTATCCTATAATTTCATCTACATCTACCTACTTGTAATAGTTCTCAAAATGATATTTATAATATATACCTAATATACATTATACACCACATAACTTTTAGGAAAACAATAGGAATTATTAATACTGTAAGTATGTATGGCTTTAGAGCAATAAGTAACAACAAAATAATATAATTATAGAGTATATAGAGTATAGTATTATAATACTGATAAAGCATAAAAAAAATTTAGAAAACGTTTGGGGGGGCTATTGAAGTGTTTGGGGGGGCTTAGCCCCTAAAGCCCCCCCCTATTTGCGCCTATGGCTGCGACCGTACCATTTGCTATTTAAACTCGTTGTGTACCAGAAAAGGAATTATTAATATTTTTCTATGGTTTTTTTTGAAAAATACGTAAAATATTTTTAACCATGCATGATGCAAGTTATCATCAATATAGTATACCTAGGTTGTAAAATTATATATTAATAAATAAACATTCATTGATTTATATATACATGTTTATTTTTATTTATTCTTCAAGAAGTCAATGAGCATGTATGCGTAGATATTATATTATATTTAACACATACATATTCCATTATTATTGTGTAAATAACACCTTCCTCCGACAAATTAAAATTACATAAAGCTGCTTGTAATATATTTTTACAACAATTATAAATTAAAATGTTTGATATTTATTGTATGAATACATTGTATATCAATATAGACAATATATCATATCTGTGAACATGCCAACACAGAATAGAATAATGCCAGCTTAGTTTTAAAATACACAATTACAATTGCAGTCATTCTTATCCCGAAAAATGACGTAAAATGAAAAATACATGATTATGGCTAGTAACTAGTGTCACCTGCATATTTCTATATACTAATATAACCATTTTCGACATTTTTTTTACGAACGTTCAACACGCCATTTTGTGATTACGCAAATTTAGTTTTTAAATTCACGTGAAATTCCTTCACTACCAAATAAAAATTACATTAAATGGCTGAAACACGTTTTTCCATTACACTCCTATTATAGAAAATAATTAATATTCTTGAAAATTTCAGATTCTAACTAAAGTGATAAATGTATTGATTTTACGAGGTGTGTATGTGTTTTTTTTTCTATATGTATGCACTATACAGTATACATAATAAATACGAGTATTTGAAAAAATTCTTTGATTGTTAACTAGTCTGACTAGACTAGCCACTATTTTCGTTCGAAAACACAAATAAAAAGTAAATATATTGAAAAAAAAAATATTTTTTAATAATGTTTAAGATATCAATATAGAAGCAGTATTTTATTTATATATTTATAAACGACTATTTTTATTGAAGTATAATTAGAATTTGAAATAGTACCTATACATCATATTCATTATGAAATCATGTAATATGGCATGAGGAGCAAAGTCTCTAATGGTTCTAAGCTTATTAGGATATGTGTGCAGTGTAACTGGAATATTTTTTTTTAGTACGTAAAACAGTTCTTGCCGCCACAGGCGTGTTTTTTTTTTATTGAGAAAAACTTTATTTTATTTAATTGTATAAGAAACTAATTTATTAATAAGATTTATAAGTTATTATTATCTATTTTTATTTTGTCATGATAGAAAAGTAAACATTTTCCAAGAGTTTTCAAAAAAAAAGTGATAGAAAAACGGGAATTTTTACGCAAAACCAGTTTTCGACAATATCGAATTTTTTATTTTGCTATAACTCAAAAACTAATAGATGTAAATACTTGAAATTTTCACTAAATGTTTATATTAGCGCGTTCTCCATACACAGTTAAATTTTCAAAGAATTTTGACTTTTTTTGAGCTATTTATAGACAATTGAAATTTTTAATTTTATTTAGTATTTTTTTTTAAAATAACGATAAAATTTTTTTGGCCTGCCAGAAAATCTTGAAAATTTAATACAAGGTTTCTAATAAGTTTTTCTTAAAGTGATAAAAAAAAATCCGAAATCGTTAGTCACAATTTTTTTTTATAAGTACTTAAAGTTCAAATTTATTCGAAATATATCATAATTGCGAAAATTTGCAAGTAATTTTGTGGTTGAAAAATCGTAAAATTTTTTTCTTTTATAACTAAGTTTTTAAAATTTGGTACAAGGTTCTCCATACATTTTTCTTCAAATATCTGTAAAAAAACTACCGGATTCAGACAAAAATTTTTTATGAGTGTTTGAAATTTAAATTTTTACAAAACCGCGTTAAATAACGGTTTAGCCTCAAACGGTTTTTGATATTTGTTGTTATTCAAATAGTATAAGTCGTAAATACTTGAAAATTTTACCAGTTATTTAGATTGCCAATTTCTTTACGTGATTTGATTTTCAAAATATTTTGACTTTTTTTGAGCTATTTATAGGCATTTGAAATAATCAATTTTTTTTATTTTTTTTTTTATAAATGTTGATAAAAAAAATTTAGCTGGGACAAATTACTTGAAAATTTAATAGAAGGGTCCACATAATTTGTTCTAACTCTCATTAAAAAATTATAAAAATACATAGGCACAATTTTTTTTTATTAGCATTTGAAGTTCAAACATTGAAAAAAATTAGTCAAAATCTTGAATATTTTTAACTATTTGGTAGTTAAAAATTTATAAATAATTTACTATCAAAAGCTAAGAATTGAAAATTTAATACTATGTTGTCCATAAATTAATTTTAGAATAATTAAAAAACTTGAGGATTATTCAATTTAAAAATTTTTACGAGTGTTTAAAGTTTTAATTTTAATTTGAAATCAAAAATACACGTGTAAAATAACGTTTTACTACTAAATAATTTTCTATTTTTGTTATTTTTAAAACATTACTATACGTAAGATCTTAAAACTTTTACTTAAATGTTTGAATTTGTTTCAAAATAATAACAATATTACAATATAATAATATGACAATATTTAAATATAATACATCCTAGACTGACAAATCATCTCCGTTAAGAATCGTTTTTTGTATACAATGATACCTATCATTGCATTCAAATTTAACCTATCCTAGTCCGAGGTCCACCCCACCCCCTAATGTACAGCAGAGCGATACTACCCGCTTTTTTTATATGAGTACTTACACGACAAGTTTTCAATAAAATTCTTTAATTTTCAAAAATGGTGGTGTATTTGGATAATATGTATATTGGATTTATTTTCTAATTAAGAAGGGTCAAACCGAAAAATTCTTAGTACTTATTTTTATAATCAGGAAAAACAAACAAAAAAAGCGGGTAAGTGAGTATCGCTCTGTTGTACATCAGGGGGTGGGGTGGACCTCGGACTAGGGTAGGTTAAATTTGAATGCAATGATAGGTATCATTGTATACGAAAAACGATTCTGAACGGAGATGATTTGTCAGTCTAGGATATGTTAATATATTATATTTAAATATTGTCATATTATATTCTATTTTGAAACAAATTCAAACATTTAATTAAAAGTTTCAAGATCTAACGTTTAGTAATTTTTTAAAAATAACAAAAATCGAAAATTATTTATTAGTAAAACGTTATTTTACACGTGTATTTTTGATTTCAAATTAATATTAAAACTTTAAACACTCGTAAAATTTTTTAAATTGAATAATTATCCAACTTTTTTATAATTATTCTAAGCTTAACTTATGGACAGCATAGTATTAAATTTTCAATTCTTAGCTTTTGATAGTAAAATATTTATACATTTTTAACTACTAAATAGTGAAAAATATTCATGATTTTGACGAATTTTTGTCAATATTTGAACTTCAAATGCTAATAAAAAAAAATTGTGCCTATGTATTTTTATAATTTTTGAATGAGAGTTAGAACAAGTTATGTGGACCCTTCAATTAAATTTTCAAGTAATTTGTACCAGCTAAATATTTTTTATCAACATTTATAAAAAAAAAATAAAAAAAATTTGAAAATTTCAATTGTCTATAAATAGCTCAAAAAAAGTCAAAATGTTTTGAAAATCAAATCACGTAAAGAAAATGGCAATCTAAATAACTGGTAAAATTTTCAAGTATTTACGACTTATACTGTTTGAATAACAACAAATATCAAAAATCGTTTGAGGCTAAACCGTTATTTAACGCGGTTTTGTAAAAATTTAAATTTCAAACACTCATAAAAATTTTTTGTCTTAGTGTGGTAGAGTTTTTTTTACAGATAATTGAAGAAACATGTATGGAGAACCTTGTATCAAATTTTCAAAACTTAGTTATAAAAGAAAAAAATTTTACGAATTTTCAACCACAAAATTACTTGTAAATTTTCGCAATTTTGACATATTTCGTATAAATTCGAACTTTAAGCACTTATAAAAAAAAATTGTGACTAACGATTTCGGATTTTTTTTTATCACTTTAAGAACAACTCATAAAAAACATTGTATTAAATTTTCAAGATTTTCTGGCTGGCCAAAAATTTTTTATCGTTATTTAAAAAAAAAAATACTAAAAAAATTAAAAATTTCAATTGTCTATAAATAACTCAAAAAAAGTCAAAATTCTTTGAAAATTTAACTGTGTATGGAGAACGCTAATATAAACATTTGGTGAAAAATTCAAGTATTTACATCGATTAGTTTTTGAGTTATAGCAAAATTAAAAATTCGATTTTGTCGAAAACTGGTTTTGCGTAAAAATTACCGTTTTTCTGTCATTTTTTTTTTGTTTTTCTCGATTTTTTTGAAAACTGTTGGAAAATGTTTACTTTTCACCTCTATAATGCACCAAGGATATCCAATTTGCAATCGGAAACCACCCCCAAAGTTTGAAATTGAAGCATTATTTCGACTAGTTATGCTGTACACAGACACAAAAACAAAAAAAAAAAAAAAAAAAAAAAAAAAAAAAAAAAAAAAAAAAAAAAAAAAAACACACATCATTGTAAAATCAATACATTCATCACTCCGTTCAGAATCTAAAATTAAGAAAAAATGTGAATTTTACGCAAATCTAATTTTTGACAAAATCGATTTTGTTTTTTGATATTACTCGACAGCGAATTACCATAAATACTTGACTTTTTCACCAAATTTTTATATTACAGTTCTTTATTTACAATAATTTTTTAAAAATATTTTGACTATTTTTGTGTTTTTTTTTTTTTTATAAATTACTTATTAAATACGTTTTATCGATATTAATATATTATTATATCGATTTGAGCTCATATTGGCTTATATAATAATTGTAAGTACTAATACATGTACCTATATTACAAATTTACAAATAATACATATATAAGTACAAATGCATTACTGCTGAAACTGATAATAAAGTATAAATTATTTTTACAGTAGTGCCTACTCAGTTCATATATACTTATGAATTAATAATATTATGTTATACTTAAGCTTAACAGTAATTTTATTTAAACCGAGGAAAACTATAATATAATATTATATGTATTATGTATAGTATTGCATAATATAATAATGTATTCATTTATGATAAAATTTCATCTCCATGTTTGCGGACAAATCATTTATCATTCATGAATAACAACATAAATAATTAGTTGTATAAAGCGTATAATTTTTTGTTGACTTAAGCTTAAATATTAGCATATGTAGGTACCTAGAATTACTCATATAGATATAAATTACTTTATGTAAAATAAAATATTAATAAATTACGTTGGTGTGATCTAATAATATCGAGTTTAATCCATAGGATTGTGTAGACTCCGATTTTAGGAGCAGTATATTTAGGATAATTCGATTCGTTTTCTAGATTCACCATATATTTTAGCCCATAATTTTGCATTTTCTATTTTAGGTATATCATAGTTAAAATCGTATTAAAGTTTTATTGAATTAGATGAAATTTTTGACGATAATATTTATATCAATTAAAAATCATAGTTCCCAATAAATATATTATTGGATTTTTATTATATAGGTTATAGGTAGCTGTGATTTTATAATCAATAATTGTTTGTTTTTTATTATAATGTACATAATTTGTGAAAATATAACTTTGCAGAGATACAATCTATTATACAATTAATTAATATTTAACGGCCGTGATAACCTTGAAAAAAGTTTAACAGCAGCATGCAGTATTATTATATTATGCTTGTGCACGTCTATGGTCTAATCAATCATTTATATAAGAAAACATAATATGTTAATAATATATGTGTTAATAACATAAAATGAAAATATTATTTTCATCATCAAATAAAACGGTTGTCAATTTATTCTATTATTATCGCGGACTCGTATGTAACTATGTTTAAGTGAAGTAAAATTAAGTAGTAAGTATCAATTTTAGACAATTTATATAGTGATGTATATAGTTATCTTATTTTAATCACTTAGTTTTGGATAGATACCTATTATATGTGTTGTTTCATAGTGCATAACTACCTTTCGCAGACGATATCGATGAGACCCTTCGTGAACACGAACGTAAACATGTAAACATGACTATAAGTATAATAGGTAGTACGTAAATAGGTAATTTATAAATATATTATGATGATGTAGTTATAATAACAACACGTTACACGTATAATATCTTTCGAGGTATGTCCCGAAAGAATGTATTCATGTGTGTCCGGTCTTTTTAATTTAATAAACATTTTAGTATTTAATATTTGTCTGAGTTTAATTATCTATACCAATAATACAAAAACAACCTTGCCATAACTTGTCTATTACGATAATATTACGTTCTGTATTTTTTTGTTTTACTTTAAATTTAAAATTTGAAATAGCATCATGAGTTTTAAATTACACACGATTAATTTATTATGAAAAAAAGTCACGCACAGAAAGTTAATGTTTTTTTATTTTTATACTAAAATATCAAACGGAACCAAATAGTATACTCATTATTTGAGAGTAGTAATAAAATCGACGAGAAGAAACGAACGGAAATACGGAATTTTAACGTTACTAAATTCACAAGACACGTTGAAACTATATTATGTTTTTGTGTATATGTGTTTCTATTAAATAACAGAAACAATTTGTGTTTGATATTGTATACAATTTGATTGGTAAAAATATTTGTAGATATACTAACACTAACACTTGACTTAATTTAGTTGATTCGATAACACTAATCTTATTATTGTTATACTATTGTCAGTCATCGGAAATGCAAAGTCAATAACCAAATATAAAATAAAAATAACAATATAATAATTAATAATCATTAAAAAAATTAAAAAACATAAAATCGAGTACTTGCAACTATATTATATTATAATTTATGGATACAATATTATGCATATATTTTTGGTACTATACTATTCGCACAGAATAGTATAACATTCGTAAAATAATACCTATATTATACATATTAAATACTGTTTGAAAAACATGACATAAATATATATGAATAATAAGGTATTACGTAGGTATAGTCGCAATAGTAAGCACGAAAATTAAAATAAAAAGACTAGCGATTTTCTCTTTCTTTTAAAAAAAAACAACGAAATACAAATATTCATTGTATATTCGTGTTTGATGATAAATAGGTATTCGTTTCAATCTATCCAAACATCGTTTTTGTGTTATAACATGAGCAATATGAGAAGGGACGGTACATCGCGTAAACTAAACAAACGACGTCGACAAAGTTTTTAAATTCTTAATATATATGTATATTGTATATACAATAAGCACTAATAATATTTTTTTATAGACAATGAAAAAAAAACATACAATAATAATATTATACAACTGATACACTCGCGTATAAAGCGAGATCTCACGCAGTTTTATTGTTGCATTAAAAATATATACCGGGTGGGCCGGATGTCGACAATTCGTAATAAATATTTTTATCGTGCCGTATACCTATTGCAAAAGTTTTTAATATTATTTATTTTTTTTTGGACGTGTGACATGCGTACAACTTATAGACAAGTGATAATATAATATTATGATTAACGGAAACGACACGGTCGAACAGAATCACATCGTCGTCGCTGCCGGTTCGTCTTCCTGGCGGAAGTGGTGTCGGGGGCGACGGCGGTGGAGACTTGTCACAGGCGCTCGCCACTTATGCAAGTGGTGATGTTGTAGTATGCGTTGTCCGGGAACCTGTCCAGCTGTATGTAGTCGGTTTCGTCGACCAGCAGCTTGTCGAGCAGTCCCATGAGCTCGGCGAAGTCGGGCCGGTCATCCGGACACTTGTCCCAACAGTAGAACATGATGTTGTACACCTCGCGCCGGCAGTGTTGTGGTTTGTCCAGCCGGTAACCGTCCCGGATGCGCTTCATGACGTCCGCTGCGGCCACTCCCGGGTACGGCGTCGAGCCGAGCGTCACGATCTCCCACATTAGCACGCCGAACGACCAGACGTCCGACTTGGCCGAGTACAGGTTGTCGAACAGCGACTCGGGCGCCATCCACCGGATGGGTAGCCGGCCCTCGGACTTGCGCTCGTACACCCGGCTGCTGGCCACGTCCCGAGCGAATCCAAAGTCGGAGATCTTGCACGCTCGGTCCTCCGTCACCAGTATGTTCCGGGCTGCCAGGTCTCTGTGTATGATCTGAGAACAACGTGTATACGCGTGTTATTAATACGTACGTACTCTACTATCGTCTATCACTAGTATCACTACTTATATAAATTTATAATACGTGAGTATAAATATTATTATTGTAACGTAACAGTGGTTTAGGAAAAAATGCAATTGGTGGGAAACGAATTTAATACTCCGCAACGAAACATATGAAAAAACTACAACTTTTTGTCATCCTCTTTCCGTATACCATCTAATACTACTCACGTTTTATTCTTTTATGTTGTAATTTATTTGAAACGCTTTTTAATAATATTTTGCTTGTAATGATTTTCATAAATGACTATATTTTTACTAAAAAACATTAATCAAATCTCAATGGTCTAAAACTATTAAAATTTACTTTTAATAAAACGCAAGATGATTCGAGGTGTTCATAATATGAAGTTATAATATGCAAATGATTTGATATAGTATAGGTAGTCAAAACTTATCTAGCGTTTGGCGAATGCTAGGATTTAAAGCCTTAAAAAGGGAACATGTTATATTTATATTTTATTGTGGAAATCTATGTTATAAGGCCGATATATAAAAATAAGCTAAATATACTACTGTTGGAATTTTAGTTCTGTTAAGCTCACATTTTGATAAGTTTTGTATAATTTTTATGTTCATCTGCTATAAGAAAATATCAAAAATCATGTAAAATATTATTTTTTTGTGGGATAAAAAGTTTTTATAAGAAGAATCAAAAAAAGTAAAGTAGATTTTCTATCCATCTCACTAATATTAATAAATTTCAAAATTTGTATGGAAAAACTCAATAAATACTCGGGTGTATGATAAAAGGTAAAAACATTGAGTGCTTTACAATAGAATAAATCGTTCAAGAACTATACAAATGAGTCTCATAGTCAAAATCGTTAATTGTAATGTTTTTAATTTAAGGGAACCATTGTCTTCGAAAATCTTGAAAATCGAACTGAGTGGGATAATTTAAATTGTATATCCCGTGTGACAATGTATTTATGTAATATAATAATATATCGAACATATTATATAAGATATAGCAATTTTCGTGGGATGCTGTTATACCTTACTAAATATTATATACAATGCTATAATATATTTTTCAACTCATTCAAATCAAATTGTTATACATTTTAAAAAACGTTTTTTTTATTTCTATTAAAATCATTATATTTATAAACTTCATTGCAGTTAAAATTACTACAATGAGTATGTTTATTGTGTATATTATATGTTAATTTTTTTACTTGACATTTGTCACGATATAATTTATTTTTATAGTGGGCGTATATTTGGAAATATTTTACCCCACCATTTAAAATGTATTTCAGTGCACTATTGTTAAGGCGCTATTAGAAATTCTGCGTAATCGTTTAAATGAATAAATAATAATTAGGTACTGCAGTTAGTCGAGCACTCGTTAATGTAAGTTGTCGTCGAGCATTATATATTGTACACTGTACCTACACATACACAAAACCGCGTTAGGGTCTTAAACGCGTAGAAATACGATTTCGCGAATCGTTGCAATAACTTTTTTTGTGCGTCTGTCCACCACTACCTACCCACTAACACCAGTCTATCACACCTCGTCGGTCGCCTACTACTGTGCCGGAACCGCACGCACATGAGTCGTTTTTCGTTGGGTGGTATTGTGTTTGTATAATAGGTACGTGTTGCTATACTATATACTACGTATTTGAAATGTTATATAATATAATTCAAATTTATCATGTTTAGTTTTTTTAAAACGAACATACTACACTATTTATTGTAACTATGTTGCTTGAAAAATTATTGTAACGCCTTCGATAGGTCCCAGCATGATGGACTTGACGTATTATTCTTACTCGAACGAGTGATGTGTAACAACTAACAAGTGGTTATTTTTCATAACAAAAAAAGCCTTTTGTTGAAAAAATACAAATGGCAAAACCTAATATTATATTATTATTATGTGCTTATGATCTGTTACGTTACGTAGTACGTATTATATTTTTCAAAAAAAAAAACTAGAAACTTTTTAGCGTATCTACCTATTTAAAAAGTACTACAGTGGTTAAATAATAATATATTATAATAGATGTTTTGATTTAGATCGCGATTTAATGCTGGATTTGTATGGGATTATATTTTACGTTATTTAATATTCCGTGATTCTGCGGAACACTAATATTAATGGTTGATATTTTTTCTAATGAATAAATTACAAACCAACGAATCGTGGAGTGTCGATACTATTACATATCATGATGTACAATTCATGATTCATGTAGATACTTCGTTAATCGCAATAGTTGGTTTAAACTTGATTCGAATATTAAAAAATACACTCGCAAGACCCGTCGTGCCAAAACACAATTGTGTACGAATGTGTTTTGAATATTTTGTTATTATTGTTATTTTTATGGTCGTAGTGGGGTCTAGGACGACGGTATACAGTGCAATTAGCAAACCTATAGTTATTATTTATCTGGGAAAGAGTCTTGTTTGATTTATTGGTTTTGTCGTACATCATCGTCGTAGGTTAACTAATCCATCGTTGATTTTGGGTAGGATCGAGGTTTTATTTTTACACAATGTTATATACAGTGTTTTGGAGTTCCACCGAGTGGGAATCCGCCTTAATGAAATAATTTAATGTTATTAGTCGCGTCACCGAATAGTTCGATTTTACCGGCTATTGCCCTCGTGTGCCCCCGAATGATTTCGCACTAAAACGAAACTGCACAATCGCGGGCGTGTTTTTCAGATATATTTCGCTATCTGAATCGAAACCACAAATAATAGTAATAATATTAGTGACGGTCAATGATCGACATTCCACACTACAGTAATAGTATTGTATCTATCAACTGTAGCCTACTGTATATAGGAATAATTGTAGTTAAAATGTACCTGCCTATACCGCATAACAGTAATACTTAATACCTAAATATAATATTATTATACATATATTTTTAACGTTTTTCGTTTTTCGTTTATTCATTATTTTTATCGCAGTCAGAAAGATTTTTTTTACTATGGAATACTAATTTTTGCTTTATTATTCTCTCTAAAACATAAACGAGAAATGATTACCTACCCGAATGTACGCGGAGATATTAATAGAAAAAAATATTATCATTAAAATGCAATTTAATACAAAATAACTTCTTGTTGAACAATATACATTTTCATTATAGTTAAATATTGGAATCTCAGTGAATAATTTAAAATTGTTTTCAGAATTGTATTCATCATTTATTATTATATAAAGATTATTAAAGTGATTATAATAGAGTCGAGAGCCACTTTAATAATATTGCATTTATTACTCGTTATTCCTAAAGAACAAGCAAACCGTAAATATATATATATTTTATTTTTGTAATTATACGCGTACATTCAAGGTCACATATGTTTATTTCATTCTAAAATTGAGTTTTAGGTCAAATTATTAAATTATTATCTCACGGTTCCTGGGAATATATTATTATTATTATTATTATTATTATGACTTATGAGTATTATACTGCTGATGTAAATCTAATGTAATTTGCTGGAATGTGAAATTGTCGATCAATGTGTCATATTTTTTAAAGTGATGTATTAAAAATTGGAAGATCTGTTCCCAAGTCTAGATTATTATTCACATACAATTTAACGGAGAATTAGTGAAACCGACCAGTTGACTCAACCATAATATGATAATTAATATTAATCAATTATCATTGATTGTATATGGGTAGAGTTGTATACCACAAAAATATATAATAAATATATAATACATCCGTTGGTCGTTTTTTCTAAAGTAAAAAATTTTTAAAAGGTGTACTCAAATTATTTGGTATCGTTTTTTATTTTCCATCACACTGTATCACATTTGTTTAGTAACTCAAGAATGTTGTTATAGTAAATATTGCATTCTTGACAATACACTTATGAAGTTGGTATTTAATATTTTTGTAAGTATATTGGTATGAAATACCATATTTAATATTGTAAGATTGTATGTAAAATATGTTTTTATTTTGAGAATTTTAACATTATGTAAAATCGTTTAACGTTTCCTGAGTTACAAACTCGTTTATATTGACATTGCAACATAATAATTAAATTGAAATTACGGAAGTTAATGGTTATTACTTTATTAGTCTTGATAAGTTAGTATAGGTAATAGGTATAATATTATAATTCTTTTAACTATTAATTTAATTAGGGATAAATATTTAATAAACTAAGAAATTTTTTTTAACTAAGTATGAATTTGATTGTGCAATAAAAATAATCGAAAATATAATAACTTGTGTTCTAAAATTATTAAAAATATATTATTATTATTATTATTCATTAAAAATAAAAATTAATATACAAAAATAAAATAAATATTTTAAATCATTTATATTGTCTGTTTATCGTTATTACTATTTAAAAGATTACCTACTTATTTATTAGTAGGATAATTATTACTAAGCATTAAATTATTATTCAGTTTTATGTTAAATTGTTAAAAAAAAACAATAGCTATAAAATGCAGTATCTACGTCATATATTTTTATCGGAATTTTATTCATTAACAACACTCAATAGTAGTAATAGCCTAAAAATAATATTTGTCATTGAAAAAAAAAGTCAATTTATTTTTGATCGTTTATATGCGTATTAGGCATAACATTAAAAAGCTTCATAATATTTGAAAACAATACAAAATATATGTAAATACCTACATTATTATTTACGGATTTGCGACTTATGTAGGAATTTCAATTTCCCGTAAGTACACTATAATTATATCGTCTTTGGATTTCCTACGCACTTATACGAACTGAACGCTTCGTGCACCAATTACAATAGCATCATAATAATAATATTATAAATTTATAACAATTTACGGGAGCGCGAAACGTATTCGTTAACATTGCAGTGTGCATCGTCTATACATTGTATAATATACAATATAACATATCTAATATTATAGGTATGTAGGCAGTAAGTTCAACGTACCCCTTTAGACGACAAGAAGTCCATTCCTTTGGCGATCTGATAGCAGAACATAATGAGTTCGTGCGACGTCAACGAACTCGGCCCATGAGTATTCGTGTAGTAGTTTATGCCTCGAGAGTTCCGCAACACGCTCTGGAGTTTGCCCAATTTCGCGTACTCCATGACGACAAACAATGGGTCTGCGGCGGAAACAAACCAAAAAATTAAAAATTTAGATACTTTTTAAATTTAAAATATCATCGTTGAACCATAATTTTGTGAGTACGTATATTATTATTAATACTATTAAGCATTATATAGATGTAAATATGTCAATATGTCATTATTTTTCGTTATGCACAAGTGTATATACCTATATGACCATATGGATGTTGGTAAAAAAAAAATATTGAGAAAAGGGGAAGCGGATCAACGAAATTTATTAAATACCTAATAATTTATTGTTTGAGAACATGCCACATGCATGCATATAATATGCAATATTACAATATTGAGCTTTTATTATTAAGAATGGATTATTTTTTACAGATATCCGATACAACGATATAATAATAATATTAATATATTGCAGATTTAAAAAACAGTATCTATTCCAATAAATTAATATATACCTAACATTTTTGTAAATAATGTTATAAAAAACTTATTAAACTTATTAACTTTTAAAAAACATTTTTACAAAAGACTGTTTATACAATAAATATTAAGACGAAAATTATCACGATAATATGATTTAAAAAAAAAAAGCTATTTGTTACTAAAACATATTAGATTTTAATATAATATGTACCTCTCTCTGAACAACATCCCAAAAGTTTTACGACGTGTGGATGTGGCTCCAGCGATTTCATCACCTGCAGTTCCTGTACCAGGTCGAGTCGTTCTCGTTCGCCCGCGTTGTCCTTGAGCGTCTTTACTGCGACCACCATGTTGCCCTTGAACCCTAAAACAATATACGCGCACGCATTGTAATATATATTAGTCGTGTTCAACATTTTTACCGCAGTCGAAATGATATCATCATGATTGTTGTAGTCGATAACAATATTTATAATAACTATTATTATTATTATGTTACGGTTGTCATTTAACGCGTAATAGTCGCGGGCGAACGCGTATCTCTTACCCATGACGTTGTACGCCTCGCACTTCCAGACTTGGCCAAAACTTCCTTCGCCCAGTATTGAGCACACCCGTACGTGGTGTCTGGGTATCTCCCACGGGTCGACTTCTTTGATCGCTGATTCCTTTCCACCGGTGTAATGCCCATGGGTCGATGGATCCGAGCCCCAGCTCTCGTACCTGGTGAAAGCCCGTGGTCCGCTCCAATGGTGCATGACCATCGGATCGTCCGATCTAAAGCTCTTCTTTTTTCCCTGCGGGAAAAAGTATAAGAGAATAAGTATATGATATTATATATAATTAGATATCAACGTGATTATACGTGATACTGTTTGTTTCAAACTTTATATTATACAGTGTATACAATATAATACACATTATATTATAATAACCTAACCTTTTCTAATACATAATAATTGAAACCAGACTTATTAAAGGTTAGCTGTTAGGATAAATTAAATAAGTCTTATCTAAAAAGGGTTATATCCACAAGTTTCTTAGAGTAAAAATTTAAATGATAAGAATGCCGCGACTTGAAATTTACAGTAGTAGGTATTTAGCATACAAAATTCAAAGAAATTAAGTTGTTTTTACTGCATGGTAATAGTTATGAATATAAAGGTACACTAAAGATATCTTATAAATTTGAAAATTAAACTGAAAATCAATGATTTTGTAATTTTAATAGGATGTTATACCCGCGTGTGTTGTTTTTGTCTTACTATCGTACATCATAGCAAATTTGCATTCAACAGAACACATTTTGTGATATTAGCTTTAATATTAGAGTAAATTTACCTATTATCAAATTTAATTTTAATATTATCTAGAAAATGTTATATTATGCTTTTATTGATATTATCATTTTCTAGATAATATTCTCACCTTTAACTTTGATAATAGGTAAATTTACTATAATATTAAAGCTAGCATCACAAAATATGTTCTGCTAAATGCAAATTTGCTATGATATATCATGTACGTTAGTAAGATAGAAACAACACATGCGGGTATAACGTCCTCTTAATATGGGCGTCATATTATATTATATACGTAGAATTAGATTTAATTATTTTGGGCTGAATGTTGAACAAGTATTGCGCCGTAATAATATTATATCGTCATGCAGGTACATATTACTCGTATTATTACACTCACGATTGAATTGACTTTTTTAGACTTGACTTTGGAGGAAAACAGCCTTTTTCGGAACAAACAAGCGAGAACACCGGCTGTGGTCAGAAATACGGTGGCGATCACAATTGGTACTAAGGCTAGCACTAAGTTATTCTGAATTGGTTGCTGGGTGGTCACTGTGGGAGGGGTGAGTGCTGTTTCTGTAACGTTTCTTGTCTCGCTTGATAGGGTGGTAGTAGCAGCCGTGGTATAATTGGTGCTGGACTCAGACTCAGTGGTGGTGAAGATAAGTATATGGTTTACATCTGGATCGGTTACCACGGTCGAGCTGACTATGCTACCGGCTGTCGTCGGTGATGTGGAAGCCTCGGCGACGGGTGTATCAGCGGCGGCTGTCTTTTGCGTGGCAATAACTGTGGTTGTTATTGGCTTCACCGTAGGAACTTTGTTCGGTGGCCTGGGAGGCGTCGTCCTGGCCGGTCCGGGTGGTGGAAGTTTGTTAGGAGGCGTAAATACAACACCCTGAAAATTGCCTCCGGCCCCGTTGATTGGGATCGATGGCGGAGGTGGTGGTCGGAACTGCGATGACAAGAAATTTGGCGGAAGTCCTCCGCCATTTAGCTTATTCCTGCTACCGCCACCACCAGGCCCTTCGACTTTTGCCCATACCTGTGTCTTGGATGTTAAGTGACCATCATTGATTGTCACATACAGGTAAATATTTTTTCCTTCCTGTAAAACAAACATATATAATTATTAATTAATAAGAATCAATCTTAGTTGAACTATAATAATATATACATTGTTATAATACAAGTCTTTATTTTAAACATGATATTTAATTATAAATATACCTAATATTTAATTTTATCAAATAAACTATATTTTTAATAACTGTTTGTGTAATTTAAAATTCACCATTTAAGCATTTTAGTTAATTATTATACATATCACATTTCATATCACATTAAAGATACATCATTATAGGAAACTTTAAATCCCGTTCAATCATATATTTTATATTTTGATTATCCGTTTAGCCATGTCCTCGACACGAGTTTAGAAAAGATAGTTTGATTTGTAGTTTAATTAAATAGTATTATTATTATTATATTACTACGCTATCGTATTTATGGTGTTTTCAAAGTAAACTCGGGGCAACTAAAAAGGCCTGAACACGTTAATAATGAAATTATTTTTTAACTTTTCGATCACAAAATCAAAACACGTAGTTGAAGACCATAGTTGTAGTAAAACACTAATTTATACATCAATACAATAACGACAATAACAGGCACACTTGTTGTAACAATAATGCATAGTTACATATTATATATTATAGGTACACGCCACAGAGAAACACTATGTTCCACTTTTGGCTTTCGTATAAGTATAGGCTATCATATATTATATTATATGGTACCAACTATTATTATACTATAACGTACAAAATATATACCAAGTTATTTTGGGGTTATGTTAAATCATAGTAAATTATTCAAGTCTTGTGCGTTAATAACCTAGTTAATAATTAACTAATTAAGGATGCTAATTAGGACGTACTCTAGTTAACTTCGAAACGCCGTTTTATGACGAATAAAATCATTATTTAATCAACGGAATACAGTGTTCTGAAAAATGAACGAGACGATGGATATATTTTTTAATAATTGGTCTTTGATAGGAAGGAAAATATACGATGAAAGTTATTTGATTCGACACGGGAAATGATTATACGATTTAGGTCTATTATGTAGAATTTAGATTATAAGTCTATAATGGATGAATTATATTTAAGTTGCTAATATTTTATATTTATAATAATTATTATTTATTAGTTAATTAAATTTAAATTTAAATAGAAATATATTAATTATTATATAATATGTATTTAAATATAATGTACGAGTATGAATTACGACAGAACTAAACAGATATTTTAAGAACTAAGTTAGCAAATACCAATACAAATACTAATATGTATAACAATTACTATATTAATGGGTAAAATAAATTAAAATAAACATATTTAATAGAGGTGTTGGTATACCACATGTAAAAAACTATAAATATTACTAGAGTTATAGTTTGTAATTTTTAATGGTTAAGGTTTTAATTATTATTTAGAAATAACTATGATAATTTTCAAAAATGTCATTTAGCTAGATCCAAATAATCAGGTCAGAAAGTGAACTAAAAAAAATTTGTTGATTCACGAGTTCAAGAAAACTATTAATAAATGTTTACAATACTTTCTTTATGCCTTTTAATATACATAAAGATGATATGCCATTTGATAAAATTATTATCCATATTATTGCAATACTATGAAATAAATAATAATACAACAAAGAAAAATATTAATTAATATCAAAAGTATCATAATATACTTTTAAGTTAATTTAAAAGATTATTAAACTTTTACATAAACTAAACAATAAAATTATCAGAATTTATTTCAATAAACGCAATTTAGAAGGAAAACCAAAACTTCTAAGGTACATTATAAATTGTCCATAAAATCTGTTTATAAAATAGTTGAAATTATGTAGGTAATACTAAGTATGAATAATTATTATGAAGTAAATGATTCAACAGTTTTTTTCTGACTAAGCTTTTATAGTTAAATCTAAAATTATTAAATTGAAATAAAAAATTGTAAAAAGTTGGACATTTTGAACGTATAGATTATTAAGCTTTTTTATATTGCATCACTTTATTCATTATAGCAATGGGTATACGGTGATATATTCGTTGTTTGTATTTGTCTTTATAATACATTAGTTAAGGTAATGTTATCTGCAGTATACTTTTTGTTTTATTTTTTTTTTTGTAGGTATAATATTATCTAATTTATATATTTCAATTAGCATTGTTATCTACTAAATGGGCTTTGATTATTTTATAATCACAAACTTAGCATGACATATAACTATTTAAAATACTAATATTAACTCCATTTTTACAAATTACAAATTATAAGTTTTATGATTATAAAAGGTAGGTAATCGATAAGAAATTTTGTAATAAAAATTTGTGTAGTAATTTATACCTACTTGATTTTTAATAATAATAAAAACAAAGATTGGCCAAGATAGTTATTTGGATCACAAATATTTTTTTTTCTAAAGTTGATTAAATTACTTGAATTTTTTAAAAATAAAATCCAAACTTTGTATAACTTAACATTTTGTTACATCTTTATGCAGCATGTATTGAATTTGAGGACCAAAAAATCGTGGAAATAAAACAGAATCAAATGTCATCAACGATGAAAAGGGGAAATTTGTGATCGGTTACATATATTATTAAGTGTATAGTTATAGAAAACTACACAAACTAAAAAAAAATGTATAATATTTCATATATTATTATGATACAAGTAAATTAAAGTTTCACTAAGACAAGTAAAAATTATCACTTAGTTATAATATTTACTGCTAAAAACCTAGTGTCGGAAAAACGATCTATTGTTATTATAATTTATTATGTATACATTGCGCGTACCGTAAAATATTGCATTATATCACGGTTTTTTTTTATATTGAACGTTTTTCGTTCTCGTCAGTCTATGTTGAAACGGTACGGGCTAAAAGACAATCTGATAGCGGATAGTCCATTGTGTTTCATCGATATAATATAGTATAATCCATGTTATAAAATCAAGAATGTTTAGGTAGGTTCCTATTATGATAGCACGTTAGACTCGGTACCATTATTATGTGAATATGAATACATTTTAACGTGAGACTATAAATAGGTACGTCGTACATATTTGAGACCGATCTACACGTAATAGTTGAGTATCGAAATGACGATTACAAACCCTTTCGATTAATTTAGACATAAATTATTGAAAGTCGAAAATTAAGACTTATTGATGTAAGTGGCGTATTCTAGTCATACATTTGATGAAGATGACGACAGAGAGTTGGAATACTACAAAAACACGTTATATTTTATTACTATTATATGTCGATTGCTGTCAAAATAATAATTATTAACTAGGTGTAACATACGATAATATAAATTCGAAAATTGGTTAAATGGTACAATAATTACACAAATAAGGAAATTGATAGCCATATATTTTAATATAGGAATCTAATTGTATATTATAATGTACAGTATATGAAATATTTTTAGTTATTAACTATTACACGAGAAAATATATTTTTATAATCGATATTGACATGACTTTCTTATTAAAAAAATTTAACACCCTCAACATAATTTAATCCCCCATAAGTTGTACCTTTTCTTCTGGTCGAATTTAAGTCAATTTCTCTTTCATTTATATGCATTTTTTTGATTACTCTCTAAATGCTACTGGCGTACCCCTTTTATCACTTTCAATGTATAATACTTATAGTCATTTCATATTCCAATTGTCTTACCATCAAATCTCCTATAGGTACAACCATCTTAAGGTGATTGGAAGCGATGATTTCCTGACTTTCTGTCTTTATCTAACACACACGCAACATAGGATTTTAGATGTGTTCTATTTCCAACGTACCGATTGATATAATGAAGCGATAAGAATTCTGAATACAGATTTGAATTCGTCATAAAGTCTACTTGAGATTGACTTTCCCTTGTTTTTGATTTTATCCTCCCAAAATCCGAAAAACGTTATATTAAAAAATTGACATATTTCAATTTTTAGAGTAGTAAAAATCAAAAAATCAAAAATGTGGGAAAATCGATCTCAAGTAGACTTGATGACGAATTCAAATCTGTATTCAGAATTCTTATCGCTTCATTATATCAATCGGTACGTTGAAAATAGAACACGTCTATAATCCTATGTTGCGTGTGTGTTAAACAAAAAAAAGAAAATCATCGCTTCTAATCCCCTTAATCAATTTGCATAGAACTGTAAGTCGTCTCAACACAGCTTAGTCTATATTTCACCGTCATTTTATTAACTGTTTAGTTTTAAGTTTTTAATTTGCATTTTCTGTAATAAAGATACTATTGTAATCAATTTTTTGCTAACATATGATTCTCGAACAGACAGCTAAATCGAAATCCACAAATTCCATATACCTCCATATACTTGTATAATTTTCATATTTCATCTAATATAAAACATAGGTAGTTCAAAACTATTATTTTTCGAACTGCATCCAGCACGATCACAATAATATACTTTCTTTTTATTATTGGTTAGGTATCGAAAACTATAGACAAAATATTTTCGTTAACATATTTCGATTAGAATTTGATTATTGTAGTTTATTGCTCAGACATAACTATAAATGTATAATTTGTACGTTAGGTTTTTCTTTACTCTCAGACTAAAAATTTAAGTATGTATAGCATAATAACTTAACGAATAATTATTTTTGTTGTGGAATTCCATTTCTTATTTCGGCGTCTTTTCATCGCATGATTTTTAATTAGTTTCATTATTCGTGTATATCTTTATACTGTTATCATCGTCTGATCTTATTATTATTATATCACCGCAGTTGTGTTTCCATCATTACATTTGTTCCAGCCATATGATTATTTTTATTTTTATTATTTATCTGAAATTGATATACCCCTTCTTCCTATGATAAAATACGTAATTTTTTGGTACACAATAAGCTTACGAAAAATGAGTAATATTTATTATCTGCATAATATTATGTTATACGTCTATATAATTGTCTACCCGCGATTGGACGTGTCGAATTGTTAATAATAATAGTCGCGAATCGCGATACGCAGAGTATAATAACAACGTAGCTTGTTTAGTACATTATAATACAATATTATGTATAAATTTGCCGTTATTATAATTCCTATATGCACATTTGCGGTACCGGGTACACGCAATATGTCATATGAGTACACGTAATATAGTAGATAGGTGCGATAAGTTTGTTTTGACGTTGGTACAAAACACTGTCTTATAAGTGAGTTCACTGCAGGTTATTGCGCTAGCGCAAGAAAAAAATTTTTCTCCAAAGATTTCGGATCAAAATTATAATATATATATAGGTAAGTACTACATTGCGATTAGAAATAATGATAGTCGACGTAGACGTACAATTCTATTATAGTGATATTAACTATGACTGTATGCAATTTGAATAATGATTTTATTTTTAATGACGATAATGTTATGATGTTGTACCTTGTTCGTCAGAGACGTGTTTGTGGTGACTCTTCCGTTCTCGTCGATTGTGAACGGCAACGGTTCCTCGTTCTCTTGAACGATGTTGAAGCCCGTTGAGTGTTCCAGCCCGTACACCAGGACCGTCTCGTTGCCAACGTCGGACACGCGAACCCGGGCCACCACTGTGCCGACGGGTGCTGTGGAGTCGACTACCCAATTCCGATCTACCCATATGGTCGGAGGACTTCCGGTCAAATCACAAAGTCCTGCAATGTAACAAATGGTATGAAAATAAAATCATTCAATAAATTATAGCATCAGGAAAAAATTTATTTTTCGAAAACTTGTGACACGAGCATTTTATATATTATACATTAATTTTTATTTATAATGTGGTTTTGTAAAATAAGTATCTCTATCAGCCGATAGACAACGTGTATGTACACATTGTGCTATTAGCGTCATGTAATTATTTCAAGTTTCAAGTGTTTCAACAGTTTGTGAAATATATTTTTTACATTCATATTCCCAAGTATGTGCGTTTTTAGTATAAATAAAATCATTATGGAATCTAAAAAACAACGGCGCGAAGGTCGATTTATTATCAATCTTGTTTCAAGCTTTCAAAAAGTAGATTGCTTAGAATATACTTAGTATAATATAGATATTGTTAGAGTAATGGTTTATAGTTAAATTTTTTACACAGTTTGATTTTTGTCACTATCGTCAATAATTAATACCTAATCAACAAATAACAACTAAGAAAATGTTTGAACAATTTTTATATTTGAACATGATGTATTAATTGAAACAGCACTTAATTTTAGAATAAACGACCTTTCGCCAGTGACAGGTCACTTGGTGTTTTCTCGTTTACAAAAATTTCCATTCATGGAAAAAAAACAACGTATCCCTGCCACTCGGTTGTAGTATTTTCTCGCATAGTAATGGTGTCGTAGCTGCAGTTATGTATATGTATAGTCAAGCGCAGATTATATACGCTTTCGTTGCGCCGCACGAAGACGAAGCTGTTGGATGAAAACGCGACGACGAAACGACGGAATAATAATAGTGATCGTTGGAAAATAAAACAAAAAAAAAATGTACGTAAAAAACGGTACATGGGCAGTTTGTGTGACGCTCGTTCCGCTCCGCTTCAATTTACCCATAGTATATTTTCGAACAACGCGAATGGCATAGTGCGGGGCAATCACGGTGTAATTTTTACCGAGATAAAAAAAAAACAACGGCATTGTTGGAAACTTTAATACATAATACGTGTAACTCGGAGAGGAGTGTGGTGTGGTGTATATAAAGTTATTTTTTCTTTTTTCTCTAATTGTCTGCGATGAGGCACGACAACTGCATCATGATCGAATAATAGCCGGACGGCCGCGTCGATGGAAATCAATTTTAAATATCCATACATCACAATAATATATTATATATTGTGCTGTTATGCGGTGGCTGCAGTTGTGTTATATTATATGATGATGAATATTACATTGTTATTGGTGGAACGGGGGCTATCATAATTTTCACGAGAGTCAATTCGGTTACAGCGGTTTTTGTCGTTTTACTATTACTTTTATTACTATTTTTTTATATATATATACACGCCTCAACTTCTGAGATTATTGGCGATTCTGAAATATATAAATATATTACATTTGAAAGATTCATAGAAAATATTTTGAGTATGACACATGAAAAGCTTTTGTGATTTAAATTACATGTGCTATAACCGATGTGTGCATGTCATTTTTTCTGGATCAATTTCGTCTCTTTGAGTATAGTATTAGTCTACTATTATTGTTATTAGGTAAGTACCTACCGATTTATATTATCATACGTTCTCGTATAATACTTTTAAATTCGTGCAGTCATGTCACGACGTAGAATTTCAATTTCAATATTATATTCAGGTACCAAGAATTCACGTACGTATAGCTTTCTCATGGGTAGTCTAAACTCAATAAACTGAATAAACGATGAGTTTAAAATTTAAACATTTTTTACAACAAACGGACAATCAATAAAATAATAGTTGTTACCTATAATAATAATATAATAATGTGCACCTAACTTTTTTGTATCTGTTAAGTCAGATGTATGCCTTGTTCACATAGGTGATGTCCCGTTATAGTTTTAGACAAACGTAATATATAAATAATAAATATACATAAGTTGAAATGCGTGTGAGTGTTATGTCAATTATGAGTCACTGAGGATATTTCTAGAGACAGAGTTATTTACTTTTCCAACCATATTTCAACTATAAATTGCGGACAACGTATAACGAAAGATTTCCACGTGACTGCATAACAAAATGCACGTTTTCAATGGAATAGTGGTACCTAAAAATAATTGACATTTTTGTCTATGCGCGATAATGGTATAAATTATTATTGTTGGCGTTGCGCAACAGAGGCGATAAATCAATGTTCGACGTTACAGATTTTCAGATTATATTATATTATACAATCCAATTAATATTAATAATGTCGTGAGTGTTATTTTCAAGTTTAAAGCGTTATCGCGGTGTAGTCTGTTTTCATAATAACCTTGGACGCAATAAAAAAAAAAATCTTTGACGAATTATTGTTCAATTTTTTTTTAGCATCTTAATTAATAATGAAAATGATAATGGTCACATACGTATGTTAGCAATTAGCATAACATGTATAGAACGGTAAACGCATACTTATAATATACTTAATTAGAGAACACATTCACGGACTCATGACACTTGCACAAATATACACATACATCTATAATAGCCTACATGTATAAGGCCGATGCTATGCTTTCTGATTGGGAAACGCACATTGCGAGTTACTTTCACATTATATATTACCATCGGCCAATAATAATAACATTATGTTCTCAGTTTGTGCGATTGCTGTTTCTTCCTCGACTATACATGGTGTATCTGATATATGTTTAAATGTAATTTCAGTGTAACAATTATTGTCTAATCTTCAAATTCTCTGGATATACCATATTATAATATTGTGACGAATTTATTGGAAGTAAAATACGCTTATACACGAATTATGATGATACTGAAGTACTACCCGTACAACATACGTTATAAAATACTAACAATGTGTTTTTTTTTCAATTAACAATGACGGTAATTTTCAGTGGTTAGAGCGGAGAATCGTTTATTATTTTAACCCAATAGACTTAATGCCTTTTCGCTAGCTCTTGTTTGGTCAGCGATCTATGTACCTATGTCCTGGATACGAAATTATATTGACTATAATATAAACTATTAATATCGTTGTACATGGTACACGTTGTAAACCGAGATCGGCGAGAAATGCGAGCTCGTCCATAAGTTACGTAAAAAAAAAAAATGTTTAAAAATGTCCTATACACCATTACAGATGGTGTCATAATCGTGTACGCGCTGCATAGTGTTTCGTTTCGGGAAATTTTACCGTGACCCAACTGCTTCAGTAACGAGCTGTGAGTGGAGAGAATAATGCGTGGTGACACGAATAATAACTGCGCGTGTATAATATAATATTTTACTGAACTGTACAACATCGCGGAATTGAAAACGCGCCAATGACGGACGTTAAATAATAATCACAGTGATAAAATAATAATATTTGTTGTATTATAAATGATTTACCATTATGGTATTTAAAAAATTAAAAAAAAAAATGTTCCGTCCAAGTAAAATGCGAGTATGATGACACTCGACTATTATGATATTATAGGATTTGGCCATTGATCACCATATGTTGTTTTTATATATCCGGAAACGGTAAATCATTCGAAAAATAATTAACATTCACCCGACAAGCAACAATATAATATATTATTTCGTACCTATAGGTAATATAATATGTATAATAATAGTTAATTAATAAATGTAATATGTATACACGACGAGCTTCGCTTACTGACTATGAGGATAATGATAATAGGTATATGATAATTATACGAATAAAATTTTAAATCTTCTATCAAAATATCCGATTTCATAATTTATTCATTTTTGTATTTATAGGCGGCAGCAACTATTTCATAATGTACCATGTTATAATATTAGGAGGATAATGAATTTTAGTAATACCCGTCTCCTAGCACATACAGAAACATCCCTAATTATATATAAAATGTTTTTATTACTTCCCCGGTTCTAATCGGAATCAACTGCTTAAAATAAGCTAAATCCATTATACCTATTATAGAAGTTAACCGTTTTTATAAAGTCGGTATAGTACGAATACCTACGCGTACAGGTCGTTTAATAATAATTAATAACAATCATCACACAACGTTCTTGACGGTCACCGGTCAGACACGATGACCGATGATAGAGAATATCGATGCACATTTCGTTTCCATAAGAAGTATAAATATTGCCGTCATCTTAATTTCAAGAATGTTTTTCGGAATCGCGAAATTCGTGTAACAAATAAAGAGTGGTAAAGATTCATATAGATATGCTACATGCAGACTAGAACGAATAATAAATGATACGTGCCATATAACAGGATTAATAAACATAGATCATCTATGCGACTATGCCGAAACTAATATATACGTATGTAAATGCAGTAAATCTATTTTGAAATACGCGCATTACTCGAATACTTAATATAGGCATAAGTTAAGAAAATATTAATAGATGCAATTATAAAAAATTTTCAATACAAATTATCTAAGTCAGTTTTTAAAAATACTATGTTTTTTATAGGTAGTTTAAACATTCATATTATAACAAGTGACAATTTTATAATTAATGTTTTTTTAGTGGTATTTTTGGAATTTATATCTGTTTAATGAAATTTTTAATTTAATAATCGGAAGCAAAATATTTGTCTAAAAATATTGCTTAAAGACTAAAGTGTATAGAATGTAGTGCTCTAGCAGTTTCGCGTCATGGCTTAATTTATTTTAAGCAAGATAAATTGCGTAAAGACGAATTTAGAATACATTCCTAATTACAATTGCAATCGTTACTGTTGTTTTATTATTACATTTCAATGGGTTTCTTAAATAATTATACATTTAATTAATAAATACATTATAAAGTCGTTTTGATGATTTATAATAATATAGTATTCAATTATAACATAAATTTTAATTATATTTATTGTTGCGGTAATTGATAGTGTTAGGATATCATACTGTAGTAAGCTTGTGTTTCAGCGTATGGTGTAAGGTTTGAATGAAAGAAAATCTGTAAATCAACCAAATAAGTGATGAAAATAATTCTATTTTCTCGGGAAATCGATACATATTCACTCACACCCTTATTCTTTGTTTGAGGATATCATTATGACTAATCACTATAATGAATGTGACCCTGTGTCGTTACTATAATTAGTAATGATAATAATATACTAATCGTAATTATTAACCATTTAAAAATAAATGTTATTCCATACCTCACAACTAAAGTTAAACACAAACAAACTCTATTATAATATTAAAGCACTCACCAAGTTTCCGCCCTTGATTCATATAGAACATAATTTTTTTCCCCGACTTCCTGGATAATCTATACGCCTCAATCATAACATAATATAATATCATATTTACATCGTGTTCACCTTAATCCGTGACGTTTATTCGAGTAAACAGGAACTATGTTATGTGTATTGTAAATCTATTATTTTGACGATTATGCGTTGAGAAAACGACCTGACGATGACGTGGAACTCTCGACATTATTATGTGTATATAAATTGTTTCCCAAGCCCCCAAGGGGAATCGGGTAATATTATTATGTCCAAAAAAAAGTTCATTGTTGTACGTTAAATTATAATTTTAATGCATGATGCATTGTAATAATAAATAATTATGTCGTTGAATAGTTAGATTTTGGATTAAACGTGATATTTTGATAATGTAATAAAATATGTTTGTGTCGGCTGGCTCATTAATCGCGTTTTTGTTCAAAGTAATAAAACGTAAAAATCCTCCGTTACTGTTTGGGATTTAGTCGATAATATATATATAATACAAAATGCTATATAACAAAAAGTATCAGAGTAAGTACTTTTAATTTTATTGCATTTTGTATTTAATAATGTCTCGTTTCTATAGTATTATTATAATTATGATTTACTTAGCTCAGGTACACTGTAGTCCCGATATATCATATCGACACGTCGTCTACGTCTCAAAGGTAAGCGCGTGATCGTATGAGATGAATGACATCGTAAATTCTTCGTAAACAAAGTGCATTTCCATCACGAGACAATGCGCATATATACGCATAAACGATGGATATTGTCTACGGCGGAAATGTTATTTTACGACCGTTTCATCATTCCTCGAAACCGGCGTGAAACGCGTCGTATTAAACTGTATACTCATATTATGTTCTCGGCACATCGGGCACATGCCTATAATATACGACCTATAAAAAATCGCAGCCAATAATAATATACCTGCCGAGAACTGCAGTAGCAGAATATGCGGTTACAACCCTGCAATCGGTCACGGCAACTATACAATATATATAGAACATACAATATGTTGCTTTCAGTGCGTTAATTAAGCAATGCACGTATGTCCTACTATATAGTAATATAATAATAACACGATGGCAGCTCACTGCTGATACCGATGATCGAGAACGGGAAATAACACAGTGACAAGTAAACGGATATCAAAGTTAAGTCGACGATACATTTTTTTGTAAATATCAAATGATACTTTTATCCATAACCCTAATTAAAAGTTATAAAACAAGTTTAATTTTAAATCGAATTCCATTTAATATATTATAGCTTTTTAAAATATACAACATGTTGATACCATATCAATATTATACTCCTCAATCTCAGACAAATTGTTGAGACAACATTACACGAAAAAATTTAACCATATATTATAACTTGTAATTTGAAAAACGTGACAAACTAAATTTATATCTTGAGTAATTTAATTTTTCAACGAACTAATTTTGAATTTTATCAAGATTCAAGGTTAAGATTTATATATATTGGTATAACTTTTGCTAATTTTAAAAAATGTATAACAATATTAAGTATACCGCCTTGACAAATTTTTAATCCAAAATCACGTACAAATAAATTATTTGAGTAAGTAGATACTTGGTATTTTTTTTCTTTTTAATCTTAACTGCACTCACATATGAGTCACCAGTGCACTGGTCAACAAATAATGCATTTTAAAAACGTTCATTTAACATTTTAACTGTGGAATGAAAGAACATAAGAACTAAAAATGTATCTAATGTCGACTAAAAAAAATTCATTAACAAATCCAGCCAATACCACATCTGAGATACTCCAAGGAATAAGTCATTGTTAAAAATTGATAAAATCTAAAACTTCTCCCGTCATACAATGCAATGCAATGCGTCTCGTTCAACAGAGTTTTCTTGTCCCGGTACTACAATTCCCCCTACCTCCACACACACCGTATACATGGTACATAATGTTCATTATTGCAGTGTACATGTGACATATTTGTAATCGGCGTGCGAAATATTTTTTCAGCTCACCCGTTGTTCCTACACGGTGAACACGCAACAATCACGGTTGTCAATAACATATATTTATATATACTTAATATCCCGGCAGACAAATATTGTGTAAGTTTGTATTATGACGTTTGAATTCGAAACGACGTTCCTACCTACGTATTATCCTTCGACAGTTAAATAATGCGATTAGTTTGAAAGCAATAACCCTTCATATTAGCATTTACACCCCTCCACACTCCCACCAATAGATCCGCAATGCCAAGTGGTCCGCTAAAGATTGTATAACATTATTATATTATACATATACTGGACTCTCAACTTACAGGCGCACGTTCACCTTGACAACGCACATGTTGTCGTACTCGCATCGACATGGTCTGATGGTATATTATGTACCTATATACAGTATACATTATATATACATTTGACTGAAATCTACCACGAGTTGGTAACCCGGATGCATTATGCTTAGGTAATATTTTTTTCCATCATTAATTTTTAACTATTAAAATATTGTGAGTAATATTAATTTATATTATAATAATATAGGTATTTTGTTAAAATATTTCGACCTCGAACATTGGATCACATGAATTTTCATATCATACTGTGTTGTTGGACGGTATAATTTAACTACGTATATTATTGAATGATGCGTCAAACTGCAGATTTTGGATACATACGGCAACGCGTTAGCCAATCGTTATAGGTATACCTATTATAAAATAATATATTTTATAGGTACTTATTGAAAACGCCATATAATAATAATATTGTGATTTATAAGTAATATTATCGCGACGTCGTCTATAATGCATTCTTTATTATTCACGGTTCGGCAGAAATATTTTAATATCGAACAGTAAAGTTGTGTTTTGGTTTTACACGTGTGCATACAATCATAATATCATGTTCGTTCGAACGAGAAGGGACAGAATATGCGTGGCGTAAATCTTGTGCTGGTTATAATTATAAATTTGTTAAAAATTTTAATGTACAGTAAGTAAAATAGCTGATCCATAGCCAAATGCTTTCGTTAAAATGGTTTAACAGCAGCAGAGCTATACGGTCCAAATAGTAATGTGTAAAAACATTATGACCGGTTTTCTTCATTGTGCGTATATATATATATTATACTCCGAATTAGAAACAAATCATATTTTTATACTCTTTTTTTAGCATTAGAGTGGACAAAAAGAGAAAGGATTTAACTGTAGGAAAATCAACTTTTACATTTAATTTCTTCTATACAAATAACATCGTTATTAAAAAAAAAAAAATAATAACAACAATAAATTATCATTGTAATGTTATTTATACTTAATACGATAAAATTAATTTAGTAAATAAAATCGATGAAATGTGGAATTATAGGTAGTATGATATATATTTGTGTATGGCTAATACAAATCAGTGCCTATTACCATAATAGCATATTCGTTTACTTTCGAATAAAACGTAAATGGTGGCTGATTAATATTAATTATATTTTATTAGTTAGGTCCGTATAAATTACGATCGGTTTTACGAGTTTTACGACTGTTTTTTAAATCTGATCTAAATGATATAAACAGTAAGTGATCTGCGAATTGTGCGCTAATTTTTTCCACTCGAGTCTCCAAACTTGACCGAAAATATTTTGGAAACGCTAATTTAAAATACGGACTTTAAATAAAAAAAAATTATATTTGTGGTGTATACTTATAATTTTCAGAAATTGTCCAATACAAGTTTTTAATAGGATATATTTCTTTTCGATATTGGAAACCACAGTAAGTCATATTAGTGACTATTATCTAGAATTAATATTTAATTATGTCGCATTATAAGTACCTATATAAAAAATTAGCCAAAAATATCCATTTTAGTGTAGATGAATCTCGATACTATCACTTAATCAAAATAGATAAAAAAATTAATATATCATAACTATATATACTCGTAGATTAAAACTATGTACCTATAATATAATTATTAAAATATATATAATCTATATTTTTATATACTTCTATAGTTCTATCAAATGTATTTACGGTAGCATATGTGAATTTCTTTGCTTTTATCGTTTTATTGATTGATCATGACTAAATTTCATAGTTGAAAATAGATATTTTTTCTCAAAACCGAATTCCTTCATACTAAGTAATGTCCGGACCTAGACATTCCGAGAATGCAGAAGTCAGAACACTTTTTACGGTGAATCTGGTTGGGAATATTATGTAAAAATGTAAAATATAATATAGGTATTTTTCTAATTTATTGCTATAATAATATTATAGTTATAGTAAGTTATCCCCTATGTTATCCCAGTACATACATTTAGTACGATTGGAGAGAATTAATAAAAATAAAGCATGAAACTATGTACAAGAAACAGGCATTTTAAGGAATAAATAATTCCATAAAAAATCTATTAATGTAAGACAAAATTATTTTAGATGAGGTTTAAGTCCCGTGCACGTTTGATAGTATGATAGCTCTTCTATCATGACGCTATGACATTAACTATGATATGGCCATTTTGGTGACAGTCTTCTTAAACTATATTTCAGGGGTGATCAATAGGTTGATCGCTACACGAGCTTAAGTTAATCGCGACTCTCTTTCGTCTTTCTCGATTTTTTTTCAGGAAACAAATAATAATAATAATAATTTGTAATCAAATATATTAAAATATATGTTTTGTATAACTATAAAATAAAACGTTATTATTACTTATTAATAGTCTAAATAAAAGAAATAGAAAAAATGTAACACATGTAGATAAAATTTAGAACTTTTTTTTATCGATACCTACCACCTAGAAAAACTCTGAGGTCGATCACGAGTTTATTAAAGTTGGCTACGTTTGCTATATAATATAATAATTATAATATTAGCTATCAAAATTATAACTATCATCTATCATCATACGGACCCAAGTTAACAAGTGATAGCGAGATTGGTGGATGGGGATTATTTGACTATGTGTATGTATGATATAATTCAAGTATAAAATAGGTATTATGATACATAGAAATATAATATATGTAATTTATAAAATATTAATAATATGTATTATGATATTATGAGAAATGTAAATACAACTATTTTTCTATGAATACAGCAACAATATTACACTTTACAACCTTTTCTAAAAAAATATTATTTCATAAAAAAACATAATAAGGCGGGGATCTTAATCGTTCTTTAAATATATATCCCTAAGTGATTCGTGCGATTGTGATGAATCGTAGTCTCTTTCTGTCCGACAGGGTTCGGGGGAGTTCTTGATTTAAATCAATAGCCCAATCACAGTAAAGTATCAGTCAAATCGCCTGATTGTGAGCACCTTATTATGTGTAGTACGTAGGTATGTGTTAGAACTTAGAATAACACAGTTTATTGCGATCGTGTAACGAGTACGAGGCTAATCTACGCGGGTAGCGTTACGCAAACCGCAAAGTCTATATAACAATAGATAAGTAGACGAAATATGATTTCTTGAAAAGAGTCTGGAATGAAAAATATGAACACCCATAGCCACTGCCTTGACCTCACCAACCGCCGGGTTTAATAAGCACAATAATAATACTTAAATAGTCTTAGGTATACCTTACAGTATTTGAAAACCACGGCGTACATTATAACAATATGATCTATCGTGTCGATAGCATATTGCTCCGCGGGAAGATCTTCGCAGAAGACATGCTTTTGGAGAATCCCATATACTATACATTAGGTATCTGTTCAACCTTCGGCGTCCTATCGCAGCCATTGTGTGCGTACCGACGTGTATGTGCGCGTGACTTGTCGAAACTCAGTAACTTTTCTCCATGGGAGTACTGGATGATATACGGGAATTTATTTCTAGATTTTTGGGGGTATTTAGCAGTAATCATGTGATATTGCGGAATACAAGGCTAGTTGCGGCGTTTTGTCATATCGTTATGTATTATAAAACTACATCAGGGAAATGCGGTAGTCAAGCAATCCTATCCTATTTTTAACGAATTTTTCAATAACCAACTGAACGTCTCAGCAATACCATCGGAAAGTATATCTTTTAACCTAATGCGTCCCTGGCATGTTTATTCATAACATATATCATACAACAATTACCTTTGAAGGCATCATAGTATGAAATAATAAGCGGAGTTACGGAAAATGTTATACTTTCGGTGGCGTGAACTTTACGAACCATCACCAAATCTATATAACCAGCGGGAAGTCGACATGACTTAAGTTTACACTATAATAATATTATATGGATACATTGATTTTTGGGGGGGGGGGTGAGAATTAACATTATTATAACTAACCTGGCTGAGGGGCGCACAGGGCGATCAGAACGATGACGGCCGCGGCCGGGATCCACGAGGTGGACTTCATCGCGCTCGGCCCGCCGAACTCGTCCGTAGCTGGTCCGTCACCGCCGTCGTCGAAGTCGGCCGGCACATTATCACAATAACGGCGACGACCGTTAAAAACGCAGTCGAAAACGGCCCGCCGCCGACGTGCCGGCGTCTCGTGAACCGAACTTATAGTTACGGCGGCAATAACCGATAACCGTATCGAAAAAACGTCTAACAAAAACTGTCACAAACACTTGTCACTCGCGCACAAAATTTTAACGCTATTTCCAACGGACGAATGTTGACTACCGCGCGCGCATCGCGGACTACTAAGCACTGAACACCGCCGCACACCGAGCGCACGCCGCGTCGACGGCCATGTTGAATATTATTGTTGTTTTTGTATGGCCCCGCCGCGGGTCCGTCTCACCGGTTATGGGTATACCTATATACCTACCACTACTTTTATTATTATTATTATTATTACTATTATTAAAGTGCGTAGATAATAATAATAATAATATGTACTGAGGCGATCGAGCCGAGTCGCCCGACCACTTTCTACAAACGTGTCCCCCCCGACCGTCCCCCTCCACAACCAGGCGGTCGCGGTCACAATTCTCTTATATTGCTCTCTTGTGGGCCGCCGAGGAATTCAACCGGTGCCGCCGCTGCCGTTGTCGCAGTGGTTCGCAAAGCACGCGATGGTTCACCGCCGCCGCCGTAAGAATTTACACCGGTTACTGGTTACCGTCATAAACTACTTGCAGCAGCAGTGCACTCTTCGCCGCCACGGTCGCTACCGAGATTATGCAAACTCAATTCGTTCGTCACTATATTATCGTATAGCGATAACACTATAGAATATATTATATTATATGTTATTATTATACACGTGTGTATCGATGTGTTTAAGTGTATGTACACTTTCTACAGCCGACGACACAGCGCGGGCGCGAGTAAATGACAACTTTTTTATTCCTTTGTACTACTACTAATATATTATACGCGTTACACCTACGTCAAACAAGGTGGCAACGTTCGAAAATCGTCCGATTGTCTTACGAAAACGAACCGTATATTACATCTGTATAGGTATACGTTATACCTACTTATATATACAATAATATGCACGAGTAAATATTTTGTAATTTCACTTTCACGCTGTTCATCGAGAGAGATCTCCACCTTAAACATTATTTTTATACCAAATACTCGTGTTAGAATAATACGTCATGAATCATGATATTAGACATTTGACGTTTAAACATATCATTTTTTTTTTTTTTACAGAAATCACTTGTGAAGTACGTGTATGACGTGTCAGGAGATCAAAGAAAACGATAATTGTTCAACACACACGACAATTTTTATTGTTATATTATTATAGTTAGAACTTATAAAAATTCGCATTGTAGTGTACGTACACATAATAACCAATCAGAAATTCACGACAGGCGCAATATCATGTCAGTCTACTGATTGATACTGACGCACTACTGGCAACCAGTATATCTTTGCGTATGTCAGGGGTAATAACGCTTTTCCAGTATTTAGCCAGTACTTGATAATCTGTATTGAAATTTGATAAAAGTACAGTATTGTACCAATGGTTGCATAAAATCAACTATTAATATTTTTACAAAACCAATATAAATATTGTGTATTGGAATTTTAATACTAATGTTTAGTTTTTAAACAATTTATTTTTGTTATTCGCCTCTTTAACTCGTAATTACATGTGATCATCCACCCTTATAAATATATCAAGATATATCAAGATGATTACTCTTAATCGAGTATTTTTTTTTAGTGTATAAAATTCTTAAAAGTCTAATTAGCTGCATATTGACCTTTTCTATTTTCAGAACATTAAAAATAAAATTTTTGAGGTGTATATTAAATTAATAGCATATGAGCAATTGTGGGTAATTTATTAAATTTAATTTTAAGTTAAAAACGTAGGCTATACATTTATGAGAAGTATAACGATAAAGTTAGAGTTGTATTCTGAACTAAGATCAATAAATTTTATTTTATATTATAAGAAGTATTTTTTATCTAATGCACATTAAAATTTTGAACTGTGAATATATCCAGAATATAAAATAACAAGTGGTGATGAATCTATAAATGATAACTGGTTAGAATATTATATTAATAATTAAATGTGTTATATTATTGTTAATCTATTAAATACTGAAATTAAAGTCGATGGATAGGCAAAATATTATACATTTATGTATGGCTTATTGAAGGTAACTAAATTTAATAGAGTTCATAAAAACACAATTTATAAGTTAACGGTGGTAAAACGTTCAACATAATAGATAAAATTTAAAAAGTGACTGTCTAGTTATTTTAAATGCATTTGATGATATTAACAGTTATAAAGAGTAAGTAGTATAATTAAAATAATTAGGTATAAATAAATTTGTTAGGCTATTAATTTTAAATATTTATAAATTTAAAGTTATAGAACCAAATATTTACTAAATAATGACGTATGCTTTTTATTTTATGGTATTATTTTAAATCATTTGAATTTAAAGGTACCTATGAATTACTATACTTAATTTTGAATACTAAAAATAAAATATTTTTATTTTTTTTGTTAATTGTGTATAATTAATTATATATATATACTTTAAATTTAAATTATAGCTATTAATTTTAAAGATTTTTAACTATTTTTCACAATTTAAGTTATTAGTAAATACTCAGTGTACTTGAAAAAATCAAAAAATAATATAATTTAGTTAATTGGTAAAACGGCGCAACATATAGGCAATATGGCCATTGTAATTATTTTTCATAATATTATTATGCAATTATGTATTTTTCATAGATTCGTGTCATAATTTGAAGTTTTAAAACTTCTAATTTAAGTCAAACTGATATATCAATAAGTAACCGTTGAATATGATTCTATACGATTTAAGAAATTCGCTGTACATACTTTGAAGTTAGACAATTAACACTTATGAAAGCCGTAAAAATAAAAATTATTATTTAGGAATATAACTTTATTTAATTTAATAATGATTAGTCAATCAATCTAATTTTTTACATAACAAACAAAATAAATTATGTTAATATTATTATTACAAGAACACAATTTTTACTCAATACGTATTTTAAATAATACTGTTGTAAAGCCGTAAAGGTTATGTATAATGTCGAACTTAGTACAGTAAATATAACGAACAATTTATAAGTACTATATATTACATATAGTTATTTGATTAATAGGGTTCATACACATATTGTTAAATCGTAGTTCTGACGAACCTAAAAAAAATACATACAAAATAGCTCAATTCAATGAAACATCATGAAATTTAAATTAATACAATTAATATTATAGACTAAGAATAAATAAAGAGCGGGCAATAAGAGAACTTCGTAACCTAATATTAAGTACAACATATTATTTTATTCTAAAAAATTTTCTAAGAAGATATAATAACAATTTTTAATTTTTATCAGTGTACTATGTAACTATATTCATGTAACTTAGTAGATTTCGTCATACGTTTTTTATTTCTTTACGACAGAATAATAAAACATAACCATTTTATCCGCTATGACCACTTTATACACCTTTCCCTTAATCGTAGGTACTTATTAAGGCCATTTATTTTACTTTTAATATTATGGAAGATTGAAATAATTTTTCCTTGGATAATGAAGTATTTAATTATTATAAAATATACATTTATTCATTTATACCATCTAATAAAAATATATATTGAAATTACATTTTATCATTCGGAAATATCATAAAACAGTAAAAATAGATTCATAATATGAATAGATATAAGTTTAAAATAAATCACAAATGTCATTTTGTATAGAAGAAAAGTGATGATAATATAATATACGTAACGTAATCGTAAGAGCGTAAGAGTTTCAAATTCACGAATAATATTTTTAAATTATAACAAAATAATTAACATTATTACTTACCGTATAAATAAGTTATTTCGTACAAATTCGAATATAAAGTGTCTAAATAAAATTATTGGCTTAATATATAATTTATTTTATGATTGTAGTCGCACGTCATGTAGTCTTGTGCTACATTATTACAAATGCGTGTGAGCTTCTACGTAACCATGTGAATAGTTCTTTTTATCAGTGATGGAAGATTTATACTGAAATTAACCGTTAACTGAGTACGACAACTTGACCGTTATTTATTTATTATACCTAAACTGCTATACAATAAATTATGATACGTCAGTATATCATAACAAACTACTAATGAGAAATCATGTATTTTCAAAACTTAGACACAAAAAGAAAAGATTTTATGTATTTCTAACAACAAAATAATTTCAATTTTTTAGTGATTTTAACGAACTTAACAAAATTCTAACTTCAAATGCAAACAAAAAAACTGTGCCTATATTATTCTTTTGATAAAAGAATAATTTAAATGGTATCTTACTATATTATATTAAAGAATATTGATTCGAGGAATAATTTTTTATTTACATAAAAAAAAAAAAAAACTGAAAAAAATTGTAAATTTGGCATGTCCATTAGTTTATAAATAGCTCAAAATGAATTAAAAATGTTGAAAAGTTTATTATATAATATCATTATAATTATATTTTACATGGACATTTCAATTATATAAGTACAGTTATTTGTATTTGAATTATAAAAAAAAAAGTTTGGATAAAAATATATGCGGGGAAATATCTAATGTTGTCGAAATTTTGACTTCAACTACCCCTAAAAACTAATTTGGCTTTTTGGTAGGTATAATTTTTATTTATTTAGGTTGAAAAATTTATAAAGAACTTTATATTCAATTTTCAAGTCTTGGGTGTAAACAGAACATTTTTTATGTATTTTTTTAAGTTTTTTAACTTTGTATTATATTTTAAAGCCGTTTTAAACATTCATAATTTGTGTGTTGATATTTATAAAATAAAAAAATAAAACATTTCAATTGTTTATAAATGGCTAAAAACAAGTTAAAATAATTGTATATATATAAATATATATATATTTAAATTATAATTCATTGCTCTAAAATTATTTTTTCTTAATTCAATTTGTTATAGTAGATGAAATGGTTGTAATGGGTCAATGGTTATATTTATCTAAAAAATTTCATAATAATGTTTTATATATTATTTAGTTACTAGTTAGATTAAAATACATTTTTATTCATAAGATTATCTGAAAATTGAATATTCAAATAAAAAATAATAACAATTTTACTTATTTTTTGTAATTCAAAAATCAATTTTAAATGCATTATTACTATGAGCATATTTATTTAAAAAACAATAAACCACTGAATTGAATTTTTTATTTTGATGAATCCACATTTTCAAAAAAAAAAAAAAAATCAAGTTATTTATTGTAAAAGAAGTTCTAAACTAAGAATATATCACAGTAATACTATGTCTATCCAGATATGAATTATTAATTTAGGTTTTTTTACTATTATAATTATAATAATTTTAATTAATATTTATATCATAATATTACTTATTTATGAATAATTTAAGAATAAAATAATGACTACACGGCGTGTTGAATAGGCAATTTAGGTACATAAAGACATTGTTTTTATAATAGTGATAGTGTATGTAATTATTATAAGATATTATTTGATCTAAAAAAAATATACATATATTTATTTTTACTCATCACATTATAAAATTAATTTTTTTCCAATTATTTCAACAGAATAATATACCTTACTGAGCACGATCAGTATGTAATATGTATTGCTTCAATAGATTTTCTTCTCTAAATATGCTTTTAAGTCTCATGACAGAAATATTCAAACCCAACATAAATATTTCTTAAAATATTGTATTTTTATATATGAAAATAAATTACTCACAAAATAACATTTATCACTACTTATTGTTATTGTTATAATCTCCTAAAAGTTTTTTTTAACACAAACTCATTTTCATACTTAAAATATAGTATTATGCACTAAGGCTGTACTTAAAAAGTATGACTATTTCTTTATTTTTTTTTTTAAACAAAGAAATTGTATGTATAAGAAAAATATGGTTTAATAAAATTTTAAAGAAGAAAGTATAGTTCTTATATACAATATAGCATACCCGTCTCAACTCCGCCCAATATTATAATTAATAATAACTAATTATTTATTAACTTTATCGTCTTTATCGGACTAATTTTATGCCTAAAATCTTCTCTGTGATGTTCTCTTTAATTAAAAAAAACTGCACGACGATTGAATTAGTAGTTTCGGAGTTTATTCCGAACATACAAACAAACGCTATCATTTTATATATTAGTATAGATTATTAAATAACTAATTCCATACTAACATTTTAGTATAAGCGAAATATTATGTCATTACTCATTATATACCAAAGTTCTCGTCTCTTCGAGTGGTTTTTGCTAACTAAATAGACATAGTAATAATATATAATAATATTAGTACTTAATAAATAAACCTATAATAATGGTACAGAAAGTATTTTATTTCTCAGAACAATTATTCATATTTAGTATCTACTTTCCGATAAAACACACACAAAAGAAAAAAGGTCAGGTTGTAGGTAGCTGGAAACCTGCGAGCCGCCGTAATAAAATATATAAGTATACAATTTATATGTTTATTTTAATTAATAATAACTAATTATTTATTAACTTTTTTGAACTAAATTTAAGCTTATATCCTTCTCTGTGATGACCTCTTTAATTTAAAAAAAAACTGCATGACGATTGAATAAGTAGTTTCGGAGTTTATCCTGAACATACAAACGCTATAATTTTATATATTAGTATAGATAATTGGATTTATGATAACGAATAAATATGTTGATTTTATGTTTAATCTTCTAAAGTCTATAATATGGTTATAAATATTGCCTGTGCTTTTAAAAATACCACAAAAAATTGTCCACTATCTGCCATTATAACCACATAACTATAATATTTATTTATAATAATTATTATTATAATATATTATGTTTATTCATATATGTACTATACGTAGTACTATAGACACTAATTTACTATATAATATTGGAACACAATACATTTAATTAATTTAATTTTTATTCAATTATATAAAAATTTGTTGAGTTTATTATTTGATCAATTATTTAATTATCATCAATATTCAAAACAATTATATAAATAATTAATAATATTAACAGTTATCAATAAAGTGAGTTACCACTAGTTACCATAAGTATTTGCGTTAGTTTCCACAATGATTTAATTTTTAGATTCTGAACGAAGTGATGAATGTATTGCATTTACTATGATGTGTGTTTTTTTTTTTTTTTTTTGTGTCTGACTCCAACATTTGGAGCAGTAATAATGCTCCGATTTTTGACTTCAGCCCCTCTTTGAATAGGGAATTGAATCTAGTTGGTACTTTAGGGGGGTCAAAATTAAAATTTTCTAATAGTTTTCAAAAAAATCGAGAAAAACAAAAAAAAAATGACAGAAAAATGGAAATTTTACGGAAAAACCACTTTTCGACAAAATCGATTTTTTGATTTTGCTGTAACTCAAAAACGAATTATTGTAAATACTTGAAATTTTCACCAAATGTTTATATTATGGTTATCTCTTTACAGTTAATTTTTCAAAATATTTTGACCATTTTTAAGCTACTAATAGACAATTGAAATTTTCGACTTTTCTAAGTTTTTTTTTCTTCAAATGCCGATAAAAATTTTTTGGGTGGCCAGAAAATCTTGATAATTTAATACAAGGTTTCTTATAAGTTGTTCTTAAAGTGATAAAAAAAAATCCGAAATCGTTAGTCACAATTTTTTTTTATAAGTGTTTAAAGTTCGAATTTATACGAAATATGTCAAAATTTAAATTAAATTTCATACGCTCATAATGCGAATGTTGGCCATAGTAACCATAGTAACATATAAAAACTATACTATTTGTTTCAAAATAGAATATTTGACAATATTTAAATATAATATATCCTAAACTGACAAATCATCTTCGTTCAGAATCGTTTTTCGTATACAATGATACCTATCATTGCATTCAAATTTAACCTACCATAGTCTGAGGTCCACCCCACCCCCTAATATACAGCAGAGCGATACCTACTTACCCGCTTTTTTTTATTGAAGTAATGTTAATGCCACGGAAAAAATATAGTCTATTTACTGAATTTGTCTTTTGAAAATCTATGGTGCTATTATGCAATTTATCTGTGAACAATGTAGATACAAGTGACACTAGTCACTACTTGATCACTGATCTCTAGAAATTTGGAGTTTATATTATGAATGTATCTCTAGAGGTTTAAATGTATTGTTACGAATGGGTTTTTTCATATGACTGTCAGTTATTGATCTTCTATAATGATTGTTTACCTTTCTCTGTCTCGTGTAATGTTTAGATTCATATTGTGAGTTATCAACTCAGCTATTGTACATTATTGTTTTTTTCTTTATAGAACTACAATGCAACGGATTATTGCCATATAACCATGAATAATTGTAATACTAATATATAGTAAAATTTCAAATAAAATAAATTTTAGCTTTCTGTAATAGTTTTTAATCTAAGAATTGTATGGTATTGATTACGCGTTATTATATAGATTATTTGATTATTGTAAAAATACGAAATTACGTTGATAAATTTATAATTACGTTCTTATAAGAAAGAAACATTTATATTTGAACAATCGAAGTACATAAACATTTAAACAATGTAACGATATAAATTATAACTTTTATATTATTACTCGTTAGAAACTTTATTATAAGATTCGTTTATAAAAAATATAATACGTACAATAATACAAACGATGAGTTAACGCGGAAAAACATTTTTAAAACAATAGGTAATTTTTTTAGTTGCAATAAATAAATAAAAAATAATTAAACCAAGTAGTAGACTTTATAAATCAAATATAAATATTATAAAATGTATATAATATGTTTTCATTTTTTCACCGGTCCCATGTGTGCGTGTACATTTACATAGGCACATGGCAGACAATAATGGCGAAATTTTTGATGAACTTTGAATACAATTATCATAGGGCCGCCCGCGTACACTATTTGCATATTTTTGTATACATTATGTATACACTAATACGAGGAATAAATAAACAATCCAACGTTTTTACTAAATACCGTGAAAATATGTTTAATTTCAATTAAACTCGGGTAAACATCGTTGAATAATGAATAAACAAATACTATTCTGTCTCTGAGTCTAAACTGTAATCAAAAGTCAATAATATTTTTAAAAAACAGTGTTTATACTAATAGCTGATAAATAAAATCATTTAAAATTGTATTTTCATAAGAAATTCTCAAGAAATATTTTTTTATATCTAGTTTGATTATTAATGTATATTAGACATCTGTTTGACATTTGACCTCATATTATACAACATATTATAATATCATAAATTAACCTATTTAATATTTTTATTTTGTTTTAGAACATTATTATCTTTACACCGCATTTAATTAACCTACATTTACTCGCTATATCAATACATTTACGTCACTTTTGGTTTTAACTTTGAGAGAGATCAAGAGATCTATTGAACTATTAGTAAAGTCATGCGATGCTGCTAGTTTTCTCCGTAACACACTATTCAGAAAAAAACTAAAAACAGAATATTTCATAATCACCAACCGTTAAACGTTAAATTCAGTTAGAATTATAGAATTGTTAAAATTATGTTATAAAATTAATAAATAAATATTTTAAACCATTTATGATAATATTTTAAAAACGATGTTCATTTGAATGTTACAATATTGTAATAGGGAAATATTTACAAACCAACATTAATGACCGCTGTTAGGTAGTACTGTAATCAAAATGTACATAATAATTTAACCTTTTAACGTATGCACAGATTTCATTTGACCGTGTGCGATAATGACGGTCTTAGCATTTAATACGGTTCAATTACACCTTGCCGTTGCCAACAGCCAAATTGGCATTATCGAACCTGTCACACAATGTCAACGATAAATATTGTTATGATAATATTGTTCTGCGGTTAGGTTAGTACATAATTCATATTATATCATATTTTGATCGCACGAGATAAAATTATACTTTATTACATATTATTATAATATATATTGTTATTATTCTTGCTTGCGCGTTTGTCAACACGTCACATAAAGATTTACGAACACTGACAATGCAGGAAATTCGTACGTGTACCTATTATTATAGAACGTATTGTATAATTATTTATTCGCAATAATTGTATGTAAACTACAGCTGAGTGTTTATTTCAAGATTGTTTAGTTGGAAAATTGTCGTTGGCATGTGCTCAGACATTTCTCAAAACCGTTTATATATTTTCTTACAATATTTATCTTATAATGTTTACATTTCATTTGCCAACAATTTTATTTTGTTATTAATAAAAATGTATTATTATGTAAATCCTGTTTTCAAAACATAACACCAAACGTTATGCTTATAAAGTTCTGAAGCATACAGATTATTGAAAATGAAACATTTTTTATCCTTAATTTAGTATTATAATTTTACCATTTCATTAGATCTCGAGTGATGATTGTTTTTTGGTAGTCTGTAAGTGAATTTTCCAAATGGCGATATGTGTGCAGTATAGCAGAAATACAACCTTCATCAACTTAATTAAAAATTAAAGTCATTCATACCTTGGTAAACCAACACGTTCGAACTGGAAGTTTTATAAGTAATAGACAAATGTAACACGTAGGCATTTGAGTTTTTAAATCTTAAGTCAAATCAAAACGTTTCAAGAGATAAAAATAATATTTTTTCGATGCACCTTGCAGTACATGATAATGACATGTGTTATTGATAGCATGCACAATATGTTACGGCGGCCGGTGTATCGGTTATCTGATATTAAATCAAATAAAAAAAATATTTACCAAGTAATGATTGACCTAGTTGTTTTATAATAAATTATCTATATTATAATAACGTGTGATGTACATATGCAGCGATTTATATAACTAGAACAATGATTATGCTTTGTTAATTCGTGCAGTGTACACATCGATACACAGCTACGTCCAATTAATAATTGGTTCTTGACGTGCCAATTCGTGCGGGTTTTAAATATTTTTCAATTAAAAATTCAATATTGATATTACATCCAATACGTTTTTGATCGTTGTATAACATATTATACTTTGCAATGTTGTCGTTTTGATTTATTACGAGTTCCCCAACATGTAAAAGAAAAAAAATTCAATTTTATGTTTCACGAAATCTACCTATAGGCTATAGCTATATATTATGTATATAGAATTGATATACTTAGCAAAATGTCATAATAAAAAAATATAATTTTAAATGTTGAGCGTATCGCATATCATATGTCGTATGATGTGAATTACATATTAATAATATGGAAGATATATTCTTGAAAAAATAAAAAATTACTAATTTTCAGTAGACACAAAAAAATCGTTTAATTCGAAATAATTATTGTTTGCTTATTGTTAATTCATTTTTTTAATACTTATTTATTATAATAATATATTCAAATATATTTTTTTAAATTATTGTTAATATTTTAGATTTGTTGATTCAATATTATTTACGACTTATTATGACCATTTCCACGTTGAAATAAATAATTGTAATATAAAAATAATCTTCTCTGTGAGAAAGAGCACGTGTCATAAAATATATAGTAAATGGTAATATTGTTTTTTTTTCAGTATGTACTTACCATTCTATAACTACGTCTTAAAAAAATATTAATTTGTTGGTAGAATAATTTATAGAAATTATAAAATACTTGATTCTCTTAATCATAAATAAAAATGTTTCTAGTTATTTAGAAATTAATGTTTTATTTATCAAATACTTGTGTTATATCTGCAGCTGATATACGAAGTTTATGTATGTAATAATAATTCCTTATGCAATAAAATAATTATACAATAATGTCACAAATAACCTTTGCTGCTGTGTTTGTTAGTTGAATCAATTATAAAAATAAATCGTATACAATAGAAAATTCTACATAATTTATACCTAATAAATAGGTGTATTTTAATTATACTACCTACAAATCACGCAATTTAAGATGAACGTTGCATTAACACAGTTCGAAGGACGATGATATTTTATACTTATTGAATTATGACTTATGAATGTATTGGACATGATAATTTATTTCTCGTAGGCGTAATTTCGGGGGTGTGTGGGGTAATTTATTATATTATTATTCTAGTAAGATATTATTTGTTTATATTGAAGAAATCGAATTCATTAGTCTACATAAAAATGATTTTTACTTTGTAAGACTACAACTGAGAGTTATCCAGAATTGTGCTTATATTATCATAATTGCACGATATACTGATCATTGATCAATAATAAAACACACACACACACACACACACACACACACACACACACACACACACACACACACACACACACACACACACACACACACACGTATTATTTAAATATACATACTATTATAATTGATGTCAAACCATCAAACAATTTATCAGTCATATATTATGTTCAATATCAACTAATATAACGTCCATTTTTCTAAGCACTAATAAATTATAACGGATGGTTTTAAGTATGTTATCTATGTCTAAGTGGTCTATGTTGATTTTATTCCACTGCCCAATTAATATGTATTCAAATTAATATAGCAAGCCGAAAAAAGGTTGAAATTATTCTAGAACATTCTCGATTTCCATAGATTATTATTTTTCTTATAATTAATACAAGATTGTGGCCCGTATATACTGCATGGCATATAATGTACAACCTATTATACATACTGTACAATGCATATTGTATACATATAGGTAATATAATATTGTAATTTTATTACTGTTTACGACTATGCTGCAGGCTCTCAGACATTCGTATTCACCCGGATATATCCGTCTGATAAAGAGTTTAAACTGTTTTGTAAACAAACATAATATATCGTTACAATTTAACATAATTATACATACCAGATGTAAGATATTCGTAAAACATGTCGCATTGCAGGAGAAAATGTCTTCTAATTGTACCAACACTTCGAGTCACAAATATATTTAACATAACATCTAAGCACCCTAAGTATACACACACACGCATTAATATAACATATTATTATATTATATTATATGAATGAGAGTCTGATCGAAAAAAATAATAAAAAAACGAAGGTCGAACGATCGCGAAAAATTATGTGATGAAAAATGTCTGGTCAGGTTAGGTTGAGGGGAGCAACAAAATATTTACATCTATAAACTTGATACTTATAAGTTATAAATAAAGAATTTCGTATTAAACATCAACAAGATATATGTTTATTAATTAATTATTTATTTATACGTGTTTAAAATTGAATGCAAGCGGGAATTGATTATACCATAGGTACATTTTAGTTTATAAAAGCCATATAAATTAAACTTTAATATTGTTCGGATCATGCTACTTTTGATCACGGTAGATGTATTTACCGTGCTTTTGATTAAGCTACTTCGACCTTTTAGCCCTGCAGATTAAGGCAATGAATTTACTGGATTTAAACTTACAAAACATTTTGTGGGATTTTTGTATGTCATGATGAAATATTATATAATAATAATCAGAAAAATGTTTTAAAAATTCTTCAAGAGCTTTTGAATAATAATATTTACTTAGCACTAATATAATATACTATATGTATTGATTTATGATTTACTGTGTTGATATTCATGTTTAATAACATTATTTAACAGTTATTATTAATATATTTTGATATTAAAAAAATAAAACATAATAATAATTATAATTATACTCGTAATTATAATTTAATAAGTGGTCTAGTTTTAAAATCACACGCGCATTTATAGTAATAAATAATAGGAAACTTTAACCTTAAATTTATAATATAAATTCAATTTAGGTCATCCATTAATCATAACGTAAGGTCGTATAAAATTAATGAAAACAACAAGAAATTAGTTCATGTCATTGATAATGAAATTGGTTCATATAATACATGTTGTTGATAAGGAATAAACATGGTTATTCAGGATTTATTTAACCATTTTTTTTTACAAAATAAAATAATATTTAAATACACAAAATTTAAGTTTAATGTTAAATAATTTAACACAGATATTAAGATATAGATATATATTATGATTAAACAGTATGAAGTTATAATTTTTATAATTTTAAAAAAACATTCCTTTTCCGCGCGGCATTTGTATTTTTCTTTAATATTTTTATTTTTAATTTAAAAAATAATTGTTATGAAATATAAATTTAAATATAATATGATACATTTTCATTTAAAAATTAAAAATGAATTAAGTCTAATTAAGTCTATTTTAACATACAATAAATATGAAATAGTGTCAAAACTAAAAATAAAAATAATAACTTTAAACTTAATTATTAAACCCTGATTTCTATAATCAGGCTAATGATTTATAAAATATACTACTTTATTTAATACACAAAATTAGTATACTATTAGATAATGAGTATTATTATATTGTTCTAACGTAATACTTAAATGATATATAACTGTTCACGACCAATTAAAAATAATTATATGTTTAGTCAAAATAATAGCTGATTTTAAGAATATTTTATGAATTTTTTAATCTCAAGTTTATACCATTTTCATCAAGAACGTCATTATTATTTTTCTAAGTACTATAAAAATGTTTTACACGAAGCAAATCACATTTTAAAACAAGATAAAAAAATTGGTAAACATGTTTATAATAACAGGTTCAGGTTAGTATTATTATAATTATAAATATATGTATTTAGATGCAATTGAATCCACAAAATGTTGATATTTTCCAACATAAATTGAATTAATAGTATATTTTTATGAGCTATATTATCATGAATATAGTATGTTATAGCATGTAATATTTCTACACGCTATTTTATATAAGTACTACTCATCAAGGCTAGATATGTTAATAATTAATTTGAAAATGGTTAAAAATGAATGTTAACGACTTTCAATAATTAGTTATATGATATAATATTATAATTTTATATTCTTAAATCTTAAAATAATAATTTATTCAAGTTTAAAAGTTTAAAATTAATTAAAAATACAATTTTAATTCTTCCTAGTATGGTGTTACTTCCGGATGACAAAAATATCCGTCAGGAATGTTGACATAAATAAGTAAAAGATATAAATTAAATATTAAACTGCGAATATTCAGTTCAAAATATTAACTAGTTATTCGTTATTATTCGTTATTAATTATGATATATCCATAGGAAGCTTTCAATGGAAAAAAATCTATGAATGGACCTCATATAATTAAAAAAAAATTATATTGACTTCGTGTATTTATTTATTAATAATTATAATAGTTTGAATTTTAATTACCAATACACATATAGATTATGCATGTATGATAATATGCGATAAACCAATACAATTACGATGAGGTATTTTTATAGATAAATTAAAATATGTCCGTTAATATGTATAATATTATTATTATTTAACATGTCCCAAGGACTTGATTCGCAATTTTACGTTTTGCTGCACCTAATACAGCGACGTACAGGTATACGATGGTATTACTGCAGCAACACAAAATTGTAAATGTATTAATTAATACAATATTATTATAATAAATTATGTAGGTACAACAGATAAACGTATTCACACGATCAAACCGAGAGTATAATTTCGGTTTGAGTGCTTTTAAACGTCAATTTTGACGTCATTTTGACATCATGTAATACTATATAAATATATGGTTTATAATATTAATGCTTTAGATAAAAGTCCGAGGAAATAGTAATTTAATCTGCGCTGTAGCAAAATAAAGACGATGCGTATATAGTATAATTATTCGTTATTATTACTTATTATAGCCGATTAGAAGGACTTCTAGAATTTGTTTGGTTTTCTTTTTTTGGATCGTTAAAAGTAACAGCTAGGATCAAACAAAATTCTAAACTGAAAAATATAAGCAAAAAATGTTAACTTGCTTTTTATTTTTGCGTATTTTAATGTGTTTTTTAATATTGAATATTTCTAATTTTATAGATTTTTAGCGATTTCGTTTAAAACTATTCAGTAAATTTCATTTGAAAATATAATTGGTTGTATGATTTTGTATTATAATCATACCAAAAATATATAATTTAAAATAGTGTTTTTCTTTAAAATTAACTTCACACTCGTATCTCATTTTTTAGTGTAGGTACACTTAGGTAATGTTGTAAGAATTGCATATTTTTATGTTTTGGTAAAAAAAATTTGCACTTTTCAACGGACTATCGTTTTATAGCTAATTTTTAAATTATTTTATAAGTATACATATCAATTTTTATAGCTAACATTTGAAAAGTGAATAGACGATTTATTATAAATAGATCATACTATCTTCTGTTCCTTTTAATGATGCATTTTTAAATTATAACTTTAGGTACTTATAACTTTTATAAATGTATTTGATTATAACAATAATTATTATTACAATGAGTGTCACATTAAGATCCTTACTACTGCAATTGAGCTAATCACTGATATTATATTATTATAGCGCATTAAAACTATATTCTTATATACTGGATATACTGAATAATATATTGTATATAATATTATATACTTATTTATAAATAATTAGGTCAAACCGAATGTTTGTTAAATCACATTCATATAATGTGTAGGTGAAAAAATTCATATCGACCATGTACGATTGTACTCGTATGTCGAGTCTATCATGATAATACTTATTTTCATATAAATTAATAATTTGTGGAGAGTAAAATTTATTATATAATAATAGTATTGTACATAAAAAAAACATTAATAATAATGTTATAAACGTGAAAAAGATAATTTATTACAATTAATTTTAACGCTGTTAATGCTAATGATATTATTGACGCTTTTGACATAGCCATATAAGTTATTTAAGAACATTATAGGTAGTTATTACTTATTAAATATTAATGTAAGACTGTTATGTTCATAGTATTTATTTTGTTTCCTTGTAGTAGTGCGACCGAAGAAATACATATTATCTATTTTGTTTTGATAATATAATATTACTACATTTAAAATGAATGTTTTCGCAATATAGAAGCTGAAAAGAATTATACTGCTGCTGAATTACTTATGCTTATGAAGAATCTATTAAATGTTTAAATATTAGGTATAAAAAGAAAACATTTTATGCATTTCTAGATTCTAAATAATATGGGCGTAAAATGTAATACCAATTGGCCAAAAAATTTCGATTGCGTTATTTAGATGTAATTCGACTGAAAATATCTGTATTAGTTTATTATCTATTTTAATCTATCTAACTATTGTTTCCGTTTTAATCTAACTGGAATTACAAATTATCAATTGATTTTTGTTAATATTGTTTGAGAAGATTTTTGGTTAATATACGGATCTCACTCATAGAGATTATGATATATATTATTATGATATAGATATTCTCCAATTTTACATTTATATGAAATATTTTTATTAGTCTAAATACTCATCGTAACACGCTTTAATAACCAATAATTTTAACACAGCCATTTTTTCGTGTGAATAAGTCTCGTTGAAAACCAAAGTTACTAATTAATTTTAATTAACCTTGTATCAATATTATAACTTATTTACTTCATATTTAAACAGCTAAATAATTTTATATATACACATTATGCTTGCATATTTTATTCTGTTTAATGACATAATGGATTAAATGTTTAAATAAGCTAATTCCATTCTGCGATCTATTTTATCTGCAAACTCGTCAGTCAATAACACTCTCTACAAAATTATATCTGCAGATAGTATATAATAATTATTAAATTTAATAAATTATTACGGCGTACAGTGACCAACGACGGCGCGACGGCTTATTATACGAACCCACTTTTAATAGCGTCTATAATACACGGCCAATTCTCGCCGGCTCCATCCGTCTAACCAGCGATAACATTACATGTTACGATTGAAACTGTCGGGCGGCAGTTTCGTTGAATCGGCGGCCGTCGTTCAACTCCAAATAACTAAAAAAATATTTCCATCGAATTAACTATTAGGTTTTAGATTGTGTGGCCTTCGATTTTCAATAATAATAAACAAACAAAAACGAAAATATTTTTCAACTCAGATAAAAATACTTTTATAAATTGTTATTGTTTATAAGATGCTGGTTTTTTCTTAACGATAAACGCAGTTTCAAAGTATCCGCTGACGAGCCGCCCCTGAACTTATATCTAGGCGACCAGTATTACAGTAATAAGGCCACGAGTGGGGGGGTTTTACTTTCTTTGCTATAATATAAAAGTGGCTGTTTAGCGGTTTATAAAAATAGTTAACTCAAAACAATGAGTTGATTTACGATCACAGGCGCATTTAAAACGTCCCAATAATTTGTTGTTGCCAAATCATGGTGTGAAAAAAATAATACTTTAAGTTTTAAGAAGATCGTTGGAAACCGTTCATAATATTATATTAATTTAATTATTTATCGCGATATTATATCCCACCGTAAGTAATTGTTTTCAATGCCATGGATTCTAAAAATAAAAACGCTATTGAACTTGACATCTAAGAACTTGTGTTTCATCGTGAGTCACTGAAATGTTTTACTTGAACAAAATTTTCGGAACGATAATTGTATTGATTTTAAAACGATGTGTATTTTTACTGTCTATCGTCACATTTTGTCATTTTGAGGCACTAAGTATGCTTCGATTTTAAATTCTGGAAATGGTTACAGCTTACAAGTAGAAAATTATAATTGGTACTTTAGGTCGATGCTTAAAAATGTCTTCGCTGAATGCATTATATATTCAACAAAATCGTCAAACATATATTAACATTTTTATAGTGTAATTTTATAGTAAAAATATAATATATTTATATTTTATTGGCTAGGAAATATTAACTAAAATAAAATTTGTTTTAAAATAGAATAATTTGATTGTTTTATGATATTATACTTTTATGCATTCTACACTAATATTAGCATAATAAACAGCGTGACGTTTTTTCACGCGAGATTTGTGTTACGTTCGCATGTGTGATTGGGCAGCATTCGAATACTCCGAGAAGATCTTTGCGCGTGATGAACAAGGGCACGCGCCTGAGTCATGCGCTGGTAAAGATTTCTCGACACATTTTTTTGGGCAAGGTATTCATCTGTATTCTAAATAGTATTGTGTGCAATGATGGTGGAATGATGAACTAGGGGATGTGCTGGTCGCGAAGGCTGACTAAGAGTTTATAGTCGATGATGGTCCATGGTCGATAGACGTTGGGCGAACTGCAATGGGTGGTGTCAGTCGAAGTACTAGGTAGTTTTGAGAAGTACTTATACTCACTAACCAGTGGAACGGTTATTTATGTTGTCAACCGTCAGTTCACGGTCGTGCAATTTGTCTGTCTGCTAAACGATTCATTTTCTTTACATTAAAATATTATTTTCTGAAAAATGTACAATAAAATCTTTAACCACCCTTTGCATCATGGCTTTTATGTACTAAACAGAAAATATGCACAGTTTTAATAAAGTACTTGTATTGACCGTCATTCTTTCACCATAGTGTGGCATCAGACACAAAAAGTAAAACGTTATGTTGCTATCATAAAGTATTGAAGTATACTTTTGGACCATAATATACAAATATATATATACATGAAATCATTTTTATTTGCCAGAGTGATTGATTTTTTTCTAACGCCTCTGAGTTAAGTAAAAATATTTTACAGAATTGTCTTCATCATTTAACTGAAAAGTTATACACAAGAAAACTATAAAATATTTTTTTACCAACCTTTAATGGTCTTCGGTTCCTCTACGTGACATCTAGATTAAATGAACTTGGCGATGTTGTTTTGTTCATACATACACACACATATATATGAAATATATATGAATACCAGAATACATAAATGTATACAGAAGATTTCGTTTGATAACATTTTACGACGCTCATCGAAATTACTTGTGTTTTATATAGTCATATTATGTAACATGTAAATAAAATATGTAATAAAATATAACTACTCCAAGGATTGTTCGTATTCGCATATTATTAATATCGGAAGTCCGAAATACAGAATAAAATCACTAATAAACTCGGTGTGTGTACTCATGCGTGCTGAATAGTACACAGAGTACACGTGTGAAATGATACGAGAGTAAAGTTCCAGATGTGGCGGATATAGCCTTCAAAAAGAGGAGGACCTCGGACTAATTATTTATACTTACTTTATCGTAAATCTTAAAAGTTATTACATTAGTGAAAGTATGTATATTATGTGTATTATGTCTTATAAGTGACAATAATATATCTTAACGAAAAACAAGTTTTTTCCAAGTCGTTTATAATAATATAAAATATGTAGTACGATATATATATATATATATATGGGTATATAAGAAAACATTTTCTGGTACGTCGCAGGGAACTAGGGACACGTTTTTCATCTATACAGCGTTAAAATTCCAAGGCTTTAAACATAATATCAATGTACCTTGGCATTCGATTAGATTTTAATACTATGCAAATTTATTTCTTAAGTATTTTAATAGCATTAAATGACTGCATAATATGATAGTGAATGGAAGAGACTGCTACTACTGTCTCCTTTCCCTACCTTTGACAGCTTCACCAAACTGTACACTAATGTAATATATCATAACGCTATACGATAGAAACATTAAAAACGTGTATCTTTGTATTTAGCATATTTATAGGTTTATTAATTTATAATTGAAACGCGGGAATATATTTTATAAATAAAATATACAAGGTGATTCACTAAGCATTCTCACCCTAATATTTTGTTTAATAATTTTATTTATTTATTCAAACTCTCAATTTTGGAGTTTTCAAATAATTCAGTTATTTTGTATTACTTAAGGAGTGTCCTGAGACGATAAAAACTTATGTTTTTTTTAAATAAGAACCAGTCTTTTTTTTTCAAAAATATTGATATACCTAATTTAAAATTCGAATGAGTAGTTGTTGTATTAGAATATTCTAAAAAAAACGGTTTTAAAATATATTATGAAATATTGGATCTAGTGTTTATTCTTGGGCCATTTTCACAAGTTATTAAGGTTGATAGATTAATAACTACAATTATCAACTCATCAAATTGTTCATTTCCATTATTGTTGATATATAATAATATATAAATTATAAGTAACTCAAAAACTATTTAGTTGAATTTTAAATTTGATCAACGTTTTAGAAAAACTATTCACTAAACAATATACAGTAGAAAAGGAAGGGATTTCTCCTTTGAAAAATGTAAGTAGATATATATCTTTACAGGACACTCTATAATAAGTATAAAAATTTAAAACATATGCTTTTAAATATATTTAAAAAGTATAAAAAAAAAAAACAGATTTTAAATAACTGAATTGCTAAAGGAAAATAATGAGTGAGCTTGTTCGGTAAATCATCCTGTATAAAATCGTTGAGACGAAGCAGACTTCCGCATAAACTGCACAGTGCACACTGAACTCGACATAATTCATAATACAAGTATATATAGGCGGCTTTTGTAGTTCGAATAGTACTGAGGCTATAATAATGTGTATGCTAAGTGAACGTATTAAAACATTTTTTTTGAGTTAGTTCGACTTACATAAATACATTATTACGACGTATCGTAATTCGTATACTATCACGGAAATCCGCGTTTTTAGGCGCATATACAGTAGAAAATAAACTTTATCATACTAATAATCACCTATAAGTAAATTTTTCAGTAACTCAATAGATTCTATGGATAAATGTATTTAGCAAAAAAAACTTCACGGTTCCAAGCGATTTGTTTGTTGATCGCAACTTATTTGCAAACTGGCCGTAGTAATTTCTTTTGTAGATCTGATAAAAAAAAAAGAAAAATAATATTAATAACAATATATTATACATTATTTACTTTTTCAATATAAACAAGTAATTTTTTTTTCACTTATATCTTTATTACCGTTTCTAGATACATAATGTATAATAGTCTGCACTCAATCGTAACGGAGAGTTCACATAATAATATATACACATACACATTTGAGATGTGTCATAGCGTCGACCATTTCATGCTTTCAAATCGCGATGAATCTTTGCGGAGTGCGTTAAAAAGGTTCGCGAGTTTAATGTTCGTACAGAAACCATACCATCGTACCAAAATCGCATAATTTAAAATAATAATATGTTTGTATGAACATTAAAATCGTATTATTTGCTTGCACGCGGCTAAAATGGCAGTACGACATTTTCACTTGCATATATGTGAAGGTACTTACATATTATAAGCACTTGACCGTCGCCGCCGTAGAACATGTACTAGACATACATGACACATATTATATACTTAAATACATGTATGCACAAGTACAAGTATTCGACAACTGGTCGACCTTTCCTATATGTATACGGGATGATTCATCAAGTATGCTCACTATCATTGTTTTTCCTTAAATTATTTATTTATTCGTATACCAATAATAAATAATTGTAAATATATATTTAAACACCATATTTTAAAATACTTATAGATATAATTTTATTAAAAGATTCACCTGCGGCAATACATATTTTTTTGATCTGCGAGTGAAGTAATTCAGTCTTACATTGATTTATATGGTTTTTTTTTTTGTGAAAATAAAATTGAGTAATTCATCAACTTAGAGGGTTTTTTCTGATAAAAAATACTAACCCGAAAATTGAAAATCAAAACTTTTTTACTGTTCCAGAAAGCGATGACAGAAAAAATTCATAAACTACTCTAAAACCAACATATACGTCGTTATCCGCTCAGAATCAAAAAATATCAGAGAAAAACAGGAATTTGTATTGATTTATATTGCACGAGTAAATTTTTGTTTATCAGTTAAGAACCTTGATAATTCAATACAAGGTTTTTGTAAGTTTTTTTTACAGCAAATAAAAAATATCAAAAATACATAGTCACAATTTTATTTTATTTTTAATCATTTAAAACTAAAAAGCATAGATCTATTAAAATCCCGAAAATTTACAATTTTATTTTGAAATTTAAGTCTATTTTATCATATTTTAGGTTTAATAATTTGATGCAAGATTCCTTACAAGTGTATTAACTGGAAATTAAAAATAGGGTTTAGTTTGGTTTTAACTCACAAATATTTGTTGCTATTGGTGATTATAGTTAAAATTTTGATAACATTGGATAATAACGTGTATATTTATTTTATTACCCAAAAATTGTTAATCTCATAAAAATTTGAAATATCTCACCGTTACTTAAATTATATTATATCTCTATACTTACTGAAATTAAAAAAAATATTTAGACCACAGTAGAGTCCCGCTAATCCGGATAATTTATGTTTCATATTTACTATTTAGTATGTACTCATGTATAATATATATATATATATATATATATATATTCGAAAATAAAAATAATAATATTTACCTAATGTAAAATTGTAAATCAATAAATTTTGAATTCGTATAAATACACGAGGTGTTTTTTTACAGTATATTTATTGTGTTATTATGTATAGTGTTTATTAATTAGTAAGTTAAAAAAAAAACGTCATTTCATTTAATCCGGATTTTTGATAATCTGGAGAGAGTCTGATCCCATCTAGTCCGGATTAGCGGGACTCTACTGTAATTGTATGCTTTTTAGAATCATTTAAAATTTTCAAATTATTTTTGATTATTTTTTAAATATTAAAAAAATGTTTTAAGTGGGTCAAAAGTGTTGATGAACTATTTTCTAAGTTATAGAACATAAATTTTTTATTTTAAGACTATTGTCTTGCAATAATAGGTTTACAAAAAGCTATGATTTTTTATAATTATTTTAATGATTAATATTAATCTACAAACATTTTATAATACTCGTATGAGAAATTGTGAGAATATAATAAGTTCTAGCTAGATTAAATATCATAAATTTAATCTCAATTAGTATTGTCAATAAATAATATAAACTATGTATATACAGTTCAATAATTCATGTATATTAAACCTAAAAATTTCGATTTAGATGCAAAAATATGTTTAGTGAAAGTGTTCTACTTAACTATTCGCTGTAAAAACCAATAACTCTCATTTAAGAAAAAAAATGTATTTCGGTGCTGCAGACGACTCGTCGAATAAGATAATAATTTAAGTATTTGAAAATATGGACTCTAAGTTTTATAGAGACAACTTATATAGATGTTGATATATCATAATATGAATAAATTCATCAACAAACGATAAAGACTGGAGAGGGATAATTATTCTCGACGAATCCGTGTGCACATATGTTATTATGTATATATGGATATGAAGTAAGATAAAGCGCGGCACCCTCACGACGCCTCTGTAACAATACTCTACTGAATTTTTGTACGCGTAGGTATTACACGCAAGTATAATAATTTAGTAAAATACGATATTACAGAACTATTTTTATTGCCACGCCGAAGAGGTGGTCGAAAATGAATTATAATTCCGCAGACAATCGCATAACGTACAATGTAAATTTAGTATTATAATATTACACCACACGCAGTACACGGGCGCAGCAAACACGCGAAAACAACGCGTTGGTATTAAGTTAAGATATACATAATACATGTATATAATAGATGTACGCAGTAATGTGATATTTCATACTTGGCGTAATCGCACTACATATACCGCGCGTTCATAATAAACCATAACGGTAGCGTAGGTATTTCCTCTGGATATGTGGGTATTATAGTCTGACGACTCAATAATGACATTCAAGGACTTCCGGTAACCAAACATGCGTGTACTCGGTGTATGTATGTTGTAAAAGTTTTCAGTGCGATTTTTTGTTTTAGCCAGCGTTATATTTTTGAAATCCGGATAAACTAAAAAGTCCCTATCGCCCTAAATCTGCAAAAATTATTTTGACGACAAAAACTACAACAACAACAACTATTCGATAATAATTCAGTAGATATAATTGACAATAATCAATTAATAATGTCTACATTGTGGTGTCTAGATTTACGTTTCGATCGATTTCGCAAACTTGGTCATGACATTTGGTTGTAGGTATATATATAACTGCGCAATATTATAATCTACGATTTTTTTTTTACGCTTAACCTTACGCTTGAGTACTTGACCATACATTAACAATATCATATAAGACATAGGAATTGTCAATATAGGTATATGTATAAGTATAAATAGCATAAATTATATAATATAGTATATAATATAAAATATAAGTAAATTAGTAATACGTCACAATAGAAAAGAAATCCAAACAGAAAACTTTCAAGCAAATAGTCGTAATATATAAACCTACTAAAATTGTTTAGGTTTTAAATAAATTTATAAAAATCGAGGAACTCGCCTAGCTGTATATAAGATGTCTAGTGTACTATGTGATTGAGTATAATACGTATAACTGTAATGGATATCTTAAATTCGAATTCAATGATAAATTATTGCATATATGAAAAACTAAAAACTAATATGAGCAAAAACAGAATGTCAGTCTATAAATTTAAGCATATTTTATGATGTACGCCTATCGATATTACTACTATATATTTTATTTATTTATTGATATAACGGCAGCAGATTGAACAATTTTTTACTAAACTCAAATAGCATAATATGATATATAGTAATTATTATATAATATTATTAACTGTTATTTAATTACCGACGTACATGGTCACACTGTGACTAGGTTTATCGAAAAGTTTTAAATTAATATACATTTATTAAACATCACTTATAGAAAATAATAATTACACATAGTGGTAAAAAGTTTAAAACCCCTACGAATAATATAAATTCAATAAAATAACCAATAATGTGGTTTTAAGTTTGAATATTTAATTTAAAACGCTAAACAAAATAATTGTGGACTAACACTTTGCAGTATTTGCATTACATTCCCAAGCTTTTACTTTTATCAATATTTAGAGAAAAAAATCTAAATTTTCAAGTATCTACAAATAGATACAAAATATTGTGTATAGAATAATAATATTATAAAAAGTGAAAAATATGAAAATTCAAGTGTTGAGTGTCCTGCAGCAGTCATTTGTTATTTAAACATATAAGATAATTTAACTTACCAAATTTATCAAAGACAAATTAGAATTGAAGCATTTTTACTGCTCTAAAAGGCAATGAAAGATCCTCCTCCCCTAAATAAAAATAGACACATGTGACACGTCATTGTAAAATCAATACATTCGTCGTTCTTTACAAATCTAATATTGTTGACCTTTTTTTTATGTTATTTTGTCGTGGTTAGATATGTTAGAATATTGTGGTTGATTAATGTCGAAAGATGCAATGATCTATAAAATACAGGTATCATACTTCATTAATTAATTTATGAATTTAAATATTCATGTTTAAATTAGGTACTGCCTGGTTGCTGCGGGAGTTAAAATTCACTGTAAATTGCATTTCAAAACAATAAGAAAGATAAATAAATAAACAATATTTTTTAGTCGATTTATGTACACGATACATAGTATTTTTTTCATATAATATAAAACCTTGAAGTTTTTAACGTGACATTACATAATAATAATATGATTTATTTAAATTTATAGCATAGTGCATATACCCTAAATATATTATTTTAAATAACTTTAAGACTTTGTTAAACATATAATTTGTTACGAAAAAATCATTACGTAACTGGTCGATTTAAATCGGAACTATACTCGTAAGAGTACGATAGAATAATTATTTGTTCACGGGTGTTTCGATTTAAATGCAACACCAGCCGGTCGTTAATAATAATTATTCTACGATTGATCATGTCGACAAACTTAATATGATATTGCGCGCACACCCAGGGACCTTGAAGCCGTGATCTCCGCGGGTGAACTGCAGCTATAATGGTTAATAGTGGGCATATTCGCGGACCTAAGCATATGAGTTGTAATTTACGCGCGTGCCGTTCTACGACGACGGTTCCGTCTTTAAAAATTAACGGAAAATATGTTGTACGTTTCGTGAACGAAAGTATACTAACCGAAATCGTGTATTCAATGACGTACATTAGATACACAGCAGCAGAATCATCTCGATTTTGTATCATAGAATATTATAATGAGGTAGTCTTCTTATTGTACTCACCGCGTTAATTATTTTGTACGAACAATGTTGTTTTCGATGCCGTTCGTTCGTTATATATTTTACGTCAATGGTGTGTTTACAGCACGTCGATAAATAATTTTCTGGTGTGACTACGGAAGTAACCATCAATACGCCAAAACCTTCGAATTGTGACCGCGGTCGATCATACTTGTGTGTATATATATATATATATATATATATGAATATATATGTATATGTGTATACAAGATGTGGTTTCCTAGTTCTATATTCATATGATATGTATACGTTGTATAAAAATGTTGGAGGAGAGGCGTTTTGACCGAGTAATACTGTGATATTGCACACGAGTAATAACGATAACTTGGGAACGGGTTTCAACCAGACCATATGCCGTGTTTAGGATAGAGTTTAATATATTATACAACTCATGAATAGCTTCTTAGTTTTTACCGAAAATTTTTACCTTTATATTATAAAATATATTATGAAATGTGCAGAACACAGCTCGATACGATTTTAGTGGAAACCCGGCTTCGTCCTTAGCCAGGCGACATGATTAAACAACGAGTCAACATGCTGTTTCTGTTACCCAATATAATAGGTACTTGGTATATGCTGCAATTGCTGCAGATTGTCGATAGCAGATATTACGTGTAATGAGCACCTGATAATTTTGAACGATGGAAATATTTTTTTACTTTATTCATTGACCACTGAAAGTTTCGAAACTTAAATTACGTGACTGTTTTTTTTTAAATTTGTCTCGTTAAATAGTTTTAAAAAATCAATCATTTTTTTTATTCAAAAACTTTTATATTTTTTTATCAATTCTTTTGATTTAAAATTTACATTTTCAAAATTAAAATACTAAATACAGAAGAGTTAGATAAATGAATAAATGCTTTTACTAAACATAACTAAAATGTATCGAAAGCCGTTTGTCCACATTTTAGTAATTTTAGAAATAATATAATATTTCTAAGGTGGAGCTTAATTTAAGTGTTTTTAAAGGATTTACATTAAGGAAATATTAAATTGGGTTGAAACTTGCAACATTGAAACTTAATAAATATTTTTTTGTTTGTATAAAAAAAACGACAGTATAACAACACGTTTGCCATTATAATAGTTCACGGATACAGTATATATAGGTACAATGTAAATTATTACATAGTTGTATCAATCAAATTCAAATTATAAATATAATTTAATAATGTATATTTTATTCATATGAATATAAATATTAAGCATTGTGAAATATTAAAGCAAAAATGATTAGATTTTTGTGAAATCGCTATTATTAAGTAGGTGTATTGTTTTTCCTATTTTTATATCATACATTTTTTTCTACTCTATTAGCTTTACTGTCTTGACCTAGAATATCCTAAAATAGCTACTGTGTTGAAAGAGTAGTATTGAGTTTTAATGCTTTGTCCCGTCGATTTAGTACCAGGATTATATATTATATGCTATTATATATTATATGCTCTATAATACTGGTTATACATGAAATGTATATATTAGGTAAATTCATATAAGTATATTAATGGTAAATGAGTATATACTCATCAAAGTAGAAAATAAATGAATTTCCAAGAAAAAGAATGCAACCAAAGATGCAACATTAAAATACAAACAATATACCTACAGTAGAAATGCATTGATTTCGGTGACATTTAACGAAAATCGATTTAATCACTTATTTATCATGGCATGTTACCATTACGTGTTATAAACTCATGGACAATAAAATATAGTAGCCAGTAGGTAATACAATATTGTTTTATTATGAATATGTGCCTGCTGGTAGGTATACATTATTAATTATTGTAACTAGCTTAAATATTTTGTTATCTATAATCTATAATAGAAGGAAAATATGTCTATCCAATGATATTTATCACTAAATTTGTTTAGGTTATTATTGGGTACTATATATAAACCTACTTGATTTCTTTTGAACACTAATGCCATATTAATAATGGTACAAAATAATAATTAATAACGTATATCATGATGATTTTTCCATTAAGATTTAAGATTTCATCAAATTCCATCTTAACTCAGTTAAGTATATTCATTTTAAAAAATCATGGACATTTTTTTATTATTATCTCATACCTATCATATGTCTTATTTTTTGTTACATTTTTAATTAAATTTGGCATTGATTATAAGCTTCTAATAAAAACACAGAATTTATTCTGTGATAAAAATATAATTTTAATCTATGATTAAATTTGTTAATTTGATAACGTTTTAAATTTAAATATTTAATTGCATATATTACTCTTTTTTGTGCTGTTATTTTTAATCTATGGTTTATTACGAACTAATTAATATGTTAAGACTAAATATAACGATATAATTTCAATGTTTATTTCCAACATCGTTTCCATTGATGCGCATTAATAGTTAATTATTATGTATTATTATTATGTATTATGTATTATTATTTTTTGTTACATTTTTAATTAAATTTGGCATTGATTATAAGCTTCTAATAAAAACACAGAATTTATTCTGTGATAAAAATATAATTTTAATCTATGATTAAATTTGTTAATTTGATAACGTTTTAAATTTAAATATTTAATTGCATATATTACTCTTTTTTGTGCTGTTATTTTTAATCTATGGTTTATTACGAACTAATTAATATGTTAAGACTAAATATAACGATATAATTTCAATGTTTATTTCCAACATCGTTTCCATTGATGCGCATTAATAGTTAATTATTATGTATTATAACTTATTATGGTAGCATATACTGCAATCATTATAAATACTGTATCATTGAACAATTTAACGATAAATACATATTTTTCTTCACATCGTACAATATAAATACAAGATAGAGGTGCATAATGTGATTAATGTTATTTTAAATATCCATACAATTATGGCTTATCAATAATAAACGTGTTTCCGTCGATACTGATCACGTGAGATTCTAGGTTTTTATTTTTGAATGTGTTACTTTATATTTTATAGTTTATATTCACTTTGAAGTTATAGATAAGTTATAGATATTATATTCCAAATTATATAAACAAGATTATGTGTGATTAGTGGAGACATGTAGAGAAAAAAAAACAAAATTAGATTAAGAGATGAATAAATCAATATTTTATATAATTTCATTTACTAATACATAATACATAAAATAAAAAATAAATATAATATTTCAACCTACTTACTTTAAAATAGCACAGATAAGTTTTTATTTTCCATTAATAATATTTTTAACGTTTTAACAATATAAATATGTAATTATAATCATGTAAATGTGTGTAGCGCTAATATTCAAGTCCTCGAAGCAAAGCAAAGATTGATAAAAACAAATATTGGAGATAATACCACATATTATATCAGCTATAAATTATTATTAGCTGGAAATAATCTATAAAATATATACCACGTAAAATGTTAAATTCCTATCAAAGTAATATATTGTAAGATATTAAATAATTTCGTCAGATTTTAAATCGGTCTTTTGCTCGTTGTAGATTTAATTTCCATCCATAATATGATTATATCCAATCATATGTATTGTTTCACAAATATTTAATCTTATTAACAATATCAACCCAATACTTTTTATCCTCTTTGGTCAACCAAGGACCAAGGTGGGTTCTTCAGCATAACTTCATTTTTATCGACTAAACATAAAGCACGTATGTACGATAACAAATAGTTTAATAGAACAATCATATATACGATCAAATATATCGATGCTGACCAACAAAGTATATTTTTAACTATAAAATTACTTTAAATAAATATAATTCATTAAAAAAATTCTAAGTATACTTATCAAAAATGTATACCTAAATATTAAATACCTTTAGAAAAATATTTAGAAAATTAATCTCTAATAACTTAAACTGATTTTAAAAAAAAACCATTTTATTCACTATACACGAGAAAACCATAAGTATTGGCGTCATTAAAACACTATAATATAGTCGAATAAAGCAAACTGCATTAGAATATTATATTAAATACACTATTTTATATATCCTAAACAGCGGGCAAAAGTTCTCAGAATTTTATATATACATCATGATTCATAATCATCATAAGTCATAACAATTTACTAAAGTTTGTCTGTATTATAATAATTTTGGAGTAAAATTCCATTATTTTTGAACAATTTTATTTTTATTGAAAGGTAATTTTATAATTAAAATTTTTTTATATTTTATAATTTTAGTTTTAATTTATTGTAAAATATTATTACAGCATAACTTAACACTTATGAAAATTTATAAATATTGTTAACTGTGTGATTCATTAAGTGTAAAAACTCTTTTTTTTGTACTTAAGTTTTTGGAAATTTTTTTTTATTATTTAATTTGAAATAATAATATAAAATATCATATAAATAAATACATTTTTAATCGTATATTCTTATTTCCTAAGAAATGTTTATTATCAGAATTTTATAAATTTAATAAACATTTCGAACGCGTAGTTAACTAGTCATAAGTCATAACTTAATATTTTAAGTTTTGAGTAGCCGAGTAGTAGAACAATATTTTTGTGGGTAGACTCTGTTTATTTCACTTTTCTCATCTACACTTGAAATGTCTATAAATATTAAACACTAATTAGAAATTTTATTTTCATACATTTTAATTCTTAGAAAAGGATTCCACAGTTTAAGCGTGTAACTTAAAATGTATGTTGTTTTTCAATAAAATTAAAAACATCATCATGAAAATAATAATCATGAAATCACAATCTTTGACGATGTAAACCAAACGTTTTCATTTGAAAACTTTTTATATTTTTATAGAATTTTCGCAACTATAAGGCGTATCCCATACTTACTTTAAAATAAAGTAACTCTATAAACGTCCATCAGTTGAATCAGCTATGAAAAGCAGTCGCATTATTTAGGTACCATGATATTATAAAAATTATATACCGTTTTACTATAATAAAGCGTTTCCTTATGTTCGGAGGGCACTGTTCCTAATTCTCAGACATTGACGCATTTTTTATTCATTGTGTCTTCTCAAACGCGCGCGCCTGCTTGAGTTGGATATAATAATTATGTTATTATCATCGCGTCCCAACCCCGATAACCTTCGGACATTGCTCCGAAATGATAAGTTTATCTTTTGCAATGATCACAGACGATTCGGGCGACGTATAATCTCGTTCACTCGTGTGCATGTGTGTGAGCGTATATTAAGTGTATCACTATATTATTATACATTAAATATACAGAGCGTAGATTTAAATAATTAAATATGTGATTTATATTATATTACTATGATGTAGATGAGTGACGGTGATTCAATTGCCATTTTGCTCGATGCCCGCAGGTCATCGTCGTTGTAATAGTCAATCAACTAAAAACGTCCTATAATATTATATACTTATATAAAAAACATTTTTAACTATTCGAAAACAAAAACATGTGTAAATTATATTTAGCAAGTCTGTGTGGTAAAAGAAAAACTAAACGTTTTGAATATATTATGCATCATATATACAGAATGTCCCGCGAGGACTTATCCAACGCGATATCTCCTGAAATAATGGACTTTTTTTAAAAGACCCACAGGGACAAGGACAACAAGTATTTCATATTTTAATTTAATTTAATGCTATTTTGCAGTTTATTTTTCTGAAAATAATGACGTTTCAATATTTTATTTTCATTAGAATTTTAAATACTTTTTTTTTTAGTTTTGATAATATTTTTGTATTGTTTTATGAGCACGAGCTCGCGAACCACATGTTAGATAAAACCTATATGGTATTTATTAATAATTCTCAATTTTTTTTTTAATTAGAAAAATATTAAAAATCAAGATTTTAATGATAATAAAATGTTATAACACTAACATTTTTAGAAAAATAAACTACAAAATGACACCGATTTTTTTTTTTTAAATAATTTATTAAAAATTATTATTTAACTTTTTTACCAAAACATTAAATTAAATTAATATATGAAATACTTGTAGTCTTTGTCCCTATGAGTCTTATAGCAAAAAACAGAATTATTATACCTTCATTATTTTAGGAAATATCACAACAGGTAAATTCACGCGGGACACTCTGTACCTATATATATTATATGTTTATATACCTATAAGGCTATAAAGAATAAATACCTAACCTTGTTTAACTCCACATACCATCAAGAAGACAACGTTGATAAACCATTACAGTATGCCAACATCCGGGATGTCTAAAAAATTGGCAAGAAATAATGGTTCATACCCACTTTGCCGAATCCCAATTCGCCGACAACTCAGTTTGCCGACAAATATATACCAGTTTTAAAATATTTTTAAAATATTCCCATTTCGCCGATAGTTTAGTTTGCCGACGTCTTGGTTCACTGACAAATTTTTAAATAAAGTTTCAATTTTTTCAATTCGCTGACAGTGGATGGTACATTTAAATTCACCCCCAAATTATTTATGCAAATATGTATACACAATATGTATAGTGTCAATGGTTATGGTATGTTATTATTTCAAAAATTAATATATATATATATATTATATACTTATTAACATATTTTATAAATATATACCTATTTTATATTCATATTTTTATACATTATATTATAATACATATATTAAATTCATATATTTATTTATATTTAGTTTTATGCTCTTTTATCGAATAAAAGCAATAATACTTATAAAAGAATGTTCAATATAATTAAAGAAGCCGTCTTGAGAAATGATTTGGCTTTTAAACTAAAAACATTTTGTTGCCAAAAAAGATTTATTTGGATATTACACAGAAATAAAAGGATGCCTTTTTCATTTTAGGAAATCTATATGGCGTCAAATATAAAAATTTGGATTAGTGCACGATTATCATAGACAATGATGAAGTAAAAATACTGTTCGAAGAATATGTGCCGTAGCTCTATGTATAATAATATATCATAACCTACTTTTATTTTTATATAATGTATCTACTGACAATGTATTAATAACCATTAATTATACATGAAAAATTTATATTTACTTTTATTTTTTAATAAGTCAGCAAATTGGGAACATGTAAATAAATAGTCAGCGAACTGGGATGTCGGCGAATTGGGATTCGGCAAATTGGGTTTCGGCGACGTGGGAAATCACGGAAATATAATTAACCTACCTCGACATTTTTTCGTTCCCCTGAAAATATTTAGAAGAACGACACTGGATTTTTCCATGTCAAATAGATCTATTATATTATATTGTATTATGTTACAGATTTACAGACATAAGTTATATTCATTAGTCATTACTCATTACTAATACCTATTTGCCATTTAGATATCTTTTACGACTCAAACAAAAACAAACTGCAGATACACGTATTGGTTTTCAGCCGATAAAAACAATTACAATATGATATTCGATATTATAAAAACGTCAAATATTCGAACCGTTATTGTTTTAGTAATTGCTAATTTCTTACGTCTTGTTTTGATCGAACAGGTTGTTTGAGAAATATGTATTTAATTATAATATTTTAATGTACAGCTAGAACGTAGTGAAATGGGCGCCTGTGTCATATATCGATAATTTTTCCTCGAGTATAGAATTTTCATTAAACATTTGTATTTATCATTGTTATATAAATTCAACGTAGATTATAATATATTATACTTATAATATCATAATATCTTGGTAAATCAATTAATTATTTATCTAAACGTATAAAATCATAAATTATGAACTTGAACAAAATCTACATAGAATATTCTTATTTCTCGCAACTTAACATAATACCCGTAGTGTATATATAATATTAATAATTTGTATGGGGAAATATTATTATAACTATTATCTACTTAGATTATTAAAACGATGTAATTTATATTATAAGCTAAATTGTTATCCTAAATCACTACGAGTATTTATCTATCATTGCTGAATGTTAATTAAAATAAATATTGCACGAATATTATACGCATATGATAATATCCGGTATTATGTCTTCGATATCGATTAATAGAAAAGTGATTTAAGAGTCTAAATTCTATAAAATAATGACGTGTGTATATATATATATATATAAATATTAATATATATTAATTGTCGTTTATCAATAAAAACAACGATTGAAATAGCAGGCGCACTGTACATTTTCATTACAAATTATATACATAGATAAAGCCAATTGTTGTTAAATGATAATCAATGTATATGATATATTAGGTCAGTGAATGTAAAATAATTCAAAATATGTTTTAAAAAATCATTTGTTTTCTAATATATTAAATTAGTGCCAGGTTTTTTTTTTTTTTATAAGAAGGGGTGCAAATAGTCACTGTGTATAATGAATATTTGCCAAAAATAAAATACTACCTCGTAAGTTTATCGAGAGTATTTGACCGTTTTATACACAAGTTAAATAGGTTATATACATAATTGATTAAAAAATGTGAAATCTTTGCGATACTATTTGTGTGGTACTGTTAAATAACAACAAATAAAAAAAAAAAAATTTGTTGAATGGTACCTACTGGTTTTCGGCCTAATGATGAAGATTGGGCCCAGGAATCGTTACCTTCTATAAAATAATATAATGTAATACAGCACGTACACCTTGAATTACTTATGAACACAATACAAATAAATTTCATAAATAAATATTATATATTTTATATAAAAATATCAAAAGTTGTAATTTTATACAAATATAATAAAATTAATTAAATAATAAAAATATTACACGTAAAAATAAAAAAAAACAATATTACAAGCACATACTTCGAAAACAGTATAAATAAAAAGTGGTCGTCTTCAAGTAGTATTCGTAATTCAAATGAATTTTCTGACTAAACTGTATAACTAAATACGATTTTAATCTGGAAATAAACAATACAAGAAAATATAAATACAAAATCAATACAATAATATGAAGGTTAAGTACACAATAATATTTGGATTATAAACGAATTGGCGAATTATTATATTATAAACGATCCACGAATTATTTATTATAAACTTAAATAGTATTATTCCAATTGCTACGGTTCAATAGGATTTAGTATTATCGACATTTAAATACGCTATGCAGCTATGGCGTTATATAATATTATAAAGATACTAGGCCTATCCGTTCATTGACTCGCTGTTTACAATTAGTCCGCGCGCGTGCGTCGTCTATTCGTCCGAAATGTCACCGTATTATATATTCGTATTTTATAATTTTTACACATTATTATACGTGTATCACGTTCAGACAGAGGATAACAAGGGAATTTTCACTGTACCCTCCCCCCTACCGAAATTTGAATTCGAACCAATCACTTCCGGTATGCGCAAAGTTTGTGCAGGAATTTAATCGTGATATTTAATAACTTAACATCACACGAAATCCCCGAGTAGTAATATACCCATAATAAATTCCACAGTGATAGTCGATAATATAATAATAATTGCTGTAATTTTTCTAATTATTATTTAAATATTCATTATTTTGGGTTTTGCTTTATAATACGCAATTTGTAACAAAATTATTTTTAAATTTTTTTATGCAACCGCCGAAAGTACCGATTTGGTCATTGACCGAAATTTCAGTAAAGGTATAACTTAAAAATAATAACGTCTCATTTATATAATAGGACATAATTATGACGAAAAAACGTATAGGAATGCAGCGAAATCGTATCGATCGATGTAAACATAATATATTCTTCAATACGATTAACGACGTTTAATAATATTGTATAGTAATATTATGGAATATATATAAATATAACCACAAACAATGCTCACCTGTTTTTACGTAAATCAGATAGCTGCTGACGATGTGTCGTCGCTCATTTTTCCACGGAACGCGAATCCACCTGCATGGTCGTCGGTTTAATATGATGATGATTATGATGATGATTATGATATATTATACATATATTGTCCAAATCCGTTTTGACTAAATTGACGGTAAAATGGACCAACAGAATACGCCGCGTGGGTACATAACATAACAATGTGGTTATATTGCGATCCAGACGTTGTACTGTTTATAAATTCGGACGACCAACAAAAAGCTGCAAAAAAACAAAAAAAAAAAGTACATCAGTAACATAACCAAAATAATCATGATGGCGCGCGTTGTGTGATTATCGGAGTAGTTGGTAATTCGTTTCCGCAAAAAAGATCACGGTCCTTACTTCATTACACGTAAATTGTGACCCAAAACATTAAAAAAAAAAATGAAAAGTGATACATATACTTATATTATTTTTATAAGTCATGGAACAAAAAGTAGAAAAATTATAAAAAAAGTGACATATACTATATATATGAAAAGTTGAAAGAATTTAAACGAAAATCTTTATATATGTATTATGTCTGCTGAAATACATTTATTTTATTTACTCAATTTTATAGGATATAAATTATAAATTACATAATATCAATATAACTATTATATCTGTCGGTTGAACGCAAAACGGTATTCATATAATATAAGGTATGTATAATATTATGTACGAGTACGTTAAGTCGTTAAAAAGTTTGAAGGTTTTTGTATGTATTTTAAAACTATCGTATTTATGGTAGGTATATATAGGTATCCATGCTATACATTATGCTAAATGATTTAGAATCTCAAATTATCAAAGATTCGAATTCCACCGATGGTCGCTAGTTGTTTTTACTGGAAACGGTCACTATATTATTATATTATTATTTATACAAAGTTCAACATTTTTACACGCGCACGTCGCACATATACATGGACACATGGAGTGTTATATTTGTATTTTTCTAGGCGGTGGCGGCATTCTCCGCCAGAGGTCAACGCAACGAAAGACGCGTTTTTTTTTAAGAATCACATGATAATTTTCAAACAATATGAAACGACGAAACCGTACGGGAAAAAAACCGGCTACGGCCTACGAGAAACGCGACCTGCAATCAACGCGATCACATTTTAGCGGTTTTTGTCCCAGAGTCCTTGACCATAACGACTGCGACGTCGTCTTCATCGCGGATCCACACGGGGACGGGACCGAATTGTATGTTATATAAGTCCTGTGCACGCTAATGGTAAACGGTAAATTCAGTTTTCCCGATCGCTTCATCGCGTCGACCACAGAAGTATGTGCATTGCTATTAATAACCCACAGAAACCCGTCCTTATCAATCGCATAAATTGGTTTCGTGATAAAATGTCAAATATGCGGTGCGCGCATACCTGCCGCCGCCGTTCGTTTATTACACATATCGCGGTACCTATGATTATCATATTTTTATTAAAATAATATAATAATATTATCAGTTATTGCCGGCGCGGTCAGGCGTATTTTTCACGAAAATCCATATCTGCGTTTACGCGTACCCTACCTACTATGTAGTATGTACAGTACTAATTGATTTTCGATTGCACATACCTAATTAATATTGTAACAACGTTTTCTTAAACAAACAAAACAACGCGAGATCGGACAAAACATCGTCTGCAATTAGACAAAAATATATTACATACATTAAACAGTACGGTATCATAATGTTATAATATATATGCAAACGTACTTTAATCTACATCGATTTTCGTAATCGACGATAAAAATACTACGGTAAACTGTATAGTATATAATACCTATCAACTAATATTATATTGGATGTACGTGCGTGTAAATTGATTTTAAAACGTAACGGATTATCGTAGATATTACAATATATAAACTTCCGCTAAGGCTTTCGAGTTTTTTTTTTCAATTTTTGTTTTTGAGGCATCGTTTAAACGAGGCGAATAGTAAGAATAGGTAAGGCACGGCATCGTATACCGGAAATTGTCCTCAAATAAACGGATGCATGCACGAATCGAATATTTAACGAGCGTAACGCTTTTTACGTTGTATGATGTGCACGGATTATACAGGAGATTAGCGAGTTTAAACGGTAATAAAAAAATATTAAGTATAAAATAAAAATGACCGAATTTGATCAATTGTTATGGATAAGTCCGCACGTCCAACACGTCTCGACCCCGTACACGTATAATACAACGACCTTTTCGTTTCGGTTCAATTGCGACGTGTACATAAACATAATATCTACGTATATAGGCCATGTAATATAATATATTAATTTTTATTATAAATAATGTTTTATTATTATTATAGCAATCACTACCTTCTACGGATGTAGTTATTAGGCCGGAGTTACTATCGTAAACACAGGGACATGATTGAAAAGGTCTAATAATGTAAATAAAATAAAAAACCGAGCAGGCCGTGGTCAAGCATACTGAGCATCACCGTTAACCTCAGATAACTTCGATTTATTATGTATACCGACACAACACAACATTATATATATATATATATATATATTAGGTTATTAGTGCGATTCATTAAAAATAACATGTAGCAATAGCTGTAGAACACGGACACTTATATTTATTGTACTTAATTTCGGGTGAAAACCGTTAATCGCGCGTTTTAAAAATAAGCAAAAAATATCAATGTCTTACCTTGCGAACTCCTGGAGACGTATAGTTGAATACTTGTACGGCATATTATATAAATATATTTACAATCGGCGAATATATAATAATTATCATTTATCATAATATTGAATACGGTGTCTTCATTTGTAGCCACGATTATTTTATATTATACAGCTATAATAATACAATACTATACTATAGTTGTTGAACACGGTGCGAGGGTACGTAACGTGCGGTGAACGTATATATTATATATTATGTATATCATAGGCATATATTATATTGTATTCTTCGGTGGTGCAGTAGCAGCGCATCTCCCTGGCGTCACAGATATGTATGACACAATAATATATTATACATAAGTAGGAACATTTTCGGACGGACATTTTTTGTAGCATTATTCTACACGGCCGTACGCGAAAAAAAATACCGATGATCGAATTTCGTCTAACGCCCGACCGTGGCTAGTGTTTGCGTCGCTTGTCCGTCACCGCCGCCGTCATCGTTGTCCTGTTACTTCCGGCGTGCTTTTTCTTGTTCAGCATAGCGTCGAACTTCCTCGTCTTATTCGAGTTGATCGACAGCAGCTTGTCAATCACCTGTCTGATGGTGGAGTGTTTTCTAATCCACGGGTTCGGGTACATGTCGAACGGCCGATACGGAGACGCGTAGGTATCTACTTAAATTATTATATTATATTACGTGTATTATTGTAAACCGACGAAAACGCTGAAACAAACCGTCACGTAAATTACTGTTATCGACGATAGAACAACGATCGCCGTGAAACGGATAATAAACACGAGACGGAAAACAGTGGTAACGAGAAAAAAAACAAATGTCGCGTACGGAAATCAATTTATGTTATGTTCGCCGAATATCCAAGAACTGTGATTGCGAAACCCGGTCGTGTGATGGCAATTGCGGTTCCTCTGATATTGACATTGAACTCGGTACTGACCACGAGCGATCGCGCGGCCGGCCGTTTTATAAAAAAAAATATCGCATTGACCGTGTGCTCGCGCGTGCGCCAATCGCTCGACGGCGTCGGCGGTCGTGGAGGTGGTTGATTATGGCGGCGGCGGCGGCTGGGCGGCGAGACTCGTTAATCGTTAGTTATACGCATATATTATTATTATTATTATTATTACCTACAAATACATCATAATAGTTTAATATAATATGCATAACATAATAATATAATATTTTCGATTTCTCATATCATGTTACCTCAAACGACGTAGACACTAGACATGGTCGCCTCCCCCTTAAAAATATTAAAACAAAAAAGTTTTTGTTATTCCGTTGGTTTGATAATATTAATCTTTTATAATATTATTATAAGTCAAAACTGTACAATTCATAAATGATATCGAGTTCCTCAAAAATATTACAAATAATTACTGTAAATTTGTGTTCTACACTGATATCATATTCATTTTATTTTAACGTATTAATTTTTAGCACAATTTCCCTCTGTATATTATTATGATCCCCGTTGTAAACACTGTTATTGCTTGTCTAATACTGATGATTTAATAATTCAATTCGAAAATATGCGAATGCGAGAGTGATGTTTTCTCGCTATTTCCGGTCGCTCGAGAATCTGGGAGTGTCTGGGTTTTTCCCGTTTTCTAACACGTATGAGCCACTCGACTACAACTGTAAACTGGTATTCCGGAAAACACGATTTTAATTATTTTTATTTTCTTGGTCACTCGCCATATATGTATAATATGTAGAGATAGTGCATTACTTTTTTAATAATAGGTATTACTGGGTATAGGATCTACGTGTATTACCATACTCTCAAAGAAGAAAGTGCATAGCGGGGATATACGTACAAACCACAAAGTTACTAATCCACGTGTGTCTATACAATAATGATAAACAGTTTTTTTTTTCTTAAAAAGATATTCCTGCAAATCCGGAATTATTTATGAAATCGGACAACTATTAGGTAAGGTAGGTTAGGTATACCGTATACCTACTGTTCATAAAGGTTCCGAACGTTTCTCCTTTCGTTTAAAAAAAAAAAAAATGTTTCACCAGATTTCATTGGTGTCGTCTCAACGGTTTGTGGTACAAAATCATAGTGCGAAATAATTTAAAAAAGAAAAAACACTGAACAAACTAGAAATTTTATTGATATTTGAAATATTCGTACTTACTTCAATCTTTCCACTAAAGAAGGGTATTTACCAAAATGACCAAAATTTAATATGTAAAAAGACAAAAGTTATACGTAGGCAACGCTTTATATAAAATCGTGTACAGAAAAAAGTGTCCAGAGTTTGAAGAATTATATTTTATTGTATACAATATACTTAATAGGTATCTATATAAACGAGTAATACATATTTTTTAGTTGAATTAAAAAAATTGGTGTACCTATATTAATAAGCTTAAATTATAATTTAATTATATTTAACACGATGTCATAAAGATTTGACGGTATAGGGTTAGGTTAAAAAAGTAGATCGCGATACCATCTCTTTTTAGAATTTGGCGTGAGCTACCGGTCATTCGATGTTATACTGGGATGTTTAAGTGGCCGAGGAGTATGACCAGTGGTAACATCTGTACAATTTTATAAACATTTTTAGTACTGTATTCATTTTTAAGTGTAACATTTGATTAAATGTAAAGAAATAGAATTTTGTTATTAAATTAAAGATTTTATTTTGAGTTATTTTAATTTTATTAAATTTAATCTTTTGTGGAACCCTAAATTTAAATTGCATACACCCAAATTGGTTTTAGAAGAGTTTCGTAAAGATTATGTTCTGTGTGGAGTAAAAGTTTTGATTTTACATTATAATGAAATATTTAAGGATACCAGAATAGGTAGACAATAATTTTGTTCAAGTTTTGTGTTGTGGATATGGTGATCACAGCCACACAGGTAAAATTGTTGACGAAATATAATAATTATATAAGATATTGTAATATACAATTTATAGTTAAATTTTGTGTTTGAGAGTTAAAGTAATTTGGTTGGGCTTACTTTTGTTAATATTAACTTTCCAATTTTTTATATTTTAAATGACATCACCAGGTTCCAATACGAGACAGATGATATTTGTAAAATATTATAATATATTATATTATTATTACAGTATACAATAGTATTATATTATATATATTATATACCTAGTACCTACTCTTTAATATTTATAGAGATGCAATATTTTTATAGAAGATATGTCATAACATACCTTACAAATGTAAATTTAATATAATTAATAGTTAATATTTATAATTATAATATAAATCCGATCAAAAATGTTTTCATGGCATTCGTATATAAAACTATGATGGATATATTTTTTTAGTAATCAATTGCTATACTATTTTATTGTATAAGCACAACTTATTGAAGTATAATAATTAGTTATTATAATAATATGTGGTTTGATATTATGTAACCGCTTCTTCAATATAAAAAACTCACAAATAACCACGATCAATAATATACGGTCATTTTTCTATTTATATCTCTCATTCTAATTTTTATATTTAGAGTTAAGTCATTAAAAATAATTTATGCACCACGGAAAACGCTGACATGTTTTGTTTATCAGATTAGTATTAAGATTTCACAATAACAAATCCACACACTTATAACACATAGTATTTTCATATAAACAAGATATTATGTTATGTACCAGCGACCTGACTCTTAAAAATCTGTGATGTTTAAAATAATAATTGTATACGTTTCGGTTCCACCAAAAATATTTCTTTTAAAAACTACCAATTCTTATCCTTTAAATAGTTATTTAAATAACTGTGTTATGTGTAATACAATAATATAAATACATAACTATGGTATTGTTATTAGAATATAAAATATATTAAAAACATCAATCGATCCAGTAGATCCAACGGATTTCATTTTTTAACAACATTAATTGATCTACGTTTTTGTAAACAATTATTGGTTATCACTTCAATGTTTTGATAATTATAATAAGAGAATAAGACGTATACAAGAAGGTTATTTTATTAGTAAATATTAATAAACAAACGTTATTATTTTTTATATTATTTAAAAAAATATTGAAAATCATTACGATTTTTAAAAATCGTTGTTTTTAATATATTTAAATTATTTAAATTATAATCTTTTTTAATTTTTTTAAATTATTATCTAATTATTCTAAACAAATGAAATCTGATGTTTTTTTAAGAAAATAAGGGCTTAGCCTTAACATAATCGCTCTCTTCTACAATTATAGTATCAATAATATAGTATATGTATAGTATTTTACAATTCGATTGATAAAGGAAATGTTTCAAAACATCAGCTATACTTAGAAACAATAATAATTATTAATAAATTACTATATTATATAGATTAAGAAATAATATTATATTATATCATATATATAGGAGTCGTAATACAACATGAACCCGTAATGGTTTTCTTATTCTGATAAAAAAAAAATTACAACAAATCGATGTAAATTATTACAAAAAAATATTTTCACATAATCTTTAATTGCGCGTTAACATGCGGTTTTATCGAATTATATTACTGCAATAGAGCAATATAATAACATAATAATATGATATAAAACATATTGAAATCATAAATTAACCTATGGAAGATGATGTATCGTTGTTGTTGGCTATAATACATATTATTATTGTTAACTATATGAAATAGTAGGAAGTGAAGTGGACATCAAAATATTGACATCATCTGAAATCGATCATTCATCGTCGAATTTGTGTAAAAAACTATAATAAGTAAATTTGCATCATTAGCAATAATTTTGTTTCAGTGTTTTATGAAATATTGAACAATTCTGTATAGGATCATTATTTTTATATATGCGTACAGGTACTGATAAAATTAATTTTTGACCGTGTTGTACAACATTTATATACTGTGGAGTACATTGTATTGTAATAATTAAATCAATTATCAATAAAACTATGAGTCGTGAATTTGAAATACTAAATAAAGCTGCAAGAGAAATAATTTATTTTATTGATCTGTAATATTGAAAACCCGTATGTTTGTGCTATTTAAGAAGTATTCGATTTCGAAACATACAATTTAATTCTCAATATTACAGTTATAATGAACCTATAGGAGTCGAATGCTTCGGTCTTGTAACAACCTCTTTGATTTTGATTTCAATAAATTATGATTGTGAACCAAAACTTCGATATTTATGTTTAGATTTTTAAAATATAATTAGCTAAATATGCTTAATTTTTTTTCTTACATTATTTTTAAATTGAATAACTGTTACTTTTATCATTATCGTATTAACAACTCTATTTCTTATTACAGTTTTTGTTGTATTATACAATCTTAATTTAAACTATATCATAATTCATAAGTAATGCTTTGTACACTCTATTGCCTTTGAACCTTGAACGTAAAATAAATAAATCAATAAATATTTTTAAGAGTTGACAGTAAAAAAGACAATTCGTATTTGAAAGTATAAGTTTGTATCGCCATAGTCACCTAAAAAATTAAAAAAATCTTCTGTGGTCACACGAGTTCAAAGAACTTCTTACGTAATAAGGTAAACAATTTACAAGAATATACTAGCTGTCTTAGACAATATACCTATATTCAACTACCTAGTTGAAATAATATTATTTTTTATTAAAAAATATTTAAAATTGAACTGTTATAATAATGCTTTTCAATTTTAACATTTACAAAAAAACTTGATTTATATATATTTTTAAATTTTTTAACCAAGTTAACAATAAGTTTAACGACATACATTTACATAATGATTATACACTACTTGTTAAAGGTTAAATGATATAAGTACTTACAAATTTCAAAAATAAAAATTTAAATAAATGTATTATTTAATGGTATAATGCGGAGGCTAAAGGTGACAATACGTGACAAATCACCCTGTGTATGAATTACGATTATTAAATACACAGATTATTGTTAATTTAATTCAATTTTATACATACCGTGTTATTGACATTTTAAAATACGTTTCTCAATCATCCATAATTCTATCATTTATAATTACTGAAGGAAAACCATACAGCATGTGGAATCATTAGGCTGATTGAATATTCACATTCAATTAATTATTAAAAATAATTCTAATTTAATCACGCTACACCAATTAGTGTCGTTTTATTTTTGATAATCACTCTAATTATAAGTTTAATAATTCCAATTTCTTGTATTACAGATAAAGTAAATACAAAACTACCAATACATAAATGTATAATAATAATTGAACGTAATAATTTCTCTATAATAGCATTATATGTATTTTATTTGTTCATATGTGCAAGTCATTTTACGGTGATAATTTTTGGTTTTTAGTATAGTGTGCTGTAAGAAGTACTCTGTAGTATCGTTTTTAATATTCTGATTTTTTATTGCTTTTAAAAAAAACCAGTAATCGAAAAATATAAAAAAATAATATTTTAAACAAAAACAAATATATATACGTATATTTTTTAATAACTACGTCTGTCTTATCTACAAATCTTAGGACAAACATACAATAGATAATCATTGTATTAAATATATTATTTTTTATAACTCTAAATTATGACTTAATTATATAACTTTATAATATTTTATTATCTGGGTCTTTAAATTTGCGATTTGGATAACGCTAATAATCTATTACCATAGTATTTAGACAAAGTGGTTTATTAGTGAATTTATTGAAATTTTGAGTTCTAGAATTTGTAATGTACTTAAAATGTTTGAAATCCTTTGTTCTACTTAAGGAGTGTCTTGTGACGCTAAAAACTTTTTTTATGAGGATCTCATTCTTTTATTGTAAATCATTTATTGAATAATATTATTTTAAATTTTGATGTATACAATACAACATTTTAACGGATAGATAATAACATTAATAATGATATGAGTAGTGCTTAAAAATGGATTTACAAAAATATGTAAAATTGGATCTACCTAGTACTTATTACTACTTTTTACTAGTATAATTGAATCATTTTTTATAAATTCTAAGTATAACCCCCATATTTTCTAAACTGACCATCATGAAATTGCGATTCTTAGTACATATAAAGTTAAATATTTCAAAAACTACTAACTCGAATTTCGATTTTGATACGTTAAAGTTTTCTGAAAAATTATCTGCTAAATAATCTACATACCAAAAAAGTTTATCATTTTAAAAATAAAAGTTTAACAAAAGTCCCGGTTTATGAGATTTTTGTTTGCACCTCACCGCCGTTTTTAAGCCACATCAAAACAATATTACAACTATTCGTGGTGCAGCATTGAATCTCAACTTTCATTTAGTTTCTATATGTCTACGTCAAACATGTGCGGAATATCTTCGATAACATTCTAATGCAGCACTGACGTCAGTGTATGATACGCTAGATAATTTTTTTTAAATTATACCTAATGTAGTAATGCCTTAACATGTATAGTGTTGTAGATATAATAATTTAGCTAGTAAATTATATACATTAGTTATTATTTTTTTTAAATGTTCCCATTCTCAAATTTCCAACCTATAGGTACATAGAATTGACGTAGTTGTACACGTTATAGTAACTATTAATGTGATTATAATAATATATTTACTTACTTAACCGACCGTCTCGTCCGATAAATATGAAATATAATTTATAATAATTTAATCGAGAATTAATTTTTAGAAACTGTAATTTCAAATTAACGTTAAAAAATATACGCTGTCGTAATAAAAATAAATTTTCTACTAATATGCGAAAAAAATATGAATATATTAAAACATGCACTAGAAATCGTAAAAAATCGTATACTAATTTTATTGAACATATGTATATATATATATGTATGTAGCCACTTGCCTTGTGACGTTGTGCAAGAATTACGGTAAATCTAATATATATTATTAAGCATCATAAATCATAATATAACAATACAAGAACATCAAAAGTTTATCATATACATTAATGAATTTATGTATTTATCACCTTCTACTTAACAACCAGTAAAATTGAATAAATCTAAGAAATTCATTTGGAAATTTAATTCGTTAATTCGTTTTAGAAATGTAATAAATACAAATAAAATAAAATCGTGCACCGTGTTATAATGGTAATACAATTTACGAAATTGAATTCATTATCGAGCGCTGTCTTATTCTTGACTTACTGTGATATTACTAGGCGTACATCACGTTTAGCAATTTGCTATTTTCTCTATTGAATATATTTTCAAAAAAAACATATTAGGCTAACAACAATATAATATAAGGTTTAATATTGGTTGAATTGCGTTCATAAGAATATAATAAACATTACAATTGTAAATATTAAAAGAAAAAAGCCATTAGTAAAATTAAACGATATATACCTACTTATCTCCGAAGAACTTAATTTTTTCAAATCATAATGAATTCGTCTTTTTCTAATAACAAATGATCCATACGGACGGGTTAAGCTGTTCAGCGATTTAAAGAGAAATTCATTCTTTTTTTCGTCTATTGTAGTTATGTAGTTATATGTATCGCTTAAAATAAACGCATAAGCATAGTAATTCATCCCTCATGCTTTAGAGTTTAGAGTGTATATATTATTATGATAATATGTTGTTTACCTACATAAAAGACGACGAATACGCGATAAATAATAATAAAAGTTTCACGTAAATTTAAAACAAGTATATGTATAACTTGCATATTATCATAATATAACTTCGCCGTGTACGTGTATTATAGTTTATAACACCAATAATTTCCTACTTTTTACTATCTACCTATACACAGTTGTAAAAGTTTCTAAATGTATTAATTATACTTATTTTTCAAGCTGAAACCATCTTTTTTATTTTAATTGTTGGACAGATATATATATATTTTTTGTATGTATCTACATCGAAATTCAAGTTTCAACTGAGTAGTTTTGAATTTTTAAAGTAAGGATAAAAGTTAGTCCATAATGTTTTAAAATTTGGTATTTAATTATTAATAAAAATTTTCAAAAATCAAAATATGAATAAAATGTATCATCTGTGGATATAATTTGGATGAGCTGCATACTCGATAAATCATCTTATTAGATAATAATAATAATAATCTTATTAATAATCATACATTATTACTTATGTATTTATTTAAAATAACTCTAAAACCTCGATCAGTGGTCATAGATATTAATTGTTATTTTACCACTCAATATGTAGATTGCATATTATATCATGATATTATGTAGTATTTATAATGTTTAAATACATTTATAATGACCTCTGCGCGAAGAAATCTACAATTTAAAATCATTATCGGTACAAATATACATATTTATACAGATCTACCTATGTTATAATATAACGATATGTTAAATCTAGTCAAACAATTATAATCAAATTAGTGTTCTATTTTTAAATCATATAGCAAGCGCAAAGACGTGTTATAACTTAAAATTGATTGTTAATTTAAAAAAAAATCTAATAATTGTATATATTATGATATATGACCTATAAGATACGTTACATTTACCTGAACAATCGATAATCACTTTACAAAAAATAGCTGTAAATGGGTACTGAAGATTTTTTGTTCATATAAAAACTATATCTTGAATTTAATATTTTAATATAAACACATAATAATTACTTAAGGGGATTGGAAACATTGATTTTCTGTCTTTGTCTTACACACGTGGAATATAGGAAAAATAGCTATACGCGCCTGACAAAAATTAAGGTACTTCTAGTTGTTCGATTTAAAATATGTAAAGATGATTAAATTGGTATACAAGTTTACTTTGCATCGGTCGAAGTATATTTTTAATGTTTTCAATATATATTTAATAATAAAAATTGACAAATTTATTAAATTTAAAATATTTATTCTCATCAAAATATTAATTTTAAACAATAAAACAATCGAAAAAGTGCTTCGACCGATGCAAAGTAAACTTGTATACCAATTCAATCATCTTAACATATTTTAAATCGAACAACTAGAAGTACCTTAATTTTTGTCAGGCGCGTATAGCTATTTTTCCTATATTCCACGTGTGTAAGACAAAGACAGAAAATCAACGCTTCCCATCCCCTTAAATCATTTTTGGCAACATCGTTTTCAATCGATATACCTGTGCGTACATGCTTTCTGCCAATAATTGAAGATTATATAGATCAATTATAAGATCAATTATAAATCAATAAAATAATTATTGCCAACTTAATAGGTCTTAAATTGAGATTTATGCTATATTTCATTGTATTTTTCAATAAAATATTTAAAAAGTAACAATTCTTATTTCATAAAATGTATATTATGTCTTAATATTATGCATTTATACATATTATAGGTATGTATAAATATGACCAGTTTAAATATTATTATTATTTATTTATAGTCTCCATTGTCTCGACACATAATTATATCAAATTAGATAGAAAGATACTTGATTTTTTCACCAAAGTTAATTTATAGCAAAATATTATATGATTATTGTGACGCATTAAAATTATGTAGAAGAAATAATATCAAAAATAAATTCAAGAATCTGTGACTGTAAAGACTATAGATAATTAATTAAAATAGTATTCAAAGTGTACACAATATGTAGGAATAATTTTAAACCCAGAAAAATGTATAATATAATATTTTTAAATACTGTGTGGTTTATTGAAAAACTCAGTAAAACATCAAAAGCCTTTGCTACAGATGAGTGAAAGAAGTGTCGCGGGCTACCACAACGAAGATTATTGGTGAAATATATTTATATGTACCTATGCATGTGCTGTTTTATATAATAATTTGTTTGTATATGTGTATATGTATAGACGCTATGAAAGCTTTGTCTCCTCATCTCTAATCTTCAACTAAACTGATTGTGAAAAAAGTTAAGCAAATTATAGAATGATAGTATAAACTTATAAATAGTAATGTCAATTTATACATTTTCAGATATTTTAATTGAGTGAGTTGGTGAGATGATTGATGAGTGGTGAAAATATTATATTATTAATTATATTGATCGGCATAAGGATTCGTAAAATATTCTCGCATATTATTCAATATTTTCGATATCTTTCTAATTTCCTTGCGACGACCAAAGATTACATTTTGGATTTTTGATATACAATTTGTTGAGTATTTCATATTATCTGTATTCCAAGAAAGAAAATTATTTTTACTACGATCAAAATCAGATATTCATATTATAAAGATTTTACATCAAATAAAAACGTCTAGTAAAAAATAATTCGTTGCATTGATTAGTTAGACATCTCTAAAATAAGAAAAGCTCAACTACTTTATTATTATAATTAGAGCACCATTTTGTATTCATTTGCATATTTATTCTGCTTAATCGTATGATATGCTTAGTGAGCACAAAATTTGTTTCATGGCATAACGGTTTAATAAACGAAACTTTTTTTGAGTATATTTTTGCATATTTCATCTTTTAGTGCATATTTTGATGTTGTTTTTTTATTTGTTTCGATTAATATCAAAATGAATTAATAGGTATACTTTTAGGTATAAACGGTTTTCCCAAATATAACTTTAATAAACAGGGAAATAAAATATGTATACCAAGATGACGAAGGTGACAAAAAAAAAAATGAAAAATAAATAAGTATCTATAATAGGGTTTCATAATTTTTTTAAATATATTTTATTATTGTTCAATACAATTTTTTTGCTAATTTTTTATTTATATTTTTATTTTTTATGCATATTTTAATATTTTATTGCACATTATATTTATGCATATTTAAGATTTTTTTAGGGCATATTTGATTGGTTTATTAATGTATAAAATTCGCGCTCTAGTTATACTATAACTATATATTTTACGTTATACTGACAATACCTATACAGATAAGGTGAAAGTTGTTGATATCTGATAATGATTATCCTCATTCATACGTTTTGAAGTTCTTCCATAATAGAACTTGTAGCCTTGCGTTTTAAAATCAGAAAACAATATCAGAACGGTTACTGGAAAAATAATTTTCATGTCGTATAACCATAAATACCCGTCGTTTATAATTATATTGTTAGCATATGATAAATGATAACAATCAATAACATTTTATTATTATGATATTAAAATCGTGATTCGAAGATTCAACAAAAAAATATCGTAAATTCGTGTTTAATCGACACTGAAATTTTAATCGGGACGCGGTTCATTTGAACAACCTCGAACCATAATTCATTCGTTAATACCGCATTAGTTATCGCGTCGTACTTGTAGGCCATAGGTTTTTGGAACTTAAATGTAATAAGTACCAAGGTGTATTGAACTTTTATTATTCTATGTGCGCCTGACATATTACCCATATAAATTATAATTTCGTGGTTAAAAATATCAGCGTAGGTACTCAATGTGTTATTATATTATACATTTTTGGGAGTAATTTTACTTATGTTACATAAGTTGTTACTGTAACGAAATTAATTTTTAACTTTTTTATGGTAATTTATTCATTTATTTACATTTTATCTATTAGTAATTTAATTTACTTTTTTTGTAGCAAAAAAGTCTGCAAAATTACTAAATTATTATTACGCTACTCTATTCTATTTGAATAGATATTTATAGAACCAACAATAATAATAATAATGTATATATTATGTAAGTATAATTTTCTAATAATACAATTTTTGTAATTTCTATTTCATAGTTCATTTTTAACAACCACTAATTTAGAAGATATACTGTTATTTAAAATATATTTAAAAATAAAGAGTAATGTGTTTAAAATAAACAACAATATTTTTGGTTCTTAAATAAATATTTTCTATAATTTCATATATTGTTTATTGTCATTATAGATACTTATTATTATATTAATATGTTCACAACATAATTTTTAAGTTCTAGTGATATTTTTGAAAATAAAAATAAGCAGTAATGTAGTAGGTACCCATGACCAGATAAATAACTAAAAGTATTTAAACATTATTAATTACATTTTTTTAAATTTTTAAATCTTTATTTGATATTTTTTAGAACGTAAACTTTCGAACATTTTTTTATAAAATTATATTACACACTTTAAACGTTATTAATCATTAAATTAGAATAGTTAATGATATAGTGTAACTATATGTCTATATAACAGTAGAGGCGGTTTTCTTATTTTAGTTTCTTTTTTAATTTAATTAATTTTACGATTCTCTTATCATAATATAGATTGGCTCACCAATGATACTACTATTCGTATATTAAAATTATAAAATGATTATTAACATGTTAACTAATTATGTATCCATATGTGCAATTATTATTAAGGATAATGTTAAAATTTATAAAAGTTTTACAATACAATTTACATTACAATCCTGAATAACACTAAAACCTTATCTGAAATGCGTATAATACCAAATCATTCCATATCGATATGACATACTCATTATCCATTTCGTTAATTTAATATGTATCTATAGGTAATCTAAATAAATTATACTTTATACTTTGATTAATTAACGTTCTAATATTTTTGTTAACACTAGCAATAAAACTGTGTAAAACTACGAATGCAAAAACATTCAAAATTTCTTGGTATTGTCTTTTCTCGAGTAGGTACTATAATAAAATATGAAAATCATGTAAGTACCTATATAAGTATATATTATAAATTACAATAAAACTAAAAAAGATAGATGTATATAACTTTGTAAAATAAAGAAAGCTTAAAACTTGATTTTATTTTGTAAACATACGATTGATTATGTATATATGAACATCATATATATCACCAGAGTACTACAGTCCATTCGTTAATTGCTATAAACACGAGAAAGTTAATAATGAAGAATATAGAAATTAGACAATATTGTGTGAATTAATAATGTGAAAAGGATATTTGGATTTTAAAATGAAAAAAAAACGGAAATGGCAGATAAATTTAAATTCGTGAAAACCCAATAAGTATATTTGTAAAAAATAAAAAAATAAATATATATTTTGTAGAGTATCCACGTACAGGTTACACATGTTTTGTTTGGTAAGAACTTGATCAGGTTATGGTTCACGTCATTATAACTTTTAAATCTTGAATGCGCTAGTTTGAATAAAAATAAAAGAGAACGATTTTTACAAAGGTAAATATTAAAACGTCATAAAATATTTCTAAGTTTGATAACGAACGAGTGTCGTATGATCATTGATCAATTACATTTAACGTTCCTTTAATCCATTCAAATAAAACTACCAATAGTATTTTAAAGTTCACAATCCGTTACACCAATATTTATAAATAGACTATACTACTATAGTCATAGTATTGGCCGGTTAAAATAAACATATTCATTTAAATTAAATATAAATTACATATTATATCATACATAACGTCTTAACATGATCTCTTATACTCTTATGGTATTTAAATAAAACCCTTTAAAAACGGAACTGTACATTTATTAAAACCGGTTAAGATCACTGACTGCTGAATAATCACATCTACGAAATAAAAAAAATCTCAGCTGATCATTATGTGTACTAATTTTATCTTAGTGCTCAGCAACATTGCATCTTCATACTGCTGTTTTCAAAACAAATAAAAACCATCTAATGACGTCTACATTGGATTCAGATAAACATCGAGATTTTTTTTTAATTTCCATCAATACAATCATTCATCTTACAAATCTTATAAAATACGTCAAACCGTTCTCACAGCAATGTGTCGTATACACAAATATGGGTAATTATGATCGTAATAATCTGATGGGTTTTCAACGCGTTTCTGACGTGCTATGGCAACGAGTCCTGTACAATAATATTATTATATTTATTATAAATATGCGTACTAGTATTCATATAAGTGTATAGGCGGTAATAACAATATTTATTTCTCTCTCCCCACCCCTGACAAGGTCATGCGCATAACTTATATAATAATAACATTGTTATAAATTATATAGTAATAAAGTAATAATGTACATTGTACTTATTATAATTCGACAACAACAACAACAATAACAAAGTTAACTGTACACAATATACATACTGGAAAAACCAGCTGATGAGTATATAGGTAAAAACGTACAACATTGGTTATTACTAACCAAGTGCGTTGGTCATTATCTTATATTTACAAATAAAATATCAAAAGCACTCGAGAACTTTCTGCCTGGTTTTATTCAAAAACCACGATCGCTGATCGGACATTTTTAATTTGTTTTGAAGCAGGTTTACTAAAAAATAAACTAATCATTTAAAAATAAAATGTAGCACACGTAACATTTGAATCTATTAAGTTTTTTAAATTCATAATACAGTGCGATTGGCATATATTTCCGTAGATTTTTCTGTATCGTTTTAAGTCTAAAGTCATACGGCAGTGTAGATTGGCAGGCTGTATAAATAATAATGTATAATATGGTTAAACAATATTATAATACATTTTATATGTTTTGTATTATACCATTTATACCTAATGGCTAATTTATTATACACCTATTATAAGTTATCGGTAGCAGAATTATATCACGTTTCACGTAAACTTCGCGTGTGCCCGACGTGGACAAGGACCTGCGTGCCAATGTGAGATACGTTTAAAAAAAAACGAATGCAAAAGAATAATATTGATATTATTATTATTGTACGTTATAAACTAATAAAGACATGAGTACTCGACAAAATGATTAATAATAGACTACTTACATAACCACGGCATAATATTATATGTTATTATTGCTGCAGCGGGTGTGGACCAGTTGCACCTAAAACAAAATTATATTTGTACTTTATGATAAATGTTCTAATATTATTGTACTTTTTATATTATTGCACTTATCTTTTAGTTTTACTTTCAGGCAAAAAATGTTATGTTTTCTTCCAATAAATTCCATCACACTCGATTTATTATAATAATATTATACTGTATAATTTAAACATAAAATATATTATTAGTTTAAAACTAAAAACTTATATAGATTATTTGATTACTATAGTAATTCAGCTGAGTTAAATATTTATTGTTAAAAAATATATATTACACATCAATCTATCTGGGACTTTATGATACATCATATTGTAACACTGCAACATAAAAACAAAAATGTGCATTTGTTGAATGATACTAAAAGACGAAAGCATGTTTTCACTAACACTTGCTATGTCAATATGCTTGTCGGTCTAATTCCACAATATTGCTTGGGCAGTCTTGTTAAGAAAACTTTTCAAATATATTTAGAATACGTATTTAAATACTTGGTGTCATTTGTATTTAAAATACATAATTTTAAAAGTATTTGAATATAAATACAAATATTTTTTTTAGTTTAATAAATTGTATATTGAAATATTTATTTTTATTAATTATTAATATATAATTAACATTATTCGCAAATAGATATGTATTTGAACTTATTTATAAATGTTTGACTGTTTGAGTTAATAAATATAATAGGTACATTAATAAGTACCAAATATTAGATAATAACTTATTCAGTAATTTTGGGGTGATCCAACATTTTTTTAAATATTGGTAATTGGAAATTGGAATAAAACACTAGAATGAAAAAAAGTATTTAGTATTCTAGAATATAAAAAGTATTTTTTAGTATTTTATAAATACATTGGTCTAAAATTATTTAAAAAGTATTTAAATACAAGTATATATTTAACAAGACTATGTTTGGTATAATATTATAATAACCTATATGTAAACACAACGATGATATAATATTATGTACAGCTATCGTTTATTTTAAATGTATTTATAATAAGTATAAATTTTTGTATATTTTGATTTTATTTAAGTAAATTAACTATATACATTTATACTTAATATACCTAGTAAACATTGTTTTCAATTTTAATTACCAACGGCTATTTATTTTCGCAATTGGTCTATTAACCCTGAAAATAACCGACCGCAACTGGTCCATTGTAAAAAGGTCATTTCAAGCGCAATCAGTAAACTCCCGATGCAGCAAGAAGTAATTCCATACCCGGATGTCGACGAATAGGTATGCAGTAAAAACTGTCCAACCGTCATAATTTTATTATCATTATTACCTATAGCGATGTGTGATTTATTTTTCACATCCGCATCTGCGGCACATTAACCCTTTTCCTGGATTCTCGTGGCATCGGCTCTATCTCATAAAACGATACGATACAATAATACAGTCGTCGTCAACTATAATGCAGCACTAGCGAACATATTATAATAGTACGTAAATAATAATATTGTGGTCGAGATCATCGCATTCAAGGGCGCCCGGTCTTGTCCGGTGTAAATAATTGACAAAAAATTGCGGATCGCCCGAGATTCGGTCGTTTTTAACGACGCAGCAGATATATTCTGCGCCGTTCGTTTTTCTTTCTATATCTAGAACATTCGAACGCGTTAGTTCGGGTTTTTTGTACGCGGGTCCAGGGAATACAATGGCCTACGATATTACCTATGACAAACACGGAAAAACGGAAAAAATTTAAAAAAATTACGTTTTACAAAATATATTTTGTTCTGTGTTATCGCGATTTATGATACGTTTTTCGTGACCCGACTACGCAACGACAACGAATGCAGGCGGTATTATATTATGTACATGATTACAATAACGCATATTAATATAATATATTATAATAATAACTATACGAGCGTTTTTCCCGACAGATCATTCCGGTTGTGTTACACATTATAGGACAGAATATTCCATTTGGAAATCATCCAAGACGAACAGCTAACAATGCATATTATCATCATTATATTATGATACAAATGCTGATAGACCTGCTCCCGTTTGAATACATAATATGCGTTTTGCGCATAGCATATGAGGCATTGAGACCATTGTGATGTTTGCTGTTTACGGTCTACTGCAACGTGATTTTCGGAGACTTCAACAACGACATGTAAAATAATATAATATGAAGTCGATCGTGAATTATAATTTATGCGTAACCGCACTTATTAAAACGATTAACCTTTTTAATTTAATAAAATATAAAAACTGTATATTATAATTAATAATAATAATGATAATAGTTGTATATTTGATCATTCGCCATTACATTTTTCAATCATAATTTAAATATGCACGTCGCATATAATGTACCTATATATTTTATTAAAAAAAAAAATAGATAAGAAACATAATATATCTTACCCCTTGTAATAAATTATAATATTATAGTTTCGTTGATTATTTATTTTTTGCCCCTTCCCCTCTCCCTAAAAAACACATCATTATATCCACTGGTTATATTTTATTATGAACTATGAATCGGAATAATCGAATACCTAAATCTAACGTTTTAAACATATAGGGCGTAGCTATATATTATGTTATGAAACATTTAATAAATAAGAAAATCACAGTCTTTATTATATAATACATGTTTTTATTGTATTGTTATGTCAATAAACATCATCGTAAAAACAATTATAATATCATGTATATACGCTATGGTAATTTCAGTGACTACTTATATGACCACATATTGTGTAAGAGATGAGAAAAACATATACATATGAAAAAAAAAATTCAAAAAAAAGTCTTTAGGTATAGGTTTACCTGGTATTTTAGTGGTATCTGACGTCAAATACGATCAGAAATTCCAGAGCGGATAGGATAAACACGCGTTGCAATATGTGTATACGATGGGAGGAAATGCAATTTTTTCATATTATTATTATATATTATCTATGTAACGTTATTATAATAATAATGGCTTGCCGGAACTCTCGGAACTTGCAACTCGTTGACGTGGCGTGGTGTACACACTTGTGTACAAGTATAAAATTATATGCAAATCTTAATATAACAATAATAATAATAATAATAATAATAATAATAATAATTATAAAAGAACGTTGAGAAAACATTAGAAAAAATAATAATGTATACACAGTATAAAACAATTTAAAAACGATAATTATAAATTATGCATGTACTCATAATCTACGTGTGTGTCTTTGCGTATTTTTTACGACCGGAATGAATGATGTTCTACGATTGTTCGTTCATCTAAGTCTGTTATCGTTTCGATAGTCCAATGGCGCCGAGTTGTTGGCAGTGAATATATACGGGCTGCGGGCTGTCGGACAGACGAAGTCCTTCATGATGAAGTCCATCGTGGTCTCTGATTTTGACCCAACGGGTTGCATCATGTTGTTCCACAGCAAATTTGCAGCTAGAATTTGAAAAAAACCAATGATTAATATATCATGACTAATATGAGACTTAAGGGGCACCCATATGACTTATTGTCGTACAATATATCATATAGCGATCGGAGATCAACAGTAGGATTATCAAAATAATGCTGACTATTATTGTACTAGACATAGAAATCAAAAATCAATTATTTTTAAAATTACTTTTTTGACTGTAGATTAGGTATTATTCGAATTTCTTTAATTCGATTTTAAGTGTTTTAATAAAAATTATAATATATTAATAGGAGTAAGAATGTTGAAAAGCGTATAGACCTAGTGCAAGTAGTACGTGTAGCTCAGAAAATATGCACAAAAAAAAATAGATGGTAAAGAAATGACAACGGCAGAGTCTGTGAACTTGAACAATTATTAGTCTGATTATATGATTTTGTTTTTTTTATGTATGTTAAGGTTAAGTTAAAAAGTTGGTATTTAAATAAACTATTCATGAATTGAATTAAAGTTTACTAAGAACGGGGAAAATGTCACTTGTTATAGTAATAGCAAACTAGTACAGTGTAATCCTTCTTTGTTCGCAATACAAATCTTTAGCTAATTCTGTTTTAATATTAAAAATATATAAGTGTAAATTAACATGAATCACTCATGTTTTGTTCTTATTTTTGTTTTTTATAAGAAAAATCTAATTTCAAAGTAATTATAACACGTTTTTTTTTTAATGATAACCTTCATATTTTTTATTTGGTGATTTAAAATATAATTCTTTCTCTTAAAACATAATAGGTACTATAATTGGTATTCGAAATAATTGTCAAATTGAATTTTTTTGTATTTAAAATTTATATATTTTTATTTATTTTTGTTTTTATTTTATTCTTTAAAAAGATAATGGGCCCCACTGAACATGTTCGTGTGAGGGCCCATATAGATATAATATGTATGTATAAGTAAGAGGAATATGAAATGCTAAGAGGTATCCCACGAAATTTATGGTAAGTACACTTTGCATAAATTATAGAATATAGGGGTTATAAGACCCTTTAATAATAATATTAATATAGTAAGTAGTTAATACATGTAATGAGTAAACAATACACATCTACAGATTACACAGTCTAAGTGTCTATTAATCTACGACTATATCATTAAGTCACGTAGTGTAGTTGATAATGGAATCCACCCTTCCTGCCTTCCAACAGTATACAAATCAGTGGTCTTTAATTTAATTTTTGGTGACCCATTTTAGTTGTGTATTTAATTTTTTGCGAACCTCTTGGCTCCCATGTGTAAAAAAAAAATTAAATTGTTGAATAATAAGTTTTACACGAGTAAAAATGCCAAAAATTGACTAATCTTTAATCGAACTATCATCGCTATTAATGTTATTATTATTATATTTATTTATGTATTATTAAATACATTTAAATTAAATTGTTTTTCCATTTATTAAAATCATTTTGTGACCCAATTTTGAATCTAAATTTCGTCGTAACCCGCCAGGTAAAGATCGCTGTTGTATAAATGTATAATAATACATTAGAAACTACAAAATATCGTATGTGTGCATTTCAAACGAACGCTGCGTTGTACCCACCTAAAGCGTGTCCCTTTTGGCTGAAATGGAAACAATCGTAGGTGACGAACGATATGTCTATGACTTCTTCGAATTGTCGCTTCTTGTCCAGCGGCGCATTGAAAAGTTTGATGAACGGTTGGATAACTACAGTGAAGTCTTCTTTTTTGTTGTATCTACCACTGTTGATCTACAAAATAAAAACAAGAACATTACAAATGTTAAAAATGAATAAAATGAATATATTATCATTACTATTTTTATATCAATAAGTATCGTTAGTATTTTAATTTATTTGTAAATACTAATTTTTTTAATTTTTTTAAGGTCACACTTCCCAAACTAACAATATAGTGCAATTATGATAGCTATGAAATACTGGTGTTCTTTATTATAAAAAGAATACATACAGAATCTGTACACTAAAAATATGTGATAACTTAAATGAAAAAAATTGGATATTTTAATATTTTTGGACTTTTGTAAATCTATTTTTGTTTACGGTTTTGTTTATTGTGTTAAAATTTGAAAAAACCGTGATATTAACCGGTTTTTCAAACATTGGGTACAATATTGGAAGGAACTAACCAAAATCTGTTCGGCAGTCTGATAATCTCGGACCATTTGCGTTATCTGATCCATTTCGTTTCCCTTCTGGTGGAAACAAGTACAGAAAAATCTGTGTAGCATATGGCACATGAACGACCTCTTCACGCGTACGCTAACCGACACGTCTGCAAAGATAAACAAGAAAACAATTATTAAAATATATTTATTATTACAATAAAACATTATTTCGAAAACAAAACATCGCTTACATACTACCATTATATTATATAATGTACATTATGCGTGGTCGTACGTCTGAACATATATAAATGTGTACGTATTTGTATTAGTGATGGGCATTATCATTCGAATAGTAATAAAATATTAATTTACAGTTTATAGAGTTTATTATTATGACGTAATAATCACATCCGAAAACAGTTTCATCCGTTGAACGATGTAAGTGTCTTATAATACGTTTACTTCCAATAGAAAAACAAATTACACGCCACACCGAAGTCGTAAAAGGAAGAAGATTAAGAATATTGCTGTAAAATAATATAATATCAGTTGTAACTATGTGCGTGTTCAGTGTGCGGTGCTTCAATTAGAAATCATTAAGCTCGAGAGTATGATATATAATTACATTATTGCTAGTATAAAATATAATAGTTTTCTGTTTTATATATATTATATACGAATTATGTAATATCACCTTACCTCCATAGACCATAACAATGGTTAGATTTAATTATAGGGCCTCGTATAGTGGGGTATATGTCCGGATATAGCACGTTTTATGAGTGAAATTAGTTCAAAAAATGTATAATTAAATACATTTAAAATTTACCTATATTAAAATAGGAAAAAAATATTGAAAAATTTATTATAATAATATGTTTATGGATTATTAGAATAAATTAGAAAAAATGACGAAAATATATGGGTAATATTTAAAAGGGCATAGGTCCGTGACAAATAGGCATGTGGCCCTGCAATAATAATGCAATAGTCGATTCATTTCTAATCATCGGCCATCGACAACCCGCAATATTTTCGTTTATCCATAAATATTAATAAATTACGTGAAACACATTAAGTTTTAACCGTTCGCGTAATATATTAGTTTTCTTCACTCGTGCACATTGCACATTACAACAGCAAGTTAAAAACAATGATATTGTATTATATTATTATACATAGGTACCTATTATACGCGACACGAATAATACGTTCGCGCATTGACAGTGCGCGCGCGAAATGGCTTTCACTTTCGTTTCCGATACAAGCTCTTTTGGAAGTTCATTTCGTATGCGTAACGTGTTTCGAGGTGACTCTATATACGCAATGTGTTATAATACGCCACCTCCGTTCGCGGTGCGACGGTATATCGCGGTACAACAGCCCACTTTCCAGACGCGATTTCAAAACGCCAACGTCGTGGTGAAAAGGGACGGACGGTCATTCGATAGTGTCAAAATAAATAATTGTTTACGTCTGAACGCGACACTAGAAATAATAATAATAAGTAACTATAGATAATATAATATTAATAACAATTTCGCTGATCTACAGGACACGCGTCGACCTATGCACATCGCCGCAGTCGTCGACGAAGAATAACATTAGAATAATCGATTAAGCCAGTGATCCGCGTGACGACGACGAACAATGATAATTGAAAATTCGAACTTGGCAACCGCCGGGGTCATATAATTATAGAAAACTATTATACTTTTGGGTTTGGCTTTCTTCGAATGTCTAATCGAGAATAGGCTTAGGTACAATAGTATAGGTGCTATTAACAGTGTTTAACATAATATTTATGTTAATCTGTCATGCCTATTCGTATAACTGTGACGATTTAGAAAAATAAAGAATGAGTGTGTGTGTATGTGTGTGTGTGTGTGAGAGAGAGAGAGAGAAAGAGAGAGAGAGAGAGAAAGAGATTCGAATATTACTTTTGAAAACGGCGACTTTTGGCCATATTATTATAAAAACGGATCAATAATGTACCTACCCCCATAACCACGAAGACTAACGGTATAATGTGATGATTTTTCAGCTCGACGTTAAGATTCCAGAAGATTTACGAGATTGTTTCCAAGTGAAACGAATGAAACGATACGATTTGAAAATGAACGTACATCTCCATTATTATTACTGCTGCTGTACGTTATCGCAGTTTTCGGTGTGTACGGTGTTTATTTGTTAATAAAAGTTAAAACACTATCTACAAATTTGTAGTCTGTGGATGACAAACTACGACTATCATGAACCACCGTTCATTCGTCACTAATATATCGCACCCCGACGATATACAATACGTGATGTTGTGGAATAGCGATTTGTTGTCGATTTTATTACGAGTATAATTTCACATGTCGATCCAAAAAAAAGGGTATACAATTATTGGCAGAATAAACCTCGGTTAACGTTAAAAACGATTGCCGCAATGCGGTCGCATTAATAATAATAAAAAATAACAATTATTATGATAATAATAATAACAATAATAATAATAATAATACATTATTAAATTAAAGTATAATGTACCCTGAGTCTGAAAAGTTATATAATTGTTTAACGACGCCCGCGGTGAATGAACGAACCACTACGTTAAAGATGATAGTGCATTTTTTTTCATATTTTCCGTGGGGTCCAAGTAGTGAAAGTGAATTGGCGCGGCTCTCATTCATAACGAGCGTATAACACACACACACACACACACACACACACACACATACATAAGTACATATAGGTAGGTATGTCTGGCGCAAATGATCCGTTAAACTTAACCGGGTTTATAGTATAATATGTGTCGCGAGCGTGCGGTACCCCCTCCGTCACGGGAACACGTATATCCACTGTTACCCTATGGACGCTTATATATCGGCTTTAACCTTGCTGTTCATATATAGGCTCGTCGTACGTGCAGCAGTGCACGCCGTTTTCACTTCCTACTACTGATGGCGGATGTAGTAGATTTATTCTAATTTTTAACTGATACAGGGTAAACACATTATTATACCTCGGTCGAAGTCAAGTTGATATATATATTTATATATATATATATAGAGGGAGAAAGAGAGATATCCGAGTCTATACTAACTGTCTATTCATACTATTTCAACCGTAACTACCGGGTGAGGATGCATTTCGGAACGTGAGGGAATCCGCATACATCGTCTATTAAATTCTACCACTTCTATCACGGGGTTCGATTCGAAATCGACAAAAATAATAATTGACCAATGATAACAGTAATATTCTTATCACACACATGTTACTGTATACCTACAATCTACGTACACAAAGTAATTATATTGTATCAAAGGAATATCATAATAACACACCTAGGACGGGTACGAGGTTCACGAACGTCCGGGGAAGATTGGCCTGGAGGTAGTCTAACGCTTTTTGCAGTTTCTTGCTGTGTTGCAACGGAGTCGTGCCGTCCTTGTCGTAACACTGTCCCGAACACAAGTCATTGGCGCCGAAAAACATGGTTATCAACTGTGCACGAGGAAAACAAAATGTAATTTTAATTGCACATATACCATACAATATGATAAATAATTAATATGCGTGCCGGGATACGTCGATGACAACGCTAAATTAATGGTGTTTAAATAACGTGTTGATTATGACGTATTATATTAGGTCCGGCACTCCAAATACAAAAACAATTAATGTAGAGTTGTGTCACAAAAGTACTGCGCTAATTGAGTAGAAGTAGTAGCTGCTGATTTTCAAAATTGAAAAAGTATTTATTTTTTTAGTGTGCTGTGCCTATTACATTATGCACGCATATCGTGTTATGTTACCTTCCAGTCGTTTTTGAAATCCACGTCCGGGTCTTTTTTCATCTTCTTCACCAAGAATTGCGCCTGTCTGTACGCGTCGTAGTCGGCCGACACGGGGAAAGCGACATTCATGTGAGAGTTGGGCGCGAGAAATTCGCCTTTTCCCACGGAATAGCCCTTCAGCCCGGGGTTGAATTCCTTGAGAATGTTGGGCAGCGTCAAGTAGTTCCGCCATGTAGCTTCGCCGCCTGCGGGTTAGATTATTACACACAAACGCAATTGGTAAGTATGTGTTATACACACGAACACATCGTTATTACTATTATTATTATCGTGTACCTATAGAAGTGTACAATGAAAAAAATCTAAGTTTAACAGTATTGGACACGTCATTATTAATTATACCGTAAAGACATTTCGAAATTGAAAATGCGTATTTTACTCGGGGACACATCATTTTAAACTCTATTATAATAATATGTATTCATATTTAATATTTACACTTGGAGCCAATAATTTAATTTACGTATTCATTTCATCATACAGGTTGTCGGACATGTTTTTTTCTGGATATTACACTGTAATGGGAACACAACGAATGTAGAAAAATAAATCCAACCCAATTCTAATAAATGTATTTTTAACATATAGTATTCAAGTATTGCTCTAAATTCTAGATCACTACAAAAATATGTTTAACACAATAATAGATATATACTTTTTGTATAGTGACCAAATAATTTGAAATTAATTTCTGGACTCCATAAGATCTACCGAGGTTATGAAAAGTTTGATTCTTGACTATAATTGGCATACCTAAACAAAGCTCGAACTATGTTATAAAAAAAGTCAGGCGTGAAAAGGCACCTAATTCTTAGTAACAGTTACAAACCTCGTTGGATATTAATTTAAATCGAGTTATACGTATGTCTCAGTCACTCAATTAGAACTTATAGTATGATACAAGGCTGCAGAATAACTAAAAAGTTCGAATTTCAATATAAATCAGGTATATCCGGTATAGAAATATGAATGAAAATTATAGTAGCAATGATTTAGTAAACCGATGTAAAAATTGTTATAAATTATTTAGAACACTCTCACTTTAATTAGAGTCAACAGGCTCTAAAAGATTCACTATAATATAATATATTCTACCCATGTTTATGATATATGCGTATCGATACATTAAGTTATGTTTAATGTGAATTGTCCGTACCTGCTGCCCAAGACACTCCTCTGTACTCGATCAACGTTCCCATAGCGAACTCCTCAAGCGCGCCGTTTCCGGCCACTAGACTGTCACCCATGGCGCCCACCACATCAATGTCACCGGGCCGGAGCCTGTGCACGCTGGTCGGCCGGACTGAACTTCTACCTAGTCCCGGAGACGTCATGTTCTTACACGGGAACGGCATTGATCCTGGAAACGACGGTTGCCTCCTGATACCTGTGGGCCCAGGTGTCATGACAATGTCTTCGCTCACGGCCGGTGTCTGTAAGAATAAACAGAAATTACTAATCACAGTTAATGACAATTTTATTGCGTCCGGAAGTTGGTTTAACACATAGATAACAAATAAATTCAACTCGTTTGAGAAATAATTTTTTTTTAAATAACTAATGACGATAACGAACATTGGTTGAGTCACTACTTTTTTTTGCAATTGTCTGATTTTTATATACTTCAGATATCGATGAAAAATAAAGTTATGCTATCGATTAAAAAAAGTAAAATTCGGCTAGAACCGTTAACAAAAAAAATCTAAAATTTTCATTAGCTATCATAATGATTATATTATGACATCGGAATGATTAATTGTATTGGATTGCATTAACGTTGTTTTATTAAAAATGAATATATTAGAAAAAATCTGATCACTTTTTACACATAATCGAACTGCTAAAAAATAATAATAATAATAATAAATACATTTATCGATATTTACATAGCAAAACTTTCTGTATGTGCTCATACACGGTACAAATCATATATTATAATATAATATGCATAATGTTATATTTCACACATAAGCGTACCATTCGGACGTTCCTGCCATTTTTTCTGTTGGGCAAAAGCTGCTGGAAGGTCAGCTTTTGGGCGGTGCACCAGGCGACCGCGCAGAAATATATCAAGACGTAGCTATTGGTCAACATCGCTTCGTTTGATAGCGTCGTTCATCGTGGGTCACTTCGTTCGTAAGACCATTTTCTAACTTAGCTGTAACAAATTAAACGACTATTGATTAAAAAATTATTATAACAATAACAATAATAATAAAAAGCGAATAAACTTCATAGTTATAATATTATATAATAATATAATAATATATACCTATAGGTAATAATCGCATAATATTATAATACATTATTAAAACTGCGTTTGATTCATCAACAGCTATTAAGTTTGTGTCTCGTTTATCATCACAATAAAAAACATAGCATTTTGGTTTTACCTAACACAATCAATAATAATATAATATAGAGTACCTATTCAACTTTTGAGGTAACAGTGGTTTAACAAACACAAAGCGTATTTATTATAATTATAAGTATTATTTATTATGTCGTATGCGTCGCACGTTTCGTATACAAGAATACAAACTTTGTTTCGTTTTCTTTCGTCTTAGATAGACAACAGATGACTGGAGTGGAATAATATATTATGTGTGTCAAGTTTATGTTATTACTTATTATACGCACTATAGGCATTATTGTCGCATATGGGTGATTATGCGCGTGTTACCTCTCCGGTTAAATATATATTATTATCTCATCGAACGTCGCCGCCGCCGTGTTTCGTCACGGTTGCCGGTAGTATAACATTATTATTATGTGTTGTATTTATTTAGTTGTGAAAGATGGGTTTATTCTCCGTGTCTTTACTCTTTTGTACACAGTCGACAATCGTCAATCCCAGTGGCGAAGCTTAAGTTTTTAGTTGGGGAGACGGTGAGACATTAAATAAAATGACACTAATACACTTGGATTCCTCCCTTTTTATTTTTTCTTGTTTGATAATACATTTTTTTCGTATGAGTAATTAATAATTCCATCGTTAAAAATGACATAAATTAAATCATCAACCATGAGAACAAACTACAATATAAAAATAACAATTTTAAGAAACACGTAGATACCTATCGGCTATCAGTGATAGCGATTTACACGGTATAATGGCGTGCGACGCGATGGCGATGTCAATAATTGAAGAAATCCGAATAGCGAGACGTGTCTCATAGCGAAGATAGTAAACCCCACTTACATTAAAATCCCCCTTGTACCCGCGCGTCTATAATTGAGAGACGTTGCATCGAAACGTCTCTTTGATAATATAATAATATAATATTTGGAATGACCCGCACGGCCGTATCGCGCGCATCTAATCTATTTTAATAATTCTTATAGACTATAACTGTAAAAACTAAAAACCAATTTTAACAAAATATTAAAACATATATCATTTTTATAATATAAATGACGTTAAAATTTGTAAATATTTTATAAAACAAAATTATTTGTCCTGTTTTCTAATTTCTTAGTGGGTAGACGTTGTCTCATTGTCTCCTATGACGCTTCGCCACTGGTCAATCCAATAATACTAAAAATCTAAAAAAACCATGGAAATAATACATAGCACGCCGAGCGTGAGTTGTTCAGATTGTTGCCAAATAATTACATTTAATTGTGTCGCAGTCGTCGTGAAATACACACTCGCGCGTTATTACAACGAGAAAACGCATTTTTTTTTAATATTATTTTATAATATATCATATAGGAACGACGCGGGCTCGAAGCGAGGAGACAAAAGGCGACTGCGTAACGCGCGTCCCACTCGGTTCGTTCCAATTACAAATTCTGATTCCATTCGAGTATTTGTAATTTTTAGATTTAGGTATTATACATCATTATATTATCAAACTGTTTTGAAGTCGCATAATCGGTTGACTTACGAGTGGGTTAAGATCAAAGTGTTTATAATATTTTATATGACAAGAGAAAAATCGTGAAAAAATGCATGTGTGAGCCTGATTGTACATAACTTTTATTGAAAACGGTCAAGTAATTTTTGTGTCTTTAAAACATTAATTTATATAATATATATAATATATAGGTAATATTCGGTTACAATTTGTACTGAACCCATATCATTGTCGTATTTTGTCGAAACCGGTCTGCGTACTTATATCAAACCTCACAGGGTTATGTACCTATTGCTATTGTACCGCAGTATAACGTTTTATAGGCATAAATAGCAATGGTTGAATGGCACATTAATCGAGTGCCGTTAAATGTTGTGGAAGATATTAAAAAAAAATAATAATAAATAAATAAAAACAAAACACGTTCACTTGTCAAACGTCGCGTACCTCCAGGGGTCGAGATTCGCACGCACACAGAAAACCGCAAGCTTTCTAATGAGTTTTCTAAGGTCGTAAAAATAAATAAAAATAAACGAAACACCGATTGCGATTAATACATAGTCGAATTACTCAGACTATCGGAGACGAAACACGAGAGCCCGTCGGGTTCGGAGACGTCGACGAACGTATACAATATTACATACATTATACAGAATGACAATTTCTTTTTTGTCGTCAATTGGATATGAATAATATTATTAAGATTTTATGTATTATGTTTATTAAGTGGTGGATTTAGGGGAGGTGCTGGGGAGCTGAAGCACCCACGACTCACTGTTACGCGTATTTTTATTAAAAATTACTAATAATTTGCCAATTAAAAAAAATTATGTATGTTAAATTGTTTATAATTTTTATATTGCTTAATTATGTTTAAATACCAAATTATTATTTTTTTCCCCCGAATTGTACAAAATAAGTACTCTAGGACTATTATTATTTACAAAATAGCACCCACAATAAAAAAATTCTAGATCCGCCACTGTGTTTATTTAATGTTTTCAAATTTTTAGAACAAAAATTACACGATTATGAAATCTACGGTTTAAGACAATGACAAAAAACAAGTCATCCCATACCGTGAAGGTAGGTACGCAGAAAACCACAATAGTACACTGCACTAACAGTCAACAATGATAAATATAATATTATTTTAACGGTCACCTCCTCTGTATCACCTAATTGGATTTCGTTATACTATTTCGTTATACCAACCAATTAGTAATTACTAATGTCTAATATATACACGCGTATAGTACAACCATAAAACGAAACTCGAAGTCAAAAATATATCAATATGCCAAAGACAAATTACGCGCGTTGTAAAAAAAATTGCACTTAACCTAACCAGCGCGTGAGAACCTAAGCATGCGGCCCGTGCATAATGTATAATAATCATTACCACAGGCGTGTATCTATGCGAACTACTACGTAACAGCGGCGGTTATCTTCCGTCTGGTGGCGGCGACAAACTATACGGCAATGTCAATCATTTTCATCATCGGATCCCGAGTATCTCTACACTAAGATCACAGCAATTAAATGTTGACGGTTATCAATTTTTTTGTTTTGCTTACAGATCCATCTAGTTGCTGAAAAAAATCTACGTTAACCTTAAACCAGGGTCCATATTAATATCGATTTTAAATCAAAAATATTACGAACCGTAATTTCAATATGCGTCTAATAACATTAAATCTGACCTGATTTAGATGTGTTCACAGCCCACGAATACCTAGATCAGTCTGACAGAATCCTAGGGCTCCACGGATCACAGTTTGAAAACCACTGTTATACGTCGTTATACGTACACTGTATTATGTTTATGTACTATTGATAAAGATCATCGCGTAGCATTGTAACCATGTTTGTGGTTTTGATATCGGACCGAATTTTATCCACCGGATACATTGCAGTCACGGCGCGCGGCGGCGCTTATCGTAATAATGACATTGTGCGGTACATATTATTATTATTACCATTATTATTATTATGGAACGATTTATTCGCGTTTTCGAATTTCACGAGCAGCCAAAGTCCACCAGATAGATTCACGACATAAGTTCAAAAAGAAAATACCAAGCACAGCTGATACATAGCTGCAGATACCTATTGAATTTGCCAATTTCCGTTGTATATCCGCATATTCTATAATATGATATATTATCACTTATCAGGTATTTATAATAATATAATTTACTTGAACACCATATGTATATGTCACAGATTATAACCGCATTACATTATAATACGTGCTCATATAAAACGCATCGGATCAAAAACAGGATTTTCATTCCCCCGCCGAGTTTACCGGAAGTGGAATCGGTATGTATATATACGAACGGGCCATAAATATTATCGGACCAATACTTTCCAAACGTAAACATATTTTAGTAAGGCCAAATATATAAATGCGCGAAAATATTATTGCGGCGCACGCGTACAATATCACCATATATTATAATATACGCGCTCGCACACGTCGATAATAAAATTATAATTACGGTTTTGATGCATATAGTATGGCCTGTAGCCAATACGCTATACATCACGTAGTTTATACTTATAAACAGTGAATACGTTTGCGTGAGCAACTGTAGTAGCATAGTAGCAGACAAAATTTTCGGCGTTTATACTACCTATATATTATGTTCCATCACTTTTGAAACAAGCAATTATTATTATTATGATTCCATCGATATTGAATAACAAAACAGATGGAAATATCGCGTTAGGTGTTAAAATAATTTTGAATATTTTGCATATTTTGTATTGTATCGTATATTCGTATATATAATCAGAAGGAAAAGCTCTCTCTCCGTATAGACTTCTATAATTGGCTGTACTATACGCCCTTCGTTCGCAATATTTCAGCCGCATCATTAAAATAATGTTATAACGTCTTCGACTAAATAAATGTTTTCCGCCACGATTCCCATCGTATGCTTATCCATTAACACCACTATTTAACCTCGAGACGACGTGATGCGAATTTCTTTTATAGTTCCAATTTATGTCTCATCGCTAAATCATAAAAAATGTTTTTCTCTGATGATCACTGATCGTTCACAGGCTTAATAATTTGAATATCTATCCTAATTCCTAATTATATGAATTATAAATTCGATAAGTACATGGTTGATATGCAACGTATAATAATAGATCACATAGCGTTTTAATTTAAATCTATGATGCAGTAGGTAGTAGGTACATGACGTGTCATATAATATTACATATTCTTATATAATATGTATATGCACAAACGAAACTCGCTAAACTCGTTGAAAATAGATGCATATATTTATATACATATTACTTATATTTACGAATTCGGTGGTCCAGTATATATTTAATATTGTATCGGAATGTGTAGTGTAATTATTATGGAGTGTTAATTTATGCAAACGACGTTATGCGACGTATATAATATACGTTTGGAAAGTTTTGCGGCACGAATTCCCGAAAATATCGCGACTCGAAGTATGGCCCGGGGGTGGCTAGGAATTAAGTAGTTTGCGCGGATATGGTTTATCGTGTACGTTTTAATTATTATTTTATCAATATTATATTCATTGCGCTGCAGTGATACTACTGTATATTATACTATTTATATTGTTATAGTCCGCGTAGGTATCTGCTGTCACGTGTGTATATAAGCCTTTGAAATGCGCTCGCCATATCTACTTACACATATGCTCGTCGTGTTATATTATGTAGCTACGAATGCTACGATGTCCGACCGGTTGGTCTGTTTAAAAAGATAATAATAATAATTGTGATAATTTGTTGGATCGCGGTTACGTAAACGATGACCCGGCGAAACCAGATCACCGCGTCGCCGACACACACACACGTTATATTATAGGTATAATATATATTATATATTATATGTACGCCGCCACCGCACCGCACATTATATATATAAATCTGTGTAAGAAAAGCAGTTATTGTATAATTGCACGCGTTTACCGGTAAATTCGCATATGAAATCGTATATAAATATATTTTTTTTTGTGTCTGTCACTCGTTGAGCAATACGTCGTAAACGAACGCAAACTCATTTGGTCATAATTGATACGTATAATTATACGATTATCATTATTATATTATGCACTGAGAGAAGTGGTGGGTATTCGCTACAATGACGAAAACGAAAAGCGACATATCACAAAATTGTCGCATCCGTATAGCGCGTCCAAACATATTTTACAATACACTATATTATGCATAATTTGATGCGGCTTTGGGATACCGCACGCAAATCGAAAATAATAATAATATCAATTAGGAAAAAACCGGAATATAAGAAATATCAAATAATGTGTGCTTTTCATTTTTTCACTTTCTATCCGGTTGTCCGACGAATTATATTATATGTCAGCTGTACCATGGCAGATGGCCATGGCGATTATCCTATAGGGTTCTTATTCACCGCTAAACGATGATCATTGATCAATATATATTCCCCTTTACATCGATAGGGGGAGGGGTACTGAAGGAAAAACGGGTTTTTGCTGGCTGTAGACGTATAATGGTAAGTCCATATTATGCTATGTCCGTCGTTGCAGCTATATATTATGTTATGGTGGTGCATATATCATGCATGTTATATTATTTTTTGTTTCAACATTTTATCCACCGAAACCGGTTCGTTCGAGTGATTAAAAATCGAGAGTAGGTATAGTAGTATAATATAGTAGATTGTTAGAAAAAAAAATCGGAAACGAAGGGAAACTAAAAAAAAAGTCCTCAATATTGATTCCCACGCCTAACTTTTATAATATCGTAGCGAATGCTGCAGTGGTTGTAAACAGCGCATATAATTATATTATATTACGAGCTCAAAGACTTTTAAGTTATAGCGACCATCGTTGACCCAATCTACATATGTCTATCCCGTATTTGTCATAAATATTGTATTAGTGGGTGTGGTAATAGAGTTTTTAGATTCCGAATCGCGGAAGACGTTTCGCTTTTTACGGTTTTATATATACACACGTAAACATAAATTACAGAAAAAAAGTACATCGCATGGATGTTATACGGTTCGACCAGTCGATTTAATAATAATAGTAAATCATTACATTATTATGGGCTGCGGTGTACAGGTTAACACTATATCAGCAGTCATGACATATTAACAATTGATTGTGTACGCGGTGCACATATAATAACGCATTCTTTATGTAATAATTAAATTAAAATACAATTTTACATTAGAAAGGTTATGCACACTATGTGTGTTATACTGCCGGCGATTCTCGATTCCGATTTGCACTCGTGATTTCTATTACGGCGGATCTTGATAACTGCATTATTATATTGTTGTATATAGTTGCGCGATTTCCCACGGACGTGATTTGGCACGGCAAAACGTCGTTGAATATTCGATAATAATTTATTGTTATGATAAAAAAAAGAAAACACTGTAAAGCTCAAACGCCAAAGAATAAGTACGCGTTACACGTTGTATACTTGTATGCAACGGCATCCAATAGTTTATCACGATCGCATCGACGAGGGAACAAATTTATTTTCGTAACAGTATTTGAACCATATAATACCTATATAATATAACACACAAAAAAAAGTAATAGCTATTTTCTAGGCGACCGAAAAGATTATGACGTGCAAAAGAACGGCCTGACAGACGAGTAAAAAACCTTATAGACACTCCGGAACTGCACGATTTTCATGTGCAATAGTGAGATACGACTCGAACATTATTCGCAACGACAAGTGTTTAATATAATAATGTTAGGCGAGAGAGACGATAATTTATTTTATTATATTCTTATAATACATATATAATGATAAATAATAATAGGTACGGGTGGTAAGAATTAAATAAACATAATGAAATAAACTCATGTACGAAAACCGCTGTGCGAGTACTTACCAGATCGAGATCGCAGCCGGCCATGACGCGTGGTCCCCGCGATGAGAGTCGAACGGTAAATAACGTCGTCGGCGAAGAGATAGCGGCGCACAGGTAACAGATACTATAACAGACTCGTATTCACACTCACAAATATTCTGGTCGGGCGGGGTGGGCGAAGGGGCGGCGTCGACGGACTTTTACGGTACGCAGAGGGGCCCGGAATGTGCGCGTGCGCCGGTCGCCGGTCGCCCGACACCGGCCGGTCAGTCAGAGCGATCGGGTGGGCAATTACGAATGGAAAAAAAATATCTCCGTATAATTATTATTATAGGAATAATCATGATAAATGACGATAAAACATTTATGATAATAAAAACTAATGGCATATGAATTCGCTGCCACCGAACCGGGTCGCCGCGTCTGCGACGGCGGTGGTGAGCAGCTAGCGGTTTCGACCCGCGGGGTGCGGTTCGACCGGGCGCGCGTACACGCTGGACTTCCGGTAATCCAGTAAAGGATAAATCGTGTTTGCGCGTCGCGAGAGGAGTTTGCTTTACTCGCATACACATACACACATATACACAGATTATAGCTCTTTTCTCGTTCGCACCATAACGTCCTCTGGTCGAAATTCAGAACCGACAATACCGCAATTGCGTCGTTGAAATAAACCGCGAGTGCAGAAGACCAAAAAAACAAAATAATAATCACTTAACCCAGTTTAGTATTCTCGCAAAACATTGTGTAAAAAACGTATCATGGTTATTAACAAATTAATAATTACAATCGTGAATGGGTCATGGATAATATTAAAGTAAACATAATATTATGATATGTATAAGTTGACGGCAATCATTATTCTTGCGTCGGTAACGACACGTGGCACCAATATTAAAATGTGTTACTTAACTATACACGGGAATATTATCAACCACGGGAGGAATGAAGTTGACGTAATAACTACGATTTAAACCAGTCAAGTCTTTACTATAGAGTCGATGTTTAAAAGTTGTAAAACGAATTAATTCTAAAAACTTTCGCCAAATATGCCACGTATATATCGACCACAATATTATCGCAGTGCGAAGGCCGAAAACCGTCACCGAAATAGCCGTATAATGAGACTCAAAACCATGTAAAATTATTAAATGGAATAAATGATGGAGCATGGACGCATGGTGCTCTATAGTCTATAGTGAATGCCAGTGACGAAGTTCTATGATCGGAATAGCAGTTAAATGAAGTTAGTTATCGATCTGACTAAATTTATGTACTATGTACTCTATATTCTATAAGATTACCTTTCTGCGATGCAATCGTATTGAATTTTTAAAACCAATCATAAAAAAATGTAACTGTTAACCTAGCTATTCACGGAGAAATTAATTTATTATTGTATCTTTTCTAAAAATCTTAAAAACACGGTAATACAGTATAGATCAACTTCCCAAGTTAAATAAATCACCACTAATAAGTGACCGATTTCGAATTATTATATATAGTACAATGTTTCCATAGTTTTTGCATCAATTATTTTTAAATGTTTTTCCTATCCCATGGATAACAATGGAAACATGAAACAATAGTTAATATAAAGGACACTTCGATACCTCGATTTTGACAGTTCATCCGTCAGTAGATATTACAACAAGTGCGTCTATGAAAATTGTAAATAGGAATTATTTTACTACTATTAAGTTCAAAGAAATTCATGATTGTTGACTACTAATACACTCTCAGAATTAATTGTAAACGCAAACGTGTAGGGCGCTACACAATACTCTCAAAATCTCAAGCATTGCCGTTAAATCTGCCTGTGACACGGTAATTTACATTTTTTTGACCTATGAGCTATGACTCGCGTACACATGAACATGATAGTTGTATCAGTATAATTGTAGTCAGTATTATGTTTACATTATTTGTTAAATTTATAATGCATCATGTTTATTGTACAGTAGAATAAATTAAAAATGTTTTACTGACTAGAAAATGTAAATGGTTTGAAAACAGAAACAGTAGCACAATAAATAACATTAACGGGAAATTATCGTATCACTACAATTATAATATTGTGCAATTTAAAATAGTAAAAATATGTGAAACGTGCAATATTCATATATGATATTCACAATACTATTATATTATTATTATGTATAGGCGTTTTACATACCAGTTAGCTTTTGGCTGGTCACTGTATATCGCTAAATCTTGATCGCGTACGAAGGACGAATGATTTCTCTGCGAATGATTATTGCGGTTTTATCGTAAATTAAAATTCGAATAAAAACGATTTGGAACGCAAAAACGATAAATTCGAAGCGAATACAACATTATATTATAATGTTATGTCTGTAATGTGAACAAGTTCGTAGTCACGGACTGTATATATACTTATAAACACAGCCGTACAAATTTGCGGCATGCACCCTTCGCTGTTTCGAAAGAACAGTGCATATTATTATTATTATTATTATTACTATTATAATGATATATTAATAATACGAATATACGCACAACAACGCAACTATATATAATATTATAATATGCAACAAACTGCAACGCTGCAACTTGAAGTTACTCCATGACTTAAACGTTCGATATAGGTAGTGTGTACATACGTATATGGCTGGTAATATAGTGTCGTCTAGCGAACGCAATCGGGTAATTGAAGTATAAGTCCCGAGGCGGTGGTGTGCAGTACACGCGCATGGTATTATTATCTATATGCATTTTTTGTAGTTCTCGGTGCAACGCCGCGATCGTTAGATCCAGTGCCGAAACTGTAACGTGTACGCGCACTCGGGCGACACAGTTTCACGTGACCTAGGCCCGACGGTTCAAGCCTGTGTGTGTAAATAATAAAATATACCGCATCGGCGTATATTATATCGTCATTATCGTCACACATCATGATAATAATATTATCGTGGACGCTGTTAGTGGTCGTGTCGTTATTTATGTACGTATAAGTATATACGTAAGGGTACGCGTATACGTCTTATTACACGCACGTTTAAGTGGGTAATCTAATAGGACACATCGCGTATATTAAAACCTACGGCCGGTGATTAGTATTTCGCATACAAACATCGTACGATTATATCGTAATAATAATGATATGTGTACATATCGTAATAATTAAATAATAAATGGTACGGCAAATTATTCGAATATATATTATATTATTGTTGTTGAGACGACAGTCGCGCATATACATACACACGTTATTATGTATTATTATTGTAGTATTTCGATTACGAAAAAAAAAAACAAAAAATGTCGAGAATAATTATTATACGTATATATAACGTACGTTATATATTTTATTATTTTGTATTGCTACGATTAAACGAGAATGTTTCGTACGACGTTACATTACAATATAACAATTAACGTGATAATAATAATTATGGCCGTACACGCGATATCACAGGAGGCGTGTGCGTTTAAACTCGAATCATTGGTAAATAGACAGCCTGCGGTATGTATGTACATCACTATACCAGACGTGGACCCGTTTTTTTTGGATAATTGCAGCGACTCCGGGTTACTATTCATAATTATCGATTTACGCTTGTATCAACCACGATTGCTGCACAGTAGAAAACTGGAATTTTCCAGACGCGCTATCGACTCGTATTATTAATTAGACGGATTTTAGACTATATAAGATTAATTCTTAAACATAAGGAATGTCGTCAGAAAATAATCTTTGGCGAATTATCGAATCATAAAAAAATACAATACAAGTAATATTTTTACTTTTAACATTCCTAAAACTATTATCGCCTTTAATACTTTGCCTTTACATTTTCTATGGAGATCCAGATGTCTTGCAAAGTTGCGAAGGTTTTGGTTAGAATGGTTAGATAACAATATTATTTAATGATTTAAGAATTATTGATAATATATTATATTTCCTAGAAAAACGTCGAAAAACCCATAGGAATGCTTATCGTACGTAAACTTTCTCACCGCGTCAGGTTATCAGTAAACTTCGAGAGTTTGATGATAAAATTGGTCGCTATTTTTTATCCATTGGATTAACGTCTTTCTATTAGATATATATTTTTCGGAAAGGCGAAAACATTAAGTAAAAAAATTTAAAACAACTCTTTAATATAATATATACATTTTCATAGATGAGTGCTCATTTCTAAAAAGAAAAAAATCATATTATAAAACCTATTAAATCATAAAATATACACCACACGTCTATATACAGTGGTATATAATAACATTTATATAATAATTATTACGAGTATGTATATATTATAAATATTAAGAATATATTATTGTGAAATATGCATTTAAATGATAACGGTGTGTGATATGCGAGCGTCTGACGTTCTAGGTCGGCACTGTCTTCACTGCACCGTGTCATAAATAAAAAATACTATAATATTAGGAACACAAATCACGTAAATTTTACAAATATTTTAACATAAACTATACCTTATATATGTATATAATGTAATTAATGTGTATTATTATATTTTTGGGTTACAATGTCAGATTTTAAGTGTGCTTTGATTTAATCAATAATCGCATAATATTATATTGTTATTATAAGTCGTAAATGTGAATAAATTGACAAAGGGAGGTAAGAGCTAAGAAGCATCTCCGTACAAGTAAGTTATATTACATTTCAGTGATATTAACATATATATATATTCCCACTCGACGCATGGTATTATTTGCCATTTGGTTAAAAAATTTAAATATATAAATAAAAATATTAAATTCAATTATTTTCCATCGGTATTTATTTTTATAATAATAATAAAAATAATATAATCGAAACTCACTAAGCCCACGATAAGCTATACCAATCTATGGATGACACATCGTAATATTATGTAGAACGTATGAGACGCGATTATATACGATTATGCATCATAGATGTGCATGTGAACATGGTTAGCCCTTCACAATAATTATGATCCGGGAAAATTCGGTTAATTCGTTAGTCATATACAAGTCATATACACATTTGTTGACCAGTTTTAAAACATACAATAATTATTTCGCGTATATTATGTTGACCTTGTTGAGAGTTTGATCATCTAATATTCTAATTTTCTATTTAAAATATACATATATATATATATATACTGTTGAATCGGTAAAATTACAATAATGCAGTTTGTACAAAGTGAACGACGACTCGTTCGTCAGTCAATGATTACGGTTTCGTACACATTATAGTATGCATTACATAATATTGTATTTGGTGAGTTTTTAAACCTATTGTTAATCGATATCGGATAACTACTACGTTTAGTTGATTGTTTTAACGGAAGACTGATAGTGAGTCATTGGTCGATTATTTTAAGTTTTTAGATATTCCCGGCAGACATCGGGTCCTCTGTCGTAGCAGATCAAAAAACGATTCCGAAGCTTTTGTTTTACGGATTTACGTTTGCGTTGGTTTTTCGAATATAGTCTCGACAATATAATAAGCGTGTTTTCAGAAAACTATTTTCATATAGGTATACAAATATACAATGAGTAATTTCGATTTTTTTTTGTATAGTTTTTTCATCCTGTAAATTTTGGCCATCTGCGTTGCCCGAGGAAAGAGGCCACCGTTATATAGTTACCGGCATAATAGTGCTTACTGTTTATAATAATATAATAATATGTAACCGCGTATCGTCGAGACACTGCGTCGTCGTAGTCGCCGGTTTACTATTTACTTTCCGGTTTTCAAATAACACACCGACGCGGAGATGGCAAAACGATTATAATACACCGGACGTCGAATTCGTTAACGTCTTGATGATTGCTTAGTGCTTACGGTGTATTATATATTGGACCAAGAACATGGGTGTGTACGACGATTTTTAGAAGCTGATGGTTTTCTAATGAATTTCGTAATGACAAGTGGATATATCGTTAAACACCATTATCTTTTTCTTACGCTTGCGCGGCACTCGATCACAAGGTATGCTTCACAAAAATATGTTTGTTTTAGTTATTTGTGTTTTTTTTTATCTTATAAAACCACTTTAATATACATTTGTATATGTGACATCATTATATATATTATACTCATGTGCATTACGACGGTTGTAGCCGATGCTGTAATAAGAATAAACGCATACTCAGTCGACGTAAATTTGTCCTTGTTAAATAGAATAATATTATGAAGGGAAAGGGGAAAAGCGAATAATCTATAATAACTATACTTAATATTTGTTATATTGTATAAGAATACTTAACGCGGATGTTCGATTTTCGGCATGTTTGTAACCCATCCTCGAAATCACTGGTGCGACATTTGAAAAATACTGCTGGGCATTGATTCAAAATGTTATGTAGTACCGTTCGGCGATACCTGTTGGGAGTGCGTATACTCTTTCCGATCCAACTTTATATTAATTATTATTATTTGCCTACAAACAAATAAAAAACAGAAACGGTGTTTAGAACGCAAATCGTTTTTAATTGAATAAAAAGTTAAATTTGTTTTCAATTCAAATCATCTAGTAAAATTCTATAAATATACATTTTTTATAATTTTATAATTATCTTGTTTTTTAATATAAAATATTTTATGTATTAAATATTTTTTACAATATTAAATTAATTTGTTTTTTTTTTCAAAACAAATTATTTGAGATTTTTTTTTATTTATTTAACCTGCCTACTGTTTTTGAACGTAGAAAAATGTTGTATTTAAAATTTATTCGTGATATTGTAACGTCATACTTAACAAATTTTCTTTCCGTTTTTCAATCTCTAATAAATGTTAAGATCTATTCTTTTAGTTTTTATAGTTTTTGCACCTCGTACTATGTTATTGTCTACAATATCTACATTGTTACCTGAACTATTTACTCCAATATTTTGTAAAAAAAAAAAGGGAGAAATCTGTATATTTTGTAATAAATAAGCCAATTGATTAATTAATTAAGAATAGGAGAGAGGGCGAATAAGAATGCCGTAAAAAAGAAATGTTGCACTATTAAAATATGTACATCGTGTTATAATGTATAAAGCTATATACATATAATCATGATAGATACTATATAATTTACGTCATAATATATTATAAATACATGTATACACAAGTAGTGTGCGTAACGATATGTATTTACAGCTTTATTATATACATTACATTGGAAAATTAACACCTACATTTTTATTTTTACCGGGACCTATTCGTGCGACCTGAATCAATAAATTTTGCTCTTATCAATATAATCAAGGTTTCAATAATGAAAAAAAATATTTAAAACGAAAAGTATAAAAACGAAATCGCTTGACGATGTCCATATTATGGTAAACTAGCTAATATACATTTATGTACGTGCTATGACGTAGATACTCAAATATCTATGAATACCACTGCTATACACTGAAGGTTATACTTATATTATTAACTGATATTGTACGTTTGTACGTGTATTTTCTAAATATGTTCATAACACTACTGTTGACGTTGTAAATTAGAAAAACGATTTGCTACAATTTTTCACGGCGTATACAAGACGTTTTAGAGTTTTCCGTATAAACTTCGAGAACTGTGCGAGTGAAATCGAAAACTTATTTAGCGAATAGGGGAAAATTTTAAATGTAAAGACTTAAAGATTATTTTTCTCAACAAACGTAACCACGTTACGCTGTTTTTAGATTAAAATTAATTAGTTATAATTTTAATAAAAATTGAATTATATAAAATATCTATTTTATTTGTATATTTTTCTAATCGATTAATGAGGTTTGTCATAATATGAATTCGAGTAAATACTCTAGGGTGTTTCTTGGTTCAAGGTTTGTTATATATCTACACACAAAATATAATATTATTATACGGTAATTAATAGGTGATTGGAAATTACCAATTCGTTTTTTACTTTCTCGTGAATTCTGAATTTGCAGGCAAATATGTGTTTAGCTACAGAAGGGCTGCTACGGCCGATACATATTCGAGAATCTTCTCTTTCATACGAAGTGTTGGTATGATGCGAATCACGTATGTTCATTTTGAAGTCGTAATATAAAGGTCTCATGACGATAAAGTTGTGTTGTCTGAGAATATGGTCATACGATACGGGATTCTTTTAACTTTATTTTGGGTTTGGTTGACAGCTTGAGCCAATATTTTTTCGCTGACCGCATATGACATAGTTCCAATTCAATAACTTTTTTAATATGCTGGTAAGAATGAAAAAAAGACAATGAGTGAACGATTGATTTGATCATGTCAACTGGTTCGTTTCCATTTGTGGCCGGTAATAGTATGCATAGCCATAAAATTAATATATTATATTATTAAATATTACTGTCGTCCAATTCTTTATATTATCGTAAACGCATAGAATATTAGGATAATATTATTAATATGTGAGTAGAGACGATAACGTCATGCACCACGATTTCAGGTCACGAATTCGACAAAATCAAATAAAAAAAATCTATCGTTGTGGTCACCATCACTTAGAATTCTACGCCCGAATATTTGACACAATATATCACTGGCCGCACAAGGGTATCACCGCATGAGCGGGTAAGAGGAAGTCGTGTGCCAAATAATATAATATTATACAGTCGTCTCGATACATAATAATAATGACCATTATTACATCGTATAATCGGATGTTTTGTTACGCAAAGTCGTAACGGGTAACAATGCAACGACGACGACCAACGATGATGATGATAATATATACAATAGCCTATTAGTTTATCGATAGTCACACGATCGATATTCAATATTATTATCAGCACGTCGATAATTTTATAATAATTTTTATTATTACCGTAATATATGGCCATGATTTCTCCCTCCCGGTTGAGCTTTGGAAAAATTCCGGCACCATTTTTTGGTATTATAGTATACAGAGTGATTCTTTTATCATTAAATACTCATTATTTCAAAAAGTGTTGCTTTTTTCAAAATTTGTATTTTAATGATTTTCTTAAACTTTATAAAATTTTAATTTTTTTTCCTGTATATTTGACAGTGAAATCACTATCATTTTTTGATTTTCAAATGACAACCCATATTTAAAATGTATAAGGCTATTTTTTTTATACATTTTAATGTTAAAATTATTATTTTTCATTTAACCGTTAGTGAGTTATAGCTACTCAAAGTTGGGTGGTCTGAGGTTTTTAGATGTTTGTCTTACAGATTATTACGGTTGTACAAATATTAATATTCAAGTGGCAAGTGCTGATTAACATTTTTTTACCCCCTTAATTTGAGAAGTCTAATAGGATAATATAAATACCACATAAATCAACATATGAACATAGTTAGATAAAATTAAAATGTATCTAAAAAATAATTATCGGCGATCTCGTTATCGAAAGTGTGAAGAAATTGTAATTAAAAATAGAAAAAATTGATCTATTTAGTCCAATTATTTTCCCAATATCTATTATGACTATTCAAACTTTTAATGTATACAATAGTTATCAATGATGCGTATAAGGTATAACTATAAAGCACGCGTAGTGGTATAGTACGTTGCCGTATAACATTACTGTGACGCGTCAATCATTAATGTATGTTTATCGCAACGACACAACTCACAAGCCTACGGACAAGCTGCTGTTAATGTGGTTTTGTTCTGCCACGTAAATTGATGGATATTATATTATTAAATTATATTAATAATAATTATTATTATAACTAATGTCTAATATTACCTATCGGCAGACGTTACGAAATATTTACTATTTAGACTAACGATCGTTCGCTCTGCGTCAACCACTGACTAAAATATACTATAATGTCTATTAATAGGTATGATATACAATTGTGGTTTACGTGATGGTTAACATGTCATAATAATATTATATTTCATTGTGCATTTCGATGCATTACCTGTTCATTTAATTGCTCGACGATGTTTGGAAAAAACTATACGTATACCAATTACCAACTACAACACTATATAATATTTATATTATATGAAAATCATTTTGAATTCAGCCCCTACAAAATAGGATTTATAAAAATCTTAATGTCGCGCGTTGACTCGGGTTGTAATATAATAAGTTTAATTTTAACCGTGGTAACGACTAACGATAGTTGTACTTATAAGCGATTTTTACGGTTGTTCAACAACACACGTACTGCGTTCACCCTATACAGTTCGCCGTTACTTTAATCGAACTCATCATTATAGTCATCTGACGCATGAAATGGCTGTCCGAACGTTGACCGAATAAACTTACTTGTTCAACTGGCGTATTTCACATCTATTATTATCAGTTTATCACGTTTATATGCAGCAGCTAATGCACTTAATGCGCATTAGGGAGTGGATTTATATGCACCTAATAAAGTATCAAGATCAGCTGATGTTAAATAAGTTAATACGAATATTTTTTAGTCCATGCTTTATACTTTGGATTCCATGGCCTAAATAATTATATAATTTTATAATTTGATATTTTAAAATTCCTTCCGCTTAAATAATAATTCACATTAAATCGTTTAAATACATTTCTTAATCCCGTTAAGGTTTGACGATTCGATTTTAATAATTATTGCGCATCAGTTTATAATGCAAATATGCACCCAACTCTCGGATTAACTCAATGCGAATTAACTACTGCATATAAGCATATAAACGTGGTAAATATATTGATCGTGATATTAGATGTTATGTTCGGGTTTCAACCAAATTCGGAACCGAAACGCGTGCGTTTCTAGACGGGACGAGTTCGAGACGCGTAAACGATCGAGTATCGACATCATAATAATATATTATATTCTGTAGACACAACGATGACGTTTCGCAATTGCATATCAATACGCGGTGCAGTTCACACGAAAAACAGAAATTTTAAGTAAGTAACTATCTACCTACACCATATCATATACCTCCTCACACGTAAACGGTAAGATAAATCAAACGCACGAAACGACGACTACCTATTACATATACGTGGACATATGAATGTATTATTATACACAGACATCATAACGTACACGTTAACATTGCGGTATAGGTTTTCGGAATAAACAATATTATGATATTACATATTAAACATTATACACACCTACCTGTACAACATTCATCTGTGTTATAATGAATAATGATGTTATACGAGTTTTTGCTGTCTGCCGGTCCCGCGATAATTATACGCGTATATTTGCGTTTGTAGAATATCGACGTTACGCCTGTTACGGACTGCGGCCACTGCGAATATTCGATTTGTAGAAAAAAAATGTGAGTGTTAATTCGCTATTTCAACGACAAATACTGAAATCACATCTTTAAACATAATGTCCGTTTTAACATTTTAGTTTTGTCGAGGCTCACTGGAATAATAATAAATTAATAAACCACATAAGGTCAGGTCCTATACATGATTATGGATGCGCGCACAATAATATATTATAATATACACAGCTTTCTTAATTTTCACATTATTTTATTTCTGTAGCTATCAACACAAGACGGCCAATAACATTCGCTAGTCAATACATAATATTAAACTCGTATTTACGTTTACGACGGCAGTTTAGATGATAGTAACAATATTATTGTTTAAATATTACTGTATCAACAATGCCATTCGCGCCTTATGGTGTTTAAAAATGTATAGTGATAACTGATAACAGTATGTCTATATTGTCTGACGAATGATTATTGGACACCGACATGATTGAAATACCTACTAAATTTTATAAGCAGACGAATGCATTTTTAAATGACATGAACACTAATGTAAAACATCAACGAAAGTAATAAAGAATAGGTATATATATATAAATCGTATTAAAATATCATATTATTATTATATTTTAATGAAAGTAGACACAGACTACACAGTTGTTTTAACTGGACACAACGTCATAACGACAGTCTGTATATTGTGTATAATATTAATATATATACAGTATACACGCAATAACGTGATCAACATTTTTTTTTCATTTGCCGCACTGGACGTTTTACGTCGCGATCGAACCCGGCGCATTAACCGTTTCCACTCCTCATAGTTCGTATTTTAGCGAGAATATATAGGTGCACCGTAGTTTTATTTTATCGATACACTCGCGCATTAAAGAATTAAAAAAAAAAAAAAAAATTCTGGTGGACGAGATTAAATATTAATAATAAAATAAATAGCCAATAGCCTGCAGGGTGTTGTGGTGCCGTGCACCAATGTCTAAGGTCGCTCACCTCGGCGCAACGATCCACTGCGGTAGTTGTTTCGAACATATTTTGAAAGTTGTGCAAAAATTTCCGATCGCTTTTACTAAACCAAATGTATTTTCAAAATATGTACGCGCACGCGCATTTGCAGTGACAGCAGACGTCCACGTTATAAACTCTTCTCGGAATACAAAGAAATAAAAATAACCACTTCCATATAAATACCTATTACTCGCGGCAGTTTATTCGAATTTTTTTTTTACCTAATTCTTAACGACGTAATTCATTTTGCGCATAACTTTTGTCAATTTCGAAAATCTTTTGAAAAACTGCTGTGAATCCTTCGATTTTTTTTGATTGCACATCGCCGTTTATCATAGGTCAAATTATCGCACATCATTAGCATATTTAACAACTGAACTAGAAGTAATTAAGAGTATCTACCAGACGATAACTAGTTGTTTACTTATTTTCAACTCAAAATGTGTCGCTCGTAATATTCAATTACCTGATATTGAATAGGCATTTCTATTTAAGAACATAAAATGTATATTACAATTTAGCCACGTCTAACCCATTAATTTTTTTTTATCGCATAATATGTATCATTAAAAATTATAATTTATAATCATTATTATTATTTCAATTTTAATTGAGTAAATTGATTTATTTTTAATTTGATACCTCAGTATATTAAATTTATTTTTACGATATTTATTACGTAGATACTTAAAAGTTATATTTTATAATATACCCTTCTATTGCTCGATATTGTATTATTACGGGATGTACAATAATTTGGTGCAGATTAGCGAAAATACTCAAATGACAATTGGTTGCTGATGTAAAAACGATTTAACGGCGTTTTTAACAGTATTTATATCTATATGTGTATTATCGTGAACTATACGTAGGTACAGATACATTCAGAAAAAAATTTTGATAATAGTCCGTTTTTCATTCTGTAGAATAATACGTGCTGACCTAACATTGTCTTTATATTTTTGTCTAATAGTGCTCGTGATTTTGATATTTTTTTCCCTGATCGAACCCATTAAAGATATAAGATTATTTATTCAATTTTCACTAGGACGTTAATAGGTTAAAATGTTTAATTATTTATTTTTTTTTATAAAAACACAGTATTATGTTAACTTACATTCAATAAACGCGAAAATGAATTTTACTGTAGGTTTTGTGACATAAATTAAAGTGTGTATACATAATATGGTGGATGTGAAACGCCTCACTATTAAGTAGGTATTTATCCTATTGAAAACAACAAATCTAGCATATTATTAGTGAAAAATAAAACGTTTCGTTTACGTAGGTATTATACTTATGTATAATAAGTAATCACATAAATACTTGTGTACTTTTAAAGACTATTTAAATCTTTCAATTTGTTTTTTATATTAAAAAAGGAAAAATAGTATTTAAATACCATCACTCTAGTAGTCTAGTCCGATCAATGGAATGTGCTTTAGCCAGACTTATTATTAAATTGTTTTAATGTAAGAGATTTTTACCAAAAAAAAACGTGAAAATTATTAAATTCACCTCATCCGTTAAGGTGACTTCTAATAATGAATTAGTTTGAATTTATGGCCAACTAATTTTTACAACGTATTTAATTTAATTTTAAAAAAAAAATACTATTTAAAGTGAGAATAATTGAATTTTTTTTTGTATATTATTATTAAACATATACACATTTTATTAGAGATACAAACCTACATCTTGTTTACGTGGAGAGAGTTGCAATAATTTTATTATAGTAATAATAATATGAGTACAAGTTTTATATGAGTATATTCACGAAGCCAGTCCAGTTGATTTTTAAAAATATGAGCATTTCATTTACATAAGATTTATTTGTAATTAGTTTCCTCGTCGAGTTTAATATTATATATATACACACAAACACACACACACATCATGAAATATTAAATGACATGAGAAAGTATTATTTTTTTCCAATATTACGTTACAATATATGTATAAATATAATATTATAAAAATGTGTTTTTGTATGGTGTCACATGAATTTCAACAACTGTTCATAATATTGTTATTATTATATTGACATAGCCAGGTACCTAATATTATATTTTGCACGCACTTATTAACACGAGAAATCAGTTTTGATCAAATCACAATATGCTACACAGTGGGGCGGGTACTATATATGATATTGCAGGGACCGGAGTATACATTAATAAGACGCCACAGAATCAACAGAATAATTTATGAACTATTTATTATTATACTAAAAATATTTTTAAAATATTACCAATCTACCTACAATTGTAAAATGTCATTATGTATATTATAATATGCCACCTTGTGTATGTGTGAGTGTATGCAGGCGCGGGACTAGGATAAATTAAATTTTTTTTTTTTAATTTTAAATTATAAAAATTAATATTTTTAAGACGATTATATTAATAATATGAAATATGAAATATGAATAATAAATTATAATTTTAGATACTCTGTCGTCTTGATATCTTGTCGGCCTGATATCCTATCGGTCTACTAGTTGTCGGCTCAACGTCGTGATTCCGCAGGCGCATGGCTAGCAAAGTGGTGTTTTGAGTGTTAACCTTCTCTACCTCAGCAATATACATATAATATAATCCGGAAATATAATATGATATGTTAAAAAGATTTCATGTTAGGTTAGAATGGATTGTATTTTTCATGTATTTTATTCTAAGAAGTATTCAAAAGTTAAACATATTTTATAATTTATTATAATGGATGTGTGAATAGCCCTTTTACACGTCTCTAGGTGACATTTAAATAATAAATTAAACACCCTCTCCCCATTAAAAAATCTTGGCTACGTACCTGCATGCATGTTAACTTACGTATGTATGTATATGTATGCTTAAACAAGCTTTTTAATTTTGAATTTAATAATTATACCAACACCGATAACTGTCTCAATGTGTGTAATGATATAATAATACTAATAATAACAGTAATTATGATTTCATCGGTAGTTATGTGTTTTACAGCACACACCCATATATTATTATGATACGTGCCTGTACTATTATTATTATAATATGTGCCACAGAGTTAAATTTCGCGATTTTTACCGCAGGCCATGTATACATATCGTTCGCATTTAAATGTATTATAAATTTAAGTATAAATGATATATATAAACGTACCTAAACTGATTTCGTTGGTGGGTGGGTCAATCAAGCAAATTTGTATAGTAGGTATATACGATAGTGATAATTATTAATTAATATACACTATAATAGTATAATATATTATTAATACGTATTATATCGAACATCCGCCGTCGCATTATATTATTGTAATATAATGTTGTTATTAAATGCCGAAAACCATTAATCGTCGTGTTTCAATATACGCAGTTAGGTATCATACCTAATATAATAATATTAATTGTTGTTCAATACACGTCAGCAGTTTGATAGTGGAGTGAAGTAGTGGAGAAGAATGGGTCCAGTTCGCGTCGGAGGCGCATACAAAATCCAGCGTTTTTTCTTCTTCTTCTTTTTTTTTTTTTTTTTTTTGTTAGAGTTTGTAGTTAATTCGTATAGGTACGTTTTATGACTTTCACGAAACAAACAAAAAGAAGAATTCCGCTAACACACCCAAAAATGTACCTAAAGCAGCCGATATATAATATAATATCCGTTCGGCGGTGACGCGGCTATCGTGTACATCCGGTTTCCAATCGATCATCGCAATTCACGTAGGTATAAACCTACTCACTCGAATACATACGCGAAACTTTCCAAGCAAGTTTGGCCGCGTGTGTGATACGTAAACACAATAATATACAGGGTGTTCCCACAGACTGCATGCCATACGATGGTTGTCTCGTTTCTAACCGTCAATGTTTTTTGCTGTATTGTGTTCAATATTTTGGATGGTTGATTCGAAATACAATAGACATAAATATTAGAGGGTCCGCACAAAAACTATAATATAAATTATAATAGATTGTATTAAAAGCTATTGTAATATTTATTTTTCATGTCCCGCAGAAAGTCAAAAATCTTGATATATCTTAAGTAAGCTGGACACACTACGAACGGATACCATCACGGTGGTGGTGTACTACAGTGGTGGGGCGTAACACGATTGCGCACTTGCACTTTTTACCTTACCTGGAAAAACACAACACGATTGCGCATCTTTTACCTTTTTTCTTTGAATAATATTTAATTAAAAAAATTTACCAACATTAATATTAAATTTTAATAATAACATAATATGTATAGTAAAAAAAAAATATGTATAATAATACACCACACTAATTTATTATTAAATGTCGCGTCAAAAAAAAAAAATATATATATAACAAAAAATAAGTTCTAATTAATAAGTTTCTAACTATTTAGCAATGTAGTTTTAGGTTAGGTTACAATTACTTATACATATATCATCTGATGCCGCTTTATACCAATTTTATGGGCAACTGACCCTTCGACAGAAGCAAGAACAACTAATCGGCTAGAATCTTTCCATAGCCACTATAAGTCTATAACGCTTATTTAGTTTTATACATCTCATCCATCTACTTACCAAGTTATACATATTTTATTGGATATTCAAAGCGAATCTTATTTAAAAATATTTAATATAAAACAGCGAAATATTAAAAAGACTCTTAAAGAGCAAGAAGAAAATATTGCATTTATAATAAATATTCGGAAAATATATAAAAAATAATAAGATTTACTATCTTTAAATAATTATTTGCTCACATTAGGTGTTTTTGTGTTAAAAAGTTATAAGAACTTGATTTCTGTTATATAATTATAATTATTATTATTATTATTATTATTTTTTTGACGCGTAATAATAAATTGCTGTGATATAAGTATTATTTTTGCTCAAAGAAAAAAGGTAAAAGGTGCGCAATCGTGTTGTATTTTCTCAAATATAAAAAGGTAAAAAGTGCGCAATCGTGTTGCACTGCAGTGGTGGAGTGATCAGCGGGCGCCGGGCGTCCGTCGTGTATAATCGGGAAGTGGTTGTACTACTACTGTACCTTTATAATAATATTATCATTTATTATTATATGAAGTCTATGTATTATATTATTATATTACGAGCGTAAATGTGTTATTGATTGATGTTAAATAATCATATTAAAATTAATATTCATGTTTTTTCGTTTAATTGTTTGAAATACCATAACGATGAGATTGTTCATAAAAGTGATTCATTTATCCGGTACCTATTAATTCCAATAAAAGGTCAATTTAACATTAGTAACATACAATTTGATTTGGGATTTTCATTTTTGATTCTAATAAACGGTTGATTCTATAAACCAGTGATCATATTAAGCAGAACCCACTGTATTATATTACCATGTGTGTTACGATGATCGTTTTTAAACAAGATCAAAGCCGGGGCAGTATTTACTTTTTTTATTATTTTAGATTCTGAACGAAGTGATGTATATTGATTTTACAATGATGTGTGTTTTTTTATTTTATTTTTTGTTTTTGTGTCTGTGAGTAGTAATAGTGCTTTTATTTTTGACTTCAGCCCCTCTTTGAAAAGGAAATTGAATCTAGTTGGTACTTTGAGGGTATTTTCAGTAGTTTTCAAAAGTGTCAGGAAAAACCCTGAAAAAGAAATAGAAAAAAATTGTGACTAACGATTTCGGATTTTTTTTTATCACTTTAAGAACAACTTATAAGAAACCTTGTATTAAATTTTCAAGATTTTCTGGCCACCCAAAAAATTTTTATCGGCATTTCAAGAAAAAAAACTTAGAAAAGTCGAAAATGTCAATTGTCTATAAGTAGCTTAAAAATGGTCAAAATATTTTGAAAATTTAACTGTAAAGAGATAACCATAATATAAACATTTGGTGAAAATTTCAAGTATTTACAATAATTCGTTTTTGAGTTACAGCAAAATCAAAAAATTGATTTTGTCGAAAAGTGGTTTTTCGTAAAATTGCCATTTTTCTGTCATTTTTTTTTTGTTTTTCTCGATTTTTTTGAAAACAATTTGAAAATTTTACTTTTGACCCCCCCAAAGTACCAACTAGATGAATTTTCCTATTCAAAGAGAGGCTGAAGTCAAAAATTGGAGCATTATTTCTGATCCAATTTTGTCGTCAGACACAAAAAAAAAAAAAATAAAAATAAAAAACACATCATTGTGAAAGCAATACATTCTTCACTCCGTTCAGAATCTAAAATGGGAATTTTTACGCATATCCACTTTTCGACAAAATCGATTTTTCGATTTTGCTGTAACTCAAAAACAAATCATTGTAAATACTTGAAATGTTCACAAAATATTTATATTAGCGTTATCTATTTACGATTAAATTTTCAAAATATTTATAATTTTTTTTTAACTATTTTTAGTCTTATAGACCATTGAAATTTTCAATTTTTCTAAATTTTAGATTCTGAACGGAGTGATGAATGTATTGATTTTACAATGATGTGTGTTTTTTTTTTTTTTTTTTGTGTGTCTGACGACAACATTTGGAGCAGTAATAATGCTCCGATTTTTGACCTCAGCCCCTCTTTGAATAGGAAAATTCATCTAGTTTGCACATTGTTTTCTTTTAAAACTAAGTTTTGAAAATTTGGTACAAGATTCTCGATACATTTTTCTTCAAATATCTGTAAAAAAAACTCTACCGGATTCAGACAAAAATTTTTTATGATTGTTTGAAATTTAAATTTTTACAAAACCGCATTAAATAACGGTTTAGCCTCAAATGGTTTTTGATATTTGTTGTTATTCAAACAGTATAAGTCGTAAATACTTGAAAATTTTACCAGTTATTGAGATTGCTATTTTCTTTTAGTGATTTGATATTCAAAATATTTTGACTTTTTTTGAGCTATTTATAGGCATTTGAAATAATCATTTATTTATTTTTTTTTTTTTTTATAAATGTTGATAAAAAAAATTTAGCTGGGACAAATTGCTTGAAAATTTAATTGAAGAGTCCACATAACTTGTTCTAACTCTCATTCAAAAATTATAAAAATATATAGGCACAATTTTTTTTTATTAGCATTTGAAGTTCAAATATTGACAAAAATTCGTCAAAACCATGAATATTTTTAACTATTTGGTAGTTAAAAATTTATAAATATTTTACTATCAAAAGCTAAGAATTGAAAATGTAATACTATGCTTTCCATAAGTTAAGCTTAAAATAATTATGAAAAAGTTTGAGAATTATTCAATTTAAAAAATTTTACGAGTGTTTAAAGTTTTAATTTTAATTTGAAATCAAAAATACACGTGTAAAATAACGTTTTACTAATAAATAATTTTCGATTTTTATATAATATATCCTAGACCAGGCATGTCAAACACGCGGCCCGTGGCTCATTTTTTTGTGGCCCGCGGCTACCAATATTGATGGACAAAAAAAAAATTAATGTCGTGTAACGACTATTTTAGATTCTTAGAGAATGGTTTATTTGGTATACATTATTATACTGTCTTATCTTCTGATAAACCATTATCGAATAAGGATTATTGATGGTTTTATATATATTTATATCTATATAGATTATAGAATAAAGATTAATAATTTACATCGTCAGTTTGCGACACGCGTGTTAGTCGTTCGATAAACACTGTGTGAAATTTTGATACGTGTATTCCTCTGTAAATTTAATAGTTAAAAATTCGCTAAATTTTTATGTGCGGCCCAAATAGTAAACTTTTCAATATATTTGGCCCATCTGATACTTTGAGTTTGACATGCCTGTTCTAGACTGACAAATCATCTCCGTTCAGAATCGTTTTTCGTATACAATGATACATATCATTGCATTCAAATTTAACCTACCCTAGTCCGAGGTCCAGCCCACCACCTAATGTACAGCAGAGCGATACTCACTTACCCGCTTTTTTTTTTTTTGAAATGCCGATAAAAAAAATTTGACTTTCCAAAAACTCTTTAAAATTTAATATAAGGTTTATTATAAGTTGTTTTTACTGTAATAAAAAAATCAAAAATCGTTTGTCAAAATTTTGTTTATATAATAAGCATTAATAGTTCAAATGTATACGAAACATGTTAAATTCACGAAAATTTGAAAGGAATTTTGAAGTTGAAAATTCATAAAATTTTTGTAATTAATATCTAAGGTTAAAAAACCCAACACAAGGTTCTCCATACCTTTTTCTTCAAATAACCGGAAAAACTAACTCCTGCGTCAATATAGAAAAAACTTTATGAGCGTATGAAATTTATTATTTACGAAATTGAGTAAAATAACGATATATTACAATTTTAAATATAGATAATAATATAATATATCCTACAAATTATTCTAGACTGACAAATCATTTCCATTCTGAATCGTTTTTTATGTACAAAAATACTTGTAATTGCATTCAAATTTAACACATCCATTATAATGACCTACTCTCTATCTCTACTATACAGCAGAGCGATATCCACATTTTTTTTTTACTATTATAATTACTTGTTTTCTATAATGCATGTTATCAGACAGATAATTTTGTTTCAAAAGTTTCTAAAAAAATTTAAAAGTTAAATTTGCCAGACACTGTAGTTGCGTGTTATCGTGTGCCGACGAATATGTTCTACGCAACATATTGTATCTGATAAAATCGTAGTGGAATGATTATCACAATTCGTTTATTAAGTCGAAAATTTCACCAAGAATTCGAGATAATATAAAACCGCACCTACAATATTCTCAATAAAGCAATTTGAGAATTTGAGATATCCCTTCACGCACACGTTTGTCCCCTAAAGTAAGATAATAGTACTTTATTTTTTCTTTCGAATACCAAAGAAGAAAATAATCGAGTTTAATTATTTTCGAATGGTTGAATGAATTATCATAATGAATTTGAGCATCTATTCTCCAGCTTCATCGTAGCAATCGTAAGTTTTATTCTAATTTAACGTGCGGAAATCAACAATGAGTATAACATTATGAAATTAATGTTTTTAAAATGACTGTAGTTTATCAGAAACCGTCAGCTGTGCTTTTAATTTTAACGCAAAAACAAACAATTTTCAAACTTAATGCTGCGAAATTCGTAGAAAAAAAATGAGATAAAAACGTTATTGGAACGGGCTAGCATGCGGCGGCATAATAGTTATGTATAGTGTAGTATAATTTATTGTATATTATTATGAGTTATGACATTATATCATTTATATCGTCGTGATTATTCAATATCGAAAACTAATTGAATCGCGATTTCTCGAATATCATCATTTCTAATACACGCGCACGCTTGCGTGTATTTATGTATATTTTGTATAGTACCTATACTATAGTGTATAAAATATATATATATATATATACGTTTGATAACAAAACTATGATAATTGACACCTACTAATCAGGCTATAATATTGCACCACGCGTCGTAGTATCCGGCCACACATTATATTAATAATGAAATAATATAATATTAAATATGCGGACGTGCGACTGTTTGTTTTTTTTTCACGATTTTTATTTTATACATTCGCTCGTGACCATCACTTTCCCATTGCATCTGGACGACGGTTTGGCCCGCGGACCGTCAAATAGTTATTATTGGTTTTCAAACGGTTTATCATAACGCATATATTCTTACAATATTATATTATACTAAACATGTTTTAATTATTACGATGTGACGCAATAAAAGTGGTCCGAGCCGTCACGCGCACGAATAGTATATTACAATAATGCAAACAGCGGGCGGAACGGAAATTGTTTATAACGGCGATTTTTCGCCCATCAATCGATTTTACGATGCTCAGAAAACACGATAATCGACGTAAATACTAAAAACCTATGTATGGATGACGATCACTGATTCGTGTTTAAGATAGCCTATTGAATATCCATATGCGTCCAGCGACCAACACGCGATATAGGAAAACGCCTATAGAGCGCAATATACATATATGATATTATTTTAAACGGTTTGTTTACGACCATGTTTGTATTGGGCATATTATTTCTTGGTTAGGTTTATGCACGTTTTATAATAACATACTTACACAATAATAACGATTAAAATTATTATTTATAAGTAGCGCTTGCACATTGTCAATAAACTGATCAAAATTTAGATTATTACTAGTCAAAATCCAATAAAAGTAAAATAAAAAAAACAACTATATTATATAGTTTTAGTAGATAATTCATTAAAATTGTGTTACTTATTAGGTTTTATAACATTATGTTCCTTAAAGTTTAAGCATTAAACTATCAATCATTACAAATTTACAACACTATACATGCTTTAAAACTGATAAAATATTATCGTTATTTTAATTTGTTTATTGATGCTGTTGAAAGATAAAACTTATGGATAAACTTTAAACTTTAAACTTTATAGATATCAATATTTTTTTTCATTTTTAAACTTGTAGAAAAATTATTTATAAATGATTATATCTATATATTTTATTTTATACTCATACATTTATATTACTTATAAGTTTTTATAAATACTTTTAATTTACAAAATACGCTTGTTATTTATTATTACATATAGTGTGAATGTATTAACTAAATTTCTAAAGCTTTTTATGTACATATCTTACTATTTTAGCCTGTGGCCTAAATAAGTATTTCAAATTGTTAATACTTTTTTCAACTTCCGTTTCAAACATTACATAATAAGTGTTTTATATAAAGGAAACCATTTTTATTTTATTAATTTAGTTCAACTGATTTGCTTTCAATTAGACAATAATTAGTTTATTAAAAAAGTTGCCATTATCATTCCTCATACTTGTATATACTTAACTACTTAAGTATATGTATACTCATGTACGTATATGAGTACTAAAGATCTATCTAGTTTCATATAGTTTAATTAATTTTAATTTTAATTGTTACATCAGCCAATTTGTATAAAAATATGAAGATGTTTTCTTTATTTTTCTAAGTAAATGGCTTAACTTTACCTGTTGTATGTACTGCTCATATTATTTGAAGATAAACATATTTACATGGCTTAAACGATGAATGAATTTTGTTATGCACCTTCTTTTATGGAAGATTATCTTTTTCACGTTATATTATGAGATAAGTATCGATCATTTGCAATGAAGTAAAATCGGTTAGACTACAAATTTAGATAAATTATTTAATTGAATATGTGTTTTGTTCCTACTAAACTAAAATGTGGTTATTGTAAAGATCAAGTCAGCAAGATATATTATAGTTATATAAAGAAAAAACTAAACATGTGGACGATAGTTTGTATATTAATGTGTTTGTGATTAATGTATTCAAATTTTTAGTTAGCGTTAGTGGTAAATGTTAAATCCAACCAAATGGAATTTATGATTTTCGTTGCTTTATTTGTTATAACTTATTAATATTTTATGTCATACCGGATAGTGATATTATGTGTATCTTTTGAATAAAATCCTATTCTGGTTTCTGTTTTCCACACTAACCTCGATAATATCTGTCATACTATATTTTTGATAGAACTATAATATTTAAAATATAATAATGTGAAATTAATAGTAATAATACAATTATTTAACTATTTTAATTTGTAGGATATAGGTGGTTTTTTTATAATTCAAATTGTACTTATAGTTATCAATTAAATAATATATTTACAATAATAATTTTTTTCATTATTTGTTTCGCTATCAGTGTCTAACGTTAACTGTATCTAACCTAACCACCAACCACCGAATGATGTATATTAAAGTTGTTCAAGAGGGTTGTATAATACAAACTTTTAGTAGATATGTATACATAGATATAAGACTGTTTTGGTATTTTCGGGATGAAATTATTAATAATGTATAAAACTTACTCGCAAAGTTTAACTTAGTATATATAATTGCTTTTAAAAAGTAATTTTGTAATAAAATAGAGTACGACATAATAAAATTGTACTCATATGGAAACACTTATAAGTTATAACAAAATCGTCTCAGTGAACAAAAAATATAAAATTTCTCAAAAAAAGTATACAGAATCTAAGTTTTTATTTCTTTTTTATCATACATTTTACACTCTACCTAAAAATAAAACCATTCCCAAGTGAATAAATTTTAATTTCGTATATTTTATGGTCATATTCATATACTTTTGAGTGTCTCATAAGGTCTACACCTAGAGCCTTTGCTTTTTCTTATTTTTGTTAATGATTTGTCTTAATTATTTGATAATACTATAAAACTATTACTTTTTGTAAATAATGACAAATCAATAGATTCTAAGATATTACAAGATCATATAAATAAGCTCTACACCTGTAACGTGATATACTGTCTTTATTTAAAAAACGATAAATGTAAAATGATATCATTCACAACTGTTAAACAAACTGTTCGATCTATGATTTAGCCTCACTCAACACAGACAAAATGTATCTACCTACCTACGTATTTAAAATATCTGATGATGTTAGTACAATACAAATTGTTGCGCTTACATCACAAAAACCCATAAATTATATAGATTCTCCTATAAGACATGAAAGCATCGGTTATCAATTGGTTTAGATCATAGGCGGACATTGGGGAGGAGGGCTTAGGGGGGCTTAGCCCCCCCTAAATATTTTAATAGCCCCCAAAGTCGAAACTTAATTTGCTAAAAAGCCCCTACGGAGCACTTTACATTGGATTATTATAGCCCCCCTAAAATTTCAACCAAATGTCCGCCTATGGTTTAGATGCACTAAATTTCTTAACATATAAAAGCAACTTTTACATATTTTATTTATTAAACCATGTCATTGATTTTCCGCATTTTTTAGCTTTAGGTATTAGTATTTTGTATACTTTATATTTCATTTATAATTATCCCAAGTATTATAACGTTTTGTTAATGTAATTTATTGTCAATTTATTTAAATCATAATATTATATTCAAACGGCTTCTACCCGTTAAATGTATTAATAAATTAATAACGGCGAGTGTATGTAGCTGCAGTACAAATGTGCCCGAGAACACAAACACGCTGTAAAATCGCTCGACGAACTGCATATGAGTATAATCCTATAACGTATGTTAGACTTTTAAATCTATAAAATTTACTAAATACAATAATAAATTATAGTATTTCCATATGTTTTATTGCAAAAGAAATGTTTCGTTTACTTTTCCGCACTTCTCGGGGTTTAATAAAATAAAAATATTTAATATTATAAACATAATAGGTATGTCAAGCTAATAACCAATACGAAACTTTTGTAAATAATCGTATCAGAATTTATCTGTTAGATTTTCAACAGTTCTGCTCTATAATTATTGATATCAGTGCTGTAATCGAAATATTTGTACACTGAAAGCAGCAACGGTGCAATATAAATATAAATAATTACCTATGTATAATAATAATATAATAATAATAATAATGTAATAATAATATAATATAAAGTACACGTCTTTTTACTCGTTGCTCGCATGTGTGTAGTACAACAATCTCGCAACAGTTTTTGAAACGTCGCGTTCACGTGCAGACCTGTGTGTAAATTTTGAATTTAAAATTGCTTTATTTGAACTAGTCGAATAAAAATATCGATCGATGACGCAAACACAATATAATATATTATTATAATTTATAATAATATGAAGGATTGACGAAAAAGACGTTTAAAATTTCAATTGATTTAAACGCGAAAACTACAAAAACAAGTGACGATAAGATGACCGATTTAAAATTAATACCAAAGGTTATAACAACAATACTATTAACTTGTAAAAATCCGGTATTGACGATTATTTTTCTTCACTATTCTTTTTTTCTTTTGATGGCTACTTAATAAATGTTATGGAATGATATCTCATTAACTAATGTTATTATATTTTAAAACATCGTATAGGAAGTCTTATACAGTAAATATACCAATAAAAATCGAATGATCATAAAATTAAATGCTTTTATCCTAACATTTCGCCTATTGTTTTGTGTGCACCGTTAATTTTTTTCTTTGTTTTTAACGCACACATTTTCAAAGGTTATAATCGTCTTTATCATTTCTAGTCCTTTGGTAACTTACACTTCGAAATTCACGGACAAGTCGCTATAATACATTTGAAACCATACAATAACGTACGGTGTAGCTATGTGCGGCAACCACATTTATATATTATAATATAATATAAAATAATAATATTATTGTCTAAACTCAGTGCTATGATGGTTTTTCAATATTAGCTCGTGCAGACAAAGTTCATAGTGCACATTATTATCGCGATTCGCGTCCATTGTTCTCAATTATCCAAATATCCAGACACAAACGCGTCACCTTTATTTTTATTTTTTTATTACAAAAGCTATGTAATAATAATAATTATATTAACTATCTATTGATATAATATAATATAATATGTTCTTTATAAATCGCGGTAATAATGAATATCTGTCGATCAGCATGTATTGACCTATCGCATTATAATGTTTTCAATACATATAATTTATATATATATATTATATACGTCATACGTGTGTTTTTCTTTCTATCGTGGACAGCAGATGCTAACTTTTATTGATAACAAATACAACAAAGTAAATGATATAAGTTCATCATACGCTTATGACAATAATAAATAAAAAATTTAAATTATTTCTGACCTTTGTGGGAATCTAATGAAAACAATAATTATTGTTATGCATGCAATCCAAAAATACAAAGCAGCGTTCAAAACACACAAGAAATATTGTTTATTTTGTTATTGGTTATAAACGATTATCAACATTTTCGTTTGAATAATAATAATATAGGTACAATGATATTATATTATTTTTATGTCACATTAAAATAACACACGCGGGGTTTTTAAACGTTACGATTAAACAAAAATTATATAATAACGTACGACTTGCAGGGTGGGACCTATATGACTATCCGCATCGCTGTATCGGCGATCTCGACACGTTTTCATAATGTATTTCTTCCATCGTCGACCATGTGACATTTCGTATATTGGCATTTGACGATGTTTCACGTATGGCAAGTATAAGTAGTATAAGGTCATAATTTAGGAATCTCGTCCGAACGCGGTAACACTATTATCATCGACATTCGACATATATCTAATACCTGGTGGGTGGTAAAATATATGCACACTTTTGGAATATTATCAAAAACGTCTCTGGAAAAACATATTATAAAAAAAAAAAAAAAAATACTGGTACCGTAAAATTATCGAAACGTACAAAAGTAAAACTAATAAAATATAATAGTGATAAAAATATTAATAATATTAATAATAATATTTGAAACGACGTCGAGATCGATCGGTTCGCGTAACGCGGGAATCGTACGATACGACGGTGGTGTTATTATATAACAAACTCAATAATAATATTATCAAGCGGATGACAATTTCGACGGGTGTGTCTAAGACTGGACATTAATCGTGGAGTTCGTGGCGCGCGTATATCACATATATCTATCATATAATACATATGAGATCAACGACTTGCTAAAACCGTACATGACATCGATATTTTATTATATATTATTATATGTATAACACGGCGAGTCGGTCGTTTTCTATTTGGCACATATAATGGTGAGCGGTTCCGACTGCAGTGCAGTTTTTACGATCCAATGAGAAAAATAACATACAACGGGCACCCGTTACACGTACGATAATGATAATTATTATAAATAGGGGTCTCGTAGAGGTAATATTCTAGAAATCGCTACATTAAATAATTATAATAAACTAATGGTTTGCTTCTTTTTTGAGTATTTTTTTTTTTTTTTTTTTTGATTTCTTAACCGTCCGTCGTCGCCGGGTTACTATGTTTAAATTATGATATCGTATATTGTATCGTCATCACGGACTTTTGACAGCGAGCATGTCTTCGTCATCGTCGTCCTCGTCCTCGTCATCTTCGTCTCCACCGCCCCCGCCGTCACTATCGCCATCGCCTCCATCGCCATTCGTCTGATTCGACGACGACGGTTTATTTTTATTTTTCTTGTTTTTTTTATTCTTATGGAAGGCCAAATCAACGTCGTCTTCATCGGTTAACGATGAATATTCAACGCTGGGGTTCATCGACTCCACAGCTATGTATGATGCGGAAAATCCTTTGCTCACGATCGTACTATCTGTCTTAAACCGAAGCAACAGAGCGTCGTTCGTGGATATCACATCCGTCGGGTTCTGAAAATTTCAAAACGTTGGATAAGTATGATTTAGTTGGATAGGTGGAGGGGTGGATCAAAATTAATTAACTTATAGGTCGTGACGGTCGTGTAACTTAACATCCTTAATATACAAATACAATTAATTACAGTTTTTCTCTCTCTAAAAATATCTATTAAAGTACTCACTAGTCACCATAAAAACGGATTTTCATAAACATTTTAAACGGGCAAATAACAACTGTGGCTTAACATTAAATTATTTAATACTACAAATCACTACTGTGAATTATATAAATGATATATTATATTATTTTATAGCAGAACGTCGTTTTAAATATAATACTAACGGTGGGTCCACAGAATTTTCCGAAGAACGGTCCGCTGGTGTCCAAGCTACTCCACACTTCCACGTAGTCGTACATACAATCCTTCTCGTCTTCCAGTTCAAAAGTCAAGAACGTCAGGTGCACGTTCATGTTGGCTTTGGCTTCGATGGTCCATTCGCACATAGCGTCGCTATCGTAGTTCAGATCGCCATAATTGGAATGCGAGTAAAAGTGTTTTACGTTGTTTGTGGCTATCAGTCTACCACCGCAAACTGTAAAAACGGTGAGCGATTATTTACTATAATATACATATTACCTAATCTTGGACATATTTTGCTCGTGTCAACGTCTTACCCGTGCTGTGCGTAGCCAAAAATCCTTTACGCTGTACGGATGCATCGCTTTTGAAGGCCAAGTAAAGTTGATTAGACGAGGATACTATGGGGTGTGGGATTTTGGAACCGCAAAACCGTCCGAGAATCTGCGAATCCGGCGTGGGCCCATCGTAGAACGTAATGTGATCGTACGCACACTCTTGATGCGGTTCCATTTCAAATGTATCAAACAGCTACAATATATAATCATATTATACATCATTATCATTATCATCACAAATATAGACATAATATGTATATAGTTAACACCAAAGGATCGCGAAAAGCGGGCTGATCCTACGCTCAGTATAAGTAGATAGTATAATATATGTTATTCGATTTGACGTAAACTTGTGTTACTGTTATTATTATCAAAAATGTACACTACGACGCGGTGCGATTTTACAAAATATAATAATATAATGATCGTTTTGTGTATATTACGATGATAATGATCAGTTTGCAGCGGGGCCCGGAAATGTTCGCGCTATAAAAGCCGCACGCGTTTACTGATGACCTTACATACAACTATAACAATAAGGGTACCATAAAAAGGAAAAATATTGTGATGCACTGATTTATAGTTTATTTATTCTTCGTGCACTGAAGCAGACGTGTGTCTATACTATTCATTAAACAATTATAATATTTTTTCTAATATTATGCACAGGGAAGATTTGTTTAAACTGTGTAAATCAATCATCTGCGAAAATTGAATTCAAACTAATTATATAATATAATATACAAGTTTATCTAAAATGTATCTAAAGTCTTAAATTTAAAAATATATTGAAATAAACGCCGTTTCCTTCCGAACACTTATCTATTACTTGAAAGAGAAACTATACCTAGATAAATCAAATAATTTGTATTCCGAGCATAGGCAGATAATGACTATAGTAATGATTGCAATTTACAAAACAAAGTTGAATCCTCAGTAACTAAATTCAACGGTTCTTGTCAATTTGTACGATAGGTGTAAGTTAGCCAATAATAAAAGCTAACCTATAACGAGAAACACATTTCATAAAAATTGTTGTACAATATAGAAACAACTATCGGTGTTATTATTATTATTATTATTTCAGTCATTGTGGTTACCACTTTGATCCTGTGGCCCGGGGTGGTGGTAAAATGCCAGACGCAATCCTTCCGGCCCGGATACGAGTCCGGGTAGTTGGGACTGGAAATGACATCACGTGGAGCCGAAATCTCATGCTTACAACCACCCTCCTTGCAATCATGTTTGTTCTCGTGCAATGTAAATCCGTTGTTGCACGTGCACTCGTATGATCCGGGAGTATTTTTGCACTCGTGTTGGCATCCACCGTTGTTGACAGCGCACTCGTCCATGTCTGAGAACAAAACAGCACAGTCCACGCGGTTCAATAAGACATATATATATATATATATATATAATTTTGTACTTAAAACAGTCTTTAAACAATTGTGATAAGGAAGTTCATTTTATTTTATCGTATATGAAATTTTCTATAAGTATACAACCAAATGAATTAATTAATTTAATTTATATTGCATATAAGAAAGGGGGAACAAGTATTGAATACAAATGAACGGTACTATAATGATAGATACAAAACAGTTACGCATGTAATACGTGAAAAGTCGGTATACCTTATCAACCCTTCGGTAACCTTCGAGTGTCGCTAAATTAATATAATATAAAAACAAAATGTTGTTTTAAGTAGTAAAAGTGCATAATATTTAAAAATATAACAATGTAGATATTATATCATATATTACATTTTATATGATGGGCAAAACGGATGTTTAAAATCTCGATATTTTTAAAAATATATATGAAATAAATTGTTTTTATACTATTATAGTAATATATAATATTATCGACATCAAACCGAATTAGTGACCTTTATTGGCTTTATTATGCTAATATGCATATACTTCGTACTTATTTTAAGAAACGTATTTAATACTTTCCGATTCAATACGTCCCATTGCCTTAATAAACTATAGTCTATACTCGAACAAGCAAAATGCCTTACCAGTAAAAAAAACTGCAGCGAATCCGGTCTTATGCACAGAGCTGTCTGACTCAAATTCCACGCGCAGTGCATTTGCCTCCGAAGTTATCATGGATGGTGCTTCTTGACCGCAGTACACCCCGTGCTTCCTGAGTTTGTCCGAACCAATTTTGCTGTATACCTCCACTCGGTCGTATTCACATTCAGCCTATGAAGAAAGAAGACAAGGTAAACATCACATCAAATACTGAATAATAAAACTCAATCATTCTAACGAACGATGACAGCCCGCGGCTACCCCGAGTACGCTACAGCTGTATAATACATCAACACGTGGTTAAAATAAACAGCACCACGTATATTATATATTATAAAACAATATTAGAAAAGTGGTATTTTTTTCATCCGTCCGTTGAATATAATATTATTTATTATGCTCTACCGCTCACCTGGTGTAACTGAAAAGTAGAAAAAAAACATTAATACATAGTTTACATAGAATACATAACTGCAATAAGCTTTGATGAAATTTTACTCACGTTGTTCCCTTCCAAGTCGAAGTGAGTAAAGTTCAATGTGATTTTAAACTGAACTGGCGCTATTATTTCCCATATGCAACTTTTATTTCCGGGATAAAGGTCTGGAAACGAAGGACTTGTAATTGTGCCATTGGTTGCTTCTATAATACCACCGCAAGCGTCTGAAAATAGCGTTGAATAATACGATAAAAAAATACATTACACTTTTATTATTATTATGTTTGTTACAATTTTTTTGTTTGTAAAACAAGTATATTATAATAATAAAACATCTTAGTTTAGTATTCAGATTTCAAATTTCAAGGTTGGTTTTTCATAACCACGACTATTACGAATGTGAATCGTCATATTATTTATGATAATTTATTTTTAAATATTCTACTATGACAACTTACTATATAAATGTACAGAACATATTTCCCAAATTAATTAATAAATAAACCAACATTTTAGCAAGTTTAAATATATTATCGACAATAATCAATGGCATTTTTTTTCATTATAATAATTATTATTGTTATAAATTATTATACTATATGATTGCAACACTATTATTTTAATGACATGAGAGGTATAGGTTAATAACGCCAATAAAAATAAAACAATATTTATCTCACAAGAACAATACAAATATTATATAAATATAATGCTTTCGATAAAAGGAATTTTAATAACACGCGCGACGACAAATGACCCATAAACGGCATAAACATAATATTATTATCAGCATTGTATAATGGCAGTATAATCGTTAAAGCAAGTAAAAATGATTATAATTACAATGTATATTATGTATTATTAACACCAGTACATCACACCAAATATAAATGTATAGATATTTGATATACAGTAAAACCTCGATAATTCGGAATCGATTGGAACCATGCAATTTTTCCGTGTTAACAGGGTTTCCGTTTTGACGGGGCTTAAAAAAATGAAATTTGAAAATAGGACCAAAGAAATTTTCCGTATTACCAGGGTTTCCGTTTTACCGAATTCTGTCTTATCGAGGTTTTACTGTATAATACTATCTACTAATTATTAATTTGTTTATTCGATTAACTAATAAATATAAATTAATTACGACGATTATATTTATAATAATTGCAATGTGTATATTATTATATATATTATATATTATTTTGCATTTGAAATATAAATTTACCAAACGAATCACCTAAAAAAACTTTGGTCACTAGTGTATTTTATTTTGTAATAAAATATAATATAAAATAGTTTTTAATAAAGATTAACTGCGTAAAGTATATTATTTATATGCTTATAGAAATGACCGTATTTCAACCATTTAAAAAATAATAAAATCGAAAATATCGAAAAATTACCTATACATTTAATATAGATATATTTAAAATATATAATCAATAAAGATTGTGTTTATACTCCTAATTAGTGGACAGTGGCAACATATTGTAATATCTGGTATAAATATTACTTATTATAGTTATTTATTTATACTTAGGTAAACCTGAAAATACTGTGTGGACGTGGAAAATATAATGTTCCTATCTATATTCGAATTATATTATACGTATACAAATTTAAATAAAAAATTAAATATAAACGTTGAAAAAGAGAGATTCTGGACAAAAAATTATTGTTTGAATAATTTATATAAGTACTTAGTTAATATTCAATTGCATTATTGCGTTTTCGTTCAAGTTCGCAATGGTGTGAGCTAAAAATTCTTAAGGACTCATGACTTAAGGGAACCATAAGTTTGCTCAACTTTGTGAGACATTAATAACGTGTTATTATATTATAATTATTATTAATATTAAATAATTCGAAATCTATCCAGAGGTGCAGTGGCAGAATGTTACTATAAGAATTCCATGAGCAATCTGCATAACTGTTCAGGACTATCTGCTTACATAATGCATGATTGACCTACTTCCGGAATAGCGTCATCCTAAGTATAAAAATTCGTTTCAACGATTAATCTGTTAAAATGCTCTAAGCAATATTGTTTTTTTCTCGTTTGTATTATAACTTTTTCATTCATCTCTATTATTTTGCTAGAGTTCAAACGGTCTTATATTTATTATTATTTTTTTTTTATGTCAATACTTTTTATCGAAGAAGATTGCTCGAAAAGTTCTCTATTGATTTTACATTGATTAAACACATGTGGTACAGAACTTTTCTATAATTTTCGAAAAACACGTCCTAACAGCTATACTAGTACAATGAACACAAATAAATATTTTAACATAATATGTATACTAACTTTGTACAGATTATACCACGATTTTCTAAATATTTTCATGATTATATGGATACATTCTCTTCAAACTTTTCAACGATTATATATTTAATCTGATTTCCCTGAAACCTTTCCGAATGAAAAATTTGATATTTTGTATAGGTATAAAGTTATATGAAACATAAAACATAAATAATCTTAGTAAAAAAAATTAAACTACATTTTAAACTTTACCAATTACATATTTTTAATTTCTGAAAAATCTTTTTATGAGTACATTTACGATAAAGCATACGAAAGAGTGAGAATAAGAGTGAAAGATAATATTCTTGCATTTATTTAAAATAGCTTTGGATTAAAATTATACAGATTAAAACTTGAAATGCTGCAAAAGCTAAGTAAATAAAAATTAATAAAGAATAATTTTAATTTTCAAATTACTAATTTCTTATAATTCTATAAAAATAAAAGCTATAATATATTTGTACTTGACAAAATATAATAATAATCGAAAAATTGTATTCGACAGCTATGAAGATAAATAATTTTTTTTAATAAACTAATTTTATTATTAAAAACAAATACGTCAAATATAATGATATAATATATAAGTATATAACTGATGTGTTACGTTTTCTAACGCAATCTGTTGATTTAAATCATTCTCAGGATGACTTGACGCAATTATGGCGTGTTAAAATTGCAGTATATTTTATAAAAAAAATCATCAATTTAAAGTCACTGTTGTTAATCTTACTCAAGTTCAACTAAATTAATTTCATACTAACAATTACTGAAATAAATAAACCATTTTATGTTCATTTATTTTATTTTCTCTAACTTAACATCTCAAATAAACTTGAGGAAAATAAAAGCGTTTTAATAAAATACGAAATTAAAACTTATAGAAGGATATTGTTTTGGGTTGTTTCATTACCTTTTTTTAAACTTAAATTAACGATTATATTGTGTTTAATATCAACACACTACGAACATTAATTTACATCAAAAGGATACAAAAACAATATAACTGCACACTACACTAAAAACGATATAGTTGATAGCTTATTTGCCCTGTAATATATTTTTTCTCTTTTATACTTACTTTTTACTTAAAAAGACGTATCATGTCTGTTATTTATAGAATTGTTCTAAATTCTAAATAAGTTTGATGTACAGTAAGTTATTATTTTATTTTTCAAGAAATATGTACACCTATTTTTAATAATATTATACAATGATAAAGTCTTTGAAAAATAATGTGTGCATGTCAAGATTATTTGGTCTTAGGTATATCGTAAATTATTATTTAAATTTTTTATTTAATTTTTACATAATAAAAACAATCTAAAAATCGACAAAATTATTTTTTAATGACGTTGCGTATTAATTAATAGTATCACGTATTTGACTCGTTCGAAACATTACAATTCAATAACATATTTTCGAATAAGATTTTTTTCACTTAGTGTACTAAAACACAAGTAATTTATTTAACACGCGGAAATAATGAAAAATATTTTATTTTTTATTAAAAAGCTAATTGACAATAGTTTATAATGTATTTTTTTTTTTTGTAGGTGATTGATTCAAATATCGAATCTATAATAAAATAAATATCTACATTTTAATTCATTTACAGTGAGTAAAAACATAGTATTAGTTTTTATTTTTACTTCTGCAATTTTCTATTTATAATCATATTTTGAAATTTTTGATCAACCATCCCGGCTTAGATGATCAAACCATTTTCAAGATTTAAATGCGCGTAAACACTTGGAGATCCCGAAAACCGTGATAATAAATATTACCACCACGATAGTTTTTATATACATATAATACCAAGTATAATAATAATTATTATTATAATAATAATTGTATGACTACCTTTATAATATAAATTCATATGAACGTCATGCTGACACAAGCCGTAAAGCACAATATCGTAAGCGCCCGATCAAATCGAATTGGCCGTCCAAACGTCATTCTACGCTCATATGCTGTCATATTGCATAATCAGAACGCCGCTCTATCGACGACTATTACATGATGGATGATGATTTATAATATTATTTAATATACTATACGATATAAAATGTTCATTTAGGTTCCCTGTTGATACCCCCCCCCCCAACATTTTTCTATATTATTTATGTTTTATTTTTATTATCATTTCAAAAAATGAACAAACATTATTACTATTGAAGGCATAAAAAAATAAGAATACAATATTATCATTAATTTAATATTGGTTAGTTTAAATATTAATATATTTTATCATTCAATAATAAATATTACATGGGTATAAAAATTTAAAAATAATAAGTTATTTTAGGAGAAAAATTGTTTTTTTAACTTTGAAATGTTTTTAAAAATTAATTATCTTAAATCGGGACGACGAGTGCAATCGAGTGAATTTAATTAGAAAGCGAAATTTATTTTAACTTTAAAATGTAATCCACCTCAAGAAAATTAATTATAACTATCAGAATATTTTACACTGATTTAAATCATTTAGTGTTGTTAAGACTTTTTGCACCCGTTTAAATATTTGATTGAAAAATTAACTAATTTTCTCCGTGTCGTAATAAGCTGTTATTATTCTAATATGTATTACATAAATTGTACTTAAAATATTAAAAAATACCACGAATTAAGGAGTTAAAAGAATTTACGACTTGGTTGGTAATTATTATTTAGTAGCAAAAATAACAATTAAGTAAGTAACTACCTACAAAAAAAGATTATGGTAAATCGAGATAACGATAAACCCAAAATCCGCATAATATTATCAAAGTTAATGCTAAAATGAACTGGTAAAATTATTTATCTGGAAAGATAGGATGAATTAAAAATTTAGATTCAGTAGAATTCACAATGTAATAGCCACAAATAATGTCTGTCTTAAATCGTCGAGGCAATATCGAATCTATTCCAAAATCGTTTGTGCGAATCTTTACCACCTATTTACTGACACGGACAAGATGGATAAATTGTTTTTGTAAATGATCAAAACGTGGGGAGATAATCGCAAAAATAAAAAACTGTATCGAAAAAAATAAATCCGGTTGACTTACCAACACTTCGATCGGCAATACATGTATAATATTATCGACGTAACGTTTGTTTTTGAAATTTGGTCTTTCGAAATTTGCAATCAATATGTAGTTTAACGTTTATGAATAGATATTGAATATAAAATATTATATAGAAATATAAAATAATGTAATATCAAAGGTTATCGAACGACTGAGAACGTTATACCTTTTTGACCGAACGATTGAAAATACTTAAAATTAACAAAGAACTTACCGCTGACCCCAAAAATAATACGATTGGAGACGAATTTACGTGCAACGTTGCCATATCATTTATTTAGCTGTTAAACGATTCAGTAATATAAACATAAAATAAATATTCTTAAAAAAAGTCAATAATTTACTATAATAATCTAATATCTAAACAGGTACCCATACCTGTCATCTAATTAATAAAAAGATTTGGAACAGTATCCACGATTATACCTAATATGAACTTATAAAAAATATGTAATATATATTATGTATAAAAAAAAAAGTGAAATATGTAATATAAATGTATACAAAATATGAAATATTTATTTTTATTTATATATATTAACGGGCTAATTATGTAATATATATGTATAAAAATGTAATAAATATGACAATAAATAAAATTCATACCTTCACAATGTTTGTTGTCTGAATGTAGCTCAAAGCCTACTTTACAAGCGCAATCATATCCACCCAGCGTATTGATGCAAAACTGCTCGCATCCGTGATCCACAGAAGTGCATTCGTCGTACTCTACAACAAATGGGAAAGTATAAATGAATATAAGATGGTTATTAGATTAGTTAAGCAATCAATTGAGTAGACTGTTATGGTATCTCGAAAGTCGAAAGACAATGGACAGACCACAACAACAGAAAATCAATAAATGTTTTTGAACACTAAAAGATGTACACAAAAATAAAACAATAAATAAATAGGACAATATTACATTGATCTGTTAAACACTGATATTCACAACTAACAGGAGCTCACAATAAATAGAATAAAAATAGAAAATACTGAAGATTTATCATAATTAACATGTAATACTAAAATTGCAATTAAGCATTATTGTCAAAATTTCACGAAGGTCTAAAATGAATTCTAGATAATCTTTATGAAGTTATTGGTTTTTTTTTTAATGTAAAATATATGATCTCTTACTTGAAAAAAAAATAGTTATACTTTAATATAATATTAATCCCCTGTTAAATCTATCGTAACCTAATATATCCTTAAAAGTGATGATCAAAAAAACTTAAACAGTTTCTAAAAAAATATTTACAATAACAAAGATTACGTAATTGCAGTACCGCATATGTGTGTACAGAATATTGATGTGTATTCGCAAAAATAAAAAAACAATATGCTGGTCGCTGGTGTTGACGAACCAGCCAAACGAATATTATTCCCACGCAAGTACGCAAAGTATATATATAAATACATTATGTAATGTATATTTTAATAAAACATTGTGTAACCTCATTTTTATTGTTTTCGTATTTTGCTATGATAGACTATTTTTAATTTACGAACAAAATCAAAACATGTTGTCTTTTATTAATATTATTATCGTTTTAAAATATTTGTTAAACTTATTTATAATATAATATTTCGCAAAGAACATAATAATATTGTAGTTGTAGAATTGTTTTAGATTCTGAACGAAGTGATGAATGTATTGCATTTACAATGATGTGTGTTTTTTTTTTTTTTTTTTTTTTTTTTTGTGTCTGACTCCAACATTTGGAGCAGTAATAATGCTCCGATTTTTGACTTCAGCCCCTCTTTGAATAGGGAATTGAATCTAGTTGGTACTTTAGGGGGGTCAAAATTAAAATTTTTTAATAGTTTTCAAAAAAATCGAGAAAAACAAAAAAAAAATGACAGAAAAATGGAAATTTTACGGAAAAACCACTTTTCGATAAAATCGATTTTTTGATTTTGCTGTAACTCAAAAACGAATTATTGTAAATACTTGAAATTTTCACCAAATGTTTATATTATGGTTATCTCTTTACAGTTAAATTTTCAAAATATTTTGACCATTTTTAAGCTACTAATAGACAATTGAAATTTTCGACTTTTCTAAGTTTTTTTTTCTTCAAATGCCGATAAAAATTTTTTGGGTGGCCAGAAAATCTTGAAAATTTAATACAAGGTTTCTTATAAGTTGTTCTTAAAGTGATAAAAAAAAATCTGAAATCGTTAGTCACAATTTTTTTTTATAAGTGTTTAAAGTTCGAATTTATACGAAATATGTCAAAATTTAAATTAAATTTCATACGCTCATAATGCGAATGTTGGCCATAGTAACCATAGTAACATATAAAAACTATACTATTTGTTTCAAAATAGAATATTTGACAATATTTAAATATAATATATCCTAAACTGACAAATCATCTTCGTTCAGAATCGTTTTTCGTATACAATGATACCTATCATTGCATTCAAATTTAACCTACCCTAGTCCGAGGTCCACCCCATCCCCTAATGTACAGCAGAGCGATACTCACTTACCAACTTTTTTATTTTCTTTGTTCTAATAACGATAATTAAATATATATTATTATCGTTTATCGCATCCATGATAAAGAAATAAATAAAGATAATACTTCGCTAAGCCTAACCATACAAAGTGATTAATTTAAAAGTGATAATAACTAATTACTCTTTTCTCAAAAAGTCTTAACGTTTTAAGAAATATAGTTTACATATAAATTGAATACTCGCGGATAAGGCTATTTTAATTTCACTTAATTAGACGTACAAATTAGCGAAAAATCTTCATGACCGATATAAAACAAAATATACGTATTTCGATTCTTACTCGTCACCCTTCGAAATACTTAAGTAAAGCAATTAAATAACAAAATATATACTATCCATTTTTTATACATACTTATATATTATACCATGAGCTATAGGGCATGATCATTAGCGTTTATTTATTATTATTATTATTAACGCCCTTAGGGCAAAGAGTGTACATAAATTATACTATAACATAAAAGATTAATACTAATAATACTAAAATTATAGAATTATGACAAAAGAATTTGGAATTATGACAAAAATAATTTAAGTTCAATATTTACAATATAGTTATGCTATTACATTATATATAAATATTATAAGTTATTTATCTATCCGAAGCCTAGACACAAACAGCGCAGTTTAAATTCATTTTCAAAATTAAAGTCAAAAGCAACACTATTGCAATTTCTTAACATACGACTTAAAGGCTCGTTAAAACTGTAAGACTGCGAGTGGAATGGTACATGAAAAATAGTCGTGGATCGAGCATTAAAGGCGGGAACTTTCCAGTTTACTCTTTCAAGTATCTCAGGGCTACTTAACTTATTATTTAATAATTTAAATATGAATGACACATCATTAAATGTACGTCTAGACGTAAGAGAATGTAAACCCAATTCACGTCCTAAGCTATCAACCGAAACGTTAAGTTCAAACTTAAAAACTAAATGATATAATGATTAAATTAATACATTATCGTTAAAAGCTAAATAATTAAATTGTATTATTTATTAAAGTTAAGTTAATATTAATAACGTTATAGCAGTGAAAATTATATTTTAAAAATTATTTGACATTTTGTCTTAAATAATAATAATTAAACGAAAAATTAAGAATTTACTAATAATATTAAAACAATATTTAGTAATACTTGATAAAATTTTAGTACAAGATTTTTTAATCTCTAAATTATAATGTTTTAAATTTAAAATATAATTGAAATATTAAAATATCACAGGTAAAACATTAAATAGCTCTTTCGTTTAACAAGACAAATAATTATATAATATTAGATATTATGATATAATTCATTACTACCTTTATGCATTACAAGAATTGGAGTTAGAATAAGAAGAGGAAACAAGAAAATTTGCTTGGGAAATTGTGATTTTTAGTTAACTATAAAGGTTTTTCCGAAATAGACAAACATACTATCCTATTCGGCTTACAAATATAAAATATTATCTGCCAGAACTCAATTTCCATTTTTTGTTATTGATTTTTCAATGGTGGTTACGTTTTTCTTCGGAAAACGAATTTTTGAACAGAAAAAGATCTAAAAGGTTTAAAATACTATTTGTATTATATGCAGTGCAGACATATAGATAGACAAAAAAATCGAAATATATATATTGAAGTAATAACTATTTATCAAAAATCTAATACAAATTTAAAAAGTGTGATGATTTTCCTAATTTATTGGCAGCAGCTTTTTTTCTAGGACGTAAACTTACTAATGTAATCAAGTGCTTATTTTTAGCAGACTAACAATTAATGTAATCAAGGCCCAGTTTTAAACAGACTAATCTAATCCAACTAATGATCGAAATCATTTTCACGGATGCAACGGTTTACAGTCATATATTTTTTTATAAAACACACACTCCCATATAACCGTACTAGTACTAGTATGCCATGCCATCCAAATCCCAGTCTTTTTTTTTTTTTTAATTTGTCATTAATCCATTCGAAATAGTAGATAGTACACCTATATGGATACGGGATCGTAAGTTTTAAGCATATAATATAGGTACATATGTATTACGTATATTATCATAATGTATACAATACGCATACGCATCACCCGGAGTACAGCGGACACATTTATATATTTTTTTAACCCGATTATATTTACGAACCGTTTGGAAAAAAAATGTAAAAGGTCTCAACCGACGAACGTGAACATATTATTTACAGTATACCTTTCATAAATGTGGCGGAAAATCCAGCCTTCTGCACGGAGCTGTCTGATAGAAATTTGACATACAGCTTATTCGTACTGGAATGGACGTCCAAAGGTAGCTTGTAGCCGCAATACTTGTTTATCAAAGGGCTGTCGGCCGAGTGCCCGTTTCTGATCTCCACGTAATCGTAGAAGCAATTGTCGTGGTTTTCGATCTGCGTTGGATTAATACATAATTATATAGAAACACATTCACGTGCTTATATATGTATATATCGTATAATAATAATAATAATAATATGATCGATACCATAGCAAATTAATATGATAAAATATTATGGCTCCGACCAAGCGCGAACAAAAGATGCCTGTTAATAATGTATCTATAAGTTAACGCTTGGCATAAACATTCAATCACCAAATAAGTTCACGCCCATACATCAGTTTATTTATATATACGAGTACCTACCTAAATTATATAATGCGAAGCTATATAGCTGGTAGCTATTGATTGCGAATGAGAATTCAATGTTTTATGTAAACCCGTTAATTATATTCATTAGTTAATCGGAGAAAAAAGTTCGACAGATTACTAATTTACGAGCCGAACAATAGAATAAAACAAAATAGTAATACGTTCGAATGTAAGTTCAACTATATGCTATATTAGTGTATTATACAGGCGTAAAATATTTCGAATACTACATAATTTTATTTTAAATTTACCGACAAGTGTGTTATGTACAATAAGAGTAGGGTAGATATAAAACAAAACAGTTCCATAAAATAAAAAAATCAAAGGAAAATTTTATTATGCGTTGTAAAAAAAATAAAATGTACAATTAATATGTATATCTGTTAATTATGGACCGTAAAAATTACACACCATCAAAAGACAATAAGTTTAATAGTATTATGCATTTTACGCGTTCAAATAATCCTATCTACACAATTAAAAAATTGATAACTCATAACATAGTTATATTAGGGATTTAGGTAAAGTTTCATTTTATTTTTACTCATTAATACAATTGTTAATAAAAACATCAGAATGTTAATGTTTATAAAATAAAAGTATAATGTTTTTAAAAAACATTAAAGCTTTAGATTATACTTTATCTTGTTAGATTTAAACTTGAGTTTAGGTCAATAATCGTATCATAAATTTATGTTTAAAATAGACAATCTTAAAATGGTTTGTTTAAAAGTAAATTTTCCAATTTCCAAGAATTAATATCACTTATAAATTTCCCACAACTAGGAATTGTATTACCTGAGTGAAGAAAGAAAGATGTATGCTTTTTACATGCGATCTTTTTAATGGAAATATTGACTCTCCTGTATTACTTTTAATAAGTCATTTAAATTTACCAGATATTACAACTTAATAAAAAATAATTTGTTTCATGTTCACATGATTATAATAGGATTCTTTAATTAGTAAACTAAATTTATATTTATGTTGTTTTTATATGACGCAATTTTTTTAAGCAAAATATATGTTTTGCTTTAAGTACTATTCCAACTTGATTTTTACTTTATTTTTTACTCAATTTTCTATCAATTGTTAGTTTTCATATATTTGATAAAATAAAATAATCGGTTTTTTACCTAGCCATAGTAAAAAAAATATATGTGCATAATACTGACTTCATCAAAAACTTTTTAAAATTAATTAATTTTTTTTTTATGGACAATTAGGACGTGTCACTGAAACAAAAATTAATTGTTTTTACCAGAACTAAAACACAAAATTTACCTCGAATACATTAAATTTTAATCCAACTTGATATCCCTCTGGTGCTGTAAGTTTCCAAATACACTCTTTGTTCGGTAAATAATCGTCTGGAAAATTAGGAGATTCTAAGTGCCCTTGTTCGTCAGTCACCATGACTTCTCCTCCACAAACGGCTGAAATTAAAGGAGAAAAAATTGATTATTTTAATATTTTCCTGTACTATATATATATATATGACCCATTACGACATTATATAAAAACAATTTTTAATTATTTCAACATTTTTTCTTATCATAACATATTCACATAATCCAAATTATAGTTATAAATAGTTTTATTTTTGAATAATAAAATTACGAACCTTTCCATAAGATGATTATAATATTATCATAATAGATTTTATACAGAGTGTCCCGCGAGAATTTACCCATTGCGATATCTCCTGAAATAATAGTGATATCATAATAAATTTTGGTTTTTTAATAAGATTCACAGGAACAAGAACTACAAAGATTTCATGTTTTAATTTATTTTTATGTTTTGGTTAAAAAGTTAAAAAATGTATCTTTTTATGTGATAATTTAAAAAAAAGAATTGAAGATAGCCATTTTGTAGTTTTTTTTTTCTGAAAATATTGACGTTTTAAAATTTTAATTTCATCTATTTCCTGATTTTTAATATTTTTTCTAGTTTCGAAAAAGACCCGTTCGCCAGCCGCACAAGCACGCAGGCCACATGATACCACTATCGAACTATTATGGCACTATTGTATTAAATATTTAAATAATTGGCAGTTTTTTTTGATGCTAGAAAAAATATTAAAAATCAGGAAATTGATGAAATTAAAATGTTAAAACGTCAATATTTTCAAAAAAAAAACTCTACAAAATGGCTATTTTCAATTTTTTTTTAAATAATCTAATAAAAAAATACATTTTTTAACTTTTTTACCAAAATATAAAAATAAATTAAAACGTGAAATATTTTTAGTTTTTTTCTTGTGAATCTTATTAAAAAATTAGAATTATGATATCTCCATTATTTCAGGAGATATCGCAATGGGTAAATTCTCGCGGGACACCCTGTAGATATGTGAATTCAATAGCATGAATAATCACGGAATATTATAGAAAATCATCACTTATCATAGTATATTAGTACATATATTGATAGACAGTTAATGAATTTGTAGTATGAAAGACTAGTTAGACCAGCTTCATTGATTTTAGCTGAAGGGTAACGTTTGAGAAAATTGCGTGAAAATTTTTCAAGTTAAATCATTATTATTATATTTTCACAATTTATATATTATACTACTTACCACTTAATTAAAACAAAACTTACATTGTACCTATATATTATATTTTCTTTATGTTATTAGATGTCAAGATTATTATTATCTTCTTTTGTTAAAAGGCTTGCCTCGTAAAAATTGTTATAAATTAAAATTAAATTAAATAAAAATATGTGTATTATTATTTTAGTATTAATAAAGCTTCTACTATGACTGAAGAGTAAAATGGGACCAGTTAATTAACTGATGGTATTCTATAAGGTCTTTATGGGAAGAACGTTGATAACTGTTGCTAGAAATGCGTATATATTTAAACTATATAGAACATAAATATTTTTTTAGATTGATTAGAATGACATATTATGGATATTATTTCTATAGTTGCACTAAAGACAATTTAGTTATGATAATTTTAACGTTCATTGAAAATTATGATAACTAATAAAACAACATAATCGCACTAACCTTCGTAATTTGCAGTGAATCCTTTGTATTTTGTACCTTTGTCAGATATCATAAAACTGATGAGCATTCTGCTGTTGCCAGTCACTATGAGGTCTTGGATGCGAACACTCCCGCAAAACCTGCCTATATTAACAGACGATAAATTATTATTCTTCAATAATTACCATTCCGAATTAAAACTAAATAGTATAGTTAGTTATACTTTCCGCCAAAATAAACTCAACAGTTAAATCTATTTTCTTACTCTAAAATGTACCTTATTGTTTATAAGAAATATATTTTCCTTGAAAAAAAACTTAAATTTTAGCGTTACAAGTTTATTACTTATTATATTTATTATTTATTATACTCGTACACTCTCGTAAACAATTTATTTTTCATAGTAGCTTGAAATTTAAAATTATTTATAAATCTCGAGAGTTTAATTTAATATCCAAACAAATGTAGCATTTATTAATGAGCATGAGATGTAATACAGTATAATAATGTATATTTTATGTAAGATGTCTAAGAATATTAAACGAGCACAATTTTATTTTTTAATAATGCCAATTTTAACTTTTAAATTATTCTAAAAACAATTCCAAGACTAAAATGCAATTAAATAATTATCAAACATTGTTTCAGTACTGTTGTAATTGTGTCCTATAAATAAATAAAAAAATTAAACAATTATTGGTTGAAATATACTATTTAGACAATAGCAGTATACCCACTTGTTTGACGTATATAAAATACATAATTACATGAAAACATAAATTCAAGTAATAATGAGTACCTATAACATTTTAATAAAGTCTGAGTATATAAATCTGCAAATTATTTCGAAAAATATTTTCATAAAATAATTAATGTAACAAATTTCAGAATAAAAAAATTATGTCAAAAAATAATATTTAAATAATGTTTATTACTATAATTAGAATAATACATGTTTAATTAAAATATTTTAAGTTAGTAAAACATTACTAGCAAAACCTAGTTTATTATCATTATTTTATTTTATTTTCCAGTCTAAGTAATAAAAATAACGAAATATATGATAGTGAATAAAAATAAAATATCTATTTAAAAAAATATGTCTATATCTATTCTAAAAACGATAGGTATTCATTTAAATTTCGTAAATTATTTTATGACCATAAAATATGATACGTGCATTTAAGATTAAAAATTAAAACTTATATGTAACTATCATCGAGGCAAAGAATATTAAATTATAACGGTAATTTTAAATGTTTTTTTTTAAATACCTACGAATGAAGTTTTTTTTAAAATACTTTATCAAAAAAGAACTATTTATGGTACGGTTTTATTTACTCTGTATCAAATACTTTTAGTATATATAATACATGTATTGTGCATAAAAAGAACTCTTTGATTAATAATTAGCCTAATAAACAACTATATAGTTTTCCAAAAAGGTACCTACTGTAGTAGTACACAGTAGTGCACTTATACATTATTTTTTTATATTCGTACACCTGATACTACGAATTTTAAATAATTTTCAATTTCATTTTTTTTTTTTTATGTTTTTGAACACAATTCTTTGCAACAACTTTTATAATTGGAGTGGAAAAAATCTACTGTTTTTGCTGGAAACAATGAAACTTTTAAAATAATGTCGCAATAACTATACACTTATTATACACCCATTACACTCATTACTGCATATGACAAATAAGACAAAGTAAGGGTCACGTAAAGTAAATAATTTTTTGAAAGCTCATTATAATATTATTTTCATACCACAATATCATTTAATATAAAAATTCGTTTAATATGAATCCATACGTTATTACGCTTACCGAGCAGTGGAGATTTGTGCCAGTACCCATCGCGGATTTCTAAATAATCAGTACTACATTGGTCTGATTTCAGTATGTCGAGTTCGGTGATGTTCAACACTATACGTTCGCCATGCGTGGCCGTAATACGCCATTCGCATCTGTCTCCGTACTCCTGCCCAGGTTCGGGTGAATAACCAAAAATACCGCTGTTCTCCTGCAAGGTCTTTCCACATCCTTGAAAACATTAACAAGCAATAAAATATGTGAAGGATTATATATCCCGTTCGGCTGCTTCAAATAATTATTACCCCACCCAAAAACCGTCTCATCTTTAAAATCAAAAAATAATAATCTACATGTTGATAACGAAAATAATGCACCTACTACTATAACGTACGTTGATTTAAAACTCTGAAAGCAGTTACATCAAATGCTTTTGATTAAATTTTAAACCATTATTGATAATATTATTATTGACATTAGTGATGAGCGTAACATAATCAAATATTGATCGCGATGGTTATTTATTATGTTATAATACCTATAATGTTTCCTTTGATTCTTGATTGAATATTAAATTTAAAATAATAATATTCGACGTTGTAGCAAAACTATTATTTATAAGTGCGAGAAAATCGAAATTTATATTGCTTCTTAGAACTCACATTTAAATACATTGACAAGTGGTTGTTACAGATAAGAAAATGCCATTAAGTCTTTACATATTAAACGTAAGATCTTAGTTCAGTATATTCTTATCCGTCCCATTTTGGGTATATTAATAAATAATAATAATGATGATTGCTTGGGTCCCTAACGATATACGCAACCTATGCGTTTTACCTGTACACTATACTCGTACACAGAAAGAGCTTCATATCAATAAAATCTCCAAAACTACTACCAAATCATATAAAAGTTACCAACCATAAAATAACCATTCTTGTAAATAATTATTATTGATAAAAAAGAACAAAAAAAATGGAAAAATTAATAGGTTCCATGGGTGAGAAGTGATTTATTTTTTCAAGTTTAATTCATTGTGCATATTTCAAATGAACGTTAAAAAAATGTGATAGTTTTTTTTTATTCCATGCACAATAAATATTATATTATAGCATAAGACTATACGGTTTGTCAGTTTTAATAAAATTTTAATATTTATATAATATTGTATACTATCTCGCTCTGACCATATTTGTCTTTTTAAAATCCATTAAAATCAATTCAACTGGCAAAATTAAATGATGTGAAAAAATCATTTTCATAGTATATTATCAGTTATAGCCAATCATGAAATAACGGTTTTTGATTTGTATACTTGTATCCACATTTTTAACTAGGCATAGATGTAAAATCAGTTGCCTATACTGCATATTATTATGTTTCAAATCGGAAGTCAGCGATACATTGATTAAGTCAAATATTATTTTACTCACTGTAACATTTGTACAAAAGCTTCGTCTGAGCTATGTCTCCTTCACTAAGACGGACACGTTGTCCGATCTCTGGCCGTTTCTTCAAATTTCTTACCGCGTCGATTGGATGTATGGTCTCTAAATACGATCCCTAGAAAATAAATCAAGAACGCAATGTTGAAATGAAAATTAAATAAACAATTTATACTCGTAGTGCATTAATCATACTATTTTATATAAGACAGTCGTTAGCCGGCCGAAAGGTGCATTATTATCGTCAAATATATATTACATACTGTATAAAATATAATATATCATACTCTCCAACAATAAGCCTCTCGATCGAACGTTTCACCGCTCAGCCATAACGCGCACACAACAAATATAATGTATAAGAGCTAAAATATGAAAAGGATTTTTAAGTACAATGAGATTACACCGGTAGAAAAAAAATACCCTCCCTACGACTATGACTACTGTATCATGAATTCGTCCGTTGCTTTTAAGTCGCTAATATTTAACGAACACAAGGAAAAGCACACTCTTAAACTACGAAGAACAGTGCTCAACTGCTTCCCCGTCGACTGTTTCTATATTACATATTATAAGTACAACGTGGTAGATGTATACACTTAAATAAAAGATTTGATTTTGTATCTATGAGTATATAATATATATATATATATATAATAGTTACATTGTAATCGAATTCGATAATACGTCAGAATCTACATTAAACTGAAACGATAAACGCACGTCATTTGACGAGCAATAAAAAATTCATAATAATACGTATACCTGCCATTTGTGCCTTTGTTACAAAACGAAATTGATATAAAGTCACGTTACGCATGAACGATTTTATTAAATTAACGCAGATAAAACGGTAGTACGATATTAAAATTTGTGCGTAGATACCTCTCAATCATAAAGACATGTCGACTAAAACGTTCATTAAGACAATGAATGATTTTTTTTATATATATGTACAAAATTAACAATATTATTGTATATTTATATAAAAACAGAGATTATAATTATACAAAATATTTGTATGACGGTTAAGTGTTATTTTTCGATGATTATAAAAAATTGATCATTTTTGTAGTGTCAATTTCAACGAATATAATTTTCCCCCTTTATGTATATTATGTTAGATGGTTTTCAATTTGTATAGATATTTTTAAATTTATTAATATCCTATGAAAAAAATTATCTTTTTTTAATAAGTATGTCCATCAAAATCTTTTTTTGATAACTAAGAAAAAAATCAACAAGTTTGTTTATCCATAGTAATTCAAAATATGACATATTTTTAAAAGGTAGGTCAAATATAAAATTAAAATTATCTGAAACGGCACAATTGAAAAATATATGAGTAGCATGCCACTATCAAGATGAAAATTACGACAGCCAGATAATACCTAAAACTCAAGTCAACAATAGTACGTGCAAAGTTCGTTTTAAACGTTTTTTTGGATATTTACTTACGTAACAACGACCCCTCGGCCCTCACACAACATTTAATCGTCATCCTTTCCGCCGACGACTTATTAAGTTTTAAATAATTTAATTAAAATGTAAAGTCGGTTTGTGCGAACTGTTCTAAATGCTCACAAACTACGACAAACCAAAATATTAGACAAATAATTGAGAACATTACAATGACACAATGTGTATTACAATACTAATAATCATATTAGATACTAAAATAGTAGGCAAGGACAAACACGTGATGACACATTCTGTATACATGATATTATATTTACAGATATAAGCTAACATATATGTACTTACAACCATGATATTGTGCCGATTGCAATTTCCACGCACTTGTAAATTAATATTTTTATTTTCGTGATCGACCGCTATTAAATGGATAATATTATATTATAACATGTAGATGTGATGACGGTGAATATCGTTTCGAACTCGTGTGCACTGCAGATATTAAATGCAAAAACGCTGATTTTACATTTTTCAGCCCCTCCCCCCTCCGCTAGTTAATGTTTTTATATGAAAATAGTATTATTATTTGTTTTATTTTGTTTTTTGTTTCGTAAACCGGACCCACGCTCCCTCTTTGCACGATTTATACCTTCCGTGTCATCCCTTTTCAAAACACACATGCGGACGCCCATAAAAAGTGACAGATGTACGGATACTAAAACAATATAAAAATTCATTATATGCGTTAGATTTAACACCAACGATGAGCCTCCAATTGCGTCGCATACGCGTATGCGTATACAGAATAATATCACACGGTACCATGAATAACGGTGGTGATAATATGACGTGTAGTCGTTCGGTTCTAAACAAATCGGATGACTATAATATTACAATAAACGTTCACGTCCTAGCCATATTGATTAAATGAACAATATTTAATCAATGGCGTTATTTGTATTTTGACTGACTGCGAGTGAAAAAAAATACTGAAATACGACTGTCATACAACATGTATTCAAAAATATACGGTGACGTGAGTACTATAATAATAATAATATATGCATACTAAATAAATGATTTATAAACAGTTTTCCGCTTTATAGTACAACCATAATAAAAAAATAAATGAGTTTAAGTTTCAACAAAAAAATAAAAAATCATCGCAAATAAGATTTGCCTTGAGTTGTCATAATATTGATAATAGTAACATGAGTAGTAGCGGTACTTACCTATATTGGTATTCACAAAACAAATGTTATACAGAAATTCATTAAAAATAACAAAACAGCTCATATTGATGTAATTTACACGATACAGCTTGACAATAATTTTAAAATCATAATTTTTAATTTTCTTTTTTATTTAAATTGCCTATTCAAAACCCCTTAAACAGTAAATTTGCCAAAACGAGTGTAAAATTTAATCATTTATCGTGGTGACATGCGCGAACAATAATGAGCTGGATATTTTTCATTTAATATTATAAATTTATAACGGCATTTTGACCGAGGTTCTGATGTATAATATTGCATTATATTTCAGTAGATATTATAATACCACTGTATAAATAATAAACAATATAAACGAATATATTATAATGAATGTAAATATATTTTGAAGATTTTCGAGTGTATTACGACTTTGCCAAGTGTATTAAAGGCAAATCTTGTCGTTCCTATTAGAGTATTACATCCCGGCAAACAGACGACGATAATTTCCGTGTAACAATAATATTGGATATAATGTTATACTCACATATAAAAGGGATTTCAAGTTAAACACGTTACAATATCACAATTTACAGTTAGACGACTTGAGCGGTTTTCGGCTAACTGCTCGTTATTTAATTTGATTTAAAATCTTGTAGCGTCATATATTTGATCTTCATGACAGCATAGACCACTATAATAGCGATGATCATACACGTTAGCCACATTTATGAGATAACGATAAAACTTTACAACACACTCTATGTATATGAGTGTATGAGAGAATGTGTGTGTGTGTACTGTGTACACTTTATATGCGGTGGTTAACAGGTATTATATGGTAACAGTTGATTATTTAAGTATACGACGGTTGTTAAGTCAGACTCTGGAATGATTTATTGTTTCCGTCGATTTTCTAAAGTTTTAAGTTTCCGTGCATTATATTGTTATAACGTCATTATGGTGTATATTATACAGAGGCCATACCGAGTACATCGATTATTGTGATTGTCTCGTACACACGTTATTGTAATTTACGTGATTAATAATAATTTCTGTCGGTATTATTATGTGGTTAACGCATTGTTGTGTATTTTAACCCATTATAGAAACTAATATTATTATACTTAGATTGCTCACTATCTTATAAATGTAATATAATTTTAGATGTTTGATATATTATCCAAAATAACTGTGGTAAACTTTTTTCCCACTCACAGACAAACATTCTGGACTTTTTGTTTTAAAATCGGTTTTCTTGAAAATTATAATTCCGCTTTCGTGATCAATACGCCAAGGTGTATAATTCAAACGATGAACAACCGTTTCTAATTAACGTGAAGTATATATCTATGTATAGCGATTAAAATTTGAAATGTATTGCGACGATAATTAATACAATTTACTTTGAATACAATATGAACGTATAGTGGCGTAGGTATATAAAATGTTTTATTCATTATGAATATAACTTATTTAGTGTTATTGATGCGATAATCAAAAAATTTTTTGTGATGAAATGTAAAGCACAATATATATGAATAAGTAAAATACAATAATAATATATATTGCAACGTAATCTAACCTAACTGAACACTTTCGGTCGCTGAAATTGTGTTCACTATTTGGAGGTGTCCACTATTTAGGAGATTTGGTTTATAGAAAGTTTATAGTTAATTTGAAAAAAGTGCACTATTTGGAAGTGTTTATTAGGGGAGGTTTCACAATTTAGTTTAGATCCGCAAAATAATTTTACTATAAATTATATTCTATGACCTGTTATATTATTATTAGTTTATTACTATTTGTTTTAACATAAAATATAACGTATTAATTTATATTTATTGGAATAAATCTATATTAATATTTTGTAGATATCGATAAAATATTACGATTGTTAAAATTGTACATGTTAACTAAATAAAATAATATCAGCGAATAAACGTTACGTCTTCAAATCTTGAAATGTATAATAATATCGTACATGTCATATTTTTCGTTTAATATACTAAAGTAAATACTTTGGATTAAAACTAAAAATGCAAACGATAAGGAAAAAATATAATATTATAGATAGATTTCAATAGGTGTCAATGTAATTTAATAAACGAAATGTATTTTGATTATTGAACATGATGATCGCAATATAACAACGATATTATAACATTTTGTGTTTGACAATATTTATAATAATATTAATATACGAAAAACAATCGCATGTAACGGTTTAGCTAAAACAACGTAATACAAATGTTGATATCTAATCTATAATAATATGAATATATTATGGTTGTACAATATTATTATTACCTAAGTAATAAATTAATAACTAATAAGCATTAACTAGGTATGTAGTGCTTTATACTTTTGCCGCCTAATAATTTGAACAGCAAATTCGGGTTATTTTAATTTAATCGTTACATGCGTATATTGCGTAACTTAAAATCACCAGCGCAAATGTGTGATTACGGATAGGATAATTATAATACATTAATACGGTTAATTAAAATTTCTCGTATTATAATGGTCCGTCGGCCACAGATATATTACAAAAGGTGGTGCTGTGACGAGCGAATAAGTCCATCGACGAACGAAAATCGACGATGGTTTAATCATATAATCACCGCGCAAATAGTACAGCAGGCACGTTCAACCAAAATAAAATATATTACATCTGTATATTACTACAGCAGCGTACATACAGGGTGATTCACTAGGCATGTTCCCCCATTAGTTGTTGAATAATAAATTTATGCAAATTTTTATTTTAAGAATGTTTAAGTATACTGAAACTTAAGGACCGTATTTTCAATTATTTAGATTAATGGTAATAAAAACTTCTTTTTTTTTTTAATGAGGACCAATATTTTTACTATAAATTATTTAACATATATTTTTTTGAAAACATATATGTAGCCTATTTCAAGTCAGGCAAGTAATACAAATGAAACATTTTGTATTATTTTAAAAATTTAACTATAGGTATTCTCTTATTATTTATATTTTATAGCTATTCTACAAAAAAAAAAAAAACATCGACCGGTTACCGGTTTACCTTTATTTATTTATATATACATATAGATTTTTTAAATAGAATATCAAAAAATAATCAATAAAACATATAATTAAATTTTTAAAACAATACAAAATGTTTCATTTTTATTTTTAGCCTGATTTAAAATATGAATTTATTTAAATTACTAGGCATTTAATAATGCCTGATTTGACTATTTAGTTACAATATATATGTGTATCATGGATAATGTACTTAAAAATGGTTTTACAAAAATATAAAATAGGTGTAATATTGGATCTAACTTTCTAGTATTTAATATAATTTGACAATTTTTAGAAATTATAAAATAACAATGAATTAATATTAACTACAAACATTTTTAAACCATTAAAATTATGTTACAAAAATTAATCTTTTGAGCTTTGAATAATAATCACAACATATTTAAAGTCAGATTTACAATTTGCAGGAAAAATAAGAGTGGTTCTCGTTTGATAAATATAAGTTATTATCATAACAAGGCACTATTTTAATTTTTAATGTTCTGTGTGTAGCAGAATTTGAATAAACTTATATGAAAGGAAAAACACGAGGTCAAGTGTTTGGTAAATCACTCTGTATTATCTATACCTTACAGTTCTAAAATATCGTAATTTATTAGGTATACTTCAATTTCCGATATAAATCCATAATCAAACGAGAGATAACAAACAATATCTCGGGAAATATCCCGACTGCAACTAATAGTATATTTAAAACTTTCTATGCTGTCACAGTCATGTATAATATTTTTCATAATGATATTCGAATCACTGTCAAACTTTTTGCATACTATTATTATAAAATTATGGAGGTAATACTTTTACATTCCTCTTTCTTAAAAACAATATACCTTGTTAAAAGAAAACTTATAATTTAAAGTATAAAATGCATTTTCAGAGACAATAGTAATGAAAACGTTGAAATACTTGTACAATGCAAAGGAAATATTGGTAAGATACAAGATCTATTTCATTTTATATAATACATAAAAGTTAAAAAGCCTTTACTCTTCTTAACCCTACACTATTTAAATTAACGATATAAAAATTAATTTAATATAATTATAGATTGAATACATCTTAGTGATTGCAATAGGTAGTAAAAAACAAAATAATGAGAATAATATATTCTCTACGATAGTTAAAAATCAAAATTACTTTACATTTTAAAATCATAAGTCGATATCGGTACAGACTGTATAATTTTAAACAGTGTTAATTTGATGAACGAAGAACAGGAAGTTCAAATTATTTTTAAAAAATCGAACAGCATCGTGTATTTTAGTTTCCAAAGAAAATGTGTAATATTTTATCATAATATCAATAAACGCATATACGTATATTAATACGCATTTAGATAATCATTTCATGAAACCTATTGTTAATAAACATATATTTTTGGTAATAATAATAATGTACTTATATTTTTAAATAACATACAGAAAAGATTGATATCACAATGATATTATCGAAAACCGTTTTGTTTAATGTATTGCGCACATAGCAGCTATTATATAATATGTATATTGTATAAAATAAATATTAAATTATTCGTATATGGTGTAATAGCGGAATACCGGGGGTACGAATACACGACGAAGACTGACACCTATACCAATATTTATGCAAAATATAACATGTAGAGGTATATTATTATATTATACACATTCGACGTCCATAATTGACACGGTTTTAAGTATGACCAATTAAAACGCTATCGCACTGGCCGGGTAGTTTGTACATTATATTATATATTATTATGTATACACTATACAGTGAACACTCGGCATAACGCGCATGTATGGTGTGTATTATGGGTATAATATAATACATACATAATATTATTATAATGTACTCCTCCGACGATGATCTATTATAACCGCGTAACGGCCAGTTATGATAATATAATAATAATATGATTGCGTTATATATTCCGCAGCATATGCACAATACAAGCAAAGCCGGTAGGTACTATACATACGATATTATTACTATATTGTTATACTGTATATATTATATAATAATTATTATACATACCAACGTTATAATATATAGTAAGTATAACATATATTGTTATAATAATAGCGACGACAGACCGAATATTGCAGAACATATCAATCAGCATTCAGCAGATAATACAACAAAATCGTCTTACATAGTATATCCACTATACTTATTAGTATACTCATATACAAAATACCTACATAAAATACAATATAATATGCACTATATTTGTCCTAGATAAGTACTTTTGTCAGGTGATTTTCGCTGGTTAGGATATGGTCACTATTTTAATCAGTCTTTTAATTGATCTGAACACTCAAAATGATTTTTTGTGTAAGCAATTCGTGATAATGGAATTGTTTTAAGTAACGGTAACGTGTATATTGTCTAAAATTCTAGATCATTATTGCCTTATCACCTTATCACCTTTATTCCTAAACCTATATTATTACAGTACATTAAATAGTCATTTTAGATACACTTATAATATAATAGACTTAAACAGAAATTTGAACAAAATTGTCACAGAATCGATATTATTATCCCATGAATAGTAAGAAGAAAATGTAAAAATAACGTGTAATTAATACATTTGAATCGTTGATATACATAGTAAAAATAATTTATATGTATATGACCGTTTTTCGTAATTAAAAAGTTTAAAATATGAAGAAAAATATAAGATGAATACATATTTTGATATGTTGTTTAATCTATTATTTTTAAAAGCTTGTATCTATAATTATCTGTAGGTACATGGAATATTATTCTATGAAATTATAACTATGTTTTCACATTAGATTCAAATTTATTATATACATTTTAGATGGTGAAAAACTACAATAATAATATTTGCACGTTGGCTTGTATAATAGTTTTACTAGGTGTTTATTTATATTATTACAATAGAACTAAAAATCTGCCTATGTAATTTTAATCTCGATGGACATATTTTAAAATTTACAAACTTTCATCATAGAATTAATATTTTATTAAAAACGTTACTTTAATCATAAGGATAAAATCACAATTGTTTAGAATATTTTATACACATAAACATCGGTAAATAAAATCAAACTTGTTTAGTGTTATATATTTGAAAAATTTCATTAAGTTTTAATTCTAATAAATTTATTATTTTAAAACCATAAATCTACTATTATGATTAATTTTTTCATTGTAGATGACTAATGAGTAAGTGGTAAGTGCGGTAACCATAAAGTAAAAAGTATTTTAGAATCATGAACATTTTTATTTTATTTTATGAAATTTCAAACATATGGTTATTATAGTAGGGCTGAGATTAATATGTAATAAAAAACCAAAAATATGTACATATATATGTAGTTAAAATGGCTAAAATATTTAGTATAAAATAAAAAATATGTAACAAGAAAAATTTAGAATTATGTTAACGTGTAAAATTAAAATTAAATTCTAAATAATTTTTGAATAATGTACAATTAATTATTTTTAATTTCTAATCAATTTAATTAAAAATATATGTATATATTTCATTACCATATTGACAACCACGCGAACGCAAGTACTGATACTGTTAAAAATTCGTTAATATATTTTATCTAATAATTGTTGAATATCAAATATAATCTAAGATCGTATAGTTATATCGAACAGAAACAAATAAGATAAACTATAATCAAGTTATTAATATTTAACTAATACTTTCATATACTTATTTCCCATATGCATTATACACTTACAATTTTTACGAGTACTATTATCAAAGTATAAAATATGTATAATACTACTTAACCACCGAAATTGTAAAAATTTACGAAATATGTTAACAAAAAGCAGAAATGTTACAAATGATGTTAAAATATGTATTAATGACGAAATATGTAAAAACATGTTAAATAAAATATGTTTTATTTTATTGTAAATCACGTGAAACGAATTTATCATTTCTAATACTTAATTAATAATGTTTTAATAAAAATATGTATTTACATACAAATCCCAGCCCTAGTTATTACTTTTTACATTGATTTTGTTCTCAATATCATGTACATTGTACATAATATTATACTAAATAAATATTTTAAATATAATTTATACTCTTAAAAGATATATCATTTTTAAGTTGAAGTAATTAGAAAAATATATTGATTGATTATACAGTTTATTTACAAAGTATATCTGATATCACCATAATTACTTTAAAAATAAAAATAAATTCATATACCTAAGTTATATTTACATTATACCAATTCATCTAGTTTAGCGATAAAATTCTAAAAATAGATTTTAATTTTTCGTCAAATTTCGTTATTAACTGCCATACATAATTAATTTTAAACCCCTAAATCCTAAAAAAGATATACATTTATACACAAATCTTAGAAAATCAGTTTACTATCTCTACTGTATAATATGAAGGTATCTAATTATAAATTTACTAAATCAGTGTTTCCCAACCTTTTTACCACCACGGACCACTTCGACAATATTTTATAGGTCACGGACCACCTCAATTTTACGCAAACTAGAAAGACCTTTTTTTTTGCTCATTAACAAGAATACACAAAATTTATCGAAAAATGTTTAATTTTTATTATTTTATTTTATAATTTACATTTTTTTTTACGAAAAAGGTACCACGGACCACCTATGACTGGCCTACGGACCACAGGTTGGGAAACACTGTACTAAATCATCATTGAGAAGGTCACTGTAACGGATGTGTTAAATTTGAATTCAATAATAAATCATTGTACATGATGAAAAACAATTGTGAGTAAAAACTGTATACCAATCTATATTAGATCTACTAAATAAATCCATCAAACTTTAAAACACTAACATAAAAAAAGATGAATACCCATGTGTTTTCGGGTTTTGTTTTTTAATTGCAGTAAGAAAAACTATTAATAAATATTAAAGTTTTTTGGTTAAAAAAAAAATAAAAATAATCACACGTCAAATAATAACTAAAAAAGTTGACCATTAAAAATGACTACCTATAAATTACTTAAAATGAGCTAATATATTTTTTAAATGTTACCATGTCTAGTAAATATTCATATAAATATTTATTAGAGATAAAACTTTAAAATGTATCTTCAGCCGAAAAAAATAAAGAAAACGCAACCATCATTCTAAAACCAATATCGCTCCGCTCACAATCAAAAATAAGAAATACAAATTACTAGACCAATTGTTATTTCAAAAATTGAACACTAAATGTCTATATTCCAATTGTGTTAGACGATGACAAAAAAACACCGCTTTTAATTCGCTTTATACTGAAGTATCTCCATATTACTTAGAGAATTTAAGAAAAAATGTATGAATTTAATTAAATTATAATATAGCCATACTAAATATTATGTAATTTAAACAAAAACTTATTTTATACATAGCTATTTGTTTATAAGTTTTCCAATAATTAATATAATACAAAGGTACGTAAAAAAAATCATAATTTACCTTCGAAAACGTGTTCTTAGCGTAGTGCATGATAGAATCATAATCGTATGGAAGGCCCAACGAATTTACTTCTTCTTCGGTTAATTTATTGAAATTGTATTCTTGTCCTAATAAAAATATAAAAATAAGAAGGTTAAAATATGAATGTAATCAATTACGTTGTTTTATCAAAATAAAAATTAATTAATTAATCGCATTTAATCTGCTCACCTATAAATCACTATAGTAAAATAACAAAAACTATTTATTTTATTATTTTATTTTAGTAAGTAATTACAACAAAAAGTGGTAAGAAAATACAATTGGCTTTGGTAGTCACAAAATTAATAATTTAGGATTTTAGCATCGTTCACACTCAAAAATTGGCAGCGAAAAGTATTAGCATTTGCAGTTAATAATATTATTATAATAAATGTGTTGTATTAAATTTTTTAAAGTATGGGTTAGCGTATATATCTAGATACTTTATACTTTATACCAGCGGTTCTCAACCTTTTTATATTCGCGTACCACCTACAAAGTTTGAAAAATTTTACGTACCACCTGATCATTTTTTTTACTTATTTATAATATATACGTTTATGTTACGTGTATAGAATTGTATTTTATTAGGAATTATAAAATGATGGAAATCAAGTATTTAATGTACAAAAAAAAAATTAAATTAAATATGTACAAACCAAATAATATTTAATGTTAATAATGATTCATTCCAATTTTTTTTTATAAAGGGAGATTTTCTTCGCGTACCATCTATGAGCTTTCCGCGTACCACTAGTGGTACGCGTACCATAGGTTGAGAAACGCTGCTTTATACAATATAAACTAAAACAACTGAAAGATAATTAACATTTAATTTTAAAAAATGGACCTTAAAAAAATTATTAAATTAAAAAAAACTTGACGTTTTTTAACACTTGAAAAATAAAATCCAATTAACTAATTTCAATATGAAGTATAAAAATACATATAGGTATATAATAAACTGTTACTATATGTAAATAAAAATAGTATGATTTTGAAAATCGCACTCCAGATTACAATGCGGGTCATCGTCGTCTACAAAAACATGGAATCACTTAAATAAACCAGTAAGCCACGTTTGACCGTTTCCAATGTTTTAGTTAACGATTTTAATGATTAATGAATGAATAAACATGTTTCTTGGTGAAGATCTAATTCATCAACCTACCACAGGCAGCGACGGCAGATGATTTATCACTTTATCAGATCTAATGTACAGATTTCGCATTGATAATTATTATCACTATACGTAAGTACTATGTAGTGTACTAGTGTAGGAGTATATATAAGTGATTATAATACATTAATATCCATATAATATACTATTCGACTCCTGTAGCTTTATTAAACATGCGTAAAATTCTGAAATTATGAAACAAATAAATGTTTCACTCGCACTAAGCGCACAGTAAGTACAGCGTCACACGTATTATGTAATTAGGTACTATTTACTAATAAGAATAACATTAATTTTATTGTACCTTATTGTATTAGATTAGATAAAAATGTAATATACATATTCATATAATACAACAGTTACTGTGGTTATCTTGTAATTTTTTTTAGTATCCAAAACTTTAACTATTTGTATATTATGTTTTTGTTTATAAAATTGAATTATTAATTTCTCTGCGAAAAAAGTTCAGGGATTGAAATTTTCAAAAATAATATCCCAACATTTTCAATTTGAGCACGGAACTTGTAAGACTTTATATATATAACAGTATAAAATGATTGATTCCCAAGAAAGTGAAAAAAATTCACTTCAAAGAAATAATATATTACTTTAATATTTTCTCGAAACAATAATAAATGTTTTCTACGAGAAAATCAATCTCCGAATAATAAATTTTCAAATAGGTATTAAAATAGACATTTTCAACAATACAAATTTGCAATTTGCTATAAAATAATAAATATCTTATGATATCCTCAAACACGTCAAGTCTCTTTTAAGCAGTTATTTTAAAAATATAATATTAAATGAGACTTAAAATATTTATTTTAATTTTAACAGGATATCCACAGAATTGCTTACATTTTTAAAAACCACTAGTAACTGTAGAATAACAAAAAATGGGGAGAGTAGGTTAAAACTAAAATAGAATACCTATAATTCATTAGGATGCCTAAAGAAATTTATTATTATTTCTAACTCAGTGAATTATTTGACGAAATATTTGTATAATATAGTATAATGGCAATGATACAGATTGTAGATACGAATCAAATAAGATTTATTTCATATTTGTCATTCGCCGAATAATATTATGTTTAAAAAAATAAATAAACACTAAATTATAATACAATATTTGAAATATTTTCACATCGCCTTACCGACTATGATGTGATCTCTCACGATCTGCACGTGATTGTCACGATCCGGCCTGGTGTGTTCGTGCCAGAAGCCAACCACATGTCCAAGCTCGTGCACAACGATCCCGAACTTGTCGCAGTTTTTGCCTATAGATATCGCCTGCGGGCCGTTGCCACGTTTGCCCACAAAAGAACAACATCTGAAAAATGAGAGAAATATGATTATGAACATAAATCATCGATCTATAACTACTAACAAGAATTATTTTAATTATTTAATTATTTGGAATGTTCATATAAGATACAGAAGAAGTGTCCCCCATAATTATTCCTACATGACATAATTATTATTTGTATAATATATTGCTATGTTATAATGACTATTCCCGCTCTTGTGTATAGTTGTGTTATTATTATTATTATTTTATTATATAATATATAATTCATTAATTCATTATCATATAATAATTATATTAAAAGCATATAGCATTTTTTTTTGCTTGGCAAAGTGTATAATAATAATATTATCCATATTAATATTTATGCTTCTATGGATATGAATCAGTACTAGCCCATTTAATCGGTCTTCGCTAGTTGTTGGCCTCAATCAGGTCTTCAATCTTAATAAATAAAGCAAATTTAATCACATGCATACATGCATAGTGACAATAGATATATTGCATTGAAATATTTTAAATAAAAAAATATCAATCAAACAATTACTTAAAAGCATTCAATTATGCAAAACTAATGCATATTTTAAATTTTATTAGAGCGAAGTAAATAAGAGATAAAATTATTTAATCATTTGTATTCTATACCATTTGGTTAATTTAAATTAAATATAATAATATAATGATAGATTATAATCTTGAAGTTTGGGGTTTTTTTTAATGTTTATTGAGTAATACTGAATACCCAGAAGTCAAATTATTTATATATTACTTACAGTCCATAGACAACAGAAAAAACTACAGATCAATATAATAATATAAGTACTATCCGTGGTTAAAATGTAAAATATGATCAAGGAAGATCCCACGGTATCACTCCCTTATAACCACCATTGTTTCACTAAGTATTTATTAATTTATGAAAATGATTGGGTATTTTTATTTAAGTTATGATTTTAATTTGTTTTACAAATTTTAATTTATATTAGAATTGTATTTTATACTTGTATATTTGAATGTAAAAAAAAATATCACTACATGGAGGCCCTTGTTTTGCGATAGGTCGGGGCACCCTGGACCCCTTAAAATCTGACCCTGGCAATAATGTAATATACATATAGCCTTAATAATCGTCTTAATAATTATAAGTTTAATGTCCAGTTTCTACACAGTGATTACATACTTGTATATTTATTACATTTAAATTGCGAATACTTTGGTAAATACCAAATAATATGAACCTAACTTGTAAATACAAATATTAAAACATCTAGTTTTGTCTATTTAGAAATTTGAATTGGTGTTATGAAAAATAAATTTAATATAATATATCATAATTGTTAATATTATTATTGAGCAAGTTGTGTTTGTGAATTATTTTTTCCATAACTTAGATGAAACTTACATTTTACTATATAGTACATTATTAATTCTAATCAACCAAGTACCTATAACAAGACTATGTATTAGTTTTGTTACTATTAAATATAATAAATAAGTAACTACATAACAATTATTTATAATTTATAATCGACTAATAAATAATGAGTGCTAAGAAAAATATACTTACATATAACTGCTACACTTTTGTAAAAATATTTAAACCTTGTAAATATTTTAGTATAGAAATGCACCATTACTACCTTAACTTTAAATGGATTGACCATAATAAAACTTGTAACAAATACGTAAAAAAAAAAAATTTATATTGTTAGAAATCTAGCTCCAGATAGATATTTAAAAATTTAAGAAAATTAAAGTACCTCGTGTATTAAGTATCAAGAAAGTAAACTATGTATTCGTAAATTAATCAATAGCTAATTATATGATGTCTATACAAAGAGAGAGAAACTATTGAGATAACTATTAATCAATTAAAACATTATTAACCAGTGAAGTTGTTCTGTGTAATATTTACATCAAGTAGTCATTGAGTAAATCTATCAGTATATTATTTTTCGGATATTTTACTCGTATTATTAGTCGTAGTACCTCCACTGGAAGGCTTCTGCAATTTGTCTAATCTGCCTTTTTATTTTTATTCATTTTAGGTTATTTACCATCGATTGTTCTTATTGTTCTTTTTGTAACAATTTGAATAAAAAAAAACTTATGAACCAAAAAAAAAAAATTATTATATATATACATATATGTATAATATATATTATTTCTATTAGCAATAGTGTAAATTGAAATATTTTTTACCAAAATCAAATTGCTGGCTTAATATAATTTATAGTAATAATTATAATATGATTTTTTGATATTAACTAATAAGTAAATACCTACCTATTGTACATATTTAGAACATAGTGAATAAGTTCAAAGTATAAATCTCTTAAAATGAATCTAAATTATTGTATTGATTTAATTGTAAATAGTTAATAATATTAACGCCATGTTGAATAGTTTAAATTCACTGCGCATATTTTAACTAGTATATTAGTATATTATATGAAAAAAAAGAATTCATCAATTCCACACAATGTACAAAAAAAACATAGTTTTGAGAAAAACCCCGAAAAAGTCTCTCTGCTGTATAGATATAGGTGTATCTTGTCATTAAGTTGGTCACTCTAATGGATAAATTAAATTTGAATTCACTGATAAAGAATTTCATACGAAAAACGATTCTGAGTGAAGACTATCTATCAGCCTATATTTCTAAGAATTTAAATTGCTATATTAATATTTTATTTTGCTATTAGTTATATGGTAGATTGAACTAATTTTTCTAAATACAAATTGCAAACATTTTTATCATTATTATAATATTATTTCATGTATTATATTACTTAATAATAATCTAGTAATTATAATACGTGTATATACTTACAAGTATAAGTCAATATTAAATTAAACAAATGAAATACCAAACTAAAATCATATTTTTTTTCTTAGATATCTAACTTTAACTTTAAATTTCTAAAAACAAAATTATGTATTTTTAAGATTTTTATGTTTCTATAAGAAAAAACATTTTTTTTTTTTGCTGATTTAATTATAACTACAAATATTTGTTATAGAAATTATTATTATATTTTGGTTTTAATTATAAGAAACACAATTGAAAATTTTGATAAACATATTTTCGGCTTACCTATATATACACCAGTCTTCTCAGTGGGGCCCAGTATTTCATTATATGAAATTAAAATTAAATAAATAAATATATATAAACATACAGTTGTCTCCGTGCACTTCATCGCCCGTACAAAAGGACAGTGATAGTTTGGGCGAAAATAATAATTTTAACTAAAAAAATAATAGTCGTTTGGGCGACTATCATTTGTACCGTTTAGGCGAGTGAAATTATTTTTAGCTATATGCGAGCTAAAAACTTGGTGACAGATACGGATAATATTATTACTAATCATTATTGATTACTATTATCGAAAACTTGTTGAATGTATATTATTATGAGCTTTTTCATACAAAGCCAACAGATTACTTTAAAATATACTAATTTTATTTATAACTTTTTGAATGTAGATTACTATCTACCTATATAATATTATTAATATTTATTCCAATATTTTTTTTTAGGTATATTTATATAACTAAATATGAATGTAAGTGTAGGTAACTATTATGTATATATTAAGAATTTAGCTACATATTTTCAAACATTATTTTTTTTATGGAAATTCTATATAGTTATTATGATTATTTTAGTGTGCTTATTGTGGAATTTTAAAAATATAAAATCTATATTATGATTTATATCACTCTGTTAGATTATTTTAACAATAGTTATGGATATCTATAATTATATTATGTTGCATTGTTGCTAGTTAGAGTACAAACTAAATTTAAAAAAAAGCACGTTGGACTATAAATTGTCTTATACCTTTTTTCTTCAGACATTAGTTATTATAAAGATGAAGGCAGTATGCTCCAAACAAAAATATTCTAACTTATTTTTTTATAATAGAGCACAGATTAAATACTTTACCAGACCTTTTTTAAACTCTAATAACTAAACAATCATCTAATATTACTGTACATATTATAATATTTATATATCCATTGCTTGTAATAATAAGAAAGGCTTTAATAATTATTAGTAATTGTAATATTTATTATTAACTTCATATTGTATTATTTAATCGATTTAAAAAAATATACATTATCAAATCAATTTATAAAATAAACTTTGATTTTATATTAAATACATTTCTTTGTATAATTCACACTGATTATATATTTTTAATATTTTATTGTAGATTATAAACTCATGGACCTATTATCTTCTTAAACAATAAATATACTTACATCATAAATGTATTGTATATTGTTACTGTATAGGTACTAGTAAACTAAAATTAATTGTATATTGTTGTATAATATATAAATATAATTAGTAAATCAGTTTGTTAAGTATGAATAAGTATTCATCGTGCTAATGGTTAAAGAGCCGATTCATGGAGATGAGTTATGTATTTGGGTAACAGGGTAGCTATATTTATCACAATTGTGTATGCTACAAATGGTAAAATCCCTAATAAAATATAGTACAGATATTTCTGGGGACTAAGCTCCCAATTCCATTTACTTTCTACTTGTAAGGTTCTGGGGCTTAGTACAGAAAATTGAATATTTTGGAGACTGTAATAATACGATAACGTTTATTTTCAACTACAAAAAAAAAATAACTACCATACTATGATAATATATACAAGAACGTGATACGTTTCATGAGAGATGTAGATCATATTTTACTAATGTCTATGAAATTTCTTACCCACAAGGTCTTTCGGTGAACACAATGTAATTAGGGTGCTCGTCAGGATTACGTTCAACGAATTTAATGCACGTAAAATTTTCCCAATGTCGCATGGCTTGTTTGAACAGCGCTTTGTGCGGACCGCCAAAGCTACTGTCGATTTCGTAAGGTATTACGCCGAAATCCCATACTCTTTCTTTTCTTGCAGTGGCCGCTCTACGTCTCCTCAAATGGACAATGTTCCTGTAACCGAATAAATTAATTTTAATGTTATCATATTGAATTATTGAAATAAAATAATTATATTATTGTTCTCCGGTAATCTAATTTACCCATTTCCGCCTTACATCCGGAAGTCAAATTCATAATTCATTAAGACCCACGTGTTTTCACACAGTTTTATATAAAAATAAAAGTAGATAACTAAATTTGAGAAAATAAGATAAACCGTATGAAACAACTGCTTGAAAAAAAGTGATAGGTACTAAAATTTAAAAAAGCGGGTAAGTAGGTATCGCTCTGCTGTATATTAGGGGGTGGGGTGGACCTCAGACTATGGTAGGTTAAATTTGAATGCAATGATAGGTATCATTGTATACGAAAAACGATTCTGAACGAAGATGATTTGTCAGTTTAGGATATATTATATTTAAATATTGTCAAATATTCTATTTTGAAACAAATAGTATAGTTTTTATATGTTACTATGGTTACTATGGCCAACATTCGCATTATGAGCGTATGAAATTTAATTTAAATTTTGACATATTTCGTATAAATTCGAACTTTAAACACTTATAAAAAAAAATTGTGACTAACGATTTCGGATTTTTTTTTATCACTTTAAGAACAACTTATTAGAAACCTTGTATTCAATTTTCAAGATTTTCTGGCCACCCAAAAAATTTTTATCGGCATTTGAAGAAAAAAAAAAGTTGGTAAGTGGGTATCGCTCTGCTGTATATTAGGGGGTGGGGTGGACCTCAGACTATGGAAGGTTAAATTTGAATGCAATGATAGGTATCATTGTATACGAAAAACGATTCTGAACGAAGATGATTTGTCAGTTTAGGATATATTATATTTAAATATTGTCAAATATTCTATTTTGAAACAAATAGTATAGTTTTTATATGTTACTATGGTTACTATGGCCAACATTCGCATTATGAGCGTATGAAATTTAATTTAAATTTTGACATATTTCGTATAAATTCGAACTTTAAACACTTATAAAAAAAAATTGTGACTAACGATTTCGGATTTTTTTTTATCACTTTAAGAACAACTTATAAGAAACCTTGTATTAAATTATCAAGATTTTCTGGCCACCCAAAAAATTTTTATCGGCATTTGAAGAAAAAAAAACTTAGAAAAGTCGAAAATTTCAATTGTCTATTAGTAGCTTAAAAATGGTCAAAATATTTTGAAAAATTAACTGTAAAGAGATAACCATAATATAAACATTTGGTGAAAATTTCAAGTATTTACAATAATTCGTTTTTGAGTTACAGCAAAATCAAAAAATCGATTTTGTCGAAAAGTGGTTTTTCCGTAAAATTTCCATTTTTCTGTCATTTTTTTTTTGTTTTTCTCGATTTTTTTGAAAACTATTAGAAAATTTTAATTTTGACCCCCCTAAAGTACCAACTAGATTCAATTCCCTATTCAAAGAGGGGCTGAAGTCAAAAATCGGAGCATTATTACTGCTCCAAATGTTGGAGTCAGACACAAAAAAAAAAAAAAAAAAAACACACATCATAGTAAATGCAATACATTCATCACTTCGTTCAGAATCTAAAATGAATAATTCTAGTAAAAATAATAAGCAAAGTATAATCTATAATATCTATGTATAATATACTTTTATATCCTTCCAAGCTGCAGCTTATTATAAATAAATTATAATTATTATCTACTATAATGATAGAATTCTTAAAATTGTATACTCGTAAGACTTAAATATATAAGTATCTATTTTCACGTAATATAAAGCAAACCCAATGGTTTTAAATTTAATTTTAGAGGATTAGTAAGGAAAAAATGTTATAGTTAAAAAAATTATCACTTATTCTGGGATGAAGTAAATTTGTGTAACTTGCAAGAATACTCTAAAATTCTAAATACAAGCAATTTCAAGTTTTTGATCGATTGAAAAATAATTAAATTTATTTAATGCGGATTAATATTCATATAGTTTATTACAAGTCTAATGTATATAGTTTATAAATATATTATATTGCATTGTGTATAAAATAATTAATTTATCGTGAACTAGTTGTTTTATAAAAACTTGAAATACGGAACTTAATTTATTTTTATTAATTTATTAATCTTTATTATATATTTTTTAAATATTGTTGAGTTTACAGAAAAAAAAAATCACTGCTAATAATATAAATTTTAGTTTAAAGATATTTAGATATCTCGTTGTATTTCTTATAATTGTTAACGTATTTGATTTCTCGGTATGGAATTTAGTACAGAATTTTCCTTAAAAAATATTGTAGCTTCGCAAGCCTACATATAATAAGAAACGGTTATAATATTAAGTATATTATAATACTCGAAATTATAGTATCTACTATCCTTAATAAAGGATTAAAAACATTTTGTGGGCAATTCATTCACACAAATACACGAACACACACACATGGCATCGTCAAACGTTCCTATGCAGCTATAATTAATCAAATCTCATCGGAACTGACACGATGTGCGGGTGTACATAAATAATAATGGTAAACATCAAGCCTGTACGTCCAATTTTCACTAGCGAGTAAATCTATGTCAGGATAAAACACTCGAAATATTACTATTATTTTATCAACAGACACAAAATAGAGATATACATTGAATATTTCTTTAAATATCTCAAAATGCCATACCTACTTTGACTTATTTGAAAATTTGTAATATTATTGTATAATCCTTTTACTTAATTTACGAGATCAAATTGTGTATCCACAATCCAATGGCATATTTAAAATATGTCTTGTAAAGGTTTTACATTTTTGGGATTTATCAAGCGTATACTTGCGTTAATTTTAAGTTATTTTCTTCTATTAAATCTCCATATTTGTTTACTGTTTGTTCTGTGTTGGAGTATAGTACAATTTAATTTTCTGCGATCCTATTACTATTACAATAAAGTGTTAGATTGAACATTGAAAATTATTTAAGTTCTATGCATTTATTTTAAAAATTAAATGACCTTTTATTTTTTGTGTCCTCAAATTATAATCTCTAATTGATATAAGTGTTGATAGTAATGTTATATTATTGTCAACATTTCTTATTCAGTTATAGATGTTCCAGTATTATTGGGCAATTTCAATATTCTTGTCCCCCCTCGGAATTGTCACCGGTCACAATACTTTCCCATTCCTATCTTTTATACATATAATTAGAAAATATTTCTTTGTACAAGATTATAAAACTGGTCAATGAGGATCCATTTTCTTTATTTGATAACATACCTATGAATATATCTTGGTTTACCACTATTTTTATTTTTATTCACTTAACTTGTAATTATTTACAATTAATTTTAAAATAATATTTTGATTTGGTTTTAACCCGTTTAAACATAAAAAAACAAAGAAATAAAATATCTCGTTTCCGCAAACGGGAGGGTAAGTACACCTCTTCTACAATATTTTGAAGCCATCGTGACTGCAATCACAACATGATACACAATATACTACTATGTTATTTGTTATCTTTGTTATTGCAGCGCCAAATATATATCACATAGTACGTACACAAAACAACAGTTTCCTACACGCATGATAATTTTTTATTTTCTGCTATCATATCACAAAAACAAAACGGATTTTGTGATTTTTTTGATTTTTTTTCTCGAGTCGTGATTTGTTAAGTACACCATGTATTATGTAACACGAATCATATGATCCATCATCAAACTTAGACATTTATACCAATCATTTCATATTCATATTTTATATAGTTAAACACAGCAGAGTAATATACGAAAACATTTTAGTATATAATATTATTAAGTACAACATTTTACTTTCTTTAGGTATATACAACAATTTTTAACTATTTTTTTTTCTTACAGTTGTAGGTATGTAAAATATATATTTTTTTTTAATATTATGTTATAAACAATTTCTATAAGAAAAAGAAAATCTGTTCTATTCAAATATTTTATATATCTAAGTAATAACATTTATTTCACTTTAAACTAACTATAATATATATGCTAATGTTTTCTTTATTACTCTTGTGAAATTCTAAAACAAAGTTAAAATTAAAAATGGATTAAAAAAAAAACTGTGGTGCTATAATTTCTTCGTTTTTTGTTCAGATGATTATTACACTTATAAGGGCATATATACGTGTATTTATTTTTAGTGATCCTTATCCTAGATACCTTGGTTATTATACACATAATACACATAATACGTATAAATGATTATGCGCCGTTTTCGAAAAAATATACAATTGTTATGTGATAAATGTAAGTGATACGTAACAGTATGGTCTAACATATAATTTAACTATCTATAACATATAAAACAACGTTAATAAAGAAAAAACGTTATGAGTTATGGTATTGTATCAAAGCAACAACCATGGTGACATTTATGTAGACCAATTATTGAATTATATTATGTATTATATCTGTACACAGATACCTAGTATACAATGTACGTATCGAACAACATGAGGACCTGACAGCCGAAAATTAAACTCCGCAATATGTACGTCTTACAGTCTTTGCACAACTACTACATACGTACGACATGTCTCATAATATATAATACCTTAACTATATAGATAATAATGTTATTCTATCAGCTATCGACTATATACGACGGTTTTGATAGTTGGGTAACGGTAGTGATTTCGTTTTTCGAAATCGACCGCACAAATTTTTCACTCCGCGGCCAATGAGGAATGTTTTTTTCTATGGTTTTAATAAAAATATGTCGGTGAAAATGTCTTACGTATACTCTAATCCAGTATGTTATAATTTTTTATTCGACCCCGTCGAATATTGATTATAATTCATGATAGAAACCTACAAATCGCGATTCGCCAGAGATTTCAAAAATTATTTGATATTTTATAAAATGTACAATGATAGTAATTGAACATTTCTTAAAAAACATTATCTAAACCCTAAAGATACAAATTTAACGATCATGCAAAAAGAATATGATTTATGATGAATTACTATTTTCTTTCAATAGAATAATTACAGCACCGCGTATATATTATAAACTAAATACAATTATCTCCAAATTGTATATTAAACAGTAAACATACCAAAATAAAAATATCCTAAAAAAGTGAATTAGCACTTAAAAATTTAACTCAATTTTTATTCTACGTTTCTATAGTTTAACATGATAAACGCACTCATTATATTGATATAATAGAACGAGCTCATTATTTTTCACAATGCATTATGTGCATTAATAAAAGTGAGAATAAATTATAAATGAAAAAAAAAAATCAGTATTATCATTAATTTACCCAGAATTTTCCCACTCATCAGTTGTGAAAATAAATACATATGTGAAAATAACTAAATAGGTACAGTTTTACTATTTAAATGGAATTACATTATTATATTATGTAAGTACATCATAAATAAATTAAAAATTAAACAAAACATTGACAAATAAATTAAAAACTATATACTTACATTTAAAATAATCTAACATTTAAAATATTTACTAATACTTTAATATTTATCAAACAAACTACTTAAATATTCAAACATTTAAATAATCATACAAATGTGCAAATAAAATATAAGTTATTAGTTGAAATAACGCTCTAAAATATGGTATCGATTTATATTGTAAATTAGACACATAGTACTTAACAACTGGAATTTCTCAATAATTTTCGTGAGAAGAAAAAGACAGGAAAATGTAAGTAGTGAGAACATTTATATTTAACATTTTAACAGAATTTGGGTAAATGGATCTGAATTTACACTTAATGTTTTTATACTATAGTATTAGCAAATGTACAGATTTAAAATATATTCACCGATATTAAATACATACGACCAGACGACCTTACAGATGAGCATTGAGTTAGTAAGTCCTCTCAGTGAAAAAATATGGGGTAAGCAAACTATATATATTATATAAAAATCAATGACGGATTCTTCTTTTATATTTTGTTTAAATGTGTTGTTAATTAATTTTTTTAGTTCATCATTTTCATTTTGACGATTGATTTGGCCTATTATCTAATAATTTATTATTTTTTTCATAAAATTATGATCCATAATGTATAAAATATTACAAAAACCTGAAAAACCCCTTATCTAGATAGATACCTGCTTAAAGAGTTATCAAGAACTGTTGTTGTATCCCGATGATCGTTGTTTTTCCTCTTGTTTAAGTGGTTCTTCCTTGTCCTATTGTTGTGTCTGTGTCTTATCTTGATCTGTGCTACATCAATCGACTTACTCGTCCCTTGTACTATACCCTCTTCTTCGATTTGTAGGCCTTCATTTATTTCTTTTTTGTATTTTTCTACTTTTTCTGCATAAACTTGTCTGTCTTTTTCTTTTTTGTTACTGTACTCTATATCAGGTACGGCTATGTCGCCCATAAAATTACCTAAAAAAAAAAATGTTTATTAACTACATGATTAAATTAAAATGAAAATAGTTTTTAAATATAGTTTTAATACTTTATTTTATCTAAACTATCGACAAATTACAACTTGGAGATATCTAGGATATTGAATAATTTTATTTTTGATTTGTATTTGTATTTAAATACAAAATAGTTAATTAGGAACTATAATAAATTAGAAACAATCGACAAAATAATTTAATATAAGTACCGTAAAAAAAACAACAAAAGAGTACACTGAAATATTATTTTTTCGATTCTAAAATAAGTATACAAATTTTGTTATTCTACGGGGATTATCGGTACCTAATTTATTCAATATAAACTTAGTATAAACTTATTGAATATTCAGAATGTATTGTATTAACTGTTCATAAATTAATTTAAGTACTGAATCATGTCTATATATATATATATATTATTAGTTGTTCTAATTAAATATTTTAATGTCACAATAAAATAAATAATAGTGATACATTAGAAAACAAATCGAGCTACACAAACAAACAAAAAAGTTAGACAATAAGTCGGTATCACTCTGCAGTGTAATGTAGGTATTGAGAGAATCACTGTTATTGATGTGAATTAAACTATACATATATCATACACGTAAAACGATTCTGAGGTAAGACAGTCTGTCAACCTATATTACTATAATTACATATATTTCATGATATAATTTTGAAATAGTTATTAAAGTAATTTATTTTACTTTTAGTATTACAGTAGGTTGATTTAATTTTTTGAAAATATTGTACTTATTACCTATGTCAATATTTAACTATTAAGATAATTTATATATTTATATCATATAACATTATTGTTATTAACTTTTGATCAATTGGTATTGATAACTAAATAATATAAATTTGTAATATTTTAAAATTATATTAAAATTAAAATTAAATATTTTAAAAATGTCATAGCGTACAATAAAATTCATAATATACGTACACGTTTTAACTTTCCATGAATAATGTTTTTGAATAATAACAAAATAATTAGTATTATTATTCATTATCGTTTATATATGCAATCAGTGGCGAATTTTTTTTTTTTTTTGGGGGGGGGGCGGGTTGTCCACGGTATCTGGACACCCCCCAAACCAAAAAAAAAAAAATTCAATGTCGATAAATTTTGAAGGGAATTTGGCAAACAATAATATGTGACTCGTTATGAACTAATTTAATATTATATAAAGTCATAAACTAATTTAGAAGGAAAATAAATTTAGTTTTAAATAATGTACTTATTATCCTATTATTTTTTTAATTATTTATAAAACCGTTATTCTTATAGCATCACTGGTGTCGAATGTAACAAACAAAATATAATATTGTAATAATTAGTAAATTATTGTGACCAATGATGGTAACAAATGTGTATTATCTATTAATATGTTTTAATAATATTATATTATATTTGCTTTTAAATTAAAATCATGTTTACAGTAGGTATTTTATACCTGTATGATTTAAATTACATACAAATTACTATTTTTAATTAATTAAATAAAAAATGTTTCATTACAATATTTGAATATTTGATGAGTATATTATGAGCTTTATGGTAGTACATGTAAAACAAAAATATTGCAACCAATTAACAAATAAGTATATACCTATATCATTTGGACACCCCACAAAAAATCATACAAAATACGCCACAGTATGCAATGTCGTCAAAGTTTTTGTAAAAACTAATTGTATAAGTATATATATTTTTTTTAGATTTTTCGGTCCCAGTATGAACTACTAATCAGAAATCTTAACGAATTTGACAGTTCTTTCTTCAAATACACATAAAAATTAAACTAAATATTTTTATATAAATATAAAAATAAGTCATCTGGGAACTATATAACTGTTTAAAATTTTTGATAGAGTGGAAATGGGCGATTGTAAACTTAGCCCGAGGAAAAAAATGTTCAAAAGGTCTATTGTAAACTCGGCCTGTGTTTTTTCGGATAAAAATGATTTAAAGTCAGCCCGAATAAAAATAAACATAATTTTCTTATATTTTTGAGAACTATTTAGAATTACCCATAGGAAACCACGAGAAATAGCTTCCGCTATTCTCATAATCCTCCAAAAATTTTTTTCATTTTCATATTATTATTCATAAAATGTTGTAAAAATGTATATAACATTTTTTAATATAAAATTTTAAGTGTAAAAAAGTGTAAAAATACAAGTAAAATTGTAGGTAGTGTAATAATGTAAGACAGGGGTCTCCAAACTTTTTTATTCAAGGGCCACAAAAAATATCAAATGCTCTAAGCGGGCCAAAAGTTTATTAACACACATAATTTTTTAAATTACACATAAGTACCTTTAGATATCTATATTTTATTTACCGTCCTATTGGTGCTACGGGCCAGTTAAAACTTGTTAGCGGGCCGTAGTTTGGGGACCCCTGATGTAAGAGGTTATAATATAAATCTATTTTTTTAAGTAAAAATCCATGTGTTTGACGTATTCACTCACCAATATTTGTGAAAGTGAAGTGTCAAAATTATCGGGCCGAGTTTACAACCGACCTTTTTTATTATCTTAAATTTCTCGGCCGAGTTTACCTACAACAAAAAAGGTAACCACAGGCCTAGTTTACATTTGCCTGTGGAAATTTTTTTTATTATTAACAAATATTAAGCTGTTTGTAAATAACTCGAAGAGAGTCAAATTATATATTCAATATAGAAAATTGTTATAGGAACACTTTGCGTTATGATGTAAGTTACTTCTTTTTGAATTATTATAAAACAAAGAAACCAATTTGATCAAAAACTGGTTCACTATAAAAATTTCTTTTTTTCCTTAATTTTACTAGTAGATATTTTTCGTTTTTAATGATTATTAAAAATATACTGTTAAATCAATAACCAAAGTACCATCTATATCCAATTTTATACCAGAAACTACTTCCAAAATTAAAAATCAAAGCATTTTTTACTGTCTCAAAAGGCGATGACGTATACAAAAATAAAAAAAACATACATCGATGTAAAATCAATACATTCATTGCTCCATTCAGAATTTAAAAACAGTTAAAAAAAATATTATCATCATGGTTATGTATATACTTACTATTTCTATTTATTTATAGTTTCAATCCACAGTAGATTAAATTATCTTATTGTGTAATCAATTATACGATCATCGTAAACTTATAAAATATTTATTTTATAATTATTTAAAATGGGATAGTAATTTACTTTTACTAGTCATAATATAATTTATAGATTTTTGAAATATTAATAAACAGTGAGATTTTATAATAATGCCCACTTATAGAAAAAAATTAATTTTCTGTCTTCAGATTTTTAGCATAATCCAGTATAATATACTAAGAGTTCAATGCAAATTCCAGATTACGATCTGGAATTTGTTTAATACTTCGATAATACAGACTAGAAATTCCAGTAAAATATTTTTAACATATATATAAACCCAACCCAATGTTAATAAAATAGTTTTTTAATCTAGTCTTAATAGTTTGATATTCGCTTATTTTAAATGCTATTAAAATTAATATAACGCCTCGAGGAACTTAATCGTTATGTCTCTACATAACACAAAATATAAGTTATGTATTATGTATACGTTGTTATATTCTCCGTATCACGTGACTACCTATAGTTGTATATTTTTATGTCGTTGCAATTGGTATACTATTGTTTTTATATATTATGAATGCATAATAATATACAATATATCAACAGCTAGCCGGAGTGATTTATAACTAATTTATCCGAAGAATCTGAATAATAATTCCTATATTATATATATTACAGCACACTGCAGTCTATAGCACACGCGAAATCATTTTACTGACTTCTTTCAGTAGGTACCTTATTATAGACGGAGCGTGCTCTTTTTCCTAATGCTTGGATTAAGAATAGATAATAATATCATTAATTTACGTGATAAACGCGTCCCTTATTAACCACTTCACGAGTATTGTATAAAATTCTTGAATAGAAATCGTTTGTACTTATTATTGAACTTATATACGTTCTATATAGGTATAGTAGGTTGGTAGGTACATCAGTCAAGAACGAAATACTGATTTGCGTAACAATAACCAACAATGTGATCAGTGTTGACTCGATTGATCCTGCACATTATATACTTTATAGTTTGTACATTACACAATCTAACCGTACGGTGAGCGTTAAGTATAATACGGATTAGAAGATTTTAGTGTGCGCGTTTTAAACAAGTTTGGAAACACGTTTCAGCCTCCGTTATTTATATATTTTAAATTTCAAGAAAACTAAACCAACGAAAAATTAGTTCAAATGTTCTTTTTTGGTAAAATTTTACTATCAATTCTTAATGAGTTTTTAATATTATATTGAATGTATAAAACGAGTGCTTTCGATTATTCTTGCTATCATACAATATACAAATATAATATAAATATAAAGGTAAACTATGTACTAACTATTGTATTATTAACTAATAACTATATAGTATAATTATATGGTGTACAATATATCATTATATTAAATTCATTGTTTCGGGTGGAATGTTTGATGATGATTATAATTTTTTTTTCTTAAAATGCGTTAAGGGCAATATAAATTACTGTTAAAAGCAATATAACTATAATATTGTTTGTTTGTCAAAAAATACCAAAACATATATGACAAATGAACTCTATTTAATAATACATTTATTATTAACACTCGTTATATACGCATAAATCTAATAATCATAAGTGTAAGTATAACGATAAAATAGGACTTTCGCTTGTAAGACATTCAAATTTTTTTTTTAAATAACGTGTTTTATAATCAGTTTTAGTGTTAAATAGCGTATAAAAAAAATTAATAATAATAATGAGATATATCTTCAATACAGTACGTACACTGCGTAATTACTTATTAAGGTACCTTTATGGCTATATATAGTATATAATAACCTCAATATAAACAATACGAATAAATTATATATACACATATATATATATATATAACGTGTAATATACACGTGGTACAACTCTTTTTAAAATTCGTATGATCATAAAAAAAAAAATTCGAAAATACGTGCGGTTTATGGTATGTTATAACTTATAATTAATAATTATACGGTACAGCGATTCCTTGGTAGCGTACGTGTGGCATCCTACAAACAATTGAATAGATATACTAGATAAGTAAATAACATATAGGTATATACTTGCTATTTGGAAGCGATGGAAATAAAAACCAAATAAATAACGTCTACTATGGTACTACTAACCTTAGGTCGGGAAAATAATATAATAATTTATCGTTAATTCGAAAAAATTTGCACGAGACAAGCTTAATTTTCTCACTTATCCGGTTGTGTGCGTAATATTATTTTGATTGAAATATCTCAACTTTCGTTAACGAAACCTATTAATATAACTGAAATCGCGTTATATACCCTCATTATGTTCGTTCACCAAGTTACACGTTAAGAGTCATCCTCAAAGATGCCTCAAAGCGGTGGGCGGAATTATAATAAGTCTGTTTCATTTGCATTAAATTCGAAGAAGTTCAACCCCTAAAAGAGTTAAGACTACCGCCGTAGGCCTTAACGGAATAGGGTGCGTGTAAAATTCTATACCATTAACTGGTAGACATAATTGACTCATGACGAGGTTCGAATTATTTATTTATTGTAATAATGGTAAGAACTAATAGGTAATTAACTAATAAATAATAAAAAAATAATCACCGTAATCGTAATATCTTATTCGTATATATAGTTTAATATTTACCTTAACAGTTGATTGTCAACGGTGAGTCAATATGTAAAATTAGTGTAAGATTAGGAACAAAGCGTGCCAATTTAAATCCAAGTAAATTTCCCTGTGAGCTATATTTAACGTTACTATCATCCTAATAGTATAACAAGTTGAGGTGTAGGAGTCAAAAATTTAATTATAATTTGTACGTGTATATTATAATAAGCAATAACCAATAAGGAATATCACGCATATGTATATAGCAGGCTTTTAGGTGAATTTAATCACCAAAGAATGTTTATTGATTATTAAAATTTTGGCGATATTACCAAAACGATATGTAGGGATGTAGCCGAACTTTTATTTATACACATATTTAAGTATAACACGGTAAGTATACCTGCGATGATTTAAGTTGTTTCTATAGAAAATGCTTTGCACCACAAAAACCGGTTATCATGTGCTTATTTGATTTTTTAAAGTACCTACATTTTTCATTTATTATAAAATCAAAATAAAATAAAATACATTTCTTTTAAGTACAATTCGTTATTACCTCAAAATATGTAAAAATAAAATAAAATATAATTAATTAAATAGGTATTTTTATACTGATAAATTATAATTATATTATGTTTATACATAATATAATATCGTAAATATTTTAAAATCGATAAAAATGAATTGAATTTTTAATATTCAAACTGCCCAAGTATAAATTCTGGATTACCAAAAAATATTTAAAATTTAAATAAATCGTTTTATACATAAATATAAGTTAAAATAAAATACAGAAATAGTTCTTGAATTCAGCGTAAAAAAAAATTGCGAGAATATATTATTCTAAATTTATTTGATATAAAATATTTTTTTATTATTTTATTGAATATTTATAATTCATTAAATAATATTCATTAATAATATTATTACATCTTTACAATAATACAATGTGTACTTTTGATAATGTAAACGGATATTAATTACGATTGATAATATTTATATTCTATTTTAATATACTTAAGTATATAAATACAATATATTATTATCTGAAATTAGCTACATCTTCCATTAAATAAGTACACGTGTTATAATATTATTAAATATTAAGAGGACGCCACACCTGCATGTGTTTCCTCAGTCTAATAAACGTATAACAGCAAATTTATATTCACAGTTTCAATTTTGTGTATTAACCTTTAATAATAGAGTGAATTGACCTATTATAAAACTTAAAGGTAAAAACATTATCCGTGTTTTACTATGGGGGTCTTACGATATTTTAATTTTTAAGTGAATTATTAGTAAATACGTTATAAATATTTCAATTTAAAATTTCTAAAAATATAGTTATTATTTTATTAGTTAACTCTTATAATAATTTCTAGTATGATGTGATAGCAATTCAATTGTAATGAAAATGTTATGTTTAAATTATTATTTACACAGTTCAATGTATTCCATATTGGAACATGTTTAGATGTTTTATTGCAGTATAAAGAATATTATATGTGCATTGTGCATACAGACTATACAGTAACTGTTCATAGTAAGACAATAGACATCAATTATTGTGGAGATATATTTTAGAACTATCACTTAATGATAAATATTAAACGGAATTAGGTACAATATTATATCAATAACATTTTTCTATAATAAGTCCTAGAGAAAGGCCAAACTAAAAACTATCTTCACTACATTTTGCGAAGAACAGATCATAACTTCATAATAATATAGCAATTAATAGCGTATACTGTATAGTATATAATATGTTTACTATAACTATAAAATGACCTCGACGTGTTAGTACACACGTAAAACTATTTTTAATTACTGTTTATTCTGCTAAATGCTAATTATATATATTATATTATATAGAATAGTATAGTTATTAATGAAACTAATTTAAGCCTATTTTATCTTCAATTTATTTAATCTTGTTTTTTTTATAACTTATATTAAATTATATGATATCAAAGTGTACCTATATTTGTATGTATTAGTGTATCATGACTATTTGTCACTTGAGCTAAGTATAATCTCACCAGATATTTCTTAATGTATTATTCTTTTATTGAGTAAAAAGTTATAATAATAAATTTTACATTTTTGAAGCACATAAAAAATTGGTAAAATTATTCTTTTTAAATAATAAATATAATATTCTAATACAATAGTCTTATGTGCTAATAAATTAGTTGAATTGATGAACTGAGTGTGTAAAAAATGTGTAAAAATATATAATATACTATAGTTTATAATATGATAAATTAAGTAAGTACCTATACTTATTTTAATTTAGGTTTCGTAAAATATATTTTAACAATGATATTTATTATTTTTAATTTGGAGATGTTCACTATTTACAAAATTAGCTAAATCGCAGAATAAATACTGGTAATAGGTAGTTATTATACTTCTTTAACTTGAACATATTATATTTTTGTAATAAACTAGTACAAACAAATCACATTACAAGGTTAAAATTAAATTAATTTAGGATTAAAGCAATTTAAATTAATCTATATTTTATGTGAATGATATATTATCAAATCTTAATTAAGAACCACATTTTAAAATATATTTTCTGTACAAACATTATGACTTTTCATAAAGTTTAAATTAATGTTTATTCAATATACCTATTAAGAAATAGAAAATGTAATTCATCTATAAAAAATAAGTGACAAAAAAAAAATATAATATCGAAGGATTTTATGTTAACGAAGGTCGTCTTGCCAAAATTAAATTTTATTGTATGTTTTTTAGATAAAGTAATAGATACAGCTGTATTATAACTTATAAGCCTGCAGTCTAGTGTTAATATCATAGTATTAGAACATAGGTACACTCGAGCATATATTATAATTTGTATTTAAGTACAAGTAGTACAACAGATAATGTAAACTGAAAAAAATCAATGTATAAGATAAATTGACATCTCACTTCAATTCAAATAATATGTAACCTCTACTTACTGCACATTACTCTAATGAATTCCAAATACCATAATGAAATAATGAAATAATCAACACTAAGAATATTATAGTTTAAATGAAAGTAGGTTTTATAAAAGAAAAAATAATTGTACATAAAATATTTAATAGAAAAAAATGAATTCTAATGACTAAGGATTATTGATTTAAAAAACTGTTAATGACTTGTACTTGAAAATATGTATATGATGTTTGAAAGAAATGCGAATTCCAAAGGTTTATTATATTATTTTCGAATAAGAATGTGAGTTATTATTTATATTAAAACAAAATGGGTATGTGCCCAATTACAAAGTATTTTAATTTATTTGATATCAATAATAATTATGATATAGTATAATATTGTAGTACCTACAAGACAAGCTGGTAAAATTTGATAATGATTTACAAAGTATTATAAGTTATAATTCGTAAGTATGGTCAAATATATATTTTAAGATAAGTATTTCATTTTTTTTTTTTTTGAGGAACTATTTTTATATTGCGATTTGAAATTTTTAATTTTAATTTTGATGTATAAACTATGATTCAATGATTGTATCATAATGAAAATATTATATCATTTATGTGCGCTGAATGTAAGATACCATGTATTTTTCTACTCGAAAATAAAATTAACAATAATAATAATAATATCACTATAACAAATGAAATATTATTCAATGGAATTATGACCACATACACAAGCCTTACTATAATAATATAGAGTTCATCGACATTACATATTTTAACGAATAAAGTCCAGCGGCAAATACGAGTGTTATGCCAATTATCTAGATGAAAGAAGAATATCATTCAATAATTATTTTTCTTTTTGCTTTATCCCTAAGTCCACCTAAACGGAGTTCTTCTGACCTATCTTTGAACACTGTGAAAAACCCACCCTATACCTATAATATAGCTATTATAAAACTGCAAATGACTAAAAATTACCGCCCCTCGGGTGCGTTCATAAGAAAAACGTGTCAAACGGCACCCCAAACAGTGTACACCAAATCTACACAGACCCCTTGGGACGTATACATATATACACAAGTTAATATAAGCTATTTCTTTTCTTTTATTCTTTTTTTTTTAACATCGTTACTTACCGGCCTTGCAGGGGTCTAAATCGACATCATTAGATATTTTTTTCGGGTAAATCGAGCAAAGCAGTTCATCGGCGGTGAACTTGGAACAATCGGCTGTAAGCCATAATCCCGCCAAGACGCGGATAAACAAGAGGAACCCTCCGGCCGCCTCCATAGCGACTCTTGAGTGCCGTCCCTCCCGGGTAGTGCTTCAACACTGCTCGACGACGATCGTTATCTGCATGTTATCCTGTATGAGAAAATATAATATAATATCGCCTATATACGTGTATAATTGATTTATAATAATATTTACTTTTTAGTATAACAAATGTACCTATTTATTAAAATAATATTGATAACAAACTATTTTCTATACGTACGCGCGCATCGAGCATAATAATATAATCATCACAAATTAACGACTCTTATCACGAGTGTAGTGTTATATATTTTATTTTATTATTCAGAAAATATAACGTGGCCTCGTTTCTCTTCCTTGTGTGTACCTATATCACAAAGTCCACGGACGTTTTGGACACGAGAAAAACGGTATTTAAAGTTGATTAACAGCAATATCGATGCGATTCTTATTCAAAAATGTCTGTCAATGGAAGTAGATAATATTTTTTAATTATTGCACCCGTGTGCCTACTACGATTCAATAAAATAATACCACTGAAAACATTTTTCATTATTTAATCGTTATCCATTTAATTTTCCGAAATCGGTTATAAAAATGTGTAAGAAATTAAGAAAATAATGTGTTTTATCTAAGACAACAATAGGGGTGATAGGTACTGATTAAACTTAATATTGAGACGTAAATAATTTCAAAAGGTCACATTACAGATTTGATTTAATATACAAATATAGCTATCGTTTTTTTATTTTTAATGTTCTGTCGAATTAGTAAACATCGGTTAATTTAAAAATAAGAATATTTTAATCTCGTTCGTTGATAGAAAGGTAACTATTAAAAAGTATATACGTAGAACCTAGATTAATAATCGAAAGACATCTGACAGAAAATAAGTAAATAAATTATTACGACTATAATTTATGATATAGTAGCCGATAGTTACTTACAGCTGTATTTGTTGAACGAGGTTTTTGGACGAATAAAAAAATAATTTTATTGAATATTTGCGGTATACGCATAAACACGACGGAAAAAAAATGTAATACGACAATACTATAAATTAAAATTGTAATTATTATTATTATTATACACGACGATATAATATTTCAGTATCATTTATAAATTATAATATTATAATACGAACACGAAACGACCGGCTCGCGCGCCTACGGAACGATGTAGTACGTACTACGCCCGGCACGAGTACTTCTACAGTTACTACTAAAGAGCTCCCGCGAGACGCGATGCGCCCGTACCTATATGACCAATTTTTATCCACCCTCTTTCGCCGTATCAATCTCCTGCGTTCGCCGCCGTCGACGCCGTGTACCATAAATATTGATATGCCTATCACACGTCTTCTATATCGCCGCCACATGCCGTATCGCTTTGTATTATAAATGCAATAGCTTATTATTCTTTGCCCAATGTGTAATTTAAATTATAGGCAATATTATTATTATTATTATTATTATATTATGGTTAAATGAAAAATGTCAGTTTAACGTTGATAAATCCTAAAATCGACCAGCTGTAATAATAATAATCATAACAGCTATAAAATATGCCGTCGATGCATAATAATGTTATGTTTATGCCGAATTTTATCGGGAAAGTAAATATAATAATGGTGCTAAAAAATAAAAAATTCCTATTATAAATTTGAAATGTTATTATTTACAGTATTGCTTAATATTAACTAAGTATAAAGGTACTCAATCGTGTACGAAAAAAAAATTATAAACTTGTTAATCAAATAATGGACAATAAAAATATTTTATTCTTATGTTTTAATAAGAATACAATTAAAAATAATAATGGCCATGATAGCTATATTTATACATAATATTATAAAAATGTTCGTAACGTTGCATACAACAGGAAACAGAAATGACAATTCGAATTACCGTAATAGGTTCCAATATATCGTGATATCCATCATACGCGTATGACAAAAGATCTAATATTCGATGCAACCCACCACCTAGTTTTAATGGTTTGTTTTGACATAATATATTTTTCGCACATATCATCCGGATCCGGCAACATAATATTATGACGTCATTTAATAATTGTGTTTTTAATAAACAACGATTTGCAATGCACCCTTTTTACACTTAGTCATCACACTTCCCTCGCTACGATTTCGTTTACCAATAGCGCGTACGTCGTTAGACGATCCCATCATGGCCAAGATAACGCTAAATCGTAATTTCCACGTTATGAATTTTGTTCTTCAATCTCGCTTACTCTTAATATTGTAATATCTGCCTCTAGGACTGCTTATTATATTTTTTTTTTTTTGCACAAAATCGACGCGGTCATTGGATATGTATCGTACACGCGCAGGATAATATACGTAGGTATAGCATCCTACGAGAAAAGAACACGCGACGATAAATCGTATTTTGAAGGCGCCTACATTGGGATAGGCGTAAAAAAATGGAACATTAATTGCAGTGGCGGTGTTAGTGTTGTTTGTCGTTGTAATTATCCCGAACATTGTCGAGGCGTGTGCTCGGGGGTGGCGAGAACAAAAAAGAAAGAAATGCACAGTACGCACGATAAAATAGTTGCAGAGCACACGTCCTTGGCCTTTCGCCATTGCAGAAACTTGACGCGTGTAATCGAATAATTCTTAGAAACGGCATTTCAATTGTACGTGCGGTGGTGCCCTGGCTGTGTGGGGTCGTCCGACTGGCAGTAGTGTGGGTTAAAGATTTTTATTATTATTACACACACACAAACATCAACACGATATACTAATATAATCTCAGAAGTGTTGTCCGCACAGGTACACTCCTACCAGATACCAGGTATCCGAGTGGACCGGTTTCCGGTATATATTTGCTGTTGACGGCCGAGTGAGAGAAAGCGTTCTCGCGCGAGAGAGAACAACGCTGCGCACGCGATCTATACGCGTAAAACGAAAACTAATGAATCGACAATACGTCGGCCGCTAGGTACCCATAATGCTAATGCACCTGTAATTATTATTGTCTTATTCTGTTTACAATACTGGAAATATCAAGTGTCCAATAATACTATTGTTTTCTTGAGGACGCAAAAGTGGAGCGAAAAATTTCATTATTTTTTATAAATTATTTCGAATCGTCAGGAGACGGCGACAACTATAATGCACAACGTAATGCAGTTTAACAATCAACACACGTGGATACGCACTACGCGCTCGGCGTGTGCACTGTGCAGTCTCACACAATTCAAACACTTCACACAATAAACATTCACACACAAGTCACACTAACGCGCGCGCGCACATACGGAAAATACTAGGATCACTAGTCACAGTAGTGGGGATTCGGCGGCCGCAGTAACTGCGGTTACGGCCAAGGTGAATACCGTGGTGTTGGTGGTGGTGGTGGCTGGTGGTGGTGGTAGTGGTTGTTGGGCCGGTCAGTTGTGGTTCCCGTTGTAGACTGGTGGAGACGAGAGGTAAACGTGCGGCGACGGTGGCGGCAGGTTGACGAACGTCTTACAATCGGTTCGTCGGTCTGGTTTAATTTGTAGTCTTGTTGTTCGGTTAAACGTTCCTTGTTCCTTTAACGTATATTTTATTGTAACGTAAGCAGTTCGGCAATGCGTACCTATCGTTGAATTTATTTATTTTATACCGTTTCATTCGTTTTCCGATTTCAATAATCGCGTGAACAGGCGCTAAAGAAACTGAAAAAAGATTCTTCGTCTCCACGGTATACAAGGAGTAACGGAATTCGGCTATTGGAGATTCTTCGTTTTCATGGAAGCAGTTCAGTCGCAGCGGTCGGCCAACGATCGAATTTAAATCGAAATACAGGAGTGAGACCAGAAAAATTCTCACGGTAAAAAGGTAAGAAAAACGGCATTGCATTATACTAACATTGAAACTATTTTGTCGCATCCGACGAATTTATATTTAATATTATGTAATATGCAATGTATGAATGTGAATCAAAATAAATGTTTGACGTAAGTTGGGACTAACTATCTAGTTGAAACTTTTTCGGCATAAAAATATCCCAAAGATTTGAAAGATTCCATTGTGCGCATATTACACTGACCTGTGTTAAGGTTATATTGCAGAACTTACCAACATAGCTAATATAGACAATATAGTTTTTATTATAATTTATTCCATTATTATTTATTTACCATCAATTGTCAATGTTAACATTTCACGTCTCACTCGTCTTCAGCAGAACTTTACCCATCGAAATAGTGACTTAATAAGCACATAACGATCGTAAGCTGTCCTTCGTCTCCCTACGGGTACGCATAACAAAATCCGTTGTTGAATATGATAGTTAAGTTTTCTCCGACTCCAAGAATGATTGATTATCGAGAATTGTAACGACATGTGAATTACAGTTTCCATTGACTCATGGTATTAATATTTTTTATATAATTATGTGTATCATTGTTTCATAGACTGTACTTACTATCTGCACACAAGACACATTATACATTTTGTTGACCTTGAAATATTGCAACTGAATACCCGGTGATGTACATAATATAATTATTATTATGTATATTTAAATATAATGTAATATGTAAAAGTTCGTTAGCTACAATTTTGAATTTATTTGGTGTTAAACGTACGCTTTAAATGTTTAGCTCATGCACATAGGTTTGGTATTTTAATCATAAATCTACAGAAAGTGTATTCGTAGTGTAACAGAGATAACAATAATAAGATTTGAAATCAAAGACTACCTATTCTACGGTATTGAAATATCTTATATTATCTTTAAACCCGAAGGCATTATTATTATTATTTTTTTTTTTTTGAAGAACAATCTGTCAATGAACGTTCGAAATATCTCTGAGTAGAAAATGTTAGCGGTATATAACGAACTTTGTAAACGAGTAAAAATATAATTAAAGGTTTGATCACATTACTAAATACTAATTTAGAACAATGGATGTTGAGGATGTTAAAATGTTTACGAAAAATATGCATGTATCATAATATGCAAGTATTAACGAACTACTTAAATAATTTTAAAACAAAGACAAATATTTTATTTACAATGTAAATTTTGGTATGACAAATGTTATACAATATAATATATTAATATATTATAATATGTATATGGGCGTACTATGTTAATTTATAATTTATACTTTATAGTTCACACGTTACCGATTATAATTTATAATGCATGGTATGATAAAACGCGTATAATATGAAACGGGGACGTGAAATATTTCATTTTCAAAAATTTAACTAAATATTTTTTTTCTTATTTTAATACATTATAATTTAATATAGGTACGTATGTATAAATATTTATGAATCCATGGAAAAAACCAAAATGATAATGTAATCAAAGAATCTTTATCATTAACGCAACTAAGAGGAACTTAGGGGCTCACAATTTTTATGATTATTTAAGATTTAATAATAATTTAAGCATAATATAGTGAGATACAATCTATGCAATATGACGCAGAGAATTATTGTAATACATTTATTCAAAAGTAAATTGTGTATGTATAAAATATTCAAGTTTATTTTACAATATGTAATTTAATAACATTATTTTTATCTAATAATTATATTATGCGGGCATGCGGCAGGGGCATTGCGACAGTCGCCGTCCAATATTTTAGTTTGTTTTTTGGTGATTAAAAATGGACAAAAAAAGATTATTATTGAGAAAAATGTATACAAATGATATGATCACTATCAAAATATAATATTTGTATCACTATATAAAATGTTATTCTGAGAACTTCAATTTTTAAAACTGACCTTTGGTTACAACGCCTCATAAGCATGTAGCTGAACCATGGCAAGTAAAAGTGACCAAAGTGATTGCTATGATTAAAATTAAAGTGTTGAATATATTGTCCTTTTGGTTTTTCCCGTGTACATATCATACATATATATGTGTATAAAAAATAATAAAATTAATACAGAAATTACAATAGGTAAAATTCGAGGTAAAATTATAAACAAATTCGAATACAAATTAACATAATTTCTACTGTCTGTTTACGCAAACAACTCTTTGAAAATATTTATAACAGTACCTATCAAAACTGTTGATTATTATTTACTATGTTTGATATTTGAAGTCCTTATTAAAGCTACAATAAAAATTCGTATATTACCGTCGGACACAAAACGTTCTCTCCGTAAGCAAATCGTAACCGTTTGGACGGCACAAGTCACGAGTAGGTAATAGGTAATTTATCCAATTCAACATAACCCAAGGCTCTGTTCTATTTACCGAACAACCGAATTCTGTTCACGAATAAGTACAAATGACAAACATTGTAAATCTTCTATAGTAGGTATTGACTATATAAATGTTTTTTTCAAAATGATGAAAATCCATTTTGTTCATTTTTGATGGCAACCCTTCTATTCTTGACCTATTTGGATATTACAATTGTGTTCCGGAGAAATGTACTTAGCAAGTAAACAATTATAATAATATTTATTATTAAATAATATAATATACTAAATATAGGTATATTATTATATATATATATATATAAATTATAGTGAATTAAAACGGTATATTAATCTAAAACATTTGCATTCAATGTTGTATTGAAATATTGGACAATAATATTACACAAGTTACAAGTACTTAACGGTTGTTGATAATAGTATTTATTTATTTTAAAACGTTTTACGGTGGCATGTCGATACATGGCGTGTTCCGATGACGTTACGAAATATCGCTTACGATATAGAATTAGGTAATATTATGTGTACCTACAGTGAATATACACTGTGGTCGCAGACTCGCAGTAAAAACTTAGTAATTTATACTTTCGATGTATGCTACACAAAGACGAATTCCGCCCACGCCAGTGTTGAGTGGTTGGTTAAGTTTTCTCGACTTTTGTAAAGTGAAGTGTTCAATGGGTGGCTAATATTTTTGTGACGGATGCAAACAAGGATAGTAGAAGCGTGAAGTTCAAGTAAATGACAAAGGTTGTAAGAAAAAATACTAAAGTTCTTGAACACTTACAACTTTATAAGTCTATTTTGTTTTATTTTTCACTATTTTTTCCAGTATATAAGTGATATTTTATTAAATAAATGACTATCCAAGAATTATACGTATTTAGTATTAAATATAATATAACTTATACAAGTATCCGATGAGTCTAATTATATGATTTATTTCTTCGATTTCAAGGTATATATTGTTTAAGGGTACAAATCTTAGGTTGACTATTAAATAACTATTTAATTTTGAAATAATTTCTTGGACGTCACTGAACGCCTTTGTAGTTTTCTATTGCCATTGCTCGAATCCCAAATGCATCACAATAACAGTGGATTATAGTTTGTCGAACCTAACTCTTCGAACACGTTTAACTCCTGGAGCCTACAACCCATAGGTGTTTATGTAAATAGTAAATACCCTACCTGCTTTTTTTACGTTTCTTATTGCAGTGAGTCTAGTGAAATACAAAATTTTTTAGTCTTGGCGAAAGAGACCACAAACACAAATATTGAAATCAAACAATCAACTGCCAAATCCAATCAACCTGTAGGGACCACGAGTTAATATAAACTCGTGCAGTTGGCTGTAGATTCATTATATAATATGCAGCAATCATAGAGTTGCTATCCATTGACCATTACTATAAAGATCGTATATAGTGTATAGTGTATACCATCCGCGGTTCTTTATCCATATATCACGTCTTCATATGTTTGAATTTGAAATATTGCACGGATAAAAACTCATAACCTAAAATCTATATCAATCAAATATAGTGATTCGTCATTATAGACAGGTATATTTTAATTTAAATCAATTGTGTATTGATATTTGATGCCGAGTAGTGTCCCGTAGGGCATTTGTGCCACTGTCCACAGTGATTAATCTATATGAATTTTTATATACCTATGTCCTATATATATTATATATATTTATCGCTATATAAATATGGGTACCTAATATATGCCATTAAATTGAATTGATTTATTTTACATTTGACTTTTGAATTATATATAAATACCAACATGTTTTAACATTAAAAACAATTGTAATTATTATTTATTTGTTTATTTTATTTTTTGTGAAACATATTGCTTAATGTGAAGAGAAATGCTATTAACTATATTATTTATTAAGGTATTAAAACGGTTATAAATATAGAAAATTGTAATCGAAATTATTAAGAGGACGCCTTACCCGCATGTGTTGTTTCTGTCTTACTAACGTACATCATAACAAATTTTCGTTCAGTAGAATAAATTTTGTGACATTAGCTTTAATATTAGAGTAAATTTACCTATCATAAAATTTAAAGGTAAGAATATTATCTAAACAATGACATATGCTTTTAATGATAATATTATCATTTTGAAGTGAGTTATGAACAGTTTAAAGTTGTTATATTTTACATAGCTGTAACTCACTTTAAAATAATAATATCATTAAAAGCATATGTCATTGTCTAGATAATATTCTTACCTTTAAATTTGATAATAGGTAAATTTACTCTAATATTAAAGCTAACGTCACAAAATGTATTCTACTGAACGAAAATTTGTTATGATGTACGTTATTAGTAGGTAAGACAGACAACACATGCGGGTATGGCGTCCTCTTAACAGTTTTAGTGCTCGCTAATGTTACGAAAACCATAAATTCAGTGGGTTTTATTTAATAACAGCTTTTATGAAATTGTTTTCTCCACGATTTTTTTTAAATTTAATATATCCAATTCAAAATGTTTTATCAGTTTATGAGTGTATTTTTTTCATTTGGATAATTGAACGTCATATAAGTAGTATTCATATCTAATTTTTAGTAACATACGTTGAATCATCAAAGAAACCATTAAAACTTTAATCGGAGTTTAAGAAACGTTAAAAAACAATAAAATTGAGAATATCAATAATATCATACGGACTAAATTCATAAAATTGGCATGACTGAATAAATGATGTTTGGGCCCCCACACGAGTCTTCTCAGTGGGGCCCAGTATTTCATTATATGAAATTAAAATTAAATAAATAAAAAATAAATGTTTATATACCTATTGATGTGGATTTATTTATAAGAATAATATTAATTGTGAAAATATTTTTGAACATAAATCAATAGGGTGAAAAATAGGGTGTTACATGGCATTTTTAATTTTATCTACTTTTAAATAAAGTTATATTTATATTTGTATGTATGTATGTATGTATGTATGTATGTATGTATGTATGTATGTATGTATGTATGTATGTATGTATGTATGTATGTATGTATGTATGTATGTATGTATGTATGTATGTATGTATGTACTTAATAAACATACTAGGTATTGCATGAAAAATTATAAACATAATTAATATACTATATTAAAATCAAGGAAGATTAAGGAAGGAAATAACGGATTTTTTGCTTCTAAAATTTGCATTATATACGATGACCTATTTACGATTTTAAAGATATAGTAGATTTATTAGGTTTAAGCGGATTGACATTGGTTATCTTGTTACGGTTTTATCGGCTTATATACGACTCAGGACTCGTGCAATTTAGTGTAAGCAATATTACCTACCTATGATAATAACTGCAATGCCGTAGAAAATTTTTCTAAATTTATTTCACCGAATGACTTAAATTAACGTTTGTCTACAATCCAAAAACTAACCTTATAAAAGTAATATTATTTACTTAATGTTTATTTTGTAAAAATACATATTTAAATAGCAAAAATGATATAATATTATAAATTATAATATACAAGGATAGTGCACTTGAAATTAAATATTTCTTATTCTTCTTCCTATTACTTCTATGAGTGTTTTCGGAGTTTTTTTTTATTTATTAACCATTATCATTATATGGCTGTAATATTCTCAAATAAAAGGGTAGGTAATAACAATAATAACATAATATTATATAATAGGTATATTACTGCATATATATACAATATAAAATATGATTATCTCTATAACAAGAGTACATAATGCATTCCCGAGAAATTATTATTTGCTATAGGTGTACTTAAATTGTAGGTAATAATAGTTAAAATTATATTACATTTACCATTTAAACAGTTTTCCACCATGTATCAATATCTTTTTATTTTACTCGAATGACTTGGAAAATTCACTACTAAAGCAATTTGTCAACTGAAAAAACAATAAAAGCGGGTAAGTGAGTATCGCTCTGCTGTACATTAGGGGGTGGGGTGGACCTCGGACTAGCGTAGGTTAAATTTGAATGCAATGATGAATATCATTGTATACGAGAAACGATTCTGAACGGAGATGATTTGTCAATCTAGGATATATTCTATTTAATAATAATTTATAATAAATTATTATTTAAATTTAAAATTTAAAATTTAAATTATAATTTTGACATATTTCGTATGAATTCGAACTTTAAACACTTATAAAAAAAAATTGTGACTAACGATTTCGGATTTTTTATTATCACTTTAAGAACAACTTATAAGAAACCTTGTATTAAATTTTCAAGATTTTCTGGCCACCCAAAAAAATTTTATCGGCATTTGAATAAAAAAAAACTTAGAAAAGTCGAAAATTTCAATTGTCTATAAGTAGTTTAAAAATGGTCAAAATATTTTGAAAATTTAACTGTAAAGAGATAACCATAATATAAACATTCGGTGAAAATTTCAAGTATTTACAATGATTGGTTTTTGAGTTACAGCAAAATCAAAAAATCGATTTTTTTGAAAATTATTTGAAAATTTTACTTTTGACCTCCCCAAAGTACCAACTAGATGAATTTTCCTATTCAAAGAGGGGCTGAAGTCAAAAATCGGAGCATTATTACTGCTCCAAATGTTGTCGTCAGACACAAAAAACAAAAAACAAAAAAAAACACACATCATTGTAAAAGCAATACATTCTTCACTCCGTTCAGAATCTAATATTATGCTTAACGATATATCCAATATTTTTAAAAGGTATTTGTGTACGTAATATCATCATACACACATGATGATGTTTTTAACTTTATGTTTTATAATAGGTAAATTTACTCTAATATTAATGTTAACAAAAGTACAAAACATGGTTTTTGGAACACACATTTTCTATGTTACGCATGGATTAAAGATAGAAAACAAACACACATTAAACAGTAGTTCCATACCACTCTATTAAAATTTTACATACCGCACCTATTGCAAACAGTTTACTTTTAATAAACAGTGTATATATGTACAAAAATAATATCATCACTTTTGTGAAGCGAAAACCATCATGTACATTATAATATTATGGTTTAGGTATTATAGTCATTGAAATGATATAGAGTCGTGGGAAAATAAAATACACCAATACCAATCTATAAATTAGATAAACATAAATCTATTAATATTGTTATACAAGTATCTTACTTGAACTTTGAAGTAGGTATAACCATTAATTTTAGAATACATTTTAAAATCAATGGTTTTGCTAATATGATTTTCAAGTATAAATAGTATAATCCAACATTTTTTTTAGTGAATACATTCCAATATCTATTTATAATAAGTCTGTTAACGTTTGTTTACAAAATTATGCATAATATTATTAATCGAGTTATCATGATTTTATTAATTTATTACATTAATACGCACTCCTAGTATTTCATTTACCACTACTATCGTGAATTAGTACTATGAATATACTACTATTTAAACGAATTTATTAAGTTATTAACTTAAAACTGAAATTAACGTTTTCTTTTTATTATAATAGACAATAGTTTATCTATTTTTGGATTCTTAACATTTTTAAGCGATCAATAAAAATTTAACATAATTTAAGAAAGAGCCTCGCAATATGATATAGTACCAACGGTGTCTGTAATTTATTTATTATTTGATCATGTTAAAATTATTAAAAACATATACCTAATTACATATTATTATAATAATTTTTCATATATATATATAATAAATAACATTGTGTTAGGAGATAGCTTCTTCGAAACAAATAAATTATAAGGTCATGGATCAAAAAATACGGGATTGGTAAATTGAGTCCCAAATGACCCTAACTGCAATTTTAATTTGCACTTTATTATATACGCATAACTTACTAAAAAATTTAATTATCGTAAATACCAACATTCAAATACATATAATGTTCTTGCCATCAAGTTTCATAATAGGTCAATTCACACTTATTTTTAAACTAACGGAGCTATAATAAGCGTGATCTGCTGAGCGTAAATTTTTTAAGTTACGTACTTATAAGAAGGTGACAACACATGTGTGGTGACGCCCTCTTAATATAATGGCTTATTGTCTAACTAGCTTAACACAATTAAATAATTATTAGAACTACAATAATATGAACCCAAAATGAAATCTATTCATGCATTCAACATCTATTATTAAAAATGATTCATTAATAAATTGGTATCGTAGCTATATTAATAATAATTATTTTAATTAAAAAAAAAAATAAAATAAATCATAGACACAAATATTAGGTTACTAATACTTGTAAATGTTATTTTCAATTTATTAGTTATTAAAAACCTTGGGCTTCTTTTACATATCTATTGGTATATATTCAAATAGAGCTGATATTTAATAATTAATATTAGAAAATATGTTTCAAAATAAACGTTGCTATAATTTAAATTGTAAGTATTAGAATTGTAAATTTAATCATTCAAAAAATATATATTTTCATTTATATGTTCACCCCTCCCCCCCCCCTCGAAAAAATTTCTGCTAACGTAGATTATAAGTATAAACGAAAATCAATTATTTTGAATTTAAAGTTCTCACTGTTTTTACTAAGAGCCAAATATTTTATAAATTTAATTTAATTTTAAATGTATTACTATTATACCTACAAAAAATATTCAAAATACATACTATAATCATAAATCGTTAAAAAATCATAATCGTAATCGTTAATTATTAAAAAAAAATAAAAACAATTTCACCCAACATTGGTATTAAATTACATTATCCTACCGTTCATATCACATAACTGAAATATTTAAATATTCTAAGACAAAAATTAGTATAATTTTTTATAATGAATAATAATATATTTTTAAATAATTACCTTGTTCAGCTAATATTGTAGAACAAACGAAATATAATATGATATTAATACAATGACAGAATAAGAGCCGTATTCTCATATAACGTCATAACAAACGTTTCTAGTGAAAATATTGTAGTCGTCATCTATATATTGTTACGTAGAATTTAATATAATCAACAGCTAGAGTTTATTGTTTATAGTTTTTTTTTTTTTTGGTCTTCTTCTAAAACAATAACAGACATAGTGATTTAATACTGACAGTAATAATTCGTCACTCGATAACCATGCATTAACTTTTTTTTTAAATGATTTTCGAGCGTTTATTATTGTATGTAGAATTAAGCAAAAATCTTTCAATAAGTGATAACATTAATAGTTTAAAATATTTAAAATTAATATTCACTAATATACCAACTTAATATTAAATGTCCATCTTCAAATCACCATAATATATTTAAGCGTTTTTTCTGTTTCTATAAAAAATACCATCAGATTAGAAAATAACCTATAATTACTGTTAAATTAATACGTTCCTGCGTCACTCATGTATAAAAAATACAATTGTACAATTCATGTGTACTGTAATGTCCGTTTTCTATCGGTCGCTACCGCGTTCAACGTGTAAATTTTATGGCAAAGTTATCTTTATACTTATGAGGTCTTAGGGATTCGACCTTAATGTGTAATATTAATTAATATTACACGCTATAGATCAAGGTAATCTTATTTAAGTAAAATACCTGATTCTTAATATAATATATAAAAGTTATCGATCTGGGTATGTTGTGTCGATGTTCCGTGAGTGCGGGTGACGCGGGTGTTCAGTGTTCACTGATAGTTGTAGTGCTGATTGTCGCGGAGTCTTTTCATAGTCTTATTTCTGTCGCACATTCGCAAATCACATTGGTTATTATAATTTATCACAACGTGTGCTGGAACGGCGTTTACTAGTTAGGTCCATGGAAAACACATTACCATTAACCTTTTCATTTTTACAGACTTAAGACTGTCAATGATCTATAAATTAGAACACAGGTATACCTATGATTAAAAATGTTTTTTAAGTTTCTAATTTATAGTAAATAACCATAAAATGGTTAAATAAATTCATATGGTTGATAAAAATTTAAAAGAAAGAGCTTTTACAAAGTCAAATCTATTTATTTTACCCATTAATTTTCCGACATTTTTTTTCAATAAAATAATTTTTGTTTTGTTTTGCTCACTTCATATTTTTATGTAAATTTCGATTTTGACAGTTTTTAAGACTTCAATAAATTGATAGTATAAGTTAGGTATATAATATTATTATCAATACTTGTATGATTTCATAGTTTTTATAGTCGGACCCAACTCGGATACTTCCTGTTGGAAAACCTTAAGTCAGCCCCACTCACCATTTTCTCACACTCAGCATATTAGCCGTTCCTAGATTGTAATTTAGGAATCTTTTGATCTTTACAATTCGAAACGAATATCTCTAAAACTTTATTATAGAATACAATAAATAGTATATAGAAATGAACCGTTTTTGTATACAGAAGTATCCAAAAAGGGGAGGGGGTCGGGGTTGTATTAAATATATACATATTATTATATTATTCTACAAAATGTTTAAGCATTTATTTCATATATTGTGAATAAAATTTAATGATAGGCGGGGGATGATCAACATCCCCCTGTATACGAGTATGTACCTATAGTTTCGTTGTGTGACTACCTAATTGCGTTATGAATTATGCCACTGAGGCTCCAACGTGAATGTATTCGTTTGTTTCACGATGTTTCTTTGTATTTTTATTATGTACTGTTTATTTATTAGAATCACTATTATTATTTATTATACATAATAGTGATATGACAACATGACGTATGCCATAAAACTATAAAAGGTATATCTCGTCTATTCGCTAATTATGTATCAGTTTGATATTATATTGTTCTCCGGGTAATATATAGGATATTGTGAAGTAGTAGTAGTAGTAGGTACTAGGTATCCTGGAAGATATTGACTATAGTCTATGAAGTATAATATAAACTTTTATTATTGTGTAAGTCACGCCGACCAGATTCCTCCTCACGTATCCGTGACCGGAATACAACTTAACGTGGTAGCCGCAGATCGCATCCCGCATTCATGTATAAATCGCACTCACGGAGATTTTATTTTTTGTTTTTTTTTATCTTTCTTGTTCTTTTTTCATTTTTTATTTAATCCCGTAAGCTATTATTTTATTTTTGTTGATTCGGCGTCGCTACTGATATTGTAGAAGCGCACGTTCTGCATATTATACTGCATTATAACGTATGTTCCTTGAAATATGAACTACCTATTCAACTATCTTAATTGATCCTAAGATATACGCAGATATATATGACATCCACCATAGACCTTATACTACCTTATACTTAGTATAAGGTCTATGCATCCACCATGATTTAAAATAATAATATAACACGAGCTGTGATAAGGGCAAATTATAATCCCATGGAATGAACATAAATATTTTCTTTTATAATAAAACGGTATGACATGGTACACGACCATACAACTCGCAAGAGGCGATGTCTCCGGAATGACAGCTTAAATTAAAATAAATATTAATTGCGCCAATCTTGATAAGAAATTTTATTACAAAATAATTATTACTCACCATTATAATTTTATGAACGGAAGTCTGCAACGTGCAATGCACAAATACACTTTGTAGTTTGTTCAACCAACACACAATATATATCTATTATACCTAATATTATAAATGTTGTTAAAGTTAAAGAGGTAATTAATTAGCATGTTTTTAACGTTCGTTATATTATGCTAAAAAAATGCTAATTGAAACTATAATGGTACAACAATTATTTGTGTCATGGGTAAAAAAAATTACCCTAGTAAAAGCTTATAATAAGAACCAAAATGTTGGGTCTACACTCTACATCCTATCCATGTATATAATATATATACATTATACATATAATATTATTATCTTTGGAATAAAGAATGAACCCAAAAATTCGTATTATCAGCACTAAGTACAATGCAGGAGATTTAAACAATATGTATATAGATGTATATATTATTATAATTATAATCAATATTTATATGTATAACTGACTAGATTTTTATTATCACGGTGCCTATTTAATATGATAAAAGCGTTGAGAAATAGTTGATTATACATTTATAACGTTCATATAGTAACGACGAGGTTTGTTGATCATTTGACGGAGGAAATGGGGCGATCATGGTGAGTATCCGTACATGAATTTGCGTGTTTGATTCCAGACCCATACCAAAACAAATAATAATTCAACCGCCAAGTGCATACTGTGTTTGAATAAATTCTATAATACAAATCTATTTAACGCCATGAACCGCCGCCTTCACCGTATTATTGAGTTGCGTCATGAACGGCCAAGGTGAGTCGTGAGCGTGCAGGTAATTCGCGTATCATAACGCCTATCCGTTTATCGGTAATAATTACGCTATATACCTATGAACAATAGAGTGGTGTGTGTGCTGTGTTTATTCCACCTCAACGTTAAGATTGTAGCGATTCCAGAACTGGTCTGGTAATAAATTCTTTTGCATCGAAAATTCGAATAGAATAATAACTAAAAAATAACAAACCATACTACTAAATTATTTGCCGCTGTTATGTTTACGGTGGTATGAAGTTGAATTTCATTTTTTTCTTAAAAGTACAAATAACATAATGATGTAGTATTTTTTATTTTTATTATGACAAAGGTCGCGATTAAAAGCGATATATGATTTTAAATTGATGTGTGAATTTTGTATTATAAGTAGTAAGTACAAATAATATTATACGTTAAGATTAATTATTTAGGGTCTAATTATAGTAATATTATTATAGCGCGTGCACGAGAATGCATCGTCTATTTGCCCCCTACCTAAACAAGAAAAAAAGTTTATTACCGCCAAATTTAAAAAAGGTGGTAGTAAACTCTCCCAATTTTTAAAACTAGTAAACTCTATCGATGCTTAACTCCTCTCCCAGGTCAACATTATATTTACTCGAAGAAATTATGTATACTTTTTCAAGTTGTTTTAAATGCATGCAGAGATGATACTAGCAAAATTGAAAATTGCTGCTTTAGTGCTTTGTATTTTTGAATTACATTTTATATATACAAATTGAGTTCTGAATATTTATGTGTTTACGAGTATATTAGCTACAATAACACCCTTACAAAATAAAAAATTTAGAGACTTTTGCTTTGTTTTATATCTTTTGGTTTAACATTATTCTTAGAAAAACCTCCGGTAAATGAGGTTGATAGACATTATCATGATTTCATGAATTAAAAATAATAGATAAATGTTTAAAAACCGCATCAATACAATCACTAATACACATGTACAATGTACATATTATCAAGATAACACAGTTTATACGATAAATATAGTGTTAGTCGTTAGTTAAATGTTTAGACCAACATATTAATTTAGTGGAAACTAAATGATTTTTTTTCTGCAGAAATAAAGAGTTAGAGTGCACTACACTTTATAGTTTATTATACGCAAACTACTATATTTATATTATATTGCCACACCGAGCGAGCCGTGCTGATTACAATATTATTGTATTTACTGTAAAGTTTAATATAATACATAAAACAATACTACTCACACAACTATTGCGATTCATCACTATATTGTACTTGTCTTGGTCATTGTGACGTTAAAACCAGTCTTTCTCATATAATATTTCGTCGTTGTTCTTGACAAATTACATTGGACAATAATATTGTAACATTCAGTAGAATTAAATTTTCCTTCGTTGTGGTGGTTTAGTATAATTTAAAACGGTAAATTTCTATCGTCCCTAAACTTGGTTCGTGAGTGAAATAATTATGTCTAATAGAAAATGTCGAACAAGATATAATCAAAGCAATCTAAATTTTATTTTTATTACTATTTATATTTTGTTCTGTTTTTATACGAAGGTTGAGTGCACAGTGGACGTCTAAAATAAATTATAACCGTTATCGAAATCAATAATATATTTGATAATAATAACAATAATATAATATATACTTAGATTCTAATGTAATTTGATTATTTACACAGTTTTGAAAACGTTAAACGATTGAGTATTTCGAGAAAAATGATTGCACCTATACGATTTTTACATTTTAATTGTTAAGTAAGTTGAGTTATAAGAGAAACTATTATCAATTTGGTATTTTCTTATGCCATTTGTATAGTTAATATTATTAATATATTAGTAAATAGTTATTCATTATTTTAGCTGTTTTCTTTAATTTTAAACATAAACTTGTTTTAAAACAATAGAATTAAACAAATATTGATTTCTAAATCTTTAAAACGTATGATTTAGTATACATACGACTTTTAACTTTTAAGGGTAGTTTATGTCGAATGTTCTTTTAAAAATGACTTAAATTTTATAAAAATTAGGTATAATGTTTTGTTGAAATATTTCTGTTAAACAGCATTGAAATAAATCCAATGATCGATCTTAAATAGGTATTTATCATAATTTTTTTTTTCTAAAAATTTAAATATATTACGTTTAATCAAATACCCAAATGCAGATTATTATTTATTTCCTTATTAGATTTTAAAATTGTCACTTCAATATTGTTTACTTTTGAAATTTGTTTAAACTTTGGCTAAAAAAAGTTCAATGATCACTTAATTTAGTGCACTAAAAATAAAGAAATTATTTAGCACTATCTTTATTCATTGTACGTATTTCAAAGTCCACTCCTCTTTGGTTACTACTCATATTCTTAGAATAGTATATTGTATAACAATTAACAATAAATTATTAACTACATAATGTTTTAATACCACATGTTTATATAGTATTATAGTGGTTTGAATTGTTCTGTTTTTAATTTTATAATCTTCATTGATATCATCGAGGTAAAGCTACTTCAAATAATTATTACGAATCCATTATTTTTAGTAATTCCATTGTGTGAAAATTCAAATGCTATATCAATATACTTGTCAATTTAATTATATTATTAAATCATCATAAATTTATAAAAAGATTATCATTACATATATATTTATATTAGAGCACTGCACTATACACTATACAGTATACATTATATTAAATTAACTATTCTTAAAAGTTTATTAAAACAATATAAATAATATATGTATTAAAAATAAGTAAAAGTCAAAAAAAATTATTTCATTTTATTTCAGAAAAGAGTAAAAATATGTTTATTGATCGTTCTATGAATGTTGACCAATATATGTGAGTTTAAAAAAATACCTATACATATTGTACAATTATATTAAATTAATCTTATATACTTCATGTAAATACTCAAAATATAAGAATAAAATACTTAAGTTCCTATTACTCTTTGATACTTATACTACTATAAATTATACTATGTTATATATTTTATTATATACGAATAAATAGAAAATACTGCAGTAAAAACAAAAATAATTATTGTTTAATATAAAATCATAGATTATAAATAGTATTTATAATAAATGATTTAATGAAAAATGTCATAGGCAATAATTTTGTTTTTAAATAAGTATATATTTCAATCGTTTAAGCATTTTAAAAGTAATTTTATAGTAAAGTACTTTTCTGCATATTTTATAGTTGTTTATTGTTGTGTGAATTCTAAATTGGCTTCTGGATTTACACTTGACTGGGTTAAAATGACCCCTTGATATTGCGTAAATTGCACTTGGACTTTAATATTAAAAAGCAGGTTTTTTACTATTTATACACGTTTATACAACGTATACACATTGTGCTAACCGTATTCTCGTAATTCATAATACTCCTGATATGAGTTATCTAAAGGGTTTTACAAGTAACCTGGCTTGAATTTTAAAAAATATAAAAAGTTCAAAACTTTAATTTTTTTTAAAACCATTAAAATGCAATTTTATGAATACATCAGAATAATGGTTACATTTTATTATAAAAACTAAAATTATTTACTACATAAAAGCATGGGTTTACAATAATTATAGTTGAATTATTAATCATTATTAGTAAATATATAGCTTTCAAAAACTTAAAAGTATAATTTATTTTTCGTTAAAACTTTCTAATGTTTCTATACTTTTTCTTGTTGTACTTGGGCAGCAAATGCCGTTTTGCTATTGAGGTATAGAGATAAGTTTGATAATATATAATACCTTATAGTATGTGTATTAAGTGATTTAAATGTATAAGCCACTTAATAAATTAATTATTTTTCAGGTTTAGCCTTGTCAAAATATTATTTTACAATAATATTATTATAATATTTTACAATTATTATTTTTATAAATTGGGGAAACACCCCTCACAGGTTTATGAATTACCATAAACGTTTGCAGTGTTTGCACCCACATGAGTTTCTACCAAGTGCCGCTAATGATGGCTATAATTGTTTTTGAACTTTATGTGTGGATTATTAACGCGAACTTCGCGTGGAGTGCAAAAATCAATTCAGTTTTATTACTTGTTAGTCATAACAATAGTTTATATAAGTCATTCAAGGTTTTACTATAATTCATAAATTATTACTATACATCTTGTATACCTAATATTACTTTATTGAGATCAACTGAGCTATTCTTTATCGTATGAATATCGTTGATGTACTTATTAATTAATTTGGATGAAACAATACCAGATACCTCTACTTCTTATTGGTTCTCATCATTAGTATAACGGAAACGTATCTGTTATGTTGTCGCATATGACGTGATAATATTATATTATGAATTATGATATAATAAGTGTGTAAAGTATTATATCGTGCATTATCAACATAGCAGACGGTTTAGTATAGCAATAATGCGGACTGCGGATGTGTGTGCGTACGTGAGTTGAAAAACTCGCATTGTTTCATATATATAGCGTGTGCGTGGCGTGCGTGCACACGTTTGTGTGTGTGTGTGTTATTGGTCGTTGCCCTGTTCTCAGTGCCTTCGTCTTTTCCTTGGTTCCTTATCGTCGACGTATTCTTCGTCTTCGACCATAATATGATAGTATAATACGCGAGTAGTACGCGAACGCACGCGCGTGTGTGTTTGTTAGTATGAGTCGTACCGGTTCCTCTATTGCCGGCCGCTGTCATAGCCATCCATTGTTTATATTTTCGCTGGTGTATTCGTACATACATACATTCGCAAAGGGACCAATTGAGGAGTATACCAGTTACGATAATATAATGATATTAATAATAATAATAATAATAATAATTAATTACAATAGTTTACTAGATCTAACTATATAATAATAATATGTTATTAATTGTGTTTAACCAATTATTTAAAAATGTTGATATTTTTGTTTTATTTGCGAGCTTAAACGAATATATGATTATTAAGTATTAACCAATATAGGTAGGTCTTTTTCAAAATATCTTGTCACGGCAAGATTTAAAATATTTAATTGATAATGATTTTATGTTTGTACTAACCACTAGGTAACTAGATTATGTATTATTGTTTTAATAATTATTAATTTTATTTCCGTTATAACTATGTATAATTGATAATATTACAATTATAGTACATTAAGAAGAATTTTAAAACAGCATTTCTCAAATTATGATTATGTAAGAATAATTAAAATATTATTATACGCCATAATTTACCTATAATAGTTATAAACATTAAACATACATTTTTGTTTAATTTAAAGTAAGTTAGGTCTATAATTTGTAGTGTTACTTATTGAATATTATACACGTGTTAATTTTTGTCTCTAATAACAAATAAATTATATAATTTATTATACATATCTCTATATTGTCTTAATAATTTGTCTTAGGTAATTTCAATGTTTCTTTCGGCATTCGTTATTTTATCGTAATTTATTATTAATATCGATTTACTTTTATTCACACCTACATTTCAAATGACCTCATTTGATAAACATGACTAAATGACAACTGATAGGAAAATAACTTGTACTTTTGTTCTCTACTTTGACAGCTTTTAGTACTTAATATTTAATAAATGTACCTATCTACAATTCTGGTATTATATATACTATTGACTACAAATATGTTTTTAATAATTAAGATAATCTACGAGTATATTATGTAGCCTTGTGGTGTATTTGTTTTGGGTTAAATTCAATTTATGATTTTTTTATTATAGCGAATAAGCAAACGTACATATTTTAATGAAATTGTAAAAATATTTTGCAAAAATTACTTTAATACTCACAAAATATCTTAATACTTATTGGATATTATATTAAAAATGTAATGTCTTTTGACGTTTATAATGATCAAAGATTATTTCCTACATTTATTATCGGAATAACTTATTTGATTTTTTAATCATGTATTTTGATATATTTAAATTTAATCAGGTTTCATTTCCTAATTTCTTAATATTTTTGTAGTCTATAAAAATTAATTATTATTTAAAGCTGACTAGTAAATAATTCTCTTAACTTTGAGTGTTATTAAATACTTTAACATGTTTTGTATGAGTTCACAATTACATGTGACATTTATTAATAATAAACAAGCACTTAATGATTATTTTAAATATCTACGTATAATTAAAATTATATTTGTTGCATGTGATATGTGAAACATGCAACTAAAGCAATTATACAAATAAAAATTAAGTACCTACTCACTTTTGCAACACATTTTAATAAAAAATATCACTCAAATAATAATCGTATAACATAGTTGTGTTCAGATAATAATGTCTATATTGTGTATTTTGTATTAGGTATACGTATACCAGTATAATATTAACAAATATTATGTTATATTTTTTATCTACTGCTGTGATAATACTAAAATTTATATTTTTACAATATATCGTTTAATTAGGTAATTACAATAACTTATAAATTAATATCATTACCTACTTATAAATTCTATAAAGAATTCCGCCAAAAATATTAACATTTTTTTCATTGGGAGGGAGGAGAAATCGGTACCTCTCGGCATGATTTTACCTTGTATAGTTGTATGTATGTATGTATGTATGTATGTTGTATGTATTGTGCAATTGTACATCTGGACTAGATTTTTTTTCGAAAAATATAATACCGAAAAAACGAGTTGTAACTATAATTTGTTGGCGTAATTATGATTGATGGTCTAGAAAATAATATAGAATAGTCATGATGAGTCATGAAAGATGGAAATTATTAAATATAAGAATATTTAAACATCGTAGATTACTATTTTGTATAAATAAAATAGAAAGCCAATTTTATAACGCATTCAACCAAGTTGCTTAATTTGAATTTACAATTTCAATCAGAACATTATTTATTATCGAAATATAAATCAAATTAAACTCCCCAATACCATATAGTCTGGAAATTATGATTCATAATAATAATATACTATAATTACTATAATACTTATTAGTTTATTACATGTAGATTTTTACCATGAAACCAAGGCCTGTATGGCTGTATGCCTGTATATCATAGGCACTGTTGTTGCTGTGCCAAAATATGTAGTACTTATGATTAATTTCATAACTGAAGTTTATCCCTGAATTTAGGGATAAAATGATGTATATTATACTATATTGTGTTGTCTCTGTTAACAAACTATTAGGTAGTAATAATGCAGTAGGTATACCCAAAGCCGATTCACGGACTTAACAATAAAATATTCGCGGAAATAGTTTCGCGATAATAGGAAATAGAATTCTGAGATGTAGAACATTGCCCATATTATATTGGGCAATATTTGTTTGCCCATTATCAACAGCTAGTGTATAGCATATAATAAAAAGTTATATGTTTATACATAAAGTATTTTGTGAAAAATATTATGATTTCTCGTTGTTTTACTTTTACCATTGATGTCTTAAAGACGATACACATACGTTTTAAAATTGGATTGAAACAGAATCGATAGATAATGTACAAAGTACCTACATTTTTATTACATTATGATCTAATGATAGTACGTGGGCAGAAGTAATTTACCCATGTTTTATTTTGCATATACCAATATCACATATTATATTATGTAATATCCATTGTTAATCGAGAGTGCCGTTTAACATTTTGCTTATTATAATTATTTGTATTAACGTGTTTTTTTCATAAGTTTAAAGATTATGTTGTATAAGTTGCATAAGCATTGGAAGAAAAGAACGAATGGTCCTCGTGGACATGACAATAACGAGAAAAACAGATGTTTTTACAACGAACTCGAGAGGAAAATAAATAATGAATTTCAATTACGAATGGTAGTTAAGGTTATCGTTCATAAGAAATAAATTTTCCTCTAACAGAAAAACAACTAGTTGGATTTAAAATAATGGAACTGTATTTTCATCGTGTGTAAATTGTATTTGTACTTAAACAACGAGAAATAACATTATTCTTTGCATTATTCATTTGTACGTTTAATTTAATTATAATCATCAAGCTATGTATAAAGTGTTGTCAGGTTTAATTTCATTTAGTTTTTACAATGTAACCATGATATGAAGCACAATTGATCCTTAACTTTTCGGGACTTAAATAGTGCACTGTTATTTTTTTAAATTAGAATATAAATCAAAATATTTTTGTGTAAAATGTATCTACTTTTATGATGTTGAATGTTCTAAACAATCATTATTAATTCCACTAATATTTGTATTTCTAGGTAATACGATAGTATGGCTAGTGGTGAATTAGAAGTATTGCGATGTGAATCCAGTTTATGGTCTGGGCACTGTTGTGCCCGATGTCGGGCTGAATTGGGCCGAATAATCAATAGAGGTGCCAATTGCCGTGCTTGCCGTGAACGAATATGTATGTCTTGCAGGGAATATTCAACTGCTACACATGCTCCCGAATGGCTATGTATTCGGTGTCATAAAGAAAAAATTGAGTACGTAGTATGAATTATTGTTTATTTTTTTATACCAATAAATTAATTTTGACCTATCATACTTGAAAAATATAGTACCTATCTTGGCTATTTTATGTTATACTGCTTGTTCGTGTTACATAACGATAAATATAACGTAATGATAGAAGTACCTACTACTAACTAGAAAAACCAAAAAAATGCCAAACTATATTTGTAATATAGTTAATAATTAATAATTAATAATTATTATTAATTATATTGTATATAATTAATTAACTGTGAATGCCGAATATACATATATACGTCTTTATGAAATCATACATCAAAGTATTTATGAATTCTCATTTTCAGAATTGAGATAACCATTATAATATATAGTAATTTAAGTGTTAATTTTTCAATTCCCATATTAGTGGTCTTAATATTATTTGACCAGTTTTAAGAAACTATTATAGATTTTTTCATTTTTAAATTATATATGTTTTTTAATAGTTATATATTATATTTGTAGTAGTCATCACGAAAAAAGTGGTCAAGTGATAATTTTTAAAATTTTAAATTTATAAAACTAAATGTTTTTTATTTGGCCGCTTTACGCATGAAAATATAGCACTTTAGACTACTATTTGTAGAAAGTTTGGATGTGAAAAAAAATTATTGAATAGTATAAATTTAATTATAAATATTATTACCTAACCACCTTTTGTTTTGACAATGACGATTTGTATAAAGTAGCCAATTTTATTAATCAAAACAATTGTTAATTATGAAACTTTAATTTAATCCCGACGGATATTCAAAGCTCATCTAAATCAAAATAAATACATAGTTAATTACAAATCAATTTAAATTATTTTAACATTTGGAAATAATTATTGTTTGTTAAATGCAAAACAAATAAAAAATGTATGCTAGTTATTTGATTACTGTTTATAAATTTTTTTTTTTAATATGTACTTGTTTTTTGTGACTATTTTTACTTGATATTTTATTATATGTTTTTTTGTATGTCTTACTTATTCATTTTTTTAGATCTAGTATATCTTAACAGTAAAATACCTTATTTTAAATAAGATGACTAGGAATTTAAATCTTTTTACTACTGGTAATATTTCTTAAAAATTTGTTTATAAATATTAAAATATATGACCACAACAATATAATTGATTAGATTATTAATTTACAGTAAAAATATTGCTCATTTCTGACTTAGTAACTTATTAGAATGAATTTTTTTCTTTTTATAATGTTTATACTTTAAAAATCATATTATATAAATCGAGCTATGTTCAGAACTGAATGAAATAATTTATCATTTCTTGTAGATTTATAATATAATAGATATTTAATATTGGTTTATTCCAAGGTAAACGAAAGTAAATATGTTTACAACACCATTTATTGTATCATCTCTGCATGTAGTTTGATCATAACAAACATTATAAAAATAGTATAGATAAGTGAATATTAATACACAAACATTAATTTGAGACTAAAAATTAAATCAGCATAAATAACATTCTTAAAAATTGTCTGAAAATACCAACATTTTTATTTAAAAATACGGATTAAAAACTTTAACAAAAATATTATATAGATAATAATATTTTTGTCTCACCTACGCTGAAAGTTTATTTTTTGATGTCGGTTATAGTGTTGGAAAATTACCTTATTCCACCCCGTAGATAGTAAATAATTTTTTTCGGTCCAGTAGCAGTTGATATCCAAATCAGATTAATAATACATGAACGTATCGATGATATACATTTTGTCAAATACTAGATGGTAGGCGGGTTACTTCCGTGCTGTCCTTTGAAGTGAAAAATGAAACAGCTTGTTAAAGTTAAACAACGTGCGATAATAGTTTATTATGACTTTTGGATTATTGTAAGATCGATAGAGTTGATAGCGGAGGCGGTAGAGATGTGACTACATATATGTTTTGGTTCATGCAAGAAGGTAATTTCAGTGCTGGGTGAAATCAGCGCTTGCCGGAGGGGCTTAAGATTAACAATTGTGTCACATACGTCACTTGCGTCTGAAATAGCACACTTCCCACCCTTGTTACACAATATAATATTAAACTCAATTTTTTTTACTAACATGATTGAGTTGAGTCATTACGTATGTTTTTAGTGCATGCTGTTTATTTTTATGATTTTAATATTTTATTGTCATTGCAATTATACTGTGAAATATGCTAAATTCGTATCAACAAAAACTAATTTTAAATTATTTGTAAAATACTGGCATGTTTTTCGAATCAATCGAAAGTTACTATCCTACAATGAGCTTAAATTATTTATGTATAATATGTAATAAACGATTAATTTGTTCAATAATTCAATATATAGATACTACTTTTTCAATACACAATAGGTATACTAAATATAAAAAAGGTTATTTAATTATTAACGTGAAAATAACCAATGTTTCTTTTTAAATGATTCTACTTACAATTTATGTGTTTAACTTTGGGTGAAAAGAGTATCGATTCACCTAAAAATGTACTACGCTAATTTTAAAACATGGTGATTAATCAGGAAATAGTTAGTTTTTAAACTTGACTCTTAAAAGTTAACCATTACATAAGTTAGTTACTATGTACACATTGAAAAAATGGGATATTATATGTAAGTTCCTATAGACTACAAAAATGAAGTATGTTTGATCACACCGCGGGTTATTTGCTATAAATTAATATCGATATAGGATTTTTTACCATCTCCGCTTCATCACTTCCTTAGCTATTACAGTAATTTGGAATTTATAATAAATTATATTTGGGGCCAAGCTTCGCTAAACTGTTTCATAGTATAACACGGGACTTAAATTAAACAAAATATATCGAAGTATGTTAATGTAGTTATATTAATAAGATTTAAACAATAAATTTTTCTCACACCAAGCTATAAATAAAAGCACTTACTATCCGTTAATTGGAAAGAGTACTATTTCCACTGCTTCAACCAGAATCAAAAATTAAACAGCATTAATGTGAAAAAAATTATAAGTAATTGTTTTCTTCCTCTTCCTAACGACAACTACTTTAAGTATTGATGACCACGAACAAAATCTGATTGTTCGATGAAATGCTGTCTATTTTCATATGCTAACCTAATCGTTTAATGTTTATATAGTATCTTAAATGTATAATGTTTCCATGTCATAGTTTTTTATCCATAATAAAATTCATGATTATGTTATGTAAAATTATACAAAATATAGATCATCGTGTGGTAATAAAAAATTATGTCATTTCAGATCATTGGAGCCAGCGAAAGAATGGATCGTTGATTTTTGGACGCCAGAAAACATGAAATATCCGAAAAATGAAACTAAACTCGGCAGGTCCCTGACGTTTAAAGGTACGCTGACGACGGCAATAAATCATTTCAGCTTCATTATTGTTCACCACGTATGGCGACGCGTGGTGCATATATTGTTGTGCGACGATATTACACATTAATATTTCATTCGTTTCGAAACTCGAGCGCATAATATATACAACTTGGAAACAATTGTATAAATTTGTCGCCCCCTTCCTTCTTCGTTCTCATCGTCGTCTTTTTTCTATTCTCTTTTCGCGTTTCTCCACAAATATATATATATAATATATTATAATATTACATCGTTCATACATAATATTAAATATATATATATATATACTGGTGAACAAGTCTGCCCACCAAAGTCCGTTGATCCTAATGGATCGACGCTGTCTCCTCCTACAGGTGACGGTCCCGCCAGCGCGCGCGTGCCTACGTGTGTGCTGCCACTTTTTCGTTACGTTTTTTTTTTTTTTTTGTTAGTTTAATCTCCTCGTTCTCGTGTGTAACGCGTTATGTGTGTTTTTGTCGATAGATTCGTCTCCGTGGTCGGCCGTCAGAGGGTCGCCCGAACTGCGAGCCTACAGCAGCATGCCACGGGGTAGTGTACCGTGGCCGCAGCGCGCCGATAGCAGCGGCGGCGCCGTTGGAGCGGCCACACGCGTCGGACGACCCGCACAAGCCGCCGCCGGAACGACGAATCCCGACGTTCGTCCGGTGCCGCAGCAGCCAACTGTAGAAGTCAACACCGTCCATCTGGTGGACACTTGTGGCCACGTCATCAACATGCAAACGGTCTCTGAGTCAACGGAGACAGACATTGTCGATGCCTCCACGCTGAAGACTTCGGGCGACGTCGACCACCCTATCGGTGACGAATCCGAAGACTTCCGCAGTAAGCAAGTGGCCACCGCTCTAACCAGGGTACAAGAAGATCTCAAACATATTCCGCCTGGTAAGAAGCAGCTCTTACCGTTCATTTTGTTCTTCGGCATTTACAGTTGGCCGGGCGATCTATATTATTTGCCGCGCCGTGTCAAAATACTTGAAAGAAAGTCCACCAAAATGTTAAATTAGTATTTTTATTGATATACAATGTGATATTTGAGTAATTTAAATCACAAAAGATCTGAAATATTGTTATTGGACCACAAGTTTATATTTTTATATTTATAATTCTTCGATTTTTGGCCATAGTTGCGTATATTAAGCCCCTTAAAGACATATTGTTTCATATCTATACAATACAGAGTATATAGTAATACCAGATTTTTTTTCTTTATCTATGGTATTATTATATAAACCTGTATTTATGTTAAAATACTTTTAAAATTTAAAATCTTTATTTTTATTAAGTAAAGGGTCTTGTAAATAATTTTGAATTTAAAAATTGCATATCATATTCAGGCGTTAGTAATAGGCAATTTAATATAAAATAAATTAAAAAGTCCAATAATACAATTTCCATTATTTTTATTTTGTTATAATTTTAATATTATATTAAGGCAGTAAATTGAATACATTAAATACATTAAAAAGTAGACCATTTTTATATAATTATACAAAAATAAACAAAAACATTTTTTTTTTTTTTTTAAATAACTTTATTCTTATTAGTATAATTTAATCATTCAGACTTTTTTAGCGTAAACTGTATTAATAAATAAGGTTTCAACATTATTATTATTATCCAGTATTTTCAGTCAATAGGTACACGTGCTACTTAACATTTTTAACAAAAATAATTTCAAAAAAACATGGTTTTCGAAAATAAAAGCCAAATGTTTACTGAAAAAAACATTCACCACTTCACCATTATAAAACAATAAATCATAATTAATTTGGAAAATCGAATTTAACTTTGACGAAACTCAATTTCTTCTATGAAGTAATAAAAAAAATTCGTGAAAGCTTTCATCTTTCGCTGCCTAGCTTCAATTATATTATACACAATACACTCGAATTATATGATACAGAAAACTACCATCTTAGTATAAATAATAGTTAGATGATGCGTTGTGCGTTGATTTAAATGTTACATGGCGTTTACGTAATATACGTATTATGACTGCTTTTTAGGATTAAAATATAGGCACCACTTCAATATACATTTTACACCATATATTGAAATATAATTTTCTCAATGTTAATACATTAATTGTAGTTATGTATTATTAATTTTTAAATTAAAACACAATATTTACTGAATAAAACTTAATAAATCAAATAACATTATATTAATATTAATTATTTTTTAATAAATCTATAATCACTGACTATAGCCTAGTACAAGATTACTAATTTTAAATTCAGTTAGTAAAGTATGTATTGTGACTTGTGAGGACTACGCCTGAAGTGTATTCAATGCGTATTCCAACGCGCACGTGTGTCTACAAGGTAGCATAACCACGTACATAACCAAAAAACGATAATGTTTCTGTTCATTATAGGTTTTCTATACCTCTCCCACACGGTGCTCTCGACCATCGTAGATGTGAGGTGGTTAACCTTGCAGTCACTTCTTTCGGCAATCCGTCTATTGTGCTTACCGGCCTATTGCCATTGTTATGCATTCATTTGTCACACCCAGGGTTGCCAAGTCTTCCGTGCCATGTATTTTGTATCTGTTGGTGTATAGTGTGGACTCCTTATTATTATCTGACATCAACAGTGGACACAGTGATGTCATGTGAAAATATATAATATTGTATATATATATGTACGTACATTTACAAGACGAGTGTAGATGTACATATGCATAATATTATATTTAGTACTATTTTTATCTTATAACCTGGTACCTATATACCGATATCAAAATAATATTATATAAACATATTGATCCGCATTTTGCTGTCAGTTCATCGCGTATTGAATCTTAGAATATTATCAAAAGTATTTTTTATCAAGAAATTTTATTGTATTTTACTTTTAAAAATATTATTCTTCCTCTTGGTTTTACTTTCAAATTTTGAAACTTATTTAGTATATAATTTATATTTTAAAATAATTCTTAGCTACACTTAACGTATGTGATTAATGACTAAATTAACATTCTCCGACAATTTTTCATCATTATTTTTTATACATTCAAATCAGAAAGTTAGTATACACGAGTAATTAGGTATAGAATGATTTCACCTAGAATTTAAATTGTTAAGAACATATGTGAATTTACTATTGAAATCATCATTGACTTTTAATGATAAATTTTTAATAGGTACGATAAATAAATAACTTTCAATTCGCTTTCCGACTAAACATACTCGATAAAGTTGTATATTCACTAAATTACTTTGTACATCCGTAATAATAGTTATTCTGTCTACTGTGTGATATATAATATGCATTGTAATTTATAATGTAATTTATAATAACTCGACTTTAAGTTGTGTAAATTTTTATAATTATTTTGGTTTATATTAAATTTCGATTTTATAAAAACTTTATTTTAAAATTAGTATTATTATAAACATTAAGTAATATTAAATTATGATTCTAGCATATTATATAAAATAATTTCTTTGAATTTCGTTAGTTTCCAAATTGTATATTTACAGGCCGTTATGATTGTCGATGGATGATGAGCATTTTACTCTAACTGTTTTATATAATTTTTGTTACTTTCATTTTAAGTGTAACAATACGATTTTGATAAAATGCATAAATATGAAAATAAATTACAATACGTTTTGTATATTATTCTTTTTTATACTTAAAAGTAGTTAATCTTACTTAATACAAATCATCGGTTAAATTATTAATTATAACATATTGCCTCCTGTGAATTTATGATCATCCTTTACTTTTCTGATGATATACTTCGAACATTTAATTTTTTTAATGTGTTTTTATACAACCTACCTTCTGTTCAGACAAATATGAATTACAATTACAATTTATTTGTATACGTGTGCAATCGACAATATATTTCTCAGAACCAATTCGAAAAACTTATATTTATTCATACAAATTGCACGACTTGGCTTGGATTTTATTTTAAACCCATTATACTTTTAATATTGGTATAATACTTATCAAATCTCTGAAGCTTGTAAAATATTTTTAAAACTGTTCTTTATTTTAAATCTGCCTACGATTCTGCCAATAATCGTGTCCAATAAAACTTTGAATCGCTTAACCATGTTTTTTTTTTTTAATAACAGAGAAATTATTATAAAAAACAAAAAAAATATTTTCGTATACAATCAAAATTACGACAGAGTAAACATTCTCATTGTCATTATCGCTAGTCTTGATTTTTGTGTGTTTCTTTATTTGACTCATAAACGTGATACATTTGTTAGTTATTCCCTTTAATTACTTTAATTCTTTAATGGGAACTGATGCGCACGTTTAATCAAATAATTTACATTAAATACATAAATGTAACCATATAGTTATATCACAAATAAATTTAGTTGTCCAGCATACCGCAACCGTCGTTAATTATATTTAATTTATCATAATTACGTAGTAATATAATATGTATTTATGTAAATTAAACCGCATAGAACTATAGGTATATCATATTTAAAAGTTTATTTTAAACTCGGTATCTAAACTCTGTACAACTCTAACATACTATTTTAGAAAAAAAAACCAGCAGATGCTGTTAAAATCAAGTATTATTTAAATAAGTAAAAAACAATTTTTTTTTAGTTAGTTTTTAACAGCTGTTTTTCAAAATGGTTATGCATTACTGGTATGTACCTCTTATTAGGAACACAATATGGTGCCGAAGGGTGTCTATTGTTCTCAGATTTCCGGGGGATAATCGGTCTCGTCAGAATTCGTAACTTTACTGAACAACAACTAAAAATTATAATTAAAACGTGTGTGTGGTACTTGATACAGTATAATATTCAGCGTGTTGTACATCTTTAAGTATAATTACAAATCTTGGTCTTGACGACTTAGTATAATGTTTTCACCAAACGGTTATTTTTGAATCATATTATATACATAAAATGTCGAATTCGGATTGACAAGAATGAAAATGTATATAATATATTAATATAACATAATAATTAATATTTACGGTTTATATTTTTTAATTTAATTAAAAAATATGATTCAATGAAATGAATTGATTAAACATTTAAACCTCGTACCGTATACACAATATCAACGTCATCGGAAAACTAATTATTATGAGCCCATTGAATGCAAACAGCAAAATTTAATAATTATAATTTATTAAATCTTTAATTAGTTACACACGGTCATAAAATATATATATTGATTCTATATACTATAAGAAAAGTTAATTGGTATATTACGATTTATTTTTATTCGATGTCGTGAATTTTAGATTAGCAAATATTACTCATATACAAATATATAATATTTCTTTTTTTTATTAAAAGCTCTAGGTATAATAAAAATATTTATTATTCTTGTTACTGTCACACTAACAATCGCCGTAATGGCTTTTTAAGTATATTTTTGAACAATGTTTCACTTCTAGATGATTAATGTATAATACACGATTTCAAGTGATTTTAAAAACTGGCTATAATTATGTATGGTTTCTTAATTAAATTAAAACTCCTCGTATACCCGTGTCATTTTATTATTTTTATATTATAACTACATATTTTGTGCTTATTCATATTTAAGTAGTAAAAACAGTGGTTCATAAATTTTAATTTTAATTATTTAATGAACAGAAAAAATGCCTATACATGGTATTTATTTTAATAATAAGCTACTTATCATAAGATTCCAGTATTCATTGCATTTCATTATTTTGTATTTAGAATAGCTTTTCGTTGTCTTAATCGGAATTTTATCGTATATTTTATAAAGGCCAGCATATGCATTTCTAATTTAAAACGATTAGCTATTTTAAGTTACTTTTTTGGCTAAACATCAGCCACGTTAGGCATTCAAAACGTAACAATTTCACCCAATGACTTCTTTCACCATTACATGTTTTATTAGTTTTTACATTTAAGAACTAAAAATCAGTGGATCATGTTTGTTTTTACAGAATCAGATTAATAGTAATTAAAATGCAAGTCTTTCTCATTAACTCGTCGATCATTTTTAAAAAGCAATTATCCTTTTTCGAAAGAAATATTAAACAACTATAATATTTTGACAAATAGAATTTATTATTTTTGTTTTTAAAGAAAAATGATTTTTTTATAACACAAATTATGATTATATGAATAATGATCGGGTAATTTGTTAAACAATGTAACAAATAATAATAACGTGTAATTTATTATACTATTACGCTTCAATAATTGTCTTAACATGTAAAATTTGTTTTTTAAGATTCATTTAAAATTGTATGTTATAATTATGGTTTTATAACCTAATATTATGTAATTTAAAACAAGTAAAATATCAATATAATTTTACCATAGCCATATTAACCAACTTTGGTTATTAATGACATGATTTTATTTTATGCTATTTATTGGTTACGAATTAAAATAAATATTTGTATCGTCGTTTGATTACTCTTCCATGTCTCCGAGTAATTTTGAATTTATATTATTATTTTGGCGTTGTATTTGTAACACAAATAGGTATATTGTACAAACTACAAGACGTGATTATTAGCTATAAATAAATCCTAATATGTTTTAAAACTGATACATCTTTGGATGTTCGTTTAAGACGATCGCCGTATAATAAAAAATTGTATTTTATTTTGCAGGAGTAACGCCACCTCGAAGTCGACGTTTTCTCCGTCGGGATCCTTTCCTACACGAAGACATCCTTGGTGGTAGCCGGATCAAAGATGATTACCGGCTGGTCTTTCTGAACGGGGCTGACTGGTCGTCGGACGATGGCGGCTGTGGTCGACAAACGTCATCCAGCCTGTCAGCCGATGATGATTGTGACTGGGACTATTTTATGGCCGGCCTGGACGACGACAACGACCAGATGCGACCGCCGGAACAAACGCAACAACAACAGCAACGGCAGTCGGCAGGTGGCGCAGGTACCGGTAACAACGACCAGTTAACCGGCAGTAGTGGTGGCAGTAAACCGAGCGAGACCGACGCGCGCGCAACAACGACGACGACGTTTGTTCCGGTCGTGTTGCCGTTCCCCGTGTTCGTGCCAGTGCCGATTGTGATTCCGCCGGAGCGCGCGCAATACACGCTCACCACTGCGTTCGCAAACGTTTTAACTGAATATTTCCGTGAACGGGATGCCGTCAGTGGTACAGAGGTAAAAAATGTGAACGATAAAAGGGGCGCCGGTGGTGTCGTCGCGAAAATGCCGGAACCGCCCGCGGCCACCGTCGATGAAAGCGGTGGTGCTGTGCTAACAATGTACGCGACCCATACGTCGACTCTCGACACAAAATCATCGTCGTCACCGGTCGTATCGTGCGGTGATGAAGACCGTGATGGCGAGGTTGGATATTATTCGTCATCTTCGTCGCCATCTCCGTCGCCATCTCCGTCGCCGTCCGACGATTCGGACGATTCGGACGCACAAAACGTTGCTATGTCATACGACGTCAACGATAGTCCGGATGACGACGACGATGAAGACGAAGATGATGATTGCAACGTGAAGCTTTCCAGCATTTTGGATTCGGCGGCCGCTGCAGCAGTTAAGTCTTCCGCCGGAAATAGTAGCGCCTCTGACGAGTTTTCTGGCACTGAGTCCATGGAACAGATATCCGTCGATGAGTCTTCCGCCGCCGCTGGTTTGAGCGGCAAGTTTACTAGTCTAATAATGATAACACGGGACGACAAGCCGGCTGTGAACGTAGTTACCAGTGATACTACAAAAATAATGTCCACGGTGGTCCAAGACGAAGGGTTCAAACTCACTCTGGACACGTCCGAACCGGCTGATGACAGTGAAGTTAAGGTCGTAACTGGTGGTGACACGTTGTCAGCTGTCATTGCGCTAGAAGAAGGTTTGGCCGACGATGATTCTTGGGTAGAAGACTTAGATAGGGATGATTTCAAAATTGAATCATCTGAAGGCGAAGAGATGTCGTTTGAGGAAGAACCTGAGTTCAGAAGATCAGCATTAGACTTTACATTGCATACTATTGTAGAGGAAAGCTGCGAAGAAAGCGAAGTGGAATCTGACCGAAATAACCAGACAGAATTGGAAAAATATTTTTTTTTCGGTCTCTGCGATAAAGATCAAGATGCTAATAAAAATACTGATGCATTTTCTGAAACAAGTTCTATCATGAGCGAAGGCTTCGAGTCTTTGGATAGCATCGAGCCACAACCAGTAGTATCTGAAATGGCTGGATCTAGACTGGAACGATATTTCTTAAGCGAATTTATGGGCTTTGATCGACCAGATTCTGACGGTAGTGTTGGTAGTGACAGTCCAGAACACAGTCCTGAACAACGGAGAAAGAGATTGGTCAGGGCTAGAGGAACTGGGCGTCAACATTCGTCACTGGATAATCTTACAGAATCCGAACAACAAGTAGAGATACAATTGGATTATGAAGACTCGTCTACAAGTTCAGATTCTAACGACGAATCTGTATCGTTTGAAAAAAATGATGGTCAATTTGATACTGTAAAAAGAGGTAAGAAGAAGAAAAGATCGGTTGTCACTGCTCCGCCTTTGGAAGCATTGGAAACCGGAGAAAACGCAGAAAATATTAATATTGGAGACGACGTGGTAGATAAAAGCCCAGATAGTGCTGATATGCCAGAAGAAAAAGTAACAGTTCCAATGACGGTAAACGATCAAAAACCAAATGCCACAGAGGGTTTGACTAGAACCGATAGCTTTAATAATTGGAGTTCGGATGAAGAAACAAATTTAATGATGTCTAAAATGAGAGCATTTTTCAAAACCATGTTGGCAAACCAACCAAAACCAGAAGTGCCAGGAGAAAAGAGTAAGCCACCACAATTGGTAAAATTTGAGTCTGAGTTGACCAGACTGATGAAAACTGTACCGGGAATTAGAGACGAACAGGTAAAAGAAATCGTCGAATATTTAAGTAGTGAGGACACGTGGAGCGATTCTTACGATTCATCGGATTACACAAGTTCTGATTTGGAGACCGGCTCTAGGTTACAAGATGAAAACCGGGACACTGCATTCGTCTATCAGAAACTCATGGCTTCGTTGCGGAAAATCGAAGTGCCCAGTTCTGATTCGTCGGTTTCCAGAAATTCACCACCACTCGTCACCAAAGTGATGCAACACATTGGAAGCAGGCTCGTAGCGCTGATGCATGCGGTTTCCGAAAATCCTGGTACTCCACGGGCGTCCAGATATCACAGACGATCTCATCATCACCACAAAACATCGATCATTTCCACTACCACGGAGGAAGAGGATGAAGGCGATGACGAACAGTTTAATAGCCCGCTGCCCAGGTCCAAGTCACACGATCCGTTGTTGGAAGAAGCTCGGCAAGAAGCCAGTGACAATGAAAGGTTCAGTTGGCGAGGTAGTTTCGAGTCGACGCTTATGATGTCGGACTCACGAACCCGGTTAACGTCAAGTGGTGAGAGTTGCGTAACGCTTGCAGCTAAGAGACGGTCCGCCGGTGACCTATTGATAAAGAGTGCCAATAGTAGTCGGGAACAGTTGGACCGTGTGCGATCCTGCGGTAGCATCGGTGGCAGCGTTGAGGACCGAATTTGGAGGAACGGAAGAAGACGGAGCAGCGTACCCGATAGTGGCGACTCGGGTGGAGACAGTGACGATGGTGTGGTGGCCACTGGTCCTAAGTCTACCACATTACCCAGAAGTCTTCAACAGCAAGCCATTGCGTCGTCCTCGAACACAAATTCATTACCCCGGTTGCCTACTACTGCTGCCGTCGCACCCGCGCCATCTCCGAGTCCGCTGACTGGTATATACAAGGCCCACAGCGTACACCAGTTCAACGTGAAGTCAGCTAGGTACAGACCACCTGGATATAAGAACGTGGCTTCACCACCACGCAGGGAATACAACCGCAGGAGGATCGCACAACATCCAGGACAACAGCAATCTGCGTCGACATCTCCATCCCCGTCTTCTTCATCAATGATTAATTATAATTTCCAATCACCGCCTACCGGTAAGTAAATCATATAATCTAACTGCAGCATTTTAAGTGTTAACTGTTTTGACCTATTAGTATTTGTGCGATTTAATCCTCTCCTTAAATACCTTACAGTTAAAATCATAGTGAAAACTGTTCGAGTTTATTTTCATATAATTATATTCGCATTAATTTTATCTGAAACTATGGCCCCAAAAATAGTGTTAACTTAAATTTCATTTATGCCTAATGAGTCGGGTCTGGTTGGATTGTATAGAACGCGCAAGCAATCGTTGCGAGAGTTCAGTGCATAACAGTATATAGATATTTATAAAACAAACTAGTACGTTAATTCGATATTGCGACCGAAGTACTCGCAACTCGTTTCGTCACAGTTTAAAGAACACATCTGCACACTTCAGGTTGTACGTACGTGACCTCATCGTCGTCATTTGACCGAAACCTGGTAATATTCTGTAGTGTGACCAGTATAAGATGAAAAAAAAAATATGTCGGGTAGGTGCATTATGGATGGTGAACTCAGGGTTCTGGCGGCGGTGGTTAATTACGTTACTTTATGCCGGATGGCATGTATACACATATAATTTCATTCTAGCTTTTTCACGATTATCACTATAAAAAACAATGAACGACAACAGCTACTTAGGTTGTGTGCAAACTGCAAAGGGACCTTTTATCAGTTATTGAATAGTAAATTGTATACAAAAGAAATTACCAATGTGTTGCGCGTGATATTACAATATGATACTATTGCCTTTTTGGGCGGTAATATAGTAATAAGAGTAATAGAGTAATACTAATAATAATATACTAATAGAGTAATATACTCTGTTATCGTATATCAAGGATAATATGAGGCACAATTTATATTCTATAGAAAAAATAATATCATCAATTAAAATCTCATGATAAATAATAATACTATAATTGTATTTGACTTCAACTTTTAAGTATTAATTAAATTAATAAGTAACCAGAACAAGTGTAAATATTGTGTACAAATTAAAATATTATTGATTCTGAGTATTGGAAGATTTTTAACTTAAAAAATAAACATTATTTATAAAATACATGTCAATTGACGAAAAAGTATCTATACATTTGTTGTAGAATGGTGAATTAAGTGACAACAGTAATCAATATTAAATATTAATTATTTCTCTCAATTTTAATTTGATTATTTTATGTGTGCACATTTTCAATACATTTTACAGATTTGTAACTTACGACTTGACAAGCAATTGTTTCTATTCTTTATGGCTATCTAACGAATTCATTTTTGTCGCTACTTCTTCTTTTAAATATCATCTTAAAGACTAAATATTTACTCTGTACCAAGATCTTATGTATAGTAGAACACCATATTAATATATAATCGTTCTGTGTAAAGGGATAGTGCTGGCGTGGATCGTACATTTCCACGAGACATAAACCAAATGTTTACTTGTTATCTACATACCATTACTTATGACAGAAATATAGAAATTATTTAAATATATACATATTCATTTTGTTTGTTTGAAAGTATCCATCTGCTCCTATCGTTTCTTTGCGCTTTAAATATTATCGTGATCTGCAATACTATAAATGGTCTATATACGTTTATACTGGGTGTTATATATAAATAAAACCTATATCGTGTAATCGTGTTGAGAAATTTACATTATTATAACAGGTAAAATACTACCTCTACATAATATTGTCAAATTCTGCGTGAACCGTTAATTTTTAATCCTGTTTATTCATTTTTATACACCAAGTAGACATTTACGACCTACACATTCGTTCCTATCATAAATAAGGCTTAATAACTATGGAGAGGATGTTGCGACTTGCGATTATACTATAAATATTATTACATACGTGTGAATTTTAAAACTTAGTTGGTTATTGTGGCCCACCTTTCATAAAATTGAATGTTTTACAATCATTTTTTTTCTTCTATCGAATGATAACGAAAATGGTCTATTTTATATTGTTTAATGAACCTGCTAAAAATCTATAAAAGACAAAATGCTAAAGTTATCAACTATATATAGCTTGCTATTTGAATCTTTAAATGAGTAAAATTACTACACTTATTGTTTTCGGAACTCTGTTGCAAACATCACAATAGAAATGTTTAAGCAAAAGTGCATTATTATAATATTATGTAGTATTCTATTTACGAAAAATATCCACGTGTATACAAAAATCGTGAATAGGAACTGAAAATAAGCAACAAATATCAATATCTTAAGTACCTAATTTCTAGTATTATTTAAAAAAATTCTACTACTTACTATTCCAAGTACTTGGGTAATATTTGAATACTGTATTTATATAATACGATTAAGAATATTTTTCAAACATATTTATCTGTTTACGTATTTATTCATAAAAAATGCATTAAATATTACATTTGTTAGTCATATAAATGACTAATTATACATATACTGCGATATCGTTTTCTGAAGCATAATTTTTTTTTAGTCATATTTTTGTATAAAATTATTACGTAACAATAATTTGGTTAACAAAAGGTTACAATTATCTGTTTTTAATTTTTTATACCTATAGTAACTTGGTCTGTAAATCGTAACTTTCGATCGATTACTGTGACGTGGCGGTTTCCTCGTGGCTCGTGTACATCTACTCTTCTACAGTATCGATTCTCGCAGTAGGAAGACATAGGTAATTTATTGTCAAAGCACATTTAACTTGTCCATCGGATTACTGCGACTTATTATTATTATACTTGTGTAAATAGGACTCGCGCGTTCGCACTTATATAGTTTCGCTCTATATTATATTATATCGTATTATGGGCAGTAGAACTTTATACCTATATGTTATTGATGTTTTTCGTTTTCTACCCGTCAAATGTTTCAAACATCAATGACACCGTTAACATATACATTGCTGAGTCGCTGATGATATTGCCAGGTGCTTGTGAACGTTTCGTGTACGAGCAATAAGTCAACAGTTGCATGTGGGTGTGGTGTGTTTACGCCAGGTGTAAATACACTCATGTGCGAGTACTGCCTTTTTTTATATTGTTATATGTATGCCCCTTTTTTGTTGTTTATTTTGTTATGACATCATTTTTGTTATTATTTTTCATGAGGCTTCCCTTATTGTAGGTATAATATGTATAGCTAAGTGACCCCGTTTTACTTGTATACGTACGTATACATTTATAACTTATTACTTAATGAAAATCCATTAATAACATTATGTCTCATACTCTCATATAAGTAATCTTACAAAAAAAAAAAAAGAATTTATAAATATAAAGGGTCTTTTAAAAAAGTATTTATTATTAATATATATATACGAACGCGAGTGTATTAAAAATTATCAACGATTGTTTTACAAAAAATTCCTATGTTTCTTTAAATGTATTATCCGTGATTAATTTCCACTATAATAATATTGCATATACTAATAAAACTGATGACTTTTCCAGTTATTTATTCTAATTTGTGTAGCTGTACATATATTTTGTTGTTGCTTTATATGTTATGTACTCGATAAATAAATAATTAATATAAATAATTCGATAAATATATATCGGCTTAAAAAAATGTATTATTTTTTTATTACATGAACACAAAATGTATGTGGTATATGTGAAGTTCTCCTATAGTTATAATCCATAAATAATTTTTATAACGTTTCAAAATTCAAATTTATCTATAGCGTTGTATAAAATATTAGGTAAAATAATAAAAATAATTGGTTTAAAATGTATATAAAATATAAATGCATATACATTGTACATAATATAGTATCTTATCAATATAAAATATGATACAAAACAGTTATTCATAATTTTACCTACAGATTTTCATATTTGATGCAAAATGTATTTAATCCTAATTGTATACAATTTATATAATTTGTGATATATTATATTACATATATCATTCAAGGCGTTTTTGTATAAGTTTTATAGAATTGGGTTATAGCCATAGAATATGCAATTTCTCAGTATAATCAAACATAGCTTAATCAAGAGGTTGCATTTATTTTTCTCTGTTCAAAATCTATTTAATAATAATAATATTATGAGTGGGCATTTATGAGTATATTATAAACGTTATTACACATATTATTGATCAAACGAGTTTAATTTCAACACTTTCATTTGATGACGGTAAACTGATTAATGATTAAATTATATGTTTATTTATTTTTGTCTTTTATAGTTCAACCATATATACAATTCAAATATAATAATATCTACATATATTGATATTCGATCATAACCCATTAACACGCAAACTATATTATTTAATTATCGTTTAGTTAAACTCACCACTCTTTATTAAAATGTTACTAACGGATCTAGGACATTTTGGCGTGGCCATTTTGGCGTGGCCGTTTTGACGTGGCCGTTATGGCGTAGCCGTTTTGGCATGAAGCCATTTTGGCGTTAGGCCGTTTCGGCGTAAATGTTTCAGATTATTATATTAATTAATTTACTAATTTACTAATGTTTCTATTTTACTCTATTTTCTATAATATTTATTGTATTGTTGGAATTTAATAATTTAATGATAAGTTTGTATTACTATGCTGTACTTGAGCCCTATGGACGTTTTTAAAAATTAAAATTAACCAGTTGACCAGACGACATTATACCTATACTATCGATTAACTTGATTATCTGCGTTTTTAGTGATACCTACGTAGGTATGTTTAATAATAGTATACCTTCATCGATTCTTTTCTGCCGTGCGATAAGTTTATCATTTTTTGTCCTTGAATATCGCTCGCTAGATACAGCAAAAATATTTTATACAAATAGTGAGTTTTATTAATTAATATTTATTAATTTTAATTTTAATAATTATTTAATTAATTAATATTTATTTATAATGTCAAAATTAATTGAATCCACGAAGGAACGAGATGTTTTAGTGAATAATGGTTTTATGTATTTATTTGATGCATTAAGTAGTGATGGAAAACGTCGTTTTTGGCGTTGCCGAAATAAAACTGAGTGTAAAGCTCGGGTACACACAACAGTAGATGATATTGAGATAATAAAATCAATAAACGAACATAGTCATGATTCTGAAGCATCAAAGATCGAAGGAAATGTAGCAGTTAACCAAATAAAACGACGTGCGGCTGAAACCACGGAATCCACATCAAATGTTATAAATGAATGCCTGGCTGGATTATCAGAAGCAGCTAAGGTAGGTGTAATTTTAGTAATATTATATAATACAAAAAATATGGCCGAAGTAATAAAAAAATTATATTAATTATGAAAATGAAAAATAAAATATAGTAAGTAATATATAATATGTAATAAAATATTTTACAATCCATACTATTAAGATAACAAGAAATAGCTTTATCGGTAATAATTTGTAATAGTCTAGTGGTTACAAGTATATACGTCAAAGTTGACGATGGAGGGATCGACACCAGACAATTTCAAAAAAATTTTTTTCGATATTTATTGATTATTTGTTAGCTTGGGACAGGATTTTTATATATTTTATATTATTATCCCTATTAATTATTATGTTACTATAATATTTTTAGGGAGCAATTCAATCAAACTACGCATTGAAAAAACAAGTTCGGAGAAAACGAAATAAAATACAAGCCGTACCCGAAGCCCCCAAAGATCTTACAACTCTAGAAATACCTGAAGTGTATAAAATATATTCACCATCTGAAGGGCACGAAGAAAAATTTTTATTGGCTGATAGTGGTCCCGGGGCAGACAGAATTTTAATTTTTGGAAGACGTCGATATTTAGATATTTTACGAAATTCTAAGACATGGTTAGGAGATGGGACTTTTAAAATTTCACCCCCGCTTTTTAATCAAGTGTACGTCATACTTGCCGAATATTTAAATGGCGTACACCCTATTATATATGCATTACTGCCTGATAAATTAACAAAAACATATGAAAAACTTTTTCAAATGTTGATAAATCTATGTCCTGAATTAAATCCTACATCTATTTCATTAGACTTTGAACTAGCTGTTATAAATGCAGTAAAAAAATATTTCCCAAATATTATTATTTATGGTTGTTTCTTTCATCTCACAAAAAATTTCAAAAAAAAAATTGGTGAATTGCATCTTATATCAAAATATAATAACGATGCAGATTTTTCTATTTATGTTAAAATGATAATTGCAATTGCATTTGTTTCAATCAATAATATTGACATAGCAATCGACGTGTTAGATGCGTATTTACCAGAAGAACTTCAACCCTTACTTGAATGGTTTGAAGATAATTATATTGGACGATTAAATCGTAATGGACGTGGGCGGAGGCCTGCTAGATTTCCACCATCAATTTGGAATTTATACGAGCGAGTACTAAATGGTATACACAGAACCAATAATCATGCAGAGGCTGCCAACCGCAGAATAAATGTTGAGATGGGAATGATCCATCCTACATTATGGTCATTTATAACGTGCTTAAGAAAGATTCAAGCTGGAAGAGATACATATTTATTACAATTGGAATCAGGAAGATCTCCCCCTAAAAAACTTAAAAAATATATTGACACAGATAAACGATTATTAAAAATAATTCAAGAATCAGATACACGAGACATGTTAACATATTTAAGAGGTGTAGCATATAATATTTCTTTACAATAGTAAATTTTTTAACTATGAATTTTCAATTATATTTTTTTTATAGACTGAATTTTTTTAATTATATGAATAATAATAAATAATTTTAATAATGTTTTTTTGGTAAATTTTTAATTATATTTTTTTAATCAACTGAATTATTTTAAATTGTATAAATAATAATAAAAAATGTTGATAAAATAAAAAGAAGTATTTTACGCCAAAACGGCCTAACGCCAAAATGGCTTCATGCCAAAACGGCTACGCCATAACGGCCACGCCAAACCGGCCACGCCAAAACGGCCACGCCAAAATGTCCCATTTCGGTTACTAACCAATGTTTTCTGAGCATTGTGTGTTTACTGTAGGTATAATCAGTGGCGTAATTGAGAATGTTTTATGGAGGAGATCAAAATAAATTTCTATGGCAAACTTGTGGAGGGCTTTTTGGCATAGGTATAAGACAATATATAAATACAGCTCAAGGGGGGATGTATCCCCCATATCCCCCCGTAATTACGCCCCTGGGTATAATAACTAATAAGTACTTTACATACTGGTATATTTTGTCATCGACCACGAGTAGTTTTAAAATTTAAAAAAACCACAAAACTCGTCTTTGACTTGTCTTTATTTTTCGTATTTAACTTTTGTGTATTATGTATATTCGAACATTCATCTTTGTTCTTTTTTATTCTACAAATCACTACAATAATCAAATATAAATGACTTTTTAAATATAAACAGTTTAATATAATACATACAAAGTAATTGTTATAATATTTTATGGAATCACTAATATAAGTATTTCAATTGTATAAATAACAAAATATTAATAAAATAATAGCAAAAATATAATAAATTAAATTACAAAAATTCAAGGTCATATATCAGCATTTATATATGTATATGTTACGGGCAAAGTGGAAAATTCTACTTGTATGACGTTGTTAAAATGTATGTAGTAATTCAATGACACAAAAGCAAATCGTTTTAACACTATATAACTATTTACTATAACACCCTTAAGCACCTTTATAGCACCCTCGATTTTTTTTTATTCTGTGCATACAGTAACTATTGCTATACTCAAATATATTTTCAGGTATTGAAAAAATAGGCATGAGAATTGTGCTTAACTATTCCAATTTAACGTATATATGTTGTTTGTAATCCAATTTCGAATGAATAGATCTCATAGAAAAAATCATCTGTAAGCAATAAATAAATTTAAAAAATACTATAAGAATTAAGAATATAAATACCTACTATAAATATTATCATATGGTATTATAGATTAAACAGAAAATAATATATCTAATGGGTGTCGTAATAAAATATAAAACTTAATGGGCTAATAAACGATTAACCATCTTTTTCAACGTTAACAATACTGCATAGTAATAGAAGATTGGATGATTTAAGACATCAAGACACTTTCATAATTTACCACTTGATTATGTCTCGGCGACTTGTAACTGTGACGTTATGACACTAAACGCATGGTCAGTGACTTGAAAAAAAACAAACAGCGTACGTCGTACGATTACAATTATAAGAAGTCTTGCTTATGAATAGTTTTCTGTAAATAAAAGAAAAAATAGCATAAAAGAATCGCTGTAAAATGCAACATGATTACACTAAACTGTATATTATATAATAATAATTAGTACTATGTCTATGAACATTTGTTTTGCATATCTATGGCGGTGTATTTTTCAACTCTCAGTTTCACGTCGCATTACACAAACGAAACAAATCCTAACCATGTTTTAATACATGATGTATGTACATAATTCACTTAAACGCATAATCTCCAGTTTTCGATTCACATTTTTGGACTACTGCAGCAAATAAAAATGTATGTAGTTTATTTTTTACGCTTGATGGTAGTCTATGTAGTAATGACAAACACTGATATAATATTTTGGTACTACACTTAAGTATATATTATTATGTTCATTAATTCATTTATTTTATTATTATCGATCGTGTGTTGTTTAGTGTCAACAACAACTTGAACGGATATACCATGTGTCCCCGAAAACAGGGTACACTTTATTACTCATTACCCTTTAAATATTTTTCAATTCTATTTACGGGACGTTAAACTAGACAAATGAATCATAATTTCTTATGACTTACAATTGTTTTAACTCGTATAGTTTGCGCATGCGCAACACAACTTTATTTTTATTTTAATGGCAACCCCTATTTTTACTATCATTTTCGAATTAATCAATTTTTTTCAAGCATTTTTGATGTATCAACATGTATTTTAAAGTTAGGGCTAGGTATAATTTTGAAAAAAATGTATTAAATTAAATTTTTTTTTAGTTAATGTATTTTTTCATTCTAAATATCATTTGATACTTAATACGTTTATTATTAGTAATAAATTATTTAACGAAAAAATACGTTATAATTAAAAAAAAATGTAATTTAATACATTTTTTCAAAGTTATACCTAGCTCTAACTTCGCCAGTTTTGGGTTTAGAATACATGTTGATACATCGAAAATGCTTGAAAAAAATTGATTAATTTGAAAATGATATTAAAAATAGGGGTTGCCATTAAAAAAAAATGAAGTTGTGTTGCGCATGCGCAAACTGCATGAGTTAAAAAAATTGTAAGTCATAGGAATTTATGATCCATTTGTCTAGTTTAACGTCCCGCAAACAGAATTGAAAAATATTAAAAGGGTAATGAATGATAAAGTGTACCCTGTTTTCTGGGACACACGGTATAGTAATTGTTATTATATATGCGCCTCGCATATATATCAGCTTAAAATATTATATTGTTGACAGCACATATATATGCGTGTTTCAATCGAGAATATCACAATTTTGGCGAAACCATCTAACATGTTTGTGTTCTTCAAGGTCTTGTCAACCGTAATTTTCTCAAAGCACGCGTTTATTATAGCGAGAATAACCGCCGTCGTTTAAATAGGAAATTGTTGATTAAATTTAAATTATTAAGTAAATATATTTGTGATTTCTATAGTCTGTTAATACTCTTATTAATTTATTTTTACATAAATAATTTAAGCAAATTAACTATAGAGATATACAAATGATTGTTGACTAAACTTTTCACTCAACTGTTCTATATTAATAACTGGTTCCTTACTGTATTTTTTTAAAGTCAATTTCAGAGTATGTATACAGTTCGAACAGACTCCTAGTACCTATATTTGTATCGGAAATATGATATCTTTGGATACATCTTACACCGTAGAAATAAGCATAATACGTACAATTCTATGTCGATAATAACGTCAAATGAATATTATTATTGATTACAAGAGAAAACTATCCAGCAATCGTGTGGTGGTACAATTATAATGACCACGTCAGTACGACAAACAATATAATAATTATAATAGGTATATCATCATCTCGCCTTTCCGGCAACAAATCGGATAATCGTTATCTGCAGTGAATCTATGATACGAGACAGTAAGACACGACACATGCGTGTATATGCAAGTTGTGTGTGATAATAACTAATTTCTTCCCACTTACCCCTCGCGTTAATTGACGTCCAACGAATCCTCGGAAATTCATATATTATAATAATGTAGTTGATTTGAATTTACACTACAAATTAATTTACCAGGCGCTACCTGTTAGTCTCGCCCAACGTTAAAAAAAATGAATAAATTCAAAAATGTATCCGTCCGTGAAAATGACAACTTATTAAATAACCATGAACGAATCGTCCCACATGCATAGATTGAAATTCGTATTACCTTACGGCTAATGCTAGTGCGTAATATTACCTACGTATTATAATGTATTGTACATGTATGTTAACACAACATCAGAATCATTCGACGGGAAATGTTTTGAAATCGTCTGGTATTTTTATCCCTCGTAATTCGTCGATAAAATTCGTAGTATTTGTTTTTTATTTCAATTCAAATTGTGACAACATAATATTACAACCAAGTCCGTCCAGCTCATTGTTACATAAAATGACACGACCCATTAGACGCAACTAAAATACATTTTTGCGTATGCATCGTCAATATTATTATTATAATATTAACTATCGTCTATCGTAATTAAAAATAATTAGCTTTTGTGGTCAGTATAATAGTATATGAACAATATTGTCGTTTTAAAACAACAATAATTATTTAATACGTTTGAACAGTATTAGAACCACATATTATGTAATTCAGAATCGTCTCGTACATATTTCCTATAAAAATGGTAATATCTAAGAACAATGATTATAAAACGAGCAACCAATGACCTAAATCTATCCAGAGTATATAATATTAAAATACACGCTTCCCTTTCACTGATTTCGTACATTGTGTTAATCTTAATCCGAGATTAAAAGATTGTAATTATATTATAACACAACTACTACATGCATACAACAAATGCACGCGATTAGAAAGGATACGACCAGGATGTATGCAGTGATCCACGTTCTGTCCGTATATATATTATATATTATACCTATACAGTGAAATTTTTTCATTTGAGCTGGATATTATTTTAATGTTATATTTTCATCATTCACGTTAAATATGCTACCGTCACTGTGTTCTTAATAATATGTTATATTTTAGTATTTTACACATTACAAAAACCACAAGAGAAGATGTATGCACTCATATAAACGTTTGACAGCTGGTATTTAAATTATTTATTTTTTTCCAATATCTAGATAATGATGTATTTAACTATAGCACCGCTGTGCAAGGTTGACTGCATGATAATAATATTATGTAAAATATATTTTTATATAAAACCCACGATTGCGAGACATGTAGGCGAGTGCTCTGGACAAAAAAAAACCAAGTTATACGTGTATTACATGCAGCATAATATTGAATATGTAAACAAAAAGCGAATAACCGCTGAGTAAAGTCATGAACTCATGACCAATGACGATAGACAAGAAACTCAACCAATTTTTGCCTATCGAGTTTCAGGTGAATTATGTATTTATGAATCGCTAATGGCATATGAATATAAATTGATATATAGGTATTAAGGGTATTGCCGGTATTGGGTATAGTGCGTAGCGAATAAAAAACAGTCTTTATTCAAATATTTTGAAAAATTAACAGATTATATAGGTACTCTGTGAAAGTCTAATAGCGCAAATAATATCGGTTATCGCATGGTAAGTGGTTACATAATTATTTCTTACTTCGATAAATATACGGTAATTCGAGTAATAGAGAAGGACAATTTTTTTTTGAAACTTTTAGTCTTAAACAATAAACGAGTGAAACGGGGAATATTTTTTGGATTTGTGCAAGACGTCGATTTTTATTCTGTCATTTAATCGTCGAGGACGTGGTATATAATGTATAACCGTATTTCTGTCAGTGCTGAACTTGTACGTATTTTTTTCAACTATACGCATGCAAATCGTCGACGACAATATCGATATCCGAATAACTATGCATCGTGTGATTGCTATTACATATTAGGTAGACGTCACACAAAACAGCAATATATGCACTCCGGAACTAGAGTAATTATAATTACACGGTTATGCCACCGTGTATACAATGTAAGTATACAAATAGTATATTATACTGTTTTAGGTAGACGGACATCACACGCACGCTATTTATATTGTCAAATTTAGAACTATTTAGGTATATAATATATAATATACTCGAAGCAGAACTGCAGTTGGTCCAAAAACCATTGCAGAAAATGATCTACGTCCATGATGCGTCATTATACCTATTATATTATTACCTATATACACAATTGACCGCCAATGGACATTGATAGTACTTGATAACGGTAAATGTATGTGTGTGTGTGCCTTCTTCCTCTAGCACTCCTGATTTCGCTGGATATTTACCGAAATTATAACTTATATATTAACATGTATAAGTATAAGTACAATCGAAATTAATTAAATGATAATGGATAGCTGGCAGGGAAGACTTCTTCTTCTTATTTTCATATTTCTATTGCATTATTTAACAAAAATCAGATTTTTTTTCTTAAGTTCTAAGTTAAAACTATTAAAATTATGCTTTGTGTGTGCACACTGATTAAAAAAACCAATTGAGTGTTGACGATCACAATGTATAGAGATATATAATAATGTTTGTTAATATTATTATAGAGTTTTAACTTTTATTATATTTTTTACTTTAATCATCTGTATATTAAGTAGGTATACATACATAATATATGAATTTACATATTTAATATTAAAAACTACCATTTATGTTATTAGATAATAAAATATCTTTTCTCGTTCGTAAACTGGGTGACAACTATTTTGTTTCATTATGGGACATTGTTAGTTTTATACACTTATTCAGATATATTTTTTTCCTTTGTACAACAAACATTTACAGTTACGTATCAATTTCAGCTTCAAATTTTTTTTTTATAATAATACATGTATTTCATATTTGAAACGCCGTAATTCGTGATTTCAATGATCAGTAAGTTATCGTATTCAACCTAAATTTGTATTGTATCGTATGATTATAAGTGGTATAACAATTTAAAATGAATACGGTACAATACGGTTTACAATATTGTAAGGTCAGAATGATATTTACATACCTACTATATATGTACGTCAATATCGAAAATTCTAAACAAAAATGTTTATGTACTTAAATGTAGATATAACTACTATAAATGTATAAACTATATCGATAACCTAAACTTTTACGTTTATCTTTACTGATTTTACTATTTTACCTGAAATCTTGAACCTAACTAAATTATACAAGTAAATTACCTAGTCAAGAACTATTTATTAATTGATTGTATTTTAGTTGAAACATACTTATAAAACACTATTTTTAATTTCGGTATTATTTATTTAATTATTTAATTTAAAAAAAGAGTAAAAAGAAAACAATACTTTTGCATTATTCATAAATATACCGCTATTTACAAAGGTAAATGTATACATACATAGATAACTATATTTCATAAAAAAGACATCATCTACCTATGTTACATTATTTTCATACTTGTTGTTTTTATAGATTTATAATTATTATTCTTGCTACGGTTGAAGTCGTAAACATTTTGTTCATAAGAATGGAGATTTCTTTGTGTACTGAGAAAGAAAAAGTATTAACGACAAATTAATGCAAATAACATTTTTAATTGTTTCATTATAACAATTGTATGTTATACACCATCATAAGTCAATTTTTTTATATTATGATTTTCATCGAAAATAATAATCAATAATCATAATAAATAGCTCAGATATTCATAACAAAATATTTTGTTGTAAAAAATAAAAACGCAGTATAATATAAAATAAATAGTATGAAGTATCTACTTATATTTAATTTTAATGTATTTATAATAATGCACTATCACCTTAAACAATCGTAGGTATACCTGCGTGGCTGACATTTTCATATCTTTCATAATCCCCGTTATAATACAAAATATATTAATAGTACAAGTTTGAATCTATAAGCAGATAAAACGGTTTATATTATGACATTTTTTTTTATCAAAACTAATAATTGATGTACCTACAAATGATTTGCAATTTTATGACTGATTTCGATCTCTTTGTTTTTATACTATAGGTTTCATAACTTGGAAATTAAAATAACTAGATTTATTTTCAAGAGTTAAATATAAACTATAAAATCATCACGACTTATGAAAATTAGTAATCGCTGAGTGCTGACTTTACCATTTCTTTGGCCAAACTAACACGTGTATTAAATAGATTTTGTTAATGTAGCACACGTAGTTAAACGCGCCATACGTACACAAAAATTTTAAAACAGCCTATTGTTTTTATGCTGGTTAAGGTAAAAATATAAAGGTATATAATAACGGATGTACGGGCGATATGACATTAGCGAAATGGATGTATGCAATCCGACTTTTCGAATCGTTCGTTTAGATCTACCGCTGCGTTCTTAGGCTGCAAATCTTGGCAACGCAAGTTAAATATCTTATATTTATATGCATAGTGCAGTGAAAGCCGCAACGTACCTGCATATATACAGCAGAACGTTTTCGGTTTCACTGTGTCCCGCGCGTGGAGGCCGACGACCTTGTAACCCACATCATCGACTAATCTTATATGTATATGTGTGTGTGTGTGTGTGTGTGTGTGTGTGTGTGTGTGTGTGTGTGTGTGTGTGTGTGTGTGTGTGTCAAACGAATATACAGTATAGTTTGATACTAGTTGTGGGTGGGTAGATATAGTTGTCTTGAAGACCACTGTGTGACATTGAAAATTCCCAACCGAATGGATAATAGGGTCATCGTCGCCATAATCTTTTTTGAATACCACGATTTATCTGTGAGATGTTTTCTCGATCAGTGTCCTCGGTAATGAATAAATCATCCGCCAGCGATACATATTAGATAGGTACAACTATATATAATATAATAATATATACATTCAAGTATTATTATAGTAGTATACCCTACTGTACATACTAACTACTTTATTCTCCAACTAAACTGCTAAAACCACTTCTTCTGGACTGCAGATATGTAGATTGCGATACTATTTTTTATCTTAAAATTGGTGATGATAAATTAAAGAACGATTTCGTTGTAGAATAGAGTGTGACCAAAACTCCATCTTTAATGCTTAATATACTAATATTGACATGCAGGAAACCTAAACCGTTTACTAAGATATTTTTTAAATGAATAATTACAGTTTTTCCAAAATAAATTTAGTTCTATTCAAAAAACATTTATAATAATAAATTGTACAAGTAGTTATTTAGTTTTAAATCGAACACGTTAGAATGACAAGTTCGTTGAATAGTACGATAGGTTTGAAACCGTAAATTTGATACAGACGTGGAGTACAAATTTATATTATAGACAACCTTAAAATATACCTACACGGCTACACCAACAATCTCTCGCGTAGTCCCGCCCGGAATTTCTTCCGTTGAAAACGACGATGTTATTTTATAAAAATCTACACACTAGCGCATGATTTCACTTTCTTTTGATCTCGCAATCGGTATTTGTATTGTCTTATTCTGCATCGTTTCGACTACAGAATTTCAAAACGCGAACGCCTATTATATTATGTTCGTTGGTCGAACATAAATATTTTATATCGTTACACACCAGATCACGGTATTTGCATTAAAACGAAAAATATGTTGAATTCACGATGCGTACAATCCCACATATTGTGTAACGCAATATACCTAATATATTATCCTACTTATTTGTGTTATATTCGAATATATTGTAACGCATTTATTCTTTAGACCATGTTTATTCGCAAAAACACACTGTATATTATAATAATAACAATTGTATGATGCGTTGAATGATGAATACTATTTAGATAGAATATAAAAAATCTTCCGTTGGAATAACACAGCCGATAATTTGCACTCTACAGCAATATTAATCGCTAATTATTTCGGCAAGTTCATACATCATCTCCATTGTTAAGTAATCTCATTTTTTATATCGCAAGCTGCAATGATTGGCCTATTTATCAATAATTATTTTTATTAATTAAAAACATTAACGTAATTAGGTACATACCTACTTTGTTTCTCCACAAAGCGTGTTCACGTCGTCACTATATTATAAACATTTGGATATTGATTATAGAAAAATAATATATAGCTTTTCATTTATGAAAACGGAATTATAAGTCTTATACAAAGAAAATATTATGAGACCGATGAGTTAAATAAGAAACCTTACAACTCTGTAACTTTTAACTTTTATAGCTACAACTATGTAATATTATTTAAAAATAACTGGAATTCGACAACTCCGGTTAATGCGAAACTCTCCAATCGAACGTAGGTAATATAATTATACACGAATATATACTAACTTGGCTGTGAAAGAAGATAGTGCCGCAGACTTATCGAACAATTGGTTGTAAAGGTTTTCCTTGTTTATAATTTATATTTCTACAAAACGTATAAACTTGAATACTTGATTTTGTTTTGTTTTATCGATTCCGCTTTCATCTGAAAAAGTCGGTTGTGGTTGGATACGGAGGCGCGTCGTAGCCATTATTTCGAAAATATGTATGGCTGATTGAATTATTTGATGTAAAACGCGGTAAACCATACGACGTGCGTATAATATATAATATATTATTGTGATTATTATATGATATATTCGTTTGTTTAAATTTATTCTTATTTCCGATTAGACGAAAATTCAACAAATATTTTAATAAATTATTTTATTTTAAGAATTAAAAAATATTGCCTATGTGTTTACTATTATGAATGTTATAAACGTGATAGAAATTATAATATTGATAGTTTCCTATAAGTAATACGGTGATCCGATTTAATTATTAATACTAATTTTGTTAAAAATTATCTAAGTGGAACAATCCTAACAAGACACCCTGTACAAAATACGTATTATTGTGACTATCATCGACCATCATTTAGAAAATATTCCGCAACTCAACGTCACAAACTCACAAATAACAACTTTTACTTTGCACACGTATTTCTGCTGCGGCTGTGTATACCTACAATAGTATCAATATTTTATATATATACGTCACGGATATTCGTGATAATTTTTCACTTTATATATAAATTATACACGTTGGTAAATTGGTATACCCCGAGTGAAAGACGGACATTTTCTTCCTCAAAATGAAAAAGTCCCAATGCAGCAAAATAATTATTATTGGGTTATTTCAATTCATATACGAACTGCACTAGAAATTTAATAAATATATGTTTGCATAAGATGGTTTTAAAATATATTACCTATAACAATTATAACTATTATTCATTTTTATTAATTTGATATAAATTTATAGATAGCATTAAAAATTTACATTTGAATAATTACAAACATTAATTTGGGTATTCATAGAAGGTATATTAGATGAAAAAAGGAATAATTTTTCTCATTTTATTTATGTATAATAGAAAATTCAAACTAGTTATAAATTATTGATATTTCAATATGAATAGTTGAAAATGACAAAAGCATTGTTTTAGAATTGTTGGTGTTAGACTATATATTTTTGTCATATTTTTCATTGATAATAACGTATATTATTAAAGAATAGTAAATCAATAATACAATAGGTACGCTTTGTTATTACCGAAAATTACAAAAGCGTGGCAGTACCAATATCTATATAGTATAGAATCTATGCTATAGACTATATAGAATAGAGACTATAGATTATCTATATACTATACCAATATAATAATTAATAATAAACGTGATTTATCATTTATTCCAAACCATATACCAGCCACCAGGTATTCAAAAATATTAGAAACTCTTAATAATTACCGTATGCATATTTTAATACCTACATAGAGTAATAACAAATAATATTTCTGTTTATTTATTATTTTAAATATTTAATAATCTTATTAATATTATATAAGTTTTTTTTATTCAGTTCCAATTAGGCTATTGACTATTTCCAAACTTTTTTAACAACTGTATATTTTGTATGCACAATTCAAATACCTACCTATAAATACTATAATACACATAGTTATTACAGATAACGAATTGTTTTGAGTTTTTAGGAAAAAAAACCCTCGAGTACTTAAAGTTTCCGATGATTGCTTTTTAGTATTATTCTCGTTGCAACACATGCATGCTACGTGCGTCCAGCTACTGATAATCCGATTAACTTTAAAAATATTCTACATTAAGATATACCAAATTATAATGTTTAATACTGATATAAAGATTACCTCATTAATTAACTCGATTGAGTCATTAATTTTTTTTTTTTTTTTTTTTAATTGCCTACATAGTTTTATTATCAATTATTTAAATAATATAAAATTTATTAATTATTGAACACTTTTCTGAGTTGTTAATTCAAGGAGTTCAAACGATGTTACCTGTTGCCTCGGGACTTCGACTTTTGAAAAATGTTTTAAAGTTTAAACAAATTAGAGGTTCAATTATCAAAAGTTTACTACAATTTAATAAATTATTCGCTATTGGTTACTATCAATTCTGCAAGTTTGATTCAATTAATTAGTACCTTGATAAATTGTAATGTTTGTGATTAAATCTTGTGAAAATGTTAAAAATAATAAAAACGTTTACAACAATATAATATTCAATAAACACAATGTCGCTTTGTTAATTATATAATTATATTTTATAATCACGACTTACTACTACTATCTCGACATTAATTATTTGTTTACATGGTTTACCTTTTTCCGGCGTTCGTTCAAATTGCGCCAATTTTTCTAGATTACCTGTAATAAATACATATTTTTCGTCAGTGGAGTAGTAGATTTATCATAAATTAAAAAGGTATTCATTGATTGCGCCAGGAAAATATTACAACAGTAATATTTATTAAAATATTATTTTATTTTTTATTTTAATTATAAATAAAAAATACAAATTTTCAAGTAAAAAATTTCTAAATTGTTATAAATTGTGATCAGTAGGTATGACTTAACTTTGTAAGTCACTATCATAAACCGTAAAATAACTAGTTGATAATTACATCTTATTATGATTCAAATACAATCAAACCTATAGAATAAATTGTAGTTTTTTTTATACTTTATAAACCTAAGATTTCTGGTATATTTGATGATACCCTTTTTGAATCCCTTAATTTTTTTTTCTTACTTATTATTTCTAGCGGATTTAACGTATACTCGTGTTTTCTCCTTTGTTAATATACACCATGTGTATTGCTATCATTGTATTTTCAAATATAATACTATACTTACCAACGAACACTAAATAAATCTATCCCTGGATTTTTTTCATTGAAATCCGAAATGTTCTAAATTACAAATTATAATATGAAAGTACACTGTACAGCAAATCAATCGTGACAAAAAATATAAAACGAATTAACCGACGGTGTGATCTTGTCATTTTATAGTGTGCACTGTGCGCTGTGCACTGTGCAGGTACCTACGTGCCTACTATAAATAATATAAATTCCGGAGTAATACTTTCTCGCACTTATGCGACAAACGACAGTACGCACTGCAAGGGCGGCGGCGGCTGAGCGGATATACTCATTGGGGGCAAATGGAATAAATCCGTGTCGTCTGATCTACAACGTTGGTCATTTTACAATAAACGCATAACGAATACGATGTGTATGTATATAGATGGGTATCGAGGAAGTTTCCCAGACACGTGTCTCGAGTGTTTAAAAATAAAACAATATTATTACCTGTTGTTAAAATAAATTAGTACTTCTGTTTTCTTTGTTGATGAAAATATCACCAATAAGTAATTAATTTATCGCGACACAAAAATCTAAATTTACAAAAATAAAAAAATGTTTATTATACAAAAAATGTACAGATTTTATAATATAACGTAATAAAAAAAATATTAAATAAATTATATTGTGGTATACAATGCGGCCCCGTGTATATGTATAATAATAATATAATAATATTCGATTTCTCAGCATAAAAAAGAGTTAGAAGCAGTAGTCTGCCACATTGTTTCAGTATTTTTAAACATGTTTTTCTTGTAGAATTTGCACGAATATGATATACGAAGTTCGAGTACATCAACGCGCGTACTGTACGAGTAAATCGTACGGCGTAACAGAAATGTCACTGGACGTCAAACAATACCCATTTCGTCCTCGGAGTAAAACCCATAATCATAATATATACGTATGGCGTTATCGGCTTCTCGTTGTTAAAACTATTTATTCGATAAAATATAATGAAAACCCGATTTGCTACGGATTTTTTTTTCTTACGAATTATACTTACAAAAAAAAACCAAGTTCAAATCTGCATTGTTCGAAATGTGCGGACCATGGTAGTGTTCAATATCGAATCGAAGGTCGACGCGGTAGTGAAATATTGTACATTATTATAAAATATCGTCCGATTTACACGTTGTATCTTTCGCTTCCCAAACATTAAATAAAAAATAAAAATACTACCTATTTTGAAATCCAGGGCGATTATTTAAATAACGAGAACTATAGCAGGTATTAACTTGCGTAATATCTATGTACACGACGCGCGATGCCTTCTCTTTGCACGGATGTGAACTGCAGTTACGTTGCAGGGAATGAATGTAATAATATCTAATATATTATGTACCTATACCTACAATTATTAATCATAATATTCTAGTAAAATATCGGTATTTATTTATTCGTTCTTGACTTGTTATTATATGAAATGGCGCAGTGTCCTACTTCAAATCATTTTCTTCGGTTTTATCAAATGGAAACATAACGTATATAATATATTTATATATATATATATATATCGTATAATGACAAACATAATTCGTTGCGAAAGTCATTATTTATTTTTTTTTTTTCAGCGAATTCTAGGAATCGTACACTTGATCGTTGGCTAATAATAACGTAGCTACTAACTTCTGACTAAAATTTTACTGGAATGTATAATTCACTTCAACTATTTTCATGTATTGTTTGTTATCTATTGCCAAGGCTTATAATTGCATGTGCATAAAAATGTGACATTAAAAGTGCATGATGCTAATTCCATGTAAAATAAAATAACGTTTGAAAACTTTCATAAGCTATTTGATTACCTACTCTGTATTTCCCTAAATTTAAAAAATAAGGAGACGTGATAATCCCACTCGCCGTCACTATCGTAATTATTTTCGAGCTTTCTCGTGTTATAATATATAGGTACACATACGTAATACTAGACACATTTATAATATGATAGTCATAAATCATAATCGTTATTTGTTATATGATATTTTAATATTATTTAATTAACTAATTTGTTTAATCGTATACAATATATAATATATTTTAATAATGGAGCACTTTACCCTATAATGTCGAATGTCAAAAAAAAACCTTATATCGATTACCTATACGCTATACCTACTTAATGGCTAATATCTATAACGAATGTAATACATATTTTATCATAATTTGTTGTGCGGAAGGGAAACAAAAAATTCGAGTTATCCGACGTTTTGTACAAATTAATTTTTTTTAGTTTCTTTTGTCAATTCAAAACTCATTTACGTGTAAACTAAATACAAAAGAAAATACGCAAAAAATAAATTTTAACTATTTTTTAGGGGTGATTATTTTTGAAAAAAAATCAATCATGCATACAATAATAGAACTTGCAGAGAATAAATAATTAAAACTACTTGCAATGTACATGTAGAAATTACCAAATTGAAGTTCAGTGTTACAATTTGGTCGTTGTTTGTTATATATAAGTTCACCTAGGTACTGAACAAATTAAAAAAACAATGAATGAATATGACGTATACAATACACACACACACATACGTATATACTTTTACACTATGTGTGTTATTCTGTTCAATGTTCATTGATGCATTAGTTAATTAGTTAGTAGACATCATATAATACTAATTAAAAGAGGTGAAATGCGCGGAGTTCCAACCCGTTGAATACTGTAACCACTAGGCACTAACCACACGATATTAATGATTATATTGGCGTGTACATATTATTCGCAACGGTATATGTATGTTTCGCAATAAAACAGAATCGTACATGTATATAGGTGTATGATGATGTATATTTAGTGATGTGCATTTTATTATACAGGGTGATTATTTATTTTGTCACAAATCAGGTATTCTTATTAGGTATGAAATTGTATTTAAGTAATCTTACTAAATTATTAAATTTATTGAAAATGTAGAACAATATATTATAACAAGTGAAAATATTTTTATAAAATTGTGTGATTCTCGAATAATTTATTGCCTAGTTCGCATTTGAAAAAACCATCCTGCAATGTTCATGTATCATATTGCTATACTTATTTTGCAAATCATACAATGCGAACTATATAGATTTTGATTTTTTACACGATAGGTAATATTACGTTTATCTCATATACTTTCCTTAAACTTTTTAACTCCACAATAATGTATGTTTAGAACAGTTTTATCATACTAAAGAGTTTTTAGTAATAATTATCATAAAAAATTAGTTTATTCTATACATTTGTCTCATTATAGTAACTTTTCAATCTTAACGATTTTAATCATACTATAAAAATAGCAACATTTTTATGGCACGGGGTTTCTTTGTAAACATAAAATATAACTATTGCGATAGAAAATGCATTATATTTCTTATTTTAAACTATTTCTCAACACAACCATAATATAATTAACGAGAATCGACGTTTTATAACAACATTGAACGTAGAAAATTATTGCGGTGATATATTATGAATCAATACTATTAAATCGGTTATTGAAATAAATAAATTATATTATTCGTTCTATAATATTTGTACATAAATAATAAAGTGTTCTTTATAATCGTAACTGAAATATTCTTTTATAACTCGCAGTATTGGTGTAATGGATTTGTACGTAACATAAGATATATGACAAACATTTTTTAAAAATTACGATCGAAACCCGTAGTAATGTCGGTACCAACGATAAATAATTATTCGTTAAACAATAGGTTGACATAAAGTAGTATGACGATAACTCGTAAAACGACTTGTGACGGGTATAAGTGTTAAACGTTTGGTAGCTTACAGGGTGGACAAAATCGTCCGCGCTACAATATCTCCAAAGAGAGTACTATTTAAGAATAATATTAATTTTTTTTTATCATATTTGTTTTGTATGCAGGTACTACGGGTAACGACAACGACTGCAGGACAACGATAGCATGTAGTGGTATCAATAGTTCGGAGCCTTTGACTAATTCAGCGTTTTGCTCAAAACCCGAAGACGAGATGGAAAAATTGTCGCACAGGAGTAACTCTTCACTGGGAGTAGTAAGTGTTTTTTTTTTTTTCAAAAAATAACGGTTCGGGAGCACTAAAAGTAGATCACGGACATACATTAAAATTATAACCACTTACTGTATATAATATGTTTGACAACTCCGGCACATCTAATCACCATCGAGGTATTAATATACTTATATAGTTATTAGTTATATACAGTTAGAGTTTCAAATTATTTAAATACCGGTATTTAAAATATTTAAATACTCTTTGATAAAGTAATTTTTATAAAAAGTATATATATTTTGTTATCTCATACAAATAAATTAATACATAATAATATGCTCACTTTACATTACTTATAATGAATTCTTTCAAAATATACTTTTGCAATATCTTTATGATAAACAAAACATCTTAAAATGCTTATAAAATTCAATAAAAATTATGTAACATATTATATGATGCAATATATATATGTATGTATATTAAAATGAATATATCCTTTAAGTCTAAAAATATTCACAACAATTATTCACTTTATAAAAGAATTTTGATTAAAAAAAAATGTACTTCAGTATATTTATTTTTGTATTTATTCTTTATACTTCAAAGTTCAAAGTATTTAAAATACATTGTACAAATATTTAAATATATTAGTTTTCTAAATACTTTTTAAATGTATTTTCTTCGGTGTTGCATATTGTATGACGATTTAAATGATTTGATGATATAATATAAAACTAGTAATTAGTCACTAATTACCAACGACGGAAAAGAAGTGCTTAGTATTTTTCCCTAGCAAGGATAACATTTTTTTAAACAATAATTTATGATAAATTAGGCTGAATGATTCGTTAAATTTTGGGTATCACTATAATGCAAATGTGTAATTTAGATTAAAGGTTGGGAATCAATCATCATTTCGTTTTGGACTGTTTATGTGAGTGGCTCATGGTTGCGTTAACAATACTTACTAAAGCTTAAACTTGTTATGTAGGACAGAATAAGATTTATCGCATTCGAAAATACTTTAGATTGTATATTTATTATTATGAACATGTTTTTGCGTTTAATCTGCGCGATTTGGATGGAGTCCCCGATGTTAAAATTGTTCCTCATCAGTTTGATGAGAAAATTCCGTAAACTTTTGTGGTTAGGGTAAGTTATGTCGCGAATTATTTTTAATGTAAATGAGCCTCTATATTCTCTATACGTTTAACAAATAGAACGTCGTAATAGCAACACTTTAGATTATAAATTACGAATCTATAAAATTGAGATCCATATTATTGGTTTATTTCATATAATATGATTTATTTATAAAATATTTGACTTTACAGGCTTTGGAGAGATTGAAAATTTAACAGATTAATTAAAAGGACTATCAGTTTTCGAAATATTTGTATGAAAAAAGACACACGTGTATAGTATTAACAATTTTAAAGTCAACTTATTAATTATAATTTATAATATGATAACATAACAGCATTTGTATTGTATGACTTTTTTTAAAAAAAATTACGATAGTCATTAGTTTAATTCTAAATATTTTCAAACGCATAATTAAAACTATTGTATTAAAGAACAAATTCTTTACATCGAATCACAGTTATAATTATCTGATTTGTAAATTGATACGTTCTCTTGCCTGCGCCGAGTAAAATTATCCGTTTTCAGTGGGTAAACCAATACGCGCACTTCACACGCGCTTGCTGTTTTTTATTTCTTTCACTACTTTTACCAAACGGCACGTAAATTTTAAACAATGCAAATTATCAGTTGAAACGACAGAACACAGTGGTGTACTATCTTCACTCTTGGTTTTCCCTCGCAATTACGATTTTACGTGTTTGCGACATTTTCGTCGTTTGTCTTGTTTTTTACAGGATTTATTGTATTTTTTTCAATTCTGTGGGATTTTGCTTGCGCGGTCTACTGCGGCAAGACTCGATTAATTTATTTTTTTATGTTAAAATGCGCGTTCCGCGCAACTTGAATGCGTTCGAAGGCTTTTATTATTTTTTTTCCTCGTGAAATGAAATCAACATAACTTTCAAGTTTTCCCATTTCATATTTTGCTGTTTATTGCAAGGATTTATTTTTCATGTACATACATATTATGTATGTGTATACAGGTGTGCACTCGTACACTTTAAACATGAACTTTTGTACATTTCATTATTATACGATTGTGAGATTATTGCTACAACTAAGAAACTCGCATCGTATACCACCGCCGCTGATTTTCTCAACAAAATGTTTCAAATTATTAAATTATTTTCCTCGCTTCCAAGAGGTTGTTATATTATACGTTTAATGTATATGAAAAATAATACAACGTCTCTTGTACTGTAGCCGGAACCCAAAATCTGTGGTCGTATATTTCATTTAATCGTATAGCTATGCTACCGTTTATTTCACTAAAACTACCGCCACCACCGCTGTCCCATCTTTCTTTATCGCGGTTCTTTAATTCTGTCTGTAAACTTGGCGATACTGTCTAATAAATAATAAAAATAATAAACATTTAGGCTATATATATATATATATATATGTATCATTAGTAACATTATATATACGTATAATGTTATAACTTACACGCGTTTAAACCCCGTTAACGAGTTTGCTGATTCCAGAGCGTTCATAATAATATAGTCGTTCACAATTATACTTTAAAAAATAGGTACTTATATGTATAGTGTTATCGTTGGTTAAAGTGTTTATATGTATTACTGAAAAAATTTCCTAATTTATTTTTAATTAGGATGAAAATATTATTGAATCTTGAAAATAGTATAACATTCATACAATAAATGCACTTTGCACGTCCTAAAATATAACAAAAAAATGTCATTTATATGAATCTGAACTCTGAAGTAGTAAATAATATAATATAATATATAATAATTCACGTGACCAAATGTTATAATAATGTAACATCCCTTGTGCACCAAATGTTTCACAAATATATAATTTATTCATGATGATAGTTTTAATTACTAATTTATCAAAACTTTTGACGCTTTTCACAATATTAAACTGCTCTGACCTACCTCAAATATATGACAAAAGTGTGTGTGTGTATGAATCTTCAAATTGCTGTCTGCTACTGTTACACAGTCGTGACAATTATAATTTGTTAGACCTACAATATTGATTTTCGCACATCGTCATCGAACCACGAACGGTTTATGACAACATTTGTTATTTTCATTTCGAAAGGAAATATTCAGTTTTCGCTCGTGAATTAAGTTTTTTGTTCAAGTCTTTCGAGGATAAACTGATTTAATTTCGTATGTTTTCAAAGAATCGATAACACTTGTTCCGAAAATAACACATTAATGTTGTTTATTACATAATGTATACAATATAATTTATTGTTTTAACATTTGTTTTTATTCATTCCCAGGCTAGAAGCGATTCCATGGCATCCGTGTATTCTGGCGCCGGAGAATGCAGGTACGGCACCGTACCTATCAGAGGAGAGGTAGAATTTGGTCTTCAGTACAATTATAAAGCAGGACAATTCGAGATCAACATCAAACATTGTCGTGACTTGGCAGCTGCTGATCCAAAAAGAAATAGATCTGACCCGTAAGTACGACGATCATATTATAAAGTATCTTCTGCAATCCACAAAATACACTAGACACCTTTTTAAGAATGTTTTAATGCGGGTGTAAGTACTTTCCTCACAGAAAAAACTCTCACGTCTTGTGGACTAGTCACATTCATGCCATGAAATGTAACTTTAAATTTCCTGAATTATTTCCTTTAATAAATATTCGGTTCCAAAAACCTTGATTCTAGTATTTATTTGAATCTTTCAATGAATATTATCAAAATAAATCGTTATTAAACATTATTAAGTATGCTTGTCCGTAATAAATTTATATTTTTTTCTGTCAATCGTCTCATATTTTATATTAGTTTTCGTTAAGTTAAATAAAAAAAATTTTATCCTCGAAATATAACAAATAACTGTTGTATTCATCGTTTTTACTTGTTTAGCTATGTAAAAGTGTACCTATTGCCCGATAAGTCCAAGGCTGGAAAAAGAAAAACTCGAGTGAAAAAACACACGATGAACCCGATATTTGACGAGGTGCTCAAATACAGTCTGTCTTTGGAAGAACTCAATAGCAGGACATTATGGTTGAGCGTGTGGCACTCAGACATGTTTGGACGTAACAACTTCTTGGGCGAAGTCCAACTTCCTCTGGAGAACAAAATATTTGATGATCCGTCGCCTAAGCTCTATCCACTTCAGGAACGAGTGAGCATTATTTTATTAAAATATACGACCAATTCAGAGACGGATGTCTAATGACTGCGATTTTGTATGTTATAGATAGAACCTTTAGATGATATGTGTGTCAGTAACAAAGGTGAAATTATCGTTGGCCTGAAGTGTGTACCACCAGATCCTAACTCAAAAAAACGTACTAAAGGCACATTTCTTCTGCTAATAAAAGATGCAAAAAACCTTCAAGCGATCAAATCTAATGGCTCATCAGATCCGTTTTGTAAAAGGTGAGTAATTGGTTGATATTTCAATTTTTGAAATGCTGCGGTTGTAACGATATAGTGTTATTAAATTATAACAAAAATAAATACACCCTTCATGTTAATTTTTTAATCAATGTAATTTATGCTAATTTATGTTTACCCCCTTTTCCAGTTATTTATTACCTGATAAAGGTCGCAGTTCTAAGCAGAAGACCAATGTGGCCCGAAAGACATGCAACCCAAACTGGAACCAAACGCTCACATACCGAGACATTTCTCCGGACGAATTGGCTGAGCGGAGTTTGGAACTGACTGTTTGGGACCACGACCGACTGGGTAGCAATGAGTTTTTGGGAGGCGTCCGTCTATCATTGGGCTCTGGTAATTTATTTTTTGATTGAAAAAGTTACGATTTTTTTTTTAAATAAAGCTCGTACAATTTAAAATGGTCTTGATGATAATATTATGTAGATAAATATAATTTATAAAAACCACGCCGAAATATATTGCCGATTTGTGACAAACCATCGTTAGTAGAAAAGATATACCTTAGCAATTATCCACCCAGCCCGACGACGACCGATTTCAACAACAAACATTTATTCTGTGATGTTGATGACATCTTGAGTTCACTGTTGTAATTACTTAGAATGGGTTTTGAGACACACAACCTCTCAACCTCTATCTCTCACTTCGTTATAATTCCAATAATAATTATAAATATTAATGTTTGGAGGGTCCATAATGTATTTTTTAGCATTCCATATTGGGTTATAAAATTAAAACTCGCCTACTCAAAAAAAAAATGATAAACATTATTCACTAATTTGAATCATGGAAAAAATTTAACACTGTATCACAGATATAGTTATTTTCTATTTAGACTACAATTTAATAATTTCATATTTTGATATGAATATTATATATTAGCTAAAAGTGATGCTAGTTTACACAAAACCATTTTTAATTATAATTTTGTTATAACGCGATTATTGGTTAATAATAGTAGTGAATAGTGAGTGATATTGACACGGAACCTTTTGTAAATGTATTTATTTTAATACATTCTAATCTATACGTTTTTTTGGCGTTCTCAAATAATCTAATATGTCTTAAATTATTATTTCTTTATATGAATGTATGTATTTTTGTATGTATTAGCACTTACATAAACGTGTAATATGAAATTGGCAATGCATAAAACCAATTTCGGTTAGATTAATAAATCTATAAAGAAGCTGATCTTTTGCTATACTTTTAAGTACAGAAATACTAATCAATGTTTTTTTTTATGTAAATTTAAAAAAATATTTTTTTTTCAGGTATGTCTGACGGTAAACCGGTCGACTGGATGGATTCTAATGAAAAAGAAACTGCCTTGTGGCAAAGGATGTTGGACAGGCCAAATTTTTGGGTCGAAGGTTGCCTGACTTTGCGACCGTCTTTGGAGTTAGCGAGCAAAAATTAAAACTAATATCCATTTATTTTTTATATATACATAAATCAATTATTTTATTCTTCGGACGTATATATATATATGTCTTCGTATATTTTTTTATTATTATTATTCCACGAGGTGATCTATCTACATTATATTAGTATCATCATTACTATGATACAATATTATGTAGATATTCATCGATGGAAATATTGGTCTTTGATTGTATTTTTATTATTTATAATTTTTTTCTTTTTTATGTTTTGTTGTTTTTATATAAACGCTAAGAATATCTGTGATTTGAGAATATTTCGATCGTGTAACAAACGAAGAATTTATAATAATTATAATATGTTTCGGTCTTCCAATCGAATTTTGTATGCATCATATTAATATTACTATCATAATTCATTATTATTATTATATATTACATATGATGTAATTTTAATATTTACGTGTTTTTACTACGTACACGGATAATATTTGTGCGTTATATGTGCATCTCGTGTTATTTATTTTTTGATAAAATGTGCAGTATTTTTTTATTTTATTTTACGTATATTACTATTACTATTATTATTTTTATCATTATTATTATTAAAACTTATAGTCTATAATTATATATATAAATATATATATAATTCATTTGATGGTAGAGCAAAATAGAAAATTGGTTGAGGAAAATACTCTTAGGAGATTATCCTAAAAATAATTGTATGCATCTCGATCGTTTAGAATGAACATGTGTAACTTTACGATTAAGTAGTAGCCAAATCATGTATCTATAGGAAAACATTAAATGAATATAACACTTTGTTGTTAACATTACCGATAAATGTTATATGTACCTATATTATACGACGTGTGCAACAAAATTCATTATTTTTTTTAAGTTTTAACCCAGTGCATTGATGTCAATAGCTATAAAATTCAATAACAATTTCACACCATGTGTATTGTGTATGTAATATTTATATTTTTTTTTTATTCAATAATTTTTATGAAATGAGCTACATGTAGTTGATTACCATAGGCATTGACTAAATAACATGATTTGAGTTTAATAAGAAAATAAGTTAAGTACACATACAAGTAAGGAAAAAATTTAATTAAATAGAATCATACTTTATATTGTTAATGTTATAGTTTAAATAAAATATTGAAAATCAAATTTCTCTACAACCCCGAAGTCAATCAACGGCAACTATTGCAGTGGTTTAATATATCTTGTAACTATAGAAAAAAATCCTATTGAAATATTCTTGTATGTATTATCAATTGTGTGTTTTTAGGACGCAAGAGTGTGCATTTTCATCCTATATAATTGTTAACACAGAATAGATGCTCTTTACATTTCACGAATTAAAAATATTGAAATTTATAGATACTTTCTTAACACAATATTATGATCATTTTAATGGTTTTAATCTATTCTTAATTGATACATTTTGAATTTTAATTATTCTTAGCTATGTTTATTTGTTTATATTTATTAAACATTTAAAGTAGTATTTCTCAACCGGTATGTCGCCGGGTAATTCCAAACGTGTCGCGGGAAGTACTAACATTAAATGCACGAACCTTGTTGACACTATATTTACAAAAATTAGTATATATTGTTCTTATTTTATTTATTGTGTATCACAAAATATGAAAAATTTTAATAGTGTGTCGCCATTATACAAAGGTTGAGAAACACTGATTTAAAGTATTAATACTAACCGAAAATTAAAATACTGCCCCTGATTTATCTTAAAAATTAGGTTACTAAAATGATTACTTTAATAATTCATTAATTTTAGTTAAAATGTTTATTCAAAAAACAATTATCTGTCAGCAGAGAAGATGTAAGTATACATAATTATTAATTAGGGCAATAAAAATTGTAAAATAAAATATGCATTAATTTACAAAAATATAATAATTAAAAAATTAAAAACTTATGTAATTATTTCTTATTTTAGATTCTGAACGAAGTGAAGAATGTATTGATTTTACTATGATGTGTTTTTTTTTTTTTTTTTGTGTCTGACGGCAACATTTGGAGCAGTAATAATGCTCTGATTTTTTATTTCAGCCCCCCTTTGAATAGGAAAATTCATCTAATTGATACTTTGGGGGGGTCAAAAGTAAAATTTTCAAATAGTTTTTAAAAAAATCGATTTTTTGATTTTGCTGTAACTCAAAAACGAATTATTGTAAATACTTGAAATTTTCACCAAATGTTTATATTATGGTTATCTCTTTACAGTTAAATTTTCAAAATATTTTGACCATTTTTAAGCTACTTATAGACAATTGAAATTTTCGACTTTTCTAAGTTTTTTTCTTCAAATGCCGATAAAAATTTTTTGGGTGGCCAGAAAATCTTGAAAATTTAATACAAGGTTTCTTATGAGTTGTTCTTAAAGTGATAAAAAAAAATCCGAATTCGTTAGTCACAATTTTTTTTATAAGTGCTTAAAGTTCGAATTTATACGAAATATGTCAAAATTTAAATTAAATTTCATACGCTCATAAGTCATAATGCGAATATTGGCCAAATACTTTTTTATTAATAAACAGATACTATAAAGTAACTATAGTAACATATAGTAACTATACTATTTGTTTTAAAATAGAATATATGACAATATTTAAATATAATATATCAGTGGCGTAATTTGGTGATGTTTGTGGGGGGGGATGAATTAATGTTTTTTTTTAACATTTTACTTATACCCCTCCCCCCCCCCCCCCCCAAAAAAAATAAAAAGTATTTATCATAAGCACTTTTCAGTGCAATATATTTATGTACGCATGAGACATGGAATAAATAATTACAAAATATTCACATTTACAATTACTGAATAGGTATTATACTTATAACAGTAATAACTGTAAATTGAAACCGATTGTCCGATTACCGAATGACGACGAAACTACGAAATTACGAAAGTCATTACGAAAATTCGATGAGTTATTTTTAGTTCAATAGAACGATAATCTTTAAGAGGACGTTATACCCTCATATGTTGTCTCTGTCTTACTAATGTAGATCATAGCAAATTTTCGTTTAGCAGAACAAATTTTGTGACGTTAGCTTTAATGTTAGAGTAAATTTACCTATTATCAAATTTAAATTTTAAAGGTAAGAATATTTTCTAGAAAATGTCATATGCTTTTATTGATATTATCATTTTAAAGTGAGTTATGAATATTTTAAAATTGTAATATTTTACATAGCTATAACTCACTTAAAAATGATAATATCAATAAAAGCATATGACATTTTCTAGATAATATTCTTACCTTTAAATTTGATAATAGGTAAATTTACTCTAATATTAAAGCTAACGTCACAAAATCTGTTCTGCTGAAAGTAAATTTGCTATGATTTACATTAGTAAGACAGAGACAACACATGCGGGTATAACGTCCTCTTTAACGTGATAATCATCAAGCGTCGTCGATCCACGATAAAATAATATTTTACCGCTCGGTGGTTTATTTTTGTACCACTCCACAATGCATAATCAAACACAATACTCAAAAAGTCAAAATATACACAACATGTTCTGCAACAGTGATACCTATACAGTATACACAATACACATCCGTGGCTACGTTTATAACGAACTACGAAGTATTATCATTGATAATAAATATAATCAATGGTATTACGTACAACTACCATAAAGGATTTGTGTTTTTTGTATTATTATTTATTTCTATGAAATATAAAATATAGACTATTTATAATAATATTATTAGATAAAGAAAAACATAGGTAAATGCAGTTAACCAGTCTTTAGTTTTTTAAAAAAAAAGGTCATGGGGGGGGATACGACACCCAAATCCCCCCCCCCCGTAATTACGCCACTGTAATATATCCTAAACTGTCAAATCATCTTCGTTCAGAATCGTTTTTCGTATACAATGATACCTATCATTATTCATTGCATTCAAATTTAACCTACCATAGTCCGAGGTCCACCCCACTCCCTAATATACAGCAGAGCGATTCCCACTTACCCGCTTTTTTTTATAATTAGTTATTGTTACATTGAATATTACATGCTATAATGATATGTTCTTACAAAATTAGAAATAATAACGACAGTGATTGGAAATAAAAATAGATTGACTAAAACTCCTATGCACACCATACGTCCATAGTCCATACACTGCAACACACGTCGTAGGTTAGTAATGCAAAATAAAATAATGTATAGGTAATTTAATAAGTTGTCCCACTAAGATACCTTATATATTTATGATAATTCGACAAATACTCAATTATTATAGACGTTCACTAAATAATTACCCCTTTTTAATTATTTTACAATTCTAATTGATTGAAAATTAAATCGAAAGATTTTTAACTATATTCAGTTATATGGTATCCGTGCTCCATGCAGAAACTAGTACCTATATACCAAATAAGTTTAATCCCTGGACACACTGACCGTTTTTATCGCATTGGTCGGACTGATCAGTGCTTGTTAGTCGTCAGTCAACAGTTGTTCGGCACCAAGTAAGAGATGTTGTAGGAGTGCTGACAATAATAATATACAAAGAAAAATATTTTACTAAAACCATAAATAAACATTTCGAAACCAATTCAAATTATCAATTAGATGTGATGTGATTGTTTTGTTTAAATTACTCGTATTAAAATATAAATATTAAATAAAAATATCTTTTTTTTAAGAAAACTGATAATATTTATCGGCATTCACCGATGAACCAACGATCCACCATTTCAAGAAAAATGGTAACGAATGATATATTATGATTATTTTTAATATTTACCTAATAAAGTTGTTCTGAATATTTGATTTATTTTTTCAACTCAAGTCTTGTTCTTATACTACACTATTTTGACATATTACACTACACAGTACAAATTCCATGATTTTAATAATGATAGGTAACAATAATTATTACAAAAATAATTTTGAACAGAGATGTGGTTAATAGCATGTTTGTTCAAATATCTCTGTTTTCTAGATGCTTCCCTGCAAATTCTGCAAACATTTAAAAAAAATACCAAGATATAATCATGTTAATTTATAAAAGAATTTTTAGATTAATTGTATAGTATGTTTATGTACTATCTATTGCTGATATGCTTTGTAATAATACCGTAAATATTGTATTATAATTTATATAATAGGACTATTATGTCATACTCTAACAATATTTATTTATTTTATCGAATAAAACTAATAATAAATGATTAAAAACACAAACAAACAATAGATTCACAATGAAATGTTTATAATTACATAAATCGTACAATTACGAGTAAATACATCATTAGTATTTAACACTTATACAACAATACAATGTAATATTATATTAATAACAATATCTTGTATTACCTATATCTCTTTCGTCAGTTAACATCGGCAATATTTTATATCATAATATAGACCCTGGGTTTTGACAATAAAAATAGAACACCAAATAAAATGCTTAAAAAAAACCCCTTTCTTTAATTCTTCTTTAATTATACAGCAGTATCAACATTAGAAGTTATGGACTATCTGGCATCTGCTTAGTGAAAAAACTAGTTTTGTTTATTGAATGAAAGAGACAAACTACATCTTTGCCGGTCGTGGAAAGAAACATTGAAAAAGTTAATTTGCCCAAAGTTGATTTGTTAAGATATATAAATATCATATATTTAAATTAATTTAAATTAATATTTTTACTATATTATAAATCATTAAAATTTTCATTATTGTACATAGGTATTAATTTACTAACCTACAAGTGTGAAGTGACAACAAAAATAGATATAAATTGTTATTAATTTTTAAAATAAATTGTTTTTATCAAATAAGATCATTTTCTATCTATTGATTGTCTTAAAAATGATGTGTAATAATGTAAACGAATAATAAAATATTGTGTTTAAAAATTGAATACATATTATACCCTCATATGCAGGATTACATCAATGTAATAATTAAGTCTTCCATTTATTACACTTACTGTTAAGGAACAAATAATCATCTAAGAGTAATGATTAACAAAAAATGTGAAAAGGATCAGTTTTCTAGTATTAGTGTAGAATATACATAGATACATTAATTATTCTCGTTTCTTTATTATAATTTTAATCAAATAAAAATATAGGCAAATAAAGCAAACAAAAAATTTAAAATCATCTTTTCCATACTATATTTTAAGTTAATTATCATAAATCAAAATTTTAACTTTCGAATTCCTATTTAACAGAATTCGATTAAAATCAAAGTCAATAATATTGAGATTAACTACTTTAAAGTCGGTAACGGCCAACAGAAACTGTTGATATTTCCAGGAGCACTAGGTATGTCAACTATATAACTATAAAATAATTTTTCTTAAATCTTATACAAGATTTTAAGTTTTGGATTTTGATAATAGATTGCTTCAACAACAGTGGTATTATATTATTATAAAACATTTATTTAGGTCAAGTCGACGATTTTAAACCACTGACGGAAAACCTCGACCGAGAAAAATATACGATATACATATGGGATCCACCCGGTTATGGTTCGAGTCGACCACCGAACAGAGATTTTTCACCAGGATTTTTATACCGTGACGCGGATTATGCCATAGCGCTTATGGAGGTAATATTATATAGGTATAGACACACTAACGTACGATGGTAAAAGTAATTATTGTTTTCTAATTTATAGGTGTTAGGCATCAATAGGTATTCAATGTTGGGCTGGTGCAACGGTGGATGCACCGCACTTATCGCAGCATCCAGGGCTGCTCACCGAGTGGACAAGCTGGTGGTGTGGAGTTGCAACGCGTACGTCACTAGCAAAGATCTCGAATTCTATGAGACGACGCGCGACGTCTACAGCTGGCCTGATCAGTGGAGACTACCACAGTTTAAAATGTATGGTGAAAAGTACGTTTCGGATAAGTGGTCCGAGTGGATAGACGCATCCCGGACGATTCTCGAAAATGGTGGCGGCAACGTGTGTATTGACGCACTGGCACAGATAGACGCACCCACGCTAATTCTTCACGGGGCACAGGACGTGTTAGTAGCAGTCGAGCACGCCATATATCTACACAAAAATATTAAGAAATCAACGTGAGTGAGATATATTCTTAATAGTAGGTTTAATTGTACATCATCTACAAAAAAGCTAAAAAAAATGGCGAAAAGACTGCTGTATCATATTTTTTATTCACCATTCGTATTTTTAGAAATTAAATCAAAAACTATTTAGGATTCGACCAACGGTTAAGTAAATTTAAAAAGCTATAGTAAAAATAAACCAACGAACCATAACGTTAAGATTTCGATTCTAAATTTCGGTATTAATTTTATAAATCTATATATCTTTATCTTTTAATTAAACAATTAATGGATTCTCGTCCAAATTAGTAGTATCCATCTCACAAATGCGTAGCATAGCAATTATTTATACACAGAAAATCATATTTTACTACGTATTAGTGTTTAATATTAAAGTAAATTATTATTATGTTATTAAAAGTATAATTAACTAAACTATTTTTGGAAGTATTTTTTCTTGGTATTAATATTGAAATGAGGTACAGAAGACAAATTTAGGTAAGACATTCCCTTAACGCTCATCAAGTTCGAATAGTAAATGTTGTTCTTAAGATTAAAGGGATTCAAAATTGTCAAAATTTGTAGAAAATTGTTTTTATAAGTGTTTAAAATAATTTTTCAAATGAGTTCCCACTAATATCATCTATCGCAATGATGACTAAAAATTGATTATAAGTTATAATTTTAATGTATGTTTATAGTTTAAAAACAACCATATCAAGTATTTACTAATTTTTGTATTTTAGACTTGAAATATTTCCAGATGGCAAGCATATCATACATTTTATGTACCCAGAAAAGTTCAATTCGTTGGTGGATAACTTTCTTACTACTATACATTAATAAATCGGTTACTACTTATTAGTTATAACTTAATACTTTTATCATTAATTTAGATTAGGTATATTTAATTATTATTTATATTATTTTTACTACAGTTAAATTTAAATCTTTTTGAAAAATAGAATTTTATTTTTATTTGAATTAATTTAGTAATTTAATTTTTAATTTAGATTCACAAAAAAAAACATTATATAATAAATATTAAAAAATATATATTAATATATTGTACAACATTTTATGAATTTATGATTATGTTTACATCACTATTTAATTTTTAAATCTACATATTATTGAGAATTACACTTTTTTAATTTTCACTAGTAAAATGTACCTAAATAATTTCGTAGACATCTTCCTAGATCTAATCATGAATTATTATTATTATTTAATTTACAATCCTAGTTGAACAAAAATAATATTCAAAGGTTATATCCACATAGTATTCGTTTAGCATCCTTCACTCCTTCCAAAAACCCTAATTTAAATTATATACAATAAATTGGCATCATCATTCCAGTCGAAAAATAGCGCAAAGATTACAACAATAATATTAGAATATTTTTTAATAATAGAATAAATAATTAATTTATGAGTTAACTTACAATGTCATTAAATAGTTTATTGTTCTGCGAAGGTACGGTTTTAAGAGGAGAAGTGTCAGATCAATAACTTGATAAATTCCTTTTGGATTTCTGCATAATCCATCCGTCGTTTGCAAAGTTATTCATATTATTACCTTGATCAAGGGCGCCATTTGTGGGGGGGGGGGCGCAAGGTATACATTGGCTCCCTTATTTTTTTCCTAGTCTTCTTGGGCTGGATTAAAATTTATAATGCGCTGACGGCGCATGAGCGATAGCCTATGGCCCTATGAGTAAAAATTAAAATATATTACTAATTGTTATGAATACTATATAATGCGTAGGTATAAAATATAAAATATAAATACATAATATAATATTATTATGTATATAGATAGGTAATAAATAATAATAATGCATAATATTTATTTTTAGATTCCTATTAGATTATGGCATGAACTATACGTCTATGATCATTGATCAAAGCTTTTTCCAACTTTTCAGATAATGTTTTTTTCGTTAGTAGGTATAATAAAATATAATATAAATATATAATAGGTACGTATCGGCGTATATGGATGTTCCACTATAAAATTATGCTTTTTATTCAGAATAATTCTATATTTCTAACATTTCTATGATGTCGTTACAGATTACCTACGGTTACACTTAGTATAATAGTATATCATCAATGAGTGAAAAACGATTAAATGATTTAATGGTCATAGCGATAGTAAAAGAAGATGCTAACAAAATAGATTTAGACGAAGTAGTTGATAGATTTTCTAAAATAAAAACTAGAAGGTATAAGCTAGAATAGCATAATTAATTTAAAAAACTAATATATTTTGTATGGAATATTGTATTATTATTTTATTATAATATGTTAATAAATAATAAATAATTATAATATATTAATTTTATTTGGAATAAATTGCATTAATTAAATATAAGTAACTATACTAAATATTTTTGGATTTATACCAAAAGGTAAATAAATTATTAATGAATAATTTGAATTCATTAAAATATACCCTTCAAGAGTTTAATACCGGGCTGGATTGGAACCCAGAAACTTACCGAGCACAATAATTTTATTGGCCCAGTTAATTTACTGATATTTTGGCTAGGTATTTTTTAGCAAGCGACCCATGTATCATAATAATCTTGCGGCCTACCATGCTTAGCGCGGTAGCTCGCAGGCCTAATCCAGACCTGACCCCATATACAAGCGACCTACACACAAACCATATATTTATTTACTATTTTGAAAAAAGAGGCCTGCTTAAATTTTGGCACCCCTACTGGCCCTACTATAAAACTCAAATAGCGCCACTGGGTAAAACGATGTAAAACTGAAAAAACACTTTATGAATAAAATTATAAATATTAATTAAATATACTATGTTTTGGAAAAATATTAGAAGTGGCGTATTTACAACTAATATATTACTTTATTATATATATATTATATTTGCAGGAGGGACGAGTGTTATAAAATTGAAATAACTTTTTTCATTATAATTTTTAAAATAATCAAATTGCAAGTTTAAAATTGGTAAGATCTATAATTTAGTATGGGAAATATAGGTGTTAACAAAAAGTCTTAATTATTTAAATTTTTAACCAAATAAGTTCAAATAATGGATATCTTATTTTTTAACTCTTAACGTTTAAAAATATATACCTACATATTATTAGCTTGGTTATAAAGACAAAGTTACCTTAGAGACTATTACGTACCTACAACAATAATCGTTTTGAAATAAATGTTGCTATAAATATCCATTCTCATAAAAACAACTTTTTTCAAAATTGGCGACTTTATATAAGTACTCAACTTATAACAGTTAAAGAAATTGTAATTATAGGTAGTTTGGTTACTGAATGGTGCGATGATTATGTAATGGTTTAATAATTATTTGTGTGACACCAAAAAAAGAATTCCTGTAGATACTTGACATTTTCTTCAAAATATTTATATGTACTACCATTGAGTACCTATATATACTCAATGGTACTACGCTGCACGGTCGTTGACATTAACGACTAGCAGTGATGAGGACATCCAGTTGGCCCAATACCAATTTTACTACAAGATTATGATCGCGATTCGTGATAAATTATTACTAATAATAAATATATTTAACAAAATTCAAGCCACACTTAACGATAAGAAATACGTTTTTAACTTAGGAGGCATCTAGTAACCATAGATACCAACAACGACTAGCAGTGTTGAGGACAGTCAGTTGGCCCAATATCAATTTTACTATGTTTAGGTATAAATTTTATAAATTGTATGCTTATTGCTTACATACGAAACTAATATACCTCTTATGTATTTAAATTAAAACATTCAAGGACGAAACTCTTAGGTAGTACAGTGAAACTTCGTTATAACAAAGTCGAATAAGCAACAAAAAAATTCAGTTGATCCAACATCAATTTTACTACAAGATTATGAGCACGATTCGTAATAAATTATTCATAATAATAATGAATATATTTAACAAAATTCAAAACAACACTACGATAAGAAATCGTATAAAAATTATTCATGTTTTTAACTTAGGAGGTATCTAGTAACCATATAGGAACCGTTGCAATACCAACAATGTTCTGATAGGTAATTCTACTATTCTCGTCACATTTGATGCATCGAGACTTCTGATTGCAAATTATCAAACCAAAACGCAAAAATAAATATTATAAACAGTAAGACTACATGAGTACACATTTATTTATAAAATATAAAATATTGTAAAATGTAATAAAAATAAAATACATTAGGTACATTTACAACGCGTTTTTGGTTTATTTATTTGACTGTATATTATTATACTTATTTATCTAAATCTCTATTTTTTGTCATGAATTTAATTTCTGAGAAGTAATAGAATTTATGTAATATTATAATAATGTGTGATTGATAATTTATTTAATGTTTTTTTTTAATAAAATTCTTCATTTGGTCATCTGTCACTGAGCTAAACAATAAACGTATTTAACCAAACAATAATAAATTATGTTATAACAATAAAATTGTAAAGAGGCATTAATAGGCAGTAATATGGAGTCAATGGAGATACTTCATTCTGATTTTATGTCTAGGTATTAATTTTAGAAATGTATGCTTACATACGAAACTATAATATACCTTTTTTGTTTTTATATCAAAACATTCAAGGACGAAATACTTAGGTACCTATTACATTAGTTTTACTAATTAAATTCAAATATATTTTAATAATAATAATGAAAAAAATAAAACATAATACATCAGTAACTGACTAGCACTGAGCACTAACTTTGAAACCGCGAATCGTTAGTTGATGGCAAATATTAATATAAATATGTATGATCTACTGTAATAAAAAAAAAAAACAAGTATGCTGTATATTTTATACAAACAATTTAAATTAGAGTAAACTCGCTATATATTCATATAGTCATAGGTCAATGGTCATATTTACATTATAATTTTAAATTAATGCGAGTATAATGAAATAATTTTTGTGTTTTAAAAAAAGACAAAGATTTGTAAAATTACTGTTGAAATCTTTGGGCCTTCACACAAAAAGAGAATTACAGTAGATAATTGACATTTTCTCCAATATATATATATTTTCACTGCATGATGGTCGACAACAACGACTTGCAGTGTTGAGCAGTGGCGCGACTAGAGTTCAAATCTTGGGGGTGCTATAATTCTAAATTGATTACAGAGTCATGGGGGCTCAGCTCCTCACACCCCCCAACTTTACATAATCCCAGTATTTGGATTATACTATTATTATATTCACAATATAATTTTTAGAAAAAAAATATGACACAATTTATTTTTTTATTATAGCAAGTGTCAAACATAATTTTCTATCAATATTTGTAAATTTGTTTAATATTTCTTCAGAAACAATGTTATTAGCTAGGTATCTCTCAATATTTATGACACTTGAAATAATAATTAGTGAAACGCTGCTGTAACATGTTGTTTCGCATCCAATTTTTCAACAACCTCGTTGTGGAAAGACTTCGTTTGCATGTCTCATAACTGAAAATACCTGTGCAACCTGCATTAACTTGTATAAATTTGAAAATACTTTTTTATTTTATATTTTTTTTTTAACATCTAACTTGTTTTTTTAAATAGTTCTTTAATGCATTTCTGTTTTTAAGCACTCTGTGTTCAAATATATTATGTCCTTAAATCATATTTTTGAAATTTCTAAAAACAAAACAGTATTAATTATATTAGGTTAGAATCGTTAGATACTTAATAACTTATCTAATATGCACCCAATAATGCTGAATAAAATGTTAACTATTTGTATAATCCATATTCACAAAATGATCAATGGTTTTGGCCATCTAAGGATTTTTATTTAAAAACCTAAACTCTAAGTCATTAATAATTGTTTTTATAGCTAAACAATTAACGAATCGAACACACAAGACACAATTTCACTACAACACGGTGATAATATAATTTACATTTTATCATTGACTTATTATAGTTATTAACAAGCTAATGTGCATCTAGCACGGTTATAGATAACCGTAGTATCTAGTCAAGGTTTATAGATTATACAGGTTGCCTCATTTCGCATTTTTGAAATTTCGGGAGTGAGAGAAGCCACACCGTGACGTCACCCGAAGTATAAACTGTTTCTTTATTCCCATATAACACGGGTAAAATGAACACGATTTTTAGCTTTCCCAAGCTCCTACAACTTCAATATTAATTTTTTTAATTTGAAATAATGAATATATTTGCATAAAAAAAAAGAAAAAAAACGGGTAAGTGGGTATCGCTCTGCTGTATATTAGGGGGTGGGGTGCAGGGGCGGACTGGCCAGGGCGGAACGGCGGAGAAATCCACCTGGGCCGGTCAATTTAGGGGCTCTAAATTGAAATTATAAATGTGTAATATTTTGGTAAATTGGCTGTCTGTCATGCTCGTGCAGTCTATTATTTAAATTTTGTATCCACTATAATCATTAATCAATAATATTATATAATATGAATATGATTCTTTTTATAGTGTTACATCATTCAGTTATCAGCTTAGTGTGCTGGCATTATTGTCAATAAGTATATTTACCTATTAATAACCCTTGATATCTACTTATTATAATATTATCGTTGTACCCGCCGCAACCCATCAGCCAATACACATACACACAAATGCGTGTGGATAGTGAATAATATACTAGTTATATAGTCGGCTATATATTATTATAATTTTTGTTCATAAACTAATAAAATTTGGAAATAGATACAACCAAAAATGTAAAGAAGCGATAAGGAGGGGCTGCTAAGAAACAAGAAATAAAAAATAAAATGAAGCTGCAAAAACCTGCCACAATATAAAAAAGTTATTAATAACAAAGCTCTCCAAAATTAATATCAAACACACAATGATTTTAGTAATAATATCTTTACTTCTTATACGGTAAATTAGTATTTTTTGCAAACACCAATATTTGGAATTATTTATTATAATTTATTTACATTTTCATAACATTTTATTCATATTCATTATTCATAATTGTACCTATTTACTGTTAATTAATTATAGGAATATGAACATGAAAAAATTGATGATGTGGTTGTGATATTATTATGTTGTTCATTAATAATAAATTGTTAACTTTTTTTTTCATCTATCTATATTTATTTATTTTTATTTTTTTCATTTTTATTTTTTATTATTTTATTATTATTATTATTTTTTATTTTGGAATTATTATTTATTTTATATTACAAACAATAACGTAGACATTATCATTAGAGCTAAAAATATTACTAATTGTACTAATAAGGTGGGGCTACAATATTCAAATAAGAAAAAATTAGGAAACTTGCATGTTTTCTTAGTGAGAAGCGAAAGCGCGACAGCATCACCATATTTATTCCTATGTATCTATGATAATAAATATATTATTATTATTATGCTTTTGGGCTGGTATATTTCATCTCCACCTGGGCTGATATAGTCCCAGTCCGCCCCTAGTGGGGTGGACCTCAGACTATGGTAGGTTAAATTTGAATGCAATAATAGGTATCATTGTATACGAAAAACGATTCTGAACGAAGATGATTTGTCAGTTTAGGATATATTATATTTAAATATTGTCATATATTCTATTTTGAAACAAATAGTATAGTTACTATATGTTACTATAGTTACTTTATAGTATATATATATAAAGTATTTGGCAATATACACATAATGAGAGTATGCAGTTTAATTTAAAATTTGACATATTTCGTATAAATTCGAACTTTAAGCACTTATAAAAAAAATTATGACTAACGATTTCGGATTTTTTTTTATCACTTTAAGAACAACTTATAAGAAACCTTGTATTAAATTTTCAAGATTTTCTGGACACCCAAAAAATTTTTATCGGCATTTGAAGAAAAAAAACTTAGAAAAGTCGAAAATTTAAATTGTCTATAAGTAGCTTAAAAATGGTCAAAATATTTTGAAAATATAACTGTAAAGAGATAACCATAATATAAACATTTGGTGAAAATTTCAAGTATTTACAATGATTCGTTTTTGAGTAACAGCAAAATCAAAAAATCGATTTTGTCGAAAAGTGGTTTTTCGTAAAATTGCCATTTTTCTGTCACTTTTTTTTTGTTTTTCTCGATTTTTTTGAAAACTATTTGAAAATGTTTACTTTTGGCCCCCCAAAGTACCAACTAGATGAATTTTCCTATTCAAACTGCTCCAAATGTTGTCGTCAGACACAAAAAAAAATACACATCATTGTAAAAGCAATACATTCTTCACTCCGTTCAGAATCTAAAAAATGAAATTTAACCATAACTTGGTTAAAAAAAATATAAAAAGTGAATGATCTAAGTCATCACATTGAGTTTCGAGTGACATGGAACAGTAAGGTTTTTTTTAATGTTTTTAAGGATTCTACTTGGAATTCAAATAAGGTTTTTAAAAACACCTTAGTACATATGCTAATTTAAAGAAGTCAATAGGTAACCTAAATATTAAATAAATAAAATACCTACATTCTCGTTATTGAAACATTATTTTTTATTTTTTCTAATAAAGTTAAGTAGTTTAACATAGAAAATATTTTTGTAACATTTGCTTAGGGGACTATGAGGCAACCTGTATAATCTATAAACCTTGGCATCTAGTAACCATAGAAACTGTTGCGAAACCAGATTTTAAACAAAAAACTGAAATACTGGTCGGACAGGTTGTAACTTGTAATGACGGCTTAACCGGTAGTACTTAGCAGTCGACATTACACAGGCATTCGACAGTTAGCTTCGCCGCCGAGTATGAGAAGGTACGAGAACTTTAAGCAATAAAACAGTATTACGGTATTTCTAAAGACATACAAATATTTTTTCTATTTATATAAAACTAATTCGTCATTGTTCGCGATGGACCAACAAACCATAGTTTCGACAGAGATGGTAATGATGCATCTTCAAAAATATTAAATATACTTCATCTTAAATCCTTGGACAGTTGAACCTATACACATCACCCAATGTTGTGAAGTTTTTAAATTTAAAAATTTAAGTATTTAAAGTTTAAAAACTATTTAAATACTTTCAGCATGAAATATTTTCGATATTATTTAAAATATATTTTTGTTATTGAACACTTTTCTTGTTGGCTTTATTCATCAGTAGGAAATGTTAAAAAACAATCAATGAATTATTTTTAAAATATTAATATCTATACTTCATTATCGTTTGTTATGATCAGCTCTGAAGCAAATATTATCGACTTTACGTCGAATAGAATTATAATTTTAAAAATATATAACACGTATCTTCATCGAACAGGTCTATTGACCACTATATGATCGCTGTACGACCAATTTATACAAAGTTATAGATACCTGTTCATAAATCACAAAAATTAAATAGGTATCATTTTTTTTTTTTTCGAATATGATTAATCCATATATACATATATATATATATATAACCGACAAATATTGGTCAATATATTTTCTGTTTATGATATAAAATATTTCACTTGACCCAGACTTCATAAAAAATGTTAAGGAAAAAAAAATTTGGTCAGACGTTGTAATGATTATTTGTCTATAATATTATAATTACCAACATCAAAATCGATATCACATCAATTCAATAATTGTTTTAGTATAGGTAATGTCTCATAACATTGTACATTAATTAGCAATTAAATGTCGTCTTTAACAAAAAATATTTCATGAAATATTTATTCTAAAAATAATAACGAAAATTATGCTTTTAAACAAATTTCTGTTATACAGATTTCGACGAAAATCAAAGTCAAAGGTTTCGAGATACACTACTTTAAAATTGGAAACGGGCCACAGAAATTATTGATTTTTTCAGGAGCATTAGGTACGACGTCTAAAATAATAAATTGTCTCAATCGAATAAAATGTTTGAGTATTTGACAATGTTGAAATATTCTATATTGTAATATATAAGGTATTTACTTTTCTAGGTAAAGTTACTAATTTTAGACCACTGACGGAAAACCTCGACCGAGAAAAATATACAATATACTTATGGGATCCTCCTGGTTACGGTTTCAGTCGACCGCCGAACAGAGATTTTTCACCGGGATTTTTGTACCGTGACGCCGACTGCGCCATTGCCCTCATGAAGGTGATACGTAATATATCTTTATTTTATTATTAGTACGCTTAAATATTATGTACATGTAGTGACGGTGATGGTTGTATTCTCTGTTTTGAATGCAGGCTTTGGGCATCGACAAATATTCGGTGTTGGGCTGGTGCAACGGCGGATGCACCGCTCTGATCGCAGCGTCCAAAGCCCCCGACCGAGTGGACAAGGTAGTTGTGTGGAGCTGTAACGCGTACGTCACTAGCATAGAGCTCGACTTCTACGAGACGACGCGCGACGTTCGCACGTGGCCCGATACGAGGAGACTACCACAGTTCGAAATGTACGGCGAGGAGTACGTTTCGAAAACTTGGTGCGAGTGGATAGACGCCTTCCGGAAAATTCTCGACGATGATGACGGTGACGTGTGCCGCGAAGTATTGGCCGAAATAAACGCGCCCACGCTCGTCCTCCATGGAACAGAGGACGCGCTCGTACCGGTCGAACACGCCGTATATCTGCACAATAACATTAAGGGCTCGACGTAAGTACAAGTTGTACTTAAGGCAATAATTAATAGGTATGGGTAGTGAATAGTGATAGTCACAGGTGGTCGCTGCAGTGTGTTTCGTATATAAGTGCACATAAATATGCAGCAACGACGCATTCTTTACAATTGCAATCGGTAGGTACATAATTGCCAATTGGATAAAATCGGGTAGAAAACTTCGATAATATATAATCTATATTGTTTTATTTGTTAATTTACAATATTTTGCTGTTTATGTAAACGTCCTAAAAGAATTTCAAATAACTAATTTGCTTTATGCCACAAACTGTCACTAACTTAGTTACAACTTATGAATATAATTTTTTAAAACCTTGAGTTTCATAAAAATAATTTGTAATGAATTTAAATTATTGACTCCTATGAAATCTTTATATTGTGCCTTTATAAGGTAGATTGTGTAATATAGACTATATAGAGCCGTTGTATCTTGTATGGAAATGTGATCTTAATACCTTATACGGTGGTATGAATAAAATTGCATAAAAATTAAACTTAAACTTTAAAGTTCCAGTCTTTTATACCTGTCATATAACTATAATAGATATTAAATATCCCATGTTGTAATAAAATAAAATAATAAAAGTAGAATTGTACTTATTAACTTTAATGTTAGAAAAAAAGCTACTGTACGTCTGTACTATTACATTTAGTTTGTAATTTTAATAAATTTTATCGAATTTGTAGTTTTGTTTCCAACTTCTAAGGCTTATTAAGTTATAACATATAAATTTATAATGACTCGAATAATATTATTTTATAGCCTCTGACTCTTGCCATGCCTTATAAGCAGAAGAACATTAGGATTTTGCTCCTAATATATACCCTTAATGCAACAATGTTTCCAACTGCAAACATAATTCTAACTAAGGCATTATTACCAACACTATACATAACATGCATGACAATTTCCAATTAGTGAAATAGTAACTACTTTTAGTAATCTATTATTTTCTGATCATAATTTTTTTTTTTTTTATTTTGTATTGCAGACTTGAAATATTTCCAGATGGCAAGCATCATATACATATTATGTACCCCTTAAAGTTTGTTTCGATAGTAGATAACTTTCTTTCTACCAAACAGTAGCTGAGTAGTGCATGATAACCACTAATCACCACCACTTATCATGTATATAAAATCTTCATTGTGTATCATTGGTATTAAGATTAAAGGCCTAATAATAATGTTTTAATTAAGTTAAATTAATTTAACACTATTAAAATTGGTTTAACTTGTAAACTCGACAAAGCGCTGTAATAGGTATATTAATATGCCATGAATCATGATTAATAAATACCAAATTTTATTTTTTTATTTTTTTAGGAATGTAATAATTTTATTTTATTTTTAGAGATCACAACATAAATAGAGCGTACTACATATTAAAGTATACAATAAATAATTGATATATCATATAAAAGTGTATGGTTTCAAAACATTAATATATTATTAATACTTATCAAATAAAAATTGAATAAATATTGCTGGAATTTATATGGTTGGTATTCCAGAATTATTTAGGTTGGTTACGGTAACCTAACCGAGTGGACAAGCTGGTGGTGTGGAGTTGCAATGCGTACGTCACTAGCAATTCTATGAGACGGTTTAAGGCCGTGTTAATCATCATTACTTATAAGTTATAACAAAACAAAAAATTCGATTTTGACGAAAACTGGTTTTGCGTAAAAAATCCCGTTTTTCCGTCATTTTTTTAGGGTTTTTCCCGACTTATTTAAAAAAAATTTAAAATTTTTAACTTTTGACCCCCCAAAGTACCAACTAGATTCGATTTCCTTTTCAAAGAGGGGCTGAAGTCAAAAATCGAAGCAATTTCACTGCCCCAAATGTTGTCGACAGACACAAAAAAAAAAACACACATCATTGTAAAATCAATACATTCATCACTCCGTTCAGAATCTAAAATAAATAAAATATACCTATGCAATACAAATTTTGATAGTATATATAGTTATTTTGTGTAGGTACATCACTATTTAATTTTAGATTCTGAACGGAGTGAAGAATGCATTGATTTTACAATGATGTGTGTTATTTTTTTTTTTGTGTCTGACGACAACATTTGGAGCAGTAATAATGCTTTGATTTTTGACTTCAGCCCCTCTTTGAATAGGAAAATTCATCAAGTTGGTACTTTGGAATGGAAATTTTACGAAAAACCACTTTTCGACAACATCGATTTTTTGATTTTGCTGTAACTCAAAAACGAATTATTATAAATACTTGAAATTTTCACCAAATGTTTATATTATGGTTATCTCTTTACAGTTAAATTTTCAAAATATTTTGACCATTTTTAAGCTACTTATAGACAATTTAAATTTTCGACTTTTCTAAGTTTTTTTTCTTCAAATGCCGATAAAAATTTTTTGGGTGTCCAGAAAATCTTGAAAATTTAATACAAGGTTTCTTATAAGTTGTTCTTAAAGTGATAAAAAAAAATCCGAAATCGTTAGTCACAATTTTTTTTATAAGTGCTTAAAGTTCGAATTTATACGAAATATGTCAAAATTTAAATTAAATTTCATACTCTCATTATGCGTATGTTGCCAAATACTTTATATATATATATATACTATAAAGTAACTATAGTAACATATAGTAACTATACTATTTGTTTCAAAATAGAATATATGACAATATTTAAATATAATATATCCTAAACTGACAAATCATCTTCGTTCAGAATCGTTTTTCGTATACAATGATACCTATCATTGCATTCAAATTTAACCTACCATAGTCTGAGGTCCACCCCACCCCCTAATATACATCAGAGCGATACCCACTTACCCGCTTTTTAAATCTACATATTGAAAATTTTAATTCATATTCTTTTAACTAGTAATATTTATGAAAATTCGTAAACATCGTCTAACACTAACGTCTACTGACGAGCAATCTGATTTGAATAAAATAATATTTAAAGATTACAAGGTATTCGTTAATGGACGCCCTAGAATTTCAAGTTTCAATAATAATTTTACAATTTTTTGTCTTTTTAAAAACAAATAAATTATTCCATTATACTTCCATTTTACGAAATTTTATGTTAAACGAAATATTTTTAAGAAGTATGATCTTCATTGTTAATGAGTAGTAGTAATAGTTTTATTTGTTAATTTATAATATTTTGCTGTTTAATGTTTATGTAAACATCCTAAAAGAATTTCAAATAACCAATTTACTTTATACCACAAACTGTTACTAACTTATAGCTTATGAATATAATTTTTTAAAACATTGGGTTTCATAAAAACAATTTGTAATGAATTTTAATTAATAACTCCTATGAAATCTTTATATTATGCCTTGATAAGGTAGATTGTGTAGTGTAGACTATAGAGCAGTTGTATCTTGTATGAAAATATGATCTTGATACCTTGTGGGGTATGAATAAAATTGCATAAAAATTAGTTATAATCTTTCATGCTCTTTATATAACTCTATTACCTATTCTTAATCAAAATATTTAATATCCCATATTGTAACTAACTTTAGTGTTAGGAACTTAGGAAAAAAAATACTGTACTATTAATCATTTAATTTGTAATTTTAACAAAGTTTTACTTTTGTTTTCAACTATTCAACTTCTAAGGCTTATTTAAGTATAACGTCATATGAATTTTTTATAATGCCTCGAATAATTTGATAGCCTTTGACTCTATGCCATGCCTACAAGCTTTAAATCCCAAACACTTCAACTCTCATGTCTATCTCCGCATATACCTACTTTGTATCAAGTCATTTATTTTTACCATCTTACTATCTTAGATTGGTAAACTAGTATCTAGCTATTAAAAAAAAAAAAGCATATGAATTATGACTATCATGAATACCTTATGGCTTATATAATAATGTTTGTAAAAAAGAAATAACTAGGTACCATAAATCTGAAAAATATAAAAATATTGATAAACTTAAAATTTAAAAAAGTAGAAGAATATTAGGATTATACTCCTAATATATACCCTAAATGCAATAATCTTTCAAGCTGCTAAGGTATTATTACCAATACTATACATAACATAGCAATTCCCAATTATTAGTAACTATTTTTAGTTATCTATTATTTTTTGATCATGGATTTTTTTTTTGTTTTACAGACTAGAAATATTTCCAAATGGCAAGCATCTTCTACATTTTATGTACCCCTTAAAGTTTGTTTCAATAGTGGATACTTTCTTTTACCATACAGTAGCCGAATGGTGCATGGTAACCACTAATCACCACCACTTATCATGAATTTAAAAGCTACACTGTGACCATTATGTAGAACACTTAATTTTAAAAGAAGGTATTAAATTTTAAGATCTAATAATGTTTTAATCAAGTTAAATTAATTTAACACTATTAAAATTGATTTAACTTGTAAACTTGACAAATCATTATAATATGCCATGAATCATGATTATTAAGTAGGTACCACATTTTTGTTTTAGGAATGTAATTATTTTATTTTATTTTTAGAGATCACAAAATAAATAGAGCATAATATTACACATTAAAAGTATGCAATAAATAATTGATATATTATATAAATGTGTATGATTTCAGAGCATTAATATATTATTAAAAGTTAAGACCTACCAATTCAAAATTGAATTAATATTGCTTGAATTTAATTTAATGAAGATTAAATAAAACAATTAAAAGATAGTTTAAACTTTATCATATAATACACAGAAAAAAAATTAATTTATATATATATATTACTTAAAAACTCAATTTGAATAAATTGCAATAATGTCTTATTCTGTTTAATATTTTATATATTCCATAATACATATTTATTAATAAAAGTGAATCTCTTTTTTTTTCACAGAAATAAAATATAATTGTGATTGATTTTTATCAATTATAATGGAATTCATAACAATTAACAACTCTAGTATCTTAAACAATAATAATAAATAATGTATAATACTATATCTTATACTCATAAAACACTGTGATATTTGAGTTCAAATATATTTTAAAATAACAGCAAACTTAGTTGGAGTATAAGGTGCGACTCCATTTCAAAAAATGTGACAAAAGTGACCACACATAATGATGTAAATTCATGTTAGAATAAATATTAAGTAAAAAAAAACGTGAAATCTTAACATGTTCAATGAACATAAAATAGGTTGTCTCAATTCTACTAAACTCCACCATTATATGCATATTCAGCTTTGTTGTGCATTATAAGTCGATCTTCAACAAAATAGAAACTGTCTGATTTAGTTTCAAATGGATTTTGAATCATTTCTTTAACTGAAAATACAAAGGTAGAACATTTTTTAAAATCATAAATTAGATATTTATTAATATTTAAAACATATACTTGATTCGGGATCCAAATTTGGAAACTTGTATATATGTTCACATGTATTTTTGCTGTGTGGTATGCAAAAACCAAATTCAAAGTCAAATGTCTTTAATAATTTGTTACGGAAATAATGACGTTCAATCATGCGAAACTTGTTAACTGGCTTACTTCCCACAGTAAACTCCACGCTGTGAATTAGATGAAAGTTAAATACATAAAAAGTTAATATTATAATTTAAGACTATAAGATTTTTACAAAATTGAATTTATGAACTCTAACTGAACGATGTACTATAGAATAAAATGAAGCAAAAAAATATTTATTACAATTCTTACGTTGCTCCAACCAATTTCAGTTTAAGAAACTTTGGTGTAAACTGATAGCGTACAAATCGACCACTATTTAGATCTGTTTCCTCTACTTTTCCTTCAGTTTGATTGTCTTCTAAATACACAATATCATACTAATAAATAACATTAATCCAATACATATATTATTATACATTGAATCAGTATATACATACCAAGTATTACAGAAGGCTTAGCAATTTCAAACAAAACCATGCCTGTATCAAGGTCACGTATTTTAAAACGTATAAAGTCTATATTATATATATTTGCATCTGGAGCACATAAATACCCTGTACAAATAAAATTATACAAATAAATAAAATCATACTAGTTATATTCTAAATATTAATATACATACCTTCTGTAATTTTAGGCAAAGTCAATACATCTTCTGGTGATATTATAGTTTTTTTACGTAAAATTTGTTCAGCTGCTTGTTCTGCTATAAAACAAAAAATTAAATTTATAAATACTAATTTGATAGTTACCTTAAAATGCTAATTCTTTAAATATTTTTGTATTTTGAAATATTAATATAATCAATAATATTGTTGATATAATAAATTAAAATATTTTTTTTTTAATCCTTAATAATCCTCAAAACTTTATAACAGAAAATTATATAAAATAATTGAATTAAAGCAATATGTGACAATCACACATAATAATTATTAAGAAAACTATCATTATTAGCAGTGGATAACTATGAATGTTAATATATATATATTTTTTTAATGTTGATTGGTCAATATAAAAGTAGTGCATTTATTAGCTATAAATTAAAATTATTAAGGTTCCCAATGATTACAAAATGTCAACACTATGAGGACACCATTATTTTTTTGTTCATAGTTTAACTGATTTTAGTAAGTAACTTAAGTAGTAAGAGCTAAGAGCTTACTAAGAAGTATAAATAATAGTGTTGAGTACTCACAATCAGCATTGGAGGCAACGGAGGTGGCAGCATTAGTCCTGTTACTGGCCATTTTTGAACTCGTCCCAACAGATATCATACTTTATCGATAAACAGCAACACGGTATGGTGTAAGCTGTCAACAGTAAAATTCCATCTTGCTGTCGACTTGGTCAACAACAATGATGTCCCCGCGTAGATAGTTCAGTGGACGAAATAAAATGAAAAACTGTGAAAAATATTTAAACCTAACAAATTTCGTGTCTTTGAGAATTATAATGATGGTTTTATGCGCGTCTTAGTTCGGAATCGAGAATAATGGCACAACCCACTAACCCAGACGGTTTATTTCGCACTTATCATTGTCTCGGAGTGACACGAGTAGGTATTATGTGCGTAAATGGAATAATATTAATAATAATGAAAAAAAAAAGTAGAGGGAAAAAACGCGAACGGGGTAATATAATAATAGGGGTCAATGATCTAAAAAAACACATTAACCCCACGGGCATAACAACCTACGCAAAACACCAGCCGTTCAGCCCGCGCCCCACTGGTAGAAGTCGTTCGATCACTCGCGCAGTCGCGGGCGCGCGCGCTCGCCCTTAAACGTTATCTGTTATCACTTATCATTTCGCGTCGATGATTGATCGTTGACCGGTGAGTACGGCAGCTGACGCTCTCTAGTCGACGGACCAAGTGACTACAGGTTGTTGAAATTAGTAATTTATATTTTATAGCTCAATGCTCAATACATGACAAAATTTTACCAAATATACTCCCAAAAAGAAAAAAGAAACAAACTATTTTATGTTTTTAATACAAACAAAAAATAGCGAATACGGTCAATGAGAGGGGCCATGGCCCCTGTGTGTCCACTGGATTTGGATACGCCACTGAGTACCATACCTACCTACTATACCTACTCTAATCTTTATTCTATGCCTATAACCCTTTATAGTACCCATAAGGCCATAACGGTCATAACTTATTATCTGCCATCTGGTATAGTAAAGTAATCGCAATTTTTATATTGGGATGCAATTCGACATTCGTATGCAACCGACAGTACTACAGTAGTATACCTCTTGGCTCTTACAGCCTTACATACCTCGGCTACCATCTAATATCTACATAATTGTTTCGAATTTATAAATTTTAATTTAATAAAAGGATTTAATAACATGCAATATATTTTATTCTATATAGTCTAAGCCTTAAACTATTACGACTAAGCCACTGTTATTAGGCGTCTAGATTGTACCTATATATGGAGCTATATGTAGAATCGTACTGATTTTTAGTCTTGTATATAGCATATTACGACCCTGATAGTGTCTTGATAGTCTATAAATTATTAAAAAATATTAATTAGTTGCAGTAATTTCTTGTAAAATTGGATTATAATATTTTGTGTTATAGGATAATATATACAATATAAAAATAAAAAAAATTAAATAATTAATTATTTATATTCGTTTTAGTTTACATAAAAAAATAAAATAATTATTCATTTTTTTTCGATTTCAAGTTTAAAAACAAAATACAATATTATACTATATACCTATGAAATATAATTATTAATTTTTAAATTCGTTATTAGCAAGGCTGTGAATTAAATGCATACCTATGCATTTGTATGTTGTTTTTTTTGCCACACTGTATAATAAATAGGATTTGGCCAAAATTTGTTTTAATTTATTTATAGTTCAAATATCAAATATTATTTAGCATATTTCATGGGTTAGGACATATAAATGCATGTTTTAATATTAATGACTTTTTTGTATAAATGCTTTTTTCATAATATTCTATTTTTAGTCAGGTATTTAAAGTGTATTATTGATTATTATACTATTGATGTCGAGATTAAATTAATTTACTGATATCAAATCTCGTACAAGTCGTACATAAAAAATGACAAAAATCGTTAGACAATCGTTTTTAGTTTGATGTGATCCATTGATCAACATGCGTCATTGCGTTATGTCTGTGTTCGAATATTCTTTTTATTCGCGTTGATTAATTCTTTGTTTAATTGTAAAATTAATAAAAAAAATATACCTAATGAAAAAATAAGAATAAAAGTTAAAATGTAATAGTTTTTTTGCATATTTTGTCAGTTTTTAGCGCATATATCATATATGCATGCATATTTAATAGTTTTTAAGTTCATTAAATTCACAGCCTTAGTTATTAATACCTTACGATTAAAAAGTCAATTACGTTAAGTACACATTTGTAATTTTCACTGTATACTATGTGTATATCCGTATTTCTTGACTTCTCGTGTTATAAGTATTATATATTTATATGAGCATACTTTTCTAAAATATTCTTAACAGTGCTTTTGGCAAATAAAACTATAGGTTAAGTAGGTACCTGTCATTAATTTTGATCGACGGTTAGGTACCTTATATTTTATAGACGGTTCATTTGGCGTTCTTTTTAAAGAAAAATATAATAAGTAATATTCTGATGAAATTATATATATATATATATATTATATATAATGAATAATGATGACGCGACGAGTCGACTATACTCCAAATTACGTACAAGTCGATAAGTTCGATAAAATCGTGCGTTGAATTAATGGTACCTGCGTAGTCCTATAGGTACTATTTAAAATTTTAATTTTTACTTTTTATACGAGTACCATTCAAAATAGCATTAACAATGCACAACAGTTGAGCAGGATATAGTAATATATAATTTATAAACTTATAAGTAATAATGCTTATACTCAGTGGCGAAGCGTCATAGGAGACAATGAGACAACGTCTACCCACTAAGAAATTAGAAAACAGGACAAATAATTTTGTTTTATAAAATATTTACAAATTTTAACGTCATTTATATTATAAAAATGATATATGTTTTAATATTTTGTTAAAATTGGTTTTTAGTTTTTACAGTTATAGTCTATAAGAATTATTAAAATAGATTAGATGCGCGCGATACGGCCGTGCGGGTCATTCCAAATATTATATTATTATATTATCAAAGAGACGTTTCGATGCAACGTCTCTCAATTATAGACGCGCGGGTACAAGGGGGATTTTAATGTAAGTGGGGTTTACTATCTTCGCTATGAGACACGTCTCGCTATTCGGATTTCTTCAATTATTGACATCGCCATCGCGTCGCACGCCATTATACCGTGTAAATCGCTATCACTGATAGCCGATAGGTATCTACGTGTTTCTTAAAATTGTTATTTTTATATTGTAGTTTGTTCTCATGGTTGATGATTTAATTTATGTCATTTTTAACGATGGAATTATTAATTACTCATACGAAAAAAATGTATTATCAAACAAGAAAAAATAAAAAGGGAGGAATCCAAGTGTATTAGTGTCATTTTATTTAATGTCTCACCGTCTCCCCAACTAAAAACTTAAGCTTCGCCACTGCTTATACTAATTAATAATTATTATGTATTCATTTAGCTTAAAAGAAAACTGAACGAAGAATTTTTGAAGGTTTATTTATATAAAATTACAAGGATAGATTTTTATATTATTATGTTGTATAGTTCAATTATTAAACTCTACCTACTTTGTTTACCGTTTGGATTACCTGTCTAATACTTGATTGTAAATTTAGCAGAAAAATAGGATTTTTACCCAGCAGGTAATATTACGTGCAACGTGATGCGTGCGTGTAAATAATTCCATCGATTTTCAAGTATTAAACTATTTAGGTAGTAAACATTTTTGACCAGTAAAAATATATGAAAGACTATTATTACGATTGTTCAATTAAGTAATTCAAATATCGTAGAATAATATTTCAAAATTAAAAAAAAAACTTACGATTTTGATGATTTGGGAATTTGGCAATATTTGTGTCAATATTAAAGAGAATATCGATGTAAAAGATAAATTCTACTAATTTTCCTTTAATGGGACACAGACTTCTATATAAAAATCTGTGTAATGGGACGATAATAAACCACAATTCAAATTAGATAAATTCAAAAATATTGTGTTGTTATGGACATCGTATCAATTCAAGTTATTTCAGGAAAATATACCGTTAGCACAAAAATAAAAATAAACTATGAATTTTATAATACCTAAAAACCATTAGACTTATTCTTAGCCTTGACAATTAAACATTCTCAGTCTGAGCTTAGTGGATAGTGACATACCAAAAGAAAAACACAATAGTATTTTTTATAATTTAAGTTAAATTATTCATGCAGGCCAAAAATTACTATTAAGTATAAACATCGACATTTAATTATTTCAATAAACCAATTGATTAATACCTATATTTAATTAAAAAATGCCATTAAATTGTTCGTTTAAAATATACAAGGCATGCGTTGACGTATATTGTACCTAATATATATTACAAAAAAAACATTACATATTTTACAGTGATAATAAGTTGATGAAAATCCATAAATATACATAAGTACAAAATATATAAATTTCTCAAAATTATATGAAACAAATCTAGGGCATACCCTACAGCCATAATTACTTATTTTTTTAAATCACGTACCTGTGTTATTTATATATAGGAATAATATACTGAACAGGGAACTTCGTAAGCAATGCCTTGCTTCAGCGATCAGCTACATCCTTTATTGGAAATTTTGGAAAAAAAATCAATCAATAATATTATAGTCTATAGTTATATACAACAAAAACGTGCATCTATAGCAGTGCTCAGAGTGCTCTGATGACCATCTGCAGGTTATTATACGCAAATATACAATAAGATTAAGCTAAAATTCATAATATGATATTATTACATTAATGTTCTAACAATCTAACCTATAGCCATTTTTCGTGTAATCATATTATTTGATATATTACACTGTATAATAATAGTATCAATCGTTGAATCGTCGTAAATTATGATCCTGCAGAGTACCTGCCGTGTCTCCGTGTCATCGCTATAAAGTCCTAGAAGTGCAGCTTATTAACATTGTTATTCATTATAATTGGGTGGGGATGAGGGCTGCATACGAACTGAGTCCGAGTATAACCTTTTTTGACGAATTGAGTCCCGGGTTGTTTAAGGGTATATACCAATTGAGTCCAGTGAAATTTTAGGTATAATACTAATTGAGTCCATGTTTTAATACTAACTGAGTCCCGTCAAACTAAAAAAAAAAAACATTTTCCTTCCCATTTTTATAGACTTAGGACTATCTGTAGCAAAAAATTCTACAGGTATGGTTAAAAATGTTTTTTTTTTTTTTTTTAAATATTTTATAATATAAATATATAATAATGTAGGGGTATAATACAGTATGAATAATTAATTGTGTGTAATTTAATGAATATAGATAATGATAAAATAAAATTTTTAGTCAAAAATGGTTTTTTTTTTTTTAAATATTTTACAATATAAATATATAATAATGTAGGGGTATATAATACAGTATGAATAATTAATTGTGTATAATAGTGACGATAGAAATAAAATCTAAAATTCCCGGCCTATAGTATAATAATATGTTACTATATTATCTGATGAAAGTCATAAAAATGATATGAACGAAATGTATATATAGTATTATATACGTATATTGTACATCAGTACATCCATTTTGACGCCCGGCACGGCTGTGCGGCATAATTTTCGCTTTGTCTGGACTCGGACGGTTGATTTTATATTTTACTCAAAATAATCCTCGGACTCAATTCGTATACTATTAGTTTCCTAACCCCGGACTCAATTAGTATATATCTCGTTAGTACCCAGGACTCAATTAGTATATAATTTTTTTTCCCTTCAGGTATAGGGACTCAATTAGTATACAGCGGGGATGAGACCTTGACTTTAATTTATATTATTATAAAGACAACTTTGAGCGATTTGTTGGCGTAAATGCCTTCTCTTAACTGCGTATCATGTCAATTTGTTGTTCACTATCAGTAAACAATTTATATTACCTAGTACCTACTTACTAGTACGGTCATCTTTAGGTATTTATATACTTAATACTTACACATCTATATGGCATCATAGTATCATACACATATAATATATAAACATTAAATCACACGAATTTATTTTGTACACAAAAACAATAACTTAAATTTCAACTATTTATATATCTATTTAATACTAGCTGTATCCCGTATAATATCCCGACTCAAATGAACGAACGTAAAATACGAAGCTTCATGGTTTCATCGATATTCGGTTTATCTCAATTATTAGTGTACCTGCCACAGTTCATGGGTAAATCGATATCGGCGTACATCAGTTTTGTGAACTAGTTCGATCGAGGTTGGCAGTCCACCTGTAGCGAATTAGATTAATTAGCACTTGAAACATTTTCTAACTTGCTAAGTTGGTTGAGTTGATTCAATAACTACACGGCTGTGCATAAACATTCCAAGTCCGTAAGTACAATCAGTGGCGCAACCAGGGGGGGGGTTAAGGGGTTGTAACCCCCTCCGAAATTTCTCCGAAGCCTTGTATAATAACCTATATAAAATATAATCTTATGTATACCTATATATTGTAATAATGTAATCCTCCACCTCCCCCCCGAAATTTTTTTCTAGTTGCGCCACTGAGTACAATACAAGCATTTCAACCGATCAGTCAGTACGTATGATAACTATTAATGTAGTTTGATTTCAGCTGTGTACCTATTCCACCCATCACACAGAATTTAAAATGAAATCAATCAACCATGTTAATTCACTTAACATATTTTACTTATAAAACTACAAACTCGAACAAAAGACAAAGTCGTATTAATATTACATATTTTATTAAATACACAAATACAACCTATAAATTTTAACTTAAAAGGGAACATAGTGGAGACTGATGCCTACTAAGCTAAAATAATATATCATATAATAAGTAATAAACTAATAACATAAAAAATAAAGTTCTCTACTGATATATGTTCTTAAACTTCATATAATTAGAATACATTTTTATTGTGTTCTACAAAACTATTTTATGTCAGCACGAAGATATGCTAAGAAAATAAAATTGCTTTTAAATTAATTTTGGTTCTTTTTTCAAATAAAAAAATAATCGGACTAACGACAATTATTCCTAATGAATCCGCTCCGTATTACGAATATGATTTCAAATTTAAAAACTGTAAACACATATTAGTAATTATAATTATTATTTAATATGATATTATAATATTGATCCTCACGTACAAAACACTGTTTTAAATTTCCCCGCGCCATCGACACCACTTCCTTGGAAACAACTACACACTCGCACGTGTGGTAAATATTTAAAAATCGTTTCAGACGATTCCACAGATATAGATAATAAACTAGATTGCTAACTAGTGATAACAGCCGACGCCAAAAAAAGTCATGTTGGTTGTGGGCTCTGTAGTGTTATCATAATACAATATGATTAACGTGATACCTAATTTTAAATGTATCATTTGGCGGGTATTTCATGTCACATCACCACGATCATTAAAGATGTACTATGATTAAAGATATACTATATCTTTAAACGTGCACATCACACATATTAATATAATAATATATTAATATATTAGGTATACAAAAACAAATAATGCAAAATAAGTTATACAGGAATATAATTAATTAAAATTTAGTAAAAATATGCTTGTATAAAATAGTAAGATTAATTATTATAATAATAAGCAATATTTGATAGCAATGGCGTAATTAAGAATTTTAGTTGGAGGGCCAAAATTTCAAAATTGTTTATAATAATTATAGATTATATTAAGTCAAATATCTAAGTATATATTGGTAGTAATTAGTAATTAATTTCAGTAAATGAAAATAATAAAATAAATGATACAATATAGAACTTAATACTATACAACTACAATTATAGTGTTTTTAAATTACCAAATTTTGTTTAAAAGTTAATTTTTAAAGTAGGGGGGGGGGGCAATCTCTCCCACTGCCCCCCGTAACTACACCACTATTTGATAGTGATATGTACAAAAAAAATATCTGATTTAAATATGATCTAAAAATAAATAATATCCATCACCCATAAATGTTTATAAAAACAAACAAATGAACATTGTATCTTGACTTTTACTTACAAATAATAAAGTAAAATAGTTATTTATTTTTACTTTAGCTGTTTAATTGAACAAAATACAATTTTAATTTAAAATGCCACAAACTTGTTGTGTGCTTGGATGTGCTAATCGTTCTGGTCGTGACAAAGTGGTTTTCTTTAAGTATGTATTAGTAGTAGGCAGTAACACAGATTAGATGTAATCTATTTTGTGGTAGTAGTTTTCAAAATGGTTATCTATACATAATACATACAATTTTACTAAATAACTTTTGTAGATTTCCAAATAATCATATACTAAAAGAAAAGTGGATAGCTGCGATAAAGAGACACAATTTTGTCCCAACACATCACAGGATATGTGATATTCATTTTGCTTCCACTGAGTTTGTAGAACGCCCAGATATTAAGAGGCTTAAGGAAACAGCAGTCCCTAGTTTATTTATTAGCAAAGAAAAATTTGATATAAACTCGGTTCAAAGTGAACATTCTTATTGCCAATTTAGTGAACCCAATGTTCAAAATGATACTTCTCGTAATAACGATTAAATTCAAGAACTCCTTATGGGAAAGGTTTCAAACAACCTATTTGTAAGGAAAATATAATATTTAAAGAAAATAGAATGAAAAGTCACATAACATATCTATACTCACTTAAAACCATTGATGGAGTGCCTTTGTGGAAAAGCCAAAGAAAAACTTTTATTATCGGATTTGCTACATCAATAAAATCTATTATAAATATATCTAAAGATCTACTGGTCAATCATGGATTCAAATTTGTCCTAACTTATAAATTCAGCCAAGATGCAATCGAATTATTCTTTGGTCATATGCGAGGTCGATTTGGATCCAATAACAATCCAAATTGCTTACAATTTACAACTGCAATAAAAAGTATTTTATTACATACATCAATCACATTAATAAATGGGAATTGTAATTTGCTTACCCATGAAGAAGATTCTCTTTTTTCCATTAAATGGAAATATAAAAGACCATTTATGGATCAAGAAGACGAAGAAGAATCAACCATTAAGCTGCTTATAGACAATGTTAGCAGCGATCCGTTTATCAACACTATTACTGATAATGTATTATACTATATTTCTGGTTATATAGTAAAAAAACTTATTCTAGTTTTGCAATGTCCAAATGACATTAAGGCATTATTAGATGAATCAAATTACATAAATGATCATGCTTATTGTCAAAAAAATAAAAAATCATTTAATAACTTGACAAATATAAAAAATCGAGGAGGTCTTCAATTAGCATCTGAAAGTGTTTTCAAAATTGTCAAATTAACGGAACAATACTTTAAGTGTATAATTATCAACAAAAGAAAATTATTTATAAACAATATGGATCAAAAAATAATGATAATGGTTCAAAATTCTTTTGCATTATGTTCAAACTTACTTCCAGAAACAAATAAATGTTTTGAAGTCACTGAAATACATTCACGTCCTCACAAGATAAATATAATTAATCTAGTAAGCCGTATTTATTTAAATATTCGTATACATTCTTATAGCAAAATTTTAAGTTCTTCTATTATGAAAGCTTCTGTCAACAAAAGACAAAAGTTACATAACACAATATTGTTTAATAACTTATAATCTTATTTTTTTTGTTTTACATCTGAAATATATTATTAGATTAATATTACTTGTGTATTATATTGTTTAATTGTTTGTAGCAGTTAGATTAGTTCTTCAAATATTTTTGGCTTTTTGAGATAGTAAGGTAATAAGTTGAAAGTTCTCTTGATGACTTTTAAAAGATACTATAATTATATTAAATAAATAATAATTGTAAATACTTTTAAGCAAATATTTACGAATTCATGAATCATAATAAATAATAAAATTTATATGTATTATATTATCACTTCAATAATAAAAATTGATAAAATACCATAGCCCACAACCAACATGGCGGAAAATCGGCGTCCGCCGGCTAGCTTGTCAATTTATACTAGTTAGCAATCTAGTTTATTATCTATATCTGTGGACGATTCAGTGATAACTGATAATGTCATAGATAACAGTGGTCGGCGTCGCGACTCGCGGCAATGCAAATTACAAAATATATAAGCATTGCAAACTAATGCTTACTATAGTTATTAGTTATAAACGATTGACGAAAACCGGCGTACACGATGATTACTGAAAATGAAACGCCAGACGATGCCCCAAAAAAAGCGCTCATTTACATTTGTGGAGGTAATTATAAAAATGCATTATATTCGCTGTGTTTAGACAGCAACTTTCATATGTTGTTATTGTACCGACTATAGACATTGGCAATTCCGTTTTTGATTCTATTTTTGATATTTTATTTTTTGTTTATTATATGTGAACATGAAAGCATGCCAAGCCGAAAACGAAATGAAACCTAAAGACCCAATCAGATGCAGAGAGTGTGGTTACCGAATCATGTACAAGAAACGAACAAAAAGATGTATCCTTTTGAAATTATGAACAGTCGTGTACGCTTTGCTACTGTAATTATGATAATTGAGGTTAAACAAGTTGAGTATTGAGCTTTCTGTGTTCAACTTATAAATAAATGGTAACTGTGCAAACATTTTATCCACTATATCAAATCAGTAGACAGTTGTGTGTACATCAAGGTTTTGGTTTATGAACTAATCTTACAGTCTATGTAATATAACTGCATTTTAACTATCTAAGCTAACATTTTATCAAATAAATTAAGTCAGCGGTTCCCAAAATGTATTAGTATGTAATGCAAAACTGTACATACAATAAAACTACTTTTTTTTCAATTATATTTTTATGCAAATATCAAAACAAAAAAATATTATTTTTAATTTTCTGCTAAACTATGGATAGCTTCCTATACAATTATTTCTTAATAGACAATGGTATAGGTACTGGTTTATCACTTAGCAAATATTATGTATTCATAATTAATAATATTTGTTTGCATAACTTGGATGCAACTTTCAATTACATTATTATACTTTTGTACAGAACAATGTAGCTTAATTAACCATATTAATCTGAGTAATAACTAATAACAATTATTAATATCAAAATAATTTTTTAAATTTAATGTTTGAACACGTAAATATATCCAGCATATAAAAATGTGTTTTTAAATAAATTATTCTGGTGTAATAGTTTATTGTTCTTAGATATAAAATACAATAAATAATATGAATATTATTTTTAGATTTTACCTTAGCTTATCATTGTTAAAACTTTTTGTTTCAATTTCATTATTGTAACACATTTTTATTTATTAACATAGTTCAGCTACTCGCAAGTTACAAGTGTTGTTCAATACACTAATATATTATACTCAATACTCATTATATTGGAATAATGTTCTATTTTACATGAGTCTTTATGCATCGGCAATAAAGATATTCACCTCCCTCCCACAATTTAATGTCATCTCTCAACAACACCATTTACTGTTTATATTAGTGTAATAGTGTTTCTCAACCAGTGTGTCGCTGGATAAGTCCAAATGTGTCGCAAAGTATAACATTAAATTTACAAACATTTTTGGCACAATTTACAAAAATTAATAGGTATTTGATATAATTTCTATGATGATTATATATGAAATAAGTTGTGTTATAGACATTTATCATTATTTTTTATACTATATTTTTTCTTTGTTATTTTTAATTTTACTTTATCAATTGCATTTTAAATATTACTGATTATTTTTATTTTTTTAGTGGTGCAAAGCATGCAATATTTTATTAGTGTGTTGTCATGATGCAAAGGTTGAGAAATACTGGTTTATATTATAATTTAAAATTTATAAGCATAACCATTTATTTTCAAATATGTTTAAAATAAGTTTTAAGCCCTATATAATTTATCCATTTTATCCACAATTCAATTCACGTGTTTATTGTTGTGGGGTTTACAAATAATTTAAATTATTGTAACTAAAAGCTGTATTTTTTATTATGTTCAAAGTTGAAAGTGATTGGTTTTCCATTATACTTGCTTGTTTTTTATTCTGCTTACACTATGCATACTTAATAGTATGAATAAATTATTGGCTATTGATTTATCTATTTGTGGCAACTTAAAATATTTTCTAATTTTATTATTAATAATTTGCTATTAAGGTAATTAATTATTGAATAATACATAAAAAAAAATAATCAAATTATAAATTCTGAAATACTTTTGTAAAATGGACATATTGAGTTTTTTTATTTTATTTCAATGTAAAGGTATGGGAATGTATTAAATGAATTTCCAAGTACTTCTATCTATTGATCTGAATACTATTTTATTATATTTTGCTAGGGTTAATATACTACTTAAATAAATTGAATTTAACATATTATTTACTAAAATAAATCCAATTATTTATTCAGTATAATTCTTTAAATTATGCATGTGTACTGTGTAGAATAAAATATATTTTTCTCAATCCTTTAATTAATAATTTAAACTGTAGATTAAATGTTCAGGTTATTGATTTTTCTTATACTATATTTGTTACTATTTTTTTTATACATTATTTACTTTTTATAAAAATAGTCATGTGGGTTATATTCTCGCTGTTCTGTTGTGACTTCATTAAAACTAATCTAATAAACTATTTGTTCAAAAAGTTAAATATTTATGTGGCAATATTTTCTGATATTACATTTTAAATTGAAAATACTATTATATGTAAATATTGTATTGGCATATTGTGCTTATAATTTAATCAAAACATTTAGTACAATTTTCCTTAATCAAATTTTTTCAGTGGTCGTTTTTAATGCTCGATGAACATTTTCCAGCAATATGAAGTGTACAGAAACAACAATGATAAGATATAACAAACAATTTTATTTGTAAAATTGTATTTTTTAATTTTGTTTTATGAAAATTATAAGTGTTAAGAAGTTCTATAATATATTAATTTTCTTAAATAATCTCTGATTTGAATTAAACGTAAGTACTTTCAGTAATAAATGAGTCTTGAATGTAGAAAAACCATATCAGAACCAATTTGTCTTTTAATTGAGTTGGAAACTAATTAGTTACATAGATATTCAAATGATGAAAACTTTTTTTAGGTTTTGGTAATACAATTTTTTTAATATATAAAGCTATTTTATTTGATGGAATTAGTAAGAAAATACATACATAGGCAAGTATAATTATATTGTGCTTTTATCAGTCTAATTACTTTAAATACAATTTCTTTATGACTATACCTGTATATAATAGTATAATAATATGATTTGTATTAATTTTGTTGCAATGTATTATTATCAAATAAACTAGCAGGTGGGCATGTAACTACAATTAATTTGACTACACCACTGGTTTTGTTTTAGGTAAAATTTGTTTATTCAAATTATTATAATAATGAGTAATATAACAAAATACCATTTATGATTTAATCATTTAATAATAATATTTTCTGCTCTGATCTCCGTGACGGCATTCGTGTAGCGGGTGATTTGCTACCTATTTTTAGGTATATCAGGTGATTTATATCGAATTTAAATTAATTATTATTAATATAAAAATATATATTGATCTACAATTATTATTATTATTATTAATATATGGTTATCAAACACACATTATCGCAAGCCGCAGTGTTGGGAAAACCCTGTAGAAACCCTATAAAGTTTTATAAAATAAAGAATATAAATGTGATTATATAATATAATCACATGACTGCAAACAGTGCAAACCATTATAAAAGTTTTGTTGACCCGCTAACAGGCACCAACACCCAGACGAATCGCGGTAACAATGTCCACTTGTCCAAGACATAAAAAGTTCAATATAGATAAGTCCTAAGCCTAAAAGTTTGGTACCTATATAGGCTATATACCTATATCTATATATTATGTATGTATAATAATAAAAAAATTGCTATAATTATAATGATGATAATATTAATAAAAATGTTACTAATATTATGACTTATCAGCTTATTTAACCATCGTTAAAAAACAAATATGTTTCGGACTTTTTACTCTCCCGCAGTAGATCCACCTGCTACACGAATGTCTGCGGTTAGTGATCCAAAACTGAAAACTCCATAATTATTGGAATACATTTTTCAACATTGATTGCATTTTTGTGTCATTTAAGTCACGTGGACAGAAGTCAGAAATAAAAAGAAGATAAGATATTACTGTCCACGAATATTAAGTGTGTTCGAAGGAATTAAAATTGGGCCTCTCGCGCGTCCCAACAATTTTAGAAACCCAACACTTGTGCTTGGTTTAATTAAATTACACGATAGGTAGGTAGGTAACTTACTGATATTTCTATAATAAAATATGTATTTTATATTTTTATTGTTGACGATCAGGCATCGCACGAGTCAATTACGAAATAAACAAAGAATATATTCCCCAATTCCCCGGACCTTGTGAAATATTACGCGCTATTGTTACCCATTTTTATAATATTATAATAATTATCACCGTTCTACATAGCTGCACAACAATGACCGACAGAGACAGACGAGCGTGCGTCGACATCCGGCGTTTAAATTTTACAGTTTACACAATATCATACAAACCGTTACTCATAAATCATAATTGCTCAAGTTATAATAATGGCTGCATAGCGATGGCGGATACCCACCGTCGGGCGTTGATGTGATCGAATCGGGTGAAGATTGCGCCACTGCGGAAGAGAAGACATACGCTTCGTGTGTATAATAATTATCGAGGTACCTGGTTCGGGCATAGGAACAGGCGCGTACTGGCCCACCGGGATACCGGTAAAATCCCGGTAGGCCCTCTTAAAAATTGTGAGACCTGGGCCCCAAATAGGTACATGTAGTTTCAGTTAAATTATTATTTTAGTTGAAATTATATTATTTCAGTTTTATTATTTTAAAATTATTTTAGTTGAATAATTATTGAACAATTGAAAAGAGAAAATTACATAAAGGACAAATAACAAATTTCATTGGTTAGTTACTGATAGTCCAATTTTTGGTGTACCTATACTTTTGTACTAGCTTTGATCATATTATACGTATATTCTACTGAACACTAGACGTCTCGACAAGACAGAGCGGCATACGGGTTACGGGTACACGATATACTCCGTCTATTTCTGATTATAATAAAGTTATTTATAAATATTGCTTAGATTAATAATAATTATTGACGATAATATTATTAACCTAGTATTTTTATACGTAGTTACTAGTTTATTTTATTCCATTCATTTGAATTTTTTCGTCGGGCTTAGACGATTGTCTTGTTGTCTTCAGTCTACATTTTTTACTGATTGTTAAACAGCCCAAACAGCTAAGTTTCAGATTTTTTTCAATTTCTAAAATAATACATTTCTGTATTCTTTAGTAATACAAACTACTAAAATAATAATTTGAATAAATTGAAAATAGTTTACAATGTTAAAAGTATTTTAGATTTGGTGTGTTGAACTTGAACCTAATTAGTGTTTTACTGTAATACTGTTATACAGTGGCGAAGCGTCATAGGAGACAATGAGACAACGTCTACCCACTAAGAAATTAGAAAACAGGACAAATAATTTTGTTTTATAAAATATTTACAAATTTTAACGTCATTTATATTATAAAAATGATATATGTTTTAATATTTTGTTAAAATTGGTTTTTAGTTTTTACAGTTATAGTCTATAAGAATTATTAAAATAGATTAGATGCGCGCGATACGGCCGTGCGGGTCATTCCAAATATTATATTATTATATTATCAAAGAGACGTTTCGATGCAACGTCTCTCAATTATAGACGCGCGGGTACAAGGGGGATTTTAATGTAAGTGGGGTTTACTATCTTCGCTATGAGACACGTCTCGCTATTCGGATTTCTTCAATTATTGACATCGCCATCGCGTCGCACGCCATTATACCGTGTAAATCGCTATCACTGATAGCCGATAGGTATCTACGTGTTTCTTAAAATTGTTATTTTTATATTGTAGTTTGTTCTCATGGTTGATGATTTAATTTATGTCATTTTTAACGATGGAATTATTAATTACTCATACGAAAAAAATGTATTATCAAACAAGAAAAAATAAAAAGGGAGGAATCCAAGTGTATTAGTGTCATTTTATTTAATGTCTCACCGTCTCCCCAACTAAAAACTTAAGCTTCGCCACTGCTGTTATATCAGTGGTGGATTTAGCGTCAGGCAAAGTAGGCAGTTGCCTAAGGCGGTAATTTTAGACCAATATTTTTTTGAGAATACTAGGTTTTTTTTTATTTTTTAATGTAGGGTGATTACTCTGAAGGATGGCAAATAAAAATGTTTAATATTTAAATATAACATATTATTCTTGTTAATATAATTAACATTTCTTCTTTATTTTATAATACATAACAATAAACGTCCAAGTAAATTATTGAACGACTGCCAGAAAGGTATATCTATTATCTAAATACTAACCATAGATAACATATTTAATTATTTTGTTTTTTTTACTAATTTGTAAAAATTATTAATAATCAGTCGTGGGTCGTTTGATCGTACAGCGTACACACTACACGCACAATACATACATAATAATATATGATATATTTTTTACGAATACGTATGAACGATCGTTTTCAATTTTTAAAGTTGTTTAACACAGGATAATTTGGAATCATTGTTTTTGATGAACTGTGAAAGGGAATTGTTGGCAAATATTACACCGGATCGAGTAATTGACTTAATGTGTGAAAAAAGTACAGAAATGTTAAGAATGTTGAAAGTTTAGTAGTTTAGTTTTTAAACATTTTATTGAACTATTTGTATATTATTATCTCTGCATTGAACTATTTTTAATTACATACTATTTATATTTTATAATTTATACTACACAAAATAGATGACTTCAATAAAAAATAATTATCTTAATATTGTTATGTATTAATTTATTTTTATTGAACTTAAATTAAAATTTAGATTTGGTTTATTATTTAGGTTCATGTTAATTATATAGTTTTGACCCATTGCTATTAGTACATATGCGTAGGGTGGTAAATTTTTTTTTTGGGGGGGGGGGAGCTTAAACCACCCTAAATACGCCTATGTATTAGTAAGTAGGTATATTGTATATAGTAAGTGGGCCCTAATTATATCCAGTTTCCCGGTAGGGAAAATGGACCCAGTACGCGCCTGCATAGGAATACGATTGGAATTTGGGAGGTATACTAGAAAACTTCGCGATTATTTATTACTGTTTGTAAAATGTAAATCGCAATTTGTTATGGCATATTATAGATAAGTTTAGCCTGGGACGTTAGGTTAGATAATATATTATTGTATATTGGACAATTATTTTAACAGCTAGCGTGTGCGTATTTCCCACAGTCGTGTTTACGATATAAGAAAATAATTTAAAAAGTGTGCAGCAGTGACTTAGGTATACCTTATATTAGTAGGTGTTAATGTGTTAGCATCGGATCATCGTGACGCGGAAAGGTCATGCGTGACAACGGATCGATTTCCCTACTTCACGCCCAAGTTGAATTCAAATTTAAACTAGTACATTCAGAAAAATAGAATTTTTTTTTGGTCATCTAAATTTATCACTGGTAAATAGAGGTGTTCGAGCGCGTGTTGTACCAATACGCCGTACGATGAACACACACACACGTCTTCATATGCGTTCCATCGCGCATTGATCACAACTGTAAACCTTAAATAAAATTCAACCACCTTCCCTTTTATCGTCTGTACGCATTTCTCGTGTATACTGTATAATGTGTATGCATCCACTCCATTTGTATCTTGCTGTACCGCTACAACTGTGCAGGCGTGCAGCTCATTTCGGCAGCTGCATACCTACTTGCGTCAGCAATACGTTAAATGCGATACTATATTAGGTACATCTATACTGTGTTTTCAAGTGGAAATATGGAATTATTAATGTCGTTAAACCATTTTAAAATATGCGATACGAAACATATTGCTCGTATCTAAGCGCTACAAATTATAGTTTATAACAAGCTGGTGATTTTAGTTTATATTTAGCCATTTAGGATATTACAATATTACTGTTCAGTTGGTACATTGAGAACGATTAACACAAATTAAGATATAACTAACGCCGAGTTGCATACTTGCATAGATAATCGCATAACGTTTATTGAATCAATTATAAGATCAATAATGGGTCAACTTACATTGAACCATTAAAATTAAATTTTTCATACAACCCGACATTAGTATATTATATTACGATTAAAAGTAAAATGCAGATCGCTAAGATACTTCTTTAATATAAGATTATGTTATTCTATTAATCACTAAAACGTCCAATTTATTTAAAATATTTAAAGCTATTTAGTCGTATTCTTGTTTTCCTAATCTTGAGTAATATTATCTACCCAATGGCCAATTATATAGGCGGTGGCATACTGGCATGTAATATTTATGTACTAATTATAAAACGTAATTTGGCGATTGAAAAATGTGTTTCGGACAGTAGTACACCACAAATAATAATACAGTATTTTAATAAAATGTTGGTCACCACATCCATTATCCAGTATCAACAGGTGGTGATCACTAGGCTATTCATGGCTCATGTTCGTGTTCAATTTATTTTATTCGCACCTTACATTTTATACTGTGCAAAGGTCACATGGCACATGCGCAACAGATCATCTTTGGCACACGATCGCTTCCAAGTCTCAAAGTGAAACAGACAAAAATGTCGGAAGTACCGATACATAATATCGATTTCCAAACATTATCTTATGATCAAAACTCATCAGGATATTGGTTGCCACGCTAATATATTGTTATACTGTAACTATTTGGGTGTAGCAGTCCAGTAAAACTTTTCACTTCCAATATTTAAATAAGAATTTAAAAAAACAAAAACAAATAAATAAACAAACGCAATAATTAACAACAATTTTTGTTTTATTACTAAATAATTGAATTTCCTAGGAAATTGTAGGTATAGAAAATTAGATAGGTTTAATTTACTCCCTTAGAATTTCCTTCAAGTCTAAGTAATAATATATTACAGACTCAAATTTGTTTTGTTTAAAAACGACTAAAAACAATTGAAAAAAATCGGTTTTACTGCATTAAGTGTCTACTAAATAACCAAAAAAAAAAAAAATATTTATATATATATATATATTAAAATAAAATAAAAATAAAACAAATGTTAACCACATAATTTATACACAACTATAATAAAATAAATAGTGGATTTTTTTAATTTTTTTTTTTTTTTTTGAACAGTTATAATAATAATTACGAATAATTTGATAATGATGAGAAACAATAAACACGCGATTGATATGAATGGAAAATAAACAAATGTGTTATTTGACAGGAGTTAATAATAACTATTTGAACTAACGAACAATAATTTAATGGCAGATTTTTATAAGTGTTTATATATATATATACATACATATATAAAGGTATGTATTTATGTATTATATCTAATTGTAAGTAAAATTAATATACTTCCATTGAATTAAACGATTAAATTACAAATACATTGGAATGTTTAACACGTCTTAGATGCACGCTCACTTAAAATAATTATTAAAAACACTAATAGTTGTTTTTTAAACTTTTTTTTTGTAAATTTATATACTTCTATTATAAAAATTTAAAATAACCAGTAACCATGTAAGCCTGCTTTTATTTTACAATAAATGTAAAAAAAAAAGAATGATAAAAAAAAACAAACAATAATACTTTAACTACGAATTTTCATCAAATTGTACAGCTACAAATTTGTGCTGAACTGCAGTAATATTAATTTAAATAATTTAATATATTATTATTATTATTATTATTAGTGTACGTTACTCGATAAGATGGAGAACAATCGTACACTCCTAAGTTTAGATTGCATCACATCGCATAGAGTACTTAATGTTGGAGGGTGGTCCCCTCTTAGTTAAGTAACATTTAAAAGTGAAAGGGGGGAACAATATTTAATAATACAACTCATTGAAACATAAAAAAAAATTAATAATAATAATAATAAAACACAAAATATAACGTTTGATACATGAGATGGCCATCATTTTATTTAATTTAAATATATTTATTTAAAATAGTTTAAAAATTATTATTACTTATTTTGCTACGTGAATGGAAAAATGGTTTAGAAAGCTGGAGAAGGAAGAATACACGTAACTATTCGGGTGAGTGGCGTAAGGGCACAAATATTTGATTTCCTTTCAACTAAAATGTTTATAATAATATGGTAGTATATTGTTTGTATTGATGACAACAACTGGGCATCGTATGGGTGTTCACGGTTTGTTTTTTTTTTTTTGTTACAAAAAAAAAATTGTTTTGTTTGTATATTTATTCAGAGGGAAAATTGTTTATTTAGTGTATAGGTAAATTGCAACAATCAGTCCGTACAATCCTAATACTTCAGCGAAAATTAGGATCAAGATCATTCCTACGAATAATCTGGGCTGTTGGGCTGTGCCTCTGACACCAGCATCGCCAACAATACCTATTGCGAAACCAGCAGCCAAACCACTGAAACCTACGGAAAGGCCAGCACCTAGATGAATGAATCCCCTATAAAAAAAAAGAATAAAAAATTAGTTATCCTAGTATTTTGTATTGTGTTTATTAATTCTACATAATTTATCAAATTTTTTTATACATTTCTTATCAACTTACTTGAACAAGGAGTATTTAGATGGCTCTTCCAGAGCACCAGCTATTAGGACAGCTACTACGAGACCATAAATAGCAATAATACCAGCCATGACAACGGGAATGATGGATTTCATAATAAGTTCTGGCCTCATTACTGACATGGCAGCAATACCGGTTCCAGATTTTGCTGTACCATATGCAGCGCCAAGAGCTAAAAAACAAAAGACATACAATTAATTATACTGTAGGTAGTAATAGAATTGTATATTGTATGCTTAAACAGTATCATTTACAGATACAAATTACCAATGATACATACTGTGAAATACTAATTAAATATAAATAAAATGAGATAAAACAAGGTTTCCTGTTTATATAATTTGTCTTTCTATGATAAAATTAAGAACTAACACAAAATGAAAGAGAATTCTTCAGTTGTATTCATATTGATTCACTTAGTGTAAAAAATTTAGTGTTTCAATAACTTACTCTACAACAACTATTGAAAATATAAATTTAAAAAATAACAATACCACGTGTGTAGCAATATTTTTATTAGGTAGGTATTATTTATCAGCTCTCAGCATAATTTAACTTTGTTTATGGGTAACTATTTAGTTTATTATATGCTACACTCCCACATTTAGTATGAGTCTTTTTTAAACGTATACTGTATGGAATGTTCATTAAACAAAACACTTGAAAGTAATTACAAAAATTTATTAACAGTTTAATTAATTAGGTTAAACATTTATAACGAAACACCCATTGTAGTTGTCAAGTTCAATTTCCTAATGTTTGATCACCTTAAATATATCGTTATAATATTATCATCAGTAAAACTCAAATCTTAAAAATCAAATTGATTTGTAATTAGGTAGATAATGAAAAACATAAAACTAAAAATACCTATAATGTAATAATTATGTACCAACAAAATTGAGCCTTTAGGTACAACAGGAAGTATCTTAACAATAATGTGCATAACTATTGTTGTTAACAAGATTCTGAACAGAAATTAAAATGATTTTATAGCTATAGTAATGGCCGTTTATAATTCAGTAGTCATGTGTTAAATGGAATAAGGTTAAGTAAGGTATTTTTTTTAATATACATTTAATACTTATAATATAGATGACTTAAAATTACTAAACATTTATGGTAGGTAAACAGAAATATGTATAATATAATGGCCAAAACTGTAAAAAAAAAGGGTGTGGTTTATCAAAATTTCCAATTTCAAAAATACAGAAAATTGCGTTACATATTAAATATATGCAAGTACTATTAGATGGAATACTTATGTAATATACCAAACACACAGAATAATATTAAAAGACTTTGGACCAACACACTTTGTACTCTATCACGATAAGTTTTGTGATTTTAAAACAGATAACGTTTGATCTATGTTCCGGCAAAAGCAACGTATGTCATTTTCAAAATGTTATAAATGTTATTAGAACATAATGTCACATATTACTCGACTTATAATTGTGAGAAATCGAAATTCAAAAATATGACCAGCCACAGACGGGATAGCAATAGAGAGAAAGAGATAAGGATCATTCAAATCGAAATCTAATTAAATGACCTTCACGCGCCGCGCCCATGATTTGACGATTATCGCATTACAATTATGATCGGGAACGTCAATCATGGAATTTTGGGACGAATCTGTTGTCCAGGACTTTAATGTGGTAGACATTTTACCGGGGATGAAAGTCAGGAGCATTCAAGAGTGTTCGAAAAACTCGAACGGGTCACGCCCATGCGTGTCAGTCGTATGTGGGACACGCGATTCGAACAGGTTGCGGTGGTGGCCTCGAAAATGGGAGGCCAAATGATGAATTTTATTTCGACCTTTAGTCGCCGTCGGAACTGAGCAGAACCCAAATTGTGAACTATAGGAGCCAAAAGATTATAAAAAATCATCCCGAAAAAGACGGCAGAGAAACGGGTTTTGACCGAAATTTTTCTGTTTCAAGAAAGAATTGCGGTTCGTTAAGATCAGCGTCTCCATCACTAGGGTGCTAGGGGCATAGAGTTTTCCGAAAAATCGATCGGTGGCGAACGCGTAGTGGATATACGTCAAGTGCTAAGAGTATAGAAAAGCCTCAGTTATCAGGCCACGCCTAAATACATCCACTCGTGTGAGTCTTGAAACGCGTGCGTACGAAACGAGGCCGGAAAAATTGTTTGTTGACCCGCCCCACAAAACATATAGGACGTGACAATATCAAAGGCTACGTTTTGGCCAAACAGCCGTCGCCACCGACGTAGATCCTTCGAGTCTATCCCGAAACGGGAAGATCTCGCATCACATCGACTACCATCGGCGGCGGCGGCGGGTGGGTGTGGCGGCCGTGAGAGTTTTTCACTCTGGGGCCGCATTTTTCGACAAAAACGAGGAAGGCACCAGCCGCGCGACATCGATCGAACACCGCCCTACCTATCCGCCATAAGCGTCGGGCGGCAAATTACGGGTACTAGCCCCGGGGTGGTACGGCGTCAATTACAGTGCCGTTTGTTGTTGATAATTCAAACAACGTTGCTGTTATCGTGGTCGTCTCGTTATGCTTACCGCTGAAAATGATGGCCGATGCCGCGCCCATGACGCCGAAAAACGGCCCGTAAATCGGATTCGTCTCCGCCAAGCTGCTCATGGTTGTGCCGGGAACGTGATGCGACAAACGACGAAAATCCAAAAGAGAGTGACACCGGCGTGAAACGACGACGGTCGGACGCTAAGGGTGACGGTCGGTTGACACGGAGACGTGTACGGTGCGGCCGACTTGGTTCGGACTCGCGGGCGCGTGGAAAATAGATAAATCCAACCGGGCGAGAGCGGCGCGCTCGAGTTTGTATGTGTGTGTAAGTGAGTTTGTGGAGTGAGTGAGTACGGGTACGAACTGCGAGTGCGGAATGAGCGAGCGACGCGTTCCGCGGATGGTGATAAAAAATTGACAGACTGAACGCACGGCGGCCGGTTACGAAACCAGTAACCAACGGGCTGCAATGATCGGGTGGACGAAGAGTAGAAACTAGGAAATGGAATAGAAAAAAACACAACGAAAACCAACCGTGACGGACGTAAAACGCGATCGGCGGTGCGGTGCAGTCGGTGTTAGAGTGGTGGTGGCGGCGGTAGCAGCGGTGGTGGCAGTACTTGTGGCGCGGCGGTGCGGCGGCGGCGGCGGTAGCGACAGCCGTCTGCCGCCTGCAAAACGCTGCTCGGCAACGTTCAAAATGGCCGGCGGCGGCTTTAATCGACGGGTTCCAAAGAAAGCGCGCCAAATACAAAATCGTCCACGCCCAAAAACAGACGCCGCGCTAATTTTTAAAAGCCGTCCTCCGGGATTCGTGCCATAACCTGGCTACAACGGATTTACGAATAGACGTTTTTTGATTTATTTGGTTTTCCGTTCCATCGTACTTCCGATTCTACCGCGGTCGACGCGCGCCCGCACATTGATCTCTATCCGGTCGCGGAAATGAACGATTTTCAGCCACTGCAATATACATTGTTATTGTATATATATATATAGGTATTTGATTTTTGGATAGAGGTCCATAATATCACCGTTCAATTGTTTTAATAATTTTTTATATTTTTTTATACGGACGTACCTCCCTACTTACGAATATCATACAACCGCGGATAGTTTAAGTATATAATATGACATTTTATTATATATTTCCTGAAAATATAATATATTACAATATCGTTGTTGTATAAGACATAACTGTTAAGTTTAAATGGCATTCTATAACACGACCGTGAACAACTATTTAAATATTTCACGCTTTTTTTGCTACACGTGAAACGTCTATATAGAAAAAATAACGCACTATTTAATGCCTACCTAATTCTATAGTAAATAATGTTTAATCAATGTGTTACTGTTACTCGAAATTTTTTAGTTTTATCTCTTTATAATTTATGTGTGTTTACCGTGGCAATTGATCATTGATCATTAATATATAATATATATTTTTATATTTTCTTTTTAATGTTAACGACTGATTTATGCAGTACATGTGTCATAATGTTAAAGTATCATATATACAGCGTGATTCTTTTATCAAACAACACTCATTTAAAAATCTATAAACGTTTTTAAAATAATTTTTTTTACATTATTTCCAGGAGAAATAAAGACTTTTTTTAAATCATAATTTTTAATATTTCTTATCGTTATTATTGTTTAAGTTGTTTACTAATTTGAATGAAAATATACATTTTTTATTTCATATTCCGAAGCAAAATTTATTGGGTTTTTTGATACCTAAAAATCGAAATTCCTACTAGTAATTTTTGAATTAAAAGTGTTTTAAGTTTTGGTGTGCAAAGTGGAGTGGTTAAGGAATACCCGAATACCCTTCTAAATGTTGGTTTACTACTATACTCACCAAAGCTTTAAATACTTATAAGTAGGGCCCGGATTTATATGCATTTGCATGTTTTTTCTGAATAGTCCAAAAAATAGCTAGGTAAGCTACAAGTTTGATTTGTAATCAATAGGTCCGAAATATAAAATTTTATTTTGCATATTTTTGCATATTTTGTCATTTTTTGACATGTACTGCATATTTCTGTATTTTACGATTTTTTTTTTGCATATATACGGTTTTTAAATGCATAATATGTAATATTTCGTTATTTTTATTAAAATAACGTATTTATAGTTATATTTATAATCCATGTAATTTGACGAAGTCGTTTTCTTATTTTATCTGAGACATATCGGGAAAAGTAGTAATCTGTTATTGAGTAAATTTTAGTGAATCATACATTAATCGTGTTTGTTTCGTCGTGTTTGTAAATATAGTATAATTTATTTAAACATAATATAATAATAATAATAATAAAAAAAAAATTTTAATCGATTTTTTGCATATTTTTTATTTTATAGGGTATATTTCTATAAAATAAAAGCATAAATGCATATTTTATAGTGCATATTTCTTAGGTTTTTAGAGCATATAAATCCGGGCCCTACTTATAAGTTATAATTTATGAGCTACTCGTCCAAATTTCAATTTTTGTGTACCTATTAAACATTAATAGATTTTGAAATAACGTTCGATAAAAGTATCATTCAGTGATCAGTATATTAATTAAGTATGCCACATTATTGTCGTATCACGTAATACGAAAACATAAAATTATATTGATTTTTATTTGTATGTCTTAACTTGTGGTGGTTAGTGGTAACTATTAAAGTAGTATAGAGTTCGTAATACACTGCAGGCTGCAGCTGTGGCTGTGGCAAAGGTATACGGAATTTTAATTAGAAGTATATTAAAAAAAATCAATTATAACAATCGCGACCCAACAAACGACGACCGTACATAGCGATAACCGTTCCGCCATTCCACGCATCATACTTGTTACGTTATTATATATTTTATAATAATGTCAATTACGGATTAGTGATTACCTGCTGACTGCTACTCACACGCACACACACACACACACACACATATAATATGTCTTTAAATTTCGAGTAGGTCGATGGAGGGCCAAAGCTGTACGATGTCGTCTTTGCATATACAAATAAATAAAACGATAATAATTTGGTATATTTTTATTTTATCTATATATACCATATACGATATATAATATGCTCTATGTACGAATTCTTCATTATTATGTATGTCCTTTTGAACAGTATACAGGTATTATAGTAGTATGGTGTTATAATATGTAAATTGATATATGATATATTATGTACTATTTAGAAAATTACTTGCGTCATACATGATTAATGTTAATAATTAACGAAAATCAGTCAATTGGTGCTTCCTCTAAGACTAAAATTATATATCTACCAACAGTGATAGTTGAAGTATATTAGTAACCTCCTATCAATAATATGTATGCGTTATAAAAAATCGTGTAGGAATACGAGTTTTGTATATTATTTTTCAACTAACTAAAAATCATTATAGTTTTATCTTGCTAAAATATATAACATTCATATTTCACGTGAGAATTGTGAGAATTTACAATTTTACAGCACGATAAACAACTACGTGTGTGTAGTATCTTCATTTAAATGATCGATATAACTTAAACGTTATACATTTATCATGCCCCATATATTATAATACCAATACGATTGTATAAATTAATACCAAGTCAAAAATAATAATATTTTATTTTAAGTGTTATATTATAATAAATCTTTTGGTGTTCTTTGATATAATGTATTATCGTATTACCTATTATAGCTATATATTTACCTATTGTTATCGCAGTATCGATAAGATTTTCGTATTGAGCACTTAATGTAAAATGTTTAAAAAATTCATCAGATATTTTCTATCACAGTATATATATATATATATATAATATAGGTATAATTGTATAATAATTAATAAGCAAAGGCAGAAGCAGGGGATTAGACCATTAAGAAGTTGAGGCGACTCCTAACTTATTTAAACACATTTTTACTGCCAGCCTATTCGCATATTGATGTGTATTACGATTTATAAAAAAATAATGTGTTTGTTAATTAAATATGAACTTACGAATGACTAATAAACTACGAAATAGTCTTTCTCGTCTTCTACCATAATCGGATGGATATCGTGCACGGTCTACATTTATTAATATCACAATTAAAAATATCTTCATCAAATATTGGGAAGTTAATAATTCACCATTTTATCTTCACGATGGGGTTTAACTTTTAAATACTATTGGACGAAGAATTACCTATAATTTTTTTTTCATATTCTCATACCTACTTAATAATTTTTACTAAATACCTATTTATAAATATTGTATTTAAATTGTTACAGCCTACAGCAATATGTAAGTAGTAGTAGTAGTACTGTGTATAATTTGTATTATACCTATAGTTTTTGATAGATGGATATCAATGTATTTTTTAAATTATGTAATTTATTTGTATTAATTAATAATTAGATAATAGATAGGTACTAATTAAATAATAATAAGTATACAGTAAATATTTAAAAAAAATGTATTATATACCTACATCAGTGTTTCCCAACCTATGAGTCGCGACTCATGGTATTTGTAAACTAATTAGTTAACTCTACAAGCTACAATTACTATTGCTATTTTTATCATTTATCAACTATATTGATATTACCTAATAATTAATATATAAAAATTTGGGCAATGTATTTTTTTTTTTTTTTAGTGACGGTCGCGTACCAAACCATTAGTAAATTTGTGGGTCGTCAGTTCGCCACTTCAAAAAGATCGAATTAATTAAATGTTTGGTCTCTTCTTTAATTAAAAGAAAATATATGTATTTTGGCCCCCCTCGATATAATTCGAAATATCTGCTGGTAGGAGACACTCTACAATTAGGATTTCTTTAAATGCAATTATACATTTAAATTATAAATAATTTACGTACAAGTACTACGACGTACCCACTCGTGATCAAACTAATAACGATTGTTATAAAATATTATCCTAGTTTATTACTATTTACTACCTAATCTATCTCTTTAATCGTATAATTTTACTAAAATAAACCTCTGCAATTAAACAGTTGTTGAAATCTAATTAAACGTAGTCGGCCTATAGCTGAATATGGGTCTCGTAGACCATAAAGGTATAAGTATTTATCGATCGTCAACCAAAAAAAAAGCGGGTAAGTGAGTATCGGTCTGCTGTACATTAGGGGGTGGGGTAGACCTCGGACTATGGTAGGTTAAATTTGAATGCAATGATAGGTATCATTGTATACGAAAAACGATTCTGAACGGAGATGATTTGTCAGTCTAGGATATATTATATTTAAATATTGGCATACATTCTATTTTGAAACAAATTCAAACATTTAAGTAAAAGTATCAAGATCTTACGTTTAGTAATTTTTTAAAAATAACAAAAATCGAAAATTATTTATTAGTAAAACGTTATTTTACACGTGTATTTTTGATTTCAAATTAAAAATTAAAACTTTAAACACTCGTAAAATTTTTTTAATTGAATAATCCTCAAACTTTTTTATAATTATTCTAAGCTTAACTTATGGACAGCATAGTATTAAATTTTCAATTCTTAGCTTTTGATAGAAAAATATTTATAAATTTTTAACTACCAAATAGTGAAAATATTCATGATTTTGACGAATTTTTGTCAATATTTGAACTTCAAATGCTAATAAAAAAAAATTGTGCCTATGTATTTTTATAATTTTTGAATCAGAGTTAGAACAAGTTATGTGGACTCTTCAATTAAATTTTCAAGTAATTTGTCCCAGCTCAATTTTTTTTATCAACATTTATAAAAAAAAAATAAAAAAAAATTGAAAATTTCAATTGTCTATAAATAGCTCAAAAAAAGTCAAAATATTTTGAAAATCAAATCACGTAAAGAAAATGGCAATCTAAATAACTGGTAAAATTTTCAAGTATTTACGACTTAAACTGTTTGAATAATAACAAATATCAAAAATCGTTCGAGGCTAAACCGTTATTTAACGCGGTTTTGTAAAAATTTAAATTTCAATCACTCATAAAATTTTTTTGTTTTAGTCCGGTAGAGTTTTTTTTGCAGATAGTTGAAGAAAATTTTATGAAGAACCTTGTACCAAATTTTCAAATCTTAGTTATAAAAGAAAAAATTTTTACGATTTTTTAACCACAAAATTACTTGCAAATTTTCGCAATTTTGACATATTTCGTATAAATTCGAACTTTAAGCACTTATATAAAAAAATTGTGACTAACGATTTCAGATTTTTTTTTATAACTTTAAGAACAACTTATAAGAAACCTTGTATTAAATTTTCAAGATTTTCTGGCCGGCCAAAAAATTTTTATCGTTATTTAAAAAAAAAAATACTTAGAAAAATTAAAAATTTCAATTGTCTATAAATAGTTCAAATTCTTTGAAAATTTAACTGTGTATGGAGAACGCTAATATAAACATTTTGTGAAAATTTCAAGTATTTACATCGATTAGTTTTTGAATTACAACCATATAAAAAAATCGATTTGGTCGAAAACTGTTTTTGCGTAAAAATTCCCGTTTTTCTGTCATTTTTTTTATGTTTTTCTCGATTTTTTTGAAAACTGTTGGAAAATGTTTACTTTTCACCTCTATAATGCACCAAGGATATCCACTTTGCCATCGGAAACCACCCCCAAAGTTTGAAATCGAAGCATTATTTCGACTAGTTATGCTGTACACAGACACAAAAAAAAAAAAAAAAAAAAAAAAACACATCATTGTAAAATCAATACATTCATCACTCCGTTCAGAATCTAAAAGTGATCACGAGTCACGAGAATATTGAAGCTGATGAAAAAAAGATGCTACTCTACGTTTCTGTATCCTCAAAAATATATCAGATTTCTTCAATAACATATTAACATGTAATAGGTAATATAATAAATAAATGTCAAAATAAATGGATGTGTATATATAATAAAATAAATAATAAATTAATAAATACGATATATATTTACATTAATGTATATAATAACATTTTCAACTAAAATTATTATTCAATTTTATTTATTTGTCAAGTTTAAGTTTGTCAATTATCTACCAGTCTATCACCCCGTAGATCTAACAACTGGCAAGTATTATATAACGTCAGTTAGTAGTTTGATTACATGCGGTTACATCTTCTCTTATACCTAATAGAAATGCTGTATTGTTAACTGCTATTATAATATAGGCTATATAGTAATAGTGCTTACTATACTATAAATAATGGTACAACTATAACTATAACTGTATTGCTATAGAAGCCACATTTAGCCATACATTTAATGATTTATTTCCATTGAAGTAAATTGATTTTAAATTTATATAGGTAATCAAAGAAATGTAAACATTTGCCGAGTATAATACGAATAGTATGATACCTATATACGATTCTTTTTTACGTTATTGTCGTTATTATGTAATTATTTCGTATATTTGCGATAAATTAAACATATGGGTTTGTTTGAAGGCATATTATCATAATCATTGTAATATATGTATTATTATTACATTAATATTATGTTTCGGAGTTTTACTGCATATGGCATATACCTTGCAGGCTACCTAAAACGACTATGCAGTTTATAATATTATATACTATTATCGTATAGGTTATAGGCTTTTGTGTTCTGTATGTATGTATTATAAAATACATGCTTTTTAAATTAGTATGAAAAAGTATATTCGTTGAAATTATACATTAACTCATAAATATAAAATAAATATAATATAGATACAGGTAATCATTATACTCAATTGTTTGTATAATATTAATTTTATGTATAAATTAATTTTATTATATATTTTAATTGAATATAATTAACCCATGTGTGCAAATAAAATAAACTGGACACGCTTGGCATCATGATTATTATATTTAAATAATTATATATAGTTATTAGTTATACATTTATACAATATACATTATATATTAAATTTATATATAATAAGTACATCATATAAAATTCCTAAAGAGTTGACAAAAATAAAATGAAAATTTAATATTTATAATATATAAATAATGACTATACAATATATCTAGTAATTTATAAGATCAAAGGTGTAAACATAATATGTAATTTAATTCTGTCAATGGCTATAGCTGCTGAAGCTTTATCTAAAACAAAAAAATATATGTATTTGTGTATATAGGTTACATATTACAAATATGATATATTGATATATTTACACTACATATTAATCATATATTCATGTTATATAATTATGTGTAGTTACAAAACAATTTCTAATAATAGGTCGACTAAAAAACTTTAAGCATTTCAATCCATCTGCTTGAAATAATCAAATAAACAACATTAATTTCATCTCTCCTTAGTATTTTATTAATAAAAAATCTTCATAAAGACCTAAAAATTCTTTTCTTTTACCAATTAGTTAAATTAAATTACCCTCGTGCAAAAACCAATGCGAAACTATTGAACAGTACTAGTAGGACTGCAGTTCACAATAAAAATCTTTCCTAATACCTACACGCAACATTCTAAAGATCCATTAGACTGTTGTCAAATAAATCGTACAATTGTTAAATCAAAATATATATAAATTTTTTTCTTACTCATTTAAATTAAATTAGTCCTAATTAAATAATTATTCTATTCGCCATCTTTATTCCCAGTAATGTACATATAGAAGACTAAAAATGCATTGACCAAGAGACATTCTAACAAAAAACAATAACACTTAAAAAGTTCTATGTTAGGTATGGCACTATTGAATACGAGCTCGTACCGAATTAGTTCCCGTTTAAAAAAGATATTTGATTAAGGTTACCTGATTACCTGAATGGTTCCAGTTTCTGTTCAGGTATAAAAAACTTTAAATTTTCATTTTTAAGTAATTTTTGAGCGGTACTAATTTGCGCACAAATACCAAACAGACAACTTGTTTGCGCACAGTTACCTTTTAGACTTTAATAGTTTGTTTATTAATAAGTAAATTATTACATACCTATATTTTCCTTACCCCTTAACAGACTTAGGACTGTTTATGAATGTATTCATATAGGCGTGGTTAAAAATGCATGTTAAGACGCATGTTTTTACGCAAGTAGGTATGTTATACTATCTATGTCTTTAACTTTAATGGTTTAGTGTATAGAAAAATTTCGTTCTGCGTTTTTTCGTGAATATTAATACATAATTAATACTCATCGATCTGAGCGGCGAAGAAGCGAAGTTCACTCACCAGAAGAGTAAATATTTACGTTTGTTAAGTATTACCACCTAAAATCTGATACTCGAAGACACGTATTTTATACTTTGGCGCACAATGCATCAGTCACGCATCCAGAATATATTTACGGGGAGATGGGCAATACCGTGTGCGTATTGTATTTTATCAGCTGCCAAAAAGGCAAAAACAGACATCCCATCCCAGAATTTACGTGTGTGGCAGAATATACGGAGCAAGGCTATCGCCCCTTGGTCCTTGCTCCCCGCTTAGATCTGCGCCTGCAATGCTCGAGTAGTGAATAGTGATGGAATAATCAGTGGCGTATTTACGGGGGGGGGGGGTCCCCGGGTCTCGACCCCCCCCAGAAATTTTTTTTTCAAATATTATATAAATAATATCAATAATAAGTATCATAATTAAATTAACTCGTATGTATTTTATTATAATGTTATAAACTTATACTTAATACTAGGACCCCCCCCCCCCACAAAAAAATTGAAAATACGCCACTGGGAATAATAATTATAATTAATAAACATATTATAGGTATTTATATATTAATAATATAATAAAAAATAAAGATATTGTTTATGTTTGTTTGAACGTGTTGATCTCTATAGATAACTATCAGTCGGATTTGGAAAATTCTTTTTTTGCATTTAATCCACAATTTTTCGGAAGATAATATGCTATGATGTTTAGAAGCCGCTACTGGATCACTTATATAATTTTTTAAATTTTATATACATTAATTTTGTATTTTTTAGTATTTCTTTAAATATACTTTTGGCTGAGCGTCACCTTGTTCCTTTTCCAATTTTTATCATACATTATATACTAATAAGTTATGCCAAGTGGAAAGTGACCATTACCTAACTATTCATTAATGAACATTGAATTTAATAGTTATTTTATTATTCAGTTTAAAAATCAGAATTGACTGTTGTCTCTGTGACTTTAACCACAACATAATTTTTAAATAAATTAAATTTTTTTTATTTTTTAAAATATATTTACCCCATACAATGGCGTAGCCAGGATTTTTTTTAGGGGGGGTTTTTTTTTAGTAATAAAATAAAATAAATCTACAACCGTATTGAAATAATAAAATCATTGAATGATAATGATTGTTATCACCAGTGCAGTCGATAACGTGAATACAGCATAACAGAATACATTTCACCACGAATAAATGATTGTATTTTTATATTATAAAAATTATATTTTTGATAAAAATACGGCCTAGGGGGGGGGTTCAACCCCCCAACCCCCCCTGGCTACGCCACTGACCCCTTGGTGTCTTTAACATAATATTAATATAATGATAGCACTAATTATTATTTAATTTAATTATTTATACATTTATCATAAAATGTTTACGGAATATATATTGTATATATTTATTCTAGTTATAAGAAATAAACATAATACAATAAATATATAATATATATAGATAATGTTATTAAAAATTGTAATTTTATGAATAAATAATTTTTCAAACTATACAATTTATAATAAATCAATGTTAAATATATTGAAAATATTTTTTCAAAATATGTGTTAAACATGATTAATTCATAATCATAATATAATAAATTACATTTAAGTTAAAGTAGGTAAGAATTTATGCGACTGCAGTGCAATTGTTTAATCATTATAATTATGTCTCTGAATGTTATATTAGAAGTTGAATTACATTAAAGAGTAAAGGTTTAGGCATAGTGCTTTTGCGCTCATCTAGCAATAAGCCTTGACAGTAGCGTAGCCAGGATTTTTTTTAGGGGGGGGTTTTATTTAGTAATAAAATAAAATAAATCTACAACCGTATTGAAATAATAAAATAATTGAATGATAATGACTATTATCATCAGTACAGCCGATAACGTGAATACAGCATATACGGCTGAAGGGGGGGGGGGGTTCAACCCCCAAACCCCCCCTGGCTACGCCACTGAGCCTTGATATATATCTAATATCAACTGCAGTGGCGTAGCCAGGATTTTTTTTCGGGGGGAGCTGATCAATTTTTTACACAGCGGTGGTTTATTAATATATACAATAAATTATTTTACCTGTTAATTTTTAAATTTTCTTAACTTTTCGGGGGGGGGGGGGGCTGCAGCCCCTACGCCACTGATCAACTGAACTTACATCGATATTATTATTTGCATCATTAATCAAATTACTTCCTCCGAGTCAGTTAATTATTATTAATAAATTATACTATGTATTATTATAAGTAAATACAAATTAAAAAATAACTAATACTTTTTCAGTACGTATCCTGTATCCATTACTAAACAGTAAACACTACCCACCACCACAATTTAATAAGTGTGTGATAATTGTTTCACAATAATCCTCTTTTGATCTCGTGAAGAGTGTTTCCATTAATGATGAGATGTATACCGACACATTTACACACATAATTTGCAGTACGCATTTACACGTTAACATACTAAAATTAAAATTAAAATACTATTTTTAATCTATTTATGTTTATTTTATCTTAACAAAAATGTTTATAGTACTGTACGTGGATTGTGAAGGTTATAGTAAACTTGCCAACATAATGTGTTCTGTCATCGTCATTAATTTTTAAATAAAAGTTTTAACATAGTATAATTAATGTAACTTTGTATAATATATAATAAGTACCTATATTAGCGTTTCTCTACAATAATTATTATTTGGCTATTATTGGTTATCTCGGTTTTGTTTTAATTGACATGACAATTCAATCTAAAAGTTATCTTATTATAATTTATTAATTCTCTCAATAATTGTTACATTTGTAATATTATACCACTCATTTATTATGTAATAATATTTTATGATGCTTCGCCGAAATTTACGAATCAAAATTTTTAAATCTAACGATTTAACGTTTTAGAACATTTAAGTTGTAATTTGAATAGGTAATCGATGTAATCTTTATTATGATTTATGAATTCCGACCATAATAATATTATACATATACATATATGGAATGCAATTAAACAAAAAATGATCAATTAATACAAGAAGAGAATAATTTAGTCAGCGAGAAACCATAAAACTATATTTTATTTTACAGAAATACATAATAATACATATACATAATTACACACCGAACAAGATGTTGCTCTTTTAAATTTACTTAATAAATATAAGCAACTATACATATATACTAACTATAAAGTATGAGTATTTTACTTATTAGTTTAAACAGTAATTTGTAATAAGTACCTACCTATGTACTGTAATAGTCACCGCGGGGACCATCCCCTGTTAAAAAATAATAAATTTATATTGAAATAATTCCAGTCATTACTTATAATGAGTATTGACTTTATTTTTATCAATATCTATTCACAATTTCATATTACAAGTATAGTTCAAAATAAATCAACTGAGTACCAATTACTAACTGTAGTACTGCCCTACTTATATATAGTTATATACTTATATCTATAATAACAGATATTGAGATATATAATAAATATAGTATTTTTTACTTGTATTATGTATTTATTAAATGATGTTAAACACTATATAATATGTGTACACTAGAACTTTTAAATACTAATACTCAAAAATTCGTAAATTTAAAGGTACTTAAATAGTTTTAATGACCTATTGTTTAATGTTTATGGACGCATATAATTATTTGAAAAATAAATACTATATTTTATACAAAATTTGCTTTTCAAAAATATTGACGACAATCACATTAATAACTGCTTATTTCTTACTATGTATATATATAATATTATAATCTCTAAATAGCAACTATTCAAATTAAATATTAATATTTGTATGTACTTACATTTTTTTTGATTAAATTTCTTTCACAAATAGCTTAAAATGGTGATATATAAGTTCATAATTCATATACTTTAAGCAAGCCCGTAGGTATTAATGTATTATTCTGTAAAAGTGTAAAAATACTTAAATGTAATTCAAATATCACTGAATATTTTAGTAAAAATTGTTAAATGCAAATTAATAAAAACATTTTTGAAAAGAGGTGTACACCTTTTCATTATTGAATCATTTCATTAGCTTTTACTGTTTGTATCCATTTTTACATTTTTTATACAAAGAAAACAATATATTTGCCAAGATCGATATTCTTATAAGTTTTAGTAAACATGAGTAGCTGCTATCTGCTGAATTTTGATTGCTGTTATTATTTATTTTTAAATAACATTTATATATTTTACCAAACTTAATAAGTTTAATATATTGGTAAAAAATAATAATTCATTTTTTTTGTTATCTTCTTAACACTTTTAATTTGAGCTTTAACTATCAATTAATTATGAATGTATTATCATTATAAATAATTTCTTATAATTTATGTTAATATTTGTGTCTTGAAAAAATATATATAGGAGATACGTAAATACATGTAATAGTGTAATAACCATGAGCTATTTATTCGAAGCTAATACCTGTATATTGTGTTTTAACATGCAGGTAGGTATACATGCAGCAAAGATACATGCAGCAAAGGGTATTCGCTTCGCTTAGTTTCGAAATTAAGTGAAATGAAATATTTTCCCGATATTTTACATTTTTACATATTAACAGTATTTAGTCGTATACATTTCCATAATAATACAATTCAAACAAGACGTGTAAAAGAACAAAATACTTATACATGTTACAATATTATATACTACTAAGGAATAATATACATAATGTTATTATTTAACTTTTAAATTGGACATAATAAATTTTAAATGTTGTTGTTTATTATTTAAGCATGTACCTATATAGGCTGTATAGGTATGTTGGTATGTTATTACTTATTTTAAACACCATTTTAACTAATAATATTTATTATTCTATATTATTATAGGTTCCGCGACAAAATATCCCCGACAAAATATTCCCAAACCAAAATATCCCCGCAAAAATATTCCATGACATAATATCCCCCGTAAATATTAATTCAAAATTTAAACTTTTTTTATTCATGTTACATGGATACTAATACATTAATAGAATAGAAAAAAAATATTTGTCAAAAATTAGATACTTATTTATTTATTTATTTAGCCAAAACAATTTTAATTAAATAATTACAATAATATTATCTGATACATATACCAACTGAGCTATAAGCTCGTATCTGGTATACGGAGTTCAACGATATTATAATTCGTTTAAAGTAAAATACTTATACAAATAAATTATGATATAAATAAATAAAAAAAAAAAACAAATAGCCTTCAAATACTAATAAATTATTGCCTTTTTGGCTTTTAATAAATTCCAAAATTTTTTAATAGAATAAGAAAAGAATAAAACAAAATAAGAAATGTTAAATGCTTACGACCCGCTTTGTAGGTAATGAAATAAAATGACAGTATGACACTCTATACTATCATAAAAATAACGAATAACACATATTGTTCACTTTAGAATTTAGATAACTTTTATAATAAAGGTTAACATTTTGAGTTATTATTTAATCGGGGAATTTTTACGCGGGATATTTTGTCATGGAATATTTTTGTGGGGATATTTTGACGTGTCACCATATTATTATTCATGTTAATATGTTATTGAAATTAATGATATTATACACTAATTAGGTATGAGAACATTTAAGGATGATTTCGTTAAATATTTTTTGTATGTACTTTCATAAAAATCATAAAATCAAAATGTATTAAGATAGATAATAATATAATATATTATATTTTATATTGTAAAAACTATTGATATAATCATAGAAAGGATAATCAGTAAGCACCAACCAGTCGTAAGGTAGAAAAAGTCGATACTCTATAATTAATAAGACATTCGTTCCATGCAAAATGCATAGGTACATTTTATTCAAAATCGCCAGATTTTGAAAATGTCATGGAGGGGCTCACTATTTTATAAACACATGTACAGTTTTACCTAAATAATTACTAAACATGGACGTAGGTAGGATATATTTTGGGAGGGTTTTTTTGTCGAAATCTATATTAATATTATACAATTATGAATAATTTATTTTTATGTATTAAATAATACAATTGTTTTATTTAATTTCGGGGGGTGTTTGATCACCCAAAACTCCCCCTTACGCCAATGTTACTAAACATTACTAATCGTTAAACAATTAATAAAATAATATAGTCATTTGTTGTTTTGTATGTTATAACGTTTTAATAGTATTAGTAATTTAAATTTTAGGAGGCCGAGCTTCACCTTATCAAGCTCATGAGGGGCTGCAGCCCCCGAGTCTCCCTGTACTCGGCGCCCCTGATTTTATTCGATGAAAAATGTCTATAAAACTGTAATATAAATATAAGGTGTAGTGCTGTTGTATACAATGTTATATATATGATAAGCAGGATGACCAGTTATACGATTTATTGTGAATACTGTAAAACATCCTTATAACAGATTCATTTGGTATTAATTAATTTTTACGTTATAAAGGATATTTTAATGTTTATATCATGGAGATTAAAATATACGGGATATAAATTATACGAGACTTGTTATTTTTCGTTGTATAAGGAGATTTTATTCTTATATTAGAGATCTATTGTACATAATGTTGCATATGATAAGTTAAAAATATACAATATGAACATTTACAGATTTAAAAAATTAACATAATAAATAATAATATATAATTATACTAAAAAACAAGATTTATTTAAATTTTTTAACTATACATATGTAACTTAATCGAAATCGCACTATTCATTTTTACTTAAAAAATAATTGAAATCAATTCATACGTAAGTTAATTTAGAGCGAACTTTTTTTTTATATACCTACGGGGATTGTGGTCTATTGTCTATGATTTATCGAGCATATTATTGTTACTGTATTTATTATATATTTATATCCGGTTTATCAAAAAATAAAAAGCTTTCAAAATAATTCGGCTTTTAACGACATGTATATATGCGTATTTTGATGAGATATCTGCAAACGACACGCTTTAAATAATACATAGCCTCTATATAAAATATGATACATGCATAAGCACGCGTATCTAGCCATATATATAGGTATATATTGTACATGAATAGGTATAGTGAAATGGAAATTTTGATTTAGCGAATAGAACAAAATATTTGGTTATCTACCTATACTTGACAATGTAATATTTATAGATTATTTATAGGTCCGCTTGGAAAAATTGTAGAATTGATGGTGAAATTTCGTCTCGTAATATTATATGTAATTGGTACAATAATTTACCTACTTAGATATCAAAAAACAATTGATAAGTATGTCATATATTATGTATTAATAGCCTTTAAATATTAAGTATTATGCATACAATTATTAAAAGTAAATAGATATGAACAGTCATTACAAATCCGAGAGTCCAAGTGCAATAATATAGTACCTATATTATTAATATGTTATATATCTATGTATAAATTATTTTAACTTTCGCGATTTCTATAAAAATCGTTTGTTCTAGGCGTATATAGAAAGTGATGGAATATATTTTATTACCACGTATATACGATATACCTATATCTATAGTTGCAGCTGATCGGTGATCGCGGCATAAGTGCATATTATTGTGGGGGAAACAATATTTGAAATATTCAGCACAAAACTTGACTTTAAAAAAACCTAATAGTTATTTAAGTTTAAAAAATGCCTAGAGTGTAGACAAAAATCAAGGATTGAAGTATCGAACGACATATTACTATTATAACAATGTTTAAATAATGTCAGAACGTAATGTAAATCGTCATTGCGTTTTATACGATAGGATACAGCGTTGTCACTCGTGTTTAATAGTGTATATTATAACATGATGTACTGTAGGACGATTGTAATCATTAATCGAATAATAATTACTGTAAATTTGCTTTGGGACCACTACAGCGGTGGCAATGACTTGTGTGGATCCGTGACCGTCGTCTGTACGTCGCGATGAGGGGAGTATCGTCGGTAGCTTATTCACGAGTTCACGACGAATGCTATCATAATAATTAATAACTATATAAGTATATGTTTTAGTTTACCGTCTATATAAAGATTTATTGTTTTTGATGTAGGTATTAGTGCGCGGTGAAATTGTCGATTCAAGATCGCCGTTTTATATTAATAATAGATATATTTGGCTCGACAGGTGCTCAAAATTTCGGTCCAAATCGCTGGACTATTTTTATTGTGCGGAGTGGATGTCCACGTCAATTAGAAAATGTAATCTTTATTGTTACTGTGTTATTACGTAAATATGAGTACATGAATTATCTGCTGAAAATTCCGATTGAACGGCGTGCACGTGAATTGCATTACATTGTAGCTGCTGATCGAGCAGGAACGTTTGCGTACGTCATCGTCGTCATCATCAGGCACTAGGCACTAGGCAGTTGAGTGTCGAGCGGTTAGTCGTTTGGTAGGAAAATGAAATCGCTATAATTCAATTCAAGCATGGAAAGACGAAAATGCAAAAGCATAACGAAATACAATTCGTGGAACATTCGGATAGAGCGCGTTGTCAGACTGACAGCCGAACAGCGTTCCGTCGGAACGGTTTTAGTCGGCGTCGGCCGTCTTCGCCATTTTTCGATATTCCGCTTTCCGGTAATCCTAATTCAGAATTAGCCTAATCGGCTCATTCAATGAATACAGTAGAGTGTAGACCTGATAATTTTGAGTCTTTAAAACATACTAACGTAGATATTACGGCTGCGAGTACTCTACTCGACTACTTGAGATTCAAAGTGCCATTCAATCATAATGTCATTCATATCCATATGACGATTACTAAATTTTCGACGGTTCTATTAAAAAACTAACACTAAACGGCAGGTGCTTACACTGCGTACAGCGATACAGTGTTGTGTATTACTGATTACGTTTAAAGAATAAAATATAATGAAAAGTGCCGACGCTCTCCGCGGCACATTTTTTAATGATTGTAAACAATTATTGCTGATCGCATATTATATTATATTTTTTATATCGAATTTATCATAAAAATATATATTGCAATAATCATAATACATAAATTAACAAGTACCAAAATATGTATAATATCACGGTTCACCCCTTCCCAAATAGTGGATCACCACGATCAGATAATAATGAGGAAAGTGGGAATCAACTAAGTCGGTTGATAGATGGGCGGCGGGAATGACCGAGTGAGATCTAAGGAAGTAAGGACTAAGGAGTCAGGACTTCAGGATCAAAAGTGAGTAGTAAGTAGTGACACAGGTAGTACACTGTACACTGTACACTACAATTAAATGCAGAGTACTGACGAAGTGACAAGTGAAGTAACAATAGTGAGTACTGAGTAGTGACAAACTGAAAATGACAATTGACATCCGGGCCAATTGATTTTTCCGTCATTATCGGGATTATTCACTATTGCGCGCGCGCGTACACGTCTGGCTCGCTCTATCAGTAAGACCGAATATGATATCACAGTGTGACCAACGAACGTGACCGGTGTTCGTATGTAAACGCGGGAAAAAGAGTCGACATGGGTAAAAAATATTGAATAAGTCATGAAGTGACAGTAAACCGTTTAAATACTCGTTAGTCTGGACTCTGGACTGGTGTCTGCGGAAGTTATATCTAGGTGCGTATTGTGTAGAAACTAGAATTCGGTCGTTTCCGTCGACAAATTTGGAATTTCTTTCTTGATCTCAATGCCAAACAGTTTCAGCAGCTGCTCGACGAGGTGAGTCAATTGATATCCGTCCAGTAGATAGCGCGCGCGCAGAAGGTGTGATAGCGGGTCGAGTGTTGGAAGCGGACGCGGTCCTGGAGTGGACAGGAAGGGAGTAGTAGGACGTTGACGACGTCTACGGGTTACGACTACGATTACGACTACGCCGACTACGGCAGTACTGTACTGTACACTATTAAATTATTACGGTCTACGATTACGGAGATCAATTAAAACTCGGGAGGAGGTGCAGACGACGACGACGACGAACGCTTTCTGTGCTAAAATCCGCCGTCATGTCTACTGAAGCCACTGTTGCGCACTGACACCCCATCAGCCCCGACCGGTCAGAGCGTCTAGTCCGAACACAGCAGAGAGCCGGTGGCTGAACCGTTGTCGGTGTGATTTGCGACTTGATTCTCGAATGACTTCGTCACACTACTACCGCCAGGTACCTGTACGCAAAAGTCTCAGTCCCCTGTCCATTATATTCTTGGTATGTGCGCTAAACGCCGCTTCGGGATGATTCCGCTAAACAGTATACATGTAACATGCAACTCGTTTCAGTTCGATTGGCGGTTTTGGACGTGTTTAGGGGGTGTGGTGGAGGTGACCTGGTGACGGTCGGACGACGTGGGCCAGTTCATTGATAACCGCCGCGCCGCTTTCCCCTTGCCCTGCCCGCCTGGCATTTGTTTTCAATGCTTTGCTCATTGCTCGTCCTTTGGGGGGGTTGCTGCTGCTTCTCCGACACGCTGACCGCACAGGAAACTATCTATTAAGCGCAATAATTCTTTTTCACTCTACTACCGTTGTGGCACAGTCTTAGATACCTATTGGTAATTTTTCTCTTACTCTCTCTAAGTGGAAGTATGATGTCTAGTCGATTCGACGACCAGTTGACCCACTAATTTTTGAGTCTACAAATTTTTATTTATTTTTTTATCTAATATGTGTTATAGGTTTTGACAAACTAGATGTAAAGTACACTGTCAAACACTTATTTCCACGACCGTAATCATGCCTGCCGTCAGAGGAGATGGTATGCGGGGATTGGCTGTATTCATTTCAGACATCAGAAATTGTAAATGTTTTTTTATAAATATTTCGCTGCTCATAAATTTACAATGTGTTAATTGGTATTAGAAACAATTTGATATTTGTTTTATACATTATATACCTATATTTGAATTTTTAATCAATATCTGTACAGTTTTGTTAATTAGTTTTTCTTATAATTTCATTATTAGACATTTTATAGCAATCTATTTCATTTCAGTTATTTTAAATATACTTAATTCATTTCTCAATAAGTCATCATTTAAGTATTATAAATATTAAATTATAGAAATGTTAAATATTCACACCATTTGGGATGTTTTTATTATATTCTTATAATAATATATGTATTATGATTTAACTGTCATTTTTGTTGTAAAAACATTTATTATATCGGAATGTTATTTTTTAACACAGACCACTACGGCTAGAGATAATTATTTTATCTTCTGATAAGGGTTTTATATACAACAGTTGTATAGTTATAGTGAAACAAATGCATATTATTAAAGTTTAATATATTTTTTTATATTGAAATAGTATATTGATTAAAATATAAACTAAAGCATATTGTAATTATATTTAAATATTTTTATCTTTTAGTAAATATTGAAATATTTATTAATTATTATTATTGTTTTAGGTAAAAGTAAAGAGGCTGAAATAAAGAGAATAAATAAAGAATTAGCCAATATTAGGAGTAAGTTTAAAGGTGACAAGACATTAGACGGATATCAAAAAAAGAAATATGTTTGCAAGCTCTTATTCATATTTCTACTTGGCCATGATATTGATTTTGGCCATATGGAAGCTGTCAACTTATTATCTTCTAATAAATATTCTGAAAAACAAATTGTGAGTTTTTTCACCATATGTCTTTTAATTCAATTAATTTATACGCTCTATTTCAAATTTATGATTTTCTATATTTTATTATATTAGTTGGTCAATTTATTAAAAACAACAGTTTAATGTCAAATAATTGCATTGTTTATCTAAAATGTTATAGTATTTTCAATAATAACATGATTCATAATATTTTATTATCTTATATGACAATAATTAATACTATTAATATGACATTATTTCATGATGAAAAAACATAATTACTTAATTTATTTATTTTAATATAAAATTATACTAATCTAGAAGAAATTTTTTTCTACTATTCTATTATCTTAGTAAAATAAATAGAGCAATTGTATTATTTGTTCCTTATATGTAGGGCTCAGAAGTTGTTGCATTTTGCACTTTTTTTTTTTGGAACTTTTTAGACAATGCTCTCTTAGTCACAAATGTGTTTCATTAGTATATGAATCTGAACAACTAATTTTTATTTTGCATTTTTTCATGTTTATTACTTATTAAGTCATTTTTTTTAAATTTTTAGGTAATTTTCCCATATTTTTAGTCGTTTTTACTGATTTCACCATTATGCTGATAACATACTTGAAACGTCTACTATATTCATAATTTTTTTATTTAATTTTTAAGGACATTTCTTGTCATTTTTATGTCATATTACTCATATTTGCATATTTTTTTAAGGTTATAAACTTCTGAACCTTACTTATATGTATATACATTTATATATAGTAATTTTGTTTATACATATATTTTTTTTTAGGGTTACTTGTTTATTTCAGTATTAGTAAATACTAATAGTGACTTGATCAAACTTATTAATCAAAGTATTAAAAATGATCTGCAATCTCGGTATGTTTATATTCTAGAATGTTTGTAGATATTTAATTCAATGTATGTCTAACATTTGTATTTAATGGTTTTCATTAGGAATTCTATCCATGTAAATTTAGCTATGCAGTGTATTGCAAATATTGGCAGTAGAGATATGGCCGAAGCATTTGGTTATGATATACCAAAACTGTTGGTATCAGGGTATGTATATTTTATTATATTTGCTAAATATTTAAAAAAAAATCATAAACTCAAAACTTATTTGTATTTGGGTTAAATAGAGATACAATGGATGTGGTCAAACAATCAGCAGCATTATGTTTTCTACGACTTTTACGTACTAACCCTGATGTCATACCCATAGATTCAAATGGTGCCAGTGAGTGGACATCGAGAATTGTTCATTTGTTAAATGATCAACATTTGGGAGTAGTCACAGCTGCTGTTTCTCTTATTGATGCACTTGTAAAACGAAATCCAAAAGAATATAAAGCTTGTGTTAGTTTTGCAGTTTCAAGGCTTTCCAGGGTAAAGTATAGTAAAGTTATACATCATACACAGTAATAATAATTTTGATATTTTATACAGATTGTAACTGCTAGTTATACAGATCTTCAAGATTATACTTATTATTTTGTCCCAGCTCCATGGTTGTCTGTTAAATTACTTAGACTTTTACAAAATTATTCAACCCCAGGTAAAAATTTAATTTAAATATTGTTTGTAAAATTTGAATATGTTATAAAAATTGTATTATTGGTACTTAATAGAAGATGCAGGTGTGAGAGTTAGGTTGAATGAGTGTTTGGAGGCTATTTTGAACAAAGCTCAAGACGCTCCAAAATCAAAGAAAGTGCAACATTCCAATGCTAAAAATGCTGTACTATTTGAAGCTATTAGTTTGATTATTCATAACGACAGGTAAGTTAATAATTAAAGATAACAATTTAAAATAAAATATTTATCATCATTAATCTTGATTGGATTTTTCTTTTAAGTGAACCAAATTTACTTGTGAGAGCTTGTAACCAACTGGGTCAATTTTTATCTAACCGAGAAACAAACTTAAGATATTTAGCTTTGGAATCCATGTGCCTTTTAGCTAACTCTGAGTTTTCACACGAAGCTGTTAAAAAACACCAAGAAGTTGTTATATTATCTATGAAAGTAAGTTATCTAGTATCTACATAATATTAGTTTGATATTATTGTTATGTGTGTATTTATATTTAGAATATATTAATAAAATAAAAAATTTCTTAGATGGAAAAAGATGTTTCAGTTAGACAACAAGCTGTTGACTTACTTTATGCTATGTGCGACAAGTCAAATTCTGAAGAAATTGTTCAGGAAATGTTAAATTATTTAGAAACTGCTGATTATTCAATCAGAGAAGAAATGGTATATAATATTTACTATATATTTTTTATTTAATAATAATTATTATTATATTATTTTATTTTATAATTACTTGTTTAGGTATTGAAGGTGGCTATATTAGCTGAAAAATATGCAACTGATTACACGTGGTATGTGGATGTGATACTAAATTTAATTAGGATAGCAGGAGATTATGTTTCTGAAGAAGTTTGGTATCGTGTTATTCAAATTGTAATCAATAGAGATGATGTACAAGGTTATGCTGCCAAAACTGTATTTGAGGTATTTTTTTTTATTTATAGTTATTGTTAAAATAGTATCACTTATTGAGCTTATGGCATTTTTAGGCATTACAAGCACCTGCTTGTCACGAGAATATGGTAAAAGTTGGTGGTTATATCCTTGGAGAGTTTGGCAATTTGATTGCTGGTGATACTCGATCTGCACCAAATGTCCAGTTTCAATTATTACATTCCAAGGTTTAAATTAATATATATATGTATATAAATTTTAAGTATGCTTTTATTTAATAATAATTTTTGTATAAATAGTATCATTTATGTTCACCAATGACTCGGGCATTATTACTGTCAACATATGTAAAATTCATTAACTTGTTCCCTGAAGTGAAAACTACAATCCAGGAAATACTTAAACAAGACAGTAATTTACGAAGTGCTGATGCTGAACTTCAACAACGAGCATCTGAGTATTTACAACTATCTAAAATTGTATCGACTGATGTTTTGGTATGTTTTTAAAAAAAAATTCTATGGCATTATTTAATCTTATGTATGTAAATTGTAAATCATTAGGCAACAGTTTTGGAAGAGATGCCATCTTTTCCAGAACGTGAATCATCAATATTGGCTGTCCTAAAAAAGAAAAAACCAGGTCGAGTGCCAGAAACTGAAACATTAGAAAACCATAGTCCTCAACCTTCTCCAATAAATCATCAAAATAATCATGTTAATAACCATACTAATGTAATGAAATAATGATATACCTATAAATAATATTTTGTAATTTTAATTTGTCAACAAATGTTGCAGTCCAATAGCAATTCTGCTGATCTGCTAGGTTTATCAACACCAGTAGCATCTACTACACATACAAGTAACGCAAATGTTTTAGTCGATGTCTTGGGAGATTTATATGGTGGTGGAGGATCAACAGGTTCAAACTCATTAAATGCCAGTCAAAATAATTATAACCCCAAAAAGTAAATTTACTTTTATACTTATGTCTTGTGTTGTTTCACATTATTTAATAAAACATTTTGTAGATTCATTTGTAAAAATAATGGAGTACTGTTTGAAAGTGAATTAATTCAAGTTGGTGTGAAATGTGAGTTTAAAAGAAATTTGGGACGTTTAGGTCTGTTTTATGGCAACAAAACTACAATTCCACTGCAGGTGAGTTTTCATAACTATTGAACCTCGTATTGAACATAAAAATAATGTTTAAGTATAATTTTGGGTTTTAGAATTTTTCCACAGTATTATCTAGTCCACATCTCTGGGTCACTAAATTGGCTATACAAATTAAACCTATTGAGCCAGTTCTGGAAGCTGGAGCTCAAATACAACAATTGGCTATTATTGAGTGTGTAGAAGAATATACAGGTTAGTATTTTCATTATTTTATGTTTTTTCAAAACTAATAAATAATGATTTATAATATATTAAATGTACATTTTTTGTTTTAGACACACCTGTTATAAATGTTTCATTTGTGTACAATGGTGTACCTCAAAATGTTTCCGTTAAGCTGCCAGTGACTTTGAATAAGTTTTTTGAACCAACTGAAATGAATAGTGAGTCTTTCTTTGCTCGGTGGAAGAATCTAGGCAGGTAATTAGAATATTATATATGTGCATATATTTTATGAATTATATTTGCATTTACTGAATGTTTATTTTCATTTAATTTTATTGTTTTAGTAATCATGATCCTCAAAAGTCACAGAAAATCTTCAAGGCATCACAGCCAATGGATCAAGTTTCAACAAGAACCAAACTATCTGGATTTGGTATGCAATTATTAGATGGCATTGATCCAAATCCTGACAATTTTGTTTGTGCTGGTATTGTTCACACAAAAACACAACAGATTGGATGTTTGCTACGTCTAGAACCAAATAAACAAGCTCAGGTATATATTTATAGCCACTATTGAGAAATGTTAAGTACCTACTTAATAATTAGTAATTACTAACATGTGCCAACCAATGAACAAATAAGTTTATTTGCGATAAGATTTTATTTATAAATTAGTATGTTTGTTGGATTTGTTTTAAGTCATTAATTATCAACTAAAAATAATGATTTTTTTAAGACATATGTTATCATTATAACATATAATTTCCTAAATAAAATAATGAATACTTTCTTTATAGAAATAAAATTGTTGTAAAAATCTTCAAATTACAATGAAAAACAATGAATTAGTTGGTGACCATTTTTAGTATGGGTGCACAATTAGTTAATACATTATAATAGTACAAATACAAGTATAAATCAATTTTTTATATTGCTAGTATACTTTATTATTATTTTTGAAAGTTTACTAATCTAGATTTTTAAATTAATCTATTCAATTTATATATTTATTTATAGGTAATTATTTTACAGTTCCACGTTTTTAATTATTGAGAAATGAATGCTATACTTTTTAATTTATTTCATAATTTTCTTATTCTATTATTAATAAATTGTAATTTGTGACTACAGCTTGTGTCAAATTTAATGAGGATTAATTGCTATGTAACTATTAGGGGAAAGGGAATTGGTCTAGAAGGATTGATGTGTTAAAGCTATTATTACCACAGTAATAGTTTAATTCAATGTATTTATGACTGCTTATATTTTTGCAGAGAGGAATAACTCGCGTATCTAAAATAATATTTGAATATTGTCATTATAACTTAAGTACTTATTAATCTAAATATCTTAAATAATCATTGATTTCATTTTTTCAATAAAAATATATTGATATATGAAAATTGAATGGATAGAAATTTTAAATAATTTTCAATAAAATAGACAATATAAAAATGGTTAAATGTACCCCTATTGTTCCACAAATTAACATTTTTAATATTAATATATTAAAAAATTTTTTTTGTTGTCTATTGATTAATTTTTTTTCTATAGATGTATCGTTTGACAGTAAGGTCCAGCAAAGAACCTGTGTCCATTGAAATTTGTGATCTTTTGGCTGACCAGTTTTGAAATTCTGGTAATAGTTAATAGTTGTGTGAAAACACCATGGAATATTGAATACTTTTTTTTTGTTTGTGATTTTGAATTATTGTTTTACATGTATTATGCACGCACACACTAGACATATGTACACATACAAATCTAAAATCATCTGTGAATAAACCTAAAATAAAACGTTCTAAGTCTGAGATCGTATAGTTTATTTTATTATTATTTTTATGTAATTTATTGAATTGTTTTTCTTATAATGTATTTTATGTTGTATGTGTACATGTATCCAGATAACAAGTGTTGCCAAGACCCCAAAGATGTTAAGTGGTAAAATTAAAAAAATATTTTTATTTATTTATCAAGGATAATAATTAAAATGTAGGTTTCTTTTATATTATTTTGTAAACATCATTATTATTTTTCTTTTAAATATCCCAAAACTGTAATGAGTAGACTAATACTGCTACAGTACTATTATACAATAGTATTATGTGATGATTTTCTTTCTTTTACTGTAATCTACTCAAAATTTAATATCTAGAAATTTAATAAAAAGTTTCTTGACATTAATTTGAATAAAACCCCTTTTCTTTTTTTTTTAAACTAGATTATTATAGTGTTTTAGAAGTTACCACAAAAAACTCAAAGCAAAATACATTTAAATATGCTTGTTTTGTGAAATAAGGAAAAACAATCTTACAGATCATTGTAAATATATATATTAGAGTATTAAATATATTTACTAATATATATATCCTACACAATTATTGTGCAAACTATATATCTTGTAATGTATAGAACCCTAGGTTTATATAAAAATAATTACACATCTATGTATTATGTTACAAATATTGTTTTAGTCACTAGGCTAGTATTTTATTTATTATGCCATTTTAAACTATACGAATCTATAAAATATAAATGATAATTATGCGCTATGTTTTCATTCTAATTAGCTTAAAAAGTTGCATTAATTGGTGATACTGGTTAGTAGTAAAATTAAAGAAACCGCATTCGTTAATTGTATATTAATTACCATCACAATATAAGTAATAATCATCAATTTTATTTTTGAAATTTGTTTAGTGCTAAATAATTGTTTCCGGTTCCACAATCTAGTGGATCTGATAAATAATATTCACCATAAAAATGAATTATATAAAAAAAAAAATAGAAATTGTTAATCTCATTTTTCATTTATATGATTTCTTCTTCCTTATTATTATATAAATTAATTTTTCTTAAAATAAAAATAAATAAAAATATTTTTGTATCATTTAACCAATTGATATTCCCGCTCGTTTTAGTTTTCTCTGTTCCTTGTAATAATCCATCTTTAATTGTATTCAAGTTTTAGGTACTATAAAAACCTATTATATAAAACTGTTTTGTTATGTCCAAAGGAAAATGTTTTCATCAAATCGTAATCCAACTTCTTATAAACGTATATTCAACCATAGTTCTTCAATTATTGTAAAATTAACTATACTTACTACATTATACTCTTCTGATAGTTCTATAAGAACATATTGTTAACTTATAATATCCTACTAGCTTTGCTAATGATATAATATTATATATTATTATTATTATTATCATTATATCGTTATTTTCTAAGTATGGCAATATATTTAATTACTACTATATTATCATATTTTATAAATAATTTAACTTAACATGTGATCCATCCTTTAATCCTAACTATTTATTTTAATTTTGTATTCTATTTTACTAGACAAAACTTAAAAATTGTCTTAATAAAAATTCTCACTGAATATACTATATATAAACAATACATTTATAAATATGACTATTAGTAATTATTTATTGTTAATTTACATTATTTTATACCTCTTTTTTTTTTATTTATCTTTATTTTATTTATTTCCATGTAATAATAATATAATAATCGACAGTTAAAATTTATTTTTATTGAATGTCTTAAACTTTAAAACAGTGGTTGAAATGTATGCAAATTGACAACTGTATTTAATATGTGTCTATATTGACACTATAGTATAATATTATAATATATTAATAGATAGATATCTATTGTATGTTTTAGCAAAATCTACTTTTCTCAACTTATTTTATATTTAATCAACATCCTAAAAAAAAAAAAAAAACACTTAATTGTTTACAGAGAATATTAACTCATTTAAAAATAAAAAGTTCTACCATTTTTTTCTTTACTTAACTAAAATGTTAGAACTGTTGTATCCCCTTCTAATTGATTTCACTCTTTTTTTTTAATGCTACTATATTGTTAACATTTAAGAATTTTTTTTATTGTTCATTCATGATAGATACAATGGTGGAAGTTATTGAACAAATTCTATGGAAATGTTCTCTTGTTCCATCCAATTTTTCTGATTATTTCAAAGAAAAATGTAGGTACCATTAGAGTTTCAACACCAGAGTTAACAAATTATAATATTATTAAACAAAAATTTTTGTCTTAATGTTAATAAACAGATTTGTCTTTATTTAGGTAGGTACTTAGACACCAAACATTCATTGTTGCAAACATGTATCTTTCTGGTAATTTTTCAACTACCTGTTTCAATACCTGGAAATCGTTGAAAAATGATAAGTCTGATTTTATTATACTCGTCATAAAGTTTGTTGATGATTAGGTAGAAATGGTAGAATTTAAAAGCTAAAAATTCTTCTTTGTTCGAATAAAACTTCATGATTACTTTTACACGAACAATTTTATCCTAGTTTGAAATTAAAATAACACAATGTTATAATTTTTTATTAACTTTTAAAATAATACAATTTCCGAAATTTAATTCTTAGTCTTTACTATGATTAAAAACTGCTATGTTGTAAACTCCTGCATATAAAAAAAATATTTTTAGTATTATGTTCCATTTTTTTTAATTTATATTTCTTTTTGTTCATTGAATTTCGAATAGTAATATTAACCCATATTATATTATATTTAATATGTATTGACGTACTGTTTAGATATTTATTTATTCATTATTGGAACAAGGACTGATATCAGTATAATACTGTTTTAAGAGAATTAATAAAATTAGTTGAGAAAAGTACCCAAACAAAACTAAATTAAGCTTGAATATTTACAAAAATATACAACGGGTATCTACTTAATATTAATTGTATTATATTTTATTCTTTGTATTAACTAATATAGGTAATGTAACAATAAAAACTTGTTATTATTTATTTGTGTCATGTTAATCTTTATGTTTGGTAGATATAATAAAGGCGGTAAATATATTTTTTACTAATTATTATCATTTTTATATCATTATTATTTTAATATATAATTTGTATTGTTGTTCAAATTTAAATTATTTTAATTTGTTAGGTGACAAGTTATTTCGAGCTATCATCGTCTTTTGTAAATCAGTTTTTTATTATTTGTCCATTATCATTTGTAATAAACGTGTACTCATTATATTATACAGTAGGTAATTTTTAATTTTGTGTACATAAGCAATGAATTAATGCCTATTTAGTGTTTGAATGCAGAATGTTATTACCATGGTTCTAGAATTATAACATTTCGCATTTGTATATTCATCATATAGATATAGTAAAACAGCAGATGGATATACAAATACGTTTTATAGACTTATAATACAGATAATTTTATTTTGCTCATTTATTTTAATCTAACCCTAGGAACTTTTTCCAACAACCTCTCACTAGTCTCACTTCTACAAAAAAAAAAAAAAAATGTATCTTAAAAATACTTCTCTTTTATTGAATAAAATCTTGTTTACCGCGCGTACACACTGCAATGTATATATATTATATGAGGGAGGATTGATTCACAATATACCATCGCGGTAGTTACCATCATGCTTTGTTTTATTATAAAATAATGTCACGCGACGGGTCGCTGGAATACGAACGAAATGTTATGCTCTGCCTTTCATCACTTCAGTCTTTCCGATCGTCAAAAGTAGCCAACTATATACGGAATATTATCGACGAAACAAGTCAAGAACCATACAAATGCATAATTGTTATTGAATGTATAATACCTATAGGCAAAGGCCGTAACTGGGGGGAGGGTCCGGACCCCCTCCCTCCGAAATGTTTAAAAGTAGAAATATTTTAGTAGGTAGTGAATATAGTTTATTGACTATACATTTTCAACGTTTATATTAAAAAAAAAATATTGGACCTACACCCCCGAAATTTTTTTTCAGTTACGGCCTTGCTATAGGCTATAGTAGTATAGTGTAATGTATAAACATAATACGATTAATACGAATACTAAAACGACAAATCCCAAACTAAAACGTATTATGTTTCGTAACTATATTGGCGTTTATTTAATTAATTCTTCGTTACAAATAATATACAGAATATATCCAAGAGTAAAAACATAATATTTTGAATCGCAGCGTATGACGTGAATCAAACACAAACACACGCATACGTGTATATATAATCGTATTCACAACACCCGCTTAATCCCTTCACTCGACAACCGGACAGTGACGACACGCGCAGTTCACAACACACATCACACACACTATCCGACCGAATACCGTTTACAGGCCAACGACACTTTTGCGTCGCGAATCCGATGTTTGTCGACGGTCGACAACGGTTTCGGGTCCAAATCGGACACCTTGACGCGCACCGCCGGCGTCGAATTGCCGGGACCGCGGAACGTGACGAACACGGAACAGTCCCGGGCCGTGGCGGCCACCAGATATCCGTCCACCGGGCTCCACGCGGCCGCGTCTTCGTCGCCGGGCCGCATGCGGTCGACGTGGCCGAACTGGGGCGGATCCCGCGACAACCGCAGTTCGTTGTCGTACTCGGAACATACGGCCGCGAAACCGGTGGTCTGCATCCGCTGCATGGTCAGGATCTCGTGCAGCACGCAGTGTCGGGGCATCGGTACCGCGCGGAAGTCACACGGAAGCGACGGCTGCGCCCCGGAAGCTGTAGCGGTGATGCTGTCGTCGTCCGTATTATCCCATCCGTCCATCACCGGAGCGTCACGACCGCCGTCCTCGTAGTCGCCGAGCAGAGCGCCCGCGACCAACGCGCAAAACCGCGGGACGTCGCCCAGCACCTCGCCCGCCGCGTCCCCGAAACCGTCGTCCGGCGCGACGAGCGGCTCGCCGTCCAAGAAAAACTTCAGATTGTTCTGCGGGTCTCGGAGCAGTGCGCGGACGGCCCGCCGGACCCGTTCGCGGCGGCCCGAGAACATGTCCAACGGACAGTACCCGCTCGGCCTCCGGACGTCGCCCCGGCACAGCTTCAAGTACTGGTGCGCGCAGAACGGGCACTTGACCCGCACTCCGCCGGTGTCGCGCGCCCTGTCCTCCTCGTGCACCCATCCCTGTTTGGGTTTGATCTCGACACACCAGACGCCCGGCACGTTCGTCGGTGGCAGCGTCGTGTAGTCCGGACACACAGCCACCAGGCATCCGGTCCACCGGAGACCTTTGTGCTTCCGGTCGGGTGGCCTGTCCGGCCGCACGAGTCGGTCGATTTCGAGCAACTCGTCGGCGGTCACGCGCATCGGCACGGGCACGTCGACGTGGCGGCTGTCGGCGAAAAACGAACGCCTCACAGCGTCGCAAAACCGCAATCGCACGGACAGTGTTTCGGCCGCCGCAGTTTCACCGCCGCCGTCATCGGTCTCGTCTTTCATCACTCGAACCACTGTACCGTCGGCGGGCACCGACAAAACCACGTTGGCGTTGCCCTCGCTCTTGTAACGCCACACCTTGTCGCTCAACGTCAACTGCTGCGGAGACTTCATCAGTCCCGTCGCCCACACTGCCGGCTCGATCATAATATTTTCACCTCCAAACAACTTTTAAGACTGCGTTTAAATCTACGCACTAGCAACCCCTCTGCTATGAATGTATAATAGTCTCTATTTTATATTTTTTGAACTAAATTTATTATTATTATTTTGAAAAGTCTTGGTTTATTTTTTTACAAGTCTTCGGCTAAGAAATCATCAACTTCCAAATTGAACAGTTCGGCATACCTCAGATGAATGTTGTGTTTACCTTCCGGATAGATTTTAAGCCTGCAACACACAAATGGAAATAATATTAATTGGTATAAATCAGTGGTGGTCATAGTGGTACAAATATGAAGGGGGGAGGTTTGGAACAAAATTATATAGATGCCAGATGGTAATACTATTTTTGTCTCAAAATATTAATGAAAATAGATAAGTACAATCAATTATTGTTTTTAGATATATTTAATACTATTTTGGTTATCAACTTATGTATACATTTGTAGGATGTTTAGATTCTAAAATGTTCTGGTTTTCTTTAGTTCAATTTAAGTACCACTATTACTCCTTTACTACTTCTTTATTATAATAATTATAATTTAGAATCAATTCTGAATCATACTAATTATAAAAAATTCTAGAATATTTATTAATTAATAATTCATTATATGATTTGTTGTAAGTACTCCTCTATTGAATTGAATGATATAACATTATAGTGTAATAATTTCAAAATTATAATTATGACTATAAGTTTGTTATTTGCTACTGTTTATGACGTTATTGTCTAATAAAAGCTAAATTTTATATCCAATTTCATAAACTTACGATCCATATTTAATTTTTTTGTGTAAATATACAGGATGTTCCATAGGTACTAAAGGGTCTTGAGCTCCATGTAAAATGAGAGTAGGTGTATTGATTTTAGGTAGTGCTTCTCGACAAATGTCCCCTCCATTTTCTTTAAGAATTATTTGAAAATAATCTAACCAAGCATTCCAAGTATCAGAAAAATACTTTTCACCATACAGTTCAACAAATGGCTGTCTCATGCGTGGAGACCATTTTTGGATATCTCGTATTTTTTCATACAATTCAACATCTTTTTCAGTAACATAAGCATTGCTACCCCAAACTATAAGTTTTTCCACTTTGTCCACAGCCTTGGATGCCATTATAAGTGCAGTGATGCCACCATCACTCCAACCCAGTAGTGAATATTTATCAATTTGCAATGACTAGGAAGACCAACATATTTTAGATTAGAAAAATATAATGAATACAAGTAGTAAAATATAAATACTTTCATAAGTGAAATGGCATAGTCAGCATCATGATAAAAAAACCCTGGTGAAAAGTTTCTGTCTGGCGGTCGACTAAAACCATAACCCGGTGGATCCCATGCAACTATTGTATATTTGTCACGATTAAGAGTTTCAATTTGTGGCTTAAAATCAGTTAATATTGAACCTAAATAACAGAGTTTATTAATTATGCACGACAATATTATTATATATCTATATATCCTATATATTATTGTGTTGTAAAAATTAACTGTATAATACTTAATATGACCAAGGCAAACTACCTAATACTCCTGGCAATAATAACAAGGTCTGTGGACCATTTCCAACTTTTAAATAATTAATTTCAATATCATTAACTTTGATTTTGGTTTGCTTCTGTAAATAAAAATGCAATTTAAACTTTACATAATTTTTTTAAATAAACTATTAACTTTATTTGACAACTGATATTATGTTAAAAATATAGCAAGTACATCATAGTATTAGTTAAGTAATCAACTAGTTACAATTAAATATAATTTTAATTTTTAGGCTAATCCTTTATTTTAATTTTCAATAGCACAAGATTAATAATTTAACATTTTTATACAAGGTCAGTAAACATGAAGGTTTTAAATATTGGGATTTTTACTAATCATTGGATAAGCAAAAATATTGATAAATGTAATATATTAATTGCTTATACCTATGTAAATGTAATAATATTGTAATTTTAAGGTACTAGGTACTAATAAGTTAGATTTGGTTGAAGTTCTTAAAAATGATAAATTAAATACTAAAACAATGCTCAAATCAGTTAACAAATTTTAACAAACCTCAACTTTAAGAAAATGAATTGTTTAATTGCAATAAAGTTGTTATCATATCAATATATCATACCTCTGTTGAAGAATAACGTGTTTGGTTTTTCTTGTACAGCGAACTACAATTTCTGAGTAATTTATTAAATCTTATAACCATCATTATGGAATATAATTTGTATATAAGCCTCGTCTGGTTCTAACAGTTGAATAATGAATAATGATTCAATTTTTACGATCAGCAGTCATTTGGAGTTAATAGATTATATAATAGTACATTACAATACAATGCAGTAATGCACTATAATTATTTATGAGCAACCTATAACCAGGAAGGGCATAAGTTCTTATAATTTAAAAATATATTTTTTCTTTTATCATTTGAAAAATATGTTATCGTTTCAAGTTCACGATAAGTGTTATCATGAACTAAAATCACTATCAAGATTCAAGGTGATTATTAATTGAGTACCATTGACGGATTGACGTTAATACCAAGGTGGAATAGGTGGATATATCCACCTTGGTTAATACGTTATTGTGGTGAGAGGCCGATCTGCCCGATTTCCGTTATTGTGGAGGTATCCCATGAACTCTCGTCACAAACTCACAATATTAATATTATAATCATAGCAAGATCAATAATCTTTAAAATTTGGGATATTACTGACCTGCGCCCTAATACCTATGTCTAGTTACATATCAATAATCATTACAAATTGGATAACGGATCAGTTCTTCCTCCGTGATCACTAACAAGATGACCAAATTCTAGTTTGTTTTGCACTTTGCATGTAAAAAAATAGTTTTACAAAGCACCGCATGGCGCATACTCATTCCCCATCCAATATGCGGCCAGGCTTTTTTATTCATCCATTGCATACATTTATAATGTTTAAGTTTGTTTTTAGAATACATATTCTCCGCTATAAATGCTGTAGGTTTTTAAACAATATTATGCATTGTGTTCTATGATAATTGATTATATTATACATATTTAGGACTGTGGTACAACGAATAACATACGATAATGTCATCAGCTGTCAGGGTGGCACAGAATTATTTTGAATACTTCACTAAGTTTACTAAAATCATGTATGTATTAATATATCAGTTTTTTTTAATACTTCATTATCATTTATCATATTAGATATCTGTAAAACAATTACACAAATATGCCTTAAAATACTCAATAGTAAAGTTATAATTGCTCATATGAGTTGATTTTGCTCTAAATATCAAACATTTTAACTCATCAGCTAAGTTATGGATAACATTTTTAAACATACACAATAATTTTATCTTCATATTCATTTTAAATTTGTATTTTATTTTATCTATATCTGATAACAAAATATAATACCATAAGTCGCATAAGAATTAAATTATTTTAGCTCAAAAAAAAAAACTACTAAATTTTATAAAAATTATGTATAATATTCTAAAATACAAAAACAATCAAATGGTATATGTATCAAATTGTATTTCAAGTAATATGAACTTTCTCTGCAAATACAGTCTTATGAAATAATATGAAGTTATGAATTCTGAATCAATAGTTAATATTATCATTATCAGTCTGTGATTTAAGTCTTTATTGTTTCATCATAAATTATTCATCAATATTTATATTAAATTTGTACACATAAAAATATAATAAAATATATTCTAAAAATAAATAACAATGGAAAACATAAAATACATTTTTTTTTTAAATTTAATACAATTAAATAAACAATAGTTGTATAATACTTAAAATACTTTCATAGTTTACTTTTTTGGTCATATAATATATATTTTAAATTGTTCTTCCTAAACAATATTATACTTAAAAATTATAGTTGATGGTTACATTTTAAATAATTTTTTATGAACACTTGTGAACTAAGTAAATGGTAAAAAGTTCACAAAAAGTGCTGTGCCGACAATAAAATATGTAAAAAAGTACAAAGCCACCAATTTTGATTTAGAAACATACATTATACGGTTGTAAGTAATTTTATTGAAATTGAGTGGAAACTTGAAATAATTTGCACAAGCCCAATAAAATACTGGACTTGAAGACGCTAACATTCTAGTGGTCACTTGAACATGTATACAAAATAAACAAAAAATAGTTAAAAACGTTGAATGGACAACATATACAAAATCTGGTTTATCTTGATTTCTAAGACCTAAATAAATTATATTATTGTTACGGAAATATTCCAAACCAAATTTTAACAATAGAAAAATACAAGGTGAAGCCAACAAAAAATTTGGAATCTGTTTAAATTGGAAATAACTCAAGAAACCAATATTTTTCCAATATTTTTCTTGAACGTAAGAGTATGGTAAACGTACTCCACACCACAATGGGATACTAATGTTATTTGGTATTATTAGATTATTTGTAATTGCATAGTCGATAACTTTGGGATCTAATGTGTGTTCTTGCAGAGTACAGAATTTATAATACCCATAAATTTGGAACAAACTGAAACATGCAAAAACAAAACATATACCAATAAAACATTTGAATGAGATTTTTCTTTTCTTGACGGCTGATTGAATCATATAATATAATAGAAAACCAACATTCAGTAAACCATTGGATCTGTTCAACACAGAGAAACTGAATAATAGTGAAGACTTCCAAATATTTTCACATGCAATATGATACATACCATAAAATGTTGTAAATACAAACAGTGATTCTGAATAAGGAGCAGAGAAGAAAACACTAGCGGGATTAAAACAAAACAGGACTGTTGAATTATATGCCATTTCTACATTATTATGTATGCGTAAAGTCAAATTGAATAATACCAATGCAGTGAAAACAAAAATTAAATTATTGAAGATGACTCCCGCGATAAGAAACATGGTGTTTGAATGACCAGGAAAGATTGCAGTTAACAGCCGTAAAACATTGGGATATAGCGGAAAAAAAGCCAATGTATTTTCGTAAGTATAACCATATCGATAGATGTGATGAAAATATTGAGCATCCCAACGGAGAAAACCACCTAGGATAGCAGTTACAGAACGGCCAATACTGGTATCATCACTGTCACGAAGGCCCGGCGATATGAATACTCCCTGAGCTTGGTGATCTGGAATCAGAGCATTGAAGATGTACTGCAAAATCACAATAGATATTCGACTGTAAAGCGCAAGCCGCCATACACTGGATCGATATAATGCCGCATCGATTTGAAAACCCTACGATACACAGCTACAGGTAGAATATTTTTTTACGAGTATTATAATTAATAACATGATACTTACCTTCAGTTTTTTATCTTTCATTTTAAAATTGATGTATTTATATTTTGTTTACCTAGCACACAAATATATTGAACCTGCGTACAAATTAAACGCTTATGATAATGCGTTTCACAATTGATGACACGATGAATAAAAATAAAGTCATCTCGGTTTGTACAGAAAACGACATTAATTATTGTACGCTTAAACCTGAAGTCTCAAAAATGTTGTGAGACGTAAGTACCTACAGACTACTGAAGTACTGAAAAACGATATTTCATACATGTCATATTAATACATACTACAATGATGGTTGATTTGGTTGATTGAGATCACGGATTGATTTAAGCCATAGAGTAATACTCTATGCGTTTAACTCCCATACGTTTGGATTTAGGCATTGACATAATAATATAATATTATGTCAATGGATTTAGGCATTTAGCAGGCTGTAGACAGTTGTACTACTAGTACCAGTACCATTGATGATTAGAAGTAGTACTATTTATAATCAATGATAGTACTATCTAAAACCTGTGGGTTTGGCACATAGAGTTAGTATACCATGAAGATTAGAGATATCTCTAATCTTCATGATCGTGGCTATGGTTTAGCACTTATCTATTGATAAGACCAGCGGTTCCCAAACTTATTTTTCCGTGGTGCCTTTTTTAAACCTTTTCAGCTGCTGTTGCGGTGCCCTGCTGTGAATTTCACGAAAGACAGAACAAAAGAATACTCATTGAATGCGATAAATTATTTATCATGAGCCGTAGACCGCGGTGCCCTTAGAAAGTGCTCGTTGTGCTCCTAAAGTATGGTATCTACGTGACTACGTATATACTTAGGACTTCACAGTCATTAGGTACCGATTAGCACAAGGCAAGAAGTAGATATTGTAAGCATCTTAGATCATATACGATATACCATATTATACTAGTATATTATGAATATATGATCTAAGGTAAGCATAGACCTACCTATAGGTAATCAGTGGCGTAACCAGGATATTTTTTTTTTTGGGGGGGGGGGGGGTTTAGTAATAAAATAAAATAAATCTACAACCGTATTTAAATAATAAAATAATTGAATGATAATGATTATTATCACCAGTGCGTGAATACAGCATAACAGAATATATTTCACCACGAATAAATGATTGTATTTCTGTATTATTAACATTATATTTTTGATAAAAATACGGCCGAAGGGGGGGGGGGTTCAACCCCCAGACCCTCCTGGCTACGCCACTGTAGGTTACTATTTTATAGCATGAAGACAATGCCGTATGACCACGAAAACTAGAATAAGGAGTCCAAATTGATATGGCCGTTCTCTCACGGCAGCGGTCTCAAAGGTTTTTACTATCCTACTTAAACCCAAGGGCGGCTCCAGAGACTTAGTTAGGGGGGGCCTTAGTTTTAATTTTTCTTATGATTATAGGTTTTTCATAATATACATAATATAGATAGCACGTACATACTATCATATCTACATATTTGTACGTGTCTATGATAGTCGATGGTATAATATGTTTTTAGCTTATAATTTTTTTTTCAACTATATACAATTTTTTTAGAAATATAGGCCTAGGCCTGGGGGGGGGGGGGCGGCCCCTAGGGCCCTCTCCCTGGAGCCGCCCCTGCTTAAACCTGCGTAGTATACCTAAGGATCATTCATGTTTTTGGCTTTTTTTTTTTTTTTGTTAAATATGTGCATTTATTATTTTGAACTATGACACATTATACATTTTATAGCTCGTAAAATTACGCATTCAAACATGTAAACACATGTTTCATAAACATTTTTTTATTAATGTGTAAATAATTAATCAATTCGTTATCAGTATTAATATTGTTCATGAACAGGTTAACATCCTGTAGTTTGTAGACCGTGGTTTATTAGTGATTATTGATTACTCATTGGTCGGTATTAACTCTCTTACTGGGTTTGAGTAATAAGTCTGATATTCACTTCTATGCAAAGTATTTATATCTACTTTCATCTTTTTATTCGTTAAATAACATAAAGCTCTTGGAATAGCTATTACTCATTTTCTAGAGAAAACAACTTTTTTTTTTTTGAGGGGGGAGGGTCAAGTGTTTATTAGTTATTACATAAATATTAAATATAGTCAAATAATAAAATGAAATCACGGTTTCTGTTTTTATTTGGTAAATCATGAATCCCCGGGGACAGGAATTTACTCCCTCTCATAAATTCGCCACTGCCTAAATGTAACATAAATGAACCATGCCTTGATCATGCTAAAAATTCTATTAGAAAAAATTTTTTATTCTGAAATATTTGATAATTACTTTCAAAACATGTTGTTTTTGTATAGAAACAATAATTTATCATTAAATTAAAGTAGAATTAATCCATTACAAAGATATCGAGTATTCTGGAAACATAATATTATATAGATTAAAAAATCAGTGTTTTATTTTGATTGATGTCTTATTTTCAATATATTTAAATTTAATTTATGTTTATTCATAATTTTTAATGTTTAATTGTTAAACAGTATTATATATTTTATAAATGTGCGTAAAAGTTAGTTTAATTAAAAAGAAAAAAAAATGTCGAAAAAGTTAAAATTGAACTAAAATAGACTATCATTAAATAATAAAAATTAAATAAATAAAAAGTGGCTGCAAGTTGCGTTTGAAACCTATATGAGTAAAGTAAACAAAAGAAACGGGTTATTTGGATATTTAATAACATTTATTTTTAAATTATAATTTTTAACATACTTACAGGATAATTATTACTCGTCAATATCTAGACTTCGAAAAATAACATACATTTCATTTGGTTTGTGTCGTCTGCAGGGATAAAATTAACTGCAGTAATTTGAAACGTTCATGCTTGGCATGGCTACAATCAACAATAAAATTGTATTTTATACTCATGTACTTATGTATAATATACATTGTAATAATTGCATATATTATTTGTATTATTTATATAAAGTTCAATATATCTAAATTTATGAATATTTAGTAGTCTGTTATAGGCTTATTTATGTACGAATACATTAAATAAAATCATAGTGTATGATCGATTGTGTTGATAATGGATATTGACACATATTAAAAAAAAAAAAAAGGAGTGGTCAAGTGGGTATCACTCTGCTGTATAGTAAAAGTGGACAGTGGATCACTATAATGGATGAGTTAAATTTGAATGCAATGACAGGTATCATAATATACGAAAAACAATTTTGAACGGAGACGATTTGTCAGTCTAGTAGGTACTCTAGTATAATAATTATCCTATTAGGATATATTATATTACAATAAAATTTATATAGGTAATAATGTGATTATAATTATATTAAATTGTAATATATCGTTATTTTACATAATTTAGTAAAGATTTAAATTTCATACACTCGTAAAATGTGTTCTATATTGACTCTGGAGTTCTTTTTTACAGTTATTTGAAGAAAAAGTTATGGAGAATGTTGTGTTAGGTTTTTAACCTTAGGTATAAATAACAAAAATGTCATGAATTTTTAACTTCAAAATTCCTTACAAATTTTCGTGATTTTTACATATCTTGTAAACATTTGAATTTTTAATGCCTATATAAATAAAAATTGTGATTAACGATTTTTGGTTTTTTTTTTTATTACGATAAGCACAACTTATAATAAACCTTGTATTCAATTTTAGAGTTTTTGAAAAGTCACATTTCAAGAAAAAAAATTAAGAAAAATCGAAAATTTCAATTGTCTGCAAATAGCTTAAAAAAAGTCAAAATATTTTAAAAATTTAATCGTAAATAGATAACGCTACTATAAACATTTTGTAAAAATTTCGAGTATTAACAAAGATTCGTTTTTGAGTTAAAGCAAAATAAAAAATTGATTTTGTCGAAAACTGGTTATGCGTAAAAATTCCTGTTTCCTGTTATTTTTTTTTAGAGATTTTCCTGACGTATTTGAAAACTACTGGAATTTTTTTACTTTTGACAAAGTATCTGGATTTATTTCCCTTTTCAAAGAGGGGCTAAAGTTAAAAATTAAATCACTATTACTACTTCAAAACGTGATGACATACAAAAAAAAAAAAATAAAAAATAAAAAAAACCACAAGGTAATATGACCATTATTGACAAGAATCAAATTAGGCTAGGTCTGATCGTTTTTCATTTTGTCAATATATGTTTGGACATTGTTCAATGATAAATTAACATTTTAAATATCAAATATATATTTCATGTTGTTGAATCATAATTATTACCTATATTTAATGAGAATTATTTAAAAATATTGTTGTAGAGTATTTTTCTGGTTTGTAAATAATAATAATAATTATTATAAAATAATTAAAATAATATTAAATTAACTTAATATTATAAATTTAAGTACTTGTAAATACACAGAGTAAACAAAATATGGAGAAAAGTGTAAACAATCGATTTGTTGGATATACTTAGATACTTCTTAATTACTAAGCAGTGAACAGTGCTGTAGGTTTCAATTAAGTTTCAACACAAATCACAATCATCAATAATACTTATACTATGCAGATATCTGCAAACCAATAAGCAATAAATAACATCTAATACGAATAGAATTATTAGATTTGAAAAAAGCTTATAACATGGTGTAGTGTAATATACAGAGTAATTCAAGTTATTAAAAAAATGGGGGATGATTGGATACCTTTTACTATACTTTAAACTTTTTTAAAAATTCGTTGCATATTAAAAGTTTACGCCAATCATAATCTTAGTGATAATTGGCGTTAATTTTTATTAATGTAACATCCGTAACATCAGTATATAATATAAGTATATCTATTATACAATAAACACACACACTATAAGATTGACCTATACAAAATATACACACTAAAGACTTTTCGACATGTCTGCATTATTAATTAATATATTAAAATGACACATGGCAGGTAATTCGATACTATACGTCAATACGAGCTAACTTGCCAAAATATTTATTAACACTAGCCATCTTACAGGATAGTAATAAAGTACCTACTATTTTAAATATAATAATTATCACTATAAATTTATAAGCCAAACGTGTTAACCAGCCACACAGGGCATCACTGAAAACACCAGCTATTGAAAACTTATCCATAAGAAATAGAAAACCTTCTCTGCAGGGTAACTAATATCGTAACAAGGTTCCTCTAATAGCGTTACATTGTCTTTCTGTTGTTTCCCCATATTATCCTTTTTTTTTATTTAATCAGGTATTTTTTTTTTTTATATAATTCTTATTCTTATATAACACCTTTTATTCACTAGGATTCTCTTTTGTTTTCGCTACAAATTAATATGCAAGATATTGCGATATTGTTTTTAGTTTACTTCTTGCACGGATTAAAATTCAATAATACTTTCATTGTTGTTTGCTATTAAGACTCTTAATTTAAGAGGACACATTTATTGTTATTTTTTCATTCGGTTTATATTCCGCTCATTGTATATTGTATTTGGTATCATATTAGAGATATTATTATATTAGTGTATACCGTATACGTAAATACGTTACAACTATACTCGTATTTATTCGATAGCCGGCACAAATCGTTGACAGCCGATTCTCGGACAATAAGTCAATTTTAGGTTCATCATCCACACATACAGTATCGTTATTTTATTATTTAACTAAGTACAAAATACAGATTTTATTATTAATAAGTGTACACTAGATTACATACCTATATTAGCATTACGAGAGTATTAAAATTAATTTTTATTATTTTTAGATTCTGTGATGTGTAGTGATGAATGGATTTAACATTTTACGTTTTGGGGGGCGTATTAATGCTTTGATTTTAAACTTTTGGAAATTTGGAATGGTATCTGGTAATAAATTGGCTAGGAAAAAATTAATTACACAATTTAATTAAGATAATAAGATGGTCCAGTTTTCTGTCTTCCGCAGTCAGCCAATTGTCGACCGTTGCCATAGATACTTGAAATTTTCACCAAATGTTTATATTATCATTTCTTACTCATTGTTTAATTTTTTAAATATTTTAAATTATTAATAAACAATTTAAATTTTAAATGTTTTTTTATAATTGTCGATAAACAAAATTTAATATAATGCGAGAAACCTAATAAGTCCTTACTTCATACTGAAATTAAAAAATCTTAAATCATAATATAAATAACATTTTTTTATAAACATTTTAAGTTCAAATTAGACGATAAATATATCTTAAAATATAGACTGACAGATCACCTTCACTTAGAATTTTTGTTTCTTTTTTTAATTTTATTCAAAGTTGGCACATAAATTACAATGGCTTACTGACAACTGATGAGGTACACTCGATAGCTACTAATACATCAGAGTGGTTTCTTGTTTTCACATTTTTTTTTACTTGATTATTTTGATTATACGTATTTTTCATAAATAATATCTTTAAATATATTAGATTCTGAACGAAGTGATGAATGTATTGATTTTACTATGATGTGTGTTTTTTTTTTTTTTGTGTCTGACGACAACATTTGGAGCAGTAATAATGCAGTAAAATTTTCAAATAGTTTTCAAAAAAATCGAGAAAAACAAAAAAAAAGTGACAGAAAAATGGCAATTTTACGAAAAACCACTTTTCGACAAAATCGAATTTTTGATTTTGCTGTAACTCAAAAATCAATCATTGTAAATACTTGAAATTTTCACCAAATGTTTATATTATGGTTATCTCCTTACAGTTATATTTTCAAAATATTTTGACCATTTTTAAGTTACTTATAGACAATTGAAATTTTCGACTTTTCTAAGTTTTTTTTCTTCAAATGCCGATAAAAATTTTTTGGTGGCCAGAAAATCTTGAAAATTTAATACAAGGTTTCTTATAAGTTGTTCTTAAAGTGATAAAAAAAATCCGAAATCGTTAGTCACAATTTTTTTTTATAAGTGCTTAAAGTTCGAATTTATACGAAATATGTCAAAATTTAAATTAAATTTCATACGCTCATAATGCGAATGTTGGCCAAATACTTTTTTTATTAATAAACAGATACTATAAAGTAACTATAGTAACATATAGTAACTATATTATTTGTTTTAAAATAGAATATATGACAATATTTAAATATAATATATCCTAAACTGACAAATCATCTTCGTTTAGAATCGTTTTTCGTATACAATGATACCTATCATTGCATTCAAATTTAACCTACTATAGTCCGAGGTCCACCCCACCCCCTAATATACAGCAGAGCGATACCCACTTACCCGCTTTTTTATATTTGCTAATATTGTATTTTTAATGTTGGAAAATTACTAACAGAACTATTAGAAAAAGTTGGGTTTGATTGTAAGTAGACATTTTTTACTTATGGTATCACTTAGTAGTTAGTATTGTCAGATTAAGTTTTGACATTTTATTATACTTATACATATAAATATATAATCAAATAAAATAGGTAAAACTATTTAATAGTGATTGTACATTTAATATATAATATATCTAATATTTCCATTTATATTAAATTTATAGGTACCATATATGCATTTATGTATAACTTATAAAAGTAATTAATATATAATTATGTTATATTGTTATATGCATAATATTGTATAGATACAATTGGATTTTTAAACTACATCGTAACAAGAAAATTTGGTAAGTAATTTAGAGTGCTAATATTTTATAAGTTAAAAAGGTGTCATATGCCTATTAAAAAAAAATTAAATACATATTCTGTTACAAATGTTACATTATTGATAACCAATTTCTGTATAAATGTGAATAACGAATTAATTATAACCATTTTTTTTTTATAAATTTTTTGATAATTCATATTTTCGGATCATCATGAAAAATTGTACGTCCCAACTCCCAGGTGATAAAAATGAATATATTGATAACGTGACAAATGCGTTGAAAATTGAGAAGAACGATATATTTTTAACTAATGAATATGGTAAATTTATTAATTTAATATACTAATATACTGAAACTAAGAACAACCTCGTCTAAAATTTAAACTATTTAATTAACTATAAAATATTTTAGAATTGAAATATAACGTTCAGTATTTGCAAATTTTTAATTTCCAATCTAGATAGTATACCTTAAAAAATATAAATTAATAATATATTTATTTTTTTAATTATCAAAATAAAATATATTTTGACTAATAATAGATTCACATTAAATTCACACCAAATCGAAATTTTCAAATGATCATTCTGATAGAGAATATTGAATTAAGTGATTAAGTCTAGTACTCTATCATCACCTTCATTCTGATCAACCACATTTTTATATATTTTTGGATTGATTTTTTTCTAAATTTGTAATTACGTGCAATAGAACATAATTTTCTTGTACTTTCAATTATAAATTATAATTATATGTTCGTATTTCTTAATAAATCTAGGAGTACCTATTAATATTAATCTCCTCTTTATTGCAGCTTACATGGCTGGGGTTGATGAATTTATCACTGATACTTTTGACAAATAAATACATGAATCTAAAAGCATCCACTGCTTCATTTGTTCAAACTTTTATTCCTAAAAAACTTTACTAAAAATACCTTTGTAGTGCCGCAACTAAAATTTTTTTTTCGTAAAACATAATAAAATATTATAAGATTATCAATTTATACATTTTTTTGTAACAGTGAATATACTAATAAGATATTTTATTTTGAACCAATTCGAACAGTTATATAATGGAACGTAATTTTTCGGGAATCAATTCGTACACTTTATTTGACCCAGGAACCAATTCCGCGTTGACCATTTTAATATAATTATGTTCCTCGGTATATTTCCTAAATTTTAAGTAGATAACTATGTGGGTAAATATCCAAAGAAAAATTACCTAACCATTGGGTATTTACTATTTACTGGTGTCACATCATCATTATAGGCATAGATGAACATTTTAAAATTATGTTTTTAATTTATTTTCCAAGCTATAAACATAATTATTTATTACTAAATTATTAAATCAATCAGACTTTCGTTGGTCAAATAAATTCTACCATATAACAACTGTTGACGGAATGGTCACACAGCTCAACAGCTGGCCATGACGCGCGCAGTCATCAGTTCAAACCTCGGCATAATATAAAAAAGCGGGTAAGTGAGTATCGCTCTGCTGTACATTAGAGTGGACCTCGAACTAGGGTAGGTTAAATTTGAATGCAATGATAGGTATCATTGTGTACGAAAAACGATTCTGAACGGAGATGATTTGTCAGTCTAGGATATATTATATTTAAATATTGTCATATATTCTATTTTGAAACAAATTCAAACATTTAAGTAAAAGTTTCAAGATTCTTACGTTTAGTAATTTTTTAAAAATAACAAAAATCGAAAATTATTTAGTAGTAAAACGTTATTTTACACGTGTATTTTTGATTTCAAATTAAAATTAAAACTTTAAACACTCGTAAAATTTTTTAAATTGAATAATCCTCAAACTTTTTTATAATTATTCTAAGTTTAACTTATGGACAGCATAGTATTAAATTTTCAATTCTTAGTTTTTGATAGTAAAATATTTATAAATTTTTAACTACCAAATAGTGAAAAATATTCATGATTTTGACGAATTTTTGTCAATATTTGAACTTCAAATGCTAATAAAAAAAAATTGTGCCTATGTATTTTTATAATTTTTGAATGAGAGTTAGAACAAGTTATGTGGACCCTTCAATTAAATTTTCAAGTAATTTGTCCCATCTAAATTTTTTTTATCAACATTTATAAAAAAAAAATAAAAAAAAATTGAAAATTTCAATTGTCTATAAATAGCTCAAAAAAAGTCAAAATGTTTTGAAAATCAAATCACGTAAAGAAAATGGCAATCTAAATAACTGGTAAAATTTTCAATTATTTACGACTTATACTATTTGAATAATAACAAATATCAAAAATCGTTTGAGGCTAAACCGTTATTTAACGCGGTTTTGTAAAAATTTAAATTTAAAACACTCATAAAAAATGTTTGTCTGAATCCGGTAGAGTTTTTTTAACAGATAATTGAAGAAAAATGTATGGAGAACATTGTACCAAATTTTCAAAACTTAGTTATAAAAGAAAAACATTTTACGATTTTTCAACCACAAAATTACTTGCCAATTTTCGCAATTTTGACATATTTCGTATAAATTCGAACTTTAAGCACTTATAAAAAAAAAATTGTGACTAACGATTTCGGATTTTTTTTTATCACTTTAAGAACAACTTATAAGAAACCTTGTATTAAATTTTCATGATTTTCTGGTCAGCCAAAAAATTTTTATCGTTATTTAAAAAAAAAATACTTAGAAAAATTAAAAATTTCAATTGTCTATAAATAGTTCAAAAAAAGTCAAAATTCTTTGAAAATTTAACTGTGTATGGAGAACGCTAATATAAACATTTGGTGAAAATTTCAAGTGTTTACATCGATTAGTTGTTGAGTTATAGCAAAATAAAAAATTCGATTTTGTCGAAAACTGGTTTTGCGTAAAAAATCCCGTTTTTCTGTCATTTTTTTTTTGTTTTTCTTGATTTTTTTGAAAACTGTTGGAAAATGTTTACTTTTCACCTTTATAATGCATCAAGGATATCCACTCTTTGCTATCGGAAACCACCCCCAAAGTTTGAAATTGAAGCATTATTTCGACTAGTTATGCTGTACACAAACACATAAAAAAAAACACACATCATTGTAAAATTAATACATTCATCACCTCCGTTCAGAATCTAAAAAACTGAAGAAAACCTGAAAACTTAAGTTCAAATTAATCATTTAATTAACATTCAAATTTACCTTAATAATCAATATTTATATTTTGTGCATACACATTTTGCGTTTAAGGAGAAAACGCACTAATTTTACGTATCTCTTCGCAGCCCACTGTCATCGAGACAAATTCTGTTATGGTAAGATGTTGTATAGAGATGCACAGATGAAGAACTTGTTGATTTTCGTTGAGCCGTGGCGATTCCTTCTCTAGACAGAGAACCTTATATGGAACCTTATTTTTATTATAATTCTAAAATTAGGTTTATTATGTCAGAGAACAAAAAGATGTTATCGTATAGACTATACGATATAGAGACTTTATAATTATTACTTTCTGTATTTTATAACAAAAAATAAAATATATTTTGTCAATAACTCATATTAGGTAAATATTCCTTGTTTCTTATTAGTTTTTCACAAGTATTAAGTACTAAGAATTATCTTCTTAATTAATTTAGTATTGAAAATAAATAATCCAAAAAAATGAATTATCGCTTAAAAATGTCAATAATAATACTTTATATTGTAAATCTAATATATTATATTTTTTTCTTACAGAAGAAACAAAGGTTTACTTCGATTATCTTTCCATTCTTATTTTAGAGAATCATTTAAGTACCTATAATATTCAACACTACCATATATACTATATGTATTCTTATAATTTTTGAATCACTATAAGACCAAAACTTATGAGAAACTTTCGAAACAAATGTATTGTAATATGTAATGTATGTGTATTTATAAATATGCATTTTAATTTTTAAAAGATGCACACAAAAATATAGTTACAAAAAATATATTTATTTCAAGAAATACATCAGTGGTTAGCTAATTGTCATAAAATACGTATAATTGAGATTAAAAATTAAAAATTATTTATTAATATACGCTTTGACTTATAAGATACCTTGTATTATTTCTTATTTCTTGTATAGCTTAAAAAAAAATTACTTAGAAAAATTTGTTAAAAACCTAACACTATATATAATATTATAATAACAATAATGTTTACATCTAAGTATCATACATCATGTAAACTTGTCTCTCAGTAGGATTACATTGAACATTCGCTAATATTTTAACAATATCCATACTTTCTTCAGCTGATATCAATTGTACCTCGTGTATTTGTTTTGCTCCTGCTAGCGTCATTCCTATACATTATTATACCTTTTTATAGTTTTATATTGAATTTATCAATGATAAAAACTAGGGCTGTGAATTTAATGCATTAAAAAACCTTAAAAAAAATGCAATAAATACCTTTTGAAAAGTATTGTTTAAAATTATTTTGAACACTTTTTGAAACACGAAGGAAACTATATGCCTCAGCGACATGAATTCTGTGAGTATGTTCGAAAGTTATCTAAAAAAATAAATTAAATATTATGTACAAAAAATTTGAATTTTTCATACCAACAAGATTTCTAGTTATGAATCAAAAATAAATTAATAATAATAAATAATAAAAATAATGTATAATTTTTATTTTAAAGAATCCAACAAATTTAAACATTTTTAAACTTTTTTTTTTCATTATTAAAATTTAGCAATTTTTTCTTAATATTTTATTAATTGATATGGATTACGTGCGTAGGTACTTAAATGGACATTAGAATTCAATCCTTTTTTCATATGAGTATCTCTTAAAGTTTTTTTCGTCTTCTTTCGAATAAGTATATCAATATTAGCTGTAAAATTTTTTTTGCGTAATTGTGTTGCATTGGATTCTGCATGTATAGATTTATTCTTGACGGAATGTTGACAGACGTATTCCTTACGGTATTCAATTTTTTTATAATTTGGATGAGTTTTGTAAACTATCCAATTTGTTTTCGTGTGTTCAAAATATTTACAAACCCAATTGTCACAATTAGCACTGTACGAATTATTATCGTCGGGATCAATTTTCGTTTTTAAAACTACTTTATAGCTTTCATTGCTAGAGAATTCAATAAAAACACTTTCATCGATTGCATTAAAAACTGATTTGATGTACCTACTCCATTATAAATATTACAAATTATAACGTATATAACACAGTGTAAATGACAAACGTGTTACAATATATGGAAAATGACACGGCACACTGGACACTGTCTTCAATTAAAAAAGATAATTGTATACATAGACACTTAAAGATAGCTTGGATGGGAAAAGTTTATCGATAAGACTAACAATATACCTACTTACTTTATATGTTGGAAATTAGTATTATTTAGTCTAAAAATACAATCTAAAAATCATTTAGCTAGCAATATTAACGATAATAAATCGTACTGACTTACTAACATAAAAATGTAAATAAAGAACAATATTGTAGATAATTTAATGCATTATTATGTGATTGACTAGGTATAGTATAAATCGCATTATTGAATTATTTATTATTGGTACTTACCTATTTGTTTTCATATTGGCATTAAACTACTAAAGCTTATCTCTAAGTTAGGTACGAAAAAAATATACTAATCGTTAGTAACTAACGACATATATTGTATTAGTTACAATTATATAGAAATTGTAGTATGTGTTTTGTGAATATATTTTATATGTACTAAGTACTAATGTATGTACAAGCCTAATATTTTAATATGAACATAGCATATATATATGACAACAATATTGTATGGTTCGTAATTTAATGTATTATTATGTAAATATAACTAATGTAAGTACAAAAGTATGCTTTTAAATGAATATTTAATAGTGTGCCCTAAATCAGTTAGTGAACGTAGTGAAGACGCCCCCAACGGAGTCCAACCGGATTCGGAAATACGCCACCGGAGCAGACCTACGACAAAGTGGACTTCGTCGAGTTCGTCGTTAAATCATGTTGTGTCTATCTCTACTGGTTCACTACACTCTAATTAATACACAGATAACATACGACCATGTTAAATTTACTGAGAATCTTGACAACACTTTTTTTCTAATTTATTTTTTAAACTAAAATTATAATTGTATTTCACTTAAAATTGTATTTGATTATTATGATGACTATAAATATAGATATTTTTAATAAAGATTTATTGTAATTGTAAAAAGTAAAAATGTATTTCATAAATTATTTTATACTTAGTTTTGTTTTAAATATTACTATAACAGCACTATATGTATAAGGTATTGCGAGCATGGCTGCTATATAATGATTTATAATATAAAATGTACATTATAATGATGTGCGATAAAAAAACGCCAATTTATATGATATTATTATGGCTATTTGAAAAAGCCATTGTTGACTCAAGAAACTAATGAGATTGAGTACGATATAATAAGCGAACGCTGTCATATCATTTACTTAACACGGAAATGCCAAAAGACAAACTTTATCAGAATATGAAAGACCTTTTTATTCATATTTCTACTATAGATTCAGAGACGGCTGAGTTATTCAATTAATTTATTGTAACTGGATGCAAGTTTCAAATTACTTGATTATTTTTTTTTGTTTCTTAATGAAAACAAAAACATAACTAGACATTTGAATTGTTAACAAGAAAAAAGATACTTGCAATTAAAGTAAAAATTTAAAAGTATTAACATTAAAACATACTAAATCTTAAACATTTTAAAGAAAATATTTACAAAATATCACGCATAGTGTGACTTAACTTACATATTTTATTGTAATAACTTATCAAAAAAATAAAAAATAAAAAATAAAAAAAACATACAAACATCATTGTAAAATCATCTCTCCGTTCAGAATCTAAAAAAATTGAAACGACGCCACTGACCAACGATAATACTATATTTTTTTTTCAATACTCTAGGCATTGAAAGGCACTACATGAGTGATTGTTGATAAATATTATTTATGTCAGTTGATAAATAGAATTAAATTATTATATTTTTGTTTAAATAACAAACTTTAAAAATAGAACGAGAACAGCCAGTTGACGGAGACGAGGAGGCCAATAATTTTCATAAAAAAAAATTATTATATAAAAAACGGATAATATAAAAAATTGTAAAATTTTATTTTACATTAAATGATTCTTAATAATAAAAAGTTAAAAATAAATCCAATAAAAACAAATTTACAAAGTTAAAATAATATTTTATATAAATGTATATACAATTAAATAATTTCTACACGGAGATATAAACATTTCTAAAAAGTTTGACAAATATTAATAATAACAAATAATAAAAAAAGGTTTACAAATTACTCATATATAAATGGAAGATGAGTCTAAATAATAGTATAATATTTATATGATATATGTGATAACGATTAAAAACCCTGAATTGTAAATTTCAAAACTATTTTAACAATTTATAATAATTAATAAATTGATCAATTAAAGAACCTAAATAAAAATTCAGGGTGAATTTATTATAAATAATAGAAAATTGACTTACAAAAAATAATTAAATAATGAAATCAGAAAATTTAATATAATATAATATTAAATATATTTATATATAATATTAAACATTTATAACATTGGAATTATACAATAATAACGATGTAAACATACAATATACGTTTTTGGAGAAAATTGAGAAAACGTTTAAACGAATAAAAATAATGTATTTAAGTAAAAATTGTTAAGACTATTTAATGAATAATATTGGTGCTTAAGTGTCGCCTATGGGATTAATTCAATATTACTCAAAATTGAAAAAGTTTGTTGTTGTTAATGATAATTATAGTTTAAACTATATATTTATTTACGTGTAATTAGCTTGGTCGGGTATATATATACGTAATTTAGACGATGAACATAATTATATACATCTAAACATACTAAACAAAATTTTTTTTTTGTTTTTCTAAAAATAATGAATTAAAAGAAAAAATATGGTAAAATTATTTAAACACTACGTTTACTTGAGAAATGGTATAATAAATATATTTATTCAATACTAACAATTCTAAAATAATAATTTATTTAAAAATGGAACTAAATAATAATAACATGATAATAAATATTATAATGTACCTACATTATAAATAAGTAACATGAGCGCTGACGGTAATAATAATAAAATTTATTTTACAATTACAAAATAAAAGTATATATGCATATTTTTTAAATGAATAGATAAAAAAAAATGAAATAAATAATAAACTGATAATAATATAGTTTAGTGATGATTTATCATTATCAATTTCATTAAATTACGATAATTTGTGCGTAGAACACTAAAGGTTTTTGCGTAACTCATTTGTTTTCACCTACAATATGAGGCCACGATGGATTCATACAATTTCTTTGTAGTGAATCGACCGAAAAAATGTCCAATTTAAACTAGAAATAGTATTTTGTGAGGTAAATACTGTCATCTTAGCTTGTACGCAAAAATATATCTGACCATGATGTTCCACAAACATACTGCATGGAACATTTGTAGATAAATATTATAATACTTTTATTTGTGCACGTTGCGTGTTCCTGGATTAGGTAGTAGACATTTATATATTATTATTATTATTATTATTATTATTATTATTATGTCTTCAATAGATATCATTTTAGCGATAAATCGATTTTCACCTTCACCGCAGATAAATACCCGTAAGCATATTATTATGACGTATCTAGTTGATGGATTAAGAAAAAAAAAAGTTTTCAATTAATTATTTTATATTTAGTTTGTTTTAAATATTATTATATAGGTACTTAGTAGGTATTGAGAGAAAACAGCTGCTGTATAATGATTTTTATAACATAAAATGTATATTAAAGTGACGTGCGATATCAAAATACCAATTATACAAATCGGAATTATGGCTATCAAACGATTGAGCACGTTATAGCTTTTTTATCTGGACGGTTGAAGAACACACTTGTAATTTTAATAATTCTGCTGACTCAAAAAAATAATAAGATTGAGTATGATATAATGAGCAAACCCTGTCATTTCATTTACCTAACATGGAAATGTATAAAGACAAACTTTATCAGAATATGAAAGATCTTTTTACTTATATTTTTGATATAGACTCAAAGACTGGTAAGTTATTGAATTAGTGTTATAATTTGTTGCAAGTTACAAGTTACTTGATTAGGTACGTTGTTTTTTTCTTAATAAAAACAAAAACATTACTAGTTATTTATTTGTACCTATATGAATTATTAATGTGAAAAATGATTCTTGTATATTAAAGCAAAAATTTAAAAATATTAAAATTAAAATGTATTAACACGTACATTTTTTAAAAAAATTGGTTACAAAATAATACACATAATGTGACTTTGCTAATATATTGTATAATATGAACATATTACATAAGTAATTTGTATAAACAACAAATAGTAAATTATTTTGTTGACACAAAATGTGGTCAACATATTTTCTTACAAACAGTATGGATGGTTCGGCCAAACTATCGTACATTAAGAAAATCGAAAAATTTCAATTCAAATGCCTATGACAAATAATAAAGGATCAATTTTATGGTTTAAACCATACACTCTATAATGACCTCTCCATTTAAACAGTGTAAAACGTAGCAAAATCTCTCTATAAACGCTTCCATCCAACAATCACCTTTTATTCCATATATCACATATACTTATTGTAAAGATATTATATAAATAAAAAATAAAAAAAATAAAATGTCACAGTGACATAATGGCTACACTAGTGTTACACGCCTTTTACATTCGAATTCAATTTGGCAACATATTGAAATAAGTTAATAAGTGTGCTCAATTGTGTATTTACTAAATATTTTAAACGGATACAAAACCTAGTATATCCTGTTATTTTCAAACCACGGATGACATACGATTAAGAGAGAGACTTCAGATATGTCATCGACGAACTAGATACATCAAAAGAAACTAGTGTATATACACTAGACTACTAGAGTAACTTACGGGAAATATAACGGAGAAGGTTTTTCATTAAATTTATAAAGTAGTTTTTATTCATCCAGGATGTGTTGTTAAAGTAAAAAATGTAATTGTTCGTACATATAAAAAAAAAAGAAACGTTTGACGCGATGTGCTGTGACGGAGTCGTTTATTTTTAAATTGGCGTTATTTACGTATTTTTTATAGTTATTTTAAAATAATATATTGCTGCCACAATTGAAATAAATTTCTGTGGGATATTTGTTTCAGACAAAAATTAATTCAGACGTTTTAAATGTTTTAATAACGTTTAACTTTTGTTTTTTGTTGTTTATTTTTCATGAGCGGATTCTCGTGACTAAGTTTACACTGCAACCGCGGGTAAATGCCATTTTCCATGAGTTAACGTCACCGTGCGAATAACTACAACCGTTAAGACTTTAGTATATAATACCTAACGATATACTCATCCTTTAACAAAAAAATAGTTACTCTTTGAGGCCAGAGAATCACAACGCACGATTATCAACACAATATTGTATTTCGTGAAAAGTCAATAGAATTTCGGAACAAATAGGCAATGCGACACCAACATCACCGTCTATCTTTTACCTATTTCCTGTTACCTGAACAATGGAGCTCATTGTTGACGCTACAAGTACAGTATCATGCGTATTTGGGGAGCGATGACTACTAAGATTTCGATAGACAAGAATATTTATTCACACTTAAGAATTGAGCAACATTGGTTCGAAATGTATGTTTCGAACGTTAAATACATTTATTCATTTATTTTATAGTTAGTATTGCAAAAACGGTATTGTTTTTATTTAAAGACAAGTTCATGAAATTAGTGTGTATAAAATTGTAACATACTTATTATTATGCTTGTATTACATTATATTTTGCATAATATGTAATATAAGTTATTAGTTATACTAAAAGTCGAGTGATAACATTTTACAATTAAGTGAACAATATGATATTGTACATAACACGTTAAATTTAATAAATATATAATACAATATCCAAGGTAAAATATTACAATTTTCAAACAATTTAAAAACTGTGGGTACACTTTTATTGTTAATAGTCATTTGAGGAAAAATAAACAAATAAAACTGAAAATCAACAAAAACAAAAAAATACGTGACGTGTATTCAAGAAACAACACATGTTTTGTCTTCAGGTTTTTTCTCGCTTTTTTCTTTCTGCCGCATTAACTTCTTGCAGATCGCATCTGAACGCAGTAAACATATTTTTACAAAAACAATCAAAAAAAAAATAAAATTATAATATATACAGAATTAAAAAACAAAATCATAATAATGCCAATCGTAATATATTATTTTCCTCGGCATTATTATAGTATTTCGTTTAGTAAAAAACCGACCGGATCTCACATTCCGAATTTTTATGCAAATTACGTGTTTTGTGGTAAATTGTTTCGAACATCTAACAGAATGATTGAAAATTATATTGAGCACGTGTACTACCAACCGCGGGACATTCATTTTAAGAACTGACCCCTTAACTGACATTATGTATTGGATAATTGATCAATCATGCTCAACTCCTTTTTTCTTCATACCTAACGATTTTTTTTAAATTTGATTTTTGAAAATTATTACTTTATATTAAATTTCTTAAAATTGCATATAACACTTAAGGGTATTCTATGACGATACAAACTTCTGTTTTTTAAATTAGAACCCATCGCTTTATGGCGTAAATTATTTAGTGAATAATTGTATTAAACATTTTAAGGTGCACAATTCTAAACTTGTACAAGTAGTTTCTTATTTTCTCAGTTTTTGAAATATTTTAATAAAAATAATTTTTCTTAAATATGATTTTAAAAATGTATAAAATATATTGTATATTATTGTATCTAATGTTGATTGTACTTGGACAGTTTTTGTAAATTACAGGTAATAATAGATTAATATAAATTATTAATATTTTCAAATCACTATACCTTTCATATTTTATAATTTTTCCTATAGGAAAATTTAATAACGTAATTTTGTGTATATGGTGGTGGTGTTCATCAATACCTTTGAATAATTTAATAATTATTATTTATAAGATCAAGTAGAATCGCAATACAGACAATTATATTATTACATTTTAGGGTGGTGTTATTTTCACATGTTAATTTATGTTTCATCACGGTTACACGTTTCAATAGTTTACTATATTATGGTATAAAAGCTACATACTATATACGAATCATCGAATTAAAATTATTATGTTCTCTCATTTAAAAAAAAACTGTTATTATTTATTTATTTATTTATAAAAAACGCCCTAGAAGAATTCAGGTTTATTACATTTAGTTTGGCCCATTATTAAATATAGTTGAAGTTATTATTGATTTTATTTATTTTTTTTAGTTTTATTTGTCGTGATTTGTATTAGTAATGATTATAATTATTGGTGTTTTAGTATTTATTATTTTAAATAATTTTTATTGTGGAGAAACAGAATTTTTCTCAAACTAATGTTTAATATTTGTATCATGTATAAATGCATTTAATAATGTTTAATACATCGCATAATATTTCAATTAATTTTATATTTAATGAAAATAACCGCCAAGCAGTAGATTGCCTCAAATGTTCGAATCATACGAATACCTATGAGGTGTGCTATACCTAATAATATATCACTAAATTTTCTATAATATATGAGTAAAATGTATATTATATTTTATTCAAATTGTATACATATTTATGTATACTTAAAATTATTTATTTAATTATTTTACACAACAGCGCCTTCCGAGAATTGCTTAGTAGTGATAGTAACTTTAAATCATGTGCCGACCGATGGAAACTCCATTATCCCAGTACTTTAAATTAGTAAATACTCACGGGAAATTGTCCTAATGAATAATATACTAGAATGTACCGAATATGCGTGAAGCTGTAATAGCTAATCAGATATAATGTTTCAACAAGATAAATAAAATTGATTTGGATAGCGAGGTTCATAATATTATGTAGATATACTAAAATTGAATAATTTAAAAAAGATTATAATATGAGAAAAATAATAGAACTCTGGAATTTGACAAAATATATTTGTATATAATATGGTCTATGGCTATAATAATAGATGACTAATTTTAGTTACTTTTCTTTCTTTTTAAAACACCACCACAACCACAACCGTATGTCTGTGTTTGTATAGTAACAATGAAGTTGATAATTTTTAAGAAAAATTATTATTACTTGTAATTTTTTCTGAAATTAGTATGGGATATATGTATTGAAATAATGTTACCTGCTAGCGCATTCTTTTCAATTGTATTGAGACTATCGATGAGTTCTTCTATGGGGTCAAGATCAGGGCCCAGACTATCGACCCAAATTCTCAACACTCTATAACCGTGTTGTTTGTAACTAGACGGACCTGTAAGCAAAATATTTACGTCGTTAATGACTTGTTCACTGTGTTGAGTTCTGATAGCAAAAATAATATCTACTATCCAGATCAGTGTTTCTCAACCTATGAGTTGCGACTGGCTAAACTTACCTATAAATAAATATATAAATATATAATCATACTACACAATCACATTTTTTTTAGTGGGGGTGGGCAGCGTAACCAACAAGGGGTAAATTTGAGGGTCACCATTAAAAAAGTTTAGGAAACCTGAAAAACACTTTTATTTAGATTTTTGTCTTACAATAGTTAATTATTATTAATAATTTGTATGCTATTGGATTCTTGGCTGAGTAATGTGATAAAACGAGAGGCATAGCCAAAGAAGGCTTATTTCATGTTAAAAATATACTAAAAAATAATAAATTTTATAATATATTGAGTGTACAGTACCAATTTTAATGTATGACAAATACATCTAACATTGTGGTTGAACGCCCAAATAGATAAAGATGCTAATTACTATTGCACACATATTATCTGGTTTAATCATAAAAAACTTGAATCATATAGACTTTTTTACTATATTCAAACTATAAATTAAAATATTAATAAGAAATTAAAATAAACAAAACAATGAATTCTTAATTAATAAATGCAACTTTTGTTATTTTTGAAAATACATAAATTATATAATATAACAATAGGTAGGTAATTCAAATAACATATCAATTCGTACAAATATAAAAAATAACAATATTTCCGCGTGGGAACTATTTTTAGTATTTACCAATTGACGGGACGGATACACGGTGCTATAACTTGTAAAGATAACGATCGTGACGAATAAACGAGTGCTTTATCGACTTCCTTTATCGAACATTAAAATACCGTAATCTAAAAATTTTTGGCAACATATATTTAATTATCGTCTATCGATATAAATTAAACAAAATCATACTTAATAATTATTTTTGTATTTAAATGTACATCAGAAGTCACTATCCATATGTATATGTACCTTATAGAATCGAAGACTTAAATATAATGAAGTATATTTTCTATATTGAATGCCCATGCGAATAAAAAGAGAATAAGCACAAACACCGATATTATCTAATTGTATGTGTGATAGGAAATTTGATATTCTAGAGCCTATTGATTTTACAATTATTACGGGTTTTATGGTCTAATCTCATCCAGTAGACGATCCTAATGTTTATCGTTTAAATATTATAACATAATAAAAAAAAAATTAAAATATGATTAGTACAATTTAAATTAACCAAGCCTTACGTAATTACCTATATATTGGTGTTCGATCGCTTTGATTTGTTCATCCGTGAATGCCCATAAATGAGCCAGTTTTTTCCATTCGCCGGGACTCAACTGCTTGTGTGATAATTTTCGTAATATAATTTCTAGATTTTCGTCAGTCTCTTGCAGTGCTATCGAAACGTCTAAGTCCGGATTGCACTTCCATTTCCTTCGTTCCTCTGGTGTTTTCGGTCTAGTTCGTTTCTACGCACACACAAACACGAGTTAAACCGTTAATAATAATAACATATTATATAAAGTTCATAGTGACAATTAATGATTTCACTGTGATTTATGAATAAATTGATCGCATTTGTTCGTTTATATTTATTCCTTTGTGAAAATTACGCACCTTGGGCGTGTACTCTAAACGAGCGGTTTTTATAATCATATCCACGATAGCAGTGAAACTTCCTCTAGCCGCTATGTATAACGGTGTTTTGCCTCCCTGAGTCGAAAATCAAATAAAACATCAATTACAAAATATTAGCTAGTCATGAATGTATTCATTAATACTATTTTTAATGTTGACGTTACGAATTTTTATTAAACCCGTTTCGGTATATTTTTATTTAAAAATAATAAAATAAAATATTTATAATGTAATACTAAGCGATTTATATATCTTATTATGACACTGGTAATTGTGATATACCTACTAATATTAAAAACATCATATTTATTTATTTATTTTATTTACGAAGTACAATAATTCTAATGTAAATATTTACATAAAATAAAACATAACAAATATTTATGCTATACACATTCAAACAATTTTGTTTAAATTTTTTGTTTCTAAAAACTAAAACGGCGAAGACAATTATTAACGTTTTCTTGTTGACAATTTAAATCTCTCCTCAGAAGATTTTGTTTTTAATAATGTTTTTTTCTTTAGTTTAAAAAAATAAAATTGAAATTCTAACCACATGATAATAAATTAATAATACATGAAATATTACAATAACCACAAGTAAGTACTAATATTTCTTATTTTATTTACTGTGAATAATATATGATCTGTATATATCCGAGTTGATAAAAAATAAAACCAATTCCTAAATAATATATTATAGTATTATAAATTGCATTAAATGGTATAATGACATATTATACTTATTACAAGCCACTTGTAATGTATAATAAGACACAGCAATATATTTACAATAGATCAAATAAATTTCATAGGCAAACTATTCGGATTGGGATATTAAAAGATAAAAAAAAATTAATATTGACCTGTTCGCGTTGTTCGATGTTGGCCCCGGCGCTCAATAGGAGCTTACAGATTTCCGAATATCCCTGTTCAGCCGCTATATGAATCGGTGACTGTAACCTCTGCAACGCGACAAAATAATTACATTTCATGTTCATATTTTCGTATAGTCGATACAATAATAATATTTTGTCAACGATACTACATGTTTAATATGTCCGTTCACTTACCGTGTTTAAGGCATTGAGATCGGCGCCTTTGGCAATCAATATTTCTGCAATCACGACGTTGTTAGACAAACATGCCATGTGCAAAGGAGTGTTCCCATTCTGTTAACATTTTTAACACATTTGTTTGATAGTTATTATAAATACGGCGATTTGATATTTCGTTTTCCCGTGTAGATTTTATTTACTTTGCTCTGTCTGTCGATGTCACAATCGGCTGATAATAGCATTTCCACTATTCCTCGACATCCATGGCTACTGGCTATGTGCAACGCAGTCAGTCCTTTCTAGATACGTCCAAATACATTTTAATTAACACTCTCGCTTAAAATATATTATATAACATACGAAATATATAATATTACATAAGTACATTAAGTGGTAAGTTATTTTTATTATCTGTGAAGTTGCCTCTATAAGGACATTTTTATTTTAAAATTGTTATTGAAACTTAAATAATCTCGTTTATAACCATGTGTTGTTTAGAATAAGACTAGTGTAAAAAACTAGAAGTGGTTCTAAAAAACAAAAATGTAGAAGGTATAGATGTTTAATAAGATGTATGTTGGTCAATCATTTTGTTGAAGAAATAAAACGATAAACCCATACTATGAAATTGTTTATATATATTATATAAGTTGGACTAAAATAATAACTAGGATTTTAAGCCCGAGGGCTCAATGTCACTTGGTTATTGACGTTTCATTTTTGGTTCAGACGTATTTTATAGATTTTTTTGTTTTTTTTTGTCTTATACTCATCTTTTAAAAGGCATCTTATATAAATTATAGTATGTAAAATTTTTAAAATCACATATAACACAAAATGAAGTAAAACTTTTATCAGAAACATTATTTATAGCCTTATAGGCCCATATTATTATTGGTTCTCTAAAAATGTAGGAAGCATCGTTAGGACTTTGGCAAAACCAATATAATTTAAGCTGTTATGCTTAAGGATACATTTTCCCAATGTATTTATGATAATATCTATACTCTATAGACGATACCACACATCAAAGTTTTCTTTCAATCGATAATAACGCCTTTCCATTATAACCCATTCTATTGCCACGATTTTTACAAGCTTCATTAAAAAATAAAAATGTTTATAAACTTATGTTATACTATACGTATTATTATGTTAAAATTAAATACAAACTAATATAGGATGTTGATTAAAAATAATTTTTATATTAGTAAAACGTTATTAATACATTTTATTTAAATAAATGTTCTTCAATCTATCTTAATGTTATTAAAATTAATTAAATCAATGATACGATAAAAAAATAGAGTTTATCGCCAAGTACACTCAGTACCACAATTATGTATTTCTTTTCAAATAATATATTTATTCAAAATCTATTTTTGGAATTTTTTAATATACTTTCTAGATACCTAGATGAAATTTAATTCATGATAAAAATTCAAATTCTTAAGATTTTTATTATTATAATAATAAGTATTTAAAAAAGTATTTATAAAACATTTTTCTACTGAATATTATTTAGTGAACATTTTTTATGAATATTTTGAATTATTAAAAACAAAATTCGAATGAGTATCTAATTTTTTATTTATTTAAATTTTTTGCTATGGACAATAGATAAAATACTCATGATAATCATGATTTGAAAATATTAGTCATTTATATTAATATATTTTTAAAGTTTATAAGTACTAAAAATAGTCCAAGTATAATCGACTCAAAGTCCTATGTTAAAATAGGTATGTATTATAAATATTTTATATTTTAGTAAAATCATATTTAAGGAAATAAGGACTAATTATACTTGAGAATCTACTATTGTTCGAATTTTGAATTAGGTAGGTACACCAACATTTTCAAACAAATTATCTAAAATTCAATAAGCTTACAGTAAAAAAGGGATGATGGTATTATTTAAAAAAAAAAAAACATAAGTTAATATCACCATAAAACACTTCTTAAGTACCTTAAACAATCTTAATAATTTGAAAATATGGTCAATAAGTATATTTAAAAATTTGTATTTTAAATAATTGTGTCACTGAAAAAGGAAAAGGGGATCAGGACATATATTTATGTGACTATTTACTTTAAATTTTTTAAACTATACTAAATTACAAACTGTTAGACTTATTTATTTCTTATTTAAAAGTAAATTTATGAACAATTAGTATTTGACATATTATATTTTATTTCATAATTTATTATTATTTAAAAAAAATAAAAAAGATAATTAGTGTTTTATTTTTTTTCTCGTTTCAAAACTCACTAAGAATATTAAAAATGAAATCTTTTATTATTGCGTTCAACTTTCAAACAAGTTCGGTAGAATTAAAGAAATACCTAAAGGTATTAAATTAAATTTAAGAAATTGAATGAAAATGCGCTTATTTATATTGTTTATTATATTTGTTTAAAAGTAATAGAAAACAAATATATGATATTAATCCTACTTGAAAAAATTAATATTTTATATTAAACAGATTAAATTTCAGTTTTTAATATTCACTAAGACAAATGTTTATTATTTTTATTAATACAATACTTTAGGGTTTAAGTGGTTGGTATTTAAATAATGAAAATATTATGTACCTATTTATTGTTGTGAATAATTTGTTTTATTTTCGACGAGACCAGGAATCATTATTTTATAGAATAATGCTGGTAATTTATTGTTTTATAAAAAATAAATTTAAAGAATAGTATTATGTGACACTCGACCACTCGAAGTACACCTTATCACTTGACGATGCAATGAAATCATAAAAAAAAAAGAAAAACAACCTTAAAGCCCGATTGTAATATGTATATATATAATGTATAATTTACGACTTTTTTTGTGTCCATAACGTGATGTTTGGGAATACCACACTAGCTGAACAGATCATAGTATATTTTGCCGTTTTGCATCAAGTCGATGTATTATATATTTTATTTTAAATTTTTGATATCGACCTGTTTGAAACAAGTCGTATTCGAATGTATGACAGAATAATTTAAAGACGGTCCTCTGGGCAATACAGAGCTATACTGCCATTACGAGAATGTCAACACAGAAAACCCACAGGACGGTGGTAACAATATGAGTAATATGACGTCGAATTATGGCGATGCTAAGGAAAATAAAAATCTTACCGTCACATGGATCCAGACATACTAACGCTATAAACAGTATGAGGTATAACTAAACATAGAAATCGAACACGTTTTAACGTTTGTATGGTGCGATGATAATAATATATATATATAATTTGTAAAGAATTTTTAACAATTTTAGTAATAACACAAAATATGCACAGTGAAATATACTCTGAAGTTAAAGAAATTTATAATAATGATGTATCATGATAAAATCGATGCTATATACAATATACATCGGCCCGACCATAGACCGCGTTTAAGATAATGAACTCGTGGACGAATGTTTTGTTTGAATTCGATACTTATGGTAACAGTAAAGGTAATAATAATAATATATTTACGATATTTTATTCATTGACGGTTTTGACGGTCACGCAATTCATAATATTATTCGTATTATAATTATCAATATGACGTATTTGATTCGATACTATCTCACTATCATGCATAATATATATATATATAAATATATTATATACGTCAAACAATAATATGTAGGTTTTGGTCCAGTATTTATCATATCATATTTCAATGTACATAAAAAACGAAAAACGAATTCCTTACGCTATTTTCCAAGTTCGTTGGATTGCCTGCTTCCAACAACATTTGAACAACGAGCGTTTGTTTGTTTTCGACGGCAACGTGCAGTGGACTGTTTTGTTCTTCGTCTTTTGCCAACATGTCGGCACCGTGTCCTAGTAAAAATTCGACCACGTCGACGTGGCCCTTTTCACACGCAGAATGTAGTGGTGTTCGCCCTTGCTTTAAATATATTTTTGTTTGCGTGCAACATGAAATAAAAAATAATATTACAATTAGATCCTTAAATTTTAATATAAAAAAAAGCTTTAAAATAGTATATTATACATATAAATACTTCACATTGATTCAGTATATTAATATTATTTAGTATCAATAAATCCTAATGTTATAAAAAATATTTCAAACTATAAATTATTCATAAAAGTTGAACGGATATGATTATAATATGGTAACTCCTTACTGTTATTGAAGAGAATGGGTATGATTTATGCGTGTATAGTATTGAATTGGGATAACAATGAAAAAAATGAAAAAATTAATTGATAACATCCATATGCGAAGGCGGTGTGAAGATTTATGATATTTTCATTTCTCTCCTTATTCGCCTGTCGTGTCATAATGACATCGAAAAAAACTATTAAATTAAAATTATATTTTGTTTCAAGAGCGTGATCGTTTAATACATAGTTGATAACAGTATAAGTTTCTTCAAATATCCCTGATTTCAGTATGCAAAAAAATAATATTAAGTATTTCATTCCTGCGCATTGTAAAAAAAAGCTAATATGCACAGGAGCATTCCTTGACGTGTCACAAGCCTTCGACAGTTCGATACAATCTGGTTTAAAGACCTTCTCTTCAAGTTAAAAATAATTTTCCTTTAACATTATTAACTCTTTAAATTTTACCTACAACGTTACAAAACAGGTACTTTACCGTGCGTTCAGGATCTTTCACATCTGAAATATTCCTGATTTGTGCTGGAGTACCACAAGGTGAGGTCGCTGCTCCACTACTATTCAACCTACCACTAATTTTACAACTACTGATGACTTTGCGGATGATAAGGCACTCTTAGCTCTCCACCTCTATTCTAAAACGACCTCAAAGCTTATTTAAAACTTCTTTAATCTCTTATCGATTTAGTTTTAATAATATATGGTGGAGGGGAGGGGGTCAAAATCAATGAAATAAAATAAATTCTCTGTACTTCCACTCTTCGAAAAGCTGATTTCAAATCAATGAAAGTCTAACTGTAATGTATTTGTCTATTTTAGGGTCATAGGTTAATTAGTTATGGATAATTTCTATATTATTTTGACAAATTGACGTATTTATGGTCTAAAACTTAGTTTTAAGTATACAAAATGGATTTTTGTAAAATCATGAAGTATGTACTTAATTATTTTGATTGTAGTGCATCAGAAATTTTCAAATACGTTCTATTAAAATTACCTTGAATATAAACATTGTTGGAAAATAAAAAGAGAGATTGATTTATTGTTTCAATTTAAATCATTACACTATTACAGTGAATATTCATAGAATGTTAGTTACTTACAATTTTACACCAAACTAGACAAGTGCACGGTGATATACCTACTTTGTGTTACTGACTCTAATATTTCACAAATTTATTAGGTATTTGTTTTGTGTAAATGAATAATTATTTATTGTCTATTACTAGAATTACGAGATCTAATTATTTAAATATCAATTTTTCTGTAAATTTTATGCCAGAAATATTTATTATTTAGCGTTATTTAACAACCATTGTTTATAAGATATTTAATTTGATTTTTATGGCTAAGTGAATTGATGGTTTTTCACTGTGCTTGTACCTATATTACATTACTACTATACACATGTCAATTTGAAATTATATAAATTAGGGTTCGAAAACCCACTTCTGAAGTCTGAAGTAGGTAGATGAAACACTTACCTATGTTGCAAAGCAACTATTTTGACTATAATAGTTTCGGCATGTCGGTCACGAAAGACTGTCAACGTTCATGACAACGGCTGAAAGCCGATAACACTCACATATTAGAATTATAAATGTTTGGCTATTTCTAAAATATTCCACCGATGTATACCTACTGTTTATATTTATACTTACTGTATAGTGTATAGTATTATTACCAGGTAAAAGTTACGTTGTTGAATTAAAAAAAAAGGAATTATATTAAATACATTTTCCTATTATAGAAATAAACACAAATTTAGTAAAAAAGAAATATTTGGTTGAACTCAGTGGCATAACTAAAGGTTGATTGTGACCTTGTGGGCATTATAGTAACCCTTTCCGCCACAATGATTCGCTGTTTATGCATGAATATTTTTTTACACTTTATTAGTTAACTAAATGTTTTTGAATTAAAATTCTTTGACAGGTATTACATTACCGTCAACAGAGAACAATCATAATATTTCATCACTAAAACTGTATCATCAATCATTTTGTATTCAAGATCGTCATCGTATTTTGACAAAATATTTACCGTGTGCAGTTTAACCATTATAATCTTTTTTAATAGTAATAACGGACGTTAAAATGTATTTTTACTATCTACAACCATGGTTCGTCGTTGTAGTAAACGATGGATTTCAAGTTTGATAACAATCTGTCTCTGCCAGCTAAGAAAATCTACAGGTATTTTTTTTTTTATAAATATCAATGATATGTACAAGATATATAATTTAATTGTAGTACATATTATAAAGAATTTGTTAAATTTGTATTGATATCCATTTCTATCTTCTGAACTGATTGGTAATTTTTCAAGCTATAAATAGATAACACTTTTTGGGTAAGTTAATAAATACTGACATAAAATAAAAATTTTAAAATATATTTTATTAAAAAAATCTTCTAATTTTTTTTTTTTTGAATCAAGTTAAAAATAATTAGCTTCCCAATTAAAAACTCTGACTATGACATTGATTGAACAATAATAATGGTTTGTATAAAAATTTAATATGAAATCTATGAACTATAATAATTTTTAAGGCGTACATATTAAATATTTTTATATTATGTTGATACATTTAGAAAGTTGGCTATAAATTTAAAATACGCATAATAAAACAATAATATATTATAAATTAAGATATTAGAGTTCTATGAACAAAGAACTTTTTATTAATCTGAGGCATACACAATGATATGTTATAACAGTATTTTGATTAAACATTTAAAATATATTTCAAAAATAAAATTAAATCTAATACAAAAATCAAAAAAACCATTAAGCTATTGAATGTATCGATTATCGAGATGAAGCTAATATAACATTTTAACGACCCCTAACCTAAATGTAAGACTAATCGCTTCTTATTGTCTCTATTTTACAACAGAGTAAAAACTGTAAAAGCTTTATCGAAACGTTATGTAAGTTGTTGTATTGACCGTACAAATTAGTTACAACCAGATGTGAAGTGAAACGCGTGTGCAATATATATCTATATATATATATACTTACATAATTTAATCGGTGTTCAAAAATTGTTTACTAAAGGTAATTCCGACTAGCATTATTTCGGGGATGATTTTTATTTTTACGTTAATGAAACATTTTTCATAAATATTCGTAAAGCTGTTTTGAACATTTTTATCACTATATCATTATACTATAAAATGTATGTAATATAAAAATATAAAATTATTTCTATTATATAATTTGTTTGAAGTATATTATAATTATTTAATATGCAATGGAATATAATGACATTTTTAAAGTAGTCTAAGAAAAATACAAAAATTTAAATATTTTTAAATATCATTGAAACTTCAACATTTCAAAAGAATAAAAATGCTTATCGTATTTTTTATAAACGACAAAAAGTTACGATGTAGGCGCAAAAATATAGTAGTGAAAACTAAACGATGCATTAATGTCAAAAATAGTATCTAATTACTATGGGAAATAGGTACTCCGGAATGCAGATTCAACCTGCAATCAATTGCTTTGGATAGATTTGAAAGTCGACTGTCAAGATTGTGTTGACAAATTTATTACTTTATTAGGATACTGATGTCACCAGTTTGTACGCATATATTGATAATATTATACCATTTAAATATAACATCATGAATTTATTATATGCATTAATACATTTATTATTGTGACGATTTCAATGAATAATATATTAGTATATTAGTATTGTAATAGTGCTTCAATAAATATGCTCATCAAGGACGTGTTATTTAACTGATTTTTTGAATATAATATTATACAAACAAAATAAAAAGATTAATTAATTTAAACTTTACATATTATTCTTAAAATTAACTGGAAAAAGCTAAGTTGTTATAATAGATTATTTACCCAATTAAATAAATTAAAAACTTATCAAAAAATATGTTTTTATCTTTACTTTGAGTCCTTAATTTTTCAAATAATTATTTCCATCTTTGCTTTTTTAATGAATAATAAAGAACAATTATTTTGTCCATGTTCTGATTTATCCTTGATAATATAATATGTATTGAATACTAAATGATTTAAAAACCGGTAAAATAACATTTATAATAAATATCTTTGAATTATTTACATTATAAATTGAAAAATATACTCTTATATATATATATATACAAGTTAGTTTGAATTTGTATGAAGCTTATAAAATTGGAAACTTCTAAACGAATTGGCACTATATTTTGCACACATATTTCTCGAATCTTCGGGAACGCTTTTTGCTTCGTTTGTCAACCATTTAAGATTGCTATAAAGTGGGTATGAATTTAGTTTTGGCGTACGATAATCGAGTATTTTTTTTTGTTTACTTATAGGATTAATATTGGTTACGAAAATAAAATAAAAATAGACTATATAGCCTACTCACTATGTGTTGTTATCGGTTTTTTAAAAACAAAATACGATAATATTTAATTAATTGTTTGTTATTAATAATTACAACAAAAACAATGTCTGTATACGTTTGCATCACATAGAATCGAAAACTATTCAACCAATTTTGACGACAAAATTTTCAATGATTTTTCTATCAGAAAAATGTAGAGTTTTTTGAACCACGTTTCAAAATATACCAAGTGTTATCAAATTCACTGTAAACGTATTGCTCATATTTGACGAATTAATTCTAATAATAAATTGAGGTACACCTTTGCCGATTTGCTCGTGAACTGAAGTACCTAGTACCTACTCTAAACCACAATACGCTGATTACATGATAATAGAGCTCCGTATTTAAAATTTTTAAGTTTGTTCTTTTTTTTTTCAATTAATTGAAATTAGAGCAACTAAAATAGCATACATAGTAGCGTACAACGATTTAGTTATACAGTTTGCGGGTCCGCTTATTCCGTTTTAATCTAATATATAAATGTTAACCGATATTTAAATTTCATAAATAATTTACCTTAACAGACAATTATTTTTTTTATCTCTTACGAACACTATTAGAGTAGATTAGAAAATATATAAAAATTGATAAATGCTTGCCCATAATAAAAATAATAATCGAAATTAGATTATGGTATCTATGTAATAATATTAAAAAAATACCGTTTTATGTAGCCCAACTTTACCAAAATAGAAACGGAAATGATAATTAAATATAATTATGTCCTAACTCGTAAAAATGTACCTATACGCATTATTACGTAGTAAAGTGCTATACTACTACTGTGTATTATAATAACTTTTTATATGTGTTTGACCTTTATAATAGTTGAATGTAAAGATACAATCTGTTTTTATTTTTTATAAATGTTAATGACAGTGGTTAGTTACTATGCCTAGTTGATGATTACCTATAATTATACGACACAGGCACAAACAATAAAATGTAGTTTTTATAGGTTTTAAGCATTTTTAAAAGTTCCAGTTGTAATATTTATTAGGTATTCGTAATGATTTTGTACGTACACTTCAAGTTCGTTTTTTTCTATTATTATAATTAATTCCACATAATTAATTATTAAGACTGATAAAGTTTGTCACAGCTATAATTATAATTCACCAACAGTAAATGTTGATTAAATTTTTCAAAGATTCAATTGTTAAATTTGTTAAAATATGTCCGAAAATCTTACGGTTCCAGAAGAAATGTATAATTACTTAAATAGTGTATAATGCAATTTTGGTTAGTATAGGTACAGCATATAAAATAGGACGACCACCACTTTAAATTGTTTCTTCTGATATCATTATAAACATTCCCAAAGGAAATTTATTTTAATAGTATAATATAATATTATTGTACTTAATCATCTAAGTAATAACATTATAAGTTCTTATAAAGTCATTCATGTAAACGCTAAATGTGTTTCGGTTTATTTTTATTTTGAAGAAGAAAAGCATACACTAAGTAAAAATAATATATGTTTGTAGGTATGTGCAATATTAAATGTATTAATCGCTGTAATTTACATGGATATATTTTGTTTGACGAATATTAAATTTAAAACATTAAGTATAACATTAAAAGAATTTTTTTATTTTTTCTAAATTTAAAAATTTGAATATAATTATAAAATAATTTTTATTTACTGATTTTATTTTAGAATTCTTAATGACAATTTACTATAATGCTGTTAAAAACTTTTTTTTAAAACATTTTCAATCGGAATCCAAATTTTTGTTTATTTATAATAATTGAGATAGTATAATAATGTTGGTGATGAAATATTTTCTTATCGAGATAGTCTTAATACTAAACTATTATTATAAAATCATAGATTTTTTTATTTTATCATTCTTTGTACAACCCCGCAATTTTAAACCTCTAAAGTCGATTTTTAAGTACCTACCTACTTAATGTAACACGAAACTGGTCGTCGCCGTCGTGAACATAGACACTATACTGCAGAAATGTAATTTCTAGATAAGCATTTAAATTTTCATGACGTCATACAACCACAAAATTGTCAGGTTCGCATTACAAGAGTGACACCCAAAATAAGGGCGTACATTGTTCTAGTAATTCTCTATTTTCTTGTGTCGTGGTAAGGTAGGCGTTTTCTGTTACAAGATTTATAATTAGTCAACCCTTCGTTTTATACAACTAGCCGTCAAAAGGGTGTTAGTCATTACTTATCACGATAGGTCATATTACTTTCTCCTCATTTCTCATCTTCTATTTGCCACCATTCATTATCATATCTAGATGTAACACAGACAAATGATTTAGAGAAATACATCCTTTGTTATAGTTAAATGGACTATACATTTGGTATTAGTTATAGTACAATTTATACATATCGAATTTACCTTTATATACCAATCCATACCAAAGCAGCATCGTATACGACGTACACCGTTCACTAAATAATAAAACGTTATGTCTTTCGTTGCAGAAGCGTAGAATCCGACTTCTTGACTTTGTGAAAATGTTTCAGATGATAATAATAAAAATAACCCATCAGAATAGTTTCAACAGAAAACAATTCGGTTTAATAGACTACAATCGTTAATCATTATACCCCAGTCAGTTTTATACTTTCAGAAAATATTACATAATGTACCCTTTTTTAAACTATCAAGTGTAACGAAAATATACTTCTATATGCGTATGGATAAAATTGTTGAAATATTAATATTACGATACAATAAGAATAATTTTTTTCAAACTTAAGTGTAATTAAAGTATACTAATTTACAACATACTAATATATTTATTTACTATTACCAGTGAAATAGTATTTATTATATCAGCTTATTAACTGTACGTATACTATCAAAACTTAATATAATATTGCATTATAAGTATTGTTAAACAAAAACTCAAATTAAATTTGTAAAATACTTTTTTTCCCATGCCATTAATAGAAATAATTTTACATTTAAACAATTTTGTAAAATTGTTATTTTGAAATGTTTTTAAAATGGTTCATTAGAAAAAAACAATCCCAGATTTATTAATTGAGGTGGTATAGTTAATTTTAGGAAAATAATTTCTATTTATAAGTAACATATAACTGAAATGTTAAATACTTTAAGTTAATTATCAAAAATAAGTCGATTTACAAATGTACTTATTTATATAATAACATTAAAATTATAAATTTTTATAATTCTTTTAAAATTTTTTTAAGGTTTAGGACAAACTTAATATTTTGATCACTAAACAACACTAAGCAATAAATGAAATAATTTATACAGCATACGCACACTAAAAAAGCATATACAATTTGTATCGAAGAAAATAATGTTAACTAAAAATAAACTCAATGAAATAAAAAAATATTATAAAGATATATGATCAATAATTACCATTGGTCATGTATATTGACTTTAAAATGATGCAGTGTATTTATTAAATATAAATCACTAACGAAATTTAATAACAACGAAACTCTAGAGGAATGATACTATATTATTATAACTTAGTATATGGGGTTACGTTTATGCCTTCTGTTTTTGTCAATGTATAAGCGAAATAGGCTTTTTCAATTTTTGAACTTCTTATAAAATTCTAGTAATGATAGACAATAACGTTTTCACTAATAAATATAATCTGAAATGACCTATGTTATTTTTAAATAAAAGAACCGACAAAATTAAAATTTAGATTTTACAATTTTTATATTTTAAATATATCAACTTATGCAATAAAACAAAAAACGGAAACGACTAGATAGAAACAAAAAAAACATGTCCCTTACATTGTTGAAAACGTCGATGTTTTTGTATGGTTCTAGGTACCCGGTTTTATTGATACAATATGGTAACAATATGCCAAAGAATGTCTGTACAATATTAAATAGTACATGTTATAAAATTAATAAATACAATATGATACAAAAAACCTTAAATATAGCATTTTAATAAAAATAATAGCGTATTGTATTTTATATTCCTCACGTGTGAAAACTTGCGATTTTGATATTTTAATTTAATAAAACGTAATAAGAATTTATTTTATTATTTTAAATTGTTAAATTTATATGCATTAAATACCATATATCATTATTTATCAATTTACGTTTCGTAAATATTTTTTATGTATAGGTACGTCGAGATGCAGAGATATAGAAAATATATATAACTATAATATATTATTTGTATATCATTTTGAAACTTTTTTGAATTTAAATTGAATTCTGATACTACACATAATTGCCCATTCATACTCGTAGATACTTTAAAAAACTTGTAATTCTTATCATTATTTTACTATCATAAAAATGTGTGTACATTTAAATGTGCACCGGAAGTGAAAGGAATAAAACACTACAATATCGATAAAATATATCTATCATATTTTTGTTTATTGTATATATTCGTATATTAAGGCCTACTAAAATTATAATTTATTTATTCATAATTAATTGTGTATAGTATAATGTTTACTCATTAATCAATAATTACACTAATACCATAAATTATGTATAACGTTACATTATGATGTAGTTATTACTTATTTATGTGATGAATTTTATAACACTTCAATTCTTAGTATAGTTTTATAAATCAAATTAGAACCTTAGTAACATCTGATAGATTCCGCTGTATAAGCTAAATTATGTTGATTTATTACGTTTTATGATTATCTGTATTTGATAATCTCAAAGGTGGAATAGCATTTTAATTTTGCAAATCAAATAAATATTAAATAAAATACAACAATAAAACTACTTAAAAGATTATATTGTACACAGTGAGACCAGTATTATTTATCTGTAATATGTTTTACATTACGTATTCTGGTATTCATTAATTGTTATAGTATCAAGTATTTTAGTAAATTTTAAAGAAAAAAATTATTCATTTTCTCATCATACTTAAAGTATTAAATTCCAGTTCAAATGTTAATTTGTATTGTATATACTATTATGACTGCAAGTGTAATTTAAGAAAATAAATATAAATATGATGGTGTAATTTACATATTAATATAATGTTGATTGTATAAAGAAAAATTAATGAAATATGAATGGTAATGTTATATACGATACAGTTATATTGATGTAATTCGCACCAGTTTACTATATAATACTATATAAAACTATGTTTATGACATTAAAAATCATACAATCATTATATTTTTCATATAAATTGTGTTGTATATTAAAATACTAAAATATTGAATAAAAATGTAAATTTTAGAACTTTCTTTGACATTCAAATTGCGTACTTAATATTTCTTTGTGATTGAATTCTATTATCTATTATCAAATAAAAGTAAACATGCATGTAAAAATAAATATTTTCATGAGATTTAAAAAAAGATTTGTATGTAACTTTTTATTTTTTTATTGTGTTTTTTTACCACCCTATACTAATCACTACTTGTATGGTACAAAATTAACATTTTTACTAATTAAAATATATATGCTTTTTTTAAAAAATATGTTTTATTAAAGGAAGTAATACATTACAGTATTTCGGATGCAAGTGCATTTAAATTTATCTTTTATTTATATCACAGAACGTCCGGAAATTAAATTAAACGTCGTATAAATTATTGTTTGATAATATGATATTATCTACCATTTGTTTATGTCTCATTTAACGCGGTGATATTGCTATTCACACACAGTTCGTGAACGTAAAATTATGTATAATGCACTTTAATTATATTTTATATTTTATCATACCATTACGTCTTGTACCTACTTATGTTATTTTTAAATAGTATTTAGATACCGTTTATTAATTTTCAGTGCAATTTATATAATATGATGGAGTGGCTTTGTTTATGCATATAAACAATGTACCTATATTAGGTGCATGTACTTTGTCATAATAAATATAAAATAAGCATGACCTCATATTACATACATAAATAATGTATTATACTAAGTATTAAAGGAAAGGAGTTTTTAAGGAGTCCGCCTAGACATTTTTCAACTAAAATCAATTTTAAACTTATCCACAAGAATGATAACAAATTCATGATACGAAATATTTATTTGAATATGATAGAAGATATAATCAGTATAATGCACATACCATACTTGGTTTATGATCGTGAATTCCAATATAATATAATATAGGTAATATAAAATGAAATGTATTATAGTGAATCTTTTGAAGTAGTGTAAATTATGATTGATGTTTATAATAGAAATGCTTTTATGAATATTTTTTATAAACAAGACTTGAATTTTACAAACCAATACATTTTTGTGCATTACGCCATCACAAACAGCGTGTAATATAATAATATTATACCCATAGGCCACGGCAACGATACGTCTAAACGTCCACTGTTAAAAAGTACTATTATTATCATCATTTTTTTCGTTTTTTTTTCTGATAAATCATGTCCCTCGAGATTTATAAAACAATATTGAGTGAATTTTGTCGTTCGACAATTCTTTCACATTATTTTTACGGACTTATCATATAATCGCCACCATTATAGCGTGCTCATAGCCATTATTTTTTTTTTCCCAATCGGATAAGTTTTTTTTAATATCCATCTGTCCCATGACTTTTTTACGTGAATCATTAAGTTTAGTGACCAAAGTATAGAACAAAATATACTGAAATCATCAGTTACGATGAATTAACTTAGAAAAATGCGCACAGAAGTTCGCCGAATGGAGATATAATCGTGATTTGAACTATAATAGCCGCAACGTAGAATCTGTACGGTACTGTCGGTACTATGGTGAATATATATTTTTGTGGTCACTATAATTTTTTCGTACCATTTGCGGTCAATAATTTCTTTCTGTCAGTTCATTCGCGGGCCATAGTTATTGAACTCAAGAGTGTATTTTTCAAATTTAATACAGTAAAATGATTTTTTTTGCATACATGCGTGTCAAATTATATTTATAGAAGAGTAAAATTATTGAAATCTATGATATCTTGAATAGTTATTAAATTTTATTGGTGGGATATGGTTGAATTTAAGATAACACACACAGTCATACACACGTCACATACGTAATATTTATGGGGTTATAGGCATTAGGACTAGAGTGAAGATCTGAAAAGTCAAAAGATTCATTTATTTGAAGCGTTGTCATACAAATATTTTCGTAATTTATTTTAGATTCTGAGTGGAGCAGTAATGTGTTTTTTGAGTATATATATACGATGTAAGAAGTCTCAAAATTGCTTTGATCTTAAACTTTGCGGTTATTATTACATTGAAAATTGGATCTATATTGTACTTTAGAGGGGTCAAAACTAAAAATTCCCATTACTTTTTAAAATAACCAGGAAAAACAAATGCATGAATAAATAAGGAAATAAAACAGGAATTTTTTGGCAAATCCTGTTTTCAAAAATTAAATTATTTATATAAAGTTTTTTTTAACACGATCCAGTAGGTTGAGATTTAGGGAGATATGATGAAATATAATTGAATAGCAATTGCACCAACAATTTCACGTGTATTGATATCCTAAGTTATTCTACAGTGTAAAGAACGTTTTTACCTTGTTCGTGGTGCTCGTGTTGGCTCCAGCATGTACTAGTCTCCGCACCACATGAGTGTGACCAGCGATCGCCGCGTGATGCAGTGCCGTCTGATGGTCCGTATCAAACGCATCCAGTCCAACGTCTTCAATAGTGTCCAACAGGAAATTGACAACTGATAGACGGTTGTTTCTCGCCGCGCACATAAGCAATGTGTATTGTTTCTGAGGAAAATATTGTGAAGTTAAATATTTTAAAAAGTTTCTCAAATATTAATGTCTAAAATCTAGACTTAGGATTTAAAAAAACTATATTCTCAATATTTAAGAATGAATTGTTTACAAAATATGAGTTTAATTGTTTAATATCATTACAGTGTATACATTTTAAAAAAATACTAAAGTTATTTACTAGGTATTTACCACTCCTCAAATAGATATATTATATATTTATATCCAATTATAGTCACAATTTTACTATATGTATTCGAAGTTGTGCTCGAATGTTATGGTTTGAAATTTTTAAATGTTTTTTTAAAGGTAAAGATAAACTCTATTATTATAGTACTATAAAATTATAAATGTTATGTGTGAGTAAATTATTAAAATATTTAAATCGTGTATACTTTACTAATAAACAACGCTCTAAATAGTTTAAGTTTAAAAAATATAGACATAGTAAACTTAGTTACAGTTGTTTCAAAAAATGCAATAATTTTGCTTGTTAGATAAATTAAAATATAATGTACATAGTTCATATTTGTAGTAAACATATAAACATAACTTATTTTTTTGTTTGATATGCTAACAGAAATTTAATTTTATGAAAAGAATAATTTTGTAGTTGTTATGGTTTATTTTGATTTGAATAATATTATATTATATGTCAAAGATGTTAATCTGTATTGATAATTTATCATTGTTAGTTGTTAAATTTAATCGACTTCTTAAAAATTGAAAATGTATACTAAATAATATTAGTGTTAAAATTGTAATATTTAACATTATTTGTTTTTAGTTATATGAAATATTTTAATCTATTAAATTTTCAGACTTTAAGTTTATTTTGTATCCCATTAAATAAATTAACATTTTCTATTCATTTATCTAGTATCTAGTATAATATATTTATTTTATCATAAGGGCAATAAAATTATAAGTATATATATTATTTAGAAGTGCTTAATTTTTTTTTTCACCAACATAAGATTTTTAAATACTACATAAATCAAGTTTGTTATGTCGATTTGAGAGTTGTACAACAACTTTTGAGATTTATACAACTATATCACGGCATTCTATAATCGAAGATTGTAAAATTATATAATTTTTTTTAACAGAGTTAAGAAAACATTTAAAATATTAAAATTTAAAGAATTAGCTCGACTATGTTACGCGCATAATGGAAATATAAATAAATAAATTAAACAAATATTATGTAAGTTTACAAAAATATGCTTGAATTTATTCATATAATAATTTATACCTATAATTGCATTAGACTCAGATAGTTCTATACTATGCGTATTATAAAATATTTAAATCAAATTCCGTCACTAAATACATGAAATATAAATAGGTTGAACGTTTCTATCCACACAGCAGAGTAGAATTGACGTGACCTGCAGTGTAATAAAATTAGTTTTTGGACGGAAAAATACCTCATGTTTCTATTTTCTAGACATCCTAAAACTGACATAACTTGTATGTTCTCAAAAACGCGTTTCGTTGGTGTTTTTTCTTCTTAAAGAATTATCCGTTCGTTTACATTTATATTTTATGGATCGTTATATTACACATCCATTCTGTTTTAAGCATCACTGTATTGGACTTATGTACCAGCCGAGGTTCTATTACCATGGACCACGAATACCAGAGTAATGGGTGGTGTAATCTGGGTCTGATTTTAATTTATGATCACCAGCACATCAATTGCCATTCACTAGATCGGCCATTTTGTAAATCTAATATAAGGTATTACAAATCGCAACTGTTGTTGATAAACTAATTTTACAATAGTTTTGGGCCCAAACTAAACTATAATAGTTGACCTTGTAAGTAAGTATAAACAACACTGTTAATGTTTAATATACGAGTGTGTGTAGTATATTAAAACTTTTACATTTTGTAAACATCGAGTCAAATTATTATAGTAATAACAACAATTTAGTATATGAATTATTTTTGAATCACTTGGTTGGTTTAAAAAAATCAGATTAATTCGAATTTGTTAATAAATTGCATAGTTCAGGCGAGAAAGACTATATTTTGCGTATAAATAATAAATGTGGTACTAATATACCACATACGACTTGGTTAATAAATAAATATAAACACAAAAAAACTGTGCGCATCTAACGAGAAAAACAAATTTAATTTCACAATCCTATAGTATGTGATACCGTCTTACTACCTCGGCGTCTGTACTTGCTTAAAATTATTTTATTCTTGTATAAATTGGTTAATTTATTATTAATTGGTTATAAATTCGCATGACCGTTGTTGGAATTCTACAAAGATTCACGTTCCCATATGAATGTATACACTATATACACATTTAACGATTATCCACACGGGAATACCACTTATGAATGAAATTGAAATCAAATGCTTTTAGAAAATATGTCGACTGTATGTTGTTAATAATTTATCGCAGTTTTGTGTAACAAACTAAATATACATATCTACGAGGGTGGGCTCGATGATTCGACTTTACTTTACTTAGGTATAGACCATTATCAGTGCTGCTTTCAATGGTTTTTACTTGAGTGATGTCACGTCATTTGTGGTTTTAAACTTAGAATTATATACGTGTAATAGACAGCTAAAAGTCGAAGGCTAAAGTCGTAAACATAATTTTCTTTGTAAACACATAGTACGGAGAAACGCGTTCCAACATTAAATACGGACATAAATTAAAGGTCACTGTCTTGATATCTGTATATAGTATCCATTTACCGTACTGCATAAAAGCGTTAATTATGCAACTTCTAACTTTGAGTACGGGGGGCTAATGATGATTATGTAGCGGCCGCCATTGCTTATTTACATACTAGTATCTAGTGTGAATCGACCGTTTTGTAAACGTCGCGATACTATAATACTATGAACCACGGTGGTATCATTATTATGTAACGTAGTGGAAGAAAAAAACTCGCTGCGTTACAATATTATATGATACATTTTTATATATTTATATTATAAAAAAAACTATAACATTTCAGCTTTACGAGTTCGCCATCAGAATATCACGCTCGCGTACCCACGAGTATATAATATTATAATAATATGTGTGTGTTCGACTTTATTGCAGAATTAATATATTCAGCATCAGTGGCGTATAATATACATAGGTATACTACAGTCTACTATTTTTATTGGGTTAGCGTGCATGAAAACGTACAATTTTATTATGTAGGCATTGCAAAAAAATGCAAGCCCACGTTATGTTCACCGTCAAATTGTTTACATCCTGTAGAGTTTTGATGTCTTGTATGATATTTGGCCAGTTTCATTCATTTACAATTTATTCGTCAAAAACGATGCGTTTATAATATGATATAATACGAACATTATTCACTCGCGTAAAGTGTTTATCATTTTCATACAAAATATAAAAATGTATGCTTATATTATAATATTCTTATTTCTTATTTTTCTTTTTTTTTTTTTTTTTTAGTGATATATTTCTATTAGTTGTTAAATATTTGATTTTTAATTTTAATTTTTATGTATTTAAATCATAATTTGATTAAGTATTTTCTCAGTTATCAACTTTAAGGTACATCTGTCATCTTTAATAGTGTCTTCGCATCAAGTATAAAATAGGTACAGTATTTAATCTAGTAAGTTTCACAAAATAGAAGTTTAGATGACCATGGGAAACTCCTTAAATTAAATAAATAAAGTGTTTATATATAATATACGGAAAGATGTTAAAGTTCAGAATTTGAACAAATACCTACACAATTGAAGGAAAAAATGTCGGTGTGGCGTGCGTCTATATTTGAACCACTATGTGTATAAGTTACCTAATTTAAATTGCATTCTTCTATTTCTATAGCTATAGCATTATGTTTTATTATTATTCAATAGTATACACTATACACTATAACAGTAGTCTTCAACATTTTTGGACTCGCAACCCACTTTTAGGCTTACATTTTTCACGACCCACGTAAGCTTTGTAGAAAAACAAAAAAAAAACTAAAATCGTTTAATGCTTTATAGTAGTACGAGCTTATACTGTGATCTTATATAAACTGTATTTGTATTTATTTAATCTATTAAACTTAATTTTTATTTTAAAAAGTAAACCTATTATTATGACCTAATTTTAACGATTATGTAACCCATTTTTGGGTAGCGACCCACCGGTTGAAGACCACTGCCCTATAGAGTAAACATGGTGAGATTTATTTGGTTTATTTTTACTATAAGAAAAATGTTAGATACTTATAGATTATCGTACGTAATATTTTTTATGACTGCTACTCGACTTCAAAATAAAAATATATGCATTTTACATTAACACGTTAACTTTATGATATTATTAAAATAAACAGTTTTGTTTATTGCATTTTATGTTGATTTTTGATAGACCAAGAAAAAAACTCGGTTATATTTAACGAATAAGAATAAAATTATCTAATAATATATCAAAACAATTTTGAATCTGCGAGGGCGTTTCACAGACATGGATACATGGTTTTGACACTAAGACTATCTTTACACGTAGCACAACAAATTTACTTTCAATGCATACTACGATAGGTCAATATTATAATGTACTGATTTATTATAAAATTAAATAAATTAAAATATTGTCAATGAAATACCGTTAAGGTTTTTCTTTATATTTTTATTTTTCAACATAATAATATATAGTTAAAATATTTATGTATAAATATCTATAATATTATATTTCTGTTTTTAAGATCAATGTATCAACAAATACTTGATTGACTACAGCTGTCAAGTTTTTTTCTTTTAAGTTTAATATAAAAAAAAATCTTTAATATTGATGAATAAGTATTATTGTTGGTTCACTGAAAAGTAAATTTGCTATGCGTCACATGAAAGACGGAGATAATACTTATCCACACGAAACACGTGTGAAAAACAAATATGTGAAAAATAAAATTGTTTGCAATAATTTATTTGACGTATTTATAAAATGAAAGATTTAATCAATATAAAAATATATTAATCTTTTTGTTGTAATTTATTTTGCTATTAATACAATTTGATAAGTTAACCTTTTTTATAGAATAGTATATTCTATAATTATTGGTTTAACTAATCTTTGACAGAAATAAATCGTATATTATATAATAAATATTATAAAATATTTTCATATAATAAACTCAAAACTAGCTGTTATTAACTTGTAGTTAATTAGTTCTAACGTATCAAAGAAGTAAATGAATAGGTTCGCAATATATCTAAATTGCTTAAAACTAATACAAATATTTTGAAAATTACAAATTAGTTTTGAATTATAACTAAATAACCAAAACCTGGGAAGTAAAGAATGCTATTTTTCTTTTAACTTATCTAATTACATTAACATTTGAACTAAAATGTCTAACAAAAAATTGTGTACAAGTATTTTGTATCTTATACGAATTATATTGGAACAACTTATAAACCTTGTATTATATTTGTAATCCTAATATTCTAACATAGCATAGAATGATTAAAATAAAACAAACAAAAAAGATAAAAATTTATAAATTTAAATGCTAAAATTAATCTAAAAATTCTATGACTATAGAATATAATAATTTAAGTAACATTGAAATGTTCTTACATTTTCAGGATTAATATTTTTCCGAGTTACAATAAAATCGTAAAAATCGTTGAGTGGAAAATTATTGTTTTTATAATAAATATCCAATTATATAAAAACAAAAAAACCATTTAATTACATAAAAAATAAAGTGTGAGTTTGCACTATATTTATTTTTAAATTTTGGTACAGCTAGTTTATAAGAAACATTTTTAAACCAAGTATATACAATTTAAAAATTATGTGTATTTCTAACTTTAAAGTCATAAGTAAAATTTGAAATTAATATACTTGTAAAAAAATGAAACGTATTGCTGTAAGAAAAAAATATGAGGAACCTTTTATTATTAAATGTTAAAGATTTTTTATTTATTTTACTGCATACACACATTAATGATTGATTTTTTTTTTTTTTAATCGAATATTTGAATCTCTATAAATAATATAAAAATACCATAATTATTATAAAAATTGTTTATTATTTAGAAAATGTTATTCTAAATATTTTGTGAAAATATCTATGTAGTTATTTATATTTAAATTACAGGAGAATATCAATTCCTTTTTGCTGTAAATATTTTTAGTAAATTTTCTTGATATCTATTATTATTATTATATATATATTTTTTTTTTGATAAGTACTAGACATTTTTACTATTTATCTGCTTAAGTACCATATAAATTCAATAATTTATGTATCAGTGAATAAAAATTTGATGATTAACTATAAGTGCTACAAAATGTGACGACAAAAATTGTTTAAAAAATATACATCATCGTAAAACCAGTACATGTTAATACTTCCATAGAGCATCTAAAACAAATAGTTTTTTTAAATAAAAATGTTATAATAATTATAATCATATAATATCTATTTATAAATAAATATCGATTAAAACAAAAATGTTTAAAATAATAATATTATATAATATTTAATTTTTCCACGATTTAACTTTTTATTGTTTTAAAATTATAATTTGTAACAAACTTTGGAAAGTTAAGCATTTTTTAAAATTCAAAATCAAAATATGAGATGTTCTAAAAGGATTCGAAGAAATTTGTTTTTCTTATAAAAATAGTATTGATAACGGTAAGAAAACTCATCTGTCATCACCATTAAAACGAAGAGGGCTTTACTAAAATGAATAAAATCAACAAACATTCTAAAGCTGGGAAAGATAATGACACTTGAACCACTTTTACATTCATATCAACAAAGAATATACATTGACACTCCAACATAAATATATTAAAGTACCGTTATACTCTTTTATTGAGGTTAACTTTCATAAGGAAAAGAACCAAATGATATTTCATTAATTACGGGTTACAACTATGAATATTATTTTATATTTGATTATTTTATTTATTATTTTAAATCAATATTATTATGCAAATGTTTTTAAAATATATAATAATACATTTACAACTTCTATACTTTATCAAACATTCATCTTTAAGATTTTTTTTTTTGTTTTTAATTTTAAATAATTTTAATAATTACATATTTACACCTTACCCTGAGATCTTCGTATTTTTTCATTGGGAAAGATTATATTTAACATAATTTAAATGTTTGAACAAAACGAGCCATTTTATACATTTTAAGTCACATACACTTTCTTCCAAAGTTATCCAAAATATTAGGAAAAATCATTCTAAATTATATTCTGCTTTATTCGATTATAAGGCACTCAACCATAATATAATAAATGCAAAAGTTGTTTAAGTCATCACATTATCCATTTTTAATTACAAAATCATCTTAACCAACTTCAACTAAAATTTTAAAATGGAGTATAAAAATTAATGAATTGAAATCGTCCCACATAACCTTTAAATTATGCCCTCATGACTGCCGACCAATCAACATCAACAACAAACAAACACCATCTGAACAAACCATGAAATATCTTGGGATGCATTTAGATAGATGACTCACATTAAAACAAAAAGAAAATTACTAAATCATAGTCTTCATCAATTATATTCCTTGTTCAACTCCAAACTATCATCGTACAAAAAATAAAAAAAGCTTTTAATAAAAAAACTATTCATCTTACCATTGGATTTTTAATGAATTAAATTTTAAGGATCATTCACAAACTCAAATATAAAAAGAAAAAAGTCAATCTTTATAATTATCTCTTAAAATATCCATAGTAACCCTTAATGGACCCATCATCGATAATCAAATATTCATCATTAAAATCCTCTTACATCAATAATATCAAGTGTATCTTCTTTTGACCAAACCAATTTATCCATCAATTGAAATTAAAATTGTCCAGTTACATTTTAACTAAATCGTTAAACATAGGTACTCAATATAATTAGACAAATAAAAATAAATATAACAATACTCGGTATATCTTGGATATCTAGATAACTTACCATATGATTATTATTACTTATACTTAAGTACATATTTTTAGAATAATATAAAAAGATATTTTCTCTGGTACAGTTTTGTTATTGTAAATAAAATTAAAAAAATTTTAAATTTTTCTTTGGAAGTTAAATGAATATAGTATTTTATGACATATTTTCTTTAAACCTTTTTGTACAAACAACTATAAGATAACCATCACAAAAGATTTTAATGTGACTTTTCTTGTATATGTGTTGGAAAAAATAATGTTAATACTGATTATAGGATACTTTATATTATAACGATATATTATTTTTTTTTTGATCAAATATAAATCAAAATTTGATAATAAAATACAATTACTATTTTTGAATTTCAAAATCGGTTCAACTCTAACTAAAATAAAAAATATTTAATTAATTAACTATATATTAATAAGATATATAGATCACACCATCGATATTCTCAATTTTACTAATATTATAGACTTAAAGTTATAAATAATTTTAATTAATTAAATTTACTTTTTTTATTAGTCAAATAATATTATGTAAATTTTTCAGATTTCAGATTTGGTATATCCCTATTATTTTATTATTATATCTTATTCAAACAAATATACTTAAAAATGATTTTGAAATTAACAATACCATAATAATTATAATTTTAAATTATATTATAATAGAATTAACATAATTTTACATGAATTAGATAATGTTTGTCGAATATTTTAACGACAAACTTATAGATTTGTTTTGTATATCTTCGTGAAATTTAAATATTTTATAATTGCATATTAAGCAGCATTTACTATGTTTGAGGTGAAAAAAAAAATAATTACAGAAAAATAAATGAGACAGATTTATCCCTAAGCTAGTCTAATACCTTGTTACAACTATTATTACAGCGATTGGAAACAGATAGAATATACGTATATATATATATGTAATATCTGCATTAACTAGATATTTGATTTGTAATTTATTAAATTCCAAAAATATCACGTCCTTTAATAATTATGAAAAACACTTTTCAAAACGCATTTTTCAGATTTTTGTTTTTGTAGACTGAAACTCGTTTTAATGAGATTTGTTTAATCATTAAAATTTATCTACATGCTAAAAAATTGTGTAAATGCAGATAAAAATAACAATTTTAATACGTTCCTAGAATCATTTAAATGTTATTTGAATTATTTGAAAATGCAATATGATGAGAATATCAAGTTTCGGTATAATATATTATTTTTTTACAGCAATGTTAACATATAGGATACAGGAAATATTACCGATTTGAATGCGTCACGACTATGAGCCTGACTGAAAAGTAAATAAAAAAAACATGCTAACGACGCTAGGCCGTGCACTAAAAGGTCGATTCAGAAAATAGCTTGAAACGTAAGCCATCTTAATAATAAATAAATAAATAACGGTAGGTAAAGAAGGTAGACACCGGTTGGCATTATTAAATTCAAAAGTAATAATTTATAACCCCCTGGATACAAAAACAATTTTTAGGTGAATTTTGTTTATCATTATTTAGAATGAAAAAGTCGAATTTTTTAAAACAGTAATATTACGCCCCTGGCAATCGAGTACATCTATTTTGCGTAGTCATAATATAATTTCGTTCTATAGGTACTATAACGTGGATGTATTTTAACGTTGACATATTATTATTATCATCATTATTGAAACGCACCTTATTTATTGTGTTTACACTGGCTCCGTAGTTGATAAGCATCTGGACAGCATCCGTGTGGCCATGCCAAGCAGCCATTAATATCGGACGCATCCCGTACTGAAACATTTTAGCGACCAATTTATTAAATTTTATACGTACAATAAGATTTTGATGGAAATGTTTAGTGTTTATAAAATATTAGAGACAAACACACACTTCAGAGTCTTCACAATAGGATCATAATAGTTTAAGGGTTTCGTAAAATGTAGGACTGTGTCAGTATAATATACATGCACACGGTCAACGGTTTAAATTTACCATTAAAAGTAGATAATATATTATTATACTTTTACTTTTGTTACAGTAACATTACACAGTTTGTGTGTACAATTTAAACAAACACACGGAATATATACAAAAAATTCAAAAATCTCAAACAAATTGTGTACGATTATATATTTAGGGTATCATTTATCATTTAAAATTATTATTTTGAAAATAGAGATAACATCTGAAACATTAAATTAAAAACAGTCAAACTACTGTATTACTAAGTATACACTTGTAGTAAACTAAAGCTGTAATTTTAATAACCTGTAGTTAGTGTAAACATTTAATTTTTCAATGATATATTCAGTATACGGTTAATGTTGTTAAATTTAATTATAATTTTTTTTAATTGTATCACGTGTATCTAATTACATTTTTATCATTAAAAATACTTAGAGTTATCCTAAATTTAAATGTTATTTTTTTTTTTATCAAACTTGCAATAACCAAAAGTAACAATCCATGGAATAAATGCCATAATTATACAGTCTGTCTAGTGTCTAGTTTGTTTTATGATTTAAATTACAACATTTTATCTGGTTTACACTATTTTTTAATTTCGTTTTAATATACCTTTATAAATCAAAAATATTTTAATTTAAAAATTATATAAATAATTTTCAAATGTGTCATCAGGATCATTTAGTGATCAATCTAAATTTCCATGGTATAAATTATTAACATTTTATAATAACTATATGATTATGGTATTTAAAATGCAAATTAAAATTTTATATATTCAAAACATAACTAAATATAAAGATAATAAACATAATTAAAATTGCAATGTATGTACCTAGTACCTACTGATCTACTCTTTCTATACTATTATGAATGGTCAATGGTGTTATTTGTACTAAATTATATTATTTAAAATTTAAATATTATCTACATATATGAATTATATAATTACTTTGTCTTTGGCTTCAATATCACACTTCGCATTTATGAGCATTTCCATAATTTCAGTATTTCCCCTCGAAGATGCCCAGTGAATAGGAGCTCTCCCATACTGAAAAGAAATAAAGTATTATTATCATACATAGATATATTACTAAGAAAATATGTTGTTGAATTTTTATTATTATACAATACTCTCCTATAACCACTAAGTTTACCATCTAGGATTCTGCTAACAAATATAATAAGATGAGTAAGAACCATTCAAACCTTCTAAAATACATGCTTCACTTAATTCAATAACAGCTTTTTTTATTTATCTCAGGCAAAACCTTAAAATCTGACCTAAAAATGTTTTCAATCAATTAAATGACTTCACATTTTTACTGATATTTTTATTTGAAATTGCAGTATAATTTCAACTAGTTTAACAGCTTCTAAAACACTTTCCTAAAATCGATTGAACATCTTCAATGTAACTGATATCATGATCTAAACAGTTGAACAATTTAAAAACCATTAGATGTCTAAACTGAGTAATTGAGTATATCGAGTAACTTCTTTTCTTTTTTTCATTTATTTTAAAATAAAAATTATTAATAAAGTTTATATATTATATATAAGCCTATGTATGCCTTTAGATAATTCAAGTAAATACATTATTTTTACGTAATAATTCAGAAAATTAAATTTCATATCCAGTATTTAAAATACATAATTTTTATAATTATATATGATACAAAAACATTGTATTACATTATTAGTAATCATAGTCTGTGGGTAATTTCTTTAACGGGTCTTTGGATTTTATTATTTAAAATAATAATAAAATAAAAGCAAAAAATAAAATAAAAGATAAAATCATTGCCCATAAACTGAAAACCAGCACATCCGTGAAACAGTTTTAAGATCCCAACGCGTCTCTCAAAACCACAAAGGTTTAAGGAAAAATGTCAAATGCTATACAGTTTACTTTTATCCCAGATTATCCATGGTAAGTTAGACACTAAAACCTATAAGGTTGAATTTTCTCCATCTTTTTCTTTTTACTTTATTAAAAATAAACAGCACAAGAATAAATTCACTACATATAGATACTTGCATTAAAATGAAAACCACTTAATGCACTTTGTAGAATTAATTTGATACCATAATATAATACGTAATATATTATATAATATATTTAAGTATTTAAATAATATAAAAAAAGATTCAAAACTAAAGTTCAATTATGTTGATTATTTAAAATGTATATTTTATGATAGAAAAATGTATTGTTACTTTTAATAATATAATATTATGTGTATTTAGTGCTAAATTATTGACCCCTTTATCATATAGGTAATCTTTTTATTTTTCATTGTTCATAAAATCCGTAAAACTGCATTTTTAAATAGAATTCTGAGTTGAAGGATTGTATGTATTTTGCTTTATAACTTACAACAAACGAAAGTTTTAACTTATAATAATTATTTCATTAGTTACTATTCTAAATAATAGTTCAGCTTATAAACCGTTTATACATATTGGAGTTATAGTAACTTATTTTGCTTTTTTTAAAATGTAAAATTGTATATACCTAATTCTATTTGATCCAGTATTCCAGTTCCTAATTTAATATTTATCAACCTATCAACAGACGTTTGAAAAACATTATTTAATGTAAGATTATTCTGTACCTATACTTATACGATAAGAATTCTAAAATGTAAATATTGTCCGTAGATTTTAATATTTATTTTTAATCATCGTTTTATTGGTATCTTATTTAATCTAACTATTTAGAATACCGAAAAATAAAATTAAGTGAAACTGTTTGATATAAATATTGGTTACCAGATGGATTTGATATTTGATATAACTAGGTGTATTTATTTATCTTAAGTGTCGTGTCTGACGTTCTGTTATTATTCTACACAAAATAGCAATAAATGCTCATCCTAGTACCTAAGGCATGATAATAAAAAGTTTATTTCTTATATTAACATAAACGATTCCGTTGTATTCCGTACGATTATGAGTTTTGTAAATTCAAACTGTGGGCAAAAATTCAACTAAGAAATTTATTTATATCGTAATTTGTTTTCAGTGGTAGCGGACGCATTTTGAATAACTATGATGCGAAACAACGGATACTTAACATAAAAAGTTGACCCGTGATCCCTGTTCATGCTAAGCATTGATAATTTTCCTGCGATCAACCGTCCAATTAAAAATCGGCCAACCACTGAGAACTGACCTAATTAAAATCAAAAATTTTAATTTTTTTTTTTGATACTATACATCGTATACAAACCCCTTATTAGTATAAGCATATACACAGTACACACATATCTGAGTATTATCTATGCATTATTTTTCATTGACAACAACGAAATTGATTAATGTTAGTTGCCACCGTAGTAATGTCACAGAATAAAGTAATGTCAATCATTTCTTTTTGCAATTTTGCAACTTCGCAATCTTATACGCTTGTTTATAAGTGTCAAAATATGTTTGTGATTAGTTTCCACACTGAATTTATCGAATCATCTGATTTATATGTTTCCAAAACATGAAAATTGTAATAATTAAACTATTGATAAATGTAATACCTGTTATAATCTCGAATAAGTAGGTTAAGTAGAAAAGACTATTGCCCCTATTTACTATTTAAAACATATTATATACATATTATATTAAGCAATGTTACGTAGAAATAAAAGAAAGTTTAACGTAACGGGATCGTTTTATTTATTTTCTTTAATTTAACAGTGATTTATTTTGTTGTCTACACCTAATGCGATAATGTAATAGAAGATTAAATTATTACAAGTACAACTTATATTTTAAAATTTCAACATATATTATTAATATTTTTTTTTCTTATTCTTATTATTTTTCATTATTTATATTAATTGTTATTTTAATTACGTAGATTTGTGTGCCTTTTAAATGATTAAATAATCAAATATTATAAATATTAATTTTATTTTTTATATTTATATAATTTTAAACCTTAAATATTATTTATTACAAATTCAAACAATAATATTATTAATTTATTAAAATCTTATAAATTATGCTTTCAACAATTAATTTGTGAAATTTTTTAAATGTCAAATGAAAAACTGGATAGAAGACAGTGCAGGTTTTATTATAAATCACTCGTCACACTTTGTTCATCAGATGTAATATAGTGACCTACAGTCAATTAAATTTAAAAATAATTTTTTACTAGAATTCAGTTATAACCTTGTTTATTTCAATTTTTAAAAACTTTTTTTTTATGACTGTTATTTTTTATTATATTAGCCGAAAACATATTAAATTAATTCAAAAATTATTACTTCAATAAAGTATTTCAACTTTCAATTCTATGCCTAATGCTAATTTACATACATTATGATATTTTTTGAGTTTTTTATATAACTAAAAAAGTGTCAATTGAAAAAAAAATAGACTCATAGGTACATTTCTTGATTCTTAGCTCAGATTCGAAGACACATTTTTGTTAAATTCAATGATTCTTTTGTTCTATGAAGGTTCTATAAAATAAGAAAATAGTAGGTATTGTAAAACTTCAAGTTTACGAAACAAATATAAATTTATATTTTAAAGTTGTTTGAAAGTGGCAGCATATTGGATTTTTTTTTAAATGTTAGTACTTTTATTTTCTTTTATAAATTTGATGCAAATACAATATAAACCAAATAATATGATATAACTATAAAAATACTCATATAATCAGACCTTTAATATTTAAAAAATCAAAGTATTACCAATTATTTAATAACGAAAAATGTATAAAATAATTAGAAAATTTAATGAAGAATAGTAATAAATGAATAAAAAAATAGATATATTTTTATAATATTATTAGATATAGAATATCAAATGATATCAACCATACATTTTCTTTTCAACCAAGTACTACTAATTTAATTTGAACACAATATATTTCATTATATTTTTTATTTAAAATCTGTATTTAAACGTGTAAAATATTATAAAAATGATTGTATGAAAGTGATTGAGAATAATTTTTACAATAGTTGCATGAGAATGAAAACATAAGAGAAAAATATTCCTCTCAATGATAACAATCTTATACCTAAATATTGATTCTATCACATTTTATTCTTATTTTCAGGGTTTAATCAAATAAATTTTTTTACATACATTGGTTATTATCTCGTTTAAATAAAATACGATAAACATTTTGTGATAACCGATTGAAAATGTAATACAAAATATTCAACTGAAACTTTTTTGACCGCACAGTATATTACATTTCAATACCAGCGGTAGGATATAAGAAGTATATATTATTATCTTAACCACCATCGGCTTATATTTTAAAACATCTTCCGCATATTTATTCCAAATTGTTTTATACAGGGTTCGCGAACAAAGGACGTCCAAAAATAAAATTACAAATACTTCAATATCAAATTACCCGAAAAATATTCTTATATTATTCAATCATACGACACGTATGATCGGGTGATATAATGTAATAATGTTAAACGCTATATTGTTAAAAAATTAGCAGAGTATTTTGTTATTACCAGTTTAAAGACGTTTTAATGATCGTCAAGTTTAATGCTCCGCCATATAATTGGATGGTAAAAATTTTATTCTGATGTGATGAGATTGTATTCAATACCCGTGTAGCCGATATTTTATAAATAACTATATATATATGTATTGTATTACAGTGTGAATTTTAGGTAAAAAAAAAGTGAACTGACTAGGACAGCGGAGTGGAATAAGCTATATTCGTAAACATGTAGCATGCGTCTAAGTATCTAATGGTACAGCTCATCCAGCTCAGGTACAAACAACTCTGTTGCTTCAAAGTTGATCGAGTCGGATGGATAAAAAAAACCGCTCACGACAGTGAAGTAGCGAAATTGCCTAACCAAGACGCCGTTCCACCATAGTTGTTCATATTAAATTGAAATCCATTAAAAAAAATATACGTAAAATTATCTCGATATAGATACCTCCAGGTAAAAAAAAACGAGTGTGTCATGTTGAAAAAATTCCCAGGTTTTCTTTTTAAAGTGTCTATATTAATGAAATAATGTTTACGGACCATGTGACTTAAAAAAAAATTATACTAATCAATATAATATATTTTTAAGGTCAAGGATGTTTCGGAAATATTGTAAATATTAATGAATAATTTGGATATACATCAATCTATTATAGTGGCTTAATTATAATTGTAACTAATATTATTTACATAGACAGATGGGCTACAATTGTTTATTTATCGCCGATCATTTATAATAAATGACGACTAATGACAAATATGTATGTCTATTGAAAAAAACCCATTCGATATTATACCTGCACGTGAAAAGCTTATATTATATAGATCGTTTTTGTTTTCTTTTTTTTTCTATTCCATTTCACTTTGACAGCTCGGCCGTTTGTACTATATTTATGTTAATATCACATACTGATATTCGTTAAATCGAATATTAAAAAACAATACACGATTTTACAATATCGGATGTCTGTTCGGTCTGAACATTTAAATTATATTCATAACGTTTGGGATATCAACGGTCCTTTTTGTATCGTCTGAGACTAGTATTATGTTTGCCAGTTGGAGGTGATAGATATTGTTTTTTACTTCTTTCGTCGATGACATTTATAAAGTTCAAAGTATTAAAAATATCCGGATCCGTGATGAATTTTATTTTCTCATCCTCTGATTTTCATTTCAGTTTTCTCATCTTAACACCTATGTATATTATACATATACTGTATTATAGTTAATTCACTTTTATTTGGTGTCGTTGTATTGATTATTTTAACATTATATTGTTATCATGATTTAGAGCTTAATCTTTTTAATATAATGATGTTGACAAATTCCAATCATTTTATACCTTCGCGCCACGCCATCATAGCCAGTATTTAACAGTAATTATTAAATGATATATTCTATACATTATACTCATGTAATCTAGATAAATAAAATAAAATTGTTCTCTAATTGTCGCTTATTTTAATTAATGTTTTTTTTTATTTTATGAAAAATTTTATCATATGTTTAATTTATCCTTCAATCTTATAAGTTATAATTAGATGCGTATTACATATTTTTCCAATACAATAATTTATGTATAATTGTTACAGCTGGCAAATGCAAAAAATAAAAAATTACATTTTACTTTTGGACAACATGTATTATTATTTACTGTTTTGTTAGTGAATTTTGTACAAATAGATAAAAAATAAAAATTATATTGTTATGAACGAATTTAAAAAATGCACGAACGGGACAAAATAATAATTGTCTGGTTTATTCATATTAGTCCAAAAATGTAAATTATACAATAATAAATTACATTAGATATTTATGTGTGCACACATCATTCACGTCGTGTCTGTAATCGATAAAAAAATATATATCTGCTTTTGTCATAATGTTTCATGCATACATCTAGATAAAAATATATTTATTAAACATACACACATGAATAATAATATCTAGTTATTGTATATAGACGGATTTATATCTTTATCATATCTATATATTCTTTTCTTTATTTTTTTACTTGTACTCGACAATGGTTATAACCAGTCTTATGACATAAAGAAACGACGATTACCTGAAATAAATGTATGACAATTTTACGTGTTATATATATATATATATATATATATCATAATTTCCGCTTCACTTGAATTATATAAATATAGTTTTTGTTGTTTATATGAGTATATATAGTTGTAATTGAATCAGTTACGTCCAAATGTACATCATAATGTACCGACTGTCTCGATAAATAAAAACACGTAAAATTTGTAAAAAAAAATGGGTTTTTAATTAATACCAGGACACGTGATGGAGTTGATCACCGACAGCGCTTAGCTTAAGTAAGCGACTACTGAATTGAAGAGTCGAACTCGGGAGATGGCGCAACTTATATAAGTGGCCGTGTGATGGGACGGGTGAGTCGTCGCGGAACATGTAGTAGGTTGTCGTTCGGTGGCGTCTCCTTGCGTTATCACGGCATTCCAGAGCTCTTGGTACTTCTCTGCGTATGAACACTTGGCGCAGCTTGACTGGAACGGCGGCGGTATTATCGATGACGTTAAAATGATTATCCGTATCGCTGAAACGTTCGTCAGGTCCATATGTTATCGGTTGGGTCTGTAGTCCTATTCTTCGGTTTTATGTGTGTAGAATGTAGATGTATTGAAGATTGAAGAAAGACTGATTGTTGAACGACTATAATTGCCCAGTACATATACTATGATCCGTACCGACTAGTAAACCACAAGTGTGCCGCCGTGAGTGCCCGTAGTCACTGTCGATACGGATTTTGTTACTGTGGAGTCACTTTTGGACTTGCGGCAGGGACGTACACAAGGGGGTATTTTGGGTATTTAAACACCCCCCGAAATACTTGGGTTTTCGCATAGTTATTTATTTATTCAATTTTAATATTAATTTTTTTATATTAATGTTTGTATTTAAAAAAAGTATTTTGAGTATATTTAATTTTCATACAAATTTTTTTTTGTATATTTATTTAAAATTTCTACTTTTGAATAACTGATTTTCAAAAACACCTCCCGAAACTTTTTTTCTGCGTACGTCCTTGACTTACGGCTATGGGTAGGGTGTTATCACCTTTGCTCTGACCTCTTCTATCTTTGATTGTACTTTGATTTTATGATTGTTAGTTGGTTGGGCTTCAAATAATTTGTAACTTGTTAATAACACTGTTTTCGTGAATGCTGTGCTGTGATTGGTGGTCCTAAAATGTTTTATATCGTACGGCGGCTGTTCCGTTAAATAATTCGCATAACCGGCGTGATAATTCGCTGTAGTAAATACATTATTATTGTGTATCGATTGTTTTTTTGTGATGGCAATAGTTAGGATGGTATAATGATATATATACGTAGTATTTAGTATTATGTTATTGATTATTATTCCTACACCCTCGTTTCACCTTATATACAGAAGGGTTTTCGACTTCTTCGGGAAGTTCTTAATAGTTGTCTAGCATATGCTTTTAGGATACATTTTGAATAGTTAATACTTAATAGTTAGGGTATTGTTTGTTGTTCGAACATTACGCTAAGATTTGTATTGATTTTGTCTGGTTTGCCTTCGGAGATCAAATACAATAAACTTCTTCTTTATTTTACGTTTAAAATAAGTTTATATGATTTTCTTTGTTTATTTAATCGTAAATTACTAGGCCAAATTTTCGCACTACTCGGGATTTATATTTTATATAATACAATAGTTATTTTAAAATAATCATTGTTTAATTATTACTGTTAATGATAATTTAGTACACTCACTACAGTCCCATATAGGCTGAATCAAATGTATTCTATACGTTATGTACAAGATAACAAAGTATAATAATATAAGTTACAATAGTTATTTTTTTTTTCCGGTAAGAAAGCGTATCTTAAAAGTTAAAATTTGAGTCGAATAGTAATTGTTATTGAATTAAATGTGATAAATGCCTTTTATTCTTTTGTTTGATTACCAAATGTATTACTTTTTTAAGAATTTGTGAATGTTTGATTTATATTAAAATTTAATGGATGGTAAAAATAAAATAATAAAAAACTGTGATAGAAAAATGGATAGTCATATTACTATAAAAATAACTAAGAGATTCATAATCTTAAGTTTATGAGTACTATTTTTGTTTGATAATTTTCACGATGGTAAATAAAGACAGTTACTATTAAATCATATAAAAAAAAATCAATTGGGCTTCAATAAATAAGAGAACGCAACAGCGATTTGACAACATAGGGTATCCCGTGGTGCAATGACTTTAAATAATAATAAAAACAATTGAAAATCCGGTACACTACTTCTAAAACAGTTTCAAACGCACCACGGGGTACTAGGAATATTTAAAGATTAATAACGCTGTATCGAAAATAATAATACATTACTGTTACAATCGTACCTATACAATATATATAAACATAAGAAATTCAGGTGATGGTTAATAATTGACATTTTAATTTATTTTCTATGATAGTACTCAGTTTGTATGACGTATTAATTGAATAAATTAACAATTAAATACAACATTAACAAAAAATTTGACTATATATCCTATCTCAAAATTTATAATCATACGTTTTACACATTACATCACGTATTAAATTAACATGAAGTCTTATTCACATATATTTTTTATTTGTATATTATAATAATAATTTATTTGTGTGTATATTTTTCAATTGCCATTTGGTGTTTTACATGATAAATAAATAGTATTTTTAAATATTTATTCTATTTTATTTTTTTTCGATGAAGTTTTTAAATTTACATTATATTTTGATTAATTGATAGTTTTTATATATTTATTTATAAATGAAGGATTCTTAAATTAAAATTTTATGTTTATAAGTATTTCAAAAACATTATCATATACATTTTTAATGCCTCAGGGAAACCATAAAATTATTTTTTTAAATGTTACCTATGTTCATTAATATAAATTTGACGAAAAAATGTTTTACTTTCATGAATCATGATGACAGTTTGTTATTACTTATAAATCGCAGTTTACACCTTAAAATGTATAAGATATAACCCTGCAGATAATTATAAATACATTAATTATTATATATTTTTATAAAGAATAATTAAAAGTAATATTTTAATAACTCTATCAAATGTATATTGACTAAATGAATAGGTAACCGTAGAAAATTAAAAATTCTATATTTTAAAAAATTTTTAAAATACTAAATATTATAATAAAATAATATGTATATATATATATAGGTATATACAATATACGTATATCTTTATCTTTATGTCTTATAAGTTATATGATATGATATTTATTAACATAAACGTGTATTTTTTCGAATTAATTTGAATTCATTGACAGATACAATTATAATATAGTTCATCAAATTTATATTATTAAATTTTTGACTGGTAAACTATAGACTATCATTATTTTTAAGAATGATTAATATAAAAAAATATTGTATCAGATTTATGCATAATATTAAATAAGCTTTCAGGTATACTCACATTATTTCGGGAGTTTACATCTAATGGTTCTTTGATTACTCTTTTTACAGCATCTGGGTCATTTTTTATAACAGCTTCATGTAACAAAAGTTCGTTTTTAAGTACTGAAATTAATATAAAACATATGATTTAGTAGGTACAGAATAATTAAAATTATTTAATTATGTATATACTTGAAATTATATTCAAGGTACATTAATAATAATTTTTAATTTAAACAAAAATACTGTAGAAAATAAGGTATTAAATATTAGTATATCACGATTTAAGTGTAGCAACAAACAATGAGTGCTGAATATATAATATAATATAATATAATATAATATATTATACACAATTACTTAACAATAATATGTATGTATATAATTGTGTGTGGGTGCGCGCTATTTTTATTTCAAATTATTTATACGATACTACATAGTTTGGTTTTATGAGCTTACATAATATAATATAATATAATATTTTCAACAATTAAGATCCTACACGATATAATATGTTATTAAATAAATATAAATATATTATGCTTAACATGCAATATGTTTTATGATTTCTTTTTTTTTTATAGTTTATTATTAACCGTTTATCATATTTGTAAAGAACATATTATCATACAACTGTAACTTTTAAATACACACAAAATTATAAATACAAGAAATCTATCACCTTAAAATAACGAATTGTTGTCCAAACAATATCAAACAAAAAAATAATTTAATTATTACGATACAATATAATATATTATAATACGTTCATTTTTTTTTATCACAAACGATATTATCCATCAGCTAAACGACCAAAGGTAAGTTTGAGTATTGTCGCCATCCATTTAAGCGAGAATCGTATATGATCGTTTAATGTCGTACCAAATGTTTTATACTAACATGTTCGATTAGATTAAAATTACGACCACATTTAGAGTTTTAAAGTTTCGCCAAGAACGACTTTCGAATATTTTACACCTATATGCCATACCTACTACAAAGTTCAATCTATAACAGGTATATATATATATTATTGTTTTGTTTAAATATTGAATCACGCGCATAGCTTTGGTATAATACAATTTGGTAAATCAGTCGTTAGAAACCATAAATCACACTCATATGTTATTATTATTAATATAATAATATGTATACAAACACAATTTAATACGAACCATTGCTTGTCCGACGACTTCCTACTTCAGTTGGTGGCTCTGGATTTTCTTCGCCACCGCCCATGGATACTCGTCTTAACACCACACAGTCGTCTACCCTAAGCATATTTCCGGCATTACCCGGAGTGCATCTGAAATCAATACGTACACGCGGAATTTAATATTAATGTATTGTATATTTAAAAATCTTGGGCCAATATACCGTACACAGTTTTGATATTATGTAAACGATAAAAAATATTATATGTATATTATACGACGCGCAGACGATTAACAGGACAAACGATGGAAAACCGAACTGATTTTACGTCTCCGTATCCTCTTAGCCAATATTATATCACTTCCACAAATATTTATCGAGGGCGCATCACCGTCAATCGTCATGGTTAAAATATAACGATATGTACACTTGTTAAACAAAAATAAAAATATTTCTGCAATTTAATATTTTTAAAAAGTAAATAAATAAATATATAGGTACTATTAACATTAATATTAATTGCATATTAAAATAAATTTAAACTCACAATATTTACCAATAATAATCATGATTTTATTTCCCACTATGCAAAAACGTATAAAATTACTAGTAATTTTATGCAATGGAGATAATTAAATATTAAAGTGACTCTATTTAAAATCATTAAGACTTAAAGTAAGTTTTTGAAATATAGTCATAACAAAACATTTCCCAATATTTTTTTTTTATTGCCTTCTATCCTGAAATTATTAAAATAAATGAAAACTTGTCATAACAGAAAGAATGTGTAAAAAATAGAGGTGTACCTAGTAAAAACATGGGTTATAAAATGGTAACATTAAACGAAAACACAGTTTAATATAATTTTACATGACGCGTAACATACGTATTACAACGGCAATGAAAATTATATTTGTTCTGTTACAAAAATAATAATATAGTTATCTAGTATTTTAATTTTCGGTAAAAGAGAATTGGTATACCTAAAATTTTGAAATTTGTTTACAGCATAATAATTTTATTCTGATATTATCTTATTTGTTGTTATTGACCTTGTTTTATATTATGAAACATGAATAATAAGACAAAACAATGAAATTATATTAGTATCTAATTATTTGCATACATATATAATACCCTAATATTATGCACTTAGCCAATTATTATGCTCATTATTTTGTTCTATTATCTTATTTAATTATTATTCAGGTTATAACCAAATACGATCTTGTCAACAATACATTATTAACGCTTCACCGTTTCTTCTTCTTCTATTTTTTTTTAACTTTTAAATAGCATCCAAGACAAATGTTATAATTTAATCGAAGGTGGGTGAATAAAATTATTATAACCAATTCAAAATGTTTGAACCATATTCGATATTTTATATTTACAACCATTAAGAGGACGTTATACCCGCATGTGTTGTCTCTGTCTTACTAATTTAAATCATAGCAAATTTGTTTTCAGCAGAACAGATTTTGTGACGTTAGCTATAATATTAGAGCAAATTTACCTATTTTCAAATTTAAAGGTAAGAATATTATCTAGAAAATGTCATATGCTTTTATTGATATTATCATTTTAAAGTGAGTTATAGCTATGTAAAATATTACAACTTTAAAATATTCATAACTCACTTTAAAATGATAATATCAATAAATGCATATGACATTTTCTAGAAAATATTCTTACCTTTAAATTTGATAATAGGTAAATTTACTCTAATATTAAAGCTAACGTCACAAAATCTGTTCTGCTAAACGAAAATTTGCTATGATCTACATTAGTAAGACAGAGACAACATATGCGGGTATAACGTCCTCTTAAGTTAAAAAATTATAATGTTTGAATGTAAATTTCAGATGACGTTGACAGTTATTTAATTTCTCTCTCTGACCCATGCACAACATAGCGTTTGGATAAAGCACAGTCAGTCGTGTGTCTTTATGATAAGAGTGAATTGACCCATTATTAAACTTTAAGTCAGAAACATTATATTATTAATTTGTAAATACCTACGTCTGTGTTTTTGATATTTCAGTTATTATGCAAGTTGTCTGTTATGAGTTAAAACGTAAAATATCGAAGTATAACAAAAAGGTCAACGTGGCTACGTACAAATAATTTTATAAGATTTAAGTTTAAAGATATATCGATTCAATATTATATTTAATATAATAACCTAAGATAAGTAAAGTTCTGCTAATTTATAAAATTGTTCAGGTCAGAGATAGAAAACAAATAGTGCACCGATATCCTTTTAATTAAAATATATTAACTTAAATATATTAATTTTAAGGGTTAATGCTTAATTGTTTTTAATGTTTTTTCGTCTAACTGAATGCTAATACTATAATTTTTTTTTATAAATATTAAAAATAAAACTTTAGTATTAATATTGTTGTATTTTGAAGTATACTCGTACACTTAGTTTGAAGTATTTTTTTATTTTTTATAAATACCTACTTCAGACGATGTTTATATTTACATTACAATAGTATAATACTGCTATGATTTTATGTCATTCAGCAAATTTATGATTATATAAAACTCGAAACCACTTAAAAAAAAAAAAAATTAAAGATATTATCTAATTTTCTTTTGGGACTTATGTTAAAGAATATAAAATAAAAATAAATACATAGAATAAAAGAGTGTCATAAACTATATAAACGTGTTATGTCTATATATTTTATTGTACATTATACGCCTTGATTTTTACTAAGCTAATATAGTATTAATATTTTAAGCCCGCGATGTTGACTCAATTGAAATCCATTTTTAACGATAAAAATTTAATAACAACTTGAATTTACAAAGTTCTTTCATTATAATAATTATATATTATCATAACGTTATAAAAAGTAGCTAAAAAACATATACAATGAGATTAATGATTTTATCGACGTACACATTATATTTATTAAAATGTAATAAGACGTAGGTATAGTATATAGGTATAATACGTTTCATTGTACAAAGTATAATACATATAATAGTTTAATCTATTTTTTTATTTCCATTAATATGACACTTAAATTATTAATTTGACAGATAATGCTAATAATGTAATTTTAATTAAACCTAACGGATTATTGTTTGAAATGAAAATAAAATAAATAAACTAGGCGAACAATTTTGTCTTCTGAATAAAGGAAACTGTGGTACACACTGTTTTATATGGGGTCACTTTATTTTATTTTGTCTGTTTGTGTACGCTACACTCCATAACTTTATACGATCTCGGCATATTATCTTACTATTATTATTAGTGTTGTTATAAGATATCCCAGTGGTATTCATCAATTTTGTTTTAATTACAACATTTTCAAGATAAGTCTCTTTACACAGGATACGCGGTAAGTATTATGATATTTGTAATTTGTGTTTTCACTTTTATATAATAATATGTTCTACAGTGCAATATTTATTGTAATTCAGATAATCGTAGCGCGTCCTGATTTAAATAATTCAATGTTATGTATAGTATTGTTTTTACGAGATAGTAACCTAACAAAATCCAATAACAACAGTATCTCAAATGGATTTTGTAGATAACGTCCTATCTTATACACACTAAACAAACTAAAAACCGTATGCATTTCATGAAATAATTATTTTCAAACCAATATAGAAAGTATTTAACTATTTTTTGTTTACGTTTTTTTAAATACTAACTTACGTTTTTAATTCGCTCGCACCCACTGGCAGTCAGATACAAATATTATTTAAATGTTTGTAGAATGGTCGAGGAATATAATAATATTTTTATTTGCTGGAAAGAACAAATCATTATCTATATTTTGTTAAAGTATTAATATTTTAAGTATTTTAAGTTTCTTAATTCAAACTGTGTACAATTAAAAAATAAAATAATCACATTTTCATTAAAAAATAACGACAATTCATATTTGAGCTAGATATCCGTTATTAAACCTCAAATAAAATACATAGACCCCCTTTTATTATAAAAAAAAAGTTCTATATTTATATTCGACAAACGAATAATTGAATTAACAGTTGAACTTATATTTATTACTTACTATTGCCGGACTTAAGTTTACTAACTGTTGTAGAATTTTTGTTTATCAAAATAACTAAAAATATCATGAATAATATGTATACGATTCATTATATCGTAGATAAATCATTATCTATACTTGTATATTATTTAACTAAGCAATTATAACAAATTACTGTATTAAGTATACTTTTATTTAATATTATTTTTTTTAACTTTTTACCAAATCCATTGTATATAAGTTTTTGCAACCATTACGGTAGTGTTTTTGTGATATTGAAATTGAATTAACAAAGAGTATGTTTGATAGGTATTATTTTGTTTTGAATGTCATACAGTATTATTATAGTTCATACAAATTTAGTTTTATTATATACCATGCAGAGCAGTAAATAAAGTTATATATAGGGTTTTTCAAAAGATGACCATCTCATCTCAAGTTCAATATTAAGTCATAAGAAACGATAACTGGACACGTTTTTCATTAAGTATCCATTATTTACATTATATAGGTAGGCATTTCGTTATACTGCTAATAACTGGATAAATTAAACGAAAAGACTATTTATTCTGTAACATTTATATTATTATTTACCTACAGAGGTTAGGTTATAAAATATACAAATATAGTAAGATATTAATATTAATATTAATTTAATATAGGTAATATTATATTTTGTATAAAGTTATTAAGTATGATAAGAACATTATGTATATAAACTACTTTAAAATTATGGAAGTTTTATTTTTTTTTTTTTTTTACAGAATATATTTCTTTGTCAAAGTTTTTTAGAACTATTAACTTATTTTTATAAGTATAGGTATTTACTTATTGGAATATATATAAGAACATTTATATTTAAAATGTCAGTAATTCCTTGTAATATTGCATTCTTATTTCTTTTTTATTACATTAGTAATACCGTATATTAAATTGATTTTGACAAAAAAAATCGTTTATATTAAATAATTAATTTTTATTATTGTTATTATTATTATTATTATTATTATTATTATATAAATAATAATAATTATAAGACCGGGGTCTCTCCACTGGGAATGATAACCCAAACATGTTTTTGTATATATTAATCAAAATATTTATTATTTATGTACAGTATGTACGCTATTGAATTGTATTGTTAAAAACCATTGGTCGTTATGATAAAAAAAGTCTTCAGGTGATTTAATATTTAAAAAAATATATTATGTAGGTAATACATTATTATCGGTATAAAGTTTGTAATAGTCACATTTTTGTATACCGTAAAAAATTATAAATAGATTAATGATTGTATTAATATTAAAAAAAAAGTTGGTAAGTGGGTATCGCTCTGCTGTATATTAGGGGGTGGGGTGGACCTCAGACTATGGAAGGTTAAATTTGAATGCAATGATAGGTATCATTGCATACGAAAAACGATTCTGAACGAAGATGATTTGTCAGTTTGGGATATATTATATTTAAATATTGTCAAATATTCTATTTTGAAACAAATAGTATAGTTTTTATATTATGTTACTATGGTTACTATGGCCAACATTCGCATTATGAGCGTATGAAATTTAATTTAAATTTTGACATATTTCGTATAAATTCGAACTTTAAACATTTATAAAAAAAAATTGTGACTAACGATTTCGGATTTTTTTTTATCACTTCAAGAACAACTTATAAGAAACCTTGTATTAAATTTTCAAGATTTTCTGGCCACCCAAAAAATTTTTATCGGCATTTGAAGAAAAAAAAATTTAGAGAAGTCGAAAATTTCAATTGTCTATTAGTAGCTTAAAAATGGTCAAAATATTTTGAAAATTTAACTGTAAATAGATAACCATAATATAAACATTTGGTGAAAATTTCAAGTATTTACAATAATTCGTTTTTGAGTTACAGCAAAATCAAAAAATCGATTTTGTCGAAAAGTGGTTTTTCCGTAAAATTTTCATTTTTCTGTCATTTTTTTTTTGTTTTTCTCGATTTTTTTGAAAACTATTAGAAAATTTTAATTTTGACCCCCCTAAAGTACCAACTAGATTCAATTCCCTATTCAAAGAGGGGCTGAAGTCACAAATCGGAGCATTATTACTGCTCCAAATGTTGGAGTCAGACACAAAAAAAAAAAAAAAAAAACACACATCATTGTAAAAGCAATACATTCATCACTCCGTTCAGAATCTAAAAGAAAAGTCATAGAATATAAAATTTTTTATTATACATGATGAAAAAACATTTTAAATCACTTCGATTAATATTTTTTTAATCACATAGCATAAATATTGTTGATGCGATATTAGCTTATAGAATGGAGGTTTCTGATAGCAACCCTACGAGGTTCATCAGATTGTAGTTGTTGATAGGATACTATTCTACTTTAATTTAAAAGGTGGCTTCAAGAGGTGCCTATTTGGATTTACAAAATAAACTGTCCAAATATGATATCATTAATAAATCTGTACAGTTGTTTCATGGCCACATATATGGTCGAGTATATGCTTTTAATTACTATTATAGGTAGAAGTAAAATTTTTTTTGATAAAATGTGTTACATATTATTGTTAATGGTGTTGTGTTACCCCTATGATTTGTAGTTTATGGCGTACTGACGATACCGTATTTTTCAACGAAAATTGAATGCTTCGTGGTAAAAACAGCGACTGGTTGTGCGTGATGAAAAATGTCGATTTATTTTTGTCTGTGTTTGCGATAGATGGTGATTGGGTCTAAGAGAAGGCGAATATAATAGATAGACGTTTGATTTTATTACAACGCGTCATAATTTATAATGCATCATGATTCGTGATCAATTGACCACCTGATCGACAAATTATTCACCTACAAGATCTAAGATATGACTTTTCCATAAAAGAAAACTATATCGACAATCTGCAGTGTGTTTAATATAATATGTTATACGTGTTTAATATTGCCAACACCTACAGAGGAGGACGTGTCGATACACCAACAATCATGTCATTAAATTTCAAACATTCGGATATAGAATGCATTTGTAATTGGAAACTACTCGGTTGAACGCATATGTTCATTGAATACCATCGTATTGTATTCGCAGACATGTGACGTACACACTCAACTATTATATTAGCATACAATGCCTATGTACATCACAAATAAAATCTAATATCTATAATACACTATACACGTATATAATATATATTAGGTATATTGGTACATAATATTATATATATATTATTCATTGTTTAAATGGTTTATATAATATATATAAATATTTACACGGTAACCATTGCGGAATCGCTTATAAATTATATTAGTTATGTAGTACGTACAAAAAAGATAATCTATATACAGCACAAATCGTAACAATTTTAAAACTATTTTTGTTACTGTTACTTAATAAATATAGGTAGTTTATGAAAAAAAAATAAAACATTTCAATAATTTAGTGTATAATGTATATGTTAGATAGGTACACATAAAGTTTAGAATTATACATTTCGCAATGGATACATCGATTTTTGTACACATCGTGAAATGTACAATTTTGTAATACGAAGTAGATGGATCACAATTCACAGTATAAGTAACATAATATGATTCTCGGTGTGTTCAACATTCACTGTAGAAATCACATATACAAAAACATGATATTATACAAATCACATTTATTAACCACAACCATTATACTGCTGTTCACATAAAAAAAAAATAGGTAACCAGGCCATCTTTACACTTAAAATATCTTGCACATATCTATTTGCATCTTTCAGCGCTTCGTTCATTTTAAGAGCGGCAATGTTTCCCAAGTACAATTTTACGTTGTGGCAACATATTTTTTATTCATTAATTATTTAACTAATAAAAAACTCATATAAATTGTTCAACTGAAAAAGTGAAGGTGATCCAAAAATATAAAATATTTAAATTAAATAATATCTATGTTATTTTAGCCGAAGTTTTTATTTTAACCGAACGAACGATAAAAATGTTGATAAATGACCCTGGTAATTTAATATTAAACTACCATCATTGCAAGGCTGCATATTAATAATTAGATCAACCTGACCAATGTATTGACTTCATTAAATATAATTCTATATTTATTTTTTGTTCCTCGTTAATATTACCTAATGTTTTATAATACTTTTGTTTATTAATATAATGACTCAATAACATAAGAAATTTTATAATAATTATGATAAAGTATCTATCTACTAATTAGTTAGCTCACTTATTTGACAAACTATATGGATTTATATATTTTGATTTTGGTAATAACATATAGACTATTTAATTTATTGATAAATTCGCTGTGAATATTTTACGAAATAATGTAGAACATTATTTAAACTTCCCATTAGTTAACCAATTTTCTTATCTAGCAAATAGCTCCAAATTTTCATTCGGCGATAATACTTAATTTATTTTTTCAATATTATTTAACAAAATCTAACAATCATCAATAACAATCAACCACACCAAATGCTTAAATGTTTGTAAGTCTTACAATTGTTTTATATAATTTAACGAACAAATTAAATTAATGTTTTTTTTTTAAATATGTACAATTTTTATTTCTACCATCTTGTATTTAACCAAAAATACAATTAATGTCTGATGGTTCTTTGTTGAAGTTTCTCTCAAAAAATCCAATAACATGTAATCAACTACCTATCGTTAAATAACTGATATGACATGGAAATTACCAGTGTCAAAACTAAGGATTTAGGTGCCTATGTGCAGATCAAATTGTATAATATGTATTAATTAAATTTAGATTCGGTGTCTTGGGGGGGGGGGGGGGGGAAATGACGTGGGCTCCCGATATTTGCAGCTCTGACAATTACATAATGGTACGCAATCCAAACAATACAATTTTACCTGCATTCGATTTTAGGAGCCTATTATTTTTCTTTAAATTGTAATATATGATTAATAATTATGATTAGTTATTTATATGTACCTAAATTTTTATTTGTTTCATATACATATGTGTTGTTACTTGTTATAAATTTAATAAGGTTTTAGGTACAGGTATATAGTAAATAAAATACTATGTATAATCAATAGTTGTACGCCTATAATGTAGTTGTTCTAGTTTAACAACAGAGATGCAATTAATTTCCTTATTCAACGAAATATAACGAAATCAAATATAAATTCACACGAGAACAATTACAAAACATCTTTTATTGTGTTTTGTATTCATGAAATCGTATAAGAGACGAAACTATAGTAATGTTTATTATTCGTTTTGTGAAATATTATATTTTAATCATTTTTGTTTTAGCGATTTTTTTTAAATTTCAACCCATTTTTTGGTTTTATATTTTAAAACAGAAAAAATGACTAAATAATTCTTCAATGTACATAAATATTAAATACTAAATATTTACCAATATTTTTATTGTTTATTCACTCATTAATAAGCATTTCCAATTTGTATAAAATAGTAATAAGTGACAGGAAATACCCCTAAATTATATTGTGAAGCATTATTATTACTCCATTATGATTAATAAAATTATTATTTTATATTACATTTTTATGAAATAAATAATAATTAATTAGCTATTTATTGGTTTACCAACATGGACAAAAAAAATGTATCACTTCAAAATATTAAATTAAAAACATGTGAATGATTTTTAAATATAGTTTCTAAATAAATATGGTGTAATAAAAATATTTAATATTTTCAACATGACTAATTTTACTCGGCAAGTATAACGAAATAATTTGAATAATATTATAAAATAATTTCAAATTTACTACTCGTATACCACAAAGAACGAACGAAATATTATTATAATTTAATATAATTTATTACCTATAATATACTCATTTTAAGCATTTATTATTTTAAACATTATAACCGTTTTGTTTTATTTTAATTACCTATTCAGTTAATAAAATCGATACAGGTAAATACAAAAATAAGCGTTACATGAAATATTATTTTGATTTAAGAGATATAATATGGCCTTTGTTTGTTTGTATGCGTATTTTGCACTATCAGCTATAAAAATAATAATATATTATTTACTAATTTATAAGTACGAGTATGTTATATAATTATTAAACCATTACACTTCATTATATTTCCTGCAAAAACGCACTCGCTTGATATTATATTTTATTATTATTTTTTTTTTCATTTATCGTGTAACTAAAATAAGAAAACTTTCTGATAACTAACGTTATAATTATACAAATAAAATAGTTGATAAATTATTACATGTTTATATAAATTATTAAATAATAAATAATCGATGAATGCAATTGATCGCAATAATTAATTAATTAAATATGCCGTCATGTCGAACCTTGAAAAATAACATTGTGTTTTATAGCATACATTATAATATTAGGTTTGTGATAAGTCTATTATTTCCGTACTGTACGCATACAATATACATGTCGCAGTTATATCGACTGAATATCACAGCTATTAATATATATATATATATAATCTAAAATTTACCTATCGAAATGGCCACACCATACATCGTAAATCGCACATATTTTGTTAAAATTGGAAATACTCCTACGCAAAGTGTAGTATGATTGTATGTTTTACATAGTAAACAACATATTTCACTACGCGCAGCTTATCAGTATAAAATCTATAGTGTGGCCAATGCCTAAGCCCATTCCCACCTTCGTGTATTGTTATATTATTTACGCATTGCAATAGTTCGTAAAAGCTGTAACCATTCTATATTATAGGTAATAACGAATAATGGTGCGGTTATATGAGATTATTATACGGAACACTCAAACGCATATTATTATGTACGTAGTATAGTCTAATAATGATAATTTAGCATTAAATATATCATAATATCGTTCGCTGATAATCGCAGTGCACGATGGACGGCGGGACACAACGAGTACTTGGTAGTTTTCATTGCAGTCATCACTTGTCACAAATAGAAAATTAATGAAAAATAAAAATATATATGTAAACAACGTCCACGTCATATTCACATTATATTAATTACAATTATACATATAGCTCGATATAGGTATAAAATATATATAGTATATACGGGGTGTTTCACGATTAATTGACACTTTTGAACTTAACTTATGTGTGCAATTGTCAGTTCATCGTGAAACACCCTGTATAGGTACCGGCTCTAGAATTTCCAGGATGGTCAGTGGTGACTTCAAAGGTCAAACAACTGTACGCTGACGGCAATAAAGGGTTAACTCTATCCAGCACTGACTCACCCGACGGATTCGTTCGTCGTAATAGCCGTCGTCTACATTTGGACCGGAAAAGTTATTCGAACCGGACGTTATGGCGCTCGAGCCGTCACATCAAAGGGTAATATTTTGTGAAGAAGATAGTAGGTCTAATTGAACTTATATATTACATCATAATAATGTCTAGTCATTGACGTACACGAATAGGCATGGTCACCTGATGTCTAACTAAAATCGTTTCAGATATCATAAGTACGTTTATTTGGACGAGACCGTAATGAATTCTGTCTTATGTTATTTTTATTATGTCAAAATATCCTATCATAAAAACAATAATAAATTGAGTTTTTAATTTTGAAGTTCAGTTTACTCCGCATGACGCATTTTCACACGCCGATTGACTTCACTGCTCCACTGCTACACAGCTCCGCGTCCACAATCTCATACAGTTCTATCAAATCTAAAATATTATTTTAATACACGTTTGGGAAATAATATTTTTAAATTAAATAGGTCAGTTTTACCTCTACTAACCAAGTCTAACAGTTAACTTTTTGATAAATGCCTTGTTAACAAATGTTTCGTTCCTGCAACCCATGCACTAAATATATACAATGGCTATTAACTGCTGAAAATACTATAGGATAAAGCACAATGCTTTTTAATATAATCAGTAAAAAAAAAAGATAAATATATATAATTTTTGTATTTTATTTTTTAGTCCAATGTTATACAATTTAGCCAACGTTAAGTTAGGTTATACTAAGTGTATAAATATATATTATTATTTGGTATATTCAGGCATTTTAAATACATGCATCGACTCCGCAACATCCAAGTATATATTCCATTGTATTTTCTACTCGTTTAAAAAATCAAAATTGTATAAATTAAAACAGATTATTAAATAAGTATGCATGTTAAATAACTAATATTTGTATATTGAGTATATTCTGTATATAGAGTAGAGTATAGTGTATATATATTTATCTAATAACCGTTACGGTTGATTGTTAAGTTTAAATTATAATAATAATATTATGGTTATAATAAATGTATTATAAGCTTAAACTAATATTATTATATCTTGTTCCTCGGTACCTGTCTCGTTCATTTCCTACCTTTCTAATAAAATCCCTCCACTTTTCATATAGTGATAATAATCCCATTACAGCTCTCGAAAATGTAACAAATTTAACAACGTTGATCAATTCAATACAAAAATTATGTTATTTCAAAAATATTAAATTTATTTTCGCTTCTATTTTACCTATATTTCAATATAATTGTACCTTACTGTACATTTTTTTTTATTCTTAGTTGTAATGTTAAATTAAGATCCTTTCAATTGTATTCATTAATATTTATAGTAAACCTACAATGGAATAAATGTGTAATTATTTTTATATTATAATATTTTTAAGTATACTTGAATAGTATGTACCTTTTCATGGGCGTTCTCACGGGGGGGGATATGGGGGATAGATCCCCCCCAAGGATCTTTGTTTTCTTACATTTTAGTAATACACGTTTTTTCTTCTTTTGATATTATATACTATTAAATTCAAGTAAATTTTCAGAACCCCCCCATAGAAAAATCCTGAGAACTCCCCCTGTACCTTTTATACTTGAGCATATACGGTTGTATAATAAACAATATTATAAAAATTTTAAATAAATACATAATATGAACAACAGACATAGTAACAAGTTTAAATTACCTACATACAACATACACGTATGCAAAAATTGATAATTTGAATAATATATAATATGTTAAATTTCTTCATATAACTAAGAACAAATATGATAGATTCATAGATTCATTTCATAAATTTCCATTCGAATCAGCAACAATTGCTTCTCTGATAACACCAATCTTTTCTAAATCGACTTCACCGACTATAAAAAGGTGACATAACGGTCGAGGTGACGGATCACTGCTCATTTAAAAGAAAAAAAATCAAAATTATGTAGCTATTATATTTTATTCTACTATATTGAGGGATAGAAGTTGGATCCACAAGTTGGTTTTTAGATGCCGTTTTATAAGTATCAACTAGATGTATAGATCCAATTTTCCATCTTCAATGTTGTAAATCAAAGCATTTTTACTGCACCAAGGTTATGGCAAATAAATAAAATACATACATCATAGAAAAATCGATACATTTCTCGTTCCGCTCAGAATCAAAAATACGAAATAAATTACCTTATAATATGTTAAGTTAGAAGACGATTCTTCTAGCTGAAAAAAAGCGTCAATTCATAATAGTATTATTCCAATTATAACGACTCGATAGTATTTTTGAATTATTCATTATTCGTACAAATATAATATATATATATATATATATATATAAACATCAATCTCGGTATGTATGTTGAAATGACAACTACCAAACGCAAAAACGTTTTTAAAACAAAGCCATTTAGTTTTATCATAATCTTTATACCAATACACTTGGGCTATTTATAGGTCAGTAAAAATATAATACTGTTTATGCCTCATATATTGTTGTTGTTATTATTGGTAAATTAAATACCAACAGTACGTTCCCGTATTTATATTATTATATATTTATATACATGGTTAATATATTTAAAACTTACACGCTTACCCTTTATAGATATATTTTCTCTCGTGTACGCTGTTCAATCGGGTTATGTTCCGTTATTTATGATGTGAGGTGTCCCGGCCGTATTGTTTTACAGTACGTATAAAATGGGTGGTGGCAAAGCGTTTTAATGAGAACGTCGAACGGTTTCGTAAAACATCATAAAATAAGTTCACACGAGCTTTTGATGGACATTTTACGTATGTACGACTGAGTTATGATATTAGGCCACCGTGCATGGTATTAATTTTCCTATATTTTCAATTTTGCGTTTAACTGCGTATCGGATCGATTGGAGGCTGGCCATGGAATATCATCAAATAAAATTGTAATTTTAATAATTTATTACGATATAGAATTACCACCCGTGCAGTATAATATATTCCCCATAGACACATTAAACTCGATGGTGGGATCGACCACGTGCTTGATTTATTTATCCTTAAACATTGATGCCTTGTAGAATTTAAACTATTTTTGGTAGTTTTTATTATAAAATATCCAAAAACCAGTTTTGTATCAAATATTTTGATTGTTTTTTTTTAACAGTTATATTAGTTTTCTTTTTCTTTATATATAAGAAACAATGTTTAAACAAAATACAAAATAATTAAATATAATTTAAGTTTGTGCACAACAATTTAAAATATATAACAATTAATTTTATTTGATGATGAGGCTATTCATTGATAGAATCTTTTAAAACTTGTTATAAATTGCTACTTTAATGAGATAACGACAAAAACGTCTTTTGAGACGTCATAATAGATTTTCAGAGTGAATTAACGTCGTGAATTAAATTATATAATACATACAATTACCTATATCAATTGTCAAAAAAAAAAAAAAAAATAACATATGAGACAGTATGATCTACCTATCAGAAATCACTTATCCCCAGTCTAAAATATGTCATGGAAAAAATTGTCCAAAATATTTAAAAAAAAATAACAGTGATATGAAAACAATGTTGGAGATGATTATAAAAATAATACTGTTGTGTCACGGTTCAGTTTTTTTTTACATTACGTATTAAATATCAATATTCCCAACCGATCATAAAAAATGTCATGTATATCATTATAATGTGCAGAATATAGTTATTATCATGAATTTAAAAAATAAATGTTTGACGTTGTCATCATTATTACGCTGAATTGAAACTGAGATCTAGTGAGTATTACCTTTCCTTTTATATGTATAACGTATATCGTTCTAAAGACTGATGGCGTGACACGATGCGTTACACGTCAAAGAATCTCATAATATTTAATGTGAAAGTAAAATTCAGTCAAAAGTTCTACTTTGTAATAGATAATAATAAATTTCCGTTATAATATTAGCCGATATGAATATTCATAATGAAAAATTAAATTAATTAAAATATGTATTTATTAATTTCAATAAGATACATTATTATTTCATTTAGACTGCTGCTGCGTAAATAAAACTAGTCCAAAAACATAAATGAGAACTATTTCCACGATTAAAAAGGTTAAAAAAAAATTGACCAATTTATTTAAAACTTAAAAACTATGTCGATTAGTTATTTAACTATAATAATAATTATTTTATTTTGATGAACCGTTCGTTAGCGGCTCAAAAGGTCGTGAATAGCCCACATGATAATTAGGTTTATGATTTATTTAATAATGTCGAACGATTGAAGATAACAATAATAATTAATTCAAAACATTATATATATAATACTAAATTGTAAAATAAATAGTATACTATTTGGTATTATATTATATTAAGACTATGTGATAACTAATAACTGATAAAAATTATTTAGTTTTCGTATTGTGCCAAAAAAATATTTTCGGTATTTTCAGTCCAACCAATAACAAATAATAATTTATAATTTGCACCACACATAATTTTAAACGTATTTTAAAGTATGAACTTACAAAGTATTTTATTTAATTGTATTAAAGCCATCAAGGTGCAAGTAAAATATGGAGAAAACTATCTATCAACTGCTTCCTGGAAATCAAAAAACACCCTTGACACTTGCGCTTTATGTAAAGGAAACCATCCAACCAATTATAAAGGCTGCCAATTCATAGGGACCTCCAGCATCGTCGTCAGTTTGTGGAAAAAACCACTTCCTAAAATATTAAATCCCCAATGCATTAAACCATTCCACCAATGACTCTCATTCTAACTCCAACACCCAAACATACATCACTTTACTCACTAGCTACTGATTAAAATCATACGATTTTACATACCAATATGACAAACCTATCTAGACCTTAATTTAACCATAAACAACTTTACAGCAGAATCTTATCAATGATCACTCCTTTGGTTTCCACTTTTACATAATCTTGAACTTTGTAGTAAAAAAATAACATACCCACTCATTTTTAATTATTTTATCATTTTTAAACTGAATGCCGATGATAAGCTTAATGGCTTACTATTTAAGCACATTAATCGCACTGGTCATAGACAAATTTCCATGGAGTCGGTGAGTGTTTTCTTACACAATACAATCACAATATCATGCCGTAACACCTCTATAATCACATATTATATGCTTATTGTACAAACATTATACGAATTGTATACTTTGAAACAAAATAAATTGTATTATAAATTATAATTTAGGTATTTTAAAATGTATTGAAACGAATTATCTATGTGAATTTATACTGATTAGGTAAAGGTACATAATTATAATTTTTTTTTTTTTTAAATACCGTTTGAGTTTTTTTTTTCAATTTATTACTTGTTTAATGTCGAACATAAATTTCAAATTTGTTAACCGGGAAGACAAATGTAAGATTGTTGAGAGTATAGTATTACAATCAATTATGTATTGTGTGGAAACTCTAAGACAATCGAACGTGATTATAGGAATTAATTAACTAATAATAACAAATAAATATACATCTGGTGGATTAATTAATATAAAACAAATAAGTCATTCATAGATTTAGGTGGAATCAAGATGGGAAGAAAATTTAGGTTAGACATTTAATACGCACCTATTGTATTGAAATGAATATTCGAATTTAATACCACAATAAGCGTTTTATTCCGTCAGTAATTTCGACAACATTATTTTTTTCATTTGACATTGAGTATGGAATATTTCAAAAGTTGTAGGGTTGAAAAGTTTTGAAAAAAGAAAATAACTTAAAATTATTACTTCGTCTAAGTGCAGGTATATCGTTGCCACGTAAATACTACAGTTTCATCTCCATAGGAAGCACTATATAGGTACCGTGTTTCTGGTGGCTCAGGGCCTCAGGTCGAGTGAGCTGGCACACGAATTCAAAAAACCGTTTGAGCACAAATCTTTAACTATACTCAGTAAAAAATCATAGAGTCTAAACCGGGTTTTTTGTATATAAATTCTATATAATAATGATTATTTACACTTGACATGTTCGTAAATAGAAGTATAGAACACCCACACATGCAGATTTTAAACGGGTTTTTACTTTTTATCTTCCACCCGTATAATATTTTCAGACAATACATAGGTTCCCAAGTACAAATTCCCGTTAGTCTTTATGATATTTCTTTTGAACGTATTCTCCAATAGGCGATAATCAATATTTCTAAAATTACGAGATACATCGTTTCCCTGACACTGTAGCAGTAATATTATACGTAAATTTGGCCACCATAAATCGTACGCCTCCGTTTGACGTCGTTAAAGATCGATACGTTTTAGATCTCGTCCATAAATTATTTATCACAAACAATAATAGTGCACCGAACGTTCTTACAAAACCAAACTTTTGTTCCACGAAGGTTTTCCTCGAGCGGCACACACAAAAGAAGTGTTTGAAAAGTATCCGCGCTAACAAGTTTCATATAATCCGGTGAATTATTAGAAACGTACGGTAGACCTTTTACACCAAAAACACTTTAATCTCTCATGTGCGTAAACGAGTTTGTTCGGTGCTTAGAGTATGCAAATGTGTTTCTCGGGCCACTGATAATGTTTATCGAGATATAGTACATTATTTACAATTGAATTCCCACGGGATATTGGACATCGTGTACAAGTGACGTTCGCGTTATTATCACGTCACGTACTTGTAACTTTATAACAAACAGAAATTATTTTAATATTGACGAAAACAACCGACCAATTTATTGATCGATTGATTTACCATTAAAGCTAAAGCATATTTTTTTGTTTTCAAATTTTACAGGGAAAAAATATTATCACTGTAAAATAAATTCTGTCGTTTTTACGATAGACCAGTATAGACATTAAAATATAAACAAATATTTTATTTCAATTAGTTCTACTTACAACGTAGGTATTAGAATATGATATTGAATATAATATATTTAGAAACATTTTTATCCATCTTTATATTATAATGAATTATAAATATGTTTTTCTTGAATTCAATACACTTTTTATTGGTTTGTAATATAAAACCCTAACGGTAAAAAATAAGAAAAGAAAGAAGAAACATATTTTATATAAATAATTATTAAATACATATTATATTATAATTTTATCAATAAATTACTTGAGGAGTAAATATTAACTTTTTATTTTATTATTAACCTTTTTAACTTTTTGGTTTTGAAACTTCATTAAATGTTAATTTTCTAATGAAAATTAATAATGTTTACTATTATATTATTACGATGATTATTTAAATAATAATGTACTTAAATGATTCAAATACGTTTTTTTAATAACATTTTTTATATTTATTCTATAATTTAGATAGGTACTTGTAATAAGAAAAAAAATTATACTTTGCTAACCATTAGTGAACGTCTTCATATTCTTAACTAGACAAAATAATGCGAAAATAAGTATGCCCGTCTATACAGTCAAATGTAATATTATTATTATTACGTGTGTTATTTTTACGAATAGTGTGTATACCTATATACTTAAACTTTTACGCCTACCTATTAAATAGAGGAATGGAAATATTGGAAACGAATTTAACTTTGTTGTACGAAGTTAATAAAGCACAAGAATATACGAGCGCAAATCAACATATTATTATACATTAATTGTCATTTATATAGCTTAATTGTATAATATGAAGAAAAAACTGAAATAAAATTTAGTATAAAAATAAAAAAATACAAAATCACTAGCTTACAACATACAGATTTGTTGGTTAAAAATAAATCATCTCATATAATCTGAGTTTGATCAGTATTGATCAGTATGTAACAATTTTGAAAGTAAAAGAATTCGTTTTGAACATTTCCAATTTAACCAGATAAATTTTAAATGATAATACACCTCGTCGTTTCCTTTATCAAGCAAAACTGAATTTAACAGTACTATTATAAGTACTATTCATATTATATTTATTATGATGGTCATCATGACTGTACACTTTCAAAAAAAATTCGTCACGTTGTTCAAATCCGAATGTTTTTCCAAAAATTAAATCGTTCAAAATAATACACACGTTTATATAAAATCCCATTATCGTTTAGAACCGTATACTAGTTAATCATATTTAACCAAAATCACAAAATCATAAGAAATTAAATTTATTTATAAAATATTGAATAGACTAGGATATTAATTTATTCAAATCAAAATTTATGTAAGTTTAGGTACATACTATAGTTTATTTTATTATTTATTCAATTTTTTTTATAATTATAAGGATTTGATAACTAATAATAAATGTTTCATTTTTAACTGTTAATTAAAGTATGTAGGTATGTGGTTTTAAATAATCAACCTACTAAATTTCCCGTTTTAACAATAGAAAAAAATAATGTGTGTACTATTGATGAACGGTCTAAAATGTGCGAATATGAATAGTAAGTGTACGGTTTTGAACGACGCCCATCTATTAAGCTAATCAATTTCGATTCATTAATTTTATTTTATTTCCCGACTGATTATAATATTTTATAATAAAAAATCCTTTAAATAAATTTAATGCTTTTTGTTGTGTATACAAATTTAAAAGTTTTTATATCAAATTTTTTCTTCATAAGAGTAATTTATTGAATAAATTATTGTTTCAATAAATTAATTCTAAAAATAAAGTGTTTAGGAAATTTAATCTAAAAAAGTAAATATTTATAAAGATCAATTAAAATTAATTACATTTATCAGGTTTTTTTTTTTTTTTAGATAAGCTACTTGTTTGAATTTTTGTTAACATTTAAAAAATAGTATCAAATAAACACATTTTTTTTTAAACAGTCTCTATTTAATCTATCCATTGAATTATTTGGACCATCACATATCTATAAATTAAGCTATCGCTTAAACTTAAGCTCCATTATTCCTTACAAAAATCTCTATGCCTGATTCGTCAAGAATACGCGATGACTACTATAATTTGTGTTTATGTAAATGCAATATAATAAAAATAAAATTATTAATTTTCATTTAAATTGAAATAGTAATCAATAAATATGAGTATATTATTATTGTTTTATTATATTATACAACGCGTGTATAATAATATACATTTACGTCATACAAGTATAATATCTAAATTGAATAAAATACTCAATTTAAGTCAAAAGTAGTATATTCAATGTGCATAATGTAATATGTAATAAACTAGTATGTATAGAACGCGTGGCATCTATTGGTATTCAAATGATGTGATTTTGCTTTTGATTCCTAGTTGTGTATTTACTCTTCTAATGGAAAGAATGTTTAAAAAGTTTGAAAATGCCTCCACATTAGACTGGAAATTAGACACATATTTATATAGTGTATCTTCTACAGTACATTGAAAAGGTTATTTTTGGAATTTTCAATCAGAAACTTTTTGTATTATTTCACAACTTTTAATACATTTATACATAATTTTCAAAAAGAGTGTAAAAAAACTATGCACATGTATAAATAAGTATTGACATTGTTCAAAATGTGTAATTATTTATCTTATACAGCAGGGGCGGCCAAACGGTCAATCGCAAACAATTTCAAAATCGATCGAGTTAGAATTTATTTTTAGGCTACGCATACGAAACGGTAGTTAACTATATATTATCGATAAATTTAAAAGTCGATCCTCAAAGGTGAAGTATATTATTAGTATATCGCGGCCAAAAAGAGTTTGGCCGCCCGTGCTATATAGTTTATAATATTTATTATATTAATTTATTAGGTCTCTAAAATATAATATAATCTTTTATTTAATACTAATTTTTAATAATGTTTACAATTTAAAAACTCTCTATTAACTCAATTATATTCTAATCATGTATCAGTTTAAAACCATTTTTTTTTAAATTTTACTGATTTATCAATGTTTTTGAAACTCGTATCAAATAATAATAATAATATATTAAATAATCAATAGCACTAAATATTTCAACACATTGCATAAATTATTATTTTGCTAATTTATTTTTACTGGATTTAAATAAATATATACTTTAAGACTATAATTTTAAATTCTAAGGTATTAAACATAATATAATTAATTAATTTTTCTCTGATTGAAATTGTCTATATAAAGTTTTGTTAAAAATCGTCGTTTTATATTACATTTTACATATATAAGTATATATCCATTTGATTATTTCTTTTCCTTTTCTTTGAAAAGTGACTTTTTTATAGTGAAAGTTCACTATACCTAAATACACACACACACACACACACATATATATAGGTATATATTGTATATATAATTTTACATCAAGGAAAATAAATATTACATTTCATTATAATATATATTTAATGTATTTTATACTTTTTAGATCGTTAAAAGGACTCCACGTGTTTTTTGTCTAACCTACAAACGTTCACATAGCCAATATGTGTTCAATGCAAAATATTATAATTTTAAAATTTTAACCACCCACGTAAAAATATTAACAAGAATAATACCTACATCAAGCCATAGACAAACTTTTTCATTTAAATTGATAATACGTTATTTTTTTGTAATATTAATGTTAACAATACAAAATTAGTTCTACATAATATAAAATTTCCATGTTATCAGTTTTAAAAACAAAAACAATATGTGGGGTTGTAGCATCCTCCTAAAAAATCCATATTTAATTTAAATAATAAATATAAAATGATATACTCGTAATATATTAAAAGGTATTATTTTTAAACCATATTTTAATAATTAATACCATAAACGTAAAATAAAGAAAAATATATACAATATAATTATATAATAATATATATGTAAATATACGTTTTAATTTAAAAACAATAAATAAAACTAGCTTCAAAAATAAAATATTAAAAAAATATATATTAAAAAAACTATTCTGTGTTCAACTATAGCTATTCAAGTTTACCAACTGGTAAACTAATTTTAATACAAAAACTAACGAATCTAAACAAGAACTGAAAAATATAAATTTGCTTTGTTACACGATAGTAAGATGAGAGACAACGTATCTGGGTGAGATGTTCCTTAAAACAAAAATTCATATATTTGTAGACGTATTATTTCATTGGCTTTAATTTTTTAAATGTGTTGATAAATAATACCACCAAAATATAATTATTTTATATTTATATTGGAATATTGTATTTTTTTATTGTTGTTGTTATATTGTTAATTAATTTTAATCATAACATATGTATAAAACAAACATTATATTTATTTGTACCTATATAACATGATAAAGGATTAAACAATATATAGAGAGATTAGTGTCCGGCACTTTTCAGGTGATTTTAATTTTGTTATTTTATTTATTTTAAATAAAATAAATGCGTATTGTCAATGATAAATTCGTGGAGCAGTTTTTTTTTTGTGAACTGTAAAGTTCTTCTTTTTGAGAAACTTGAGTAAATATCATTGTATGTCCGTCGGGGCTTATAATAACTTTTCGGTACGTGCTCGAGTTTCTTATGAAACATTTCAGGTTTTCTTTATATTCTTGACTCAGTTATCAACAAATCGCAACGTTCCGTCGGTGAAAAATATGTCACTACATTATGAGAATATTATTCATCTGTCAAAAGTATAAATATATATAAAAAAACAACTAAAAAAAATTAAAAGACAATGTTTGAAATAAATTATCTATATTTGTATGACCAAATATATCGTAAAAATTGAGTAATTAAAACAGACAATTAAAACATCAAAGTTATATAAAATATAAATATTTGTAACCTTTTATATGCAAACAAATTTCGTACAATGATAAATTGAAGCTAAATATTATATTTAACATAACTTCAATAAAAACTAATTCAACTGAAATTTAAAATTACCAGTCATCACAAACGATTTTATGTTTTATATAGTTAAATTTGAATGACATAATGACCACTATGTATCAAACCACTTTTATTAAAATTAAGACATACTAGTAAAATATTATTTAATTTATTAATTATTATCATTGTTATTGTTATTAATAAGCAACAGATAAGCCTATACATATAATTTTTAAATTAAAGCACTACATTAGTCTAAAAAATAATATTATACTAAACAATTTAAAGTATTATTATAGAGTAAAAAATAGTTTTTGATATACGAGTAAGTAATCAAAATGTGTAAATAAAAAAAAAATACTTATGAAGAGATTTTTAATTTTAATTTTTTACTTTAAGTTAATATTTTGATTGTTAATTAAACTTTTAGTAAGCTAAAATATTTTAAACATTAATTATTACAGAAACACGAAAATGTTTAGAGAAGTGAATTATATATTTTTCATTAATGGTATTTCATGACAATATGACAAACTTTGCTATGTTTATGACTGAAGATTAAATTATTAAAATATAACAGTCAAAATGTTTATAAATAATATAAATATAAACAATAAAGTATAAGATATAACACACCAAGTTGAAGAAAATATAGTGTATTAAATAATTATACAATTGAAAATGTCAACAAACATCACAAACGCATTGATTGATAACTAGGAAGGTCCTAGATTGAATAATTATTTTGGTTCTATTTATAATAAACGGAGAAATTAATATTTTTCGGAACAATTTTTTTAATAATTAAAAATCAATATTTTGGAAGAAACTGGCTTTACATAAATTATTTTGATACATAAATATTTCAATTTTCGTATTAGACAGAATTTAACAATTTTCTGAATAAATGAATGCAATAATACATATTAACAAATTATGAATATTAGAATTTCTACATTATCACTTGTCATCATTAAAAACGTATCTGTAAATTAATATCGTGAATTAATTAATTTAACTAAATATATTATTTTTTATTAAATTTAGAAGTGAAAAAAGTTTGACAAGCATTATTTATTGTCAATCAAAATAACTTTTACTTGCAAAAATAAAAAATGAAAACATGAGTTACTAATTGACATTAAAAGCGACAGAAAACTACTCTTAAATTTTAAACGCAAACTATGTATACTGTATAGTAATATATATATATATGTACCAGTACCATACTGTAAATACTTATATCGTAAGTATTAAAGTTTATATGTTTAACAAAATAAAAATACCTATATCTAACAAGTTTAAACATTATAGCTTTTGAATAGGAAATTAAAAACTTATTCTTTTCAAGTACAAAAATATAAAAAAATATTTTCAATCCACCTAGATATTGTCAAGTTAATTTAAATTATTAAATATTTAAATACATTATCATAATATATTTAAATATCATAACTAGGTTTTATTGAATAATATTATCTTTTCATCAAATAAACAAAACATTTATTGATTTTTATATTGTAATCTATTTTAGAATAAAACTCAAAATTTAAATTGTTTAATAGATTAAATTTTAATTCAACCAATTTTTTTGGTTCATGAGTAATTTATTACTCAATCTTAAAAATGACAAAATGACAAAATATTTTTACAACTAATCTAATAATGAATAATTAACTTCATGTAAACAAGAAAATCTAATTTTTCATCTATATAAAATTGTTAGTTTTATAATTTTAATTGAAGTAAAAATTACAATATGAAATAAGATTAAATTATCAGTTCAATAAAACAAAATGACAATGTAAATCAATATTTCTTAATTACTCCCAATTTTCACTGCTCCCAAAGGTATCTTTTAAAAAATATATATAATTAATTTAGAAAATAAATAATATTGTATGATAACTCATGTTAAAACAAATAATATGTTCATTTCTTGTCTTATTTATTCAAAACTTAGAGTTATTACAGTAAAAATAATTTTAAAATTTAAAAACCATAAAAGAAACAAATAATTTATACAATTTGGCGAATTCAGTATTATTATTGTGTTAGATGATGTTTGATTTACTGATAATAATTGGGAAAAATATGCACAACTTGTGCTAAATTGCCTATACAAGGTGCCGTGTTACAGAAATAATATAATATATTTTAATAAATCCATTTTTTCAAAAACTACTGCATTATAATGTTACAAAATAATCTAAATATTGTTATATCGTTTTCAAAACAACACTACCAACGTAATAAATATTACATTATTTATATTTAAGTTTTTATTATCAATTTTATACAGAAATAAATATTTTAATACATAATAAGTTATAAGGCAATGAAAAATTACTTAGATGTTATTATAAAATATGTTGTAAAAATGCTACTCTCGAGGAAAAAATTTTAATTTCTATATGACTCCATATTTTTTTAATCTAAATAAAAAAATAAATTTTTAAAATCAAAAAATCAAATTGATACATATAAATTATAAACCTATACAGCTTCTAATTTTAAGTTTTAAATAATATGATTTAATAATAATTTATTCAAATAATCTTAAACATTTTAAAATGTTTCTAGATTATTTTTATTCATTGGATGAATTTTTCACATAATTAATCTTGATAACGATTTTTTAAAACCAATTAAATAATTAATTTCAATATTTAAACCTTATCATCCATTTTAAATGTCAAAAGCAAAGGTACTATATTATAATATAGTTTTGTTTAAAAGTCAGATACAACCATCTAAAATATAATCGTTTTAACTTACAAAGAAATTAAAAAAATATAATCTTAACTTTACTTTAATCCTAATGGAATATTATTATTATGGTTCAAACTAAATTTCAAAAATTGTTGTATGAGTAGTATACAATTGTAATATGTTTTAATTTACGATTTAATTGTATAGCTGAAAAATTGTATTTGATGTGATAAACATCTAATTATTATATTTCGTAATGATAAAAATAGTTATAATTGTTATTATTATAAATCGTAATCTTCTTTTTGTAAAGCCTACAAAATAATTCAATCACAAAAAAATAAAAATTCGTATTTAGTAAAATTACTGGTAAAATTAGTCGCTTATATATTACTGGCATTGACGCCTTTAGTACACTGTATTTTATGTTTAATTTTTACTGTTTTATACTTGTATATATACATCAAAACACTGACATAATACTTTATTATATCTCGCGGTATATTATTTTAATTAAAAAAGTTAATAAGCACACACGCTAATAAATGATAACATGTACCACTAACTAAATAAATTATACTATTAAGGTAATTATAATAATAGTCTTATTTTAATATAAATATAATTAGGTAACCTTATTAATATTACATTTGACAAAAATATAGATGGGATTTTAGGAAATAAATTTGTATCTACCATTTACGATTATTCTGAGTAAACATATTTTATAATCGTTAATATAATAAAAGTAATATTTTTCCAACAAATATTATACGGCCAACAAAAAAAAAAAAAAAAACAAAAAAACCGTCATCCTTTATAAAAAAAATTAGTTACCTATCTAATAAATATACGGCTCAAGACCTCATTTTCTATAAGTACACACGATTTTTAGTTACATTATACGTATTTTTAAAAGGTAATGATTAAAGCTTAATAGCGATTAATGTGAACAGAAATTAAATACTTTTTCCAAAATCCGCCTGTTCACACTTTAATTATTCGTTGACTATGTATAACAATTTCAAATTAATTATATTGTCGTTACCTTTCGTCTGTAGTATTCTATTTCTATTATGGAAGTTTAATGTACCTATCTCTGTATTATATTGGTCATTCGTGAGTTATTTAAAACCATTCACTATCAAGAAAATACATATTTTTAATCATTATTTTATTGTTATTTATTATAAATATATTTATGCGCACTAGTTATAAGTTAGAACTATATAGTATAACTAATGACTTCATTAAACAACTCACAACTGATATTTTCATAATTTTATATTTTACTTATTTTTGTTTATCAAATGTGACTATAATTAAGACTAGTTTATTTTTATTCTACAGTGTACGCAATATATAATATATTTACCAACTATTTACAAATTAAAAAAAAAAAATTATTTTTATTATCTAGTTTGGATGGTATGTCCGTCCCTTAATAGGAAGTTAATTTTTAAATTGAATCCAGTTTGTAGTATACACGTCCACAGAAGATGATCCACTATTAATAAAAGGTTGAAGTATCTATATTACATTTGTGATTTTTACGGGAAATTTAAAATCGTCCACTATTTTATAATGTGTCTACTTTTTATAAGTTTCCATTAATAAAGATTTCACTATAGTTAGGTGAATAGTTTTTAAAATTCCAGCCAGAATATCCGAGCGTTTATTATTTGTTCAATTAATACACATTTTTTGATTTCATCCAGAATACATTTCATAAAATCAAATTTATCTTTTAGTTTATGTGCATTAGTTAATGATATACTACATTAGGCGTTCCTATTTTTAAAAACACAATATTATTATAATTGGATTTATCACGTACCTTTATTGTTTATTCCTTAAATTATTGTCTATCTTTGTCACGTTCATTAAATATCTATTATTGTATCTATTCTTAAATATTCTTAATTTAAATGTACGCACACTGTAATAATTGTTGGTCTACGCTTATGTATTTCTGTGCATCATTACCCTTCAATGGTGTTATTTAATAAATAATAATAAGAAGAATAAGAACTGTGAGATAAAAATAATATTGGTAAATTAATAGTACATGACTCGTTGTTATTTAATACTTTTTTAATTTTAGAATTTTACATTTTACCTAACCTATTCCTTGCTTGTAATAAACTTTACACTTTTTATTTCAATGATACTTCTCTTATAATCTTTTGTAGCTCAGATATCCTATTTAATCTCAGGTTTCCTTCTAATAGTATGTATTTACGTGTACAATGTAGATACATTTATAATATAGATTCATTTAATTGTAATATTATAATAAACAATTAGTATAACTTCTTTTTTTCAAAAATTCAATTAATATTATAGTATATATTTTTTTCAAATAAGTATTTTTTTTAACTTTTTCAAAGAAAAAAATAGTTTTTTAAAATAGTTTTTATTTTGGAGATGAAAAACTTGTTTTCTCCCATTTTATTAATAACATTTCTTTTAAAAAATCTGAATAATATTTTTGGTTTTGTTTTCTATTTATATCTTAACACAAATAAAGACTGATAGTTATGGAATTTTGTATCAAAATATTATAGTGCTTACAAAACTCTTAACCACCTTTAATTGTTTACATTTTAGTTCTGAGGTAGGTTTGTACTGATGTTGACTGCTGTTTAATCTTTTATACTAATATAACTTAACTAATATAATGAAACAACTCAATTTCGTAAATTGTTTATTTTATTGGCTATCTTTGAACATATTATTTTAAAATATATATGTTCGTTATAAAAACTTAATGTTATTAATACATCCTTTTAATTCGTTATAATATTATCTATTGTTCACCGACTCCATTCAAATCCCATTACTTGTTTATTTAATAATTAGTCCTAAATTATAAAACTCCATACTTGCATTTTTTTACGTCGCGACTATAAAAAAAAACCAAAGACCTGTGTGATTGATGCGCACGTAGCAATCACATTTACTTCTGTTTAATATAAAAGTGCACTGATTAATTCCGTTTGAAAAACTAACGAACACTTATACGAGGGGGGAGGGGGGCAACAAGTCTCGTCCACACAAAAACAATAATAATAATGATAACTACGATAATCGGTGGTACCTAAATGGTGTTAAATACATTTTCAATAAACAAATTGTTGAGAACGGTGTTGTTTGTGCAACACCATACTTCCGTGCGTTTGAACAATCGATCAAACGAGATCCGCCGCACGTGTTTCCGTATGGTATAAAAAAATATAATGTTTATACAAAATCACTCACTTGGGTACGGCGGCGATCCTGGTATCCGTCGACAGCGTGATGACGCAAGTCCTACACGGTTTATGTAAATAATATATTTTTTGGGCACTTAGTTAAGTTTATATAAACACGTATGAGTGTATGTGTCCAAGTTAATTTACGCAAAACACTGTCATCAACAATAATAATAATTAACGTCGACGCCAGGCTCTCGGATCATTGTTGCATAAGCTCGAATGTGCGCGGTCGCCCCGAAAATTTTATAATTTTTTTTTTAAAATTAATATCCCTTAGGATTTTTTTTTTGTTGTCGGTCACGTTTGTATACGAAATTATATTGAAACTTTGCGAACGGTATATGACGGGTATATTCACGGACATGTATGACGATAGTAGTGGTGACGACTGCGGCGGATATTCGTCGCGGGCACACTAGTGGTGTGCACCGTGTACTCGCGTGCCCCGCACCCCCTCTATGGTGCTGGGTGGAGGCTTTGTGCGCTGGTGCCGACGCTATCAGCGAACTCTATTAAATGGTGGGAGAGCGACGAAGACAGACATCGGCGATAAGGTTGGTGGGTGGAAATCGGAAATGGCTTAGGTGAGGGGTTGGTGGTGGCGTTTGCCGTGGGGGTTGGAGACGTCGGAAGGCAATGGTTTCACGCATGAGTTATATATATATAGGTGTATGCAGGAGCGTTATACGTCTGTTTTTTTTGCCTCGGCTCAATGTAATCGGCACCGTGTGACTAAATGAAACCAAAAGATCACATCAAAAATGCTGAAAAAAAAGTTATTTTGATTTTTGGTGGAACAATTTAAAACTTACAAAACACGTCGGTAAATGACGCTTTGATATGAACTATGAAGTATCTTTAGACCCGATATAACCGACAAGGCGACAACCCCATCACATTTCTCAAGGCAGTTGGACTATACAATATGATAATTTCAATACATAGAAATGGAATATCAGACGAGATATCCAAAATCAATAATAGTGTTTTATGTTTAATAATTCACCCTGTATCTACCCTGTAGTTGAGATAATGCGTACTGCGAATGTGTTAACACATTTTATTCATATGTCGTGTTTTTTGTTTCAATTTAACTATTATTGTGATATTATTTAAATATCTACGTAGTGAACGGTCTGTTAAGTCAATTTTATTCTGTAGGTATATAAAAAAACACAGAGGATAGTACATACGAGTGTACGATTTTCGCATTTTAATTTTCCAAAAATCGTCAAACTTCGTTTTCTTGGAAAAATATTACATTATTCATGAAAAAAACAAATTTTTTTTTAAATAATTTTTATATACAGTACAAATAAATATAGAAAATACATGTTTTAAAACCTAACCACGAGTTGTCTGTTTTCGCACTTCAATGTTTATTTCATATAAATTACATTCTTATTTTTATTTACAAATACACATAAGAGTATGAAAGGTATAAAAGATTACTAATTTAAAAAAGAGATTTTTAAATGTACTTAATAAAACAAGACAATTATATATATACGTTTAAAATATGCGTATTATATTATCATCCTGCGTTATGTCAATTTTTTTCTTCAGTTGTTTTATATTAAAATACAAAATATAATATTTTACGTGCCCATGTAAAAAAAAAAACATATAACATTTGAAAAGAAGAAGTCATAAAAATTTCAGTTTTAATATTTAAAATAGTAGTGCTATATATTATATATAATAAATCATTACTTGGTTGTTGTATTTTTTCCTACAATATAAATTGTCTATTAAATAATGATAAATAAAGATCTTATAAAAAGCATTAGGTGTTATATGGTTTGATTACATTATATAAGCAAAATTGTATACATATCACTGTGATATTTTACTACTTATTTTACAGAATCTGTTGTAGATGGATTAACCAGTGATTTGCAATAAATTATCAGTGTCCCGTGCGGTACTTCTATACTTACTACTTTATCCAGTTAGTGATTTATTTTTATTATGTCCGACTGAGAGAAGAGGTGATACATTCATTAGGAAAACGATTTTAGTGACAGAACCTTTAATCGATTGATATTGTTACTTTTCTATGTAATAAGATTAATTTTTAAATAAGAAAATCAAATGAAAATAAATTTTCTTCAAACTACAATTGTAAAACTACTGACTAATTACTCTATTATAGTATAAAGGTAAATTTAATTATTATGGTGAAATTAATACTCATCTATAAATAATATTTATAAAGTTAAAAAAATGTTTTAATAATTGTTTTTATTTTATTTTTTTTAAATATTAAGGCTGCGTAAACAATTATATTATCAAGTCGGTGTCACACATACATTTTTTCAGTAGGTGTATAAAAGTAAAAACTAGAGATTTTATGAATTATAATATATTATCTATTACTTTATATATACATAACAATTAAAAAAAATATTTTCGTGTCAAAATCAATAAATTAGAAAACAATATCATAGGTATAAATTAAATAATAATAACGATTTCAGATTGTAGTACCAGTTTATAGTAGTTTTTTTTTAACAACCCAGTGTTTTATTGTTTGTGATTTATATAGTTGGGTATATAATTCTGTCGTAACCTACATAAATGGAGTTATTAATTAAATAAACTACACCATAAAAATTAATATAAAATGTATTTGCCAACATTGTAAATAAAATTATTTTCAATGATCGTAATATCACCCAATCTCATTTTTACAGAATACATAATATGTAGGTATATATTATAATATAACATACCCAAACTCATCGTATTACTCGACTTCTTTTTCTGAAAGGCCTTACATATTATATGGATTTTGTAGTAAGAAGATTCCGATTTATACTTACATTTTTCAAATCGAAATACTGATGATATGATACCCAAATCTTTTTCTCATTTCGACGTATGTTGGTTACCTATCCAGGATTCAGCCGATTATCTTTATAATAAAAATTAACCAAAATGTCCTAAAACTAGATAAAAAAAATATTAAATCCAAAATTCATATAGCCAAAAAATCAATGTTAAGCAACTGTTAAGTGCACATTGTTTTCATGAAAAAAATACCTCCTACCTATCGGTAAAATAATACGAGTGAGCATTAAACAAAACGTTTATGATAATAAAATTATAATAAATTAAGCGAATTTCAATAAAATATAAAACAAAAAAATAATACAACAATCTTTCTTCCCTACATCTGCGGATATCATATGTTGTGCGTTATATTTGATATATTTTGTATAGAGATGAATTTTGATTATTTGGAATAGTTGTTATTACTCATTAGAACCACTGCCAATAAAAATAGCATCGCTACGCACAGTTTTTATATTTTGATTTATACATTACATAACATATACATATTACGCCCAATTTACTTATTATTACACGTGAAATATATAATGTAACTTACAGCTAAATATATGATTTTAAGTAAAACTATGTGGGTTAATACGTAGATAGAATAATAATGATAGTACAATTTTGATTGCAAATCATAATATTTTATTCTTATACTACAATATGTAATCCTATACATAGATTGGTTATTAGTTATTTCGCAATTTATGGATAACTGTATTACAATATCACTGATTAACTTCAAATGCTTTAAATAAATATTATTACACATTAACTATTTTCTATTTTCAGTATAACTAAATAAAAAATATTTGACTTAGAAGAAACAAATATATAAGGAACGCTGGAAATTGAATATTGATTTTGAAGACCAGACATTTGATTGTAAATAATAAATTAAATAGTATACATAAGTATAAATGTAAACATTATTTCAATGAGATTTGATCAAAGTTATTTAAATTTTACTAAAATAATATACATTTAATTACATATTACAGTAAAATTAGACATAATAAATTGGTCACTATGTATCGATATTATCTATCAATATTTTCAAATACAAATAACACGCAATTGTGTGATTAAAATGCAATATTATAATTTAAGATTACCTACTTAATACTGCATTCAATTAAATTTTTTATATCTACTAATTATTAATAAATTAAGGTATCATTTAAGTATATATTTTACAAGTTATAGTGGTATAAATTACATTGTGTTTATTATTTTACTTCAAAAATACCGATCATTTGTCAAATTATAACCTCATAAATTCTAATAAATTAGGTATTTGACATCAGTGTATAATGAAATAGTCAATATTATTCTAAATAATCTAATGTTTTTTTCATTGGAATACATGTGAATCTATTGCATTCAATATTTGAGTGGTCCATAAACACTTGTGGTGTCGGAATAAATCAATAACATCAAACATTATTATATTGAACTAAAATTATAATTCATTTAAAATACTCTTCTTTGAAATATTATGTACGAATTTCCTAGCAAGAATTCAAAATAATTTTAACTGGCATTCAATATAAAGTTTAGATAGACAATAAAATACAAAAATATCGCAAACTTTTCTACAGGTAAAGAAACAATTAAGACACTTTGCTATATTTGAAAATATGTTCTACCCTTTTTTAATTCTGACGGACATTGTAATTGTTTTAATAATTTTAAACTAACTATATTTGTCACTAAAATCAATATGTATGATGTTTCAACATTTTATTATCTGAGCAACAAGTCAATAATAAATAATAATTACAATAAAATGCTAATCTACTTTTATGAATTATCCAGGTACATATTATTTTTATATGGGCATTGATCAATTTTTAATTTTAGATAATACTAAAATAAAAATCTGAAAATAATGTACCTATTAATTTTATTTCAGAGATATATTAGTATACAATAATTGGCCAATAACATTCAAAATAGGCATATAATAATAAATTTATTGTCTGGAGTATATTACTGAAAATATGATTGAACTAAATTTTTTTAGATGGTTTGACTATTTTACGTATTATTAAAATGCAAATCGTATATATTAATAATTAATTTAGACTATTTAGAGCTTTGTCTATATACTTGAATATTCTATATTATGTGCATTTTTGACAATTTATAAGTAGGTACATATTTTATTAATTATCGTAACAAATTATCATTATTGTTATAATAACAATTTTTTACGATATGTATTGTCTTTATATAATAATATTAAGTAGTAGGTATACTACTAACTACTACTTATTACTTAAAGTTCTGATTGAAGCAAATGTGTATTTCAGCTTCTTACACTATGAATCCATTCACACCATTCTACAGTACTCCGATATATTTACATACATGTTAAAAACAATAAATAAATTTAAATATTTATATAAATATATATAGATAATAAATACGTTATAAATTGTATCATTCGTGTATAACTAAAGTTGAAAAAACAATTTTACATAGTAATATAAATAAATTATAAAATATCCTTAGCAATAGAAGCTCTTTCCGCTATCTAGAACTACCTCAAGTCAGAATCGTTTGGTTATCAACAATTTGAAAACATTTATTACATTGACCTAATCAATGGTAATCAACACAACACTGTAATCTATAATACATCAGTGATAAATAGCACTTTTATTTTTTTTTTAAGCAAATTCAATACAATCAAAGTATGTTGATAAAAATTATCATTCACTAATATATTTCTCACAATCAACTCTATTCGCTAAGTGTATTTTTTATCTGACACTTCATATATTGTCGAAATATTTTTTTTATATACAATAAAATGTTCTCTTTGTATACAACTGTTGAGAAACTCCTTTTCTTGTACGTAACTGATAAAATTTATCATCTGTTACTTATAAAGTTAAAATATATTGTTATTTTTTATACATTTTATTCATTATAATATACATTGTTACGAATATAATGTTTGCCTTTAGAACAGTCCCAATATATTTTCTACGTTTCTACATAATTTATTAACCTTTGTAACAGGAAATCCTTTATAGTATAACTGCCTTTTGTTGATATAAACTTTTTATCCGTTTATTTCTTCAATTTGTTGACTCAAATTTTGATTTTATCTTTAACTTTTTATCGCAAATTACATACAATGTTGATTTTATTTTTTGTATCAACAGCTTTGTTATATTTTCATTAATATACATTGCATTTTAGTTGATCTAATTGAATCATCTTTTATAACTGTAACTACATTTTTTGTACTTATGTTCTTTTATCGAACTATAATAATGAGATACGTTTTTAAGATAACACTTCATTAATAATAATTTGTTGATAAAATATGTACTGATTAAAATATTATACAGATTTAACATATATAATAAAATGTCTTGCTTAATTTAAATTAGAATAATCTAAGTTCAGTAATTTTTATATTTAAAATATTTTACTCTAATACGAATATGAACCAGCGAACGATTCCATACATATAACCATACTAAAATAAAATAAATATATACGATATTTTGTATTATAATTAATGCATTTTGTTCTTGATGGAAAGTCTGGATAAGTGTGAAAATAATTTTTTATCGTTTTCATTTATATTATTTAAATTTTGAAAACGGTGGCATAATGAAATGTGATTCAGCTATTCAGGTAAACAATGGTTCTTATCAATAAACACCATTTACCAATCTTCAATATCTGTAAAACCACTATCACTATAAAAAATACTTTTAAAGAATGCTTATTTTATGGGAAATTATCCATTTGCAAAAAATAAAATTATTTTAATACAGTTTATCTGCGACTAAAATAAAAAGGTAGGTACGTTATTTCCGTCTGACTATTTGCGCCATATTAACTTAATTTTCACAATGGTTTTATATGATAATAATAATCAATCAAGTATATATATGATATACAATTTTTTTTAAATAATAGTCAATAATATACATTTTTAAAAATAGTTGCCAAATTTAAATTCACATTTAAAAAAAATAATAATCAATCACACTTATTATTTATTATTTTTCAAAACAACCTATAATCTTTATTATAGTTAAATGCAACTATTTTTATATCCATAACGCATTAATATTATGTTTATTGATATAATTTGACTAAAACTTCCACAAAAATATAAAAATACGTATTGAGATGCTATTTTAAAATTTGTTATTAAAGTGAGATTAAAAACATACAGTTTTACTGTTATTGGTGTTTTACTTAAATTTATATCTATATAATTATGATATTATGCCTAATGTTAAAAACAAAAATATATTTAATTGATTATATTACCATGTAAAATTGTAAAATCATTGTACAGCGCAAGTAAATTTGGCACAAATAGGGCATAGGCTATGTATACATTTTTTTGTTGCAAATAATAGCCAATAGGCAATGCTCAATTTATGTATATTCTATATTATAAAGTACCTATTATTCTGTATAACGACTGGAAATTTTTTGGATTGAATATTGTTTTTCGGTTTTAAACCTGATTCGTTAAAACGAGTTGATCTCATTTTAATGAGTATTTTTTTCCTCGCCATAGAACCCTATAATTTTATTTTATTTAACTGCGATTCGTAGTGGTATAATATATATATATATATATATATATATAATTACGTAGCACACGTTATATTTTATCGTTCGCTGACCGCATTGGCACATTATTCCAGTTTGATAAAAGTGACCGTAATAACATACTTCGCTATTTATCGATTCGATTATTAATGGAGCTTCGTGGTTTTATTTTTATTACAGAATCTGATTTGAGATGGGTGTTACTATATTTGACACCCGATATTTCGTCACCCTGCAGTCGCGGACAGGACAATATTGTCACTATAGTATACTTGGACACATCACAGGCACTACGGAAGACTGGAATTCTGAATGAAAAATGTATATACTGATCATATACCTAGATAAAAAATATAACGTTTATTTAATTTACCAGCCGATAAATTGACTCTCCAAAATTAATTTCGTTTTATACTGTTATAAAGTTCAATAATTCTCAAACTTGATTTTTATACTGTCTGTTGGTTTTGAAATGCACATATATTTTAATATAGGATTGATGTTATGTGTTTTTGTTCGTATAACTTTGTCTCTATAACGTTAACTTATGTACGACCTTTTTTTACCGTAGAATTATAATTTCATTAGAATTGACATTTTATCTTTTAACATTAAAATACAGTTCTGTTTTAATTGTATATATGCTTTATATCAACAATGAGCACTTTAAATGTTAACTTTAATTTCTATGATTTAAAATGCATGAAGGTTTTCGAAAACCTACTGCTTACATTAAAACAATATAATTAATATTTCATATTTATTAGTCATTATCGAATGAAAATATTATTATTATACAAGTAGACTTGGGTATAATAAATACCATTGCAATTATTTAAATAAACGCGCACGTGGTAATGTCCTTTTCGAACCAATTTGATATAATATCAACTTCTACATTAAAGAATTTCCTTGAGTGCATTTATTACTTGTATATTAAGAACAACCGCAGTGTTCATTTTCTAGACAGTGAAAATAAAAAATATTCGTTTGCCCAATCCTATAATCAATATTGTTAAAATGTATCACTCCATCACTGTTGTGGGATTGCACACAATGTTTCGTTCGTACACGTGTTTCGCAGTAATAAGTGTACACTCCGCACACAAACGGAGAAAACATGGACAGCCATCGGTCAAGATCAATGATGGTAGTTAGCATTGTTCTAAAAATATAAGCTAATACTAGGTATAATTTTCCCGTGACCCGTCCATTCAAATATCAACTTACGCAGAGTAAAACATCGTTTTGATGCATAGATTAGATACTGACTATTTATATATAACAGGGGTGGCCACTAACCTTAACTTTGGGAGCCACAAATTTATAAAGGTGATTCGAGGTGAGCCACATTGTAAAGCAATGTTTATAAAATGGAGATACATTTTTCATTTTAAATCAAATGAAGGAATAACATTTTTTTACATTTAATTTTAGTCTAAGTTTGGTTCGCGAGCCGCATGCGGCTCGCGAACCTCGTTGTGATCACCCCTGATATATAATATACATATATATATATTTATTATAACTACATTTTACAGCTATTTTTTTAGTTTTAATGCGTTCAGTTTTCGTCTAACATGAATTCGGTACGATTAAATCTTTTATCCAATGTACTACTTGTATTATATTATAATGTATTCACTTTGTTTTAAAGTTTTAATAGGTACAAAGTCAATTAACCATCTAGGCATATTAATGCATTATTTATATTTATTGCTGCAGTTGCATGTAATGCCCTCGATAGTTAATTAATAATTAATAATTATTTACTTATACCTATATAATATAGGTATATATACGGAATAAAAATACATAGAATGACATCCATTAATTTATTCACTATATTATTATACATAAGTTTGAAAACATCGTTAATCAGTAAAAATAGTTAGATATTTATAAGTTTGTTAAGCGTAGGTACTAATTGTATCCATAAATAAAATTTAAACTTATACTTGGAAAAACTAACTTTGAATTAAATACAAGAGAACATTGTGTTTATATAATCAATTATCGTATTATTATTTATTTTTACCCTACACTTCATACGGATATAGGTTACTATAGGTACTCGTTTAAAATCATATAATTCAATTTGAACTCAATTTGTGTACAACAGGATCAATTTATAAAAAACATTTACAAACATTTTTTTGAATGTAAAGAATTGATATTCTATAATATATGTTATGGTGGACATTTTCTATGCCTTAAATTTTCTTAAACAAAAAATCAAAACAATTAAAAAATGTGAGGATATTAAAATGTGTTTTTCATTTGTATAAACTAAATGCGCGTAAAACTATTCTATTATTTTATTTTCCGATTAAGATTTAAAATAATTAATGTTGGTTATGAGGTCTAAGGTATAATTTTATTTTACGAAATACTTAATACTTTTTTCGAAATATTATAAACTATTATAAACTTGTAATAATGATCTGTACTTAAGAAATACAATATATTAAAATAATCAATTATTTTAGATATATTTTGTATTAATGGATGACTTTTATACATTTTTATAAAATATGTAGCCAAAAAACTTGAAAAATAATAAATAGTGACTCTAAAACAGCTATAATTTAAAACTAATAATAATAACATAATGTACATTAAACTTTTAAAAATAAATTCATATATAATACAGATACACTGGTGAACTATTATAAATTAGATTTGAAATTAATTATAATAAATTTAAACAAGATATAAAACATTTGTTATTGCGTAATTGAGTTAAATGCGAAACACAAACTGATAAACCTTTTTTCTGACCTAATTTATTCATGAAACGTGTGGTATACCCTATTTTAAATTCTAATTTTGAAGAGAATATATTAGTTTTACAAAAGTGCAGTTGTTTCTAGTTTTATATTTCAATTCATGTACAACCTTCTAAACAATATTCTAGACCTCTAATCTTTTTATAAATTTTGTGATATGTCTTACTTCAAATAATACTTATAGTTTTCTATATTTATAAATCATACTTATAGTACACCAATTTATTTTGTTTGTTTTAAGGTAAAAATTCAGACACTATAGACTAACGATAACCAAGTACCAATTTCAAAAAAAATTTTATTTAAATATAAGTTATGCATGCAGGTATACGTACTTTCACTTATATCATTGAAGTGCGGTGAATATTCTATGTATTATAATATTATACAAAATAATAATAATAAAATATCTTTTATTAAAACCATCTATTAAATAGTGTAGTAATTTATATGTTTACAACAATGGAGGTAAGTAAATTCCTTTTCGATTACATTTGAATTCATCAAATATACAACAATTTATACTAATAGCATCAAGAACTGGCAACACATAGAGGAATATTGTGAAAGTGGCAATGGAAATAGATGAGAATAAGCAAAAAAAAAATGCTAACGGCATAGGTATTTTAATCGTTTATTTGCATAATACACTGGTAGGTAAAAATTATATCACAGAAATTTCCACGAGACTTGGAAAAAGGTCACCCTGAGAAGGATTATTCAAGAAGTTAGTCAGGAAACTTAAACTAACCGTTTGTGATGAATACTATCTATGAGTTGAGTGAGTGCTTTATCTGTATATAAAGAATTAACATTATAATAAAAATATGTCCAACGTCTAATTGTATTTATAATATGAATCGATTAAACTTTCTTTCGATAGAAGTCTAACAGGAAACTTATGACTTTATGAATATAATTTATATTATTATTGCAACGAAATTCATTTTTTCACGTTAAAACCTAATAAGAATACCTAACTATTACTAACGAATTGCGTTATCGTAAAACACTCTAAACAGTTAACTCGGTAATCGGTATAAAATCTACGTGTAAATTGTAATATGTAACATTTATATAATAATTTTATTACACAATATCGGTTTATGTACGTCGGTGCTCAGTCAAACTATTTGGTTTTAGCTGTTAAAACATAATCGGGATGTAGTACCATCCAGTATTGAGTTACGTTTTGCACGACTACGTGATCTATGAACGTTAAATTGTCAATATAACTTGAAAAAAATGCACTTTCTATCTCGAAACAGCTAATACGAGTGTCGTTTAGTTTAATCAGGACATTATTTTATTAACCAGTCCAATTTATTATAAATTATTATGATGTATTTACAATATTTACATATTATACACAGTATGCGCCTATACTTATTGGTTACTTATTGCCCATGGTTAAATATATTCTGTTTGATATTAAATTAGAAATATTAAAGGGACGTGCACAAAGCATTTTCCGCCAATACATATATCGTATGTATTTGGACTGATAGAAGGGCATTTTACTTGAAAGAGATACCTTCCGGCTACCACCACTACATCCATGTACACTTTGTATTATGTTGTATTGGTGTGTGTGTGTGTGGGTGTTTGTGTATTAGGCAATGCATACGTATTGTACAAATATATTAACCATGCGATATTCATTAGCTCATTCGTGACGGCAGTTGTTTTATTCAATTCCCGTGATAATACATAAAAAGTACACACATATACATATTTATAAAATAATTTGCTCAATACTTATACGTGGTTTTTTTGTTATACATAAAAATCGACACGAAACAATAAAAATCATAAATATTTTTATCATAAAATCGTATTTTGTATACGTAGATTGAACACAATATGTTATTATATTATTCCATTGTTGATAATCGGTGTATAAAATAAGTTCATATTTATTTACTAATCGTACATAATATCATATTATTATAAATGTTATATAAATATAATAGATGGTCTTAAAATATATCGTCATAAACCATAATTATATAAATTATCAATTTTTCTCGGGCGTGAGAAACATTTCCTATAAAAATAATGAAGAAAATATGATTTAGTATTGAAAAATAATATGTTTTAATATAATTGCGTTTTAGAAATAATTATAATGAAAAATAGTGGGTATTAAAAACCTATAGTACAGGAACTTCTTAATTACAATGGAGCACATGATCGGTCAAGACAATTTACCGTCGTACAATCTACAGGATAGAATAGTTTCAAGCGTAACCACGCAACGATCCATAGCTGACCGTAACATTAATCGGCACTAAAACGACCTTTTTCAGAACTTCCACAATTAGTCTGATCCTAAGTAAGTTAAGTCTTACCCGTCCAGGTGCACTATACATCAAAGAATGCCACTTATTTAACCCGACAACTTTTCACGGTCACAGTATACAATATACACACCACGTGTATATTGGATGCTGGGTGTGCTAGCCATCACTTTTTATTGTAATATGGAATCACACCATCGCTGAGCCGGAAATCTGAGGACCACCGTCCATGCCGACTCGCTAAATAAAGCCTTACACTAGCCAGGATCAATCCTCCTTATTCTCAAAACTCGTCCATAATTTATATATTTATAATCAAATCAATCAATTTAACGTGATTACAATAAAATAACCAAGTTTATATTATTATTAAACGAAACAATTTCACTGACACGCGCGATCCACCGTTTCAATACCTATATATTATAAAATATAATAAATTAACATACACAAAATTATGTTATTTTATACGGTTGCTTAATAATGTAGAAACCGTCATAGTTTCAAAATGTTTATTATTGAATTTATATTTTATTAAAAAATATTATTTTTTTTTAATTTAAAGTTACCCTTGGTGGTAGTGGCCTTAGGGAGTAAAAGTTATTAAAATTATTACAAAACTTCAATTTGGTGTGGTTCAAATCAAAAGTACACTGTTTATGGTATTAAATATAAAAATTGAAACTCAATACGATAACACAATTTATTTAAATTATTAAAGTATGAAAAAAAATTGAAATATACATAATAAATATGATGTTTTGTATATTTGAAATACCTATTATATCTTGACAACATAAATTAAAATATAATGATATATTATGTCCAGACAACTGTTATTATAACATAAATGTAATCATTAGTTTTACTTTAAACATAATAAACCTGAATAATATTTTTACTAAATATAACATAATATGCATTTAATATAAAAAATTCTTTAAAATTATCTGAATTCGTTAATTATAAGGATTATTTTCAGTTCCATGCATTATTAATCTAAGTTTTTCTACTGATCCAGCTAGCCCAGCGAATAAATTAGAAGTCTGAAAAATTAAAATTAAGTCATGTATTAATTATATATACATAATATATAGCACTATATGTTATATAAACACATATTTTAAGTGGTTTTAATATAAATTACCGGCTTAAGCCTGTTCTTAATATGTTAAAAATAATATATGATAATCAGTCACACCATTAATTTTATTTTGTTACTGGATACTAACTACTGGAAATGCTATTGTTTCTTATTAGATTTTTTTTCTTTTCACATTATTACAATAATATTTACATTTTGTAATAAACCAAGACTTATGAGTTATGTCCAATCACAATATTACTTACATTTTTAATATAATGTTATGAAAATAAAAATATTAAAACGATTTAGTAATAAAAAAAAGAATAAATCATCGTAAAAAAAGATGAAATTGACGTCTAATTCGTTGTTAAACCTTAAAAATATGTTTTAATTTTATAAAATTTTAAATTAAGTTTAAGTTCATTACAAAATAATTTCAGAATGTAATAATATTTATGAATTTTATCTCTAACACGTTTCAAAATTAATTATAGCGTTTATAACACAATATTCATTAATTTAAAAATATTTAATGAAAATTAATTTAATATATTTTTGAAACCCATATTTTCATTATTTTAAAATATATAATATCAATGTACCATCGTCTCACTATTGTTTTATTTATTATTTTTATTATTATTCGTTTAGGCTATAATACATTATAATAGTACAGGGCTATAATTACTTCATCTTTTACAACAACTGTCCACTCCCCAGATGGATCTTCGCCCCAAAATTGCAATGATTTTATTTTCCATTCAAAAAATCCTCTGTTTGACTCGTCTAAGGGTCGTGGCTCCATCATTTTACACGTAGTGTCTAGATATATGACAATAACGTATAATGTAAACTCAATAGTGTTATAATTTATAAACGTTAATACATGTATTTACTTTTTGGTGATCGTAGATCTATTTCCACCATACCACGTTTTGGATATTGAATGGTTACACATAGTTGTACGTGCTCTAAATATTTAACGCATCCGTTACAGCCGTTCGTGATTACCGTGGACACAAATTTTGCAGCTCGGCCAAAATGTTTACGATTTTTACTAAAGTTTACATTATTTAAAAATTTCAAATAGTATAATCAGACATTTATCATGATATTATACTATACGCTAAATATTGTAAAACTTAAATAATATTTTGTTTTTTTTTTTTTTTACTTAAATATTAATTATTAAGTTCTTAATAAGTAAATAATATTGATAATTGAATTTATTTACCCTAGAACACACCTGTAGTTGATCAATTTATAAATGTATTAAACGTAATATTAAAAAAATTAATTATTTAATGTACTACAATAACTACGGGAGTAACTTACGTACATTAAAAATAGAAGTTATATAATATTTATTTACTAGTGTATGTAGTAGTGTAGTACCTATACGTTTTACCAATATTGTAACTTTGTATTCCCAAGAAGGGACATTCCAAAAGATTTGTGGCTGCACCAACTCAATGTGTACCTAAATGTCCACATAAATAAAATAATACTACAGTAGCTCGCCATTCATCACAAGAGTGGCTACTAGAATACCAAAATAACTAAATTTACAAATTTAATATAAAATGAAAAATTTTCAATGTTATTTATTTGTTTATATTAGATTTTTAAATACCTGAGCAAAATGCTTATTACTTCTTTACAACTTCATAAAAGTTCTTTATTATATCAAATAAAATATTGAACTCAATATTAAACAAATGTATTATGTACATTAATGAAAAATGTTTTCTATTTGAAAATAATATATAAATTACAGTTAAAAATGCTGTTGTCAAAGAAAAATAAAATTAGATACTTATTCGTACTTAAAATAGATTCACTATTTATATACCTCGTCCCAAAGACTGTCCACTAGTATAAATATAAGTATTAAGTTATACTATATAGGTGTGTAATTATAAATAAATAAATGTTGTGTGACTTACGGGATACGAACATTTACTGCACATATACTTTTTTCTGGTACGGTGTTCCAACTTATAGCTTCTTTCACTAACTTATAGGCGTTCAATAATCCAAATCCGAACTGGGGATTAAAATTGAATCCTGCTGCATTAGTGGACCAACCAGAGTTTTTCAACAAAGGTCTAACTTCACAGTTCCTTACTAATAAATGTTGCACGTCTCTCCACGTCAAATCGCCACTATACTGGCCAACAATAAGAAAAATCATTTACAAAATATGTGTCATGTTTGCTCAGTTGGACTGACTATTACAAGAATTAGGCTAGCTAATCTAGAGATTATATATATTTTCATTAGAAACTAATACATTAAATAAGACACTTTATATTGGAAATCAAAAGATTTCAATTAAAAAATAAAACATTTACTTGGCTTCAAGAGCTAAAGCTATAACTCCTGCTGCTAACGGTGCTGCAGCTGATGTGCCAGTATGTGAAAGCGTACATGTATTATTGATATCTGACGTAACCTAAAGGATATCAAACAAACAAAATAATTTTAATGTATGTACTATGACTATTGATAATATTTAATTAATTAAATATGTTTAATAAATACAATCATTTTATATTCGTTTCTTAATGTGCATAATATAAAGAATCAAATAAATATAGATTTTTTGAAAATCACACGACGCAATATTACGAGTATGATAAATGTATCCATACAAAATAATTACAATAAACATTTAATACACAATAACATTATTATTATCAAACTGGCAGTAATATAAACTATATTTATATATATGTATATTGTATATGTCAACTAATTTAATTTTATAGATTTTTATCATTTGAAATGTATTATTAAAGAAGTTATATATATTGTACCTTTAGTTAACAATACACAAAAACGCCTTAAATATTTCAATAAATAGCTTTATTTAACACAATTGACAGGTAAAATAGAATATTTTAGATATAAAAATAATAAACTATAGTCTACTACTAATAGTGCTAATAATACTATAAAGGTATTTTATCAATAATATTATGACTAAGGAACGGATTTAAATGAAAATTACATTTTTCCGAAAACATTACATTCCAAGCACAAAATTAACTCGATACACCAAGAAATTAAAAGATGTAGCTTTTATTTTGCATTTTTCTACATTTTTAAGACTTTTGCTTTTTGGAGCATATTTTGACATTTTTAGTGCATTTATTATGTTTTTAAATCATTTGTATATAATAATAGATAAAATTAAGCAGCACCTGATTATATAGTGCTATTAAGAAACACAAGGTAAAAGTATAACCACTGTATCTATCTAAATTGTATATTCATTTTTTGGAAATAATTTTCAAAGTAAAAAAAAGATAGAAAAACTATAGAAGTTGGTGTAAATAATATAAATAATTAGTACCTAAGAATAAAATAAATTTTTTTAGCGCATTTTTTAAACAAAATTCTGTTATGAGTTCATTAAATCGTATTTTTTTAAGGCATTTTTTTTGTTTTTTAGAACAATTAAATCCGTTCCCTAATTGCGTCATAAACGAAATATTTTTCTTATATATTTTGTTAATTTAAAATATAGTAGAATAATAAAAAAAAAAAAAAATTTGAAAACGAATATATAATTGCAAGTTTTTATGAAACGATTTGAATATTGTCCGTTCAACTATTAAAAAAATTCTATATTTTATATTATAATCAAAACTAATATTTATTCTAATTTTGTTCAAACATTAAAATTATAATGTATGGTATTGTATACAGTTATCAAATTTCGACACATTATAGGCTTATAACAAATTCATACGAAATCCATAATTAACTTTAAGTTTGTTTCATTTCTATTTTTTATATTTCTTTTTAAGATTTTAACGAAATTATTAAATCTTTTTGATCATGCAATTCTCTATAGCTAAAAGCCTCTTGTGATACGGTTCAGCTATTTTGAGTCCAATCAAAACCTTTCAATTTCTCTCAATTCGATCAAGTTCGACGAAATTTCCCAAATTCTGTGTATTACTTATACCATTCATTATATAGTGTACATAATAAACTTCACTTAAGATCTTTATCGGCTAATAGACAGGCGCGTTCATACTAATTTAAATTGTTTAATTTAATAAAATTGTCGAACGATTGGATTATTCTACTGATTGGCTTGTGGAAATCATGTTTGGAATTACCACTACTACCCCCATATTGTAACTCGTACATGATCTGTTTCAAAATTAAAATATACAATGCAGCGATCGGTTTCCACCCGGAGGCGTCTGCCTTCCACCAACCGTCCGACACGAAAATTACATATTATTATAATATGATACAATGCGCCATATGGTACTGCCATACAACTATCTGAACATCGAATAATCGTTATACAGAACGTTGACAATAATGTGTTAGCGATGACTTAAATTGGTATCATTGTAATTCGGCATATGCACATCGGAAATTTTCGGGCGTGCTCGGTAATCAACTTTACTGTGCCACCGTGCGCGGTAGCGATCGGTAGAAGGGAAAATGAGATCTGTGTTTTCATGACTGTCAGTCGACGTGCGCAGAACTGTTACATTATTCTATTTTGAAACTGAAAATAGTTCTCTCTATCAACACACCGACAACTATGTAAAAATAATCAGTTACTTCGACATATAAAATTGTGATTCGCATAACTAATGGGAATCTCCTCGTTATTTTATAATGGATCTAGTAGAGTCCCAACAGTCCGGTTATTTATTATTTATTAATCAGCTTATTATAAAAATAATGACATTTTTAAAAACGTTTTATTCATTAAAACGTTATACGTTATAATATTTCATTAATACATTAATGCACTTTTTTTTTATTAAATATAATAATATGCTTTTAAAATATCCGTTAGAACGCTCATTTCATTATCTGTACACTGTACAATGCATGGTATTTTTTTTTATTAAATATACTATGTTTTGATGTATTTTAGTTTAAAGCAAATTAATGTGGGAGGCTAATACCCGGGCTTAATGATTTGACTTATCTACCACGAAAAGTGAACAAAAACAATGTCGATTTTCCCCCGATTTTCTCTTTGTTCGCGGCCTTTTAAATTTAACCATCAACCTTCGGTATTATATTATCTCTACTATGAATTATAGTATATAAATGAGTATAAGGAAGATTAAGCATTTTTTCTTCCTTTCATTTGCAGATAGAAAAATAAAAGCGTTACGCTCATTAAAATATAACATATACTTGCCAAAGGTATAGCATATATTTCTATTATTGTTCGATCGCTTTGTTAAAAATTAATCGTTAATACAATTAACATTTAATTTTTTATATATGACACTATTTTACACTATGACAGATCGCAGACATTTAAATGATAAATTAAAATTCAATAAATAAATGCGTATCTCATTTTAACGTAGGTAATTACATTTGAATGTCCAATACATCCATTACATGTACTCATATTTCTAGTTGGTTTCCGTAACGACACAGGTATATACTGTGTGTATGTACTGTATAATATATGTAATAATATACTCATAAATGGAAAACCATACCGTCCATAGTCCATACCTATGGTATTAATTAATCGCATGTCTGACGTTATAATCGTTATCACTTACAATTTTAATACCATTATCTAGACCACCAGAATAAGCTGTTGCTATGACGGCGGCACATCTCTCAGCATATTCGGGAGCTCTGCCGTCCATAGTGACACTACTAATAGCCACTGTGTGAATGTTCCCCACGTAGCCGTCCGATGCACAATTGTCAAACAGAATACGACCATTGCCCGACGCGAATACGTATATTGAACCTCTGCCGTTGCGACCCTAACATAAACAAAAACGATAGCACTTAAAGAGTGTTAAATAATACCGACAGCATCACGGTTTAATATTGTCCGATCGAGTTATTATGACGGATTAAAATATTATTGAACGACATCGCGGAGAAAATATAACCGTGACATCAATTGAATCAAAGTTGATCATATTTTTAATACATTTTAGCATAAAATAAAAATGTGTAAATCCATTATAATTCTCGTAGCCAGACGCGTCATCTAATCGAATTGAACCCAAAGGTTCCCGATCGAATTTCATCCGGAATTATAATACAGTTTTAATAGTATTTTTTATTTCTAAATACTGTCCTTTTATTTCTATAATCACCTAACGTTACATAAATATATTATAGTACCAAATATACTATGTACATAAATATAAAGTATATTAAATTATTAAATAACCACATCATACGCAGAGACATAATCAGAATTTTCATGCTCGGGTATCAAAGAGTTTTGTTCTCCCCTCTTTCCTCCCTCGGGCAATCTTTATAAAAGCTGATTTTTTTTTTTAATAAAAATATTATATGGGTATATGTTAAACTTATAATTATTAAATTGAAAATCAAAATTAAAAAAAAAAAATCACATTCTATCATCAAGGATCGACTGAGGAACTCAGTGATTTACAGATTTTCGTTACATGATCAACGAATTTACTAGGTTCATAAAAAGAAATGTTCAACAATATAAAAAGTTTATTATAAAAATGATAAACAAAAACAATTGTATCTATATTAAAAAGTAACAACCATTTTCTAAAGACATTTTTGAACACACTTAAAAATATTATATGATAATAAAATTAAAAATATTTTTTTAAATGCATTGAAAATATAAAGAATCAATCATATCATAATAACTGATGATTGATCTTTGACATGCAATTTCATTTTAAAAATATAAATCTGTTTAAAATAGTAAATAAGGCAATTTAAAATAGTCTGAAATTAATATCTTGTTGAGTAACCAAACAATTTTTAAGTGATTCAAACAATGAAATCACTTTAAATACTCAATTTAAATAAATGTACATAAGAAATCTGTAATGAGTGTATCATTTTTTTTTTGCGTGAAAACATTATTATTTTAGAAAAATGCTTAAATTTTCAATATTGATATTTGTCTTTGGTATAAAATTGAACATTGTGTGTGGAGGGGGAACGATAATTAAAAATAAAAAAATACCCAGAACTTGTTTTAGAATAAAAAAGAAAAACTAAAAGCTAATTACTGTAAACAGAAATGTATTTATATAACTCCGGCTTTTGACAAAAATAATATTTTTAATTCAAAAACGAATTGCTATAGGTACTTTAAAACTTTATCAAATATTTTCATTAACTTTTTAAAAGCATAATATAATTTTCAAAACATGTTAGATATTGTTGAGCTATTTATATTTTAAAACCCCCAAAGTACCAACTAGCTAGGTAGATACATGTAACAATTTTTTTCTAGAAATCATTTATAAAGATAAAAAAAAGTATTCCTCCTTAAGATGATTTCAAACACAAAAAAATAAAATAATTGAAAATTTAATACATTCAGCGCCCAACACAAATCTAAAATACAGAAAATATTCAGATGTTGAGAGTAAAACAATTTATATTATAACTACATATTTTTTCAATATTAATCTAACTCCGAATTGAAAACTTTTAAATTCATTCAAAGTTATCATAATGATATTATTTTATTTTTTATTAATGAATAATTGGTAAAATTTTATTATTTTTTTTTTGTAGTTTTCTTAAAAATATCTGGAAAAATAGAATAAAATATATACAATCCGTTTATTATTTTAAAATTTTCTACAAAGAATTATACTTTTTTGAATATAATATACAAAAATTTCATATATTATCTCATATACTGTGAAAAATAACCATTTATAAACAACTTTCATAAAATATGATAATTAGATGGCTAATATAATTAATGTCATATAATAGAAAAAAAAATAACAGACACTGAATTATAAAACCAACCTGTTCCTCCGAACATAGTTTAAAAACAAAAACTTCGTGAATATTTTTTCAACAAAACTTTTTATTCCTAGTAGTATGTATAGTGAATTAATCGGATTTCCCGTGCTCAAAAACCTATATATATATGTTACAGTAAATGATGTTAAACATTTAAATAACGTTATTTTCTAGTAAATAACAATAATTACCTAACAAACTAGTGATTATTGTGGTTTATTATTTTTTGGGTTTGATTATCGATAATTTCTACATACGATGGAAAATGTTGTTATATAATGTTATCTTAATGGTATTAGATACCTACTAGATAGTATTGCAGCTGCAGTAGATAGAACTTCGGACTAATATATTCTGTAATATACAAATAAAGCATAAATAAGCTTAGTGGGGCTTACTAGTGTAGGACTTTATTGTGAATATAATAACTATTATAGATAATATTTTTGTCAGTTTTTCACGGTACGCATCGGATAGACATCGCCATTATATCGTCATATTATTTTTGTATGTTAAAATATTCGTAAAACATTGTGTTAATTTTCTTTATTAATAAAATAGCTCATTATAATGTGAAAATAAATAATAATAATGTAACAGTTTAAATAGACAGAAGTAGTGGAGGACAGGAATAGGTGACAAAATTTAGTGTTTTCAGGATGGTCTTCAGGGCCGTAACTAAAAGAAGATAAGAACAGTTTAAATACAAATAACATGATTAACTAATATTGTTTGGAATTAACGTAAATCCTTAGTAATTAACGTTATAAACCTTGTAAAATATTCAATAATATCTAATAACGTTAATTGCTAGTTAATAACGTTAATATAAATTTAACATCTTTTACTGTAACATATATATATATATATGATTTTAAGTGCCTGTATTAAAAAACGACGGTCCATTGTGTTAAAGCTCTAAAATAATTATTTTAAAAAGCTGTACCTACTTCATATTTCTAATATTATATTTCATGCAGTCATCTATAATATACCAACAGTTTCTAAAATAACACCAAGCTCGGAGTCGTTTTTGAGATGTGATAATAATTTATTATTTATACGTATAATGCGATCGCATTCATCCGAGCAGGTACTTTAACGAGCCAAATGTATCAGTGCAGTAGGAGACTGAATATATGGATAAACCGTATAATTTATATGTAGGTATACACACTATACAATATACGTAGATAGGAAATCACAGATGGAACTCGGCTAATTAAAAAACTATCGGAAATATATTTATCACATTAGGTACTATTATGTGATACAAAGCCCAAGCCCCGTTAATAACTTTGATAATGTGATCTGACGTGAACTTAGCCCGCATGCGTATATAATAATGTGTGCAACCCGTGGGCAACGTGATTATGGGGATGAGATTTTAAACTCCAACGGTACTGTTTTAGAACAACTACTGATATACGATACGACGTATGTATGATATAATATTTCGGCCGTCAAAACAATTCGGTCAATCCCTACTATAGTCCCACGCAGTTACGAAGTTGCGAATGAGGCCTTTCCCCGGGGGGCCACAAGTTTTTGGGCGGTCGCCAACAGTGCAGTACAACTACAGTGTTTGGGAATACAGCATAATAATATAACGGAGAGGGCCGTTTTTTTTTTTTCGTGCATTAAAAATAAAAACGTATAATGTCATCGCGCGTAGTGCCGTGCCACGAATCACATAAACTCCAGTTATAGTAATTATACGTGTAATTGTCTCTTGAATTACGATATACCGTGATAATGTAATTGATTGATTTCCCGTTGTTTTTGTATTTTCTGTCAATCGATTAGTCCTGGTAGCTGGAACCCACGGCGACGCCCTCGTTCGGTATCCAGATTAAGTGATGATTTTAGTACAATGCGCGTGTCGTGTATTAAACACATACGACGTGTCACACGAGTATTATATCGGTATACTAATTTAATATGTCGAGGTAATGGAATTTATATTATCCTACCATCACCGACTTTCAATGGTAAATCTCAATAGGACACTTTATACAGACGAACATGCAGAGTGATCTATTAAACCCACCACACAGATTTCGAAAAACTTATCGTATTAATATATACTCGTATATTATTAATCGTATACACTATAATAATATTATATATATACTAATAAATATAATTTTTTTTTTTTTAAATAACGTGCAGAGTATTATACTTTAAAAGCAAAAATATAAAATAAAGAAAAATACAAGCTATGAAAATAATTCTGATATTTATAAAAAAAAAATGTATGTATCAAAGAAATATGCACAAAATAGCTATTTGTGTAAACTGTATAATAAAACATCAAAAACTAAAATACCCGTGAATGTAAAACAAAATACTTGAAAGGAAATAGGTACGTAAAAATGTATCGATATTATCCTGCAAGTGTTATATTGAAATGATAAAATTTATTTATTGAAAACATTATATTCAAAATTCTAGTAGATTGCAGACATTTTTATATTTTTTTAAATAATACCTATTCATCGATGATCAAAAAACACGTGTACGACGTACGTACTACTTGAATACAAACTATACATAATATAATTTTAACATTAATATACTGCGTAGGTAGTCAAGTTATAACATTTTGATTACTTGATTACTGTCAGACTTATAATCAAAATATAAAATACACATAATATCATTGAATGTGGATTATAAGTTCTTCTACGATTAATTATCTAACACATTATTTAGATAACTCTATATATTTGTACTAGCGATAATATTATATTTTAGTTCATGTTTGTGTTTTCGTACATAAGTTACATATTTGTATACATGATTACATTCGCTCATAAAACTAAATCTCGCGAAATAAATATGAACATATTATTATGAAAAATTATCATCATACTTTAAACAACGATAACTTAATGTATATAATAGTGATAGGTGGAATATACAATATAATTACTAATTTTTATATATTATTTCATAAATTAAATACTGCGTTATTCTGCAATACTTGTTATACCAGTACACATACCTATTGCATGATAGTTTAATTATGATAAATAGCGGATCTAATTTCGAGTATGCAACTAATTATATTTACGAGTTATGACGTTGGTATTTCATAGATGCGTCAAAGTCCGTTAAAATAATTTATATACATTACACTATTATGAATTATCATTGTGGTGTACAAACGCTGTATTATATTATTACAAACTTGCGCGTCAAAAGTGTTAAAGCTTTTTTGTAATTTGTTTCAACCATAATTAAAATCTGGGCATACGTCCGTTTTATACGTTTCTTTATACCGCATAAGTATTATCCCCTCAATATACATTTGGTTTGCAAACAGTACGCGAAAAATGCACAGATCTCTACGAATTTTACCCTCATCAATTCGTTTTGAATAAATTATTTATTTTAATTAGCAATTTCATTGGACGCATCATAATATTATAATATTCATATTACGATTACCTTAGTTGCACCGATTTCAAATGCCATTTGTGCCATTACTCCGGGTCCGTCGACCATTAGTCCGTCGTCCTTAGGCCCCCATGATCCACTGTATATATCCACCAATGAATTAGCGTTAATTAAGGCTCTAGCTTCCATTTCGTCATCTGTTTTACCATCGAGCAATACAATACCTATACAAATTCATCAGTTTAGAGTTAAATCGTTTTTTCATCAACGTCTCCTATTAAAATAAATTATTTTAGTACACATTATATTTGTTGCAAATATATCGGTCTTTAAACTTAATGTGATCTAAACTCTTCAAATATTTTCAAATATTCTTATCATTATTATTGTTCATTGAAGATAAAAGTAATTTTATTTTATTTTTTTACCTTTTTACAACTCAATAGGAAATATTCATAATGTAATGTAATAATATTTTTATGATCAGAGAGGAGTTTAAACCCTTTAAGGATAATTTTCCTGTATATGAACCGGCTTATTGGAGAAAAATAAATATATGACGCTTTTTATTACGTTGGGTATTATTAGAAACCTGTGACACTGGTTCGTAAACTAAGATTTTATAATACAATAACTTTCTGTATGAATTCAAAAATACAAACAGCCAACGAGGTCAATCAATTTTTTTAAATATTTATTTTTACTAAAATAATATATAATGAAGTAATTAGTGTCAATATCAATAAATGTCAAATTAAAAAAAATAATATAAATTTAACGTTATTCTTTTTACACTTTTGTCTCGGTTTAATCGCATTGGATTTGTGAGTATTAATTATTATAGCAATAAAATTGATGAAACTAGAAAATTATAATTAAAATAAGTGGATTAAATAAATTTACGAACGATCAAATCGAGTCTAAATTAACTCTACAAAACCCTAGTACAATTGGTAATACAACTTAATAATTTCAGAATTTTATCAAAATACAATAATATTATATTATAATCTTAATTTAGTTAATATTATAATAATTATAAGAATAAATAATTTACAATATGCATAAATAATAATTAAAAAATTCATGAAAAACTTTCGACTAATAATCAAATTATAACAAATATCAATTATAAAATAAATTACTTATATAAGAAAAAAATGTATTAAATACAATATAATAGAAGCGAAAAAAAAATTAAAACTATCTATTCAAAACATCAGTACCTACTGTTATTTTTTAAACTGAAAAATGTATTTTCTATAATGTTTTAGTACAAATAAATCTCGACTTCACAAATTTCGATTTTTTATGTTTATGTTTTTGGTAATATAAATAATTCATTTTACTTGCACATTTATCAATATATATTGAACGTTTATTAAATGTAATTTTCGAAATGGGTTTTTATTGTCCATGTCACCAAAAATTTAAACGGTTCAACTATTGTTTAAAACGTAAGTAAAAGAAGTAAATAGTAGTATTTACCTTTTACCGTGGGTAATGAATAAATTAAAAATTATTATTTGAAAATATTCTGTCGAAATTATATTTTAATTAAAAAATAAAAATCCAAGCGGTATTAATACTTGAGTGCATATACATATTACATAGTTTTATTTAGTTTTTTTTGTATGTATATATTTTAATTCCTGGTAAGTACCCAAAGCGCTTGAAATTTAGATCGTAAAAGGACACTTGTTTAACTAATATAAATTTAAAAAAAATATAGGTATTTACCTATGAAACGTCAATGAAAGAAGATTATTTTTTTCCAGTTGGTCGTGTATAATACATGTTTAAAAATATTTGTAGATAAGAATACATATTTATATAATATTTTATCTACATAATATACGTATATTAATAATGCGTTATACGTATGCATTTTTTATATACCAATTCCTATAAAGTTTAACTCAAATGAAATTTAGATTATTCTATATTCGTAATACTTATTAATCAGTAGACAGTAGATACGTAGAGAAACTTAACTACTATTACAACTGTCAAAAACAGCAGTCGTGTTGCGCGGATAATGAAAATACTCGTGCACATACATTATACACAGCACACCACCTCTAGGAGTCAAGAATACGGAACAAATTTTTTTTACAATATTAAGACTGTTATACCAGTACTATAATTTTACTCAGTACTAAAATATTATCAACCTTAATATGCATAACATTTCAAAATCCAAAGAATTTTAATTAAATTTAATACTCCATACATTAATACAAATTAAATATAATATATTTGTTATATATTATCACATATTAATGGTATCAAATTATATTTGGCAAAACTCCATGGTCGCATAACTTGTAAAGAGCGCTGTGTATAGAACCATAGACCTGAAGATATTAAGTATCGTGGTTCGTGATACTTATGCATTATTTTAAGAAATACGAGATATATTACGCCGACTATCATTCATGAGTACATATAGAATATTAAACTTTAAATGTGGAATTCATCACATCCGTTTCACCCTACTTATGAGGTCTGACCAGAAATGAAGCTGTCTATTTCTATGCGAAATTAATATAGTAGTTATAATGTTCCTAAATAATATTAAAATAAACTATTGCATGGCGTACGATTATAAGGGATTAGGTATACATTGTATACAATGTTCTCAATGTTTTTTAAGTAAATAAACAATATAACAGTCAGTATTTAGTTCAATATTATACTTGTACCAGTAGTTTAAGACATTTAAAAATAAAAATATAAATATATTGTTAAAATATTTTATCTAAACGTGTCAAATCCAAACATTATTGATCATAGTTAAAATAAACATAAGTAGTCGGAAAAAAAACAATAATAAAATTTTGTTATTAAATTTTATTTATAAGTAGCTTTAAAAATTACCATTGAAGAATTATTGAGAAAAATCTCACTTTTAAAATAATATACCAATTCTACAAGAACAGTTGAAAAAATTTAACACACAAAATAATTAAACTCAACATTTATGTATACATAAATTATAAAGTATCGATTTTACGATTTCATTCAATATGTGTAAAAAAAAAATATGCGAAATTGAATATGGAATGTATAAAATGTGTTATATAATAAATGTTAACTAAATTTAAAATACTAGTGAACAATCACTGAGCATTGCTTGGGGTTTGATAGTTTTTATTACGAAGACACAGATGTAATGAGGCCAAATTTTCAGTGTTAACAACTAACCATAAATTGTACTTAATGAAAATGTGTGAACTATAAACATTGAATGTGTGCATTGATGTGCTTCAAATATTTTTCATCAATTCTATAGCATATATTATAGACGAGAACATTATTCAAACATTAAACATATTTGAACAAATTCTATTCTTCGTAATAAAAAAAACATACGTATTAATGTATTTAACATTTTTGATTCGACACGACATTTTATGTTTACTTTATAGCAAAATATATTGTAGAAAAAAATTAATCGAAAAATATATAAATAAACTCAATAAACCTTTATAATTATAACTTGTAAATAACAGTATATAATTGAACCAACCTCCTACTTTTGCATTGTAAGCAACGCCTACTCCGCACTTTATATTATTTGCAGCCATTGCAATTTCTCCAGCACATCTAGTACCATGCGTATTTGTAGGGTCTTCGTATCGAGGCATAGGATCTTTTTTATTCCAGTTCAGATTAATACTGATTTCTTCATCCTGAATTGAAAGTTTATAATTATTGACAATAAAATGAAAGATTTTTAATAAATTTACTTAGAAAATATAAATATTTTTATTAAAAAATTACATATTTGATGTAACTCAATACTCATTTTAATTTTTACTTATTCAAATTTTCAAAAAAAAAATTAACGGCTTACTACTTTACTAGTAATTTAATTATTAGATAATATATATTCAAATATGCGAAAATAGATAATGTTTTTATAGATTGTATTTACTTGCTCAACATGTCCCAACAGTTGTAATTATATTATTTATAGTTTTAATTCTTTTTTTTTTTATTAAACTTTTATTTTTAAGCTTTTAATGCTAAGGTTTGGCAACTGTGTAGCCATTAGCTGTGAGATGATTTTTTTAAGAACCCGGATGATCACCCATCCAACAAGAGTCATAGCAACATTGAACTGTGCATAACCACAGCACCATTCAGCGACTGCAGCTAAACACTTTTAAATATTTACATGAATTATAATGTTTAATAAACATATTATGAGCAATACGCTAAGTATACTAAAAATGTTTATGCATAAAACAGTTTTACTAAACTTATAAAATCGCAAAATAAATTTAGCACTCATATATGTTTACTGTTTATTTTTTTATATGATTATATCGTGTAGGTTCTCGGAAATATTTTTCCAGAAAACACCTTTTTAATATATACTTAAAGTTTTGCATTTCGTGTAATGTACCTATATAAGTTCAATAGGTGTATACTATATTCAGTTAAAAGTTAGTTAAAATAGTGTAAGATACGATTTCTATTTCACATTTGTAAAAATATTAAATTTCTATTAAAGAAAACTAAAAAGAACTACTAAACCATTATGACTGAAAATAGTTTTCGAATGTAGCGACACCGTTTAATACTATACAGGCAAAAATTACCCTTCTACGCGTACCAAATACAGTTCGGACTGTTCAAATATTATAAAATGGCTTGTAATCTGTTTTTAAAGCATACCTGTCTTGATTTTTAATGATTATTCAATATTTTTATTCATTGTAATATATCGAAATAATTATCGGATGATACACGCTGCGGTCGCTACGGAATTTGTATGTCGTTATAATTATAACATCACCTATTACTTAATCATAATATGATGTATAAAATATTTCACATATATTTTGTTCAAGTACTTATATTTTTGTTTGAACACATACATTCATGTACATAATAAAATATATTTCCAGGTACTACATAAATAAACAATATAACCCAGAAGTACCTATATTGTATATATTGTAAACGATATACTGTATATGTAGTTAATATCTCCATAAATTAGCAAAAATGACATTTTTTTAACACTTTTTTTATGATACTTGTTAATAATAAATGTATAATAATATACACTATTGTCCTTTTCGGAAGTCGTAAGCTAGGATAAAATTAAAATTAAATATTTATATGACAAATTATGTCATTTTTTTCAAAATATTGCACAGTAGTCTCTATAAAATTTAAGTCTTTATACATTATTTGTCTAAAGTGTCTTTATCTATTTATATTAATTTATCCCACGTGAAATTGGGATGTGGGTCTTAAAAAATCAAAATAAATTAGATACCTATGGGAGTATTAAAAGTTTTGTATTTTATTAAAAACTATGAATAAACAATAAATAACGTATCTCATCTGTGTTAATTTACTCTATGTCTATGAATAATTATTCTTAATGTCTACCTATTTATTAAATTACTATGTATAAAACATAATTATCATATTATATTTTTATGAATAAAATTAAATTAAACCGCTCCTAATTATAAAGAATGTAAATATTATGATTTACATAGTATATTTTAAAAATTATTTTTTTTTAGTATAAATATTTAATCAAATATCATAATATATAAATACAATATATATTAAATATTTATGTATTATTATGTATGACATTTACATACTTGGTAAATTTAAAATATTTTTTTTAGAAACGGAAACTCATTAGTGCAATTGTTAAATAAATAAAAACGATGAATAGATTCCAAATAATTTTTAATATTAATAACAATAAACATACTAACATAATTGTCCTTTAAATCATCGTGAGTATATTCTAATCCATCATCGATGATCGCTACCCGAATACCTTTACCAGTAAATTTGAACTCTTCGTATACTGGTACTAAATTCATGTCTAATAGCATTTCGTTTTTATAATTATTTCGGTAATCTTGCTGAAATATATACAATATTATTATTGACCAATGTTAAAAATGTATTTTATTTATTACAGACTAGATTCAATTACAAAATAAAATGTAGTATAAGATTTACAAAACTTATGACAAGTTTAACAAAAGAAAAATATTAAAACGTAATATAGGGAATAATAAAAACTATTAATGAGAAAAATAACAATAAGATTTATGAAAAAAAAAATCAAAAGCAGTATTGATAAAGTTACCAAGTAATAGATTATTAATAGGGAAGTTAAATATATACCTATCATTGAAGCATAGCTGAAAAAAGAATAAGGTACATAAAATAAACAAGAATCTCTAATATTATGAGTATTATTAACTTTAAAATTTAGAAGACTTAATAAATAAGAATCATATATTTTATTATTTAATAATTTTATTTTTATTTTTTTAATAATATAAAAACTAATCCTGCGGTCTTTTAAAAAAAATGAGATTAAAAATGTACTTGTTTTATCGTAATCAGAATGAGGTATTGTCGCGATATTAAATTTAAAACTAACAAAAATAAGATTCACAAGTGAATGAATAGGTGTGCTTAATATTTAATATTACAGATATGACATAGGTATTAGGATAAAAGCCAAAACTGTTTCTCAGGAATGTATACCAAAAAATAACATTTCAACATAGAAGATTTGTATATTCTTTAATGTGAACGTTTTTTATTTTTACCAAAAAATAGTTAACCACTAGATGTGTATAGTATCGAAAAATACATAGATAACATATCTGACGTATTATTGAAAAATAAAAATGAATCGTTTCTATACAGATATTATACTCAAGTATATTATAAAATTAATTTAAAATGTTTATAGAAATATTTATTTTTTTCATTACGCGCGTTTTTATTCCCTATAATAAATTGTAAGCAACAAAAATGTAAGTATTTGAAATTTTTCATAAAATGTATAGGCTCAAGCGTATGTATTTTATATAAGTATATCAGTAATGATTTTATTGTGTTTAATAGTCGGTTATATTAGAATTAATCTGAATTCTTCAAATTGTTTGGGTATTATAAATTAATGGAAAATAAAAGAATTATGTTCTCTTTTTTATAGGTACCAAGGTTCCTGATCACGCTGACGAAAACAAAACATTAAAATAAAATCCAGAGAATAATGAAAGATTTATGATTTAATGAATTTCAATGTACAAAATAAAACGATTATACCTACTTCGTACCACTGCAGCTTCCAAAGTTCGTCGTTAAAATACCTCTCATATCTGCTGCGGACGTCCGTCGGCACTCTTTTATACAAGTTTTTCGAAAATCCCTGTTTAGCCCAATTCACCTAAAAGTTTTATCAATTTTACTAATCGACATATATTATACGCAGAACTGTATGGACCAAATTTTAGCAATTCATTATCATTATGACATGAAGAGAAGTTGAGATGCAGGATTATAAGTTAACCATAGTGGAGTTCATGATATATTTATAGTTTATACATCACAGGAATTAATATTGTAGATAAGATATAATTGTAACGAAACTAAATATATAAGCTAAAAATAAAGTTAAGTTTAAAAAAAAGTGTGCGTAGGTTCACACTCATAGTACATAAAGAAGAGATTATTAATTTGAAAAATACCTTGAAAAAAAATTAAATAGTAATAATAATAATTACATTCATGATATAATGGCTCTTTTGATACATTTTCTAATGGTGTCCAAATGATTATGTATGATGTGTCCTCAATGTCAGTCAAAAGAAAAATGATATAGTATAAAATAATGGATGAAAATATGAAATACTGTTACCTTTGTTGACAATAAAACTGTAGATAATAATATTATTAAGGTATAAAAATAGTAGTGCGCTAAGCGGGTTGTTAGTTATTATCGATAATACCAATTAATTATTACCTACTTATAATTGTTATAAGTGTATATTATTTATATATAATATTATAGTAGTAACGTATCTATGTGACATAGTTTAAAAACTAAGTCTAAATAATAATATTATAATTATCAAACATAAAGGTTTGTGTTTGAATTTTAAGTAAAAAATAGATGGATTGGATGAAATCATGTTTTTCCAATTATATACACCGAATGTTTATAAATACAATTCGTAGGTAATTCAAAAATTTTAATTGTAAATAAGTTGTGACTAAAACATTGATTCGATCTATACATACCATCTAATATTTCCACAATCTTCAGCTTCTATTTTTAGAGCAAGTGTATCATTCATTTATTACATTTCAAATCATTAGGTGGTGAATATTTTAAAGAATTTTCACTAATTGTATCTAAGTACTAATTACAACATTTTAATTGTGTAATATAAAATATGTACTGTATAATAATATATAATACATTTCTCGTTCTCCCTTGTTCTATTCCTCAATACTGACATTTTAAATCCCATTCATTTTTTGATAAAATATTGAGAACATAATATTGTGATAAAGACAAAATATTAACTAGTTTATTGACAATTCTGTCACCTTAAAATTATCAAAACTAATAACATATGAACATTATGTTTACATTTACTTTAGTCCTTTGACGTTTTTTAATCAAATTTATGAACGATGAATGAAAGTGATGTACATGAATACTAAATTATTATGATACAATACAATTCAATAAAAAAAAAATGTTATCATTTATCATATTTGTTATTTATTTTTATATTTTTTAATAATATGCGCTTCTTTGTATAACATGTACTATAGAATGCATTGTATACATGTTATATGATGTTACCCATTAAAATAATATATCTAGAAAATATTTTAATAGTGGTTATGAATATTATGAAAAATTATTATCATAAATATATAATATAATGTAATAAAACTAAAATGTTGCAAATTATAATTACTGAACCGTTACCTACTAAACAACAATAAAATAATTTTTTTAAATTTTTAAGTTAACTATATTTCTCTAACTATCCACGTTAAATGTTTTAAATTCAAACTGAATATTTTAAAGAAAAATTTTGAGTCAGAACGACAACTACTGTTTAAAAAAAAGAAAAACAAAGGAATTCAAAGGGAGAGCTTGATATGGGTGTGAATTCTAAAATGAATTAATAATAGTTTCAAGCTTTTTATAATATTCTTTCACAGAGTATAATTGATACAAAAAAATGTTTTATCGTGAATAAATATATACACAAGAAAAAAGCATACTGTATTAAAATTATATTATAAATATTTTAATACAAATTTAATACACTTTTCACTTTAAACAGTTCAAACCAGGGCTTGAAACCGATTGAAATAATTTCGGTTTCGGTTTCAATTTTGTATACCGGTTTTTAATTTTTTTGATTTCGGTTTCAATTTTTCAATACCGGTATTAGGAAATTTCGGTTTTGGTTTCGATTTTGTATACCGGTTTTGAAATTTTACGATTTTGGTTTCGATTTTGTATACCGATTTCTAAATTTTTTGGTGTCGGTTTCGGTTTTAATTTTTCAATACCGGTATTAAAAATTTAAGTTTCGGTTTCGGTTTTGTATACCGGTTTTTATATATTTCGGTTTTGGTTTCAGTTTCGATTTAGATAAAATTAAAGTTGAAAAAGTTAGGTTACCTAACCTTAACGATAAAAATTAAACAATACTTACCAAATACCAATTAAAAGAAATATAATATTCATTACTATTAATAAAACAACTAATAATTTTGCAAATAATGAAATGGTTATCAACATTTTAATCACGATCTCACGGACATATTAATGGAATTTACGTATTTAAAATTTTAAAAACACGTAAATTAAAAAAAAAATTAACGGTTTACAATTTTTTCTTTTTTTGGTTTTGAATTTGATACCGGTTTCCTATTTTTTACGTTTCGGTTTTGACTTTAATACCGGTATTTAATTTTTTTCGGTTTTGGTTTTAAATTATAATACCGGTATCCAATTTTTGCCGGTTTCGGTTTTGACTTAAATACCGGTATCCAATTTTTTTCGGTTTCGGTTTTGATTATGGTTTCGGTTTCGGTTTTAAAACGGTTTATACCGGTTTCTGAAATCGGTTTTAAAAACGGTTTCAAGCCCTGGTTCAAACGTTGTACCTATTGTATTGTGTTTTTTATTATTTGATATGTAAGATTAATGTCTTATAATAATTATATTACTGTAAATAAAGACTTAAATGTCTATCACTGAATTTATATTACTGAATTTTATAAATACAAAATTGATAATAATAGCTAAATAACTCAAATTATAATTTTTAAATGGGCATGCATTTCTTCAAATAAAATTATTTTATTAATATAATTACCTCATATAAATTTAAATAATAGCGTTTAATCTTTAAAATTGTACAAAATTATATTTTAATAAATTTAAATTATATTGGAAACTAAGACACTTAAATTAAATTTGAACCCAAAACAACAGAAATAAAAAAAAATGAACCTTTTTGTATCCACCAAAAGATATTTTGTAACACATTCAATATTAATAAAACCCAGTTCATGGCATAATTGAAAAAATAAACTTGAAATTAATATATCCTTGTGTAACTATTTTAATAATTAAGACAAATATTGAGCAATTTTTTAATGGTTTATTTTTTAATTAAAACAAAAAACAGCTAAATAAATACAATATTTTTATAATTTGTATTTACATATTACCTTATTGTTCTGTTTTAAAATGTTAGTTGTATTATGGAATGGCTCGTAGTGGATTTCAGGATGATCTTCCCTTCTTACTTTGTAAACATTTGGTATACCATCTACCTAATACAGTTTTTTTCATTTAATAATTTTAAACGATTAAACTATAGCTAAAAAAAATAGACAATGTTGTTAATATTGTTATACAAAAATAATAATAATAATAATAATTAAATTATGATTTTCTGCATGTTAATAATTAATAAAGTATGAAATGTTCCAATCATTAAAACAATGTACAAATTTTAAATGATTTTTTTGTACATATTATTAGAAATTATTGTTAATATCTTACATAAAATAATTGGTTATAGTACAAGTATAAATATAATACTGATAATGTCAGATTTTAAGAAATAATCCACGAAGATCGAATTATTTTGATCAAGAAAAATTAAATTTATTAATAAAACACAATAAGTATTTGTTTGATCCGTTACCACAAAAGTTCTTACTTTAAATTTAATTTATTACTTAAAAATATAAACATGAAACACAGCTGTGACTTTAAAAATATAAATAAAGCATATAATATTTTACTTTTGAATTGCAATATTTTTACCATCAAAATATTATGTAAAAAGAGTTTAAACAGTTTTCAAATGTGTTATAAAAGATTATCATCGCCTACATACCTACTACCTTTTTAAATACCCACCTACATACTTTTAATTTTAATTTAATTTATTTTATGAATGTTATATTAACCAATAGTAAACATTAAACATAAATAGTCATGAATAATTTATCATTGAATGTAATTGTATTAGCATTATGAATATATGACGTAGATACCCTATGTATATCTATACTGTAAAACTTATTTCGCACATTACATTAAATGTTATAATATTATTCAACATGCATTGTATTTTAAGTATAATTGCATATTATTTTAATTTTTATGTCAAATTTAAAATTTAATTGCTATCCCGTACTTAACGTTCCTTCTATTTACTAATAAATAACTCCGCGTGGTCCGTGTTTACGTAACACAATTATAAAACATAGTGTGTAATATGTGTCCTGTACTGTGTTCTTAGTTGATAATATATTATCATAATATAATTTTTTAATCTTACTGGTTGTGCAAATGAAAATCCCTGTTGTATTATGGTTTCATGTACTTCATTCAGATCATCAGTGGAATGGAAATACCATACATTTGAATAGTGATTCACACTATTTTCACCATGATTCTACAAAAGAAAAAATATGATTGATAACCATCACCATTTTATTAAAAAAAATTATATTTCAAACACTAACTATTAGTTATAATAGGAAATAAAATAGTGGTACGGCTTAGTAGATAATCTAAGAATTAATTTCCAATATAGATAGCTAAAAATTAGACTTTCTTAATTTATTTTCCACAATATTAACACATGTTTTGATATCAATACAATGTTGTTTATAATTAATGTTATCAAAAAATAATTATTGTTTTCAACAGGTTTTTAGACGAAGGCTTGACATAAAATCTTAGATTAATCTAACCTAAACTCAGATTTATGTACCAATACAAATTGTATTATGTCATTATTTTATTAAAATATTTTATATTACATCACATTACCTTTCATTCTAATATGAATAACTACTATGGACTAACAATATTGATATTGTATTTTATATTTTTGGGTTTAAAAATGAATTAAAACATTTGTATGCATAAAAAACTTTGTGCATACAAAAAAAATGTGTACTTAGGAAAACGTGTTTTATATATAAAAATAATATACTTATATATATAATGACCATTGTTACCTCTTGCACTTCTTGTACATATTTTGTCATCTTATATCATAGTGTAAATAATTTTTTAATAATCTTGTACTTACTAAATTTTAAACATTATAATAAAATACAATAAGTATGATTATTTTAGTTTATAAAATTAATAATTATTATTTTATAATAAACTTTCATATACGCGAACCTATGTATTTCAAAATAAATAACGTACCAAAACACTTTTGTTTTAAATCAAAATACGAGTAAAAATATAATAAATAAGAATTTAAAAACAGTTGAAAAATTTTTAATTGTAGAAGACATACACGCAAAAATATGAAAACGATTAATGAACAAATTTGTCGTGTATTTTGTAAAATGATTAAAATTAAGTAATTTTGTAAGCAGATTTTCGAATAAATAATATGTAGCTACAGCTGTTAAATTATGAATATTAAATACTATTCTATTGTTGTTCAGTGAAATTATACTCGTAATTAATGTCAATAATATTCTTTAATGTGCATTTGATTTTTTCAATTATTTCTATCAAATTATATTTACTTTTTAATATTTATGACATACTAGATTACATATTTTATTTAAATATATATTGATGCGTACAATAAATTTGCATGTCATAATATATTATATGTAGGTATATAATGTATTTACTATTTATATATAATAATATAGGTATAAGATTTTACTACAATATTTGAATTTATAGCATAAATGGGAACCATACCCCATAGTTCATACAATTAACTTCATGAACGCTCATCTAAACTAGTCTAAACCACCTTTACTTAATAATATATTTATATTATACACACAGTTAACGTAAATTAATATTGTAGAATAATAGAAAAAGCTTCTTTTTTTTTTTTACTTTACTATAACAGTAAAATAATGACGTTATTTATTGAGAATACAAATATTTTCAAAAGAAATATTATTATTAATAGGTAAAGTATTTTTAATGTAAAAATTTCTAAAATAATTATTGATATTATATTTTTTTAACACGCAACATATAACGAAACAATGCATTTTGTTTATTGTAAACAGTTGTTTTTGGGTTAATGTTATAATGATGGTAACTGACTTATAAGTTATAACCAAAACTGTCTCATTTATTTTATCGTTGATTTAAAAAAAATTATATTTTCAATGTTTTTATTGAACATTAAAACAACTATAGTTTTAATTAATTTTATATTTTTGTTTTCATAAATTGAACAGTTGAATACATTTTAAAATATAACATAAAAATAGTTTCCTTTTTGAATATTATACATATTATTAACGTAAAACGAAAATGTTCATAGACCATCAATTTAACAAGAATGACTAATATATGATTACGTACGTATAAGATACAGTTAGTTATGAATATAAATAACAACAATGAACAAAACCATTCAGAGTATCCTATTCAAAAAAATGATCTCACTCTAGTTTATATAATGATATAAAATCATTTGATGTATAATATGGTAAAAAAATATATAGTATATTCATTATTCATATGTAGTACTCATCTACAATAATAATTGCTGAACTGTAACAACGATTATGTATTAATATTTGACAATATATTTTAACCTCGTCGTTTCGCAGTATGTGTTTTTTTTTTTGTCAATAATCACTAATAACATATTTTTACAACTATAATGTCATTAAACAGTGATTGGTACATCTTTGTTATTTCAATTTTACATATTTAATTTTCCAGGAACATTTATTATTTAATTAACAAAAGTCTTATAAGAACAAATCTGCAACATATTTTTGCGAGATCTTATGACTCCTCAATATATGCTCAAAAAAATAAAAAATAAAACTATCAACGATCTTTACCAAATTATAATTATTATTATTTAGACGATTTTTTACGCACTACCTACTACATTATAATATTATATTATATAAACAAATAAAAAAATATGTATTTATCAATATTGATAATTTAAGTATGTTAAAAACGTTTATTGCAAATTGTAATTACTTAATTTTATATTAATTAATTAATGATGAACTCATAGGCCCCCACAAGAATATGTTCAGTGGGTCCATCATCTTCTTGAAGAATAAATAAAAATAGTTTGAAAAATGTAAAAAAATATATACTTACATGATGAATTATTAACTCATGAGGTTTGATCAAATAATTACCAACTATGAAATAAAAATATTCACATACATACAGTAATCCAATAATCTCCTTATTAAAGCTCATTTCTGAAAAAAAATAAAATTGCTTACAATTTATACTTAAATGTTTCGTTTATTACATACTCGACAATAATCATTTAATATTTTGAATAATTTTAACTATTTTCAGTAATAATAATATATATTAGATACAACAAAAATTAATTTTTTCCCAATGCATTATATTTTATATCCACAGGGAACATTTTCATCATAAACCATACTGTAAGTTTTTTATTCAATTTCACAAAAATATTCGTTGCTATTATTCAAAAGTAATAACCTTCACAAACATAATCATAGTTTACAAAAAAATGTTGTATTATCATCGATGAAACTTAAATGATTTTTACTTATAATACTTATCAGCTATGAATAAATATAATAAGATAGATTATTAAGATAAAAATTCCAAGTACAGTTTTAGTACCTAAAGATTATACTTAAATTAATAACTTTAATAATTATTAATAAGTATATTCCTGCTGGTCTAAATACAAAATATAATATAATCAATTAAAAAAATATAAAAAAATTAAATGCAAAAAATATTATCACAGAGTTTAATAGCAAAATGACAAGATAATTTTAAGTAAATCAATATCAAACCGTTTTTTTTACATACATTTCAATCTAATTCTGAGTTATTCCAGTATAATTATGGTATAGGGTTAATTTTTATTTTGATAAATTAATAATTAAAATAATTGTTTCTCATAAATCGTTTTTAAAAAATTTCAAATAATATTTCATCACCTACTTAATAACCCTAAATCAATTATTTTGTAAATCAAACCACTAGTTTTGCTATTCAATAATGCTATTGGAATTATTGTTATTTTATTAATGGTAGTCTGATGTATAAAGGATCATAATTTATTCTAAATTGGGGCAAGTTTTAGACTTTTAGTCAGCTTCTTCAATTCACATTATGTTAACATGTCCATTGTCTAGGAAACCACACAAAAAATTAACAACTAATATTCTATTTTATGATATTTATATTATTCAGTTAAACTTATAAACAACAATAATATTGTAACTAATATTATGGTGCCAGTTGAATTTTTAATAAGAGTTGAAACTAGAATTTTGATATATATATATGTGTGTGTATTTTATATATATATATATAATAAGTGTGGTTTATAATTAAATTTTCGATTTTATCATTTTTCTTTGGTGAATAATATATGCATATAATAAATATTGCAAACATTATAACAAGTTAGTATAGTCAGTGCTATCTCGGAGCTTAATTATTACGATTTTCAGATTAACATTTGTAATTTATTTAGTTACTACTGTATCAAACACATCATTTTTTTTTCATTTAATTATAAAAGAATTTACTATCTTATACACAGGATAATACAATGAGTATATGAGATAACATATAATACTACCTATACGTGTCAACGCGATGAAAAGGAGTGTTCATCATCGACAGTACTTCCGATTAGAAATTAGGGGAACACATCATTTAAAGTGAAATTTATGGCAACAATAATTCTGAGTAAACTCAAATATAATGTATAATTAGTATTTATATATTTTTGATATTCGTTCCTACAAATCTGCAAATCAAAAACTACCAATAAAATTTGAAATAAAAACTTTTTTTGCATGTTTATAACCTCGTAGGCTTTTATATTTACTCAAAATTATAAAATTAAAACAAAACAATGTTATAAAAATGCATGGTTAATTAAGAAAACATTGTAATCCAATAGTTGTGCGTTAGTTACCGTAACGCAATTGTATGTTAAGTAACGTAACGGTATTTTAATTATATTCTCGGAATTACTTTCCGGAAGTTTTTTTTTAATATAACATTTCTTTTGTCAGATTCAGTAGTCACGCCTTGTAAAATAAAAGCCAAATACATCTGTTCCCCATGTTTAAAGACCACAAAATATACATTACGTTTATTTGATGTACATAATATTAACAATGATTTTTACATTTTCCAATCGAATTTAAAAAATATATTCCTACAAGTAGATAAATTTTATCTGACAAACCTGCGTTATTCATAAAGGTTATTGAATTCTTAAAAACACCCTACCTATACTTTCAAATGTTTATTTTTATTATTTTGTTGTTAAAAATACACAACATTGTATAATAAATAATAAACACGAATAAATTGGAGGATAATCTAAATTGTTTATTTAAATAAAACTATTTCGATACTTAATATACATAATATGTACCGTACTTATACAAACAAATTTTTAAGCCGATGGGTAGTAAATTATTTTTTCTTATAGAAATATTGCTCGTATTATTAGCATAATATGTATATTGTAAATATTTCCTTATCTAGTAATAATGGTAAATACTAACCTAATAATATAACAATTTTCGAAGATTTAAACACTTTGACATAAAACTTATGTATAACGTACCTAAGTGGCATATTTATACGATAGAAATAATGGTTTATTTATTTTAATAGAAGATAGTACAAAATGTTTTATATTTATGACAAGAAAACCAAAGTAAATATATAATTTTAATATGCCCTAAGTACCAATTTAAAAATTATTGTATAGAACGTTGTATAAACGCAAAAACTTCAGAAACTATCCCCGCTGAGTAACATAATTATATCATAATTGTTAAACTTTTAATGATAAAATAATGATTTTTCTTTTGAAAAATATTTTAATAACTGGTAAAAAAAAACAAAAAAGAATGCTTAAGTAAAAAAAATCAACATATATTTATAATTCTGCCAAGTTTAATTGGCCTTATCATTTGTATTGTTTATTTATTCGTTATTTTAGAAACAAACATTTTTTTAAAGATTTGAAAATGTTTTATCATTACATTTATAATCGCATAGTCTTATTGATAAACAATAACAGAAAAAATATGGAAGTTCTAAATTATTTGTGTTTTTTTTTTTTACATCACAGAATCATTGAAACGTGCATAAACATTTATTTGCAAAGCTTTTATACATCGTTAGTTAAATCTATACATTTAATAATGTATATATGTGTATAGTAAATGTACTAGGGTTTTATATATATATATATGATTCTTCTACAGTCCAATGCGATTGAAACAAAATGTTCTACGTTCTCAAATCAATTTTATCGATTTTAAATACACGAGGCAAATCAAAAATATTTGTCGTTCAATATCTCTGTTTTTACAGTATACACAAGATGTACAGTTTTCAAGTGCATATGTTTGTTTATTCGCCATTTTACTCGTACAAAAAATTTATGTCATTCTTTCACATATTTTGCTAGTTTTTTTTTCAGTATTACAATTTATCACAATCGAATCAACCGTTAAGTGTATTTTCGAAAGACATTTAATGTGTTTATCACTTTGTTGCGTGATTCCCACTTTCGTGGAGTATGTACTTTATACTCACATTGATAAGTTCAAATAGTTGAATACACTTTTTGAGTAGAGATTTTATTTAACTACCACGCACTATCCCCATTCTCCAGAACAAAAATATTAGGTTTTTTTAATACTTTTAATTGTATTTTAATTGTTATAACTATAATGTCGATTGAAATTTTTTTTTTACTGTCTGTTTTTTCTAAAAAGTTTAAAATGTTTAATTTTTTAGCATTTAATCAAAACAAAAGCTTGTATAACTTAGATCATATACGTCTTGTGGAATCAATACCTCCGCCCATCTAATATGAATATTATTATCATAAAGAATAAGAAACATTTGAATTTTTTTTTTCAGTAACCAATACATTTTTACATTCTGATCTTATGGTTGAATGTGGTCATTGAGTTTATAATAATGTTTATTGTCAAACACCTTTATGAGCATAAAAAATGCTGGCTAATTGGATCTAGTTAATAATTAGTAAAAATTAAACATTTTAAATATGTTGGCTCATTTTGAATTATTTATAAAAATTTAGAATTTTCAATTTAAATAGCTTAAAAATTTAGTACAAGATTCTTTTTAAAAATTGGTCTACACCATTGAAAAAATAAAAAAAATACAATGGTTTGATTATTTTTAAAGTCATTTGAAGTTCTAGTGTTTACAACATTAAATTTTATTATTCAAACGATAAAATGTCAATTTTAGCAATCAGGTTGTTATTTAAATAATATCAATAGTAGAGATTTAAAATATTTCACGTTTTACGTTTATAATTATTTTCCAAGTACAATTCAATTATCAAAGTATTTTGACTAATTTTAAACTATTTATATTATTCTATGTTACGCAGTATTGACTTTAGATTTAATAACAGTACCTATTATAATTTTAAATAATATTTTAATTATATATAATATTATATTGTATTATATGCTATGTTTTGGGCAAAAATTATTTGAACATGCCATACCACAAATAGAAAAAATTACTAATATTATTGAATATAAATACTTAACCTACTACAATTTATACAATTATAAAAATAAATTATAAAATATCCTTATAAATAAATGCTGGCACACAAGCTCCGCTCAGAATCGTTTTTCGTATGTAATGATACGGTTTATAATCAAATTCAAATTTTATCTCATCAATTACCTACTCAATGTCTGACGAAGTACACTTGAAACGATTACTATGCAGTCGAGCAACTTCTCAGGTTTATTCATTTATTTTCAATGTATTTTTTTTTTTTTTATCATAAATTTTGTTTTTGTTCCATCTCATCGGTAATATAATGTTTAATCGTGTAACATGCAATAATCTAAATCGAAATGAACGACCCGAATTATCGGTTTAATCGTGCGAGGTGAATACAGCAGAGCCAACGGCAGCAGTGCGGTGTAACACTTACTATATAAGCCCATTTAATAGACAAATGTTGTCGTTTCTACAATATCTGTCGATCGAATCGGTGTATATAGTATATAATATTATGATTATAATTTCGGTATTCAGTAATGATCGTACCCTGTGGAAAATAATATACCGAAAGGGCAAAAAAAATCCGTGATTATAACATTCAATGCGAGCTGTTTGAAACGGGTTATCGCGAATAATAATATAATAATAATATTAAATGTTTCTGAGCGGTGGCCGGAACGGACTGCATTGTGCCTATAGAACTGTAAACGTCATGAAAGCGACAGCGGACAGTTCACTGTTATCACAGTTATAAACCATGAATCGAGTCAAATACACGTACATGCATGGAATTGGTTACCAAAACGCAGAATAATAAGCAATTATACTGCCAAAGGTAATATTGTTGACCGATACATGTTAAAAAAATAAAAGTAATAGACGAAAACCCAGTCATTTAATCTATAACCCCATGAAATCCTGTATTGTCCTTCCCTCATACTTGTAAAAACTGAATAAGTCATTCTATAAAATACGTACCTATATAAATATAGTATTGCTATTTCTTAAAAATGAACGCCCGAACAAACCGCGCCGAACAATGTTGAGTAAATACACCGTCCGTTGAGCAAACAAAATGTACCTATATAGACCCTCTATATATTGTAAGGAATAAAAAAATGGATACCTATTGCCGTATTGACGGACAATTTTGAGAGGGGTTTGACGTCGTGATAGAGTCAACGCAATCGAAATTGTTGAGGCATTAGTTGTGGACAATTTAAGAATAATGTATTTATTTAGGTTCTTTGAAAAAGACAAACCCTTCCCAATCGCTAAACTTTTTAACTCATATTTTTTTTTTCAAATTATAGCAAAAACAGTATAACACATGATATGGCATACCAAATACTTTTCAGCTTTTATTTTTTTTTATGTTCTTTCTAAAACAATAGTAGCTAAAATCTAAAAAAATCGATTAATATTTTACAAAACAAAAAAAAATATTAAATTACACTTTTTGTATACTTATTTTAACTAATTTTTAACAATGATTTTAAAAATTAGCACAAATTAACCTATATAGCTTTTTCAACAAAAACTTTAAATTTTCGAGTACTCTAAGAATTCAATTTTGAACCACAATTTTTTTTAAAACACATTTAAATTGTAAGAAAACTTGATTTACTGTGACAAACTGTTATACATTTTATAAAAAAAAAATAAAAATTTTTGGTATTAAGATCGAGTTGCATAAACATTCTAAACATTTTTAATTAGATTTAGCAGAAATTTTAAATTAGTAAAAGCAACTTTTTAGGACATATTTAAATTTTTATTAATTAGATAAACATTATAGTCTATTCACTATAACAGTGGTTCTCGGCCGAAGTAACATGGACCCAGCTTAGGTTTTTACAAAATCTTCATCTGGATCAAAATTCCCATTAAATTTGTATTATTTTTTTTTATTTTCCAATTTAAAGTTTAAAGCGTCAACGTTTATTGAACCCAGCAAATCAAATAAAGTGTATACTTATTAATTATTATTTTTCTGCGTACTGTATTTATTATTTCTAATAAAAAAATAATTCTAAAATAGGTACGCAGTTAAGATAGTTTATTATTTTGACGTTAGATCGTTAGAAGGACGTAGAATCAAAATTCTAGTAGCTAAAAGTGACATGAATCAAAAAAGGTTGAGAACCATCACTACTCTATAATAATGATACTCACATTCATGCCATACATGTTATTGATATTTTCTGAACTATTAACATTATTTTGAAACATTTTTATTGTTTATTTTTTTTTTTTTTAGGTTGGTATATAAGAAATAGTTTGCTTATCTTTGAATTAATCTATAGAATTAAAATAAAATTGACTACACGCGTCTAAATGTTTCCTTATAAATTATTTTCAAAAAATACAATATAGTTAATATTACACTATTGTTGAACAACTTTGTGAGAACACTAGTTTGATGTTTTTTATTTTTATTATCAAAACATTTTAATTTTTGTTACATAAAAATCGGTTCAGTATCATTAAATCGAACCAACGTCGAACGGAAAAACATTTTTGGAATTCTTTTTATATTTGATTTTTAATTAAATTACTTGTAGTTCTTTTGTTAATGATAAAGGTAAAATTATCACGCTTAGACATCTAAACATATTTTTTTTAGACTTTAAGGATCTTGAAATAGATTTTTAGTACTAATTAGCTGTAATAGTAATTTTCCAAACACGACACAATAACGATATAATTGTACGTCATGATACAGAAATGAATAAATATAATTAACTAATACTCATAACTCATAAGCCGTTCAAAAATAAGGTTAACCCATTAATAATCTATCTAAATAAGGAAACTTAAAAATTTTAATATAATATGTTATGAAAAAAATAAAAGTAAATATAATAAATTAAACAATATTACGTTAAAATGTAATGTATAAAAAAAATAAATATGTACATTACGTTGAGTTATACAAATTATTTCATATTTAATTAAATGGGTAGTATTTATTTATTATTATTATTATTATTACAAGTAATTTATATTAAAAATATAAACGTTGAAAGATCACGGAAGTAGATAATATAGAAAGAATGAGGAAAAATATATATATTTTATGCCAATGTATTTTAGAGCGAGCGAGATGTCTTTACAGTGTTTACACATTATTATACCTTTCAAATACTCTCATCTCGATAGTAGAAAACCAATTTATAATGTATACTTTATGTTGTACGAATAGATAAGATGATCTCGAACAAGTTTAACTAGTCTGTCAAATTTTTATTGTTGTTAGATATTTCTTTTAATACTCCATAAGAAAACTTAATAACAAAAAGTTATAATAACGACAAATACATATTGGTGGCCAATAGAAAATAATTGTTCTGTCTCTTTCGACATTTCCAATTATTCTCTCACCGATATAGCTTAAGCAAAATTCATCTCATCCCACGCTCAGACTGACGTTGTACAGTTTATTTTTATTCTCATATAACAATCGATAATGAATTGTAAATTCAATATAATATAATTCCATGTAGGTATATATTGTTCCTATCTTATTCCTAGTCAATAATCAACAATAAGTTGTATTGATGTACAAACCTTACGACTTCATACGATATGGTTGTTTTACATATTATTATGTTTGTCACGTTATGAGTATACTAAATTGATTCCCTCTGAAATATTGTAAAAATTATTACTGGTGTACGATCGTTTTGAATTGACTACAACCATACTATTATTATAAAATAAAACATCAATATAGGTATTTTTTAGTTTTTAAACTCTATTAAATAAACTGCTACCTACTTTAATATGATTTTAAATGAAATTCAATGCATCAGCATTCTACAATAATCTGCATATAAAGGGTATATATTCTACCTGTATAAAAATAACACCCGAAAAGGCGATTTATCGTTTTAGCTCTTTCAGACGTTATTTTATTCGTCAATAAAAAATAACGATGTCGAAATTTATAAATAATAAAAATAGATGAGCGCGAAAAAATTGCATCGAGAGTAGATAACTGCTCCACGGTACAGTCATTGAGTAGGATATTGTATCAGATTAAAAAAATTTAAAATTCAATAATAAATCATTGTAAACGATAAAAAAATATTCTGAGCAGAGATGGTCTAACTTATCATGACAAAAGTTACCAAACTATTGTTTTAATAATAATAAAAAAAAAATTTGACAAATGTTTGTATTTTTATTTTAAAAAGTACTAAGACATATCTACCTTTGAATCTCCAAAGTACAAATGGAAACCCATTTCAAACTTCTCTCAAAGTTTATGGTTATACTAGAAAAAAATATCTTGAAAATTTAAAAGTATATAACTTCTAAAATATAATAATCTTAAAATAATATGCATCGAAATATTAAAATGAATAATATATTATGTATACAACTTTGTATATTATATATTGTGAAATATTAAAACAAGATCAAACTTAGAAATAAAATAGTCTAACAAGTAACAATATCGATAGTTACTATTTCAATAAAAAATATACACAATTACAGACATATTAAAATCGATTAAATAATTATTTGTTAACAATAACTAAATACTAAAAACATTAAGTACCTATAATTTTATATTTCGAAGTTTAAATGTTTTTAACGCTTTCAAGTATAAAACGTTAACTGTCAATGGTCATTAAGATCATCTTAAGTGTCGAGAAAATACACTAATATCATTATTACTAGTTTGTATATAGTTAATAATATCTTTTATTTATATGCACAACTGTTTATTATCAATTTTAATTATAAAATATAATTCATATAAAATAATAATTTCTAAAAAAATAACACAATATATACTGGGGACTTAATATTAATTTTTACTATTACGATGTCACGTTATCCCTCCAGTTGAAGAAATATTTGATGACTAGCAATACTATAAATACTACATTACTACACCCTCACAAGTTACAACACATGTTAACTAAAACTGTAAATACATATTTTAAATGATCGTGACCTATATTTTTCACAAAAAAAACACATTCTGGAATTTTATATATATTTGTATTATACCTATAGGTACTCAAAACAGACGTACGTACTTATTTTTTTACATGACAGCTAAATTACTTGATTTTTTTTTTACCATGTCGTATTACTGCCCTAAAGCGATGTTGATTAATATGAGGAGCATACAAATTGTTAATACATTAGATCATTTTGAATTGTTTTTCAGAAGTTATCTACTGAACGTAATAAAAATAATAAAATTTATTTAATTATTGTATATAATAAATATGTTAAGACTTCTTAAACTATAGTTGTTATTTATTGCTTATTACTTATAACTTATAACTTATAAGTTTACCTTAAAATAACTCAAATGTAATGAAAAAATGAAAATCTAAATGACGTAATCGACATTATTAATTATCTTTGAAACATAAAGTTTGGTTATACACATATAAATTACACGTTTTATTTTTTTCATTTTTTCAGTTAATGTTACACTTTCACACACTAATTTTTGTAAACTACAACCAAATATCTAATTTTGTTTTTAATTAATCGAACCGTTAACTGAGATTAAACATTCAAATAATATCATGTACACATAATACATAATATAATATATAAATATATTCTTTTGATTTTAAAAAAATATTATTTTTAAAGGTGAAATGATGTTTTTTCTAATACAATTTATCACCAACTAACGGAGATTAAACGTTTTGACCATATATTTCATTTAATGGATTATTGAATTTATTCAACTAAATTTTTAATTAAATAAGCAGATATTTTCAATTATGTACAAAAACTAAAAGTTTGAAATTTTAAAAGGTTAATTTTCATAAATAAATTCATATAAATAATAAATATATAGTATACACAGAAATAGATATAAAGTTATCTTTACAGATTTCTATATTATTGTTATTATTGTTGTATTTTTATTTTTTATTAATTTATATGGTAAAAAATGTTACATGAGTGATCAATATTAAAATAATTCTCATAAACAGTTCTCTCTGAAAATATAATAAAATAATGAAACAAATTGTTTGCATTTTTTTCCTTATTAACAAATATCTACATATATAATGCATTATTCTGTTTAGTTCATTCAAATGCATCTGCATTTTATTTAAATTAAAAAGCATTGACTGAGTTTTATTATTTGTTAATAATTTGCGACACAATAAGCTACTGCCTATTTAATTTATTTAAGTACCTATACTCTTTTATTTTATGGCATAATTAATCATTATTATATACATTTATGTTTTTATGAAATCTATTAATTCATTATTACCTATAATCATTATATTTATATATTCGTCTTAAAAACAAGCAATTACAGACTATTTATATAATTCAAAGAAATTTAAAAAATAATTTAATGAAATGAAAATAAAATAATTATAATATATTTAAACTATATATTATATTTTTATACCTTTATAAAAGAAAATCAATACAGTACATAACATACAATTTTCAACTTAAAAATAAACATTTATAATTCACATAAAATAGTTATCTTTCAAAAAATAATTATACTTTTTAATAAAAATTCTGTATTGAAATAAATTATGTCGTTCCTTCTAGATGTTTAATCATAAATCAGCTAGATATCTGAACCGATCGTGAATGATGATAAAGAAAAAATTGAAAAACAAATATAATTAATAATTTAATACAATTGCATGAACCAAATCTACATTTTCATCTTAGATTTAAAGAATGATGGGTAAGTTTAGTAGGTCAACTATTGTGATTTGTGACATAACAGAATCTGCAATAATTAAGTAAATAATTAGGTACTATTTCCAGGTAAAAAAAAATAAAAAATAAATTGCTTTATGTTCAATATTATAATGAGTCAAAAATAAGATAAAAGATTCTAATTTAATATTAGTATACAAACTAATATATTGTATTTAAATTGATATTCTCAACTCATTACTTTATATATAGATATATTTATTAATATGAAATCTTGATACTTGTAATAAGTAAGATAGTTTTTCCTTTTATGTATATAATATATATATAGGACTATGCGTGATATATATATTGAAGATAGATATATTGCCTAACTTCTTGTGGAACTTGCGGTTTGAAATGATCTTTTTGAACTGTTGAGTGGATTAGGAATTAACAAAATAAGAAAAGTATACTATGAACAATATTTTTAATTTGATAAAAAGATGCATTAACTAATAGCATGTACAGTGATAAAATATTAACCGGGTGTGCGACTGAGCGTCTCATTGAGTGTTTTTTGTGCTTTTATAGAAGATTTTGTGAGATGCCTAACCTATGCTATTAATCAAGGTATAGATTGAGGCATCTCGCAAGTTATCTAGGTGTATATATTATGTTTATGACATTCTTATAATTTGGTAATAATCTATTTTTTAATTTGTCTATTTAATTCTAAATGTTAAAATTATAGTTAATACAACTATAGTTATAGAGTCGTTATAATGTCAAAAAATGTTATATTAAATTATAAAATATATATATATATATCATTTGTAAACTTAAATTGCTAGATGTCAAATATTTAAATATATATCATAACAATATATTAAATATAGACGCATATTTGATATTTTATATTATTCATCTAAGCACTATACCTAACATAATAATAAAATACACACACATGTATATAACATACATATATATATATATATTATTTCCTTTCCTGACATTGTAATATTGGCATTTAGTTGTATAGAACTTTATTAATTTCGTTACGTTTTTCAGAAATACTTGAAACGTAACTCATAAATATCAAACATTTATTAAAATTATTATAATTTAGAATTTGAGTTATATATTATTATGTGAGTTCTTTAAACCCATTCACACAACATTTTTATTCATACCATAATTGCGTATCTATTTATACATGAATAAATTATATCTTATTAATGTATAATAAAAATAATACTGTTCCTGGTAAACCTTTGATTTATTTTTAATATAATAACAGTATAATACCTGTCGATTGTCGATCATATATGTAATAACGTATTGAATACAAAACGTAAGCATTTTTAAATTAATATTTTTGCTAAAGTGTAATAGCTATATATTTATACAAATAAACTATATAGGTACTTTTTACGCATGTCGTATATGGCTATAAATAAATATATAATTAAATAAAATTATCGCATGATATCTACACTATTTTCGTAACATAAAATTATTGTCTACTACCCACAGACTAAAAATGTATTCTCGTTTTATTTTTCATTTCCACCTTAGTTTCATTTTAACCTTAATAATTGATTATCTTATTAAAAATATCTTTAAAGTAATTATTTATAAATAAAAAACATTTGTCGATCTAACAATGAATGTTATATTATGCTAACAAAACAATATAAATACAAATAAAAAATATAATGATAATTTTTTAAAATACCTACTTTAATAATTAAAATATAAATAAATGTACTTATTGACACTTATTGCATGATTATTATTCATTATTTTATGATAATTTTTCTTATTAATAGGAATTCTCGACAAATGTTTTACAATACGAGCCTGTGTATTCAAAAATTATAATACGTACTAATATTATTATCATTGTGTTTACCTGTATAGAATAGAGCAAAACAACCGTATGAAATTAAAATTTGCGAACGAACAATAAAGTTCCGTTTTACATAATAGTAGACATCGCGACCGTTTGTAATACCTACTACATTCGTCCATGATTTCTGTCAGCTGGTATATTTGTTTAGGTGTACATTAATTAAACTTCTATACTTGATTACATGTTACTCGTAGTATAAACACATTTAATTTGTTAGACATATTGGGTTTTATTGACGGAACACGTGTCAACCAAATGACATGCTCGTTAGTCAAATGTTTATTACGATTTTTCATATTTTTTTTTACACTTACATTCGAGGATCGAAAAAAGAAGGATAACGTGCACGTATGGAGGTACCTATAAGAAATATGAATTTAACTTTTAAATCAATTTTGTAACATCTTTACCCGATAAAGCATAGGTATATTATTATATTATACGCTCTAAGATTTTCGAATTGAAATTAATTTAGTAATAATTTGTAGTAATAACCTAGATAAGGCTCACAAAGTATGCATTTGCATGTATTGTATGAATTCAATATAATATACAACACACTAATCCATTGAGAAAATTAGAATGATCTTTTCTTAAATCTTAATATGTCATAGTCCGCTAAATATACATATTATCCAAGTATGTATATGACAATATATATCATTAAATTCACCGTAATTATTAAGTATTAATTCAATTACGTATATAAATAATTTTTTTACCTTCTTATTCATATACAAATTAAAACTGTAACTATAATATTCTTATACTTAATAAAAATTAATGAACCAATTTTTATTTTACAATATTAATTACAGAAAAATATTTTTATTTATATATTATTACTAAATTAACCGTGTATAACTTCTATGAAAATGATAATATACTGTTGTATCTTTTAGTAAGTTATCAATTAGATTTTATGAACTTATTATTATTTCCTTAATTTCATAATTAAAAATCATTTATTTAAATGTATAGAACATTAATTATTTAAATACAAGTATGCATGCATGTAACGTTACCTAGTCGTTACATTCATTTAAATTAGTGTTCACAGTAGTTTATATAAAAAAATTAAATTAAAAATGATTTAATATTTTAAAACTTTACCTCAAGTGACAATATAGTATGGATTTTCTCTTTGTATTACAATTAAAATTAATTTTATTAAAATATATTGGGTTCAATGATTTTTACGAATAAATGTTTAAATCGTGGTTTAAAATTTAATTATAATTTTCATACAATGCCTGTAGTTAAAAATAAATATTAGTAAAATGTATAAAATATTATAATTATCATTACGAATGCAGTAATTAATGTATATAGAAAAATTACTGGCATTATAGTAAGCATGAATTGTGTTTATTAGCTACAATACAATATTAAACATGATAATTGATTAATTTAAGAAATCAAAAATATATTTATTAAACATAGCAAAAAAAATGTAATTTATTATAAATAGATAAACATGTTAAAACACTTGATCAGAGATCTAAATCGTTAACTCCATTAAACAACCCTTTTTCTAAACCGCTTACTGGAATCATCATATTTGACGTAATATCTTGTATAATTGCATCTTCTTGATTAGCGGCTTCTTGTTCCATAGCCAATAAAATATTTTGTTGTAAAATTTCGTCATTTAAAACTTGAATTTTTATTTCATCGTCCATTTGAAATTCTTGTTTATTAGTAACATTAGGTCTTTTTTGAATTTTAGGTCTTTTGAGACTTTTTTTAATACTACGACTAAGATTTGTAAATCTAGGTGTATCTCCCTATAAAAAACAATGTAAACTAAAGCAATGGCTTATTAAAATAATATAAAATATTTAGAATACAAACCGGTTTCGCTAATTTAAAAGCATCATATGGTCGAGGACCATTTTGATAAATCTTTGGTTGATCTTTGGTGCCATGTAAAGATAAAGTCATTTCGGTAATTTTACCTTTGTTAGATTGCTTGCCAGTCTATAATAATAATATATAAATATATATCGATTAACTATTTGTATTGTGTTTTAATTCAGTCAAAATCATGTATATATACTGTATCATAAATATCGATAACAAAATTTCCTTTTGGAGATTCTCCCCAGAAAGCGAGTATTGAAAAAGTCCATCTCCGTAATCCATTAGTATTAAAGTCATTTGATCGACTTTCCAGTACATGACATTCCGTCCCTACAAGTAAATTTATAATAAATAAACAATTTATATTGAATATGATTTGTATAGGTACCTAACAGTTATATTTAATTATGTTAAATTGGAACTTATTGTCGGGTGTATAAATTGTATACACATTTATTAATTATTATACACAGAAATTAAATAAATAATATTTACATTTTTGTACATAATAATAGGGGACACTCCGGACACGCTAGAATCCGTTGATCCAGATATTCCCACACTAAGCAATGGAAATAGAAGCCTCTTGATCATGGCGCCCACAGCCCCAGTAAAATCCTTAATAAAATTATGATTCTCAGCATTTACTGAATACAATCAGTAAATCCTAGCATTAACAAGTAAAACCTAGCTTTACCTATTAATCGGACTTTTACAATAATAGCTTAAATATAATGTACCTATAGTTTCAGATTTTTAATTACCAATTAAATTGATTATTAATTTTTTTTTTAAAAATGTTGACATCTACAATTTTTCCGAATTTTACATCAATTATTTGATAAATTTCAGATTTTAAATTATAGCATAGTCTTAAAAACGTATGGCATTTATGGTATTAAAATAAAAATTGAATTATTGGGTGGTAAAATTTTTAATAAAAAAATCATTTATTTCACATATGCTTATACATAATAAAGTTGTGACTTGTAAAAAAATATATATTACCTAAAGGCGATTTCATTGATATTTGAATATCTCCTCTTTTTGGATAAGACATTGTTAATACCAATTGTACATACTCTAAGTATTTTATTTCTCCAGACAATCCTTCGCAGCCATTCGAGTACACAGTAATACGAGCGGCACGATTTCTTGATACAGGAAAACCTCTAGACAAATAATATTATTAAAACAAAACTCATTATCATCAATTAAAAATTATTTTTATAAATAGTATATGTATTATGTACATAACGTTAAAGATTTACATAAGGTTTTGTTTTATATGTATAATATTGGTAATATCAACAAAAATCAATATAAAAATTAAACACGTTAGGATAATATCCATTGCGTGCGATACCTACTTAACCTTAGGCATACGTATACCACACGACGACATTTCAGGCACGTTTTCCCATTTCATAGCTTCTTGGACTAGCTTATAAGCATTCACTAGACCAAACCCAAAGTCAACGGAATAAAAAAATCCAGCTTTATTCCTGTTCCATCCATAGTTATCACTCAATGGCGCCACTTGAGATGTCCAAGCTAATAGATACTGTACGTCCCTCCATGTTAACTCCGGCCTAGAAATAATTACAAATTGTAATTAATTAAAATTCGAATAATTTAAGTTTTTGAGTTTTCAATTACTTAGCTGATAGAGCTAACGCTATAATACCAGACACCAATGGTGCAGCTGCAGATGTTCCCGTATGACTGGCAGTACATTTTCCCATTACATCAGTAGTCAACTAAATTAAAATAAAGAAAATCATCATTAAATAAATACTTATTAAAATATATTTAATCTATTATTCAAATTAATTTCTGTACACACAATTAATTTGATAATATAGCTGTCTTAGTTATATAATATATTAATTAATAACACTGTATAAATACAATATAATAGTAATAAATAAGTGATAAATCATAAGTTATTTTTTTACTACACGGTAAAAAAGACACGTCGGCTGAATGATTTATTGACTAAATAGCATTTATTAATCCTCAAGCTGTATAAAATAACACATAAAACAATTTTTAAATAAAATATAGTGCAAAATTTGTTGCATAATAATATATATTTTGTAAAGTAATAACCACTATATCATATTAAATGGAACGTTCTGTATGTGAATTAACTATTATATTTTTTTGCATTTCAACTGTTATATATTTTTATATTTTATAATATAATTACTGTTATTGTAAAGTATTACATTATTTATGGCAAGAGAAATTATTCGTTTATAACAATAAAATTATTTTTAAGTCTCAAGTTTCTTTTCAAATCATCTTTTTTTTTTTTTTTAAGAGATAATAAACTTTTAAAATCTTTTCTGTTTATGTGTTAGCTAAATCTAAAACAGGTGATATTATTAGTTACGTTAATTTAATTATATGACTACCGCAGTCGTATTGAATACCGAAACTATGACACACTATTGCTATGGTTAACACGAAAACCCAATATTAAGATGTATGAATATTGTATACTTACCACATTCTTTTCTTGTCCAGAACCACTGTACGCAGTAGCCATGATTGAAGCGCATCTTTCGGAATAGTGTGCAACGTGACCACTATCATCGCAACTAGCAATTACAATTGTGTAGATAGAATTTACATAACCGTCACAAGCACAATTGTCGCCTTCTGGTTTTCCATTACCAGCGGCAAACACATAAATTGCTCCTTTTCCGTCCCGACCCTAATAAAACAATATAAGTCGATTCATTTTTATATTAAAGGCAAATATTTAAATCACAATTATCTATTTTTAATATAATTTATATTTTAACGATATTAGATAATATATTACACTAATTTACCAATCAATAATCAATAATATTGTAACGATAATAACGTTATTATTAAAAAGAAAGTAGTCATTAATAAAATATTCTGCAATAAGTAATTTAAAAAAAGACACTTTATCTTAAGTTACTTTACTTGGTGTATGCCTTTCGAAAGTGATCTTTTGACAAAATCGGTTAAATGTTCCATAAACGTTCCAGTATCTGCAGGACCCCATGAATTACTATAAATGCTCACATAGTTAAGAGCGTATTTCAATACTTTGGCTTCTCTAGTATCTGTCGATCCATCATCTAAAAACTTAATTCCTAAAATAAATTAAAATATAATTTGTTAAAATTCAACAATAATTAAACAGACTTTAAAATTGCATAAACTTGTCAAACATTGAGTTTACCTCCAAGAGTGGCTCCATAAGCTGTTCCAACACCACATATTTTATTATTTGGCTGCATAATTATTTCTCCAGCACATCTAGTTCCATGAGATCTATACCCTCCATTTCCGTCTTTATCGGGCATAATCTTATTATTATTCAAAATATAATTCCAACTCAAATCATGACTCTGAAATAAATATTTTAAACCATTTATAAATGATTTAAATTATACATTATATTATATTACAAATTATAGATTAATATTAAACATATTTAATTTATTTAACGACCATCCAATAAAAAAAATACTAAACCTATATTGCAATAATATTTATCCAACATAATATAAAAAAAAATGCTCAAATTATATTTTAAAACAAATTCAGAATAAATACTAAGAACTAGACAATTATATAAAAATAATAAAAATTAAACAAATAAATTAATCTAAAATCAAAGTAAGTATAGGTACTTAACATGTTTTCTAATAGTCACACTATAACTTCTTTACTAATTAAATTACAATCATAAAACAAAAGATATTTTCTTTCAAAATAAAAATCATATTTAAACACATATGATGTGTATTTAATATGAACTTCCATTACTAGCAATTTTATCAATAGCTATATATGCGTATATAGGAGACGAATCACACATTGTATTGTTTTGCTTTTAATAATACATATTAAAATAATCGACATTTTTTTCTTATATAATATACTATAATTGAAAATTTGAAAATATTCTTGAATTTTATACCCAGATTACTACAATTTATTATGTTATAAGTAGGATTCGGGACTTCTTGTATTTGCATGTCATTTTTTTATAGTGGTCGTAGATTATTCTAGATGAGTTATTGATTTGTTTAATGAAATGACGAAACTAAATACTAAGTTTAAAATTGGATCTGAACGGAGTGATGAATGTATTGATTTTACAATAATGTGTGTTTTTTTTTATTTTTGTGTCTGTCATCATGTTTTGGAATAGTAATAATGCTTTGATTTTTTACTTCAGCCCTTCTTTGAATAGGAAAATTCATCTAGTTGGTACTTAGGGGTTCAAAAGTAAAAAATTCACTGTAGTTTTCAAAAGCGTCGGAAAAACTCCTCAAAAAATAACGGAAAAACGAAAATGTTTACGCATAACCACTTTTCGACAAAATCGATTTTTTAATTTTGCTGTAACTCAAAAACTAAAGATTGTAAATACTTGAAATTATCACCAAATGTTTATATTATGGTTATCAATTAACGATTAAATTTTCAAAATATTTTGACGTTTTTTAAGCTACTTATAGACGGCTGCATCCGAATTGCGTGCCAAAAAAATGAGCAGTTTTGGTCAACAACCGAATTGCGTGCGCAGTTTTTATATGCCAGGGTGGAGTTGCGTGCGAGTATTTTTTGGGACAGGTCCGAATTGCGCGCGTTAAAGTTTAAGTAGACGACCGGTTTTTTAATTGGTTTAAAAGGTCGTCAACCTTTACATATTATGCTGTAAAAGTACTAATGTAAATATAACTATATATTAAATTCAATATAGGTACCTACTGTATCTTGGGTTTTCTCCAGTGAATGGGGCTAGATTAGTAAATGCGGCGATTAGATATGAGTACATACATGGCTATAATATGATAAGTATATTATATTATTATAACGATTTTAGAATATTGAGTAATTTGTGATTTTCGAAAATCAGTTAGTATCCAGAAAGGTTAAACGACAAACGATCAAAATGGAAGTTAGTGTAATGTATAGTGAAAAAAATAAAAAATTATATATAATTAATGGCTATAAATTTCATTTCAATAAATTTTTAAATAATAATATTCAAAGATGGGCATGTACAAAACGAATGTGTAAAGCATATTTTAAATTAAATGAAAACAGTGAATTTGTTTTTAGTGTTTTAATTCATGACCACGAAAAAGATGATGTAAATATTTTAACTCGACAAAAGGTAAGCAATAATTTAAAACGAAAAGCTCTGGACGATCCATGTGAAAAACCGTCTAAAATTTTACATCGAGAATTACGTGAAGGAGATATTGATAGTTTAACTACTACAGACACCATGCGCATAAGAAAGAATATTCATTATGCACGTTCAAGTATAATTCCTAAATTACCTAAAAATTTAGAAGACCTTCATTTGGCTCTAACAAATTTAGGTGAAATTAAAACAAATCGTGATGAAATATTTTTGCTTATAAATAATTCAGAAAAAAATATTGTAGCGTTTTCAACACAAACAAATTTAAAATATTTAACTGAATGTGACGTTTTATATGTTGATGGTACATTTAAAAGTTGTCCTAAACCATTTTATCAATTATTCATTATTCATGGAGCTAAAAATGCGAATTATACTCCACTAGTATTTTTTTTATTAACAGGAAAAACTACAGAAATATATAAGAATGCGTTTTCCAATTTAATAAATAAAATGTGTGAACTAAATTTAACTTTTACACCACGTATAATTTACGCTGATTTTGAACAAGCTATACACTCGGCTATTTCGGAGATTTTTCCTGAAGTATTACGTAAAGGCTGTCGTTTCCACTTAGGTCAGACTATGTGGAGAAAAATTCAATCAATTGGCCTAAGCAAACATTTTAAAAAGAAATCGGAAATAGGAAAATTTTTAAAATTGTTTTTTGGATTATCTTTTTTAAAACCTGAAGAAGTTCAACAATGTTTTTCTGAGGATTTCATGGATATAAAACCAAATAACCAACAATTACATGATTTTTGTAACTTTTTTGAAAAAAATTACATTTTAGAAAGCTGTAAATTTCCACCGTCAATATGGGCCGAGTTTTCTAACAGTTTAATGCGTACTACGAATGCTTGTGAATCGTTTCATTCGAAACTTAATAGTATGTTTTACTCTTCATATCCAAACATTTTCCAATTTTTAGAAGTTTTAAAAAATGTACAAACTGACGTTTATATCAAAATGCGTAGTTCAAATCAAACTCAAATACGACGTAAAGCTGTGGAAAAAGAAGATTATATTAGAGAAATTATGCGACAGTATGAAAATAAAATTATAACCCGTTTGGAGTTTATAGAAAAGTTAGCTTACAAAAACTTACCAGTTTAATTTTTTTTTAATTGAATTCTATATTTTTGACCTGTCTATTTTCGGCATTGCATCAACAATTTTTGATTAATTTTTTTTAACTTTTTTTTTTTATTGTGATTTTTTAACTTAACTTTTTAATTGTATGAAGATAAAATTATAACCCGTTTGGAATATTTGGAGTTAATAGAAAAATTTGATTTTTATTTGAATTTATTTTTTTTTTTATTGAATTCAATATTTTGACTTCCTTATTTTTGGCATTGCATTAAAAATTTTTCATTAATTTTTAAAACTGTTTTTTTTTTGTGATTTTTGAACTTAAGGAATTTAATTGTCGATCCTAACTTTATTTTTTGAATTATATAATTAATTTATTACTCGAAAAGTAGTAAGCATGATTTTTAAAATAAATAGTTATTTCATTTCAGTATGTTACTCATGTACTTCTGAAGCAACTTTAATATTCTTTCTATGTACAAGGCACACATAATAATTTATTCTTAGAATTTTATATTTTTCTAAATAGAGCAAAAAAAGGAAATCCAAAAAAAGCCTATACCACACGTAAGTATTAAAATTAAAAATGTATTTATTTATTTTTTAAACAATTTGAACGAGTCCATATATTAATATAATAAAAATATTAAAAATATTTGATATAAATATAAATAAATTAATTAAAAATGGTGTGGGAGGGGGGGCGCACGCAACTCGGCTCAGTCGCGAAAATACTGCGCACGCAACTCAACTCAGTCGCAAATAAACTACGCACGCAACTCAACCTAGATAATGATTTTCGCACGCAATTCAGAAACACCGTTATAGACAATTGAAATTTTCAACTTTTCTAAGTTTTAGATTCTGAACAGAGTGATGAATGTATTGATTTTAGAATGATGTGTGTTTTTTTTTGTTTTTTTTTGTTTTTGTGTCTGTGTACAGCATAACTAGTCGATAGTCGAAATGATGTTTCAATTTCAAACTTTGGGGGATGGTTTCCGATGGGATATCCTTGGTGCATTATACAGGTGAAAAATAAACATTTTCCAACAGTTTTCAAAAAAATCGAGAAAAACAAAAAAAAAATGACAGAAAAACGGGAATTTTTACGCAAAACCGTTTTCGACAAAATCGAATTTTTTATTTTGCTATAACTCAAAAACTAATCGATGTAAATACTTGAAATATTTTAACCAAATGGTTATATTAGCGTTCTCCATACACAGTTAAATTTTCAAAGAATTTTGACTTTTTTTGATCTATTTATAGACAATTGAAATTTTCAATTTTTCTAAGTATTTTTTTTTAAATAACGATAAAAATTTTTTGACCGGCCAGAAAATCTTGAAAATTTAATACAAGGTTTCTTATGAGTTTTTCTTAAAGTGATAAAAAAAAATCCGAAATCGTTAGTCACAATTTTTTTTTATAAGTACTTAAAGTTCGAATCTATACGAAATATGTCAAAATTGCGAAAATTTGCAAGTAATTTTGTGGTTGAAAAATCGTAAAATTTTTTCTTTTATAACTAAGGTTTGAAAATTTGGTACAAGATTCTCCATAAATTTTTCTTCAACTATCTGCAAAAAGAACTCTACCGAACTAAGACAAAAAAATTTTATGAGTGATTGAAATTTAAATTTTTACAAAACGGTGTTAAATAACGGTTTAGCCTCAAACGATTTCTGATATTTGTTGTTATTCAAATAGTATAAGTCGTAAATACTTGAAAATTTTACCAGTTATTTAGATTGCCATTCTATTTACGTGATTTGATTTTCAAAATATTTTGACTTTTTTTGAGCTATTTATAGGCATTTTAAATAATCAATTTTTTTTTATTTTTTTTTTTATAAATGTTGATAAAAAAAATTTAGCTGGGACAAATTACTTGAAAATTTAATTGAAGGGTCCACATAACTTGTTCTACCTCCCATTCAAAAATTATAAAAATACATAGGCACAATTTTTTTTTATTAGCATTTGAAGTTCAAATATTAACAAAAATTCGTCAAAATCATGAATATATTTCACTATTTGGTAGTTAAAAATTTATAAATATTTTACTATCAAAAGCTAAGAATTAAAAATTTAATACTATGCTGTCCATAAGTTAAGCTTAGAATAATTATAAAAAAGTATTTGAGGATTATTCAATTTAAAAAATTTTACGAGTGTTTAAAGTTTTAATTTTAATTTGAAATCAAAAATACACGTGTAAAATAACGTTATACTACTAAATAATTTTCGATATTTGTTATTTTTAAAAAATTACCAAACGTAGGATCTTGAAACTTTTACTTAAATGTTTGAATTTGTTTCAAAATAGAATGTATGACAATATTTAAATATAATATATCTTAGACTGACAAATCATCTCCGTTCAGAATCGTTTTTCGTATACAATGATACCTATCATTGCATTCAAATTTAACCTACCCTAGTCCGAGGTCCACCCCACCCCCTAATGTACAGCAGAGCGATACTCACTTACCCGCTTTTTTTTCTTAAAATGCCAATAAAAAAAATTTGGCTTTCCAAAAAATCTTTAAAATTTAACACAAGGTTTATTATAAGTTGTACTTATCGTAGTAAAAAAAAAAATCAAAAATCGTTATCACAATTTTTGTTTATAAGCATTTAAAGTTCAAATGTTTACGAAATATATCAAAATCGCGAAAATTATTTTCAAGTTGAAAATTCATAAAATTTTTGTGATTTATACCTCAAGTTCAAAAATCCAATACAAGGTTAGCCATAAGTTTTCCTTCAAGTAACTATAAAAAAAAATTCCAGCGTCAATATAGAAACATTTTATGAGCGTATGAAATTTAATTTCTTACAAAATCGCGTAAAATAACGATAAATTACAATTTAAATATAGGTAATAATATAATATATCCAACTAATTATCATTGACTGACAAACCATCTCCGTTCAAGATCGTTTTTAGTATATAATAATACCCGACATTGCATTCAAATTTAACACATCCATTATAATAACCAGTGACCCACTCTTCATCTCTACTATACAGCAGAGCGATACCCACTTGCCCAATTTTTTAAATTTGTATGTACGTAAAATTTCGAGAAAATCATGCTTGGAACACATTCAAAAATATTTTTTAAATAAATTAAGGTCATAGTCTATTGTATCTCGTACGTCTGTTTACAATAGTTTCTTTGTTACTTAAGAATCAACCTTTTTCGACGATATCAACAATTAACAATAGTTGTATTTAAACCTAAAGAGTAAAGACATCTAGATTCTAAATTGTACGATGAAATGAAAAGCAGTACGTGTTCGTCCATTAATCACGGTTATATACCTACTTAATTTTTAAATTTTTAGTTTTATAATTATAATATGGTTTTAACGTTTTTAAAAACAAAATAAAAAATTAGCTGCATATTTTAACAATTTTTGACTGTATATTTCGATGATTTTAAATGCAACAAGTCCCGAACCCTAGACTTATAAGAACAAGTACATATATGTGTGAATGTTAAGTTTTTCTACGCAATATGCATGTGGAGGTGAATTATAACAACATTTTATTTAGTCAAACATAGGTTCATATACCTAGCATTTATTTATTAATATATCGGTCGCTGGCAGTTAAACTATCGTGTGTAATCGTATAATAAATTTAATTAAATACTTTATATTTTCAAATTTGTAAGAGTATTAAGTATACACAACCAATCAAGGCTATCTTTTTTGATAATAGTACGTAAATATGCGTTTTAATATAATTTTAGCAAAGAGATACACCCCACTTAAATCTTCCGGATACTAATCTACTTGGGTCACGTAACTCCTACCCAATTAGAAATAATTTCAAACTGTACAAACATGCGATGATATAATATAAAATAAACGTTTGATTAATGAACTACCAACATAATAAATGTACCTATTAAAAAAAATAACCATTTTTTCTTCAATTGTAGTCTAGTATTAATTTATGTAATTATAAAATCAGAGAACCCGAAAAAATGTATGAGACATATAGCAAGTAACACAATTATAAATCGACATATAATAAATTACTAAGGCCATGATGAATAGTAAGCTGATTAATTTATAGTATTTATAATAATAACTTTACTATCATTTTTATTAATCAATATTTAAACATATTGGTTTAAATAAAAATACAAACTTTAAATTTAATAAGTTTGTAACTCACAAATTGTGGTAATATTTCTGGATGTGTCCATTCTAATCCATCATCTGGTACTGTTATATTCACACCATTTCCTGTAATTCCAAGTTCAAAAAAGACTGGTACTATATTCATATCAAGCACAGGTTCTTTTTCGTCAGTTCGAAAATCTTGCTGAAAATGTATTGTACCGTATAAAAATATAATATGATTGGTAACATTATGTATTACAGAAGTGAAAGGACCTAGGTTATTTAAATCTAAGAGGACCAAAATAAATGTCCAACTTGTTATATTTATTAAGTGAAATATACACATAATATATTCATACAAATGGTAAGAATACCATCCTGCTGTTCGACTACTCTCCTTATTATACATTCAACGACCAGATTGCCTGATTTGTCACAAGTTTATTGCATAATATCTACTTTCATATACTATACCTCCACCACTTATAGCTATCCTTTATTATCATTTAATTCAAATAATTCTTTTATTCTTTTCCATTTATCTAATAACGGTCTATAGAAATATGAAATTATATAAAATACAACTTTTCTTTTTTAATATTAAATGTATTTTTCATACTTACAAAATACCACATCTCAGGCCAGAATTCATCATTAAACGTATTTTGGTAGTTACTTTCTACTCTAGTAAATCTATCTGTCCCTTTTCTATTCCTTATTTTACGTTTTGGTACAGATAACCGTGGAACTACGTGTCTAGGTTGAACTATACCACGGTAGGATCTTGCTTTCACAGCTTCTTGACTTGCGATTGTTACCTTTAAATAACAGTTGAAATAATTAATGGATTGATAACTGTAACTATTAAAAACAAACATATAGTAAATATTTTTTTTACTATTTATTTAAATCATGAATCTTATTGTAAAGCATTCGAATATACATACTAATATACATACTTGTAACTGAATATATTTTTTATTTTTTTAAATACTTTAAGTGTTTTTAGTTTAATTCAACCTATAAGTTTTCACTAACATTATGATACTTTCGTATTAAAAAAAAAAGGAACACTGTCAATATAACGAATGGTGAAAACGAAAAAAAAATAACTAAAAAATGTTTTACTCATAATATTATTATTGGATTAATTAACCAACATCATAAAATACTACAGGACAACGTAAAAGAATAGAATAGAATTATTTTTTTTATAATCAGTAAAATTAAAATAATTAAGTCTTGGAATAATATGATTATTCACAAAAATCAATGCCAATAAAACAAACATTTACTATAGTTAAAAAGTTATAATAATCAATTTCTAGCAGAAAGTTAGTCGTTAGTGTATACATGAAATAATTACATGATTTTTTTCTGTTGTATGTGCTATGAATAATGTTTTCAACAATTAGTATAATGTATAGAAACATTAGAATCATTATTATAAGTAACAAAATTAAATGTACAAATTATTATAAGAGCACCTACTGTGTTGTTATATATAATATCGTAGATATTATAATAAAAAAATTTTATTAATTAAATGGGACTTAAAATAACTATCTAAAAGGTATAAACACATATTGAAAAAATAAGATTATCTAGTTTTTTGAATTTTTTCTATAAATGCTAAAAAAATCCTGAATAATTAATTTTATATAAATTAAATTATTAGAATTTTAATTAATATATTTTTAACAAAATCGTTCATAAGATACCTACTATCTAGTAATATAATTTAAATTATTATTATTTCACATAAAAGTAAAAGCATAAAAATTTTATTTCAATCAAAACTTAAAAATAAGAAAAAGAAAAATATACTTATACAATTTTAATTATAACTTATTAAAAGCTTAATAATTGGTAAATATCATATTGCGAAAGTTTCGTTGATTAATTACTTAATTAAGTTAACATAATAATTTTGTATTTTTGTACTATTTCACTTAATGAAATATTACATCAAAATAACTTAAATAGTCAAGTTATCATACAAATCATAAAAAAAAACCTTATACCTAAAATTGCTTACTGAACAATTTATAAGTAAATAGATATCAAACACGAATACAAATTAATTCTTTATCAAATATCAACATTTCTTTTTAAAGTAGAGTAATTTAAGTAATTAAGTTACTTTTCCTTGTCTTTGTTAATTACTTCTGTCTATTTAATATGCAATAAATATAATACATAATAATATATTTATTTAAGTTAAAATGTATAATCCTTTCTAAAAATATATTCTTACACCACTAAATCCAATATTTAAACTTAAATAAAAAAACCTTAACCTTTATTTTTAAACTTTTTAAATATGAATCCGTTATTGTGTAGTAAAATAAAGCGTGTAAGTATTTTCTTAAAATGTATTGTATATAGTATAAATATTTGTATTAAAGTTAATAATTTCTAATTAAATGATAGGTACTTACAAATTCATGGTTATTTAATTGATGTGTTATATTCTCATTATTATTGAACGATTTGGGTGGAAGTTCAGTTTTAGTCATACGATGGAAACCATCATTACCGATATCCTACAACAACATTAAAATTAAAATCATCAACAAATAATATTTTTATTTCTTTTTAAGATTAAAAACATAATCAACCATAACTATTTTTATTTATCTTATTTTCCTATTTAAAATGATAAAAAAGAAACTTTACAAACTTAATTTATCTACCATTATCATATTGTTATATATCACAATATATCAATAAATGGAATCAATAATATGAAGTTTTTTGTTAAATTTCCATTTTACACAACATAAGGTTAAAATATTTAGGTAGGTAACATTTTCGTCTGATGATTTGAAGAAACCCTGAACTATGTTTAAAAATCCTGTTATCAAATGTATTTAAAGTTTCGTGAAACTTTTGGTGCAACCTTAAAACATTTGGTGACAAGTATTTCAAAATAAATAATTTAATTCCCACCAATGTACGACCTTTGTGCAATTGATTGAATTCTATTATTTAGAAATTCAATATTTTAATATTAAAATGAAAAAAAATTATCTATTATTTATTATTATACATGAATAACTGATTTAATAAATTTAGTATGGAATATAATGTATTAAATTCAAAGAACTATTTATTTATTTATTTTAGAAATATACCTAATTACAAAGTATTTTAATTAAATTGATTTTAATAACTATTATAAAATATAATAAGGAAATATTGTATATATTTAAACATAAAAGTATAAAATGATAATGATATAAATAATATTCAAATAAATTTCAGATTTACATATTTTTTTAAAGTGTTATGGATTATGATTTACAGAAATGAAAGGATCAATGTTTCGCATGTTAACTTAAAACATGATTAAAATATAAAAGTGTTCACAATGTTACGAAGACGAGCTAAAGGAACGTGCAATGTGCTTTTAGATAAAGTGAAGGAATGTGGAAAGATAATCATTCAAGGATTTTAGGACACTCAATTTTGCTCAAAAGCACTTTATGGAAAAAAAAACAAAAATAATGTTAATCTCCTAGTTTTCAAAGTATCAAGATTCAAATTTTTATTATACCATATATATAACATTTGTCATTTATATATAAGATGAGTATGGATATTTAAATACCATCCGTGCCAATTACCAACACATAATGATATTATTTAAAGCGCAATAAGGTTTATTAAAAAATACATATATATATAATAACAAAATTGTTTTAAAATAAAAATGGCTTAAATTTTCGATTATTATTTAAATTAAAATAACTTCACCAAAATAAAATAAATATTGCCTAATTATTAAAACTAAAAATAAATATTTTATAGAAAATATTGATGTCAGTCATAATAATGATGATTATTATAACTAGTATTAATAAGTACCTAATTATAATGGTAAAATAGTGTATTATGTATAATAAGATTTAAAGAATAACCATTTTAAATATTAAGTAGATATTTACATTTTATATTAAATTATAAAAAAAATAGTCAGTCAGTTAAAAAAATAAGTATATGAATACATGATAATTTATTCATTAAAAAAGGTGAATGTTCTTTCAATATACTAATAAATTACTCGTTTCCCTAATGAATGACGGATATTAAAATTGTTGTGTTTTGCAAATACTAATATCATTAAATCTGTTGTTCGGAAATAATCAAAGTATTTTAAGAAATAGTTAGAACACTTAATATTTCTTAAAAAATAGACTTTAATTAAAAATCTTTAACTACGTACAATGAACAGATGTCTAAATAATAAAAATCAATTCAAGTCATAATATAAGCATTATACGTATATATTTTTTAACGTTTTGTTGACATATCTTATGCTCAACGAAGCTTAGTCAGAAGATTTATTTTTCAGCAACGCGGTAGAATAAATAAATTCACCTTATTTCTTATCATTTTTACTCGACATAATACGTAATAAATGTCGTTTGTAAGCCTCGAAAAAAATAATAAGGGATTAACCTCGTATCCTTGTACATAAGAAACTAATATTGTTTTATTACCCCGCATGTACGTATAATACTAACCGTACTGTTTACAATATACAGAGACCTGGTCGTGTTTTTCTTCGAACATACCCGTCAGCATATTATATTATAAAATACTCCTCTACCCACATCCTGCAAAAACTTAAAAACTTCTATAACTATTTGTATACTAAATTAAAATTAATAGTTCAACTTGAAACATTCTATATCTATTTATATAAATTAACTATTAAAATATTTGTTAATCGCAGTATTTGTGAATTATGTGTTACCTATATTATACATGGTCATGTATCCAAAATTTCATTTAAGATAGAAAATTAAGCAGTACTTATGTTACATATTTCACATGCTGTTTCATTAATATAAATTATTCGGTTTAAAATTAAAATGCTATTTTTTTCCAAAGTAAAATTATAATGCAGTATATCACTCAAGGATATCCGTCAGTACGAAAATTGTATAGGTACACACCGACGAACAAACTGTGATTGCATTACATCATAGTTAGAATAGCACATGTTTTTAGTATAATTATGATTTTAATAATGAGCATGATGTATTGCTATATTATGTTTGTATTATACTACCTACTGAAACAATAATCGGATTTCTTGCATATTTATGTTGTTATCTGTTATCAAACGTATATTTTTCGTATAAGTTTCGTTTTGTTTTTCCCAATAAACGCTTCAACACCAATAATAATAACCAATCGGTATCTCGTATTATTAATATTATTAGTATTTTTTTATAATTATTATTTTAATCCGGTGGTGATGACAAGTGTTGATTATACAAAAGACACACTACTGCTCAAAGCTCTCCGACGTTCTATAGTAGTATCATATTATGTCATTTGTCATATTTGAAAGTAAAATTTTTATAAATGTACATTTCCTTTTATTCCTTTGTTTTTCTCTTCACTTCAATCCAGAATAATTTAAATAGTAAAACAATTTTGAATCATTGTATTCGTAAAGCCATTCTGAGAGGTAAAAACTACACTTGCTTAAATTCCTTAAAAACTTTGTTGTAGTTTTCCTTTATAGTTCAATGTGATCAACAAGAAAAATAAAACTTATTCAAAGTACCATCCAAACATTATTTCCGATTTCTAAATTTTTACATATTATTAAATTCTTACTACTTTCTGTTATCCGATAAATTGGCCGGAAAAACTAATTAACAAAATCTCCATTGTAAGGTCAATTCGCCTCCTTATCGGAAAATCTAAAGTACAAAAAACATAGGTCTATAATATTGAGTATAAACACATATTTAGGTACTTCATTCGTTCTATGTGGTTTAAAAAAAAATGTTCATATATGTTTTATAAACCTGCATAGACGCGTGGTAAAAAATTAGTTTAATTTTGTATCCTTAAAAATATTTTAAGCGCGGAACATAATACAAGTTTTTTGATATAGAATGTAATAATGGGCGGTAAAACGTGATGTGATTACAATTTGGCAACCGGTCAAACATTTGGGGCTCTCGGGGTTTTCCTTCGGAATCCCTATACCAGGGTTGAATCAGTCCTGTGGTTGTCATGGGAAAAGCTCGAAGTCGGAAAATTACATTAGGAAAAACCGCGCGACGGTGGCATGCGGTCCCGGTGCGAAAAGCTGTGGCGGCCTGACAGGAACGGCAACCCGAGGGTTGCCGGGCTAGCGCCCACCCTAGTGTCACCGCGAGTACTGTTTATTCATGTAGTCCTGGTACGCGCGTCCTCGTCCGGGGTCGAGGTCACAAGGCCACCCGCGATACACGCATGCGTCCCGCAACAAAAGCAGTAGCAGCACCGGTAGGGGTGTGGGTAAAGGTGTACACGCAGTAGATGTAGCAGCAGTGACGGTGCTCATCGACCGTGACGTGCGTGTTTTGTACCATTATATTATAATATTATGCCGCAGTCATCCTCTATTATTATTAATATTAATATTAATATTATTATACGGCCTTTACATGCAGACCTATGTTGGGCGATCGTGTATATTCGTGTCCCGTTAAAATAATAGAGACACAACGAATTTTCGTCCATATTTTGACAGTCAGACCTAGCTAGGTTTAGAAAAACAAGCTCCGTTGTTTTTTAGTGAAAAATTATTTCGGTTTCTAGTAAAAACCCTAAAAGCAGGATGATATGAAAAAGTTTTAAATATTTTCGGACAAAACAAAACGATTGTAAATATGAACAAAGAAAATTCAAATTAAAACATTTATTGTTTAATAAAATCTAAATAAAAATTTCAGAATTTTTTGTTTTTGTGGAAATGAAAGAGAGTTAAAATATTATCATTATGTATTCATCCGTATACTAACTAATTTAGATGGAATAATATTAAAATTGAAGACTATATTATTATGATTATGTTATCAAGCATTTATTGTACTTAAAGACAACGATATATTTTTTCATACATAGAGATATGTAGAAATGCTTATTAAATAGCTTTTTAGGTGGATCAAGTATTCATTTTTTTAAATCATTGATTAGTTATTTAAATTTTTCATTCCCTTCGAACTTCGAGTTATAAACTGTTATTGTATTATAACGTATTGAATTTTGAATTAACGCATTTTGTTATGATGACATCACTGAACAATTATAATTTAAATCGATTGTCTGTTTTAATTATTAATATTATTATATCGTCGTCGACATAGCTTTGTGGCTTTTTATTTTACTATAAAATAACTTTATAATAATTTTTACATATATGCTCGTCATTCTAAATATGATGTGGAACTAGGGGCTCTCACCATAAGACGTTTTAGCCCCTTGGCATTTAAATCAGTTAATACTTAGAAATAAAAACATTGTAGTACGTTCTTTATTTTTGCGTAATTATTATTACTTATATAAATTATGTATATAATATTTAATATATATAATATTATTATAATACATTATGATAATGGTTTGAGTTATTGCAATTTTCATAGAAATAATCGTAGAAATGCAGATATATTTAGATTCTGAGAGGAATGATGAATGGATAATTTTACAATGATGTGATGTGTGCATATTTTTTTTTTTTTTTTTGTAGGTATATTTGTCATCATCTTTCGGATAGTACAAAATCAAGAAAAATTAAAAATTAATTTAGAAAATTCGATAGTTTTTACACTAAAACAGTTTTCGAAGAACTTGATGATTTATTTATTTTATTATAATTTAAAAATAAATAACCGCGGAAACTAATTTTTACCAAATATTTAGACTTTTTTAAACATTTTTTATATATAGTATAATTTTAAAAATATTTTCACTCTTTTTGAGCTACTTATATATTTTTTATCTTCCATCGTCTTTTCTATAAATGTAGATAAAAAAATATTTGCTTGATCATAATTCTTGAAAATATAATACAAATCCCATATAAATTGTCATTATAGAAATATTTATAAAAATATTAAAAATACGTAAGTACAATGTATTTTTTTCATACTCATTCTAATTTAGTATTTTAAAAATTGTCTTCTACTGACTCAAAAGTTTATAACAATAATATAATATGGTATAAATACTATAAATATATTATATTGTTATAAAACTAAATATTAATGATATAATAAATGCAATGTTTTTGGTAAAAAATAAATTATCTTACCAGTTACCATAATACTAAAAATAATATAAATTACTTTTATACAAACATTAAAAAACATATGAAATAAACTTGTGATAGATACTATAACGGAGTGACAGACAATCTCTACTCAGAATGGTTTTTGGTATACAATAATACATAATGGAATTCAAATTTAACACATCCATTACAGTGACCCACTCGATACCTACTATACAGCAGAACGTTGGCCACTTTCTCATCGTTTTTTTTTTATTAAGAGAATAAAGACGTAAATAAGGTCGACCCTTTCACAAAATAAATTCAGTGATCTATCTACTCGTATATTTAATATAGAAAGATAATAAGATTTTAAAATAAGATATTTACTTCTAAATACATAATGCGTGTACAACTACAAAATATTAAATGTACTTATTGTGCATACAGTAAAATAAAAATATATTCTTATTTTATTGTTTACATTTTACTTTTGAGTATTATTTTAATAATAAAGTGGACCTTTTGATTCTATGTTTTTAATTTTGAGTTTTTAGTATAATAGCCCCCTTATTAAGGTTTTAATTACGAAAGTCTCGTATTTTTTTTTATATATATATACACAATAATCGCATTATCTACCTATTATACTCGCTCTGCATTCAACGTTAAATTGTGTTTTAAATTTTAAATAATATTATCGTATTTTAATGCGAGTAACTGTTTTTATATACCTACCAGTTTTTGTACAAACTATAATACTAAAAACTTAATAATTTACTAAGAAACTACTATGACTAATATGGTTTTAAAAATATTACACACAGCTAACATTACATTACCTAACCTAACCTAACCTAACCGCAAATACACAACTGTACAAAATATACCGTGAATAATTATTTTAAATTTTCTAATTCTATCTTTCAAAAAAATATTTTTTGTCTGAAATAAAGTCAATAAAACAAAAGCGGGTAAGTGAGTATCGCTCTGCTGTACATTAGGGGGTGGGATGGACCTCGGACTAGGGTAGGTTAAATTTGAATCCAATGATAGGTATCATTGTATACGAAAAACGATTCTGAACGGAGATGATTTGTCAGTCTAAGATATATTATATTTAAATATTGTCATACATTCTATTTTGAAACTAATTCAAACAATTAATTAAAAGTTTCAAAATCTTACGTTTAGTAATTTTTTAAAAATAACAAAAATCGAAAATTATTTAGTAGTAAAACGTTATTTTACACGTGTATTTTTGATTTCAAATTAAAATTAAAACTTTAAACACTCGTAAAATTTTTTAAATTGAATAATCCTCAAACTTTTTTATAATTATTTTAAGCTTAACTTATGCACAGCATAGTATTAAATTTTCAATTCTTAGCTTTTGATAGTAAAATATTTATAAATTTTTAACTACCAAATAGTTAAAAATATTCATGATTTTGACGAATTTTTGTCAATATTTGAACTTCAAATGCTAATAAAAAAAAATTGTGCCTATGTATTTTTCTAATTTTTGAATGAGAGTTAGAAGAAGTTATGTGGACCCTTCAATTAAATTTTCAAGTAATTTGTCCCAGCTAAATTTTTTTTATCAACATTTATAAAAAAAAAAATAAAAAAAAATAAAATATTTCAATTGTCTATAAATAGCTCAAAAAAAGTCAAAATGTTTTGAAAATCAAATCACGTAAAGAAAATGGCAATCTAAATAACTGGTAAAATTTTCAAGTATTTACGACTTATACTGTTTGAATAAAAATTTAAATTTCAAACACTCATAAAAATTTTTTGTCTGAATCCGGTAGAGTTTTTTTTTACAGATATTTGAAGAAAAATTTATGGAGAACCTTGTACCAAATTTTCAAACCTTAGTTATAAAAGAAAAAAATTTTACGATTTTTCAACCACAAAATTACTTGCAAATTTTCGCAATTTTGACATATTTCGTATAAATTCGAACTTTAAGCACTTATAAAAAAAAATTGTGACTAACGATTTCGGATTTTTTTTTATTACTTTAAAAACAACTCATAAGAAACCTTGTATTAAATTTTCAAGATTTTCTGGCCGGCCAAATAATTTTTATCGTTATTTAAAAAAAAAAAATACTTAGAAAAATTAAAAATTTCAATTGTCTATAAATAGTTCAAATTCTTTGAAAATTTAACTGTGTGTGGAGAACGCTCATATAAACATTTGGTGAAAATTTCAAGTATTTACATTGATTAGTTTTTGAATTAAAACCATATAAAAAAATCGATTTGGTCGAAAACTGTTTTTGCGTAAAAATTCCCGTTTTTCTGTAATTTTTTTTTTATTGTTTTTCTCGATTTTTTTGAAAACTATTGGAAAATGTTTACTTTTCACCTCTATAATGCACCAAGGATATCCACTTTGCCATCGGAAACCACCCCCAAAGTTTGAAATTGAAGCATTATTTCGACTAGTTATGCTGTACACAGACACAAAAACAAAAAAAAAAAACACCACACATCATTGTAAAATCAATACATTCATCACTCCGTTCAGAATCTAAAACAAAACAAAATAACTATAATTTAACAATATAATATAAACACATAAATAATACGTACTTTATACACCATTGTACCTTTAATATTTATTTTATTAATGATCAAACAATATCAATTATCTTCACTTAAAATTCTGTGTTATTAAACATTAAATTAACACTATTTATTATTTATCTGTTATGAATATTTTTTAATTTAATTCTATGAAACTAAACGTAAATTTTCTTTTCTTTATTTACGCCCTAAATGTATGCTTTACGTGTATGACGTACTTATTATACTTATATTTAAGAATATACTAGATTTATAGTATCCCACATTCGTTTAAAATATTTTTAAAGCACCACAACTTAAAAATATAAAAACGCCAATTTTGCCTTAACTTTTTTTTAAATATTCATGAAAAAATAGAACTAACCGAATATTTGTCTAGTAATTTAAAAAATATATATTATACGATATCTATCACTCAGTTATAATATATAATAATTTATGCAGGTTATGCTTATCATTAAGTTATAAATAACAAAATATATACCAACTGCCTTATGTATATGCATTTTAATTATTACAATGAAAATATTCAGTAATATTCATTACTGTTGACTGCATATATGTAATAAATAAGTACCAAAAAAATAACCTTATTATTTTCCCTTAACGACATTAAAATAACGTTTAAAAATTAAAATATGTAGTATAACTAAGTGGCCAAGTGCTTTTCTCCATCGTACTTCTGTCTTTATAATTGTCTACTATTTTAAAATATATGTAGTTTTATTTTTAACATACTTATTATTAGTTACGTAACTTTCGAATATTAAATCAGTTTTAACTTTATTAACATAGTTTTACTGTATTATCTGTATCCTTATTAGAAATAATTTTATATGATAGTACCCGTATTTAGATTCTGAACGAAGTGAAGAATGTATTGATTTTACTATGATGTGTGTTTTTTTTTTTTTTTTGTGTCTGACGACAACATTTGGAACAGTAATAATGCTCCGATTTTTGACTTCAGCCCCTCTTTGAATAGGAAAATTCATTTAGTTGGTACTTTGGGGGGGTCAAAAGGAAAATTTTCAAATAGTTTTCAAAAAAATCGAGAAAAACAAAAAAAAAATGACAGAAAAACGGCAATTTTACAAAAAACCACTTTTCGACAAAATCGATTTTTTGATTTTGCTGTAAATCAAAAACGAATTATTGTAAATACTTGAAATTTTCACCAAATGTTTATATTATGGTTATCTCTTTACAATTAAATTTTCAAAATATTTTGACCATTTTTAAGCTACTTATAGACAATTGAAATTTTCGACTTTTCTAAGTTTTTTTTCTTCAAATGCCGATAAAAATTGTTTGGGTGGCCAGAAAATCTTGAAAATTTAATACAAGGTTTCTTATAAGTTGTTCTTAAAGTGATAAAAAAAAATCCGAAATCGTTATTCACAATTTTTTTTTATAAGTGCTTAAAGTTCGAATTTATACGAAATATTTCAAAATTTAAATTAAATTTCATACTCTCATATGCGTATGTTGCCTAATACTTTTTTTATTAATAAACAGATACTATGAAGTAACTATAGTAACATATAAAAACTATTCTATTATTTTCAAAATAGAATATATGACAATATTTAAATATAATATATCCTAATCTGACAAATCATCTCCGTTCAGAATCGTTTTTCGTATACAATGATACCTATCATTGCATTCAAATTTAACCTACCATAGCTGAGGTCCACCCCACCCCCTAATATACAGCAGAGCGATACCCATTTACCCGATTTTTATAGAAATATATATGTTACATATATACATATTACACATATATTTCATGAAATCAGTAACGTTGTCGCCGAATACGTGAAATCGGCAATTTGGCTACCAAATTCACGAAATCGGCAAATTTTGTTTGCCAATTTCATGAAATAGACAGACTTTTTTTCTGTCGATTGCATGAATTCGGTAACATATTATTATGACATAATTACAAATAGTGGATTATAAATAAACAATAATTGTACGCGTGAATGATTAAAAATGAATATTCATTACGGGAACTTGTTAGATTAGGGTCAGTTGGGACCGGACAAGGCTATCGACGTCGTACGACAAGTACACTTCTAAAAAGTGCATATGTAAAAAAAAATATAATATGATGTGTAATTTGGCGTGCCACAGTAGGCCATACTTGTCAGTTGTCAAAATGTTTAAATATAATACAATTTTTTTTTTTTTATTCACTTTTTTTGAACATTGAAATGTATTTATTATTTTATTTTATTTCCGGTGTTTTACACATATTTTATTTAAATTATGTTAATATTTTTTTTAAAAGTCATGCCTTTTTTTTATTTTTTATATACATATAATATTTATTATTACAATTTGATTTTATTATATTTCCAGCGTTTTATACATTTATTTAAATTAAATTATGTTTTATAATTTTTTAAGAAAGGTCTTGTCGATTTCACTCAATCGACAGTATTATGCACTTTGAGTTGCCGATTTCACGTATTCGGCGACAACGTTGCTGATTTCATGAATTCGACGTAATATATATATATATAATGTGTATGTATGTAAGTAAAACGAATGGGAAAATTCTTAGACACCCTTAAAATACTTAAAATGAAGATGATTAAGATATTATTTATAGTTTAATAAAGAAAAATATAATGATTAATACGTATAATATAGTATAATGGTATAATAATTATAACCTATGCGCCACAATCTAAGTAGTAGCAGTTAAACAGATTTTTTTGATTTTTTCAGTTTAATAAGGAAAAAATCTATAAACTATAATATGTATTATACAAAATTAAAATGATGAAATTATCAAAATGAAAATATTGAATTTATAAACCTTGATAATACATTAATATCTACCAAGTGAACAATTTATAAAAATAAAGTTTTCTAAAGTTTTAAAACAAAATAACACAAACTTGCAAGACGTTTAAACCATTTCAGAAGTAATTAAGTATTATAACTAATCGACTGACAATTATTATAGGTAGAGTATCTAAATTATAGTTTTAAAACCATGATATGATGGAAAACCATTTATTATATTTGTAAAACCATTAATAATAATTATTTATCAGGCTAAATATTAAAACAAACAACTAACAAGTAAGGAAAAGCATATCACTACGAGTATGCCAACTTTCTATATGTAAATAATTTACGAATGAAAAATGGAATGATATGACTTCGATTATCTTACACCTGATATAATTTTGCTCATACAATTTCATATTATTTAATTTATTTTGCTAAAATGGTAAATACGTCTAAAAAATAAATATAAGTAATAAAATATATTGACCCATATTTTAAATTTAGTAGTGATAACTAGTATATGTATTGAATAATATAAGAAAGCAGTAGAAGATTTAATTTAATTAAATAAAATTGTATAAATCATCACATATAATCATAATATATAGCCATATAGGTTGGCTTTTCAATTGCCAAAAATAATTATAATTTTAAAATTAACACGATTCACAATACTGCCAGTACTATTACAAACAAACGCTGGTTTAGATCTGGACGTTTTTGAAAAAAAAATTACGCCTTTTCCGTGTTCACTATAGTTATCTGTTGTCACAAACAATTCGTACTTTTATAAGTCTAAATTAATTTATGTATTCAGCTCGTTCGAGTGCAGTATTTGTATTCTTAAGTTTTAAGAGTTATGCGATTAGACCGTACCTAACTCGTGATTTATAACAATTCACTGTAAGCGAGCGTTCTACAGTGTTATAATATAGATGTGTCATGTGTATGAATGTATTGCCTTTTTAAAGACGTATCTTCGTTTTTGGGCCAACATTGGGCTACAGAAATATGACACTCGTAAGTGGAGATTCAAGAGTCCTATTATTCCGTAGCTCCCCCCTCTAAAAAAAAAATAAAAAATATTCATGTTTAGGTTTGATGAATATTATAAGTGTATAAAATTTAATAATAGAACAAATTTTCCAAAATTAAATTAAATTACTAATAAATAATCAAATAATTATTATATTTTTTTTAATAAGTTTGTCATTATGTTATTGTTATTGTTAAGTATAATTAACTTAATTTAAATTGTCAATTGCATCATATTAAACTGAATTTATTTACCTAAATACCCACCTCTATGGTTATACTGAAAGTTTTCGATGAACTACTTTACTACAAATAGTAGTTAATGAAACATTTGTATTCTATTTTAAACATTCGTAAAATTAAAAAATATTTATTAAGTACATTATTTCCGTAGTGTATACGTAATATACTTGTTGATAATCTGTTTAAATCTACGTTACCGGTCCATCGTATCTCATGTTGAGATCGCGCGCCACTGCTCTAGCTACCATTTCACCCAAAGGTACGTGCGCCAGCCATTCATTGGTGAAGTATTTGACGTCCGAGTCACTGGACGCCCGCGCCGATAAAATACACACGTTCGAAACCAAGAGAAGTAACTTACTTGACAGTCTCATGTTTACAAATAACTGCAAGCAACAAATCAATTTTTATAACCAAACTGTAACAGTCATAACAATTTGTATTGTTATGTACGTAACGTATACATCTTCTATATAAATACCTTACACAGAGTCCATAAACTCAATATGGGGAAATACCAAAGTATTACCAAATACCAAATACTTTCTAGGTTTTTTTTTAACAAATAACATTGTTTATATTATCGCATAATAGTTTTTTGGTGTAGTAATTAGAAATGTAAATTATAACATGGATTTTTAAAATAAATAAATAGGAGTTTTTTATTATTGTCGACATCTAAAATAACCTAACTATTTTCAACAATTTCTATAAACTAAACACATTGTGATTGTCTGCTATGTATTGCTTGAACACATCAATATTCACCTAAGATTATTAAAAATGTATAAGATTGATTAAATAAATATTACCACACACAACATGTGTTTTTTTATTTTATCGTAGCAGGGTGTGTGGGGGACGACCTCTACACTCCATCACAGGACATGCCTATATTATGAGAATGTATCACTAGAATATAAGAAAAAATCTTGGAATACATAGACAATTATTTAAGGTAAATAGAGAAAAAAATTTTAGTTGCGACTATGGGTCAGAAAATTGAATTGAGTGCCAATTTCTGTTAAATGTATAGACGACCTTTATTGATTATTTTAAGAAGTAACGATCAATATAATACCTATTATAATAATCATGTTAGATAAGGTATAAAAATACCATCGTTGTAAAATCAAAGAGAAATCGTTTTGAATCAAAAATTTTGAATCTAAAAATTTCTTATAGTGATATTATCTGTGTACAAAACATAGTAACCAGTAGTTTACCTAATATAAACTTAAATATTTTATTTTATTGTCTAAAGATTGAAAGTTTCTGTAGTTGTATATTTGTATACCTAGTAGTGTAATAATGTTATATTATTCTGATTATAAAATCACAATTATTATTTTTTTATAATTATAATTTATTTTCACTGTAATTCTATCATCTCTATGAGCATTTAAAATTATTTTCTCTTAACATCGTGAAGCAGTTATTAGTTAATAGTTATTATAAGATTATGTACATTCTACGTACGTTAACTTATAAATTGAAAGACGTTTTGCATTTTAATAGATATTTAAAAATGTTTTATGAATAACATTAAATTCTGCGAAACTGCTTTCATTTTAAGATTTAATATTCTACAATAATTTGTATCGACATAAGTAATTTTTAGTTTATATAGTATTAAAAATATATATGCATAACTAACCTTTCAAGCTCCTGATTTACGTATAGCAGTAATTGTATGCAAAATTATGTGAATTATTTTAATTTTAACATCGCATAAAATAATCCGTGGTTATTAAACTACAACTGCATTTACATTTTTAGCAGACTTATTTATACAAATTTAATTAGTAATTTATTTTTATTATTATTATTATTATTATTATCATCTGCACACTTGGGTCTCGTATTTTTATTCAATTTTTACCAATTGTTGTAAGGAGTCTACAAGTGCGTGCGTAATGCACATTAAATTTCATGAAACACATTCGCTTCTTTTATGTTAGTATGATATATCATGAATAATACAATTCACTTCACTAATTGGCCCTTTATATTAGTCTCTGTCACTTACATAAAAAATTACTTACTAAACTTACTCATACAAAATTATATAGGTATGTCATCAATTTTTAGAAATTTTTAAAAATATCAAAATAAATATGCTATTTTTCTTTAAAATATCGAGACATGTACCTATAATTTATATTTTGTACATTTTTATGTTTATATAATTTTGTAACCATATGTTCCTGATACACATTAATTTTTATAGATACACATTTATAGTACTGAAGTCATCAATGTAAGTACCTATTCAAAAAAAATCAATTAGATTAGAAAATAATTATTACTTTATATATAATTTAGGTGCGTCAGTAAAAATACAAACGATATAAAAATCTATATCGAATAGTAGCGCAGCAATTCCCTCTCTCCACTTGTTAGTCAAAGTATTTATTTTTTTCAGGCCAAGACATATTCCAATATTACTATTACTGCATTATTGCGTTAACTGTTTTAAACTTTAAAAGACATCATATACAGTATACACAATAAAATAAAAATCAATTCCAATATTATTCTAATTTATATCTTTTTATTGATAAATAAAATGGTTACTTTAAATTTTAATTATAAGCCAAATTTAAAAACATAAAGTATTAAATAATTGGGTATGCTTGTGACAGCCATTTATTCATTGATACAAATGATCATTACTTTTTTTATTTAATTCCGTAAAATATCAATAATTATTTTGATAATAATACTTACAATAAATTACTAGAATATTAATTTATTGACTAAATATTATATTTTGAACATTGTAAAAAAATTAATGTTATTACACAAACCTAATTTTGAGTTTGTTTCCCCCCTTTCATTGTGAAATTTTTGCTACAATAATAATGCTATAGTGACATAAATTATAGATTTACTGAATTTAAATTAAAAATTCTACTATAATATTGTATAACCTCGTGACACTATTTAAAATAATGAGATATTTAATGCTTATACATTGAGCAATATCTATCATAAAGATTTGATCATTTTATATTAAATTCATATTTTGGATAAGCCAAGCCTTCGCAATATAATACACCCTACAGTGTATATATATATATATATATATATATATATATATATAATATTATATATATTATAATATATAAATAGTGTAATAAGCAAATATGATATTTTTATTTGCATTCCTATAAGGTGAAATGTCGAGGATAGAATAGATCCCTACATTAAATCCTTTTCAAGCATTTGGGTAAGTTACCTGTAATTTTTCAAAAGGTAGACTATTTAGTTTAAGGATATTCGAGTGATTACTATAATTTCTTTATGAGTTTTATATAAGTAAAATAAGCAAGTTTATTTAATTTAAAAGATGTTGATAAAATGAGTAATTAACACGGTATTGTTTACAAGACCATAGTTATTAGTAATATACCAGGAAGGTTCTAGTATTTGACATACAAATATTGAATAAAATGCTTAAATAATAGAATGGTTTTGGAATTTAAGTCCTTTTCAAAGAATAAAGATCCAAATTTATATAATGTAAATTGAAATACGTCCAAATAGATGAAGTCGTGATTTAAGTGTTTGACAGTTTAAAGTGACAGCTTTTTGTACAGCCTTTAAGTGAGGGAGCCGATTGAGAAGTTTATCAAAAATTAGTTCTAAATATTTAGTTTTAGTTAGTAGTGGTTAGGGAATTGAGTACCTATCATTTATGTAAATCGAAAATCATTATACATAATATTAAAGTGACCTGGGTCAACAGTGAGGGGTTAAACCATTGCAGATACACATCTGAATTAATTTTAATTCATAGACTAAATACCCTATATTAATATATTCGATTAATAATATAAAGACCTAACATAAAATGTCTATTTTTATTAAACTAAATATATATATGTTTTACAATTAATAAAATTACATATATCTTGCCGTAATAAATATATATTTTGAATATAGTTATATGAAATATAAATACTTAAAATCTTATCAATAACACTTAGATATTTGATTTTGTACAATATATAAGTAGTATTATATAGCACCAACTACCGCCCAACATTTAGTTTTATTTGTACTCGTATAAAATATATCATTGTACACCGAATCGTTACTTTATAATTACAATACATTTATCATAAAACATTAATTATGATATCATGATTGATTATTTCCTATGTGTATTATGTTTCGTGTTAACTTTTATGAACAAGAACTAATAATAATTATGGTAAGTGAATCGGTAAGTATAATAAATCAAACGACATTGTCACTGTTGTCTATCTTGAACGATAATTATAATTAACTTTAATCTAATCATAACTGGAGACAAACAATTTAGAAATATAGACTGCGTGGTCAGAATAAGTAATTTATGTCAGTCCATCATCGTGGTGGAGTGCGAAATCACATCCATTTGTCCAGGGTCCGTTTGCTAGTTACCGTTCCCTCGATCGCAAAGACAAAGAAGAAAATACCCTGGGGGGGGGGGGTTATCTTTGGATAAACAAATCATATAACAGAATATGATTGCGTAATTTGCATACACCGATATCGATTTCTGCTTTACTTTTATCACCATTGATAAGCTGTACCAACACCATGTATAGTATTTCGATAATAATGCACAGTCCGTTAAACTCGGTCTCACCTAATTATATAGCTTAAAAATGTATAGCTGCAAGTAGATTATCCTATTGGTAATTTAAACGTTTTATTAAATAGGTATATTGGTTAAACATTTCAAAAACAGTACTAAAATATTACTCTAAACTCCGTGACAATATATTGTCTTATACATGTCGTAAAACACCCACTGATTCAATTCTTAGTATCTTAGTATCTAATATACCTACGCCACCATAATATGTGATATCTATAATAATTATTAAGCTATTGATTTATTACAGTCGTATCTATTGTGCTTTTAGTAAATAACAGGTATAATATCTACACACTGTATTTGTATGCGGTTTCTGTTAGATCACGTGAGTGACTTGGCCGAGGTATGCAGATGTTATCTAGTCAGTGGTTACAATAATTCAAACGGTGATATAATACAATCATTACACTATTGGCTAAGATAATATTTGAGCTTATGTATAAGATTACAGAACATTCATGATATTATTAATTTTAATCAATTTTTGAGGTACCACAAAATTTAAACAATAAGTTTATAAAGTTTGAAGCACCCAATCTCGCCATTTACTGAACATAAACCATGTCTATAAAGCAAAAATGTATTTCATTAACGTCACCATCAATCATCATACTTTACATCGCTATGGTCACATCTATGTAATTTGCACTTTCGTCGAGACTGAGTATATGTTATACCATTTTGGTCGGTTGACACAAAATATTTAATTAAAATATATTGTATTGGGTAAACAACGTTCTATAGTTCTAAAAATTATTAATAAAATCCCAAAAACTGGTATAATCATCATGTTATATGACCATTGGTAACACTAATGTTATCATATATCGTATAATGTCACACGATTACAATTATTATTATTCGACGCGGAAATAATTTATTATTTTCATGGACACTCGTATTGACAATGACTTACATAAAACACAAGAATTTTGAAATTTGCTTTAAATAAAAATTACTACCATGTTTTCTAAAACACTGTATACTATATTTATTATAATAATAATACTATTAAACTTTTTATAATAATATGTATTATGTACATTGTACAACAAAAATAAACTAATTAATTGAAAAAATAAAAATAATTTTCTTTAACTTGCATTTTATAATTTTATATTCGATACTATATTGTTTTAAAAATAATATAATATCTATGTAAGTGTACATTAAACTCAATACGAGAAGAAGCACAAATAAATTGATATAAGTAATACTTTATTGTCTAAAAAACTATTTTTAAACAATTATTTTTATATTTATCCAACTGATATATTATATATAATATACTTATAATAATAATAATAATAATACAATTAATAAAACATGAAATGTAAATACTGTTTCCTTTAACATATTATTATCTTTAATAATTCTAAGCTATAAGTTGTAATATATTTGCTATTAATTAAAAAAATAATAAAAATTGTTTTGTAAATATTAATATTTACTACAAAAATAAGGTATATTATCAAATAAACAGCTATAATATAATATATTATATATACATTATATTTATGTATATAATTATGTTATTATTATAATAATAATTAATCCTTCAATATTTTTTTTTTTTATTATGCATTAATATATTTTTGAGTGTATAGTATAATATAGTACCTATTTACTTAAATATACACATTTATTTTGTGATGTATTTGTGTGTGCACGCGCGCGCAATAATTAATCATTCATCTAAACATTTTATAAACGAAAAAAATACGGTCGGTAAATAATTTATGTATCTAGGTATATTATTTCTATTATTGTTGTTTTTTTTTTTAGAGTAATAGCACATTGTAATTATATTTTTCGCATGACAACTTAGCTTACCTACGTTACATCATACCTATATTCTTAACAATAACACTAAATGTTATAAACTCATGCACAAGCTGTTTTATATTCTAAACAAATTAAACAAGATGGATTTTAAAACATGCGATGTTAAATTGGTTGAGATAAAAAAAAATAAGTAAAAATAAATTAGACAAATGTTGACTACACATTTACCTTGCCATATTCAACAACCTGATTTTGATTCATCTTATCTTATTTGTTCGTTTTTATCTTTTAACACACCCTGTTTGTATTTTGTCAATGATTTTGGTACAAAGATTGGCAATAATAAAATAAAAATAAACAATATACTTCATAATTTGTGTTGATTCATGTTTACCAATAACATGTCCTATACGTGTTTAATTTAACATAACGTCTAAAATGGACATAGAAATATATATTGGGTCATATTGTCAATTATACGTTTGGACAATGTACAGAGTATATTTTTAAAATGACTATAATAGATTGTTTCCATATGTAGAGGTAAACTTTGGTACAAAATAGAAATCAAAACCAAAAATTATAGGAAGAATATAGATAACGTTATTTATTCTTGTTGCGATATCCTTTTTCTCGGTTCCTTGTTGGTTCAGACAACTAATTTGTGCCAATCAGCTATTTGCCTCCGTGGTGCATTCATTACTTCTTTCCAATGACGTTCAGCAGTAACAGATGGATTATCTGGGTGTCCCATTAAAACTCGCCCAATTATCTAAAAACATAAATATTTATTAATTTATATACAAATTTAATATTTTTAATATTACATTTTAAGCTCTTTTTAACGTAAACTTTATTAAACTTTTATTAAAGTACGGAATTGAAAGCTTAAACAAATATAAGTATTATTTATTCAATTGGGGCAATCTGAATTTTTTTTTATAACTCACTTCGTTTTTAGTGACTCTGTCGTGATCGAAAACACAAAACTCAATACACACATTATGTAAATCAACAACGGTTGAGGGCAAATCAAACACAAATGATTCATTATAAACCGGGTTCAATGTACGTTTCTTCATGTGAGTCCGTTTCTTTGATATGCGTGTTCCATCAACTAAGAAATTTATCTTCACAAATGGATCTAAAAATAAAATATATAAGTAATCACAAAACTCTGTCCAGTGTCCATATGGCTCCTTTAAAATATTATAGTTGAAATTAAAAATTTTTTTTTTGCAGTAAAATTGTTTTAAGACAATTAAAACAAAAGCCATGTATTGATATTTAATTTGATACTGCAATATGAGTTAATATAATATAACAAACACAAAATGTTTTTCAACTTACATTTCTATTATGATTTATGCCATTTATTATATTATATAAAATATAAATAACTACAAAAATCAGTTATAATTTATTTAAATTTTAAAAATATACCAGCCAATCCAGTCAAGTCCATTTTAGGTAGATTTCTAGCCTTTAACACAACTACTGTTACTCTTCTAGTTGCTGGTTGCCAACACAAAGATACCAACAATTCTCCCCGATTGGCGATTTGTGACTGCTAAAATAAATATATAAAACTACATTGTATACCAACTTTCAAATAAAAAAATTATTAATTTTAAATCTCCGCTAATTTATTAATAATCCGTTTATCATTTCATATATCAATAAAAACGTCATATTGATAAACGTAAAAATGTCTTAAAACTTAAATTGTTTACAATAATGTGAATATGAAACAAAATTTATTTATCAATTACGTGTATAATTAATCTATACAGTATTTGTGGACTAAGTGTAGAGTTAAAAGTTTATAATAACCATATGCTGTCATAATCATGTGTACGGTGTTCAACTTTGACTGTCAGAATAGTATAATTTATCAAAATTGAAGCCAAACGAAAATATAAATAAATTATTTATAGATATTATATTTTTTGAGAAAAATTGTGTATACAATTGTTATTTTTCTGAAGTAACTTGATTTGTTATTATGTTTAATAGGTAAAGTAATAAAATTTAAATACAATATTCCTCAATATAATAGTAATAGAAAGAAATAACAGCAAATAATCATCGTTTCATAATACATACTTTAACACTACGAAGTACGATATCCTTTTGAATAGAAATTTGTTCTTTTTCAATTGATTCTAATACATCTTTTTCATTCAAGGTAAAGAAAACTTCACCAATCAGGCTGTCTCTGGAGTAACGATCAAAACTCAATATGGCAAAATGCAAAGTCATAGACTAAAAAAAAATTGTCTTTCAATATAATTTATAAGCAAATAGTATAACTTTAATAATATCACTTGAAGTTTATTAGTTTGAATTCCAAAGAACGTAAAGTCTTCGTCATACACTGGATTTCTTGTTTTCCTCAATACTCGTGTCTTAACTTTATGTTCCTTATCAGGCAATAATTGCAGTTTTACGTAAGGATCACTAGTGCCAGAATTTTTCTCTTTAGGTGTTAAGTCCATGCATTTGTTTATATTGACCAGAAGAACTTTTTTGTCTTTTTTATACCTAAAACATGATACATCATAATATTATCCATAAAACTAAATTTTTATTCTAGAAATTTGTATTGAAAATAAAGGTAATCCTAATTTCTTGTTCTCACTAGAAAATCACTATTTTATACCTTTCAATAAGACAATAACAACTTCCATATTTTTATATATCACTTAATTAAACCAAATTTAAAATATTTTACTTACACAAGTATTTAACTTTTTTATAACATAAGAAAATTAATTTAAAACAAATTAAATAACAATTTTATCTTTAAATAATTTAAAATGTAAATGTTGCAATTTATAAACATTTTCTATGTCTCCCTACTGACCCTACTATATAAATTATCTACAACCAACAATAATTCAATACATTTTTAATCATTTATATTTTTGTTATTTCTTCTTTAATTCAAATGTGTAGATAATAGATATTATATTATTATAATATACGTAATATACTAATATAGAGTGCTTTAAAAAAAAACCGCACACAAAAATTTACTCTTATTTTATTAAAAAGATTAAATAATTTATTTTACTTAGGTGAAACTATAAGGACTTTTTTTTTTAATTTCCCCAAACATATTATTTATAAAGAACTTTATATGATAGCGCAATCAGTAAAACTTTGTACATAATAAATTTAAAAAAAAAATAATTGAAAAACGATAAAAGGTACTTCATTTTTAATTAATATTTTCTTCGAACCTTTAATAATATATAATCAATTTTATTAAGTGATTGTTAGCTTATCCGAATAATAACATGAACATATTTTTGAAATTCCATAATATTATTATTTCCTTAACATTAATTTATTCTTTATGTATGATATAATTATGTAAACAATCAATTAAATCTGATTATAATATGCATTATATCTTACTTCAATAATTAATATAATAAATCAATGTAAAAACTAAATGGGTTTATATGAGACGGATTATGTAGTAAATTTCATATAAAATAATTAATACCTTAATATTTATTAATAAACTCACCGAAGTTTGAAAAAAAGTACTCCCATTTTACCAGGTGTATCATTTTGGCCGGTTTCAATTTGTTGTTGATTATTTTTCGATGATAACTTATTATCTACTTCATTCTCATGTACAACGCTAAAAAAAATAACATTAATTATTATTATAATAGTTTAAAATACAAATAATATAATAATAAATAGCATATACACAGTATTAGTCCTGTAGAGTACTAATCGCACCAAGGCTGGGCATTAACGAGTTAAAAAATTAAAGTTAAGTTAAAAAGTTAAGTTACTTTTAACTAAGTTTCTTAACGAGTTACTTTTTTTTTAAGAAGTAACTTCTATCTTAACGAGTTACTTTTTTTTTAAGAAGTAACTTCTATCTTAACGAGTTACTTTATTTTTAAAGTAACTTCTAACTTAACGCGTTAATTTATTTTATAGTCACGTTAAGTTATTTTTTTTTCTTTGTACGAACCCCAAAGATTTATTATAGCATTTTGTGTAATAAAAAAAAAAAATAATAATAATAATTATTATGTTAAATATAAATTATTCTGCTATATAATATTATTATGTTATTTGTAAATATTTAACTTGAGGTGTAAATGGTGTAATTGTAAGTTTTATAAGAAAAAAAAAGTAACTTATGTTTAACTAAGTTAAGTTACTTTTTTTTTCCAACTAACTTGTAACTTTAACGAGTTAAATAAAAAAGGAAAGTAACTTTTAACTTTAAACTTAACTTACATTTTTCCAAATTAACTTAACTTAACGAGTTAAAAAAAATAGTTAACTTGCCCAGCCTTGAATCGCACTACACCAAATTTGTTTAAACTTCTTTTAATTTTATTGATATAATTTCACAAAAATCAAATTTCAAAACTTTAATAATTAAATTTAAAAAAAATGTGACCCTAAATTATTAAACCCTTTCAAATTTAAAAATATATCAACACTTTAATCAATCCTATTTGCATAATTTATTAAGCATATATTAATTTACTGCAATAATTAGATAAACCTGTGAAAAATATTGTCAACGACTTCTATACATTCAAACATGAACCATTTTAAGTGCTGTAGAGAAAAATAAAAATATTTGTCACAAGATTATTTACAAGAAAATCTTGAGGAAGAATCCACACAGTGATAGCACTGCCTTTAGTTTGTTTCTGACTTTATTTAATTGTTAATTCCTTATTAAAAATACCTCTATACCAATTCCTTTTCAATCGTCTCGGAAGATTTCCAAGAATTATACAAGTGGCTATAAGAGGAAGTAGCTAGTAGATATAAGAGGTTATGATGAGGACATGAAAAATATTAAATAAAAAACACATGATCACAATAATAATAAAACAATTAAAGAAAAAAAATGAAATGTTATACAAATTATACTATTTTATATTTTACCAAAAACTAAGAGTATCTAGTACCTATTTATCAACTATGAGATTAAATATTAATTTATTTTAATTTTTAAGTAATACTTTAGTAAATTAATTTTAACTGATAAGACTCAGAAATAAAATATTATTTTCTAGACTACACGATCGTGTAATTTTACTTTTCTTATAAGTTATAAAATGTCTAACACGTTTTATATTACAGAGATATTAATTTTGCCGCCAATATAAGAGCTTATAAACTAATAATAAACTATCCTTGAAGTCGATAAATATTTTCAATCTTTTGTGGGTTTTTCTATACAAAATCTATATTTATGTAATTCAATGTACTACTATATGTATCGCTAATTTATCTATAATACCTTTGTGATTTTATTCTTATACTCATGTTCAATTTAAAAAGGTATTTTTCCAATTAATTTCTGATCCACTCACATGTATAATATTGGATATTATTACATTATTTTATATTTTAACGAAAAAAATTATATATTTTCTATCAATTTAAAGATGCACTCAATGTTAGATGTTAGTTAATATAAATCAAACATTAAATAAGTTTTTCTCAAGTTTTTTAAAACAACATTTAAAGTTCAAATAAAAAAATTATCTTACGACAACGTATGTGTAGGCGGTTGCACAGTTTTTTGTTCGCAAGTCGGACTTATAGTTGGTGAATGTCTAGACGTTTTCTCTGATCCAGTAGGGCTTATACTTCCATCACCCTTAAAATCAAATATTAGAGTAAATATGCGGACAAATTAGACAACAAACAACACTTTATAAAAATATTATTACAACAGGTGTTTTGCTGCCTGTAGGACTTGGGCTTTTTTTCAAATAATGTGATCCAGCTGGGTTTTTAACAGCCTTTACGGCTGTAGTCGGCTTTCGATGATAAAACGCTAAATGTGGTTCTGAAGCTGCAGTCGGTAGTTTACTTTTGTTTTTAAACCATAACAGTTTTTTCTTAGCGCAAATATGGCATGCGACAATCAAAATTCCCAATACTATAGCTGCACATCCTCCAGTGTACAAAATTTCAGTCGTTCCATAATCTGTAATCAAATCATTATTATTAATCAAACATGTTTGCCAAAAAATGAACTATATTAAGTTTAAATAAATATATACTTCCATAATATATCTTACTTCTAAAATATACTTCCTTGAGATCTAAATTCTAACAAATTTTATATACTTATATCTATTTTGTGGTTTTCATAATAAATTAAGTATACTCACTACCCACTAGTACAGTGTTTCATTGAATAAATGTTTATGATGATTTATAAAATATGTTGTTTATACACATTCTAAAGAACATTAAATTAAGGGTCCAACAAATAAGAATTTGAAATTAAAATTATAAATTTATAATGTTATAAAATATGAATAGTAATATATAAGTACTATAGTAGTACTAGCTACTTTAGAAATAATATATAAGTTATTATTAGGGAACAGATTATATTGTAAATACATATTTTTATTGGAATGAGATATTTTAAATCTGATAAAAAATGTATACGGTTTAAATCATTTTAATTGAAATAAACCCAGATTTATTTTACATATTTTTACATATTTGGTAAATATAAGTACATATTTTAGTAATTTTTGATTTTTTCATTGATTTTCGACGACGTTTAACAACATCTGTTTCGTCTAAAACAACAAGCGATATAATTTTTGACAGAGATATTTTAATAGAAAAATCCAACAAGGATCTCTGGAAATTGAGTACACTGATACAGTGAATAAGAATTATGCCTCTATCATATTATCTATTAACGTGAAGCAGTCTTTTAGCCATTACAAAAGTATTCTCCCACCAAAACCATCGTAATTTTATATTTGCAAACCTACAGTAATAATATGTTGTTTATCATTGTATTTTTCCGGAATAATATTCACAATTTTATGTACCTACATCATTTTTACTTCTTTTATTTAATATTTATAATTAAAAAAATTTTGTATTTTCAATACAAATACATTTTTCAATATTTACATCATATTGTGAATTTTTATTCCATATTTTAAGAAAAATTAATGTATAAATAATATTTACCTATATTGATTTTTTTAATTTTTTTATCACAATAAAATCTGTTCCCTAGTTATAAGTATACAACACACATTTTATAATTTATACCTTTTCTTAAAATTTTACGAAGTACTTATATATTAAACAGTGTAGGATTATACAAATCAAATTCCAAACATAGTTTTTCTGTCTCCTCTACTGTTCATTGAAATTAACTTTATAAAAAATATGTATATGTGTGGGTGTGTGGAGAATACGAATAGTTGAAGAAAAACTTGTTTTGGAGTAATCAAACTGATAAACACAATGTTCGAAATTTTGATTAACAAAAATTATAATGAATAATGATAAAAATAATTAATATCATCATTCCTTTTCTATATTAAGGTCCACAAACATTGTGACAATTGGGTTGGGTTAGGAAATTAGGTTAATTGAATGTAGGCAGACAAAATTGATCACTACTATAGCAACGTTGTCTTGTTTTAATTTTGTGACGCAAGAAATCTGTCAAAAAATCTGTTTAGACAAAATCTGTCGTATTTTTATTGTATCCCTCTCTTTCTTTACTTCGAAACAGTTTTGATAAATTTAATATTGTTCAATTTAAAATTGCCAATATTTAGTGTAATTTTACAGTTAATTAACAACAAATAACATAATTAAATTGGAAAGTAAAAACGAAACTTAAATCAAAGACTTAAGACAAACACAAAGAATTTTACCTATCGGCTATCAACAATTATTTATTATATACATAATTATCTAAAACTTAATAAAGAACCATTTATATTTTATTTGCTTAAGCTAAGTAATGATAAGAACGGCTTTTGCATAAAATAATCTAAAAAAAATAACTTTCATTTTTAATACAGCTAAATCCAATCTTCTAAAAGGTTTCTAGAATCAGAATAAATAAACAATGTGACTTTTGAGCCTAGTTACAATTTAAATATCGCATAAAACCTAAACTATAAAACTAAATAGTTATTATTTCTGAACTAATATAGATTAAATAACTATATAATAATTGAACTCCATAGATATCGTTTTTACAGGATGTAAACATAAAATTTAGATTAATGAATTTTAACTAAAATACTTCCGTTGATATAACAATTCATAAAGTCCCTGTGCGAACATTTTTTTGTTATTGTTCATACAAATATCTTATGTTATCCAAAACCAAACTTAAAATGTTTATTTTATTTGACTGATATTTATAAAAAATTAAAATAAATTAAAAATACCAAATATCAATATAATATATTTATATACCATGTATTAAAATGCTAATTTTAATATTTAGTAAAAATGTCAAATATGTACCTACGGTAATTCGTTTTTTAATTACGACAAAAAAGAAAATTGATTTTGTCAAAATTTACACTGTGTAAAATTTCCTGTATTATCGATTTTTTTTTTTATTTGATTTTCCCGATTTTAAAAAGTATTTGACATTTTTTATTTTCATTTCCCAAAAGTGCCATTGTATAGGTACAAAAACGATTCCCAACAGAGATAGTTTATCAGCCTATAACACAAAATATATTTCGTATTTATTTTTATTGCTATTAGGTCAAGCAACTTAATTTTACTATTTGTATTTAGTAATATAGAAGGTATAGAATTCATTTTTACGGAAAACTTTTCATTTAAAAATATTGTGTGTATACAATATAATAATAATAATAAAAGCAAAAGTTCTATGTCCCTATAAATAATTTCTTTGAACTATAACAAAATAATGAATATCGTCATTCATAATTGAAATATGTAATTTCATCAAGAATGGATCCAGAATATATATGAAGGGGAGAGCAATAAAAACGAACACGGACGAAACGCTATCGGTAAAACGGCATTTAATCGGCCACCGAAAACCGACATTCTATTACCCCTCTCCCCTTAGGTTAGGTACACGCCTGAATTTTATCCTAATTGAATTAAAAATCTTTAAAAAAAATTATGCTTATATATTTTTTAAAAATTTTTGTTTTCAGTACGAACTACTTATGAATAACTTTTTATTAAATGTTCAAGCCTTAACTATAAAAATGACTCATTTTATACTTTTTCAACTGCATATGCAAATTTTTAAATATCTCTAAGAACAACTTTTGTCGGATCTCGTAAGAAATTTTCAAGCATTTTTACCCAACAAATAAATAACCTTTCATCAATATTTATACAAAAAATATAATAAAATATAAAATAATTCAACTGCCTATAAATAACTCAAAAAGAGTTAAAACTATATCATGGGTAGAAAATAATACAAAAAATTGGAGAAAATTTTTATTATCTAGTTTTTCGATACTAAGTTGACTAAAAACATTTTTGAGGAATCAACCATAGGCGCAAATAGGGTGGGGCTTGGGGGGGCTAAGCCCCCCCCAATATTTACTCTTATATTAAAATTTAATGTCCCTATTAATAATAAAATGTTGTTTTCGATTACTAACTATGACTGTAAAAGTGTAGAATATGGTCAATATAATTTTTTTTTTTACATTTTAATAATTATAGATTAATTGATTTATGAAACATTGTCATTGAGAACATAAATATCGTGTGCATTAATAAGTAATAATTTTATACTCGTAGCTAGCTAATAAAAAAAAAAAAAATAGTAATATTTTTATTTGGTGTGACGTGTGAAAGGGTGGGGGAGATTTTTGTTGAATATATTAAAGGGCTTGAGCCCCCGCCAATGTAATTCCCTATTTGCGCCTATGGAATCAACAAAGAAATTTTAAATTGTCAGAACTTGCTTTTATGACGATTTGTCGTAATATATCATTAAATATATAGATACAATTACAATATTTAAAAAAAAATTTTTACATAACTCTTGTGTTATAATATACCTAATACATAATACAATAATAAATATTTATAAAATAAATCAAATGACCCTCCCCCAAAAAAAATTCCTAATTGCGGCTATAATAGTGTTAACTAGTTAATTAGCCCATACTGAGTATAACTCTTGTACACACCACTGATACCAATATAATATTTATATATTTGATCTTATTATCTTACAAACCATATCAACAATCTAAGTAAATAAACAATTATTAACAGTTATTATTTTTTAAACTAAAATATGCAATTTAAAAATGTTTTTTTATTCGAATTAATATTATTTGGTTAACCCTGGGGATTAAAGCCGTCATATTTATGTCATTTGTGTTAACATTTTAACTTTTATAATAACAGAAAGTATAAACTTGCTGAAAATAAATAAATCCAACCCTACTCATTTTGTAACTATTATTTATGCAATGTTTAGTAACTGCAGGTAGGTATGGTTTGAATATATAAAACCTAAACCTACGCAATTATTATAATTAGATTAATATTTTAATAATTATTAATTGTTCCTTAAATCGATAACATGTAAATATTTATGTATATTCCCACACAATGCCCACGAATCGTATTAAACCTTTGAAATCAATAAATTCGATAAAGTCTTGCCTTTTGTCTAAATTTAAACAAATTTTTTGAGTGTTAAATATATATATAAGATAAATTACAAATTTAATTTTAATTCCTATAGATTATAGAAGCATTAAACGTGTGTATAGTTAGTTAATACATTATAGAGTTGCTGTTTTACAATGGTGATATTTATTTTGGAAAAAATAATTAAAAACATTTGAACAGTTTCAAATCTAAACTGACATAAATCAACGTTTATTAAGTCATTGATTTTACGAAAATGTAATTTTCTATCTAAATACCTAATTTATATTTTTTTATTCATAATGAATTGAATTACTAGCTATATTTATATTCAATTAACACTGAAGTAAGGGTACCCGCCCTGCTTCAAGAAAACACATCATTCATAATCATAAATGTAATTAATTTCAAATTGTATACCAATTTTCTATACAAATACACATTATATAATTTCCATGGCAATATGTATACGCCATGTTAATGAGTTTTACGTTCATGAAGAATATACATAGTAGGTACACTATATAGTATATACGTTACACACTCGGGCATCTGTCGTTAAATAAGATTGAATTCGAGTAAACAAACATAATAATAATAACAACCATGTCAATAAATATTGATAAAAATTAAAATTTTAATATTTTTTCTTAACGTGGTTATAAGCCATTAGACGGGATTTTTCACGGAAAAATATTACTATTTTTGTATTTATTATTATTATTTTATGTTTACGCGGCGTTTTTCGAGGATATCATCGCGACGGCTCGTAGATGATATTATTATTCTATGTCATAATCGAATAACGTTATAACAGCACAATATTATACTAATTGTAACGTGTCCTTTATTTTGTTTTTTACTGCAGCGCTACTCACTTGCGAACAGATCACTGTGTTCGGTTTTCTCAGCCACAGGGTCTTGACTCACGAATCCCGTGGCAGGCATGGCGTACGGACCGGACGGACGCGCGCGGCACAACTTGCCCAAGAACCGCCGGACGACTGTCGCGTCCCGAGTCGCAAAGGATGTCGGGCGTACGGGTTGGACGACGGGGCGAGCGAGGAGGAGATTCGGGCTGTCGAGCGGGAATGATGCGGGGGGTAGGGGGGCGGGGGCGCGCTCGATAAAATGAATGATACACGTTTCCCGCTGTATATCGCGCCACCCGTGGACGCCGCCGATGTCGCCCGTCGCCTTCGCTCGGACAAGCGCACAACCGACTTAACCGGAAAAATACACACTTGTTAAGCTCAAAAAGCTTGGACGTGGGTAGTTGTTATGTTACACGAATCGCGCGTGGAAAATCTTCTGACCACACATATATATATATATATATATATTATGTAAAGCTGAAAATATCGAGAAAAAAATTTGTTATTACAAATTTTTCGTAACCAGTTATTAATTTACTATACATAATATATACAATATATTATAAAAATGTATAGAAAGAGAGAGTGAGGCGCCCGAAGGCCGGTACGAAAGCTTTAAGCTGCAGTACGGTCTGTACGCGGCGTTTAATATAATATAATATTACCCTGTGAAGTGTATAATTCAAAAATCCGATCATACTAATAAGTATAGTCTTTCGAAATTCTCTGTTTTCATAATCAATATTTTAAACTATATGATGGTAGGTGTCACCCATCGTATCAATAATTTATTAATATCGATTTTAATCAAAATTATTTTCTATTGTCCACCGCGAACGGCTGCGGTTGTATTCATGATGTGTTATAAATGTATAACTTAAAACTACTTGAAATTCATATTTTATAAACAGTTTATATTAGGTATGTTTATAATAAAATATCATATGACTAAAACTTAATGCAGCCATACAGGTAATTTTTCACACGCAAGACGCTTTTCATAATATGCAAATCGTTTTGGTAGAAGAAACTTTAAAATTATAATGCACTATACGGAATATATAATTTTGTTCAAGAATCATTAACGTATTATTAAATCTCGAAATGTATAAAGTATTAAATTTTCTATAGTAATTTTGTTTAAAAAAGAAAACATGTAGATAGCAACAAAAAACGTTAATATAGTAAATATCTATTTAAAATATCACGAGTATCAAGGATACACAAACATTAAGGTTGAATAGATATTTTATTTCAAAAGAAAACGGTATTGGCATTTTTCGAGCATGCTTAAATGGCAATACTATAAACACTACACAGTAAAATATATATAATATAATCAAATTATATTGATTATTGGCTAGAAAATGTAACCATGTATAACAAGGTAGCAACGTAGTAGATATTCGCTGTGGTTATTAAAAATAAAGCATTGCAACTATCTATCACTAGATAGCGATAATAAAATATAAACCTTAAGCTTTATAGATAGGCACATCGACATCGGCATTTTATTTATTTATTGTCCCTATTATTTATTAATCTTTATTTGTTAAATAGTTTTTCAATCAGTGCACTAACGTAGAAATAAAAAAAAAACCAATGCCCGTAGGCCGTAGCTATCAATACAATCTGCCGTATGCGAGGAGCGCGTAGCTACAAAAACAAATCCTCGATTATTTGTGTAAGATTAGTTTAAGAAGTAATAAACACGTAATGTGCGCAAGGCAGGAAAAATATGGTTTTAAATGGTGTTGCTAATATGACGCGCAATGTATTTATTGATTTTTTTTTAAAGCGTTAGAAATTATAAAAATCCATACCTACTGAAATATTGTGCGAGTATATATTCAATGTAATACATCACCGACAGTCAACCGGTCATTACAATAGAAATTAGAAATGTGGATTTATCGTATACAAAGTGTGTTGCACAAAACAATAACAAAATATATTATTGCTAGAACTTTTTTAAGTCTTACACCGCCAACGATACTGGCAATACTTCATTAACACATCTTTTACTTCGTTTTAAACTAATATGTTTGATAAAAATACATTAAAATAACATGAAAATTTTCTAATTAACTTTTAGTTAATTAATAATACATAACAATTTTCTAAGGCATGAAAATATAATGCAAACTTTTAATAGTATATTAAAAAACTTAACCAAAATTTGTTGTCAACATTTTGTTTAATAAACGTTTAAAGTTTATTTTACAGTAATTGGTTCTAAACTTAAAAAATTAAAAACTATTATAATTGATTTGTCGATAAAATATAGTTTTCGAAGGTTAGGTTAGTTCTTTTTTTTTTTGTTTCGAAGTGAAATTACTGCCGTCAACAGGTTGTTTCTCGTTAACTGTGTAATATGTACTGTTTTGATTGTAACCATTAACAACCGACCTCTTGCAGATTTGAATTAGATTTAATATTATTATTTTTACATAGGTAATACTAAAGATTGTAATGGATCCTACGACCTACTTGCGACAATTTTATTTTTAAATTCCAAAGTCAATTGGTAATCATTCTATCAATTATTAATACTAAGTTAGTAAATGAAAATGCTCTTACTAGTTACTTTATATCAATAAGATTAATAATTTTTATTTCACTTGGACGATAATACATTAATACATAAAGTATAACAATTCTTAGAATTGATAAAACCCTTGGTTTCTAAAATTCAATATCTTATAAACAAAAGTATGATATCCAATATACTTAATAGTTAATATTGTCTATTAGGTACTCTATTATAATTTAAAAGCCTTGAATTCGTAACAATATTATACTTACAGAGTTTATAAATTTATACTCTGTCAGTCATTCAAGTCTCAAATTCCCATGAGTTAATCACATTACTCATTCACACTCGTCAAACAAATTTCGATCCACAATTCTGCCATCGTTTTAATATTATAATTTGTATCTAATGTAATATTATTATAGAATCATATTAAATTGATACGTATGGTACGCACTAAACTTTACTGACGTTCACCAATGTGCCCAACAAAATAAAAATAATAATTTATTTTTCTTCACAGATTTTATATTATACAATAGATAATTAAATATAGTATTTTTCTATTTTGTTCTCAAACTGAAAGTCTTTATAACTCAATGCACGATATTAAGAAAGAAAACGTAAACAAAAAAAAACATTTCTTCGTGGGGGGTACGATTGAGCTTATGCGGGAGTTGCCGCCCCACTGATATATAATAGGTACCTAGTATGGTCTCTATCTAAATATTAACCTATATATATATATATATATATGTATATATATATGTGTGTGTGTGTGTATTTTAATACTGTTATAAACATAAAATAATAATAATCCTTTTCATATTATTAATGTATTATATTTATCTATAATGTATAAATTATGTACATGTAAAATGTATAACTTTCTTTATATTATTAATTCAAAATTGTGTATTAAATTGTTGATTGAAAATCGTTAGAATGTATATTTTAAATATTAATTAAAATAGAGTAAATATTCTATATTAATAAGAGTGAAGCGAGGTTTGCTTATACTATTTTTTCAATTAAGTTTATATTATCATAGATTATAAACTTAATATTCAATCGTTACAATAGTTTTTTAGGAGTTATGAAAATCTGCCAGCCAATAACTAATTTTACTTTAGGATATAAGATCGTTATGCTCATACATTTGGCAATTAAATTAAACGTAATTTATATTATAAAATGTAATTGGCTGAAAACAATTAAAATTTAAAACATATGATGTCTATACACGTTATTGTTTAAAGTATAAATTAATTCAATGTTTGTGTTTTTCAAAGAGAAAAGTTGATTAAATTTATCAATCATCAACTCATAAGTTATACATTTATAATATTATATATATATATAATATATATCAGTAAGTCAAGAAAACAATTTTAGATCATTTTATGTTTTTACTTTAATATTACAATTTAACATTTTAATATTTTATTACAGTGCTAAGACTGATATTAAAAAAAATTAATTTAATGAACAATGCTGGTATACGACAACCTACAGACTGTTCGATAAGTACATTGAATAAATTCAAAAATAATGTCAGTGGCACAACTAATTGTTCTGAAAATATCATTCACAAACCACCAAGATTCGCAGACAAATTTATTAAAATTTCATCGGTACGCTACAAACCAGAAAAAATCTACACAAAACAATGTCCAGGTAGTAAACCTATCTGTGAACGTACACAATGTCAAAATAGTACACGTCTTATCAATAGACATACTTACAAAATATCGCAAGGTCAAAGTTCCAACTCAACAATGAAATGTCCTTACACGTGTATCGATTAACAGTCCACAAGTAAAAAAGTTAAGACATCTTAAAATAAAAAATTAATTATTGTTAATCAATAAGCGTTTGTTTTTTATACCGATCAATACTCATATATGTAATTTATATACATATTTATATTTAATGACAAAATAAAAGACAATCCACATTTTTTACTTCTCTCAACCACTATAATTACAATTCTGAAACTACTTCTGTGATACATATAAAACGGAAATATAATTCCAATTATCTCTTTTCTGCTAACAGAAAAATTGATTATATAATATCATAAACCCCTACAGAATGTATAACACGTCGTTTCAAATAGGTAGATACGTGTAACAAGTTCATAATCTGATATATCCTTATATTAAAAGTCTATGCGCAACAGTACAATACATATACATATGTGTAATGAAACGGCAAATGTATACAAAAAATAAACATATAAACTTGTCATGGCAACAAACAACAGACAACTTGAGAAGTAAAATGACGAGAAATATGATATTTAAGTGCTTTAAAGCTTTTCATTCGTAAATAATAACATAATAACATTATAAAGGTGGGTTTACACGTTCAATTTTATCATTGTTGTATTATACAACTACCTATACTTACTTTTGAATACTTGACTGAACATTAAATATTAGTTTACACGTTAAATATCCATTTTAATTTGTGCCAATCACAGTCTTACTTTCAGGTAACTGCAGAATTTACACAAGTCACTTATAAAAATCATTTTTGTTCAAATACTAATTTACACGATCGTATTATTATAATTCATAATCCATACATCAGATTTGTACCTACATATCAATCAGTGGAAAGAAAACTCAATGTATAAACTCGCCTCATTATTGTTTTCTTATAATTAATTTTATTTTATTTTATGATAACCTTAAAAAGCTCATTTTAACTTTGATATTTTTAGCTCAATGTATAACCAAGGTTATACTACCTAAAAATAAGCAAACTACTAAAATGGATGTCAAAGCACTCATCTTAGCAATATCAGATAACATTTTTGATAAATAAATAATAAATTAAAGTATTTTAGTCTAATTCACCAGAATAGTTGTTAGAATTTAATTCGTCAGTAAAAAAATGCAACTTTATATTTAAGATATACTTTGAATCATTTATTATTTTTTTAGATATATATATAGTATCCTAAAGACAAAGATATAATAATATGACAATGAAATATTACCAGATCGAATAAGTCATCCAGTGATAACACTTCATTAACATGGTTAGGCACATAACTCAATTTGTGTGCATACTTAATGTATCTATAATAAATCAACGAATCCAAATATTGAGTAAGTTATTTTTGGGAAGTAATAAAATAGTTTTAACTGGTTCATTAAATAAAAAACACGCAATAAAAAATATGATCGTAAAATATAAAATTATATTTTGTACCTATAATTTTTTACATAATTGAGGGCTAGAGCCATGAAGCATGTTTTTATTGTTTATACCTGAATCTTTTTTTTTCGTTTTTAAATTGATGCATAAGAGTGTACCGTATATATACCGGTTGTTTCCACATTACTTGCAATCCAATATCTGTAACTTACAAGATTGACAAAAAAAAAATTGCTTACGAAGGTAGGAGAAGTCAACTACATTTTATGTAATCATCTGCTACTGCATCAAATTATAAGAAAGGTAAACGAAGTAGTTGTAATGTATTTATACAGAAAATTTAAATAGATAAGTATACGTCAATGTCATAACTTATCATATTATTGCACATCGATAACCGTTTTGATGACTTTTATTTCTATTGGTGTTATAAACAATTAATTTTTGTATTACATATATTTATATATCATATACCTTTATAATTAACAGCCAGTTACATAAATGTAAGACCTAAAGAATAGGCATCTATTAAAATACAAGCTACACACTAATTAATTAAAACGAAAATTACCTTAAACCATGATGATATTATATTCAATCTCTGAAGTTTAAAACAATTAAAACTAATAAAACTATAAATCGTGCGCAAAAAATCCAAGGTATATATTATAGTAATCAATTGTATAGTATCCAAAGCCCTCCCCTTTCAAGCCAGTAAAGTTACCATTGTATGACCAGAAGTCTAATAAACATATTTTAATTGTGATTCATAAAAATCGTCGTAAATGTTACTTTTATACTGAAACTATTTAAATATAATGTGCGAAGCTTTAAGCTACTGTCATTAGTAATTTTAAATATTAAATTTATAAATAAAAAAAAATAATAAACAATCACAATTTAGGCTAAATATTTAATTTACAAGCTCAATTGTACTATATAATATTATAATTATCTATATGAAAATAATATATGCAATAATATAAATGTATAATAAAAAAATACCAGTAGGTACCTAGTTGATAAAAACGCCGCTAAATAATATTGTATTTATATAGCAATAATACTTGGTTAGCAGCCAATGTGAGCTAATGATTGTACAACAAAGATCACTCTTATCCAACAATCAAAAACATATTTATTCACTCAAATTTATTAATTAAAGAAACTAAATGTCTATCAAAAAAAAAAAAAACAACAACAACAACAATACAATCTTTTAAACAAATTAATAAACGCATGTTAAATTCAAACGTCTAAATATAAATTTATTTACTAACGTGTTGAATCCAACATTTATTTCTATATGACTAGCTTGACTCGTATTCATTTTTTATTTACATGAATAATAATCATAAAATTAATAATATTATTAAGTACATGACAGAGTTAGATACTAACAAACTGTTCATCAAAAAACATGCGTTATCAGTTTTCCAATTATTAACTAAAGTAAGTTAAAGTGTTTAATATTTGTCATTGAAATAAAGATAATCATCAAAATCACCTACCTTGTAAAATAATATTATGATTTATATTTCTTAACAATTAACGTTTATAATTATTAAATATAACCATAGATACTTTGTATATAAGCCTATAACGAATAAATTTTACTTAATAATAATTTAAATAATAAATTAACCTAAATAAATAATATTTTGTACATATTATGTTTATATACATACAGATGTTCAATATATATATATATATATATATATATACACGTAAGAAGTTAATTTATTATAGATCAATGTACAAATATTTCCCGTTTCAAAGTATAATATATATATATATATATATACAGAACACCTATGTATATTTATAAGTATGTATATATAATGTATATATTGTTTATAAATTAATCCAATGAAAAATTTAAGACATAATGTGTACATATTTGATAAAAATATTATAATATGTCATAAAGGCTAGGTGACTTAGAACATAAGACTAGATAATTATTGTACATTAATGCTATAATAATAAAGCTAGAATACAGATAAAATTTTAAAATTTAAATTGTTAATTGGTTAATATGTTCACACGTAATACATTTATATATATGATATATACCTATGTATACACTGGTTCAAACAATAAATAATCTAACAGTAATAATTTAATGTAATATTCTTTTGATTTATTAATAGAATTGATGATGGTAATATTATTTGATAAAATCATTAGGTAATTATTTACTTTAAATGTAAATTCCTTCGAAAATGTGACCAAGTCTAGAAGGTTAATATCCAGCCAATTCAGCAAACGTGGAATCCATCTCGTCAGCCAAAGACTTATATCTGTCTTTGTTAAGGCCGAGTTCATCTGAAAAATAATAAAATTTCCATTGTAAAAAGGTAAAGAATTATCTTAAATAAACACAGTAACAAGTTGAAAAATTGAGTTCAATCATAATCATAAAAATAAAATAAAATTTCAAAAATATATAATAAATTTTCTTTTAATACCTAATATAAAATAAATGTGGTAAAAACAAGATTAATCGGGTTTTTTAAAAAATATTTATTTAAAAAAAACATTGCAGAACGGAAAAATGTAATATTCAAAAACTAATAATCATGTTTTATGATCATCATTTTATAAAATTGTAATGTTTGCTCGGAAAAAAATATTTAAGAAAGTACAAACAACAAATATTTGAACTTCGTATAAGAACTAACTGCATTAATAATCAAACAATTTAGTTATTTAAAAAATATAAAAGAGCTCCTCAACTCATATAAATTTTAATAACATGCAACTGTTTTTTTAATATATTTATATGTGTATATATTGAACTATTATTGTACCTGGCAGTTATAGAAGCGAATTTGTACAGCAACAACTGGAGACAAAACATATTATAACGAAAAAAAGCAAATTAAATGAAAAAATAAAAAAAAAAAAAGCATTATTTAACAAAAAGCTACATTGGTTTATGACAAAACTCGAACATAAAAACAAGAAGAAAACAAGTGAAGGCTATGCAGAATTTGTATATGGTTAGTAGCCAGTGAGTTCAGCAAATGTCGAATCCAAGTCATCCGTGATTTCTTTGGATTTTTCTTTCTCTTTGAAGAGATCATCTGAAAAACAACACATTATTGTACAAAACAAACGCGTAAATAACCCATTGATAAACAAAGCCCCTTCGTCTAAATGTTAAGCTATTAAAAAGAAAAAAGAACACTAACAAAGCGTAAGTTTATAGCTGTACATATTTCATTGATCTAGAGTACTAGACTAATAAATGTAATAACATTATAACATTATACTGTAACAATATAATATGAATACAACATTTTGCATAAATTTATTATTTATGAAAATCAAATCGCGTGACTTACCTTCAAGTCTGTCAACTTCTTTCTGCAATTTCTTAACGGTCTTCTCGGCAAATTCAGCACGAGCTTCAGCCTAAAATAAAAAAACAATATTATATTATTTAAGAATTTGAGTTATAAAATTTATATAAACTTTAAAATTTACCTCCTTTAATTTTACAGTAAGCTGTTTGATTTGATGCTTGTACTCTTCCACTCGTTGATTGGCCTAAAAATAAAGTTATTAACTTTTACGATCTTAATATTTTTACACAAATTACCTTTTCTTCGGAAACTTCCAACGACTTCAAGCTGTTTCCGACAACTTTCAATTCTTCTTCCAACTCCATGATTTTTCTAAAAATTAAAATTTCAATAATATCGATTGTTATAGGCATGTATTAAAAATTATGCTTACGAGTCACCAGATTTCACACGATCCTCTGCTACTTCAAGTTCATCTTCAACGAAAGCAAGTTTCCTCGAAACCTTAAATTTAATATTTATTTAAATACAGTATTCTAATTCATTATTATTTGTTTATTACTTCATCAGATTTTCCATCAGCATCTTCAGCTAAGAGACGAGCTTCCTTTAATTGGTTAGTCAACTGGTCCATACGTTCCTCGTCTTGCTGGCTACGGTTTTCGAGTACTTTGCACATACTAAAAACATGATTTGTATGAAATTAACGTACAAAATTATGAATACAACGTAAAAATAAATTAATGTAATCCACTTACCGTTGAGATTCGTCAGCTGCTTGAGAAGCCTCAGCCAATTTTGATGCAGCAGCTTGAGACCTTTCCTCGGATCTTTCAAGGTCTTCTTCAATCATCTGGACTTTCCTGTTCAAAGCGGCCACTTCACTTTCAGCCTATAAAGAAATGCATGTTAAAAAAATCTTATATAATAATACTTATTCTTAACTTACCGCAGTAAGTGCCTTTTCTCTATCCTCTAACTGCTTGATGGCCTCTTCCAACTTATTCTTGTTAGTGTCCAGATCACTTTCTACCTGAGTCAATTTCTTTTGACAATCTCTCACATCTTCATTAACCTAATTGAAAATAATGTTTGTTTAATATATGTTACACATTGCTTACTTAAAATATTTATCGGAATTACTTTATCTGCACGGAGGTTAGCATCCTTGGACTGGCCTTCACAAGTGTCGGCCTTGTCCATGGCACTATCCTTCTCCATCTTCATCGCCTGCATCTTCTTCTTGATAGCGTCCATTTTGAAGTTTTTTGTCTATCCCACTAATCCAAAACAATAATAATAATTTACTAAAATTAAAAATACTTTATATTTTTTATACTTTATATTTATAATATGACGTATTCATAAAATAATGTAATTTTAACATATTTTTTACTCTAAAAGTAGATAAACTAATTTAAATTTAGGAAAAGTAATAGAGAAAAAGGAATCACAAACTACAATTGATTTATAACAATAATAATTAATAATTATAACAGTAAATTCAATTGTTTGAAAATACTTTTCAAAAATGTTGTTTTATCTATGTAAAACTATATACAGAATAATTAACCAAACAAGATTACCCTCATTTTCATTTATTAATAAGTTTATTTAAATATAGATTATTAGAATTTTTGTACTATTTAAAGAGTGTTCTATGACTGTAACGAACAAACTAATTTTTATATGAGACCTCCCCCTTTTCTATAAATTATCCACTAAATAAATACAATAGACATTTTGATATAGGTAACTAATTAGTTGTTTTTTAGTTATTAAAATGTTTATATTAAGAATAAAATTTCTTAAAAATGGTTTTACAAAAGTATAAAATATAAATAATGTAAGATCCAGTATTTATTATTATACATAGACAATTTTTATTATTTATAAATATTTATAGAATAATACAAATTATTATAGCCCCAATATATTCTAAATTAAACCTATCGTATCATGGACCTATTATCCTTAGTACACAATGTTAAATTACTAAAAAACTATTTATTCGATTCTATTTGATTTTGATAGTCAACATTTTTAGAAAATTATGTGCTTAATAATTTACCGTTTAAAAGGGTTTTCATTTAAAAATCATACCTAGGTGACATCACTTTGTACATAACAAAATTAAATATTTATTCACATTTAATATTATACGTACATTGAGTATATATATACAAGGTGATTTTTTTTATCAAAGAACACTCATTATTTCTGAAAGTATTCATGTTTTTGAAAATATTTTTTTACATAGTTTCAAGTTGTTAAAAAAACAACATTTTTATTAAAAAATTGTATTTTTAAATATTTTTTATCCTTATTTTTTTTAAGTTTTTTACTTCTTTAAATGACAACATATAGTTTTAATTTCATATTCCAAAGCAGAATAATTTTCTGACTATTTGATACATAAAATTCGAATTTAGGGCCAGTAGTTTATAAGTTATACTTATTTAAAGTTTAGACAAGCGGAGTAGTAGACAAACATTTTGCGGGGTAACCCCGTACCACTCCACTCCGCGCATCTAAACTTTAAATACTTATAACTCATAAACTACTGGCCTTAAATTCGATTTTTATGTATCAAAATATTCAGAAAATTATACTGCTTTAGAATATGAAATTAAAACTATATGCTTTCATTCAAAAAAGTAAAAAACTTAAAAAAATATAAGGATAAAAAATATTTAAAAATATAATTTTTTAATAAAAATGTTGTTTTTTTAACAACTTGAAACTGTGTAAAAAAATATTTTCAAAAACATGAATACTTTCAGAAATAATGAGTGTTCTTCGATTAAAAAATCACCCTGTATATATATTGCTTACTAAATAATTATTATAAGCAAATTAAATAAGTTTTGATATATCAGGTGTCTAGGTTTGTATTTATGCGTAACCCATTATCTTATTTAAACACTTAATAGGTCAAGTTATTTTTGAAAGATAATCGTTTTTTATTTTTAGAATTAAGTTAAAAATAATACTTATTTTCAACTCCATTTATTATATAGTAAGTCTTATAATTTAATCAAACATTTAAAACAAATTTTTAAACATTTATGGAAATAATGCATTAAACATAGACATAGTAATAATTAATGGTGTTTATAACTTATATTTAAAAATTAATAAAAACAAATATATATAAATAAAATATCAAATATATTTTTAAATACTTCTAAAATGTATGTACCTATGATTAAAGTTTTTAATCTATATCCGTAGGTATACAATTTCCTTAATAATAACCACCAAATAATCTACTTAAGGTTCAACATACTCGGAACACTATTAACAATAAAAATATATTATATTAGCTTAATGCCGTCAATATAAAAAACAAGAAAATAAAACAATATTCTGATTAACCATGAGAAACCCAAAGACCATTAGTCAAAGATATGAGTAAAATAAGATTTTTTAAAAGCATATTGATTTGTTTAATATAATTTAAATATTAAGAAAAAATAAATAATCATTATTAAAAATATACAATTAAAATATATACAACTGGAGCTTAAAGAATTAATTTTAAAAAACTTTTTTTTCAATTTATTTTACATTTATATCTCAATGCATAATAGTTTGAGTAACGCAAAATTTTACAACTCTTATCACCATATTGCTTACTAATCATTATAAAAGATTTTAAAAAGAAAAATGTAGGTATATGCCTACCAATCACAAAATCATTATATATCTAATAAACTATTATGTACTACCTACTATATTAAGTTCTTAAATAATAAATATATCTAATATATAATTTAATCATGGAACAATAATAACTAAAAATTATAATTTATATTAAATATATTTAATTTTCTAATCATTTTGGCAATTATTTATTGTTTTCTGATGGTTTTTAAAATAATTATATTATTAATAATTTTGAAACTACAAATCAGTTTAGTATAACTAGTATAAGTAGGTATAAGGTATATTGTATATTGTATTTGTATATTAGAAACTAAAAAAATTATCTTGATTATTTTAAAATAAATGTTAGTTGATTCAAAATTAAATGATGACATTTAATTATTGATAAACAATAATACAAATTATATCCGCTGTTATAATTTATACTTGAAGATCTTATAGAAAAAAAAATTTATCTATGTAAAATAGCATAATTTTCGCCAACTATGCAAGTTGTATAAAACCAATGTTTAATGCAATAATTTATGATCTTAAAATATAAAAAATATTTTAAATGTTTAATTAACGATAATATTGTAAAAAAGTATCCAGGGGTAATTTAGAAAGGTAATGGTCGCACATATCCTTCTTATTTTCTGCTATTATCTATTTTGAAAGAAAAATAGGCTTCCGTGGAATTGGACAAAAATAGCAAAGTTGCTAATGCCGAAGTATAAAATAAAAAATAAAGTAGTCTGGTACCCGCCATTTACAGTGAGTAAACCGATACCACCGCGCGGCACCACGCAGCGGACGTTTAAAAATAGTTATGCGCCGCCGTTGCGGTATGCACTCAACCGACCCAAATTCCGACCAAACACCTCACCGCCCCCACTAGTTGTTAAATTTTAGTTGCTAAATTTATTTTAATTTTAATAACACGATAATTAAAACACAAATCACATGAATCAATCATCATGAATTTAACGCAACAATTATTAATGTCAATAACTAATTTACGACACTTTTTATCATGGTTCTAAAACTAAATTAAAAATTAAATAAGAAAACAATACTAAGAAAAATCAAAAACTAAATTATTCATATACATATTTTGGTTTTCAATTTACTTTAAACTCGTTAGTTTTAAAATACTATTAAACCAATCTCTTTAATTTTAAATATTATTTAAGTTACCTAATAATCAGAATTAATTAATATTTATAAAGTTATTAGTATCTTATCATCGTATCATTCGTATCGTGTTACAAAAATTATAAATATTAAAATTTCAACGCTAAATCTTAAATATAGAAGTATTTCAAGAACATACTATAGTTTTGCACCAGCCCACGCTTTGTGACAAAATTAAACTACCTATATTCGCATATTTGGGCAACTAGAAAGCTGGAAATGCTTGGTGAAATAATGTTTCATATTGCATAAAATTAAAATGTTTAATAAATAAAGTCAACAATACAATATAAATTCAAATAATATTAAACTATTAATAACGTTTTAACTATTACACAGATTTATTATAGATAAAATAAACACTTTTAAGTTTAATAGTTAGACACCTATTTCATTTTAATCTAACCATAAATTTTAGATACCAATCTAAAATATTCAAAATAATTTTAAATGAACCTATTTAAACGTTGATAGATACCTATTCAATAATGCCAAAACATTTTATTATAAAATATTTTAAGTCTTCAGAAAAACATATATTTACAATACGTTTTACTAAAAAATTGAATTAAACTATAGCTTACAATATTGTAAAAATATAATGAAATCCCAACGTTTAAAATACGAATTTATTCACTTCAATTGTAAAAATATAATATTTGAAAATGAATAAAATATTATTTTATGTGAATATTTGTGTCAATATTAATTATTATTTACGTGTATAACATAATGCGTAATTATTTTTAAATAAAGTAAAAAATATATATAATTACCTCCAAATAAAATAAACCAAATCTGAAAGGCACCACTGACAGCGATAGCAGCTGATCCTGGACTGTTGTTGTTCTATATGTGTAATTCCAAATCTGTACTGTGTTCCCTTCTCCCACTACAGATACGCCCCACCATGGGGTTATTACTGGTGGGGATTTGAAAAAAATAGGAATGTAGTGACGAACTAGGAGAGACCTTTTAGTAAAGTGATCTATAAAACCAGTGAGCTTTATATAGCTGTACTAAACAGGGTAAAAGTATATCCGTATCAACAGTGTTGACTTAAAATGTAAAAAAGTTAAAATAATGTAATAGGTACGCATCCCGAATCTTGATAATTATTGTCTTTAAAATTAGCATACATTTTTTTCAATGAAATTTAACAAATTGTTGTATTCTATCAAAAACTATTCTCAAATGCCATATTAAAATAGTTAATAATTAATGTACCTTATTTTCATTCAAATTAATTAACAAAGTGATATTGTACTGATCCATTAACTAAAACAAGGAAGTAAATTCCGATTTATCTTCTCTTATATTCTATAAAATGTCTATCTCTATAAACTAATATGACCTTTAAGGCTTAAAACTAAGTTATTGAAAAACCATATTATTTTTAAAGAAAAGAGAAGTAAAAACATCATTCTTTTTCAAATTATAAACATTTCATATTGTAATTTTGTTCCATTTAGTTAAAAATTCAATATCTCATGGGTACATTATTCTTCACACTACATTTATAATTATATCTATAATATAAATATTAATGATTACATAATAAACATTTACGTAAACAATTATTTACAGATTTGTTAACATTTATTAATATACTTAATGTATGGCCGTATGGGAGAGTAGGCTAAGAACTATTAATTTAAAAAAAAAATTGATTTGTACACTTAAAATTTTGTATAAATATCATTAAGTTATTTGGAGTACCTAGTTGTTAAAAGCCTAATAATTAATTAAATTACCTATATATGATTTAATTTAGTTTAATATATTATGTGAGGTAATAAGTAAATAAAACATATTTTTTTCAATTGTTCTATTCCGTTGACATAAAATAAATTATATTTTTTGTTTGTATTTTGTATATTATGATAAAGTATAAATTCTATAAACTAATACGATATACTTAGGTTCCAATACCATAAAGGTATCAATATAAACTTAAAGCAAAAGAGTATTCGACTGTTTTCCTTAGTAACAGTAAAACAATAACAATGTTGGGGTTTTAAAAAATATACAATAATACTTAGCATGATTTAACCCTTCCAGACTCCGAATAAGTACCACCGTATTCATTACACTTATAATTATACGACTTAACTTCTGTTATACTTATAACATTTATATACTTTTTAAGTATTACAACTTTAGGTGGTACATTTACCACAAAAAGACATCATTATGATAAATCACTTCTTAGACAACAAGACGTATAATTTGGACACAAAGCTATTTAAATATTTAAATCCGTTATTAATAATATTAGTAATTTAATATTTCTTTCGAAGAATTTTCATTTATTTTCAATCAAACAATTCCATTAAGTTTGTTTGGATACATTTAAAAATTAATCTTAAATAATTTTGAGAAATTAATAAAAAAAATGTATACTAAAAATATATTCTCGCAACAAGATATATAGTAAGTAGTTACTGATTTTAGTAATTCTGTTTAATGACCAATTAATTTTGAATACATTTTAATAATAAGTCTTAAATAATAAAATAAATGTTGTATAAGTTATTTATATTTAAATAACTAATTTTAATGACAAATACATATATTTAAATTACAAATTTTAAATATATATAATATTAAAGTTTTATTTATTATTTATTAATCAGCAAATCCTTAAAATTAAGTAATGCAATAGAATATTATAGATCGTATTGATTAAAAAAAATTCTGCTTGTGTAAACTTCAAAGTTAAAAGCAAAAAATTTAAAAAGAAGACGCCAAGAATTGTAATCCCTGCAAGACGAATTATTGGCAAATTGCCATCAAAAATTTAATGAACTAATAAAATTATACAAATAATCATAACATATTTTACAATACAAAGATAAAATGTTTTGTATTACTCTAGACTAGATTTAATATAATTTATCAAGATCAAATTATAAAACAATATTAATTTAGTGGTCATTTAGAATAAATAAATCTAATATACATATTTTATTTAAAACAAGTGATTTCTGCAGTATTTTAATCACATAACAATTATTTACGATTACCTACATACATTTTTTAAACAGTCTTTATCTTTTGCTCGGTCTATAAAAACTAAAAGAATGACTTTATACTACTATACTAGTATTGTATTATATGGTATATAGTCCAGCGGTTCTTAACCTTTTGTAGAACACGGACCCCTGATCAATTTATTGTCTAATACCTTTTTTTCGCTGCACATGAATTGCGTCCCGAAATCCCTTTTCCACATGAATTGCGTCCCGAAATCCCTTTTCCACATGAATTGCGTCCCAAAGATATTTAACGACTACACGAATTGCGTCCCAACCATATTAACAACTACCCGAATTGCGTCCCAACGTAAAAACACTATTTTCCTTCCCATTTTATACAGACTTAGGACTGTCGATAGCAAATTATGACTATCGGTAGGTTAAAAATATTGTTTTTTATCATTGTTATGCAATTAGATGTAAGTAAAATAAATTGTGTAGGTTAATAATATAATAATAATAAAGTAGTTAAAAAAAATTAAAAAATTGGTAAAAACTTGAATGATACCTTCTTAATATAATCAAGACGGGTTAATTGACCACTTTCATATTTTGCCATATTTTGTCTTAAATAATTTTCTTTTTCACATACCATCATTCGTCTGTTTTTAATTACATGAATACTTCGTTGTTTAATATAAGTTTCTTTTTGTACATTTTTTAAAACATCTATAAATTGGAATATATTCGGGTGTGCTGAGTAAAACATACTGTTAAACTTGGAGTGGAAGGCTTCACAACTATAGTTGAATATATTCGTAGTTCGAATTGTAGAACATGAATACATTGCCCACACAGAAGGCGGGAAGTCACAATCAGGTTTTATGTATGTATTTAATATATAATCGGAAAATTGCTGTACTTTTTCATTTTCGGGTAAAATTGATACAATATCGTCAGTGAAACAATCCTCCACTTCATCTGGTTTTAAAAATGGGAGACCAAAAAAATATTTTAAAAAAATACTGATATCTGAATTATTTTTGTATTCTTGACTTAAACCAACCGTTTGAATTTTCCTCCACCAACTTTGACCTAAATGAAACCTGCATCCTTTCATTTGAACAAACGGCCACACGATTAACAAAGATGAATGGATTGCTTTTTCAAAATCAGCAAATATTATTTTAGGTGAAAAATTTATATTATTTTTTAGAAATTCAGATTTTAGATGTGAAAATGCTTTTATATAAGTATCAATATTTTTATTAGGAAGTAAAAAAAATACTAGTGGTATATAATTATTATTTTTTAAGCCATGGATCGTAAAAAATTGTGTAAACAATTTTGGGCAACTTTTAAAAGTTCCATCCACAAAAATTGTATCAACTTCACTTAAAAAATTTAAATTAGTAATTGTTGAAAAAATGATTATATTACTTTCGTTGTCATTTATTAATACAAAATTTTCATCTCTGTTAGTCTGTATGTTTTCATTCAATAAAACATTGTGTAAATCAGGTAAATTGTCTGGAAGTTTTGGAATTGTAGATGACCGAGCGTGGTGTATATTATTACGAATTAAGGTTAAATCATAAGTCGTCAGTGTTGGAATGTCTTTTGATAAAGCTCCATGAATAAGTTTTGATGGTTTATCATAAAGTTCTTCTACAGCCTTTCGCTTTAAATTATTACTCAATTGTTGTCTATTAAATACTTCAACAGAATCTTTAATATGATTATGATCATTTGCACGTTCGATAATCTCATTTTTATCATTTAATTTAATATATGATTTACACGTCTTTTTACAGCAGCTCCAACGTTGAATATCATTTTTTAATGTTTTATGGTAACGAAATTTGTATCCATCAATATTAAATAATGTTTTATTTTTTTCGCTTAAAATCACCGAAGTCATTTTATAGTGTTTTTAGAGTTTAAGTTTTATTTAACAAAGAATAAAGGTTACACAAACGTTTACACCAACGACACGATCGAAATCGAACTAAAATTATTATAGATTTTACAGTACGTTCAGTACAGTTTATCGTTCATGCAATCGTTTAAACGAAACCGGACGCAATTCATGTAGTAGATTAGATAATTCCGGACGCAATTCGTGTACACGCTTATCAAATTTTTTATTTCGGGACGCAATTCGTGAGTAGCCCTTTTTTTTACAAAACATCTTATGTTATCATAACCAAAATTATAATAATTCTTTTATAAATGATTATAGAAGTAGACATAACAAAACATACACATTTAAATTTATTTTTATTAAACTTAATTTTTCATAAAACTGTAATATAAATTATTTTATTTTTAATATTCTTAAAGCTACCGTGGACCCCCAACATGAGTATCACGGACCTCCTGGGGGCCGCGGACCACAGGTTAAGAATCACTAATATATACCAAATGGTAATGATAGCTGATATACTAAATTACCAAATGAAAATCCGAAATTGTTTCAGTTTTTACACATAAACATCATAAGAAGAAATATAAAAAGTATCTATCAAAATTTCGATATTTATAATATATTGTATACAAATTGAAACATACAAAACATATAATTTATATTTTTTTAAATGTGTATCAACAAACAACAACTAATATGGTCTTAACTATCACTATGTATAAAATATAATTAATATAGGTAATAATTATAAATATCAATAGTTATAATAAATATTTATTATTTTATTAATAATGCTTTGAATATCTATCTGTCATACCCACGGTTTAAGATATACTAAAGTATACTAAAGTATATCTTAAACCGTGGTCATACCAAATATTTTAGATAATAATTAAAAAATGTCGTACATTTTATTTTAAGTTTTCGATGTAGGATGAGCTTAACGATTATTGGATAGATAGTAACTTGCAGACGTCAACGATATGACAGAAGATATACGATATCCTTAGAAATAAAAGCTGACTGGCCATCAGCGTAAAATCGTTTCTCTCATGCAATAATTTATCATTAAATTCAAATTTATTATTTAATACAATATGTCAATATCCATTACACTGAACTACTCAATGACAAAGTACACTCGGCATATTATACTTTTATAAGTAATAATCATTAATTATACTGAAATACATAACTTTCATGGTTAAAACTTAAAATTTTAACTACTAATAATAACTTTTAAGTATGAAAAATTTAAAATATAATGTTTTCAGCATTTTAATAATAACACTAGATGGACACCACAAAACATTGAAAATGGGTACCTTTTATAATTCTACATTATATAACTGATTCCCTAAAATATTATGTTTTTATTATAAAAGATTTTTAATACATTTTATATTATATAATGATGATTAATGATTTAACATTATAATTTAAACGTCCGTTGTTTTTTTTTTCTGTTTAATTGGGGAATATTGAAAATAAATTATGGTACATACAATACAACATACCACAAATAACCATAGACCTTATACTAGTATAAGGTCTATGCAAATAACTATTCAGAGCTGGAAGTAAAAAAAAAAATTAAAAAAATAAAAATTAATTAATTAAAAAAAACAAAAAATTAAATTAAAATGAAAGTCTATACGGCAGCGCTAGCTAGTAACAAAAGTTAACAATATTCTTGGCTACGTACTTAAAAGATTTAAAAAAAACAGAGGTAGATAGCGCTGCCGCTACCATCAGGACCCTGGTTGAAAATATTTCTACGTGCTCAAGTATCAATGCCGCAGCGCAGCCGCTGTACATATTTTATTTCTAGAAATACCACTTTTCGTCACTCGTATAAATTAATTGGCCACTGACTCCAGCTTCCAGTGCTTCTCAGAAAACACGGAAGCATAATAATTTTAACAATCCCAAAGTTATTTTAATTATAAAATGTATTTATTAGAAAGACGTCAAAACATGAATATATTAATAATATGTTTAAAATGTTGAACATCTTTAAATTATATACAATTTGCAAGACAATTAAAAATGTATAGAATTTTCAAATGTGTATCAAAAAATAAAGAGAGAAATAGAGAGGGAATAATATATTATTATGCTCTAGAAGCAAAAATAAACTTCAAAATATGCATTTATATGCAAATTAAAATTACGTATGTGGTATGTAGTATTTTGTAGTAATGTCCTAACATAACGTATTTTAGTATTTATTACTTACTTACTCTGCAATTTTTATGGTTGTGTAAGAGGTAAGACAACTACCTATGCAAAAGCTACAATACCTAGTCCTCTATCATAATAATTATCATATTCTGATATTCATCAGTCACCAAATATCAATAGTATAATTTATCGTATAGGAACATATCATTATCATATTTATTCATTAATCAATAGTTTATACTATGTATTTCATAATAAATTATTTATGTTTATTACTGAATTACGATTATTTTTTTTTCAACCGTAAACCTGGATCTTAATTCGTTTTTCTGGAGTGACTGCTGAATGCTGAGTGATCATCAATTTCTAAAAAGTAGGTAACTAAAATTAATTACATAATTATAATTTATGATAAGAACATTATTTTTACCATAGTGGTAAGGGTAACTAGGTATAGGATTTAATAATTACAGGGGTTATGGCCAATGGGCTATAGAGTCCTAGAAAACCAAAGTTCAAAATAGGGCATATTTTTTAAAAAATGTATGCGATTTTACATTACATACTTAATTTTTATTTTATTACAGTGAAACAAACCTACGATGAATCTTTTTAAAGCATAATTAGGTATTAAAATGCTATAATATTATGTACATAAAAACGCTTATAAGTTATAAAAAAAAATGTAACCACGTATTATCAACAATACATATAATAAATTTGTGGATCCAAGTCTAGCAACGGCTAGTCACCCTAATAAGAGGGCCCTTGATATCAACACATCTATTTTATAGATTAACATATAACAGCAATCATATAAATATAAATCTGTCAATGCCTGCGATTCACGACATAAATATTTCATCATTAATCGTTAAACCCAAACCTTAAAGTTACAGCCTAGCGGGTATACCTTTCATAAAGCTCACGATCGCGGTTTAAAATATACAAAATACTCTATATAGTATTAATAATATTATAGTCTATACGCACGACGGCACGACATAATATAAGTGCGTATAACGTATAATAATGTTTAAATAGAGTATTTAAAAGTTAACCATCAAAAATAGGAACCACTATTTTAAATTCGTAGACAGTAGAATATGACCCAATACGACCTCTTATTTGTAAGCTCGGAAATTCGGAACTTGGTAACACACACAGTAATTGAGTAATTGACTTGAGCAATGTGCACTTCAAAATGACAGAGCTCAATACAGTTATGCAATGTGCGAATGCCAAGTGAAAAAAACATAACGACTAATAACTTGTGGTGTCTGGTTGTGCCGTCATCTTATATTATCATAACATCAAGCATATGATGGCGTAATATCGTATCACATTATATATTATCAATTATCATGGGGGTTGTGCAATGTGCAGTCGTTTGTATTCGGCACTCGCCATGCTCGAAGAACGAAGACCGAAATGGCGAACTGACAAAGCGTCAAAGGCCGGATTAGAATTTACTAGCATAAGTCCTAAGTCCAAGCTCCAAAATCCATTCAGCTCGTCCAACTTCCGAGCTCAGACAGACGGACAGTCCGAGTGGCAAGTGGCGAGTGCCGATTGGGACTGAGTACTGAACTACTGACCATAGAATAAAGATAATAATGCTACTGACCCGACTGGGCCAAATGCCGAGTGCTGCTGAGTCCGCCCGCCAACATTTTGTATTCCGTTCAAACGCGATAGCAGCGCTCGACACTAGCCTGTGGCGATCGGCGTAACCAAAAACCGTTAAAAAAATAACCGTCTAACACTACCAACACTGACGATACGTCGTACATTCGTATATTTGTGCGTCGCCATTCGCCGATATCGTCGGTTACTTGGTTGATGATTTTTTGAATTTCTGTATTCACTATTCTGTTGTTTTGAATGTTTTGATCGTTTCGTGACGCGCAACTGTCGTTCCGTATTACAGCATTCGATATTTTATTATTTAGAATTTTAAACGATAACTGTCGTACAGCTCGCTACCGTAATAAAAAAACCGGTTAACTTACCACTACCACCGATGCCAAACATTTTTGTTGTGCCACCGTCGAGAAATTAGAAAGCAATAAGCATGTCGTCCATCATGTTCGGATCACCGTCGTTGAAAGACGAGTAAGTACATAACTATTACAATAAATGCTCATCTAAGTATGTATGCTTCGATGGAACGCAAAAGTCGTGTTGCACGATTATCACAACATCATTTTATCCGAAAAATATTACGGTAATTGACATGATTAATATTGGAATTTTTATTTTTCTATATATAATTGTATAATTTATCCGACGACTAGTCTAATGCGTATTAATAACTACTGTTTGGTATTTACCCAGCGGACAACGCGTATCGTCTTAATACTCTTAATCAATAATCGCCAACTTGTCTTAAACTTGAGTTAAATTTAATTTAATCTATTCTGTGGTTATACTTCTACAGTTCTACATTATGATTTTATAGATATATAAACGATATTGGTTTGTCCTGTAAATAGATTAATGCGAAATATGCAAATATCTTGCGTTCTGTACATGATATAATATTTAGTGTCTTTTTCTCACATATTTAACAAACCATTATCTTATAGTTATTAATATTAACTTTTTAGTTAATTCAGTACTCATATGTACGAAAAAAAATACTATGAATTGCATCTTACTTACTCCGAATTCAATGACAACAAGAACAATAAAATATAAGAATTTATTATATTCTGTGTGTTATACTTATCAAAATATTTAAAGTTATTGAGTTTTTATTATTGAATTTTCATTTAATACCAAGTCATCAATAGTGTTATTCTAGTGATAATGCATAATGTAGGTATATTAATCGACGCCAAAATCTATGTTTATAAAATGTAGTATCAAGCAAATAATGTCATTTAAAAAAATACATGGAAATGCTAAAGGAATTAACATATCAGTTAGGTTGTCAGGATAATATAGGACCTACCTATTTTTAAAATATTTCAAGATTATTATAAATGTATGTAAACCTCGATGTAATACTTAATTGCCTGTAGTCAATATCTAGATTACAACTATAAAATAACTTAGTCTTTTTAACTGAAGTTTATTCTATATGAGAAACTATTGGCTAAACATTGTCTGTAGTTGACCTTCAATAATAGTGAACTGTGTTTCTAGTATTCAATTAGGGTGCATATATTTTAAACCTTTTCTTTTCCTTGTACCAGGCAATTGCTATGGTTAAACAGAGCTTTTTAAAATTTATTCTATTCATTTATTCATTTATTATTTTAAGTTATGTTTATTATATATATAATAGTATAACAATATGTATTTATTTATTTTTAATCTTTACTTATGTTTTGTCCATTATTTTAGCTCCAGCATTGTACACAAAATGGATTCCTCTATGGGGTGAGCTTGTTAAATAAATATTCATTGTACCTACTTCCCTAATTTTTAATCTCAAATGAAAATTAATTACTGTTTGTGAATACACAACCACTTTTAGTTATTTTAGCTATAGTTAGGATTATCTACTTTTATAATTATTTAAATATTAACAAATTAAGTTTAAAATAATTTTATTTGATCTATAGTCCAGACGCAGATAAAATACAACTTATTTTGGATGAAATTTGTGCATATTCAAAAAAGGAAATCCTAAAAGTTCAACGTAATCTAGATGTTATTTATGGAACGTATTCAGATGAAAAGAAAAACGGCATAAACCAACTTCATGAACATTTAAAAGCTCATGTAACTGTAAGTATTAAATAAAGTTTTATCTGTACAATTCAATAAAATTACTTTTATTAATTGTTCTACTTTTCAGTCATTTTTAGATGAAGTTGTTTTAGAATCTGAAAAAGACAAAAATAATATTATAAAAGATATTGAAGAATTATTGGCAGAAAAGGAAGTTTTAGAAAAGGTTAGTTCTTCAAATGATGTTGTTAAAAAAAACCAGGATAGGTGTCAGAAAACCTTATTTACCTATTTATTCATATAAACTATATAGTCTCATGCCAAATATAGTTTACATTATTATTTATTATTATTATTTTGAGTGTTTTGATAAAATATTCATAAATTTAGGAACTACAAATGCATATTTCAATCGATGACCACAATGATGCTACTCCGTTAATTGATGTTCAAATCAATATTGATAAATCTCTACAAGAATGTAGAAAAATAAAAGAACAACGCATGACAGAACTAAATAGACTTCAAGAAGAAGTAATTTAAACTCTATTATCTTATAACTGTAATCTATGTTTATATTTTTAACAGGAAAAACAAATTTGTCAATTACTTAATGAAAAACCTAAATACTCAGCCATTAAAGAAATGCCTTCTGCAACACTACTGGAAAATATCAAAAGTCATCTTATAGATTTAAAAAATACCCAAGTACTTTTATTATATATTTTTTTTAATATCTCAGCAATATCATTTTATAGTATGGTTTACCTAATGTTTAGATTAAACGTCGTTCTACATTTTTGGAGCAAAAAACAAAAGTTGAATTGTTACTAGCAGATCTAGGAGAAATACCAATTTTACAGTTTGATAAAATGGTATTAGGGGATCCAAACCAGTTTCAACTATCAAAATCAAACTTAGATGAACTTCAAGTAAGATTTACATTTTAATTTTATTAATTATAAAGATTCATTTACTAATTTTATTTATTATCAACAGAAATTGATAAAACGCTTGGAAAATCAAACAGAAAATCAAAAATGCATGGCTATGGAATTAAGAACTAAATTAAATTCACTATGGGATCGTTTACAAATCGATGTTTCTTATAGAGAACATTTTGTCAGTACAAAAAAAGGATTTGGCAAAACTGTTATACAAGATGTACTTATATAAATTTTACACTTTTTATACTAACTTTTAACTTTTAACTTTTAACTTTATTTAATATAATTATCTTAATTTTTTTAGCTAAAAGTAGAAGTTGAAAGATGTGAGACCTTAAAAAAAGAAAATATCAAACAATTTATTGAAAAATTACGATGTGAATTAAATGATTTATGGGATAGATGTCATTTTGGTGATCGTCAAAGAAAACAGTGTCAAGTGTATTATAGTACTGAGTATAATGAGGATGTAATGGATATATTAGACATTGAGGTTGATAATGCTAAAAAGTTTTATAATGATAACATGTAAGATAATATAAATAATTTATAATAATAAAAAATTATCTTTGTATAATAATTGTTCTACATAAAATGCTATTTTTAGTTCTATTTATCATTTAATTGAAGAAAGAGAACATTTATGGAATAAAATGATTATGATGCAAGAACAGGCAAATGATCCAGCTAGGCTTTGGCAAAACAGAGGTGGACAATTATTGAAAGAAGAAAAAGAAAGAAAAATTATTCAAAAAGTAAGTTTTATTTAAATTAACATACATTTTTATTCTTTACAAACAATTAATAGTTTTACTATTGTTTTAAGACTTTTAATAAAACATAATTGTATTCTATAGGAACTACCAAGAGTAGAAAGAGAATTAAAGAATCAATTGCAATCATATGAACAAAGAGAAAATAAAACATTCTATTATAGAGATGAAAGATTAATTGATTTCATGGAAAGGCAATGGGATGAATTAAAGAGCAATAAAAAAAATTTACAACAAACAAAGGTATATTATGCTCTTTTTATAAAAACAATAAAGCATGTTAATAATACTATAATTAATACAATTTTAGTCCAAGATACAAACGGGAATAAAGCCTCAAACACCACTGACAGCCACCCGCAGTAAAAGGAAGATAGTCGCTACATCAAGCAACCAAGCTTCTAAGGTCCGTAAAATCGGCATGGACCATAAAGCTGTGGTAACAAAATAATGCTCAACGAATTTATATATAGAAATGTTTTATTCAAATTCATTCTTTCTGAATTAAAACTTAATTTTTATTTTATATTCACCTTCATCATATACTATCTATAACTATTAAAGACAATTATATTATTCTTAAGTAACTAGTTAGACCTCGTTTATCAGACTTACTTATTTATCTGACTTTAAATCAATAACGGGTGTCTTAATGTTAGTTTTTAATTTTAAAAAAGTGCAGTGATTCAAAAGATTATTTATTAATTTTTATTAAATATTTTGATAATTTCAAACAAATATTTTACACTGAGTCGCATAATTGTCTTAGCTATGTCAAATAAACGAGGTTCTGCCTAGTGTAAGTACAATTGATTGTTTTATACTACTCATCATAAATGATAATTATATAAATTTTATTTATTTATTTTTAGGTTACTCCAAGAAGACAATTGTTTAATTTTCACAATACTAATGTGGCTACATTAGTTCCATTAAACTCAACTAAATTACATGAAGTAAATTTAACAACAACAAGACCACATCCAACCTTTCATGGGTCCAATGATGAAAATGGATCTGTTGAATCATATGCAACCTTCCAGGTTTGAATTACGTGAGATAATGCGTTCCGCACATAATTACTTCTTTGTGTGTGAATATAATTTCTGTCGCTTTATTGCATTATAACATATTACAGTATTATTGTAAAGTGTAAATATTTCTACAATGTTAATCTTTAGTATATTTTATATTATGTTTGAATTTTCTCAATGGTATTTTTAAAACTGTTAATACTGTTTAATGAACAATATAATAATTTAATTTCTATTGATTGACCAATAACTTACAATAATAACAAACAAAAAAACGTAGTGCTTATTTACATTAGTGGCATTACTAGTCAAATGATCTAAAATTAATTAATAAATATAATTTGTTTTTAAGTCTACGAGCAGAATTTTACATATTTACTAAATTAAAAATCAAGAACATTGAAAAACAGATACATACATCTGATATTTAATTATATATTTTAGTTAATAATAAACTTAGATAATTCCTGTTATTTTTTGTGTAATTGTCAAAAAGAATATAATGTAATGATTGATATTTACGTAAAATAAATTTTTATACATTTCATGTTGTTATTATTTTTTTGTGAATAAATTTTAAAAAGTTGATTCATTATACTTTTATAATTGGTTTTATATTATGTATTATATTAGCATGAATATTACATAATAATAATAAAAATTCACAATTCTTAGCCATTTTTCTCTATTCATAATTTGCTAAGCTAATAATGTATTATATCCCATAATTTATTTAGCAAGATTGCTTTTTATGCTTAATGATCTTGCGAAATACTAATTGTTTTAAATATTTCAGGAACATCTTGAATCCAAAAAGCATAGGTTGTTTACAAGTCCAACTACCAAAAGTGTATTAAGGGAACCAAATACAACATTTACTACACCAAGGAAACCATTAACGAAAACACCCATTAAAGGATCTCAAATTCCAATACCAACCACACCTAAAACACCATTACGTACAACACCAAGAATGACGCCCAATACACGCACGGTTACAAAACTAACGCGAACTATAAACAACAAACTTCCAATAATTTTTTAACCATGATTTATAAACTTTTTAATCAACTAACTGTTCATTTTTTTTCAATTTGTCTTCTTGTATAGTTTGTTATTTAAATTTATATTGTGTCAGTATTATATATAAGAAATTTTCAAATAAACGTTTGTAAATTTTAAACAAATTATTTTGTGAATTTGTATTACAATTTAATATATGGTATTTAACACTATATTTCAAAAAATTACAATATTTGTTTGTTGAATTAATATTTTTATTAAAAAATAAAATGTATAATCAAAAAGCTATTTCATATAATTTAAAAATGTTTGATCGTTTTAATAGACATAAATGTTATTGTCTGCACAATTGTATATATTAAGTAATGTGCAAAAATTGTTTTTATATTGAAGACCATTTACACAAATTTGAAACTATTGTATTTTAATTTTAATTATAATATTTTGTTTTTTACCTTCAAATATTTACATTTAGTGTACTGTTAAGAACATAATATACTACAGTTTATATTAAAATTATAACAAATCAGAATATTGGTAAATGTTAACACATGCAATTTAATTATTAAATATAAACACGTTTATAAGATAATAATGTTCTTATATTTATATAAGTAATATATTTGTAGTAAAATATTTAAAAAAAAAAATTAATGGTGATCCTCGTATTAAAAATTGTTATATTTATATGCCATATTAAGCATTTTTAAAATATGCAAGTCATAAAACAATGTGAAGATAATATAAAAGCTATTTATTTTATTTCGTATTTTTTCATTGCTGATACTTGGCTAAAAATAGAAAAATACAAATAGTAATTGATTACTAAATTACGCGTTACGGTTTTATTTGATTAGTATGCTGCTAAATCATATGACTGGCCAATTTGATCAGCAATAACTCGATATTCTTGTTTGGCAGTGTCAAGTTTTTCTAAAATAAATAATTAAATTATTAGTCACATGCATATTAATAAGTAATCAAAGACAAACAATTAGTTATTTACATCGGTTTTGTTAGTATTAGCAAAACAATATCTTTAGACATATTTTATGTTAGTAAACAACTATATATACAGGATGATTTCCCAAATGTTAACCCTTCTTGTATAGTATTTTTAAATAATGCATTATTGGTCATTTTATAAGCTTAACCATTTATTTTTTTGCTTCTAAAATTTATTGTACACGCTTGAATAATTATTCACCAATAAATATTTTTTTTTTTTTTAACTTAATTCTTTATTTAGCAACCTGTTACAAATTTGAACAATAAGCTTAATTTATATAATAATACAATAACAGGAATAACGGAGAACCTATAAATATTAATTAAAAAAACTGTGTTTAATATGTTATGTATTTCAGTTTATTTTGGTTTATTCGTAATATTTTTTTAAGAATTTATTAAGTCTTTGCCTTATCATTATAAATTTCTATTTCTAGTTTCTACTTGATTTTGCGTAATATGAAATACACTAATAATAGGAATACCTACTCGGCTACTAACAGCTAGGTACCTAGTATAAAGGTCTATTTTAAACTATGATTAACTAACTAATTTAACTACATAGTTAATCAGTAATCACGTTATAAATTATTTGATTTAATGAGCAGTGAATAAAAAATATATATATTGTTATTGTCATGTACAATTGTACAACATTGAAAACTTTAGAAAACACGTAGGTATATAAGATAAAGAATAAGTTATATAAATCGTATACATAATATAGTTATTAGGCAATAGGTTAACTCAACCACAAATATTTATATTAATTATTTAATTTGAAAAAGAAAATTTTGGGAGGTATCTAATGAAAATCGACCATACATCGAAATTCCTGATTTTTTTTGGAGGGGAATGTCAATTTATTCTTAAAAATAAAAACAATTTATGTAAATATGTATTGGCTAATTGTACATTTTAGATTCTTAACGGAGTGACGTAGGTATGTATTGATTCTACGATGATGTGTGTTTTTTTTTTAATTTTATGTCTGTCATCACGTTTTGGAGTAGTAATAATGCTTTGATTTTTGACTTCAGTCCCTCTTTGAAAAGAAAAATTCATTTAGTTGGTACTATGGGAGGGGGGTCAAAAGTAAAAAATTTCCAGTAGTTTTCAAAAGTGTCAGGAAAAACCCTGAAATTATAACGGAAAAATGGAAATTTTTACGCATAACCACTTTTTTACAAAAACGAATCATTGTAAATATTTGAAATTTTCACCAAATGTTTATATTAGCGTTATCTATTTACGATTAAATTTTCAAAATATTTAAAAAAATTTTAAACTGTTTATAAACTATTGAAACTTTCGATTTTTCTAAATTTTTTTTCTTAAAGTGCCGATAAAAAAATTTAGCTTTCCAAAGAAATTTTACAATTTAATACAAGGTTTATTATAAGTTGCACTTATCGTAGTAAAAAAAAATCAAATATCGTTAGTCACAATTTTTTGTTTATAAGCATTTAAAGTTCAAATGTTTACGAAATATATCAAAATCGCGAAAATTTGAAAGGAATTTTGAGGTCAAAATTCATAAAATGTTTGTTATTTATACCCATTTCTACTATACAGCAGAGCAATATCCACTTGCCTACCTTTTGTTCATTTATAATTTTAAAAAACCTGAGCTCATCAAAATATGTTAAAATGTTTTGTACCTACCAATGTCCTGTATGTGAAAATATAGGTACCTCGTACCTATATATATTGGTATGGGCGAGACCGTTTTCGAACAAAAACGTACTCTTCCCTTTTCGACCAAATTTAAAAAAGACCGACTCCCCTTTCGGCCAAAACAAAAATTATAGCAATTATATAATTTTGAAAATGATTAAAAATATAAGTTGCCTAAAATTATTTAAAATATAAGCATGTCTATATATTAAAATTATTTTTATGTTAATATGTTACAATATATATTGTATAATATTATACAAAAACATAAAGTTACCAGTTGGTTCTTATAATATATTGTGCCTTGTAGTTTGTACTAACGATCCATCTATTACCAAATGTATTCCTGCTATATGCATTTATATTAATTGTAGTAATAAATATTTTTATAATATTACTATAGCCGTGATAATTATAATAATTATATACGAGATGCCTACACCTAGTATAATAGTTAGGCATTTATATATACCTAGTAAGTACCTACTTACCTATATTCTGATTATTTTGTCTAATAACATATAAGGTATAGCTCGTATTTACATTTGTATTTTTTTAATGAACCTACTTATATTAGTTAATTAGGTACCTACTCATTGTTACGGGTTTACGGCCCGTGTTTATAATTTATATATTATACATTTGATGACTTCATAGGTTTTATATAAACATTACCTATGTGCTATCTGAGTTACTATAGCTACGACTATTTTAATATGGAGTACCTACCTGCCTATGGGCTATAGCCTGCAATGTAGATAAATAGATATTAAATATTAAGTATCTACTTATATATATAATTAATTTATGCTATATTGCTATATTATATTGATAGAAATATAGAATGATATATATGCTATATTTAACACCAAAGACCAAAGTTTTTGCCGTTACTCATCAGTGGTGTAGCCACGATTTTTTTCAGGGAGGGGGGTTGATCAATTTTTTTTTAATACAATTACAAATTTAAATAATATCAAATTTTCTTGGTATTTCGGGGGGAGAGTTACACTATTGAATTTATCAATTTTACCAAATAGTGTATGTCCAGACATCATGTTACATTTTTTTGGTTAAAATAAGCACCAATGTTAATATATCTATTTAAAATAATTGTTTGTCACATTTCTTTTTTGGATTTATAACTTTTGTGTATTCAAAAATATGATCAGTTCGTAAAATGCCAATTATTATTATGTAAAAATAACACAGGGGCATAATAATTTTGGACACCTGGTATTTGGCAAAATCATAAAGAGCACCTAGTTTTTTTTTTATTAAGACATTAAAACAAATTTTACAAAAAGTGGACGTATTATATTTCATCAATTACTGAATAGGATCTGTAATTGACAATTACAGATGCTATTGTGCAATATAAATCCTTGTTTGAAATGTATGTAGAAAAGTTGTCAATTATCTTCTCAACATCTAGAGTTTTTGTTGGTTCTTTTTCTATATTTAAAACTACTATAGGTACTAGATAAACGTTCTTGTAGACATGAGTTTACTTTTTTTATTTAATCGCCAAACCTAAAGCTAATAAAGCCCATCTTGGGGCACTACTGGAAAAAAAATTATAAACTCAGTTTGAACATGTTCAAACTGCAGTTTCAAACATTTTTTTTTATTTTATTGTGACACTGCTGCATCAAAAATAACTAGAATTAAATTATTGTTACACAAAATCCAATAAACCATTTGAAAAAAAAACAATACAATTTCATCAAGTATCTATTTTATTTTATGGTACTTTGATATTTAATGTATACATAATATCGGGGCACCGGCTACCGGACCGTCCGGACCCCCTAATATTTCAAATTCAGAGCCCAGGTGCAATACACCGCTTGCACCGGTGGTTTATCCGGCACCGACCATCATATATATTTATTTAAAAATTTATTTAATTTGAAAATTTGAAATCGTAGAATTTTGTCATATCATATAGATAATTATAGAGCAAGTAGATACCTACCTACTATATATATAAAGGTTTTTAATATTGATTTTTTTTTCTAATCTCACTTTATTTTCGATTCTTTATGGATTGATAAAAAATCGATTTCACTAAGTCCATGTATAGCTAATAGCTATGTATGTGTAATATGTGTATAATATCATATCAGCTGTGAAAGTGAATTAACTTTATAGGTATACGTATACCTATATATATAATATATAGCTTAACAGTTGCAACTATATTCGTCTATTATATAGATACCCATACCTACCGATTGTGTCCATATAAGTACAATAAATTGTGGCAACTGGTAAGTATCTATATATGGATACATAATATTATGAACTGTCATTGGTATCCCCATTGGGTTTATTTTTACGTGTTGTATAGCCGTATAGGTAAGTATACCTACCTTAATCGCGATATCCCATTGAGATTCAGCATAATATTATCTACTTACGACATAACTGTCCATAGAATTTAATGTTATAATTTAAATATTATTTATTTCACCTGTCCACTTTGTTTTCTACAGTTATTGAGTTGTGTAATTAAGTTTATGTAATATACATAATATTCCAAATTAGGTTTGAGATACGTCCCTATTTTTAATATACTTGTCTCGCTTCAATTTTTAGCGGGACACGTATGTCACGATACCTCATCTATTTTTTTTTTTTTTTAGTGTTCCAATTCCCGCTTTTTAATATAGGTAGCGGGATGTGAATATCCCAATTTCTTTACAATATTACATTTCAAAAAATTGTATCCGTGATTTACAAAAAAAAAAATCCCACCCTATTCCCAATATTCAAGAACAATAAGCGTTTAATTTATATTTTTTTTTTGTTTTAAGCCTCTACCGACTTCAACACCCACTATAATAAGTACTTTAATTATTACTATAATACCTACTTCTAATATGCACTAAAACACTAAGGACTAAAGAAGTTTACGATCGCATGAAATGTATAATTTATTCTATGATATGAATGGTACGATTTAAATGATTTAATCTAAATTGATTAAAACTATAGTCGTCATAGTGATACTTATACAGTTTTACACTCAGCAAAATGTTTTTAGAAATAATCGGGATTTAGGAAAATAAACATTCAAGTACGACTAAAATAATGAATCTTATGAATCTGTACTAAAAACTTAAAACTGCAGTGAATCTGTACCCTAGCAACCAGAATAATTTATAGCATAAATGAGACCCAATATGAAAAGTTAGTTCGTGACCTAAATATTTTAGACACTAACGTTTAACCATACAAATAGAAGTTGGCACTTGGTTCCAGGTGGATAGGTTAATTTCTAACGTTGATTGTTTATCATAGGTGACCAAAAATTATCAAGTTATTTATCGTCAAAAAATAAAAAAGAATACCTAACTACCAAGTAAAATAATAATTTTTTCATGATACGAACCTATCGATTGTGCATAAAGAAGTCACATAACTGCGTCACATGCTACATGCTATATGTATGCTTTATTAATGAAATGTAATAAGTTACAATTAATAATAGGTTAGGTTAGGTTACGTTTTCAGATAATGTTATCGTTTGGTTTGATATTTATTTTTACTCGTAGTGTAGGTACCTATTTATATTTTTAAACGATCGAGTTGACCTGGAATTACACTTAAACCGGCATCCATATTATGTATCGCATACGTCAATCATCATTCATCTCCTTAGTTCTTACCTCATTCGTAACATACGAATATACCTATTTGCTTTATTTTTTGTCTTCTCGTCGCGTAGGTATTATAGCATAATTACATTATATTACGAAGTACGACCACGCCGCACACGAATTCGTGCTCGGAAGTGATTATTGTTTTTATTCTTTTTTAAGGTCAACTTTTATAACGTTTTCGTGTAGGAAGTGTATCGAATATATAATAATATACATATATGCAATGTTTACTGCTGTCCACATATTTACGGTAACACGCGAATTTAATCTGATGAACAATTTTCTGAGATAAAAAAATAGATTACCTACGCCTGGTACCACCAAATGTTCTTGTATAAATGTTTAATAGGAAGTACTTACGTTAGGTTTTTATACCAAAATCCTAGCTCACCATAATAAATTAAAGAAGAATAAGTCATTTTTGTCTCCAATAAAGTATCGTCTATTAGTCTACACGGATTATAGATTTACCAAAAAACAAAAAATGTATAGGTAACAACATAGGTAATATATGATTATAATAATTGTTGTGCTGCGGAGTAGTTATAATACCCCTACATTATATAGATATTTTAATTAACGTGCCATATTATTTTATTATATTGTAATAGTGGTTTTTTTTCTTCAGTTTTTCGATTTCGTGTACCTCTAATGTTCGAATTAATACCAATTACCAACACATGTCGTGCCAGACGCTGATCATCGACATAATAAAAAAAGATATTTATCCACTCTGAAACACCTCGGGAGTATCTACAAACGATGTTAGTGTTTGAGACGACCATCGGACCCTATACTCGTTGATCGCAGTTTTCAAAATGTATAGTCTTCGTGAACTAACCTACATTAACATGTGTGCCAAACAATTTCATACCAACTGCTTTTCGTCTTTCGATGCATCTTTTTCACCAATAATAATAACACTAATGACGTGTATGTCCACCAGTTCGTTCGTTAATACCATAATAATAATTCCAGGAACACAAGTAAAATGTAGTTGTAGGTGTAGGTATAATTGAAAGGATTGCGAGGACGAGGATTGGAGGATGTGATATAAGGCATGCACAACAAAGGTGATATGTGTATACAAAACCAAACGTAAAACAACAATAATGGTGTGCAGTGAAATAAAATTTAAATCAAAAACGCATTCGACTGTGTGTAGGTACGGGTGTCTGTATAATTATTATGTATATAATATAATATATAATCTCTCAGGGTTCGAAACAAGAAAACCCATTATCAGTTTTTCGCAACAACAAAGTACAGTATTAGCATTAATTAACATTTATAATATTTACATGGACAAAAAATAAAAACTGGATGCAATTCTCTGATACCTATAAAAATCATTAATAATTCGATAGAAATGGGCTGAATACAAATCAACATGCTGATGATAAAATATTGTAAAACACAACAAATAATAAATATAATTTAAGTCATCGATATCGTATCAATATCATGATCATAGCCACCGTTATACTGAACGCGTTAGTCAACAAGTTCAGAGAACGTTTGGTCAAGATCGTCACAAATGTATTTGTATTTCTCTTTCTCGTGTACCAACTCGTCTGCAAAAGAAAACAAAACGAAAATGTTCAAAGCAATCATTTTTTTTTCCAAAATCGCTTTAATATATATTTTTTCTTTTACATTGTTTTATTGGTAAAACATATAGCACTTGGGATGACAATAAATATATGTAAAAAAAAATGTTTTAATAATAATAAATAATAATTCGTAAAATAAGTTATCAGTGATTACGATCTAAAGTGTTAATGAAATAAATCGTCTGTACAATATAAATAAGACGTAGGTAATATATATTATTTATATACCGAAATGATTATATATGAGAATTTGTTTTTTTTCATTTATATTTTTATCGTTGGTTATTTGACTAATAACGTAAACAATACAAGCTCTATATAAATCACAAAAATACATTTTTTTTTTTTTAAATAGACAAATACAGTTAGACAAAAGTTAGGTTATGGTTTTTTTTAATGTTATATAAATAAAAACTAAGCGTATATATAAATAATAATAACGTTTGGATAAAAATTAATTATATTCAACAGACGTGTTTTCCGAAGAACAAAAAAAAACATTTTAAGGACGCGTGACGCCACAGCCGGTACAAAGTATCAATAGACATTATACGATTTCACTCAGGCGGAAAAAAAAGTTATCATAGAAAAATAATCATTACAAATTTATTTTTAATTATTGACTTCGGGGTAGTCAAAAGTCACACCTACGGCGTTCGATACAATCTTTCTACAAGCGTAAAAACAAAGCCGAAATAATATTGTAAAATCAGTAAGCTATGAAATACAATACATTGCAAAACAAAAATTAAATAAATAAATAATAAAAATAAAAATAAAATTTAGGTAAAGGTAATTCACTAAAATAAACTAAAAGTTACAAGTTTTGTGTCGAAAAATTTGACGCGTGGACACGGTGTTAGTAGCACTGTATTATTAAAATTATATTTTATTGTTTCGTTTTGTGTTTTGTTTACAAAGGGAATGTAGTGTGTGGTAGCTGGAGTAGGGTCAGAGACAGAGACGATGGAAATGGATAAAATTGAGTGAAATCGTGAGTGTCGGGAAAGGAGGAGGTCTGAGTGTGTGTATGTGTGTGTGTTTGTGTTTAGATGCCATACAAGTCGACAAACGCAAGGTCCAAGCTGTCGCCAATGTCTCTGAATCTCTCCTTTTCGGCGACCAACTCATCTGAAAAGCAAATCGATTACCACCGGGTCAGTAAAAACGTTCGGATGCAACTCAAGTTTGAGAAAAGAAGTCTTGAATAGGACAGTGTCTCGGCGGAAGTTTATAATATATATATATATATATGTAGAGCCCATATCACATAACCGTACATAGAAAATAAGAGGATGACAAAGTCGAACAAAATGGTTGATCGGTTTCGCAAATAGAGAATGTTAGTAAGTTTTTAGTACTTATAATATCTACTATACGAATGGAAAAATTAATAATATATACAATATCGTGTTAATAGTTTCTATAAAGGAAAGAATCATATGGAAGAAGACAGATGGTGTTAAATGTTGAAACAATAACCGATCTGATGATCTTCTACGATCGTTCTATATTAGACGTTTATTTAGTCATAGATTTGTGTTTAGTACGGAAATTACGACGTAGAAATATTAGTAGTATACGTGTTAACAACAGTATCTAAGAAGTTATGATTAAAACTAAAGTCAAATTGTATCCAAAACCAAATACAGATGTCTGAACATACTTTAATAAAATATACTGTGATGGTAGATCATGCGAAATCTACATTAAAATAATAACAAACTTCTATTAAATATTGACTATGGTTAGGTTAACCTTATTAATGATTTGAAATGTTTAAAAACGAATAAAAGAAATGAATTTTTTTGTTTTTATAGATACATTTCTTGTATAGGTAGGCGTATGCATAATGTGCGTATGATTCATTTTGTTCATCGTAATATGTCTATTATGTGCAGTCCTACACCTATACCTACCTATGTTATACGAGTACTCTGTAATTGAAATTGTAGGCCGCCAGTCAGTTAACGTCAAGGTGTATTGTTAGAGAATATGTTCGAAATTGAATACAGCTCTATTGTTTTATAGTTTCATGATGTGCGGTATTATTCTACTCGAATTATAAGAAGTGCGGACATTATTAATACATTTATCGCCTTCGAATATTCACTAAAGGTCGCACAAGAAGAAATGAAATGAACCTACGTCTAACGTTACAACACCATGCTACTATAAAAATGATTTTAAAATCTCCTGCAGTAAAAGACATTTGAACGTCATTTTAATCAACACGATGCGTAAATATAAAAATTTGAATATGAATGTTAGTAGTAGATAATATTGTAGTTTATAACGTTAGTAAGAAGTATAGTAATAAAAGAAAAAAGAAAAGAAGTTATAAATTAAAATATTATGACAATAAATAAGTGAATTATTAAAAAATGTGTATAGTCAAACCTGTGCAATAACGAAGTTAGTATGGAGTGCGGAAATGTTAAACAAAACATAAATATAACAAGTGTAAAAGTATAAAAAAATTGTTTAAAAAATTAAATAATAATATTAGATAATTTTTAATAAGGAGTAGGAAATTTGCTAAGAAGGGACGGGGAAGGAAAACGTGGGACGGTTTGTTATTTTACATGTTTTGAATGTCGTGCAGGGTGGCCTCCATTTCCTCTTGCAGATGTTTGTTCTTTTCCTTTTCGCCAGTTAAGTCATCTGTGTTGCGTCAGGTCCACAGCAAAATACACACGCGTGTCACACATGAAAACAAAACATTTAGCTAACATGCACAAACAAGTGAAAATTTAAAAAAAAACAAAACCAATATCTAAATACATGTCATTAGACTACTGAAAATAATATTTATAATATCAAAAAATAATAATAAGACTCTACGTGCCAAAAAATAAGGCAAATTAATATCATGAAAATATAGAATCAAGGATAATAATTCGTAGGCGCCGAAATGTAAATTTAAATCAGCAAAATATTGGCGATTGTGCTTTTAACACTAGGAAAAAATACCAAAATTAAGGAAAATGTAAACCATTCGAGTACGTGTATATACGCATACGTTTATGTAAGCAGTATACATTACGTACAATAACGCTCTAATAACATTTGAACGGTGTAAATTATACCACTGAAGACAGTGAAAAGTTCGGCGCCATCGAGGATGATGGCATGTGTCTGCAAGTTCGTTGTTCGCCAAATAAATTACAACGATACTCTATTGGATTATTATTATTATAAACATTCGCACACGCATAGTGCAAATTAACATCGTATTATTACTATAATATTAAGTAATAGACACAATTAGTGTATCGATTAATTGGTGTTATTTTATTAGAACACTTGGCTTTCGGACAACACACGAGCGCGATATTAGAAAACAATCTCAAACACGAAAAAACAAAAAAAAACACATTATATTTATTTATATGTTTTATAATTTAGTGGATAATTCTCGATTGTTTACCATGCGCCTCCCTGTAGTGACATTGAAACGTCAATAGTCTTTGATCATACTGCAGTCGTGTACAGTATACATATTATATTGCATAAAAAGTTTGAGGGACCAAAAAACCTGGTTACATGTAGGGAATCCCCACTAGTTTTATAAAACGAAATTCAGATTACTGTATATTAGGTATATCATGAATAAAACGTCAAGATCCACGAAAAAAATAATACTCCCATGTTCGTACTGGAAGTCTAAACTATACGCGTTATATTAGGTATAAATATTATGTAACACAGTATGCTAATCGTCTCTGTATACATATTATTATAATAAATTATCGATCCCAAGACTGTAAACCGATATAATAGTATTTTTGAAAATAGGTATATAACGTAAGAGGAAAACGTAAAACTCACCTTCGAGCCTGTCGACTTCCTTCTGCAATTTCTGCACCGATCTCTCGGCGAACTCAGCGCGAGCCTCAGCCTATAAGTAGAAAAAATGGAGTGTCGATTAATGTCTGTTAAAAATGTACAGTTATGTTTTTTGTTTATATTAACGTATAGAAACAAAAAGTATGAACGTGTATAGAGATTTTATCACGAGAATTTGACGGTTTTATACGTATATATACACAAATTACATGGAAAATATCATATTCTCGTGATACACTCTGTACACATAGTCAAAAAACCATGCGGTATAATTAAAAATTAAATAAAACGATCTTATAATATAATGTATGGTTAATGAAACACAGTGTTATGAACTGCAAACGAAAACTTCAGATTTAAAATTATTATTAATATTCAATGTATGCTGATTGACGGGCAGCGTGTGTGAGAATCGTGCGAAAACTCTGAGAACACATTGAAAGCATTGATATGTACATTTTTAACTATAATAACATGTGCGATCGTATACAACTAATACATTGTATACATGAAATCGGGACAAAAAGTTCAAAATAATGATCAAACTTTTTTGTGTTATCGTAACCACATAGTATACAGGAAAAATCGTGATAACAGACATGATTTCTGTATATCATACTCAGTGGAGCTTGAATTGAAATTCCAAAATTGAATTACGCAATCCACAAGACAAGTAGAGAAAGAAAAAACATAGATACCTAATTAATTATTAAATAATAATTATACGAGAACAATGTAAAATGAACAATATACATTATTTTTATAATAATTATGAAGTGTATTAAATATGTATTGAGCTTATACCTCTTTGAGCTGTGCTCCGAGACCTTTCACTTGTTCCTCAAATGTTTCTTCCCTTTGTGTGGCCTATATTTATTTTTAAGTACATAAACGTGTGCCGTGTTTGTGAGTTAAGCGTGTACAAACCAATTTGCAAAAAAAAAAACAATACAAGTTAGACATAAGTATAAAACACGTTAAAAAGAATATATTATATTATATTTAATTTTGTCAAGGTAATTTTATATGTCTAGTTACAGTACGTAATAAGTCTTGTGGGAAAGGTGTCATGTACAAATCACACGTTTTATTAGTATTATTGATATAAAAACATAAGAGTGGTGTAAGTACGTTATAAAGCCTTGGTGTTTTTTTTTTTAATTTTCATAAGCAGGCTAAAATGCAAACAAACGCAGCCTGTGAAATCATTTTTTTTTATATAAAATACCTCCTTCAAACGGTTGGTCAAAGTCTTAATTTGGTTCTTATATTCTTCTTCACGTTGGTTTGCCTGTCCAAAACCATTAGTTAGAAATTTAAAATTTTTAATATTTTTAATTTTTTTTTTTATTTTAAGTCGAAATATACAATCTATATCAAATGACATAATAAGTATATATGATAACAGATAGATAACATGAATACAAAAAAAAAGATAAGAGTGAGTAAAGAAGCCACCCAATAATGACACTTTAATAATGATTTATTTAAAATTTTTAGTATAATATTTTTTTTTAACACACTATAAAATGGTTTATTAATATCTAAAAAGTGTATTATAGGTGTATTTCAACACTTCTAGCAATGTATGAGTCGTAATTAAAAATACTATCTAAACTCAAATTAACTAAATTAATCTTATAAGTTCTGTTTAATTATTTTTATAAAATTTAATTTCCCAAAATGAATTGACTAAAAAATGTTTCCTCATTTCATACTGTCCAACAAAAATTAATTTTTAATACAGCCTAACATTTTGCAAACAAATATTGCTTTATCTATAGCATAAATTTTTAAATATTACATGACAAATACCTAATAAATATTGTTTTGTTATCGTTTTATTGGTTACATAATTGAATGTAATTAATTGAACTGAATTGTATACGTGTACCTTTTCTTCCGAAACTTCGAGGGATTTCAAGTTGTTACCAACAACACGTAATTCTTCTTCCAATTCCACGATTTTTCTACACGATAAAAAATAACACATAATTAATTTAATAGATTAATACTTAAAATAACTACCTATGTAAACTTAAGTACTATAACATTTTTTTTTAATATCAACTCAAGCATTTCTTCAAGGGTTTGTATAATGCGATCAAAGGTTTAAAAATAATTTGGTTGTTTACTTTAAATACCCTTAAATATGACATGAGTAAATATTATACTAGAAAAAATTGGTAATTTTTGATTGCGATGAAAAGCCACTCGGACGCAACACACTACTTTCAAATAAAACAAACAAACAACAAAATATGTACCCGAAATAGGTGTACATATTTGTTATTCAGCACTTACCAAAAAGTAGTCATCTAATTATGGACTAAAATAGGGATGGAAGTATTTTAAAATATTTTTAAATCCATTTTATAAAAGTTCGTGTTTCTGACTTTTCAACTATAAAACGACTAAAATACTTACGCATCGCTATGTTCAGCTCTTTCTTCAGCTCTTTCCAAATCTTGTTCCATCATGACCAATTTACGGCCGACCTAATTGCAATTGAAAATAAAAAAATATATAGCAAACTAATTTCATGCAATAAAAACTAAAAATAACAAAATATTTTGGACAAATTGGATGTATAAAGATAGGATGTGTACAATATTATAAATTATAACATATAATATGGATAGAAGAAAAACACACTAAACACAATAACAAAAAAATCAAAAACAAAAACGAAAACGAAAAAAACTCAAACAGCCGCCGAATAGAAATTATAAAGCTTCGGTTTTTTTTTTTTAAAGAAAATGACTATCATTGTAAACAAAGCCCAAAAAACTTATTTTATGCGCGCAACAATTATTTAAGCATAGTATATTATATTATATGATGTAATAATAATACACTACAGAAAACTATGTTCTGCTAAAGCAATGAAAAATCGCAATCATAAAAATTATCCAACGATTTCCTTTAAATGTTTTTCGTATATGTAAATCTTATGATTTAATCGTCCTTACGATTCGCCTGATTCGGCACGTTCTTCGGCTCTTTCCAAGTCGGCTTCAACCATGGCCAGCTTACGCGCTACCTAATCGCAATAATTTCCCAAAGAAAAATAATTAACATAAACGGTTTCAACAGGTTTTTATAAACAAATATTAAAAAATAAATTCATTTTTTAATACACACGCACACACACACAAATTATAATACACTCGTATTGATGTATAGAGTGGTGTAGCGAGGATAGCTAGAACAGCTCTGTAATAAGGTGGGCCTGATATATAATAATTACTCTATGAAAATCACAGTGTCGTCTGTCGTGTCAAAAGTTGATCTTAACCCAACTCAAAAAAATTTCCTAGTAGACCATGATTAATAAACTACGGTCAATCAAAATACGATAAAAGATACACGACACGATAGATGACGTAGCTATGAAACCAGTTCTAAATATAAACGAGATACTATGACACTGGTAAGTGGTAACAACAAGTACAAATGATTACTATTTTTTTATTAACCAATAAAATAAAACGTTAAATAAAACAACTGATTACCAAGGCACAATAGGTGTATACCTTAAGATAAATCAGCCTTGTAAGGTCAGGACTAATGGTTAAAAAAATAACGGATTATTGTTGTAGAATGTGGTGGGGTGATGTTTCGTATAGTGCTTAGTCCCTTAGCTACACCACATTCACATATACAGCATATTAGCATGTAAACAATGGGTGACTATTATATTGATTAGGAATGACTGCTATGTATATTGTATAGTTAATTTATGTAAAGGAACACCGAAACAGTGAAATTGTTAAATTTCGAAGAGTTAAACAGAAAACAAACTATAAACCGCATAACGAGTTATTCTATTTTATAATTTTTTATAATACATAATTAATAATTAATAAATAATTAATATATTAATAATTATTATGGAAATTGTATGGCTTATAACAAAATTACTATTGAATCCAAGTAACCTGACTACTCTATAAATAGTCGATGACAACGCTATACAATATAAAAGTTTAACTTAAAATTACATTATATATTATATAAAAAAAATACTAAACAATATGTAAATGTATTTTATGAACAGATATATGCGAAAATATAATATTTATTTATAATGCTTATCCAATAGAAAATATTTCTTTAAAAGCAACCTGCGATATACACACAAATATTCACAGATAAATTGCATAAAAATATTTTTATAAGAAATAAGTAATAACACATATTTTTTAATTAATACCGATTTGGCCAAGACACAATTATTATTTAAAATGGATTGTAAATTACCATTATGGGCGAACACAGCCGAATTATAAAAAAAAATTGTATCTTAGCCCAACGGGTTTACAATCAATGACTACAAACGTAAATACTTCGCAAAGATTATAATAACCGTATTCGTTTACAAGACAACGTTCAAAACTTCGAATGGAAACGAAATGTAACGAAAATATTAAAATTTACATCGTTAAACCATCGTTAACCATCCAAACTCAAATTCAAATTATACATTGCTAGAACATTAAATAACTTTCAATAAGTCACTGCTTCAGACGGTCTCGCGATACTTGCACAAAAATGTATACTAATCCTATTTTCGAGTGGAACACCTTAGAAATTCATACATTTAGTAGTTTTTAAGTGCATTATCGTTATATTAATATAATTTGAAATTAAATTAACCTATTAATAACTGAACCTATACATACAGAGTGATTTTTCAACACGTGACTCGTATAACATTCGTCATTCCAGTTTATTTTAGTTTTTTCTTAACGATTTCTAAAACTGATAAATTTTAATTATATGATTTAGTATTCTGAAAAGATAAAAATTTTTCAACATTTTTTTTTATTAATATTTGGAATAGAAATATCAAATTAATATTAAAGTTTTTTACAGAATAGCATTTAAATGAATATTTAATAAATAGTAGAAACGAATAGTTCCAGGGCATACTTCGCAAATTATTCTACAATATTCCGCTTATTGAATTATTGGAAAGCTCGTAACTCATGTCTCATATTACAAATAAAAAAGCTATTTCAATATTTATTATATTTTATAAATTATCATTTCATTAAAATATTCCATTTGAGACTATATAGCATACATTTGCTTTAAGAATAAATTAGGTATTCCGTATTTCCACTATAACAACTCTCTAGTTCAGTTTAGGGCTAAGGAAATATAGCATGTCTTATAGAAAAGGGCATTTTCTGCGCATTGACCAGATGTTTTTTTTTTTTTTTAAATATTTTCCACTTTTAAATATTTAATGATAATAAATCAACCAATTATCAAACAGAAGAGTAAGAATATTATCTGTAGGTTTTTACGATATTTCAATTTGTAAGCAAGTTATGAATATGTAAAATATAACTATTTAAAAATTCTCCACAACTTGCTTAAAAATCTAAATAAAGTAAAAACTTAAAGGGAAACACAGATAATATTCTTACCTATAATTTTGATAATAGATTAATTCACTTTATTATTAAAGGTTACTACACTGCTGAAACAAATTGGATATACGTTTATAAGACACAAACAACATATTATGTAGGTGTGTACGTCTCTTAAATTCTAACTTATTTAAATCATTTACAATAAAATGTATAATAAGTCCATTTATCATTAGGCTTTAACTGCGAATTGCGATAGAAATGAGACGTAATCGAGGAAGTATGAAATGTCTGTTCCCATAAAACGTGTGAGCAAAATAAGAAACTAATGTTGGCGTAGCCGCTTTCTAAACGATAAAAATTAAAAATTAAAAGGGCTCATTTTTTTTTCTTTAAAAAAACCCTAAAGTATAATATATTTTTTTTACAAAAATATTTTATTATAATATTGTAAGTACTTTAAAAAACAAATCATTCAAAAACCAAAATTGCACTAAGGAACAATAGGCGTTCGGTGCTGACTAAATCACTCTGTATGCTAATATGTTATAATAAATAATGTCATAATGACCACGTTGACAAAAATGCGGATAGCCTCGACGTCAGGAATTTCGGCTTGTCAACGAAACAATAATGATTTATTATTATCATTACCTATGTTTTAAATTTAAACATATTCTTTGTATTCTCCTTCTTTATCTAGTGAGCGTGCATCACATAGGCACGTCAATGTTCGAAATACCCAAACGGTCTACTTTTTTTCTTTTAACAACATTATGTCACGTCCTATTATTAATTAGACATATTATAGATTCCTCTGTCATATTATTATTATTATTTTCATAATTATTCATTAACAATCGTACGAGAAAAACCCATTAACGGTTCGAGCAAATTGAGTTTTAGGACGGTGCAATTATTGATTATTCATAAAAAAAATGTATTACATAATATTATTTAGTGTGTGGTGACTTCATCTATAGTTTAAGTTAAAAGTAATATCATATTATACGCATTGTACATTTATTTTGTTATTCTTATAACGTACGAGGTAGGTATGCATGTAAGTAAAATATAATATTTGATTCGGATTTGTTGTTCCTCGAACACATTATACGAAATAGCAATTACCGAGTAATTATTTCAGCTGAATTTTCGAAAACAATGACTAATCAAACGTGCTATAGGAAGATTCGTATCGGATTTGTGTGTATTAAAATTATAACTATGGACAAATGTATTATTTTTTAATTCCGTGAGTTATAAAAGCGCGTATTTCAGATTTTACAGATCTACATACCTTATATAGTAAGTTTACCAAATAGGTACATAGTATTATTATTATGTATATGATACGCGTAAATAAAACGTTGACCTTGGAATTTTAATTTCGTCGCTTGTGTTAAATTTAAACACGTCATATACCTACCTAGGTCGTGAGAAAATCATATTACTTTTTCATATTTATGTATATTATAATATTATTGTGTGTGGATTACAGTATAGGTATGTGGAAACGAAAGCGCCGACTCCCGACCGTGGAAAACCACATTATTTTATTATTAATGCAGAAAATTAACTCAAATAATAAATTAAAAAAATTCTTATGCCCTTCCCACAAAGGGATAATAATGATATATTTTGTCCAAACAAGAAAAATATAGGATGTTACACTGATAAAACGTGATTATTCCTATTGGATTATCTAGAAAACCACGAATATATTGCATCTGAATGATGATAGATGATCGTTGATCGTCGAAACTTATATAATTATATTATACTTAGTACGTAATAGATCAGAAGAGTAGTTAGGAGTTTAACAATCGATCATAAACCTTTTTTTTCAATGGCACGCCATCAATATTCGATTTACACCCCCGGGGAGTCCTACCTCATTTTTTATCCGAAATCTGATACTATTATATAATACCTATCATAGGCTAAAATGTTTTCTGCAGGAATGAGTGAGATAATATTATGATTCATGACGTTATTAGTTATTACTGTTACTAGGTAGTATTTACGTTTAGCTGCGATTACATTGATTAAAAAAAACGCGTATGCCAGCCGTTCAATCGAAATGCATTGTTCTCCCACACGAATTCCCTAGAAACAACGACGTTTGAATCGGTTTTTACTTTTTTTTTATACAGTTAACAAGTTTTTATTCGGTGTTTATAAGACGTGTGCTGTGCACATAGTTTCAAGTATTCTTCAATGCACATTTCAATAACAAAATGTGTATTTGAAAAAAACTAATATAATAGATGAAATTTACTCCTCCGACAACAAACCAGTTCTCTTAGGAAATACACCCTTTCCTCAGTTTCAGTCGCGTTGAATAAATTATTATTTATTACACATACAAAATGTATATGTATAACATAACAAAATATAACTGTTGTGGCATAATTTTTCGAGTAAAAATTATGCCGATAAGTGATAGTTTCTTTTTCTAACATAAAACAATCTGATACATAGAAATAGTAACTACGTATACGTCACCAGAATAACGTTAAACATTTTTATTATTATTTATTAATATATTATATGTTGTTCTTAGTGTGCGCACAATCGTCCAAAGATATTTTACTGTATGGATCGCTTTATTTCAATATTGTTTTATTGAGTACCATCAGTGTCAACTAATCGTCTATCAGCTTGTGTTTTTAATTCTTTATTTATTATATTAATTAGTATGACGTCTAGGGCGGACATATTAAGTTTTAAATTGGACCACAAAAATTCGTCGCTTTTATAATTTATTTTAAACACCATTACATCAACTACACTTTGAGAACTTCTCGTACGATATCAATATCCTAAATTTAAGCAGGCTGATCTTAATTACAGTCACTAGTCATTACAGAACCAATGGTCACCTTTTTTCAATTGATCAAATCTGATACATGAGTATATGACTGCTTATACTTTAAGTCATTAAATTATAATATGTATGATTATTATGATACTAAATGTTCAAAATAATACAAAAATAAATTAAAACAGAAATACTGATTTATTCAGTTACACAAAAAAAATAATATATCAAACAACTCAAATATTATATAAATTATTAAATCTCCCATTAGGTTTTAGCAAACTTAAATTAATTACCAAAACATTAACATTGTGAAAAATAATAAGAACTACTATTTATTATCATTAAAAACATACAGTTTTGTATAAATTTGTTTTAAAAAAAAAATGTATACATGTATATAAATTATGCATAATTAGGATTTATTAAGTAGTACAATTTCATACAATATAGAATATCTCAACAATTCATTTATGATATTGACTTTTAAATAAATAAATTTGATATTAATTTCAGTTTTTATAATAGAAATGTAAATACATAATAAATCTCATGTTATTTTTCATTATTTAACACAAAAATAAAATTCAAAAAGGCACTTAAAAAAAATGTAATAATTTTGCTTACAATATTTTTAAAAACAAAAACATAACAGAAAAAAACCTGACAATAGTTCTTTAAACTTATAACAGCCCATGTCAATGGTATATAATTTAGAAGTAGATATATTTTAGTATCTAAAATGTCAATATTACTTGGATTCAATACAAAATGATAATTAGGTAAAGTAAACAATTTAATAGTGGTAAAGTTTAAATTCACAAAACAATAAAAATAAAAATAATTGTTTGCACAAACTGCCAAAACTCATAAAAATATACCAACAGCGAAAACACCAATATTTTTACTCATGGTTTTTTATTATCTTTAAGCCATTAGTAATGAAATTTCCATTTTATGGACTTATTTGTTCCCACACAGATTTTGTATGAGTCATATTATGCCATATTTCAGTTGCATAACTGACATTTGTAAAATTATTGATTAGTAAAATTCAAGTGAGATAACGATTTAATAGTGTTAGTAACACACTATCGTTCACCTCATCATATTTCTTATCAGCTTCTTCAGCCAAGAAACGGGCTTCCTTTAGCTGGTTCTCCAAGGCATCCATACGTTCTTCATCGGCCAAACTGCGGTTTTCCAACACCTTACGTGCACTGTATAAATCCCAACCAATAAGTTACTCCCTATAAATCTAGTGTTTAAATTGTACCTATCAATATACATATATTATGTATTTGTGGGATTTATAATTCCTAACAAAAATTCTACTTATTTTAATTGCCCTAAACAAATTTATCAAATGACCAATGCCTACTGTAATCATATAGCCACGTCGTGTTTTTGTGCTTATCAGGAATACAAGGACAAGGTGGTAAAATAATTTTAAATAAAAACACAAAAAGAAATACTCAGATACTGTTATTTTACCTCCTCATATTTTTTGTCAGCCTCCTCGGCAATAAGTTTGGCTTGTGCCAATTGAGCTTCGAGAATGGCTACTCGGTCATCCTCCATATTTGTTCGGTTCTCCAATGCTTTTCGGATCCTTTTAATTTACAAACAACAACACATCAAACAGATGCACACACAGCGTTATGTTTTAGCGGGTAAATAATTCATAATACACATGATTTAAACTAATATTTTCTACTCAAAAAAAAGTTAGTAAGTAGTATTATAAATATTTATTCACTTTATGTAATTTTGATGATTTATCTAGACACTTCTTAATAACTAACTAATCAGAAACCTAAAATGAAATTTTGGTATTTATATAATGTTATTTAAAATGAAAATATTACCTTATTTAACACATAGAAAAATTAAAATATGAATTAAAATAAAAAATAAACCACTAATATTAGGTATGACTTTGAATGATAATTTCATGAAAATAATAAAGTGAATAACAATTTATTTTATTAAAAAACTTTAAAAATGTAGTTAGAATACCTTAACTTATAAAAATATATGATCAATCACATCAATTTACATAATTTACTTAACACTAAGTGAAGAAATATTAGAATACAGAATTTAAAATGATGTGTACCAATTAATTGAATTTCTAAGAATGCATTTTACAAAAAAAAAAATTTTAAAATAAATGTATTCTTTTATATTAAATCAAACCATAGATTATTCGTTGGTTATATTGTAAAAAAACATACAGTTTACCTATTGAAATAAAAATAATTTAATGAAAAAAAAAATGACTTGAAAATACTTTTAAGTTTTAAAAATTTAAATAATATTCTTATAGGTAGTATAATACTTTAATGTACATAATAGATATAACATAAATATAAGCTAAATCGTTACCTATCTACAAATTTAATATCAACAAATAGTAGATCAATATATTATATATATATATCATAGATACAAAGTAATTAATTTATATTTATTTAATCTTTGTTATTAAATAATTTGCTAATTTTAAATTTATAGTCTAAAAACATTTTCCTTGAAATACAATTAATGTAAATTTATATTTGATACCTTCTTGGTTGAAAAAGTATAGGTAATATTCTTGATTTTAAATAAGATTATCTGCATTTAAATACATTTAAATTTAAATTTATGAACCATGACTAAATAAATAAACATATCAACTACATATATCACTTATATAACATTTTCCCCAAAACTTGAAATAAAAGCTAAGATATCGAATTGAAATAAAATAAAAATCATTGTCTATTATGTACAAGGCCGTAACTGAAAAAAAATGTTGGGGGTCCAACTTTTTTTTATTAATATAGATACTAAAATGTTCTAGTCAATAAACTATATTCACCGTTTAAATGTGTCTACTTATAAAGATTTGGGGGGGGGGGGTCCAGACCCCTGGACCTTCCTCCTAATTACGGCCTTAAAATCATTAAAATTTAAAATTATTAAAATCATTTCACAATGAAATATAAATTATATCTTTTGAGAGATTGAATTTAGCAAAAAGTAAATGTTAATATAAATTTAAATTGAAAGAAGACATTTTATATTTACTTATTAAGGGGATTTGAATAGGCAATTTTAATGAATATTGAAGAAAATGCTAATTTAAACAATTTAAATAAATACATTTAATAATCTACATTTACAAAGAAATTTTAAAATGATTTCATATAATTATGATTATTGGTAGTTGTATTAAAATTATAGATAAAAATAGTTTTGTACCAATGTCATTCAAAGAATAGTTATTATAAATTGAGTAAGACTATCTATAGTAAAGTTTTTAAATTTTTTTTGATAAGTTAGTTTAATAATTTTTCATTATTTATTAAAATCATTATATTATAAATATATTATCTTGATTTACACCAAGTTTGATTAATGGTTTTTACATTTGATTTACATGCATATAACATTTACTTAGGAAAGGTTTTAATAAAATTTTAAGCAATTAGTGTTAGTTATTTAACATCATTACTAATAGTTAATAAATCTTGCAAATAAAATATTGGTCGGAAAAAAATTGGTAATGGACATACATTGTTAAATTAAAACTTACCTACATAAAGACGACGTGACAGTATTTAGTATTTACGACGAGATAATGTGAATATAATGGTTTTTATGATTGATAGTATATTTAATGAGCCTATTAAGATGTATTTAGCTAAACAAAATAATTTAACTTTTTCATTTATTATCTGTCTAGGATAAAAAAAATGTTTATTTTAAATATCACATTGAATGTGATAAATGTATTTATCTACAAGATAATATTAGAGTAATTGGTTCTTAATGTACAAAACCTATTTAATTTAATTAAAATAAATATAGGTAATACAAATACTTTTTTGAGATCAAAATATAACCTAAGATGAAATCTATTCATGTCTTAGAATCCTGAAAATACTAACACCTTTGACAAACATTTAACACACACTTACCGTTCAGATTCATCAGCAGCTTGAGATGCCTCGGCCAACTTAGCAGTGGCCGTGGCCAAGCGCTCTTCAGACCTTTCAAGGTCTTCTTCCAGCAATTGGATACGCCTGTTAAGTGCAGCAACTTCACTTTCAGCCTGTAATATAAAAATTAACAATAAATATTTTGCATAATGCTATCTAAATGTGGGAAATAATTCATAATAGTTTTTATTGGATTTATATGACTATATTTATGCAGATTATTTTACATAAAAGTAAACATTATATAAATATCCTAATTTATACATATTCAGGTGTAAAATACCAAATTAACAGGAAACCCAACCTAGGCCGTAACTTCCTGAATTCACAGTAGACAAAACTGTCTGTATATTTAACATATATGTGCCCATTGTTAGGAGATAAATTATTTCATCACGCCTCATCGTTCCATACGTAACCTTGAATGATCAGCTTAATTTTACATACTATCAAACTGTTCAATTATTTAACTCAAAGTTTTTGTACAATGAAACTTGTATTTAAATACCCTATATTATATTAGTAATCTAAATGTTCAAAGTTTTTTTAAGGTGTCACATAAATAAATATTAATTAAATTCAATAAATTAGGTAGACACAGAGTAGGTATACTAACTCTTATTTTAATTTATTTTAACAATTATTTATATTACATTGTAAGTACTTGATCAGTTATATTAAAAACTAGTAGTAGTGATACGAATTATGAAAGATTGCAAAATATGTGCTGTTAATTCTTATGTACAACATTTTAAATTATAAAACTCCAAATTTTTTATCTTAACAATAACTGTAACTCTTAATAGGATTTTTAGGTAGGTAATCCTTATTTTTTGTTAACAATTAGATAATCAAAACTTTTTTCCTCGACTAGTTATGAATAAATAAATTCCCTATAATTATTTACTAAAAATATATTAGATTATTGATTTCAAATTGTTTCAAATGTTGCAATGGTTTACAAATGAGTATAATGACTAATGGCTATGAAAAATTATGTTCTTAGCTTTAAGCAAAAGTAAGTATATAAGGTAAACATTTCTCAACAACATTTCTAAATAGGTGATATCAAGTATTTTCTTTTTTATGTTATAATAAATAAACAAAAATACCTACTAAATCTGTATACCTATATAGGTAAAATACTTATTAATTGTTGAATATTTGTATTAAAAGTACTAAGAATACTTCTAGTTAGAAAATAAAAGCAATTTGAATTTCAAGTTTAGATTAAAAATCTACATAGGTATTTGACAAAACTAATATTAAAGTATAACACTAATGATAATTAATCAAAATGTGCTTAGTCAAATGTTTTGTTTTCAAATATTATTATGTTTTAATTTACAATGGGTAACTGAGCTGTTCTTCAAGTGAATAGAATAACAAAACAACTAGAACCAATTACCAAATTATCAATAAAAGTATAGGTACAGCTATATAAGATAAAAAAGTTAATTTTTATGTTAACCTTTGTGCTTATACAATGAATTGAATAAATATTATATAGAAAATATTATCAACTTTCAGACATTTTAAACTGATAACATTTTTATAGAACAAACTAAATGAAGTCATATTTGTTTCGTTTACAATATATAAGCTAGACAAATGTAGATTAATAGGTATTAAAATTAAGTAAAAATCAAAATCCATTTGAATACATATAACCACATAACCAATCAGAATATTCTTTCGACTAAAATTCAAAAGTATAATAAAAAATTTAGCAAAGGAAGCATTAACATCAGTCATATCATTCAGGATATCATTCGAACTGAAGTCTTATAGTACCTATTGGTGGTAAAAACCTAACCATCTCATGAACCACCCACTATAGTCCCTTCTCAACACAGAGGAACGTTATACGACTCAAATGAACTACAAAAATGATTTCGATTGAGCAAAAATACATAAACACGGACGAGAACCCCTTGTACAACAAAGCCCTGCGACCAAACGAGTTGAAAAGTAGGGTGTTTTTGCGTTACACTAGACGTCAAAAATACGTGCAAACACAATAATAATATTTATATCGTTTCGTAATAACTCAACGTACTTCCTCGCGTCTCATGACCTCCATCTGGAGTTTCTTATGGAAATCCTCGCACTCCTCCTTATACCTCTCCATCTCCTCCTTGGTCTGACGCATTTTTTTCTTCAGCACGTCCAACAGCGAACCCTGCTGTATGGTAGTCATGATGACTTCGCGACGAATAGACAAATCTAGACGACCAGAAAACCGCGCACTAACGCCGCCGCCCTAGCGTGCCCGACGGGAAGAAACGGGAAGAAACGGGAAGACGGGAAACAACAGCGTCGCCGGACACGTAAACGACTACAACGGTTTCGGGTAGGTCGGAAAAACGACGAGGACGTTTTCGAAGTTTGGAAAAATTGGAAGATTGGACGACGGCAGCGGTAAGCCGGCACGCGTTATTGTCGCGGTAACGGACGGAAGGACACAGAACACACACAGGACACGAACACACACGCAAACGCACACTGAGTCACTGACACTGGGCACAACCACTACAACGGACGGAGACGACGACCGCTAATATTTTTACGTTGGTTACGTGCAACGTTCGGTTACGGGGACGCACTGCAGAAGCCACACACACACACACACACACAGGTACGGGAACACTCGTTTGCGGCACTGACTAACGGCTGGCTAACCAGTAACCAACCAAATCGTGTACGATAATAATATGGTATTTACGATAATAATAATAATAATAATAATACCTACGACGACGGTTCGTCGGACGAATACAATACTCGCGCGCAGTGCACACAAATGTACGCGGGTCATGCGCGCGCCCCGCCCCGCCCGATGGTGAGTCGTGGCGGCGGCGTGTCGTCGGGGCGGTGGCCTTGCGGGCGACGTTGCCGGTTTTCGACGCGTCGTCTAGTCGGGGCGGCGGTAATTTCGTTCGTATTTGGCGTCGACCGAGACCGGCCGGCCGGCCGGCGCAAAAATATCTCAAACTGGTTCCGCCGCGGACGGGCGAACGTCGCACGTCCGCAGAAATCTCGTCCCGGGCGGCTTTCCTCAAACGCTACGTCGCGCGCCGCACCCCTCCCCTCTCCCGCTGCCACTGTACGGGCACAAAAGTCGCGCGAACTGGCACGGCACTCCGTTGCCACCGTCTGTTATGAATGTTATGAATTTGTGATGACTTCGAACTCGTCTCATTGGAACGATCGACCGGACCATAATATTATAATATTTTCTATCGTCGGTTATTATTATTATGCGCAAGGGTCGTGTGCCACTGACACGCACGACGACAAGTGCTCGCCAAATAAGGGGCGGCGGTGTGTATAGACTCCGCTCTCAAGTGTATGATTACGTTCTCTCGTCTCCTTTCGCAACACCAGTGTCATTACGTCCCGCGTAATCCGACAATGTTTCGCCTTTTACGTACACACACGACACACCTTGTGTCTACCGATGACAACTGCACTCGAAATGTGACCAACGAGTTATCGTGATTGTGGGAGAGGAGGGGAGGAACACGACTGAGGTTCGGTCAAACAAAAATGAACTGCATTAAAAAAAATGTTTAATAGGGACACCGAGAAAAATTCGCTAAACATGAGAGCCGTTGCAATTCACACGAAATGCAAACCCATCACGTTATTATATTCTATGAGTAGGTACGCTTATATTATATACGCGTGAATAACATATGAACCACGGGTGTATATAACGAGACGATTTATATTCATTAATCAATGCTATGTGTGAAAATAGATTTTAATCAAGGGACTTGAAAGAATTCAAACTGTTTAAATCTGACGGTTTTGCAGTTTGCACGATCACGAAAACCTCTCATAGGCGTGCGCACGGGGTATGCAGGGTATGCACTTGCATACCCTGCGACAGACGCTTAGGGCACATGAACGTCATGAACAATGTCTCCGTTCATAATTTAAACGGGATTTTTATAATGCGATATCGATATGGAATAAGGACTTATTTTTAAATTAGTTTAGGACGGTTCTCAATAATTTAAGGAAATATTGATTTTATTTTTAGTGTAGGTATTTACTATTTATATATCCCAAGAAATGACAGCGATTACATCTATTCTTTAATTTGACGATATCTAAATACTGATAATAATTATTAATTAATATAGTAGTTAAAGTATACCAGGAAAGAGAAGGTTTGAATTATAAAAATTATATTGTATAATGTACATTTTCATTTAAATAAACATGTTTGTAAAAAAAAAAATACTTTTATTAATAAAAAAAAAAAACTACTTAAAATCAAAAAAGATGAAAAATTTTTTTTTTCTTATGTAAAGTAGTAACCTATAATATAATGTCAAGTACATTTATTTTAGGGGTATTTATATAATATATGGGGGGGGGCACATTTTATCAGCTGCATGCCTGCATACCCTGCGAACAAAGTCTGCGCACGCCTATGAAACCTCTTACCTGGCGTATTATAAATTAAAATGAATGTAAGACAAAAATTAAACTGTTTTACCACACATTAATCATATAAAATTCCTAAATTCTTCTACAATCTAAAAAGGCTTAATAAAATATATGTACATATTAATCATTATATCTTTCATAATAATTGTACTCGAAAGCTTATTGTACTACTATACATACACATCACTCATACATAATATTATATCACCGTTCACCACTAAACCAACGTATTGAGCAACACTTACAAACATAAACATAATACATAGTTAATGTTTTTCTCTATTTTTATATCGTATAAACAAACAAGAGCAAACGTGCAAATTCCAAAGTGCGATTCATTCCGACATTAATTTTTTAGACATAAAGATTATTTCGAACTATAAAAAATAAATAATATGTTATAAAATATATTACGTATGAAAAATTCTTACAGTAGTCAATTTATTTAGCAAACTACACTGTACAGTGTTGTTTTGATATATAGACTATTTTAGTTATTGTATTGTCATTTTTATAATAATAATTAGACTTATATAATATTATATCCTGCAGTCAGTATAAAAAGTGAGTTAATGAAAAAACGCTACTTGTTTTAGTTATATTACTCTTCAATACTATACACATAACAATTATTGATGATACGATGTTTTTACGAGCTGTGTATAAGTGCATGAGTTAAAAATTTTTTTTTACAAAACCACACGCATTTTCGAGCTATATCTATACACCTATATTTGACCGGTCACGCGGTTTTGTTTTCGATTGGCCACACCTACTACTATACTAGGTACCTATAATTGTAGGCAAAGCCGTAACTCCCCTTGAAACGATTTCAACTCGACCGAGAAAGAGAACCATAAAACACGAAAAAAAAAAGCCACATAAATCAATACACGTGTAACCGGCGAGTAGTTAAACAGTGGAATACCTAATGCGAACGTGCGACCAACTGACTACACCGTATTATAATATGAATTACATTATTATGTGCGGACAGCCACCCGTCTTTACAAATATAATATGATGTACAAATAATAATACACCTAAGTTATGATTTAATATGGTCGGGTACCGTATTGTGATTTGTGATAGGTTGTAGTGGTTGTACATAATATTATAGTAAACGAGTCGTGCGCAAAAGCACTTATTGAAAAAAAATTATCGAAAACCGCTCATTATCTCCGTCGTCTGGTTATCAATGTCGCGGAATGTTTCAGTGCGAGACCGCATATTTCGGCATAGAACATATTATTGTGTTCTGTGATTTTGTCGATCGCCGATTTCAGTGGCGTAATATTATGACGTCTCGGTGGGCGGGAGAGGGAATGGGCAGTGCAAAAACGATCTAAGTAAACGGTTTCATCACAATATGATGATCAAGACGACTCAAACTGTTGATTATACAAGTTTGTCAACACGTAACAACCTATTTACGAACTCTGATCGTTGGAAGGGCGGGAGGAAAACAGACGTCCACAGACACCCTCGCCCCCGGAATTACGCCACGGCCGGCGGACTTGTTGAATGCTGTACAAACGGCACGACGATTTATCGCGCGCATTGAAATTCGTTATAATAATAATATCATTACGCGATGCGCCTGTATACACACATATTGTGCCAACAACGAAAACACGACGATGACGGCGCGCAGTGTCAATCGTGATATTATAAATAATACAACGACCGTCATTACAGTTTAACCGATATTAATATAATACCTATTAAAATATAGGGCTGTGACGACTATATAACAATTATTGTAATAACGGATATAACAGCGCCCGCCGCGGTGGCGTCGACGTCATGGAACTATATTATTATTACATAGTGTATAATAACAATATCGGAAAGAACGCGAAGGTTGACGGCGCGACGGCACCAGCTGGCCGGACGCACAGTCAGTCCGCCGGAATGCGGTGTGGGATCTGCTCCACCGTCACCGCCACAGCAGCAACAGCAGCAGTTGGGATAGTTGGCACCGCGCCTACAATTTAATCATACGTTTAAATCGTCGGCCGACTGCGAACCAGTGGTGGTTAAAGGTCGAAAACTGTGCAGTGCGTCGTATGATATGCGACGGCGTGTAGCACCGAAAAACGGAATCTAAAATCGAATTGCGGAGCGGTCGAAAGGGTTCCCGCGTGGCGAGAGTACGACACGGCGTTACTGGAGTGGGAGACGGTGCCCGGGGGAGGGCGGTCGGGAATCGGGGAATCGGACGGACCGAATAACCGGCGTAGCGGTGTAACGTTGAGAACCCGCTGTGGTTCCACGTCGGCGATGTGCGGGGAGATGGTCCGTCGACGGTGGCAGCGGCGGCGGCAGTCGGCGGTCGACGGACAGTCAGCTGCTACAAATAGAGTGTCGGCCTCGGCCGCCGCCGCCGTCGCCACCGCCACCGACTTACCCGTCGCAGTTGCGGCTTGAGCACGTTGTGCAGTTCGTTCCTGATGATGCTGAACTTCATGCCCGTTTCCGTGCTGAATACGGAACTGGAAAGCGCCAGTCCGGGATAGTCGGGGCACCGTCGTCGCTGGCGTCGTTTCTCTCGTTCGGCGATCACCTCGGCGCTCTCGCTGGGACACCGGAGTTTGGCCAGCAGTTCGGTGTCGTCGCCGGCGCCGCTTCCTCCGGCGACCGGTCCGCAGTCTTCGTCGCCGTCACCGGATTCCCGTACTCGGCATTCCTGCTGCGGCTGTGGCCCCGTCACCGGTAACCTCTGCGTCGGCGGCTGTGGCTGTTCCGTCACCGGCGATTTTGGAGGCGGAAGTGGCGGCGGCGGCGATGATGGAGTCTGTGGCGGTAACAATCGTGGCGGCAGTGGCTGTGGCAATGGCAATCTGGGTGATGGTAGCAATCGAGGCGGCGGCGGTCTGTAAGGGACGGCAGTGGCCGTCGAACCGGCCGCCGTTTCGGCTCCGACCACGACACGTTGCTGCAAGTCGGGCGACAACTGCGGCCGCCTAGGTGCCCGAGGGCCTCTGTGCGGACGCCTGTCGCCCGGCCGCCTGTCGCGTCCACCGCGGATATCCATCCGTGCGGTCGTTGGTCGTCCACAACGTGGCGGGCGGTGGCGGCGGCGTCGTCGTCAACGGGAACAGCGGTGCCAGCAGCAGCGCTCTCACACGGCCGACGGAGCGTCGTGTACAGCGAACGGCAGCAGTGAACGCGCAGGAAATGCACGCGCACGACGCCGCTACGGTTCCGTGTCGTTTTGTTGGCTGGTGTACAGAAACGTAAAACGACGCACAAGACGACGGGCGGGCGGTACCACCGTCTGGCCCGCCGCGCGTGTTGATCTCGCCGTCTTTTCCCTCTCTCCCGAACAGCGCTGCCGCCGCGAACGATGTATAACACGACCGTGTTGTCTTGCTCTAGTCGCGCGTTAATTAAATGAATTAATAAATCGACGTCGCGATTGACCGACCACCGTTGTACCGTTCGCAATAATTATTGTGATTATTATTAATATTATTGCTGTCATATCTCTTGACCGCTGTTGCGATGTACAATAAAATTACGGTATATTATAATGATATGAATTTCACATTACACACTGTGTGCAGTGTTGTGTTCACGCACGTATAATGAATGTGTCATTCATAGGTGTTCTATAATATAACTGGTGTCCGTGTACGACTCTTGAACGCGACCACGTAATAATGATCATTATGATATTGTCATCACTCCGGGTAACCGGATCGAATTCTCAGACATCACGATACGCAATATTGATGTATTAACGAATTGATCCGCTTTAATTACTGATGATGTTGATGAATGTATATAGGTACCTAAACGAAACCACCGCATCGTGTCGTTGATCTATTATAGAGAGAGAGAGAGAGAGAGCAACCGTAACTCGATAACGCCACGTGCCTATTAATGGCAAACGATAGATAATTCGGCGAGCGTTTAATTATAATATTATAGTTGGCAGGCTTCGACGTTCAGCGGCACGAGATAGTAATATCAAGTGCTGTATTCGAGTAATCAAATAATAAAAAATATAATACCTATATTAACTGTGTAAAAGTATAAAAAAAAACCATAAACCGTCGTGCCGGCAATCGAACAGTCTTGACGGTTGAGAATTTGAGATAGGTACCGTTCAGTTGGAATTTCGACTTTAAAGTCGGAAACGCTCATAAATAATAATCTTATTATATGTAGATACTATGTTATTGTAATTTTGTTATTGCATTGGATCGTGTTACGTTCATAAACTATTTTGTTATTTCGATTAGATTAAATAATTGTATATACTAAAATTGTGTACCTAATTATGTGAAGGTCAAATGCACGCAATTTCTTAATATTAAATATTTCAACCGAACATAATCAATTTTTATAATAAAAACAGTATAGGTATACTATTAGAGTATCTATCAAATCAAATTTTTAACATTATATGCATTTGTATACGAAATGCCTACCTGCTAGGTAATTGTTTTTAATACAAAAAAAACAATATTAACATTACCAAGTTTGTAATATAATATATTATTATACCAACGTAATTTATCAATATCTTGTTGAATGATAATTTATACCGATTATAAGCCACTGACAAGCGAATATCATGAAGTATGTAGTAACAACCTATTATTCTAAAATATTTTGATTCAAGAGTTCAAAAATGTAAAACATTTTTTTGAAAAATTAAAACTAAAATATTCAATTATAACTTAATGCCACCTGCATTATTATAAATCAAATTATTTAAAAAAATTAATATTATTGGTTTGTAATAATGTCTATATATTATAAATTAGTGATTACCTAATTAAAAGTTATGGTGGGAGATTTCTCTTTGCTCCTGATCAGTGATGATAGTCATGTGGCTTTATGTAATATCAGTATATAGACTATTAATTGTGCATACAATTATACAAACTAAAAATGATTGTACAATAATTGAATATTATATATTATCATAGACTGAGGTGATGACTGGTGAGCGATAAGCGAGACGAGAATCTAATAACAGTCATTGTACATTCCGTATTCGTATTCACGTCATAATTTGTATACGAATATAAGCAGTGTATGACTTATCAAAAACCTGCGTCATTACATGCATACCTACAATATTATATTATGATATATGTTGTACATCCGTATGTTTATGTTATATAGTTTATAGGTCATAGGTGAATAGATTTAATGCTATGGGACAGATATTTTGAATCTAGGAAAAAAAAGCCGCTAACAACATTATGTATTAAGTTGATACAAAGCTTTTTTCTGGGGCTTTTATTCCTGGGGCTATTTTTTTTCGATTACCGATATTTTTTTCTATATTTAATAGTCATAGTCGTTTAGCTCACTAAAATGTAATATATTTAATTTAGTTTAAAAATTGTAAATTATTGTCTAAAAAAAGTACTTATTTTATGATAATAGTATTTAGTGTACAAATTAAAGAAATTACTATGAAGAGAATGGTTATTAATTATTATTTATTACTTTATAGATAGTTATTGCCAATAATTAACTAAAACGATACAATTTAACACTTATTAACGTAAATATTCACTGAAAAATTAAAATGATAAAATATAATATATACAAAAATTGAATGACGAGTACCTATTATATTATTTTGAGTAAACTCCGAAATATAAATGTCCACAGTCAACAAGAAATTGAAAATAGATAGGTATCTAAATAATTTTAATTAAGAAGATATCTTATGGCTTTATATGTAAAATTTTGTTATATATAATAAAAGTATAGTTACAAAAATAATAATAAATGCAAAATTTGATAGTTACTTCGTTTTCAAATAATTAATAACTAATAACTAAAATTTTGCAGTATGACATACAAAAATAATTATATTTAGCTATATTTACATTAATTATGTATAGAATAATAATTAATAGTCAAGTACTTAGTGTTATCGACCACATATATAATATCTATACATTACAACTTAATATACTTTATTCGTAGAAAGGTTTAAAACTATTTTTGTATTTAATTTAATTCAATAGTAATTGTACCTATACATAGTACAGCATTGTACATAATAATATAATATAGTATTGTACGTATAATATTATTTAATATTTTCATATCATCATATCATTATTTTATTATAATTTATTATCTATGTTTTTAATAATTATGTATTGAACTTTAATAACAATCTTTTTTTTCTGAAATTGTTAAAAAGAAAATTGTATTTTAACTTTTAAATCTATTTTTAAAATATTTAATTAGAAATAAATTTAAATCTAACGTTTTAGATTTTTAAAATAATTAGTTAAGTTTCTCAATAATTGTATGAAAAATACAACCGATTAAAATACTCAATTAAGACAGTTAGGTAATATACCTATTACCTACCTATTTTATTAAGAATTTAGAACTTATATAATCTGTAAATATTTTTATTTTACAACTAAAACAAATTATGTTTATAAAGAATAAATTTAAAAATTAGTTAAATTTAAAAAACGCTAAATATTTGAGAGAAGGAACCATTCAGTGATGGAGCTTTGTAGGTTAGGTACTAACCTAACCTAACTTACAAATACTACTATAGTCTATAATAACGTACTATAACAAAGTATAAATAAGGTAACTAATTAAATTAGAAGTTACCGACAAAGGAGACTTTAAATTTAATGTTTTACTTTCTAAGTAATTAGTGTCCAGCTTTAAACGTTACTGATGAATAAACTATGATTATACAACAATTTATTAGTTAATAATCGTCAAACTATAGATAGATCTTTTAGCCTTTGTCAAACAGAAAAATACATGAAATTATTATTATTCATTATTTATTAGTTATTACTGTTCACTGTTCAGTCATATGAAAAGGTCTAAACGTAAAAGCAATAGTTGTATGACATTAAAAAGAAAAATTGTATTTCATATATTTAACGTTATAATTAAATACGATGAAAAGCCAACTAATGAGACGTATAGTACTAATTAATAATTATGTGTGTTCATTATCAGAACGACGAACGCATTCAATACATCATCTATATAATATAATACTTACAACCTACACGTAATAACTAATATGTATCGTGTAAACAGTAAAATTACTTTCATTATATTTCACTATTTTAGTAATATATATTATCTGTATTCAATTTTTGTTTATTCAATTTATAAGTATATTATGATTTATAAGTTATTAATTATTATTGTTTATTATGATTAATAACGTAAGACCAATAAATAATGGTTATTATTAGTATACAACTTATCGGTTAGGTTAGTAAAATGTATTGCGTCTTTTTTATAATTCAGGCGCCAACTCATCAAAATAATTTACTCGTATATTTATTTTTATACTAATTTTTCGGAGTTGTATTCTCTTGGTGGCAGAATGTAAAAAATATATATATAGACCTTATCAACGTATCTCTGTAGTATACAATAAGATCACATTGAAATATACTAAATTATATGAATTCAATCAATTTATTATTATATACTTATTTAAAGAAAATTATACGAATTTTATTTTAAGTTTCAATATCACGTAGGATCTAATGTAAGCAATAAGCTATTATGACATGATATATAAATTATAAATATATAATATGGGTACTATAATTTATTAATTCATTACATAAACTTATGAGAATTGATCCTTATTTGGCAAAGCTAGTTAATAGTTATGTCGACACTGAAATAATGAGTACAATATAATTTGTGACGTGTGCTACTTATGAAAAAGGGGTTAATATATTTGTAACTTGTATTGAAACATTTTAAACTTGTTTTTGTTTATTAGCATTATTAAAATTAACCCAATCAAATAATTTTTTCTAAATTTATATGAGTTTAATTTTAATGTAAGCTTAAATAGTCGAAAGTTCAGTCATTTTAAATTCCTATTTCCTAACTCTATAGATAAAATTATATTTTTCACTATAGAGTTATGACTACAGTAGTTAATACATAATTTTCTATTTACAGGATTCCTCTAGTATTTTACCATAAGACATTTTATATTACAAATAGGATAAATATAGATTTTTTTTTAAATTTAACAATCTGTAATATACATATTTTAATATTTGGCAACATATATACTATATAATATACTTATACACATATTATATTATATATAACTTCAGTATTGTGTATAAAATATATTGACTAAACAAAATTAAGTAGATAAAGTAATCTAGAGTTCTAGACTGATATCAATTTGAACACAATATACACTATACGAAACAGAAAATATATGCATCAATTTTTCTAAATGGCATTTAAAATGTTGATTCACTTTAAAATAACATAAATTTTATTATTTTAGTTTAAAATATGCTATTATCTAACACAATTTAAAAATATATATTTTCTATTTTTTTTTATTTTTTTTAAATGCTAAGGTTAAAAGCCAATATTTTCTACTTTTATTTTAAAATTATTCGTGTTGCTATAGAAAATTTAAATAAAAATAGGATAATAATGTAATAAGTAATATTTATTGTATATTGGTATAAAATTTATTGTATACGTAAAATCTAATAATAGGCAAAGTTTGAGAAGTAATTATTATTATTCACATGCGTTTAGATAATGATGTAATATGTAAATATATATTATAGGGATACCATAATTTATTTGAGTCCCTTTAATTTTACAATGTAGGTACTATGCATAGAATAGATAAAAACAAAGGTATCTAACAAACTTAAAATTATTATTATTAAATTATTAATTTATATGAAAAATGAAAAAATGCTTTCTAATTAAATTTTGAAATAATATAACACATAAATGTCTAACTATTTTTTAAAAATGCTATCAATTTTATATTTTTGATAGGCGCATAGGTGAGTGAATACTGATATTAACACTTGGATAATAAACGTTAAAAAGTGTAATCATTAACCACAAATCAATTTCTAAGTATAACTTACGTTAATTGTTAGTTGTTACACTTTTCTCTGTAGAGTCAGAATGTGAAGCATAATTATTGTTTTAAAAATAAAAGTGAGATGACAATTTGAAAAAAATATTTTATGTTATCCTGGTTAACCTAATATTTTTCTGAGAACGATAAATTTAATATTTTTTTCTAATTATTCATTTTTCACGCTTTTATAGTGATATAGTAATATGTTTTTCTATTAGTTTTATTAATACCTTACCTAATCAAGAGTTTTCATTAAAGACAAAGGATCACAAATAGTATTTACCACTGCATTAAAGTCATTACTGAGAAATAAATAACAATTAATTTTATTAAAAACATTTTTTTTTTTTTTATAAAATAATGAATATTGGATATTATTTTGTAATCAGTTTTAAATCAAAAAATGGGTTAAGAATTAATTGAGTTACTTTTTTCAACTAAATGATAAAATATAAAGTATAAAAAAATAAGGTTTTGTAATTTCTTTAAAATGTTAAGAAAAGTATCTTCTATTAATAGTTAAGTATATTAATCACCTTTTAAATTATAATAAATGTGTAATACATGTTTTATAACATTTTTTAGTATCAATAATTGAACAATAAACATAGTTTTTACATTTGTTGTTTTATTAATAATAGCTCTTTTTAATACCAACAATAATATCGTTACTTTATGGAGTATTGGGTTACATTATAGTGAGCCCGAAGACATTTGTTATTTATGCGAATCGTGCGTCGGTCCGTATTTGGCACAGTGTAACATAAATACCAGTTCTATTCTTGAACCACGCGGAGGGCCTCTAATTTTAGAATAGTCCAAGCCTGACTGGTCTTTGCACACTGCGCTAACATCTTTTAAGATCAATAAATGTTCTTTTTAGTAATATTTTTTATAAAAATAATTTTTAATGTTATCAATATTATTTGGGTGAAAAATCTATTATTAAAACTAAATCGTTAGTTGAATAATATTATAATTTACCTCTTAATGAAATATATATTTTGTCGTCACAAAGTAAATATGAAAAAAATATACTTTGGCAGTTATCCAAATGTATTATTATAATAATCTCTGAAGAAAGAATATAGATTACAGCAGAGCGCAGGCACAACTATAAACCATAAATAGGAATTATTTTTGCTGCTATCAAATTTTATGTTCGAAAGTGCTCACACGTATGGCTTATAAGAATTTATCTGGCCGGAAATATTTATGACGCATAATATTGTACAATGAACGTGACTATTTGATATATATATATACCAACCTAATATTGCATAATATTTCTGCTAACTAAAATCAAATTAATATTAAAAATAAAAGTACCTAATGCGAATTGAAAGAGAATTACATATCATAGAACCTGATGAAAAACGTGACAACAATTTGAAGTCTAAGCGTACTGCCAATATTAAATTTCAATTCTGAGATAGCAAGGTACTACGTGGTTATAATTGATTAATAAACACTATTTTTTAATTTTAAGTTTGAAGGTATAGATTTAATAAATTATATAAGTACCAAAAATGTTATACATATAGGTACTTGAATATTTACAAATAATATGATGTGTTTATAGTAAATAAACTATAGGTTATTAGGTTATTAAGATATTTATTTTTTAGTGTTTGTTGTATATATATATATATATACCTATATATTTAATGTAAAACTGGAAAAATATTTTAATGGTTGTCTGCATCATTGATGACGGTATTCGATAAAACGCATACCTACCAACGATTTACAAATTTTGTTGGTATGTGACAATAGAACCCAGAACCAGAATGTTTAGTCGCTCTTTGTCACTGTATGTGATTTGTACACGGATTATAAAATATACTTTACGCAGGTATACATAATATTTTTCTTTTTTAACTATATGGAATATTATTGTAAAAATCCTATAGTATGTATTTTATTAATTCGATACACTGTCCACTTAATGAATAAATCTGTTTAAACTTAAATAATAAATAAATTCATTGTACTATTGTAGTGACATAATGTTAAAACAAGTATACAATTCGTACGCATTTAAGTCATAATATTATTATTATTAACTAAATCAACCAATGTCTTTGTGTTGAGGTCAGCATATTTTAAGCAATTTTTACAAACCGTGTAGTAAGAACTGGAATTTTATTCAAAAGGAAATATTATAAAATAGTTTAATTTTGTATTGGTGATTTTTTTTTTTAAATTATAAGAGGTAATAACTTTTAGAAATTATAGAAAGAAATTTTCAAATTATAAGAACTACGAGGTGAAGAAATAACCCTTCAGTTATTTGGTATAGTATTAAAATAACATGGTAAGTGAATTATATCTTAAGCTGATTCTATAGTTTTGTGCAGGGGTTAAAGTGGGAAACAATTCCAGAGGGGACTAATGTCTCCATATAGTTTTAAGCGTTCCATATATAATTTTATGTATAATGTCTTATATATAAAATCCTAATTTTTTAAAGGGGACGCTTTTTAACCGCTGTCAGAGGTAAGGGGACTGAGTCCTCCTGCGTCCCCCCTCACTTTAACCCCTGGTTTTGTGTTAAGAAATAAATGTTCCTTGATCAAGTAGGTTCCATAATTAAATAATGATAAAGTATTTCCTAGAAATTAAATTTAGTCCTAAATTGCATCATACATGGAAGTAAGATATAAGTTGATTTTAATGATACAATAATAAAATAATAATTAAAATATACTCACATTTTGCAAAGCCTTGTCCTTCTCTTCAAGTTTGGCGCTAACTTGCATAAGCTGTTCCTGAGTTTGGTCGAGCTCATTTTCAATTGTTTGAATCTTTTTTTGTAAGGCTCTTGCCTCTTCTTCTGCCTTTTCAGCTCTTAAATTGGCATCTCGAGCTTGTTGTTCGCATAATAAGGCTCTGTCCATGGCATTGTCCTTCTCCAGCTTCATCGCCTGCATTTTCTTCTTGATGGCGTCCATTTTGGATGTTTTTTAGGCGACTGAAATTTCAAATATTATTAATTAAAGCTGGATAATACTTTAAAATGTTCTCATAGGTATTTTACATAAATGAATTATACAGAGAGTAAAAGTAGAAACTAGAAGTATTTTTTTTATAGATTCTAAAAATACTTTTACAATTTTGACCTTATAAATTGTATAAATTATAGATATTAATACAAAATAAAATGTAGTTTATAATAGTTATTATATAACCTTAAAATAAGTTATTATCAACAATAGATTTTTGATTAAAGTATGAAAAAAAAATTAAATTATTTTTCAGTTGATGAAAAAAAACTCTAAAATTTATATAATAAAAATATCCTTACCTAGTTACAAAATATAATAATAATTACACAAAAACGATATTAACTTAACACCCGTAAGCACACGCGTTAGCACTGAACTTGCGTCGACTAGCAACCAGACATGTAGTAGTAGACCCCCGGTACTGTTTTGTGACAAAGTGGGGGAAATAATGAAGACGATCAGCTTTCTTTTGGCCTCAACAAACAGTAGTAGGGAGAGGGACAGGCTTCTGTCTATTTTTGGGATGTCCTAAAATCTCACTCGGAGACACAAATTATTTATTACTCCAGACCTGGATGACATAATACCATATCCATATGGGTATGTATGACATACTTAAATAGAAAATTGCATTGCTCATGTCATACATAAATAGTTATTAATGAATATTCACGTTGATTAAAATAAATGACATAATTTTTTATTTAATTATAATAGTAATAATACACCAACTTTATTCTATTATTGTTGTTAGATTTTGTTATTTATTCACTTAATAAGTATTAAATAAAAATAAAAATATTGAAAGTTAATGAATATAATATTTTTATAAGTCTCGTATGTAGACAAGAATTTGTGGTTGAGGAAAAACAAAGAGCTAAGCAGATTCGTATACGGTTTAGATTCTTCCACTTCCGTATATATTATTATTGTTATTTCATGTAATGTCAAGAATTGTTTTAAAACCACATTTACGTGGTTTAATTTTATAGATTTTAATAATATGAAATTATTGAATCCAAAATAAAACGGTTATTTGAGAACTTGAGGTCAAATGAGTTTATTCCTGAATCCTGATACACTATTAAACGGAAACAGAATCAATTGGAATTGTTTATTGTATGTCATAACTTATAAATTATAATGTTACCATGTGCCATATTTAGGAGGTCTAAAAATGTATTTATTTGTTATTTTAGTCAGAAGGTATCGAATTTAAGTTTTGATATTTAGTTAAAATGTGATAAAAAAAACTTCTGATTCTTTAAACAAGCAGTTTAAGAATCTTATGTCCTTGGTTATACTATATATTTTCTGCCAGCTGATACTTAAAATATTATGGTACCAGTAAATAATTTCATGAATTTTATTATATTAAAGAAATATTCTAAATTGTGGACTGGTGCAATACTATAATATTTACAATGATATCAATAAAAATATAAAATGTCAAAATATTTCAAAATTTATTTATATTTTATATCCTTTAGAGCGCAAACTACAATTTTATACAGCAGTGTGAGTATATAAGTAGTAATGCGTTATTAATAAATCATTCCATATATAGACATAAAATGTACGTATTATAACAAAAACGACATGCGTGTTACATTAAATCCGTTTAAAAGACAGTTGGCCGGTATTATTATAATATAAATATATTTTGAATTATAGGCAAGTATATAACTATTGGTATCTATTTTCATAGTATTTAAAACATCTTTATAGTTATAGCACCTTTAAATAAATTTTCTGATCGGAACGATTTCGTAAAAAATCATATGAAAAAGTCAATAAACATAAATTGTTAACATTTAATTTATATAAGTATATACAGTAAAACCTCGATAAGACGGAACTTTGGTAAAACGGAAACACTTGTAATAACTAAACTAAATACATTAGTATTTGTATACATTATACATTGTATTTAGTTCAGTGGTTGTAATACGGAAAAATGTTTTGATGCTTTTTTTCAAATTTCATTTTTTTGAACTCCGTCAAAACGGAAACCGGGAAACCCCGTTAACACGGAAAAATTGAACGGTCCAAGAGATTTGGTCTAATCGAGGTTTAGGTTAGGTTAGGTACTGTACTATCTTTTTATAATCATCATTTACTGTTTAGTTAAAAATTTAACAATGAAATTAATAAAATGAATTATGTTGCAATTCATAATATTGTTATTGCCATTACCTATATATATTAGGTATATCACAAATTAATTTAAACCGTGATATTTTATTTTTAAGAACTACGTGTTACAGACAATGGGATTATGGGAATTAAATTATTAATATAACGAATAATCCTATCATATTTTAATTCTGATATTGTAATTCAAATAATGTAATAGAATTTTACTTGCCTACTAAAGATTATATTTACATAACAAATAACAACTATAGGTAACTTAATCAATTTAAATTACAGCTTTGGATATATTTTCGAGACATATTTTAACAAACCACTCAATTTCAAAATTTGTTAAAAAATTAATTATTTTAAGATTCTGAACGGAGTGATGAATGTATTGATTTTACAATGATGTATGTTTTTTTTTTTTGTGTCTGTGTACAGCATAACTAGTCGAAATAATACTACAATTTCAAACTTTGGGGGTGGTTTCTGATGGAAAAGTGGATATCCTTGGTGCATTATAGAAGTGAAAAGTAAACATTTTCCAACAGTTTTCAAAAAAATTGAGAAAAACAAAAAAAAAATGACAGAAAAACGGAAATTTTTACGCAAAACCAATTTTCGACAAAATCGAATTTTTTATTTTGCTATAACTCAAAAACTAATAGATGTAAATACTTGAAATTTTTACCAAATGTTTATATTAGCGTTCTCCATACACAGGTAAATTTTCAAACAATTTTGACTTTTTTTGAGCTATTTATAGACAATTGAAATTTTTAATTTTTTTAGTATTTTTTTTTAAAATAACGATAAAATTTTTTTCGCTGGCCAGAAAATCTTGAAAATTTAGTACAAGGTTTCTTATAAGTTGTTCTTAAAGTGATAAAAAAAAATCCGAAATCGTTAGTCACAAGTTTTTTTTAAAAGTGCTTAAAGTTCGAATTTATACGAAATATGTCAAAATTGCAAAAATTTTCAAGTAATTTTGTGGTTAAAAAATCGTACAATTTTTTTCTTTTATAACTAAGTTTTGAAAATTTGATACAAGGTTCTCCATACATTTTTCTTCAATTATCTGTAAAAAAAACTCTACCGGATTCAGACAAAAAAATTTTATGAGTGTTTGAAATTTAAATTTTTACAAAACCGCGTTATAAATAACGGTTTAGCCTCAAACGATTTTTGATATTTGTTGTTATTCAAACAGCATTAGTCGTAAATACTTGAACATTTTACCAGTTATTTAGATTGCCATTTTCTTTACGTGATTTGATTTTCAAAATATTTTAACTTTTTTTGAGCTATTAATAGACAATTGAAATTTTCAATTTTTTTTTATTTTTTTTTTTATAAATGTTGATAAAAAAAATTTAGCTGGGACAAATTACTCGAAAATTTAATTGAATGGTCCACATAACTTGTTCTAACTCTCATTAAAAAATTATAATAATACATAGGCACAATTTTTTTTTATTAGCATTTGAAGTTCAAATATTGACAAAAATTCGTCAAAATCATGAATATTTTTAACTATTTGGTAGCTAAAAATTTATTAATATTTTACTATCAAAAGCTAAGAATTGAAAATTTAATACTATGTTGTCCATAAGTTAAGCTTTGAATAATTATAAAATTTAAAGTTGTGTTTAAAGTTTTAATTTTAATTTGAAATCAAAAATACACGTGTAAAATAACGTTTTACTAATAAATAATTTTCGATTTTTGTTATTTTTAAAAATAACTTGACGTAAGATTCTGAAACTTTTACTTAAATGTTTGAATTTGTTTCAAAATAGAATATATGACAATATTTAAATAATTAAATATAATATATCCTCGACTGACAAATCATCTCCGTTCAGAATCGTTTTTTGTTTACAATGATACTTATCATTGCATTCAAATTTAACCTACCATAGTCTGTAGTCCACCCCACCCCCTAATGTACAGCAGAGCGATACTGACTTACCCGCTTTTTATGTTTAATAATTATAACTTTTTTGTAAAATAATTATAAGATCATCGGTCATTAATAAACAGGTTGTAATATATTATATTATTATTATATACAAATTAATATTGCTTTCTTTAACCTTTATAGACTAAAAATATAATGACAGTTTTCAATAAAAAAGTTATAGATTCTTAAAAATAAGATTAATTAAGACTCACTGAGTCAACTGTATAGCTTCGTTTTTCAACGCATATAAGTTAATCTCGGGTGGCTCTCACATGAATTTTTTTCGGCTCACGAAAATCAAATTTTTTTGGTTTGTTTATTGGGTCATAATTGTCAATTGGGTTATAGATAATAAAATAGTTAAGTGTTATAATTGGATATAATTTTCTGTATTGTATTACATTATCTCATTTAGCCTAATACAACTATATAATGTGTATTATAAATTATAATATCCTAGAAAGTAGGAATGCCTAATCGTAGATTACCTATTAAAGAACAAAAGTAGCTGATTATAATTTTTCTAAAAATTTCCATTCAATAGAAGTTATACCTAAAACCTAATGAAATAGTTTTGCGGTATTGATAATAATAAGCTAAGTAACACCTTGAAGGCTACTGTAAACATGAGTCATCGTATTGCCGGGTTTGATACCATAAATGGTTACAAAACTGCACATAATATTGTTGTTGGTTGTATACAACTATCACCAACCGGCGCATATGTTTACCGAGGTTTGGATTCTCATCTGGCAACTGGAGCGACAGGTACATAATTTACGGTCTTATTTTGACGTATTACGACCTATATATTTATTGATGTTTTTTTCTTCACTATAAGTATAAAAAAATACTATAAGAAGGTTATTTCATTATGTCTTATATATATTATGTGTTATGATGGCAAGTAGTGTAATTGTACCTATTACTGTAGTCTATAATGACTATTGACTATTGTGTATTATGTATACCAATTACTAGCTGTTCACAGACCACAAACATTTATTTATAAAAAAATTCATGAAAAAAGTGATCACGTTTAATAACATTAATTGAGATGTAGTTACAACTGTTGAGTAGCATATAAAAAAGGTAAATATAATTAGATGTAGATACGTATTATAGATGCGAAACTTGGTTTGAATTTTAATCAAGTTTTTTAACATGCATTTAAGCATTTTAGATATTAGGAGTAAATAAGTACTTTTAATAACTAATTTTATTTTTTTACAAGTGTTGGTCATTTTTCTAATTTTACGTGAGCGTCAAAAAATAATTTATTTTATATAAAAGTTTTCTAATTAAAATAGGACAAAGTTACATATAAATTGGAAATTCATAATAGATGAGTACAAGAATTATTGAGGATTGTGATAGAATTATTTGAATTTAAAATGAATAACCGATAACTTTGAATTGGATCTTAAATTTCAAAAATAGTATGAATTAGGTTTTATCAAATACATAAGTTGGGTCCAGCCAACAAATTAGCATTGCCTATAAGACTATATAAGAGACATCAGATGGAGGTTGGTTTGAATGTTTGAAATCCTGTCAAAAATTTTGTTTTTTTTTTTATGTAATATGTATAGCCGTATAGGTGACGATGTCGGTCTGATGTAAAATATTAGAAATATTATTCATTTGGCAATTTTGTTTTTTGTATCTTTATTTCGACATATAAACTTAGCTTATAAAAAGACGACAACTGTTCTGTTACAAACTTACAGTGTTATCAAGATAATATTATGATAAAATATTATCGTTGACCCAATTTGAATATTATCTAATAACACAGCGAACCCAACTCAAGTTTTCCCTTTAAATTTTATTGTAGATAAAGCATTAAGTAATGAATATAAATACTATTTACTAATATAAAGAGTATAAAAACACGAAAATACGAGATTATAAAGATTAAATTATTCTTAAAACATTTTTAATACATAATATTATATTCAATATTCTGCAATACAATATATAACTTTATACTAATTTTTAGACAAAATGATGATATTTTATTAATAGCCACAAGCATTGAATCAAACAGTAGTATAGGTGTAACTATAATCAGAGCCTAAAATTAGGGTATTTTGCTACTGTACACCAAATTCCACACACCAAAATATTTTAAAATAATAAACATAGACTTAGTACCTATAGTGCACAATACACATCATGCCACATATTATACAACTTCGTTGCATAATTATTGTTGGTACTTATTAATAATTAGTTATAATACTAATTAATAATTTTCAATAATCAATATTGGATATTAATCAAATAAAAATGTATGTACTCCAAAAAATACTGCACACTTTTAAATTAGCTACTGCACATATAGTGTGTGCTACTGCACACAATTTTACTAATTTTAGGCCCTGACTATAACCTAACCTGTGGGGCAAGCAAGGTGATTATACTGCACTCCTTACTTTTTATAATAGGGGTAAAAGATATTGGTTTACTTCTCATTCTGTCGAAAGTTATAAACTTCTGACTCATAGTACTTATCCGGCTATCAAGAATATTAAAAATATATTTTTTTTTAGCAAATTGATTGTAAAAAGTCATGCTCATTATAATATATATTAAAAATTTGTTTTTAATTATGTATATTTATTTAATTTAATAAAACATGCAACTAAAAATTAGTTTCAAAATCTTACCCTAAGTTTATGGTAAATTCCTTCTGTGTAAATTCCATAAATTTCAATAACATTCAACAACAGCTGGAACTTTACCCATGCTTACATCCAATTCACTTAAAGCCTAAAGCTAAAAGACGTCCAAAAACTTTGTCTTTAACAACACAAACTCTCTTTGACTGCATGTTAGCAGTAGAGGAGTTCATGTCTTTTAAACACTCTTGATTTGCACGAGTATAACATTTTTTATATGATGGTATGTCCAATTGTCCAATTCACAATCTAAAAAAAAATTAAAATGATAAAGCTATAAATTAATTAAATGTTTTTTTAAAATAGCAAAGTTATACTTACTTCGACACACCAAACTTCTTTCAGTTGGCTACAAAAAGAATGAAGTGCAAACTTCACAAGCTGTAGGAATATTGATCATACTCATTAGTCATTTGTAACATATTATATGTCCACCATGATTAATGTGATCTTCAGACTTCTGCTTCTTCTTTTTTTTTACGTTTAATTTTACTAGGCTTTTCTGTATCAATTCAATGTTGACTCATAAATTCATTCATAAAACCACGAAATGCATTAACACAAAGAGTTACTGGAAAATTATCTTGGATTTTCTCGTTTCCAAATACTATTACTATTACCTAAACATATTTTTAACATAAGCTTTGCATTTAGATGATTAATGTGGTCAGGGACGCCCGGAAGGGGGGCCAGTGGGGGCCATTGCCCCTCCTGAGATTTTTCGTGTCATTTACAAAATTGGAAGTTTTTTACATAAAGCTGATCTATAATAGTCAGCAACTATTCGACAATCCTTGTATCTAAGTATCTAACAAGTCATATAGGAAGTATTTATTATTTAATCGTGAAAAAGATATTAAGATTATTTTCAATCGCTAAGTCACTTTTTAACTTTTGGCTGGTTCCTACAGATTGTCTGTAAACGCGGACGAGTCAAAGTAATTAATTAAATTAATTATTTGCTTCAAACAAAAGGAGATTGCCATTACTTTTTGAATAAAATAATAAAATATGAAATAAATTTTATCAAATAAAGTTGTTTAAACTTTATTATGTTTTTTCTTACAAATATTAGAACTAATAGTGTAAATGTGTAATTTTATATTAACTTAAATTAGTTTTGATTTTTAAAAAATATATTATTGATGGTATTGCAAAATATGAGTAGATGAAAGATGTAGCGGTAAATTTACCTATAGGCTATAAGTATTTAGGTACTTACAATTTTTTTTTTGCCCCCCCCCCCCCTGAACTACATTTCTGCGGGCGTCCCTGAATGTGGTAAAGATATTGGTTTGCTTCTCATTCTGTCGAAAGTTCTAACTCATAGTACTTATCCGGCTATCAAGAATATTAAAAATATATATTTTTAAGCAAATTGATTTTAAAAAGTTATGCTCTATAACACTTTAGGTGTCCGTGTTACCTTCATCCATACACGACACACCACACTATCTATATTTTTAGATCCAAGTAGGGGTAAAATATATTTATTTAATTTTGTTCTCATATACCCCCAAAAATTTGACTCAAAGTTAAATTACTGTCAAATACGAATTAATATCTTTACATTAAAACAGATTTATATATTTTTACTAAGAAAAAGAAATATTATTTGTATATATTCATGTAATATAAATAATATAACTATTAGGTATTACAACGTAATTCAAAAGGCTAGCTTGTATCTATAAAGTAATGAAGATTAAAGAAAAAATAAATATTTTATCATCATGGTAAAATTTAAAAAAATGAAAATCAGTTTTAAAGTGTAGGAGATAAACAAATATTGAGAGTCTATAATAGTATAATATAATACAGTAGAACCTCAATTATCCGTGTTCACGATTAACCGTGCTCACTCTTCCGAAAATTTAAAAATAAGTATAACATTATTGTATATATTTCTAATTATAATTAAATAAAAAATTTCAAAATTGCTTTATTATAAAATTGTATCTATGCATGTATGTATGACGTATGTATGTATGTATTTATAATTATAATTAAATACAAAATTACATTTTTATAAAAAGACTGATTAACCGTGGTTTTCACTTATCCGTGTGACCCCCTCCCCGCCATTACCCGGATAATTGAGATTCCACTGTATATTATATAATAATGTCCAATTTGCAATGCTCGAATAAAAAATTGACAAACATTTGTGGGTAAATTTATTTTAATATTTAATTTAATTACCTATATTAACAATATTGTACAATGTACATTATACAGGCAACGTTGATAAGTTAAACACATTTAATTTAAAATCACATTTCTAATTACCTAAGTAGATACTCGGATTTGTTATACCATACAAGAAAATAGAAATGTTCATCAAAAATCAAAATTATGAAAACCGCCATTTTTTAAAATTAGAATGATAAGCAGATTGCAGATTATTCTTTTGAAAATTATATTATATTTAATTGGGAAATCAAACTATATAGTAGAGGTAGTTTCTGAATTATTAAACTTATGTAATAATGATACTATTGATACTCTGATTTTAAATATATGAGAATTATGTTTACAAATTACAAATAATTGTAGTAATTCATGTATTACCTAATTTATTAGCATTTTATAAACAATACAGTTATATAAGTACCCTGTAGGCTGCATTGGTTCCAATGCTCATTTTTCAATTTTCTGAAATTCTGATCAAACTGATAAATGTATTGATTTTACAGTGATGTGTGTTTTTTTTCTGTCATTGCCTTTTGGAAAAATAAAAAATATGCTTAACTTTGATGGAAATTGCTGGTAGCGAATTGGATATAGTTGATATTTTGAGAGGTAAACACTAAACCTACCTTAAAAATAAGGATAAAAGGGAATTTTTACGCTAAAAAAATTTCGAAAAAATTGACTTCTTTATCTTTTTATAATTCTAAAACAAACAACAGTATAAACTTGATAGTTTTATCTATATATTTATATTGCTATTTTCTAAAATGGTAAAATGTTCAAAATATTTTAACTCTTTTTGAGCTATTTAGTATCTATTTATACATCATACATATTTAAAATTTTCGATTTTTATAAATGCCGATAAAAAATTTATGAATGAATAAAAATACATGACAATTTAATAAATGGTCCATTTTCCAATTACAAATATCCAACTTTCATATACAATGATGATCATTGATCAAGACAAGATAAAGAGTCAACACCAAGACTTTCAAAATCTTCGTCTTGTTCTTGCAGACTAAATCTTAATATATTTTTAATTTTGAATTCAATTTTTTATTTTTTTTCAGTAGAGTTTAAGTTATTTTTAATTCTTTATTAGTGGAAAGTGGAAAGAGGAGAAAGAGGAGGAGAATGGTCAAGATTTGTTTTTGCAAGAAAATGGACAGTGGAGGAAAACGGTATGTCATTTCTGGAGAAAGATGGATGCAGCCAGTAAAAATAGTTTTTAACAATGAACTTTTTGTTAGGTATAAGTAATAAGTACCTAGGTACCTACCTAGTACCTACGAATAAAAGTATAAAAATATTCAACTCAAACTCCCACTTCCTCCCCAAATTTTTTTTGGATTTAGTGCATGCTTCTAACCGTATTATCAGGGGCGTATTTATGCACAGGCCCTATAGGCCCGGGCCTAGAGGGGCAACATTTGGAGGTCGGCAAATTTTAACGATATTTTCTTATACAATTACAATAAGTATTTTTCATTTGATGAAATCAAATTTAACTAATTTTTTGTTCGCACAAAATTAAACATCTATCTACATGTATCTATATACTATATTATACACATACACAACACAGTACGAGCACATAGATAACAAAACATACGCGCATTCAATGCGGGTTCGGTAAAGACAGACAAACAGCATAGTTTATAGGGCATGGCCGGTTTCCGCCAAAAGTGCACCTTTCCCTTTTCCGCCGATTCACTTTTGCGCCAAACCATAAATTGGTCAATTCTCTTTTCCCCCAAAAGTATACCTTTACCTTTTCCGCCAATTCACTTTTCCACCAAATTTAAAAAAATATGAATAATATTTATGTTTCATACTTGTATTGAATGTTATAATAATTGTCTTTGAAATTTTAAAAATAAAATAATAATTATTACATATAATTATATAAATATATAATATTTATGTTTCATATTTGTATTGAATGTTATATAATATATATTAAAAAGTTTCACAAATTGTGTGAAATTTAAATTATTTTTCTGTTGTAAAACATCTATAAAGTACTGTAATTTCCGACCAACGATAAATTTAACTCTGATAATCTTGATTATTTTTCCAACGCTATCGATTGTGTTGCTATTCGTGTTTGTTGTATCAATTATACGATATATACGAAACCAATACCGTTAATGTTACGACGCAGCCTATTCGTTTTCTAATCGTTGTCGATAAAGTATAGGTACTACCTGATAGTAAGTGTACGACTTTTGAACCGATTCGCATTGTCAACATTAAAATATTTAATATAATATTTGTAAAATAACATTTTAGTGTGTACTCGTATTTTGTTGATTTTTTTTCGTATTTTAAATTTCATTTTTGATTAGTGATCCATTTATAAAATAAACGTGGTAACAGAATGGCTGAATTCATCGACAGTAAACGTGGAAAACCATTATTAGTCTTAAATAATTATAAATTTTGTATTGGATCAGTTAACGTATCCACTGGTTTAACTCGTTGGCGATGTATCACAAAAGACTGCAAAGCAAAAGTGTATACTGAAAATAATGCTGTGGTACATGATCATTGTGAATATTTAATTCATCACCATAAACCTTATGTTCGGACGGTAATATCAAGGCAAATTGTTAATAATGCCTGTTGCCTGTAAAAGAACAGCAGTTGATGATATAAGTAATAATCCAAAAAAAATTATATTAAAAGAGATAGGAGAAAATAAAGAAGCTTCACAATTCACCACAACAGACATTAAAAGGCTGAGGAAAAATATTTATGAAGCTCGACGAAAAGTTTTACCTGCCAATCCAAAAAATATACAAGAAGTCCACGAATATTTAGGAGCAATGGATTTAAAAACAAAGCAAGGTGAAGATTTTTTGTTAATTAATGATCAACAAAAAAATATTGTTATTTTTTCGTGTCACACAAATATTTTATTTCTAAAAGAAGTTGACACATTATACATGGATGGGACATTCAAGTATTCAGCACGATTTTTTTTCCTATTATTCACGATTCACGGGCTCAAAAATGGACACTATATTCCTTTAATATTTTGTTTACTACCAACTAAAACTACAGAAATATATGTATATGCTTTTCGATTAATTGTTGACAAATGTTCTACATTAGGTGTGCAATTATTACCACAGTATATTAACACAGATTTCGAAAAATCTATAATTAATGCAGTTCATGCAATTTGGCCACAAACACAAATTATTGGTTGTAGGTTTCACCTCACCCAAGCGTGGTATCGTCAAATTCAAAAATTAGGGTTATCTACTGCCTACCAAGACCAATCTTCAGAAGTATAGGGAAATGGTTGCGTCATACTTTTGGCTTACTTTTTTTAAAACCGTATGAAGTTTTTGAATGTTTCGTTGATAACTTTATGGCTAATTGTCCTACAGATGACCAAGTTAGTAAATATTCAGACTATTTAGTAGACAATTATCTGACCGAAAATTGCGATTATCCTCCAACACTTTGGGCATCAGCAAGTTCAAGTTTAAGACGAACGACCAACAATTGTGAGTCATTCCATGCAAATTTTAATAAAAGTTTTTATAAAGAATCGCCGTCTATCAATACTTTAGTAAACGTTTTGATTAATGAAGTACAAACCCGAAGTCTATGTTAAAATTAGAAGCATCCATCTACCAAACGTGGCACACAAGATCGTCGAGTTCGAGATAGACAAAATCGAAATGAACAATTTATAACTCAGTATAAAAATGGAAATATTGACAGGTAGTGTGATTATTTTAATTTTATATCAATATTTATATTTAATTTTTTCTTAAATTTCCAGATATGACTTGGTAAAAGAAATATCATATAACTATAGTAAATTTTAAAAATATCAAAAAAAAAAAAAAAAAATAGTTTAATAGTTTAAGTCTAATAGTTTTTAAATTTTAATGACAATTATTAATTATTATATTCAATAAAAATATGAAACATAAATATTATATGTAATTTTTTTATTTTATTTTTTCATTTGGTGGAAAAGTGAATTGGCGGAAAAGGTAAAGGTATACTTTTGGGGGAAAAGAGAATTGACCAATTTATGGTTTGGCGCAAAAGTGAATCGGCGGAAAAGGGAAAGGTACACTTTTGGCGGAAACGGGTAACTCCCAGTTTATAGTTATATAATGACAGGAAAATACCGTTATGGAGCCGCCCGTCGTTAACTTTTATTCCAATTTTTTTAATAATAATATTCAATTTTATATAAACTGCAGCATTAGTCATTACTCATTACTGAATTGTTGGACAGTGGACACACGGTACATACGGACGATACACGGGCAGGATAATTTTTAAATCTTGACGACAGGTAATTTGTGAATTTATAACTTAATTATTATAAAATTATTTCGTACCGACGTAAATTTTCTTAGAGATTTTATTTTAATTAAACTAGGTTATAAGTTGTAACAATGGCTGGTGGTAGGAAAAGATTAAGTGGACACGAGTACAAAAAATTGTCGAAATTAAAAAACGAAAAAGAAAAAAATATTTTAAATAGGTAAAACTCCAAAATTGCATACGTATTTAAAAAAAATCCTGATTCGAATAGTGGTGAATGGTGAAAGCATAAAAGTAGAAATCCAACTAGTTGAAATAATACGGTATTATAATTTAAAAGACTCATCCTTAAAAATAAAGGTGTTACTGACATTTTCCAAATTGTCCACGTGGTATACTTTGAAGTCTTCTAAGACCGTATTTTATCTTAAAGTGCACTATAGATGATTTTATCTAATCCAGCGGTTCTCAACCTTTTTATATTCGCGTACCACCTACAAAGTTTGAACAATTTTACGTACCACCTGACCATTTTTTTTACTTATTTATAATATATACGTTTATGTTACGTGTATAGAACTTTATTTTATTAGGAATTACAAAATGATGGGAATTAAGTATTTAATGTAGAAAAAAAATTAAATTAAATATGAACAAACCAAATAATATTTAATGTTAATAATGATTCATTCCAATTTTTTTATAAAGGGAGATTTTCTTCGCGTACCACCTATGAGCTTTCCGCGTACCACCTATGAGCTTTCCGCGTACCACTAGTGGTACGCGTACCATGGTTGAGAAGCGCTGATCTAATCTGTTGAAGTATTGTGTATATAAGTGTATTATATGCTTTGATCATATATATGTATCACGTACTTAGTTCTGTAGAATGTAAGTAGATCTTAGTTCGTAATACTGTAATAGGTATTATCTTATATTCTTATTTTCATACATTGTATTATTTTTACCTATTTCATTTTCATTACTATTATTATTATTTATTTTTAAAATTAATTAAATGATGACGTATTAATGAGTAAGTAAAAATAATAAAATCTAGATAGGTAGTAGGTACCTAAAAAAAAAAGTAGAAATTGTAACTAAATGAAAATGAGTTTAAGTTTAGCTTTTGAATCATTATTATTAATTATTATCACAGATATTTACAATTATTTATTTATTATTTGTTTATTGTATTTATCTGTGATTATTATATGTAATTGTGGTGGCCACACTGTGGAGTAATGCTATTGAAGTATTGAACAATAATGATAAGGAGTAAGTATTAACTATTAATTCTCGTTTTTTTTCTAAAATTCAAAAGCACGGACTAAAACTAGTAAAATTCACTATTTAGTCCGTGCTTAAAAGCCAAAGTCCGACCAAAATTTGGATTTATCTTTACATAATTTAGTAAAATTTTGGCTGTATACATTGAGTTTATTCAACATTTACAACTTCTTACTAACTAGCTACTAGGTAAGATCTCAATTCATCATTGAAAAATCATTTACTTATTCCAGTAACTTAATTACCCTAATTTATAGTTAAAAATATTTTTTAGAATTAGAATTCTAGGAAAAACAGATATTGTGACTACTGATTGATCAGTTATCAGATCACTTGTTGTCTATTTGACTGATGTTTCGATTTTGTTATCACTTAGGTCGTGTTTAAACAGCTCGAAAATTTAAGAATGGTAAATCTAAGTCTGTCATTTGTACTTTGAGAATTTTATTGTTCATAAATCAATGGTTGTAAAGTGTAATTTTGTAGTTTTGGCCTTTTAGTGCTATTTGTACGCTGTTATTAGTGAAATACGGTGTATTTTTAACTGTGCTGTGATATAAATTTTAAACAGCTGTCAATAATTCACTCAATAGAATTATAATATTTCAAAATCTATTTTAATTTATTAATTAAGGTTATTATCTATACATATTAAATGTTCAATTTATCCAGTTAATGTTAATTATTATTTTTCATTTCAACTGGTTACCTAATTGATTTATACATTTTAGTTATGAATTTGTAATCACTTGTTATATAAATATCCAACAATTTTTAATTAAAATTAATCAAAAGAGTAATTACAAATATGTGATTTAAAAATATTTTAGTTTAACTAGCATTATATTATATTTTACTTTTTTGTTTTATTTATTATAGTATGAATGACAAATTAGAAAATGAAGAATCTATTGTATTGAAATTTGTTCAAGATTTTTTCGTAAGCTACGACATAAATCGCCATATCCTCCACACATTTTTTCCAGAAGATGGTACATTCATTGTGCTTGGCAACCGTATGTCTGGCCATTCTGCCATTCAACAAGCTATGTTAACAATGGCTACAACAACTCATCAACTATTCAGTATTGATATAGTAAGTCTTAACATGCCACTGCCTGAACAAGTATCTATGTATCAAGTACTATGCGCTGGTAATGTTGAGTTTGGAGGTTATGCACAATTACATGGATTTACTGCTGCTCTTTTAATATATTTTTTGAGGCCCAATGTTTTAAATGTCGTATCATTTAATGAACGATGCCAGTGGCCTAAATTGTCTTAATATTAAAATAAACAATTTTATAAAATACCAAAAAAGTGCAAACAAATGTTTTTTATTTCATACTCTAAATGACTATTTTGTTTTATCAAAAAAAAAAAAAAAAAAAAAATGAATGATTATAAATAAAAATAGTTTTGAGCGTATAATTTTGTATATACAGACAATTCAATTTTTTTCCTCTACATAAATAATAATAAATGTTTAATTTTATATGTAATAACAAAACATGTTCACTTTCTTATATACATTGAGGATATTTACAAAACTAATTAGGTTTAAATTAGATTTAAAATGTTAACATTTATGAAAACACAAAATATATTTGTACAATTAATACTATACATAGAATGGATGATAAATCACAGATAAGATGATATTACATTAGTGAAACATAGCATTTTAAAATGAACAATTATGTATTTTATCATGTCTTACATAAAATTCAAAATATTTTAATTTAATCTATGATTTTCATTAAGACTAAAAAAAAATGTATGAGTATGACGTTCTAGATCTGGATCCATACAGTTTAACTACCACAAATTGTATATTCCTAAGGTAATACTTTCAATAGTATTAATTTGGATAAAGAATGTACAACATCAAAATAACATTTATGGTTAACAATACACAACTTATTTATGTTGACAAAAGAAAATACTTCAATTTAATGAAAAATAAAATGTCTAGTATGAATTAACATGTTATTGAAATAATTTAACATCTCATTACAATTTACTTTTTAGAAATTATAATTTAATTTAATTCAAAATAATTTTGAAGTTAATTTATCTTGTATTCATATAAATAATAATGAAGAAATAATAATATCTAGTTAAAAAAATATATAAATGCATTTCATAAAATAATTAAAAAAACTTATTTTCTTCTAAAACATTATTGAAAAACTAATATTTAATTAAAAATGTATGATAAAAATTAGTTTACATCATTAGTAAACAAAAACATGGGTCCTATATTTTCAATTTATGAAATTATATTAAATTATAACCATTTTTCTAAACGTAACTTTATACTTTGTTATTCAGTAATATTTTAACAACTACAATCTCAACAAAAGTTACTTAATTAACAATTATTACTACAAAAATAAATTTAATATATATTAACACAATACTTATACCATAACAAATGATTGAGAATGATTTTTGTAAAATTAATTTGAGTTTGAAACACAATGTTACAATGTTAAATATTCATATAATTCACAAAAATTGAAAATATACCCAACTTTGTTTAACGATTTATAAGTTTTTTAATATGGCATAACATTTATTTTTGTACAATTACTTTTATACATAAAAAAAACAGATAGTAAATCATTATATTAGATTAATTAATTTTGTTTTTAGATCACAGCACTTATTCGTTGTTCACGAAAAATAAAATATAAACTTATGAATAAATGGAAAAGTTTGACACAAATTTGGGAACTTAATTAATTAAAAATAGATATTATGTTTGTTTCCGGCTAATAGTAGGAGTTTTTTTCATTATCAATTTAATTTGACACATCTGAAATCTACAATAATAATAATAAGATGATATAGGGTCATTCAATATATTATATAGTATAGACGAGTACAAAATGTAATAAAAATAAAAAAAAATTAACTTAACATAAATGCAATACATAAAATTATTTTTATAAACTATTTAGTCATGGTAAAATAATTAGTTTATTACATTAAACTAAAATGAATAGTTTTAAAAAATAACATATTCACTAAGTAATTATATACATAAAAAATATAAAAAATTAACAAGAAGTTGGCAATTAAAAATAATAAACTCACTCGTTAGATATAAAATTCATTTGTGTCATTCAACATTATAAATGAAATTCTAAAGAAGTATTAATAAAGAATAGAAGTACAAAATAACCACAACTCTGATCGAAGTACAGTCTTTACGTGAAAACAAACGTTTTTCTTTTTTTACAAGGCTACTAAAAAAATTAATAATAGTAATTAAAAAAATAAAATAACAATGATATAGCACCAACTAACCAACATACAATGCACAAAAATATAATACAAAACAACAAGTTATACAAAAGTAACAGCCTTTGGGATAACTTAAGTATTTTTATCAAGTCTTAAATAATAAAATACACGCATAACCATTTATGATTAAAAAAATACAAAGCAAAATGTATTATGAAATTAAATAAATTTACTATATTCAAACCATAATTGGATCCTCATCGCTATCCAATGTATTATTGTTCGAACGTTTGGATTTTTTTGTAGTATTTTTCAGTTTAGCTTTGCGACTACTACCAAGTGTATCTAGTAATAATTAAAAACAAAAGATGGTTTAATAAATAAATTTTTTTTTATGATGATATAGATGGTGAAAAGGTGTTTTTTTCTAGGAAAATTATGATTATTTTTATTATTATTAATGTTTCTATCATATAATACCAGTAATATAAATATAATAAGTAATAACTATTATTGGTTTTAATTGTATGATAAATGATAATTAAACTATACATTAATAAGTTTAGGAAAATTTATAACTTACTAGTGTCAACATCATCTAAACTTCCATCATCAGTTGATAAAAGGTCATCATCTGAATTTGTACGTCGCAAACTTGGCAAATTAGAGGTTAAAAAGTCTTTCTCTTTCTTGATTTCTTGAATTTGTCCAACCAGCATTTTTTCTTCTTCATCCATTTTACTGGGTCCTTCAGTTGGTCCATATACCTAAAATATTTGATCATTTAATATTTAACTACTATAAATTTAATAAATAATAATGTACATACTTTTGAAATACGTAAAGAAGACAACCGATGAGTGGCAGTATGATGTGCAGTATCTAATGTATCAATATCAGCCAATGTTGATTTTATTTTATCCATTTGGTGGCTAATTATTGAACTGATGCAAAGTGTCTGTTGTTCAATATCTCTAAGTGACTCTTGTGCAGGAACTAATTTATTTGTTCTTAGTACACATGGCGCAAACACTATTGCTAATGAACTAGCATTCATGCGGTTCACGTTTTCGTGCAATGCAACCCTAAAAAAAAGTAGAGTTGTCTCAAAATAAATTGAAGAAAAAAAATCATAGTTTAAAATATGTACCTAGCAAGATGAAAAACAAGTCTTTCCATTAGATCATAGTTGACTTTTGGTAGTTTTTTCAATATGTTAAACAATGTGGAAACCCGATCTTCTGATAGGCTAGCAGCACGAATAAAATCATCATAACAATCAAATGTTAATAATGGTTCTGGCATGTCACGTAAAAATGACTTCAATACACTGGCGAGCACATGAACCTGTTAAACATAGTTAAATATAATATAGAAATTAAGATTTTAGTTCATATTATATGCCAAATAAACAATAAATATTTATTTAATTATGTAAGTATCTAACATACAATAAGAAACATTTTTATTTAAATAAATAAAATGGCTACAAGTTGAATAAGTATTTTTTTCTTTACTATGAAAACAGACTTACCTGATATTTTTCAAATTCAATTTTGCTTACGTCATTATTGTCAATGAGTTCTTTAAGTTCATTTACACGTGTTGTAAGCTATAATATGATACATAAAATCATCCATTATGAATAAATTATTTGTTTTTAATTATCTAATTATTTAATTTAATAAAACATACAACTAAAAATTAGTTTAAAAAATCTTACCCCAGGTTTACGGTAAATTCCTTCTGTGTACATTCCATACATTTCAATAATAGTTATAAGACATTCAACAACAGCAGGAACTTTACCCATGCTTAAATCCAATTCACCTAAAGGACGTCCAAAAACTTTGCCTTTAACAACACAAACCCCCTTTGACTGCATGTTAGCAGTAGAGGAGTTCATGTCTTTTAAACATTCTTGATTTGCTCGAGTATAACATTTTTTATGGCATGTCAATTTACAATCTAAAAAAATCGGGTAAGTGAGTATCGCTCTGCTGTACATTAGGAGGTGGGGAGGACCTTGGACTAGGGTAGGTTAAATTTGAATGCAATGATAAGTATCATTGTAAACAAAAAACGATTCTGAACGGAGATGATTTGTCAGTCGAGGATATATTATATTTAATTATTTAAATATTGTCATATATTCTATTTTGAAACAAATTCAAACATTTAAGTAAAAGTTTCAGGATCTTATGTCAAGTATTTTTTAAAAATAACAAAAATCGAAAACGTTATTTTACACGTGTATTTTTGATTTCAAATTAAAATTAAAACTTTAAATACTCGTAAAATTTTTTAAATTGAATAATCTTTTAACTTTTTTATAATTATTCTAAGCTTAACTAATGGACAACATAGTATTAAATTTTCAATTCTTAGCTTTTGATAGTAAAATATTAATAAATATTTAGCTACCAAATAGTTAAAAATATTCATGATTTTGACGAATTTTTGTCAATATTTGAACTTCAAATGCTAATAAAAAAAAATTGTGCCTATGTATTATTATAATTTTTTAATGAGAGTTAGAACAAGTTATGTGGACCATTCAACTAAATTTTCGAGTAATTTGTCCCAGCTAAATTTTTTTTATCAACATTTATAAAAAAAAAAATAAAAAAAAATTGAAAATTTCAATTGTCTATTAATAGCTCAAAAAAAGTTAAAATATTTTGAAAATCAAATCACGTAAAGAAAATGGCAATCTAAATAACTGGTAAAATGTTCAAGTATTTACGACTAATGCTGTTTGAATAACAACAAATATCAAAAATCGTTTGAGGCTAAACCGTTATTTATAACGCGGTTTTGTAAAAATTTAAATTTCAAACACTCATAAAATTTTTTTGTCTAAATCCGGTAGAGTTTTTTTTACAGATAATTGAAGAAAAATGTATCGAGAACCTTGTATCAAAATTTCAAAACTTAGTTATAAAAGAAAAAATTTTTACGATTTTTCAACCACAAAATTACTTGCCAATTTTCGCAATTTTGACATATTTCGTATAAATTCGAACTTTAAGCACTTATAAAAAAAACTTGTGACTAACGATTTTGGATTTTTTTTTATCACTTTAAGAACAATTTATAAGAAACCTTGTATTAAATTTTTATCGACACTTAAAAAAAAAATTCGTAAGAAAATTGAAAATCTCAATTGTCTATAAATAGCTAAAAAAAAGTCAAAATTCTTTGAAAAATTAACTGAGAACGCTAATATAAACTTTTGGTGAAAATTTCAAAAATTTACATCGATTAGTTTTCGAGTTATAGCATAATAAAAAATTCGATTTTGTCGAAAACTGGTTTTGCGTAAAAAATCCCGTTTTCCCTCATTTTTTTAGGGGTTTTCCCGACTCATTTGAAAAATATTGAACATTTTTAACTTTTGACCCCCCAAAGTACCAACTAGATTCAATTTCCTTTTCAAAGAGGGGCTGAAGTCAAAAATCGAAGCACTTTTACTGCTCCAAATGTTGTCTACACACACCCAAAAAAAAAAAAACACACATCATTTTAAAATCATACATTTATCACTCCGTTCAGAATCTAAAATTAAAATGATAAAGCTATAAATTGCTTAGATGTTTTTTAAAATAGCAATGTTATACTTACTTCGACACACCAAACTTCTTTCAATTGGCCACAAAAAGAATGAAGTGCAAACTTCACAAGCTGTAGGAATATTGATCATACTCATTTGTAACATATGTCCACCATGATTAATGTGGTCTTCAGACTTCTGCTTCTTTTCTTTTTTACGTTTAGTTTTACTAGGCTTTTCTGTATCAACTCGATTATGACTCATAAATTCATTCATAAAACCACGAAATGCATTAACACAAAGAGTTACTGGAAAATCATCTTGGATTTTCTCGTTTCCACATACTGTTTCTATTACCTAAACATATTTTTAACATATTAAGCTTATTATGTACACAAATTATCATCAAAATATAATATCTTACATGTAAGAAGTTTGCAATTAAATCTTTATATTTAATGTTGAGCACTTGACCATTTCCTTGTTTATTAGCAACACTATAAGTTGCTATAAGATTTTCCTTAAATTCACGTAATGCCTGTTTAAATATTCTATCAACTTGCGATGGTTTTTTAACCTCTTCACGTTCGATTTTGTACAGCTGAAATAAGATTAAAATATAAAAATTATAAAATATACCAATTAATTTAATGCTGTAGTTTTGTAATTGTATTAGAACATTATGTATAAATGTAGTTAAATATAGTACAGTTTAAATATATAATTTTACAAGATTTGGATGGGTATGCTAATAATCATTAATATGGAAATAATGATAAATTATCATATTCAAAAAATGAGTTAATATTATAACCATACTTATTTAAACTTCTTAATTTCTTCATAAAATGTTGTAATATTTATTTTCTTAAGAGATATTTGATAATTTTAATTAGCAATTAATGATTGATAACAAGATACAAACCTTTTTCTAATTAATTTTAAAATGTAATTATTTGTTTAAGTTTAAAGTTAAAAGCATGTTATAATAATAATGTAATATTATAATTATGTACCTTCATTATGACCTACCAATAATAATAAATAATGACTATTATTAAATAGTGACCTTATTCCTTCTTACAAATATTTTAATAAAACAAAAATGTATATTGATACAAAATGGTATAATCTAAAGTTGAACTTTATATAAGTTTCAAGTCTGCAACTTATTTTAAACATTAATGTAAAATAAATTTAGTTAGTAAATTTATACCTATGTTTAAATTTTTTAAATATCTACCAAGATCAGAAAATCAGTAAATCCAAGCATGGATAGAATTTAATAGTAGGGACTCAAAAAGTCAAAAACATATTAAAATTTCTATTTAGTAACAGTATAGGTCAACTTAATTATTCATTGATAATTGTTGAAAAATATATTGCATAATACAGAGTGATTAAAAGAGTACACTAATTATCTCGAAAAGTATTCATGTTTTTGAAAATATTTTTTTACATAGTTCAAAATTGTTAAAAAAGCAACGTTTTTATTAAAAAATTATATTTTTAAATATTTTTTATCATTATATTTTTTTAAGTTTTTTACTTTTTTGAATGACAACATAGAATTTTAATTTCATATTCCAAAGCAAAATAATTTTTTGAGTATTTTGATACATAAAAATTGAATTTAGGGCTAGTAGTTTATGAGTTATATGTATTTAAAGTTTAGACAAGCGAAGTGGAGTGGTACGGGGTTACCCCGCAAAATGTTTGTCCACTACTCTTGTCTAAACTTTAAATAAGTATAACTCATAAAATACTCACCCTAAATTCGAATTTGTTGTTTCAAAATACTCAGAAAATTATTCTGCTTTGGAATATGAAATTAAAAATCCATGTTGTCATTCAAAACAGTAAAAAACTTAAAAAATTATAAGGATAAAAAATATTTAAAAATATATTTTTTTAATAAAAACGTTGTTTTTTTAACAATTTGAAACTATGTAAAAAAATATTTTCAAAAACATGAATACTTTTCGAGATAATTAGTGTACCCACTTAAAAGAATCACCCTGTATACATCATAAAGTATAAAAAATAATGTTATTAAAATTCAACACATTTTCAATGTAAATAATGTAATGCCACCATGCCGGCTAATAACCATATAGTTGATGCCTTAAAAATAAAATAAAATTAATAACCTATAATCGTCGTTGTATCGTAGAATGGTGTGAAAAGTTCATCTTTAGAATTTAGATAATATTTATATATACATATATAATATTATTAATATATATTATATTTAGGTATATATATTAGATTAAAATAATTCAAAATAATTTTAAAACGTCATTATGTTTGAAAATAATAATTAATATACCTATACGTCTTATTCAAAGTTTCAAGTTTTCATGGATATTTTTTGAATTGCAGCAAAGTAGTAACTCAAATTGTTATTTTATGTTCAAACATCAAATTTTATTAAAATTTATAAAAAAAAAAAACTTAAGTACTAAATATTTATAAATATTTTTACAAAATAATTTATCATCTTCGTATTTATGATAACATTTAAATGTCGGATTATTTTCGATATTTTTTAATTGTTTTAACTGTTTTTAAATCGATTATTTTTCCATAATTAAATAATACCCAATTCCCAAATTAGGTACTAACTAAATATAATTTGGCATTAGAAACCATGCTCAATGTTGAAGACTGAAACAAATTTTCTGCTAAAAATATTAGCCTCAAAAATAAATAATAATAAAAGGAGGAAGATATTTAGATATGTATCATTGATTATATATTTATATATTATATAGCGGCGGTAGACCCATCGGGACACCGGGATTTTCCCCGTGGGCCGCTACTTATATTGACGAAAATGGGCCAATGCAAAATATCTGGATCTTAGATATTATGTTCATTGTTCATATTGACCCCTAGATTGTATTTGGGGATATCCCGAGTGCGTCCGCAGTCTTATGGACAAATTATGATGAACAGCCCGAGTGCGTCCTCGGTCCACAGCTGCTATAGGTATCTATTTAAGATAAAATAATCGAACTTTTAAGATACCTACATGTTTGACGATCGATATGGTGGTTAAAATGTACAACTAATAACTATAATATTTTCATTTGTACATTTATTACTGTAAAACACTGGAAACGGTGGGGAAATTAATTTTAGCTCCGATAATAATTTTGCACGATTACAAGTTAAAACTTACTCAGTTACGGTCAATAAGTGCTATAGTGAAATTGTGTGCCAAATAGTGCCGTAATATTATATAATACAAATAGTCAATTTGCAAATTTTCAAAATATAATTTCCCGAAAACATGCTTAGCCAACACGGTAAGTAAATAAAAATTATTGAAGGATATAAATTAAGATTTCATAAAATATTAAATAATAATGTTAGACGATGGAATTGTACAAACAAAAAGTGTAAAGCATATATTTTAAAAGCGATGAAAGTAGAGATACTGCAGTTATACTAGTTATAGAGAATAAATTAGATCATTACCACGAAAAAGACGTACAAGACATTATGGTTAGACAAGTTATTCGTAATTCATTAAAAAGAAAAGCACAGGATGATATTTGTGAACGGCCACTTAAATTAATACATCATAAACTTAAGAAAATTAACACAGATATATTAAATAAAACTGATATGAATTGCTTTCGCAAAAGTATATATTTGGCAAGACGATCAAAACTACCAACAAGACCATGTAATAATCAAAATGTACATAAAGTATTGGATTCGTTAGAAATCAAAACTTTTGACGACGAACAATTTCTCATGGTAAATAAATAACAGTAATCAAAATATAGTAATGTTCTCATGCGAAAAAAATTTAAATACTTTAAGACTTAAGTACCTACTGTTAAGAGTTAAGACTATATATGTAGATGGTACATTTAAGTATTGTACTAATTTTTTTTTACAACAAATGCCAGTGAAAACTTTCATACCAAGTACAACTCATTATTTTATACACATCACCCAGACATATATAAATTTTTGGAAATATTAAAAAAAAATTCAAATTGATACTAAAATAGCAATCCGAACCGGCCACACAAACAACAAAATAACCAAAAGGGAGTACGTGCAAGAAAATTACATACATCGAAGACGATATAAAACAATTTAAAAATAATAAAATAACAAGATTCGATTTTGTCAAAAGAATGGCATTTAAACACCAGCCTATATAAATATATAATAATAATAAAACATTTTTTAATAAATTGTATGCTCACCTAAACTTAAGGGTGTAAGCTTAAATAAATAAATAATAATAATAAAAATAATATTTTTGGGGTGTAAGACAGTTCACCTCCTCGTAGTGAACTGGGACGCATTCAGGCTATGTAAAAAATATGACCTTTTTTTCTTGGGACGCACTCGGATGATACCTTATTTTGGACGCACTAGGAACATTAAAAAAGTGTTATTTCGGGACGCACTCGGGAAACTCCCTTGTATTTTCTCGGGTTCGCCAGATTATGCCTACCCACCCTTGCAATAAATATATTAATATAAATAATCAGTAGTATGTATCTACTATTTAGACCAATTAGCGGTATTTTATCAATTAGAATAAGCTATGTAAGCGAAAAAGTTAAGGTACTAATGAATTTTAGATTCTAAACGAAGCGAGGAATGTATTGATTTTACAATGATATGTTTTTTTTTGCCTGTCATTACGTTTTGGAGTAGAAATAATGCTTTGATTTTTTACTTCAGCCCCTCTTTGAAGAGCAAAATTCATCTATTTGATACTGCTGGGTCAAACGTAAAAATTTCCAGTAGTTTTCAAAAGCGTCAAGAAAAACCCTAAAAAATTACGAAAAAACGGAAAATTTTACGCATAATCAGTTTTCGACAAAATCGATTTTTTTATTTTGCTGTAACTCAAAAACGAATCATTGTAAAAACTTGAAATTTTGACCAAATGTTTTTATTAGCGTTATCTATTTACGATTAAATTTTCAAATTATTTTGATTTTTTTTTAAGGTATTTGCAGACAATTAAAGTTTTTGATTTTTCTGAATTTTTTTCTTGAAATGCTGATAAAAAAAATTTGCCTTTCCTAAAAAACTTTACAATTTAATACAAGGTTTATTATAAGTTGTATTTATCGTAGAAAAAAAATCAAAAATCGTTAGTCACAATTCTTGTTTATAAACATTTAAAATTCAAATGTTTACGAAATATATCAAAATCACGAAAATTTGCAAGGAATTTTGAAGTTGAAAATTCGTAAAACTTATGTGATTTATACCTAAGGTTAAAAAATCCAATACAAGGTTATCCATAAGTTTTCCCTCAAGAAACTGTACAAAAAAAATTCCAGCGTCAATATAGAAAAATGTTTATGAACGTATGAAATTTAATTTTTTACGAAATCACGTAAAATAACGATATATTACAATTTAAATATAGGTAATAATATAATATAATATTCTACTAATTATCATTGATTGGCAAATCATCTCCGTTCAGAATCGGTTTTTGCAATTCGTACACAATGATACCTTGTCATTGCATTCAAATTTAATACATCTATTATAGTGACATAGTCTCCATTTCTGCTATACAGCGTAGAGCGATATACCTGCTTGCCCACCTTTACAAAATTAATTTGTTAAATTTGAATTTAATGATAAATTTATTACATAAAAAATAATTTTAAGTGCATTTGCGGATCTATGTAGATAGTGGTCTGACAGTTGTCAATCTTTATTATTATTTATTAATATTCTTACTATAGTAATTTATTTTACTATTAGTAATAGTCAATACGTATACTATATAGTATATACGGTACCTATTCATTTTTGTTGAAAATAAATCACATTATAAATTAGTTTAATTTTAATTGTATTTATTTATATTATATATTATTGTTATTAACTTTTGAGGCAATACTGACGTATGTAGAATATCGTGAAAATAAGTTTTGTGATATAAATAGGCAATAGCTTAACATTTATTTAAATATTTTGAAAAAGTCGTGCCTTATATGAAATATAATACTAAACGTAAAGCCCGTAAAGGTTTTAGATTTCAAAAATGTTTTTGAATTATAACAAAATAATTAAAATTCTTATTCTTAATTTAAATATTAATATTTTCCAAATCTGAGGTACGAATGTCTAAACATTATTTTTCTTATATAGTTTTTGGTTTAAGAGTTAATTACTCACTAATAAGGAACTTTATACTGAACTTTAAAATCATTTTTTGGCTACCACACGATTGCGTATTCGCCAGACAATTAATATTTACCCAAAAAGCCTAACAATTGCGGTTAGATTAGGTTAGGTTGTTGTGCAACGTTGCCACATTTAAGTTTTTATTAGTGATCAGTAAAAATTACAATTTGAAGAAATAATTTAAGTCAAAATATTTTAAAATAATATAAGGTTAAAATAATGAATTGTAAAAGTGTATTCATTTTAAAACCGTTTATATAACTAATTTTTGACAAATATGTTATAATATTTTTATGAATTTTGTATTTATTAATATTCTTTCATGATTTCTTTTATGCGAATTAAATCAGAATTTTCCAATTTGTTTTTAATACAACCTTTAAATACTGATTCTATTTTCATACATGTTTCCAGAAGGATGAGAACTATGAAATTGAGCGTTATAAATTCGATAAAAATTTTCGGATTAATTTTAAATTGTACCTACGTTCTAACGTTCTATTAGTTCAAATCAAATGGCAACAGTGCTCCAAAGTTGCAGATTTAAATCGTACACGATTGCGTAGGTATATCTATTGTCTATAAAAACTGTACGCAATCGTATTTCACCGCATTTTTTTGCATATAAATTTTGTTTATTCTTAATTTTTTTTTTTTTTTTACACTTTTATTCAACTATTTTGAAAAGTACTATAAATTATTTGTTTTAACCATACACAATGCACATGTAACAACTAGATCTGATTTTTTTTCCCCTTTAAGTTGAAGATTAAAGTATTTTTTCTACAGTATATGGTTAGGTTACAGTAAATGGAACATTAAAAAACACACATTATTGTAAAATAAATACATTCTTCACTCCACTCAATAGCTAAAATATATCATGCATTATTATGTAAGAAAAACGCAAACTTAGGGTAACTGTAAATAGTCTATGAAAATGAAACATTCTTGAGTATAATAAAAAGACGTACCAAAATCCAAAATATACTACTAAAATATTAAAAAATACTAAGTAACAGAGTGAAAGTAGGCCACACATATAACTAGAAAATTATATTAAATTACGTAATATAGGAAAACTTTATCAATGCCAAACTTTAAAAACTAATTTAATCAATACTTAAAACACTAAAATTAAATAGTCTCCGTTTAAAATCAATCAATTAATTTGTTATTAGGAATAAAATAATGGCTTAAAAAATAACTATTATACGTATACCCAACGAGAGTGGAGTGGATGTCCTACATTTGAACTTTGAACATAAAACATTTAATTATTAACAAAAACCGATAGGAATAAATGATAAAAATCAATAGCTAAAGAAAAATACACGCAAACTAACCCTTTTATATATTTTAAAATAACTATAATTATATATTTTTTTTATACAGGGTGATTCTTAACTAAATAATTTAATCGTTTAATAGTATCTGCATCAGACAGAAAATTTACAGAAAATTATTGACTTTATTTAATAAATTTTTTTTTTTTACACATTTAAGTAAGTATGTATACTTTTTTAATTATATCTATATAACTTATTGTTTTATAATTATTTTTTGAACGGGTTGATAACTTTTTTTTCTTAGATTCCATATGAAATTGGAATTTGTATTTAATAGTATAAACCAATTGTTATTAAGTAATAATAAGTAATGCATATATTCGTATATCGTATATAGTTAATGTTCATAACCATTGTCCTTGTAGATTTAAAAAATCCATTCTTTACGAAATTATAAATTTATATTATATTCGTGATCCTTTATAAATAAATTGTGAACATTTTAAAATTAAGTAAAAAATTTACAAATAAAACAATGTAGGTCGTCGAATAATGGAAGGGGAAGTATAATTATCGGTCAAAGAGTTGAGGGTTATCGTTTCTAGTTTGTAAAAAAGTGGCAGTACGGTTTTCAACAGTCAAAATCACCCTCATTCTTCGTTCGTAAGCTCGCCTTCGTTAAACTATTTTCAAAGTGATATAATTTATCAACAAAAGTGTGGCAATATATTTTTGTAAAATGTTAGATAATTCTACCATGGGACTGTTAATGATATCAAACCCAGTGTTCGAATGTTATGCATTTTACAGTAGTATTCTTATTTTAAAAATGATTATGATGTCTTTTCTAACAGCAATTCAGCGTTTTAGAAAAAAAGTAAGATTTATTTAAGTTGTTCTTTTAGTTATAAATGTGTTTATATTTATTATTTCAATTCAATTATTTAATATTTTCAATAAGTGCAAAAATAAGACATATTTGAAATTATAAAAATTATATTCCAATTTTTTATTTTAAACATTAAAAAGGAAGGATTAATATTTTAACCTTTGGGTAGTTATCTTCATACTAAATCATAATTAAACATATATTTTATTTAAAAATCCACATAATAAAATTTAAGTTTTTTTTTATGATTTATCGTATTATTTCATGAATGTTATAAAATTATTATTTTTATATACTATTTGTATAAAGTTTTACCAACTATCTGTATAATTATATATACAATATTGTAAAATAAAAAGAACTTTCATTTATAATTTTATTTATAATAAAAGTCAAAATTGGTAATTCTATTAAAAAATATAAAGGCTTATTCTTATTCAAACTTACTGATCAATAAATATATGTATAACAAATTAACAACGTGACAAGGATTTTGAAGAGATGTTTAGATTTCCTGTTTTATCTTTTAAGATCCAAGAGATCCAACTAACAACTTTTAAAAATTTGGACTTACAGCTTACCAATATTTTAACATTTCCAAATTATGCAATAGTCAATTATGTTTCTTTAATTAAATAAATGCAAAAAGTTGTTCGAAATTGTAGGATCCAAATTTAACACATATTAAATGATATTTATGTAAGTACTTTTTTCAGCTTACAAACGTACGGCACACCAAATTTTTATTTATTAGAATTAATTATGTCTTATTAATTTTATATTAGAGTGAATAGTCCTATTATCAAACATTCAAACTTAAAAGTAAAAACATAATTTGTGCTTAGGAATTAGGAGTCAGTTTTTACGATAACTTTAAGCGAGATATGAGCGTATATTATACATGTATTTATACACTATATAAAATATTACAGATTAAAAATATTTTTATTTAGTTTAAAAGTTAACGCTTAAATACAAATAACAGGTTTTTTACTTTTAACTTTGATAATAGGTAATTATACTTTTATATTAACATAATATTAACAATGTACAATCAATTCTTGTAAACAAATATTTGGTATGTCGTATGTATGTAAATCAAAGACAATATGGATTGTCTATTGACAACCATTATATACTGAATTATTATATAAAACATTGCTACATAGTGGCGGATCCAAGGGAGGGGTAAAAGGGTAAATACCCCCCCCCCCATTGAGCTTATTATATTTAAATTTTATGTATTTATAAAAGTATAAAAATGTTTGTAACAGTTTGTAAGGATAAATTGTCAATGGTAAATATTAATAAGTAAATAATAAGTAATTAATGTTTATATTAATAAGTATGTTATTAAGTAGGTATGAATAGTATCTGATGGATATATTTTAATTACCCCCCTCCTTGATGAATTTCTGGATCCGCCACTGTTGCTACATCAGTACTATTATGCGGCTTTTTATACATTTTTTTAACCAATTATACAATCAAAATTTAATCTAAAAAATGAAAAAAAAAATGATTTATTCGAGTAATCATTATTGTATTCAATAGGTTTTCATAAGCCCAGAAGATATTGCCATCAGCAAAGGAGGTGGGGAAGTTAAATATGATGATCCTGATATCGAAAGAGTAAGAAGGTAAAATAATGAAAGTAGATTGTCTTACCAATTACTAATTATACAAACAATAATTCTGAATTCTAATTTTAGGGCACATTTAAACGACTTGGAAAATATACCTATATTTTTAATTACTGGATTACTTTTAGTAGCCAGCAAGCCTCCAGAAATGTTAGCTAACAATTTGTTCAGAATTTATACATTTTTAAGAATAATGCATACAATTGCTTATGCTGTGTTCATATTACCCCAACCTACAAGGGCAATATTATTTATTGCAGGAGTAGTTATAAATATTATTATGATAACTTATGTTATCTTAAGTATGCATAATTTTTAATTGATATACCTGTAAGCAACTTATTTTGTTTAGTACACATAATTAACAATTTTAATATAACATAATTATATTATAATAGGTAAATATATTATTTTGCATTTTGTTTTTTGAGATTTGTGCAATTTGTACCAAAAATTAAGTTACTCTCATTAATATTTGAAAATGCACATAAATGCAACTAATCATTAATACTTTTATTTAAATATACAGGGTGTTTCACGATTAACTGACAAATGACAATGTTATATAAGTTCAAAAGTGTCAGTTCATCGTGAAACATCCCGTGTATATATATAATAAAATAAAGAATTGTTTAAAATAATTTATTATATACACACATGTATCATAATCAAATTAATAAATATTTGTGTATTAGTATTTAGTATTTATTATTTAATATTTTGAATGATTGATTGATACTTATCAATTTATACGGTTTTAAAAAGATCTTAAGATGTATAGTTTTATGAGAACTGATAATTAATTGGCATTATTGGAAATATATATCAATATTGTTAGCAATGATCAACTCTATAGGTTAGGCGTCATCATAATGGCTACCACAGAAGACCATAACAACTAAACACAATACATCTGCTTGCAATCAAGCTGACAATTATTTTTCCTTTTTAAATTATTATTATTTTTTAAATATTAATAACTATGATCAATAAAACTAAATTTAAACTTCAAAAAATCTTTATTTATTCATATGTTAATTATAATACTAATAATAGATTTTAACAAACTATTGACTTCACAATAATGTGTTCTTTTTGTTTCTCAAGACATAAGAAAAAAAATATCCTGATCATCAACTTTGAGAGAGGTAACTGGTAAAAGAAAAAAATTATTGTAAATTAAAAAACAGAAATTTCTCAATATTTTTTTTTAAATAATTGAAGAAAATAAATGTGAATGTTTGTTAATATACTATTATTACAATAATTGTTTGGTAACTATAATTGGTCAAAAAATTTAACTATCTTTGGTTTTTGTATTATGATAATAGATTGACTTCAAAATTAACACATCCATAGTTACCCAATCTATAAAGAGGTACATTCAATACACTTACTCTATAGCAGAACAAGATACCTACTTGCCAACTTTTTACTTTTAATTTTGAAGTTAATGAATTAAACCTTAAATTTATAGGAAGGTTGCATACATAACAATAACCACATTTAAAATTACAGATATTAATTATAGTATAAGAATATTTATATCTTAAGTATTATTTGTATTACAGTCAAGTATTAAATTTAAAGTAACTGTGATAAAAATAAATTTTACTTGTATATATTTTTTTAAATTTAATTTGATTTTTTTAAAAAACAAAATACTTTGTAGTATATAGACATTTTCAAAAAATAATAATTTAAGTTATTAAGATTTGACTGTACTAATAATAATCTTTAATAAAAAATATTAACTAACCTTTTTAGTTATAAAATCTTGCATCATTTTAAGTTCACGCACATCAGATATAATCTTGTCAGTACGATCTGTGAATTCTGATGTACCAGTTAAACTGAATTTTCCTATTGTAGTATTTTGGTTATTTGTTATGTTCGGTGTAATATGAGCTTTGTTGCCTGAAGGTGCTGGTTTCCTAGGTTTTCTTCTGTTGGTTGGTCGATTACTTCCATTTTGCTGTATACATGGCATTTGTAGTACACCACCATTTTGGATACATTTTGTATGAAATAACTTTTTACAATCTAAAATATAATACAATAAATTGTTTATCAATAATTGTATAAGAAAATGCGACAAAAAAATCAACTAACCACTTTGAGCGTTAAGTTTAAAACAAAATTGTCATAAAATTATTATATTTATCATACACAATCAATGGTGTAATTTCAATTTTTTTTTTTTAATACGCATGGCATATAGAGCAGACCACATTGCGCAATTCACTATCAATTATTCAGGCCAATCAATTTATAAAGTAGGCCAAATTACTACAATATTAGATTTTAAATACACAAATATATACCCTGCGTGGTCCAAATGACGTCACTGTACACAATTTGATAGTTTACTTTTTAATTACTAATATAGTAATATAGTAAAATGTAAAAATATGTAAAACATTTAAACAAATACAAATAAACCATTATTTAAAAGCATATCATTTTTAGTTAAATACTGGGATATTTTAATATTACAAATTAAAGAAGTATAAATAATAATAACATTTAAATTACCAGAGCACTTATGTCCTTGAGTTAAAAAGGCGTCCATCAATTTATTACAATAAGTACATTTATCTTGAGGAGTAAATCGTCCCAATTTCCTAAATCGATGGCCAGCTATTGTAAACATGGTAGTGCCTTTCCATTCAAGAAGTTCAAAAGACGGTGAATATGTTAATTTTGGTTCATCTGATTTTCCTGAATGTGTAGTTGAGCCATCACTGTTTCTTCTTTTTAATTCTTTTTCATTTATTATAGAATTGCTACTGAAAATATAATATTTAAAGTATTCATACAAAATAAAATTATTTTTTTAAAAAAAATACTATAAAGTTAAATCCTAATAGTTTGATACTCTAGCAACTTTTTTCATTCCAAGATAGTAATTTATAATAATAAAAAGTAACAAGTTTATAATAACTTATAAGTTATAACTAGAGCCCGGATTTTTATGTTATTACTAGGGCTCGGAAGTTGTTGCATTTGCATGTTTTGAACCGTTAGATTTATTGCTAAGTGAGCTTGAAATTTGTTCTAAGACACTACGAAAACATATCAAAAGTTTATAGTGCATATTTTTGCATATTTAGTGATTTTTTGATTTTAGAGCATATTTCTTAATTTTACAATTTTTTTAGAGCATATTTTATAATTTATGAAGATCTACTATGAAAATTTGTAAATAAAAAAATAAATACATTAATATTGAGAGATATTATTAGATATTCTTGTATCGCATTTTTTTTTTTTTTTAATTATTATTGAAAATTAAAAATCAGAATTATTTTTATTGTTTTACTTTTTCATGTTTATAATATTTAATAAAATATTTCTGTAAATAATAATTTTATGTAAAAAAATAAAATATAAGTGCATATTTTTAGAGCATATTTGTACTTTTTTATGCACATAAGTGCATATTTTTAGAGCATATTTGTACTTTTTTAAGCGCATAAGTGCATGCATATTTTGTACTTTTTTAGTGCATTAAGTTCCGAGCCCTAGTTATTACATATTCTTACTAAGTGTATGCAGTTCCAATTGGATAAGATTTGTCGACGATTCATATACCTATGAACTGATGTACAAAAGTTTTTAGCGCATAAAAAAGAATATTTTGTGCAAAAAACATATTTTAGGGAATATTTCGGCATTTTGGGGTTTAATTTGAATATTTTATAAAAAAATCTAATGGTTTATAAAAAAAAAAATGCAAAAATATATTTAATATATCATATTTATTAATTATCATGAATCATGACGAAATATTGGCGCAAAGCAATATTGATAAGAACATAACATTGATAAGAAAATCAATAGTTTCCGCGTTCAACATAGCACTGATCGTAATTTGCACACTTCATTTTTTGAGTTTATAAGGCTGAACTATTTAAGTTTGAATTAATTTAATACACACCATTATTCTGTTGGTATTCAAATATATGAAATTATTTTTTATTTTTATTATTTAAAACATGTTATTAATATTATTTTTTTTGAATTTATAAGGCTGAACTGTTTGAGTTGTTTTAATACACACCATTATTCTGTTATTCAACTATATGCAATAATTATTTATTTTTATTATTTAAAACATGTAGGTAATTATTATTATTATTATTTTTTTTTTTTTATTTTTTATGAAAAAGAATATTTATTCATAAAAGATTATTTTGGTGAAATTATAGAGCATAGAAACATCTTATTTTTAGGTTTTTAAGAGCATATAAATCCTGTCTCTAGTTATAACCAACTGCCGTCAAGTAGCACATACTCACATAACATGTGGAAAAGAAACATCCACCTCAATGCCTAATTTCTTGTACATCAGTGGTTCCCAATCTTTTTTATTCTACGCACCCCTTGTAAAAATTTTCAAAAATCTCACGCCCCTCCATAAATTAGAATTAAAAAGACCTTTTTTTGTTTTAATGATATGAAATAATTATTTTTTGTATAACTAATGACATATATTTTTTCATCATTCAAAAAATAAAATATAAATCAACTTAATAATATTATTTTTATATTTTTGAATAAAATTGTATAGATTTTAATATAAACTATTTTTTCTTTGGAGAAGCTAGAAAAAATTTAATGAGAAATTTGGGATTGTTTTTTCCTCACCAAGTCCATAATCTGTGGGGATATTTTTGACAATGCACAAAATATATCATTTTCCACATCCAATTGATTTCTTTGTTTGCTTTTTATTTGCAAAAGTGTGGAAAAATCAGTTTCACAAATATACGTGGATACAGATGGGATTAATGCACGGAGAGCTTTTACTGTCACTTTTGGATAAGAGTTGATCATTAATGGCCAAAGTTCCGTTAAAGATTTATATAAATAAATATTAAACGAATAAATATTAGATTAGATTATATAAAAATTTTGTACCTTTAGATTCTGAACGGAGTGATGAATGTATTGCTTTTACAATGATGTGTGTTTTTTTTTTTTTTTTTTTATGTCTGACTCCAACATTTGGAGCAGTAATAATGCTCCGATTTTAGACTTCAGCCCCTCTTTGAATAGGAAATTGAATCTAGTTGGTACTTTAGGGGGGTCAAAATTAAAGTTTTCAAATAGTTTTCAAAAAAATCGAGAAAAACAAAAAAAAAAATGACAGAAAAATGGAAATTTTACGGAAAAACCACTTTTCGACAAAATCGATTTTTTGATTTTGCTGTAACTCAAAAACGAATTATTGTAAATACTTGAAATTTTCACCAAATGTTTATATTATGGTTATCTCTTTACAGTTAAATTTTCAAAATATTTTGACCATTTTTAAGCTACTAATAGACAATTGAAATTTTCGACTTTTCTAAGTTTTTTTTTCTTCAAATGCCGATAAAAATTTTTTGGGTGGCCAGAAAATCTTGAAAATTTAATACAAGGTTTCTTATAAGTTGTTCTTAAAGTGATAAAAAAAAATCCGAAATCGTTAGTCACAATTTTTTTTTATAAGTGTTTAAAGTTCGAATTTATACGAAATATGTCAAAATTTAAATTAAATTTCATACGCTCATAATGCGAATGTTGGCCATAGTAACCATAGTAACATAATATAAAAACTATACTATTTGTTTCAAAATAGAATATTTGACAATATTTAAATATAATATATCCTAAACTGACAAATCATCTTCGTTCAGAATCGTTTTTCGTATACAATGATACCTATCATTGCATTCAAATTTAACCTTCCATAGTCTGAGGTCCACCCCACCCCCTAATATACAGCAGAGCGATACCCACTTACCCGCTTTTTTTATATTACATTACCTGCATAGAAGTCAATCATTACAAAATACTTATAATAATTGTTATCAATAGGCAACTGTCTAAAAACTAATTTATTGTTTTCAATTTTATAAATAAAATATTAATTCTTGTTATTTGATCATCACTAAATTACCCCTTAGGGGGGGGGGGGGGGGGGAATTCCCCCCCAATTGGGAACCACTACTATACATTCACCTCTATCTAAGACATACTTTTTGAATACCAAAAATATACTGTCCAAATTAAGATATAAACACTTTCAGAAATCCTACAAAAATCTTAGTACCTACAATAAAAGAGGTCTTAACAATCTATATAATTATCAAATTTATAAAAGAGACACCAGATGGTGTCAAACATGTCATTGGACAACCCTAAGAATGCCAAGCAACTTAAGATATATTCGATGTGTTAAATATTGTAAATAATATAGTTGAATTGACTAAACTTAATTGTTGATGTCATAAATATGTAAAAATATATTTAAAAAAATCCTTAATATTTAGATTATCTGTTAGTCATTTAATCAGATATTAGGTAATTGATGTTTTACTGTATTCAAATATTTTTTATCTTACTCTGGTGCTGGTTCGGTATTGGATACACGAAGTCGATTAAATAAACGGACTGGTGGATTTGGCTCGGAGGTAACATGAGGAGTTCTGGTAAGTAAAGTGCGTTTATTGGAATCAATGGTTCGTTCTCTTCGTTTCCAAACAACTGGTGGTTTTACATGAGTATCATCTAATTCACTATCGCTAAATGCTGTTCCTTCATGAGTTGGACCATCAGTCTTGTGAATACGTTCTATGAAATTGAAAAAATATTTATTTTGATAAAAAATAAATTATGATATTTATTTTACATGCTTTTTTTAATATTAAAATTAAATTAATAAATATAAGGAAATAGAAAATAATTCTGTTATAAAATAATAAATATGAATTAAAAAATGTATTTTTTTGTATATTTTTTTTTTGTGACACTTAAAGCATTTATTTTTACTATCTATTTGATTATATTTAATAAGATCTACACTATATTAATATTAATAATTTAATATTTATACCTTTATGAACATCAGTTGGATGGGATTCTATTCTCAGACGAGATGAAACTTTCCTTTTGGGGGGTTTAAATTGTTCTTCTCTGTATAAAGTAAAAATAATTTAAAATTTAAGCACCTTTATTTTAAATTGAATAAATAATATTCATACTTAATATTATTAATCATTTTGGGTTGTACAAATGGGTCAGCTTCTGATTCACTGTCACCTTTTGCTCCTCCACTACTTCTATGAATAAAAAAAAGTGTAAATTATGCTAATTAAAATGCAATGATTATTAAGTAAATATTTCATAAACTTAATTAATTACTCAGAATCATGCAGTTCTTCTTGACTAGAATCTTTAGAATTGCTAATTTGAGGAGCTGAAACACTTTTCCTCTGCAAATATGGAGTTTGATAATTATATATTATATTAATATTAATATTATAAAAATTCTTAAATTTACTAAAATTAAATACCGTATTTTTTATTTTTGAAAATTTTTGTCGAGCTAAATAACCTCGAGAATGGGCTTGTAAAGTAATAACACTTCTTCGTAAATTCTTATACCAACTTGCTACTCTATGTTTACGCCATACAGATTGTATATAAACAGCAGCTGATTCATCCATTCTCATTTTATTAACTAGTCTTTGAGCTAATATCATTCTCCACCAAGACTAAAATAGGAAATCAAACATATTATATCCAAATTATAAGTTGCTAAACATTTAATTATACTTGTAATGTTTCTGTAGCCCATGTAATTCTAAGATATTGTCTTCGTTGTAATAGTGTACGAAACCAACGTTGTATAGTTACAATGCTTGCCATTATTTGTTGGTGAAGTCTGTAGTCTAGTTTTAGTTTTTCACACTCCCGTAAAAATACCTTTGATTCACCAATCTGATAATTATCTCGATCTAAATTTAATGTTTGTAAGAAATTTCGAACATCTTGAGAGTTACTATAAATAAAATTAAAATTTGATTAAAAACATTTCTAAATGAATACTTTTTATTTATACTTACCTATTAAGTCCTTTTGGTAGTAATATTCGATAAAGTTGAACAAATTCTTCATAACTAAGTCGAACATTATATCCAGCTTGACGAATTCTTACAGTTTCTAACATTCCTGTATAACGCAATTGTCTTTGAACAGTATCGTGATCAAACATATTTGCAACCTAAATATAATAATAATAACATTAAATTGTAATGTAAATAAATACAATTTTAAAAATGATTAAAAAGACTCACTTTATTACTATTACTTTTAATACATCGAATAAAAAATGGATTCGCTTGATTTAAAGTATCCATAAGGCTATTTAAAGACATTTGAAACTGAGCAGTTACAGTAAGAGGTTGTTTACGCGCTTTACTGCTAATTGAACCTTGGACTTGTATTCTTCCTGCAAGTGTTTTTACACTTTGAAGATTTTTTAATCCTTTGTTACCACGGTCTTTAGGTCTGAAAGATTTATTTTTCCTGTAACATAAAATATTTTATTAGCTGTATCAAATAAATAAAAATATTTTATAAAACTGTCTATAGCTATATGATTTGTGTAAATACAAGTGTGTTAACACAAAAAATGATAAAACATTTTTGTATGTAAATAATTTTATTTGTTAGTAAATAATTGAAAGTAATACAAAGCATAAGATCAAAGTATACAAAGATATTTAAGTTTAACCAAATATTAATAAAATAAATAAATATGAAACAAATACAAATTCAGATCCTAATTCATACTCATTATTTTTAAAAACACAACAGATTTATTTATATTAGTATTAAATAATAAATTATGTTTAGTTTAAAAATATATTCATAAAAGAAGTATATTAAAGGTAATAAATATTGTTTTTTTTTAGTATAAAATTAAAAATAGCGGGTAAGTGAGTATCGCTCTACTGTACATTAGGGGTAGGGAGGACCTTGGACTAGGGTAGGTTAAATTTGAATGCAATGATAAGTATCATTGTAAACAAAAAACGATTCTGAACGGAGATGATTTGTCAGTCGAGGATATATTATATTTAATTATTTAAATATTGTCATAATATATTCTATTTTGAAACAAATTCAAACATTTAAGTAAAAGTTTCAAGATCCTACGTTTGGTAATTTTTTTAAAATAACAAAATTCGAAATTATTTAGTAGTAAACGTTATTTTACACGTGTATTTTTGATTTCAAATTAAAATTAAAACTTTAAACACTCGTAAAATGTTTTAAATTGAATAATCCTTTAACTTTTTTATAATTATTCTAAGCTTAACTTATGGACAACATAATATTAAATTTTCAATTCTTAGCTTTTGATAGTAAAATATTAATAAATTTTTAGCTACCAAATAGTTAAAAATATTCATGATTTTGACGAATTTTTGTCAATATTTGAACTTCAAATGCTAATAAAAAAAAATTGTGCCTATGTATTCTTATAATTTTTTTATCGCCATAAGAATAATTTATGAAAAACTTTAATTTTTCAAATATTTTGACTCCGCCAAAAAAATTTTATCGACACTTCAAAAAAAAATTCGTAAGAAAATTGAAAATTTCAATTGTCTATAAATAGCTAAAAAAAAAGTCAAAATTCTTTGAAAATTTAACTGTGTATGGAGAACGCTAATATAAACATTTGGTGAAAATTTCAAGTATTTACATGGATTAGTTTTTGAGTTATAACAAAATAAAAAATTCGATTTTGTCGTAAACTGGTTTTGCGTAAAAAATCCCGTTTTTCCCTCATTTTTTTAGGGTTTTTCCCAACTCATTTGAAAAATATTGAAAATTTATAATTTTTGACCCCCCAAAGTACCAACTAGATTCAATTTCCTTTTCAAAGAGGGGTTGAAGTCAAAAATCGAAGCATTTTTACTGCTCCAAATGTTGTCCACAGACACAAAAAAAAAAAAAAACACACACATCATTTTAAAATCATACATTTATCACTCCGTTCAGAATCTAATATGTTTCATTATAAAGAGTATAATTTATTAATTTAAAAATATTTATGATAAATAAAACTTATCTTCTAATTATTTACAAAATATGATTTCAAACCATGCACATGCTAAATCAATATAAACATATAAACCACGATTATATAACACGGCACAGATAACCGTGGTATAAACTAATCATATCCCATGCTTAATGAGGCATACTAGATTAAAGTAATATTTATAATATTAAAAATAAAATTATAATTTTATAAAAATATGTAATTATATATTTAACTTGTAATTTTGTGTTGTGTTTAAAGTATTGTTTATTTATTGCACAGCATAGAGATATAAAATAAAAGATTCCCTTTTAAAGTATTTTTAAAAACTTCCGAAACCATCCGAACACCAATTTTTAAAATGTTTGATTTTTAGAAACATACATAACAATTTGTGTAGCTCGTTCAATGACTTTATCTTCATCTGTAGATTTATTGGCACGAGTTTTTATATCTTCTTTATTAATAATTTTATTAGAATTAATAGTTTCTAAGTTTGTAAATTTATTGAAAGCTGAATGATTTTTATATATATTATGTTCATTGTTTGGGGCAGATGCCAATTTTTTACCCACATTAAGTACATATCCACCTCCATATGGTGTGGAATTTATGGGAAATTTTGGAGTGTACCTGGAAATATTATGTTAAATAACAAAATGCTAATTTATTTTGCTAAGACAATGAAAAATATAAAATAAAACTTCAATCCATCCAGAACTAATAAATAAAAAATAAAATAAAATATAAATATTACAACTTGAAATCTGAATAAAACAGGCCTAAAATAAACAATAGAAGCCACATATTATATAATATGTCTTAACAGTACAGAAATTAATACACATAAATATAAATGTATTTAGATATATTAAAATGGTACTTTTCAAGCAAGTAACAACAGTATTTAAACTTAACTTACACTATGCGATTTATGGTGAGGTTTACCGATGACATTGTAACTAGATGACTGGATGTAGCATAAAAATTAATATTCAATAATAATTAAATTTATATTAAAATATTATGGATATAAAAAAAAAAATTTTAAAATTTAAATATAATTAAATTTATTATTTTGATATTTAAATTAAAGGTATAAATAAACATATTGTACTTTAAATTTTTGATTTATCACCCTTTATAAGTTTGAAGATATGATTAAAAATGTTAAAATATACATACAAACAGTAATACAATTTTATTCCAAATCACACAAAAAAAATATTCATTGTATTACAATTTAATGTAAAAAAAAAAAAACTAAAATTAATTAAATATATCTTATCTTAGACTATTTATTAACAATTGATTTTAAGTTTCTTTTTCTACCCCTTTTTAAATAATTTATTATTTTAATAACTATAACATATTGAATTATTTTGTAATGTTTCAAAACATATATATAAATATAATACCTAAATAAATTTATTTATTTTAAATTCTTTTAAATATAATACATGGTTTAATAATTGACTACTCCTGAAGAAATGGTAAAATTTGAATTATTAACACTATTTAAAAGAAATAAATATATTACCTGATTAAACTGTCGTTTTGCATACTATTTCTGAAACGTAAGGAAATACTTGAAGCTTTTACACCGTCAACTAAAATAAGATATTATTAATATAAATGTTTAAATTTCAAATTAATTACATAATTTGTTGAAAAAACACAAAAATTACCTCTGCTTTGTCGATGCCTACGGCCAGCTTCTTGAAATGAAAAATAACCTCTAAAAAATGCTCTTACAATTGCCCAACGGAACACTGCAACTGGATCTGCACCAACAAGTTCTCGGACAAATGCCATGCTACTATTTTTCAATACTCCTACAATGTCTTGTCGCATAAGATCCAAATTTTTTTCTCTCATCTCAAAAACCTAAGTACAATGATTAGTTTGTCATCTAATATATATAGACAATATTTAAATTTTAAATTTAATTTGTAGAAATAATTAAAAATACATTTATTATAATTTTATATAATTTACACAACTACTAGAAACCACTAAACAATGCTTAGACTTAGAGATGGATTTGACATAAGAAAATGGGAAATATTAAGAATAATAATTTTAGAGAAATTAATCTAATGACTGGACTTAAGCAAGTACTGTTTATTTAAGTAAATCAAGTATAATTAATAGCCTAGTTCAAATGTTAAGAACTCAAAATTGGTTTAGAGGTTGTCAGCACATTTTGTTTTTTCTCTCTTAGACCCACAAGTGCAACATAAACAAAACACTTTCACCTAAAATTATTTTTTTTTTTTATTATAATTTAAAGTAAAATTACCTATTATAAAAATTATAGATGGTAATATTTTTGAGGGAATGACATATCGGTTTTATATTTTATTGTTATTTGACTTTCAAAAAAAAAAAAAAAATATATATATATTGTAAATTTAAATGATATTTTAATTGTTTTAAAACAATATTTAGACAAATCAATATGTAATACCATTAAAAATAAAATATTATTCTCTATTGTTTTTGTAATAGGTGATTATACTCTAAGATTACTCATCAACATAAAAAAAATGATTCTGCGTAAATGCGATTTGTTTATGTTTCACGTGGGCCAAAGGGAGAAAATAAACAGTGCGCTAATATCTTTTTAAGTCTTTAAATATTTTATCATCTATGGCAGAGATAATTCATTATACCCATAGACCTTAAAGTCTACGATTATACCACATGATGCAGTTGGTCAATGAGAGCACCATTTATCATAACTTATAATATTATGAATTGTTGTTACTACTTGTATTATATTTATTCTATCTTACCTATTACTTATTTTTGAATATTATTATTTTTTGATACTTTTATGATTTTTATTATTGAATTATTATCATGTTTTAACTTATATGTGTTATTTGTATTAATTATTTAAATTTTAAATTGTTGTATAAGTTTTTACCAGTTAATATAAATATAAATATTGATATTATGTTGCTAAATGAAAGGTAAAAAAAAAAAATAATTTAATCAAAAAATATTTCCAATAAAAACAATAGAGCACTTTTACAAGTATAAACAATGTAATTAACCACTCGCCCAACACTGATGAGATAACATTTCAAAACACTTAATTAATTTTATCTTTACTTTAAATTATGCCAATCAAAACAATTGAAATCAAAGAAATAATTATACTACACTAATTTTGTTTTAGCCTATCATAATACAATATTTTTCAACAAATAAATATGAAATGAAGCCTCCTGAATTTGACACTACTCAGAACATTCCTTGATTAGAGTTTATTATTATTATTTATGAACTCAATTCTATATAAGAATAAAAAAATAGTATAGTGTAAAAAGTGTCATTTAATTCAAAACATAAAAGGTAATTGAATAGAATTAGTAAAATATAATATCTTTAATACTTAAAATTTTAATCAAGTAATTCAACTTTATTTTAATAAATAAAATATTATATTACTTGGTATTTCACTCGTCCTGCATAATGTCTCACGATGAAAGCATTTTCTTTACGTTGAGGCATTTCATAGAATTTATTATCCTTGTGAACAGAGTTAAATTTTTGTAATAATGTTTCAGAAGATGAACCAGGAAAACTAAGAAACAAATTGATAGTGAAAATATTGTATATTATGTACTGTAAAATTACTACAGGTAATTAAGTTGATTAATTTAACTGCTATCATTATTACTACAATTACTTACTTGCATTGATCATCCAAAACACATAATAATCCATTAGGTTTGCCTTCAATCATTTGTAAACATCCAGTATTATCTAAAAAGTCTATATCACTCCATTTAATTCCTTCTTTACGGTATTCTTCTTGTTCATATTTAAACACATGTTGATTGAAATAATATTGAAGATGTTCATTGGCATAGTTTATGCAAAATTGCTCAAAACTAAATAAATCATACATGTATTGTATATAAAATAAAATATAAAATAAATTTATAATTTACCTATTTGAAGTACCAAAGTCTTCGAATCCAAATATATCCAAAACTCCAATTGAATTTCCTTGATGATCTCTTAAAGTATCTTTTTTTGAAAGTAAAGCATGGTTTACTTGTAATACAATCCAATCAAATAAAGCACCATAAAGACATTTTGCCATTGCATCTCTAGCTGCTATAGCCTATAATATTTAAAACAAAAATAATATTGTTTGAAAGTAAAAAATATAATAATGAATATTACCTCGGGTAACTTATAGTTAATCACTAATGTTTCTCCGGATGCTTTAGCACGTTTAGCAGTTAAAGCAGCTAACAATGTTTCTTGTTTTACTCTAAGGAGTTGTGATATTAAAAACACTATTTCAGGGTTACGTACAGCAACCGCTTCGTCATGATGGTAAGCAGACTTCCGAGGTTGAAAATCAACATTACCTAAAATTGAAATGAATTGAAAAATATCAATGAAAATAATATTTGCAATTGTATTTTTATCTATAGAATTACCCAATAATAAAACTGCTGAAAGAACTGCAAATAATCGCCGTTGCTTTTCAGGTGTGAAACCTACCATTTCCATAGATTGCTTTAATCTAGAAAATTCATATTTTTCATCTAAATTTCCTAAAGTGTAGCATCCACTCTAAAAATGTAAGCACATACAGTTTTGTAAAATAAAAAAATGAATTATAATATGTTAATAAATAAAAAAATTTTCTTACGCCATTTAAATAATTATAATAGTCTACTCGGTGTAAATGTAATGCTTCTTTTTCGGAATCACTAGCTCCATTTAATAGATAATAAAATACATGGTAATTACGTTCATTTTGTCCCTGGGAACAAATTCTAGATTTTTCTAAAAGATATTTTTGAACAACAGCACTAAAATTTAAAAAAAAAGGTAAGTTAAAATATGTAAAAATAGTTTATGATTTAATTAAGTATAAAAATATTTAGAATATAACTAAATAATTATTTAAGTCATAAAAAAAAAAATTAAAAAAATGGTAAGTTAAAATAACACAAATTTGAATTATTAAGTACTTACCCATGTACCATTCCATTTTCTTTATAATTAACTTGTATAAATTTACCAAATCTACTTGAATTATTATTATGTGCAGTTTTAGCATTTCCAAAAGCCTAAATAATAACAATACATTATAGCATTATAAATAAAAATAGTTTAACTAATAAACTACATACTTCTAATACTGGGCCAGCACTTAGTATAGTTTGTTCTACACCACTACCATGACTACCTTTCTGACTTAAAGCAGTAAGATGGTGTAAAAGAAAATTTGTAGATTCTGTTTTACCACTACCACTTTCTCCACTTATCACAATGCATTGATTACGTCTTTCCCTTAGCATACAATGGTATGCAGCATCAGCAATGGCAAATATATGAGGAGGTAGCTCTGGACCAAGTCTTCGGTTTTGATATAGTTTAACATATTTTGGGTTATAAATGGGATGAAACTAATAAAAAAAATTAATGTTGAAATATATATATATATAAATTAGGTACTAACATTGTAAAATTGAAATTCTTTTAGCAGGTGACTATTTATTATATAAATTTAATGTAATTTATTTTATTTATTATTTACTATTTATATAAATATTTTAACCATTATTTGATAAAAAAAAGTGTAATTGAACATGAAATTACAAATTTTTTTACAATACTTTTTTATAGTACCTATTTAATTAAAATTTAAAAAATAAATGTTTTATATCTTAACCTTGACCTTTTGGCCTTGATCAAATTACCAGGAAAAGGCTATATTTCTGGAGTTTTACTATATATTTTATAACATTTTAATTTTTTATATTTATCACATGCACTCAATAGTTTTTGTGTTCATGTTAGATTCAAGGTCTACAAAAGGTGTTAAATTATTAACCATCTTAAGAATATATCCTAGATCTTATTAGAGATTGTGGTTGTGAACAGGTATTAAAATAAATAGGTACATGAAGCCCAGGAACCCGGGTAAGAAAAATATTAAAGCCATGTATTTAATACCTGTGTTTATTCCTGTAAATACCCTACCCATGTATAACCGTGTATTTAATACATGTATACTTCAAATATAAATATTTATAATAATATAATGTATTTTCTAATAATTATTAATTGGTTATTAATTAATAATACAAATTGTATAGTTGTTAATTACCTACCTATTTTTATTATTTAGAAATGTTATGAATAGTTATTAGCTATGCTAAAATTAGTAAGATACATTCGTTTATCATATTATATTATATAGGTATAAACTATAAATATAATATAAATGAGTAATATTTAAACTGTTTTTAAGATTAAAGCATAGATGTAACTAGAACCATTAAATTGAGTGAGCTTAAGCCCATAGTTAAAATGTTTATTCTTTAATCTTTATGCTTGTTTTCAATTCATATTTCATTTTTGGTGGGCTTAAGAAGCTGAAGGGTGGTCTAAGCCAAACCTCCCTCTATTTACATCAATGGATTAATGCAGAGGTTCCCAAACTGTGCGCCACGGTGTGTTATCAGAGGAGCCGCGGCTGAGGTAATGAAAGTAGTAGTATAAGTTTGATCCCAATATTTTAATTAAAAAAAGGTCGTATATTTTATTAAGGGCCCCATGAGCAAACTTCAGTTCTAATAGGGCGCCTCGAGTAGGAAAAGTTTGGGAACCTCTGGATTAATGCATAAATAATCGTAAGGCTATTATCTTATTGCCAATTTTATAACATTTTATTTACATATGTATGCCTTGTATCTGTTTAGATTTTTGATGACTTTAAAATTGTTCCATACCTTATTGTGCCTGTGTTTACTGTTGGTATGTCTTGACATTTGTATTATACATATAATACATTTTTTCTTTGAAAAATGAGTTGGGTATGGCAATACAGCAAATATGACGATAAAGCTTTTTGTAATTTATATACTTATTATAATTTATTAATATTATTGATAAATGTGATTACAACATATACTAGGATATAGTGAACACAATATAGTATATGTGTTCTGTCAATATGAGTTCAGAAAGTGGAGCAATTGTAAGACAGAACCGGAGTCAGAACTGAGGAGTAGTGAATTTTTATTACATGGGCTTTAACCCCGTCGTAGGTGAAACACAGGTACCCGCGTAGTTCATTATACATGTAATCGCAACCTCTAGATCTGATAAACTAATAAGATAGATGACATGTATTTCATTTTAATGTATTAATTGGCCTCATGTATCAATATTAACATTTATAAAAAAAAGTCAATATATCATATAATAATTTCTTATTAAGTAATACTTTTAAGTCATATTAAAGTTTAGGGTAGATCACCTGCTAATTGATCCCATAATATTTTATTAATGAAGAGCTTAATAAATTATTTTTGTATATTACCTTAAAAGGATTAACTGCAATTAAAATGGAACCAACATATGTATATATATGACCAGCCAAAAATCTAGCTCTTAGATTGTCTAAAAGTGTATGTTCATTGAGATCAGGAAGTTGACAAAGATCTGGATATTCTCGATCTTGTGGTTGATAAAGAAATCTATAGAAGTAGTCTCGTATAAGTTGAGGGTCCATAGTGAAACCATCAGCCCATAGACTGTCTGATAATTTTTCTCTCAAATAAAATCTGAAAAATGTATAAATAGTGAATGTAATAAGTAACTAAATACTTAAAATATCTTTAATCTCAGTTTTACCTATAATATTCTTCTTGTTGAGTGTGTCTACGAGGTTGGGGCCATAAAAGCATAACAGCAACAGGGCATTCTGTAGGACCAAGTCTGCGTTCTTTACATTCTCGTCCAAGAGCATCACCAACCACTTCAGCTAGCTCAAATGCACTATTGCAAGTAGTTCCACAACCCCCTGATAATGAAAGTCGTTCCACTATACAGCTAACAATTTCATCAGATGAAGTTTGTTTGCTAGCCTCCACACTGAGTGCTTCATAGCATTGTGATAAAGCACCCACAAACACTTGCACTATGTACCTCTGGTTGCCTTCACCCATGGCATTTAAAGTTCATATAAGCAGCATAACTTTAAAAAAAATAATAATTATAACAATAATCATTAGTAGAATCTAAATTTAAAAAAAAAAATGTTAAAATAATATTGAGTTAGCTTATTAAGTAAAATCTTAATAGTCTAATATTAGACTAGTATTAACTACATAAAATACAAATTTGAAATAATATTCAAATATTTAAAATAAGTATGAAAGATATTATGATTAAATTCTTAAAAATAAAATCATGTGGAATAATGGTCTTGTTCAAGGTTGTATTAATTAATGCATTAAGGGCAGGGCTACAAAATAACTGTTTATACTTATAAATTTAAAAAATATCATTGAATATAGATAATAATTTATTTGAAAAAAAAAGCATATTCAACATGAATAAGATACAAAATAATTTTTTATCATCAAAAATAAACTTAATATAAATTATAATTTACAGAATATACCTACTACAATATTGATTTTAATTTTTTTGACATATTATAGACACAGTAAAATAAATTCAGTATTTTTCCAAGCTCTTAATTAATTTATAATAATTAATGATATTAATAATTTATGAAAATTAAATATTTACGTGAGTTATTTAAAAAGATGCATATTACAAGTTAACATACAAATTAGTACTGGGTTCTATGTAGGAAAATAATTGTAGCATACTACTTTTAGTATTAATTAAGGTAAAGTATGTAAATAAAAAAGTACCAGTTACGGAGACAGTCAAAATCTCTTGGCTAAGCAATGTACGCTTGTTTACTTTAACATGACAATATTATGATTGTTACACCTTTAGGGGACTCTGATTTCTGACAAGTCAATACATGATTGATTAGGGACTCTTTTTTTTCTATTAAGTAAAAGCCAACAGCAAACACGTTGGTTTGGTCGGAACTCACTCTTCATAATACGTATGATATGTCAATATGTGATGCCTATATAGAAACGAAACGTTAAATAAAAAACTCAAGATCCATACCGACGGAGGACGGTCCTGCTAGTCGCGTATCGACGTCGACGATGGCTCGCACCGCTATAGACGAGCTTCGACTCCCGCGAGTATTTGTCGTCGAAGTAGTATAGAAACCAATGGATCAATGATAAGACGGCCCCGTCAGGATGGTGGATCGCGCGTCAATCACTGCCGGATAACGACGTGTGATCGTTAAACGTAGACGAACAGCGGTACGACATCGCGCACACAAAGACGGTTGTATGGACGTTTCGTATACAATGACGAGAAATTCTCGACAATCGAGACACTTTCGTCAAAACAGTTCGAGGAAACCACAAAAAAAAAATCAATTTAACATACCCACTCACTACTACAAACCGCGACGACGAACACTGACGGAACACAAACGAATGATAATGATGATGATACGGTTATACTCACTTGTTGGCGTTTTTCTTGTGCGTGCGCGTGCGTAGTGCTTGCGTGTGTGTGCTACATCATTTTTAAATTCGAAAATGATAATAGCAGAACGAGTGTAATCACTACAATCACTAATCACATCACACGAAAGACACGTCCTGACTCCCGACATCCGTAGAAAAGAGATTATGTCTACGATACTACATGCGAGGGCAGCCCGTAAGGGGGGGTCCAAAGGATTTCTCTCGCTCACTCACGATTTTACGTACAACGTGTAGCTGACGTCCGAGGGACGTGTTTATATTTTTATCGTGTGCTTTTCTTTTTTCCATATCCGACAAGACGCGCGATCTCCTCGGAAAAACAGAATCGTCGGAAACCTATTGGCTATTGCCTATTAGGTATAAAAATAAATTCTACAGTAATTCGAAAAGGCGGTCGTGCCTCGCGCATGCATCAATGGATGTCAATGTAGTTTGTAGTGACTATAATATAGACATAGTGGTGACATGCCATACCCTGATACCCATGTCCCATGACCCATACGCGATACGCGTCTATAATGTCTTTTCTATCAGTTCTCCAGAATCTGGACAACTGTGCGTCTGCGCGTGCGCTAAGCATTTTCCCACGACCGAAAAATATTTTTCATTTCGAAAACCTACCTATAAGCTATAATACGGCTATACACTAATCTCCTGTGTGCATCACCAACACATTATAGAACGTATCCAAAAAAAACAAAAGAGCAATAATTCAATAGTCTTAATTTTTTTTAAATTGTATGATTCCCTTTTTTAATAATAGGTGAATAACTTGTGTTCCATTCCTGTTCTATCTGCCTACTCCTCTAGTGCTCTAGAATATTGAATCTAGATGTTTAATGTAAGTTCATGAAAGAGATTAAATGTTTCTTTTTAGTATTATTTTAATTAATTTTTGGTTAATAATGTTAATATCACGAATTAAGATATTCTTAATTATATATCTTAATTCGTGGTTAATATTTTTATTCATTTGTGAACTTTAAACTAAATCTTACTAAAAAGTAATTATTTAAAAATTATTACAAACCAAAATAAGCGTAGGTATTATAAAAATATTAAATCTATAAAGTATAAAGTATAAAGTAAAGGTAGTGAACAATGAAACAATGGCACGTGAAAAAATTGAAATTATTAAAAATTAAGCTATTTATTCAATTTTGGTTATAACTTTTAAGAAATTTAAAAAAAAACAAATTATTTACACATTTAAAAAATTATATTATATGTATATAAACTTAATAAAATAATAAATAAATATGTAACTTTATTTTTATTCTTAGAAAATATAATATCCTTTATTTTTTATGCATATGAAAAATTTTCAAAACTGTTTAGAAAAGTTTGACACTCGACCAACAAATATTTACCACTAATATCACCCTAATACCCCTATAGTTAAATACTTACTAAGTATTACTTAGATAAATATACGTATGTGTTTGAATTATAATATTAATGTATTCGTATAGGTAGGCCACTATATAGGTTCATAAGTTCATTATTTACTGTATAGAAAGTTTAAATCTAAATTCTAGACGATTCTAATGAATTGTATTCTTTGGTCACTGTACCTTACGTAATATTGTGTATTTACTATTTTGTTACTATAATAACATAATGTATTAATATGTTGCACGTGTGCATGATGATTGAAATAATTAAATATTTTTTAGATTTATTTATTTATTGCAAAAAAAATGTATATTATATAAGTATATAATTAAAGCTATTTTAGCAGTTATTTTTTGTACACCTCCTAAATTTGCTAGTGCTTGTGTTGGAGGGGTAGTTCTTATTTTTAACCATATTGATTATAGTACTATTTATTCTCGTAGTATAAGTTTTTAGTACTTTATTTCATAGTATTTAATATTTTAATATAAAAAGACAAATAAGTTAAGAATATTATTAGAGTAATATAAAAAGTGGGCAAATGGGTACTACCTACTCCTCTGTACGGTATATGATGAATGTATTCAGTTTAAATTACAAACACGATTCTTATCACAGACAGTCTAAAACACATTTAGGCATCAGAATAAATAACTAACCATATTTTACATTATGGTTTTTTGATATTATTTCTATTAGATATAAAGTAATTTATTTTATTATTTGTATAATATAAATAATATAATATACAGAATATACGTTGAATTTATTTTTGTCGAATATATTTTTAATTATTTTGAAAATATCACTGTGTGTCTTAGGCCTCTTAGCATCCCCCTTTTTGAACAATTTTTGTTATTTTCGAATTTGTCATTATCATAACAAAATTAATATAAAAAAAAAAAAATATTGTCCCTATTTCAGATTACATATAACGGATGTCACTGATGTCAGTATAGGTAAACAATTAAAATAAAATTATGTATAAATAATAAATATAATATTATATAATATATATTATGTGTCAGTTACAACATTTTAAAATAATTAAAGTTTTAGTCGCCGTTGTGTATTGTTAAAATGTTTGAATTCTTCAATCATGTCTTCTGGATCCAATTCAGATGCCAATTTCTGTTCATTTAATACCAACATTATTAACTCTAATCGATCTTGCGTTAGGTATATTTTTATACAACTTCTCAGCTTCACAACACACAGTGTGTTTATAATGTAATATAGTAAAATACATAAAAGTTATACACATGTACATACTCGTGAATAATGTATGTTTTTGAGCTATAAAAAAAATAATGAATATCGTTATTTCTTTATATTTTAATTTTAAATAAGTATATAATTTCTTTTAAATTTGAATTTAAGATTTATATTTATATAAAAAAATTAATTTCATTTTTTTTATTTCAGTATGAAGTACTTATAAGGAATTTTTTGCTCTCATATTTATCTATTAAATTGTCAATCCTTTACTATAAAAATTGCACATCTTAGTATATCTTATATATTTTCGCAATTTTAACAAATTTTATCAGATGTATTTTAAATTTTTGAATATTTTTACATATCTATAAGAAAAATTTATGTGGGATCTAGTAAAAAATTAATTTATTTATTTATTTATTGTGTAGGCGGGTATTATTTTTTTCCTTTTTACGGTTATGTTGAAAAATACTAGAGAATTTTTATTTTAACTTCTCTAAATTATAAACCTGATTCGATTGGCGCGCCTATATACACTCAGAAAAAAATGTCATTTAATTAATGAAAAACGCATGTTAAATCAATGAAAAACGGGTAGGTACTTATGATTTTGATCCAATACAGTTAATTCATTATATTCAGGTTATTGATTTTATTAAATTAATGAAGCTGACAATTCTTAAAAAAATAGAAAATTTTCCATTAAATTAACTATGACTTTATATAGTTTAAAGAAATTATTTCATTCAAAATAAGAAATCATATAATAGAAACAAGTATTAATTATTGTTATAATATATACTAACTATATAATAACATACCTACATTTTTTAATAGGCTGTCAAATTAGTAGATATACATTGCAATTAAAATTTGTTCTTAATAGGTAAGTACTTATTAATTTAAAAGATGCATTAACAGTTGTATTTATAGGTAAATCTAATGTGCATCGCACATCGCACATATATTATATATTTAAAAATCTAATCTACTATAATTAATTAGAACATTTAATTAATACACATTGTAAAAACACTAAAATAGGTATGTCTTATAAAAAGCGATCTAAAATTAAAAGATTTAGTAATTTTTAAATTTGTTGTTTTCAAATTTACATGATATCGAAAAAAAATTTCAATGACCTTGGATATATATTTGCTAGTCAACTTGGATACTTTTATTGGCTTTATTAATCAATAATTATTATTTTCACTATATATACTCAAGAATATAATGAATGCAGTGACTAAAAAGACAGAGATTTTAAAAACAAATTTAAATTCTGTTAACAAGATGGTACTTATCGGCTAAGCCATTTTTTTTTATACTTCCTAAATTTAAGTTAAAAATTTGTACATTTTTGTAAATGTGAATAGGTACGTGATTTATGATTTAAAAAACAACTATAATTAAATTGAAAAAGTGGCCAGCTGGTCGATTCACGTACACTTAACAGTTAACATTGAATTAAAATCTCTTTTTATAACCTTATCGCTTCACTTCTGTACTGATGGAAGCAAAATGGGTAGATACTAGATTTTACTATGATGCACATGTGAAAGTCCTCTTGACTACCTATATAAATATATAATATAGTAATATTGTGTTTGATACTTTTTGTAATGCATTTAAAATGTCAAGTATTTGATAATGATAAATTGCCACTATACACTTTCAAGACGACTCGGGGTTTCGGGTAACGAGTTCTAGACCATTTATCTATGACTGTCATAAAATAATGGTGATCCACCGCCGGTACTGATAATAAATAATAATATATAATATATTTTATATAACATTATATGTACAGAGTACAGACTACAGACATTTATTATTTGTTAATATTAAAAATCTATAAACGACAATTTATAGGTAGGTACTAACCAACAGATAGATATTAGTTAAGAATTGAAGATAAATAGATAATTTATAAACCAGAAACAAAACGGTTGAGTGATAAAAAAGAAAACTGTTAAATATAATATTTACTCAATGTATTTATTATAAAATTATATCTACCTATGCTCAGCTCAAATTAAAGCCGCATTTAGGTACCTATATACTATATTATAATATATACCTACCTACTTGCGGTTTACTTATAAAATAATAAATAATAATAAAACATCAAAAGCATCGATGAGTCGAACCTTTTGTGTCATTTTTACGCATCGTTGAACTGATTCGTGTGCATATATAATACCTATTATTGTCAAAGGTACAATATATGCACACACATTAAAAAAAAAACACACACACACACACACACACATATATATATTAAGGGTACCTACGTGGTAAATGTTTCATTATTTTCATTGTTATAATTTGTTGTATATAATAGTTATTATACCTATACCTTATATATTTTTATAATGACATAAAAATAAAGGAGCTAACGCAAGAATTAAAGTGTCACGGGGTGTGCTAAAAATATAAATATATTTATAGAATCACTAAGTTGATTTCACAATATAAAAAGTAAGAGCAGTGGTTTAGTGGTTTTCTGATGCTCTTCTACACTATGCGTCTATGCATAGTAACATACTAATATAATAACATTGGTAATAGTCGTTATTGGATTTTGAACCGGTGTTCCAGGATTCTATTACACTTAATCAGTTAATCGTTATGACTTCCCCAGATAAATATTTATTATTTTAGGTTATAGTTACCAGGATACAGGAATGGAGCTGGGTCGAACCCTGATTTTTAAATTGAACCGAACTTTAAATGATTTTTTTGAACTCGTACCGAACCGAACCGAACCGAACCTAGAATCATTTTAAGTCGAATTCGAACTCAAACTTAATACTTTTTATCATTATTATTATAAATGATACATAAAGTGCCCGTTACAGCAATGTCAGCAATACAGCTTATAACTTTCTATCGCTAATAGTCTAATTATTTATAAATAATGATTATCAATTTTTATTTTTTAAAAATAACTTTTTTGTCACGCCTGCACCGAAAGTTTGGTTTTCGACCACGGTTGAAGCGTTCGAAAGCGTCTTTTTTCCGTCCAGCGGGCGGTAAAGTGGAAATCCCCAAAAGTGCCGGGCGGAAAAGAAGAAATCCCCAAAAGTGCTGGCCGTCGGGCGCGTATCCCCTGCACAACCAGAAACTAAAATGTATACCTACCACGGTTCTTACAAAACATAAACTTTTGGTTACATCTTAAATGTATAGTATAACCTCCTTGCATGATGCATAAACTTTAAACATATTTAATTTGCACTGTTCCTAGATAAGTGCGTCGAACGATGCGTTAGTAAGTTTATTTCATGCAATTTGTTTAATAATTCAAATTAAATAATGAGCATAAATACGAATGATGACAGTCAACACAGCAGTTGTAGTGAACCATTAACTCCACCACACATGGTTGAAACGGCAAACGCCGTTTCACTAAATCTATTGCCTGAAAAATCAAAAGAAAGATATATATTGGCTTAACCTTTTTCATTAACGCAGGGGCGTGACAAAAAATAGTATGTGTGGCCGTGTGGCTCACTTTCGCCCTTGCCACACAATATTCTATTGAAGAATTATACAAATATTTGGTCTTTGAACTATCGTGGCCAGTAAGTCTGGTTTGAAAAATATTTTTAAGTTCGAAAAAACTGCAGTAAAAGATGTTTGATAGTTCGGTTTGATTTTTTTTCATACCGAGTTCAAATTTCGAACCGAACCGAACATCAAGGGTTCGGTTCGGTTAGATTCGAAAAAAGAACAGTTCAACCCATCACTAGACAAGAGTAAATAATAAATATTAGGAAATATTGACATCCCCGCCTGAGGGTAAATATGTTCCAGTATATTCATACTCCTAAAACAAGGCTTTTACTTGCAGAGGATATCAAAATATCCTAATATTTACTCTTGGTAAACCTAGAATATATTTTCCGGGGGTTAAAAATTACCAGGGATAAATATCGTCTGTTACATACTGGCGACGCCACGATGATATAAGACAGTCAGTCATTCAGCAATAACGCTGGTCACTGCTTTACTATTGTAGTATTGTCTGCTACTCTGCAGCCCGCTATATAGTGCTATAAACGAATATGAAATACAAATACCTATACAAATAATATTTATTTATTTACTTGTATTAAGATTTGACGGACTCAGCCCTTTAAATACCTAATAATGCATAACACATTTACATATAACTAATAGTAATAACAAGAACAAATATGTATCTATTAAATTTACAATGATATTATGTTACAATATTTAACAATATAATTATTAATAATTTAAAAAAGTGAAGGGAGTCCATATTAGCAAGGGACATATTATACGCCTAATAGGTTCATTTAACTTATAGTTTGTGGAGTATGGTAGAATGGAAAAGGGGATAGAATGTCGAACAAATCGTTGTGGAATTTTAAAACTAATCAAGAATAGAAGAGTGGGCGATTCAATTTTTCCAGAAAGGATATTTAAAAAATATAATAATAATAATAATATTATTATTATTAATATTTGTCAATTAAATACTAATTAGTAATAATTAGTGTGGAACTGATCACTGATTATGATAAATAGGGATATATAATCAGTGACGTAGGTAGTTATGATTTTCTTCTAGGGGGGGGGATATAATATAATTTATTGGATAAACATAAAGTGACCAGTGGCATATTTCCCAATAAACAAAGTAAGCAGCACGTGCTTACAGCAGCAATATTTCAGGGGCGTCAAATTTGCGTCATAATGATTTTTTTCTTTTAAACTTTTTAAATTACCTACCTACTGTAAAGGCACTTGAAATCGCTTTGAAAGCCAATAAAGGCATGAGCGTATAAATTAATAATTACAACGAATAAACGATTTCATAATAATAGTTAATATTTAACGTGAAATATTGTTGCGTTGTACCTATATTGAATTTACATTTTATAAATAATAACGTTTTTATATATAAATTTGTGAGAAACAAGTTAAAAATTAAATCATCGTTTATGTATAACTTCATTTAGAGATTTAATTGAATTACAATTTTCTTAATTACATATTTTAAAAAGTTATTTATATTCTGATTAAACTGAAAAAAAATTAGTTAGTTAGATATTTTTGATCCATTACTTTCTAGAGAAAATATTAAAAATTAACTTTGTAAGTTTTGTAACATTTAATGGTTGTTCAAAAATTTCACTAAGTGGTTGAATTATATCTCATAAAGTCCAGATTCCAAACCTCAAACCTTTTCCCCCAGATTTTTCCCAGCTAAGATGTGAGAACGATAATCTAAATAAATTCTCATACAAAATTAAGAATAGGGTTCTAATAAACCATGGTATTGTCGTATTGACGTATTGTTCTATACAGTTAAGAATTAGGTTAAACATAAAATTACCAAAGGAGTTTTAAATAAGTCTTTTTTAATAATAACATCTTTAATGATCAAGATATAATAAAAAATAATTAAGAATACATAATAAAAAAAAAATAATAAATAATAAAACAAAATTTGAACAACTTTTAAAAATAGTTAATATTATGTTTTATTAAAGTTCCATATACTTAGTTTAATGGTAGGGTTTAATGTTTTAAAAATTTCTATTACTTTTTCATACATTTTAAATGAGTATTTTGTTTTGTTTGGATCCAAAATTAAATTTTGATTACGTCACATAAATTGTGGATTTTAATATTTTTAAAAATATTTACTTTTTTCAAATAGTATAAGTACCAGTATACCAATATTGAACATATTATTATTTAAATATTATCTAAAATTGGTAATGGTATGTATAATATAAAATCTTGAGTAAGCAGAAAATCTCACAGGGGAGGCAGCTGCCTCCCCATCCGCATGCTTATGCAGGACATTTTCAAATTTATTATTTCCTATAAAGAGCTTCATTGTAAATTCTGTTTGTATTTTCATCTAATCAATTTGGAGCTTCTCTTGTTCGATAGTAAGTTTTAGAGTCTAACATTATATTTTTCAAATATAGTGTTTATATATATTATATATAACATACTAATATATTACTATGTATTGATACGCACACATCATTCAAATCTGTATATTTCTGTTATAAATTTCTTAAGTACAACACACATGTTATTTACTGTGTATAATACATACTATAAAAGTATACAATTATTTTATATTATTCAATTATTCTACCTAATAAAAAATCATCCAAATTTCGAACACGAAGCATCTAAACCAAATGCTAGATGCTACTACACTAGAGCTAGCTATATTATTAATTTATATTATATTTATGTTTTGTAACAATACAACTAAAAGCAAATAATTGGATTCATGATATTTTTAAATAAATAAACTTATTAGCATTTAACTAAATATAAAACAATGTAACATTTCTTGTAAAATGTTCCTCAAAAATACAGTATTCTAAACTTGTTATAATTTATGGCACAAAATGGCATATTGTCATGCTTTATGATGCATTAAATATGTTTTAAAATATTTTAATAAATTAAATATAGTAATGAACTTAATAGATAATAAATAAATTATTATAATTATATAATATATAGATACTCATATTTATTTTTGAACTTAAAATTATATAAATTACAAAATTTAAAAAATATATAAAAAAAAAAGAAAGTTTAAATTAAACCCAAAGTTGAAGACCACTATAAGCCAGACATAAAATTTGATGATCGGTTGCAATATCTAATAGACAATCAATCTAAACATAACAAATACAAATAAAAGAATTAATTAGTGGATGTAGTAATTATTTGTATTTTTAAAACATACAAATGAATTTATTATAAAATACATAGATACTACATAATATTAAATACAAATATTTAAATGAATTTGGTTTCTTTTATATTGTATCATAATAATTATATACCTGTTGATTATGTGTAATATTACATTTTTGTAGTTTTGACCTTTTGTATGTATTATTTTGAGAATCACTTTTAAGTATATTAAGCAATGCCTTTTTGTAATCATTAGGTATACAAGAAATTTCAAGTTCGCGGCATAATATTTCAATAGGATTAATTCCATTCATTTTGTCTTTGCCAGAGAGTATTTTTTTTTTAGGAAACCATTGTATTTCTTTTAAGTCAAAGTCACCATTAATTCTTAAAGTTTCAGTTTTGGCCATTTTTACCCAGTCTGCAGAAGGATCATTAATAAATACTTGCATCACAGACAGTATTATTTCTCGATTATCAGTTAAAGTTTTAAGTGTATGTACCATTGTTTCACGAATAAAACCTAAAAATATTAATTCAATTTATTATTTAAAGAAATAATTAAATTAATATGTAATAAACCACACAAACCTGTTAAATTTAGTGGTGCCATTAAAGAAACAATATGAGGAGACATTCTAAATGGTATCAATTCAGGTATAACTTGTATACTAGTTGCTGTATGAAAAGCGAAATTGAAATCAATCCCTAAAAAATAAGTTAGATAAATCAATAAAATAACAAAATTATTAATAGTAAGTTAACTATTTTATATTATAAGCAAAATATTAGAATAGTTAATGTTTATAATCAAGTTAAAATTATATCTAGTATTATATTTATTTATATTACCTATGCAAAATCCAGTTTTTGTTGATACAATTGTGTTGTCTAGATGTCTGTCACCAATTCCCAATAACCAATGACAAATTGAAAGTACTGAGAAACTGGTTATAAATTTTGATCTCAAGCAAATATACATTTCAGCACAAAGGCATAAATTTAACAAAGATTTCCTGTAATTAAATTATTTTTTTAACATAATGTAAAAATATTTCAAATATTCACAACAATTATGTTAAGGCAATTTTAGTTTAGTGAATTATTTCACAGAAAACAATAGGAGCATAATTAGTATTTTACATCAGACTTAACAGAAAAATTAAGAAAACACCAACTTGCATTAGCTATCTTTATTTAAGTAACATAATAATACATTTCTTCAAGTAATTCACATTTATTTTTGTAAATTTTAAAATTAAATTTGATAATTCATTTTAATTTTAATTTTAAAAATAACTAAATGTAAGCAAATGTTTACATGGTTCTTTTAATTTTAGCACTGTCATCAATTACTCAACACTAAAAATACATACATAGTCAATGTGTCAACATATTAAGTACCCTCTAAATCTGAAGACTTATTACATTAATTTATTTCCTAGTTTATCTGTTTTTTAGCAACAGATATAAAACATTAAACATAACATTACATTGTGTTTCTCAGATTTACATAGAAATTGAGTGTTGGTATGTTTTTTTATATTTTAAATTAATAAAAGACATTCGATACTTATTTACTATAGGCTCTTGAACATTTGATATGCGTTCTACAGAATTGTACAAGGTGGACAAAAATCTAAGTTTTGATTGTACATACTTGCATGGTATACAATGTGACTGATATAGTAAGGGTTACCATAGGTCCAGATTTCAATCTGTCCAGATTTGAGAAATGTCAGGATTTTACAAAGTTAACCGTTTTTAACATGGTTGAAAAAAACATGATATAAAGTTATGTCAGGTGACAGATTTTCTCAATATAAATATATTATATGTAATTTCTATTTTTGTTCATATTTTTTCCCAGGATGTCACGATAAGTGACTAGGTACCTAGTAGGTACCCATTCAACTTATATTTAACCTAATAACTTATGTTGTTATGTATAACATAATGTAGACATTTATTAATATTAATATATCTAAATAAAATTGTATTAATGAAATAACAATATTGCTTATCAATTATCATTATTTTCAATTTACCCCCCTCCCCCCTTGAAATGTAACTAATGTCCGGATTTGGTCTAAAAACATTATGGTAACCCTTTATATAGTATAAAATATTGTATTTATTAATAATTATTATTGAACATTGCATTACATTGAAAAGTAATAGTGTATAATTATTAATCATTGTGAGAAAATATAATGTACAATAGTATATTTACTAGTTACTATATCAATAACATCCTGAGATGTTAGATAATAGTATTTTTTTTTTTTTTTTTATGAAAACTAGTGTATTTCAAATTAAATTGTCTGTAATATAATATATTAGTATTATTAATATTTATGTAAACTTTGATTTGGAATTAAAATATGAGAAGCAGTATAACTCTTTACTCAAGATTTATAACTATTATAGGTAGTAGATATTTTTCTGGCAATATTCAGAATAAAGGAATACTGTTGGTAGAAGCTGTATAGAAAATCACCATGTTATAAATGTTAATGAAATATTATTTGGAAACAAAAGTCTGTTATTTCTGTAATTTTTTTAATGTCATAATTATGTTTAAATATAATGATTAATGTTGGTATATTATTTGTATACAAATGATAAAATATTTATATTTTAATTTTGAATTGTTTGAACACAGATAAGACATTTGACCTAAATATTAAAATGAATACAAAATCATATTTTATTCATGTATTACTTATTTTAATACAATAATACAAATTATATCACTGACAGAAAATAAAAATAGATGACAGTTTTTACTTAAACAACTGAGATGAGGTAAATATACTCATTATACATATTATATTATTTTATTTAATTAAATTAATTTGTTATATATAAATTAATTTTATAACTAAAAAAAAAAAAAAAATGACTTAATTATTTGTATACCACCAAAATTTTGAATAATGTCCACTATATATACTGTACACATGCACAAAGCCTAAAGTATACAAAAGTATAAACTATAGTGAGTATCAAACATATAACTTATAACTTGTCGTAAATAAATTACATTTATAGATGAATTTTCAAATACAATCAGAATCAGTGCCGGCGCACGCTTTTGCGGGGCTCGAGGCAAATTAAAAATGAGGGGCCCTCATTCCCATCTTATATAATATTACATCCCCATTCTAAATCATAAGGTAACTTTTTTCATCGATTTTAAAACAAACAATTATTGTACATTAGGTATGTAAATAAAATCAAAACAATCAATGATAAATGTATTTTCATATATTTAACATTTGCATAGAAAATAAACTTATCACTATAAAATATCAAAATACATATATTATTAATATGAGTAGGTAGTTACTTTTACTAATTAAATTTCTACTAAATAATAGGTAAGTAATAACTTTAATTTATAAATTAAGTTTAAAAAAATATGAGTGTGCTGAACTGCTGAACAATTTATGATATTTTAAATAAGACATACTACTTTGTTAAAGTAAATTATTGTCAGTTATAATTCTTTAATTTTTTTAGCTATTTTTTTTGGATGCAAAATTATTTGTTATATCTTCATAATTTAGTTGTTCTTTTTCTATACAAATTGTAGTAAATCCAGTGAGTCTTTGTTGTGGTACTTCGTAAATACGTTTTAATAATTTTTAATTTTGAGAATGTTCTTTCTGCTCCAGCTGACGTAAGCGGAATTGTACACATATTCGTAAAGCAATATTCAAGTTGGGAAATGCGTTTGTTTTTATTTTATTTTAAATAGTGCTTGGAATGGTGTAGTATTTTTATCAATTAAATGTCAAAAAATAAATATTTCCTCATATAATCATAACCATTTAAATATTTTTTGTCATTTTCTGATAAACTTATTTCCAAATCTATACATCAATTTATTAATTAATTTATATCTTTTGTAGAAAGTAGGTATGTATTAGTATTACCATATACAATATACATATTCATATTATTGGCTACATCAAATGCGATAAACCAATAATGACAATAAAAATGTTTTAATTAGTATTTTAGTTTTAACAAACATTATATTTTCAACATACCCAATGAAAATAATCTGGTATAGAAAATAGAAATCAACTTACATTTACTATGATATTTGGATATTATGTTGTTAGTATATGTTGGGGGTAATACTAAGACTCATGATCAAAAATTAATTTAATTTTTTTTTTTTGGTTAAATTCAGATGGGAGCACTATAAATAACGGGGTTCCAAAATCATGGGGCCCAAGGTATGTGCCCCGCTTGCCCCAACACTGGTCAGAATGATACCTATACAGATTATTGATAATTTCAACAGCAATGATTTTTAATCATTGTTCAATATAAAACAAGATTAGTTGTTAAAAAATCCATGAGCATTAATCACAATATGTAAATTGTAAATGTGACATATAGTATTTTAGAATTGTGTATTATATTTATGTGTTCAGAAAAAGTGTATAAGAGTACATAAAATACGCTTTAAAATCAGTTTTCAATGAGTAAGAAACTAAAAGCAAAGTTCTTTTGTGGAATATAGTAAAAATATTTTATAGTACCTTAATATATCAGCAGGGATTGATTGGACAAGCTGTTTAAATTTTGCTACGGTAACCATTCTATTATAATTTATAGTTGCTTGTGCATAGACAATCAATTTGTTTGATGAATCAGACTTTTCAGATAACCAACGGTAATGTTCAACAACTTTAGAATGTCTAAAAATAATATAATTTTAACTATAATAACAATTTGTATAACTATTATAATATGAAATACTAACAACTGTTTAATTCCAGAATCTTTACCACCAGGAAATGATTCACAAATAAAATCTTTTAATGTGACTGTGTTATTAATCCATTCAATCATACCCAATTTTTTTGATATTGGAAACACCTAAAACAGTAATTTTTAAATACTAAACACTTCAAAATACTTATGTAAAAATAATAAAATATCTTACTGTATAAGTTATAAGTGACAGTTGTCTGTCACAACAATACAAATTGTTTAATAATGTATCATTCATTACATTATGTAATTGTTGAATTCGTTGATCTTGTCTTAAATCTTCACCAAATTTGACTAAGAAACTATATTTTTTTCCATTGTTTCCATTCATTGTAATTTTAATAGGATTTCTCATTGAAAATATTACTCGTACCTTAATTTAAAAAACAATATTTAGATCATTTTTAGTATAAAATATATTAAAGAATTTTTACATTTTGTTTAAATGACGTGATAGTTATATGATTTTCAATATTAGGTTTTTTCGTTCCACAATATTGCCCTGGAATTTCAATAGTGTCTATATTATGATTAGAATACAGAGCTAGCCATGGACAATAATTTATTAAATTAGTAGACAATTTTCTACTATAGTATTCATTTTTATGAGTATCTACTTGTTTTTTAATTGTTATTAATTCCATACAAACATCATTTAGATTAGTATTAGATGATTGAAATTTGTCTGTAAATTTGAATAAAATAACAAGTTAGCAAACTAATATTAAACAGTATACAAATATTCAACAGTAATTTACCAAAAATTAATTTAAGATTATCTTTAAAGATATCTAATGTTTTAAATTCCTTTCCTTTAAATTGTTGATTTTCTTTAGTTATAAAACAGTTCTTAAACATATTTTCAAATGCCAACATAATCAAACTCAAATTATTTGTTTTTATACTCTCTTGAACATCATTTATGTATTCTAGGAGCTGAGTAAATGGACAACAAACATTACTTATAGCTTTTACAAACATGTCCAAATAAATATCAGATATTAATGGAATAAGTCTATAAAATAAAATGCATATAAGTTAGAATTATTTTTCATTAAAGAAATCTGTGATAATATATTTTGAATATAAATTAGAAATAACTTAAAAATGTATAAAGTAAAAATTACTTAAAACTATGGTTAAAAATAATTATATAATTATAAATGTATAAACAACATACTTAGCTTTTAAGAATGTTTCACACTCTTTATTATTGTACACGTTTCTTTCCATAAAAATTTTCAAAGGTAACAGTATAGCCTTAGGATATACTTGACATAAACGAATTAAAAGTGGACCAATTACATTAATTAAAGGAGAATCCAAACAACCTAAAATCTGATTTATCCATTGTAGGAACATATACTCAGGAACATTTTGAGCCTATATACAAAACCAATGATTATACAATTAAATATTGTTCAGTGCCTTAATTAGATAAAATAAAATACTTCTGAAATGAATAATTCTTTTAATGAATTATCAAAGAGATTTTCAAACTGTAATATAATAGGAAATAATTCTGATGCTTTTTTAGAACCATACTTCATTGCTTTTAAAACAGATTCTATAAATACCATACATTTCTGATTGTCTTTATTGCTTTCTGTAAGTATATAATATAAGTGTACAGGGTATATAGTATACAAAATATGCTTTCTTTGAGATATCAATACGTTAAAATTATATAAACATTGAACACCTCATATTCTTGTTTATCTTAATTAAGATACCATATCCATAACCAATATTAAATTAAAATATTTGATTGATCTAATACAAGTAAATAGACTTATGGTATAAATAAAATAAATTATTTTTATCATAATGTCAGCTACAAATTGTATATAGTTGTTATATGTACCTTTAAAATTTAACTCCTCTAAACAATATTGAGCTAACATCAAATGAGAATCAACAATTGTTTTAGTACATAAATTACTATTCAAAGCAATATGTATGCAATTTTTTAAGTTCTGTATAACAGTACACTCAATTTGTAATAAGACTTCAGTAAGACTACTGTAAACACAATCAATGCCAATAAAATAATAAAAAAATAAATAAAAAATATACGTTATTAAAAATAACCTACTTAAATTGTATGTTGCTTTTTATTTTACTCATTATTTCTGATAACACATTTTTTGATAATAAATTAATATCTGGTACTTCTTGTAAAATATGAGCTATATTTTTAGAAATATTTGCAATATGAAAATTAGTTTTTAATAAACAAATTTGAGAACACTGTTCTTTGATTATATTATCTGAAATTAAAAACAGTTAATTTATAAATATAATATTATCTATTTAGTTATATTAAATATTACCTAATTCTGACCAAGAATTTAAATAGTATTTAAGTTTTTTTTCTACATCAAATGTATAACAACTAGACATTGCTAATATTTTACTACGACAAAGTATATAATCTGATGTCAAATTTTCAATATTCTAAAATAAAATTATAATAATATTAAAATATATTTTTGAAAATTTTTTCAAAACGTTTACTTCAAATCTAAATTCATTCATGTATTTTTTAGCAACATAGAAATTATTTTTATTTATAGCACTTTCAATTAGAGCTAATAATGATTTCATTTCATAATTGTTTAAAATTTGTTTTAAACAGTATTTTTCATCTGATGGTAAATCATCTATATCTGCGTTAATCTTATTTAAGAAAATTGATCTGTTAAAATAAATGTAGTTTAGTTACTACTATTTAATTATTAAATACATACAAAATATTAAATGATAACCTGTTAAGTATTTTGGTATCCCACAATAATAATGAGTCAGAATCTATAGGCAGTTGTGATTGCCAGATTTGAATTTGTCTTCTAATTATTTTAGTATAATCATTAGATTTATTTGAAGACGATTTAATGAAATACTAAAAAATATGCTTAATATAAATCAACATTATATTAAGAAGACGTAGTATTCGAATGTGTTGTCAAAGTCTTAAAACGTATAATGGCAAATTTTTGTTCACCATTTTCATTAATGTTCCGTTAGTTTAAATATTAAAGTGAATCGACGTATTATTAAATTTAAAGATAAGATTATAATCTAGGGCCCCATGTAAGCTTTTATTGATATTATTTTTAAGTAGGTTTAAAAAATGTACAGTTTCAAAAAGGTCATAATTTACTTAAAAATAATTGTATCAATAAAAGCTTACACAGGGCCATAGATCAGTGGTTCCCAATTGGTGGTCCGCGGACCCTCAGGGGTCCGTGAGTTAATATTAGGGGGGCCGTGGTTATGTAGTACTGAAGTGATATTTTTATTTTATTTTAGTGGAATTATTAAACACATAATGGTTTGAAATTCCAGGTATTATAAATAAATAGATAAACTCGATTAATGTAAAAAAGGTCGACAGTTAATGATATAATTAAACAAAATTGAAAAGTAAGTAATCACAAATAAGGGGGTCCCCCGTCCAATTTAAGTTTTAGCTAGGGGTCCGTGGCTTAATGCTAATTGGGAACCACTGCCCTAGATAATAATCTTACCTTTAAATAGTTTATGTCAAATCACTCTAATATCAAAACCAACAGAACATTATAGAAACTGGTGAACAAAAAATTTGCTAGGTCATATGTGAGCAAGACGGAAACAACACATGTGAGTACTACTATTATTTTATTTTAAGATACAACGTTGTCTTAATAAATAATCTTACATAGATTTCCGAGAGTGTTTGTAAATTTAATAATTTATCAGCTCGTAGCTTATAATATTGGGGTGATATGTTTTCCCATTCTTTGAGAAAATTACGCATTCCAAGTTTACACCATAGCTGTGCTTTATTTAAATCATCACAACATAAAAATATCATACAAGCTTGGGCTGGTATACGTGTCTATAACATTGAAATAAAAAAAGGTAATTTTTAGATGTTAACTGTGAGCATACATTAATAATATATTACCAATATATATTCTTCTTTATGTCTATCATTTAACCAATTGCTAAATATTTCTATAAATTTATCATTAGGTATGCCAGTAAGTATTTCATTTAATTCAGAATGTAAAATTCTATGTAAAAGATGATTTTTGTACCTATAATTTCACAAAAAAAAAAAATAAATAAATAGGATAACTTAAAATTTAAAAAAAATAATATTTACCAATTATTGTCCCAAATTTTCTCATAACTTTCTCCAGTTTGATATTTTAACATTTTGTTGATTTCTTTCCAATCAGATAAATTCTCTGAGCACTAAAATTAAATTAAAAAAAAAAAATTTAACAATTATTATACTATAATTAGTTGTTAAAGAAAAAAAATTAGTACTTTATAATACTCTTCAAACAAAAAATCTTTATCACTTTCTAAAATAATATTTTCATCATTACATTCCAATACTGATTTAAACTTTATTTGAGCTATTCGCCAATCTTGAGATTGTTCAGCTTTCAATGCCTCTTTTAATGAATCGCATGATAAATTTTTTATTTTTTCTTGAAATATACCTTCAACAACATCCAATTCACCCATATTTTTGTATATCCTATAGAAAAATAAAATCTTAACTATTTGATTAAGTAAAAAAAATATTTTAAAATATACTCGGCTAATTTCATCCAATTTTCGTCTAGGCATTTATATGTAATTTTAGATCTCTTTTCAATGTGTACATCAACTTCTTTTGATTGTAAATTATTTATTGATGTTTCTATAACTAATGCGCCTAATGCCATTAAGCCACATGATGTTGCAACTAAGAAATAAGATACAAATATTAAAATCAATTCATTCTTTATGATAGAATATACTCTTGCCTTCAGTTATTCTGTTTGGATCTAAATTAATTTGAGTAGGATAACAGTATGCTGTATCTAAGATAAACCCTGTAAGACTATGATTACCATGACTATGATTTAACATAGTAATTAAAGATTTATTCAAACTTTCAAAATACTGCTCATTAATTTTTGGATCATTTTTCAATCCGTACATGATTGATGAAGAAATTATCCTTGCAATATTATTATCCCTCTGAAAAATTAATGTTTATAATGAGTAGAAATAATAAGATTATAATAAGGACAATTAAATTACAAGAATATGCTAGTTATAAAATACATTAACTATGAACAAATTGGTAACATTTACAAATTTTAAAATATAAATAATATGCTATAACTTTATTTTTATAGGTAAGATTCAATATTTATTTAATATAATATTATGAGTAAAATGAACATAATGGTAAATAAATTATTTTTTCTTTTATTGAGGATTTAAAAATATAAGTGTACCTTTTTGTAACTTCTGTGTATTTAAATGAAAATTTAATACAAATTACCAAGATTCAATATGACTTTTAATAGAAACTACGTAACAAGTAAACCAGGATTGTACTTAAGAGGATGTAGTACCCGCATGTGTTATCTCCGTCTTACACATGTGAGACATACCAAATTTTTGTTTACCAGCTTCAATATTGTGTTGTTAATTTTGATATTAGAGTGAACTGACCTATTATAAAATTTAAAGGTAAGATTATTATCCAGAGCCCCACATAGCTTTTTATTGATTTTATTATTTTTAAGTAAGTTATAATCATTTTAAAATGAATAGTTTCAAAAATATCATAACTTACTTAAAAAATACAATATCAAATAAAATACTGTATGGAGCCCTGGGTAATAATCTTACCTTTAAATTTCATAATAGGTCAGTTCACTCTAATATCAAAACTAACAGCACAATACTGAAACTTGTGAATGAAAATTTGCTATGTCGCACGTGTATAAGACGGAGATAACATATGCGGGTTCTACATCCTCTTAATGATACTTACTTTCGATAATTCAATTAATGGCTTAATCACAGATGCATTTGTAATTTCAATATCAGGGAAATCCCCAATCCTATATTTTCTATACGTATTAACAGATGATTCACGTTTTTGTGCTCTTTCTTTCTTAAATATTTCACGTTTAACATTTGTTTGAATACTTTTTATTGCAAAATGTTTACTTATCATCGATTTGTTACGCAATATACGAACTTTTTTTTTTTGTATAAAATGTGTTTCTGAATTAAGTATATTATCTAAAAAACAATATTTGTGTAGTATATATTATAAAATAAAAATTAAACAATTTATATTACACATTACTATATATTGAGTTATTATTGATATACAAAATAATAAATATAGAAGGAATAAAAAATTTTACCAAAATGTTGAGTCCAGCTCTGTTGATTTACACCTAAAGTAGAAATGTTTATTTCATCTGATGACATTTGAGAATAAGATTCTAGAGTTGAAATATTATTAATTAGTTGAGATTGAATTATAGTTGGTTGAAACTGTAAAGTCATTGTATTTTTTATTAGGAATTTTTCCTTAGTATTTAATTCAAAATTTCCAAGCGTATTTGAATGGTTAAGTTGGCTAACTATTGTGTCAGCAAATTTAGGAAAATTAGATGTATGCTTTGCACGCCATGATGCTGTTAAATTATAATCTTCAAATTCACAAGCATGCAAAGGATATTGAAATATTTTTTGATCAAAATCTAAAGCCGTACAACATGATTCTAGTAATATGCTAATAAAGTTTCCTAAAAAATGTGATTCAATCTTTGGTGAGTAAAGTTGATCCAAAAGAATTAGTAAACGATCAGCACATTTCAATGGTAATCTCTTATCATCTGCCCAAAATCTAATTAGTAAATATAAAAAATGATCAATTCAGTAATAGTTATTTAGTTTTATTAATGATTTTTATACCTAAATACTTTATGTCGAAGTTCTTCGTCATTATCTATTAGACCATTTAATAAGACCATTTTACATTCTTCTGTAATTTGTTTTGAAGTATCATCATCATTTCCTCTATACAATTAATTAAAATACCATACATACATATTATTATATTTACTTTGTTAAATTTTAACTATAAAAATAATAATTCTTTAACTTACAAGTAAATGTCATACGTGATATACATAATTTCATAAATCAACTTTCTATGACCATTATTGTGTTGTTGTGAAATATCAGCAATTATTTTTATTAACATAATCATATTTTCGGGATGAACAGTTGGTATAAGTTGTAATATAATTTTTAAACATATTAGTTGATTATTAGTTCCGCTAAATATTAGGTATTTTCAATTTATGAATTAAAAATATTTTACAACCATATAAGTTATATAAAATATAAATACATACTTGTCTATTAATATGTTGAAAAAGTCATTTAGTTCTGTAATTTTTTTATATGAATTATTAATTATGACCAATCTACTTAGAATCATTTCTAAACATTGAGTTCTGTGAATACCTTGTAATTTTTCAAAAATATGAAACAAATCATCCAAATAACTTAAACAAAATTTAAGTACAAATAAATCAAAAGACGAACACATTTTATATACACAATATAAACTAATGAATAATTATAATAACAATATCTTTTATTGTAATAACTCAAGGGCATATTTAAGGGAGAGGCTCATGGGGTCCGTGCCCCCCACTATTCACCGTATTTTATACTTATTTTTATTATATGAAATATTTTACAGCTCTACTCCCATGTATACAAATTTGAACTTTTTGCTTGTGCCTCTCTCTTCCTGATAAGACATTTCTAAATACACCCCTGTAATAACTATAATATAAAATACAAATAATATTTATTACCTGTCAATAACTTTTGAGTAATGCTTATGGATATAATACAGACAACTTAAAACTTTTGTTGCATCCATACTTTCAGTAAAAATTAAAACTGAGGACAGACACTGTAACAATTCCATTTCATTTATTGAATTTTCATAATAGATCCTATGAAAAAAAAATACATTTATAAAATAGATTCATTATCTATAATAGGTACAGAATTCAGCAAAAAGCCTCCCATAATAAAGCTTTATCTATATGTCAACAATAGAGAATGCCATTTACTAGATAAGATGTTTAAAGTCATGCAATGTAAAATAAATGATTTAGTATAATTGCAAATAAAAGGATTTCTTTTGTTCTTCTGTAACTGCATTTTGAAATACAGGTTAATTTATTGCTGAACCCTGTATATCAATTTTTATAATTACTTTAACAGCATTCCAAATATTTCTGAACTAAGCATATAGATCACTTGATTATTATGTTTTAAGCTTTCCATAAGTAAACTTAAAAAACTAGAAATCAAAAATTAATTAAAAACAATATATATTTAAAAAAATGATTTACATAATAAATTTACTTTTTTTTATTAAATTCATTGAATGGTGTAATACCATTGGCAGATAAGATTCCAATTAAATGCAAACCACATTCTAGTAATTTGTCATTTATTTGATTTGGTTTTATTAAAGACAAAAGTTGATCATAATCCATTTCTAGTGAGAATTTCCAACTTTCAACAATAAATCTACAAAAAGATACATTAAATAAATATATTTTTAAATTTATGAATTAATAGAATAAACTAAATTTTTAATTTAGTCATACAAAGTATAATTTTTTACTAGAATTATTGGGTTTTCCTATGGTTTGATGATAAAAAAAAAATGTAAAGATACGTCAACATGAGTTTTTAACATCTTCAACAAAATTTGTTATATTCAGAATAATAAAAATAATTATCTTTAATTATTATTTATTCACATTTTTAAATACTAATAACGTCTAATTAAACAAATAAAATAATGGTCTTTGTAGTATGTACTATTTTATTATACTTAGTATTATTATTTTCATTATAATATTAATAATATTAACAACTATTAAAATATAAAACATACAAAAAAACATAACATAAGTAAAAATATGATGTAAATTTTTGGCATAATTAGTAAGTCATTTGTAAGTATTTGTAAGGACCAAATTTGCAAGTTCAGTTGTTTTAGATTATCTATAAAAGTTGATATCACTAGCCAACTTTGATAAACCTGACTGTTATATCATTTTCATGTTTTTGATCTTAACAAAGAATTTGCATAATTCATAAATATTTCCAACCACCTGGTTATATTTTAAAATAAAACTGTTAGTCGAAAAAGTTTTTGAAGAACACCTAACTTTTATTAAGAGTAATCAATGGAAGGATGAGTCATACAATTTTAATTTGTGCCAACAAATACTTAATAATTGCTCATACTTTACCAAAGTCAACAATTAGAAAATAATAAAATAGTCAGTTTTTGCAGAAGTAGCTGTGATTTAAACTTTGGTAAATAAGTAAAACATATAAATAACTAAGTTGTGATTACAAATACTTATATTAAATGATATACTATTTAATGAAAAAACTTGAGTTAATAATTATGAAATTGGGTGCCCAACCTTACAGTCTTGTATCTATTATCTATAAAATTATTGGTTAAAAATAATAGATATTTTTATGTATTAATATTATAATTTAAATCAAGACAATTTAAATTAATTTTTACAGAGTAAACATATTTACTTAATAAATTCCATGTTGTGCTTAAATATATTTTTTATTTCACTATAGGAAACTGACAAAAGAAAAGAAAATAACTTTTTAGCTAAGAGTTTCTCATCTTCTGTGGAAGGAACTGCACTATTATGCCATGAAACGAGCATTGATACCTATAAAATATTAAATTCTTTATAGATTCATTGAAAGTATTGATAGTATAAATACAATTATTTATTGAAACATGAATTACCACATCAATTATAAAATAATTTAAATTATTCCCAAGATGTTTATCTAATACAAATTGCATTATAGGACTAAGCCAGTGTTTTGCATATGGTTCAAAATTAGTTTCACAATTAATTATTAATTTTATGAGCAATATTTTTGAATTTATTGTGTCAGTTGAATTATCATAGAATACTAGTTTTAAATTATTCATCCATTTTGGCATATCCACATTAAGCTAAAATAAATAAAATATAATTTTAATAATTAAATTTATTTATTTAAGTTTCAATATAGGTACATATTTTTTAATAAATTATGCAATAATTTTGAAAAATATTTAAGTGAATAATAACTAATAAGTAATAATTGTTTATTTTAAGTAAGTAATATCATAAATATTTTAGATATTATAGAAGAAATAAGAATTATATAATATAATAATTATGTACAAAATAACCAATTACATTTTTTGTACTGCCAATTATGTTTTCCGAAGTTAAGTATTTTACAACAGCACATAAATGTGCCATACATTCATGATTATTGAAATCATTCATTTCTAGTTCAACACTTAACATTTGATGAAGGGATTGAGACTAATAACAAATATAAAAATGTTTCAATTTTAAAAAGTAATATTTTAAAAATTAGTTTTTTTTAAACTTATTTAATACATTTGGTATTGAACAATCATCTACAAAGTCTGATCTTAAATAAGAATTATTATAATCATAACTTCCCAAATCTTCAATAAGTGTATTTTTTAAATGACTACTCAAATCAATATACACTTCAGGTGTATTCTGATTGGATTTGGTTCTAATGTTAATTAGTTTTTTTTTCCGCTGTGGTATCTAAATAAAAATAAAATACAATACATTTTACTTTTTAAATATTCCTAATATAAAAAATACATAAATATGGTTATAAATAATTTCAATTATTATAATACCATTTCAAAATCTATAGGAAATTCATAACATATAGAACAATCTACTAAATTTCTCCAAATAAATTGTTTTGGTGGACGCTCATTAAACAAAAATATTGTGTATTTATTAACATCATCCTCAGTGTTGCTAATAATAGTTATAAGTGTGTTATATGAATAACAATGTAACTGTCTAAATAATTGTTTTATTTCATTTGATCCTTTTGTGTAATCAACATTACTATAACGAACTTTTACTGCACTGTGAAAACAAATAAACGACAAATATAATTAATATAGTTTAATTTTTTGATAATATCATGTAAACAATGTATAAATAATCTTACGAATTTCTAAATTGAGTTATTAAACTTTTAGAATCACTTCCATTGTATGTGTATGGTATAACACCATTATTAAGTTCTATATTAGTAAAGAACTTGAACATCTCTTCTATAAGCTTAAAACAAGTAATTTTTGATGTTAATAAATGTCGTGCCTAAATTAAAAATAATAATAGTTAAGTATATTAAATTTATATTTTAACACAAATACATTACGAGAGAATTTTTTTCAGAGTATTTTGATACATAAAAATAAAAATTTGGAATAGTATTTAATGAATTATAAGTTTAAAAGTAAGTGGCATAATGAGATACTAGGATAACTCGCAAAATATTGATCTACTAGTACAAGTTTAAATTGTTATACATAGAAATAGTCTGAAAAACATTCTGCTTCAAAATATAAAATTAAAAATGTATATTGTCATTCAAAAAAGTAAAAAGTTATAATGATAAGCAATATATTTTCTTTTAGTTACTTTATTACAATTGGAAATTATTTAAAAGTATATTTTAAAAACATAAATAGATTTTGAAATAATGAATGCTCTGTGTAAGTAGTTATGATATTAATATATTATTAAATGTTAATCTAAGCTATAATTTCTAAATATTATTTGACTAATTTAACAATTTTATAATAAACTAAGTATAATATATAAATTACTTTTCCACTGTCATTTGCCAAAAGATTATCATTTACTGTCTTCAAAATAAAATCAATTATATCTGTATAAAATTTTGTAATAACATTTTTCCTACAAAAAGACATCATAGGAACTAGAAAAATATTTACAATCATTTCTCTTCTACTCTCAGAAATAAAATCATTTCGAAACATTTTATATACAAAATTACAACATAGAAGTTGAGTTTCATCAGATAGTCTGAAATTAAAAAAATAATTGATCAAAAATTATTAGTAGATAATTATACCAATATTACTAAGTCTTCTAAATAATTTTCTTAAATTATAGTAAAAAATACATTAAATACATTAAGTTTTGTTAAAATGCTATAGACTAGTAGAATTTTTATGTATGAAAATATATATTATACAGATCGTAAAGATTACAATATTAAGAGGACGTGATACCCGCATGTGTTGTCTCTGTCTTATACACGCGTAACTTAGTTAAAAAGTGTTTTGCGCGGGACAACATTACTCACTCAATATTCATATCAAAATTACCAAAATTTTAAATCTCATTGAGAAGAACTTTATCTGTGATGTAGCGTTTTTATTTTTTTGATAGTAATAATTAATAGTTTTTAATAATTAAATGAAAAAGTTATATGTTTGAGAACTTTAGGTTTTTTTCGTTTAATTATTAAAAATTATTGATTATTACTAACAAAAAAATAAAAACGCTACATCACAGATAAAGTTCTTCTCAATGAGATTTAAAATTTTGGTAATTTTGATATGAATATTGAGGGAGTAATGTTGTCCCGCGCAAAACACGTTTTAACTATGTTACGCGTGTATAAGACAGAGACAACACATGCGGGTATCACTTCCTCTTAAACACTATTAAAAATCTTTAAACCTATTAATTTTAAGAGGTTTTATATATATATAAAAAAATATAACATATATATTTTTTATAAAACTAAAATTAGTCCAAAATTTTTGAGGTTAAATAGTTCTTCTTTGCTCTAAACTAATTAAATTTCTGTTTTCAGTGTAGAGAATTTTTAAAATCACCTTTGAAAAAAATAATGTAAGCAATTATTCACTCGTTCAATAATAACATGATTGGGATCTTTAATACACCATTCAACTATTATTTCAAATAATAAATACGAAGAACTCAACTCCATAGCAGTTAAGATTTTTTGAAAAGTAGTAACTATATTAGTAAGATCTATACTGCGAGGTTTTAATTTTGATGAGGTTCCAGGAAAATGTTTATCTTTTAAGTCAATAAGACATTTTCTAAAAAAAAAAAATAATATTTCATTAATTCATCAATTTAATTTACATAGAAATACTATAATGTGAAAATTAAAATTATACTACCTAATAGTACAATCAAGACTTTCTTTAAAATGTTGATTAGAGACTAATTTTGGTAAAAATTCCAGAAGTCGGCATTTATGATAAATATTTAAATTGTTATTAGTCAAATGCTCACAAATCCATTGTTGAAAAAATATCATACTTTCATATCTGAACGTATCAATTACATTTGATGATAATTCCACAAACTCAAATATTTCATTCCAAGAAAATTTATTTTTAAATTGTTCACAGAATTGTCTACTATTCACAATTTTTTCAATTAGTAACTTTCCTTGGCAATCTCTAAATATATATATAATAATTATTAATAATTAATTAAACTAATTATAATGTACATCTTACATATTTTTATTATTAGACGTTTTAAGAACTTCTAAGATCACATAAAATGTTTGATCATTTAATGGATATTCAGTAAGCAATTTAGTAGCAAAAATGTCAAGATTATTCAAATAATATTTAGTTATTGGTTTACTAAACAAACTAAAGAAATACTGACTGAATAATTTATATTTGTACTTATTGGTGTCAATAATATAGCTTTTGTCCATGATTAATAATGTTATTATATCATTCTAAAATAATGAAAAATATATAAGAATTATTAAAGTTTTTAATTAAATAGATTTTTTTTTAAATGTTTTATACCCCACAATCAAGATTTATTAAAAATTCTATCAAATTTTCCAAATATGACAATCTAATCGATTCAACATTTATAATAACTCCATCATTGTAAATATAATTAAATAAATTTTCAAGAATATATTTTCGATTCACAACTTCATCAAATTCCTATAAATATAAAACATTGTAATTTAAACAAATATATCTTTAATATATTCCATTTAAATTAGTGCTGAGCACAAAATCCGGATCAATCCATATCCGGATTACCGATTCGGATTGATCCGGATTGAAACAAAAGTAACAATCCGTTCAATCCGGATTAAAATACCCAATCCGGATTATGATATAAATCCGGTTTATTCAAAAAAAAAAAACTTAGAAAAATTAAATTTAAAATTTAAAAAACTCAACACTAACATAAACATTTAGTGAAAATTTAAAGTATTTACATTGAGTTACAACCATATAAAAAAAATCAAGAAAGCCGGATTGGATTCGAAATCCGAATCAACGGATTGGATCCGTGAATCCGAATCGACGGATTGGATCCGAAATCCGAATCGACGGATTGGATCCGTGAATCCGGATAAAACGGATTGATCCGAAATCCGGATTAAATAATTGTAATCCGTAATCCGGATTGGTCAAAATAATGCTCAGCACTAATTTAAATGCATATATATTATGTTTACAGTTTAAATATAAATCAGTTTATTTACCAGGGTTGGAAATATATGACACTGAAGGATCAGCTGATTTACAGCAATAAAATTTATTTTAAATGTAAATTCAGTTAATGTATTGAAATTGAACTTAACTTCAGACCAATATTTTGAAAGATGCTGTTTCAATTTGTTATTAAATTTATTTGAAATATATGGCATCTTAATATATTGATGTATTACTAGTTTATGGAGATTTAATTTTTCATCAGAGTTAACCATTTCACAATCAAAAAGATATCTAAAAAACAGATTAGATTGATTAATACTGTAAAAAATATAATAAAACAAAATTGAACATAACAGCATCATTGCAAGAATTTTTTTAACATACACACAAATAAGTGCACAGAATAATTAGGAGTTGCAATCTCTTTAGTTATTATATATATAATATATATATATACACACACACACATAATCGTTTGTTTAAAAAATAAGCTTATTGATAATTACCTAGGTTATAATAAAATTAAAATATTTTATTTTTGTTATTAAATATATTAAAAATAATTATTAACATACATCTGAACCCAATTAACTCCAAATTTGGTTGCAACTCACTAATTAAATACTAATGGTATAGACTGACACATAACTACAAAATAAAAATAGAACAAATATATGTTGTTATAGATGATACTGACTATATATTATAATTGTAAATGGTATATTAGTTTTTGACATATAATATTAATACAAGAAGAGCTTGTCTTCTAGGTTATTAAATTCATTACATGAAATTAGCAAACAAGCATTAGTTATAGTAAAATAACAGTTGATTTACTTGATAGCAAGATCATAAATTTTTTCCTGACTTGCTTCATCTAATAATTCATAAATTAAATTATTTTCAAATACATTTATAAATTGAAAAATACCAACTATAACATGGTTTTTTAAAGTATTAAAATATCTGGATTGAGTAATAATATTTTTGTCATTTTTTTTGAATGATGTATTTAAATATGTTAACCATTGCATTAAGCTCAATTCTTCTATATGAAATAGAAACTGATGAATAGACTGAAACAAACTAATTTTTTTATATTAGGAACTTTTATTTAATATTATAGTAAAATAATATCTTATAAATACTAACATTTAAAATTAAAAGCAATGTACTTTAAAAATTTAATATAAGATGTAAGAAGAATTACTAAAAAATAGTATAATTATAATAACAAATTTAAAGGTACTAATGTGATTATCATTTATCACTTACCATGAACAAGGATTTTTCAATAATGTAATATCCATCAAACTTTCTTTAAAAAGTGATGTATAACAATCTAAAGTAGCTATAAGTTGATTTAACCAATGTATTAATATGTCGATGTTTGTCAAAACTTTAAACGATGTTAAATCTCGTTCAATACAGTTTATTAACTCTTTTTCTCCATGTGATACTTTAAATGAATTTAATATACTTTTAAATGAATTATGATCTGTAATGAGTTTCAGATTATTTAAAAAAAATATAATGCAATAATTTGTTGTTAATTTAAGTTGTTTAGTGAATTTATATTTTTTTAAATATATTATAATATGATAATAGTTTATAATCTATATTTATGAATTATGTTTTGTGCACATTATGACAAAATATAGAAGAAATTTGCAGTTAGATACAATTTAACTACACTCAACTTGAGATACATTATTCCTCAATGACCTCATTTATTATTTTAGTTTTTGGATTTAAAACAGAAAAAACAATAAAAGTTATTATATAATTATAGTTTAGTGAAATAAATCTAAACTAAGAAATTAATGATAATGAAGCCTTTTAAATTTATAGATAAAGGTGACAACATATAATATTCCATATAATTTTTAAAAACTTTGAAACCATAAAAAAAGTAATTATGTTTTCAAAAAATTTTAAAATATAACTTACTTTGCTGCGCAAGATTAAAATACTTATTCTTATTACCTTTTACATTCTTAGAAAGAGAATTTGCCATATCAAAACACTTTGATCTACAAATGGTCATTGGTGAACCAATATATCTTAAAAGCCATTCAACTACATTAAATAATTGAGTTCCAAGAAATGGTTTTGGTATTATTCGTGATGAACAAATCTGTATTAAATTCCAATAATTTAAATTAGTTTATTAATTATATTATAATATTCTAACTCAAAATTACTTCATTAAATAAGTTAGATTTTTCTAAAAACACTCTTTGTAGATGATCCAAGGATTTTAATATGTGTTGTTCTGAATTTGTTGATTTGGTTGAATCAAGTTTAACAATAAAATAATATAATAATTGAATCCATAATTCATTAATAATAGTTTCATCTTCTCGTAGTATAGTGTAGCAAGAATTAAAGGCAATAGCAGCTCCTAGATAATATATATATATATATAATGTGTATGATATATATATTAGAATTGTATAAAATAAATTATTTATTGTTTACAGGCCTTTATAGGGCAAATAAAAATATAAGTGAACAGTTTAAAATATGGTTGGTTATAAGTGTTAGATTTGGGTTTTATTTTTTTTTTTTATAATAATAATAAGTTAATACAAACATTAGAAGAAAATACAATTGAATCATATTATCAAACCATACAGTAGCAGTAGATGTAATCAAACATAAGAAATTCTAAAACTTAGTAAGTCGATACCTTGCTTATCAAGAGCTGATTGCTTAGATTTTATACAGATCAAAGAAAATCTTGCTTTTACCATGATGCAATTGTTTATAGTTAATAATAAATATTTTAATGATCACTGTCACTCTATTGTGTTTTAATAATCTATTTAATTTGTTTTAACTTTTAACATAATTTATAATTTTTTGGATCAAAATAAAATTTAAATTTTAAATGCAAGAATTGTTTATAAAATATTTGTATTTTAATTTTAAATTTAAATTTTAAGAAACCAAAACTAAAAATTATTAACATTATAGATATATAATATATTAATATATTATAAATAATGTGCATAAGTACATTTAAATTTTTAATAATAAAATTTACCTAGCTGTTTATTTGGATTAGGATGCAAACAAAAAGATTTAATTTTTTTTATAATAATACGCAAGCTAATTGAAAGTTTTTGTGATAAACTATCTTCTTTTAATGTCCAACGTAAAAATTCCATAATACATTTTGCAGAAAAATCTCTAACAGCTTCATTGTTATTTTCTGATATACTATCCTGCAAATACATAAAAAGTTTAAACATTATTTTTTCAAACTAGTCACTCATGGTTATTTATATAAAAGTTATATTACAAAGAATAATCTATTAAGTTAATAACAAATCTAATTAAGAAAAAAACTGTTAATAATAATGAAAAATCGAAAAACAAATTATTTAATTATCAACACATGGAATAAGTAACAAAACATGAACAAATTTTAACAAAAAATATGAGTAACTTTAATTATTATAAAAATATAATAAATCATAACTTATAATTATTTAAAAATAATTATAACATAAATATTGTTCATTGATTTTTATTTTATTTTTAAATGTTCAGTATAATTGTAAAAAATAATTCGATTAGTATGTCATACAATACTAGAAAAATTTTTTTTATTTTATTTACCATTAATATATCAATAATTATAGGGGTATAAATACTATTATACTGGATTCCACTTGCAAAATAGTGTACAACCCCAATTGCTAAAGGTTCAAAAAGTTGTTGAATTAGATTATCCATATCACAAGCTAATTTAATAACTACTGGAATAATTTTTGTTGTAACTATTTCCATTTCTCTTGGTTTAGAACGTTCTAATATAAGATCTATAAAAAAAAATAGAGCTTCAATTTATATAGTAACAATCTTGAATTTTATTAGATTATATTATTTTGTATTTATATATAATTAAATGGGGCTTGGTATAACTAATCCAATTGGCACTAAATTTTGCATATTAATTTTTTACAACTCGGGGAGTTTTCTGTTCTTTGCTTTGTTTTTTTAACCCCAATAGGTTACTTTAAAGTGGCCCATACATGAGTTTCATTTTGGCTTAACAATTACATAGTTTTAATTGTTATAAACAGGTTTACCATAAGTTACAGAAATAGAATTAAAAGGAATAATTGGTATGGAATAATCAACCTTCCTTAATTGAGATTATAAAGTATTTTTTTAAATAAAAGAAAATAACATTTAATTTAATGTTTGTTATTCAAATATATAACATGAGACAATATCTCTATATTTGTAACTTTTAGGCTCAAAAATTATAAAACATAAAATTATAAAACCAATTTCGACGAGATTGGTCTTAGATATATTAAGAAAGTTAAGAGAGTAGTTTGATCAATGTTTGAAATTATACCAAGTGCTACATCCCACATCTTGTTGAATTAGTTCAAAATTAAAATAGATAACTAAGGTATATAATTATCGAGAAACATAGATTTAACACAATAATATTTGATCATTTTTTAGACAAAGTTTGGTTATACAACTAGTTTAAAATAAACCACAATAGGTATTATTTTAAAAGATGAACGTAAAATTATTCTTAAGCTAATGAATTTTTTCCTCAGTATAATACATTTGGAAAATAGAAATTAAAATATCACTTAATTTCAATAATAAACAGTGAGGTGTATTTTTAAATAGGCTAAGATGTAATATGAATTTTGATCAGTTACAACTTAGATTAACTATTTTGAAATATATAATTATCTACATTCTTAAAAATTAAATAATAAAACTAAGACATTCGCTTATGGAGTAATCCATTTAAAAAATACGATTTTATAAATGAAATCTATTTTTCACAAATGACAATAAAAAAAGCTAAGATTGAATTATAAAATATTTAGAAAATTGAATTAAAATGGTATATTTGAACCTATATTAATCTGTTTAACTGTATATTATAATTGTTTCATACCAAACATAAAAACCAGTGGCGCCGAGTACATATTTATTTTACACATTTTCACCACCTAAAATTGGGGTAGGTACCAGGATGGCTGGGTCTATATAATTTGATAAAACTGGCACTTAGTAACCAGTAGGTACTTATTAATATGATTATATGAACAATGAACATCATAACACTTAGATTATTGATGACCAAGTAATTGTAGAAACAAATAGCATGCCTTAGACGACACGCATGCATTAATTCCCTAAATAATCACTAAATATGCATTTAAAAAAAATATATTTGTATTAATAATAATAATATTTGAGAATATGATCCATAAATAGATAAATTTGATTAATTATCATGGATGATTATTTTCCTTTTTTCAGATTTGTTTTCATTTTACATCTAGTTTTAGTCTAAGACAAAATTTTTTAAAAAACAACTTAAATTGAATACATTTGAATATTTTTAATATAGTACCTTGAGAATTACATAGAAGATTGAACTATTAGATATTTTTTTAAGTTAGAAATTAAAAAGTTAATTATTCACATAAATAATTGTCAAATATACACTTATAATTAAAAAATGGTTAAATATGCAAAACAAGCAACTATACATTTTAAATATAACTAGTATTGCTATAAAACAAATTTCTATATTACTTTTAATGATTATTTAAAAAAACGCGAACTCCTAGAAGTCCTGAGCTCTAGTAATTACATTAAGAGGATGTTATACCCGCATGTGTTTTCTCCGTCTTACACACCTACGACATAGACAAAACGTATTTACGTAGTCCGAGTAAAACTAGATCAATTTTGGTTCTAGAGTAAATATACCTATTATAAAAATTAAAACATGACAATATTTCGGGGAGCAAGAAGCTTAGAAGAAGAGTTTTTTTCATTATTCCCAAAATGAGCAAGTTTCAAAATTTTTAAATAATTTTTAACTTTTTAAAAAAAAATTCAATATCTTGCCCTACAAAATATTGTCAATTTTTTAATTTTATAATAAGTATATTTAGTTTATTTACTCTAGACCCAAAATTAATCTATTTCTACTCAGATTGCGTAAATACATTTTGTCTATGACGTGCGTATGTAAGACGGAGACAACACATGCGTGTATGACGCCTCTTAACTTTACAATGTAATGTACCTATACAAATTAGAACTACAGTCGAGTCTCGATAACTCGAAAACCTCGATAATTCGAAATTTTTTTTTGTCCCTAGGAAATTCCTCTACACTCAATGCAATATATTTTGTCGCAATAAGTCAAATATAAAAATAGTTGAGCATAGATAACTTGAAGTCATTTCTTACATTTTATCGTTAAAATAACCAGTTTCTAATAATTAATGTACAATTTTATTGAAACTATCACTATGTACTATTGTGCAGTAAAATAATTGACAGTTACCGTATATCTTTGTAAACAATTGTTAATTGTTTTATTAAATCTGGAATTTCAACTAAGGAAAAAGAAATCAAATATACACGTGTAGAAAATGACGATGGTGGTTCCGATTGGAAAGTTATAGTGGACCACTATAATTTAGAACCAGAAATTACATTTCATACATTTACTGAAATAGACACTAATATACATACAACTGGAGTATTAAGTGATCAAGACTTTGTAGACGCAGTGCAATCGACTCCTAAATCTGACTCAGACGAAAAGGATGAATATCCATTAGTTGTCTCTACAATAGAAGCGAAGGCGTCACTTGATAAATTAAGAGTGTTCATTGAAAAAACTGAAGGCGCAGATGAAAAACTTTTCAAGTACTTGGGGGATATTGAAGACTTTATTTTAAAACAACCCAAACATCAAACTCTTATTTCAAGTTATTTTTCTAAATTGTAAGAATTATACATATTTTGTGTTAAAAAATGTAATCTTTTAATAAATTTTTTCATTGTAATTGTAGTTTATAAATATGCATAATATAATAATATTTCTAATAAAAGCAAATAAAATAAAAAAAATAATGTCGTAACTCAAATTTTTTCGTATTTTTAAAAAAATTCGAGTTATGAAACTCGAAAAATACATAAGTCGAATTAATTTTTATCTCCCTTGACATTCGAGTTATCCAGACTCAACTGTATTTATTTATATAAACGAGCTATTGCCCTTGCCACTGTGCCAACTTATCATAATTTACCGATTCTCTTATTTTTCTTTTTGTAAGAACCTGCTCCGAGATGTGATCTTTCATTTAAAAAAAAAAATCAAGATAATCAGTAATGGTATTTTAAAGTTAAGTCGAAACCAAGGGAAATAGGGCTACATTTTTATATGTATAGATGTTGAACTGGGACCTAATGGAAAAAATATTTTTTATTTTTGAGGGTGTCTAGGTAGAAATGGGTGGATGGTTAAAATTTGTGTTTACACAACCTACCAAAAAGTAGTTCAGTGCTACGTCATTTAAGATTATTAACATTAAAAACTTACTATTTCCAAGATAAAGTATAATGTAGGCATGAAAAATTTCACATGCAGTAAATCGAATTTGACGATTGCTACAATATTGGCATAGCTCTAAAATTCTAGGAAGAAGATGATCTAAATACAAACATTTTTTATTAGACAAAATTATAGTAGCCAGTAGGTATTTAATATCTATACTCCAGCCCATGAGAGAATGCACCGGAGTAGTGACAAAAATATGTAAAAACTCAAGTGTTTCCCCACAAATTTCACATACATATAATGTCACTGTAGTCCATTTATATGCCTGAAGTGTGGATTTTTTTGTTAGGCCAGAGTATAATAGTTGTATAATGTTTTGAAAAAATAACTCACCAAAAGAAATGTTTATTTTACAATCATTAAATGATAGTTTGTAATTTATTATATTGTGTGGATAGTATATAGTTCTATCTGGGTCTCCCAGAAGTTCTAAACAAGTAGACATATCCAATTGAGATAAATATTCAAGAATTTGAATTTGGACAATCTCTAATTCAGTCTCTGGTTTCATAATTAATTTATTATATTTAAGTAATGTTCTTTTTCTATTATCTTGTACTTGCATTTGATCTAGTACTAAATTATTTAATTCAACTTCGTTATCATATCCTAAACAAATGTATTAGGATAAATATATATGTTTACTACAAGTCATGTAAATTAATTTGTCATTTTATAGAATAGTAATAAGATAATTCAGTAATATTTTAAAATTATGAAATAATAATAATAATAATTGGATTAAAATCAAACCTCTAGTTCTAAGTAACAAATCAAGATATGGCATGATACATTTTAAAAGTTGATCCATTTCACTCTTTGATAAATCTTGTTGCCATCTTTTAAGAGCATTTACTGCACTTTTTGCCATAGGTAAAAATGTTGAACCCACTATTAATGTAGACTTAAAAAAAGTTATAAAAAAATTATGAATAATGATCTTTTAACTTATTATTTAATATATACAATTACTTTTACAACTTCCACTATCTGAGTATTAAATATTTCTTTAACAATAGTAGAAGGTAAACACATAAACATATTAAGACAGCAATACTGTAAATCTCCTTTAAATGTATGTGCATATACCATAACACAATTCACATATTCTATAATTTTTTCTTTAGCACTATTGTTATTAATTTTCTGCAAAAATGTGCGCCAATCTAACTCTTGAAAAATAACAGCTAATATTCTATACAATGAACTAATAGTTGGATGTTCAATAGAATGATTGATAATAACATTAAGGGTATAAGGCAACCATGAAGATGCGGATTCAATATCAAGCTCAAGGTTGTGCAATATATCACTGTAGATTTCAACTAAATTAACTAATACTGTAATGTCAGCGGGTTTTCTAGCAATATACTCAACTTCCAACTAAAAAATAATAACAAATAAACCATAAATAAATAGCTAGAGTTAAAATTGAAATGTTGCACTATGTTTACTTCATCTGAAGATTTATTTGTAGATAAATCTAATTTTTTTATTATTTTCAAGACACTGGACATAAAACTACACATCAGTGATTTTTCAAGTGTGGATTTCACTAATATTGGCATATCTGTAAAAATAATATGAATAATTTTTTTTTTCAAAAATCTATCATAAAAATATCTTGCTAAGAAATTAAAGTCAATCAATTTTTTCAGATACAATTTGCATACAAATTTTCAGATGTTGCTATGTTTGATAAAAACAACCATTTAAAAATACTTAATTCAAAATATAATTTAATCATTTAAACACCAAACATGGTTGATATCTACAACCTACTCCCTATGAATAAATAAGAAAATAAAATAATAAACGAAATAATTGTTAAAAAATGTATTTTATTTCCGAGACATAGACTGGTTTTGGCAGTTCTAATTTTTTATATTAGATGGAATAATGAAAAAAAATCTTCCTAAAAAATTATAAGGCTTTTCTAAATATTTAATAAAAGTATAGTGTAGATTGCCAATAAAATAGAAATTTAAATATTAAGTCAAATTATTTTAAAAATAATGCACAATTTAAAATATTTTCTCTTATTTTATTTAATTAAAATGTATATTGATAGAGTATTTAATTTTTTTTGTTATTGATTACAATGAATTTATTTAATTTTTAATTAAGTTAAGAAAATAACTACTTATGTAAAATAGAATAAAATGTTGTTTCAAAAAAATTTAAAAAAAAAATTTATAAGAATAATTTAGATGTGCTTTTGGTACAAATATATTATTTAAAAAAATTTAATGTTTACTAATAATTATAATTTTAATCAATGCTTGAATCTTAGAAAACAGTAGCTTGTTAACTTTAATTAAATGTTAAACTTAATAAAGGTAAATGTGCTAGTTTTTTTTATTTTTTTGTTAGACATACCCTACCTTTTACCAATTAAAGCTGTATTTATAAAGTATAAAATTAAAAATTTCTTACTTAAATATAAATCGAATAAATGGCATTGATGTGCTTTTAATAGTGATATCCAAAGTGAAACATAATTAATGCTTTTAATTAATACATGCCCAGTATATTTTTCTACTATTTCAGCATCAATAGCTGCACGATGTGAACAAGATTTTATTAATCCCATATAAACTATAAAAACATATTATTTTTTTTTCAATAATGAATTAATGGAATAGAAGTATAATATATATATATATATAAAACTTACATAATTGTTTTAAGTACTTATCCAAAATGTTTCCATGTGATAATGCTAAACAGTATATTGAAATAATTATAGCATTACTAATATTGTCTTGCCATTCAGATTTTGATTGAGCAGATATAAAATCATTAAAACAATAAATGCTTAATTTTTGAATAAATAAAAATTGATCGGTGTTTAAAGATTTAATATTTCTTATAATCAATGATAATGAATTTAAATAATTAGCTGCATTTGGATCATAAGTTTTTTTTCCTATTGGACAACTAAATAAAAATAAATTAGGGTAATTAAGTTTTCATAAATAATTTGAATAAAAAATATACTTTAAATATTTTTCTTCAGCTTGTAATGAGAAAATATTAAATATTTCAACTAAATGTTTTTCTCCCAAAAGATTATTGCATGGTTCGGCTAACCAGCCAATACTTCTTACTACTACAGCATGTTCTTGATAATTTAATTTAATATCACATAACTTTAATTTTAAAAACATAATCATATTCTAAAATATAAAAATTGAGTATAAATTTAAAGAGTATACAGAGTACAGTGTAGTGGAATAAAATAACATAAATTTGTTTAAAATAGCATTTATACAAATTACATTATTATTCATACTTTTATTATTTCTTGTTGAATATTACTGATATTTGATTCAATTATTTTATTTTGTCTTGAAAATTCTATTGAAGCACCTTTATAAAGAATTTCAAAAGAAGATAATCCAATTTTTTTATCTTCTATATTTGGCAATAAACTCCAATCCCAAAGTTTTTTTTGAAACCACATAACTTCAATTGAATTTTGAAATACTAACTTTGAAAATAATTGAATATGTTTTTGAAATAAATTTAGACCAGCTGAAAATAATATATATTATTTTTATTTAATAGTTATAACAAATAATGGATTTTATTTATTATTAATACTAGGTAATAAAAAAAAATTATCATTAGTATAATACTTCGATTAATAATATGTCTTTTATTCTCTTCAACAATTCCAATTAATTTTTTTAATATTTCATATAATCGTAGACAATAATCACGAGTTTTGATATGGTCAGCAAAATTATTTAAAAATCCTGTTAATCCATTTAAACATCCTACAGCCACAGGAGATAAAAACTTTTTAAAATTTGTCTCCCGTATATCTATCTGTAAAATTATACATTATACAATTTTTTAAGAGAATAATAATGATAAGAACTCGGATAAGAATAATATTAACTTGACTTTGGAGTTCATAACAAAACAGATTCATGAGTTTATCTTCATAATTTTTTAAGTACATAGGATGATGTTGAGCAATTACACCAAATAGATTATATATATGCTGGCGGGCTAAAAATGATTAGTATAAAAGTGTTATTATACATTTTATTAGGCATTTATTATTTTAATTAATGATAAAAAAATTACCTGTAGGGGGTATTTTGTCACCTAACGAAACTTGATTATTTAAGTGTTCAACTATTTTACTAATTTCAATTTGATCACTGAAATGTTCTATCTCTAATAGTTTTTCATATATTTGGTAAGTTCTTATACTTAAGTCTGCATTTTTTTTAAAAGTTATGGTGGATATATTACATAAATTCTAAAATAAACAAGTACTTATTTAATATTATTTTTTAAATTCAATACTATTCACTATATTATTTTAAAAAACAAAAAAATATAGAACACTTATATAAGTTCATAATATGTGCATCAAATTGTTTACAATAGTATTAGGTATATTTGTATTTACCATAATTGATTTTATGTAATTTACAATATACATAGGAAATGACTCAATTAACTGTTGAAATAAGAACAGAATATCAGCTGTAATTATTTTAGTATTTATTGGATCTAAGCTGATGATTGATTTTGCATAACATATAATTCCTTTATCCTCGGCAAATAAAATTTTGAGAGCTAACTCTAAACACAGATAAATACATATAATAAACAAGATTTTTTTTAATTGCATTTATATATTATTAATAACTATTAGATGATTGGGTTAATTAAATACCAAATTTTATTTAAATAAGAGGAAAACATAGTTACCTAAAAGATGAATTTATTCATAATTTAGATTAAATAGTGTTAAGGAATTAGTCAATTTAAAGTTATAAATTACTGTTACTTTTCAAATAATTTGATGGTAATTTTATAACTTTTTACTGTAAATAGTTTATACATAATTTAAATTATATTTTAATTTTTTAATAGATTTTAAGAACCAAATAATAATATAACTAAATATAAATATATTAAGCACAAGTATAATACTCTGTCAGCAACATTTTTATAATGGGTACTTGACAAAAAAATTCCAGTTTAAATAAATAATAATTAAAAAAAAAATTTGAATCAACTTAAATGCTTAATAATTTAGTAATAATTAATTGTTACGGCCATCAAAAATTATAATTAACCCTCCTTTAAAAACTGTATTGTTGAAAAATTATAATTGTTTTTTCCCAATAAAATTAATATTGTAGATATTTAAATAAATCACCAGATTCGATAAATGTGATGTCACTTTTGAAATACTGATTTATTTGAAAAATGCGCTGTTGGGCAGCTTGAACATCCAAATTACTACCATTTTGTGCAATATCAGTGTGTAGTGCACACAAACATAATTTAATGGTGGACATTTTGTATAAAATGATTATACAAATTATAAAGTCCCAAAAATGTTCACATACTAGACTTGTAATTGTTCAAAAATCACAATGTTGTTAAGTTTAAAACTTCATATTCTGTAAAAAAAAAAAAAGGAAACAAAACATTTATAATATATTTAAAACATCAAAATTATTATATTATATTAAATACCAATCATTCACATTTTATAATATACTTAAAAATACCTATATATTATTTACTAACTTCATATTATTGTTTATAAATAAAATATATCAATGTAATATTATTTAAGTTATGTTATACAATATAAATATTTAATAAGATGAATTTATCAGAAATTTATCGTAGTGTCATAATTGGTTCAATTGATAAATACTTGGCTAGTTGCCTATACAAACATCGAAATATGCGAATTCTAGAATTTTGTAGAATAATATCATATTATCACAATTCAATTCAATATTTCAATATTCACTATTCACAAATCACAATGTATTAGGATCACGAATTAAGAAATTGGAAATGCTAAAGATTCGAGTGACGAGTGTCGGACGTCGGTTATTCGGTTATCCCCTATTCGGCCTATTCCCTATCCAATACCCATCGTGATTCGTGACATAAACGCCATAAACTATAATGTGGCGCTACCTATAGCGGCTATAGCAGCCATTCATATTTATAGGTTTGTGAATAGAACAATACGGCGCTATCAAGGATATCTAAGGCCCGTTCACTGAGATAGATAAGAATATACTAATAATAATACATCGAGATGTATATACTACACAGTATAGTATATACATCTCGATGTAATAATATATAAATATAAATAATATAATATAAATATCTTATTCTATACTTCTACAGTAGTAGCATAGAATAACACAATAACATAACATAATATAATTCTATGTTATTAGTTTATTACTCTATCTCAGTGTGTAACCACGAAGAGAATCTTACTCTTACATCGTGGATGTACAGTACCTATAATCTCGGTAATTCGGCTGTTCGATAATCCGATACGTCCAGTAATCCGGCTATATTAAGTTCACGATTAAAGATATACTGGTTACACAACTGATATATTAACATGCATTTTCATGACTGCACGGGAACTGGGAAGGACCATTTTTGTTCAATTAGTGTAACCAGTATATTATTATCTTTAATCGTGATTAAGTAATACGTATCAATATGTATTTGTATATATTTATATATTTGTATGGCGATTGCCGATTAATACATAACTTTTTATCGTTATCGTTATAAAATATTAACGTATAGCTCAATCATTTTAATTTTATTACAAATTTACAATACAAAATTCGGTACTTCCGTGTAATCTCGACTAGGTACCGAAATGTATTAAATAATAAAAAAATATATATTTTAACCTATTCTTTCTGAAACACGATAAAATGTTAATTAGTAAAAATTAATGAATGGATGTAATATCAGTATAAAACATTTAGTTAGGTTTAATAGTTTTATTTAAGGTGGGAAATAGGTTTTAATATTCATTATAATTTTGTTAAATGGTGGATTGTTTGCAAGATTTTGTCGCCAAACAAGTTTGGTCAGGGATAAATCCAAATGATGGTGAGCTCTTCGGTCTTCCCCTATGTTTTCGATTTCGCCACTGCCGATCCCCAATGGCGTTCAATCACTGAACTAAATACTATATTTAATTAAAAAAATGCGTATTGACTAGACGTAAAATAATACGTCGACACGTAGTAATAACTGTAATGATATGCTCATATAGTCACATATCATAATTTATTGTATATTTTATCATTTTATTAAATAAATAACGGTAAAATTGTCGCACGCAGATAGCTGTTAATAAAAACCAATAATCCCTATTGATCACTGATGAAAGATATACGATTCACATTGTTTGGTTACGGAGGAACTCACACGTTATTGTGACAATATGGCGCAAAGCGTGTGATCTATTTCGTGTACCGCCAAAGACAAGGGATGGTCCAATGATCCACTCCGTCGTCGGGGAGAAAGCCGATTTTTCTAAAGACGCGGAGGCCTAGCTTTGATGGAGCCGCCTGCGATACTGGCCGGCTTGACCACGTTGTCTTCTCTCATCAGTGAAGACATACCGCCCTTTCAAGTAGGTAATGTCTCTCTCCTGAGTGCAGGCGCACCAGTAATTAGTATCATCTCTTAAGAGTGCAGGAGTAATACACACTCACCACACCGGAGACTGCGAGTGACAATTGGACCATTTTCATTCACGAAATAATTCAGTGTTGTTCTTTTTTTTATTTGGATCCGTGTGTTTAAGATTTCTTAATTTTATTAAGACAACTACAGGTCGACGAATAAGGTAAGGTGCATGAACATTTTTTATTTGCGTCAATTTGTGTAATTCTGCTTCTCTACACTTAATCACTACAGTGTATTTGATCATATTCTCGAATCACGATCTCGAGAACCCTCCGACCATCAGGTTATAGGCGTTATAGCGTAACAGCGTAATTTTAAATAATTTTAATATTTAAATCTGATAGGTGACTTTATTCTCCAGCACTTATAAGTGTAGGGAAGAAGGTCCCTCAGATCCGACATTTATTCAAGGCTTGTGTCCCTATTGTATCTGTCGCTTTAAAACCAACATAAATTCCAATTCTTATCATTACCTTAAACCTTTAATTTTATTTTATATTTTCTTATTTCTTTTATTTTTGTGTTATTGCATAACGTAGAATAGAACGACTGTCGACTAACTAACGAAATAAATACCGACATAAAATAGTTAAAATACCTAAACTAATTGGCTTGTAGTAAATTGTAAATGGAAAACTAAATTAAATTATTGTAATATTGTACATTACGATGATATAGATTACACCACGGGAATACACATTTATAAATAGATTCCTATACGGAGGTAGTCTTGAAAATATTTGGGTAGTCGAGATAACACGGTAGTACTCAAAATTCATACATGAAGCTTAAATGTTCACATAACACATACCTTTCGGATATCCTGATTAGGAATTATGTTTTATATTCTATTATTCTATAATTGTATCTAATAAATAACCTTAAATTACTTGAAGTTTTTTTTTAAAAATGTAGCCCCCCCCCCCCGATTTACGCCTATGCTACCTAGTCGTGCTAATACCTATTTTTACCATTGCTAAATTGCTGTATTATGTAATATGTTATTATATATTATGTATAAAAAAAATAATAATAATATCATGACTTAAATATTTAAGCCATGAATAATATAAAACATATTTCATGCATACTAGAAGGCAAATATCTAAGGACTTTTACTTATCAGTTGAAAGTTGAGCCCCCCAACATTTTAGGTCAAGTTGCTTTATTACGTAACATGATTGAGTTGCAATTCGTAATAAAAATTTTTATTTTTGTTTTTTTTTGGTAGCTCCACCTTTTGCTTATTTAATTGTTTATGGAATATAGATACAATATACTATATGTCATGGTCATATATATAATATATTATTGAAATTACCCATTGAGCAACAACAGCTACTATTGCTACTAACTGTACCACTGAATGTTCGTTTTTCGTTTTAAAAAGAATGGAAAATTATTTACGATCAACATGTTGCAAGAAAGATTAAATTCCTTAGCCATATTAGAAAGTGGATAATTAGTAATATGAGTTTTTTTAGGATAGGGATGGTAAATTTATTTAGGCATAGGAACAGTCAACAGAAAGTTGTTAAATCCGCCACTGATCAATTGGTCGTTTGCAGTGTTTTCTACTCGAGTAGCAGTGTGACAGTGTGACACAGACACAGTCGTCACTCAACAATCGGTAGTTCTGTACGCGTGTAAAAACAAAATTATACAACAAATTGCCGCGTTAGCGGCCATCCAGTTCCATTAGGGCCCTATAAAGATCTCTACAGTGCTTTAGTTCCATGAGCCAGAGACCAGCATATTTTAAGAATTAAGAGGATATCAAACATTGTTTTCTCTCTCTAGCTCACGCGCAACATAGACAAAACGCATTTACGCAGTCTGAGTAGAACTCGCTCAATTTTGATTCTAGAGTAAATACACCTATTATAAAATTAAATTTTGATAATATTTCTGAGTACAAGACGATGAGTTTTTTAAAAAAAATTTAAATTTTGAAAATTTAAAGGTTATTTAAAAATGTTGTAATTTATAGCTATTTCTAAACGATATAATTAACGTTGTATTGGGAATAATGGAAAAAAACTCATTGTCTTATACTCAGAAATATTATTAAAATGTAATTTTATAATAGGTATATTTACTCTAGAATCAAAATTGAGCGAGTTCTACTCAAACTACGTAAATGCGTTTTGTCTATGTTGCGCGAGAGAAAACAAACAATGCGCTGACATCCTCTTTCGTTATCACCTTGTTTATTAAAAGTTATAAATAGAAATAGGTACTATCGTAACAGGTTTAATTAAATATTCTTTATTATTTATTAATGACAACTTGTATTATTTATAAGCATTTAATATTATAATAATATACATAGATTTATTTTTTGATAATCATTATTATTTTATTTTAGTTTAAAGCTTAAAATTAATAAAATTTATATGGTTCGGCTTGGCGGCCTTAAAAAGCCTGTGGCCCCGAGCCCAGTAGAACTATTACCACTGTTCCACCTGGCCAATCCGCCTCTGTTCAGATAACTACATCACACAAACTACATCATATTCTTACTCCAAGCACAGATATATAAAATATTAAAATATATTATTTATATTATTTATTTTATTTTATATATCTGTGACTCCAAGGACCATGGTCTTGGAAGATCTATTTTTTTTATTATCATTCATATCTATATAAAAGATTATAGTATTTGCAATTTGCTATTATTCTAGTATAATATTATGATTTATGATCTAAGGTAGATAAATGAATATTTTTCATATCTACGATATCACAGTAATGGCGTGACGTCACAGCGACTATGTCTGTACCTTGGGATTTTTATTACGCATTAAGAGTGTTTACGACCGATTTTGATGATTACAATATATAATAACGTTTATTAAAATCTATTGTGTATTAGACTGTATTTTGTGTTAAAAATCGTATTTCGCGTTCGTGTCGTGAACCGACTGGTCATATGACGTTTTGACGTTATCGCCGTGAAGTAAATCGAAAATATTATTATTAAAAAACAACGGGTAGTTTTCACCTTATTCGACTATCATTGTTATAGAATATGGGTTGATATTCGAATTCGATTGAATTATCGACCGCAATACTGCAATATTGTAAATTAATAAACCGCTCGTCGTTTGAACCGTTTTTTGGTTGATGTTACTCGCGTTAGTTGTTGCTCGTGCCTCGTAGCTCAGTGGGCAGAGACCAAAGATGGCAGGTAAGCGTTGTACCGTTCTTTTACTATTGGGTACTGTACGTTTTGTTCGTGAAATCGGTACACGGTGGTAAAAGTGAGCTTTTCCCTTGCATTCAATTGTATGATTATATACATCATCATCATATTATTATTATTGTCCATTATCATTATATTATATTATGAATATACACTATGAAGGTATTTTCGAGTTCAAGTTCTAAGATTGTATAATATGATCTTACCACTTTTAATATTTATTTGTATTTTTTATACAAGTGTCCAATTTTGACGCTTGTCAAAAATCTTTATTCTATATCAATTTGCATTGGTAAACCGAGATTTAGGGTGACCAGATGTCATGTATAACAATTTGTTTTATGGGTGTTTATAAGTGATTATTTTGGAATTTCTCTAATATAATATACTATGTAAACTGTTAAATGTCAGTTGTATATTTTTTTATTTTTTATTTTTAGTATTTACATTTTAAAAACATTCATGAATATATACTATCATTGAGTATACATAGTACTATATATACTCAATGATACTATATAGGTATAGGATAAAAATTAAAAACAAATGTATTGATGGACCACAGCATACCTATTGTCTTTAAAAATAAAAGTTAGTTTCTATATGAAACTTAAAGAAATCAACTTTTTTTTTTTACAAAACATCCTATGTCCTATGTGTATTAGATAATTAAAATTTAAAATCCATTGACAATTTATTTGAGTTCCTTATGTTTGAATTTTATACATTAGTTATGTAAGTCGCTTTGTATGTAATATTTATAATATACTTGTAATTTGTTAATATATTAACGTTTGAACACATAAGACATCATAATTCATGAACATGTACTGAAAGTGTTTCATTCATAGTTAAATATGCTATCTTGTGTGGACTCATTAATATTTAACGTTATTGAAAGAACTATTTTTTTTCATTTTAGTTAAAATAAAAAAAAGAGAATTGTTTCCATTTAAAACTTTTAATATAAAAAATAAATAGTTATCAAAGAGTTAAGAGATAGATAAAATATAATTTAAATAATTTTTATTCATTGATACAATATTCTAAATTAATAATCTATAAACTACTAGTTAATAATACACAAATATGTTTATTGTTAAACTATTTATAGACATTCAGATATTCTTATTATAGTAGTTGAATGGAATAGAATTTCAATTTTTTGACCTAACTTTGTTATTGGCTGTTATTATCTAAACATTATACTCATAAAGAAAAATGTATAGATAACAATTAGGGACATAAAACAATGTATGGAGTATAAGTAAATGCACAATCAGTATATATATATTCTACCTATCTACTTGTATTGAAAATGCTACAAAATATATTTGTTTTTTGTTTAGTAAGCAAATATTTACATTGGTTTACATCCCTAAAATTTAATTTATTTTTTTTTCAAAAATATATCTATTTAGATCAATCATAACTATTGAAGTTCATAAATAGGTTTTAAATATGATTTTTATTTCATTGTCTAGACCATAATTATTGTGATAATGAGAATGTATTAAAATTCACTGAACCATCTATTAGTGACAATTATGAATCAAAATGTGTAATATCCATGTCAGATGATCCTGAATGTGGAGAAGTCCCTAAATCTGGCCCTCAGACAAGGCTTAAATCGAAAATAAAGTTGGAACAATCTCAATCCACTTGGTCACCAGTTCGCACTGCTCCAGGTTTACGACCAAATTGCACAATATTTTATGATGGAAATGGATTTGCTTACCATAACCATAAAATTGCAAATAATAAGAAGTAATGACAATGTAATTAATGTTTAAATAAATTAAATATTGTTTTATTTTTTATATTTTGATTTAGGTATTTAAAATGTACACAAAAAAGTATTAAAAAGAAACCATGTCCAGCTAGAGCAGTTATAAGAAATCATGACAACATGATTCGCCATTCAGGAGAGCCACACACGCATAAGCCAAGAAACTATGATGAAGATTTATTAAAGAGAAACTTTTTAATGAAAATTAGAGAAAGAGCAATCAATGAGGACACACCTAATAGAGCAATTTTTGATGAAGAAATAAAAAAGTTAGTTTATTTATTATAAACTGATTATATAATAATAATAAATTATTAAATTTTTTATAGAACTCCAAAACTAAGAGGTAAAGTTACTTTTTCGAGTACTGCAAGAAGGATGCAGAGATTTCGCCAACCACAAAAAATGCAAGGCCCACTATTTCCTATAGAAGACAATGAACTTATTGATGCAATTAATGATTTTAAAAATATTCCACACGAAGAAAGTATTACTAACGATAATCAAGAGTGCAAACCTGATATAACGGTTAATGCAGAAAATCATAATCAAGAGTGCAAACCTGATGTAACGGTTGATGCAGAGAATCATAATCAAGAGTGCAAACCTGATATAACGTTTGATGCAGAAAATCATATGGAAGTGATAGAAATTGATGACATTGATATGGAGAGTAATGAATATACTGATGAGATTGAAAGTGAAGCTTTCAATGAAAAAGATGATAAGGAGAACAATGAAAATATTAAAAAAGAAAAGGATAAAACTGTGAATATGTTTTGTAAGTATTATTATTTTAAATTAAGTATTTTTTACTTCATTGTAATATTTATTTATTTTAGGTTGTATATATTGTAATAAATGGCAAGAACCTCAAATTTTTGAATTTGTACCTAATCAAAAATCTAAAACAATTGAATTAAAAGAAAATATAGAGAAAAAAACTGTAACATCACCTATTGATCGTTCTAGTCCAGTAACTATTGATAATTCTTCTGAAAATGTACTAAATAATAATCAAACTTCTACTCTTGAATATTCTGAAATTCATGAAGACATATCTCAAAATAATGATGATAATAAAGACACATGCAAACAAGAAAATGGTAATGTAGATGCAAGTACTGATGATCCAGAAACTGCTAATCTAGAGACACCAGAATTATGTGAATCATCTACTCAAGAAAAAAAAAAAAAAGTTGAACGCAAATTAGGATTTTTACAAATGCGAATTGATTCAACAATATATTTTGATAATATGGGCTATAGTTATCAAATACAAAATGAAAAAAATGATAAAAAGTAAATTATAGTTTAAATAAATTTAAATAATGTTATTAATATTTTTTAAATTAAGTATACATGTTTATTAATAGGTACTTAAGATGTGTTGTTTGGGGTAAGAAGAAATGTCCAGGACGAGCCCATTTAAACATAAAAACATTGAATATTATTAGATCTAGAGGTCACAATCATTTACCATCATCTAATTGTGATGCTGAAAAACAAGCTAGAGCATTTTTGCATGCTATTAAACTAAGGGCTCAAGAAGAAAATACTCCCTTAAAAACTATTTATGCGGAAGAAATAAAAAAGTAATTTAAAATAACATTACTACAAGTAAAGTAAATAATAATAATAATAATAATAATAAATGTTTAGCTTTCCTCTTGCTAATACTGTGGTTAATTATGCAAATGCTACCAGACGAATGCAACGAACAAGGAGATTAAAAAATCAACCTAGTACAGTATTAAAAAAAGAACCACCATTACTATTATCTCTCCAAGTGATACCAGGTACTCGACGTGGTACATCTTTATATTTGGATGAGCTAGGTTATTATTACCACAATGATGCATTAACCAACAGTGGAAAGTAAGTAGAACTAAAAACATTATTTTTACTTCTGAGTTGTTAATAAAAATAATAATGTATAATAGATGTACTAATTGAAAAATTCTACAGAATAGTGAGATGTACCAAAAATAGAAAAACAGCAACTGATGAAGCGTGTCATTCGAGAGGATATATGCGTGCTTCTGGAGATGGATTTGTTATTTATAGAACTAAAGAGCATAACCATCCGCCTGTAGATCTAAAGAGAAATCCATTAGAACGATCATTCATTAATACCTTATGTGAACGGGCGCGAAATGAGCTTCACTTGGGTCTCAAAGATATTTACAATGAAGAAGTTGAAAGGTTTAATTTAAAATATGTTTAAATATCTATAACCTTATTATTAAAAATACAATCCTTACTTTCCTTTCCTAAATAAAAAAAAGGTTTTTTTTTTTAATTAACATTGTAAATGCATGCTAAGTATTTGGCTTTACATAAGTAATTATTATTCAATTTGAAAGCAAATGATAAATGCTCATAATTGAATAAAAGATTTTTATTTTTAATTGGAGTATAGTCATTTTTGATTTAGCTTATTTATTTTAGTTTTATTTTATTTATGATGACATCTGTTATTTGAATAATTGGATTTATTAAAATTAAAGATAATTAAAAAAAAATTAAATATATTTAGTTTTTGGTTGGGAAAAGTTTTATTTCTTTAAAAATATATTTTTGATTAATTAATAGAGATTAAAATTTATTAGAGTAGTTATATCTAGTACAGTGGTACCTTAATAAGCAGTAAAACAAAAATACATCATAGTTTATATTATATTGATAATAATCTTAATGATATAATATAGTCTTGCTTTGCTTAGTTCAGCTACTAAGCTATTAACTATAAATATTAGGTTAATTGTAAATATCTGATGACAGATGTATTTTTTAATATTGCGATTTAAGTTGATTATTCATCAAATTATTACTTATAATAACAAATTTTTTAAAATCTTTCATACTTTAGTATACCTTGCATAAAAAACCTAACCACAATCTACCCTATCATGCTAAATTTTAAACATATACAATTTTTCTTTAAATTCTTTATAAAAGTTCTTAATCATGATGTAAAGAAGATGTTCAATGTTCTATAGGTTTCTTGACGTAGCTGATAAAATTCCTTATCGAATGGCATGGCGTAGTATGGCTAGAACAAGACAACCTCCTAAAGCATTTGGGGAAGTTAAACTAGTTAGTGTAAAAGTTATTTCAGGAATTTGGGATGGATACACACTATATAGAGATGAAATAGGATTTTTATATTCAATGAGGAAAGGAAGAAAGTAAGATAAAAGCATATAAATTATTTAATTATTTATTATTTATATTATACTATTAATATTATTCTTTATAGATTTGCGTGGTGTCAAATGAATACAAAATTAAAATGTTTAGTTAAAGGCTCAATATCAGTTGAAAATGATACTACAATGTTAGAGTTTACTGGAGAACATAATCATCCACCATTGGGCGATGATGAGTTTCAAGCAGCTATATTTCTTGAAAAAATAATGTTGAAATGTTTAGAAGATGACAGTAAACCAAAGAAATTGTATGATGAAGAATTAGTTAAGTATGATCAATTTTGATAAATTAATTATTTATAATAATGTATTTATATTAATAGTATTTACATTTATTAAATTAGCTTTCCTGGTGTTGAAAAACGTGTATCATTGTCATACGCACGTGAAAAAATAAAAGCTAGGAGAAAAAGTGCTTTGAAAAAAAATACAACACATGAAATGTTAGAAACTATTTGTGAACCATTGCAATATGTTGAATTTTGGGATGATGACCATAAATCTATCGATAATGATGACTTTACTGAAGATATTTATTCTGATGATGATGATGATTTCAGTGAAAAATCAAAGGATTCTAATGATATTTACTCAGATGAAAACGGATTTAAATTTTCTTTAGTCAGTGTAAAAGACGAAACTAGGTAAATTTGTATTTTTCATCATGATAATTTATAAGTTATAATTATTTACCATTATTCTAATAAATTACAGATATTTAGAGTGTATTATGAAGTATAATGGATGTGATGCCAAAGGAGAAATGTTTAAAGGTGAAAATGATGAGTGGCTATTTGTTCTTCACGGCTATTCCCACAACCATTTACCTAATGAAGATCAATCAAATGCTATACACAAATTTGAATATAAGTCAACAGATGATTAAGATACATTTATTTACTATTATCTCTAGTATAATATCTTAATTTTTTTTTTGCTTATGTTTTATTTTTTTATTCAATATATTATTTTACTAGTGACATACATAAAGTATGAAATGTTTTAATAATTCTTAATACAAAAACATAATGACTTCATTATAAAGTATTATAATAATACTATATAATATTATTATGTTTATTCTGGCATTATTTAATATCACAATTTAAAGTAAGTACTAAAGTGTGACCATTAATTCTAACTAATTGGTTATCTAAAAATATAATTAGTAGGGCAAAGAATTTTTTTTGGAAGTGTTAAAAGTTAATTTATTTAAGATTTTTTTATTTTTCTCAATATATTTTATACAGTTTTGCTCTTAAGAAGACTCCACATCCTCATGTGTTGTTTCTGATTTACATATGTATAACATGGCAAACTTTTATTCTGTAGGATCAATTTTGTGTATTAAGCTTAAATATTACAGTGAAATGTTCAATTATCAAACTTAAAGGTGAGATAATTATCTGTGTTCTTTCATTGTTTTTTATATGGTATTTTAATTCTTAAACGAGTTCTGAGTGTAAAATATTTGTATTAAAAAATGCTTATAATTCACTTAAAAATTAAAAATAATGTTCTTACCTTTAAGTTTGATGATAGGTTATTTTTCTATTTCATTTAAGCCTAACACAAAATGGATACTACTGAACCAAAATTGTTCATGTTATACGTTTGTAAGGTGGAGAAAACATGTAGGTATGGCGTCCTTTAAAGAGGATAAATTAAACTACTAATAATACTTCATTTTCATACATTATCTCTATATTATAAATTCATAACTTAGACATTGTATGTTCTAACAAATCATTTAACTAATATATTCTCAATATACAATAAATTTACTGATTATCAAATTTAAAAATAAGAATGTTATATTGTAAACTTCATATGTATTTTTATATTTTAATTTTAAAGCAAGCTATAAACATTTTTAAATATGTAAACAATTTTAAATTTCATAATATTAATAATTTTCTTTGAAATTAAAGTATTAAAAAAAAAACCTATGCAATTACTAAATTATATTCTTATTTTTAAATTTGATGTAAATTTATTGTAATATTAAGAATATAGTAGTTAAATGAATTTGTCAGAACATACAATTTCTATTGTGTATTAGTATGATGAAGATAACTTTTATGGGTAAAATGTTATCTTAAGAGTAAAGATATTCAAAATATCTTCTGGGAAAAATATGTATATTGTTAGATCATAAATAAATATAGTTTTTACATTTTTAAAAAAAATATTTAAAACAACTAATTTTCATTTCAATAAAAAAATATGTGTATATAATTTATAGGTTATTATTTGTTAAATATATTCTGTATGTATTTTATTTTTGATTTAAATATAATTTTTTTCATTACTTAAATAGTTATATTGTGTATCTCTATACTTGTTATGTTATATTAAAAACATATCATTACCATACTTGTGGCATATGGATAACTTAAAACTGGGTCAGCTATTAAAGTATATATTAGCCCAGATAATTAGAAAAAACATTTTTGAGGGCCCAAAAAACTTAAAAATATTAGTTAATAATTGTTGTGTTATCATGACTATTAAAGTAAACAACGATAAATGATGAACACCATATTAATCGACAAATATTTTAATAAAATAGATAATAGATCATATAACTATTATATGATTTATATACGACTAGACACTAAAAGACAGAAACAATAGTAGTTTTAAGGGTGAGGCAAGTGAGACGGTAGCGCAGCACCTCACTTTAAATGTTGTAGTGGGGTAGTGGACAAACATTTTGTGGGGTAAACCCGTACTACTCCACTCTGTGCATCAAAACTTTAAATACTTATAATTCATAAACTACTCGTTCTAAATTCGATTTTTATGTATAAAAATACTCATAAAAATATTCTGCTTTGGAATATGATATAAAAACTAAGCTGTCATTCAAAAAAATAAAAAATATACTTTTTAATAACAATGTTGTTTTTGAACAACTTGAAACTATGTAAAAATCAAAATTTGAATATAATATGCATAATTTAAATATAATAATTATGGGATGAGCATGCTTAAAAAATCACCTTGTGTGTATATATAATATATATGATATATTTATTTTTATGTATATAAATTATATTTCTGTTTAATTTTTTTATGATAAGGGAGACGAAGGAGGATAAATAATTTGCCTTACTAAAAAAATAAGACCAAAACCGCCACTGGCGTAGAGCATTTTGATGTTAATATAAGACTATATAAGACTTGGTTATATTATTTTCATCTAAGTATAATTTAACGTTTATTCAAATTAAATGTTAATGTATTTTACTTGACCAATGATATGGTAAGAATAAGTAATACATGGAGTGAGAAACGAGGCTAGTTAACGTCACGGAAAAAAAAAAGTTTCAAAAAACTTGAAAAACATGTTTCCGCGTTCAAATAATATGGCTTACTAGCAGTGGCGTGCGGTGATATTTTATGTTGAGTAAGCGCTAAAATAAAATTTCAAGTTAAAACAAAAAAAGGTATTTTATTAATAAAAACTTATAATAAGTATACTGATAACAAAAATAATCCGATATGCATCGTAAGAATATTTGAATTCCGTTTTTAAAAATATCGATAAGCGCTCGGCATAGCGCTTTCAACCATCACGTAAAAACGCGTATATCCCATTCTACCACAACTAGTCATTCCTATAAATAACGATATAGGAAAGGCAATCTAAAATACTAGCGCTTCTGTAAAGAAATTGCCTATACGAAAAAAAAATTTAATTTCTTTCAAAATCTGATAATTTTTTTTTAAATTGAACACAAAAATAAGAATTAATAAATATTTGTAATTTTAATGTAAACAAATTGTCATTTAACATAAGAAATATTAATGTTTTTATTTTTTTATTTTTGGCTGGGCATGCGCCGCTTACCTAGCTTGTTCTGACCGCACGCCACTGCTTACTAGCGGTTTAATCGTAAAAATAGTAAATACCTATATAGTTATAATTTTGATTATATTTTTTGTCGCAATTTTTGAAATTATAATTTTAAATCCTATAAATAATTGTTAAAAACCATTCAGTTTTCAGTACCCAATATTACTTGAACGAGCAAACTATGTTTTATAAGAAAAAAGCATAATGAACTCTACAATTAATGCACATAATAGATGTTACATAAATTAATGTTTTACTGGAACAAGATTCTTAGAATGGACACAATTATAAACAATTGTAATTGTAATATATTTTATTTTTAATAAGATTTAATTTAATTTATCTTAAATGATAAAGTTATAACAAACATTTGAATATTTTCTTAAACGTTTTAATTTTTTAAATTTCTATTGAGAAATGGCTATCACAATTATCTATGTTCCATTTCTAGTTATTAGATATAATGCTATGTAAAATAACTATTTAAGTATATTTAAATACTTCCACCATTCACTATGGATCAGAAATATAAAATGTAAGTCAATATAATGATCATAATAAATTGTTTAATTTATATATTTATTTCTTACAACTATACATGAAAAATAATCACAGACGTTTACTTATAATCTCATTACACGCATTATATTGAAAAAAATAATTAAAATATTTTTTTTAGGTCACATAATAATAATTTATACTTATATATTTACAAGTATTCATTGTTCAATAATACAAAAAAAAAAAAAAATAGAAAATAAGAACAATAATCATTTAAAGTTATATTCTATTACACTTAACAGCTTTGAAATTAATTTAAAAAGCTTTAGGCTACCATAATAATACAATTATTCTATATAAAAAAAACAAAAATAGATATTAAAAAAAAAGATACCTACGTTTATGTTATATATTTGTATGTATGTATGTATGTATGTATGGTACGTATGTATGATGTATATATATAATTATATATATATAATTCAAATATGAAACAATAATTTTCTATTATAATAAATAACATTTGTTATTTGTCAAATGTTTAAAAAATTTACAGTTGGTAAACATAATTACAAAGGTATATAATAACTAATTAGAAACAAAAATAACAAATACACAAAATATGTATGAAAGTTGTATACATAATAATAATAATAATTATAGAAACATTTATATGCAACAACAAAACATTTTAAGTGGTCACAAGTTGATAGTCATCCAAGTTGAAAATGATAATATTTTTTTTATAATAATAAAATGCTGCTGGTGTTGTTTTGTTGTAGAAAATGCTTTTGGATACCTACATCTGTGACAAATATAAAAATTCATATTTCGGTTAAAAATTGACAACATTCGGATCACTTACTCAATACATCACAAATTTTAAGACGGTTTAACAATCACGAAACGGAGTGAACAAAATAACTACAATACAATTTTTATTTACAAAATGTCCGTTTTACAAAATAAAAACATAATTTATATTTCATATTTGTAAGCCCTATTAATTATAATACAACTGCTAAATTAATATTAAAATTACCAATTACAGCATGTAATATGTCATGTACTGTAGACTTAAATTAAATTGCATAGGAAAAATTAAATGTTACAATTACTAATAAAATAGGGCAAACAAAAATGATAAAATAATAACAATACTAAATTGTAAAAACTCTTAGGTAATCACAACAAATAAAATATAGTAATTACTTATTTTAAATAAAATATAATAACATGTATAAAAATTAATATGACTAATAAATAATAAATATAAATCAAATTGTTTTTCAAAATATTACATTTCATTTTATATTACAACTGATATTAAATTAGAATTGGAATTATAATATTCTTTTTATGACAGAAAATCATTAAATAATAATAATAAATGATATACAACATTCTTAGAACAAACAATTTTAAAATATATATATTAAATAACTATTATTAAACATACATAAACTTTGTTTTGTAAAATGGACATAAATGTTTAATTGTTTACAAAATTAAATGTAATGTATAATTTTAAAATTAACATAATTTGTTATTAATAATTATCACATAATATCACAAATATAAACCAAATTTATATTTTTTGTTTAATGTTAGTACATTATAAATATAAACCCAATTATACAAGACTACAAAATACCATGAATAATATAGTATTATTTGATTTCATATCAAAAAAAATTTTAAACATTACAGTGTTGATTTAAAATGTCTAAGACTTAATCATCTTCAAAATATTGTCTAATATTTTTAAATATTTATTTGATGAATATAATTGTATTGCATAATATCTAACTAATAAAATTAATACATCATATGTGATTTTATTTTTCAAGTATTATCTAGTATATATATAAATTAATTTAGGTTTGTTGGCATTTGTATAACTTGAAAACGGATGAAAAATTGCAAATGATTTTTAGTTGGGATTTTTGTATTAATTTAGGTCTATAAGTGTAAATTTTTTGAAATTAATGGATAATAAAATGTATGTGGACATCTAGTTTTGTAAAAGGATAATTTTAACAGTAAAAAAAATATTGTTTTCTGTCTATATGTTTAAGTGTCTCAATATTTTCACTGTAATATACAACTATAGTATAATTCATTACATATACATGTGTTACCTCTGTCTTACTAACACATTTTGAAGGTTCCGTTTTAATTTGTATTTACAATACTGTTTAAAATATAAAAAATAAAACTGAAGTGCTCTAGATAATATTTAAACTAACTCTATTATTAAAATCTATTCTTCTTAACTGTAAAATTTGTTGTTATATGTTAGTAAAACGGAGACAACACAAGCAAATATAATGTTCTCTTAACCCGAGTTTAACCTACATAGTGTTGTATTGTGTTCTATGTACTTAATATATTGCTAATAGTTTACTTATAATTAGAATATATTCAACTAATCTTTTAACACAGCGTAGGAAACACAGGCTTAGATCAGTAGTTTTCTCAATGATGGAAACAAATCATAAAATGGCTAGTGTTTAGATAATGAGCATATGAAAAATTAATGCTAGTAAAATGTTTTTTTCTTATTTGTATAATATTTTTATCTTTAGTTAAATTATGTTCCATGAACAAAAACACTTGCTTTTAAACATATTTTAAGATTTAAACTATAATTTTTTCTTATTTCAAAATTGAATAAAATTAAGTTTTATACAAATTTTATGATATGAAAATAATATGTACTATGTATACTTCTATTGCAATATAAATCAAACTTATAAACTATTTTATGACCTATTATCAACAGTAGTTTTTTATTAATTTATTTATCTAATTAGCAAATATTTTGTTTGTTAAATGTACTTTAAAATAATATTTTATTATCAAGGTTTTAAGTTATGAATAAATATAATTAAATGTAAACAATTGCTTATCAAAATTCAATTTATTTTAAGTTATATCTAATTTTAGCAAGCAATGCTTGAATAATAAGATATGACTATTATGCAATTATTATTTTTATAACTTCTAAATTCAGATCTTTTATTCAACACTGTAAACAATTTTTTAAATATTAAATAAAACATTCACTCCGTTCCATTATACATTTTAATATCAAAAATTAAATAACTATTTTATAATAATTATAATATTATGTTCATTGTTTACTTAAAAATAAATTGTTATTAAAATAGGACATTTGGAAGGAATGATTAAATATTAAAAACTAAGTTAGTAAATATAATTTATAGGATTTTTTTTTATAAATAACTATTAACATAAAAACAATAACATTAAATAATGTTAATGAACTACAAGAACAGAATTATAAATAGATCATAAGTAGTCATAATTAATATTTAAATATGTACTAAATAGTTAAATAGTTGAAAATTTCTAGCATGTAATATAAAAGACTAGCATAAGTAAATATTGCAATTTATTATGAAACTATGTTATTGCAATAAAAATATATTAAAAATAAAAGTTACCAAAAGAATAAACATAAAAATATAGTATATTGAAGATATACAAAACATAGAAATAGCTATAGACGAATCAATAATATAGTTTTTATTTATCATTTAACTTTAAGTCCATAATTTTTAGTTAGGTACACAATGAAAAATGTAACATAATAGGTACAATAAAATATAAAAATAATTTAAATAAATAAAAGCTGGTTGACATTAACGTCAAAAATTAATGTTTCATGAAACATATTATCAGTCTTATAAATTCAAGAAAAATCAGTCTTTAGTTAGGTAGATGATTATTAAGGAAATTTAATTTTTATTGTTTAGAATTTGTTTATCTTTAATACTGCAAATGTGGGGTATTCATATTACATATTCAAAATTTTTTGAAGTTTACAATCAAATGAAAATAATAATTGACATTTTAGAATATGATAATTGTGTTATACATACCCTAAAAATACATTTATTTCAAGTCATATTGCTCAGATTAGATCGATATTTTTTTTCTTTTGGTTAAGAGCCACACATGTTGTTGTGGAATTAAAAGAAAAAAGATCAGTAGATAATAATAGAAAATTTAATTAAGAGTTTAAAATTAAAATGTTTACATATATTTAATTTTACGAAATTGATTATTTTGTATTAATTATTTTTTAAGAGTTAAAATGTTTTATAATATACTCAGTACTCATAATTTCTCAGTATTTTATTATATTAAATGAATTAAGTATACAACACACTTAATTATGTTCCAAATTCATATTTTTATACCAATAAGATTAAACTAAAATTTTTTAAATATCTTTCACTTATCAGGAATTAGAAATTATAATATTTGAAGAATGGAATGTAAATAATATACATCTATGAATAAAAATTAATTAATTGCTATTATGATCCAGAAAAAATAAACTAAACTACAATTAATTTGAATTTTAGAGAACACCATAATAGTGAATTCGAAACAAAATAGTGGTCATATAATAAATTGACCAAGAGGATAAAAATGCATGTGATTAGGACATCAAATACCTGATCGAAATCTGTAACATTAATGTTACGCTTTATGATCTTCCTTAGTCCTTTTTGATTTGTGTTATCATTATTAACACCTGTTGTTCTCAAACGTACTGGTGCTTTCTTTAATTTACCCTTTAGACGTTTGACACTGGCATATGATTCTACTGCATCATTATAATCTTCATGAACTAAATTTGAATAAATAAATGATAAATGTAATTAAATTTTTACTCTGAAATTTATACATTTATCAGTAAAAAACCATGAATTATAAATAAAAAGGTTTTTGTCTAGAACTTAATCTTGAAGAGATCACTAATTAATGATAGAATTTTAACAGTAGTCCATTTATTCTAAATCAAGTGATATGAATTTTAAGATATTTTAGAAACAAACCATAGTGTTGTTAAACGATGACCATATATGGGTTGGTCAGAATAAGGAACTATATTTGATATAATACATAGATTGTTATTAGAAATAATTTTGATGTACTATAATATAATAACAAATTATGCAAAACATATAAAATTTGAAAAAATAAATAAATTGAAAGATGAATAATATTTTAAACTTTTAGTTATGCTTTTTATAACATCTAAGATGAATTTGAATTAGCTATACTGAAAAATTTGTAAGATTTTTACTTTTTAATTAATTTAAATAAGTTAATAAGAAATAGGAGTGATGAGATATAATAGTACTTAAATGGAAACATAATTTTTACCATTGTCAGTCCTTGTGTTGTCTCGATTCATTACAATTACTCTTCGACCATCTGAGTTACCTAAAAGATCATTTTTAATAAGATTAATTTATAAACTTTTATAAAATAAAATAATAAAACCACAGTACATACTTTCTGTTTTTATGCTAATTTCTGGGATTTTAGAATGTTTTTTTCTTTTAACTTCATTAGTACTGCTAAAAAATATTTACACAATATGTATACAATATATAATCATAATAATATATAAATGTAATAATACCTTGAACCAACAACGCCTCTTATAGCTGACTGTAATAACCGCGCAGGATAAAATGATTCTGGTTTCTTTTTAACTTCCACTTGAATCTAAAAATTCATAAAAAAATTTTTTTAGGAATTAATTTAAATTAAGTATTTGAATATATTTTTATTTACCATATTTAACCGAAGAGCTCTTCTTCGTTTTAGTTCTGTTCTAAGATCAACTGTATCATTATGCTGCAAGGATTCCTTTTTATCATCGACTTCCGGTTGAAGTTCTGCAATTTCTTCTTCCTCTTCAATATATTCCTCACAACTATCACTGGAATCTTGTCCATCTTCTTTTTCACTTTCTTCATCTACATTTTCTTCAGATACTTCTTCCTCAGATACTTCTTCTTCTGATAATTCTTCTTCTGATGCACTAGATACTTCAACTGCTTCAGAATGCAATACTTTTGTTACAGTGGTATTTGATTTAGGAATATTTTTAGTATGTTGATCAAACTTCTCAGCTAAAAAAAAAAAAAAAATCATTACCAATTCATCAAAGACATTTAAGACTTAAGTAAAATTCATAATATTATATCAAACCTTCTTCAATAAGTGTCTCATTTTTTTCTTCATGTCCAAATACAATCCTTGGTCGCTTTTTATTACAAATTTTTTCTGAAGTATTTACTTTTATAACTCTTCTTAGTTGTGCATTTTCCAAATCGTTATTCAATTTTATACTAATATTTTTTGGAACCGTATGGGAATGTACAACTTTTTTTACTTTCGTAGCTAAATGATTAGTTTTTGGTTTTATTTCTAATTCATTCATTTCATTTTGAGTTTCTTTACTTTCAGTTTGAATTGCTACTTGAACTGAATTTGTTTTTTTCAAAATAATTTTTTTACTTGATGGTTCAATTGGCTTGTTAGATTCAAATTTCCTTTTTCTTGCTTCTAAAACTGGATCTATTAGTCTCGATTCCACTTGATTATCAACAGTTTTAATCTTTTCTCTTTTCTTTAAGTGATCATCATCTATACTTTTACTATCTTTACGCCGAATATTTAAAGGAGATATTGGTCTTGACCTTATAACTTTTTTTATTGGACTAGGTGATCTTCTTCTAATAGCTGGTCGTACTTTAGGTGATCTTGATTTAGATTTAATTTTGTGTGGAGATCTACTTCTTCTCCTTAATGGTGATAACCGTCTTCTATTAGGCGATATATCTCGTGATAAAGATCTGCGTCTTCTTCTTGGAGATGGTGATCGATAAGAATAACGAGATTTAAGAGGTGAATATCGTCTCGGAGAAAGATTTTTTTCCCTTAAAGGTGACATTCGTCTAGGTGATCTTCTAGGTGATAATGATCTACGATAGAGCCTTGATCGTAATGGTGAATATCTATATCTGTCAAGTGAAGGAGATCTTCTTCGTGGTGATCTTGACAATGGTGATCTTCTTTGAAGTGTACTATAAGGAGATATTGATCTTTTTCTAATGGGTGGTGATGGAGATCTCAAAGGTATACGTGATTTCAATAAACTAGATTGTGATGAGGAGTTTCTTATTTCATCTAAAGTTTTTATAGATTCTAATTCTTCTTCAGGTAGATTCAGTTGAGGTTTTGTATCTTCAATAATCTTAGGTTGATTAGTAATTATAGGAGGTTCATCTATTTTAGTTTTAGCATTTAATTTATTTTTTATAGTACTCTTATCTTTTTTATTTTTTTGTTTTAAGCTTTTCTTTTCTTTTTTAGATGATTTAACGTCTCCACCAGCAATTTCAGCCTCCATAATGTCCATTAATTTATCAAGATCATCTAAATCTTCATCTTCTTCGCCCAATAATAAGACATCGCCATCATCTGAATCTTCTTTTCCATCTTCTTCTGCTTCACTATCATCACTTTCTTCAGAACCAGATTGATTATCTAATCTGCTAAATTTTGTAGAAACTAAAAACATAATTTAAAAAAATAAAATGTAATATTTTATAATACAGACATAATAAGGGGACTTAACATTTATGTAATATTTTAACAATTTACCTTCATTATTTATATTTTGAAAATTGGTTAATTTGGAGGAATCTGAAGTAGATGCATGTTTTGAATTAATAGTTTCAGGTAAATTTTTGGATAATGAATCATTTAGCGAATCACCATCGCTATCCATTGGTATAATAGCAATTAAATTATTGTTTGCGTGAGTTGGTCTTCGAAAACCAACCTATAAAAAAAATAATTTTAAAAATGGATATATTTTAAATAAAAGTTTGTTATAACTTACATTAGCATATGTGCGTTTATTATACAGTCTATTTGGCACTGGAAAACGTCCTCTATTATTATTTCTTGTAGGGTTATTAAAGGAATTACCATTTCCAAATTTATTAAATTCTCCAGATGTACTACTTATTGCATTTATTGGCAAATTAGATTTCTTTTTGAATGTCATAAGTGCAGCTAGGCGTAATTTTTCAACATCATCTTCATCAATACTCTAATAAAAATGATAAATAATTTAAAATGATTAATATTATGATAATAAAATATAACTATGAGTCTGTGAAACTAGCTATTTAGTTATTCAAAATGAATACTTATTATTAAATTAAGATAAAAAATAAAAAATTAACAAAAGCTGCAACTAAATCAAAATGTAGGTTTATGCTTTTTAGTACCTTGAATTATTTTGCTCAGTTTGACATAGACAATGAAGAGAATTTTGCAAAAATAAATTTTAAATGAATGAGGAGAAATCATTGCATTATTTAATACAGTTGTTAAGTAAGAAGTAACAGAAAAAATCTTAAAATCTTCAAGTGACATAAAGGCATGAAAAAGTAATAGTACAAAATTTCAAAAAAAAGAATGTCATTTCCATAGGCTCAATTTCAATAAAAAAACTGAGGGTGCTTAAGCTCTTCATTTTCCAGGCATAGCGTTCAATAACTACTAATTGTAATATTATAAAAAAAGTATTTGAGGGTTCTACTTTTACAATTGGGGGTGCTAATACCCTCTAAGCGCCCCCCTATTTGCGCCTATGGACTCATTTTACCTTCCAATCTTACTTGCTGGCATAATTCTCTTAACCAACAACTAGATAAACTGATAAACTATAATTTTCTTAATTTGTATTATCTTAAAAAGTATGGTCACTATTATAATATTATAAGTATACTTTTGGAAAATTATTTAAAATATATAAATATAATCCATAAGTACATCAAGGTTGGTTAGGTTACCTAAATTAGTATAATACGGCATAATATTATGTAAAAAAAATAATAATACAATCAATAGATAATGTCTGATTTGTTATCCCAATGTAAATTATACATGTTATACCTAGTATTAAAAAGAACCATATACCTACACAGCACATCACACATAATTGTTTTTTATGTTGATATAAAATGTGTAATTACCTACCTAGTAACATTCATATTCTTCTAAAAAATAAAAATAAACTATTTTCACTCAAGTGAGTGTAACAATTTTTAATAATTTTGAGTTTAAATACTTTAAAACAAACATATCATTACTAGGTAGGCACAGTACTTATAATTTCAACTATAATGGTTTCGTAATGAATATGGAAAATAAAGTGTCAATACTCACATTATAATCCATTTTTCTTTTATTTATCGTCTTCAATAAATGGTAATGAATATTATATTAAATACAAACAAAAAAACTAGAAAGATTGAAACATATTATTACAACACACAATTTGCAAAATACACGAATCACAAATAAAAATGTAATAATAATTAAAAAGAAAAAAACAATTAACAACGTAAACTATTTAGATTTCTATACGAATTCTCGTCTCCCAGGAGGCCAGAACTAAATAAAAGTCAATACAAAATTACAAATATAATAAACATATTGTAGTATTGTACATTACACACATATGCACATAAGCAATTTAGCATAGGGTATTGGAGCAATGATGATGAAAAGAAAACGAAAACAATAACAAAACAGATGATCCAAAGAAATACGAAAAGCCGCAGTGTTACCACATATGAGTATTACCAATATAAATTTAAATATTTTACCATTGCTTAACATGTTGATTAAATTTTATATTATGTATGTTGCATGCATGGCTAAATATATAGGTATGATCTCATTAAGACGCATTTGCGTCCTGGGCTGCGCACGTACTACTATTCCATGATTTGGCATGGAAAGAAATCTTAGCTGGCAGTGATTTTGATCACCGGCTTCCACCGCTACCGATAAATACTGATAACCGGATCAAGTTTTTAAAACTAATATCAATCACTGCCAGTGGCGGCCATGACACCTGCGTATCACAAAGTTGCGATCATACCTATATATTTAGCCATGGTTGCATGAAGACTAGAATTTATTCTAATCTTCATGGTATGTTGTATATCTACAATTTTATTGCGATTAGTACCTACTTACTCTAAAAGTATTTATTATCTATGGGTTTACTCATTATAAAATGTCTCAATAGTCAATTCTTATTTCCTATTCGTACTCAGAAACTCACTCTGTAGTCACTCGAGTACTCGAGTACTCGACCGACACTCACTGATTCATTGACCGGCTGCCACTAGTCATCAGGCATTCTGCAATTCCGCATTAGTACAATTGACACCTATCCGTTAAATGTTTATTGATAATTCGCATTTCGACTTTCACGCTAATTTCAATTTTTAAGTTAGTAAAATCGATAAGGTTAATTCGCCATTCGCCTAATATATAAGGTTCTTACTTTAAAATTACTGTTCTTAAAGTGGTCTCACTTTTTATTTTACTTATTAATATAAAAGTACCTATTTAGACATTTTGAATATAATTTATCGTAATTATTAACGTATAACATAATAGTGATCACGGCGTATTAAATCATTAGTTAAAAAAATTATCTTTTAAAAATTAAAATTGTATTTTTATATCAAATTTTACAATGAGCAAACCGGTATGTATTTCTTAAACTATATTTGTAATAACTAATAGATTTATTATAATATATTAAGATAGATATATATAAAGTCGTAAAGATTAGTATTACAATTCATAATTCTTGAGATATATATAAATATATGTATGTATACATAAATTACATATTTATATATTGTGTATTCTAGGATGATTAAGTCAGTAGTTAACAATTTTATTTATATAGGTAGGTATTTACATTTTTTTAAATTGTTTTGGTTGTAAATATACATATTTTATTTACAGTAGAAATTTGATTCACTGTCACTCTGTTATTTGTTTTTGTCAAAAAAAAAAAAACAGCTATCACAGTAAACGTTGCAGTGCCTAGCACTAATTATGTTAGTATATCAAACATATATTATGAATTAATTTGAAATATCTAACATAATATGTGATGAATTCAATAAATGTGGCATGAAAGATCTAACTTTTACTTTAATCAGTGACTGACGAATAGCCTGTATATTATTTATAAATTAAACATTTGAGCCGTGTGGTCTATTTATTATTAATTTTTAATTAAAAAAAATATATTAGACATAATATTTAAAAAAATTAACAAAATTATCACCTGTAACTAAATTTTAAAGGGCTTATTTAATTAGTTATTATTAATTTAAACTATTATTAATTCATCAAATAAAACATTTATACAAATTGCAATTGCCCTGTATAAAACAAATTGTTATGTAATTTATTGTATAGCAATAAAAAAAAATAAAATTTTTGGTGAAATAATATCGTTTAATGTATAGAGTATGACTCTAAAAATTTATTATAGTTGTGTCCTTTATTTAGTGGGTATTAGATTTATTCTACCCTTTAGATAAGGAAATAAGAAGTATGTAGTCAGAGATTTTACTGTATTTTTATGTAGACTAAATAAACATTTTATTTTAATTTAAAAATTAGTTATACTGTTTTAATTTTCAGGTTACTTATTCGGAAGATCAATTAGCAGGTAAATTATTTTATTTTATACCTATTTAAGTTAAGAAACATACTTGAAAGTTGATTAGTGCATAAGGCTTATAATATATTAGGGCAGACATACAAATTGTAGGATGATGACAGGTGGGTTTATCTGTTCATTGCTGATTATATATTTCCATTTTAGAATTAAGTATATCTAGTGTTTTATTATTAAGTAGGTAGGTAAAACGAATAATTTAAATAAAAATGTTATAGATAATAGATCTAAGAAAGAGTTAACTATTTTATGCAGATACAGAGAAAGGCATTTTGAATGGGGTGTTTTAATTTAATATTAAAAAATAATTTGGGGGCTATTCATCACGTAATCATATGGTATATGATGTGTATGATTAAACATAGTATATTTTTGAATTATAAGGCCTAGGAGAGAATGTTTTAACACCCAAAACACCCCCCTGATTATGTTTGATTTTTGTTATTTATGAATTATAATTTATAATATATAACAGGATGTATAATACATCATACATCCTTACAACTAGGTTCTTATAGAAGTTGGCTTGTTTTTTAATGATATATCATTCAAAACTTAGCATTGCCTGAGAATAAATGAAACTGAAATGGGTAATTCACCTTTGGTGGAAAATAAGTAACTCTTTTTCTTTAATGCAACCCTGTGGCGTTACTAAGAGGTGTCACAGGGTGCAAGTGCACTTGGGCCTGTTCGCTAAAAGGCCCCAAAGTAATACAATGTTCTTATTTTAATAATTATAATGAACCATTCATTTTTTTTCAATCAAAATCAAAATTATATAATTTTCAATTAATAAACATGCAATATTTTTTAAAAAATGTATAAACTATATATATAACTAATAATATTAGTAATATAAATATGTCCTTCCTCCTCAGACTTCCCTATATTATAATGTCTAAATGAAAAAGAGGCGTTGACAATTTTACTCCTGAGCTTAAATTTTTATGTTACACCACCGGTGTAACCAATTGAAAGTAGAAATAAATGAATATGTAGGTATTGTTGTAATATTATTAATAGTGGGTGAACCACCCTAAAATAATTGATTTAAATAATTATCTTAATTCTAAACCTTTCTTGAATCATAAAGATTCCCTATAATCCCTATCTTATGAACTCCATATTAATCCAATGTCATTCAACAAAAATAGTTTGTGTTATTGTTAAAAAGATTCACACTTAACATACTGTATATATATAAAATAGGTAATACTATAAAATTGTATAATCCATTTAAAAAAACTTGAATTTTCATATTTTTATATAGTCATGTATGTTATCAAAATTAATTAAATGAAAGGAAAATATATAGACTTGATTTTAAACAAGAATTCATTTTCATCTTTTTAAGCTTTTTCGCTGCTCCCTGTACTTCACTTCCTCATTACTTGTTTATTTATGTTTTTAATATTAAATATATGTATAGAAGCAGTTGCAAACTGGCTGAATGCAGGAGTGCTACGGTGCCATTTACTCGATTTATACTTTGCTCTTATAGTCTTATTCTTAAATATACCTATGAATCAAAGATAATTGGTCGAGGCATGTCGTGGATCATAACTCACAGATCCGGTTATAAGAATAATTTGTATAATATACAAAAAATTGTTTAGGGAATTTTAAATATATTTCTTAAAATATACTATGAAGTCAATCGTAATATATACTACTAATAAAAACCAATAACTATTTATAATATTTATCTAGTTATTGTATATTGAATTCTTGTATTTTGCATTTTGGCATACTTGTCAATAACCATTGTAGGATATTGCAATAACTCCTTTTAGGTTTACATCAACACTAAATAATAAATTCATGTAGTAGGTAGTTGTAGATTTACATATTATATCTTTATTATTCTTTTGGCTGATGTGAACTTACTCGTAGAACCAACACACATTCAAATTTAATTTTATTTCCTCAAATAATTTCCATATCACCTATATCTTTGTAAAACACTATAATATTTGTACAATTACTTTACATATTTTTTGCTAAATAGCTTTGACTTACTACTTTACTTGAGAAATATTACATTCAAATACAAAATTGTTTGATAAGTTGAATACTGATATTACAGTAAACAAATCAGAATTATTGTTAAACGTTTTTTTTAACAGTTTATAAATGATATATTATTGATGCAATACCTTGCATTTCACTCAGTAAGTTATCTATCATGTTACTCATTACAGTTGTCAGTTAAACAAAAATTACTAAAGTTTTATACTCTAATTATTAACATTTACACAAATATAAATGTGTAATAAAATACTGTAGTCCCGCTAATCCGAGCTAGATGGGACCGGATTATCGAAAATCCGGATTAAACGAAATAACATTTTTTTTTTAACTTACTAATTAAATAAACACTATAAATAATAACACAATATAATATATATACTGTCAAAAAAAACCTCATGTATTTATACGAATTCAAAATTTATTGATTTACAATTTAATACAAGGTTTTGTAATATGTAATCGAAATGATAATATCTTAATTATGGGTATTTCTGAATATATATATTATACATGAGTAGTGAGTACATACTAAATACGAAACATAAATTGTCCGGATTAGCGATGACCAGATTAGCGGGACTACTATATGCAACTAAATTATACATTAATGAATGTTACAAAATAATTTCTTTTCAATATCTCGTATTGTTTTATAATATTTTTAAATTACCTATGTTTCTATAAAAATTAGATTATAGTTAAAAAAAGCGGGTAAGTGAGTATCGCTCTGATGTACATTAGGGGGTGGGGTGGACTTCGGACTAGGGTAGGTTAAATTTGAATGCAATGATAGGGATCATTGTATACGAAAAACGATTCTGAACGGAGATATTTAAATATTGTCATATATTCTATTTTGAAACAAATTCTAACATTTAAGTAAAAGTTTCAAGATCTTACGTTTAGTATTTTTTTAAAAATAACAAAAATCGAAAATTAATTATTAGTAAAACGTTATTTTACACGTGTATTTTTTATTTCAAATTAAAATTAAAACTTTAAACACTCGTAAAATTTTTTAAATTGAATAATTATCAATTTTTTTTATAATTATTCTAAGCTTAACTTATGGACAGCATAGTATTAAATTTTCAATTCTTAGCTTTTGATAGTAAAATATTTATAAATTTTTAACTACCAAATAGTGAAAAATATTCATGATTTTGACGAATTTTTGTCAATATTTGAACTTCAAATGCTAATAAAAAAAAATTGTGCCTATGTATTTTTATAATTTTTGAATGAGAGTTAGAACAAGTTATGTGGACCCTTCAATTAAATTTTCAAATAATTTGTCCCAGCTAAATTTTTTTATCAACATTTATAAAAAAAAAAATAAAAAAAAAACTGATTATTTCAAATGCCTATAAATAGCTAATAAAAAGTCAAAATGTTTTGAAAATCAAATCACGTAAATAAAATGGCAATCTAAATAACTGGTAAAATTTTCAAGTATTTACGACCTATACTGTTTGAATAACAACAAATATCAAAAGTCTTTTGAGGCTAAACCGTTATTTAACGCGGTTTTGTAAAAATTTAAATTTCAAACACTCATAAAATTTAAGATTCTGAATGATGTGTGTTTTTTTATTTATTTTTTATGTGTCTGACGACAACATTTTGAGCAGTAAAAATGCTTCGATTTTTGACTTCAGCCCCTCTTTGAAAATATAATAGAATCTAGTTGGTATTTTGTGGGGGTCAAAAGTTAAAAATTTTCAAAATGAGTCGGAAAAAACCCTAAAAAAATGAGGGAAAAACAAAGTTCTCCATATATTTTTCTTCAAATATCTGTAAAAAAAACTACCGGATTCAAACAAAAAAATTTTATGAGTGTTTGAAATTTAAATTTTTACAAAACGCATTAAAATAACGGTTTAGCCTCAATAGACTTTTGATATTTGTTGTTATTCAAATAGTATAAGTCGTAAATACTTAAAAATTTTACCAGTTATTTATATTGTCATTTTCTTTACGTGATTTGATTTTCAAAATATTTTGACTTTTTTGAGCTATTTATAGACAATTGAAATTTTCAATTTTTTTTTATTTTTTTTTTATAAATGTTGATAAAAAAAATTTAGGTGGGACAAATTACTCGAAAATTTAATTGAAGGGTCCACATAACTTTCTAACTCTCATTCAAAAATTATAAAAATACATAGGCACAATTTTTTTTTTAATAGCATTTGAAGTTCAAATATTGACAAAAATTCATCAAAATCATGAATATTTTTCACTATTGGTAGTTAAAAATTTATAAATATTTTACTATCAAAAGCTAAGAATTGAAAATTTAATACTATGCTGTCCATAAGTTAAGCTTAGAATAATTATAAAAAAAATTGATAATTATTCAGTTTAAAAAATTTTACGAGTGTTTAAAGTTTTAATTTTAATTTGAAATCAAAAATACACGTGTAAAATAACTTTTTACTAATAAATAATTTTCGATTTTTGCTATTTTTAAAAAATTACTAAACGTAGGATCTTGAAACTTTTACTTAAATGTTTGAATTTGTTTCAAAATAGAATATAATATGACAATATTTAAATATAATATATCCTTGACTGACAAATCATCTCCGTTCAGAATCGTTTTTCGTATACAATAATACCTATCATTGCATTCAAATTTAACCTACCCAAGTCCGAGGTTCACCCCACCCTCTAATGTACATCAGAGCGATACTCACTTACCCGATTTTTTTGTCTGAATCCGGTAGTTTTTTTTCCAGATATTTGAAGAAAAATATATGGAGAACCTTGTACCAAATTTTCAAAATTAGTTATAAAAGAAAAAATTTTTACGATTTTTCAACCACAAAATTACTTGAAAATTTTTGCAATTTTGACATATTTCGTATAAATTCGAACTTTAAGCACTTTTAAAAAAAACTTGTGACTAATGATTTCGGATTTTTTTTTATCACTTTAAGAACAACTTATAAGAAACCTTGTACTAAATTTTCAAGATTTTCTGGTCGGCCAAAATTTTTTTATCGTTATTTAAAAAAAATTGAAAATTTCAATTGTCTATAAATAGCCCAAAAAAAATTCTTTGAAAATTTAACTGTGGATGGAGAACGCTAATATAAACATTTGGTAAAAATTACAAATATTCACATCGATTAGTTTTTGAGTTATAGTAAAATAAAAAATTCGATCTTGTCGAAAACGGTTTTGCGTAAAAATTCCCGTTTTTCTGTAATTTTTTTTTGTTTTTCTCGATTTTTTTGAAAACTGTTGGAAAATGTTTAATTTTGACCTTTATAATGGCACCAAGGATATCCACTTTGCCATCGAAAACCCTCCCCCCAAAGTTTGAAATTGAATCATTATTTCGACTAGTTATGCTGTACACAGACACAAAAAAAAAATAAAAAAAAAAACACATCATTGTAAAATCAATACATTCATCACTCCGTTCAGTATCTAAAAATAATATTACTTTAATTTATTCAATTAAGTATAGTTATTACTATAAAAGGATTCAAAATTAAGGTAAGCTCGGCCTATTCTTTAGGCGTGCTTCTAATAAATAGGTAGAGATATACCATAGGCGATAGGCAGTACCTAACCTTGACTTCGAAAAATATTGAAAATTGTCCAAGAAATTATACTTTTATGCCCTTTATAAATACCTGCCAACTCTATTGTTTACTTCTTATATGTATATTTTGTATGCTCTTATATTGGCTGACTTTTCAAATTTTTTTAGTTAAATTAACAAGTATATTTTGGGAATTACTTCTGAGGTTATTATTTTAATTCAATACCGCAATACATTTATATTATCTTCACATATTCGTATTATAATACAATTTTTTTTTTAGAAATGGAAGAAGCATTTCAATTGTTTGATAACAGAGGTGACAATAAAATACACATATCACATATAGGTAATGCTCTTCGAGCTTTAGGTCAAAATCCTACAGAATCAGATGTAAAGAAGTTTGCACAACAGCATAAAACTGGTATGATTTAAGAAATGTATATGATAAATATCAACATGTCAATATTATCAAGACTTAAACCAATTTGTTTTGTATACAATTTTTCTTTTAAGATGAACGCATTCCATTTGAAGTATTTTTACCTATTTATCAAGCTATATCTAAAAATCGTTCCTCAAATACAGCTGATGATTTTAATGAAGGTTTACGACATTTTGACAAAGAAGGAAATGGATTTATATCTTCTGCAGAATTACGCCACTTACTTACAACACTTGGTTAGTAAATAACTTAATAACTTAATGGTATTAGCTTTATATAATATTAATAATAAATTGTTTGTATTTCATTAATGTAGGAGAAAAACTTACTGATGAAGAAGTTGAACAATTATTAACTGGGCAAGAAGACTCTTTAGGTAACATAAACTATGAGGAATTTGTACGTTCTGTAACATCAGGTTGAATTGTTTAATAATTTTTTATTATGTATTTTTCTTATTTAACTCCTTGTACCTAATCATTATTTACATATTTTAAATACAAAATACTTTTATATTTTGTTAATATTATACGAGAAAAACGGTGATTATTTTGTGTATGTTTATAATTATAATTTAATAAAATCAATTAATTTAAATTTATTGAGGGTTTCAGGTTAAAGAATGATTGTTTATATTTTTTGGTCTGGCAAATATAAGTATAAATGTGCCAACAATTATATGTGTTTTTTCTTCTTGACTATTAAATTGTCAGCATTTATGTATTTCACGTTTTATAATAATAATAGTTATAAGTATCATATTTCACAATTGGTGGGAACTGTCCATCGATCTTTAGCGAGTAAACAATTTTTTATATTTATACTTAATACATTACAATTTAATATGAACAATACAAGACTATAAAATATGTTTGTGGAGTTATTTTTTATTGTACATTATGCTTAAAATAACAAATGCAGTACAAAGTAATTCATAAATTAATTTAAAACTTAAAATGCCATGGTTAAATCAACAATCCAATGCTATTCTAATAAATTAATTATCCAACATGATTATTATAGTTTACTTTTAAAACATCTGATACTTGATGATAGCTAAGTTTTTTGTGAAAAAATATACTTTTATCTTTCAATAATTTCTTAAGAATCTATATCTTTGGATATTTTTTTGATTGAAGTCACATTCAACAAATTTCTTAAGCAAGTTTTAATAACTTTTAAAATTTAAAATTAACATTTAAAGGCAGCTGGATAATAATATTTAAGCTGCACAATCAGTGCATTTTTTAAACTAGTAAATTATATGACACAAATATCACCCAGTGAAAATATTTTGTCGTATAGTTGACTTTATTTTTAAAGACTGAGCAACACTATTTTTAAACTAATAATTTTTATACAATGAAAAAAAAATTAAGAAATGAATTAATTTATAGTATATAGTATTATTATCTATCAATAATAATACAAAATGCATTATTTATTGTAATTTTTGTAGAATATGAGAAAACAAGTAAAAATAATTATATATTTATAATAAAAAATGTAAAATTGACCAAGAAACATATATGAAGATGTTTTATTCATTAAAAAGCTTTTTGAAAAATAGTAAAACAAGTAGTTATTTATACAAATATTAAAGACGTTAATAATTTGAATATATAATTTATTATTATATCTTCTCTAAGATAAAGTATAGTTCTTTTTTTTTTTTTATTATGTTTTACCATTTATTCCCAGCATTATGATCTATTTTTAATAATCATGAAATAATTTTGTAATAGTATACTATAATTAAATATTTTGGGATTTTTTTTTTTTTTGTCACCCAGCAAAAATACTTTAAAATATACACTGAGCATAATTTAAAAAGGTCAAGCAGTTGAATTAATAGTTTTAAGTTTAAAGAAGCGTACTTAGGTACTTAAAAGAAAATGCTTATTGTTATTATGCATCATTTTAATAAAGCTTAATATATTTCATCAAAACGTGAAGTAACAAGCAACAGTTATTACAAACTATTGTCTTCACATGAATATTTGTATCATCTATATAAACAATATGTTTTTGAAAGTTTTAATTTTCATCAAAATTATAATTGTTTATTTAGTTAAGTAGGAAAATTTAAAAATTCCAATTACAAACTACCCATATTAATATTTTTTTCATGTCTTAATGAAGTATTCCCTTGAAATTAATTTTAAAAACTATCGTCTTGAAAATTGTAGTTGTATATTGGTTCATAATATACTTTTAAATTATAGCAAATAACGTTAGAAACCCCATAGTAATATTATATTATAACTGTTATAATAGAGTTTAAGTTAAAAATCGTCAATAATTATTTTATAAATTTTAAGAAAAAAGTGCATATTTTATTGATTAAACTAAGCATTTCAAATAATAATGAATATAAAACTTAATATTATTTAACGTTGGTATTTGTCATCGTAGTAGTTAAATATTAATTTAACAACTGCATCAAAATGCTGAAATACTACTTTATCGTAAATCTATTTATTGTTTATTCATTACTTTATTAGCATTTAACACGGAATAAGATATTACATTTTAGACCGTGGTATATAGTAAGTTGTAGTTCATGGTGATTGATACTCAACAGCATTTTTTCTGATTAACTCTGATGAACTAATTTTCCACCATATTTTAACAGCATTAGATGTTTTTTTTATCTCCTATAACTCCTGAACCCTACTTACAACCATTATATTTTTTTTAAATAGTCCCCATTTGTATATGTAACTATATTATTTTTAAGTATGTAGCATGTAGGTACATAATATTGTGATTTGTAGTTTTAAATATAAAATAAGATTTTCCATAAAAAAATAATGTGACTAACATAAATATTGACTCAAGGATGTCATCGAAATGCCAAGCCACCAATTTAATGTATTAGGCAAGATAATATATTAAGGGCAATGTCTGCATGCATGTTAATTTGGATTTCATAGTAGAGATTAAGGGTTCATAGGAAAATAATTTTTTTGAATTACACATGCATGATGTCCCAAGTGCTGAATGTCACATATTTACATTACATTTACACATCACTGAATTAACAAATTACACTTGATATTAGATAAGCCACATTCGACAACGTTTTAAATTGCAGGGTTATTATTGATTAAATATTTCTTTATTTTAACCAGAAATAAACGTCCACAATACTAATTCATAAGTTTATAGTAAAATATATATATTATAAAGAAAAGTATTAAGTTATATATATATATATATATTTATCCTAAAGTAAAAAAATCTTGATGTTAATAAAGCATAGGTAAAGAGCCACAGGTTGCTGAACACTAAGTACTTATTAAACAATATAATTCAGTTTGTAGTGGTTTAGTTAGGGATATAAACAAGCTCAAAACCCTGAGTTTACTCCTTTAATCTTAATCACAGATGTCACATTCGTCTATGTTGAATTAACAATCAACATTATCATTTATTGGTTAACTTAGTATTAAGATAAATAGTGATTTTTTAGCATTTTTGTGCGAAGGGAAAGTAGTACAGTACCCTATGGAGCTTTAATATCTGAATACCATAAACACAACTATTGGTAATACCTAGCAATTAAAGTGGCTGGAATCTATGAGTTTTTATTGTTTGGTGCTATTTTTGATTTATTTACCAAAGTGTTGTAGTATTCAATATTGAAATATCTGTATATTAGTTTTGTGTTATGAACAGTACACAACTAGTATTAAGAAGCAAATCGATACATCTGATTAAACATTCTTAAAATAACTATTTCATTTTGAGTAAAATATCCATATTTTCAACAATATTTTAATATGCATAAGTAAAAACTTGAAAAAAAAATAGATATAGTTTATATCAGTATGTGCAAATGATAAAATATATAGCCAAACTTCAGTTTAAAATTTTGAAAACAAAAGATAAACTATAAATACATGTACAAATATGACTTAGAATTGTTATCACCAATATCCAATGTACTTTCGACTGAACCATTATAATTTTTTCTGGTAGTTTGAATATGTTATGTACATAATAATAGTACATTTTTACAACATTTTGTCTTATTAGAATTCTTTTATTCTGCAAGTCTCAAACTTGCATTTTAAAGTTTTTAGGATTTTGCTGATTTTTTTAAAAATCCACATCATGGAAAATTGCTACCTAACAAGAACCTGTTCATAACTACAATTTTTTTCACAACCAATAAACTATGTCATGGTAAAATTATAGTATATAGCTTCTTCATGCTGCATTGAATCTAAAATGAAAATTAATATACCAATTAATAATGTGTATTAAAAATTGTAACAATAGAACCTAATTTAATTTTACTACTTCCACAGGACCACAGTAGTAATAATTAATTATTTGTACATTAATATTGATATAATATTTGATAATAAACTTTTATAATCATTCTAAAATTTGTTCAAGTAAAATATCAGTAGAACTTATTTGAAAAGTGGTTTTAAAATTACAATTGATATATAATACATTTATATACATAAAGGAACATTAAACTGTCACATAATAAAATTGATACTTTTCAGTAATATTGTGCAGCCATATCTTCTGCATCAATACCGAGCATAGCAAGTTCATCTCCATCAGATTCATTGCCATTTGATTTCTTAATATTTTCTTCTTTAGGACCCTGAATAATCGGAACTTCTAATTTATCATCATCATCTTCATCATACTCATCTTTAGTAGGTTCTTCTTCTTTACCCATAATTTTTTTCATGTGCCTACGTTTTCGTTGAGATGGAGCATTTTTCTTTTTCTTTCTTTCAGGTGAAACATTTAAATTATTTGTTACACCATACGACATGTTATAATGTTGATGAATCAATGGATTATGAACTTGAGGACTAATAGGTGTATTTATAGAAGGTACTACCGGAGAAGTTTCATCGCAAGGAAAAATCATATTCAATGCAGTACTTAAATCTTGAGGTAATGTATTTGTAGTATGTGGTTGACTATACATCTGATGTATTTGATTTCCTGGTTGTTGTGAACGGTTAAATTGCGTTTCAATTGAATCAGTTTCCGAGCTTACAATTGTATCATTATTTTCATTATCATCATCAATATCCATATCAACAGGTAATATATGTTTTTCAATCTGAAATAATTTTTTTTATACTTTAAATTACAATCTAAAAATTTTAAAATTATTTATTTTAATAAAAAATGTTCCACTTGTTTTTACTGATGATACAGCAGACTGTATAGTAGTGTATACTGCCAAAAATAACATAAAATATAAGTTTTAATTAAGAGGTGCTATTATAGTATGCAGTATTGTACTTTATCTAGGCAATCAATTCAATGTCTACTTCTTTACCTGCCAATACTTAAGTGTGAAAGTCTAAATCACTCAAGTAGAAATATTTAAATAATGGCTATGCAGTCACAGAAAATAATATAAATCATGGTTGAAGAATGATGGTCTTCAGTGTTTTTTTTTTTTGCCTTGAATAATTATTTGATTATAGATATGTTCAATAGTTAGGATAAAAATATTTGATTCCTATTATTCACTGCAAATTTGCAGCAAGATTTTTAAAATATTTAGATAAGGGTAACTTATACTGCTTACAGAATACTAAAAAATTATATTTGTGATCATTACTTAACTTTAAATTATCAATATCTATATATTATTCCAGCAATCACAAGAATGGGGTTTGGTGTCAAAACGTGTATTCTGTAAATAATTATTGCAGTGAGTCATAGAATGCAACTGATTTTAATCTAATATTATTGAAAAATTTCAAAAAAAGATAATCGCTTAGAAAAAATTCCAGCTAATTCGTACTTATATTTGTACTATCATGTTAAAATTGTTAACTGTTTAACCGCATACTGTATTAGTACTAAGTATGGACTATGACATTTTTAATTATAGATTATTTTTAAACACTATATACAAATTAATTATAATCTTTAATTTAAAATTTAAACTAAACTTTAAATAGATGTAATAAATTAAAAAAATTGCAAAAAATGACTGATAAGTAACACATTAAGAATAGTAAAAACACAATTACTTCAAAACAATTAACCATCAGTTATAATACATACATTTTTAGATATTATTTGAATATTTGTTATATGGTTTATGGTTTAATTCAAGTCATACAGTTTTGATTAAATCATACAAGATTATGTAAATAATAATAGTTTGTGTAGAAAAATTAATTCAACACAAAAATTGTTTAGTGACAGTTAAAACAAAAACATTTTTCTTTAAACTTTTACAAATAATATGTGTAAAATAAACAATCAAATAATTCTTGAAATATACTAATTTAGAAGATGGAAAGGCAACAATTTAATAGATTTCCATTTGTAAATTTTAGCTTTTAATATTATTACTATTGTCTTTTTCAAATAAATTATTATTTAAATAATCAATAAGTGAAAAAAATACTTCATTTTTATCTAAAATAAAATAATATCTAATGGAGAAAGTTACTTAAAAACATTCTTAGTATGATTTTTTTTAAATCAAATTATTTTGTTACTTTACCTTTTTTTCATTTGCTGCAGTAATCATTTTTTCTATTAACATTTTTTGTATAGCAACAGATTCCATCAAATGTTCTTTAGGTTCATCATTTGTACTCTCAACAGTAAAATTGGGTATATTTTTAGTAGACGAACTTGTTTTTTTAGTAGTTGGTTTTGCAAATGGCATTTTCCCAATAAAGGGTAATTTTATTTTGCTAGTACGATGAGATAAATTAAAACTTTCATCTTTTCTTTCATACACAATTGGTGGCTTTGGTTCTTCAAGTCTTTGCTTTTTTACTGGATGCGCAGTAGATGAGCCAGATCTACGGGAATCATCAATTTCATCAGTTTTAGTTTTATGTAATCTGTCTTTAGACTTCTGAACGGATTCCTTTAAAGTAATCATACTTTTTTCTACGGGTAAATCAACTGGTTTCATCCAATCTGATAAAGATACATTATTTGTATCATTAATTTCTTTGTCAGGACTTAACTGACTTTTTAAATCTGTAGGTTTTCGACTTAGTTCTTTTTTATATTTATCTCTATCTCTTTCCCTATCTCTATCTCTTTCACGTAGTTTTTCTTTTTCCCTGTCTTTTCTAGGCTCTTTCTCAAAAAAAGACTTTTCAACTTTGGGTTCAGGAATGTTTTCTTTAGATTTATCTTCTTTAACTACATCATGCTTAACTGTGCTGGCTTGTGATAAGGACTTTTCAAATGCACGAGTTCTTTTTGTAAGCCAATCAATTTCCCAATTTGGTTCCTTTGTAATAAGTTCCTAACAATAAAATAATATAATAATTTTTTTAGTTCAAAGATTTAATAAATTGTATTATTTTTAATGAATGCTCTAATCAAAACCTAAACTATAAAAAAATAGTCTATATTTTTACTATTATAAATTAAATTAAGATAATAAGCTCAATACTTAATTAATATGTTTAATATTTAAGTTTTTATAAAAAAATAAATGATATGATGAATTTAATAGTTCTAATATTATAATATATAAGCATAGGCAAAACTAGACATTTTCATTAGACTGGATAATTTCTAAAGGTATCTATATAGTATATACTCCAGGCGGATACCACGAGAATAAAAATTAGTCCAAAAATAAAACTGCCTATTAATAAAGGTTTTGTTATAATAATTATCAAAAAAGGAATTGTTAACTATTTAACTTTTAATTTATTTCTTAGAGCAGAGTATTTATTAGTTTGCTCCCTCCTTTTCCCCCAACCAAATGAGTGAAAGATCTATTTAGAAATTTAAAAAAATTATAGTATTGTGTTAATTAGTGTTACACAGTATAAATATATTTATACGAGATTGATTAATTCAAGTGGCTAAGGTTATAATTCTGTCTAAGATTATAATTTATAAACAGATAAACATTAATACTTAATATATTATTAATTATTATCAAAATAGATACCGCATATAAATCATTATGTTGTTTAGATTTAAAATGTGCTGAAGCACAATGAAGATCTCCAATCCAAGTGTCACAAAGTTTGCAATACCAAGCTTTAGTTCCAATAAAAAATTCCAAACCTACAAAGTATTTAAAATACACTTTTCATATTAATAATTCTAGTTTTTTTTAAACATGAATATTCATAATAAATTGTTATAATACAACTTAATACTTAAATTTGTTCCATATCATTGGAATTAAGTATGACAAATACTTAATTAACATCATAAAATTCATATGAATTAACTATTATTTTTGGTATTAATAAATGAATGAAATAGAAGTTTTTCACTTTAAAATGTTAAATGTAATAATAATCAAAGTGACCTTATAAGTTTTTTAGTTTAAAAACTATGGGTACATTATTTTAATCATATTACTACGTAATTATTAACTTAGAACAGTCATAAAATACCTACCTTTGATAGGTACTCGTTTTGTAGGTAATTCAGGATTTTTCTCAGGTTGAGTAGGTCCGGTTTGTGTATCATGCCAAGGCAATTCAACAACATTTAATTCCTATAAACAAGAGATATTCATACATTTTAATATTTTAATTAAAAAATATTATTTATCTTATTTAAAAAGATGTACAAACTTCCAAAGTTTTATTATGGGATTCACTGTGTAAATGTGTTAAATATTCTTTTGCAGTTTTTGGAAAAATATTACATGGCTGACACCAGTGAATACATGAATCACAATAAACATGATTGAATTGAGGTAATTTCTCAGTACGTTTTTTTTTTTTACTAGTATCGATTAATTCTTTAGATTTATATGACTTTTTAGAATCAGTATCTTCTTCTTCTGAAACATGTACTTTAGAAGATTTTTTTGATTTAATGGACTTGTTACGTTTCTTTTTTATTTCCATAGACGAAGAAGAAGAACTGCGGCGGTGATTTTTGTGAATATTTGAAACTTCTTCTTGTTGCAAAGTTTCTGTAGGGATTTTCACATATTCAGATTCTGTTGTCTAAAATAAAATAAGTTAATTAAATATCAAATTAAGCAATATACTGCATTTAAAGTAATTACTAATTTTTTTGGTTCAACTTTTTTAGTTTCTTTTAATGAGTCTCTTGGAATCATTGTATTTAATACTTCAAGAATATTATTTACACCTTTAATTTTTCCATTTACATCATCCTAAAATAAATAAAATAATATTATTATTTTGTTTTATATCAGTCAGTGCTTTAAAAATAATAATGTTTAATATAATATTATATACTCTAAAATATACTATTTAAGTTAACAATTAATTAATACCTGTGCTTTTCTATTCTTTTTTAATTCACTATTATGACGACCATCTGTATTATCCAACTTAAACGTATCATACTGTATTTGTAGTGTTTCAAGTTCCTTTTTTAAACTAAAAAGTTTAGTTGTATATGTTTCACGCTGCATTTCAAAAATGCTATCCTGAGAACTTTTAGTTTGCGTATCTGGTACTATAGCCAAAATAATCAGTAAAGAATATTAATATATAGGTCCTAAAAATTAATTTTATTCTTTTTTGTACTATTATTTATTACTGTTTAATAAAATAAATAATTGTACTATATTTTGTATAATACATAATAGTACTTAAGTTTGTTATTCGTCAATAAAAATAACTGTAACTTTTAATAGTATTATAAATAAAAATAAAAACACATAATACAAAACAATAACTAAACAAAAATATTAAAACTAAAAATATACAGAAAGAAATTATTTATAAATGACACAATAGAAAAATGTTTGACTTAATAATATAGTGAATCAAAAGTTATAATAAAATAATACAGATAACTATTAATTTTATTAAAAATATAAATATACCTGGTGTAATTGGTGTAATACTTGGAGGGGGTTTAGTTATATCTACATGTTTCAGATCTATATTATACAATCCTTGATTGGTAGATTGATAACCCTATAAATATAATCACATTTTTCATAGTATGTTAAAAAGATGTTTGGCGATCACTTACTTCAACTGATTCCAGATTAGTATGTACTGGATTATAAGGAGCAGTTTTTTGATCATATTGTTGAAATTGTTGGAACGGTGTTCCATATTGCTGGTAACCTGGTTGGTACCATTGAGCATTTTGAACCTAGATTTTGAGAAAATTAAATATATTAGGTAGTAGAATAATAAGAAAAATTTAAAGATAATAAACTTTAAAAAAAGTTCTGGATACTTAAGTTTGTGGTCAATAACAATTTTAGAATGTTTCTTCTACTATCTGGTAACTTCAAGATTAATAATAAATACTGTTAAACATATTAATCTGAACTCCAAATATGAATATTATTATTGTTAAATAAAAATATTTAATCAACAACTTTTGGGAATTTTTTTTTTTTCAAACTATTGCTATGACTCTTACCATTTTCAAACATAGATTTTCTGATTTGTTTCTTATAGTATAAAATAGGTACCACCTAAATATATTATCCAAAATTCTGGAGTAAATTATTAGGATAATTATTCAAGTGTGATATAAATACATAATATTTTGACTTTCATCAAAGTTGCATATATTTAATAAAATTGTATTATTAATGGTACTTACAGGAACTGGTTGTCGTTGTTGGTAAGCTGTGAATTGTGCTGGTTGAGATTGAGCATAATTCGTTGTTGAATATGTAGTAGCAGAATTTTGTATTCCTGGCCATTGTGAATTATACACTGGCAAATTGTTGGGTGTAGTAGGCATTGCAGGAGGTGGTGGTTCCTTTAAAACAGTATTTGGTCCTCTGGAGGTTGATGGTGGAGCTTGAGAATATCGATTTCCTATTTTATTAGATTGTTCTATATTTAAAGACGGGGTATCACTTTTGTCAGAGTTTGTTAATGATATAGTAGACCTAGCTCTTTTTGTAACTTTTTTTTCCGGCTCAGAGTCAGATGAACTTAATTCTTGTACATACATGGTAGAAGAATCTTTATTTATTGACTTGTTCGAGTACAAATCATTTGAAGAACGATCTTTTTTAGTCTCGGGTGGAGAATTTATCCAGTAATCATCATCTTTAGATGAATAATCTTTTCTACCAGGTGTTTTTGGTACCTTAGGAATAGATTTCTCTCGAATAGGAGAATCGTCCCAACTATTAGAATATAGATTTTTTGTTGAAGTCTTGGAAGTTTGAGATTTTACCCAGTGCTCATCTTTATCATTATTAGAAATATCTAATCGACCGGGAGTTTTAGATCCCTTAGATGAATATTCTGGCCTATTAGACTTTTTTGTATCTTTTGTATCTTTAGTATCATTTTTATCAGTTTCAATCCAATAGTCATCATCACTTTTTTCTGTATATTCCACTCTGCCTGGTGTCTTAGAACCTTTTGAAGCTTTTAACTTTTCAACAAAATCATCAGAATTATTTTCATCATCAGAATTACTCTTTATTATCTGAGTTTTTTCTATGGATTGATCTCGTGTGTTAGGTGACCTAGGCCGTCGTGATGGAGATCTTCTCTTGGGTGATCTATGTTTTGGAGAAGCATAGCGTCTGGATCTACTAGGAGAATGTGAATGAGATCGAGATCTTGATTTAGAACGATATCTACTTGGCGAACGACGTCTATCAGGAGAACGTGAATAACGTCTATGTCTAGAAGGAGAATTATATGGTCTTACACGGTATTGACTTTGTGGTGAGTGATGTCTACCACGATCACTTCTATCCCAATAATTATTTTGATATGGTCGTCTATAACCTCTATGAGGGTGTCCAGTTGCACGTCTATAGTACTTTGTATCATTATAATAACCTTTTTTATCTGAATACCGTTCGTCATTCTTTTCACCAGGGTCTTCATCTTTATCCCATTTACTTCTATTGATTGGTGAAGAATCATCTCCATCATGTTTTTCTTTTGAGTTATCTTTGTCAGTGCCTGACTGTGAATCCCACGATCTTTCACGTGAATCACTTCGATCATTATCATTGTATGAAGATTCATACTTGTCTCTAGAACTAGATGGTCTTGATCTATTTCCCATTGGACGTCGAGTTCCTTTTCTATTTGGAGTTCTACCTCGATAAAAACCTCTTATGAATGGGCGTCCACCTCTAGTTCTTCTCATACCTCTTCCACCCCTTTCCATTTTTGAAAATTATGTAAATCGCTCTAAAATATGTTTTATAATTAGTAAATATGTAAAAATAAGTTTTGTTCCTTAACCTAATTGATTATTTTTTTAAAACTTTAATGATTCAAATCTGGTTACTTCTTTAAATATTTAAATTAATATTATGTAATTGAAAAGATTGCAATATTTCTTATGTTAATTGATAGATAACAATGAAAAATAGGTAATTTCGCTATTGTGTATAGTACTACAGTATTATACTCATGAAATTATGTAAATAACTATAATTTTGTTTTTTTAAACTAAAAAAAATCTCAAGAACATAGTACAAAGGAGAATGTAATAATTATATTCTTTTTTTAAAGTAACAATACTTTTTAGTAGAGTAAATAATATATTAGTATATCAAAACACAGTGTAAAGCTACTTTGACACAATGATTTTATTTATCCGTAGACAGTGTTTGGAGTAGTTTGAACAATGTATATAAATGGAGATTTAAAACTAATACAGTATGAAACTATATACACAAAACAAAATGAAGTTTGAATTTTATTGATACTTGTTGGTTATAACCTTGCCACCAACCCATATAAAATATAACACTCAGTTGCAGTAACCTTTTATTTTTTTTTTACCTTTTTTTCATAAAAAAAAACGTCAATATTCATTATCAATATCTCTGAATTTCTGTATTTTACATGTATGTTAATCTAGTAAGTTATATATTTAAAGAAAAGAGGTAAATATTTAATATATTTGAAATTGAATTTTATTAAATTATGTTTTTGGCTTGTCATTATATTGTATGCAATTGTAATTTGAAGTTCATTTATATCTTACAAAAAATATTGTTAAAAATTAATTTTAATGAATTGTTTTTTGCAGTATTTAATACTTTTTAATATTATACTTTTATAATAAAAACTACTGTTTGAACAAATAAAAAATATGATGTTTAAAGTTTTTTAGACATCCATCTTATGTTTTTACATGTTACTATAAAATAACAGTTGATAACTATGCTATTATTAATTGCAAATGATGTAGGTATTATAATTATTATTATTTACCATTATTTAAAAGTGTTTTAACACTGTATACAAAATATCATAATACAACAGACAATCACCTAGGGAAGGGTGAAAACAAACAAGTTTTGTTAACTATTGTTTGTTCAAAGTAGATAAAAAAAATAGGTTAAACACAAGACGACAATAAAAAAAAATGTATAATGTGCATAGTTCTCAGGTATAAAAACAAAACAATCCTTATTATACCAGTCATAGATAAATAAAACCAATATGTGATTAGTTTTTAGGTACAAATTATATGCAACGATTGGATACAGTATCTAGCTATAGACAATAATACTAAGAATAGCTTCAACTATAGGTCTAAACTGTGGTCAGTATCTAAACATAGTATTTACATCACCTTAAGTAAAACTGTATCCTTACGCATTAATTTCCCTATGCTTGTGTCAGACACAAGTCATATTATTGTGTTACAATACTGTTCAATAAAAAAATTACCATTACAAGTATTTATATATTATTTTTATATATTTACATAATGTATAGTTTATTTACTACCTACTGTTAAATTAATTTATAGTAATTGGAATTTATTTCTGTAAATTATTATTATTATTCACTTGTTATAATTTAGTAACATTAAAATCTTACCTGTAACTTATGCACCTATAACTCACTATATATAATTATAAACGAGTATAAAGATAACAATATAGATAAACTGAAGACAAATTTACAGCATAACGATAAAATTCATGTAAATGTTAAGATTGAAGTTTTACTAACAACGAAATAATTAGTTACAGAATATATAAAATACTACGTAAGTACTTTATAAAATATACGAATTGGAAATAAAAATCGGAAAATAATGGACAAAATTGTAGTTAGTTAAACACTTAAACAACCAAGTACTAATGCCAGTAAATACGGCACAGCAGACGCAAAAGTATACGTGCAATACAACATAAGCGTATAAACAGTAAACACTATAAACTTTAATTTTATAATAATTAATATTTAATAAGCGTAACGTATTCGTAATTCGTATTGACAATTAGTCATTTTTGTAATACTAGAAATTAAATAAAATGGTATAAAGTGAGGACTGAGGATATCAGAATATTCCGAACCTAAAGGTAGACGTAAATTTAAGGTTATTATTGACGCTACCAAAATTTAAAATAATACACAAATTGATTGCCTACCTAAAATCGTGGTATAATTTGGTTTATAACAGATGCATGAACATATCGATATTTGGTTCTGCAATTATTCTGCGATCTTTTGATTATTAATTCCTCACAATACAAATATAAATTAAACACGTCTTATCGATAAATTATTTACTAGAGTAGTTAGTACTATTGGTACTATCACAGAATAGAATAAGTGGTAATAATAAGTGATTAAAGTATAACAATTCTGAATTCACTTACATGAAAGTTCCTTTTTTTTTATCCCTTCTTATTTAATGAGTTTAGTTAACAATAATCGATAGTTGCGTAGTTGCTGATAAGAACAATCCTAAGTAGGGTATTGTGATGTCATATTATACATAATATTATACCTATACCACAGTCTATAAACCAAAACCATCCAACATTTTTATTATATTCCAATTCATTTTTCAATAATATACATGATAATATGTGAAAGGTTTTTTCTGAATTCATTCACCTGTAAATGTTAATTTTTATTTTATTGTTTTTAAAATATTTAAGCTACTAATGTGTAATTACCCGTATGTCATAATAATTACTCTCTAATAGTTGAGTGTACTTTTAGATGTGGCGACTTCGGTGTAAAATATTCGAGTAAGGTAATTCTACTTCACATCACGATTAAAGATATCTTCTAAATTATATCTTTAATCGTGCTTCACATTTCACATTAGAAACATTTTATTATAATATTCTTTTCGTTATTAACCATTGCCCATTAGGATATATATTTTTAATTTTTCTAATTAAGCATTTAAGTGTTTAAATGCCTCCAATTTATTACTTTTTTTTACTATTTTTATCCAAAAAATAATTTCCTTTATTGGTAAGTATTTATAGTTTACCTGGTAGTTAACAATGTTGTAAATATGACCATTAAAAAAAATTAAACTTTTATGATGTTTATTTCTTTATCTGCTATAGTAAAATTATATAAATAATATGAATGTGATTATGTCGTTTAAATTAGTTTGTAATTTTTATGATTTATGATTTTTTTCATTGAATGTACATTTAAAAACTGGTATTAACAAATACTTAGTGTTAGGTAACTAAATGTATTGCTATATAAGTATTAATTTATTGTTGACTATAAAATAATAAACATTGTATTTTTTTAGAATGGATATATAAATTCAAAAAACGTGAAACAGTTTATAAATACGAAGTATTGTTGACAAAGATTATTTATATTTTCTAACCAATAGTTAACAAAAATAAGGTAATTGATTTGTAAATAAATATTAAGTAATAATCATATATGGATACATTAAAAAAAAATGTTTAGTTTTTAATTTTAAGTATTAACTATACAAACTATGTTTGATAAATAATATTTATTCTTTGATCTATTGTATAAAGATATCTTTAATTTTAAAAGCTGGATAACTTGGTCGTATACTGTTATTCATGTTTTTGATATATTGTTCATTACTTCTGTAAAAATGTAAAATGCTAAACATTTTATAGATAGCAAATTTGATAAAAATATAATGGTCTATTAGACTTTAAAAATAAGTTGTCATATGGTATCTGGCTTCTTTTTTTTTTTAATATTCGTGATTGCTTATACCTCTTTGGCATTGGCGTAACTAAGGAGTCTAGCTCTTCATACCTTATTTAGAATATTGGTTTCTACAATCCAATCTCAATTTTTAAAATGTCTGAATATTTTACCAAAGATTTATTTGACAATTTTCCATTTTAGAATAGAATTATTTATTGGTTTTAATTTTGTATACTGGTATTGGTTGTAAGCTGTTTTATTTGAGGTTATTATACCACTCTTAAGAAGTTGTTGTACTTGCTTTCATGTATTCACTGCTGATTATAATTATGTATAGGCACTTGTCCCTGTTATGGAAAATAATAGGTTAAAAAAAATTGTTTTTGAAAATTAAAATATTGATATACAATTTGCACATACATACCTATGAAGTATTATTACTTTTAAGTTTTAAATGATTCTGATCAAAAACTACTATTTAAATTGTATCACTGTTCAAGTTATAGACCTATAGTTCATTGAATTCCAAAGTACATGGTGTCAATTAGCATTATTCAGCATGTATAATTAATTTTAAATGCCGGTTAGCCATTACAAATGTGTAAACTATTTGTTTTCTGTAATAAATATGCCTAACTGTTAACCATTATTTCTATAGTTCAATTATCAGGCATTATCATCGTTTACAATTTATTACAAAATTTTATTTTCAGTTACCATGACTGTGATATCACAAGAAGAAATGATGGTTGGTATAAAGACTGTTGCTCAAGGACTGGAAGCCTTGAAAAACGAGTTAATGGCATCTAATAACCCTTCTGGTCAAAATACAATGCAACCAGAAGAAAAACAGTCAATGCTTCAAAAAACTTTAGATATGACAGAATTAGGTCTTGGAGAAGCTCAGGTTAGAAGTTTTGTTTTTTTTTTTTATCATAAACTTAAAAGGTACCTACATTGCTTCCTCATCTTAATACCTTAAAATATCTTTTATAATAAACTGTTTAAATTATATTTATTTTTTAAGTAAAAATTAAAAAAAAAAAATAGTAAAACGTAGAAGAAATCAAAGCCTCTGATTCATTGCACAACCTTATTTAAATATTGGATTTTTTTAATTAATATTACAACAATTCTGTTTTTTGTTTATCAAAAGTAATTTTGTTAAAAAATTCAATTAAGTTTGACAAAATAAATATCTGATTAGGTTATGTTAGCTTTGGCTTCCCATCTTCAAAATGTTGAAGCAGAAAAACAAAAATTACGAACCCAGGTTCGTAGACTTTGTCAAGAAAATGCATGGTTAAGAGATGAATTAGCTAACACACAACAAAAATTGCAAGCTTCTGAACAGGCTGTTGCATTATTGGATGAACAAAATAAACATTTAGAGTTTATGGCATCTATCAGTAAATTTGATGCCGATAAGGTATTAATTATTTTGTATAAATCACATTTTAGATTTTAGACTGTTGAATGTATTTATGAGTTACTTTCAGACCGAAGATCAGACCGAAAACAAACTTGAAAAGTCTAAAAATGATGATCCAGTTGTTGATTTATTCCCTGATGATGAAAATGAAGAAAGAAATAGTAAGTCGTATGAAATAGTAAAGTTTCTTAGTATAATTTATAATACATTTATTACTGTACAACTTAATACTGATTTAGAAAAGTTCTCAGCAGGTTTTATGTTATAATAATTATTTTTAATTGTATTAGCATTATCACCAACACCACCATCACAGTTTGCCCAACAAGTGAATGCTGGAGCTGGTTATGAGATTCCAGCACGTTTAAGGACATTACATAATTTAGTAATTCAGTATGCGTCGCAAGGAAGATATGAAGTTGCTGTCCCATTATGTAAGCAAGCTTTGGAGGATTTAGAAAAAACATCAGGCCATGATCACCCTGATGTAGCTACTATGTTGAATATTTTAGCTCTTGTTTATAGGTAATTTTAATGTCTCAATTTTTAAAATACAATTTAATATTTTATCTTTAACACAATGTTATAAATATATATTATATATGCATTTTTAATTTTTAGAGATCAAAACAAGTATAAAGATGCTGCTAATTTACTGAATGATGCCTTGGCAATACGTGAAAAGACTCTTGGGGAAAATCATCCTGCTGTAATATTATATATTTATAATTTTATAGATTATACTTTAATATATTATATGTATTAATATCTTAGGTTGCAGCAACATTAAACAATTTAGCAGTACTTTATGGGAAACGAGGTAAATATAAAGATGCTGAACCATTGTGTAAAAGAGCTTTGGAAATCAGAGAAGCAGTCCTAGGTAAAGGACATCCAGATGTAGCTAAACAATTGAACAACTTAGCACTGCTTTGTCAAAATCAGGTAATTTATCTTGTATTAATTTTATAGTTGTTTTATATTTTTCAATATTAATATTTTAAAGATAAACCATTTACTGAATTAGTATTTACCAGACTTTTGGTTGAGATTTATGTTCTAAACATCCATGTTATTTTTTAGAATTCTCCATGAAATTTTGCATAATTCCTTATACTTTCTTAGATTTCATTGTTTGTAATTCCAAATATTTTATGCGTTCGATTTAGTTTAATGTATTTTTAAGTATTTTTGTTAGCTATTGACACTATTTTAATGATTTGTGCATCTAGATTTTTTTAAGAGGGTGGGGGGTCGTTAAATATTAGTGTTTTTATGCAGACTTAAATTATATCAGGAGAATTTTAATAGGAAGTATGATAAAGGAATTTTCTTTGCAAATTTTTGATTATGCTATTAGTTTTATGGTGGTCCCAAAGAACTGCTATACACAAAGGGTTTTTATATAGCGAAAAAAAATACCCAAGTAGTTGGAATGAAGTCAGTAGATACACAATTAATAAATTTAAGAATTTTTTACATTTTAACAAATGCTTTAGATATGCTTAGAAGTGACCAGTTTGTGTTAGAGTAAAGTAATATAGCTTAAATTTATAATTGAATTTAAATATTGTTCATCAATAATAATATGATATATTATCATCCATACACAATTTAAATTGTGGATAAATGTCTAAAATTCTTTGACTAAGTGAGGTAAAATAGTAATCTGACAACAATTTTTGACATTTTCTGGATCATCTGGTTTTAAAATAGTTTAATCAATTTAATACTTAGATGTAACCCATAGAAGTTCAGCTACAATGTCATAAAGTTAGTATAAAAAATCACCTAGGTACCATTAGGGCCAATTGACTTAATATTGAAATGGGAATAAAGACTGTAAAGAAAATAGCCAATTAAAAAAAATAAGTATTTCAAGGGAAATTTAAATGATTGTATAGATTAAACTGCGCTTGATGTCAAGGAGAAAATAAAAAATTAATTTTTTGAAAATAAATTTTCAGAAACTAGGTTATTAGCGTAACTAAGAGAAGTGAAGGGAGTGTAGAAAAGATTTATGCACCCCTTTTACTATTAAAATTTGTTTATTTTGAATAAATATTCTCATTTAGGGGATTGGAAGTGGTGATTTTCTGTCTTTGTCCTACACACGTGGAATATAGCTATACGCCTGAAAAAAGTTAAGGTACTTCTAGTTGTTCGATTCAAAATATGTAAAGATGTTTTAATTGGTATACAAGTTTACTTTACATCGGTCAAAGCACTTTTTCGATTGTTTTACTGTTTAAAATAAATATTTTGATGAGAATAAATATTTTAAATTTAATAAATTTGTCAATTTTTATTATTAAATATATATTGAAAATGTTAAAAATATATTTCAACTGATGCTAAGTAAACTTGTATACCAATTCAATCATCTTTACATATTTTAAATCGAACAACTAGAAGTACCTTAATTTTTGTCAGGCGCGTATAGAGCTATTTTTCCTATATTTCACGTGTGTAAGACAAAGATAGAAAACCAACACTTCCAATCCCCTTAATTAAAATATTTTGTTTAGAAAAAAATAAGTATCTATTATATTGCTAACTATGAGCTCTATCTATAAGCTCTTTTTGATTTTTGTGCACTCCCAAAAATATTGGTATAGTTGCATTTATGAACTAGGTACACAATTGATTATTGAAATATAAATTATTTAGTACTAAAGGAGAAAAAATTCTTTCTAACAAAGTTAGGTTAGCTTGTTATTAAATCGCTTATAGTGGATTTTGGCTAATTCAGTAGCAGTAATTAAATTGAAGTCACGAGTGAAGGGTATTGTTGGAGACATAGTATAGAACTTTAAAAATGATGTGAAGGGCTTTGGATTGAAATCTTTGTATACGGTTAGTGTTTGTTACTTTAGCTGAACCCCATAGCTGTAAACCGTAGGACCAGATGGATCTGAATAAAAATAAGCATTTAAGATGTAGATACGTAGGTACATGATATAGTCAATAACAACTTAAGGGCTGACAACTAACAAATTGTTTTTTTTTTTATTATTCTAATTTTATTAATTGATTATAGTGAAAATAAAAATATATTTTTATATTATTAGTGTATGATACTTAATGTATTCACTTTTTTTATTGATACAAAATTTAATTGAATAATTATAATACTGCAAAAGGTTAAGAAAAATTAACAGTTAATTTAACTTACAGGGTAAATATGAAGAAGTAGAACGATATTATCAACGAGCATTGGAAATATACGAAAAAAAGCTAGGACCAGATGATCCTAATGTAGCTAAAACTAAAAATAATTTAGCTTCCTGTTATTTAAAACAAGGAAAATATAAGGAAGCTGAAATACTGTACAAACAGGTGTTAACTAGAGCTCACGAAAGAGAGTTTGGAACAATTGATGGTAAGTTACTTATTTCTAGAGATCTCTAAAATTTTAAATAATTACATTTATCATTAAACAGATATTTTATATTATTTCAATGCTAAAAATGTATGTATCTGTGCTAACAATTAAAAAAAAAACATCATTCAATTTTAAAATGCATGTAAATTATCAACCCTTTAAAGTTTTTAAACAAGAGAGGTAAACGTACTGTTTACATTTTTTTTTATTAGGTGACGAAAAGGAATGGGCATCAATGGCTAATAATAATAATTCCAAAGCATAAAACTTTACTATTAATTGTTAAGTTATAAGAATAAGAAAGGTTACAGGGTAGATTACATACATTCCTATAACTATGGTTATAAGATCTGATACATATATATTATAATAAAAATACTTTATGGTATAAAATTAAGTAAAAGTAGCTTCCTAAAAAATATATTAGCTGATATAACAATCTTGTTTTTATAATTTTTTTTTTTCGTATTTATATTGATCTGTTTTATTATTGTTTGGCTATAGTATATATTAAATATTCAAATTTTAGTTTGCAATGCATGGTGCTTAAATCATATTTTTAATTGTTCAAATACATTTGTATTATTTTATTATATAAATTTATTTTATTTTTTGTTATGACATTGAATCTCTTTACTAATATTATAACCAAAGATATTCAATCTCTTAGGGTGTAAGTATTTTTTATTATTTAATATATTAATTATTTCATTAAAATATAATCAATAGTACTTTATTTCCATAATTAATAATTGTCATAAAATTTCAGTTTTTATAAATAATATTCCAATTTTATGTTTTATATACTTTTTCACTATATTTGTAAGAGATTTTATAAACTAAATTAAACTAATACTAAACATAATTTATTTTATGCAGTGATAACTATTAAAAGTTTGAATCTTATTAATTTAAGTTTAAATTATTAGTATAGAATTATTATGACTGACTTTATATTATTTACATTTAATATTTTTAATATAATCTTATTAATTAATTTTTCTAATATTTTTTGATGATATTAAGACTTTTTATAATGTTAACTTTCATATTATACTTTATTTTATATAACATCATGAGCTCAACATAAACATACATTTTATTTTTATTTAACTATGTGGTACATAAATTACTGAAATAGTTTTAACTGATTTATACAATTCATACTTTATAGCTATGACAAAAGTGGTAAATATTTAAATTTCATAAAGGTTTTTTTGATTAATTTTCCCTAATGATTACTATAAAGTTTTCTTTTTTTAAAATATTCCTAATAGTTTTATTAATATATTTTTATTTTAAAAATATTTAATTAACATTATAATATTTAAAAAATAATATTGGATACCTTCCATTAATCAACAATATATATGTACTTTGTACATACATAAAAATAAAATACTATTGATTAATATCAATTTATAATAATATGGCAATATATATTTATAAAAGAAAAGTAATAATTGTTATGTAAATATGTATAAGATACTATTAATAAATTGTTAATTAATTACCCATTATTATTATTATTATTATTATTATTATTATTATTATTATTATTATTATTGAATATTTTGAGTATTTTGGTATATATTTAAGTTTTATTATACATTTTTAAGTTTGCCTATTAGATTAGTTTGTTTTAAAAATTTATTTTTTATAAATAGATAATAGTCATTAAATTATATTGCATGTTTCTTGCAATTAATTTTTTTTATTTGGTATTCAGCTTTTATATTATTTATTTATAAATGTTTTATGACTAAATTTAATTTAAAATTCATTATAAATATGATACAAAATATGGAATTAATCGAATTCATAATTCAGGTTATCATAATAAAAAAATTTTTAAATTATTCACGGTTTTTTAATTTAAAGTTAACTTTTTTTCGGAAGATTATGTTTCTTGCATACAATATTTACTATAAGTAGTAAAGAGAGGATGTTAATTCATTTTCTCTCTGATCCATTTTCAACATTTCAACTTAACAAATAAGCATTCAGCAGATCTAATTTTATGTTGATTAGTTTTATTATTAGAGTGTATTAACCTATTATCAGACTTAAGGTAATACAATTATTAAGGATACTTAGATTTTTAAAATGTCCATTGTTTGCTTAAAAATTAAAATATTAGTAAAAGCTTTTAAGGTGCCTTAGATATTCATACTTTTAAGTTTGACAAGAGGTCAATTTACTTTATAAAAAAATTTAAAAATATAAATTTGTTATAAATTTGTATTGGAACACCATCTTAATATACAATTTATCAAAAGTATTCACATAATTTACATTATTATTATTTATTACGTTATATTTTCAGGTTTGGGTATAAAATATGATTTGTTTTTAATAATTAAATGTATTTTATTTTTATAAAACATAATTAAATTATTTGTTTTCTCAATCTATTTGGTGCATAATCAGCATTTGTTAAAAAAAAAAAATACTTAACATGATTAATTTTTAAATAAAATGTTTCAATTTCATTTATAAGGCTTCAATTGTATTGCACTAAAATGAACTATAATTTAATCTAATGAAATAATGCCATAAACTGACAAAAATTGCGCTAATAATCTATAATTTTTTTTTTTTAATATAAAAATATATATAACACCAAATTTCAGTTTTTGAATTCTTGATGCATTAAACAATATAACTCACTCGAGCTTTTAAATTTTTATTCAATAATAAGTAGTTGAACTATAGAATCTGAGCTTTGTTTTTAATATTATAATTGAAAAAATAATTCCATGTATAACTTGATTATAAATTTCTATGGATTAAAATTAGTAATTTAACCAGGGTTTGGAACATTCATTCAAAAAGTAAATGCATTCACATTCATAGAGCTTAAAATTGAATGTATTCACATTCAACATTCAATTTTTCAAAAAGAATGCATTCATTTTTGCATTCTTTTCTTAAAAGAATGCATTCTTAACCACATTCATGTAAAAAAATTTTTTATTTTATATGAATAAAACCTAATATATTAATTTATTTTTTGTGTTTAACAAGGCATTTTATATATTGCATGAACCATATCAATAATTAATAAACAACTTTGGTAGACATCTAATTCGATATAAAATAACATTTATTTTATAAATCTATGAGTACTCTGTGGTTGACGAGTGATAATGATGAGTGACCAACTGATTAATCAGACTCTATGTTATTGCTAGAACTTTACAATACAAAGTAAAAACTATTTTTTGGTATTAAAAATATAATATATTTTCCATGTGATTAGAAAAAGAATGCATAATTACATTCAATTTCCATTCATATTTGTTTGTGAAATAAATGCATTCACAATCATAATTCATAATGTAAAAATTGAATGTACTCATGAATTGCATTCATTGAAAATTCAATTGAATGCATTCATTCCAAACCCTGAATTTAACTAATAACATTCAGTTAAGATTAATTATCTTATGTAATTCATAATATTAGTTATTTTTCTTCACAATAAAAATATTTTTTTAAATGCCTCAGTAGATATATTTTTTTTAAATGGATAAGTAATAAAATGTTACAGGCGATAATAAACCAATATGGCAAGTGGCTGAAGAACGAGAAGAAAATAAAAACAAAAGTACAGGTGCAGCACCATATACAGAATATGGTGGTTGGCATAAAGCTGCTAAAGTAGATTCACCAACAGTTACTACCACACTTAAAAATCTAGGAGCATTATATAGAAGACAAGGAAAATATGAAGCTGCAGAAACTCTTGAAGATTGTGCATTACGTTCTAGAAAAGAGGTATACAAGAGAGAAAATTAAATAATTTTTATTGATTTACAAGTTTTTTTGTTTAATTAAATTACATCATATATCACAAGATACTAATATGGTGAAGTGTAATTGTTTGTATATGTAAAATTATGGTTTTTTCCAAGTTGTTAAGTTTGATTTATGTTATTTATCTATTACATACTTCCTAATCATCTTTATGTCCCTTAAAGCTTAATATTTCTTTACTTATCATTTGTCTTTTATCTATTCTTGTTATTCAATAATATGTTATTGCCAGCTGGACTCGTTAAACTCACTCTTCATCTTTACAAAACACAAATATTTAAAGAGAAAAAAGTAAAAATAATATAAATATATTCATAAAAAATAAAACAATTGATTTTATAGTAATTGAATAATCTATTGTTTAAATTTAATTATAAGTAAACATTGTTAATTTTAGTTTATTATGAATACATATATATGTACTGTTAATTTGATTTATCTTCATAGGCTTTTGATATAGTAAAACAAGCCAAAGTTGCACAAATTCTTAGTGGATCAACTAGTAGTGTAAATAGTAATGACAGGAGAAATCGATCAAGTCGTTTGATTGGTTCTAGGGAATCGCTGGAGTATGATACCAGTTCTACTGGAACAAAATTAGATGAGGTTTGTAATTAAAATATTTTTTATTGTTTGTATTTAAATTTGCTCTTAATTTGAATAACACATTTAATGCATGTCACATATTAACTATATTATTGCTATCTTTTATTGTTCTTTTATATATATTTTATTTCTTTGTATTAAGTTTTAAAATAGATTTATAGCTAGCATTTTATTTCATTAACACATTTTAGAATTTATGCTTTTCAATAGTTGTTAACCTTTTATAAACGAATGATACCCTGTAAAGACTTAAGGGTTCTAGAGAATAAATACTGAGCGAGAAGAGAAAAAGTTTAAGAATGTCGGTTATATTTGTTATGACAGAACGGGGCTGAGTTGGGCAAACAAAGCGGCTTGAAAACAAAACTATTCAGTGCTCTAGGGCTGAACAACTCCTCTTCTACCTGATTAAATGTAACTGGAGAGAAATTATCGAGGCTGTGGCTGTGGGACATTTTTTTATACTAATAAAAATACATATAATTTTATTGTTTATTATTTTATTTATTTATTATTTTTAACATCATATATTTACTATAATTATAATTATTATTTATTATTATTATTATTATTATTATTATTATTATTATTTTTTTTTTTTTTTTGTAATTATCTTTGATTTGATACAATTTTGAATTATCATAAATTTTAATTAATTATTACAAGTTGAATTAATGTGGATAATAAATCAAAATTGGTTTAATTTTTTTAGTAAACTATTTAATTTTAATTTAAATTACTTATTGTAGTATTGAATAATTAAAAATTGTATTTCTTAGTTTTATTATTTTATTATAATTATTTATTTTGTCCTTATTATTTGTACTGATATCTGATTAGGAACACATTAGAAACACAAATTATTACATATACTTAGTAATAATTAAAAACACACATTCTTACAAAATTTGCACTTTATTTTGCACTTAACAACTATTTCTGGGAATAAATGTTATACAAATCTTCTTCTGCCTTATAACATAATATATATACATTATACATTGTATGTATGTGTGTGTTATATTATTTTAATTTTATTTTTTTGCAATTTTACTTCAGCCTTATTACACATTATTTTAAATAGATAAAAGTATAATACATTTGTAACCATAGGATAAAAAAAGTATCTATGTTCAAAAAAATTGTGTTTATTTTTACAGAAATCTGGAACAGATGGTCAACAGAAGTAGAATTTAAACACAATAAATATTATCTACTCGCTTATCCACAGCATATACTTGCACTGCTTCGGCAATCAAGTTATTCATCTCCTAAATGACAAAAACACGGAATGGTCCATTTTTTAAACTATTTTGTATTTATAATTTATATGTGCAATAAAATAAATAATTACACAGCAAAAGTAGGTGGCTATAACATTATAGATAAATATTCTTAACTTGGCTAATTAATTAAAACATATTTATGATAATACTAAGAAAGTCAACTTAAATTAAAATGTTATGATTAACAAAATTCTTACACTTTCAAAGTATGTATGACAAATAATGTACACATTTATTCTATATATAAATAATCCATTTCCGTTTATACTTAAAATTATTAAAGGTAAAGAATAGTATACAATATAAAAAATAAAATTACTCATAGGTACTGACAGTACTGCAGTATTTAAACAGGAAAGTTCATTTAAAACGAAACACTCATAATAACAGAATATTTATTAAATTTTTTATATAAAATACCTATAGTTTTTTTTTTACCACTTCAAATTGAAAAATATAATAAAGAACTTTTTTATTCTCTACTCATTGTATAAAATTTTTCTAAACAAATAATGTATATTATTTTTAATGTATAATAATTAAATGTTATAACTTAATAATTAAGTGAGATAAATTATAATATACTACAAAAAGTATAATTTAATAAATATAATTTAATAATGAGTGTTAATATTCATGAGTAATTTATTTATTAAAATGAAAAAAAAATATTTGACCTTTTTCTAGATTTTATATTAATATTATATTTATTGTAGCTTCTGATATATTATATTAGTATAATGCTATTATGAATTTACAATTATTTTACACTTATTCATTCCTTGTGAGGTTTTAGGTTATTAAAAAATTAAATAGGTATATATTTTTTTTTTATATATAAATCTTTATATTTAACTGATAATTAAAGTATTGAATTGGTGCATAATATAAAATCACATCTACAGAATTTACTATTTTATCAATAAAATACCTATTAATTTTTAACAATCGTTATCATTTCAGTATTAAAGTATGATCAATTGATTAGTAGTGTATACATTTTATTATTTTTTACATCATATATTAATTATATTCATATTTTATATAATTTATTTATATTTTTATTTTTGTTCTTATTTAATTATTATAATATGCTTATGTACCCATAACCCTTTACATATATTATTAATTATTATTTTAATTAGATTTTTACTAAAAATGAATTATACTAGTAAAATGGTATTAATAATTAAATTAAAAGTTAATTTGAAAAATGTATTAATGAACAACTTTTTTAATACCACAAGATAAATAAGACAAATCTTAAACAATTATTAAAATGTTAATTGATCATAGTATATATATTTTTTATTTATTTATTTATTTATATGATAAAATATGTATCTGCTTAACAATAACAATATTAAAATCAAATACTTAGTCATAAAATGCATTATTATAATATTAAATAACTATTAATGATTTGGCAAAAGTATGATTGTATGAAGAAATCAATTCTGACCTACCCACTACTATTTCAAATATTAATATACTAATACACTATTTTTTCAGATCAAAATAATTTCAAATGTCTGTAATATACACACAATTAGTTATATATTTTATTATTTTTGTCCACATTTTTATTTATAATCATCATATATTATTTTATTATAAATGTCAAAATAAATAAATAAATTAGATTGCATGCATCATAAAATAATGTACTGAAGTGTTTTTATTCAGTAAAGAATTTTGAATATTTTAATTTATAAATAGGTAAATAAATAAGTTGAATCATAAAATATAATATCTGATGTGAACTTCAAAGGAAAATATTATTAATGTTCATGATCATAGATTAAAATATAATAAAAGGGTGGGCAAGTGGGTATCACTCTGCTGTATAGAAGAGAAGGAGAGTAGGTCACTATAATGGATGTGTTAAATACCTATGAATACAATGACAGGTATCATTGTATATGAAAGACGATTCTGAACGGAGATGAGTTGTCAGTACAGGTAAAAAATTAAATTTCATATGCTCATAAATTGTTTTCTTATTGACGCTAGAATTTTTTTTTACAGTACCTACTTGAAGGAAAACTTATAGATAAATCTTGTATTGGGATTTTTAACGTCAGGTATAAATCACAAAAATTTAAAAATTCCTTGCACTATGATTTTGATATATTTCGTAAACATTTAAACTTTAAATGATTATATTATAAACAAAAGATTGAGACTAACGATTTTTGATTTGTTTTTTTCTTACTACGATAAGTACAACTTATAACACACCTTGTTTTAAATTTTAAAGAATTTTAGAAAAATCTAAAATTTCAATTGTCTAAAAATAAAATATTTTGATAATTTAATCGTAAATAAATAACACTTTCATTAGGTGAACATTTCTAGAATCTATTTATAATGATTCATTTTTGAGTTACAGCAAAATAAAAAAATCGATTTTTTCAAAAATTGGTTATGCTTGTTTTCAAAAAGGGACTTAAGTCAAAAATCAAAGCATTAATCCCAAAACGTGATGACAGACGCATAAATAAAAAAGCGGGTAAGTGAGTATCGCTCTGCTGTACATTAGGGGTGGGATGGACCTCGGACTAGGGTAGGTTAAATTTGAATGCAATGATAGGTATTATTGTATACGAAAAACGCTTCTGAACGAAGATGATTTGTCAGTCAAGGATATATTATATTTAAATATTGTCATATATTCTATTTTGAAACAAATTCAAACATTTAAGTAAAAGTTTCAAGATCCTACGTTTAGTAATTTTTTAAAAATAGCAAAAATCGAAAATTATTTATTAGTAAAACGTTATTTTACATGTGTATTCTTGATTTCAAATTATAATTAAAACTTTAAACACTCGTAAAATTTTTTCAATTGAATAATCCTCAAACTTTTTTATAATTATTCTAAGCTTAACTTATGGACAACATAGTATTAAATTTTCAATTCTTAGCTTTTGATAGTAAAATATTTATAAATTTTTAACTACCAAATAGTGAAAAATATTCATGATTTTGACGAATTTTTGTCAATATTTGAACTTCAAATGCTAATAAAAAAAAATTGTGCATATGTATTTTTATAATTTTTGAATGAGTGTTAGAACAAGTTATGTGGACCCTTCAATTAAATTTTCAATTAATTTGTCCCAGCTAAATTTTTTTTATCAACATTTATAAAAAAAAAATAAAAAAAATTTGAAAATTTCAATTGTCTATAAATAGCTCAAAAAAAGTCAAAATGTTTTGAAAATCAAATCACGTAAAGAAAATGGCAATCTAAATAACTGGTAAAATTTTCAAGTATTTACGACCTATACTGTTTGAATAACAACAGATATCAAAAATCGTTTGAGGCTAAACCGTTATTTAACGCGGTTTTGTAAAAATTTAAATTTCAAACGCTCATAAAAATTTTTTGTCTGAATCCTGTAGAGTTTTTTTTATATATATTTGAAGAAAAATTTATGGAGAACCTTGTACCAAATTTTCAAAACTTAGTTATAAAAGAAAAAAATTTTACGATTTTTCAACCACAAAATTACTTGCAAATTTTCGCAATTTTGACATATTTCGTATAAATTCGAACTTTAAGAACTTATAAAAAAAAATTGTGAATAACGATTTCGGATTTTTTTTTTATCACTTTAAGAACAACTTATAAGAAACCTTGTATTAAATTTTCAAGATTTTCTGGCAGGCCAAAAAAATGTTATCGTTATTTAAAAAAAAAATACTATAAAAAATTAAAAATTTAAATTGTCTATAAATAGCTGTATATAAAATTCTTTGAAAATTTAACTGTGTATGTAGAACGCTAATATAAACATTTGGTGAAAATTTCAAGTGTTCAAATCGATTAGTTTTTGATTTATAGCAAAATAAAAAATTCGATTTTGTCGAAAACTGGTTTTGCGTAAAAATTCCCGTTTTTCTGTCACTTTTTTTTTGTTTTTCTCGATTTTTTTGAAAACTGTTGGAAAATGTTTACTTTTCACCTTTATAATGCACCAAGGATATCCAATTTTATATCGAAAACCACCCCTAAAGTTTGAAATTGAAACAGTATTTCGACTAGTTATGCTGTACACACACACAAAAACAAAAAAAAACACACACCATTGTAAAATCAATACATTCATCACTCCGTTCAGAATCTAAAAAAAAACATACATCATTGTAACCTAAGTTCCTGATGTTTTAAAATTGAATAATAAGTTTATTTGAAGATACTGAATCAGTCGGTTTTGTGTACTTACCTAATGAGTAGGAATATAGGAATATATAGTATTACATACAAACATTAAGCATACCATGATTAGGTACAATTAAAAAAAAATAAGTTATTAATGAGTTATTTAACTTTAACCAAGGATAATAGGTTCATAATAATAGTTTTAGCAGATATAAGGATTAGAAGCTATAATAACTTGTAATATTTTGGTTATTAATATTAGTCTATCGACATTTATTATTAGCAAAAACAATCCAAATATAATGAAACATTAGATCTAATATTGTATTTATTTCATATTAATAATAGTAATATATAGTAAGTTGACATATTATTAAATTAACAGTAAGTACATTATTTATGCTTGTCCATGTTAGTTTTTATTCTTATAAAACAAATTAGTATTATTACCTACTGATTACTAAATTTCATGATAAATTCTGAAAGGAAAAATGTCTAATCAATTTTTTATAAGTTTTAACTATTTATTAATAGTTACCTAATATTATACATATACCAAATGATACAATAATTTTAACAAATATAGTTTAATGTTTCGACATATACAGCCTAAATTGTAAGTTAAACATGTAACTTTTTAAAGATGATGATTAACACGAAAACAGTTTAAAAATAGTGATACTATACTAATAAGTAAAACTATATTATACAAAGTACAATATAATCAAAAATATTTTTTTTGTATTAGATACACGCATAATTGACTCAACTTTAAAAAAAAAAAAAAAACAGAACTCATACTTTATAATATTTAAGGTAAGTATAAAATAAAGTAGTAAACCAACTTATTGTATTGTTATTTATTTTATAGCTTAGATAAATAAGAGTCATTATATTACATTTTTTATAATGGTTAACAATAAACTGCAATTAGTTCATATAATAAAACAATTCACATTTATTATTAAAAAAATACATACTATTAATCTTCATCATTCATTAGTGTTGTAAAAAAATACTTACAAATTTGTTTTAGATTACTGTTTATGTTTTAATATAAAAATGTAAATAAGTAAAAAAGTAGCCGAAAAATGATGAAAATTATAATTATCATAGAGTTACTTGGCGATAATTAGTACCATGAATACTACTGAAGTAATTGATGAGAGTTTGTATCATATTGATCCGAAATTCAACATTACTTCCAAATCTTTCTAAAAGGTCTGTCAGGTATAGTTTTTGATTTACTATTTGACCCATTACAGTAGGCATTGTTTTTTGAATTCCACTAATTAGTAAATTAAACAAATTTCGTAGTTGATCTGTACCTAATGCTCGTAACATGTCTGCTACATTTCTAATACTTGGTAACAACAAATTGTTAATCTGGTGTCCAATGCCTCCCCCTGAAATAACAAAAATAGGTAAAATCAACTGGTTCTGATTTGATATATCTTAAAATTTCATGATAGAAATACATGTTTATCTAGGTTGGACAACATTATAAGTTAATATTTAGCAATATTATATATTAATTTGCCATAAAGTATTTTCATAATCTTTGTAACATCTTACGATTTTCATGTTTTCTAGAGCGCCGTTGGACAATTTTATTGGGTTATAAACCAGAGGCAATCACCTAAGTCAGAGCATACTTGAATTTGAGTTATTAATATATTAAAAAATGGTTATGGAGTGATTTTTAAATAACAAAATATGTTATATAAACTAAATAGTTTAGACAGTTTAGTAATTTCTTTAATTATAAATAAATAATAAATTATTAATAATCAATGGTAATAATTAATTTAGGAGATGAAGAAGCAAGCTGCATAAACATTCCATCAATAATTAAAAATATGTATTTATAATTAAAGAAAAATGGTAGTTCAAATAATTTAGCCGATAAACACAATGCACACAATAACTAATACCGTAATTGTGGGTGAATAGAAACAAAATTTCGAAATAAGTTTCATTGATCAATAATTACGGTCTAAGTATAACTATTTTTATAAGTTGTTGATGTATTACATTGGTTATGTTATAAAGAATCAAATTCAATTAATACATTTTTACCTCCATAATAATTGTCGATAAAAAAATTAATAAGAGTAAAAATTATTTTACCTACAAAAAATGTGTATCAACTTTGTTATCATGGTTCTCATAAACGAATTGTGATAACTCCAAAATTTTTTTTTTCACTTTTCAGCGTAGTTGTGGAGAATTAATTAACGTAAGTATCAATCCTGTTTAATGACTTGCTGATTTTTTATAATTTTTTTAATCAAAACATTTTGTTTTCCGGGTGAATAGAAACATGCCAAACGTATATAAGCCATATATGTTTAAAATGTTGTTTTTCATAAAATAAAGGCTATAAGTAAGTTATTTGAACGCTTTTTTTTTTAAAAATTCAAAATTATGTTTCTATTCAACCTCAATACAGTTGAATAACAAATTCTATGAAAACTAAGCAGCTGTTTTTTTTCACCCACACCTGCGGGTGAATAGAAACAGCGTACTTAAAAAAATTTATAAAATCAAATTTTATAGTTGGATAACCGTTGAAAATTCTATCATGTAGTACACGGTGAGACCCAAATTTTGATATAAATCATGCATAGACATATTATGTAATCATTACATTATAAACTCTACTAAGACTTTGTCTGAAGTTTATAATTCAATATTTATTTTGTTTTATTAAAATAATAATAGGTAATACTTTAATATTAATGCATGATACATTGGAAAGGCACTATATAATAAAAATGTATGTAGAAAAATAAGAATAAGTCATAGATTTAATACTGACCGGCAGTCATTAAGGAAGCCAAACTTTTATGAAATGTTGTTTCCAATAGACAGCAGTTGTATAATCAGTGATAATTTAGTATACAAATTACAAGAATATTCATGAGAGCGAAGAGGAAATACAACAGTTAGTACCTTTATTTATGCTTAATTAAAATAAACTAGTAAGTCGAAGTTACTGTGTCACTGTAAAAAGATCAATTCTATTATAACAATATTATGGCTTATTAGATACACTAAATAGGTGGCATTTTTTAAAGGACCTTACGAATATTAAGACCTTTAATTTGTATAACAAAAAGAAACGCACTTGACAAATAGTATATTCCCCGGTATATTCAATATTAGTTGACATATTAGGTATTAATAGAATTACAAATCTTACTTTATATGGTATTTAACTTTACATATTTTAATACTTACCAACTAAAGTTCCAAACCTTCCACCAACTAGTCCTCCAAGAAGAGAACATACACCAACAATAGATCCATACATCACAGCACTTGGTATTGCTGTTAACTCAAATTCCAAATCATCAACAAAAATTATTAATGCTTCTAGACTACCTTGTACAAGGGCAGTTGACATATAATTAGCCATCACAATGAGCTGATGTAGGTATCTATCATAACATATATTACACACAAATCAACTTATTTATAACATACCTAATCTAAACAAATTGTAATTTAACATTACCTTTAAGCCAAATTACTCTTATACATGGATACTAAGTACCTAAGTAAAAACTTTAAGCAAACTACAAGCTTCTATATTATTAACTTGATGCCTGAATGCCTGATGGTTAAAAATTTTAAAAATATGTTTAATTATATTATTATAATTTATAAAGACGTTGTTCTGATTTCTGTGTATAGATAGACCAAAGAATACTGATAAAGTGAATAGTGATAATACGGTCAATTAGTGTTACGTCACAAATGTTATAAATCCTTATCAAATGTCCCAATTGGATCCAAACAAATATTTCGTACTATATGAAAAGCATATACTTTTCTACAATTTGAACAAAATTGTATTTTAAACTTTCAATTTACGCGATTTTTACTGTTCAGTAAAAATATACTGTTCAGTTTAGATCACGATTAAAGATGTAGAAGATAGAAAGGTTATTTAAAGCCGTGGTATAGTATCAGTGCTCGACTTGGGGGGCTACGCTGAGGAACGGAGTCCGCCTTCTATTTAATTTTTTTATTTTTAGCATATACCTCTTCTATTTATTTGAAACGAAACATTTGCTGTAGTGAATTTGTAAATCATTAGTTTTTTCTGATGCAAAATATACCTATAACCTATAACCCAAAGCCATAATATTTGTATATATTTTGTCAGTTGTCACTGAGATAGATAAGAATATTATACTGGAGCGCGAACTCGCCCATGCTCGTATGTTGCGAAAAACGGGCCGACGTATTTTTCGTTATCCCCATGTGTATGGCAAGAAATTGAACTTCCATACCAATAACATTGAAAGACTACACATTTTAACTTGACGTAACTCTGGGATAAATGGTCGTATTACGTTAACTATGGTATCAAAATTGTTGTTTTCAATATTTTCATGTGTACTTAAAACTTATATTTACAAAAAATAAAAATAAAAACGCTGAACAACACTTTTATTAATAACAAAATTGCCTACACTGGCTACACTGTAGTATAAATAGTATAATACTCGTCATGCGATACCATAATATTATAATTTATATTATTTATAATGAATCTTAGAAAAAAAAGCCCCGGCAACAGGAAAAAGGCCCGTATCAACTAAATATATGTTTTTAAATTTTATAATGTACAAAATATCTTAAAATTAGGTTGAGAACGACGCAATTCTATACTCGTAAAGAATATAGAATTGCAAACATTTTGTCAACTATAGCCTGATCTTAATGTAGGAGCACAATACAATGTTATTTAAACATGATAATATATATACGTTGGACTATAGCTACTGACTGTATACAATAATACCCCCATAGTATTTATAGAAAAACAAATGCATTATTTATTCAAAAATGTATAGGATTTTATTTTGTTTATGCTGTATACCGAAACAGCTAAATCAAAAGTAAGAACAACCACAATTTAGAAACGCTTTGAACTGTTTCCGAACAATTAGTGTACCTACACCAATATAGTAACAAACTAATAAATAACATTTACATATAAATATAATAACTAATAAAAGTAATTTTAAAATAAAAATGCTTTGTCACATTTATATATATATATATATTTGAGACACAAAATCCAATCATAACTAACAAAACTATAATAATATTAATCATACAACGAATTATACCTATCAATACTAATTTATTATGCACACTAATTATTGGCTATATCGAAATGGAGTTATGAAAATTATTATAAAATCTAGTCAAATCTCACATAAGTAGTTATTAAATATAATTTATGTATGACGAAAAATCGACTGCAGTGTAGAAAAATGTTACCGACGGTGTAAAGAAAACGAGAAAATGTTGCGCTATTGAGAGACGTACAACAATGAATGTATGGATGCAGATCCACGACCACCATCGCCGAGATAAATCAAATATATATAATATATTAAGGTGGCAAAATCGGTACCGCGAAGTCAGTTTAAATGTCATTATTACATCTATACTTATATGATTTGCATTCATATGTTATTTACTGATCAAAAATTATACATAAATCACTTGAAAAAGTGTTCCTGTAATGTTCGTATTCTAATAGTTGTTGACTTGTTGTGTACGTATTTTTTGAAGAATATTAATATAATAGGTCTTACTTGTCAGGATGGTAAAAAGCTACATACTGATTTGAGATAACTGACTACTAATAAGTATTTATAGTGCCATTAATGATTTAACTGTATAGGTATACCTAACCAATATTTTACTATGTATATTATAATTTAATATTTATATAATAGGTAGTATTATATCAGATCACCATAATAAGCATTAAACTCATACTATTATTTATTATTGTTGTTGAGCTACCAGGGCTGAACATTTTAGTAATCTTTTTGTATTTGTTTACTAATAATTTATTACAATATTATTGTATAGCAATGTAGTGAACAAGTACTCAATTTTCATGTACAATATAGGTATTTATTATTATTATTATTAAAAGAATATCAACAATCTGTGTTTTAAGACATAATTATCATTTATCAGATAAGATTTCTCATATGAGGAACATTGAGGAATCATTGATATGCTTTTGGGTATGAACCATAAACCGTATAATTTCTACGCCATCACTAATAAATTTTAAATTAATGTTTAGATCACTGCCAAGAATGATGTATGTATTTAGTCGCTGTAGTAACAAAATTCAATAAATATTAAATAGCCTACACTTATTTATTTATTTATTTAATTTCATATACAATATGAATACTGGGCCCCACTGAGATGACTCGTGTGGGGGCCCAGGAGTTCAAAAATATAATAATTACATATAAATAAAATTACAAGTATATAGTTAAAGTATTTACTTTGACTTATACACGAAATCAATTACGTGTAATTGTTTAAAACAAAATAGTTTCTGTATTCATCCAAAAAACATATCGAAGTAAAAAACAAAAACGTTTACTAATTTATTCAAAAAAAAAACACACAATTCTTATCCTTAATTTCCTGTACTTTCTGAATTTGAAAAGTACAAGTTTACAACATTCAATTGAATACGTTTTATGAATTATTATGTGTGTATTTGTGATAGAATAAAAATCTTTCATACTAAAGTACCAAATGTTATTTCATGATTTGCGTATTTATGACAAAATATTGTTCGACTTCCCCAATCTTCGTCTAAAAATAAAAAAAGCGGATAAGTGAGTATCGCTCTGCTGTACATTAGGGGGTGGGGTGGACCTCAGACTAGGGTAGGTTAAATTTGAATGCAATGATAGGTATCATTGTATACGAAAAACGATTCTGAACGAAGATGATTTTTCAGTTTAGGATATATTATAGGTATTTAAATATTGTCATATATTCTATTTTGAAACAAATAGTATAGTATTTATATGTTACTATGGTTACTTTATAGTATCTGTTTATTAATAATCAAAAAATCGATTTTGTCGAAAAGTGGTTTTTCGTAAAATTGCCATTTTTCTGTTTTAGATTCTGAACGAAGTGATGAATGTATTGCTTTTACTATGATGTGTGTTTTTTTTTTTTTTTTTTTTTTGTGTCTGACGACAACATTTGGAGCAGTAATAATGCTCCGATTTTTGACTTCAGCCCCTCTTTGAATAGGGAATTGAATTTAGTTGGTACTTTAGGGGGGTCAAAATTAAAATTTTCTAATAGTTTTCAAAAAAATCGAGAAAAACAAAAAAAAAATGACAGAAAAATGGAAATTTTACGGAAAAACCACTTTTCGAAAAATCGATTTTTTGATTTTGCTGTAACTCCAAAACGAATTATTGTAAATACTTGAAATTTTCACCAAATGTTTATATTATGGTTATCTCTTTACAGTTAATTTTTCAAAATATTTTGACCATTTTTAAGCTACTAATAGACAATTGAAATTTTCGACTTTTCTAAGTTTTTTTTTCTTCAAATGCCGATAAAAATTTTTTGGGTGGCCAGAAAATCTTGAAAATTTAATACAAGGTTTCTTATAAGTTGTTCTTAAAGTGATAAAAAAAAATCCGAATTCGTTAGTCACAATTTTTTTTTATAAGTGTTTAAAGTTCGAATTTATACGAAATATGTCAAAATTTAAATTAAATTTCATACGCTCATAATGCGAATGTTGGCCATAGTAACCATAGTAACATAATATAAAAACTATACTATTTGTTTCAAAATAGAATATTTGACAATATTTAAATATAATATATCCTAAACTGACAAATCATCTTCGTTCAGAATCGTTTTTCGTATACAATGATACCTATCATTGCATTCAAATTTAACCTTCCATAGTCTGAGGTCCACCCCACCCCCTAATATACAGCAGAGCGATACCCACTTACCCGCTTTTTTTTTTTGTTTTTCTCGATTTTTTTGAAAACTATTTGAAAATTTTACTTTTGACCCCCCCAAAACTAGATGAATTTTCCTATTCAAAGAGGGGCTGAATTCAAAAATCGGAGCATTATTACTGCTCCAAATGTTGTCGTCAGACACAAAAAAAAAAAAAAACACACATCATAGTAAAATCAATACATTCATCACTTCGTTCAGAATCTAATAACTATTTATTGATTTAGGTATAATACAGTGATATTGGTTAAGACTTTCAAAATACATACTATTATACGCATAGGTCGCATAGAATAAGTTTTATATTATTTTTGAAATTTACCTATGTAATATAAATTATAACATCGATAACGTACTGGACATTCCAATCGTTTTCGCATTCCTTATAAAACTTTTTACTGGATCTGTTAACTATTTGAATTTGATTAAAATAAGTATTCAATGTTATTTAATTAGTGTTTAGTGATACATATTATCTTTACATAATTAAAAAAAGTCAAAAATATATATTTATAGTAAATGCTTTACATTGTAAATATTTTATTGATTAAAAAATAATATTATAATTAAAAATAATGATTGTTATAGAAGATTGAAGTTAATAACTTACCACCAAAATTGCTTGGATTTAAAATTAATTAAGTAATATACCTAATATAAATAAAATAAATAAATATAAATTTACGGTGAATTAGTTTACCGTATACTGATACAAAATTATAGTATAATTATTTATACTAGTATCATTGTAAAAATTGGACTTCAGTCATAATATGCTTCCAAAAAGTATAAATGACTGTTCTGGAATAGTTTTATTAGGCCACTTTATATACTAAATATTTTCCCAATTTGCTTTATCCTGAGGAAAATGCTCTATGAAAAGGTAAAATGTATCATAAAAAAATTATATAATAATTATTCAACCCTCAGTTTAGAACTTTTTTTATTTCATTATAATAATTAACACTAACTGTGTACCTACTTGTATAATCACCATTTAAAAATAAATGCAATCATTTAAATAAGTTATGGAATTTTAACTTAAACTAAACAAAAAAAAAAAAAATACTAATCAATATAGTCAATTTGCAAAGGCGATTTCAGTTTTAAATCATATAATATAATCTATAATGCAAACGAATTTTTAAGTATTCTTTACATATTACATATAAACATATTATTGACACCAAATCTAATTTATGGCTATCAAATAAACTTTCTTCAGAACATCTAATATTTTTAATAAAAATTAAAAACATAATTATTTTAGATGTTAAAAGCGAGGTATTTAAAGTAAAATTTCTTGTAATATCAGTAAGTAAACCAATCGAACTATTTTAGGTACCTAACCTAACCCTAGCATCTTAATATTTAATTAATCTTCCTCTATTTCTTACATCTAATCAAATTGAATACTTATATTTGTGATTATTATTATGCTCATTATATTTAAATATGTGCCATCTCTCACAGCCTCTCAGTTCTGACTGGTTTCGCTCCGTCACCGCAAGTCTCACCACCATATGGTGTTAATGCATTTTGCTTAAGCTTTGCAAACCATTTTTGGTTGAAGTAGCCATAATCTTACTTGCTGAATGTGTTTGTGACTTATAACCGGGGGCACTTATTCGTACTAACTACGCACCCATATTCCTCTACTTTCGGTAGTAATATGTGCTGTTTCACGTGTTTTCAGGGTCATTTCTCTTCGAAAATCTACCTGCAATCAGCCATATACAGTTCTATATCAAACCTATTTCTGTTTCTGCCCATGGTCAAGCCAGGAGCCCGAGTTCCACGTAAAAGATAGGTCATTGTTATTTATTGATTAATTACCACTCATTATATCATTGTGTATTGTCGTTGCCGGTCGTTACCGCTCTATTAAATAATATTATACTTTAAATTATCTTTTTTCTTGTTCGGCTGATTAGCGTTGTTATATTATTCGGGATAGACGAATTGCACTTTTTAACTAAATAAAATGGTGGAATTGCATTTAGGTAAAAATATGTATAATGATAGAACCGCAATCTGGTTAAATGCAAATGTTAATTTAAACTATTATTTTCCCTTTCGCTTAAAATACATAATTATTGGCATACTAATTATTATTTTTTATACTTTTTAATTATCTATAATATAATGTATGTTACAAGTATATAATATTTAATGAAATTATAAGAAACTGTGTTATGACATAATATTATATAAAATTACATTGCTTTTTGAACCCGAGTGTAGTTCGATCTTTACCTTTTTTTTTTAAATGAGTGCAGTTTAACAATTACCTTTATTAACCTAAGTACAATCAGGCCCTGCTCAAGTGTTTAAACACACCTATTAAACTTAAGTTTTTCCGCACCTTACATGTAAATACTTCAATAAATCTATAATGCAAAAATTTTAAATGCCGCCCTATATGTGGGCCTATTTGGCCTACTCTTTGAGTCTTGCTTGAGTGCAATCGAACTAAAATGAGTGCAAATCGACATTACCCATAACATTGATATAAGATAATCACTAACCTACCCTTTTAAGTATATTATTATATTATCGTAAATTGTTATTATCATTTAGTTTTGAATAATTTTCATTATTCATTATCAATACATCGTATCACGACTACTTATTTTTATTTTTATTTTATTGTCGGAATTGTTTATCTATCTCGCTATTATTAATAAATTTTTTTTTATTTTGGTATATTATTTATAATATTTTCTATACTCCATATTCTCCTTCCATTCCGTATCACATAAAAATATAAGAATTATTACAGTCCATTATCATCGTACAGCTAGTACCAGTACTGTTTCAAGGCGAGTAGTAACAACTAGCCACAATCGATGGACTGTGAGCGAACAATATATTACCCATGACAAAATATACAGGTATGTCAGCAATATTCCGGTTTTTGAAGCGAATCGCGCATCCACCCTCCGCCCATGTTTGTACTGTGACGTGAGCATTTCTCCGTTTCTCATTGGTCTGCCGTCGCCACAGCCGTTATAGCCGCCGCCGCCGATGACTCCACCACCACTCCACCGCCAATCTAGTGTGAGAAATGCTTACGTCACGGACCTGCGTATCACGAGTTGCTGACATACCTGTATATTTTGTCATGATATTACCTGTTGAAATAAACTATTACGCTATCGACCCACCACGGATCGTCACACCGGGTTGCCCTTCACACAAATCTGTTATATCGATATTTATAGATAAAATTAAAACAAATAAAATATAATTTTATTATATTATTATTAATATTATTATTATTTGTATTTTGTTTTAATTAAATGTGTATGAATAATAAATTTAACAATGTTAATGCCCGTATGCATAGTCCTGTTGTTATGTGTCACATATAATTGCTTATGTGACCAATAGCTAAGTGGCCCATAATACTTTTATGTAACCCTTAACTATTTTTATGTACCACATAAATTGTTTCTTGCATAAACAATATTTATGTATTCTTTAGTTATGTCACGATTATTATTATTATTATTATTATTGATATTATTATTATCTTAAATCGTGAGTTATGTATTAGTTTATGTGATAATAACCATTGTTATCAGTGTTACTAAGTTCATATTAGTGAAAATTTGTGAGATAATGAAAAGTAATATTTTAAAATTTGTATAATTATTAATATTATTTCATTTTGTTTTCTAAATAACTAAATTTCTGATTTAATAAATATATTATAAATAATGACGAGCAATTCAGAAAAAAATAAACGTGTCCGTGCTCCTAATATTTCTGAAGAGGAAAAATCAATTATATTACACTGCATATCAAAAGAAAAGGATATAATCGAATGTAAAAAAACGGACAAATTTAGCAACCGCGATAAAAACACAGCTTGGGAAAGAATTGCTGTTAATTTCAACACTCACTTAGGTGCAAACAAAGTATGTACCTATATTTATTATACTATATAGGTAAGTTAGGTATATTATAATCTATACCTACTGGTTTAGTGTAATATAAAATAAATATTTTTGTTTGTCAGTTCCATACTGAATTTAGTAGTCAACCAATTATTATGATAGTACAAATATGCCTTACAAATTTTTGATTACTTATTTTTATTGTAACTATCTAGTTACAAGCTTCAAATCATAAGCTTAATAAAATTGTTTTCATACTACTGATGTAAATATATTTGAATATATTAAAGTAAATATAGGTTGTAAATGCGTATCTATATGAGATATTATTATAATTTGTTTACCAGAGAGACTCAAAATGTCTACGCCGTTTTTGGGAGGTTGAAAAAGCCAAAAGTAGAAAGGGATTTGCGAGAGAAAGGAAAGAACACATGGAAACTGGAGGAGGCCCTGAAAAAGAAAGTTTTAATGACAGTACGCCAGAAATAAACGAAATAATAGCTCGACCTCAAATTGTAGAATTGGCAAATATATATGATAGTGATGGAATTGCTCTTGAGCAATCTATGAACTTGAATGAAGAAATTATTACTATATCCCCGACACAAGATTTATTCCCATTAAATGACGTAATTATGCATTCAAATATTTTATTAAATGTCAATGCACCAATAACTGATGACACAGGTGAGTATGTTATTAGATTAATTAATAATTAATAATTATTAATTATTGTTCTAAATTAATTATTTAATTTTCTGAATAAATTATAATATTTATTTATTTCAAAATGTAATAGTAAGTCCAACTACAGAAAAAACATTTGGTTCATACTTTAACGGTGGTAATGTATCTGAGGAAGCCATAAATTATGATGCAAATATTGTGAACGATAACCGTAGTGTACATGAAGACAATTATAATTCCTCCAATCCTCATACATTTTCTCCTATCCAAAAATCTCCTTTGAAAAGTGGTAATATACATTTCCTATTAATATTCCTATCTTGATTATACTTTACAAGTTTCCAGACAATCTACATTTTGGGGGATTTTTACCATTTTTTATAAACTGATTTTACTTATAGATTTTTGTCTTTATGTACTTATAACTAATATGGTAATGAGATATTGTTATTGATATTACCTAGGTACTCAAATATTTTTTAAACCAAATGTTTGAATGTTATTTCATTATTATCAGTTTATCAAAAATATTATATAAACAAATGTTATTTATATCTGTTAAAAGTGAGTATATTTTAACAAAATAGAATTTCAAATTTATTAGTAATGGACAATGGTAAATGATTAAAAATAGGGATTGGATTTCAATGCACTTGGTATTTTTTGAATAACATATTTCTTATATTGGAAAAAATTTATTTTATGTATTGTTATATAAACCTACCAAATAGTATTTTGATTTTGGATTTTAATGGCACTTTTTACTGCAATGTAATTAAAAATGGGGTTGTCTGGTAACTTTATTATTTTATCTTTTTATTCTTTGTAGTTCCTTCCACATCAAATTTGGCTAAAAAATCTACTAAACGTATGGTAAGTGAGGAAGCAAATTTAAGATTAAAAAAGGTTAAATCAAGTTATGAAAGTGAATCATAACGTTTCAAAAATGTACTGTCATTATATTTTTCGAACGGATCTTCCATATTCCGAATATACTTTTTTGGAATTGGTTCAATATCAAATTCATCAAAATATTCATAAACCATTTCCACATAATTAACAAAGTTATTAAAATCGTCCATGTCTACTACTATATTTTTATAATACAACTATTAAAAACTATTAAAAACTATATTAAAACTATTAAAACTTATATTTTGAGCACAAAAAATATTGATAGCAGGTAAAAAATAACAAATTTATGGATCACTTAAGAATTATGGGGCGGAATTTGAGCGCATAACTTTATGTGTTTGTTTAGAGCCTATGTAACACATAAATATAACTATGCAAGAGAAAATTGTTAAATAAAATTATGTGTCACATAAATATGCTTTATGTGACACATAAAATGACTATGCATACGGGCATAAGACACGTATACGCATCATTTATCATACGTCTTATAAGCATCGGGTACCACACTCGGTGTAAAAAAACTGTCCGAACCGTCACTGATTTCAACCACGATGTGACCTATAATTCAGTTATATACGGAAGATGTAAACATACGCTGTCGCGGGAGGAACAGGATCCAGACGGTAATCGGTAAACATCGATGAGACAGGTCATCGAGCCAATTGTCAATAATATATGTCCGAACTGGACAGCGTAGAACAGCGCTAATCGTAGTCGCTGCAGTTCCAATCGCCGGCTGTATTCCGGATGTCTGGTATTTCCGACATGAATGTATTTGGTTTCCGATTATAACTAATCAATGCTATAACACCTATAAGTTATAACTAACGTCTAACGATAGTTTGACACTTATGTATGACGTACTGACTTCTGAATACTGATGTCTGTCTTATTTATTTTTATGTAAAACATGAAATATCAAATAATTATGTTTATCACCTAGAGAGCGCTGTGTAATAATAATAAGTGTGTGGTAACTGGTAGTTGTTGATATACTTTGACATTTTGAATTGTATATGATATTATCATTATTCTTTATTATTTATTATCTACGCACTATGTTTGTATCACGGACTAAGATATTAAAAATTGAAATTGAAAAATAATATGAAAACAGTGGTAGTCACCATAGAATAGAGATCAAACTATGATATAGGTTCATTATATACAACCTTTTGAAATAACAATATTTCACCCAAGTTCAAGATATTTCAGCTTTTAACAGGTAAGACAGTTGATTAAATTTTACATTTTTATCATAGATTTCATGACTCTTAAATAATAATAATTATTATTCACATATTTTGCCAATTTTAATTTTCATATTTTTTTACTCCATAATTATAATTAACAGCTACAGTGGTTCATGAACAGAGTGATCGACGAAAACCTGATGTTTATTAGATTTTAACTGCATTCAGTAGAAATATCCGAATACCCAATTTAATCTTCCAAAATTATCAAATGGCATGTGATTACAAAGAACTTTAAGTATTAAATTCCAATTGTCAGTGAGAAATAACTGAGAATTTTTGATTTCAAAAACGTCAAGTTCCTGTTAGTCACTCAGTATAAACAACCATGTATGGTTTGCAGTAGCTTGGGGTATAAATAATTTAATTTCTTTTTTTTTATTATTGTAATTATTTCAGTCTAAAAAATACAATTCTGATTACGACTGTTATAAAGGTGGTTTCTTTAACTCTGGTAAATCAAGTCTCAATAAATCCTATCTCATGTTCTTATGTATAGATCTTTTCCCCACTATTTTGATTGTATCCTTTTTGGTCAGATGATGTGTACCGTCATGTACTTACGGTTGATATGTCCTTAGGTTTATGCATACGTGAAATTATCTTACTATTTTATAATAATTACAAATGTTCACACCTAAATCCTTTAGATAACTATTGCATGTAGCTGAAATTGTCTGGTTAAAACTACTGTGTAGTTTCTCACTTTGATGCGTTACATTATTTCTATTTAAAAGTATTTTATAATATCCAACATTTTTATGCTATGACATATGATTCTATGACGTGTATATAATCATATTTTAGTATGGCAAATTTACTGATTACTGGTATCTCCTATCTCAGATTTTATTTTTATGTAATACCATTTGAAAGTGACATCAGTATCATTGCTTTTACGTATAATAGTAAATTATACAATTGATAATTGAAATTTATGAACAATACATTTTTGTATGTCTGATTTTATAATACTTTTCTATTGATCATAAATTTGTATTTTCCTTTTATTTGGTATTAGAAGCATGAAAATGTACATTATATAAATTGATAAGTACATAAATTTATGTATACTATATTTATAATTATTTTTGTGTATGTGGTTACACGTATCGGAATAGATTCCTTTAGCAAATCTAAAAAAAAAATGCTTATGATGTAAAATAAATGTGAGGTTTTGTGATTAGACTCAAATGATTAAAGTAACAATATTAAACAAAATTTATTTTTGTATGGCTTATCCTTCTTCATATATCAATGCTATCTGATTAGTTTTATCAAACAGCATTTATCCTCTTAGTTATTATTAAAAGAAGACAATTTTTAATTTTAAAATATTTTGTTATTTATAGTCAGAATTACATTAAAAAAATGTCAGCTCTTGCATCATTAACTGCTAATTATACAGACTCTGAAGATGAAGGCACTACTCCCAGTCAACGTAGACATGTTGAAGAAGTGTCTATTTTGAATGAACCTCAGTCAGAACATATACCGAGTCCTCAATTACAAATACCGAATTCAGCTCCAGCTGTGACTAATCCAGAAGATGACAAAAAAACTAATCTTGTATCATATTTTGAAGATCATGATATTGTTATGTCAGATGAAGAAATTGATCGACGTTCAGATATAGATGACGAAGAAGATATTTTACCACCAGAACCACATGGTAGATGCTCTAAAGAATTACAAGATAAAATTACGCGATTGCATGAAAAAATGGAAAAAGATGGCATGGACATGAATTTTTTGATCCAAAAAAGAAAAGATTTTCGAAATCCCAGCATATACGAAAAACTTTTACAATTTTGTAATATTAATGAATTAGGAACAAATTATCCACCTCATTTATATGATCCTTTAAGATGGGGCAAAGAATCGTTTTACGAAGAATTGGGTCGCCTGCAGAAAGAAGATATGGAAAAGAGACAAAAAGAAAGAAAAGAAAAAACTAAAGTAAGTTCTGTGTTCTTGTTAAATTTAGATAGTTTTTAAAATTTCAATTTAAATTATAGGTTGAAGTTGTGTCTGGTACGAAAAAGACTCCATCAATCAATGTTTCAAGTTCCCATAAACAAGATGACAAGAAAAGTAAATGGGATCTTACTACATCAGTAACAGGTACAAAGGGAACAATTATCTCAGCTTTTGGTTCTTTACCAAAAAAACAAAAATTGGATATTCATTAATCAATTTTAGTTCTTACCTATAATAAATATATAAAATTGTAAATAAACTATTTTCTGAAAAGTTTTTTAATTTTTGAATAAAAGACATAAAATTCAAACCAGTTATCATCATTATGATTAAATTTAGCTTTTGTAATATAATAAAATAATAATAATAAAAAAAAAATTAAATCTGTATTTGTGATTTTATATATTAATATAATATGTTCAAACAGATAATTTATATCTAATAGTTAATACTGTACATTTCTACTTATATGCATGTCCAATTACACATTATTTTTATCAGTACTAGCAAACTTCAAATATTGAAATGTATAATACATAATATTATTAATACAATTATACATAATAAATAATACATTATATTATTTTATTTTTGAAGAAAAGACAAATATAACCATCATACAAGTAAATAAAAGTAAACAATAAAAATATGGTAATATGTCAATTATTTTAAGCATCAAATAATTAAGTACATCAAATATAGCAATGGCAACAGCAACAACAATAACAACAACAATAACAACAGAGCTTAATAATAATATAATAGGTAATATACTAATATTATTGATTTTATATTATACAATTAATACATGTATATACCTGTATATACATATTACATATATGTAAATATATATTAAACAAATTATAAATTTTTTTTATAGCTTAATTGAAATGTGTCTGAAAACAAAAATGTTGTAATACTTACAACATAAATACTATGAGTTATACATCCAAATAATGTGATAACTATTTACTATATTATGGTTCTAGATACAAATCTGAATTTAAATACACACTGTAAATGTATACCATGGGATACCATGACAAAAAAAAGCCTTTGGTGCTTAATAATTATACTTAGTATAGACAATTAAAGAATGTGACTTTGTGAGCTTAAATTAAGTAAAGTCAAATCAGTTAACATAAAGTTGTAATTACTGGTTAAAAAAAAAAATTAACATCGAGTATAGTTTATTTTATAGCATTAAAAAACATGATATATTGATCATTAATCATTATTATGAGTGACTCACAATGTCATAATGACATTACAATTATTGTACATAAGTCTTTATGTATCGATAGGGGATCTATAGTCAGGGTTGGGCAGTATCAAAGATACAATTGTATCTTGTATTATGATACATTTTATATTAGTATCTTGTATTTTATTTTTCCTAAATATACAAAATACTATTATTGTAAACATTTTTACTGAATAGTACCAAACAATTTGAATTATATTTGCAGGATACGCAGAAATTAAAATTAACGTAACAGTTATGGTAATCTTATGCGTGTGTGTATTGTAAATAATTTGTTTGCGGATACCTGAACTGAATATTTTTATGAAAAATTGTCCAGGTGCCATCGAGTCAGTTATTGATAACGAAAAAAATTACCATACAATATTATAACTTTTAAGGTAATTTAATAAAACATAAAATTAAATTAAGGTGTCCGTATACTTATCTACAATCATACAGATAAGCATTAAAATAGAATTTTTGTTCTCATAAAATATGAATCCATTACTTAGAAATGAGTGTAAAATTTATAGTATTTATACCTGTAAAAACTTAAATGTAATGGGGAACTATAAATAGTAATGTATTATTTATAAAAATATAAATTTATGCTTGTTGAACTATTGACTATTCATATTATTTTTTCTTTTAACTATTATTTATATTTATAACTGTATGTATTTATGTATAGACAATTTAATATTTAATAAAATTGAATTGGAAATATAAAAGTATCATGCCGGTATCTTTGGTTCATGTACCTCTATGTTGTATCTACTATTTTTTGAGTATTTTGCCCAACCCTATCTATACAACATTGTATACGATTGGAAACTTATTATTTTTTTTTTTTTTAATAATAACCATTAACCAACTAATAATACTGTACCATAGTATAATACTATAGTCAAATAATGGGTAATAATAATTTGGATTAAGAAGTTTATGTATTTACTAAATTACTAAATAATCTAAAACAAGTAATTTTAGACTTGATTAGTTATAAATTTTATTTATGTTTAGCATATTTTGTCATTCTGTGTTATACCTTACTATATCGCTATTAGTTAATTACGTAATCGTGCTACATGTGCATGTTAAAACACGTCCCTACTTATACTTATCTTACGACATGTATATTTTTGACATCATGAGATAAAAACAGAAAAATGGTAAAAAGTCATGTCTTCATTGTTAAATGGGAAGTAAATAAATAGGTATGATACCTTGCTGTGCCATTGCCAAGATTTGCGTTTTTGGTGGTTGTGTGTAGGGAGGTTGATGATTTTTCACAATTTGGTTTACCAGTGGTTCTTAGAAGATCACATGTGATATTATTGATGCCCTAATGTTAATTCAAAATAATACCGATGACATTCTCATAGAAGTATTTAAACCATAATCATTAAAATAATTATAAAAATAACAACTTTACACAATAAATAATTATAAACATTGGATTTTACTTTTGTGCATGCCTATACTTTCGTGATTATTTAGGTTAAATTATAATCTAATTAAAGCAACTAAACTAGAAATAGTAATAAATAATGATGTATATTTTTTTTTATAAAAAAGGTTATTCGGTCCGATATTGTCTATTAGGTGCTCTAAATGAACATTTTTAAAATTTGTGTCGATTGAATTTAAAAAGAACCATAGTGATATATGTTTAACGTTTTAAAAATTAAAGGTATTTACAATTTACAGCAATCATCCATCATAGAAATTAAAATTTTATTCAAGTCTTATGTATAGTTAAGTAATACGTTCATAGAAAAATGAAAGCATTTTTAAATTTTTCTAGAAGGCTATCTCTCGGCTACGCCACTAAATACGCAAGTGATTACTCGTTCCAAAAACAATAGGTTAGGTTAGGTTCATTATTGGTTAGGTTATGGTGTAACGTGTGATCTAATTGATCTATACTAAAATTCTAGTGATTTAAAGGATGTAACAAATACAATTTATTTTATTGTACATGTAATTTATTTACAACTTAATGTTAAATATAATGAGCAGAGGTTAGAAATAGTTCATACCAAGTACTATGAACTTCAACAACTGATCACTATTTCACATTTTTAACGTTCAGAGATAAAAATAAACTAGTTTTATTATTATTAACATTTTCTAAGACCGTGATTGGTAAATATGACTTATTATCTCGTAATATTATTATTATTATCAATTTGTACAGGAACTTACATCGTAAATTGTCTCAGTAGAATGAATATACGTTAGATCAATGCCCAATACTAAAACATCACAATATCCAGTATTGACTGTTGTGCTGATAGGTGGGGATAACTAACTCTCCGACTCGAGATTTTTAAAAAAAATTAGTTTCTTATGAAATGTATATTTTTGGTCATCCAAATTGTTTATTTAAAAATTAACACCCTCCCTAAAATTCAAGTTTAAGTACGCCACTGATGATATATATATTGACGGCTAGGTGGAAATTATCACTAAAATTAAAACGTTCACAATGAGTTTGCATTAAATAAAATAAAAATTAATTTTTGATACCTACACACATGTTTTTATTAAGTACAAGTAGATATAATTATTATTAGCCATTAGGAGGTACAGGCGCGGACTGGCTGAGATGCTGGGATGCTACAGCATCCCTTGCTCTAAAATACATTTTTATTTTTTATCATACAACTAGCTGAAGAATTTGAAGTAATTTAATATTGTACTATTTGAATGTTTGTTGTAATTTAATATATATTTACGTTTTTTTACGTATTTTCAATACTTTATTTAAGCAAAATAAAATATTTTAATATTTTATAAATAATTTACATATTTTAAATTTGCATCTTAATGTAGCATCCCGTGCCCTTTTTTACCAGTCCGCGCCTGAGGAAGTACGTTACCTATTTCATGTTGAATTGGTTTGGACACGAATACACGATAGAGCGTAACAATATGAGTGTGCCGAGAGATGACCAAATCAAGCATAATATTCCTCTTACAAAGTACCCATAAGGTAAATTTATATTTTATACAAGAGGTCTAGCAGTCCCATGAAATATATCACAATAGGTTCATACTTCATACACAGGTGATAGCTGATAGGTAATAGTATAATATAGGTGTATATATATACCTACCTAGTTTCATCTACATTCTATTTTATGAAAGCCTAAACTGAATTAATAAATAAGTACCTATACCGGTTATTCCTTATATAAGTTATACGTGATGACGCGGTGTATGACGTAGGTAGGTTACTGCATTAGTCATTACTCATTAGGAATACATTATTATGTCACGAGTTGGACTATTATTATTATTATTATTATTCGTTGTCAGCTACGTCATTAGTTCTTGTACATATCGCACAAGACTTTTTCCATCGGTATGTTGCCGATGGTCCGCTGAAAAAATATGGCCTCGATTCGGGCGGCCGGTACGTTTTTTAATAATGGCAACATCAACAGCAACCGGCCGAACCGGACCGGCTGACCAGGATGCTGGTTCCTGGTGTGCTGACCGAGCATGACGTGTGCCTGGTCCTGCAGGTTCTCCACTTGTATCGGATCTTTCAATCCCCGTGTGTCTAAAACCATTATATACGATTGATCATCATGTAATGGTTATAAGGGTGATTTTTTTTATCAAACAACACTCATTATTTCCAAAAGTATTCATGTTTTTGAAAATATTTTTTTACTTAGTTTCAAATTGTTAAAAAAAACAACGTTTTTATAAAAAAATTATATTTTTAAATATTTTTTATCCTTAAAATTTTTTAAGTTTTTTACTTTTTTGAATGACAACATAGATTTTCAATTTCATATTCCAAAGCAGAATAATTTTCTGAGTATTTTGATACGTAAGTTACCTAACCTAACGTACGAGTTATACGTATTTAAAGTTTAGTTGTGCGGAGTGGAGTGGTACGCAAAATGTTAGTCTATTACTCCGCTTGTCTAAACTTTAAATAAGTATAACTCATAAACTACTCACCCTAAATTCGATTTTTATGTATAAAAATACTCAAAAAATTATTCTGCTTTGGAATATGAAATTAAAAATCTATGTTGTGATTCAAAAAAGTAAAAACTTAAAAAATTATAAGGATAAAAAATATTTAAAAATATAATTTTTTTATAAAAACGTTGTTTTTTTAACAATTTGAAACTATGTAAAAAAATATTTTCAAAAACATGAATACTTTTGGAAATAATAAGTGTTGTTTGATAAAAAAATCACTCTGTATATGGTAATCATAGTTATCATTATATTGTAGATAGGTGATAGGTACAAACGCATAATAATATGTGTATTATATTATACTGTTATTACAGCTTAACGGACGTTTCATATATCAGTTTGTTCCGTACGAATGTTAACAATAATAATTGTATATAGGTACAGATTTGAGTGGCTTTGAGAAAACAACTATTTTGAGTTTTGCGGATGCGAGATTTTTAAGGGTACTAACTACTAAGATATACTAACAATATATTATATTTATATAGCAAATAGCTACATCTCATTCAAATACACCATGAGTATTGTCAAAAACTACTACCTATATTTATTTCAAATATTGCTTGATTTTTAACCCAATTTTTTTTTTAGATTCTGAACGGAGTGAAGAATGTATTGATTTTACAATGATGTGTGTTTTTTTTTTTTTTTTTTTTTTTTTGTGTCTGTCGACAACATTTGGGGCAGTAAAAATGCTTCGATTTTCAACTTCAGCCCCTCTTTGAAAAGGAAATCGGATCTAGTTGGTACTTTGGGGGGTCAAAAGTTAAAATGTTTCAATATTTTTTAAATGAGTCGGGAAAAACCTTAAAAAAATGACGGAAAAAACGGGATTTTTTACGCACAACCAGTTTTCGTCAAAATCAAATTTTTATTTTGCTATCACTCAAAAACTAATCGATGTAAATACTTGAAATTTTCACCAAATGTTTATATTAGCGTTCTCCATACACAGTTAAATTTTCAAAGAATTTTGACTTTTTTTGAACTATTTATAGACAATTAAAATTTTTAATTTTTCTAAGTATTTTTTTTTAAATGCCTATAAAAAATTTTTGGGTGGCCAGAAAATCTTGAAAATTTAATACAAGGTTTCTTATAAGTTGTTCTTAAAGTGATAAAAAAAAATCCGAAATCGTTAGTCACAATTTTTTTTTATAAGTACTTAAAGTTCGAATTTATACGAAATATGTCAAAATTGCGAAAATTTGCAAGTAATTTTGTGGTTGAAAAATCGTAAAATTTTTTTCTTTTATTACTAAGTTTTGAAAATTTGGTAAAAGGTTCTTCATACATTTTTCTTCAAATATCTGTAAAAAAAACTTTACCGGACTAAGACAAAAAAATTTTATGAGTGATTGAAATTTAAATTTTTACAAAACCGCGTTAAATAACGGTTTAGCCTCAAACGATTTTTGATATTTGTTGTTATTCAAACAGTATAAGTCGTAAATACTTGAAAATTTTACCAGTTATTTAGATTGTCATTTTCTTTACGTGATTTGATTTTCAAAACATTTTGACTTTTTTTGAGCTATTTATAGACAATTGAAAATTTCAAATTTTTTTTATTTTTTTTTTATAAATGTTGATAAAAAAAATTTAGCTGGGACAAATTACTTGAAAATTTAATTGAAGGGTCCACATAACTTGTTCTAACTCCCATTCAAAAATTATAAAAATACATAGGCACAATTTTTTTTTATTAGCATTTGAAGTTCAAATATTGACAAAAATTCGTCAAAATCATGAATATTTTTCACTATTTGGTAGTTAAAAATTTATAAATATTTTTCTATCAAAAGCTAAGAATTGAAAATTTAATACTATGCTGTCCATAAGTTAAGCTTAGAATAATTATAAAAAAGTTTGAGGATTGTTCAATTTAAAAAATTTTACGAGTGTTTAAAGTTTTAATTTTAATTTGAAATTAAAAATACACGTGTAAAATAACTTTTTACTAATAAATAATTTTCGATTTTTGTTATTTTTAAAAAATTACTAAACGTAAGATCTTGAAACTTTTACTTAAATGTTTGAATTAGTTTCAAAGTAGAATATATTACAATATTTAAGTATTATATATCCTAGACTGACAAATCATCTCCGTTCAGAATCGTTTTTCGTATACAATGATACCTATCATTGCATTCAAATTTAACCTTCCCTAGTCCGAGGTCCATCCCCCCCCCTAATGTACAGCAGAGCGATACCCACTTACCCGCTTTTTTATTGTTATTACTACAAGTAAATAATAAATAGATAAGTAGAAAATAATAAATAACAATAGAAAACAGAAAATAAACTTAATATTATCTTCTACCAAAATAATGTAAAAATTTAACTCTAGAAAAGTCTTGGAATATCTTTTTCTAAATCTGACCGACACTTTAATATGGTTTAAGTATTTACTTTATTTTTGTGGATTATATCGGAATCAAACCCAATAAAAACAATCACATGTGTAGTAGTAGTATTAAACGGACACGATATCTGTATAAACCTAAAGTGTACAACACATTGTCACGTTGTAAGTTTATTTTGATATTTTTTAATTTAACAGTTTATGTTTAATAACACCTACATAATTGTATACAATTTTAATATTGATATAATGATATACATAATATATAATATATATATATATATGCAAACTGCAAACATAATAATATATGCATACACATATTGTAAAGGGGTCATAGTAACACAAAATAAGTGGAAAGAATCTCAAAATTTTGTAAACACGTTATTCAAGTTTAATTTAAAAGTTAATTAAATTCAAATCCAAGCTTATTCAAAGTTGAAAGTATTAACTATATTAATTAAATTACAAAGTTATGTGAGTTTTCTTTATGGGTTTTTACTCATGTTATTTTCTAGTAGAATTCTACTTATAAGTATAAAGTAATTCTATCTTTAAAACGGATGTAGTTCGATTTACGAGCTTAGGTTTTATTATATTTTAGTGTAAAAAACTGTTTAATATTCTGTACGATAGTTTTATTTTTAAACGTGTGATGATGATGAAAATATATTTGTTATAGGTATCTGTAAAGACAATATATAGTGGTGGCTGCGGTGCTTATGCTTATAATAATGTGACTTATTAGTAAAACACACATACAAGTTAACACAACCCCTCCCCTATTCTAATTAAAATTAGATACCATCACGAACTCTTCCATTATTTAATATTATAAACTTATAATGGAAGTAATTTAGAATAACTAGTGTGATCATTACCAGCTCTAAATAAAACGATAGCCTTCATGCACGCAAACTCGGCAGGGTCGACACTGATGGTTCTGAACCGTCGTAGGGTTTCATTGAGTATGCGTATGTCAGCTGCCACCTGGCTGGCTTTGCCGTTTGGTATGGCCGCTACGTGATCCGAAGGGTTGAAAAGCGGGTTGTTTTCTAGTGGTAAACACCACTGGACCGCGTTCAACAGGAACAATTCCGACCAACATTCCTCTAAGAGTATTACCTATAATATAATAATATAAAAAGAAAAGAATAAACGTTTACATATACCGTCGTACAATATAATTTAAATAATATGATATTATGTATCTATAACTATAAATTATAATGTGTATCTAGTTCTAGTATATATGTAATATTGTAAATTGTATTCGTATATAATTATAATAGGTATATAAGTATATTGATGAAAAAGCAAGACCCATTTATTTGCCACTGCGCATTATACAGGGCGATTTACCTGCATTCTGCAAGTTTATATTATATACAGATTAATCAATTTTATCTTTTAATTGTACATTTGTTAGAATTTTGACTTTTAGAATTTAGAAGTAGGTAGGAATCGGAGTTAACGAGTTGTGTCCCGACGAAAATTTTCGTACGTGAGTTGTCTCCATGATAAAGTAGGGTACATACATATTATGAATTGCTTCCCGATATCCTTTTTCCATATGAATTTTGTCCGGTGATATTTAATAACTATACGAATTGCGTCCCAACCTAAAAAACTAAAAACATTATTTTTCTTCCATTTCACACAAACTATTAGGACTGTCAATAGCAAACTATGACTAATGGTAGATTCAAATTATTGATTTTTGTCGTTATTATGTAATTGAAAATAAGTAAAGTGAAAATGTGTAGATTTAAATTAAAGGAGTGTGCAATATAATAATTAAAATAAAAATAATAAAAAAGTTATAAACATAAAATTAAAAAATTAAAAACTGGTAAAATCTTGAATGGAAATCCTAACCTTTTTTTATATTCTTGACTCGAACCAACCATTTCAATTTTCCTTCATCAACTTTGACCTAAATGATACCTGCCTCCTTTCATTTGAATTGATGGCCACATGATTAATAGTAATGAGTGAATTGCGTTTTTAAAGTTGGAAAATATTATTTTAAGTGAAAAATTGTTATTATTTTATAGAAATACAAATTTGAGATGTGTAATTAATGTTTTAGTAAACTTTACTTAAAAATTTAAAAAACGTGACGTAATTCGTGAAGTTGTTTAGATAAAGCTGGACGCAATATGCCTGTGTAGCCCAAATAAAATATATTGTTTCGTTAATTGAAATAAAATTTTTTTTATATAAATTCAAATTGAGAAATTTGTCCATTCAATATTGTATAAAATGTAAATACCCACATATATTTTATAAGATATATTTTACGTTTTGAATTTATAGAAATTATAGTATTATTTAAATTTTTGCCTAATATGTAATAATATTAAAATGATTTATGTAGTTATTTTTACTTTTTATTCATATTAATTGACGAAACAACATTGATTATTGTTAGGTTAGATCAGTGTTTCTTAACCTTTTTTTACTCAACGCCCTTTTTAGATTTTAAAAATCTCATACCGCCCCCTCTCCAAATCATTTTTTTCAAAAGATTAATGTTTTATTTTTTAATAAGATATTTAAGAAAAAGTATAATTTAAAATTTTAACGCTACAATTTAGTTAATTTTAAATTTAAATATCTACTTATAAGTAGGAATAAAAAAATATAAATAAAAAAATAATAATATTATATAATATTAATTTGAATTATATAATTTTGTTTCGAATTTGCTAGTATAAAATAAATACACAAAAAATATTTATGTGACTATAATGACTGCCCTGAGGTTGATGTTATTTAAGCGTCCATAAATATTATAGCTGCACTAATTCTGTATATTACATATTTTGGTATTTTAAATTAGTTTTTATTCTAGCAAGTTATATATTTCATTGCAATCAGTTATAAATAATAAAAATGCAAATAAAAGATGAGCGCCCCTCTCAGAAAACGCCCCCTTCAAATTAAAAAATGCCCACAAGGGAGCGGTAGCGCTCACAATAGGAATCACTGAGTTAGACCAAACGTGTGTGTAACTCGATTAAAAACTAGGGGACACAATTCGTGTAACCTGAAAAAAACTGGGGGGGGAATAAAATTCGTGTAACCTGAAAAAAAACCGCTTAGAAACGGTGATATTGAATTGAGTCCATGCTACTATTATGTGTTTGAATTGAGTCCAGCTTATTATCTTAATATTTTTGAATTGAGTCCGTATAGATAAAATGTAATAACTACCTACACAGTAAGATTCACTCAAAATTAAATGCTTTTTTTACATTCGAAACATTCAAATATTTGTATTCTTGAGGAAACTCTTTTGGGAAAATAGTCTGATACATATATAAAATTAAGAAGCAAAGCAAAAAGACCATGTAAAGAAACGTTAGAAAAAGAAAAAATTTTACAGGAGCAGACAAACAAATATATAAATATGCAAATTTGGAGATTTGACTTTTTAAAATCTGTATGTTTTACCAGCCACTATTTAATTATTAACATTATTATATTACAAATAATTGTTATTATTATTTTAAAAACAAAATTATATCACACATAATTATTATCAATTTAAAAACATTTTTATTATTATTATTATTAAAAACAATGTAAGCAATCAATAATAGGCTGAAAGGGACTCAACTCGAACAACCTAACAATATTGGTCGGACTCAACTCCAATAACCCAAAAGTATTTGTGGGACTCAATTCAATATTTGGGACTCAATTCGATGTCAGCTCTTAGAAACACAATTCAGTATTTGGGACATAAGCCGTTGGAATTGACATATTTTATATATTGTATTAATAGATATTGTACAAAATTCTCACCTGGTCTCTAAATGGAAGAGACGCAAAAGACGGCAAGTTTTTCGCCCATTTGACGGCCATGAAAAGCAAACGGGCGGACGTTTCATAAACGTTCTCGTGTAGGCCAGGATAGAATGACGGATGATGGTCGTACATCGAATGGTGTTGGGTAAGTGGTATCGGAACCGCTGGTGGCGAAGACGACGCCCTTTTGTTGTCGGACGTATCCGGTTCTTCGTTGGTCACGTCTATACTGTCGTCTACAATAGGTACATAAAACACGAATAGTCTCTTTAAATGGTTTTATTTGCGGCTGCAGCATAATGACAGGATAGTATTAAAGACCATAGTAGTATCCCTATATTCCCTCACCGAAATACAGGATTCGGAATTTCCTTTTTTTTTAATAGAGATATCAGATATTTAAATATTTAGTGGTATACAGTCGGCAATCTCATATTTAATGTCATAAAAAGCGTCCAAAACCATAATGCAAGTATGTATACTTAATCTAAAACTGGGTGGAAATAATAATAATAATGTAAGTTCAAAGGTATACACTGTACAACAATAAGTACCTATACATATTCGTAATCATTTCATTGATAATCACTCTAAGGTTTTTTTGGACTTTATTTTCGCGACAAAGCTAATTTAAGTTTGTGTTGCCAACAACATTACTATATGTTAACGAACTTTTAATCTGATAAAAAATATTGAGTTCAAATTATTGAATACATTTAATTTATAGATATGTATCTGTTATGGTTATATTGTTAACGTGCGAGGATGAATACAGCGTAAGAGAGTCCAGCATTTTTGACGCTAAATAAAACCGTTCGTTTACATCTGTCACGACATCGTTACTCTCAATAATATTATTAAAATAATATTACTACTTGTATGCATATTCTTACCATCGTCTTGGTCATCGTGGTGAGATTCTTGTTTCGGCGATGAAGATGCAGTCGGCGACGGTTCTGCGGGCCGTTGCTGTATGCTTGGCGGTGCCATTGGTCCGTTGGGGTGATATCTCAGAGGAGATAATGCCAACGCCACTGAAACTGGAGGTCTGTAAAGACATGGCCTGTTGAGAATTGTTTATGTTATAAATAATTTTATAATAATAACAATAATAATGGACAATGGTAACAACAAATAATTAATAATTTTAGAGAATTTAATTGGTATTCCCGATTCCGTTTAAAATCGAAATCAAATAATAATGTAGGTAATAGGTGTATAACCACAAAATGATTTTTAAATCTTTCATAATAATTATTATGTTATCATTTTAGATTCTGAACGAAGTGATGAATGTATTGATTTTACAATGATGTGTGTTTTTTTTTGTGTCTGTCAACAACATTTGGAGCAGTAAAAATGCTTCGATTTTTGACTTTAGCCCCTCTTTGAAAAGGAAATTGAATCTAGTTGGTACTTGGGGGGTCAAAAGTTAAAAATATTTTTTAAATGATTCGGGAAAAACCCTAAAAAAATGAGAGAAAAACGGGATTTTTTACACAAAACCAGTTTTCGACAAAATCGAATTTTTCATTTTACTATAACTCAAAAACGAATCGATGTAAACACTTGAAATTTTCATCAAATGTTTATATTAGCGTTCTCCATACACAATTAAATTTTCAAAGAATTTAACTTTTTTTGAACTATTTGTAGACAATTTAAATTTTCAATTTTTCTAAGTATTTTTTTTTTTAAATAACGATAAAAATTTTTTGGCCGACCAGAAAATCTTGAAAATTTAATACAAGGTTTCTTATAAGTTGTTCTTAAAGTGAAAAAAAATCCGAAGTCGTTGGTCACAATTTTTTTTTATAAGTGCTTAAAGTTTAAATAATATCCCGAAAATCCTAAATGAAATGTTAGCCCAAAAAAGAAGAGCAAGAGCCAGATGGCAATCAACTAGACACCCTCTAGACAAACACACACTCAACTCCATTTCTAACAGATTAAAAAAAGAATTTTATAAAGTAAATTCAGAACGCTATGAAAAAAATATCACCAAACTTCAATCAACTAACGGCTCTTTCTGGCGTAAAACAAAAAACATATTAAAACACAAAGAACTTATCCCGCCAATAAAACTACCCAACAACAAGCTAGCCATATCTGACTTGGAAAAATCAAACACATTTGCCGAATATTTTTATGAAGTATTTAAACCTAACAATATTAACCCGCCTATTAACCATTTAAATAAAATCAACCAATCATTAAACAGCGCTCTACCCACATCAACACCTCCCAAACACTTCACTCCAAATGAAATTAAATATACAATAAGCAAACTAAAAAATGGAAAAGCCCCTGGACACGATCTCATTACAAACAATATACTTAAACAACTTACAAATAAAGCAATTCTCAACATTACCCACATCTTCAATGCAATGCTCAGACTTTCTTATTTCCCACCACTCTGGAAAATTTCAACAATCATACTAGTACACAAGCCTGGCAAACCCAAAAATACAACATCTTCTTACCGTCCAATCAGCCTCCTACCATCTCTGGGTAAATTATTTGAAAAACTTCTATTAAAACGCCTCCAAAATATATCCGAAATAAATAAAATCATTCCTAACTCACAGTACGGCTTCCGAGCTCACCATTCTACTATCCACCCCCTGCACCGTCTCACCGATGCCATCTCATCTTCTCTTGAACTAAAAAAATACTGCTCGGGTGTCTTCCTAGACGTCGCTCAAGCGTTCGACAAAGTATGGCACAACGGACTCCTCCACAAACTAAAAACAAACTTTCCAGCCCCATATTATTTAATGCTCAAATCCTATCTTACTCATCGTTCTTTCCAAGTAAATATAAACAACTCAATTTCTAACCAATTTATGATTAACGCCGGTGTACCCCAAGGCAGTGACCTCTCTCCTCTTTTATACCTAATTTACACTGCAGATATACCTACAACCTCTTGCACCATCCTCAATACTTTTGCCGACGACACTTGTATCCTAGCCACCGATTCTGATCCTACAATAACAAGCTTCAAACTCCAACACCACCTCAATTTACTCGAAAACTGGTTCACACTATGGAAAATAAAAATTAACACAAACAAATCCAGCCACATTACTTTCTCCCTTCGCCCAGACATTTGTCCACCAATCAAACTTTGTAACCAATTATTACCCCAAACCAACCAAGTTAAATACTTAGGACTCATTTTGGACAAAAGGTTAACTTGGAAAGACCACATATTCGACAAAAGAAAGAAACTAAACTCCAGATTACATCTATTACGTCCTCTTTTACGATCAAATTTAAACATCAAACTCAAAATCCTTATTTACAAAATGTTGATCTTTCCTCTATGGTATTATGGTATTCAAATTTGGGATAACGCTGCCCCTAGTAACATCCAAAAAATACAATCATTCCAATCCATCTGCCTTCGCACTATTACAAAATCCCCCTGGTTTGTAAGTAACAAAACCCTTCACTCCGACCTCAGAATAAATTACGTAAACCAAGTCACTAAAACTGCTTACCAAAAACTCCACAAAAAATTTAGCTCCCATAGTAACCCCAACATTAGTTTTCTTGCTTCACTACACATCCCTGACAATCCCCCTCGAAGACTTAAACGTAAATGGGTAAGAGACCTCCTCCATTAATTAATAAAAAACCCTAGTAGGTAGCTCCATTGGGAGCCCTCCTACATCGTGCCATTTCATGTTATGTAATCCTCTTCATCACTATTACTTGTTGTGCTTAATTGTATAGTTGTATATTTTTATATTAAAAAAAAAAAAAAAAAAAGTGCTTAAAGTTCGAATTTATACGAAATATGTCAAAATTGCGAAAATTTGCAAGTAATTTTGTGGTTGAAAAATAGTAAAAATTTTTCTTTTATAACTAAGTTTTGAAAATTTGATACAAGGTTCTCCGTAAATTTTTTTTCAAATATCTGTAATAAAAACTCTACCGGACTAAGACAAAAATTTTTTGTGATTGTTTGAAATTTAAATTTTTACAAAATCGCGTTAAATAACGGTTTAGCCTCAAACGATTTTTGATATTTGTTGTTATTCAAATATTATAAGTCGTAAATACTTGAAAATTTTACCAGTTTTTTAGATTGCCATTCTCTTTACGTTATTTGATTTTCAAAATATTTTGACTTTTTTTGAGCTATTTATAGGCATTTTAAATAATCAATTTTTTTTTTATTTTTTTTTATAAATGTTGATAAAAAAAATTTAGCAGGGACGAATTACTTGAAAATTTAATTGAAGGGTCCACATAACTTGTTCTAACTCTCGTTCGAAAATTATAAAAATACATAGGCACAATTTTTTTTATTAGCATTTTAAGTTCAAATATTGACAAAAATTCGTCAAAATCATGAATATTTTTAACTATTTGGTAGTTAAAAATTTATAAATATTTTACTATCAAAAGCTAAGAATTGAAAATTTAATACTATGTTGTCCATAAGTTAAGCTTAGAATAATTATAAAAATGTTTGAGGATTATTCAATTTAAACAACTTTACGAGTGATTAAAGTTTTAATTTTAATTTGAAATCAAAAATACACGTTTAAAATAACGTTTTACTAATAAATAATTTTCGATTTTTGTTATTTTTAAAAAATTACTAAACCTAAGATCTTGAAATTTTTACTTAAATGTTTGAATTTGTTTCAAAGTAGAATGTATGACAATATTTAAATATAATATATCCTAGACTGATAAATCATCTCCATTCAGAATCGTTTTTCGTATACAATGATACCTATCATTGGATTCAAATTTAACCTACCCTAGTCCGAGATCCACCCCACCCCCTAATGTACAGCAGAGCGATACTCACTTACCCGCTTTTTTATATTTTAATTAATAGAATTCTATAGAAATAATTTGATAGTCTAATTCAGTTTGTTCATGTTGTAATCACGTAAAACAAAACTGGCTTTTAAAATATTATCAATAAATAATAAATATTTATTATTATTTATTACTTTATTAATTATAAATTATAATATAAATGTGTTTATGAAAAAATTTAGGTCAAATTTCCAATTTTTAGTATCAATATTCTTTTTATTAGTAGTATATATATGATATATCTACTTAAGTATATGGTGTTTGGACCCCATATTATACATTTTTTTTTAATTTTTCCAAAAAAATTAGATATCCATTGTAAATAATTTTTATTTTTTAATAAAAAAAATTATTTGTAAATTCTCAGGCAACTTTAAAGATAAAAATAAGTTGAAAAAGACCAAGTCCTCTCAGTATCGTCGATATTAAGCGTATTGAAAACTAATGTAAATGTAATTTATGAAGTTATAAGCCGTTAGGGATTTTGAGAGAGATAATAATTATCGAAACTGGATTCTGAAGTGATCAATAATGATAAATTAAATATTTAGGTATACTAAAATAATAAACATAAAATTTGTTAGTTTCCAAAAAAAATAAATAAATAAAAAATAATCGAATACGTAACCATAATTGATTTTATTTTATTAAATTTAATATTTTAATCAAATAATAGCATGTATATTATATAATATAGAGTTGAATTATTATTCAAAATAAATCCCATTTGTGGTTATAATATATGTATATATTAACGACCCCTGCAAGTTGCACAGTATTTCAGATTTAGTAGGTAGATATATATATATAATGATATATGTATAATAGCAAATAAATATAATAACATACAAAATCTACCCATCAAATTAACATTAGTCAAATGACATTGTCCCCCACGTATATTATTTTAGGGTCATTGGCCACAAGTGCCTTTGACGGTTAATCCCTAAGTTCTGGTTGAGAATGACGTAAAAGAGTATTTCAAAAATACCCATATGGCCGGTATATATATGAAGGGAATCGACATCATTTAATTTGTAATTCGGTGGTGGGATTAAATAGTTTTATTGTACAGCTAATCCCGTATAAATTGATATCTATTCTTATTTCTTAAACTCGTATAGTTGTATTATTATTGGTTATACATCAGATGTGAGTTGGCCAAACTGTTTCAATTTTACCAAACTTCAACCCCTACAAACAATAATAAAATGGTAATCTGTAAAAAAAGACAAAGAAAAAAGAGCAATTTTTAAAAATGTTAAATATATTAATTGATTAAGTAATTTAAAAAATTATTACTTACACACATTTACACGAACCGTAGTGGTATACACGTAGAAGTTGTATAAAAATAATTATTCCTCTAAATTTGTAGATATCAAATTAATATTATTAATTATTTATCAAATAATGATATCATATTATAATTTTACAAGCGTAATAAATATATAATACAAAAACGTTTAGCATGTTACTGCCTTACTGGTAACATTTGTTCAATTCGTCATAAAAAAAACTCTAAAATAATTATATTATAATAATGTACATTGTTGTAATAAAAATGTATTTTACTCAGCAGTGTTATTATAGCAGTCTATAACCTATGTTATACTAATAAGTTAATAATATATTGCATTTAATATATCAAAATATACTAGTTATAGGTACCTATATAAAGATGAAAAATGAAAGATACATTTTTTAATATTTTTTTTCACATAATTATATGCAATAAGAAATAAACATTTTTCAAAAGAAGTATATTTTCTATATTCCAATATTTTTAAAATTATATTAAATATTATACATTTTTTTTGAGGAGATTAGATACCGACTATTTTTAAGGAGTTCATGTAGACAATTTCTATGTGTGTGCATACGGGTTATATAAATGTGTGTGTAGTAAATAGTAATAAGTGATTATTTTTAATTTTCATATTCAATTAATATATTTAATATTTTTAATAATTGTTCTTTTCTTTTATTTTTTTATCTTATTCTTTTTTTCCCGGGATTCTAATAAAATATGTGTTATTAAAAATTAAAAATAATTGTTTTAGAGTTCTGCTAGAACTTAACAAATATTTTCATGGTGATTTCAAATTGTATTTAAATTTATACCTAGGTACTTAATACATTTAGGTAGGTACCTATTAGGTTTATTATATTTTATATATCTTATACAGTTATACTCGACATTTTGGTAATATATAATCTAAATATTATATTATAATTAATATTTTTGGTGTTTAATCTCATTATATATATCAAAATAAGATCTTATAGGTAACAAAATAAGGAAGTACTATTACATGTACTAAGTACATTTAACGATTTTTTATACAAGTATATACGTAGTTATGTACATTTACATTTTTAAGTAATTATTTGTTTGTATTATTATTTTTTTATGTACTATGGAGGTATATTATTATGTTTTTTTTTAATACCACGTGATCTGTTGGTTTATTATTTTGATTACAGAAATGCTTAATTAGAATTTAGAATAAATAGTATATTATATACTTTAAAAATCATTTAAAAATATAGTTAATAGGTACTAAATAAAATTTAAAATTATGATTTATCAAAAAATGTCAATACGAGTAGGTAATACAAGTTATAACTTATAATATTGGTAATATACCCAAATAAGGTACCTAATATAACTTAACGGTTAATGTCGAGTCTGATAAATCGATTAGACTGTGATAGATAATAATATACCTATAACTATAGTTGTATATAGTATATAGATACTAAAGAAATGTATAATAATTAAATGACAAATATTGTTATATTCATGAGTCATGATTATTATTCCACATAATGTAATTCGTACAATTTTAACCTTCGCGGATGCATATTATTATCTATTATGTTATCGAAGTATCAAACTATATTATACTGTGTCTATGTTAATTGAATGGGTGTATCGTGTATGTTTTCACGACAGTCAGTTAAACTTAAAACAAATAAAAACCAAAAATTACAGAGAAAAAAACAGTTGTGAAATGACGCGTCTAGCGTCTGTCTCCTATAATAGGTAGGTACCCATACTTTTGTTTTTGGCAAACACCGTGTCCATTCTCACCACAAGGAAGCAAAATGTTTCCGTGCTATTCTGTTATTCGAATACGATTTGCATAACAAACAAGACTAAATAATGTTTTTTTCTTGTGGTATTTGTCACTAGTATGGTTGCAATATGGTCGTGTGTCATATTTTCGGAACCATATTACCTACCTATATATAATATTATCATTATATAATGTCCTGCTTGTACTAATACGTACTATACTCTAAACAAATGTATATTGTGCGCAAAATGTAGCACTTGGGTAAACCTACTGGTTACTGTCCAAACATTAAATTATATTTAAAAATGCATATTCATGGATAATTGTTTGTAAGGGGAAAAAAATTAAACGTGACAAAAGCAGAGACGGATAAGCCTGACTTTTGTATAAAAAAGAGGAAAAAAAACATAAGGGTATAAAACATATCCGACCCTCCGAAATGAAGAATTAAAATGCGACTAAACTAAACACCTGAACCCTTTTTTTTATAGACGCGAAAACGAAACGGAGGAGATTTATAAACCATTAATCAAAATTTGGGGTGGACTACAGAACGTGATAGCCTATTTATTTATATATGTATATACATAACATTTAATAGGGTGTGTTTATAATGTTTCAAACCCTGTATAATAATATATACGTGCTCACACTTGCCACGTCAATAAATGATTTTGAAAAATTATTTACATGGATTTTATATTATACAATGCAATATTGTATAATATTTCACTTTTAATAATATAAAAGTCCATCACGCAAATAATGCATGTGTGCTATACAGTGTTGTATCACGTTAATTATAGTAAAATATATTTTATTGATTTATAAAATCTATTTCACTATCATCGCATGCTGCGAAAAAATATTGTGAACTAACTTCAATCGATCATCCATCATAATATATTATTATATAATAATCTAGTGTTGTATATGATAAATTGGTATATTATAACGGGTTATAAAATATTATTGATTGTATTATTGTGCATTAAGAATTTATTAAATATATAATCGCACAATTAAATATGCGAATCGAAAGTATAATAAACAATAATGTATTCGCTCACCCAAACACTCCAACCGCCACAGCTGCTTCCCGAATCACTCGTTCGTGGTCCATATCAGCTAAATTTTCTGGACGTATGGTTGCTGTGTTTCTTGGCTGACGTTCATTTTGGACAGCTATATACAAATGAACGACAACATAAATTAGTCTTATTTATCACATGTATGATATATGTATATAATATTGTGTCATTCGCGCAGATATAATTACTATAGAAATGATCTATATGAAAATATGCAATGTACATGCACGAACGTATTGTAGTAGAGTTCCCTGGACTAAATTCACACTTAATTCAGTCTAAAAAATATCCTATTAGATATATTAAAAAAAAATTTTTTCTATTTCTTCCCATTATATAGACGAATAACTCAATATGTCGAAAAATTGTAATAATAAATATATTCGTTAATACTTAATTATATACACTAATACATGTGTGTTTTATTTTATTGCATTTTTCTTATTCTTAAATTTTTGTTATTATAATTATTATTAATTAATACTTATTATTAAAATACGTAGATAATAAACAATAAGAAAATCAAATATCAACCAACTGCTTTATTTAACTTAATTTGATAGTATTTATTATCAAATAAAGTTTAACCAAAAATAAAATTCCAATTTTGAGACTGGACTGTTTATCTCCCTTCTATACCAAAAATAATTTATACATAATAAGGTATTTACAGAGCATTTATTTTTTTGAAAAATGTTAATTTCTTTTAGAAATTTTCGGTTAAGAAATAGATACATATATACATTTCATTCTTACATTTATTTATAACCGTAACCTATATATTTTTAATTTTTATTAAACTTTAAATAGGTACTTATAAATTTATTGTACCTACTTAATTAAATAATTTGTATTAGTTTGCAATCGTATTTTCGTTAAAATGTTTTATTTCAGATAATATATGATTAGGAATATAAGTTACAAATCAATAATTATCATTTAGAAATGTCGATTTTAGGTTTACTAACAAACACAAGCGAGATGAAAAAACAAAAGCTGTTGCGAAACTGTTATTTTTTATATAATGTACAGGTTTTTACTAGAAACAGATTTTTATTAAATTGTAGATACTATAGATTGGTACGCATTTTTGAATAAATTGAATCAGTAATATATTTGTGAATAATATTATAATTATTGATGTACCTATATATAACTCGATTAGGGCTATGTGCTCCAATCGCGATTGTCTTTGATTGCATAGTTAAAGAAAAAAGGTAGACAAGTAGATTTAGTAAAGTTAAAGTGACCATAATTTGAGTAAATTTTTACCCTATTATGCGTAATGGATTATAATAAATTATGAGCGAATGTGGGATACATATTTAAATACCTTTATACTTTTCTTTAGTATTCATTCTTCAGTGTACCTCGTGTATTATTCACTTTTCATCGCAAATTACATTGTAATAAATACATATTGAATAAAATTATTTATATAGAAAAATTAAAAAATATGAATGATTTAAATATTACTTTATTTATACTTTATTATATTTGTAAGTTTGTGGTACGTTATTACAGTACGTGATGGTACTACAATGTGTGTTGGATGTATACGAACTACGAGTTCGTGGCACCGATCGATAGTCGATATATAGGTACAACCGCGCACATATTATCACCAACTATGTTATAATATTTAGATAGAAGGCACACGGATAATATGATGAACATTTATGTATAATTTATTGTACGTGAACAATTTGTTGCAAACCATGCATGAGATCTATTATGTATCTATAATTCTGTGTGTATTATGCTGTATGCACGACATTAATACTCCTACATACAACACTCCGCACGTGTATACATAATATATCATTATTAAAATATTATAATATATATATCATATAGTACCTAGATGGTAATATATGGTGGATTGTCGCGACACGAAATCCCTTTGATTTCGTCGCCTTCGGTGCAGTTAAAATCTCGCGGCGGCGTTTGTTGAGCGTAAGCTTTTTAATGATAATAACGGTGCCGGCGGGTCCACGATAACCGCATGTCACGATCCGCGTGTGACAAAACAATAATAATAATAATAATACGAATTATAATACCCTATATACGATACATTCGACGTGTTGTGCATATAATAAAATATCGTTTTCCACTTTTTGCTACTGTTTTTTCTCCTGCAAGTCTTCTCTTCATTTGCAGCGAGCCCGACGTGTGCGCCTCATCGGCCGGAGGCTGAGAGACGGGTGACAAGTACAAAATAAAAACCCTATACGACTTTGCCTGCACGTTTAGTGTACATCTACATAATAATATATTGTCATTATACTCTTCGTTGGATGCGTGCGCGTGCTCATTAAAATAAAATCGTAAATAATAATAATAATATACATATTTATATTATAGTATATAATAAACGACTGTATATATATAAAATATATACATACATTATACATCGTCACCGCACGCTCACACTTTGTAATGACACGTCGTGGTTTTTTAGTTTTTACATATTGTATTATTATAACGCGGTCGTTTTATGTTTATTTAAATGAGCGTGAAAAACATTTTCCTCGGTTAACTTGGTTCACTCTCTTTCTCTTTCTCTTTCTGTATCTGCGTTTTGATGTTTTTTTTTTAACAAGGGTCGACCACTGTGTGAACACGTGGCCACCGACCGCCACAGCTTTATTATACATACGTAAATACGTTGTTTAGCATGAATCCTTTATATTTCGCACTACGAACATTGTTACGACAATGTTTTAATAACGTATTGTTATTATTATATGCATAATACATATTTATCATGTATAATGTATATAGAATAGATACCGTATAGAAAAATTCAGATATCAGATTTTAATTTTTAAGTAAACACAACATTGCGTATTATGACATATCTTCTAATTTAAAATGTTGGCTTTCTTTAATTTCACAATAGTGCATTATTATATAGTAAATATTAGTACTTACTATACTACTATGGAATTATAAGCGTGAGCACAGAGTATGCTAGGTGCCAAAGTATATAATTACATACCGTTGTGTGAGCTGGGGACAGATATTTTTTTTAAATGATATAATATGACCCAATTTCTAAAATAATACTCAAAAAATAAAAATAACAAAAATGTATAAGTACGAAGTAAATATTATATGACAAGAATCATAAAATAAATATATCATTTTCAATAAAAACATATTTATAAAGAAACTTGTATGTTTTATTTTTTAACATAAAACAAAATATTAAAAAACTTAATATTATCAAACAAGTAGCAGTAATAATATTGATGAAGACTATAACAATAGATAATAATAGTGTAAATTAACAATAATAATGGTAAATGGTACCTAATCATAAAATATTTTTATATTTTTAATTGTATGAGCATTGAGCATTTATTTTTTTGGAACCACATTTTATAGCTGTATACCCTGAAATTAAAGTTTGCACATGTCTATGTGTAGGATATTATGGTAACTAATTTGTGACATGCTGTAACAACAAAATTCGAATTTGTAATAAAAAAATCATAAAATACGACCTAGTCTTTTAAATACAATATTTCAAATTTTAAGCAAAGCGATGAAATGTTTTGGTTTTAAAATAGATATTTATTGAGTTTATGTCTGTGTGATTTTTTTATATCATTATTATCGTGCGAAGAGTGTTACCTTTTTAAGCAATAAGAATACTTAGATTTTCAATTTTGTAATTTTTTTTAAGTAGCGAATTTTATCTAGTCGGTACTTTAAAATGGTTAAAAGAAATAAATTCCTACTATAATAAGTAAATTAATATTAATTAAATTTATATTTATTAATATTAATTATATTTATTAAATTAATATATTGTATAGTGAAAAATGTTTGAAATTTCCAATTTTATTATCTTAAGCTTGAAAATAAAATCCAAAGATTCCTTACAAGTTTTTTTTTATTAGACTTTATAAAAAAAGTTGTACCACAAACAAATTATGATAATAACCATCAGAGGCGTATCCGGGATTTTTTATGGAGGGAGGGGCTAAATATTTTTAACTTGAGTTATTGAAATCAAAAACAACAACAAAACAAAAATACTGATAACACATTAACGTTGATTATATACGTTAACGTATATCTACGTATATCTATATTTTAAATAATTAAAATTTGTAAGACAATTTCCATGTTTAAATTTAAATATTTCAAAACAATAAAAAAAATACAGCTAATGGGAGGGGGGCTATAGCTCCTTTAGCCTCCCCCTTGGCTACCCCACTGATAACCATTATTGTTAGTGTTCGGCCAGTCTACCTAATAATACGTATAATATAATAAAGTATCGGCGGTAATCGTCTCGTACCACTCCGCCACCGATCGATACACATACTAACACATGCACAACATACATGTCTATAATTTTTATTTTTATTTTTTATTTTTGTATTTAATTGTATTATTTGTAAGTTATATAATATTAACAGGTACATTGCGTATCGATGCGTTATTGGCCGCCCTCGAATTGCTGGGCGCGTGGAATAACACAGCCTCCGTCCCATTACGTGTTTGTGCTTTGTGCATATTATTACTGTACTAGTTTTTCTGTCGTTAGTCTTATTAAAAGTACTGTTCCGTAACCATACGACGTCAATTGTGAAATATTTATATATTTTTTGTATTGTATTTTGTGCCAATCGCAAATGTTTTAAGTTTTAATATTACTAAAAAAAGTATCGTTTTATTGTTACATTCATAGTGGAAAAGTTTTCATTATTATATAATTATATCGATATATCACTTATGCCAATTGCCGTGATTTATTGAATGCTATATAATATATAAACTCGCCCGCCGTATGCGTGACGCGAATACCGTTCGCTGGAATTACGACTATAATAGTCAAATTGTTTATTTGGCACAGCGGCTTTAATAAGTGTTTCAATACATCATTTTGTTTAAGGGCGGATCTAATAACCGACGTTTTAAATAAATTCTTTTTGTATGAAGACGGCTCTAATAACCAACGAACATATTTTATTATTTTGTTATTATTACTATATTTATTAAATACTTTGTGACTTGTATCAACTGTGTATCAACAATTATTTAGGCTAAGACCAATTGGTCAGTCTGTGCTCTACAAATTGTGAGTTGTTTTTATATAGATTATTATAGTTTTTCATCATTTTTATATTTTAAATAATTATTGCCTTTTTATGAGTTGTTGTGCCAACAGGACTGTATTTTATTATTATTATTATTACTTATTAGTTATTAGTATTTTTATGCAATATTGACATATTGTTGTGCCGAACAAGTAAAGTTTATTTTGTTATATAATCACACAAAATATATGGACTATTATTGTTCGTTCCCGGGCCGTATAATTATTATATTATAATTTATAATATATAATATAAGATTTATTGTTAGGATAAATTAATTCAATCTATCATATTATTATTAGTGTAATAGATAATCGATTACTTATATCAATAATATGTAATATAATAATGTATGATGATAAAATGTCCTTAGAAATATAACCTGACTGCAGATAGTCTCTGCTTAGAACTGTTGTTTGTATACACCATACAATAATTTTTTAAAATTTAAATTTAATATATCCATTACAGTGGCCTAGGTATCTACTCAATGATAAGATACATTCTTCTTGATTTTATTGTACATGTATTGTTAAAGTCACTCATTCCAAACACAAGTTTATTGGAGAGGTATCATATACACTTATTTTAAGCTTTTATTTATTACTAAATATTATTTGATGATGAGATAAATATTATTATCATTAAAATATATTAAAACTATTATAACATTTATAACTATAAATTATAACTTTACTAAAATTCTTTCTCGGATTGCTCACCGTCCTTATTCATGCCCATGTTGAGGCATTTCTTCAATCTGCACGCCTGACATTGGTTACGGTGCGCCTTGTCTACTACGCAACTTCCAGTTCCCGCTTGACATCTATAATTCAAAAAATAACATAAATATATTAAATATTCAAAAAAATATGTGTAATTATATTTTACTAAGTATTAAGTAGGCACATATAATAATAAATACTAAACATCAATTATAGGCAGTCATAAATTATTATACGAGTACATTCATACATAATATTATAAAAAACATTGTATATATATTTTTTTTAATCATGTAGTCTTACAGTGCACTTATTATGTACCGCTTTTGTATTAACGAATACATTTTTTATCAAGACGTTTTTCATTCGGTCGACAATGACGGAGAAACTCCCATTGTACGCCCCTTATTCTAGTACGCAAGCGCAAAAATGATTTTTGATATCTTAAAATACACCTACTGCTCTAATACAAAAAGCAAACAATCACAAGAGCAACTTCCATATAATATTAAATGTTATATTTTAAAATAGGTTACGTACATTTTATTGAATTGTAAAAATTCTTTACGAAAATAGTTTATCACATTAAATTAATAGGTGTTATATGGATTTTTTTAGGACGGGGGTAGTATTGTATTACAGGGCAAAAAACCCCACAGGGATTCACTCTCTTACTCACAATTATCACCTATGTATATTTTATAGCATTACCTAATATCTAGCTAGTAGTCAACCATTGAAAATAAAATATCAAAAGCTGTTTGTCTTTTTCGATTAAAAATAATTGTCTATTATATACCTAATTAAATATGATAATGTAGTTTAACACATTTTCTAAACCACAAGAAATTACTAGATAAACTATAAACTATAAAGATAATATTACCTATATTATAATAAATATTAAATAGTATACAATAATATAAACTATTATAAATGAATATAGAAAACAAGACTCCAAGTTCAATCGTAATGCTAAAAAATATAGTTTTAAAACATAATTATGATATATTTAACGTAATATTATGTAAACCGTATAATTCAAAATACTATTACATTTTTTAAATATATATTATTATGATATCTTACACGATAGCATTAACAAAAATATTTTTTTTTTAGATGAAATCTATCAAGGAGTTTCAAATAAATGTTAAAATAAATGACTTGAAGTTAAAAAAAAAGTCAGCTTTAGAAGGACGAATAAGTTTGACCCTTCGTTTATAACGATACGCGTGTATATACCGTCTACCGGAGTTAGCGTGGGTGATGGTGAAGTGGAATTCACGGGTCCCAGGGGTGCGATCGGGTCCGAGATTTAATTCCGTCGATCGAATTGAGTGTGTGTGGATAAGTACGCACCACACTCAGTCGACACAGGAAGAGCAACAGCATGGAGTGTGGGAAGGGTACTCTTTAAACAAATCAATTTATCGTTAATGCGTCTTTCTGCAGCTTCTGCTATTGTGGCTATGGGATTTGCACTAATAACGTGTATGGGGTGGCGATGTGTTTCCACGAAGGGTGGAAATTATTACTACTATATACACATTATATATATACATAATGTATCCGGTGTGTGGAAGGTAATCGTTCGGCCGTCACAAGTGTAAACCTGTTAGCGGGTCACGGTCAAAGAGCGGCAGAAACCCTCAACAGAATAAGTTTACCATTTTAATTCCCTCGTAGACCCTTTCATAATATGATTTTCATTTGCCACAGAAAATCCATCGGTAGTCATCGCTATACCATTTATAATGAAATCCTACTGCAACGTGTATTTGATGTATGTACAATGTCATATACAGAATGTAACTCGTCTATTTGACATTATTGCATTTGTAAAATAGACGAATTACACTCTGTATACAACATATGTATACATACAGATGTCTAGTTAGGATTAGACATTGGCGATATTATAAAACATTATGCGTTGATATTTTGATAACTTGTTACAACTCGTTGGTCGATAGACATTATTGATAAAGCTAGGAAACAAAATAATCAAATTAATAATAGATAGTAGCCAATAAACGTGTAATAACTATAGAGATAAATAAAATTACCAATGACCACCATGCTTCATTTGCAGAGTAAAATTAAATAAAAATGAAATGACATCAAAATGAATAAGTAAATGTCGAGGCATTGTAAGAACGAAAACCATTTAATCGTACGTATAATTATTTTTACTAAATAAAATATTTCAATAAACAAATTAATTGAATTAATAAATATTTATTATATTCATTATATTTATATGGTGAATTCAAATAAGATGAATAGTTTTATATATTTTTTGTATTTCAAAACAATTAGTTCAATAAATTATATATAATGGTTTACATTAGTTTGTGTTTATTTCACATTTTACAGAAACAGAACTTTAACTTTAAGTTATGCCACAGATTTACAGTCCAGAATTAATAGTATTTTGTGCATTAAACTATAAATTATACACAATTTTTTTATATTTTTACCATACCTACAATTGTACATAATAAAGAGCGAATTTATACGCTTATAGGTAAATTTATTATATAAGCTCACAAAGCAAATATAAATACGATAAATATCAAATAATAAATAATATAATATTACATCGATGTGTTGCACTTGCGTGCAATATCGCCAATATATTATTATGTATACACATGCCCGTCCTTATGTGAGTTTTCTTTCACGAACGAGATGAGAAGTAGCTGTGTGACCGCACCTGGTACTGCATCTATGTTCAGTGAAGTAGCGCGGCCGTCTTATGACCGTGTTCTCGACGAAAACCAATCAAAAAGTATATTACGAAAAGGAAAGACGATCGATTTCGAGAAAATGCGTGTATAGTTTGTAATGGCAGTAACGGCGGAAGATAGTGAGTGAGCGAAAGAATGAGAGACGGTGAGAGAGAGAACGCAATGATGGTGACAGAGAGAAAGAGCGACAACGGAGGAGGAATAAGGCTTTTGGCCGGCCCGCGGCGGCGGCGTGCCCGTAGTAGTATTACTACGTTAGAGATATATAATTGAATCTTTTTGCCGCGCTCGGCTTTCTAAACTATATACACCCCACCCCCGTAAACTCAACGTCCCGATACAGTAATCCCGAAGAGCTGTTATAAAACGTCAAACCCTCTTTCGCTACTGAATCACATTTATTTATAACCGTTCAAGAGTATTAGAGACATGAAATTGAAAAGGAAAAAAGAAAAAAGGAGAAAAAGATTCCTGCAGCAGCCTATAGGCTTCAAACGAACGCTTGGAAAATGCCTATATATGTATATATATATAAATACTCATAACATATTACGTATCAGTTAAAGTATGTATAATATGTATATATATACAATATACATGGAATATATAAGATAAAAGCAAGGAACATGGCAACACGCGTCGTTTAATACCCACATATACATAAATATATAAAACATTATACCTTAACATATATTGTATTTGATATTGTGTATAAATAAAAAAAATACATTATATCGGATGTATATGTGTGTATACACATTTGATTATGGAATAGGTATCTAACTACTGCAGCGGCGGTGTTCGTTCAGTTGGTGGTGGTGCAAGTAGATATGGGCTATCTATAGTAACGCGAACAAACATTGGATTTTTATGGGCTTTAAAATCACCAAAGGGGAATCGTTTACTACAGGTCGCTTGGGAAGAAAAAAATAGAATATCTGCAGCACTACACGACTTCAAAAGGATTTCGTGTAAACTATTATTTATACATATATGTACCTCTGTAGTATAAATTTATGTATATTATATATAAGTAGGTATATTGTTTTATGTCTGTAGTTAATAATAATAATTAAAATTATTCATATTATACGTTTAAAAATGTATAAATAATAAACATATATTGAAATATTTAATTATAATTTAAGTATCTAAATAATCTACATTCCTTCTCTAAGTCAGTCATAAATCATAATAATGAATTAAATAGCTATTATTCACATTTAACAGTTGTTCTTAGTATAAAGTTTGATTATTATCAATAGAACTTTGGAATTGAGAAATAAATAACTAATAAAGAATGCAATAAAAAATTATTAATTTCGATATGAAAGCAAAATAAAATAAAATGATTTACCAGATCAACATTACGAAATACTGTAGGACGTCAAACTGAAGCAACGAAAAAATATGTACATAATATAATTTTGATACATTATATTATTAAAAAACTAATAACCCTTAATGTTTGAAAAAAAATAATAATAAAAAAAAATTGTTAAATGAATATTGGATTTTTTATAATATAATATAAATTATATTATGTCTTTTTTCTGCATAATATATTATTAATTTAATTTAGGTATCTTTAAATATTTTAGTAAAATATCATACGGTTTGATAAAGCTCGTAATACTTAAAAAAAATAAACACTTTTTGATATGTATTATTCCTATTTCCTATAATAATTTACATAAAACTAAAAACACTTTAAATTAATTTGCATTGTCAAATTACGATTAAACACATGTATAGTGACGTATTGTATTGTTCCCGAACCCCTTGTGACATAATATTTTGAATTGGAAAGAGGGTGTAGTTTAGATTATAACTACCATTTTTTTCCATTCATCGAGTTTGCATTAAAAACCAATATAGTCACAGTCAATACTAAAAATATTATTCTCGGTCCGAGTAAAGCATTATCTAACTTATTGTATTTTTATTTAAAAATTATACAATTGTTGTAATTTATGTAAACTCAATATTTCGTTTTTAAAATATTATAATACAACAAACCAGTTATATAATGGACTACCTTTATATGCCTATTGAAGGGAGTACATAAAACATATTTATCAAGTTAATATAGTTTAATAACAATGGTTCAAACGAAATACTATTCTGTATAAATAGAAAGTTTTATATTAAATGTGTGCAATACATTTTACGTTAAATCCATAAAACAAATTCATTATTCGTTTAAATTTAAATAATCCCACACTCTTAAACACGCCACTGCAGCTGATATATTCACAAATATGCGCGTCGTATTAGACAATATTATTACTACAATATTTCAAAATAATGGTGACATGTCAAATACCCCGATAAAAATATTCAAAAACCAAAATATCCCACGTAAATATTAATTCAAAACTTTAACCTCTATAATAAAAGTTGTGATTATAGTAGTAATAGTAGTATAAATAGTATAATAATTAATACAATAATAATAATATAATACTATATACTATATACTATAAGTATATACTATATTATATACTATAATACATTATAGTTATTAATCGTTATTTTTATAATGGTATATTGCGAGCTAACTGTTTTTAGTGTTTCTACTTTATGAATTTTACTTAATAATAATGATTTTTTAATTGTTTTTTTGAAAATTTGAATATAATAATATTATAATATATGTAGGTAAATGGGAATTATTTAAATAGAATGTTTTATTACTCGGAAAATTAAATAATTTAGAAATATTATTTAGTCAAAAAATATGCTAAATAATATTTTTTGCATTGTTAATATGATTTGTCATGAAATATTTTGGGAAAATTTTCTACGGATAATTTGGTTTCAAGACAATTTGACATAGAACCTAAAATTATAATATCGTATTCGACACAATCGCATGTATCACTAACCTGTAGATGAGTTTGCGGCGTACGCTCCTCTTGAAGAACCCGCTACAACCGTTGCATGCCAATATGCCATAATGCTTTCCGCTCGACGTGTCACCGCACACAACGCAAGTTAGTCCCAGTGTCTTGGTCTTAGTTATAGCTTGGCCACCGGTCGCCGCCGAGTAATGTCCCGAGGTTGGGGGGACCGAAGTCGGAGGCGTTCTCGACGAGGACACCGGTACCTGTTGGGCGGCACAAGCAGCCGACATGCAGAGCGACAACGGCCTATCCCTCATGGAATAACTTGAGTCTGCGTCTGTATAAGAAACATAGTACATTAGCAGGACACATTAGTATAGGTTTATGACATAAATTCGTGTGGCGGCAACTAGACGGGAAGAGGAAGTCAAAAAATAGAGGAGTGCGTTATTCTAGTGAATTTTCACTATATTGAACTCCGTTAAATGTAAATTACACAATATACTTTCAACATTTTCATTAGGGTGGTTTAGAACAAATATAAAGTACAAATCTAAAATTATTTACTATTTCATAATAATTATTTAATTTCATGTGACCAATGCCAACCGCATTCAAACAAGAAAATATTAGTTCTCTTATACGCATATACATTATATACACATATGTACACAAACATAGTTTCATTAATATTTAATATTATAAATTCATTATTCATTTTTCATACTACAATAAAATATGATTCGATTATGAAGAAAATTACGCGTGTATAACGGTGGTCAGAACGTGATCAATTATACAAATTTAAAACGGAAATATCATTCAATCTAAAATTGTTAATTACGTCTGAATATTATACTATTCACAATAAAATTGAAAATTAAAAAAAGTATTATAAGTTAACCTGTATAAGACCAATATAATACCAATATCATTTATGTACTTTTAAAGACGTACACTTTGCGCGGAGTCACTGCGAATTAATAAAAAAATAAAATAAAGTAAAGTCTGATGAATTAGCATTCATATAACGTATACCTCTCTCAATGGACAAAATAATTAATTCCTAGCTGGTAAAAATATAAGTATTACAATGTATAACGATATAATTATGGCCTATTTATAACGGATATAAATCTCAGTTGAAACTCAAATTTAAGTATGTAAATACTATGCAACAGTTTGATTGGTAATGAAAACTCGTTTGCAACTTTAACGCATGATGAATTACGACCAGATATTATATACTCCTATATTATCGTCGATAACGATAACGTAATTAACTAAATACTAAATAGGTATGCAGTATTGTTATTGTCATTTCGATTTTTCTTGAATACGCATACTTTCACAAACTGTGCGTGGAATTTATCCATTTTTAGACCAACCATTATAAAAAGTATAACTAATTAGGAATAATACTATTGAATATTAAAAATGCAAATATATAGGTGGTACCTTGCGCAAATCCAAATGACGCCTCTGCTTTTTACATTTTAAATCTTTGTAATATGATTTACTTAATTTTCATTCTTTGACAATATTTTTTAATTTGAAATTAAAATGTATTCATTTGATACAAAAACAATAAAAATTTCGTTATAGAATTTGTCAGTTAGTGTTTGAAATATAATATTCGTCTTCGTCTTACAATTATTAGTATGAATGATTAAAAACGGTGATTGTTGGCGAGTATAGATCACAATCAATTTCGTTTTGATTTAAAAACGTATAAAATCGTACAATAATAGTATTCATATTATAGTAGTGAACAATTAAATACTAAATACCTACTATTGGCTTTCTACTAGTGACCGTCATTAAATTTTTTTTTAACTCATATTTTTTATGCAGGCTTCAAACCCTATTTAGAATCTATCCCTCTCTCAGGCCAATTAATTTAATAACTGGGATTAATTAACATATTATTGGATTTTAAAAATATAAATATATATCTTGTGCGATTCAAATAAGGTCACTACAGGTACCGTGTATATATAATTAATTATACGTATTTATATATGTGTATATCTGTTCAGTATATACTATATTTAATGATTTTGTATCAATATTTACTATCACGGCTTTTTTTTTTTATAAAAGAACAATATTTTTATTTGATACATATATGTGAGAGTTTGATTAAAATAATACTAAAGCCTGTCTAAAACAGACACCTGTCTAATGTCTATAACGGATACTTTTGATAGTTTCGTGACTGTCCATAATACATATACCTCCTACAGGTTTCATTGCATTTGTAAATGAAGTGTACAACATTATTATAAACAAAGAATTGAGCATAAAATAAACATCTGGCTGAGGAACATTTTTGATATATTATATGATATTATTATATCGCGTCTGCGTTGTATACAAAACTGTGTTATATAATTATTATTACCACCAAGTCCGCGGGATAGGCGCCCTCGCGGTCCGCGGACATGCCTGGGCGGGGAGGCGGCGGTGGAAATCATTAAATCTGGCTTATTTGAGCACGAGGTACGGCAACGATAGCTGGTGAGTGTATATATATATAATATATATTATATTCCGCTGCCGCTGCAGTGGACGGACGGAAGCAGCGCGTCGATTGATTATCCCCATGGGGGGCGTGTGCGCCTGGAAAACCGGCCGGGGCTTAACGCCGGTTTCGCAAGGGGAGGGCAAGCTGGTCGTGGGCACATCTGGCGCAGCATTCCGGACACAGAATGAATCGTCGCTTATGCTACAGTTCGCGCGTGTACAGCGTATTATATAATACGCAACTTTAAAAGTCATTTTTTAGCTGCCATCCTGCAGTACCACCAACAACGATGACGTCTACTATCCCGCGCACCAAAAACCGCATTCATACAGCAATTTATGATAATATAGTATATACTTATCACATATTTTGTTTATGTTATTATGATTTATTATTATTATATTTGATTGGTAAAAACACTAAGAACTAAAAAGAGAAACAATGAAAGCTCATTTCCGGTTTCTCGGCCTCTATGGTTTTAATTATTTATATAAACACGATATTCGTCTCTAAACGGATTCTATAATAATAAATAATTTATATTAATCAATGATACGGGGAGTAAGAAAAACAAAAAAAAAAGAGTGTAAGAACATTTATTGTTGTAATGTTATTACTAACATAATAAAGTCGTAAATAATAAAATATGAAAGATTATTGGTATATAATGTTACCTATATTATTATTGCATTTATATTATTTAAAATTTTAATTAATTAGGTGAAGGTAATAATATTTAAATCAATAGTTTTTAAATTATAATATAGGTACCTATAAAATTGTTATAATGATTATTAAATATATATTCATAGGCATGCGCAGACTTGAATTTCAGGCGGTGCCTACAATTTTTTCGAACCCTTTTCTTAATTTGGGCTCTCTCTTAATAAGACATGTAGATATTTTAATACATTATAATGCCTGAATGCCTGATAAACATTACTTAAATTATATCGCATATTAATCAGTATTATTACTAGTACCAAGTTATATAATATTTCATTAGATAGTTGAACCTAAATTCACCAGGAACCCCCCCGTACGCACACCTATGTATATATTATAGGTAAATTATTATCTCTAGGATAAAAATATAAAAATAAAATTATAAATTTTGTTTATTTTGTTTCGGTTCGATGTTTATTATTTTGTTGAATTTGTAAATCTGTTTATAAATGTTCGTGACGTATAAATTGAAAATGGAGTTAGGTCTGAAAATTGACCGGTGGATCTAAATAAACTGACAAGAACTGCAAGTAGACAGGAAATTTGAGCCCCCAGGGATTCCGAAAATCCCATATATTTCAGTTCAAACTAGGTATAGGGTTTGTTTGCGGTTAATATAATATATTCATATAAAAACAACAAAAAAGAGTGAATTAGAAACAAAATATATAGTATGTATTATGTATCATGAGTCATGAACACTATTTGATAAAAACTTTTAAATTTATTAATTATTACTTCATCTATGTTATACACTAGTATACTACGTATCATGATAGTATTTATTTTAAAATCGCCTAATGTTATTAAGATTATGAGATTATATTTTAAGTTAGTAGATTTATAATATCAATAATGATTTGCGTTGAAGTATAAGACATATTCATTTATATAATATTCTAATACATAAAATTATCATTATTAATTAATATTCATAAGCAGAAAAAGTAAATAGAATAAAAAAAAGTCACCACAATAGTAAGAAGATTGATTATTAAATACATACGCAGTAAATACATTGTGGATTCTAAAATGTTGTTTTGTAGAGAAGGGTTTTCATGTGTCACTAGTCGGTTTTATTGAAAATTGGTAACCGGGGATTCCAGCATGTACTAGAGTGAAGAGAAAATAAAATAAAATCATGTACCTATAGCAAGAACCTAATATATATTATATATTATATAATATAAACAATAATTTTTCTGTAGAATATAAAGTAAATATTTTTTTTTTCATTTTAGTTAATATTTTTAATTTTAATAATATATTAACAGCTAACAACCACACAAATATGTCTACCGATATTTCTTACGGTAGTATATAATATATTTCAAGGCATTTTTCATATTAAGTGAATGATTTGATAACCACTGTATTTATTATTTATTATATTTTATTATTATTTATACATTTTAACATTTGTTTTTTATAGCTTTCAAATTATATAGGTGTAAGGTGTTTAATTATTTAAGAAAAGAAAAATCAGTAAAAAATCATGTAAGAATGTAAAATGAGATTAAATATCATTAGTAGTAGGTACCTATCTAGTATAAAGTTTAAATAACCGCAAGATGTAAAACATGTTACTCTAAAAATCTTAGACTATATTTAATTGAATAAAATAATTAGTATTTTGCATGTTCGATATAATAGTGTTGATATTGTATACAAATAACTACAAAATAATGATAAATAGGTATATCTACCACTAAACATTCAGTAAAGTAATGGTACCTAGTTGACTATAACAAAAGTATAGGATAAAAATTATAAAAAGGCCATAAAATAAAATTATTAGATACTATATATAGCAAATGACACAAATTGCCAAAATTTTAATGTGCATACATTGCGCATTTGGCATATTATATATAATTAAATAAATCGAATAACGCGAGATTTTTCTTTATAGAAAGAGGTGAATGACCACGCGGGTAACAAAGGTGTTGATGAATCAATTTGACATACCTAAATACCTTGCTAAATTAATGAGAGAAACTACGTTTTACCAGTTAATATAATACAGTACCTTCGCAACTTATAGTTGAACGATATTATATAATATAAAAGAAACAATCTGGAAAAATAAATAACCCAATGATATATTTACATGTAAAAACAAAATAAAAAGGCGAACGCCAAAGTGGTTGGAATTGTTGGCTGCGTCTGATTGCATAAATATACGCGGAAATTGGGTAAGTATACGCGTGACGGTGGCGAGGGGAGGGATTATTTATTTTTATATTTTTTTTTGTCGCCCTCCGCACACGAATCCGTTAGAAATGCTAATGAAATTGGACAAATTGCAAAACTATATTCCGAGGGAAATGTTTTTTTCTATCTCCGACGTGCACGAAGGTCTTGACTTTGGCGAACGAGGGATTGATGGTGAGGGGAGTGGGGCGACAGCACGCACCAGGATGCGTATTCCCATTTAGCAACAGATTTATTCCTCTTCTTCGCCCCGTTCCTGCAATACGCGCGGCGGCCGCCACCGCCGCCACTGCCATCGGGAGTTTTTAAGCTCCAGGGGAATACACCACGAGCCCCAACACTCATTTATTCCAATCTTCCGTCGCTATTTAAAGTTTCTTCTGCCGTCTGCATCAGTCTTGTTTAACAATGAGTAATGCAGATTGAGTTCACTGCATTCACAAACACTATAGTATACAATTGGTATCGTGTATACAACTACCTACTTTTCTTTTATTATATTGTTTTACTACATCATATTATTGGACATGATTTTTTTCACTACTACAAGTCTACAAATAATTACCATATTATTATATTATAAATTATACACGGTGTATATTGTATCTAAAATTCGAGTATAATGATTAATAATAACTAAATAATAGTTGCAAAAATTGGTAAATAAGTCACATATTTTTATATTATATTTAAAAAGCGGGTAAGTGAGTATCGCTCTGCTGTACATTAGGGGGTGGGATGGACCTCGGACTAGGGTAGGTTAAATTTGAATCCAATGATAGGTATCATTGTATACGAAAAACGATTCTGAATGGAGATGATTTTTAGTCTAGGATATATTATATTTAAATATTGTCATACATTCTACTTTGAAACAAATTCAAACATTTAAGTAAAAATTTCAAGATCTTAGGTTTAGTAATTTTTTAAAAATAACAAAAATCGAAAATTATTTATTAGTAAAACGTTATTTTAAACGTGTATTTTTGATTTCAAATTAAAATTAAAACTTTAATCACTCGTAAAGTTGTTTAAATTGAATAATCCTCAAACATTTTTATAATTATTCTAAGCTTAACTTATGGACAGCACAGTATTACATTTTCAATTCTTAGCATTTGATAATAAAATATTTATAAATTTTTAACTACCAAATAGTTAAAAATATTCATGATTTTGACGAATTTTTGTCAATATTTGAACTTCAAATGCTAATAAAAAAAAATTGTGCCTATGTATTTTTATAATTTTCGAATGAGAGTTAAAACAAGTTATGTGGACCCTTCAATTAAATTTTCAAGTAATTAATCAATTAATTATTTAAAATGCCTATAAATAGCTCAAAAAAAGTCAAAATATTTTGAAAATCAAATAACGTAAAGAGAATGGCAATCTAAAAAACTGGTAAAATTTTCAAGTATTTACGATTTATACTATTTGAATAACAACAAATATCAAAAACCGTTTGAGGCTAAACCGTTATTTAACGCGGTTTTGTAAAAATTTAAATTTCAAACACTCATAAAAAATTATTGTCTGAATCCGGTAGAGTTTTTTTTATAGATATTTGAAGAGAATTTTATGGAGAACCTTGTACCAAATTTTCAAAACTTAGTTATAAAAGAAAAAAATTTTACGATGTTTCAACCACAAAATTACATGCCAATTTTCGCAATTTTGACATATTTCGTATAAATTCGAACTTTAAGCACTTATAAAAAAAAATTGTGACTAACGATTTTGGATTTTTTTTTATCACTTTAAGAACAACTTATAAAAAACCCTGTATTAAATTTTCAAGATTTTCTGGTCTGCCAAAAAATTTTTATCGTTATTTAAAAAAAAAAATTAAAAATTTCAATTGTCTACAAATAACTCAAAAAAAGTTAAATTCTTTGAAAATTTAACTGTATATAGATAACACTAATATAAACATTTGGTGAAAATTTCAAGTATTTACAATGATTAGTTTTTGAGTTATAGCAAAATAAAAAATTCGATTTTGTCGAAAACTGGTTTTGCGTAAAAAATACCGTTTTCCGTCATTTTTTTAGGGTTTTTCCCGACTCATTTAAAAAATATTGAAAATTTTTCACTTTTGACCCCCCAAAGTATCAACTAGATTCGATTTCCTTTTCAAAGAAGGGCTGAAGTCAAAAATCGAAGCATTTTTACTGCCCCAAATGTTGTCGATAGACACAAAAACAAAAAAAAAAAAAGAACACACATCATTGTAAAAGCAATACATTCTTCACTCCGTTCAGAATCTAATATAAAATAATTAATGTTCACGTATAAAACATTTTTTATAGCAATTTAAAATCATTTTTTTGTAGGTAGTTTACTTCAGTAACCATCTAGGTTTATTTTTTTAGGATGGATATAATTTAAACTAAATACTACTCAAACTAATTTTGTTTTTCTAATTGTTAGAACTTGAACTAGAATTTAAATTTTATTCTATTCTTTTGAACTTGAAGATGTAATACAACATAATTTTATTTTTAATCAAAATTAAGTTTCAATTTAATAAATACCAATGTACTAAAATTGTCTTTACTTATTGAAAATAAATAATAATTGTAATTAATTATTTATTTTTAATTTCTTGAATTAGATTTTACATAAAATATTCGAGTCTATAGATGTTCAAATACACACTTTTAATTTGAATTCTGAACAGTTTATATGTTTAAAAATTTCGAAGTATTCAAGTGTTCAAATAATCGTAGAACCCATCCCTGTTTGTTTTTATTATCGAATAAATATATTCTTTCATAATATTATAATATAAAAATATAATGGCGAAAAAATAACGTTCAAGTATGGCAAAAGTATTAACTGTAATTTTTATTTTATTTTGACAGTTGAATTTATTTTTCTGTATAAATAATATTGTTATTACTATACTGTATATTTATTTAAATGCTGTTTTATAATTTATCGTATTTAAATTTCAGTTTCAAATAATGCATGAGATTTTAAAATATAACTTTTTAAATATATTGATCTAAAAAATCTAATAATTTGTTTTGTAAATAATTTATTTATTTATTATTAATCTAAATTAATAAGATGACTTTACCTCGATTTTCACTTTCAGCATTTAAATGAATACTACCCATTCTTGGATCAGATAATGAGAAAATGGGTTGTGCAGATTGTTGTATTGAAATAAATGACCGATCTGAATCAGTTGTGGTTAGGTTCATTTTAAATCTGAAATTAAATATAAAAATTAAAAATGAATAATGGCACACAATTATTATTTAATAACATAATAATATTATCATTACGTTATAGTTAATACATTGCTATTACTTATTAATACATATCTAACAACAATTATGACTATGTATTTTAATATATATTTAAGAATTCTTGTAATAAAAATACATAGTCATAATTGTTGTTAGGTAGGTACTAATAACTAATAAGTACCTAATGACAATGTATTAACTAAAAGATTAACTAAGAGATTAATCTCTTCGTTTTGGTGTGGAGATTCTGTATTAATTAAATAGATTGTAGATAGATAAAGATATAGTTTGTCTATAAATTAACGTATAGCTCAATTTACTCTTTTGATTTGTCATTTCAATTACCATTATCTGTTTTTTATTCATACAATTTTACATTGCACTCTTGAGGCATTAAAATTATAAATAACTAAATATTAATATTACCTTTACATATCTCTATAGTAAAATATATAAATGTTATATATGTATATATATAAAAATATAAAATACTATAGTGGTTATAGAAACACCTTATTATTTTAAAATACATTATAGTCTTAAATTAGGGTTGCTTTTATGGCTGGGGGCTGGTCACGTATAAAAAATGTAATGGGCGTATCTTTTTTTTACTGTCATCAAATCCTATATATTACATAGACACAATCAAATTGATAATTTAAATTTTATATGAATATATAAATAAGTGATGTCATTAGGTATACAAACCAAAAATTAACGTTTTGATCACTTTTTTTTTTAAGGTTTTATAATAAAATAAAACGCATATTACATAATATTATGTAGATATTAGACTCTTAGCCATTTAATAAATTAACAGTAACGTAAATAATTTTAATAATATTTTCTCAACTTTCAAATCTTTATAAATTCAATTAAAAATACACTAATATATTTTTACTCTAATATTACAAGTTATAAGTAGTATAGTCAGCGTAGAATACTGAACACAGAACAATAAGTATTAATAAATTACTTATGTATAATAATTTATGGATCTAATTTAATTGTGTCTAAAGACCAAAAAACAGTTGTTTATATTTTTGTATGTACGTTTACGGGGTAGGAGCCAGAAGAAGTACAATTAATTATTTCGTGTGACAGTCTCTTTCTATTTATTTCATATGCATTTGATTATTTGAGATAGTTTTAATAATATCTAATTTAAAGATGTGCCTATAGTTATAAGATTTTTCATTATAGTTTGAAAAATAAGATAAATTATACTTTATTTTTAAAAAGACCATATGTTTGGTTTTTATTATTATTATTATTATTTTAAAAATAATAATTCCAAAAAAATATCAATATTTTTATAGGAATGTGGTGGAATTTAGGCAAATATTAAATATTTTAGTAATTAAATTGGTTTAAAAAAATTTAGATACCTGTATTATACAAAATGTTATTAGAAAATAGTTTGCAATACAATTTAATTATTAATTTTTGTTTTAGTAAATAGAGAATTCGAAATATTTCTTCGATTATTGAATAGGTACATGATGTACCTATATTATCATGATGATAATTACTAATCATACGTTATTCGAGTAGATATCAAATGATATTGCAAAAATGTCATAATTCGATAATTAAAATTAATAATAAATTTGCTTTACAAACTATTTTATGATTTATGATTACTAACTGTGTGTAACATACTAACATATGGACTACGTAAGAGTCGTTAGACGGATGTGCTCATTACAAAATCATATTATTTATTATGTGTACACAGGATATGAAATTTAAATGTCTGTTAATAAGCGAATTATTTTATTACTTTTATATTTGCTTAAAATTAATTAATAGGTATAACTATTTTTGTATTTCATAGTAATTAGTATTATAGTAAAATTTAATAATACTAATATACTTATACCTAATATATGAAGTATGAAGACTGATAATATAAAATAAATATTTACATAATATTTCGAAGCAATACAGTTAAAACAATTCATTTGAAACAAAATTTTCTACCAACTAAAGCCTACAAAACATTTTTTTTTTTTTTTTAATTATATTAACAATCGTTTTAAATATCGTATATAAGTGCCTGACTATACTATATATTCAAGTATAAAAACTTTATTTTTTTTTTAAATTTGTAAGTATTTTAATGGAATATTCAATCAATATTCATGAATATAATGCAGTTATAATGGGCGTAGAACATAAAAAAACATTATAAAAAAACTATATGTTAATACATTTTTAATCGCGTATATTCAAGTTATATGAAATAAAATAAATAACAAATAGTAGATAATAATAAATACGGATTAAAAAAATATTACTTACCTTATTTAATAATATATACAAGTATCGTGATCGGAACGATATAATAATATAATATTGAAATGTAAATACGATAATTTATTATAAGATATTATGTGCAACAAACGGGTTCGTAAAAAATATGAAAAAACTGGCACCTTTAAAAAAATACGTAGGTTTCCAATTTATTGTATGTATCATACACTGCCGAAGTAGCGTGCGGGTTGTACGGTAGATAAGTGTATAATATTATACATTAAATCGGAAATCACGGTTCTTTAAATCCAGGAAAACCGACGCGAAGACGCGAAGATAGGTAAAACAACGAAAACTCAAAAAACGTAAAAAATATCGTGAGCGGCGCGCGCGTAAAATAATCGGATTGTAGCGTGTATTATGTACGAGTGACGTATCCGGTTCGCGTTTGGCTTATGCCCCGGGACTCGGAGCTTAACTCGTCGGGCCGGTAAAAGTCGCGGCGGCGTAACGGAGGGCGGCTGCGGCGGCGGTGTATATAGGGCGGTGGCGGCGCGGGTGGTGGCGCGGCGGTGGCGTCGGCCGATGGTGCTTGGCTCAGGGGTTGAGGTTCGACCCGGAGAGGCTTAATCTTGGTCGGCCGACTGTCACAACCCCCGGGTTGGCGGCCGGGTGTCCGGGGCGGCGTGTGGCTGGGACCAACCGGAAAGAGTTAGAAATGAAATAGTGCGCCAGGCGCGTGCGCACCGGTTCACAGCCGCCCGCCTGGCTACGGCGCGCCACGGTCGCCATGTTTATTGTTTAGCGGCCCGACGCCGCGCGGGTTAATAGTTAAGCTCTCCGACACGGCGCCCCCGTGCACGACAATTTGATTACCGAGTATTGAACCGACGCCGCCGCCGCGAGCACACCGCCACCCACGACCCATACATAACTCACTCCACTTTTTCTCTTCACGTCGCGTCATCATCCTTTATCGTTTTACTCTCTCTCGTACTTCGTTCCTACTCTATCTGTGCTGCAGCGCTCAGAATTTTTGAAGGGGGTATATGGATTTTTGTCTATTCTCAGATCACGTTATGACAAAAAAAAATTCTATATATTATACTCTTATATTTATCTGGAGGTATATTGGTTAATTATAAATAATATTTCACAAAAATCATATATAATAAATATTATAAATAATATAATTATTCGTATCATTACTTATTATTAGGTATCATCTTGACGTAAATCATTTCATGGCAATAAATATGTTTTAATTTCTTTTGAAAAATTAAAAACAACAATAAAGAAAAAATATTGAAAACATGAATTTTATTTTATCAATACATTTTTCTTCGAGTTAATCGTTACCACTATAGTACTATGTATAATATGTAACTTCTTAAACAATTGATCGTATATGTTATTTGTTTTCTATTCTATTCACATATGCTTATTGTGTCACTTTGTATAGATTATATATTTTTGTTAATAAAATAAAAAATAAACCAATAAATTATTATAAATTAATAGACAAAAATAAGCCAAGAAGGGGATATGACACACTCATTCCTTCGCCGTGAGCATCCGCTCTTGATTATGGAGATCTATACGGATATTAATATTCACTGCACCACCAGTCTAATTTATGTGTTGTATGAACGACTTTTATTTGAGACTCAAATTTTTTATGACGTTTTACTTTATTGGCGTACAAACAATAATTCTAATGCACGGAAATCGTCCATACCGCGTACAAAAGAAACTCTCAAATACGTATTGAGGGGAGAGGGAGGAGAAGCAATCGCCTAAGTAGCTCTTTTTTAGGGCTGATATAGGTACATACGTTATGTTTGTATGGATTTATTGTAGCAGTAGTTTATTGAAATTGATTAAATAATTATAAATTGTATGTATTTTCCATTTGGTCCCCTAACAGGTATCCTAACCTATAATACAATGTCGTGTATATATGTAGTATATATGTATAGGTGCATACTATTATGGTGATTTTCTAAACAAATTCATTCAGAGCTCGATTGGACTGCTATGCTACTAATTACTATTATACAGCACTCGGAAACGTGGAACTCAAATCGCAGGGATGCGAAAAAAAATTATTTAAATCAATTCAGTTTTTAACTTATTAATAATAATAATATAATACCCACTGTGCATTTTATGTTTCAAAACATCGCAGCGCTGTACAATTTAAGTTGCAATGCTAACATCGTTCTAAAACGTTTCCTCAACATCGTATATCTGTTTTTATGTAACACTATTTTATGTTTATAAATCAACATCCTATCAACATCACAGCGCTGTACAATTCAAGTTGCAATGCTAACATCGTTCTGAAACGTTTTCTCAACATCGTATATCTGTTTTTATGTAACACTATTTTATGTTTATAAATCAACATCCTATAAACATGAAATTTAATAATATCTCAACGTTTTGGAAACATATTTCTATAACATTGCAAAGATATTAGTATGATGTTGCTAAAAATTCTACAAATACCTATATATATATATATATATATACTATTAATTATATAATATAGCCTTATTATTATATAATAATAATATTTTATTTATAAATAAATCTTATTAATAAAAATATCCCAACGTTGACAGCAGAATCAATGTTTTAATAACATTTGCATTATTTGGTGTACAAAAAAACGTAGTCATCTAGTAGTGGGAGTATTATATTATTATTTTAAGTATTTGATCATGAATTAAAAATTTTTCTCATACACCATTATTATTTATTCACTTTTAATGCGTTTATACAATTATAAAGTATAATTTTGTCAATTAATTTTGAATAACACCCCCTCCCCCTTTGAAATTCCTGGCTGCGCACCTGATGTAAAGGTTAAGCTACCGACAAAAAAAAAATAAAAACACGATAAAATGCAATTTATGAATCAAAAAAATAGTATTGTACATAGATAACATAGTATTGTACATGATAACGATCCACATACATGATTAATAATCTTTGTTATCAAAACACGATTGTGGAAATATTATTAAATACAACTAATATACACCCGATAATCAACAGCTAGGTGATAGTCGATAGGGTTAGGCGTAGGTCCCATTAGGTAATAAAAAGTAGCTCAAATCATGGTTGGGGTTCGAATCCCCGAGTAGCCGTTATGATTTTTTTCACGTTTATGATACCGGTTTCTCATATTTTATGTTGAATTATAACATCTAATAAATGTTACATAGACGTTTCTAGGATGTTTCATTGGTAACATCTAAGAGTTGTTGATACAATGTTATAAACGATGTTGTGTATACGTTAATATAACTTATATGTAACATCATCAAATTTGGGTATTTGCAGTTACCGCAACATCAATGTAACGTCAAAGTAACAATCAATGCAATGTTACAAGTTGATTTGAAACTTCTCTGCAACGTTTATGTGACATAATATTGCATAGTGGGTATATACAGTATTGAGTAGTAATCGGTTACATATATTACAATTATAAAACATAGTTCGAATTTGTAACTTGTATAACTTGTAATGGTGGTTATATAATTTTCAAATAACTTTAAAATTTAACTACCAATTGGTTGCCATTTTTGTTATAAGTTTTAATGAAAGATAGATATTTATTTTTATATATATAATATAGCTTCATATTTTATTTGGGCAGGCCTCTTATTTAGACGATAATATGAATATATGATTAAATAATAATTATTATGTCAATTAAGTAAATTAATAGGCACAATTGTTGAACTCAGCACTCTCGGAAGTACATAATATATTATTATAATAAAAAGACCGTCCTAATATTTCAAAAATAAAAACAAAGTACAATATATTTTATATTTGGCAACGTCGCAATAGTTTTTAGTCCGCGAGGAAAGGATTAAAAGTAAAATCATTTTACTTTTCAGAATAACGTTATTGACTAATAATATTGTCAACTGATATAATATTATATTTATCTTGGAAAAAATTGTATTTACTAGTTTGCGAAAAATCAAAACAATAAAATAAACCGTTTGATTGTCCTGTATTGTGCTAACTTGCTATATAGTTTACTTTTTCTTATTACTTAAAAATATTGAAAAAATTCTGGAATTTTAATAAAATACTTAGGTATGATATTTTTAAAGTAGATACTGGTATATTTTATGAGAATATTTTAATAATTATTATTTGCCAATTTATCTTAGGCGCCCTTAAAAATATACCTTAAATATATAACAATTTATTATTATAGAGAAATGTAATTATTACAAATCGTTATTATTTAAACATTTTTTTTACTAAAACATCATAAATTCTTACAATTTTTGAGTACCTAGATATGCGCTTCTGGCGTCCTGGGCGACCGCCCAGTTCGCCCGTGCCTTGGGCCGCCACTGACATTATATACCAAAGAACTAGTCTCTTCGAGTGGTTTTTGCTAACTAAACAGATACGCTAGTATAACATATTATAACAATTAATATTAGTACCTATATAACATGGTACGGAAAGTGTTTTATTTTTCGGAACAATTATTCATATCTACTCGCCAATAAAACACACACATAAGAAAAAAAGGTCAGGTTTCAGATAGCTGGAAACCCGCGGGTCGCTGTAATAATATATATAACTATACAATTTATACGTTTATTTAATAACTAATTATTTATTGTCTTTTATCGGATTAAATTTATGCCTATACCCTTCTCTGTGATGTCCTCTTTAATTTAAAAAAAAGCTGCACGACGATTGAATAAGTAGTTTCGGAGTGTATCCCGAACATAAAAACAAACGCTATCATTTTATATATTAGTATAGTATATAGATTTTTTTTTCTGGAATTTAATAACTTAAGAAATTACGTCAATTAAAAATTTTTTTTTCAGGTTTTATAAACTTCTATACACATTAAACATTGTCATTATATGCTACTACAGTACATTTTAAATAACAGTCGTAAAGGTACCTTGCCTGCAGATGCCTTAATATGTGGTGACTGATGTGCATGTTACTTGTTTGCGCCACCCTCGTAATCCTTAAGCAATGGATGTGAATATGTGATTACACTGCATAGCACTTTAATGAATGAAAAATTCCTAGAAACATGACGAACGAGAATTTCTTTGTGATTGCCCTGGAGAATTTTCAGGAGTGCCAACACGCTTAAGAATGAAAATAAAAAAACGGTTTGATTGAGTAGGTATCATTGAGAAATGTATTGTAGCATTGGAGATGTAGAAATAAACGGCTTGTAGTAAAGAGCCAAAGACAATACTAGCCACCATCTTAATATCTACCATTTATAATGGTTATTGTTTAAAAAATAACCAATATCATATTATATAATGTACTATAATCCACTATTTTTATGTTCCATGTACCTATATCATGTGGTCCTAGTCATAATTAACCACCTAACCATCACACACGATTTACACGTTACACGGAAACGATGGTAGTGTAATAGATTTTCGCGTTAACCACACGGACGCTTCGATTCACGACGTAGATAAATATATTATAATAAATAATAATAATACATCAAATATGTCTACAATGTGCTTGGAGTAATAGTCTGTCACCTCAACCGCAGTATAAATTCGGCAACCATGGTCTACAGACCATATATTCTTGAACTCCGACATTTTTATTAGTTTTCTGCCCGTCACTATCAGCCTATACGAAAATATAATCATTTAGTATCATACCACGCGTATACGTAAAGTATAATGCACCTCTATTTAGTCCGGTCGATTTTCTTTTGGTGTAATTATTTTGAATCTAATTTACAACAAATTTCGCACTGCAGACAAATAAATATAGTATCGTTAGTCGTTACATCAGTATTATTATAACTATATCTAGGTACTTTAATGCTATACACTTATATGAGTTTGAGTTATTAAAGCTGTAGTCGTATAGAAGTATTACTACGATTTAATATATATTATACATTTGTAAGTATAATCTTTTATATACGATGAGTTATAAAGTAATATTAAGCTAAACAAATTAAATGTAATGACTTTTTAATATACCTTTTATTTGTATATTATATATTATATTGTTTAAATACTATATTATTAAATATTAATTTAAGAACTATACTTATTACTATATGAGTACTTTATAACTCCTTTCACTTTATTTATATTTGAAATCACCGTATACAAATATATATTCAGAAAGGCGTACCAATGATAAATAACAATATTACATTTGCAGTTTGTGACGACATTATACTCGTATTATCATTTTACACGGAATAAAAACCTTAAGTTTTCCTAACTTAATCTAATCACGAATTCCCGAATATCCAATATCACGCATTTTATCAAAATATAAATATAAAAACGCTAATACAGTAATACATCATAGAATTTATTTTCATTGCTTCGTAGGTGTACTGATAAACCTGTTACCGCCTAGGGTAATAGTTTATTAGTGTAGCATATTATATTTATAAATTATTATAATAATTAACGACAAAATGTTATTACACTTAAAAATCTAGTAAACACGCAATTCTGGATTTTTTTTTTTAATACAATTTAAATTAGATTTACATGGCCATCATTGTGGATGCGATCGTATATAATAGGTATCTACATTAAAAAATAAAAAACAGCGCTTACAATCGTCTAGCTTTCCCAACATCCAAGCTTTTAAATAAGCTAATTTGTTTCCAATATATTAGATTCTGAACGGAGTGATGAATGTATTGATTTTACAATGATGATGTGTGTTTTTTTTTAAAATCGTAAAATTTTTTCTTTTTTAACTAAATTTTGAAAATTTGGTACAAGGTTCTCCATACATTTTTCTTCAAATATCTGTAAAAAAAACTCTACCGGACTAAAACAAAAAATTTTTAGGATTGTTTGAAATTTAAATTTTTACAAAACCGCGTTAAATAACGGTTTAGCCTCAAACGATTTTTGATATTTGTTGTTATTCAAACAGTATAAGTCGTAAATACTTGAAAATTTTACCAGTTATTGAGATTGCCATTTTATTTTAGTGATTTGATTTTCAAAATATTTTGACTTTTTTTGAGCTATTTATAGGCATTTTAAATAATCAATTTTTTTTTATTTTTTTTTATAAATGTTGATAAAAAAAATTTAGCTGGGACAAATTACTTGAAAATTTAATTGAAGGGTCCACATAACTTGTTCTAACTCTCATTCAAAAATTATAAAAATACATAGGCACAATTTTTTTTTATTAGCATTTGAAGTTCAAATATTGACACAAATTCGTCAAAATCATGAATATTTTTCACTATTTGGTAGTAAAAAATTTATAAATATTTTACTATCAATAGCTAAGAATTGAAAATTTAATACTATGCTGTCCATAAGTTAAGCTTAGAATAATTATAAAAAAGTTTGAGGATTATTCAATTTAAAAAATTTTACGAGTGTTTAAAGTTTTAATTTTAATTTGAAATCAAAAATTCACGTGTAAAATAACGTTTTACTAATAAATAATTTTCGATTTTTGTTATTTTTACAAAAATAACTAAACGTAAGATTTTGAAGCTTTTGCTTAAATGTTTAAATTTGTGAATTTTTTTCAAAATAGAATATATGACAATATTTAAATATAATATATCCCAGACTGACAAATCATCTCCGTTCAGAATCGTTTTTCGTATACAATGATACCTATCATTGGATTCAAATTTAACCTACTCTAGTCCGAAGTCCATCCCACCCCTAATGTACAGCAGAGCGATACTCACTTACCCGCTTTTTTATTTCTTTATTTTCATCAGATTTCTCATACCAAATAAAACGCGATATTTTTAAATAAAGAAATGCAAATTATCTATTATATTATGGAATGCATTTATATAATGTTTACAATATGAAACGTAAAATTAATTTATTTTACTGGTTTTATAAACCGGTTGGTAGCACATTTCTACTCTCCATATTTATAAACAAATGCGAAAGTAAATATTCTTTCTTCTAGACTAGTCATTCACTTAAGCCACTATGCAGTGTGTGGTACACAAATATAGTTAATGTCTTAATGATAACTGAAAGTGGTACAAGCATAATTATTTTTCCGTTTTTTTAGGAATAAATGTGATAATAAATATCTTTGAAATGCGTGGTTGGACAACAATTATTGCCCTAGTGGTAATATTCGCATTTGTTATAGAATTTCGACCCTTGGATTATTTTATGATTAGCTATCTCGCTCGCAGTCAAGGAGTAAACATTTCATATATAAAGGTACTTAAATAAATAAATATTGTGATATTATGTAATATTTATTCTAACAGTTATAAATTATAACCAATTAACCTAGTAAATTGTATTTTTAAGAAAAAATTATAATAAATTATGAAGTATGAAAATGAATAGTAGAATACAAAAATAAAAAATAAAAATAATGTATAAAAAATTGTATAGATTTATAAACTATTCAATAATAATTGTCATATAAAAACTATCTATGTGAGCTAATTTGCTAACTAAATGATGCAGTTATTCAAAATTTGGTTGTTTCTATTTTATTATTATTATTAAAAAAATCAAACATATTATTACAAAATATAGATATTATTAAATTAACAATTTATGATTGACGTATGTCCTTTAAGCTTAGCTTGTGTTGGAGATAGGGAGTTATAAATTTTTAATCTATTTAAAGACCATATTATTTTTTAAAAGGAGATTGATTTGCCATTTAATCTTGTATTCTGTGGCGATACAAACTTTTATTTTTCAAATGAGAATCACATTTTTTCGCTTGGATCTTTCAGCAGATTTTTTTTTACATTTTGAAGGATTCAAATCTAAATTCAAACGAGTAGTTTCCAACTTATAATATTTTATGTATCTATTATTTCTAATTTTGAATGTACATATTTCTTATAATGATATGTTTCTTCAAGAGCAAATCAAATTACTATAGTTACTGAAATAATATATTTAATAGGAACGTAATATTGGGCAACATTTATTTACATGTCAATAGACAGTAAACACATTAAAAATATTTTTTTAGACCATATAGATGTTGTACAAGGTTATTAATAAATATTAACTTATTATTATTTACTGACTATACTGATAGGTTGTGGAAGTTATAATTATATATATTTATAAATAATATGTGATTATATTTTTTTAATTATTCACAAAAGGATTTTTGAATATCTTAAGTTATATTTATAACGTGATATATCAGCAAACAGCAAATCAACATCTTCATTTAATGATTATAAACCATAGTAATGTAAATTGTAATAAGTTAGATGTATATTTTATGTCTTCTTTTTATATAAACTATTAAAAATACAAAAATACTTAAAAATAAGGTGTACTGAACAGGTAGGTAGCTCGTAGATTAAATAAAAGCATTTTAACATTTCCAAATTTACTAAAAATTAATACGTAATTTCAAATATTTTGGCATATTGTATAAAAGTTATAACATCTTAATTCTTACAAACATTCAATTTTTTAATCATTAATCATCATAAAATTTAAATATAATTATTAATTACATTGTTGACATTGTTGTGTCATATTATTTTGATCTTATAATAATAGGTGACCAATAAAAAATAATTTTAAGCAATATTATAATACGCAAGTTTTTAAAATTTGACTTATTTACAACAATAATAATTCGTACATATTCTTTACTTTAGGCGACAGATGAGTTGATGCGTTCTGAAGACTATTTCAACATATTGGCTGTTTCGGTAATAATGATGATAACAGATAATTTACTTTACAAACCAGTTATCTTATTCAATGTCTTCTGTGGAATTATTGTCTATTCAAATCTTGTTATACTACCTAATTTCATCCAGTTAAAAGTAAGTTAAGTATGATTCTTGTATGATTTATAATATATATTATACGAAATATTAACATTACAAGTTAATAGTTATACATTTACCTATACTTTTACATATACTTATATAAACGTAAAAATAATATGACCACTATTTAAAATGTGGCCAATTGTTATTAAACAATTTTATTATTTGTCTCTTAAACGCTTTAAGTTTTCTGTTTTCTTACAGTTGGTCGAACTATGTATGGCGTTCTTCAAATCGTACGAAGTAGTCTACTTCAGTTATTTATTCGCTAGGGTACAGGACAAAAGATATTATCAGGCAACATCGGGATTAGCTAGGACTGCAATGTTGATGGGCAAATGTGGTTCTTTAGTATTTGCTCAGGTATTAGTGATTATTTACGGAAAGGATTATGTTAAAGAATTACCGTGTTACACATTGGGAAGTGAGTATATGTGCAACTATATGTATATTTCTAAATGGTTTTATATTATGTATAATGATATTTAATAATACTTTTAGATTCTGAACGGAGTGATGAATGTATTGATTTTACAATGATGTGTGTTTTTTTTTTGTTTTTTTTTTTTGTTTTTGTGTCTGTGTACAGCATAACTAGTCGAAATAATGCTTCAATTTCAAACTTTGGGGGTGGTTTCCGATGGCAAAGTGGATATCCTTGGTGCATTATAGAGGTGAAAAGTAAACATTTTCCATCAGTTTTCAAAAAAATCGAATTTTTTATTTTGCTATAACTCAAAAACTAATAGATGGAAATACTTGAAATTTTCACAAAATGTTTATATTAGCGTTATCCATACATCAAAGAATTTTGACTTTTTTTGAGCTATTTATAGACAATTGAAATTTTCAATTTTTTTTATTTTTTTTTTTTATAAATGTTGATAAAAAAAATTTAGCTGGGAAAAATTACTTGAAAATTTAATTGAAGGGTCCACATAACTTTTTCTAACTCTCATTCAAAAATTATAAAAATACATTGGCACAATTTTTTTTATTAGCATTTGAAGTTTAAATATTGACAAAAATTCGTCAAAATCGTGAATATTTTTAACTATTTGGTAGTTAAAAATTTATAAATATTTTACTATCAAAAGCTAAGAATTGAAAATTTAATACTGTGCTGTCCATAAGTTAAGCTTAGAATAATTATAAAAAAGTTTGAGGATTATTCAATTTAAAAAATGTTACTAGTGTTTAAAGTTTTAATTTTAATTTGAAATCAAAAATACACGTGTAAAATAACGTTTTACTACTAAATAATTTTCGATTTTTGTTATTTTTAAAAAATTACCAAACGTAGGATCTTGAAACTTTTACTTAAATGTTTGAATTTGTTTCAAAATAGAATATATGACAATATTTAAATATAATATATCCTAGACTGACAAATCATCTCCGTTTAGAATCGTTTTTCGTATACAATGATACCTATCATTGGATTCAAATTTAATCTACCATAGTCCGAGGTCCACCTCACCCTCTAATGTACAGCAGAGCGATACTCACTTACCCGCTTTTTTAATTTGTATAATAGATATTAATTATTATAATTATTATAATTCCGGCAAGGCATAAATGCTTAGATGTCTGTTGATTTAATATAAATACTTACTAGGTACTGTAAGAATAGTTAAACCCACAAACAGAAATTTGTATTTATTTTCAGATTAATTTTACTATCAATAGCATTATTAAAGCTTCATAGTCTAAAATTATTTTTTTTTATTACAAAAATTATATTCTGTGAATATGATTTTATTTCTGATATCTATTAACTCTATTAATATATCATTAAAAAATAATTAAATTTATTAAATGTACTTTCGCTCTTTATTTATCATTATATCCAACGATTTTAAAATATTTTGTACACTATATACATAAGGATTCCGCACTATGAATTGTCAAATATTTTTTTCTACCACATTTTTTATAAATCTAATATGATATTTTACAAAATATAATTGTATTTCAAGCTATATTTACTCATATTTTGTGTTGGCTAAATATTTTAATTATCTATTTTATCCAATTTGTAAGCTTTCCATTAAGACGTAGATAGTTTTAAAGTTATAGATTTGTAGTTAGATTTACTACAAATGCTTTAATATTTATTTTTATTTTAATTACCTATAAGTACTTATTACAATAAATAAATTAAAATAGTGATAAATCGTTCAACATCCTATGTATTTGCTGTATTATTCTAGGTGTGGTTTTCGCATTTGTATGGGCGTCATTTTTGTCATCGGTAAAACGGAACAGTTATAATAATGATGATGTTATAACGCCTATAGCAGAATTTATTTCGGATAATAACAATGAACAACATAATTTAAAAGTAAACCATTAAACGTATTTGTGTTATAATATATATTACATAGTACATACCATATTGCTTTGATACATTTCATCTGATAGTGACCGGCTGTTTTTATGGACAAAAATATTTTACGAATTTTATTCGATCATTTGAGCAGGAAAAATTGAAAATTATTTTGCTCCACTTCAGCTTTTGGAATATTGAACGTGAATATTTATAATAGAAAGACTTGGGATAAACTATGGTTTTTGTGTTATTAGGGAGGGGGAATGCTGCGAATATAAAAATGTGATGAGCCAATATAATATTATTATTATGACAATAAGATTAATTATGATTTATACTATTAAATATTAATAAAGTAAATGTAAGTTTCTTTTTTATTGATTTATTTTTTCGAATGTATAAATATATACCCATATAGAATGACATATTCATCTAAATATTCTAAATAATCAATTTCCATCAAATTTGACCTTGATAATTATATTTTTCTTAATAAACGATTTGCACATTATGATTAACATAAAGGTACCATATGGTACCTAATAAATTATAATTAGATGAAAAATACATTTTTTTATATAATTTATTAATGAACAACAAGTAATTTCAAGTTCTAAATTTCATTAATTATTCCCCTTTACATAAATTATAGACCTACGCTAATAACATCAAACAACAAGCATCCTGTATTCTTATCAATTGGTTGTTTTTTAATTTTAAATTATCTTATAATAAATAATTTCAAGAAATAAGAGACTATATAATTTATACTTAAACAAATAATATTTTAGAAAAAATCTCTTCAATCTAAATCTTCTGTAGCCGAACATATATCAAAACGATTGTGGAGAGACTTTAACGAATCTTATAAAAACTTAATCGTTTTGAAATGGTCCATTTGGTACTGTTTTGCTTTAGTCGGTTATGTGACGGTAAGTCATAAATTATAAAAATATATTAAGTATAATGCAATTTTATGTGTAATTAATTTAAATTTTATTTTAATAACTAACAATTTGTATAATTACAGATAAAAATGTCAAGTGTAACTCACAAATTAGGTGAAAATGAGCAAGCTAATGGTATAGTCGAGTCCTTGGCCGTATTTGTTGGTTTGTAAATACAATATTATAGTATTTTTATTAAAAATAAAATAAGGAAATATAACTAATATCTAAAAATTGAAGGTTAGTTCATATAGTATTATTATTTATTATTAAGTACTCCTTCGATCAATATTTATCAAAATATATAATTTATTTATACATAAATTCTTTGGAAATGTGCATCCCATAATAATATTAACAAGAATAACAACTTTATTTTATAATTATTCCAACTGAATAATATTGTGATAATGCCTAAACGGACTGAACGTTTAGCTTCCTACATATGCAGACACCAGTTTTAGTTACTTCAACTAGTATTATTAATAAATAGTACTAAATAATATCAACTATAAGTTTTAGGTTGCTTAAACATTTAATTTTGTTGTACCTAAATATAATTTGATCATGTCGACTATATTTTATTGGTACAACTATTAAATTTCTAACCATAACTTTATAGTTAATGTCAGTATATATAGTTATATCAAACCTCATTAAAATATAATTATACCAATTTAAGTATTTTCGTCACCCAAATTTATTTGGTAAATATTTTTTTCTGTGTTCATGGCAATATGGGAAACTATATATATACAAATATTATAATTTAATACCTTTATTACACAAATATACAATATATATTATAATACACGAACTCGATTTTATGCGTTTTCTATAATAGTTGTTGCGTGCAGAATAATCACATTTTCCGCTATTTTTCTTAGTTTTTCTTATTTATTTTAACAAGAACTGGAAATTTTTCCTCACCTTATGGAGGGTCACTTAATTTGGAATCAGAAACCTCAAAGTCGAAGATAGAAATATATTTTTTTAATTTCTAAATCGTATAAAAAAAAAATTAAAAAGACACCCATCATTGTAAATCCACTACATTTATTCCTCATCTACTTAGAATCTAAAACAATATGATAAATAATGAATGATTTTTTAAAAGTTGACTTAAGCGGGGTGTTGGGCGTTCACTATACTTCAGAAAATTAGACACATGCAATTTGCTAGCTTATAATTTGCCAACTGTATAATAATGATGTATAATTATATAAATGATCATAATAATAATATTATATACTACATAATACATATTACATGTATATATGGGATCCCTGTAGGTGATCTTATAATTTCACGAATAATATAAATGTTTTCGAAATTTAGTTTTACAAATTTGTGCACAGGAGCCATCAGTTCATACAAGATCGGCGTAAAACGTGTGAATTGGGAATTATATGGTAATGCGTTCATAGGATCTGGATCCTCGATTCTAGGCATATGCGTAATATCTTGTTATTTTCATCAAAATATGTTATCAATCCAATTGTCGTACATATTATTTGGAGCACTAATCCAAGCAATGTTTGTAACATCGTTGTAAGTAAAAAAAGCATTTTATTTTTTGAAAACATAAATATCTGAAAAAAATAATACACATGTTATACAATGTTAAGTTCAAATGGTGTAGTCTTAATATGTAATATATAATTAAATGTTTAAAAGCAGAACACGATTTTAACCAATAATAATTTATTATTATATTTCTTCTACATACATTTTTATTTTAATAGGTCTGAAGTAGCAAGACAGTTGAAAAATAATTGTTATGCACTTGTATTGGGTTTCAATTCATTCATCTCACTGATACTGTTACTGTGTTATAAAGAAATGTTTATCCGTGGCAATTTGTTTAAAATTGATGTACCTGAACAGGTACGTAGTAAATTATTAAATACAATTTTTTCCTATTTAGTATATACCTTTTGACAATTTTTAAAATAAATTTAATATTATGAAAAATATTTATATTTTGTATATCTGATCTAAAAAAATTGAAAAATTGGTAAAACAGTAAAACATTAAAAGAATTTTAACGTTGAATTTATGATATTAATACAATTTAGAAATAATAAATAATATATTTTCAGGTTTTATTTTACGGTGGTTTATATATTTTGCTTGGGACAATTTATTTAATACCGTGTGTGATATCATTCAATAGAAGACTGAATAACAGTTGTCCGGTCTACGATATAAATGAATAGTCAACAATATTACTGATCACAAATCATTTGCACCATATGCATTAGCATTACCTTAATTAAGAATTGGTTTATATTTATGTTTGAACATTGATCCATTTAATTAGATCTCAGCTAATAGTCATTAGTCAGTTACCAATCTCAAGATTTATTTTGTGAAATACTGTAAATTATAATTGAGAACTAATTAAATGTATTCACTTGCTTACTTTTATTCGTTTTTATATTGTACATTTACATTAAGCCTTTACTCTTTAATATTAATGTTTTATTGTTATAAAATATTACGTCAATAATAAAAAATGCTATAATTATTATATAATACATGTATACTATACAAACATCTAAAAATTAAGATAAAAATGCATGATAAACCGATTCGTTAATTTATAGATGTTTACAGCTTAAAATATGAATAGTTTTATCAATAGAAAACTTAAATTTCCCAACCTCTCGTCATTAATTATATAACCAAAATTTAATTATAACATTATAAAGTACGTAAATAGGTATTGATTTAAAAACTTAACGTTTTAATTTTCAAATGTAATATTTTTTTTGTGTGTGTATCTAGAGCAGTTGTACGTGCATAGGTACATCATATAGGCTGACGGATAAATATGTCAAAAACAAACTTGATTGTTTCGTAGTAATTATAATTGTTCTACACGGAGCCCTTTTATTATATTTTTTAACTTAATCCTCAATAATATAATAACATGGGTAGGTAGGTTTCGTATGAGGAAGAAATAACAATGAAACCATACAGACCGTGAATAACTGACTGTCAAAACAATTTAGCGCTCCACAACTCGATGCAAATATGAACCATACACGTACTTATGTACATAAAAAGTTTCGGGGAACAGTCGTGTTGGGGTTTTTGCGTACCTACAGACGGTAATCGGTGAAAATATCCACAGACAAAATATCCAAATGTATCCGCGTTTTTCCGAAAATAAGTACAATATACTTTACTTTCTTATAAAATTAGTTCAAATAATATAAAATAATGTATAGTTAAAATGTAAAATAATTTTCAAGCATTTTTACAAAACAAATAAAATTCTATAAGTTGAGCTTTTAATTGCTGTTGATATATATTATACCTACATCAGTTAAAACTCGTCAAGTTCAGCTCATGGATCGACGCGCTGTAAACATACACGCATCTACGATAAAGGTAAAATGTAATAATATATAGCATGGTACATGTGTCATGTATGTCACATTCACTTATTGAAATCAATATTTTTATATATGTACTGAATGTCTGAATGTACCTGCAGATAACAAATTTGTCCATATCATAAATCAGAACAAAAAACATAATATGAACATATTGGACATCGGACATCCATTTCATAAAATGGACAATCACTATATTATACATTTTGAGTAATTTTTATACCTAAGATAAATTATTGTTAGTTATTCAAAGGGCAAGACCCTTTTCGACCAAAAACGTACCCTTCCCTTTTCGGCCAATTCACTTTTTGACCAAATTTAAAATAGACAGATTCCCCTTTCGTCTAAAACAAAAATTATATACATAATAATATTTATATATAATTTTTGTAAAATTATAACAATTATGGGCGAATAACCCAAAATTTACCTGAGTAGAGTATATATCATTTGGGCGAGAAATTAACTGATCGTTTAGGCGAATTAATTCATAAATTATATAGGGATATATACAGGGAATAATAGGGAAGTAGCATACTTACCTATACTATAATTTTTATATTCGTATTTACTATATATAATGTATTCAACTCAATATTATTATTATATCGTTTCGGCTGATTGGTGATAACTATTTATAACTTTATAAAAATTAATTCTATCAACACAAAAAATCAATATATTAGGTACGTAAAAATACTAAAGAAAAACAAAACTATACGTTAAAATCATGGGAAGAATATCAAACCAGAACATTAACAATAATCGATTACATTAAAAAATGGGCATGAGATATCATGCTAATTATTAATTATTATAATTAGTTAGGATTTTTAATACAATATATTATTATGATAATATTTATATAAGAATATAATAAATTTTATTAAACAAATGGGCATATGAGATACCATGCTAATAAAAAAAATTTAGTTAAGATAAAAATAATATAATGCATTTTTAACCATATCAATAAGAGTTAGCCGATAGTCCTAAGTCTCTAAAAATTCATTTTTATAAAAATATATTTACAACTCGCCCAAACGATATATTGAATAAATTAGGGTCCCGTGTAAATTTCGCCCAAATGATATATTATTTTGGGTCATTCGCCCAAATGAAAACGCCCTTTTATATTATTACCTATATTATACTTAATTATTATTGACAAAAATTGTATGTATATTATTATTTTATGGTTTTATATAATATTATACATATTGTAACATATTAACATAAATTAATGTTAATATATAGATATGCTTATATTTTTAATCATTTTCAAAATTATATAATTATATAATTGCTATAATTTTACAAAAATTATAAATAAATATTATTTTGTTTATAATTTTTGTTTTGGCCGAAAGGGGAATTGGTCTATTTTAAATTTGGTCGAAAAGTAAATCGGCCGAAAGGGAAGGGTACGTTTTTGGTTGAAAACTGCCATGCCCTATTCAAACTACCTAACCTAACCTCTCCTATAATGTTTTACAAACAAAAATATAACAATATAATATAGTTTTATTCTTTGTTTAATTATTTGTAACGACTTTATTGTTTATGTATGAGACTAATAAATATAATTTATAATTATAAATGTAATGTATCTTTATACATTTTTAATTTTAAATTTGTTTGCTTATATATCTACAGACTATAATATGAACTAAACATATTATTATTGTGTAGAAATAAAAATAACATCATGTAATTTTATCTACTAATATTATGCACTCTATACAGGGGCGTAATTACGGGGGGGATATGGGGGATAGATCCCCCCCTTGAGCTGTATTTATATATTGTCTTATACAAAAAAGCCCTCCACAAGTTTGCCATAGAAATTTATTTTGATCCCCCCCCCCCCCCATAAAACATTCTCAATTACGCCACTGACTCTATAACAGTAATATTGATAATATTTTGTATTTATATTGATTAATATATGACTATACGAGTACGGAGTACCTATACTAATATACGTACTTATATTAATAAAGATTTATATATAGTTCAATAAAGTACATATTAAACAACAACTGCATGCAGATAAGCTTAGACTTTGGGAAAAAACTTTTTTGTAATGTAACATGTTATATATTATAAATAATTTCTAAATAATAATCTAATTGAATAGATAATAGTTCTTAAAAATGATCTTACAAAAATATAAAATAGATGTAATCTTGGATCTTATAGATTTTGAACCATGTTTACATATTATAAATATTTAAATAAGATTCATAGATTAATATAATAACTAAAGTTTTCAATTTACCATAAACTCACACCTCCCAAACCCATTATGATATATAGATATCCTCTAGTAGGTATGCAAACTTAAATAAATTAAAAATTTCTCGTTCGAATTTTGATTTTGCAGATAGATGTCAATATTTTCAAAAAAATTATCCACCAATTAACTTATGGTAAAAAGAGGTATTTTCATTTTAAAAATAGAAGTTTGTATCGCTACAGGATACAATCAACTACTCAACACTCAAGCATATTATATACTTAAGCAGTACAAAAAATCTCGGAATTTTGAAAATATGATTGTCTTGATTTGAAAATTCCAAAAATCGGAAATTGAACAAATATTTGTTATTAAATGAAAAATTGAGACGGCCGATGGATCATGGTCGCCGAATCATCTTGTATATTTAATATATTTTAATAGCGAATTCGACGTACCTATATTATTGGATGTTTATAGACTTTATCATCTTTATATAATAATTTCGTGTATTCATGCTGCGTTAAATCGAACGTGTTTGTTATTTTTGTCATTTTCGAGCATATCGGCGGTATATAACATTGCATATAATGAGACGAAGTGAGAACGACGGCGAACTGGTGTAAAATCGATAATTAAACATTACGAATCGCCCGGCCCGTCGCCGCCAAAGCCGCGGCGAAACGACGAACAAGCGTATTACATATATATATATATATATATTATATAAAACGTACAAACACACACACACACACACATAAATACAAGCCACCGGTACTCCACGGCGATTGGCGCCCCACCATCGGTACGTATATTCATATATATATATATATTAATATGTATATACATATATACATATATATATATATATGTTTAGTATGTACATACGACGAACGCTCTCCCGGATTTTCCTGGGGCCCCAGCAGCCCGCATTATCCAGGATCCCCTTTAACTTCCGTTTTCCGACGATCGACCGGGCCCCGCACGGCAACGGTGGCGGCGGCGGCGCGATCAAACACTCCCTCGCCTTCATGCTTCTTCCCACCATACGCTGGCCCGCGCCCCGTCGCCAATAAAAGCTTCATGTTCGTTTGACCGGCGTATACTGCAGGGCGATTCCGTTGAACGTATATATGTATATTATATTCGACGCAATTCGTGATGGTGAAGGGGTGGTTTAGTCGGTTGGGGAGCCCCACACCCCTACTACTCCCATAGCGTCGGTTTCTCGTTTATATATTGAATATCACATATATAATGTATATATATATACTCGCTTTATTATTTGTATATATATACACTTATACTTTATATACAATCAAGTCAAGCCGACCCGATAAACCCTGCACACAGTTCATATATATATATATATAGTATATACTATATAAACAAACTTACCCCACCACCGCCCAGTGCACGGCGGCTCGAACGGAAAACAACCTCGGCACCTCGCGTCGCCGGACGATTTTAACACCGTTATATTCTATGTTTCTATAGTTCTATAACCATATATAGATATAGGCTGGTATTTTTAAATCCAGTTCTACCCGCGTTGGCATTTGAAGTTTATGGATTATGTGCACATTATAACAACATTAAACATTATCGGCGGAAATCAATCATTTCAAATCGATCGTTATAACTTTTAGATATTCTGAACGGATAGTTTAAATTAGTGATACAATACATCATACTTATTCCGTGTACCTAATAACATTTGTTGAAATTAAATAATCGTGTCGCATACAAAGTCTAATAATAAATAATAGAATCGATCGCACGAAACCATATAACCATCGAATCGTCTTAAAACATGCTCAGAATACCAACACTCGTGGGTCATGGGGAAGAGGCTAGTGATAATTTTTTTGAATGGTATAGTCTATAAACGGCATATTCTGGGCAAATTGATACACTATCTATAGAGTTGAATTCTAAACTTCGATAGCAGATACAAGAACTCGAGAGCCATACACCAAAGACATACGATCGATCCTCTAAGGAAAGTGACCATATTATTAATATATAGTATAGAAAATCGTGATTCTTATTTTTTGTGAAATTGAATTTCCATGTTAAAAATATTTTTTGTTTATTTTTTCTGTTATTGCATTTACTGTAAAGAAGTAGAATGACATTTTTTATTCAAAACGAATAATTTAAAAAAATATTGTTACCTCTTTATCATATACCTACTATAATTACATAATATGTACTAATGACACTATATAATATATATTAGATTCTGAACGAAGTGATGAATGTATTGATTTTACTATGAGTGTGTTTTTTTTTTTGTGTCTGACGACAACATTTGGAGTAATAATGCTCCGATTTTTGACTTCAGCCCCTCTTTGAATAGGAAAATTCATCTAGTTGGTACTTTGGGGGGTCAAAAGTAAAATTTTCAAATATTTTTCAAAAAAATCGAGAAAAACAAAAAAAAAAATGACAGAAAAATGGCAATTTTACGAAAAACCACTTTTCGACAAAATCGATTTTTTGATTATTAATAAACAGATACTATAAAGTAACCATGGTAACATATAAAAACTATACTATTTGTTTCAAAATAGAATATATGACAATATTTAAATATAATATATCCTAAACCGACAAATCATCTTCGTTCAGAATCGTTTTTCGTATACAATGATACCTATCATTGCATTCAAATTTAACCTACCATAGTCTGAGGTCCACCCCACCCCCTAATATACATCAGAGCGATACCCACTTACCCGCTTTATATATATATATATAGAAACATAAAATGTTTTGAAAAAATTATTAGAAATAATAGGTTTAGTAGAACACATCTACTTATTGATAAGTACATTAAGATATAACAAAATATAAATCACATCGATGTTTGATATATGTATTTATATTATATTAAAAGTTTTACTATATGTTCGGTGTGAAATGAATAAGCCCTTTGGCCTTTTTAATAAATCGGTAACTATAACTTTAATATTATAATGTTTAGTACTGTTGTAGTATGCAATATAAAAATGTATGAGCAAGCGTATAGTACCTAAATTATTAACTTTATAGTGAATAGTGTATAATATACACATTACATTTAATAAGAATATTAACGTCGAAACATTTTAAAATCGAGCTTGTGCATCTACATTAGATGAATAAATTATAAAAACCCTTTGGCTTAAACTGCAGTTTGTCACACGTTGACGTTGTGCATTTTATACAGTCTCGTACCCCTTCATAACTTCAATTTGAATTTAAATAATATCGCCATTGTAATATCGGTGATAAAATTTTATTATTCAAATACACAATACAAAAGAGGGCCCAATAAACACACAGTGATATAAAATATGTATAACGAATTTAAAGCAATTGATTATATCAATCACCAACAATAATATAACATAAAAAATTAAAATAAAATCTATTTGTATTTCTGCAATTTAATAAAACCAAACTAGTTAGAATTCATTGTATAGTTAAAGTTTAGTTATATAATTCAAATAAAATAAATAAATGGACAATTTATTATTAATTTTATAATGTGAAAACATGTAAAGCCTAATTATATAAATTATTTAATTTACCATGCACTCACTATACAGCATGATTCTTTTTTCATTATACTCTCATTATTTCGTCAAGTATTGACTTTTTTTATTTTTTTTTTCAAAATATTTTTCACCATGCTTTTCTCAAACTGTATGAAATTTTTATTTTTTTCTCTTTTTTATTTTATAGTGAAACCACTAACAAATTTTTATTTTCAAATGGTAATCTATATTTAAAATGTCATACAATAATATTAGAGCTATTTTTTTTTTTTATGAATTTTAACGTTAAAATCATTATTTTTTATTTAACCGTTAGTGTGTTATAGCTGCCCAATTTGGGTGGTTTGAGGTTTTTAGGTGTTCATCCTACAGGTTATTACGGCTGCGAGACGTTGGTATAACTACAAAGTTCAACGTCAATAGTCGATAACGAGTTTATTAAATATGAAAATATGTACTTCTTATTATCTATTACCTATGTGACTACTGTTTAGTAACCAAAAACCGCTAAGCATTGAAAAGCTATATATCGCTAAAAAATTAATAAAAATGATAATTTGAATGTAAAAATGAAACAAAGTCAATACTTGACAAAAAATGAATGTACAATGATAAAAGGATTACTCTGTATAATGTAATAACATAAGGAATAATTATTTTTTATTTTCTTAAATCTATGTGTACCTATATGATTTGATAGTTTTTAAATTTTCTAATATTTGCAGTAAAGTATTTCATTGAAATACTTAATTTTTTTTAAATAACATTTTATTTGTATTTACGACGATATAAGTAAAAAAATGTTTGATCCAATGATGCGTTTTTAGTTTTTATTGTTGATATTTAATGCTTGCAATTTATACTGAAAGCATCTGTTTATTTGTATAGTTATAAATTTTGAAAAGTCCTAATGTAGAAGCTATTATGATATTTATTTATTTTCTTCACAATATAGGTACATTTAGCTTTTGATACCAAAAGATTTATCTGTCACTGCGACACTCGAGTATAAAAATAGCATTTAGATTAAAAGCTTTAAGAATTAATAGTCCATATTTCCATTAAATTTAAAGAAAATAATAACCGAAATATTTTAAAGGTAAATTTTAAGATTTTTTTAATAAAACACATTTTATATACACTGATAAATGTATTGTGTAAAACTTCTTAACGTGTTGTTGTATAAAATAGTATGTAATAATAAACAGCTATAATTTTTATGTAAGTATAGTAGGTAGTACTATTATTATACCAGTATACATAATTTTAATACGTGTAATTTTTAGATTCTGAACGGAGTGATGAATGTATTGATTTTACAATGATGTGTGTTTTTTTTGTGTCTGTCATCACGTTTTGGAGTAGTAATAATGCTCCGATTTTTTACTTCAGCCCCTCTTTGAATAGTAATAATATAGTATAATAATGATTACAACACCTTTATCTTTATTTCCGTTTCATATCGTTATTAAATATTTATCAAAAACATCATTATACGCATTTCACAATATTGCTACTTTTGTTGAAAATCATATAACGTACAGTAACATCATATTATATTGAGTTATAGGTACATATAATTAAGTCTCTTAAATTTATAATTTATATCTTTAGTGGCTTAATGGCTAAGTCACAAGATCAAAATGATTTTGAAAAAATAACGATGAACGCTATTTCAATTGAATAGATATTCAAACATAAAAACACACACAGGATGCTATTTTAACTTTAGAGAGACGATTAAGAGACTCGTGAATACTTTATCACCTATTATAAAATATTTTGACAGGGCCTGGATCGGAATTTTGGGTGTAAGAGGTATGTAAACTTCCATTATTTTCAACGAAGGTCTGGAATTGTTTTAGTCGTCTTAAAAATAATCTATCCAGGACTAACAACAAACTAGAGGGGTGGCATAATTTATTTTTTGAACTGATAAATTATACATAACTATTCCAGTCATTTGGCCCATTTGCAAGGAATGTACTGCAGATGCGTTAAAATAGATCAGTAGATCATAATTTATTTAATATCTTAAAAAAAACAGTTACTGGCCTGATATATGATAATGTTAATAAAAAGAAACACAAATATTCTTCAAAAAGATAACTACATAATATATATATATATATATATATATAATCATATAGATACACTATACGTCTATACAGTTGGTAATAAACAAAACTTTTCAAAAGATGAAGTATTGAAAGGTGTTACTCACAGTTTAAACTTTTATAAACACAAATAATGATACAATAATATACAAGCATGTGAATAAATATTTTTTTTTTATTTCGTATCAAAATACAATTTTAATTTTATGCATCGAAATGTATACATAGTTGCGTCAAATTTACACGTTTCAAAATGTTATCGTATGCATCCACATGACGTGACACCGCACAACCATATATTATGTGTCTATATATGTGCTTTAAAAATTTGATATTTTATAAAACAGTAGAATGTTCATCAAATCCAAATATGTAAATGTAAAAGTTAATTTATCTTATTTATTATAAGGATAACACAAACGGCAGACGTGCGAAAAATGGCATCCAATTTTTTACCGTTTAGTTTTCGTTTGCTTGATATATAATATCTGTCCTGCAGTACAGTGTTTACGCGCGTTGCGCAATACTCGATTGCAATATCATTAACTTTGAATTTATTGTCACGCGGAGATTATTCAAATTTAATCACTTCTGTATAATCTGTTTGGTGGAGGAAGAAGAGGAGGAGTGAGAACTTTTAATTTAACTTAAGCGGTTTTCCTGGTTAAAACCCAAACACCTCCCCTCCTCTTTTAGTACTCAACGTAAAACCAATTACATAATAACGTGTTAAAGTCCCTTCGAAGGGATAATAGTCACGTTCAACGGTTGTGTGTGTATACTGTATAATGTATACATAATATATATAGTATTATACACATATAATACATATATAATATATATATATATATTATATATACACAGTGGGACGGCGGCAGTAGTCTTGTTTTTGCTTATATATTATTTTTCCGAGTACAATATTATATATTTTTCTTCTAGCGTTAAATTTACAGACAAATATTAATAACAAACAGTTTGAGGTGACGGGACTACAAACATTTAATAGCAGTTATGTATATTAAAGACCTAATAACAAGTCGCATAATATACAATACATAATACATATAGTACATATACGTACAATTGTTCGGATGGTTTTCGTTTTGATGTTTCGTCGACTTTGAAAATTAGCACTAGCAAGACAAATTAAAAATAAAACTATTCGGACAAAACTAATAAAAAACTTATAAATTTATCTCCAAACTTAACAAACCAAATTACTTTATAAATTACTGTTATAATAATTATTCATTTTCACAAAATAATATTACATATATTATAATTTATATTATATTTATATATACTGGATATGTGATTGTTACACGACCGCAGCTACATCGATACATTATACATAATTTGCAAACCGTAAAAAAAGCGGATTCTCATTTGAAAAACAGAAGTGTTTATTTCCATAGAACGGTATTTTCATGCATAAGCAGTACAAACAAATTCAAGAATGTAAAAACATGAACTTTGAGTACCTAGGTATATTTAAAAATTCCAAGACTCAGAATTCGAATAAATTCATTATTAAAGTAAAAAATGTGGGTGGGTATACTTTGTTGTATAAAAATATATTTCCGGGGGTTGAGGATGGTTGGTTAAGATGTAAAAAACCTTTCATATAAATTTGACATGCGACTGTATAAAAAAACAATATTTTTTAAGAACATTTGAAGTCCCAAACCGCCTGTACACGTGCCTTTGTATATCATATATATGTTATATATATAATATATGTATACAATATATGTATACAATACCTATCTAGTATCTATATATTATAACATCGTTGTGATTCGAGACACGTCGCGCGCTCGTCGACCTCGCTGTGCGGCGACGGGCGGCCAGTCGCGCTCGTTAACACCCGCTCCATCAACCACTATATACTGTATTATATACCGAGACCGCGGGGAACTATTGCAGTACATAAAATATTATGTATATGTACAACACCGATTTAGTGTTCGAATCCTGTGGTGGCGGCGACAGGGGCGGCAAAAGGGAAGGATATAGTGCACGAAATTGGATTGTGCGTCTATATATATATATAATATACAGATATATGTAATACTCGTACACCCGCATACTGCATCACTGGCTAGTGTGTGTGCTTGTGTGCGCGCGCGTTGTAAACAAGAAGGAAGCGCGAAGTATATAGTATATATAGATACGCACACACGAACGGGTCGGAAAGAGTTATTCCGGTTCAATCCCGAAATTACTTAAAGGTCTGATTCGATTTGTCCCAGGCCCTTGCAAATAGAATTACTTATTACTCTGTACACCCGGAATTTTGATGTTTTCAGCAGCACCTCTTGTCTCAACGCTGTTTGGCGGCGTGTATACTAAAATATTATATAGTCTGTTAATACGAGTATATATATCACTCAGTTTTGATCATTCAATTCCAAAATTTTACATTTTTATAACATAATAACGAAACATATAATAAGAAAGTCAATTTATGAAAAATATTGTAGTTACCCATATAATTCTTTACATATACCATAATATACGCAACTTGTGTTAAAACGATATGTTCAGTGTTTGAATTTTGAACTCTTAATATTTATTATTATTAGATTTGATTAATCACTTATAATATGCATAAGAGTAAAATAATGTTTATTAATACTGTGTACCTACTCAAAGATGAAAATAGAAGATAATCTTAGGATTATTAAAAATGTTTATGTATTTGTGTATTTTAAAACACATTATACTACTAGCGTTCTATTTATATAGTATACATTACATCGATCAAATATCACTAAAAATCACAAGTACTTAACATATTTTTCAGTGATATTAATTACTTTTTTATTTTCTGATAAAAACATTTAAATAATAAACTATATTTGTAATAATATTTATTAAGAAGACACTACACTCACGTGTGTTGCTTCTGTTTTACAAATGTAAGACACTACAACATAGCAAATGTTATGTTTATAAGAATTAAGAATCTATTTTAATGTGTTATTTTTTAAATTAAAGTGAATTAATTTATTAGAATATTCAAAAGTATAATTATTAATTATTATCTAGGGTATCTCAAAAGCTTTTATTGATATTTAAATTAAAAAAGAAATTATAAGAATTTTAATTCTAAGTTTTGTTAATTTTAAAATTGCATTACTTCATTATAACTTGGTTCAAAATTGAATACCAATAAAAGCCTAAAAGATGCCCTAAATAATGATATTAAATTTAAATTATCTAAAAAGTCAATTCACAAATAACCGTAAATGAAGTGGTTAATATTGTGAACATAAAATTTGTTACTCGTTTAAAATAATGCTAAAATATTATTATTGCAGGTTAACCGAAACAATTTAATATCATTAACATTGGCGCCTTAACAGGAGTTTAATTAGTTATTTGATACCTTAAAATACTAAATATATATATATATATATATATATATTATATATAGTATACAAATAATATAATACCACTAAAAATAATTATCACAATCTGACTGATCATTGGACACAATCTCTCGACGAATAGTTGAATAACGGATGAAGTTATATAGCTCGTAATAATGTATTTTTAATATGCATTTGTACCATATAGATTTAGTAAAAAGCATTTGCCATTTTTCAATAACTTCTACCACATAGATTAAAAATCTTAACAATTAAGAATCAAAATACATACATAAAATTAAAATATGATTTTAACACTTTATTTAATATTTTATTTCAAACTAATATATAACATTTCTTTTATGCATGATTTTCAGAAAGTTTAATATTATATTAAAATATGATGATATTTAAATGTGACAATGTTATTACATTCTCCAAAAAAAAATTTTATTCGGAGCTAATAACGAAAGCGAAACTCCTTTCACTGTATTTTTCTTTGCAACTAATTTTTACTTTTAATATAGTTATGTATAGGTATTGATAAATCATAACGTGTGAGCCACATAAAAATATATAACATTTGTATGAGTGTAAGATTTCCGATTTAAATGTCTATTAATGTTTATCGTATTTTCAGCCAGGGAGGCACATTATTATAATCTATAATGCTATACATGCTATGCTACACTATGTCATGATTTAAATTACCTATAGGTATTAGGTAACAATAAACATTTTAACCGGGTCGTCACCTATGATTTGGCTTTTTTTTACTGCATAAATCGTTTAAATTGTTTAAAATAACTCCGATTTTTGAAAAAAAAAAGTGCAAATTATACACCTACTGTAGATATATGATGATATATGATGATTCACGATTTCACGAAGCAAACTCACTTCCATTTTTTTAATTCAATAATGAATTTACACAATTTCTGATTTTTGGAATTTTTAAATATATTTAAAAATCAAAATATATTTAAATGTTGGTTTTTAAACATGTCCTTTTTACTGTACATAATGCAACGGACATTGTTTCAAAAAAAAAATATTGATGCTTGAATGTATTACGAAAACTACAGAAAATCTTCAGCCGGTAGAACGGTGGGAAAGGACATGGGTAGCTACAGCAACAGCAGTAGCGGTGACCATCATTGTCATTTGTCAGTAATTACTGTCGTGGGATGTGCGGCGCGAGCGTGTGTCGTATAAACACCCGCGGTGAGTATGGGCGGACGTCACTGTCGATTAGTTTTTGACAAGCACAGACTATACTGCAACGCCTACAACTGTATACTGCACTACTGCATAATGCTGTGTAATATTATAATGATTTTAATAATATCGTGTGCAGAGTATCTCACCAACGTTACGTCTGTTACTCCGCCGGCGATAATTTTTTTTTCCAAATAATTTATATATATTTATTTATATATTTTTTTTAAAGTTATTTTCTACCTTAAACGAGTTCCACCCAATTTTTATAATTAGTGTCCGGATTTCATGCATTTGCATATATGTTTTTTTAAATAATCGGCATTTTTGTTTTGAATTGTACACCACACGACTATAATACATGACCCAATAAACGTGTTATTAATTCAACACGGGTCAATTCATTTTTTTTTATAAAATATTTATTAATAATAATAATTCTATTGTCATATTAACAAAAATGAAAATAATAAAATAGGTAGTTTTAAAACCAATATTGACTTACCGTAGAACGATGCGAATACAGATTAGTGAAATATAATCACTCAGAATCCATAAATTCCAAAATGGAATATTCTATATTATATTATAGCTTCTCGTTCTCATAATATCTTATACTCTATACGCTATCGAAACGTGTACGAGTCGTAAGTATAGTCGAGAGTCGAATTTTGGTGCAAATTGTATATGTTTAGTTGAGGGAAAATTATACAAACCCATTTTGGCGAAAGTTACTACGGCCATATTATATTTTAGGTGTGTATTTGACGAGGGCAGGACACGTCGAACATTGAACGTCCTGAATAAACGACTTATATAATACCTATAATGTTAAACCATAGTAACATATTATAGTGTCACAGACGAATGGACAGTAAATATAGCAGACGTCGATAATATAATATAATATATCATACTGCAGCGGGCTTGCGTTGTGCGTTATAATATATTATGGATAGGTATATTAAGTGCGCCGTGTGTGCCAGATTCGGACCGGATGATAATATTATGTTATATAACTTTATGTAAAATGTTGTAACAACGTTGCGGGATACGTGCATGTGTGTGCACGAACGGCTGTCAAAAGCACAGTCCACGGTCACGTGGCGGGCACCACCACGCCGCGGCGAGTCGCCGACGATGTGTGCACGTAACAAACAATAATAATTGTTTATTTCGGAAGATAAAAACGAGGGGTTAGTCGATACAATAACGCATGTACTACACACAGCCACACAGGTCTCTATTATATTATTACTATTATTATTATTATTATTATTATTAGGTCGTCTTTTCGAAGTTTGTACACACATTATTTTCCAAAAATTATTTTATTTTAAATTTGAAAACGCGTGCACATACAGTATAAGCTGCAAACCGTGGTCATGATGAAATAAATTGTTTTTTATGAATACAGACAACGGGGTATAAAGTACGAGTATCAGTAGATTAGTATAGAAGTATACACCGATACTATTCAACGGGTTACAATATGTGCTGCGATACTATGATGCAATAGGCAATAGCTATAATGTATAATAATTAATAATGAAACAAATTTCTATGTAAGTAACTGTGTAGTATAATTTAATCGCGATATTTGGAGGCACTAATAAAATATTTAAGTGTGCTAAGCACTCTTAGTCCCCCTCACCACCTATATAATATAGTTGCGCCTATGAGTATGTAGGTTGGAAATGTATGTATAGAATAAATGATACATTTCAAGTGTTATTATCGTTTATACATCCATCGTATAAATGTATAATAAAGGTGTAGTAACTATACAACTTAGTTCTCCTGATGTACCTATACCTTAAATTTATAAACGGAGGTATCAGTTTCTGTCATACACATTTTTGAGTATTTTATAAAACTTAAGTACCTACATACTCGTCTTTTGATTATGACATTTTAGTAAAATGGTGTAGATATTTCAAATTAAATATTGTTTTCAACAATTCCCGCTTAATAAATGCATTCTATAAGAAACAACAATTTCAATCGATTATATAATGTAAGATTTAAATCAAGCTTTCATTTATTTTTTTTTTTTTTTGACGGAAATAGCTTAAAAATTATCTAAATTAATGGCTCATACGGTATAGGTAATACCTTAGATATAGATATGGTAAACTATTTCGATATAACGGTTTAAATTATTCGGATATTTAAATAGTTATAAAATACTAATTGTATATTGGTACAAAAAAAAATCCATGTCAAGTAGTCATTAATAGGTAAAACGTAAAACGGATGACCAAGGTTTTGATGTGCCTGTAATGACAGTTGCCAGTTACTGTAAGCCTGTAACACATGTTCAAACAATGCATGTTTGAACAATTATTAGTTCAAAAGACAATTTTTCGTATGGTCAAAAATGTAAATATACTAAACGTATTATAATTTATAATACTATAATAGTAATTTTGATATCCGTTATTCTATTTAGTTAACCAACTTAACCAAGTTTATGATTAACGAATAACAAAACCAAATTTAATAAGATATCTTTTTGACATAATATAGCCTTTACATTAAATACAATATATATAATTATTAATTATTATAGTATAAAAATCAATATCATACACATTGCCCCTATTCAACTTTTTTCTATGAGTAATTTTTTTAACGATATTTTTGAATACTCATTTATACATCAGTATAAGATATAGACTAATAGTCTAATAGTATCAACTTACTAATAATATACTATTTATACTTATATAAATATTAAATAAAATACAACATAAATCAAATGTTTATAAGGTTCATATTTGTTAAATTGTCCTAATAATGACATAGATCCCCACATAATCGTCTTCAAAGATAGGATCGGACCATTAGGAATTACTTATCTGGCAGTATACCTATGTGGCTATGTGGGATTGCTATTATAGCGCCAAATTTTCAAAGACATCAAAATTGTTTGTCTATTATAAAGTAAAGTATTTTTTTGGGATCATTAATAATAATAATAATATTAATTATAAATTTAGTAGTACAAAACATAATAAATATGACATTTAATGTATGAATGTACCTGTAATGTATATATTATTATTAACGATATTATTAACAGTATTATTATTATTATTATTATTTATCATTTTGAATACAGACATAATACTATTGATGACGAAATGCGTATTAAAAATATGTTTTTAGTAACTTAATTTATACTTTTTTTTACTTAAAAAATATCAAGGTGAAAATCGCATTTCTATTACATCCAGTCCTATTAAGAAGTAAATAAGTGATTATATTTTGGACATACGTGATACATGAAATCATTAGGGAACGGATTTAAATAAATTGCATCTATTTTTGAATATTCGAAAACATTGCTTTTCAAGTACAAAGTTCATATCAAACATCAAGGAATTATAAAATTTAACTTTTATTTTGCATTTTCTTGCATTTTTAATACTGATTTTTAGAGCATATTTTTTTAATGTTTTTAAGTTATTTTCAGGAATTAATAAAAATCAATAAAAATTAAGCAGCACCTGATTATACAGTGCTATCATGGTATTATGAAACACAAGGTAAAAGTATATTATAAACGAATGTCTCTAACTAAATTGTTTATTTATTTTATGGAAATAATTTTCAGAGTAAAAAAAAAATAGGAGAACTGGATAAAGATTAAAATAATACGAACAATTAATACCTAAGAATACAAATTTATATAATAAAACAAATTTTGTCAATGTTAAAAATAATTTTAAGAGCATTTTTTTAGTTCATTTAAAAAAAAAAATTGTTATGACTTATGAGTGCATTAAGTCATACATTTTAAAAGAATTTTTCTTGTTTTTTAGAGAATTTAAATCCGTTATTCTCTGTAAATACCAGTAAATTAATTTTTTATGTGTGAGAATATATATTGATATTGAAGTTGAAAACTTTTGAAATTTTTATTTTTTTAAATGTAATTTATAAAACTTACCATGATGTAGTTCATTCTTCAAACTTCAAAGCGTCGTCGAGTTGTTCACTGGTTCTGAAAGTCAAATAGGTACAGATCTTCGAGAGCTAGACTGGACTGACTCAAGAAGAACGTTAATATCGCATTGTAAGCACGATACATCGGAGATGTCACAGATCACGCTCTTATATATTCAACTCCAACGATACCACAGGCAGGCTTCGGTCGACTCGCAAAGATGACACTTGGGACAGGATATCTAGGGCGGCAGATTATACAGTTAATCTGGAACGGGCTGGAAAGAAGACAATCAGAAAATTTGATATGTACCTAGGTACTCAGGGGTTAGCATGATGCTATAATAGCATTAGAACTTGTTTCGTTTACTCTTATTGTAGTCATGTCATTGTTAATAAGTAAGTACCTACCTAATGAGTAATGACAACGTCAGTAGTCACAATGGCGTGTGTTAGTGGATTGATACAGACGATACAGCACTAAAATTCAGTGTATATACAGTCTTATAAAAAGGAAAATTCTATAGAATTAGAGCAGGCTACCTTTATTAATCCGATTTTTACGCATATTACAGGGCAATACGCGCCATTTAATAATGTTCTTAAAAAATAAAAACTGCCATGGCGCCATGTTAACTGTCGCGATATTGGCCGGTACAATGTTATTTTATCACTTATATTAAACTCAATCTCGTCTCAAAATGCTATTTGGCTTTTTACTATAATAAATAATAATTAAAAATTAAAAATTTTATTAATTTTATTTTATTACTCTTATTTAACTAGAAATTACCTAGTTAGGTACATATTCAAATACTAGAGAGAAAATATTAAGTTTTTACAAAGTTTAAATATGGTGTTGAGTACATTTATGGCAAACCAGTATAATATTATAAAGGTGTAAAAATGGCTATTGATCCATTTTGTGAGAGTGAAAACATAATCCAACTACCCAAAGTATGCGACAAAGGTACTAAAATTATTTTTAAAGAAAAAAAAATATGAAAATAATACACTTACTTTGTTATACACTATCGTAATCGATTTTCAATTTGTATACCTATATTATATGGCTTGTAATAATACTGTAATATTTTGCGTTTGTAGTGAATTGCTGTTGACCCAAAAAAAATCAAATTGGCCAAATATGCGTTGTTTTAGTTTATGGTTTTATGCGACAAAACCCAGCTACAACAAATCAAGCCTAGGACCATGGGCCATCGACTACTTTAATAATCAATAAGCATAAGCTGTGTAGGAGATTATATTTTATTATGGCTTTATATTTATATGGACATTTTTTTCACGATAACATTTTGACGAGTAATAATAAGTTCAAATGTGGTGTCCAGTGTCCTGAATACAATCGATAATTTTTTTTTAAATTTAAACGTATTATATAAATGACATCTGTATCAGCTTATTTACATCTTGCACTCTTGTCTGTACTCTGTTCTTTACTATTGTTTTAATGAATTCATCAAACATTTAGTAACGTAGTTATAACAAGTTATAACGGTTCGCAAGTTCGTTCTTGTTCAGTAGGTAAGTACTTTTCTATTATGATTGTGGTTTAATTGAATATACAATTAAATAATTTCATAAATCATAAAAATGGAACTTATAACTTATTTTTATTAGGCTGGTGAGTGGTGGCTGGTCAACACTAACATGAAATTAAAATATTTTTTCATGTACACATATTGGATACAGGATTGTATACGTTTTTATTCCAGTTTCGATGCCAACTCGTACATTATAGGTCTATTACAGTACCTATTACCTATACACATTTTAAAATACCAAGTATTAATCTATATAAATAATCAATTTACATTTAAGCAGAATGACGTACACACTTCGTTATTAGGTATTCAGTTATTTAGATTTAGATTTGTGTGTTAAGATATATTTTTGGTTTATTTTTTCAAGATTTTATATACATACAATATATATAAAATAGTTGAGACTGTCCATGGGGGTATACTTGATTTGTTGTTATTAATCTCAACTCTCAAGTCTTGAAAAAACTGCCTTCGTTTTCAGATAGGCTCAAAACAATTAAGTGCTTTAATGTACCAAGCCATTATATATTTATATATTATAATATTTTACACATAGTTTAATAACACGAGATAAATAAAATAAAATGTAAAATAATAACGTCGTTACAATTGGTAATTTCATGCGAAAATACACTGGGCGTCCTATGCAATAGCAATAGTAATTCGTTGTGACTTGTCATCCACCGGTGGTCGAATTGCACTTGGATTGAAAAAAAGATTACCTGATTTTTACTCGAATGCAGTTTGACCATTCCCTTTTTTAAACCCAAGTGCAATTCGACTAAAATAAGTACAATTCGACCATACTCCTATTTTAAATTTTTAAATACGGCACGAGTGAGCGATACCATATAGATATTAAGTAGGTACTCAAACCAAATTGTTGATGCAATAGTGTGAGGGGACGAGGGGTAGATACAAATCAGGTGTAAGTTAACTCGCGCTAAACAGTTTTACTCAAGTATATACTAACAGTAAGTACGGGCTAGTTAGTAAGGTCAGTGGGTATTTAGAATGTTTAGATTACAATAAAGTGTGTCACAGTTTATCAAATCATTATTAATTATAGGTACGTATTATTTTATTTAAAACATTTTACGGATAGTACTCATAGGCGTAAATTTGCCTTGTTTAAAGGTGGGCTAAAATTATAAACATAGAACAGGCCCGCTGAGGGTTTCACCTCGTACCCATACATATAAATTTTACAATTTTATTGTAACTTTTATTATATAAGATGTATATAAAAACTTCAAAATTATTTACTTAACGGCGTCATAACTTTTTATCGTTGTCATTATAAAATATCACGTATAACTCAAGTGGCATGTTTAGAGAATAGAGGGTGGGCCAAGTAGGCAAGTGCCCATTCACATTTTTATATAAGTATTAGACTAGTATAAGTCCGATGCTCAATAAAAAATGAAAATATGATTTATAGGTAGAAAGTTCAAAAAAAATTGTTTTGATTAGGACAGGTAGGTAGGTAAGATTTGAATATTTATATTTTATATGGAAGGGGTTAAACCATTCTGAACTTAACTTTTGTGGCCCATCCACAAAAAAAGTTCTGTACATATACCACTGTAATAGCTCATACCTATCGGATATCTTGATTAGGAATTACGTTTTACATTAAATGAATAAAATTATAAAAATTTTATAATTTTCACTAATAAATAACCTTAAATTTCTTGAAAAACTTTAAAAAATATAAGGAGATAAGCCCCTCCCCCAATTTACGTCTATGATAGTAGGTACCATGCTTGATCATGTAGTTCATCTAGAACATTTTTATTAATTTGTTATAGCAAATCACCGCTTTTTTACGGTTTGACGTGTATTCTTTCTATTCGCTTCTTAATAATATGACAATTAACACAATTTTCTGTATATTTTTTTGCAAATATTAGATTCTGAACGGAGTGATGAATGTATTGCTTTTACAATGATGTGTGTTTTTTTTTTTTTTTTTTTGCGTCTGACTCCAACATTTGGAGCAGTAATAATGCTCCGATTTTAGACTTCAGCCCCTCTTTGAATAGGAAATTGAATCTAGTTGGTACTTTAGGGGGGTCAAAATTAAAATTTTCTAATAGTTTTCAAAAAAATCGAGAAAAACAAAAAAAAAATGATAGAAAAATGGAAATTTTACGGAAAAACCACTTTTCGATAAAATCGATTTTTTGATTTTGCTGTAACTCAAAAACGAATTATTGTAAATACTCTTGAAATTTTCACCAAATGTTTATATTATGGTTATCTCTTTACAGTTAAATTTTCAAAATATTTTGACCATTTTTAAGCTACTAATAGACAATTGAAATTTTCGACTTTTCTAAGTTTTTTTTTCTTCAAATGCCGATAAAAATTTTTTGGGTGGCCAGAAAATCTTGAAAATTTAATACAAGGTTTCTTATAAGTTGTTCTTAAAGTGATAAAAAAAAATCCGAAATCGTTAGTCACAATTTTTTTTTATAAGTGTTTAAAGTTCGAATTTATACGAAATATGTCAAAATTTAAATTAAATTTCATACGCTCATAATGCGAATGTTGGCCATAGTAACATAATATAAAAACTATACTATTTGTTTCAAAATAGAATATTTGACAATATTTAAATATAATATATCCTAAACTGACAAATCATCTTCGTTCAGAATCGTTTTTCGTATACAATGATACCTATCATTGCATTCAAATTTAACCTTCCATAGTCTGAGGTCCACCCCACCCCCTAATATACAGCAGAGCGATACCCACTTACCCGCTTTTTTTTTTAATGCAATGCTTGATGATTTTATAGGGTATTAAAGTCTTTGCTCTAGTAAATAGTTATAATGCTATTTGGTATTAGTAAATTATAAAATTTAATAATTATGAGACGTCATTTGTTAATTTAAGATTATGAAAGTAAATACCTACTTACTATAACAGTCAATCCCTTAATAATCCATTATTACGGAATCTTTTCCTTTAATAGCCAGCTTGTAATACTTGGGCTAAATGCAGATGGATAATATGTAGTCAAGTCCTCGAATTGCTTGCTATTTGGTAAAATGGATAACTTTTAATTTTATAGTTTGAAGCACCATACATTTGTACCTACATATTTCACATTCAAATAAGTATGCAACATCACTTACACTAATTCGGCTAACAAACCCGTAGACATCATTATATCAAAATTGTATCTTACCGATGTGGTCCCTCCTGCTCTCCTATAATTGTTGCACTTATTTTATTATTTTCCTTATTAGTAATAGTTTGTAAACATGATACAGATTAATTACTTCCACATTATTGAAAAGTGAATTGCTCATAAAAATAATTATTTTAAAAGCGCAAAGGCTCAAACTAGTTGAATAAATCAAATCACAGAATATAAAAAATTTAATTAAATATAAAGGCCCTTTTCTGAAAATTAACTAATTGCAAATTGTGAGGTCTTCACACTGAAACTAACATTTTCGTTAATAACTATTTATTATTCAAAATTAAAATTAATATTTAACTAAATTATTAAAACTAATACACCAGTCAATAAAGAAATTTAATTTTTTAATAATTGTTATTGCAATAAATAAAATTGATACCTATAACTTTTTCTCTTCAATATTACAATTAATTTAATTGTAAATATTAAAAAAATACTTGAAAATTATGCTCCAATCAAAAATGCATAAAATGTAATATTAAAAAGTTGACAGATAAAATGTTTTTGTCACTAGTCCATAAAATTTCAACAGTATCTTACTATCATAATAATTCTAAAACAAAATAATGTAATTTTTAAATATTACTCATCTAAGTACTAATCAATTTTTTCTAATTATCATCAAACATCACACTACCTATCTTAAAACGAACATATTTTTAGTATTTTTAGTAAAAGCAAAAATAATAATTAAATACATATATGAAAATAAATATTTTGATCACAGGGATATCCAACATACTGATTGGACGTGTTTGAATTCGAAATCACAGAGCAAATAAAACATTATCTCAAGGATTAAAACACAGATATAAACATATATTAATCTATACAACATATATTTTGTTTATTTTATTATGAAAAAACAAAAACTTAAGAGTGGCATTTAATATATAAACCACAATAAGTATCGGTTGTAACAAAAACATATTCTCAGTGAATTATGAAAAATGTTAATCAAGTTATTTAAATGTTAAAGAAATTCCTGTCGATTACCCGTGAACATTTGGTATTATTATATAATATATATACTTTTTAAATACAAAAACTACTTATAAAATACATGAGAAATAATTTAAACATTTTAAATCTAAAATTAAAATTAAATAAACACTATTGACCAAATGAAAAAAGGGATTTCTTTATTTTTTATTTTTAACGTAATTTATTGTTATAATCATAGCTATCTATTTACATTATTCATTTTTTAAAATATATATATTTGTATAATATATATTATATCATTTTTTTTTAATGTAACAAGGCAACAAACACAATGTGTTATATAAATAAATTACATAGAAGAGCAGGAGCTGATTGGCTAGTATTTTTAAATTGTTATCACCGCGGAATTTAAAAATAATAATAGAATTTCCGTCAGTTTAGTTTTTCATTATTGAGTATGGTGGGTAGGAATATGTACAACAAATATATTTTTTGCACAGTTGCAGCACGAAAAATATTACTGTTTTATACACAAAAGACCTAAACATTAAATAATAACCTTTTTTTTAATAGAAATAATACAAGTAAAAAATAAAAAACAAAATTGTTTTTGAGTGTGATATTCCTGAGAAAAAGGTGTTGATTTTTTTAAAGTTTTTTTTTTTTCATTAACTTTGTCCAAAGCAAAAAAAAGCAGCATTGTCACATCGAGGAACTCACTGTAGAACGCCAACAGCATTTGGAGAAGTTATTCCGTTCCCACCTGCTAAAAAAAAAGTTATTTTTATAACTAAAATAGTAAAATACTCATATATAATAACAAAACTAGTAAATTTCTCAAAAAAAAAAGTTTAAATAGATTTTATTAAATTTCAAATTTAATAGTTATTATGTTTATTATTTATATAATATTTTTTTAAACCAGTGATAAATTAATCATAAGTTCACTGATAATCATAAAAAATTGCAAGAATATTGATAATTAATTATATTTAAAAAACCTAATAGTAAACACTTAGTTTATTTTCTAAAGGACATTTTAAATAAAAATATTTGAATATTCTAATTACATATTTAAATTACCCCTAATTATTATCTACCTGGTAAACATTGTTTTATAACTCAGACTCTTATTTTAATTTATCATAACATCCATGAACAATTTTTCTCAGAAAATATTTTTATTTAGTAATTTACATAAACAAAACATTAGTTAAAGAAGCATTTAAGAATTGTAAATTTATACATTGGCTTAATAAAATATAAGTGACAACATTTTTGAAATTATAAACAGGTATAAATAACCTTTGTTTTAAGTTTTCAAAACAGAACATAAATTTGGTTAGTGTTCAAATACTTCAAATTATAATTTTATATTAAACGCTTAGATCATATAAATTTGATTTCAACTATTATCTAAAAAAACTGTATATTATATGAAATAAAAATGTAATATTTATTTGTCTATAATAACAAAGGTATTAAGAGTAATACAACATACTTGAAGTACAGAACACCTTAATTTAATAATTAAATACAATTTATAAAAATATCACATTTTTCAAAATTATAATCAAATCTAAAGTAACTTACAATTTAAAATATACATTGTAAATAACTTATTTTAACAGTTTGAATAGTAATTTGATATATATATATATATATTATGATCTAAAATTGATACATTTATAATAAAATATACATTTTGATGAGATTTTAAGAATTGTTTAAATTTTAACTGATATTAAGGGTATAAGATGATATTGCATATTGAGGAAAATTACCAAAATTAAAGTAAAAACCAAATTTATTAATATTTTTTTAATACAACATTTAATGAATTTAAATGCTTAATTATTATTTAAATTAACTTAAGAAGTCTTGTTAAGACTGAATTATACTGTTATTTTATTATAATTTACAAAATAAATAATTTATTTAATAAATACATGATCATAAATAATAGTAGTGATTGGTACAGGTTGAATTATAACTTTCAATATAAATAAATATTGAACAGCTTTATATCTAACATGACAGTAAGATATAAAAGTATTTTACATGTTATCAATGGTAAAAAGTTAAATAATAACAATTAGAATAAATACTACATTTATTTTAAAATTTAAATCATAATTATTAAGTACCTGTAATTGGTGTTGGAGATACAGACGATGTGCCCAAATTAATTCGAGACTGCTCTTTTACAACTGGATCTAAAACAATAACATAAATGTAAAATAAAATTATTTATTACTCACTGAACATTAATATTTAATATAATGGATTCTACATTGAATTAATATAAAATTATAGATCTATAAATCATTAAACTAAAATCCTTTATAAAGTTTATTTCTTAATTTTTCAAGAAAAGAAAATTTTAAGTTTATACACTATGTTAAGTTATTTTAAGTAAAATATATCATGAATATTTTTTGAAATTCAAAAAATTAGTGGCTTAATACTTCCATCCATATTTTCCAAAAGAAAACTGAGTTTTTACATATTTAAAATCATTTTTAGAATTTTTGCAATACTCATTGGTCTGGTATTAATGTTAACTAGAACTCTCACATGATATATTTAATGTAAATTGCCATTTCTCCAACCATTGACTTAATATTTATGTATGTCATAGAAATTATGAGTAATAATAAGTTTAATGTATAATTTTACAACTAGGAAAAGCCTGTGAAATCCTCATCATCATTAATAAATTGCCCTTTATTGTACAATAGTAATCATAAATTCCTAGTCATTATCACTTTGTAAAATGATAACATGATCTCTGATTTGCAAAAATATTCTATAAGTTCAAGTGCTACAAGGTTTATAGATTATAAAGGTTGCCTCATATCGAAAATCTGAAAAAATGGGAGTGGGAGAAATCGGACCGTGACGTCATCCGTAGGAGACTTTCTAATTGTTTACATGGTTTATACGTGCGTTTTTGCGACTTTTGTTATTTATTAATTACATTTATCATTATTTGCATCATATACCATGTCTAAAAACCCCAAAAATGGTATAATAATATATTAAATTATGAAATTAAATGAATTATCTTGCAAAATATGTATAAAAACAAAAAATGTTTATGTTAATAAACTATTTTAAAATATTTATTATATTATATGTGTATTAAAACATTACATTTTTAGAAGCACCTGTAAAACAATACAATTATTTATTAATTTATTATATATTAGAATATATTACTAATAAATAGAGTTAGGATGTTGATGACTTTTGCATTTTTTTTCCTTTGATTCTATACAATGCTATCCTAGCTAAAAATTTGATTCATGCTATCTTGGTGCAAAATATTCTAATTTTATTTTGCATTTTTTTTGTTTTTTAATGTCATTTTTTTATCTTTTAGGTTATTTTTGGTGCTTTTTGTACTATGTGGGGCAATTTTAGATTTTAGAGCAAGAGTTAAGCCCAAGTTTGGAAATAAATTTAATTTATTTAAAATCTAATTTTGGATTTGGACAAGTAGTACAAATTATAAATGTATACCTATTTTTATTTATTAATGTATTAATATTATAATCTATAGTTGATATATTAAATTACTATTACAGTATTACACCCCTTATGCTCATATCTCTAATAAAAATTATTATTTATAAATACATCTTATCACTTACTTAATTAGTTTTTTAGATAATTGTTAAGGTCATTTTTGCATTTCTTTTAGGGCATTTTTGTGTGATTTTTAGGTCATCAACATCCTAACTCTACTAATAAATAATTATATTATTGATTCTGACTATGATTATGATTTGGAATATATTTCTCATTCATGAGAAAACTGAAAACTTTAAAAATTAGTTTATATTAGTATGAGGACTGATAATACAATGAATTTAAAGTATCATATTTTAATATTGGGTTTAAAGTTTTAGTAGTTTTACACATTTAGTAATAATTACAATTGTTTATAATCAGTCGACACTTTATTTGTAAATTGTGTTGAGTATAACATTACGAATAATGAATAGTATTCTTTGAATATACACATAATTCTATAGGTTTCTACTTCCTTAAACAGAAAATATTTTAATATATGATTAAAAATTATAGGTAGGTACACTAATAACCAGGGCTCGTGACTTAAAGCATTTGCTTATTTTTTGGATTTAAAATGCAGTAGAGTGCTATGAAAGTGTATGTCATGTTAAATACGTTCTATTATGAAATTTGAAAGCGCTTTTTTTTGCTTTTTTAAAAATATGCTTAATTCCAGTTTTTTTTACAATTTTTGCTTTTTTAACCAGTTTTTCTACTTTTAATGGTATTTTCAGAATGTCTCGAAAGTGAAGTTTGATTTTTTTGTAATACCTATAGATTTTTTTTTTTGATTTTTTAGTTAAAAATGTTTCCTAATCATTTTGTCTCAATATTTTTTGTAGTCTTTAACTATTATTAAAGACATATTAAGACGTATTGTTTTTAGCACAGTTTGAAATTAAACGAAAAAAAATTGGTCAATATATATATATAAATATTAAATATATATATATTATATACAGTATAGGTAAGTATATAATATACAAGAAAATACACAAATTATGTCTAGTTTCTTATTTATCGTGTAAAAAGAAAGTTTTTTTTTTATTAAATATTTTTGATCAAATTTAAGTTTTTAAATGCTTATTTGAGTGCTTATAATGATGTTTTTTAGTGCTTTTTAAGCGTTTATTTTTAAGATTTTAAGTGGTATAAGTCCTGAGTCCTGTTAATAACATAATAATAAACATATGTCAAACACAAATTCACATTAATTAGCAGTCAAGTATAGCTGTAAGTATGAATATTAACCATTGTATTTACATACGAAACCATGGCCGCCCGAGGAACTCTCCTGCGGATGACGTCATGTGTAATAAGGCGCTGCGAGGGGATTGCTTTGTTTACATAGTTATGAGGCAACCTGTATAATCTATAAACCTTGCAAGTGCTACTTCTGATGTTCATTTATACTGTAATAGTTGTATATGACAATAAAATAAAATAGTTGGAAGTAGCCTTGCCTACACTGCAGCACAAATATTTAAGATAACATATACACCACTACATATGGTTGATGGCGATTAGGAGAAAACCAGAACTGAAAAAATTGTATTCTATAAATTTTACAATGTTTTTGTGAAATTATACCATTTTATTTTTAATCTACAAACTTCAGATTTTTTACAAGTAATTCAAACTACAAACTATAGAATAGAATGACTATTTCTATTAAGTCAAGCACTTATATCATAGAGCAATATCAAGTGGATTTAAATTAGTATTTAAGTTTTACAATAGTTATAAAAAATAATAAGTAGTTCTAAAAAAACCTAACCATTGTTAACCTCATGTATTTCTTAACGTTTGAAAAGATGATCTGGATAAAATAAAACAAAAAATTACTCTTTCCAAAAACTGACCAATTTATTACATAATCTATGAGATTGAGACATATAACACCGTGTGCAATTATGTTAGGGCAACAAAAAAGTTTTACAGGTGAGAAGTAGATAATTTGATAAACTTAGTTTGATTTTTTAATTTTATATGTTAATATCAATATTTTGAATGGAACATTAGAAGGAACCTTATTAAATGAACAGCTGAGTAGCAATTGAAGCCCTCGGTGGAATAACTGGGCAAATCCATTTTAGAACAAAATAAATTTTTCACGGCTTTTTGTTAAAAAAAAATATATTTTCAGTTTGGTATAAAAATCAAGTTTATTGTATTTTTTTCTATTAACTACATTAAATATGAACTGAGGACTTCAACCAAAGAAAAACTTTTTAACATACCAATTTCCTTGGTAGTTAATAAACTTGTTAAAATTATTTTAATAATCATTTAATTAATATTAAATTAATAATCTATAAATCTTAAAATCATACTTAAAATGAGTCAGATTGAAAACTTTATACAAAATCACTATTCCAATATAAATGAAGACACTTAACTCAATAAATTTCTTTAGAATTGCATATCTCCAGATAATTAAGAAAATCAAAATTTCATAGTAATCATCATTCTCATTTAAAATATTTATATTAAATAAGTACTTACAAAAATATGGATGATCCATTGCTTCTCTAGCAGTCAACCGTTCAAAATGATCATAACGCAAAAGTTTATCTAAGAAATCTAAAGCTTCTGGTGTTACAAGGTGTTGATTTTCACTATGCACAAAACGCTCCCACCGTTTTCTTGAATGCCTAAAATAAGTAAAAATACCAAGTTTGATTCACTTAATAATTAAACTATTAAATAACTCAATTTAAAAATAGTAATTAATCCTTATGTACATACCTTCCTAAAATATCAGAAAATCTTGGATCCAATTCAACATGATACTTGTCTAAATATTCAAATAGTTCTTCTGTTCCTAGAACCTTAGCAATACGCACAAGTTGATCGTAATTGTCATGTCCATGGAAGAATGGCTCTTTTCTGAATATCATGCTAGCCAACATGCAGCCAAGTGACCACATGTCTAATGAGTAATCATACATCTAAAAAATAATAATTTCGAATTTTAATATAAGAATATAATCATCAAAATTAAAAATAATATTATATTTAAATATAAACCTGATAATCAGCAAGTAATTCTGGACCCTTGAAATATCTGGAGGCAACTCGGACATTGTATTCTTGACCAGGATGATAAAACTCTGCTAAACCCCAATCAATTAACCGCAATTTTCTGTTTTCATGGTCGATCATAACATTGTGAGGCTTTACATCACGATGCATGATGCCCATACTATGGCAATAGTCCAATGCCTACCATAAAGATATTTCATTATTTTATCTAATAACATTTATTGTAAAGATAAGAAGTTTTTGTTACTAAATCATGTTAGAATGTATTTAGATGTTAATATTATCAAGATTAAAATAAAATAATTAAAAAATACTATATTATAGCTATGTTATAAAAAAATATTTATACCTTGAGCAACTCATAGAGATAAAATCTAATATCATAGTCATTCAGCGTCTGGTAGAGTTGTTTAAAGTCCATATTATTAACATGCTCAAATATAAGAGCAGGTGTACGTGATACAGGGTCTTTAACCACTGCTTGCAGCGATATAATATTGGTACCACCCCTCAAATTTTCAAGAATTTTTATTTCTCTTTTGATTTTCTTTTTTTTAACGGGCTGTAAAAAAATAATACATTTTATAGTAATGAAAATTTAAAAGAACATAGTTGGTTACTATAATTGTTAATTACCTTTAATATTTTCACAACACATTTTTCACTATTCGTTACATCAATTGCTTCAAATACTTCACTGTATTTACCTCTACCAAGTTTACGAACCAACTGATAGTCATCTTGTTGCCTAAAATAATAAAAATTAACATTATCTTAAAAATTCATAGGCATTAATAAATTTATAAGACTTTCTAGTATGTTAAAAATTATAAAACAAAATAGCAACATTTAAAAAAATAATAGTTATATTTAATTTGACCTATTACAATGAGGTATTAATAAAATTAAATAGGTAACAATAATACAATAAAGAACTGTTCTGTGCTTTTATTTTAAACCAGCCACAAACAAATATAAAATTATCAATAAAATATTGATGTTTTTTGTTTATGATTATATGTATTTTATTATATGTAGGTTTTTTAATTACTATGATTAATTTCTATTAGCATATAAGTATATAACTAATAAAAAGTATTGAAGTATAAAATTTAAATTTTAGATACTAACAAATTAGGTATAAAAAAATTGGTAAATAATATTAATTTCATTCAGAAATTTTTTTAGTTTAGATACTTTTCTTATAATTATAATAACATAAGTAATGTAGTTGATACTCAAATTATATTCATATTATAAATTTATTGTAATTTAATGAACTAGTAATTATTAGGAATAAAATAATCCTATTGAAGTACTTATTTGAATAGTATATAAATACTTAACTGTTGGGAAAATGTTGAAGGTAAAAACTTTTACAAAAATTAACATTATATCATGATAAACACAAATAATCAAGACTTACCCCCATTCAACAGTGTAAGATTCATAGTCCCAGTATTCTCTGGGTTTGTGAGAATTTACATCAGCATAAACTCGCGCCCGACTTGGCAGCGCCATTTGATTAATGAACCTGATAGTAGTTTGATTGTTAGCAACTGTCCGAAACCTTGTTCCGGTCGCACTTAACACGCAGCCGGTGTCTGATGGTATCGGCAAAGAAGGGCAATCGAGAAAACAAAAAAACAATACATAGCAAATATTAGAGCATACCTTTAAATATTATATATCATTCTTATGACGAGTGCCTAGAACAACAACAGTGATGGGTCGGTTTGTCAGTACTATCTAGTAGGTACTTACATTATATAAATTTACGGTGCACATAGAGATGAATAAGATTTTCTAGGTTATTGGTGATAATGAATGTTATTTTTTTTTATAATATATTGTAGGATTTTTTTATTTAATAATAATAGTTAGAATTTAGGTGGTATAAAATTTACCTAGGAATAGCAAATCACACGACGAGAGGCCGCGGGAAATCCGACTAAAATAAAAACGATGCACCAACAAAGTGCGGTGAACGAAAAGCATGTAAGTCCAGAAAGTATGCGAATACGTGTACTCAGAGTGGCTCGACGGCGACGGGTCAAAAAGCCGACGATATGATAAGTATTAGCAGCATAAGGGCGACGACGACGTTCATTAATAATTGTATATTTGTATTACATTATTTTTATTATCAAACGTGCGGGGGCCTCAATACGGTAGAAGGCGGCGGATCGAAAGCCGCCTCGTTTACAGTTTGGCCGTCAAGGGAAACGTGCAATGACGTACCTACCGACGGACCGCCGACGTCGATACCGAATGCCAATGTCGCCGCCGACGCCAGTTGCCTCCTACACGAGAGTACGACTGTACGAGACACTGACGACGGTAGAACATGGTTGGTAGGTACGCACGTTTTCCTATGGCAAGGAAAAATTGTTTTCTACCAAAAACCCCAAAACAATCATATACCCCCAACGTACCTGCTATAACATTTTCCGACGACGGGCCGTGTGCTCAGCTAAACGCCGCTAGCATATTCCGCATACGGCGACGGTGGCCCAAAAGTAATCGCTGTCCGGACGATAGTGGCGAACCGGGGCGGCGGCGGCGGTACGAATGTGCGATGCGATGGACGGAGCGCGAATGAGAGCGCACGCGCGTGTCGCGGTCGTACGAGACGTGAGAATCGTACGGCGAAAATTATTCGTAATAACAATATTATTATCGTTATCGTTGTAGTCGCGAGATTTTCTGTTCCGTCGGATTTCCCGTCTCCAGAGCAGATCGTCGTAAAGGATCGGCAGCGGCAACCCCGGGGGCGGTGTGCGTGACGACGCGCTGCCGTCGACAAACGGTCACACGAACGGAAATTTGTACGAATTTTTTTTTTTAATATTATTTTTTGTTCAAACGCGACTCGACGGCCGGCGGAACGATACGATAATATGTCGATATATGTATAATGTGTATTATTATAATATTAGGCCCGCGCGCGTGTGCCGAGAAAAAGAAACCGTACACACACACGCACACATCCACACGCCCGTATGTATAAACTCCGATACTCGACGCCGTGAATCGGCGTATTTGTGCGTGCGTGTGCGTGAATGTGTTCGGCCGTGTACGTGTGTTTATTTGTGTGTGCATAGCGCGCGCGCGCACCGGGCGAAGTAGTTGCGTTGACGGAGAATCCAAAATGGCCAGGCTGACCCGTTCGCGGGACCGACGACGACACGATGACGGTACGCCACCAAAGAGGTTGTAAACGCATAACCCCGCGCCAGAGACCGAAATACGAATAATATACATACTATGATACCCACTGTATTTTTATTATTATTTATTTATTGATGCATCTAGACACATATGATGCCATCAACTAAAATCATATATAAATGAACCTTACGCGCATAGTGGCACATATGACGCCATTTGATAAATTTCTCATTTTCATATGATTTTTTGAACGAAATTTTTTTTTTATAATTTTCCCTTTGTATTGAAACTAAATTGTAACGAAAAAAAAAATATGGGGTGGAAAAAAAATGTTGTGCATCAAGAGGTTAATACAAATTCGAGAACAATTTGAGTGAATATAAAGATAAGTACAGATAACTACAGGTTAAACTTCATTCAAAAATAATACATATCAAAAAAAGATCCCGTATCCGACACATTGGTGCGAGACTGCCTAACGGGTTCGTTTCTCAAGAAGTCGATAGTGGAAAAAGAAATGGAAAATGGAACAATTGTTCTGAACGAACGTCAAGGAACATTTAAAAAAAGATGAAGAGAGGAGGCCGGATAGATTTACTTTATAAATTGTAATTAAAAAGAACTCATTCGAGAAGGATATTTCCGCGGGACACTTACCCCTGGTTGTACTGTCTCCGATTAAACTCCGATTAGGCTTAATCACTGATAACAGATATTTTAACCGTGCTAATTCGGCCGATTAAACTGTGATTAACTTTAACCGGAGATGGTACAACTGGCCCTTATACTCTACCAAAGGTGTCAAACAGACGATTGGCAAACCGCAAGAACCGTCGCTGTATACCCTTTCGAACTTACAAGAGTCATCCTGAGCGTAGGGATCCTAAACAACTACATCATACTCAACTACTCAAGGACTGTTATTATTATTATTGTTACTATTGGTGTTTTTATTTCAACAATCGTTTTACTTACCTTTCACCTAAATCACTATAGGTGTCGCAGGTGTCTGCGTACATTATTATTGCATAACCTATCAAATGATTCTATAGTTCAACTAATCGCATAATATTATTAAAAGTCAAACATGCGTTAATCAGTACCACGATTAAAGATTTATTTAAAGGTTTATCTATGTGATCAATACATCACTCAGATCTGTATAAATATGTGTATAATTGTCTGTCTTACAAACGTACACGTTGTAAAGGTACAAGTGTACAACATGCCAAATTGACGTTCATCAAAACCGACAAAACCGTTCTATGTTGCTAACTTTGACGTTAAATGTTAGAATGAATTTAACTATATTTTAAAATTTAAATGCATGGATATTAGATAGGATACCTTGTAAACTACTATTCAATTTTAATTTTGAAACGAGTTATGAGAATTTTAAAGTTGTAAATTTTGTATATTATTTTACATGATTAAAACTCGTTTTAAAGTTAAAATACATGCTCGCATTAAATATATTATATAATTTATAATAATTTCTTGTGTAGTTGTGTTTTACTTATATGATTTAATCTAAAATTACTTTTAAAAGTCATTTGAACTAGGTAATATATAATAATATTATATACGTATTCATGTTTAATAAATATTGAGCGATTACAATTACAAATTACAAATAAGACACTCACACTTATATTTTTTTTACTTTAACACACTGACAAGTCACTGATAACATTATGCCATTAAGTTAAATTGCTTGAGGCATTTTCACGATCCATTATAGCAGGGCCGGCGAAAGCTATGGGCGACCTGGGCGACTGCCCAGGGCGCCAGCACGGAAAGGGCGCCAAACTGAAAATTATTTTTATTTAATTTAACTTTTAAAAGGCATTAACAATCTATACAATTTGAAATATTCATTTTCATTATCTAATGTCGTTTTAGTTGAAGATCAGAAGATGCATCTACAATTGTCTCATTTTAGTCATATTTGTAGAATATAAGAATATAACAGTGCATGTGCATCGATACCGCTGATTTTGATGTAAAAACTAAAAATAATGCATCAATTCATGGAACTATGGAAGCATACTACCGCATTTTTATGTGTCAATAAAATATATAGATGGTCGTAATAATTATTTTTATATTATAAATATTATAGTCCCCTTAAACAAAAATAAAGTGACAATTGATTGAAATTATTTTAAGGCACTGTTTTACTACATTCACGTTTTATGTGTATACTCTGTTGTCTATCTATTAAAAACACAGGCGTCCGATAACATTGAAAAACTTTAATAATATATTGTACCTGTATTATACAATTTAGTATTATGGGTACTATTATTTCATGTTCTTCATATTCGCGAAATCAATGGCGTACACAGGAATTTTAAGGGACGATGTATTAATATTGTATTGATATATATTTATTCAGTGTGATAAGGATTTCAGAAAGGTACCACTAAATATTTCAACTGGAATATCTTGAATTGAAATTAAGTTTTCGGGGAATAAAAGGGAGTACTAAAATACACATTTTTAGATAAATTTCAAATTATCATCCCTTTCGATACACGTTACGTAACACAATTTTTTTTTTAAATAGCAACATCATTTTTTTTCTGCCAAAATTTATCAAGTTGAAGTAAGTAAAAATTAGAATTTATGCATATGTTTTTAATGAATTTATAAGTTATAATATAATTAGTATCAAATAAGTGTTTTATTATGCGCTATTTGCTTGTGGTGAACCTAACGAAAACAGACACTTGTATTTTGAGTAAGTGATCATTTTTGTTCAGTAATAATATGATTAAAATCAAGGACGTACCTAGAGAGTAAAGAGTTCAACTCCCCCCCCCCCAAAAAAAAACTGTTTTCAGAATAAAGCGTTGATTACAACTTGAACTATTTTTATGGTGGAATTTTATTTTATTCTATAATAGTACTAATAACGGCAAAATAATCAGATAAAGTAATAATTAATGTATTTAATTTTATGAAAAAGATTATTTTACTTAAAATCACTCAATCAATTCACAGGTCTGACAGTCTGGCGCCCCGAATTCAAAATGTTGAACTCAAACCTTTTTAGATAATTAGTACCTAATTTGTAACAATTCGTAACGCAAAAATCGAAATTTGTAACCCAAAAATTACCCTCAAAATAAACGTTTTTGATTTTCGGGGTGCTGGGCTGACGTCACTCTAATTAAAACAAATAAATTAAAAAAAACCATACAATTTATTTTATTCTAAAGAATCCAAATTTGGTTTGTATTATTTATGTGGCATCCTCTTAAGTCTAACTATATAGAAATTAAAAAAAATAACAAAATGAGTGATTTTTAACTATTACATTATTTATCTAAAATTAAAATGTGACAAAAATATAATAAATTAAATGATTTGACTTAAAATATTTAGTAATACATTTAGTAATTTTAACAAACAACGATTTAATATCAATTAAAAATATAAAAGACTAAAACTTTTATGAGAATTTTTCTGAATTGTTAATTTTAAAAGAATTAAACAAATATGTAACTTATCAACAACAATTAATATATAAATATATTGTCCCTTACATAATGATTACATAATTTATTTTTATATAATTTGCCACTTTTTTACATAGTTTAGATTTAAAGTTACATCATTTATATATAATTTTATTTTTTATAACTTCATTGATTAAGCTATTTTTGTGATAAATTTTATATTTAATCTTTTTTCTTTGTACTTTTATTCATCCAACAATTTAGCAACGTAGATTATATCACAAGAAAAAAGAAGGCACAATTTAATATAACATACATGGGTACATTATAGTTTACACCTAAAGAATAAACGAGAATAATTGCGATATAGACCATACCTTCACTTTTGAATGTGAAGCATAAATAAAACAAGTTTTATTTTTATCCCTTATTTATCAAAAGTTAATTAACTAATTAAGTTATAACTAATAATAGAAAAATTTCATTTTTTTTATTATCGGTAAGTATAATTTATTTAATTATATAAAATAAATTAATAATAGTCATATTATTACTATATTATATTAGTATTTATATTTTATATACAAACACAATGTTATGTACTATATATTAGATACTTGAAATCATTTTATAAAATGTAAAATACCTTTAAATTAACTGTCAATATAATAATAAATTTTATAATTTACAACTAGTGGGTGTTGCACGTGTATTTTATGTACAATAATGCACATTGCACATAATACATACGAGTAGAATATTATTTAGTCTCATGCTATTAAAATGATAATTGACAGTAAACATTCTTTGTACTAAAACCTAATCTAAATTCAAAACTAGATTTTATGAATAATATGTATAATTATGCAGTACAACGAGACTTTAGTTTATTCATGCCAATCTGATAAAAACACTATTTTGTACATCATAATATATTAATATCATATTATGCATAATACAATACAAGTCATTGTCAAATAACATATTCAATATTGAAAATGCATAGTACGAATATATACAATATAATTACTTGATCACACCATATTTTAAAAATATATAAAAGAAAGATGATTTACATATATTACCAGTATCGGCCGTGGCCCCTCCGTTTTTTTTTTAGGGGGGAGGGTCCGGGAAAATAAAAATTACAAAATCTTAATAATTGGATCAATAATCAGATACTTACCTATTATCTATAGTGTGAGAGTAGTGCATACTATTGCAAGTGTCAAGTAACAATTATAATAGTAACATTGTAACACGTAGAAGGAGGTTTTTTGGAATAATTGCGCTACTGTAGGTTAAGTTAGGTTTTATCTCTTGCTTCAAAAACAATGGCTTGGACGACTGCACGAGGGCCCCGCTTACCCGACCCTGCAGAGGGCCTGTTGTTAAATACAGCGATCATGCAAATATTGCATATAAAAATATGTATGATACTATGATATACAATACAATACGTTTATATGCAGTCAATATCTATTTATATATATAAATAATATGTATAATAATGATGAAGATAAGACATTTAATTTTAGAAGTTTACTTAAATAATATTATGCTTATGGCTTATGTATTTGTCTTCAAAGTTTAAATTCTATAGTAAAAATATAATTTTAGTTTTCGTAATTTTAGTTTTGGGGCCCCCTTAAAAAACTGATCCATGGGCCTTTGGTGTGCCAGGCCGACACTGTATATTACTTTTTTAGACTTATAAATTATTATACATTTTTTTTAAAAATTCATTACTTAATTATATTATAATAATTTTTGCCATACTCTACCAGTAGCATAATTGTAGAAGGGTGAGGGTCACTCGCATTTAACGAAAAGGTAAATAAAGTATTTTTCCCTTCCCTTTGATATTCCAACAGTAGAAATCTTTAAATTTTGTAAAATAAAGAAAGAATACAATACATTTAAGCATAAATTATATGCTGTTTATGCATCACTAATTTTTAAAAATAATATTAAAAAATAATTAAAATAAATGGGAATTTTTCTAAGTATAAATACTTTAACCAAATCAATTACCGGAAATCCTTCTAAAATGAAAATGGTGTGGTAACCATCTCTTTATGTCTAACGTAACTCTATAATAATATCCCAGGAGTTTCATCAGTAAGCGACTTTTTACCTTTATAACATCAATAAACTTGTTTATTGAATCACTTAATATTATATTTTCTCCCATAGCCGCATCGATAGAGGTGCAGTGTCGGCCTGGCTATGGCTGCTGGGCCCCAAACGCGTCCGGGGATCTCGGCCGTATTTGTGTCGGGGGCCCCCGATGGTACTGAGAAATATGAATATTTCCCAAGAACTCATTGAACACAATATGTTAACTAGCAGATTTAGATAAAGAAATAATTGCAATTTAACTAAAACAGTTTGCTTGTCAGTATAGCAATTTCATACCAGATGTATCTGAAAATGATTTTCACGATAATAAATCTGAATCCTCTAAAATTATACATAGGTATTGATGAAGATGAAGATATTGAAGTTAAACCCACCGAACAAATTAAATATGACAAATACACTAAATGTCTATACTGTTCATTGATTTTGCTCCAAGAGCTGTCATATCAATCGAATTTATTTTGTAATTTGTTCACATTATATAAATTTGTGTTGCTATTACCATCAACACAGACTACCTGTGAAAGAGTATTTTAAAAGTTGAAAATAATCAAAACTAAACTTCGGTTTTCTTTACACCAAGAACACCTTAATCCATTGATATTAATGTCCATCGAAAAGGATATTTTGATTGACTCAGATGAATTGATTGATACAATTGCTAACTCATCTAGTCAACTAAAAAAATTACTGATATAAAGAAAATCAAATGCACAATTCATTTTAAATTTGAATCACATTAAAAAAATATATTAAGTTGTGTATAATGTGAGAAGGTATATTTATATTTTATATTGTGTAATATGTATATAATTTTTTAGAATAATAAATTATTAAACTAACTTAATTCTTGACTTAATGGATTGTTTATTTTAAATATGGTACCTTTAAAAAATTATAATATTTTACACTACTTAAAAAAAAAATTTTTATAATTTTATCAAAAACATTTTTGGGGGCCCTTCTGAAGAAATGTATCCGGGGCCCTTTAGGTACCGGACCGACACTGTAGAGGTCGTTGAACTATTGACATATACTAAAATTATTTATTACCTACTTGCATAAATAAATTATAAATGTGTTCAAAATATGCATATTATTTTAATATAATATAATAGAGCGTTCTATAATATTATATTGTAAGTCGTTTATGTAATAATTAACTATTTAACTATACGTCAAAAAGATCAAGTACGAAAATCGCATACAAAGTAGGCCATTGAAAATTAAATCAATAAACATCAATGAATCAAAACATTCAAAACCCTTTTATGCAGGATACTACCCCATTACATAATAAAAATACACTATAAAAATCAAATTTTTGTATTCGTTTCTTGTAAAGCCATTATTTTATTGACATTGTAATGAATAATTATTTAATTACACCTAACTACATATACTTAATAATTTGTACATATTTGGTAGCTTTATATAAGGTAAGACTACGACTACCTAATAGTTATTATTGACTTTTATATAAATATCAGAGGTACATATATATTTTAAGATTGCATCAGATATAAAAATATTCATAGGTAAGTTTGTGTATATTTTATAATTACATGACTACATATGTATATAACAACATATAAACATGTACGAGATTGACTATTTAGATATAATTAATAATACAAAAATTAGATTTTTACTAATATTATACCTATACCACCTCCAAAAAATACCCGATATTATAAACCAGTGGCGGCTCGTCAGGGGAGGCAAGTGAGGCTCAGCCTCACCTAACTATTGTATAGAAAAAGGAGGTATATAAACTATAGTTATAGTTATTTACAATCGACTTTAAGAATATTATATTCAATAATATAATGTAAATTTTAAAATACAAAATAAATTTATTTTGTCGTATATAATATTAATTATCATAGTACACAATGAGTACATACTACATACTTCGCAACTGTTATCAAAAATCACGACGAAGACGTTCGTTGAACCATATAACAATCTCGATGAAAGCCGAAGAGTGCCGAGAGGCTAGTAATTTTTAGCCTCAGACGAGATGGGACGGCCGTACAATAATAAAATATATAGATGGTAGAGGGGGAAATCGAAATTTTATTATGAAATGAGGCTGAACGATTCGAGCCTCAGAGTTTGTTTACATTATCCATTCGTCATTTGTCGAAGCGACGTAACTTCCACTAATAGAAATAGAAACCGGGAGGTTATAATAATGAATATAATGTCGTGTAGCGTAAGTGTATAAGTACCTACCCACAATACTTTTATAACAAACGAAAGATATTGGCTCATTTTTTTTTATGTGTATGACATTTGAAATAAATATTATATGGTTTATTATTAATATATTTTTAAAGGTTAGGATTAAATATTAATTGAGTTATATTAAAAGTGAACTTAAAACTCATTGTTATATTTTAACAGCATTTTTTCTCCCATACATTTTGAAAATATCTGCCTCACCTCTCATACGGTTCACGAGCCGCCACTGTTATAAACACATTGCATGTGGCACATTTCGACACTTGTGAGTGCATTTAAGGAACTATTAGAGACACAAATACTTGTTAGTACCATACACGAAGAGAAGTATTGTAAAGGAGATTAATGAATTTATGACTAGCCTTAACGTCAAACATGTAATTAAAGATGGGTATAGAGGAGATCTTGTATAATATACTTTTGAACAACAGGTAAATATTAATTTTTAAAAGTACTCATCATAATTAGTCAAAAAATAATATCATTATATTTTCAAGTACCTATAATGCAACGTACCTACAAATTTAAGATTTACTAACATTAATATAATATGTATTTTGATATTATTTGTTTAATTATAAGTAGTCTTGAAAATATACTATTTTTAAATCTATGTACCGCGTTGGTATACAAAAATTGACTTTCATAGATCCTCAATGATTAGATAATTTTTAATTATATTCTTTATAATATTTTGTAATTTAAACGTATTTTTCAACATTATTATAATTAGGCAGGTAGTATGAGTTTAATAATTTCATTTAATAAATGTATATTATATTATTGTTTAATGTTGATTAAAAAATTAATCTGATGAAATGTAAAAGCTTTATAGAAATTAAATGTAACATTTATCGAATCAGTATATTCTTCATTCTCAAAAATGATTGCTTCACACATTATTGAACATGAATAATTTTATTTGAACAATATGAGTACCTCTTACAGATACTGCAATATATTTTATTTAAATTATTAGTAATTTTAGCAGTTTTAATTTAAACACGACATTATGTAATATAATATATAGGTAATCTACTGTAATCTATTCACTATTGTGTAACAATTTGGCGTGGTGTTTTTTTTTGTATTCATAAAAAATAACATCTTAATAATAATTAATAACATACACTATTATTGGTGTTTATTTCGTAACAAAGGTACCTAAAATGATAGATGTGTATCAATTGATCGGTTTACTCTGTCGTCAAGTACCTATATTATTCAGTAAATTGAATACCTATTGATTATAATAAATTAGTTATTATTTGTTATTAGAATATTTTTGATACACTTTTAAGTTTCAATAACCAACATCACATTCCAAATTTCTTGTAGTTTATTATTTTGGTTTCTCTTTTATTAATGTTTGGTTTAGTGTATATCTCAAATTTCATTCAAATTTGCTAAAATATCTAAAACTGTAACTAGTTAAATATAATCATTTATAATAATAAGGATTAAGGAGAAAGGAGAATTTAATTGTGTTTGATGTAATATTTTTTTAGGATACGGTTCAGCCACGTGTTTACGTTGTCACCATATTCATATAACATTATAACTTGAACTTGAATGGCCGTATTCTGGTGTCAAGGACGTATGATTGAAAATATATTAACTATAATGGACAGTGCAGTACCTACCTTTATTTGTTCAGAATCATAAACAGTTTGATTAACCACTTTCACCGTCAATGTGCTTTATACTAATTATATTAACACGTCGGCGGTAAAAATTATCTTTACGCCAAATATAACACAATAGTGACAATAGACGTGGTTTTTATAATCATCAATATATCCATAACATAATACATATTTATTTTTTAATACTGAATACACAATGATCTGTTAATATTTTTTACATTAAGCGTGTGAATGAAAATTGTACGTTTACTATGTATAAATTGGCTAATAAAAATTAGTAAAAAGGTGAAAATTTTTATGTTTGATGTTTATCTTTATACATAATTTGAAAGATGATTCGCTAAGCATGCTCATTCCAATTATTTAATTTAATAATGAATTTATTCTAATTTTTAGAATTTTCAAATTCTTATTATTTCTATATTTTAAAATGTTTATACTACTACTTAAGCAGTGTCCTGTAGGAATAAAAGCTGTTTATCAGACAGCAACTTTTTTTTTTATTGTAAATTATTTAATGGATAATCTATTTATATTTCTTATTCAAAATTTGAACGAGTTGTTTTATAGTTATTAATATCTTTATATTAAGGATAAAAGTTCTTAAAAATTATTTTACAAAATATTAAAATAGATGTAATATTGGATCTAGTATTTAATATACTAAAACGTCTAAAACCATTTTTAAAATTATAAACACATTAAACAGCTGTCAGTTAGGTACTCAACTCCGCTGATACACAATACGTATCAATCTACCTGATGAACAACTATTTTTAATTTTAAGTTTAAAGTTGTAACAAACGTTGATTTGTATATTATATAAATTATAAGTGTGTCAAGTACAACAAGTAAATTATTAATAAATGCACACATTTATTTCACACAATTATTACACAACAACAACAAATTAAAGGAATAAAGATGTAACAATGTATTATATCGTAGATGTATATTTGAAAACCCAGGAAATCTCACTGTTGTATAAAAGATTTCTAGTATTAGTAGTATATAGTTTTTCGTTGAGTAGATCGCTGTAATGTATGAGCTAAATTTTAATTTCATGATACCCACTGCATATAAAAACGGTTCTGGACGGAAACGGCGTGTTTGCTCTAAATGAATAAATTATACCTCTATATAATATTTCTATTGATATTCTATAATTTATTTAATTTATATAACTATTATACATTAATTTTTGCAAAAAAAACCTTGCTAATATTATATCATATAATGTAATTTATTATGTACGGTACCTATTATTATTATTATTATTATTATTTACGTTTAGCCGTTTAGGTTTATAAACAGTATAAACTAACGTGTCAAAGAACCTTAGAACAACGAGAATAGGATCGTGATCATGGGCGCCCATAGGTAACATTTTAGGGGGGGTCAAAATAAAAAAATTTAAAAAGGTATAATATATAATATAATATTGTGGTAATATTTATTGAGCTACAAGTTCATAAAATTTTTTTCCAGGGGGGGGCAAGTGCCCTGTCTTGCCCCCCCCCCCCCAATGGGCGCCCATGATCGTGATACAATGGTACAATTAGCTTAAAACGAGTCTAAATGTATGTAATGTAATATGTACCTACATTATTAGAAAATAATAATATACTCAATACCAAACATTTTCACGTTTTTATAATTTATAATTTTATAATTATAAAAAAAAAAATGAGTAAAAATCTTTTCCATAATATCTACATTATAATCCACGTATAATATGTATTTTAATTCTATAGTTTTATCGATTTAAGCGATGAATGAACCAGTGGTTAGAAACTTAAAACAAATGGACGTATACAATTTTATGATTTAAATAATCAACAATGTTATTTCAATATATTTATTTTCCTAAGTATTTATTGATTTTTTTAATAAGGATATTAAGTAGTAAGCACTATTAGCACTACCTAACTTATAGTTATGTGCCTATATTACTCCTTTCTACATTCCTCAGTCTATCATCATACTCATATATGTATGTAACAATTGATCCTTATAAATTTAAATAGTCCACCATGCAATATTTTTAAATCAGTTACAAAAATTCAAAGTTTTAATCTTTATTATTATAACTTACTTAAAACTTGAAATGTCAACAAAAGCCTACGAGATGCACTAGATAATATTATTACCTAGTTTGATAATAGGGAAATTGACTCTATTAGCTAACAGTATAAAATTGATTCCGTTGAACACAAATTTCTTATGTTTTACGTTCGTAAAATGAAAACAACACTTGAGGGTATAACGTCATAGGCGAAATTTGAGTTTTAAATTGGGGGAACTATTGAAATTTGCATGTATGTAGTATGTACTGTGTGTATGCTCCCTGAGATATATAAAGGTGGAAGTGGTATAGAAATAATTTTGGAAGGCTATGATTGATTTTGAGGGAATTAGCCCCCCAAAAACCCCTCAAATTGCACGTATGTATAACGTCCTCTTAATGTTGAGCTGATCTGTAATTTTATTATTCTAAATTTAAAAAATATTGTAAATCAATTAATATTCGGGTATTAAAAAATTTAATTTATTTATAATATTATAAATAATAATGTTCTGATTTAAATAACAGTTAATGCACTTGTATATTTGTATGGAATTAAAATAGTTAATAAAATTATAATTAAAATAAATACCTACTAACCTAATAAATATTAACAAATATATAAAGAATATTGACCAAAAATTAAGTCTTTTAATTTAGAAGAGTATTAAAACGTTTATATTTAATACTTTTATAGTTCTAATATCCAGAGTCCAGATTAAAATAAATATCTAAGTGACTGATAATAATAATTTCTACAGTGTAGTGTTTTTAGACAGGTATTACTAATTGGTATAGTATAAATATATTATATAATAGATATAGATATTATATTTATGTTTAAACTTTTAAAGATAACGATATCATTTGATTGTCTAAGGACTAAAGACACTGTAATAATATAAAAATTTAATTCTTTTAACTTATCGGTATCGGTAAATTATTAATTAACACTTTTGAAATTATAATTAATATTTATAGGAATGACTAATAAGATAAAAAAAATATACTTAGTTAATTATTTTGTTTTTATTTTCCATGAACAATTTGAAAGTTATTTGACTTTTTTATTTAATTTTGGTATAGTTCCTAATTTAAAAGCTTAAATTCCGTACTCTTAGTCAAATATCTAGTAGGCATGTTACTTTAAAATAAATAAGTCTATTAGGTCTTGTTTTGTAATCATTATATTTAACTAAATAATAGGTTTGCAGGGCGGTTTGGCAAATTCATAAGATTAGTTTGGTACCTACTAGTCTTATTAAAAACTCAATTTTTCAATATTTTGATTATTTATAAATTTATAAAACATACAAAATAATCAATTATAAAATAATGATATTTCGTGAACGAGTATACTATAAGCAATCAAGTCTTAAATAGCACTCAGAAACACATGTCTATCTATATTCTATAAATCTAGATAATATTTGGATATGTTAAAATGTAAGTATAACCCATAGTTAGTAGTTATAAATTTATAATAATGTTAAGCTCATAGCACCTGTTTTAAAAGTTAATAAGTCTAATTAAAAAATATTTAGATAAGCACTAGAATACTAGATTCATTTCTTGAATTTTAACCAGTTGCCACTTGTCATCATTATATAGTAAAGAATTGAATATATCAAAAATCAAAATTTCACAAACGTGTTTGAACTCAAAATCACATTAATAGTCTTATGTATACGACAGCCTCGAAACTCAAAGAAATCAACTTCGAAGACAAATATGTATTTGATTTGTTAAAAATAATGTCGTTTCATCTCCCATCTGAAATTTCAAGTATAATTATAGTACCTATAACACTGAACATACGAAACACGTCTTCATTAGTGATTACGATAACGTGTTTAGAATAATATAATATTAAACAAATCACGGTGTCCACGACTTATGTACGCTTTTTCCTCATCAATCGTTTTATAAGTTTACATAACGCCGGATGCTTATTATGATTTATCAATATTATTCTATAACTCTTAGACGTTAGACCATACATTTAATTTTTAAAAATAAATGTTGACTTATTTAATAACAGTAAGCTTATATTTTATTACTGTAATTTAGTTAGTTCGAAATTAAATTTACTACTTAGTTTACCTACTAATTTCAATTTTATTATATTACTTTTAAACTATAAAAACATTCAAATTTGTTCTCAATACCTAGGTATATTACGAAATACATACTTATACATATCTATTATAAATGTAAATTTGTATTAGATTATTGACTAAATACTTATAGTATATACTAATTCCATACATATTATCTTCAATATATTACTACAGTATATTACCATGGACTTGAAATTCTTTTAGACAATTTTCTGTGCTAATTAAATTTTTTTACTCTCTGATACTAATGAATTAACAATCTGCAATGCAAACATGAAATTAGTAATAAAGAAAAAGGAGAGATGAAAGATCTTTAGAATTTACCAGATAGTTAAAAACAGCAAGGTCATCTTGTTGCTAGTGGTAATATATTTGTAAATATAAGTAATGTGTATGTTGTATATATCGCATATGAGTATGTTGGGAACCTATATAAGCAGTGGTAATAATTTCATCGTAACTTCTTTCTTCACCAGACATCTAACTGAAGAGAGGTTGAGTTTTATTTCTGCCAAAAAACGAATAATTGATTACTGTCCGCCATGTTATACAAAACAATAGTAAGTATGATGCATTATTTATCTATAGTCTGTATTGAAAAAATTAAATTATTAAATACTTCAGTGTATATCTAGTATTCATATCTATTTAATATTAAGTATTAATTTATTTATTTTATTAGTATCAAAAGTTATTAGTAAGTATCAATTCAAATTTACGATATTTCAATACTTGTATGGTATTCTTGTTTATTGATAATTATATTAATTTTATTAAGCATTTTTATTATTAATATATAGATTCATGTACTATCGTTTTGAAATATATAATATAATAATCTAAAACAATATGACATCAAGCTCAATCCATTTATGTTTCATTTTGAAACTATATTTGTATTAGTATTATTATCATACTGTTTTCAGTTTAAGGTGTATTTGGTATAAAATTTCTAAACGTTTTTATTAACAACTGAATACGATAAGGTGTGCATGTATTATGTGCATATAGGAAACTCAAACCGTATTAAATATAAATATTCATAACTTAATTGTGTATTTTAGAATTTAGATAATCTTGTTCACGTCTAAAATAGATAGTTTATCTTAGACGTTTAAATATAAGATTTAATTTTGATTACTAACCTATAAACAGTATAAACATTAACCATTATGTATTGTATAAATAATAAATAATTTTTTTTACAAACTGTGAAAAATATTAGAAATACATAGTAATAGTATAACGCTTATTTGAATTTTATTTTAAAAAATGAAGTCCTAAGTAGAAAACCACTCTGCTATTATATAGTAGACATCAAGTGTATCTCGACATTAATTAGTAACTGTGCAGTGGATGCTTAAAATTTTGAATTCAATGATAAAACATTCAATACGTTGAAAAACCATTGTACATGAAGATATGGTTTAACTATTTTGTAATACTTTGTTTGTATTTTTCGGCGGTTTTTCCTGATGATAATTTTTAAAAATACTAAGAATTTTCAATTTTACCAAATAGATCAAATTTTCTTCGAGAAAAATCCATAATCAGAGAATTTTTATGCCAGAAAAATTGTTTTCAGACCAAAATTAAAATAAAATATCTAAAATGCATATGTATGTTTAATGATATAAATAAAATAAACTATAATATAAGTATAGAAGATAGAACATTAATAAGTATGTAAAATAAACTAACATAAGTCATAACCATAGGTATTATATGTACTGTATCTACTCTACATGTACTTTGAAGTGTTTATTATAGTTCCAAACTTTCAACTCATTAGAGCCGTAAAAATAAATAATTTCTATTTCTTTTAAACATATTAATTATGATATGAATAATTAATACTATTTTACTATAACCAAATTTTACATTATAAATGTATACATATTAGTATATTACAGGTATAAAAAATTAAAATACATAATATTTATATACATCTCTCTATCTCTCTCTCTAATTCTCTATTCTATAAAATAAATAATATATAGGGTTTCCACGAGGAACTTCGAAACTTCGTTTTTTAAAAATAATTTAATAAAGAATTATTTTTTTTAAACTTTTTTACCAAAACATTACATTAAATAATTAGATATGAAATACTTGTCCCTGCGTGAGTCTTTTAAAAAAACATAATTTTGATACCTCCATTATTTCAGGAGATATCAAAATGGGCAAATCCTCACGGGTGTACCTACCTAATAAGATATTATTAAATTAATAATAATGTGCATTAGATAAAATATAAATAGATTTTTCTTTTGTTCTTATTTATTTATGAAATGAGTGTTTATTATATTAATATTTGTTTAGCCAGTAATAAGATAAAATAAAAAACAAATGTAGGTTTGCAAAATAAACAATTAAGTATGGAATTATTTCACTTGATATAAATTTACCCATATTTGATTAATCTTTTTACTACCTAAATAATACTTGTATCTACCGATTATTTTTCTGCGTAAGTGATGTATATAAATATAAGTACGATAATAAGTACTTTTGACTCGCAAATTTATTATTATTCGAATATATGTACTCAATTTTAATCAAACAATAAACTATTAAACTGGTATCTTGAATTATTATGAAACATATATTTATCATCCAAGATGTATAATATATAACTAAAACGTTTACAGTACATTATATTAGGTAGGTATTATAAAACTTATACCAACGTCCAACACATACATGATATGTAATATAATTTATTGATGGCAAAATGTGACATAAAATTTCAAATTATTGCAAAATCACAATATTGCATTGTATTTTGAATGTTATATACTATTATTTGTAGGTACCTACCTATCGAAAAAGCGTTAACACTTTAACACTATAGACTATAGTAAACATTTTACGCACGTTTAATTAATGAATAATATGTTGGAATATTAACAAATAGCATTATTATTTATTATATGGAAATAATAAAATTGATAAGGGGCTTCAAAATATTTTCAATATCACTAAGATTATTCATTAAACAATACTTGTAGAGTTATAGGTAATATAATACAATATAATAATATCATAAATCTATATACCTAAGTGTCGTAGTCCAGAAAAATCGTAGGTACGCAGCATTATAATACAATTTATTATTGTTTATTTGATTTATTAATAGTTACATTACAAATTATATTTTATGATCATTAATCAAGTATTTAATTTAATATATAGGTCATCCAATGTCAATAAAATTACTTCTGAAGAAATTCAAAAATCGTTAAAACGGTTTTATTTGTATGGCAACTGAAAGTATTGTAATATTAATGTTTTATTGCTTTTGTGCATGAATTACATTTGTACCTAAGTATTGCATTACATGTCATTGTCAACAACTTTTGAAATAGTTGAAAAGCTTGTTCACTTAACAGATCACGAAAAAAATCAATAAGACAGTTGCAGAGAGAGTAGTTATCGCGAAAACGAGTTAATTCAGTAATATTTATATTGCTTAATTTTTACTCATTAGCCATGGGTAAATAGTTCAAGATAATGAACGAACAAAACTAGATTTAAAAAAATGTACATTATTTATAACTGCATTGTAAGCTAATAGTAAATCAAATATTTTTCATTTTCAATCAAAAATGTAAATGGTTTATGAAAAACAACTAAACATTTTTACAACGACGTATACAGTAACAAAAAACGAGTAGGTATATATAGGTTTCTGAATGTTAATTGCATTATTATACATTTTTAGTTTTATAGTTTTATTAATATATTAGGTAACTAATATAATTTAACAAAAATATAGCAGCTAATAAAACAATAATTTTTTTAAATAAATAATCATAAACGAATTATCTGGAAAATATTTTGAACAAATAAAACCTATCTATTAAATGGATACCACTCGTTGTATATTATAATATCTATAGATTTTTTTTTAACTATATTATACAATTGAAGATAATATTATATATATAGGTACAGATTATGACATATGAGCACGCGTGTTATAGTTTAAAACTATAAACGATCAAATCATAAGTACAAGGTATACAAGTGGACATAAAAATTATTTTACCATTTAAACATGTATTATAGTTTACAAGTACATAGTATAAGTACCTTATATCGTGGTGCATAATAGATTAAATCCTCTCACGATGAATAACTTTTAATCATTAAACCAGTAACATAAACTATCTTACACACTATTCCAATGTTACGTATATGGAGAGATATAGAAATGAATTGTTAAATTTGACATTTCATAAAGCTATTTATAAATTGTATTTAAACGTTTTTATTAGATTCTGAACGGAGTGAAGAATGTATTGATTTTACAATGATGTGTGTTTTTTTTTTTTTTTTTTTTTTTTTTTTTTTTTTTTTTTTTTTATTTTTTTTTTTTTGTGTCTGACGACAACATTTGGAGCAGTAAAAATGCTTCGATTTTGGACTTCAGCCCCTCTTTGAAAAGGAAATTGAATCTAGTTGGTACTTTGGGGGGTCAAAAGTTAAAAATTTTCAATATTTTTTAAATGAGTCGGGAAAAACCCTAAAAAAATGACGGAAAAACGGGATTTTTTACGCAAAACCAGTTTTCGACAAAATCGAATTTTTTATTTTGCTATAACTCAAAAACTAATCGATGTAAACACTTGAAATTTTCACCATATGTTTATATTAGCGTTTTCCATACACAGTTAAATTTTCAAAGAATTTTGACTTTTTTTGAGCTATTTATAGACAATTGAAATTTTTAATTTTTTTTAGTATTTTTTTTTAAAATAACGATAAAAAATTTTTGGCCGGCCAGAAAATCTTGAAAATTTAATACAAGGTTTCTTATAAGTTGTTCTTAAAGTGATAAAAAAAAATCCGAAATCGTTAGTCACAATTTTTTTTTATAAGTGTTTAAAGTTCGAATTTATACGAAATATGTCAAAATTGCGAAAATTTGCAAGTAATTTTGTGGTTGAAAAATCGTAAAATTTTTTTCTTTTATAACTAAGTTTTGAAAATTTGGTACAAGGTTCTCCATACATTTTTCTTCAATTATCTGTAAAAAAAACTCTACCGGATTCAGACAAAAATTTTTTATGAGTGTTTGAAATTTAAATTTTTACAAAACCGCATTAAATAACGGTTTAGCCTCAAACGATTTTTGATATTTGTTGTTATTCAAACAGTATAAGTCGTAAATACTTGAAAATTTTACCAGTTATTTAGATTGCCATTTTCTTTACGTGATTTGATTTTCAAAACATTTTGACTTTTTTTGAGCTATTTATAGACAATTGAAATTTTCAATTTTTTTTTATTTTTTTTTTATAAATGTTGATAAAAAAAATTCAGCTCGGGCAAATTACTTGAAAATTTAATTGAAGGGTCCACATAACTTGTTCTAACTCTCATTCAAAAATTATAAAAATACATAGGCACAATTTTTTTTTATTAGCATTTGAAGTTCAAATATTGACACAAATTCGTCAAAATCATGAATATTTTTCACTATTTGGTAGTAAAAAATTTATAAATATTTTACTATCAATAGCTAAGAATTGAAAATTTAATACTATGCTGTCCATAAGTTAAGCTTAGAATAATTATAAAAAAGTTTGAGGATTATTCAATTTAAAAAATTTTACGAGTGTTTAAAGTTTTAATTTTAATTTGAAATCAAAAATACGCGTGTAAAATTACTTTTTACTAATAAATAATTTTCGATTTTTGTTATTTTTAAAAAATTATCAAACGTAAGATCTTGAAGCTTTCACTTAGTGTTTGAATTTGTGAATTTTTTTCAAAATATAATGTATGACAATATTTAAATATAATATATCCCAGACTGACAAATCATCTCCGTTCAGAATCGTTTTTCGTATACAATGATACCTATCATTGCATTCAAATTTAACCTACCATAGTCCGAGGTCCACCCCACCCCCTAATGTACAGCAGAGCGATACTCACTTACCCGCTTTTTTTTTACTTAAATCTACTTCAATACAATGGCATTTTTTTCAAATAACTTAATCAGCCTTGAGCCTAGGCACCTTCACAAAAAAACTTTTTTGTTTAGTTATAGGTGTAATTTCTTATTATATTAATTAATAATAATTATTTATTTCGCTCAATTTATTGTAAGCTTTATACATCACTACGTCTTGTTAAGTAAATATAATTTGACTTACGAGTGACGAGAAGTGTCAGTGGCAATAGTTGAATAGGATAATGATGAGTATTGAAAACTCCCTCCCATAAATCGTATTTATCCAAAAAATATACTCGTTATATGATTCAAATATGTACAAAATATGTTGTCATATGATTTTATCTCAAACTTATTATTTTATATGACCAGGCACAAATGAAACCTAAAGCTCCCCACAAGTTATATTAAGCGCACTAAAATTACATTTTTAATTACCAAATTAGTATACTACATGGACATTTTTATTTATTTATTTAAACAAGAAGCAATGAAGTTTGTAGAAAATTCTAATCTGCACTTTACCACACTGTATCAACTTCTTCCTATTTTAGATATTGCAGCTATATAATATATATTACGATATAAGTACAGGATATTTTAAAACACTATTTAAATATTCAATGAATTATTATTATTTATGTATTCAAATTTTTATTTTATATTTTTCATCTATAAAGATTTAAACATATTGTAAGAGTTTAAAAATTATTGTTTAAATTTTGTATCACAAGTTTAAATTATGCATGCGATGTAACGATCGTAATATTATTAAATGTTATAAATTGCTTTTTTTTTTAGTTGCAGATTTTGTGTTGTTTGTTACTTGCGATGGTATTTGTTGCATCGGTACCAATTGATTCGGATCCAACAGACACAAGAAAGAGAGAAGACATTCCGTCCATTGGTGATCCAGATAACTTGTTGATGTTAAAACTGTTAAAAATTAAACTTCTCAAAGCAGCACTTTTAGGTTAAAAAATGTATAATGTTTTAATTTATACATAGACTGAGATAATCTTTAATTATTTTAATTTTAATTTTTAATAATTCATTAAAACATTTTTCATCATCACATCTATATTATATTATTATCATATTTTTATAACTAATTTTTTTTTCTGCACTTTTATTTAATAATAAATAATAATGATTAATGAAATTGAAATTACCTATTATTAAATTCTTATAAAAATGACGAGTACCTATATCTTTTTTTTTATCACTTATTTCGTAGTAAAACTATAGTTCTTACTTAAATAATATGCTATTTTGGTTTTAGACTATTTTATTAAAAATAAAATATTGAATTGATAACCCATTGAACTAAAATACTAAATATTGACCTCGTATAACAAACACAAACATAAATGGATAGGTATACAAAAGTACTACGATATTGATTTTTGATTAACTACCCTTTTAACCCATCATATATTAACCATTTTATTTATAATTATTAAAACGTCACATAATTTGTTTCCTACTATTTATATCAAATATAATAAATTGAACAATGAATTAAAAGTTATAGCTTCTTAGTGAAGCGATTACCAAGTTTTTTTTTGTAAAACTGTCATCACGTTTTGAAGCAGAAAATCTTCTGAATTGTAGATAGTTTTTGAAAGAAAATTTTATCTAGTTAAAAAATAAAAGTAGAAAATGTATAATATTTTCAATTTCGATCATTTTGGTTTTAACATTTAATTCAAGATTCCTCGTTACTCGTAAGTTCTTTATCTAAATAAACCAGAACCAATAACATCCATATGTTTCTTAAAAAATAAAAAAAATTAAATTAACTGAAACTTGCATGTGTAGTTTTTTACAATACAAACGTCTTGTGTAAATATTTTTGAATATATTTTTTTATTTAATTAAATGTTGTAGGTATAACAGTTAATTATGATAGACATAGAGGACGTTATATATTTTTACTTTTTAATGAAATACAATTGATACAAAAACTATTTTTTATTTATTTAAAAATATACTATTTGAATAGAAATTTCATATATAGATTTATCATATCCAGTGTTGATCAAAATGTTATCTAGATAATTATTCAAATAAATGTATAATTGAATAAAATGTTATCTAAATACCCAATAATTTAAATACAATTTTATTCAAATAACGCCCTACCTAGGTGGCTATAGGTATGATTTATATTTAGTACAATAAGTAATAATAATAATAACTACATTATTGTACTTTATTAACACAAATACAATTGTAATCATTTTAATATTATTATCGATTATTTGAGTATAAATGGGTACTTAAGTAGTTAAGTGACTATATATACTAGCTGCGCACCAGTAGTACTCTAATAGATACTGATAAGTTATCAGTGATAACCCTGCTTTGATTAGCTCAGAGCTCTGAACATCAGGATATCCTATAAAAAAATATATAAACCATTATATATATCTCAAAAGTTCGAACTCAACTAAAATTATCAGATAAGACTAGCATTAAAATATAAAAATAAATCTATTAGGTTTTAATTTATTAAAAAGTAATAACCATTTAATTATTTCGTTTCTTCTTACCATCTCTACGAGTTACGACTATATAGGTACAACCTTACATCAATTTGCGACGCTCCACTACACATTCTATTCGATTGTTCATCAATATTTTAACCAATGCAAACGATATTATTCTTCACTTAAATTCCCCTATTGTTCCTTTCAAATTTCAATTCTATCTTCCAATTACACCCTGGCGTACTCGCAATATTATCTATATTTGACCATACGGGCCTTATAATTAAACCTTGTTATAGACTTATAGTATACATTATATGTCTCTTTAGTAAATTATAGCTTATATAAGTTATAAAATAAATATTATTGATTAATTAACTTACTATCTAAAAAAAAAATGTAATTGTTATTTGTTAGGTATAGGTATTATTTTGACAAATGAAAATGAACACATAATTCATTTTAGAGGAAGTTTATAATTTATTTTTAAGTTTCCTGTCCCATAGTATAATATTATCATGTCATTGGAAAAATTCTAGTGCCGGTATTCATATTTATGGTACTTACTGTGTGCAAACAGTATTGTCGTTTTACTAATTCGATAACGTGATTTATTATTCATAGTAAATTGCGAATACCAAATACCAAATATAATACTTGGACTCGAATATTTGAGGGATTTGCGGGAAATAATAAACAAAAAAAATAGATTACAATAATGAGTACGAACACGAATAAATAAATAAAAATCTTTGGTGATCTTACGATCCGTTGGGTATAAAAAATGAATATAATTATATTAATCATTTTGAATTTTTTGCACAGACACAAGCATAACTGTTACATACAAAGGCTAATATTTTTTAACCATATAGATTATAGGTATTTGATATTTCCAAGGTTAAATTAGAGGGTGACAAGTGAATATATTTGGAAATAATAATAATTATCGCTATAGACTATATTTATATCGCTATAGACTATATTTATATAATATCTATGGTCTCAAAAGATATAATCATCAATCAAAATACGTATACGGTTTTTGATTTATGGGACTAGATGGGTTAGGTAGTATCTACAACATATACTATGATATAAATATATTGCATAATATATATCTTTAACAAATCGATTTTATTGTTTGCATTCATTAAGTATTATTACAAAAATAAAAAATTCAATTAAGATTAAAAATTTGTGGTTTTTAGTTAAATATGCTAGTCAAATCTTTTGCCCCCCCCCCTTCAAAAACTGAAATGACTACTATGACACCTCCCATGAAAATGACTAAATAAATAGAAATAACAAAATATTTTATAGACCCCCACCCCACCCTCCAATAAATCAATGAATATTCCTGAATCTTGAACACACTTCTGCTCCAACTTATAATCATAACTTAGAAATTATAGAATAATTGTAATCTGCAATACATATTAATTCATTTTTTTTATAGAATAGTATTATATTATTATAATATAGTAATTATTTCATATTAATATGTTTGGTTATACATATTAATATAAATATAAATTATCGTTATATTTAAACTATAGAGTGACTCCGGATTTAAAAAAAATAAATTTAGGCCTTAAACTAGTAAATAGTCAAATACCTATATTTGCATTTTAATTTTTTGTTCTCAAAATATTATTATAAAAATATATCTTGTGCAAAACTCATGAACTTTTAACTCCATAGTTATGTTATAGATGTCGCGGTCCATTTTAAATTGTTTTCCGTTAAAAATTAAGTCCTAGAGTACAGAAAGTTAAATTTAAAAACTGGACAAGAATAGTTTTTTCAGTATAATATGGGTATCAAATTAGCCTTTTCATTGAGTAGGTTTGTGTATAATAATAATTTAAATTATTTTATTACGAGGCATATATTAAATTTAATGTTTAAGCTATTTGACCAGGAAAAATTGTTTATCGACGTTTATAGAAAAATAAAACTAAACAAATCTTAAAACATCAAATAACATTTAACGGCTAAAAGAAACTTAAAATTTATCTAGATATTTCATAATTTATAACTATATATAGAAAACCATAAAAGATAAACCATGCTAATTTTAGTAGTATAGTATAGAATGATTAGAATGTATCTGCAAATTTCTACAATTTACATTTTTTGAATTATAACATAATAATAAGTAATGAGTAATGACTAAGTTTTAGAGGAAGAATCGATAGGTATTAAATTCTGTGTGAATAAATATACGTAACGTATACAATTTTTAATAATGGTTTTTATTATTTTAATATTATTCAAAAAATAGAATTTTTGAATATCTCACTAATGACACTAATCATTATTAGATAATTAACATTTTAGTATGCTATACAATTTTCAAAATATTTAGACTAATTTTAAGTCATTTGTACCACGATCCAATTCATGCCATCATTCTAAAGTACGTTCATATATTGATTTTGTATCTTTACAAATTATTAATACTCGTAATTTAATGTTGATATAATATAGTACATTTTTTTATATAACATAATAACTTATGATGTTTTATTAAAAATAAATTAGTCATAGTAATATAAATAAATTATAATTTATCCTTAGAAATATATAGAAAATGATACGTTGTTTCCGATAAGAACCGTTTTACGTAGAAAATTCATCATTGAATACAAATTGAATACTTCCATTTAGAATGATTTTCTCAATGACCTACACTTGAAATACACTATAAAGTAGATCAACTTCCCCAGTTTTTATCATAATTTTTACAATACAAAATAAAATGTTAAGTTGATATAAATACATCGAACATTAATAACATTATAATAGTTAGATATATTTACCTATTGTATACATACCTATCTAAGTCATGGATTTTTTTTTGATTGAAGACTTTGGAATAGTAAATATTTTCTATTGAAGAAATATAATATAACGCTTATATTAATTGTATACCAGGCATCGATATGTATGCATATAATAAATAGTTTTTGCGGTTAATAAACTTATAAGACGAAATTAATCAAATTACATGTTCTCTGACCTTTTATATTTTAAATACTTATAGTAATTTTAAATACTTGTTTTTTTTTCATTGTTGAGCTTTATAATATTGTACCCATTCATTAAATTTGCTATAATAATAATTATTATTTTTATAAAAATGTATTTATTTAGAACCTTATAGTTATAAATTTTAAAGTACATTAATGTACAATAATTGGGAAATTATTTGAATTATTTGAACAATAATTGAATTACAGGCCGTGGCTCATACCTTATTATTATTCAAAAAGTGCCATTATATAATTCATGTATTTTGATTATCATATTTTTTTAATTCTTCGTAGCTTTAAATGGAAAATGTTCAATCCTTTATATATATGTGTGTGTGTGTGTATGTATTATTTTAGTACAATCATCATTAATCATTGTAGTATACCAACCAGGCGCGGATTCAGTAGGGGGGCGGAGGGGGCGGCCGCCCCTCGTAAGCTATGTTTTGTTTAGGAAAAATTCACAGTAAAAAGATTTAAAACTAATTTTAATACGTTAAGTGCCGCGGTCGACGGGTAGTAGACAATTGTCAATTTGTTAGGCTTATTTTTGGCCTTATAATTTACTCGGTTATCAGAGCAATTCTTCCGTTTATATACGTGGTTATTCGCCCCCCCCCCCAATCTCGGATTGGATCCGCGCCTGATACCAACTAGTATACTAGTATACATAAAGTTTATTATTACTAAAGAAAAAATTAAAATTGTGAAAAATTAATAATGCACATAATGTATAATGTGTATGCAGTATGCTATATAATATTATGTACATTGTTGTATGTGTTATCATACTATCATAATTGTACAAATATTTACTTTACAATTAGTAATTTAACATAGAAAATAATTTCCAGATTCATTCTACAAAGTGATTCATCAATAATGTATGCAAATAGTAAACTATATTCTAGTAAATAATAAAAGTATAAAATAAACTGTAAACAGGAATACAGGATCAGTATGTAATAAGCCATATATTTCGCTTCGCTTACCTTAACACAGGACGGTATATAGTCAATAGTGTACTTATTCTGATTTCATATTTCAAAACAATAATAATTCATCATGCATTCAATAAACGTTTTTAAATCTGAATGATGGAGATGCCTGAAAACATCTTACTATTTCGTTCAATTTTAAGTTATTTCAAATTTTGAACAATTTTGAACTACGAATATTACGAATGATTTCTATTTCGATTTAGAAATAAGAACATTTTTATATTATAGTAAAATATATACATGTTATAAGTAGGTAATTCATAAATTTAATGAATATCAATAAAACATAATATATTGTAATATTCAGGAAATGTATAAATATAAAATGTTATCTTTTAAACATGAATTTGAAAATTCAAATGCATACCTACCTATACTAAAATAATAATAAAACGAATTTTTATAATATATGTTATAATTTTATAAATATATTTATATTAAGTATTCCAACAATTTATAAGTTAAAAGTGTAGCATAAATTACATATTCCGTTTCTTTTTTGACGTGGCACAAATTACCAAAATTAATTTTTATATGTGACCGAAAATGTTATATTTTTATAATTTGACACAAAATAACATTTCCCCTTTACTCACCACCCCTCTAGGAAGAAGAGGTCAAGACCCATCTTTGGTCAACACTTAAAAACCTAATCTACCTGTGATCTTCGCCAACACATCTTAAAATTTAAGGTTGCATCCGAATTGGTTCGCATACCTGAAAATTGACATTCGAAATGATTTCCGATATTTAAAAAAATTGGACATTGTAAAATATGTGATGTAGTTATAATTTAGAAAATTCAAAAACATTTTTCATGTTGATATTTTAATATAAATGTTTATGCTAAAACATACATTTAACTACTTTGACCAAAACAAAAATGTCAACAAATTAAAACTATAGAAAAAATCATAAACTTCTAGATTATAATAATAGATTATATTTGTTTCACATTTTTACCTTTTTATTATTATTATTATTTTTTTAATTAATTATTGTACTATGATATAAAATATAAATACTAAAAGGTATCAAGTATGTGATTTATAATGCATCATATAATATAATATTGTATAAACTGTGTTTAAACAATAATTAATAATAATTATAGTTAATATTAAAATGGCGTTGAAAATTGAAGATTAAACTATAGTATGATGAGAATAAATTTAGAAATACTCTTCATAACAACTCGGAAATCAATTTGGAAATTATGGAAATTTAATGCCCGATATTTAAAATATAATAAATAAATGAAAGATAAAAAAAGTGGGTAAGTCAGTATCGCTCTGTTATACATTAGGGGGTGGGGTGGACTTCGGACTAGGGTAGGTTAAATTTGAATGCAATGATAGGTATCATTTTATACGAAAAACAATTCTGAACGGAGATGATTTGTCAGTCTAGGATATATTATACTTAAATATTTTCATATATTCTATTTTGAAACTAATTCAGACATTTAAGTAAAAGTTTCAAGATCTTACGTTTAGTAATTTTTTAAAAATAACAAAAATCGAAAATTATTTATTAGTAAAACGTTATTTTACACGACGTGCGTATTTTTGATTTCAAATTAAAATTAAAACTTTAAACACTCATAAAATTTTTTAAATTGAATAATTATCAAACTTATGGACAGCATAGTATTAAATTTTCAATTCTTAACTTTTGATAGTAAAATATTTATAAATTTTTAACTACCAAATAGTGAAAAATATTCATGATTTTGATGAATTTTTGTCAATATTTGAACCTCAAATGCTAATAAAAGAAATTGTGCCAATGTATTTTTCTAATTTTTGAATGAGAGTTATAACAAGTTATGGGGACCCTTCAATTAAATTTTCAAGTAATTTATCCCAGCTAAATTTTTTTTATCAACATTTATAAAAAAAAAATTAAAAAAATTGATTATTTAAAATGCCTATAAATAGATCAAAAAAAGTCAAAATATTTTGAAAATCAAATCACGTAAAGAAATTGGAAATCTAAATAACTGGTAAAATTTTCAAGTATTTACGACTTATACTATTTGAATAACAACTAATATCAATTACCGTTTGAGGCTAAACCGTTATTTAACGCGGTTTTGTAAAAATTTAAATTTCAAACACTCATAAAAAATTTTTGTCTGAATCCGGTAGTTTTTTTACAGATATTTGAAGAAAAATGTATGGAGAACCTTGTACCAAATTTTAAAAACTTAGTTATAAAAGAAAAAAATTTTACGATTTTTCAACCACAAAATTACTTGCAAATTTTCGCAATGTAGACATATTTCGTATAAATTCGAACTTTCAATTGCCTATAAATAGCTCAAAAATTTTTTTAAAAATTTAACTATGTGTAGATAACGCTAATATAAACATTTGGTGAAAATTACAAGTATTTACATCGATTAGTTTTTGAGTTAGAGCAAAATAAAAAATTCGATTTTGTCGAAAACTGCAGGTTTTGCGTAAAAAATCCCGTTTTTTCCCTCATTTTTTTAGGGTTTTTCCCGACTTATTTAAAAAATATTGAACATTTTTTAACTTTTGACCTCCCAAAGTACCAACTTGATTTAATTTCCTTTTCAAAGAGGGGCTGAAGTCAAAAATCGAAGCATTTTTACTGCTCCAAATGTTGTCGTCAGACACAAAAAAAAAAATAAAAAAAAAAAACATACATCATTGTAAAATCAATACATTCATCACTCCGTTCAGTATATAAAATTTTTTTTTTAAATAATAGAAAGTTTTAAGTATTTAATCATTAATTATTTTTCGGTTACCATGACACTTATATTATACACATGAAAGATGTAAATATTCAACACTATTTTTTTATAAACAATATTGATACCTACCCGAAAAGATTTTTTTTTTGATAAAATTATTTTGTTATAACAATAATTATACTACAAAATATGTAATTAAATATTATAATGTTAATGTTTACTATAAAGATAAATAATTATTAGTTATTAGAGTCTTCAATCTTAATAACAATATAGTTATATATTAATTAATTGTTATTATTTTTATTGCTATAGCTATTATTCGTAATTAACAGTTAGACATGTTCATAATAATAATTGTCGTACTTGATCGAAACACATGTTTGCTGAAAAAAAAAGTGCTATAATAAATACAAACCATGATAACGAACCGCATATAATACGTTTAGTCAAACACGCTAATATCATATTCTATAATGACGTGTACTCGCGTCGCGGTCGGTTGTTAGTATGGTATTACTCCAGTATAGTAAGTAGTAACGTAACATCATCGCGTGTGCCATTCTCTGGGGAACCATTGAATCGGACTGTCGTCAGACCAGCGGTTTTGTATTTTTTGAATTCACGCTATCACGTGGTGCTAAAATTTAAATTGTAAAATACATTAATTAGACGGTGAATTATTTTATATTTAAAATACTTCTTGAGTGTTCGTTTAATACATTTTCACTAAATTTGAAGTTTTCGATTACTTCAATAAATTATCAAAATGTTCAGTCAAAAACATTGGATATTGTTTCTCGATTTCGTATTACTAGTTCTGGGTAAGTAAAATGTATTAGTATTGTCATATTTTATTACAAAAGAAATACCTATATATTGTATTCTCTACCTTTAAATGTAACAATTATTGTTTTTTTTCATATATTATAGATTTTGGTCATAGATACATTTTTATTTCTATATACAGTTTAAATGTGTATTTATCTTCAATATAAGTCAATAGAAAGATAATTGTTTAAAAAGTACATAAGTAAACGTTATAAGAATTGGAAAAAAATTTTTAATTTTAAAATATGCTTTTTAGAATATTCTACGCTGGCATATTTATTTTAAAAACTACAACTAAAATAATTTAAAAATTTTCTCCATCAATTTTATTCATAACTATAGGCTTTAATTAAGTCTATTAGGAAGTCTAAAATTAAACTATAATTATATTGATCGTTCATATTATTTTAGCATTTAAGTCAATTTAAATTGTTATGTTTTATGTTAAAATTATAAACAATTGATTAGATTTTATTTTTCAAGGTTGTTATGGCCGTGAAAAACATGCTAGCTTTACGACCTTACATATTAAAACTTTTATATTGTGCACTTTATATTCATATTTACATAAATGTTCAATATTCAGTAATTATGAACTAATTATATTATACTATGTTTGATATAACACTTGGACGAAGGATTTATTTTTATGTTTTACTATGATATTTAATAAATTAAATAGGTATATCTAATACTTATTAGTAATTAGTATTTACCAATCAGAGGTGTATAATGTACAGCCGTACGAGTGTTGTTAAGAAGATCGGCTTATTTTTTTGCCATACTTAAATCTAAGTTGATAAGTTTAAAAAATAAAAACTTATACAACATTTTTGTAGAACACGCGTGTCTAGATAATTTTACCTGAATAGAGCGTGACTATTAACAATATATACCCCTCCCCCCTCCCCCAGAAAATAAAATTATGGTATGTAATAGGTATACCTATCATAATTATTAGTGTTTTTAAAGGGCTAAAACGGGCGTGACTTGAGTGTTGAATGTTACACATTTAGAATTAATTGTTTTGGAATAATTAAATTTATTTAGAACAAAAGCCGTTGTTTACAGTTTAATCATTTAATAAAATTATTGAAAATAAATATAATAAATATGATAAATATCCATACCAGTAAACTATATTCTAAAGTAAACTAAAATATAAGCTACAAAAATACAATAAATACCTACTTACTAAATGTACCTAATTATCCCTCTAATTGTGGCTAATACATATAAATTAATACTCTAAAGTCTAAAGTGTAGAAATGTATAATACGCTATAATAGATAGAGACTAGATAGATAATTTAAAATGTAATTATGTATCTACACTATCAATCATAGTTCATAAATTAAACTCATTTTCCATAGCAAAACATTTAATATCTATTACATGTTTTATTTTTATTTGCTGAAATTTTAAAAATAAAACAAAAATGTATAAATCATTTTACATTGTTCAAATATTATTAAATAAATAATTACACACAATTCTTTGTTTTAAACATAATATAAAATATATAATATTTATTGAACAATAAAATAATTTTCAATATTAAATATACCTATAAGCTTTTTATTTCGAATTCGTTCATAAGTTTATAGGCCAAAGACAAAAGGGCAACAACCCTTGAAGTGTTGGAAGACGATGTGCGATTGTATTGATTTCGTTTGCAAAATAAAAAAAAGAAGAAAAAGAAAAGATGTAATTTATTTATTTATTTCGATTGGCAATGTTCCAACAATAAAATTATTTTTGGTAATATTATTCAGGTTCAGTTAACTTGTTTTTTTTTCATTCATGTTACAATTTCAATTGGTAAGGTATATTAGCTTACAAAAATAAATATTTATTTATATTTCATAAGATAATACGTAAACATTGAAGTAACATCTAAATTGTGTTGTCCCTACATATTGATTGTTTTTACCAAGGAAAGAATTTTTATGCTTGTTTTCTTTTTATTTTAATATATTTCAATTATGTTTTATTTTTCTCTATTCATTGAGAGATTTATTTTTAAAAAATTCAATAAAGATTAATTGATTTTAATCAAGAAATCATTTCTATTAACGATTTTATACATCAATTCAAATAGTGCAACATTCTAACAGTGACGTTACGTAATTACGTAATGCATTACGTCAACAATAAACTTCCTGCATTTTAAATGATTTTAATAGGTGTGGATATTCATGACGTATTGCATATGACGTAGAGATAGCTTATGCATATGAAAAGGAAGTAAGGTAAAACTCATCCAGGAAAAGCAAAGGGTCATGCGAGTAAACCAGCATAATATGTGTAATTGGTAGTAACGGATTGAAATAATAATTACTGTTATAGTGCTATACTATTATTTATGTATTTATTGGCCGGATATCATTGTCTATTGTACAGGAAAAACAATATATTTGTGCAGTATGCACATTGATACGATTTCGAGGGCTGAAATTAATATAACTAGTCATCAATAATTTCAGTGTATAATGTGTAATCACCAAATTAATAGTTAATTGTATTTATTACAATAAGATTATTATGTACATTATAAAATACAAATGAATTCGATTGTTATTTAATAAAATATATAAGTAGGTACTAGTATACATATATAGCTTTACGGATATAAGTGTGAATTAAATTTACGTAGATGAACGATGACAAAAATGCCTGATGAAAAACAAAATGTAGGTATTGCCTGACAGTTTTAATTCGTACTTTACAATAATTAAACATTAAAGATCAATGTATTTATAAGTAGGTGCAATTATTAATTATATGTTGAGAGTATTATTTTCATTATAATATTTCAACTTTCAAATAGTTATTATATATAAGTAAATTATCAAATTAAAATACAACTATTTAAAATCAAAGTTATTGTTGTAGTTGTTCTACGTATCTAAGCCTAACCTGTTACCATCCGATGCCTCTATGGACCAGTTACTCGGCTTGCCTAGATATATGATAATATTACATATAGTTATTATCATGATGTGCTATGTGCGTATAATAAATATCTAAAACCGACAGCAAGGTCCATGCAAGAAATGAAATCATTAACACACCTGTACGTCAATTGAGACATAATTAACTGGCTTAATATTACATATTTATATAGGTATACGTATAAGTTATTATCACACAAAAAAATAAGCTTGATGTATGTTTATTTTTATATATATTACAGGTGAGTACCTATATTGTTGGTTAATTATTAACGAGCATCGAATAGTGAATACATAATGTCGTGTAGACGAGGGGTAAAATCTATATAGACTATAGAATGGACATTTCGACGTATTATAATACATTATTGTCTGTGCGTGTATTGTTAAACTGAAGATCTAATGCGATGATAAACTGTTTTTTAAGTCCCTTATAATAATAGCAAAAAATGAAAATTATTTTATTTTCATTCACATACAAATATTATATACGATTATATAATATTTATTTTGTATTCTATTGTAATATTTTTTTAATACGTATAAACAGCTCTCAAAATAACCATAACAATAGAAATGAGATTTTCGTCTAGTTTAGCTTCATTTTTCTCGTTATGTCGCACACAAGTTATAAACATATATAATAAAGATGTATGTAAAGTGTAGACGTTGTTTGACAATACGATTACAATACAATATATAATGACAACAATGGTGACTAAATATGACTGGAATACGGCTATGGCCATAAATATCAAAATTCAGCCACAATAGGAGTAATATTGTCCATGGACCATAATATTATGTAAATTTGAATTATCTACCCTACCTGCCCGTAGGTCATACACTGCACAAATTTAAAGGAGAATAATTACGTTTAGATAGACGTTTACAATAATAAATATGTCTTTGTTAGAATATATATTATTCGATTGTAATGCAATGATTACTCAAATTGTATTGCATTTGAAAAATAATTAGAAGCAATAAATATACTATAGCTAGTGTTATTTTCTGATCCATTACTGCAGAATTAATAGATTCAAAATTAATAAAAATGTATAAAACTTAAATAAAAATATTAAAAGTAAAATAATAAAAATAACAATACTGATTAACGGAATCAAACCATATTTATATTTAAATTGATAAGTATTTATTTTACAATAATTATTATAATATATTAAAAATCAAATAATGCTTTTAAAAATATGAAATCCGGTTATTCTCTACAGTTCACTTTACTGTGATATTATCGTCAGTAAAAATATTAGTTAATTAATAATTAAAAGTCCTTCGCGTAAATTACATAACTATATAGTGTATAGCTATTAGCTAAATATAGCTAGATAGTCGCTCGTCGTGTTTGCAAAATGATAAAAAATTATTTTTTTTAATTATTCATTAAATTTAAACACTTGAGATCTATATAATTTTCTAAATAATTTGTTTGTCATGGTCAATAAAAGTTTTTTTTATACAAACTAGTTTGATTTATAGTGGTATGATTTATTTATAACAAAAATATATATTACCTTTTTATAGCTCCTGGTCTCTTCCATTATATTTAAGGTTGGTGCTGGTAACTGCCAAGTTTTTTTTAACAAACAATTCAATTTCAGTTTCCTAAAATGTTGAAAAAACTGCCAATAATACGAAAAATAGATTTCTAAGATATCGTAGTAATCATAGATTTATTTTCGAAACCTCTAAGAGTTATTTTTCGAATTCGATGATTTATCATTGTATCCACTTTGTTTATTCAGTTTCTAATTTTATCTTAATGCTTTATATACACATGATGGTGTTTAAAAACGAGTCTTAAATAATACTGTTAATGATTCAATACATTTAAATGGAATCTTAGTATAAATAAACAAAAGGATTAATAAGTAAAGTATTTTAAGAATAGACTTGTAAATATTACCGTTAATTTGACAGATCGTGAAATATATGTAGGCATTAATTCCATAGTAATCTTTTATTTACATTGGCATTTAGCCAAAGTTTTAAAGCTTGCTGTTTTTAGTTTTTTCTCGAATCTATTATGCAGACGAGCAACAATGTAAAAAAAATAATAATAATAATAATTGCCATACGTATACTATTTGTTTTGTATAATAATTATAACAAGTAAATCATAAGTAATAACCAATAGTATATTCGAAACAGTTGCGAATTTTCAGATATTTATGGAACAACTGAATTACTGAACATCATTCCCATGCATAACATAATATCAAAAACAATTTTTGTTACTATAACTATTTCATATATTATACATAAAAATAAAACTAGGTACCCATACTACTATAACAGCTATTGAAACCTGCAGCCGTCTTTAACTTCATTAGAGATTCGTTATAAAAAATTATTTTACTTTTAACAGAATTATTAGATATATCGATACATCATGTTTAAATACAATTTGTTACAAATTAACAGAATTGTTCATATATCAGTAATAAGGTGTTCCAAGTCACTATAGTTGTATGTATGATATAATTATAATCATAGCATTATTCATATGTTAAAGAATAAAAAGCAATAGACTAAACTATAGATACTAATATAGTAGTATACTATAATATATTCTAATGATTCTATTATAGATAGGTACTAAAAATTGTTAGTAGCCGGCAGATAATATTATGAATTAGTCAAGAAAAAACTTGGAATTTGATGCCATTTTTTCACACCGGGATTCGAAATTTACGATGAATTACTAATGATTATATTTTTGATATTTATATAAATATTTAAGTAGTAGACATAACTAGAATAACTAGAAACTAGACATAACAATGTTAATACAATTAAATTTATACACGTGGTTTGTATTATGTTATTTTGCAGTTTTACATTATGTTAAAGTAGTGGTAACCTATCTTCGTATACCTAGTATTTGAAATATCTATTTAAATGCAAATAAAAATATATTTTTTATCTAGGTATTTTAAGTATTGACAGTTTTTATTATTATTTCTAGTTTGTTTGTAGTTTGTATGATAATTAAATTAAATAGTATTTATAAACTTCGTCTTCTAATTTCTTTAATGATATACCTATTATTATCTAATAACTAATAACTATGAATAATTTACTATAAAATGCTTATTGTTTACAGCAGTAATAAAATCTAATATGTAATTACTTTAAATTTAATCTAATTTTTGAATATTTGCTTTTTATATTGAAATATGTAATATTATACATCATTTTTAAATTATATTTTCAATTCAATATAGTGTATACGTGTATTCAATACTTTTTGAATAGGTATTTAAGTATGTTTAAAGTCGTTTTATTATAGTAATCAAACTTTTATAATTTTTTCAACATTCACTTTAGTGGCGGTGGGTGTCGCTCGTTTGTGGTTATTCGATTTGGGAATAATGAAATAATAATGAAATTAAAATACCCTCTTGTCATTGGCGGAATTTATCACTTTAACGCATATAGCGACTATAGTAGCAGTTTACCACTATACGTATAGTTGAGTTAAAATAATACGCGAACATCGTATATATAACATGTGACATTACTCGCGGGTGTTGAACTTGGAGGGCACGAGGCGTCATGACATTGACATTGACTCGAGCTAAAGTCAATGTTGGTCCATGAACATGATCGAGTTCATAAATCCCTGCGTGTAGGATGATCATTGCACATATTAATAAATAAAAAAAAATGTAGATAATCGTATATAATGTATATACGTAATATTTCATATACAGTGATTTTTTTAAACACATTTCATTCATTATTTTATTAATTTATTTTTATTCTAAAAAAACGATTATTACATATTCTTTATTATTATTATAATTTATAATACTTTATTTTTTTGATAACACCTAATAAGCAAAATAATTTTCATAATTTTCATAATTTATGAAATAAAAAATATATTATTATAATGCTTAAAAATATTTTATTTAAAAGTAAATTAATATGCGAATGCGAAAATATAGTTTTATAGTCTAACTTTAAAGAATATAATATATAATATAATATAACGAAATTTTTTCCTGCGTTCGCCCCTGATATAATAAAATATATTTTTTTATAACACCCGCAAAATTGATTAGAATGACGAGTGTTTAGCTGCTATGAAATGGAATCATCTTTATTGTATTAAATACGAGTTGGATATAAGTTTATACACTGTAAATACTCTATTTCTTAGATACCTGTATAACAGTAATGAGGGCAGAAATTATGTTAACCTGATTCCCGTTCATTCAGCAGATCAAGTTCGGAAAAAAGTGGTATAGTCTGTCTGTATCAACATAAATGACCAATTTTCATTAGATAAACTAATTGCCTAGCTGCCACCTTTAATCTTCGAAATCTATTTCATTAAACGCATATTATCAATAACATGCTTATGGCATATTATATTCACGGTGTCAATTGTACCGAGTTTTTTAGACAGCTTAATTATACATATTGTATCAACAAATACGAACATGTAATAAATTTATAGATTCGAACAAATAAAAAACTATTTGTGATTCGCATATTATATTAAATAAAAGATAGGTAACATTTTTTCGATATTTTATTTGATTATGAAACATTCAGTTATTATAAACAAATACAAAACAATACAAACTAAAAAAGGTGTATATTAATTGGGTATATTAGAAATATGTTAAATATAAATAAATGTTAAAAATATTCACGATTTATATACTTACATACATACAGATAATTTAGAAAAAATTAAAATATTTTATGTATAGCTCCTAGATAGATAATATTATGATATTCATTAGTAGATATTCCGTATGTAATATAACTAATAGCAAACATTATGTGGTGGCGCAATCAATATAAAATTATACGTATCTCATAATATCATTCGGCGCAATTGATGTAAATTGACCTTTCTGAATCTTTATTTTATTTTAATCTCTAATTTTTTTTTTACTCGCAATTTTTGGTGCCTGTCTAAATTAATAATTATACAATACTACTAATACTACTATTAAAATGTATATTTATAAGTACACATTTTCTTATTTAAATATTTTTGATAACATTAGATTATTACTTACAACTAAATTTATTATATATTGTCTCTCGATAAATGTATAGTGAATAAAATTGTATGTGTTTGACCCAGTAATATGTACAAATGCAATTACGTGAAATACGTAAATGTTTTAAAAACCAATTGAAACTATTTTTATAGTCTATATATTTGCAAATTATATTTTTATGAAAGCTATTTACGCACTGATCAAAACCATAAAGAAATTAATTAAAAAAAATTACAAAATCATTTATTATTTATTATAGAGTTTATTAAACCACTTGTAATTGATTTCCAAGGTGGATATATATTTACCTTGTTGATGTCTTATTAAGCATACAGTATAATACGTAAGTTTAAACCAATATAATATTATTCCAATTAAAAATTAAAAATCAATTATCTACCTCACTAAAAATTTAATTTCAAAATTAATATGGATTATAACTGTAAAATGTTAGTTTTAATGTGTATATTTATACATATAACTATATTTGAGTAGATAACAGATAAATATTACACATGAAAAAAGTTGAAAACTGTATTTTAATTATTAAGATACGAATAACAATTATTAAGAAAGTAATTTAAATTTTAAAAAACCAAATTATTTACCTACGACATATCCACTCAAATAAATTATAATATAATTTTTAATTTTACTATAGATAATAGATATAAGAATATATTATATATGTATACCATACAATAATATTATAATTTCGTGATTTGTATAAACATTTTTAGTAATACTACTAATAATTACTGTCAATAATAATAAATGATTTATGTTATTGACTCGCTTCTTTTTCAATTCGTACTATATAATATGATTTGATTATAGTTATTCGGTATTTTTGTAATACGCAACCTACTGTGTTCTGCGTCAAAATGAATTATTTTATTTAATTTAGTTTAATAATAAAAAAAATGTTACTGAAACAATGATTTGTTATTTTGGTATTAGTAATAACGATGATTTCATTGTATTTAAATACAATTTAATTTAATAATATTTAGTGTTGGACACATTACATACATTTTAAAACATTAAGAAACCAAAATTAAACACATTTAAAATCAATTTTTAATTTTCTATGTATATTTTGTTATTGTAGTATTAAATATTATTATTTATATCATTGAATTTACAAAGTTCTTTCGGTAATGTTAAATTCTTATAACGAAATTATTTATACCTTAATTACAGTCACTGGCGTACGCAGGGGGGCTAACAGGCTGAAGTCCCCCCCCATACACGGTATTATAAATTTTGTTTTTAAATCTACCCACGGTTTAATATAGTATCTCAAAGTATGTATTTACCCATTTATTACAACCACGGACTAAGATTATATACCTATAAATATCTTGGTCTGTGACATAGAGTAATGTATGGTCTGTGATTACAACCATAGTCCATTAGTCCATAGATAGGTTTCTATAGTCTATGATTACAACTGAATTGATGTTACCAACAAATAACAATCCAAACATTGTTAAGCTAGCCAACATTCCGATAATTTTATATTTAGCCTTATACAAATATATTTTTTTATTTTTTTTTCATATAATATTTTTTGGTTTATTGTATGTTTAATTTAAATAAGAAATAAAAAAAACAAATATTTTATTTTTCAAGCCAAAAAGTCCGTGACAAACTGACAACTGAGTAATTATTTACTTTTAAGCTCTCCCTCCCCATTGTAAAATCCTACGTACCTACGCCATTGATTATAGTCAATAAACAAAAAAAAATATGCTAAAAAATTAAACTAATTTTTCAATGTATATCTTTATAGTTTATGAGCATTGAGCTTTATCATATAATACTAAATATTTATTATAGTAAATATTCCTTAATACCTATTTAATGAAGTAGATTCATAATATTATACTATTATACAATAAGAATAATAATAATAAAAATAATATTTCTTATATTCACATAATGAATTTACTTTATTATGTAGCTTATTTGAATATTATAGTTTCAATTGCTAATTGCTATAAGAACATTTCCTATATATTTATTCGTTTAATTAATTTTAATCGTATGTTGAACTAGAATTTTGTATTATTGAATTTCGTACTTAACGTATAACTCGTATAAGGCATAACAAATATTTACTTTTATTGCTGTTTTATGATTTGATTAATTTAAAATCTATACTACACAATTTTTAGATTCTGAATGGAGTGATGAATGTATTGCTTTTACAATGATGTGTGTTTTTTTTTTTTTTTTTTTTTTTTTTTGTGTCTGACTCCAACATTTGGAGCAGTAATAATGCTCCGATTTTAGACTTCAGCCCCTCTTTGAATAGGAAATTGAATCTAGTTGGTACTTTAGGGGGGTCAAAATTAAAGTTTTCAAATAGTTTTCAAAAAAATCGAGAAAAACAAAAAAAAAATGACAGAAAAATGGAAATTTTACGGAAAAACCACTTTTCGACAAAATCGATTTTTTGATTTTGCTGTAACTCAAAAACGAATTATTGTAAATACTTGAAATTTTCACCAAATGTTTATATTATGGTTATCTCTTTACAGTTAAATTTTCAAAATATTTTGACCATTTTTAAGCTACTAATAGACAATTGAAATTTTCGACTTTTCTAAGTTTTTTTTTCTTCAAATGCCGATAAAAATTTTTTGGGTGGCCAGAAAATCTTGAAAATTTAATACAAGGTTTCTTATAAGTTTTTCTTAAAGTGATAAAAAAAAATCCGAAATCGTTAGTCACAATTTTTTTTTATAAGTGTTTAAAGTTCGAATTTATACGAAATATGTCAAAATTTAAATTAAATTTCATACGCTCATAATGCGAATGTTGGCCATAGTAACCATAGTAACATAATATAAAAACTATACTATTTGTTTCAAAATAGAATATTTGACAATATTTAAATATAATATATCCTAAAATGACAAATCATCTTCGTTCAGAATCGTTTTTCGTATACAATGATACCTATCATTGCATTCAAATTTAACCTTCCATAGTCTGAGGTCCACCCCACCCCCTAATATACAGCAGAGCGATACCCACTTACCCGCTTTTTTTAAATTGTCTATAAAAAAATTGTAAATATAATAAAATTATGTATTATACTATTATATGCTATATTATACATTACAAAATCCGTAAATAATATTTAAATTAACAAAACAGGCTGTGATAAATAAATATAAAGAATAAAGGAAAGAAAAAAGAACTATGTTAATTTATATCAGTTTTTACATTAATATTGTATTTAAAAAAAAAATGTAAATAATATTAATACATAACTTATTATTAAGTTATAATAAAAATCAATTGTTTACTGGTCGAAAGAAAAATAAACATGCATTATAATATAGATGTATAAGTTATGTACCAAAGGGCAAAGGCATATTGGTCGACACTATATTATCGATTTCTTTCGCTGTTTTCGAACTTTTGTATACATATTTAATAGTGTATGAATAGAAACAAAGTATTTGTTTTGTTTATAATAGTAAGACAATTAAAAAAGCCCTTTTAAAAAAAAAATTGGTTATAACCTTAAAAAATAGAAAGCAGATATTATGAATATATACATTATGGTTAATATATTTAAATGTTAAATATTTTTTTCGCACTTCATTTAACAATTACCAGCGAAAATAAGTTTCAAAATCAACACACAATTTTTTATGTAAGCCTATGTTTATATAGTATTGACATTTTACGGTCGTGTACTCGTGTGAGTAAGTACTATGCAGTGTATGTACCTATTATAATATATTATTATAGTGTTGACGTTAAGACGTTAAGTTATATCTATTGAATATTTATATCTATAGTTGAAAAAACTTATGATTAATTTTCTATGTATTTAAATATTATTTCTTTACTTAACGAATCAGAAGTTTTTAGTGGATATTTTTAGATACTTATGGATTCTTTTTAATTAAAAAGGCTTATTAATAGATTTTGAATTACTTCAATACATATTTGATAACAAAATAAAAACTTCGTTGGTTATTACTTATTAAAAACGTTGAAAACATTTATATTTGTGATGGTTGTATCACGTGTATCATGAACAACATAGGCGTGCACAGCCTCCGGTTTCATGGGCAGCAAGAGATTAATTCGGCCCATTCTTCAAATTCACCATTAAAACCAGCCCATAGTTTTACTTTTTTTACTATTGGGTATCAAAATTAAAATTGTATTGATTATTGGTTTTTTTGGATAAAATGTTGTACAGTAAGATACCAAACCACTAAAGGTTTACTTTTCCACAAGCCTATACTTAATATTTATTATTTGTAATATTAAAAAAAAAATAATTTGTGGAAATATAATTTTACCGAGGCCTATTATTTAATATTTTACGGCCCCGGTAGCCCCAAATAAAGTCCAGAAACAGCACATGCTGCCTCTGCTGCCCCCGTTCGCACGCCTATGATGAACAATTATTAATGAACGTTTACTGATTGACCGACAATAGTCAATATAAAATAAATGGCTAGAATAATAATAGATTTATTTTATAATAGGTAGGTAGTAGATAATATATCTATTACTTAGTATTTACTAAACGACAAATGTACCTTACTTATCTTCTTTGTCAATTTATGATATATTTGAAAATTGAAAAAATTTTCAAATATTGAGTTACATTTTAAACTTTCTGTGATTTTTAATATAAAATCATTCAAACCTAATATTTAAAATATCTTTAATTAGTACTTATTTCTTTGTTTATTAAACACATATGATTGTTACCTCAAATGCATATTTAATTGCGTCTTGTAGTACATTTTTCGAGCATTAAATTAGAGCCTTAAGATATAACATATAACAATCGGAAAATCACAGATTGGCAGATATCATGCGACGAGAATACATTTAATTCAATTTTTTCAAATACCTAGCAGATTTTATATCCATAAACACAAAATATAATTTATCATCCGTGTAAATATTATATTCTATATTAAAATTATAATTTATAGTCAGTGCGGTTTCACGGGGTTTTATATTCAATAATATATGCAAGCAAAATAATTTATAACAATATAATGGCTATATTTTGATGTAACTATGTTAATGAGTAATGACATTTTAGTGAAATAGTTTGAACGTTATTATTTGGATCATAAACCGCCATACCGGGATTTAATAAAATAATAAAATCACATCGCATTGTGATTTGCGATAAGTGCGGACATACACCGGTAGCGCGTATTATGTACCTTAATTTTAATATACAATATACATCCACACGTAAACTGTATAATGACCTTGATTAAGCTGTTGTACAATACCTAGATAATACATTATACACACATCACACACATATATATCTTATATTGTTTTCAATTTTAGACACGAATACGTTAATTTATGTCTCCCTGTCTCTCCCGAGCAGATAAACGTATAATATATAATGTATACGTTTGTGCAGTGTCTACCTCTACTTGTATAATATTATGACGTTCCGTTCACAACGTAATGTAATGTAATGTGCATACCTAGCGTAAATTACTATTTTTTTTTTTTTTTTTTAGTCACGTTATATTCTGTGTTAGTCGGAGAGATCAACGACGGCTGCATTCGACATGTATTAACAGTTAGTCTCGGACGTGTGACTATACTGTGACTTGTTTGAAACTGTGCCGGCATTATAATAATATAGGTTGTATCTATATCTACCTATACTTATTAGTTATTACTCTATATAACTAACCTGGACAATCGCGATCAGGTTATCGATCCTTCGTACTTCGTTTTGTCTATCCTTTTTCCGTTTATACGTTTGTGTGCAATCATAATTACTAAAACAGTGTATAGCGAGTGTATTTTAAATTAAACCATATATTTGTTGTTTTTGCTTTCGTTTTTTTCTCATATTATTATAGTAATCAACTTTGTACTTACCACATGGAACGTAAAAGCCAATTCGTGTGTTTGTGCAAAGAACTCTTTCAATATTTGATTTCCGTAAAAATCAAAACGTATGTATGTAAGTAATCATGATAATCTTATTTAGTATAATAAAAGTAGGTATTTATTGGAAGTCGAAAATAATTCATACATTTTATTGCCTGTATAAATTTAACTATTATAATATTATACAATACACACATACATAATTATATTGTTAATACAATAATATATATTATAATAATGTCTTAATTTTTTTATATTAAAATGTAGTAACTGCAGTAAGATAGACAGGTGAGCCAAGTGATATACCTATAGTAAATTAATAAATATTTTAAAATATCTACCTACTTAATACTATCGCATTACTTTCTATCTTAGAACACCGGAATCTAACTAAATATAGTGCTACCAACTAACCGATCGTCTCATACAGTGTCGTAGTGATACGTCTGATACACACATTTATTATCTCTCGGTTACATAGTAGATATATTAAAATATAGTATAATAAGTAGATTACTGACATATTAAATTGATTTCTGGAAGTAATAGATTTAACGTAATTTTTAAATAAACGGGGATCATTAAATATCCACTTAGACTTAATGAACTATTTTCTAATATTTTTCAATCAACTTTAAACTTATAAAAAATATAAACGATGATATACGTTATTGTTATGTAATATATATTTTACATTATGAAATTCAATCCAAATAGTATTTGAACCCCGCAATGATAACAATTATTTTAATCACATAGCCACATAGGTTAATACTTAATGGTCCTACTAGCCACTTAATAATAAATTATAAGGTTAAAATAAATAAAATTAATGTTTTAAACTTAATAGAAGATGTAAGCATACAACGTTTATGGACAGTGGTGAATAATGAAAATAGCTTGGGAGACTATCCAAATATCTATTTATTATGTCTTATGATTAATACAATGTTATAGGAAACTATTTAATACATTTTTCCTGACTTTCTCCTAAAGGGCTGTACTAAATTTTAACAAATTACAAATATCAAGGAGCTGAAAATTCCCCACTAATAAATGTTTAATAAAAATATAGAAATACTATACTTTTTATCATTAGTTTTCATAAAAAGCTATAATATACTACCTATATTATGTTATCATTAGTTTTCATACAAATTAAGTAACTATGCCGAGTTGTATATAAACAATCGCTATAAACACTAAATAAATCAATAGGTAGCTAATGGCTCCCTTAAGTATGATTTAGTGGCCTATGATTGGTCCATTAAATTTAAGTGAACCATTAAATTAATCAATTTTTATGCGACTCGATAATAATTCATATAATTTAATCAATCATTTAATGTAGGTACTTACCTAATATTAGGAAATAGTAGGTAAGCAATTGATTTGGTATGCAGACACGTGAATACGTGATTTACAATATTATGTATTTACTTATTCTATGAGTCATATTCTATGTCTCTATGATATAATATAAAATAAATAAGTATTCATTTTATTATTAAGAATTAAATTGTGACATAATAATAATCATAATAATTTGTATTAGTTGTTAAAATTTAAGTATACTTAAATGATAAAATATTAAAACCTCTCTATAAATTTTTTGTATACCTATGTTTATTGTTTATGTAAATATTATTAATTATTAACCAACTAATATAATTTGTATAAAATATATAAGTAGGTACTTCTACAGTTTGATAAATTCAAAATATACCATGTATATTTTGTCAAAATTTAGATTAGTGTATACTGTATACTGATGTATAATTACTACATTAAATAAACCGTAAATATTAAATTATGATTTATAACATATGAAAATGCGTAATTTTATAATTATAATAATTATTATTTTTAATTTTATAAAAGTTTCAAGATTAACTAGACTTTTTTTATATGTATTGAATTCATATTCACATTTTTTGTAGGTAGTACTTATCAGCATTTAGCATAAATAATTAGGATTTACATAATAATGTCTATACATTTTATTCAATTATGAAAACATCACAAATTTACATAAAAAAATTCATAAAACTCCTATATTAGTGAGAATTTAAACATAGTTGAAATTTAGCATTTAGTTTTATAATCTATTCACTGGTTATTATTGATTAACTTAAGAGTAGATAGACATTTTTATACTTATTATTTATTTCAAGTTAAATCAGTTTCTTCTGTGTGCAATATTTATATTATAATACATAGGCTAGAGGGTAGGAGGGATATGTATACAAATTATTAATACAATCCCCGTGGTGAGCATTAAAAGGAGTGCAGGCGTTTTCCAAAGACGGACATTTTTTCAGAAAACCATATTTTTAGAGGCTTTAAAATAGTATATTAAAATTGAATTAAAATTTTTTTCTTCATATACATAGTTATAGTAAGTATAACAAAAAGCAATAACACATTTCATATAGTATATTATATTTATAAAAATATTTTCAAATTGGTGATATTATATTGATTATACAAAATTATATTGTGTTAAAATATATTTATATTATCATATAAATAAATCATAACAATGTACCTTATCCATGGACGGATAGGCCATTTTTGGCCTATCGGGAAATTTTAAAAAGAGGCCCCCACATGAAAAAAAAAGTCTAAAAAGGGACCCATTACCGAAACACGAAGGGGAGAGCCACCAAGAAATACCCGGTTTCCCGGTAGGCCTATCCGCCCATGGCCTTATCGAAAGACAGTTGGGGAATTGTAATGTTGTATTGCAATATACATACGAGCGCCGGTTTAAGGAAAAAATAAGCTTTATTTATAATAAGTTATGACACATTGGCGATACGTTTCGTTACTTATTAATTATGATTTATGACTAAACTAGTTATTGAGTTGGTGATTCAGTGAGTGGTATCTTGTATTGCTGTGTTCAGTGCTGCCATGGTGAATAACAGGATAAGCGAATCATTGCACTTGTAAAACTAATAATGTAATTTTGGTTAAAATTTCATAGAAGTTTAATCTCCATGTTAAAAATACACAATGTTAAAAAATAATAATAAAAATAGTGTACTCTGGCTTGTAAACAAAGACCATTGTGAATGCTTGTAAAATATTTTAATTATAAACTAAAAAGGTCAAAGTACTGATATAGTATATATTTATATTGGATATCAATATCTATATGATATTTCTATATGAAGAAATTTTAAAAATTGGTTCATATTTTCTTCTATCTAAAAAAATAGTTAACAATTAATATAACAATATTATAAAACCTATATATAGGTTAGGTGTATACTTTATATATATAAGGTTATATATTTATAAATGTATAATAGGTGTTCGTATGGTTACTTCATTATATATTCATATCATAGATAAATTTCCTAATACATCTACTATAGTTATTACCTACATAATATTATTATGAGTGTGATAATTCATAAATGTATTTTTTTATTAATTTCAAACACTTTTATTTTTAATTAAAAACTTAATATAAGGATGATAATTGATAATCCATACTTAATAATATAAATATTTCGTTATAACATGACAACATGTTGATTGTTAATAGTATATAATATGTGATTCATTTATTTGCTAAAACAGTAAAATTTTCCCTCCATCCCCGACTGGTTTTGGTACATGTAGTAGGACATTTTCCTCTCAAAATATTTTTAATGTAGACATCTTCCCCATTTTTTTAATAAGTTAACTATTTAATAATATTGCTTGTAATTTTTTTTTTTTTAATAAAATATAAATATGTTCATTTTTTTTCAAAATTATAATAAATTATAATTATAAATACAATTTTCAATTTTCAATAAATATAATAGGTAGCTAAAAGATTGACTACATGAAATATGATTAATAACTAATAAAAAATAGCTAAAAATTAAAAATTACGACATAAAATTATACATTTTGTAAAAAACATTTGATCTTGGATTAAAATTAATAATTAATAAATAAATAATACCTATATATTTTTAGTAGATAGTTAGATAGTCAAGATGGGTTTTAATAATATACTAGATACATATCAAAAACTTGTTTATTAATATTTATTTTTATTAAATAATAAGTGACAGTTTTAAGCACTGATTCAAATGATTTAATACAGTTATTTTAAAATGGATTTGAGTAGTCCATGTAAATTGTTGATCTATCCTCGATTATTAAGTTAAGAAATTTTGTTTTAAGATCTTTATTAGAATTTCAGAATTGTTTTTTTTGACTTGAAAACGATTTTTTATAACCCAAGGGATTAATGTGAAGATAACGTAGATTTACTGTCATTTCTTCTAACTTGCCATTTTGTATACTATACTATAATATAATCTATAAATATATTTTGTGTATGTGAGTTTGCATATTTTTTGACACGATATCTGAATGTTGGAGAATATTTAAACGATTGCTTTATAGTCCGTATAATCAGCTACCTCAGTATTGGTAATAAATTGTTAAACTTAAATACATATATTGAACTATTGAAGAACAGCGAGGAGGAAATATACCTAGTGACTAGTTGTTTAAAGGATAACAATGATAACATATATATTGTAATTTTCATATATTAACAATATTGTTGCTTAATCTGATTGCAAAATTACGATCATATAGAGATTTAAACAATAAAAAATAAGAAGAGACTGTAGTAAAGTTTGGGTAATAGACCCGTGGACTGTGACAATAATGATTAGTATAAGTATAATTATTGTAGTCTGCAAATAAGAATATATAATATAGTACGACTAGCGTGACGATCTCAGAAATTAAAGTTATCTATAATATTTTTGTTTTATGATAGATTTAAAAGTTAATTTGTGTAAAATAGATGGATTAGTTGCAAATAACTGTTTTATTTCTAATACCATATAGCATCATCAACAGAGTATATAAATACCTATCTATATTATTATTTTGTGGTTTAATTTTGAGTAAATTTGCATTTCGCTTGGTTTATAGCGTTTATTCTTATAATTTGATTATTTATATTTTTGATTGGTGATAAACATAAACTGATAATTTTTTGTCAGCTTATGGCAAATTTATCATCGATGACGACATGGCGTTATCTTATTTATGACCCAAATATCACTGCATGTATACTATTGATTTGGTAAATGTTTAACGATATTATTTTGAGAAAATATAACACTTATTAATATGTATCGAAAACTAGAATAATTTTACATGAATTTTTTAAAATCCTTGAAATATTTATTGTATATTATTTTACCATCTCAATTCATAAAAAAATTATTGCATAGTATAATACTATTTAAAGAAAACAAAATTGCATAATAAATAAGAATTCATTATACTCGTGTGCATCATCACTGTGCATGATAATATAAACTGCAAATTATTGTTTATTACCAAGTAAAGATGATAAGACGTATAAAGTTCATTAATTTATTTCAATACTATTAATAAACAAGTTAACAATATTTTAGATTTATTTATTATACATACGTCATATATTATAAACTTATATAACGTGTCATTCACTTATTCTACGAATGTATCCAAAATCCAAAAAGACTACCAGTTAAAACTGTAAGAATTGGATAATTATTTTAGAAAGTAAGCATTTTATTCAGTTCTGTGACCAATGAGGAAAATAAAGAGGCTTAAAGATAAAATAAGATTTAAGTCTCCACTCTCATAAAAAAAAAGTCAGATGATTATATTTTAAAAGTGAATTTAACTTTATTTAATATTTTTTTTTTTCATTAAATATTGAAGCGCCTCCCAAAAAAACTCTACCTACATCACTGGATTTACTGAATACCACAACAAATAAATAAGAGTTATGAGTTATGACTTACCAATAAAACATAGGTACACTTATAATTGCGTTATTATGGATATCTACTAGAAAATTTATAAACTACTGCTTCTTATTGTTATGTACTTTATATTTTATAATCGTTATTTCGTTAACTCAAAATAAATAATAATTATAAAAACCAAGTAAGTCAATTTACTACATATTAGGTGTCGAGTGTACCTCGTCATTGAGTAGGTCAGTGCAAAAGAGAATGTATTAAACAATTAAACTGAATTTCAGTTATAAATCATTGTATACAAAAACAATTGAGAATAGACAATATTTCATAACTTTATTTTATTTTCCGATTATTGTGAAAATAATGGATAATTTTTCACTATTGACTTCCCCATCCTTTAGTACTACGGAGTCAGTGGCTATGCCAGGGGGGGTTTTGGGGGTTGAAACCCCCCCTTCGGCCGTATTTTTATCAAAAATATAATTTTTATAATATAAAAATACAATCATTTATTCGTGGTGAAATATATTCTGTTATGCTGTATTCACGTTATCGACTGCACTGGTGATAATAATCATTATCATTCAATTATTTTATTATTGCAATACGGTTGTAGATTTATTTTATTTTATTACTAAACCCCCCCCCCCTAAAAAAAATCCTGGCTACGCCACTGTACGAAGTAAAATATAATATTTCTATGCTTTGATTTATTATTTTTGTAAACGTTTCTTAAACAATAATAGTACCTACATAACATAACAGTGATAACAGTATTTATGCATTTTAATAGGTAGGTACATTACATAATATTCTAATATGTACCCGTTATAGAATAATAATATATTTTATCTTATGCTGATTAAAAACAAAAAAAAAATAAATATCGTAAACATTGCGTAAATATTTTGCGTGTATTAATAGTATTATTAATTACTGAAATTCAAGCCATCTAACCTGTGACTTGTGAGTGCTATTGATAAGGCTATATGAGTAAAGTCATAAACTCATAACATACAAGTGCTTTTTATAGGTCTTCCTTTGGACTTGTGTTTCATAAAACATCCTAAATAAAATGTACAATTATACATTATTAGTAGGTTGCGTGTGTACAATATTGTCAATATCCATCATTACATTTCATCCAATGACACCTTTAACAAAATATATATATTGTAGACTCCACAAATCATCGAGTCTTTAGAATCGTTAATTAATGTATTATAAATTTTAATATTCACTTTTTTCTTTAAATAAAAATATAGACAGGTTAGTCTTAATCGATGAGTTTATTTTTGTAATTATGGATACAATTTCATACTGATACACTGTACCTACGTTTTTGTATTATTGACATCACATCTAATACGGTATTTTATTTGTTTTTAGTTTTGATCGCAATGGGTTTGGTAGAATTCGGAACTATTCCACACTTGCAAAGCATCGGCTTTTCTTGTGGCGATCCTAAAATAAGCTACAAATACAAGGGCGATACGGTGGAGTCTCATGTGCTTATACTGGTTACACTCATAATTCCATACTTGGCCGTAAGTCAAAATAATTTAACATTTATGTGTGATGTCACAAATTGTTAAAACATACATAAAGTCATATAGGTAATAATATATATTATAGAGATTAATAAATACGATAAAATATGCACACAGGCAATGACGACCGAATACTTCGCTAAAGAAAAAAACAAATTTAATTCCGGGCGGTATGAATGGTTTAAGGAATCATTGCGGTGGTATCGGCAATATATCTTAGGATTGATATTCGTATTTTTTATAACAGACGTCGGTAAACTCCTGATTGGTGAACCTAGGCCACATTTTTTAGACACTTGTCATCCTAAAGAAGCCGATAACTGCACTAATAAGTAATTATCTATCTATTATTATAATACACTAACACTACTATCACTATTAATGTATTAACCGATTACCGAATTAATATATTATATACATAAATACCTACCAAACATTTTATCGATTCAAACAAACCTATAATCAATAATACTTTTCCATTGTTTAATATCGATGTTATATTTGACATTTTAAAACGAAATTTACATATTAATTTAGGTATATTGATCGTTATACATGTATGAATCCAAATGAAAGCACTTATATCATAAGAGATGCTAGCAAATCATTTCCATCGGGCCACGCTTCCATTTCAGTGTACGGATCAATATCTTTGGCCGTAAGTATAAAACTTGATATGAATAGATTTTCATTATGGTTTTTACTCATAAAATGTGAATTAATTAAAATTTTATGATTTCAAATTGTAATTATATATATATACCTATAAGTGCAGGGAAAATTAGGTGTCAAAAGTCATCTGTAATGGATGTATTAAATTTGAATTCAATGATATATCATTATATACAAAAAACGATTCTGAAAGAAAATGGTCTAGGGTATTAGTAATTATATTTATTTCATTAACCACACTACAAATTTACTTTTATAAATTTACCATTCAAAAAATCGATTATTTTATAAAATTAATTAATTAATATCATACATACATATTATTAACTATGATATAGTCTCGTTAAATTCGATTTTGTGTGCAATGATTTAATTAATTCAAATTTATCGTATACGTAATGACAAGTGCACTTGATAGTTGATGCATATACAACAATACAACATACAACTGTATAGATTACAGAATGTATAACATAACAGAGCTGCAGTTACCTATACTTTCTCCCTTTTTTCATTTGGTTATGGTTCATTTTTTTTTTAAATTAGTTAACGCATTTTGTGTTTATTCAGTATTTCGTATTTATGTATATTATTTTATTAAATAATATTTTTGAATACCTATATAAATCATTCTTTATTGCGTGATAGGTATAATAAAATAATATATGTTTATTGTTTCCTTCATATTACAAACGTACAAGGTATATATATAGGAAATTTGCGTTCAACAGAATCGTTAGGTATTATTAACCTATATTAGAATCAATTGATCTTTTCAATTGAAATTTATCAAATTTAAAGGTAAAATATTGTTTGTTTGTACGTCAGTTCTCTGTGTTATTTCAAATTTTGTACATAAGTAACGAGTAAGTAAAATTACAATTAAAAAGTTCTCATAACTCACTCAAGAATTTAAGTATATCATAAAAAACCTGACGTATAAATAGCACGCAGATAATTTTCTTGTCTTTAAGTTTGATAATAGGTCAAATATTCAAATCACTTTAATATAATACTCACAGCACAAAATTGGTTCTGCTGAACGTAAATTTACAATGTTGTACGTTTCTAAGATAGAGACAATACATGCATGAGTGTGACCTACGATTTACCTTGAGCCCACGCCTTGCCCTCAGCTTATTCGTATTTATTTAATAATATTTTAATTGTTGTATTGTTCCAAGTTTCTAATGATCTCTAGTCTCTACACAATATATTATATCATGTTGTTGCTTTTACAGTGGTATCTACACAACAAATGCAAATCGCGTTCGATGCTGTTAATGCCAGTTTTACAGGCGTTGTGCATACTCTGGGCCATGTTCTGTTCTTTGACACGAATCACAGATCATAGACATCATTGGTGGGACGTGTTGGCTGGTTCGATCATTGGAATCGTGATCACCACTTACATTGTAAGTATGAAAAACACTGAAATTATTATAGGCCCTACAGGGGAAGGGGCTTAGGAGATTTAACCTCCCAGATAGCCCAATAGCCCGCCAAAATTAAAATTTTATGAGACATTTTAATACTGTTTTTGTGTTTTGATTATTTATAACAACCTCCCTTAAAATCCAACCAATTGTCCATCTATGTATAGGACCTAAAGCTTGGTAGCTTATTACTATTATTTTTATTTAGTTTTAAATTTAAATTTTATTAATTATATTTTAATATTTATTTTCATCGCATATAAATTAGAACTGTTGATACCTACTCGGTAAAGGTAACAAAATAATAATGTTTGTATGAATGACATTTTACCACATGCCCATGTGTAGGAACCTATATTGACATTACCTGAAAATAATAGCAGTTAACCTTTAAACACTCACTTTGAAAAAATAAACAATTAATATACACATTTTATATCTATAAAATATGATCTTGCTAGAAAATGTTTCCAAAAAAAAAAAAAAATGTTTAATTCATAATTTATTGATTTTTTTTTTGTGTCTTTACCAGAACGGATTATTCGATAGACAAAAAAACGATAACAAATCACATTCGACAACTGAAACCTGGTCCAACGAGACTACGGACAACGGGTATTTTACTGCAGGAAGACTCTTAAACGTCGTCCCCGATGGTAAAAATCCATCTCTAAATTTGTAATTTTCGCCAAATTGCAACTATGTACACATAAAATACTCACTTTATATATTTTTACACTGTACAGCATTATTGTTATTGAAACGAAAAATTATTTGTTAATGTTTAATCATCAGTATTCTCGCTATTTAAATGTATATATTTATATTAAAATACATATTATTACTATGTAAATTACATTAGGTATAGAAATGCGTGACAAATTGAAATTTTTAGAAGAGATGCGTAGTTCGCGCGTTTGATCCCATTATTTTATACATTTACCTAAACCTATAATTTTTAACTATTTTTTAATCTTTGTTGACGTGTACATATCACTAATATAATAATGTAGTTTTAATCTACTAATTTTTTTTTTCATTAAACCATAAAGCGTAATATGCATACATAGTACATACATAATACATATTATAATATATTAGACGTGTATAATATATATATATTTTTAAATTTTAAAAGTGTTTAATAAAACAAAACCTATTTGTATAATAATTAGGTGCACTTTTATTAATATCCGTCGTTTACTCGTGTAACATTTACTCAGTATATTTATTTACACTATGTTAATTTTTATATAATATCATTTGTTACTATTAAACAGTAGTCGATGGATTATTTTTATATTTTATCATTTCATCACCTACACAATTAAATTACCTACTATACATAGACATAACCGTGTCACATGGTTATATTTGAATAGGTATACTTAACACACGTAGTTATTCTATAGGTACGTGGTAATTTTATTAAATACATCATTGTTAATTTAACGTCATGTTTAAATAATAAAAGTTCTTTAGTAAACTGTATCTACTGTGCATTGCATACAAATCCCTTTTATACCTATACGGTTTAATAATGATTACAGATCATGAACAAAAAACTATAGAAAGACATTTAATTCTATTTTCACTCATTAAAAAACGGACAATTTATTTTCAATAGCTTTAGTTCTGGTCTATACTCTGTAGCCATAAATGAATACTTAATGAGAGAAAAACATATAATAATTAAAATGATGAATTTTTAACTAAATGATGGGTTTTAAATGCATACAATCATAGCTATAATAGTGCTATAATACTATAGAACAGAATAATTGTTAAAGTTAATTGTCCATTATTTAATATCATTAAATTGAGAACGTAGGTAGGTACAAAAATATTTTTATTTATTTATAATATTCAATCGCAATAGCTGCGAATAAACAATGTGTGTAAAAAATATAATTATCTATTTTTAAATATCTTATATCCTTGGGTGATTTCTATAAATATTTTGGCGATATAAGCTTACACAGATTGTGGGTTGTCTTGGGCGGTAAAGAAATTTTAAAATCAAAAGTTCACTTAGTTGGGCTTAAGAGCTTACTGCTACAGTAAGATATCCCAAGACAATATATTGTATTATACCCGCATCATGAGTTGTCTCTGTCTTTAAAACGTATACGCTATAGCTCTGTAACATGGTAAATTTTCGATTCCTCCGTAATGACACAAAACGACAGACAACATAAATGCCTATTTAGCAGCGGCGTATTTAAGGGAGGGGCCCATGGGGCTCATGCCCCCGCCATTCACCGTATTTTATACTTTTTTTTATTATATATAAGATATTTTACAACTCTACGCCCTATATACACAAATTTTAACTGTTTGTATATGCCCTCACCCATAAGAAATTTCTGAATACGCTCCTTCTGTCTAGATAGTATAATATTATAATAGAGACAAATAAATCGATGTGTCGAGCATCCGCTTCTTAGTCTCATTGCGTAGGAAGTGTCGCATATAGACCATAGTGCGTAACAGCAATGATTAAGGTATAAAACAATCGCACGTCATTCGCATTTCCACTCACCAACATCACTACTCGACTACAAATATTGAGCTATGCATTAGATATCCGTGACGCAAAAAGATTATGTATGATTGAGTGTCAAGTGTCCTAACGTCGACCAAAAATAAATATAATAACATCAGCGTTACGAGCTTGGGAGGGGTGAAAAAGCAAGCGTGCGTTCTACATTTATAGTTTCGAAACTAATGAATATATAGTAATATATTATGGTATAATATGTGTTTGGTTAATGACTTAAATAGTTAGTAGTTTCGATAATATTATACCAACAACCAACATGGTGTACGCTTTAAGAGGACGTGGTACCCATATGTGTTGACTACGTCTTGCTATAACGCAAATATAGGTACAAAAATGTACGTTCAACATTTCCAATTCACTGATTACTTGAACAAATAAACTTCACTCTTAAATAACAAAGCTTTTTGCATTTCCTTATCAAAATTTTTTGATAGATTCGGAAAACTTTTTTTTAGCAGCGTACCTACATCGAATTTCGTTTTAAACTACCTAGTTCACAGTACCTACTGCGATTAAGATTTAATTAAACCTCTTGTTTTATACTTATTGTTAAAATTATTATGGTGTGTGCCAACCAGTAAAACGTTTCATTTCATCCTGTCAAAACGGGTTTTGATATTACAAGCATAAATGATATATGTATAATGCAAAATCCAATTTCAATTATTTTATACAACGTTGCCATTCTGTCTCATTGTAAAATAATTTATATACTATATAGTATATTTTATCATCAGTATTCAGTATAGCTAAACGGTATAATCGCTAAGGCTGATAAAGTAAACTAATATTTAAAAAATATATATAAAATTTATTTCGAGTAAATTTATAAGTCGATATTTAGTATATATTGTGTTAAAGCTTAAAAACAAATTTAGATTTTCCTTACAAATTTGTCTCCAACATAACATATTAATTAAATTATATATGTACAATTAATATAACACATAGGTATATATATGATGCATTTATATACCAATGTATGTTATCGTATCCGGTATATTAATAGTATCTATATGACTATATATATTTATAATATATGTATATAAATTAAATTTTCGCAATTTGTATAATGTATCTTATCGGTTTTGTCGCAGTTTACATACAGCCCTTTTTTTGCTTTTCCCAAGTCCCAACTATTAATGCAAGTATTGGGAATGTTTTACTTTCTACTCTAATAAGTATCAATTAGATTCAAATTGCTACAACAAATCACCCTCAAAGTTGACAAATAAGATACCTGAAAAAACGATAACAGACAAAAATAAAATATCATTGTAAAATCAATACGTATTCATTGCTTTGCTAGTTCGCTTAGAATCTAATACTGTGTGATTTTTTTAAATTACATTATTATAAATTTGGCAACGTTTGGTGCATAGCCGTGTCGTATAGGTAGGTACTCGTATATTTGTATTTATGGGTTTCCATTGTTATTCAATCAACATACTATCAATATACTCAATAGCGTTCCTTAAAAGGTAAATTGTAAGCAATCAGTTCTACCCATTCACGCTTCACTTATTAGTTATTAGTACCTATCACATTTTTAAATTTGTTACTTACAATATGTTATTTGTTAAATCAATATTCTATATGTACATTGTACAATCTACAATCTACTTCAAGATTACATAGCTGTTATAATCATATTGTTGTCTAAGTTGTCTTTGATTTGACAGACAAGTCATAATTTTTTTAAACAAACTTCTATAAACAAGTGAATAAAATGAAAACTCAATAATTACCAATAGCGGCGCCTAAGACTTCAAGCCCGAGTAGGCCATGAGTCATGACCCCCCATTGAAGACTTACGACTCGTTCGTGGGCCCGCCTTGGAATTTTGATTTAACACAAAAATATTAATTTGAATTTTCAAATAATATTATTATGTAGGTAAATAGTTTTAAAAAGATATGTCAGGATCAGGTTTATATCATACTCTCATAATCACATAGGTCAAAAACATTTTCAAATAGTTTTCAAAAAAATCGAGAAAAACAAAAAAAAAAAATGACAGAAAAACGGCAATTTTACGAAAAACCCCTTTTCGACAAAATCGATTTTTTGATTTTGCTGTAACTCAAAAACGAATCATTGTAAATACTTGAAATTTTCATCAAATGTTTATATTATGGTTATCTCTTAACAGTTACATTTTCAAAATATTTTGACCATTTTTAAGCTACTTATAGACAATTGAAATTTTCGACTTTTCTAAGTTTTTTTCTTCAAATGCCGATAAAAAATTTTTGGGTGGCCAGAAAATCTTGAAAATTGAATACAAGGTTTCTTATAAGTTGTTCTTAAAGTGATAAAAAAAAATCCGAAATCGTTAGTCACAATTTTTTTTTATAAGTGCTTAAAGTTCGAATTTATACGAAATATTTCAAAATTTAAATTAAATTTCATACTCTCATTATGCGTATGTTGCCCATAGACATATAATATATGTATAGTATATTATATGTCTATGATGTTGCCTAATACTTTTTTTATTAATAAACAGATACTATAAAGTAACCATAGTAACATATAAAAACTATACTATTTGTTTCAAAATAGAAATATGACAATATTTAAATATAATATATCCTAAACTGACAAATCATCTTCGTTCAGAATCGTTTTTCGTATACAATGATACCTATCATTGCATTCAAATTTAACGTACCATAGTCCGAGGTCCACCCCACTCCTTAATATACAGCAGAGCGATACCCACTTACCCGCTTTTTTTTTTTTTTTTAATTTTTGAGTTTATTTGATTAAGATAATATACTATTAAGTTTTACATAGAATATATAAACTTAAGAAATATCGACGTATGTCATCGCAATAACAGATGTCAACGTATTTAATGTGGGAAGGCCTTAACACTGGCGGAGTTTCCTTACACCCAGACCCAATCATTGCAGGTAAGAAAATAAAACTAGTGGAGTTTTCATTAGACTTTTCATAACTTTTTTATCTAACCGATATTCTGACGGAGTTTACAATCGCCCGTGTTAACCTTCCCTTGGCTTGCTCTGTAAAAAGACCTGGCGCCGCGCCGTTAATGACAACTATATACGCGTATAGGTAAGTATATAAGATATATGTATCTTTTATGTTTTTTGTTTTATACTTATACAGTATCATTTGTTTTTGTTCACCTTTTGTCATTTTACATTTGATTAGTATTCATTTTTAAACTAGTTTTTTTTTGTTTTCATCATACATTTAACACACAAACCCGTTGTTAATCGTCGAGTATAATTTATTTATTAATAACACCCTACATCGACTCATTTTATAGATAAAGCCATAAAGGCAATATAATTATACAGTATTATATTATATTATTATATTATACAGTATTATATGCATATATTGAAATGTTTAATAGGTTTAATTTTAAAAGTTAAAATGTAGGTAATATTATTGGGCATTGCAGATTAAATATATTTAATAAATACCTGCTAAGTAGGTATTAGGTATACATATATTTAATCAGTGTTAAAGATAATACTCTACTATATCTACAATTTTTTTAAGTTTCATAAGAAAGCCTTTTTATACATAAATATCACCTAAGCAACTAACAATAAATAATTATTTGCGTTAAAAAATAAAAAATAAAGTAGCCAAGTAGATACCTATAATTCTTATAATTCAAATAAATATTAGAACAGAGCAGGCTGGCAGCAGGGGCGGACTGGCTCCTTTAGAGCGGCCTGGGAATTTTTTTTTAAAGCGGCCCAAAAACCATTGTCTAACCTAATTATAACATTTATGTTTAAAATACGAAACATTTTAGATTCTGAACGAAGTGATGAATGTATTGAGTTTACTATGATGTGTGTTTTTTTTTTTTTTTTTTTTGTGTCTGACGACAACATTTGGAGCAGTAATAATGCTCTAATGCTCCGATTTTTAACTTCAGCCCATCTTTGAATAGGAAATTGAATCTAGTTGGTACTTTGGGGGGGGGGGGGTCAAAATTAAAATTTTCAAATAGTTTTCAAAAAAATCGAGAAAAACAAAAAAAAAAAAAAATGACAGAAAAATGGCAATTTTACGAAAAACCACTTTTCGACAAAATCGATTTTTTGATTTTGCTGTAACTCAAAAACGAATCATTGTAAATACTTGAAATTTTCACCAAATGTTTATATTATGGTTATCTCTTTACAGTTAAATTTTCAAAATATTTTGACCATTTTTAAGCTACTTATAGACAATTGAAATTTTCGACTTTTCTAAGTTTTTTTCTTCAAATGCCGATAAAAATTTTTTTGATGGCTAGAAAATCTTGAAAATTTAATACAAGGTTTCTTATAAGTTGTTCTAAAAATGATAAAAAAAAATCCGAAATCGTTAGTCACAATTTTTTTTTATAAGTGTTTAAACTTCGAATTTATACGAAATATGTCAAAATTTAAATTAAATTTCATACTCTCATTATGCGTATGTTGCCAATAACCGTTTGGTGCTGTATGTAATTTAAAATACTTTTTTCTGTAGCCATTAAGACAAATGCTTCTAGATTATCATGTGTCATGCTGTTCCTATAAACGAGTTTCACCCGAAAAGACAATTTCATTCATTTTTATAGTATAAAAAACAATTATAAATTCAATAAATTAATTCATGTTTATTTTATTATTTAAATATGTTGTTATTGCATACATATTATTAATTATAATTTAGTAAAATAGTTCACGACTCACATTGTATTGCCGCACAAACCAAATTTTACAAAATTGACTATAACACTGAATACTATATATTATTATAATTTAAAAATCATAATAAGTTAGATATTTGTACAACCAAACTGCCCCGCTCGAGACGGCCTATAATTCCATTTTTCGACCGGCCCATCGGGAAATTTCCCGATCTCCCGATCTGCCAGTACGCCCCTGGCTGGCAGTTTTTCAATTGCGTCTAAAATTAGTTTTTTTTGTAGGTACAAATTGTGCTCAAAACATTTATACTCTATGGAAATATCTAAGGAAAATGTATTAGCCAGTTATTATAATATTATATTATTAGGTATATAATAAATGAAAACACTAAACTATGAGTATATTTAATTCATAATATAATTTAAATAAATAAATAAATAATATTTTTCGCATTTTACAAGTTACTGACCATAATGAAAACTTGTTTTCGTCTATCATTCAATTCATACTTTTGTGATCATAAGTACGTAATAATAAAAACTTTTCATAAAATTCATGATACTGTTATAAAATGTATTATCCCAGTCATTTTAACCAATAACCAGTAATCGATAAATTGATCAATAATAAGTTTTAATTTTCAAGCATTTTATAGTATGTGTTATAAACTTATAAACGCGTGCAATTAGTATACTGACCCTAAACAAACATATTGTGTTAGGCGCAATTGGTCCATGCCCGACAAGCTTAGAAATCTTATTTATGTTTCTTAATAGACTTAATAAAATATTTTTTAATTTTTTATTTGAAAAGTTTAATTTGCAATCTATACAAAATATGGCATAATAAGCAAAATATAGTAGGAAAATATAATATAAAGTTATCTTGAATAACTTGAGGAAGGGCGTCTCTTGGCCATTTTCTTTTAACTCTTCTTAGTGAATTATTGCCTATTGGTAATTGCAGTATTTGATGACATATAAAAGATTAACCTCAGGTTTTGGTTTTATTGTAAAGTTTAAAATGAATTAACTGTTAGAATTTGTAGATCGTTATATAGATGAGTATTGTTGGTTATGTACCTATTATGGGGCCATGCGCGAATGTAGGGCGGAGGTAACTCCCCTACATTTTTTCCTGCGTTTGCGCCTGCATGGAGCTCCAGTGATTTGTCCAAGATAGGTACTTATATGGATTGAAAGGTTTGGATTGGTCTTAGCCCCAGATTTGAATACCATATACCAGAGAGGAGTTATAAAATATCACATTTCTAAATTACAATCAACTCCGTATCCTTGAACACCAGCAATATTTTAAAATATTTAATATCCTGCAGAGTTAAATTAAAGTCCATCATTCTAACATGTTTTGGCATCTACCGACTACCTTCATAATCTTATAGTACCTATAGACTTTAGGTAGTAGGTATAAATTGATAATTATAATATAACTTTTGTTTTTATATTTTTTACTTAATTCAATACATAAATTGGTAGTTTAACATAAAAAACGTGAAGAATATTTCATTGGTGAAATGGTGACCAAAATAATTTACTGGCCGAAGAAAAGTTCCCGCCCCTAACAGTTAGTAAATACCTACCTAACCTACTGCGTGTAGGTAAAAGAAAATTCATTGAAGTGCTTAATCATAAAAGCATAGGCACAACTAGGGTAAAAATTCTGGGGGCTATAACCCCAAACAAATTTCTTTGCTTTGTTATCAACTACCATATTAGCACAAAATAAATTGAAGTCACATGAAAAACTGCAGGGGGGCTATTTGGCAAACTGGGGGGTTTAGCCCCCTCTAGTTGCGCCTATGCATAGAAGGAATTACTCATTTTTACCAAAATAAAAAAAGTGATTTTTGTAATGGATGAACTATCATAGTAATATACTATTGGTTTTTAAATAAAAATAAAAAAAAATATGTTATTTAACATTTTTATCGACAGCCTTTTTGTGCCAATAAATTTATGTATTACACGCGTATATATTTTACAGTAGGTACATAAATGTCGACTAAATAGGTAACATATGTTTTATTTTGAAAAATAATTAAAGGAAATAGCCATAGATAAGTAACATGGGCATATTTATTAAAAAATATATTTAACGATAGCGTCATGTTAATAAAATTTGACTTACCAGTAAAATTATTCATTCGCTTGGAAAAATGATTAAAAGTCAAGCAGGTAATGCATTTAGCAAACATTTATTTTTATTTTTTTTAAGTAAGTAATAAATTAATATAATATATAGGTAATTAACGGGTATACCTGCCATAGCCATTTTCCTTCAAAAATTAGATACCGTTTTCCTCCACTATCCATATTTTACTCCAAAAAAATATGATTTTATCTAAACATATTATGTAAAACATAGGTAATTAATTTTTATTTTATAGTATATTAGTATGTACCACGGTCTTAGAATAATGGTATGTACTTATCACGATTTAAGATATACCCACAGACATGTATATTAGGTATGTATAATATACATGTCTGTGGATATACCTTAAGCCATGGTACTTATATATACCTAATACCATAGATATTATAATTTATAAGAATATATTATCTTAAATTATCTATGCCTAATACTTATGCAAAACCTAATCATTATTATCTAATAATGTAAAATGTACGCGGCAAATAAATTTATCATAAAAGAGTGCTATTGATGAAATCAAACTTTTTTTATTTTGATACAGATGAATTATTATTATATCTATTATAGATGTTCATGTTTAAATAATTTTTTGAATATGGAGATTTTTTTATTTTTATTAGATTTAAAGACACCAATCTAAACTTTTTATAGAATAAATAATAAATAATAATTTATTTGACAATTAAATTCTTGAAATATTTTAGTACTTATAAATTATTTCATAATATATGCATATAATAATTAATATGTAGTTTTTTTATATTATTTTTGATTTTAAATTGATTATATTTTGTTAAATAGATTCTACTTCCAACAAAAAAGCAATAATTAATAAGAGAGAATTGATTAATGTAAATTATTTTTCAACGAAGATGGTATGTTGTATTGTAGCTGTTATAACAAAAGTTATGCCAATGTTAATGTACTTCATGAATGACTTAAATAATCTCATAGTTATTATGATGAGATATCTGGAAGAATCATCACTTTATAATATAAATTAAATGTTAAAATATATAAGATAATTAATTGAAAAATAATGGTTTAAATTATAATGTACAATTGATGTTACCTTTGATGACATAGTGTTAAATTGAAACAGATAAGCCTATTTTTTTTTAAATAATAAGCAATTGTTTATCTTTATCTATATTGCCTCTTATTTTTAATGAGAGTAAAACCAAATCATAAAATGCTTGGCAAAATATGCTCATTGAAAACTTACACATACGTGTAAAAAACCTTGTTGATAGGTTGCATAAAATATTTGATTACTTTAAGGGACTAATAGCTCAGTAGCTCACTATTGATTTATTATGTTTAGTGATTGTTTAGGTGACTTAACATAAGTGTTCTAATATAGTAATTCAATGTCTAGTAGTTAATTTTTGAAATACACAATTTAAATTAATTTGCTTGGTTGCAATTTATAATATAATAAAACAGTATATTATATTAAGTACTCACGATGGAATTTACAAAACAAGATTTACTCTAATATTTGCAAATCTTACAATTTAAATGTTAATTTAAGAAATTGTATTAATCAACTCTTTAAATCTTTCAAGTTAATAGACTTGTAAATGGAAAATTTCAAATTATTTTTATACCTTAAATACAATATATTAATTGATTAAAAATTAATAATGATAGATTATTATTGATTTATTTTATTGTTTTAATTATGCAGTTATCCATTTTCTAAATTATGTCTCAATTAAGATCATACAATCTTGTATTTTTGTTTTAGATAGTTTATTTTGTTAATTTTAATACAGGAAGAATTAAATAAAAAATAAGACACATTGTATTAATGATCGTTTATAATAAACGATAAGGAAATATATTGATGTCAAACAATTTTTTTAAAAGTCAGATTATGCTTTTTTTGTTGCAGCTTTCTTCTTTCTGAATTCAGCAAATTTGGTCCTCAAAGCTAACCTCTTTTCACTTCTCTCATTAGCTCTGGCCAATTGATCTGCAGTAGACAAATTTCCTTTTAAAGCATGTTTCTGGTTCCTTAAAAACTTTTGACAAACCTATAAAAATATATATTATATAGAAGTAATAATATAATAATAAATATATAATGATGTTAAGAAAATTTGAATTTGCCACTTACACCACGACGTGATTCATGTCTGTATTTCTTTGGCCTATAGATACCATTACGATGGTCCTTGCGATCTAAATACAAATTCAGAAAAAGTTAATAAATAATTATAATAATAACTTATATTTAAAATTTTACTTTGATTGTGATTGGTATGATTCTTTGACTTGGCCATTTTGCAAGTTTATATGAATATAATTTCTGAAAGAAAATTATCAAGCATGGTTTTATTCTGTTTTTAAATTTAATAGATACTACTAATTATTACTAGTTACTACTTATTGCATAGTAATTAAAAATATTTTTATTTATATTATAAGTAACTCTTACAAATTTGATGGAAGTGTATGATCCCGGCTAACGTACACATACATAAATAAAACATTTCAATCAATACAATCTATTTAAATTTCAATTTCTGTTATGGTATTATGAGTAAACGTTCATTCATTTATAATTTTTATCATAGAAACAGAGATTTAAAAGTTTTAATAAAACTGATTAACTTATCCACCTCAATTTATTTCACAGATAATTGAATGTTTATTCATAGTGGTTTATAAAATTTATTTGACAGTTACAAAAATGTTTCCTTCTAGGTTAATATTTTTATACAGAGAATTTATGTAAATACAACTATACTTAAAATTAAGTTTTGAACTTAAGATGTAAAATATCTAATATATACTTTTATCAGATAATTCATATTTAAGTTTGTTTGTATTACTCCTTCAAATATATGAATATACCAATAAATAATTTTTAGTTTTTAATAAATATCTCAACTAAATCCAATATACATTCATTTCAATGAGTTAAAAAAAAAAAAAAGTCGAGTAGATAATAACTATTTTGTTAAAAAGTGTTAGGTAGTATAATAGTTTTATGTTTTTAAATTTCTTATTTATATATCCTATATATAAAAAATTAATATATTTTTTTTAAGATGTAGTGATGTTTAGTTATTGAAAAATGTTAAAATGTTACAGATTAATTTATATTAAAATAAACAACAATTAAATTAAAATATTAGTTTTGAAATTAATGTATATTTTCAAGGGTACTTATTAGTTATGGCAACTACCTAATTAAATTATCTTTTAGCAATCATGTATAGTCTATTCAAAATGAGACCGGACCTCGGCGGCGACCAGTTTTCGTCGGGCAGCGGTCAGACAACACCCGTTTGTCCTAACCTACCTGTATACCTGCTGTGTTGTAAAGCCACGCCCATGCGCACAATTCGGCCGCCGAGGTCCGGTCTCATTTTGAATAGACTATAGATTCTATTCTAAATAAATCATATATGAAGTTTGGATTATTAAAATGTATGTGTAGTGATTTCAACGATAGTTCAGCTTTAAAAATATTGTATTATTCCTTAGTACGCTCCCATATTGACTATGCCTTTTTAATTTGGCACTCTGATAGCATTTATCAAAACCAGAGTCTGTCTAGTATACAAAATAATTTTTTGAGATATTTATCTTTAAAATGTCATTTTGAAAGACGTCCTCATTCTAGGTATATTAATATTAGCACTTTTTTTAATATTACTCCTTTAAATATTAGATTTAAAATGTTAAATTTAAAATTTCTTTTTAAACTATTACATAATTTAATTGATTGCCCAGAACTTTTAGAGCGTATTAGTTTCAATGTAAATATAAAAAATTCTAGAAATAAACATCCTTTTAATTTATAAATTATTAAAACTACATGTCATACTACCCTGCTATTATATTAATGTCATGTGGTAACCTTTTTAACAACTTAGACCTGTTCAATATGACTCTTAGCTCTTTAAATTGTTATTTTTAAATTATTACCTACTATTATATTTAATTTAATCAAACTTTTATGTAATCAATTGTCTAATTTTTAATTTCTATATATATATATAGGTATATATATTATATTTTTTTTTCCTCTTGTTCTTATATCATTTATTTTAATTTTTAGTATAACACACACCTATGCAACTGTCATTATTTTTATTATTGTAAATTGGAATTTTTATTTTGTTGATAAAAATATTATAATTAAATAACTGTTGGCAGTGCCGGCGCTAGGTATTATCCATTGGGTACCCCAGAGTACCCCATTATAATATTATATATGTGTGATGTGTAGTATAGAATAATATATTTATAGACTTATAATTTGTTAATTTAAATTATAATTATGTAAAATGTCAATGTGTCTTATGGTATTAAGATTATAATTAAAAATCGTGGGGCCCTGGACATTTGTCCTCCCCTAGCGCCGACACTGATTGTTGGGAAATGACGAAATGTCTTTTTGTTGAAGATTGGACTGCACCTATACTTATATAAGCAATAAAAGAAAATATAAACCAAAGTACAACTATTTAATCTAATTGTTGGCATTGTTATAGAATAGATGAACTACAGAATGCTGGTTTTAATCAATTAATCGATGGCCATACTATTTTGTCGATCCCCAAACTGATGTTCACACACTAAATTTTGAAAGCTTATGGGCGATTTCTCAAAATGATGCTACAAAAAAATAGGGGTCGTTTATATAAAAACAGTTATTAAATTTATGTGGCGTCAAGAGCACGATAATCTATGTATACTGTATAGGCATTTTAAATTGTAAGGCTGAACATTTTCCTCCTCTAGTTAATTATTTTTATTACTGGTTTTTATAATAATTTTAAAAACTTCCAATTAATTTCCTTAAATAACTCTGCGTAAAGAAAAGTAGTCGCGATAACCGATAAGTATATTTTCAAGTTTTTAAGATACCTAACCTAATATAAGGACCATGTGACACAAGTAATTTGAAATACGTAAGTATTATGTTTATGTTGATTACTTTTGAAGTAATATTAATATTTAAACAGTTTACAGTCAAGCAAATACTATATAATTTAATAAAACAACAATATACATAATATAATTAGAAAATAAAATTATATTTGAAATTTACCTTAAACACGAAGACGAACGAAACTGCCGATTACACGACGATGGAAACTAGAAAATGTATGTATTATGATACCAGACACCAGTGTCAGTGTGTAATTCTGCGATCTGCACCCAAACAAAACACGACGCCATTCCTATAGAAAGTTTGATAAGAGATTCTAGAAATTGTAGATAATAATTTGTCAAGGAGGATAAACATAGTTTTTCAATTCAACATGAAAATATAAAATTTCAAAAATAATTTGAATAATTAATGTATTTCTTTAAAAATTAGCGTTGACATTGAAAAACAAAATATAGAAATTAATTTCTTAGTTAGTTGAGAAACATGTACCCGACACCAGTGTAAAATTCAAAATCCTATTTTGAATTTCACACTATGGCTATTGCAACACTGCAATAAAACGTCATTTATTTTATGATAAAGATTCTTAAAAAATCAATTTTATTTGTGTTTTGTTATTACGTCCAATTATTATTTCTGTCGACAGTTATAAATTATTATAATTTTTACGTGCACACACCGAGAATAGTGATCCTACGGGTTGGTCGTATACTGTTGCCGTCATTATTTTAGTAATATTCGAACTAATTGCTTTAACATTGTTTTAAGTGTATTGTAGCAGTTACACAAAAGCGTTCAGGATGGCTACTTTGCCTTCCCCAAACGAAGTGAGAAAAATAATGAATTTTAAATTGAAACAGAATAATCTATTTGAAATTAATAAATTAACTGTTTATTTAATCAATTTTAAAACTGGGATATTTTGTATTTAGTTTAATTATCTTGAGATTCTATAATGCTTTATAGTTATTAAATGGGGTGAATTGTTTACTACTTACTTGACTCCACCCTAAAATCAATTTATTAATAATATATATTTATAATTTATATCTTGTGATTGTCAAACATCAAGGTTATTTTGAAACATTTTTATTAATGTTCAATGTTAAATATATTTAATGCATAATAATTGTAGGTAGCTGGAAGTCACTTCCCAATTTATGAAGCACTTTATAACATGGTAAGTAACTACTTTAATTTAAAATTTAAAATTTTTTATCATTTGTTATTTTGAATATGAAGAGGTGAGCGTAACTACTTTTGAATTCCATTTTTTAAAACTATAGTACAAGCATATGACTTATTTTTAACTTTTTTTATATGTTATTAAATACCAGTATTTATATCAAAAATTGCATTCTTGACATTCTTTATTTAGATTTACTTAATTTAAAAAATATGTTATATGCTTTTCTGGACTAGACTTAAAAGGAAAATTAACTGATTGTTGCAATTAACTCTTCATGTTTATATTGTATATATTTTTAAAATAATTTAAAAGCAAGTGAATTGTATAAGATTAAGTAACTATACCTATTTTGTATTTTTAAACCTTAATTTCTTAAATAAATTAAAATATCCAATAATATAAAATAATACTATGTAAAAATTAATTGTCTAACATATTTACAATATTAGTCTAACCTTAATCCAAATCATAGAATTTCAAAATATATATTTGTTTATAAAATTGAGTTTTAAAATCAATTAAATTATTATTTATTCTATGTTTAAAAATTAAAAGTTGAATACATTCATTTGATAATAACTCACAAATATATATAAGCAACATAAATATTTAATGCTATTCTCCTTCCTATTTATGTACTCATTAGTTAAATATTAGTATTTTTTAGTTGTTTTTCATGTTTATCTGAATGTTGAATTATTCTAAATATATTTTTCTTTTTTAGGTGGATCCTACAAATAAAGGAAATATTGGAGCGATGGATGCAGCAAATTTCCTTAAAAAGTCTGGTCTATCACAAGTTATACTTAGTCAAGTAAGTTTATTTGTTTTTATGTTCATTACTGTTAGTTAAAATTTACTGAAGTAAAAAGTATATAACAACCATTTTTTTTTTTACTATTTTGAAGATTTGGGATTTATCAGATCCAACTGCCAAAGGTTTTTTAACCAAACAAGGATTTTTTGTAGCCCTTAAATTGATAGCATTAGCACAAGCTGGTCGAGAAATATCAATGTTAAACATCACTCAACAAACCACACCACCTAACATGGTATGAGTCAAATTATTAACTAATTATATGAAAATAATACTGGATAATTATTTATATTATAGGGCGAAGCATCAAAACATATAGCAAGCAAAGTTCTAACGGCAGGATTAATTACTGCTGTTACTAATATGAATGACTGGTCAATGAAGCCTTCAGAGAGAATGAACTATGATAAAATGTTTGAATCATTGAGGCCAGTCAACGGAACAGTTGCTGGAGATAAAGTAAATAGCTATTTTATAGCTACTATTCTATTAATAATTAATTACATATTTTTAAATATTTATTTTATATATATTTTTTTTTTTAGGTTAAAGGACTGCTAATTGACTCTAAACTATCAGTAGATACTTTGGGCAAAATTTGGGATTTGGCTGATATGGATAAAGATGGAAAGTTAGATCAACATGAATTTGCTGTTGTATGTATATTTAAATATTCAATATTCATATGTTTTAAAAACTGAATAAAAATAACATGTTTTTTTTTAGGCAATGCATTTAGTTTATAAAGCATTAGAAAAATATGCTATTCCTAGTGTTTTACCTACAGAGTTATTACCCCCAGCAAAGAGAAAAGGTACTACCATGGCTAATTCACCTGTACCTGTTTTACCAGTGCTTTCTTCTGGTGTTACTTCAAATCTAGTCAAACAACCACCCAAAGTAAGTTTTTGGATTAACTTCAACAATAAATAACTAAATGATTTTCTTAACTATTTGTCTGAAATAATATATTATACTTATAATTACTTACACAAATTTAGATATGTTTTAATTAAATAAACATAAAAAAATATTTGTATATAATTTAGAATTGGGAACTTGTTTGGTATCAATAATTAGTACAGATCAATTTTTATAAATTTTAAGAATTAATATTAAATTCAAAAGTATTTAAAATATTAATTTCAAAAAATTATTTAAGATTGTTAATTTTTAGATTAATTAAATTAATTTTTTAAACTTATATTATAATGATGCTATTTTTTTTAAATAGGTGATATGTTTTACTTCTATTCTAGATCTCTTATTTTTTTACCTTTATTGTTTATTATTCTTGAATTAGACCTTCCACAAGGTAGTATTCACTTACACGGAGTCAGCAAAAAATTATTTAATTTAAACAAATACATTTGAAATGTGCACACCTTTGGTGTGTGAACATAACCTAAAATACCAGGTTTTAATTTGTCGACGGAGTCACCAACCGCACATACATTGGTTACTTTAATAGAATTAATTGCTAGTTATCTAACAGGGGTCTTACAGATGAACAGCCAATAGCTAACTAATTTCATTAATGTTTTATACTTTATCATCAAAGATACTTAACAATATTTAGGAATAGTTGATGGGCCATGGGGGATAAAAGAACCTGCAATAAACATGCAGTGTACTCGCTGTATTATCTAATTATATCTGTATTATATATTTCTGATTTATTTTTTTTCCATGTTAATATTTTTGATAAAATGTTACATAGCTTATTAAGTTTACTTCTGTTATCTACTGTAAGTTTTACATTGTAATTTATTTTTACGCTGTACTATTATCAAAATGTTTTAAAGGGTTCTTACCCGTTTATTAATAATAATATAATATAATATAAAAATAATCAGTGTTCATTGAATTGATAAGTGGTTTGCAATAAGTTTTTCAGTAATTTATAGTAAAATTAACCTAAGGTAAAATAGTGGTAGGTATTTTCTATAAATTATGTAACATAAATGCTGAAAATTATAAATTAGCAACAAAACAAGAAAATATCTGACATGCTATAAAGTTGTATCATATTTTGAACTACATTTAACAATATTGGTATATAATAAGGCTGGTAATACAGATTCTGTTTTAAACAATAAACATTTTAACTTTAACTATCACATTATTTTAAAATTTTAACTATTATCTGAGTTTTATATTATAATTGGTAGATTTTAATTAGTGTTTTAACTAATTTTAGAGGCCAATTACTCCATCTATTGGTTTAGTGCCATTACCAGCTACATGGGTAGTTACTGTAGAAGAAAAAGCTCGTTATGATTCTATGTTTTTGGAGTCTGATGTTGATATGGATGGTTTTGTATCTGGACCAGAAATTAAAGATAGGTTTCTTAAAACTGGTATTCATCAATCTATATTAGCGCATATATGGTAATTTTTAGAAATTGAGTTATGTATTATTATTGATAATTATTTTCTTTATTATAAATATTCTAGGAGTCTCTGTGATATTAATCAACACGGCAAGTTGGATATGGAGCAGTTTAGTCTTGCAATGTGGTTAGTTGAACGTAAACTCAAAGGAGTTGATCCACCAAATACACTTTCTCCTGAAATGGTACCTCCAAGCAATAGAACTGTTACTCCATCAAATTCTGTTCAAGTAAGAATATTAATAGTTATTAATTCTATAAAAATGTGTTATTTTATTATTACTTAGAATATGCTGCTTCTCTATCAAAAAACATTTTAAATCCAACCCATACAAAAATCCCTAAGACAACAAAAACCGCATAAAAATATATATCTTTTTGATTTGAAATGTTAAATTCTTTAATTAATTTTATCTTTACTATTCCAGCTAGATCATCAATTTGCCAACATCTAAAAATTGAAAGGTTTTATAATTCATAAATCATATATTTATCATAATAATGTTAGGAATAATATGTTTACGTAAATATTTTTTCATCTTCTTCAGTTATATTTTTTATAGTTAGTCTATTTAATATATCTACTGTTATTCGCTCATTAGATAATAAAATAATCTGGTCTTTTACTTTCCATTCATATGGGGCATCTGAATTTAAATTCCTATTTATACATTACAAATTTAACAAATTAATACTGTATTTTAAATATAACTAATAAACTAATTTTATTCCTAACCCAGGGCATGTAATATTTAGTTGTTCATTTAAAAAAGTAATTATCACTGAAGTTTCTACTTTAGGTGGCATTTTAGGAATTCTTTGTAGTGGTGAATATATACCAGCAGAGTTATTAACTTTTTCTTTAATATTCCCCTGTATATCTTTTATCTCAAATAAATTATCTCTATTACATTTTACCTTAAATAAATAAATAAATGAATACAAATTAAAAATAATTGTTATACCTATCACATTTTAAAACTATATAATTATATTACTTGGCAATGTTCAACCATTACTCTTATTGCTTTATTCATTATTGTAATACCATAATAACCGAATAAATCTAGTAGACTACTATCACATGGTAAACCAGTATCAAAAGCAACCATTAATCTTTCTAAGGCTTGTATTTCCTCTCTGTTTTTTTTATGTTTAATATTTATTTCATGAATAACATTGTCTATAATTTAAAAAAATATAAGTTATATATAATAATTGTTTTTGTATTATGTATAGGCAAATACAATGTATGTTTGCTTTTTAACTAGGAAGTTATATCTATCTTAAATTATTGTAACGCTTATTAAGTAAAACAATAAAAACTTAGATTTTTATTTACTTTTTAATGATAATGTACAATGACCAAATTTATTTCTTTTGCCCATCACTTCACATTTGCTACATAATGACCATTGAGTCCATTGACTCCAAATTTTTAAATTTATATCCTCTAAAATTATTTTTCCACTTGTTGTATAATTTAAAATATTAGTGTTGTTCGTCTAAATACACTTTGTATATTAATATTTAGGTATTTTATTCAATAATAAATTTATTTTTTATCTACATCAATGATCAGCTCTTTAGTATCATTAATAAGTTCAATAAAGTAAGGTCCTGCTTCACTATTAGACAATTTACATTGATAGAAACCACTTTTAGATTCATCCATATTTATTATAGTTAAAGACAGGTCCAACGATGAAACATAAAAATAATCATTTTCTTCTATTAAACTTAAATTGTTTGAGTTTCCTATCCATGAGTAGTACCATACATTTTTGTGATGTAAATCATTAGGAGAAATACACAGTTCACATTCTAAGCTATTAGTTATAAAAAAATGTTTTGTAGTTCTATACATGTGTATGTTATAGGCATAAATCAAAATCAGACAAACCTCAGCATTTTCAGCCAAAACGCTAACTGCCTATGGTACTTAAGAAATTCTTAAGTATTCTTAATAAGAATAACATATTCTGACTTTTTCCCATACAAACTTAGTTGGGCAAATATAATTTGAGCAAAACTTTAGCAATTAAACATTTGAATATTTCACATTAAGGCAATTGTTGTTTACTTTAAAAGTAATAATATAAATAAATAACATTATAACAATAATGTAGAAGTATAATTATTAATTATATTATGCTATTTATAATGTCTTGGTAATATTATAATATTAATTTTAAAAGAATTTCACTAACTAAAAATTATTATTGAATAAATTAATCATAAATTAAATATTAAATAGTACATAGCAGTATATTATATAATAATATTTTTGAGGTGGTATTTATATCATAATATATAGATATTTGATTTATTCGTTTTATACTAATTTAATTGAGTTTTGCTCAAGCATTTCTGAGGTTTATCTGTTTTAGACCTTAACAATTTAATTATTATTATTATACTATGAATTTTAATAACAATTTAAATAACCTTAAGGATGAACTTCTAAATGTAGTTATTACTTTAGCTGGGAAAATATTATTTTTGTTAATACTTTTAAGAACCTCTTCTAAACATTTATTGTATAAACCCCATAGTTGTTTATTCTTATTTATTTTTTCAATATCTTTTCCAGGATAGTCAAAATAAGAACCTGGCTTCGGTCCTACTTGAGAAATTCCACGAGTTTTATTCCAATTTTCTTCTAAAATATTTTTTGTTTTTTTTCGCAAATTCCTCCATTTTGATTTTATATCAATAGATGTTATATTTTCTGAAAATATTAAAAGAAGTATTGCTATGTAAATAACCTGTATATTTATCATTTTAAGCAAACATTTTTCTAGACTTTTAGTTATATTTAATCAAAGTAATTTAATCTGTTAAATTAAACAATTTTAAATTAGTTCTAGTAACCAAAGCTAGTAAATAACATTGTTTAATTGATAATTTTCTTTCTAGTGGCTGTTATGAAAAAATTCAATGTTTACAGTTTCATCCACAGTTCTACTGAACTATCTTTTTTATTCAAGATAGGCCAGTATTCCTTAATCTTATTGGCAGAGGTTTTTTAATGGATTACATGTGCATAATTCAAATATTATTTTGGCATGATTTTTTATAAATATTATAAATAATTGCAGATATACATAATAATACTTATATAATTTAAAATATTAGTATTTTTTATTATTATTATTAATTTAAGGGTTTCAAAAAATTGAATTTAAAACCAGTTATGCTTCTTAAAAGTTAAGAATCTCTGAGATGGAGAATAGTGAATCTTCAAAATATTATTATATTATATAAATAAAATAAGGTGTATTTAAATAATATTTATGTTTTCTTAAGATTCAAGAAAAGCCTCCAATATATACAAATCCTGAGTTGGATATGATTCAAAAAGATATTGATGAACTAGTCAAAGAAAGACTTATTCTAGAAACAGAAATTGCTCAAAAAGAAGCTGATTTGAAAATACGTTCTGGCGAAGTCAAAAGTTTACAAGTAAATGATTTATAAAATTTAACATAATATTATTGAAGAAGATTTTTAAAACCGAGTTATTAACAAGTACAAAAAAAAAATCATTTTAAATTCAATACAATATAATTAACATTGTACTTTCATTAATGTTTATTCAGTTATATATAAAAGTTATGCATTAAACTATTTTGAGTATTTTTTCAAACAGAAATCTTTCTGTTTATTATGTTAAACAGTATAAAGTTATGTTTTACTTTGTTTTGATAACATTATTACATTATTCAATACAAATTTATTTTTAGGGAGAACTAGATACCTTATCTGCTACTCTAAAACAGTTAGAAAATCAAAAAGGCGAAGCTCAAAAAAGACTAAATGATCTCAGAAATCAGGTAACTTAGATTTTAATCAAATAAAACTAAAATTTAACAAGTGTTAACTAGATTACCGATTAGTTTTTTTTTTATTTTTTTTATTATTTATTATTTAATTAACACTAAGAATAATTTTACTAATTCAATTTTAACATTTTGAATTTGTTTTGCATTCTAGTCATGTAACACTGAATTTATTGATCGTCTGCTTATTAATTTATTATTTTTATTCCTCCTTTTAACTTGCATGTGCATATTTTCACAATTTTAGACTCTGTTGGTAGAAAATGAAATAATCAACATCAATCAAAAAATTAAGGCTGAACAAGTACAGGTATTTTATCCTAAACCTAAGCTTTATTGTCCAGCTTATTTGTTTACTTAACTGCATACTTAATGTATTGTTAACAATGTAACAAATGAATAGACTACTTTAATATTATAAAGATAAAAATAAAGTACAGTAAAACTTCCGTTAACGATCATCTCTGTGTAACGGTTAGGTTTTTTGGTCCCATCAAGTGTTTTCCCATTTATTGTCACCTCTCTAGGACCGCCACCTCTAAATAGCAGTCATTATTTATGGTCCCTTCAGTGGCCGTTAATTGAAAGTTTCACTGTATTACATTTTTGATTGTGGTTTCCTGTTTTTGTATGGTAACACTGAAAAATAAAAATCATGGTGGCTGATATTGTGTTTTCATTTTTAATTATTATATTATTATAGTTATGACTTTTATGGTATAACTTTTATCTATATTAATTATTATAAATAGAAATACAAAATTATGTTGCAACTATTGATCTATTTCAGTATTATCTAATTTCACTAATTTTTTTTAATTATAAGTTTTTTTTTCATAGTTCTTGTATTTTAAAACATAAGACCAGTATGTGCCAATTGACTGTTCATTTTTTTTTTTTATGATTTTTATTAAATTTTGGATGGAACAAGCAAAATTATTTAAAAATATATTTTTAGATTTTTAAATACTTATTTGTGTGTTAAAAAAGCATCTACAATAACATTTTATGGGGATTTCTTCTATTATAATATCTGTAAAATAATTTTTTTAGTGAATCTACACTAAATTATGTGCTAAGAAGATTTCAAAATATCTCATCTCGGTTATAACACATACCAATTGTAATAGATCTATTCTGAATTTTTTGATCTATAGCCCATTTAAATAAGTTCAACATAATTATTACAAATTGTATTATTATTTGGCCTAATTTCATTTTTATGAATACACTTTCTACTTTTATTAATCATTTTATAAATTAAATTAATAAAATATTACGTTATTTAATGTTATTCAATAGGTAGATAATCTTCGCAGGCAAGCTGATGAACAAGAACTTACATTAAAAGTGCAAGAAGCCGATCTTTCTTCTAAAAAACAAGAACTCGAAGAATTAAAAACTTTGGAACATAAACTTGAAAAAGATCAGGCTGAAATGGGCAAAAGATTAGATGAGCTAAATAACATGTTGCAAAATTCACAATTACAAATAAGTCAGGTAATATTAATTATAAAAACAATTTTAAATTCTTTTTTTTAATTCCATGAGTCATTAGTTTAAGAATAAAGTAAATCAACTGGAGGAGAATAAGCGCCAGATGGAAGATACAATTGAGTCAACAGAAAAAGCGTTAGCCGAAGGAAATGTTTATGCTATCCCAGATTCTTTATTAACATTTAATTTAGAATTCAGGGATCTTGAATGTAGTAGACTTCTAGGCAAAATTGTAAGCTAAAATTTTTAAACAACATTGTAAAATTGTTAGTATTTTTTTAAATATAAGTTTATTCTTTACATTTTTTTCAGGTTGATAATAAAAATTCTTTTGAAAATGTAAATGGTTTTACTCCAACAAGTGGAGCCAGTGGATCACGTGATGAAAACTCATTTAAGACAGGTAATTAATACAATTTCGTTTTGTTTTTTGTATCAAATTTATTTAATTGCTTAACATTTTTTCATAGATTTCTTTGCAAATAATGATGCATTTTCCACAAACAATAAAACGGTACATAACAGTTTTATAATTATAATAGAATACAATTATTGATCTATTTTTATTATATTATAGGAAACTTTTTCAAATGATCCATTCACTTCATTTGATGATTCCAGAACTAGAAGTAAGTTGTATATTTTTACAAAATGCCACTTTGAAACTAGAATATTGTAAAATATAATACATGACACATTTATTTTTAGGTCAAAGTACAGATCCATTTGGTGGTGAGACAAATGTATCTAAATTGTCTGATGTAAGTGATTTACTACTTATATTAAATTTAACATATTGATTAAATTAAAATTGTTTTAAATTTTTAAAGAGACACGAAGATAAAGATGAGTTTGGTTGTGATCCTTTTGCCATATTACATGCCCCAACAAGACCAAGTTCAGCACCTCCTCCACAACGACCTGAAAGCCCCACCCCAGCCCTTCCACCTAAAAAAGGAAAACAACCACCACCAAGACCTGCTCCACCAAGGCCTGCACCATATCATGCTCCAACATCTCATAACAGCTCTTCAACAAGTTCAGAGTTTGCTGATTTTGCAAATTTTAGCAACAAGGTAATTTATCATAAAAATGAATACAAGGTATACATATTTTATATTCCTTTCTTAATTGTCCAGTCACTGGTTTATTATTGATCCAATGGTTATACATGAAAATTTTAAAAATATTATATTAATAATCTATTAATTTGATGGTTCTCAGGAAAAACATAATATTATTATAGTTAATATATACTTTATAGACATTTATCATATAAGTTGTTTAAAATTTCTTAATTAAATTGAAACATAAAATAATCAATAGTAGGCATAACAATAACTAACTTGGATTTTAGAATGTTTATCTTTATCTTTATTAAAATTTTGGCATTCTTAATGTTAATTTTATTTATTTAACTATTATACTATACATCAGTATTTCCCAATCTGGTATCCCTTCTTTCTATTAAAAAAAATTGCCTAGGTTTATATTATTATCGAGATAGTTGCCTAGTTATTTTACAAACACTGTGATTTACGACCCATCAAAAATAGTTTGCAACCGATAGGTCACACTGCTATGCATATTAATTGACATAAATGTATTAATATTATTTATATTCTTGATTAAATTCTGTTCATAATTTAAAAAAACTTATATTTATTAGCTAAAGATTATACTATATGAATTAATAGGTATATTTATGATAATTTAAAAACTTATGTTTGTTTACATTTTTTAATTACTAAAATTACTTGAATGAAGCATGATGACTATTTAAAATTATCAGGAAATAAGAATAAAATAAAATAAAATATTATTCATTAATTAAATAATGATACATTAAATTATTTTACCTGAGTTACACTGTATGATTAAATGTTTTGCCAAATTTGAAAATTTAAAAATACAAAATAAAACGTTATATTATGAAAATTAGCAAAAAAAAGCACTAAAACTAATACTTCAAATGTGCAAAAAATAGCATTATAAAATTTCATATTTGGAGTCCCTTGTGCATAAAATAAATGTATAGCTCACTCGGCTATTTTTATCTGTATCCTATAATAATTAGCAAATGTTATAAAATCTGAGCTCTGTTTATTATGCTCTACTTTTTTAATAATTTCCAAATTAATATATTTTAACTTAATAATTTACATTGTTCTATGTTGGAATTTTTCTTCTCATTTTAAAAATTCGATACAACAATAATTACTAACTACTAACTATTGAAAATTGAAAAACTTATTAGTTTAATGTTATGTTATATCACTTATAATATGTAATAATTCTTTTAAATATTTAATGAATTTACCCTATCCCAATTTATATTAAAACTATTTGTAACTATCAGTTACTAATAATATATATTTTTTTTTTATTTATTTTTTTTTTTTTTATAGAAATAGATATGATTTTATTTTTTTTTATTTTTTTTTTTTATTTTTATTTTTATTTTATTTTTATTATTTTTTTTATTAGTTTTTTTTTTTTCGTTCCATTATTAGTTTTCACAGAATATCAAGACAGAGCCTAAAGCAGTTTCTCAATCTCACAGTTTTGAATTTACTGAAGACCCATTCAAAGACTATAGATATGAAGATCCATTTAAAATAGATCCTTTCTCAGATACAGGATTTGAAACAGATCCTTTTGGCGATGGTGCATTTTCTTCAGACGAATCCCAAAAAGTTCATTTTAGTGATGAACAACTTGCATGGGAAGCCCAAAAAAAATTTAGAATGGAAGAAGAGAAAGCTCGTTTAGAGCAAGAAAAAGCAGATTTTGAATTGGCCCTTAGGCTAAGTAAAGCCACTTCTTCCGATAATAGGTCAAAAATTTTACTATAATAATAGAAGTGTGTATAATGCAACTACCAAAAATTAAATTTTGTATTAAAATAATATATTAATTTATTAGTTATTTGAAATTGTAATAGGTACTTTATGCATAATGTACCAATTTTATTTTTATTTATTATTTAACATTGAAAACCTAACATCATTCTACTCAGTAAATTGTAGTATTATATTTTGTTATATATATTTTTATCAAATTGTAATTATTTTACCCTCATAAAAGCCATGTACTTTTTCATAGTGATGTACAAATGATCATTGGATAGATAAATCTACAGTTCTGTACTACTTTCCAATATAGAAACAAGCATATTGAAACATTTAATTTCATATGGGTTTTTCCTATTTTTTCAAATGAAAGTGAAATTAATAACCTGAAGTTAACTAATGTCTAAAGTTAAAAAAATTAAATAATTATAATAATATTTATATACTAGCACAATATGGAAGTTAAGTTGTTAACATTTAGTTCAATTAGATTGACTATGAGTCCACATATAAAGTACTTAATGTTGAGCACACTGCATAAAAATACATAATCTAGATTATTTCTTATATTTATAAAACTATTGAATTATATTGTTACCACTAACAAATATTAATTTATTTGTGATTCTAGATGAAATTACATTAAAATTAATTTTAAAAAAAAACTTTTAAAATACTAAGTGAAAAGCTATAAATGATTTACGGTTATAAATCATAATAATACAGAATTGTAGTTTAAAAACCACTGCCCAAATCCTTATTAACACATATTATGATGTTACTATAATAAGTATCAGTATAATATTATGATTATTACTGTTTATTATTAACTTATTAATTATCATTATCCTATTATTTATTTGTATCTATAATAATATTACCTATGTGGAAATTGTAGCCCATATTGTTACCATGTTAATTGATATTTTATCTCTCTTAATTTGTTATGTATACTGTAATAATATTATTACATCATAAAATTCTTAACATTTTTCTTAAAATCTACAATCGTAATAAATAATGTATTTGTCACAAAAAAAAAACGAGTTTTTATCACAAGTATATTTACTTGCATATTTTAAATCAATGGCCATCAATTTTATGTTTTGTTATATTTTATACACTGTTGTTATTTTAAATTGTTATGGAACATTTTTAGGGGCAAATTATGTAAAAGAATAATTTTTTTATTCTAAATATGAGCTTTTGAATGTATTTGTACATTTTTTTTTATATATATTATAGTAGGGAATAGTAATAACAAATTATATTTATCAAATCGTCTTCTATATTCTCCCAATAATTCTTTATTTAAAACATAAGTAAATAATATATGATATAACTAATAACAAATGAATTTAATACGGCCAAGCTTACCTCACGTTTTCACGTTGATATAAAATCCCAAATAAAATTAATTTATTTTATTTTTTTCTGTTGTCCTTTAGTTTATATAGAATCGTACTATGTGACAATTATACAATAACGTTTAGCTGCTGTTTCTGTACATTCTGTTATTATCCTTGTCCTATATAATATTAACTTTTATTTTTAAGATTTAGCTGATAATTAATTATTATTGGCTATAGTAGGAATTTTTTTAGCATCATGACAATACGTTAATTGTTGGAAACTAATACTACTTTTCTGCATTCCATTTGTTGATAAATGTGTATAAAATCTAACAATAAAAATTATTGATATTATTAATAATTGTTTTTTGTTATTTTGATAATAGCCTGTTTCTAGAATTATTTATTTTTATTTGCTAAAAGGTAATAATAAATAATATAATCTGTATTCTGTTATGACTGTTATGAGTTTAAATTAATGTATGTATGACAATTATTTCTCAATCTCATATTGCAGCAAAATGTAATCCGAGTTATGTATAATTTAATTTAAGTTTTTAGAGTAAAAACAATAGGTACCTACTTGTAGTCATTAGATTGTATTTTTTGTTTTTTCTTTATGTTAGTAGTTCATATTCTAATATACTTGGTACTCATGTTTAATATCAATTTTAAATCATTGTGTCTACTAACTACTGTATGCGCTCATTACATAATACAGTGCATAAGCTAAAAAATAAACACTCCAGGAATGTTATCGCATCGTTTTCAACCCCCACAGGGTGACTCATTCAGATATTTCGTTTCGACTCACTAAAATCGAATATTTGTTTATTTATATGATTCATATCAATTCTACTTGATACCTAGGTATGCATATAAATTAATTTGTGTAGTTTATATACTTAAATACTGCTTAATCGAATTCAAAAAAAAAATGTTCTAGACAATCAACTTCTTTCTAATAATAAATTAAGTCAGAAATTTCTACTAAATTGAGAGTTTTACTGAGAGGTGTGTTTTGAGCGAAAAATCTCACATTTTATTTTTGGTTAGCGGTGCCGTTGACTTGTGCGGCTGTACACGATTATGTATAACTCGATACTCAGAAAGCCTTCATATAAAGACCCATCAAAACTTTACCGATATCCATATACAACCACTCTTAGAGGCGTAGCCAGGATTTTTTTATGGGGGTGCCGGGGTGGGCTAAATACTTCTAACTTGACTACTTGAGTTATTAAAAATCAAAAACAACAACAAAATAAAAATACTGATAATATATTAACGTTGATTTTCCGTTAACGTATTTACTATTTTAAATAACCTATCTAATATCTATTTCAAAACTAAAAAATATGGCCAATGGGCGGGGGCCTCATTATAGCCCCCCTCCCCTTAGCTACGCCACTGACCACTCTCACACTATATAATAATATATAATATACCTAATAATAATTATCACATGTACATAACTAACGCAAAAGCCACAGACTAAGAGATAACAATATTACATATTACACTATTGCCTAAATAACACAAATTAAGTATCTCAATTCGTGCTAAATAATAAATATTATACACAAACAGTCCAATTAAAAATAAGAGTCGTTAATAAAATTGCCATACAGTGGTTGAATTAAATGATAAACACTACGGGCGTTCCTTTTATTTATAGTCATATAAGTTATAGGTCTATGACAATATTTCGCGTCCACGTTGAAAATATCAAAATGACATAGACCATAGTACAGCGGTTCCCAACCTTTTTAGTTGTGCGGACCACCAATTTTGTAAAAAAATCTTTGAGATCCACCTATATACGTAAACACACACACATATATATATATATTATATATACATACGGCAGTTATTAGAAATAAAAGAATTAAATAATATTAGGTATATGTATATCGTATATAATAAAAATATGTAATACTATTATTTTAAATATATGTATATTATAAATTATAATATTTAATATTATATTTATATGGTTCATGGCCCAGTACCACGCTGGCTAGTAGTCCATGGGCCGGGAACCGCTGACATAGATAGGTAGTAGATATATAAATGGCGTTGCAATTATTACCTATCTATAGTAAACTATAATAGGTATAGTATTTGTATCTACGTAAACTTAGTACCTACACGCAAAGTCCCACATCGCTATTAATAGAGAGCTATATATTATAGGGTTTACTCTTAGTATTCAGTACATAATACCTATAGGTACAAGACGCATATCAACGACTACGTGAGAGTGCCAAAGATACACAAGATGAAGTTGTGTAAAGAATAAAGATCTGTTAAGCACCGCGAATTCCATAATAGGTAGTATAACTATGATAATAATATTATCTTAAATAATTTGGTTTATTTTCATATATTTTTAGGTCATGTCAGAAAATATTAATTCGCAGTTTGTAGTTTTATACCTATATAATATTATTATTATACCTACACGAGATAATTGATATTTTGACATAATAAACATTAACCTTTTCAAACATTTTAATTTACATATTTACCTTCATTATTAGCAATGGCGCACAAAATAATTTCGTCATTTCGAAAATCGAGAACACAAGCAATTGACAAAAGTATTACTATTAGATATCCATTCCTTTTTTTTATTTATAAAATAATGTTCTCGCTACTCTTGAGTCTCGACAACATTAATTTTATTCACTCAAAAATTAATTATTTTATTACATTATACACAAGAAGATTTTATGTGAAATCAGTTACTTAGACCCATCCCTTGAGGGGATTCCCCTCACATGAGCAGGCACGTAATTTAGGGGGGTCGGTAGGGGTGATTCGTCTAGGCACCAATGATTCTAATATTTCATTTTGTCATTAATTTGTCTTTCCATAGGCGACACTTGACTCTTATTATCGAGAGGCAAAAATTAATCTCAATTTAATGACCCATTTAAAAATCTTCTCATATAACCTATACTTTTATATTTTATGTTTAAATAATTTCCAAGTCGATTGTCACTAATAGATGACTTCTTATTTTTATTGACTATACTTATTGTATTTTTGTCCTGTCACCAATCACCACAGTGGCGTGTCATACATGTGTGCGATGTTTGCAAATGCCACGGGCCCTTGGCTTGGGGGGCTCATTATTGCTCAACGTTCCACAAAAAAAAAAAATTAAATAAATAGAGTTATGAACGAAAAAGTAAAAAAAATTATTTTCAATATCAAATGGTTCTCAATCTGATATCAGTAGATCATTGTTATAAAATATAAATTTATGTATATCTATTATCTATATTATTTAGAATAAAAATATGTAGGAAGGAGGCCTTTTTTTAGTTTTGCACACAGGCCCATTTTTTATATAAACTGCCATTGACTTACCACATACACTTATTATGCTAAATAGTGCAGATTGTGCATATCTAAATAAAAAAAAAAAAATTAAGTAATTAAATATACTGCAGGTATACTCATATATTGTTGAAAACAGATAGGTACATATATTATTTAAATCTTAAAGTATATAAAAAATTAAAAAGCATGTAATCTTTTATAATAAAACTATTGTATAAACCAGTTAATTATTTCATCAACAAACATCGACCTCTTACTGTCGCTTCTGAGTCAAATCTATCAATCATGTTTTGAAAGTCAATTGGTTATTCCTATTATGTATATATGTACAGAATTGCTAAATCGCTTAAGCGTTCTTGATCCATTGTTACTCTTAAGTCTTCGCAATGGATATCTATATATTTAATATTATATTATACGATTTACATCTATCCTACGCGGTAACAGCGTATTTACCGGAATATTACTCCCCTCCCCCCCTCGGTTCTGGCGTTTCTCCCAGAGATTGATGATTTAACAAACAAACAGAAAACTTAATTTAATTTTATAATTTGACTATATTCATTATTCACCTATGGGCTATGAACTATACATATAATAAACATATAATTTAAGGATCTTTTCACTCCCCCCCCCCCAAAAAAAAAAAAGGTTGTAAATACGTCACTGCTATACGTGGTATATTTGAAAAAACAAAATAACTTTTAAGTTAAACATGTTTGCACACATTTGCACGAGTAGGTTGTATTCGGTTTTTAATTAAGATTTAAACTACTTATACGTGCTATATGCATTAATTATTATAGATCGTTTTTAATTAATACTAGTTAACCTATTATCATTTATCTTTCTTTAATGTTAATGCTATTAGTTTTCTTTTAAATTTTAAACCATCATCATGATGAAATTTGTAAGATTTTTGTAAAATTGAGGAAGAAAGTTTATGAATAGGTAATTAATATAGAGGTAATTTTGACGTCTCGAGGGGGAGGGTGATTATCATCTACAGTTTTAAAATAAACATATTCATAATTTCTGTGTGGATCTTACAGTGAGATTCTCAATAAAAAATAAATGGTTCAATACCTCCAGTTTTTTTCATTGAAATTGCGCTAGTGGTCTCTAATTTAGATAAATAGGTATTTATACATTTTAAATGTATAATATCAAATTGATATTGAGTGATTTTTATTTTTGATTTATATATTCCTACAGATATCTAATTTCTGACTTTTCGAATTATTGGATTTTAAGTATTATTGTTTATTAAACAATGTTTAAATTAATAATAGGTATAGAATAGGTATAATAATAATAATATAATATATATAATAGGTATACAATGAAAATATTATATAGGTATTTGGATAAAAAATGAAATATTTTCAGAGAATTCATACGAGGATAATGTTTCACACTTCACATGATTCTTATCATTTTAAGTTAGGATAATCCTCGACTAGTTTATATTTAATCACTTAAATTCTGCAATAATTCTTGGATATAGAACATAGTTACTTATTTAATAAACTAATAAAGAAAAAATATAATATTTACATGTATTATATTATATTATAGAAATTTACAAACAATATTCTATGAATGTATATTAAAGTTATACGTAAGTATGTATTTTCCATACTGTCCAGCTAATAACAGTTTCTAAATTTTCTATAATATGGTCATGAAATATGAATGAAATATTAAATATTAAAAAATAAGTTTTGATAGATACATCTGGTAACTATAAAGTATAAAAACTTACTGACTACTGACTACTGTTGTCTGTTAGCGTGTCTAATGTCCATGTTAAAGGTGGGTAAACATTTAACATTTTCTTAACCTTTTTATCGTAGTGGCCAATACATTTTTCTTTGTTTTAGTAAACTTGGATTTTGATTATAACGTATAGATATTAAAAATTAAGTATATAATATACTACACATGGTGAGATTCTGAAAACGACTCAATGATACGTTAAAAAATGAAAATATTTTATACCATATTATACCTAGGTATATCGTTTTTAATTATTATTGATCTATTACCTATTAGAATTTCGCTACTACCATCATAAAACAATAACATAATAAAATATGTATATTAGGTATGTGACGATAAAAAAACCAAACACAATCGATCATCATTCATCGTACCCGGACAGACGTCGCGGCGGTGGACGCGATAGCGTAAGCGACGTTGTCCGAATTCGAGTTGTATGCGACGCGGCAGCCGTGCGTGCGTTGTACCCATGCGCCACGCATTTCAGTCACCTCGGGGTCTCTGTATCGATCGGTCCGCGGCTGGTCGTCCAACTGTGCGATGCACAGTGTCATTAGTGTTCCAGTGGCAGCGGCCGGAGACGGATATCACGGTTTAATAAAAACAAACCCGATAACATATAATAATAATAATATACAATATCACAATATTACATAATTATTGCCATTTATATTATATTTATGTACGCTCGCGATCGTCCGGTACAACAATATCATCGTTACTATAATATTTACTTAAAATCTTCGTTCCTCTCAACAACTGGCAGTATAATTTAACATTTTTATCACTAATACTATTGTGATATCCATAATATAAAAGTAAATTTTATTATATACAACGTTGTACAAATTTCCGTGTTGTATAATATATCATTGTACCTATATCGTCATTATAAAGAGGGACGATAACATGAAATCCGCCAAAGTCTTGGTCGCCCTATTCCTATACGGGTGTTTCATGGTTCGAGAATGCGCTCAACACGACAATAACGAACCCGTCAGAACGGCTCTGTAAGTACCTATATACCTAGGTAATGTATATATATTATATACATACATATCACAGGAAAGTAAATAGATGATGATATACTTATATTATATTATGATAGATTGCGATCGTTCGAAATCGGAAATATATAATATATATTAATTTACCCATCTAAAACAGGCACAGAAATAAAAATAGAAATAGAACCCTTATAATTTGAATATGTGATAGTATTTAATCGGAGGGGGTGACATTTTTCTCATCGTTGTGTAATCCAAATAATCATAACTCATAAGACTACCTATCCGATAAAAAGGGGGCGATGTTGATTATAATATAAACTGTTCCTAGTAACTATACCTACTACCTACATATTGTGCAATATATACTTCTGGTGTTGACAAAATTGTTATTAAGAGATGGGGGTAAATAATTGTGCCATAGCACAAAAAAATATTTAAAAAAAAGTGTTCGTAATTTTATCTCTATCCAGTAATAGTGTTGGTATTAACATTTTATTCTTTTTATATTTTAAAACTTTTATAATATTTACTGTTCAAAATGTCAATACATTTTTTTAAATTTACGTTTAAAAAGTAATTTGTCAAGTACCGAAAAGGAGAAGAAGACCATTGTCCCCTTTGAAATTATTATACCATCATTATTATTTCCATTGAGAAAAATATTTGAAATAAGAATGTTTTATTGTATATTTAATTTAATTTACGTAATGTTTGATCCAAGTATATAAAATCTCAATCATAATTCTTTTAATACGCAGTTATGTTTATAAATAACATAATAATATATACTTAGCAAAATAATTTAATCGACAATAAGTACTTATAACCAATGTACTCATAAAACAATTTTAAGAATAAAGCACTGTTAAAAATGTTGAGTTCTATTATTACTACTATAATTGAAAAAAATAAAGACGGGCGTTGGTTTTAGTTTGAAAAACACCATTTCGTAACAGATAAATGTTACGGTAAACAGCAGTGGATTTCGTCCATCATACCACCTACACACATAGTAAATTGAAAAATTATTACAAAAACAGCAACGTTATTACATTTGACTCTAATTTTATTATTTATGATTGGTATTATTGGAACTTACTTTACAGATATAAAATTATTAAAAAAAAAAATAAATATTGTTCTTTAATTTAAATTATCCAGTCCTGTTTACATAATCTTTAATTTATATCTTTTTAGGAAAATTTTCTTTCTCTGCTGTTCTTTTGGCTTTTTAACCCACGATTCAATCCATTTTGATATGTTTATTTTGTCAATTGGTAAACACTAGCAATGAAATACGTACGGATCCCAAAGAATTTCATTTAGGAGATATAATTTAATTTATTAAACTTTTTATTCCAAGGATGAAATTGCTATACACTTAATCGCAGTAGTTAATTATTTAAGGTCTTTAATGTTTTCTTCTTTTATGTCTTTGAATTAACGGATTCCCTTATAGAATAATTGGTCTCATTAATTTTAAATTATTAAAACAAGCGACGTATATATCATCCCTGTATTGTATATTGAAGTGTTTGGGTCAATTTCTAGGAACAAAATTTATTATCTTAATCAAACAACTGGCCATATTCTTCTTTAAACTTAGATGAAACATTAAAAGAATTTTACGACTGTGTAATAACTAATAAATATTCTGGTTTTAAGATTATTTAAAAGACATCTAAAAAAATTGGGCAGAATTGATTTTTGAACACTTAATGAATTGTAAGTTTTATTCTTTTAAAATACATTTCCTGAGACTAAAGTTATTTCTTTAAGTTTTAGTTTCTGAATTACAATCATACTATCAATAACACGAATGATTTATTACATTATATTATGAATTGAAGACAATACATGGAAGGGGTTGAAATCACCCCCAAAATTTTTCATATTATATTATATGGTTGTAAAATAACATAAAATATTATAATAAAATTAGAACACAATTTTTTAGCTTAAAACCCCTCCCGCAATTAATTTCTAAATACGACCTTGATTGAAGACAAATTTAAATCTCTATTTTATATAGCTGCAATAATAACAACTCAGACAACTCATGTAACATATCATTTAATATTCCTCAATCCTATCGATTTAATATAAACGCATTGGACGCTAAAATTTTATATTAACCTGAATAATTTGATCTCCTTCTGTGTTTCTTGTATTATCCAAAAAAGATTTTAGCTTCTATCATCTAAGGAATGCTTATGTAATAATAATTATTAGGTACCTTGTCAAAAATAAACGGAAATAAAATCAAATTACACCCTTCAAAAGTAGACATCATTAGGGGAACGCTTACTTAATTAATAAATGACGTGAAACGCTGAAATCTACGAAAAAACAAAAGTGGACACCATCCACTTGCCCCCCCCCCCCCCCAAATTCGAGCACTGTTTTTTAACTTAAGTTAAAATTATGATGACAATGCATATATATTTTATAAAAATAATGTATGTTAATTGTATAATATATTTATACCTATTATTGTGTTCAAAACTCATTATTTTGTTTAAAAATAATTTATCTTCAGGCTACAAACGTGGGCTGAAAAATTATATTTTGAATTGTGGAACTGCGGGGAATATATAACTAATCGAAAATCACTGCAAAGCGTAAGTATATTTATAATTACGAAACACATTATTATACACATTCCACATAAGATGCCAACTTTTATTTAATTGTTTTGATTGAATAATGATCGTTTTAATGTGAAATAAACATATTATATAAATCTCATTTGGACCAAAAAATTGATCGAATTCGACGAAGTAATGATTATTTGAGCTACAATGTTAGCTGAATATCTAAAAATAAATATCTAAAATACCTATCTAACTCAAATTATATTTAATCAAGATTTATTTGACATTAATATGATCGTTTCTTAATCAATATTTGATATTCATTAAACTTCATATATTTTTTTAAATATATTATGTTAATTAAACTTTAATACTTATTAAATTCTAGCTTTTTATCATAACTATGATAGATGTATAGGTATTTATAATAATTGTCTGGTATAGCCAAAATATAAAAATTATTATAATGTGTAATATTATAATATCTTAAAATTTTAAATGTTGATAGTTTGATGTACCTACCCAGTGGCGTAGCCAGGGGGGGGGTTTGGGGGTTGAAACCCCCCCCCCCCCCTTCGGCCGTATTTTTATCAAAAATATAATTTTTATAATATAGAAATACAATCATTTATTCGTGGTGAAATGTATTCTGTTAAGCTGTATTCACGTTATCGACTGCACTGGTGATAATGATCATTATCATTCAATTATTTTATTATTTCAATATGGTTGTAGATTTATTTTATTTTATTACTAAAAAAAACCCCCCCCTAAAAAAAATCCTGGCTACGCCACTGTACCTACCTATATATAAATCGTAATTTAACTAGAATAAAAATTTTACATGTTTGTAATTAAATGCGAAATATATGTGTAATCTTGCCGAATGTGTAGTATTTAGAATTAAGACACTAATATTTAAATAAAATATTTTTGTTAGGTAAATTATAATCACTGTTTTTATAATTATATTATTTTATATTATACAAATGGTCTTGTAATTAAATAAATAAAAAAAAAAGTATTTAGGATTATGATTAGTAGTTAACTATATATCTACATAAATTAGATTTTTCATAAATTATTTATTTCCTATATTATCATTTTACAATACAAAATATTTAAATATATTTTTACAATCTATTATTTATAAAATTGTTAATAGTTACTTGTAATATAAAATTACTAAGAAGTAAGAATATGGTATTTCAGTAAATTTACTAAATTTAAAACTGTAGGTTTATTATTACCATATTTTAAAAATTCTTGAATCCATAATATGAATATTACAAGATTTCGTAATTAACTAAATTAAAAACATATCATTATATAGATAAAAACACATATTGTGCCTATAGGTACTTAATTCGTATCACGCATTTCACATAACATTTTTAATATTATAAAATGATTGTATAAATAATTTAACTAAACTCATAATAAATTAAACTCAATAATATATAAACATAAAATATTTTAATGTACTACATGCTTTAAACGTCAGTCATCTTCACATACAAGGATTATTATTGAAAAAAATATAATTGTACACCACTTATATTGTACCCAAACTAAATACTCCGGAAAGTATTTACATTAATCTGTAGCTGTGATTAAATTAATCACTAGATACGTATCATTGGCGGACATTTGGTTGAATATAGGGGACTTGACGCTTGATATTTTTACCCATTATCGAAATTAAGCAACCTTTAACCTTAAACTTACTGGCTATAAATGTTAACTTATGTATAGGTAGGTAATATAATGCAAATGTAAATAAATAGATTCAATAATATGTGAAATGGACAATAATAACATTTTCCACAGTACATACATTTTATTTTTGGAAACACATTAATACCTACTTCCCGTAAAAAAAATGTGGTGAGAGTAGGGAGTCTATCACAATTTATTCATTATATTTAACTCAAATATTTTTACACAAGTAGGTACACTTAAAATAATTATACAGATAATAATAATAATAAACATAATGATACAATTACAATTATTATGATTATTCTTAATTCGGAATTTAGATGGCTAGACCAAAACCGTGTTTTTAATTTAAAAGTTAAAATGTATTCTAAACCTGTTAACAATGTGAATAATTATTAAAAAAAACCTAACATACTACAAAAACGAATTCACCACAAAAAATACCTACAAAAAGACATATCACATATATTTTTTTTATATAATTAATTTTATTCCAGTGTTCTGGATAAATATTATTTGATTCATTAATCCACTTAATTCAAGTATAAAGCCCTAAGCCCTATAATTTAACAAACACCAGACGGATACAGTTTTTATATTACAAATTAAAATTAATATTTTTTAAATGATTTAAATACCTATTTAATATACTTAAAATTATTAATAATACTCAAAAAATCCAAGTGTATTCAAAGTATAAACCATCTCACTAAACTTAATCAATAGGTATACGGTATACCCATCAAAAACTGGCCCACAGGTGGACAAGCGCGCAGAAGTGTTTCTTTTTCATTCCTAATCTATTAAGAAACTATCAGTATAATTGGTTAAAACTGTTAAACTATACATTATTTAATAATAAATAGGTACATACAAATTGCGGAACTCAAGTTACATGCTTTAAAATAATAAGAAGGTACCTACCTATAGTACCTACGCCATTTTATTTAAATGGTACAGTTTCATAAATATAGATTAAATCAGATATATAATTCAACCAAATACCAATATAGGTACCTAATTCATGTATAAATAGACTATAACCTATATATCAAGGGTGGCCACAACGAGACTCGCGAGGCGCATGCGGCTCTTAAATCAATTTCATGCGGCTTTTGAACCAAACTTAAACCAAACTTAAATGTAAATAAATGTTCCTTCATTTGATTTAAAATGAAAAATGTATTTCCATTTTATAAACATTACTTTATAATGTGGCTCACCTCGAATCAACTTTATTAATTTGTGGCTCCCAAAGTTAAGGTTAAGGACCATCCCTGCTATATATTATAGATAGATACTCATTAGATTATGTTAGATAATAAAAAAGCATTATAACATATTTTAAAAATTAATATTTTTGCCTAGAATTATTAGAATAATTTAATTTCTCAGCCAAATTGGTATTTTTTAAGAAAAATTATTTATTTATTTAATTAGTATATATTATACTATTTTATAACAAATTATTATTAGAATATCTTGTTAATTCATTTGTGATTATTTTTATTTATAGAAATATAACAAAGAATCAAAGTTAGAAGCAAGGAATGGACACATTTTGGTAGCAAACATTTCGAGTGTTATTAAATCAATGATGGATAAAAAACAACAATCCTTAAAAGTTAGTAAAAATTCATATTTTTTTGGTAACCAAGTTTTGTAAATTAATTTTGTGTGTATACAATATACATACATAATATTATTAACTATTTCGTATAAATAATTATGTATATAATATCAATTTATAGAGAATTTTAGAAAGCGTTGAACAAGTTGCAGTTTCAGCACACGACGATGAACCTCCTGGCAATGATTATAAGATTCGAAATGCAAAACCACTAAAAGCTACACCAAATACAAACATATTATTAGATGATCTAAAGGAAAATTCTCATTTTTACCATACGCCTGTAAATACAACATATAGTTCTGTACACATACCAACTTATGTTTATGACCGGGGTAAGATCATTAAACCAATGTTTAAATACTAAACTATACTTTTAAATTATGTTTATACCACTATACCTAATACCTATACTATACATATTATGCATAATCGTGTTCGTGATTTACTATCCTATTATTAAAATATGTTTTCGTGTAATTCATAATTAATAATTTGTAAATATTTAATACATTACAATTTAGCAACTGATGTAATTAAGGCTATCAAATGGTCTGAAAACCTGGATGCGACATTTAAAAAAAACTATGAAACTGATCCGAGATTATCATGGCAATATTTTGGTAGCACAACTGGTTTCATGCGACAATTTCCAGGTATATATTCCAATATTGATAGTATTTACCAATATATTTTTCATCATATTTGGTATATAATTTTTTATTAAATATATATATATATATTAATAATTTTAATTGTCAACAATGTATTAATGTATACCGACTTTGCACAACTTTCGATCTGATAAATTATGAGAGCATGTTGCTTTATTGAGTATATTTGTTCGATCTGACTTTAGTGAGCTCTTTTCACCAATATTTGATTAATTAATTTCAAATAGGATAAAATGGGTAAACAAATCATAGTGTGGTATTTTTTACTAGAAATTCGTTCGAAAATTGTATATGATTATAATATCATGAATCATGTTAGTTCTTGTTTTACACTACCTATTCAAATGTTAGCTGTTAACCACTATAACTGCTTAAAATTTGGATATATGAGATAATACAAGACAACCCAAAAAAATAATACTATTTAGGCAACGTTCAATTTGGGAAATGGCTGTTTGGAAATTTTGATACGTATTTCCAAAAATACTAGTATACGTTTATTTACTAGGTATATCATAAATTACCTAACATGAAAATTAATACATTATCGAGGCGTCTTTAAATAAATTAAATGTATCAATAAAATTATATTCTCTTTAAAAAATCTCGAAGCACCAATCAAGTATTATTGTATTTATTTTAATATTATCAAATCAGATAATTATAACAGTTATAAAAAAATTGTAACTCATAAATTAATCCTAATTAAATAAATACTCAATTTACAAATGTTATAAACTTTAAACTATTTTGTTGAAAAAATACTCTCAAATTTCTAAATGTCTTTTGTATTTATTAATTTAACTAAATTAATAATAATGATAATGATAATGATAATATATAGTTCGTCTATTATTTGTAGCAATGGAATGGCCAGATAAACCAGATAAACCAGAAGATTTGTACGACTGTCGAATGCGACCTTGGTACGTAGAAGCAGCAGCTAGTCCAAAAGATATTCTTATATTAGTCGATAATTCTGGGTCAATGATGGGACAAAGTAAAATCATTGCCAGGCATGTGATAAATACATTATTGGATACATTATCAGTGAACGACTTCGTCAATGTTCTTGTATTTAGTAATGTAACGAATGAAGTGGTGCCGTGCTTCAAAGGTTTACTCGTACAAGTATGCATTAATTTTTTAACTTTAAAAATAAAAAAAGATTTAAGGATTTTATCTTCAACTAAAATTTTAAAGCCAAAATGAATTATTATTATTATTAAATATTGATTTTTATTTTTTTTTAATAAATTATTAATTATACTTGCCTTATTTTTTGTTTTTTGAGAATACATTACTTTTTTTGCTGAAGAAGACGATATACTCGCACGTGTTGTCTCTGTCTTACTAACCTACATCATAACAAATTTGCATTCAGCAGAACACATTTTGTGATATTAACTTTAATATTAAAGTAAATTTACCTATTACAAAATTTAAAGGTATATATGTATATTGTACTTAAGGCGGAGATAACACATGTGGGTGTCCTCTTAATGTTTAGTACCTATTATAAAAAAAATTATTGCGAAATATTGTAGTATAAAGATAATTAGGCCTAATTAAATTCTGGCTAATTTATAATATAATTGTTTAAAATGTAATAAAAAAAAAATTGTTAAATATTAAGAAATCTTAATTAGGAAATTTTATTTCTTATTCAGGCCACACTTGCAAATATTAGAGAACTAAAATTGGGCGTTGAAAATATTGCCGATCCAAATAATATTTCAGATTTCAGCGAAGCATTAACCAAGGCGTTTGACACACTTGAAACGGTACCTAATATTTACAATAAATTAATACTTTAGTTTAGTTATTATTTTGGTAAAATTAAAAATACAATTTAATTGTTAGTATCGCGAACGAAATATGGGTGCTATGTGTAATCAAGCCATCATGTTGGTCACTGATGGTGTACCAGAAAACTTCTATGAATTATTTAAATCACATAATTGGAAGAATGGAACTATGGGTATGCCAGTAAGAGTATTTACATATCTAATTAGTCGAGAACTGCCTGAAATAAGAGATATGCAATGGATGGCTTGTGCAAATCATGGTAAATATTTTATAATCAAAAATATTGAATTTAATTAATACAAATTTGTGTTAGATAGATATTACATTTAAAACCTTAAACAAATAGATAATAAGAACGAAAACATTTTTTAATTTAGGGTATTTTGTTCATTTAAGTACGGTAGAAGAAGTTCGAGAACAAGTGGTACATTATTTACCGGTAATGGCTAGGCCTTTGGTGTTACATCAATCCCATCATCCGGTTATTTGGACACCGTTATACGCTGATGTTACTGTAATCACAGTTTATTATTTATAAGTAGTTCGAAAATAAATTAATTGATAATTTTTTTTAGGATCCAAAAATGACTGATTATTTATGGGAACAAGAAGAATGCCAACAACAGTATGACGATACGATGAGTTATAAAAAAACAAAAGACCAATTTTTCTATCCAATAAATATAGCAAAACGAGAACAAGATCGAAAAAGAAAAGTACATACTTAAATACATTTTTAAACTAAATTATATTTAATATTTTTTTAGGAATTAAATCAAAATGTAAACGTGAATAGACAAAAAAAACACAATTTAATAACGTCTCTTGCGATGCCAGCATTCGACAAAAAAACTGAAATGGTAAGTTTATCAAAAATAATTTTTGAAATCACATTAACATGCAACAATCATCAATGTATTTCATTTTGTTTATAAATTCATTTTAGAAGGATTAAAGCTGTACATTGTTTTGGAATACTTTCAAAATAATATTTTGTATTTCAATGCAACGTTGAATTATTATTGATCTTACACAATTTAAATTATTTTAATACATATCACATTAAAATATTAAATACATTACACATCATATACATAAATATATGCATATTCACCATGCCGTAGTCAGACGGAGACTGAAAGTGCGTGTTCCCTTCTCTCCTGAAATTTTTTCGTAGGTAATTGTAGACAGTGTTCCATTTCCATATCAATAAAATCAACTCTCCATTTTTTAATAATTACTAATATATATATTACGAAAGAAATTTGGTTTACATCGTCAAATAAATTATTTAAAACAATTTTATTAAATCTTTGTTTTATTTTTAACTATCAATACATTCTATAGAACATAACAATTTTGGTCTCGTTTGGATCAACTATTAGGAATAAATGTGTTGATTTCGAATTGTTTTTTCCTAATAATTTATATAGAATTTTAATTGGTTTTTACAAAGAAATCTTTAGGGTTTAAGTCTAAAATTGCAATTTTAAAAAAATAGTTAAAACTGGCTCTTTAATAACTTAGAAAGTAAGTATGGTAAGTATGGTAAGAAAAATATTATTTTTATGAAATGCAGTTACTCTTAAAAAAAAATTCTGACTACGGCACATCATAAAGTGTCACATTGTCATAGTAAACTGCATTACTTAAGTAATTAACTAGATTAAAATTGCATAGTCTTTGAATACTATCTATAACACAATATTTTTAGATTCTATAGTTTATAAGCACTATAAACAGTAAGCACAGAGGTCTGAGAAAAATAACTTGTATACATATTAAATTTTTTTATGACATATAGATAAAATATTAATACCTTATATATCTATTCTGTGCTTAAAATACTTAATAAGGGTGTATATTTTATGTTTTCTAAGAATTTATGGGACAGTCCTATATGAGATCTTGACTATTTTTCACTGTTAAATATTATTTGTATCCACAAAATGTTAAATATTATTTTAATAGGTTGGTATATAATCCATGGCTTTTGAATGACGAAAATATTATATTCCTCATTACCACTGATCACTGTGGATATTATTATACCTATTTCTACGTTCTAACTCTTTTTTATATTTTATAAAAGTGTTTGTCGTTCTTTCTTTTTAACTATAAAAAATCGACATTTTTATTAAACTATCAAATTATTAGGTATTATATTTAGAGCGCTATTGTCTAATGATAATTGTCAATTATCGCCTATTGATAATCAAATGGCTTACCTGCAATGGCTGCAACGCTTTATCGATTGCCGTTTGTTGGTAGAACACGTCATACTGTATTGGTGTCGAGTCTTAATATTATTGTTGATAAACAAATGTACCTACCAGGCTTTTGATGTTAACATTACAAATAAATAAAAATATATAAGTACTTTTATTAAGTAAAATATAAATATTAGGTTTTTACTATAAATTTTTTTTAAATACCATTAATTTAATTATTAATCTCAATTTTTCAATTATATTTATAATAATTTTAATTTTAATACTTATATAATAATAAATGTAATATACTTGTACATAATTTTTCATATAATTTTAATTTAATAGAATGTGACCTTGAATTTTAGTAAAATGTATGAGTTTCAAAGATTATATTAATAAATGATATTCTTACATGTATATGCTACAAGTTATGTGACACTTCCTCTCCTCCCAAAAAATAAATAAATAAACCAAGAACTATAAATATATTATTGTAAGCAATAGCCAATATGCGTATTTTTGATAAATACTATAATGCCGGTAGATTATTTAACAAATATTTAATATATTTTTTTTTTAAATAGCTCATACTAAACATGTTTAATAATTATTTCCCAACAGAATATCACAATAAGAAGGCTAATAAATGATAACTACTGGGTTTGGGAAACAAAAGAGGTATTTAAAAATTCAGCAGGTAGTCTTCCATAATTTTTTTGGTCATCCTTAGAAAAATCTTAATATTTTTATAGTAATCATATTTTATTATAATAGTACTTTAATATCTTTTTATTGTGAAACTTATTCTTCTATATCAGACAGTTCTGTATCTATTATCAACTATATTATATATTTGTATTATTAGTAATTAAAATTAAGTGTCAAATATTGGTGCCTAACACGTTGGATAGATTAAATGTAACAATTTAGAAAGCCTAGAAACTTAAGTTTAGAATTAATATTTTCTTAGATAGAATTTCTAAATAATGGTGATGGATAGGGACCTAATACGTTTTAATTATATTTATTTAGGTTCCTAGTTAGAAATAATAGTTAGAACTAATATTTGGTTTCAAATAGATACTTGGCCTGATTGAAACCCAATTCAATTTTGAAAGGGCGTTTTATATATTTTAGTCAAAGACTAGCGCGTAGAGAATCAATAGTAATTAGAATTTTAAGTACATTGTAGATATAAATAAGAACGTTAAATTTATTTAATTTAAGCAAAATAGAGTAGACAAATCTAATTTTATGTTGTTATACTTGTTAGTATTATTTAATTTGTTTTGTTGAAAACTATAACTAGCTGGTGTGCGGTTTTTAAAAGGGTTACTTTGAATGTCGCACATTTTTATTTAAAAAATTATTTTTATTAACATATCATAAGTAAAAAAGTTTAATGTTTGCAGACAAAAGTGGCTCATTTACTTGGTGTTGTTGGAACTGATGTTCCCGAAGCTGATTTACGAGAAGCAATGTCACCTCACATAGTTAGTAAAATATATCTTATTGATTTTATAATATTAAAAATATTTATACTGTGTTTATCCGTGATTTTTAGTTGGGTGTCAATAACTATGCATTTATCGTTACTAACAACGGTTTTATTGTCACGCATCCAGATCTCAGACCAGTTGTAAGTAAATTATAATCTCTGGAATAAAATATAAAATGTTTCTCTTTATATGTATATATTAAATATTATTAGATATATTTTAAAGCATATGTGTAGTTATAAAAAATAGGAATATGTGTTAACAAAAATAAAATGAAAAAGATAAAGTAAAAAAACAAAAATATAATGATTCCATTCAGGTGTTAAATGAATGATGGCAATATAATATGAGTCATAATATATGACAATGAAAAAGTAGACAACTTCTCTAACAATTTTAAACACATCTTTATATTACAACACATACATAATAAAATATGTATTACTTGACACTTATTTTATTAATTATATTTCTCCGTAAGAATTTTTCATTCGATTAATTGTTTAATTGTATAAATTTGTTCCCGTTAAAAGAATATCCTGACTGAGTTAATATTAAAGTTTACTGTTGAAATTTTACAGTGAAATTATATAAATTCCGTTAATTATTTATCAACTTTGTTAGTTATAAACATAAACTACGAATTGGCACACTAATTAGCTATTGATTTTTAATAATATGATACATTCCCTGCGGCCTGCGATAGCTACAAAATAAAGTAATACAATTTTTTGTTAAATACTGAATTTTAATTATCTTATTGCATTACGTAATGAACATTTTCAATTTTAATTTTAATACAAAAATTGCCAATAAGCCTTTAAATTATTCTAAATCATTATTAACTTTTTAATGATTGGCTTTTCTCTACTTATCAACATGTGTCTTAATAAATCAAAATAAACACATAAAAAAACGATACTGTCTAAAACTTTATATTATATAGATTGTCTAATATCTCTAAAAGATACTTATGAAATCTCGATTATTTTTATAACACAATCTTTTATTCACTATATTTATCTAATATCTGATATGAGTTATTAATTTTGATATATAAATGTATAGTTTATTGTATAACTATTATGAAATATAAATACATTAAGTTACATCTTTAAATAAAATATATTTATAAGATAAGATATAAACCAAATTCGTTTTTACAAAAATGAATATTTTTAGTTTGGCGATATTTTGAAGCCAAATTACAATAGCATCGATGTAACTGAAGTGGAACTTGTTGAATCTGACAATAACGCAAGAGAATTCGATCGAAGTATACTCACGGTTAGTACAAAAATGAAAAAATAAACATGATAGGTACATAATAATAAATTAATGATTAATGATTATACGATTTAATAATCATTATCTATTTTATAATTTTTTTTTAAGGTGTATACCACTAATCACTATAATATAATTATTATAATTACTATCCAAAGAAAGGATAGCCCTGGTATCCTGGGTATGTGTATGGAAAGTATCTAGGGTAATATGTGTTCATCATTGGAAATGGATATACCATTAAAGGACTTTGGTAGTATGATTGGTCGGCATTCATACTGTTCGTCACGTCTGAACTAGCCGTCATTAGAACATCTACAGGCATTTGACGAGTTTTAGGTTTCCGATCAGTTCTTAAATTATCTTGTTCGACCACTGTTTCATTTTTCTGGACGACGGAGGACGTGATGTTTTTTTCAAAATCCGTTGTTTTATTCTGTGGTGAAATAACTTTACGTTCATCGGTAATCGCTGGATTTCCTGTCTCGAGAAAAGCTGTTGTTTCATTCTGCGGTAAAAGAATTTTGTCGATGATACTATCTGGATTTCCGGACTTATGGGTGACATTTATGTTTTTGCAATCGAAACTAGAAAAAGTAGCTACAGCTATAAAAACCATCTAAACATTCACAAAAAAAAAAAAATAATAATTAGTATACCTAAGAATATAAAAGTTGTTATTAAGAAATAATAATAGTCTTTATTTACAATTGATTAGGTTTTAACTCAAATTAGTTATTACAAATAACTGTTTTCGGTGTTTTCACCCACTTTATAATATTGCTTTAGTAGTACCAATAATAAGATGTTTTAAATACAATTTTAATATAATCTTTAAAATTAAAACCATAATCATAATTCATAAGCAATTAAATGACACTAATTAATAAACAACATGCAGCCAACATGAAATTTAAAAATACATGACTGTATATTAACATATTCAATATCTAAATTGTACTTGTAAGCCTTAATAAAATAATAAAACTCATTACTAATCGTTGAAATTCAATCTTTTAACCAATATTTTCTATAAACTATGATTTAAGTAGGAATTATATAATTAGATTGCAAACAAAGCCAGGATACTTTAATTAGATATTATATTAAACTCTTTTCTGTAATTGTTGTTGAATTTTTCTGAAACATGTTGTGTATGATCGTTAGATTTTTATTATAAATAAATATAATTTGTAAATTTATATTTATATTTTTGTAAAAAAATATAGCAGAATAGAACTATTTTGCTATATGCTACTGATACTTCATTTTTGAATTTTTAACAAAACAAAACTAACAATTTTATTTTTTGATAATATTATTCTTTAAACAAAAATATTTTAAATAAAAGACTTATACGTGCATTTTCAGTACCACATGTACACCATGTACGGTCCATGCAGTGTTAAACAATTAAAAAAAAAAATTTATAATAAAATAATATATCGTATTAAAAAATTAAACTAGTTTAGATGATTTCTTTAACATTTTGTTGTGTATAAAATATATTTTATACTTTGTCTAGGTATTATTTAAAAAAATATATTTATGAATAATATTTACTTACAAAGCCCCGCATCATTGTTAAATTATAAGTGGTTATTTCGAATAGGTACGTAAAATAATATAAATGGCAAATTAAACATAAATGGAGTCTTCTGAAATTATTACCGCCTTATATAATTTTAGGATGTCGGAAATATTTCCAGTTCATCAAAATCACGGTCATTGTGATTATAAACGAATGCCCATTGAACTATGTAGCTTAACTAATCAATTTGGTATTTTCCGCTGAAATAAATTTTATTTAAAACCATATAAATCGCTTTGTGTTCATGCACCCAAAACTAAATGTTTTGTCTTTTGTATATTTTACAGCTTCGTGATTATATCATCAATCAAACGACTGGCGATCGAGAAATTACTGTGAAATATCATTACGACAATATAGTAAATTATTTATATTTATTGAAAAAATAAAATTTTTTATTGAAATTGCTTATTCATATTACTTTTTGTTAAGAAAATATAATTTATTTTTATGTTAACAATTTGGTTCTCCAATATACATATTAAATGTATGTATCATATGAGTTTTATTTAACATTTAATTGAGATTAAATTAAAAATAACATAATAATAAAAACATAGCATATTCATATAACTAATAATACTTATAGATACTATTGGATAATTAAAAAATAATAATAATGAAAAATTATATATATACTTTTTTATTATTATCTTCTTTTCTTAAAATGATAAGCAATTGTTATCATAAAAACAAAGTTTTTAAAAAAGTTCATAATACATTTATGAAACGATTAATGCATCTAATGCATATAAACATAAGCAAATAAATAAACTAAACATAATCTGTAGATTGTAGAATTAATAATTAACTGATTTAAACGAATAATACATGTATTATTTATGTTTAAAAAAGAGACGTGCAACAACAGCAGAGAGACATTATTATTATTCGATTGTTGAAGGAACTCCGTTTACAGTTGTGGTTGCTTTACAAGAAAAACACTTCGGATATAGAGTAAAAATACCAGAAAGATTTCAAAATCTTAATACAACAAGTAATTTTTAATAAAAATAAACTAGTTTATGAAATTAAATTAAATAATGTATTGTATACCATAGGAACATCCCTTTTGGACTTTTTCAAAGATGACGAGTGGAGAATTCATCCAGATTGGTAAATACTAAATTGTATCAGTTTAAAAATTATTTTATACATTATTTTAATAAATACTATTCAATAATTATTTACTGAGAGAAATTATCAACGTATTTAAGCTATTTTTTTATTAAATTATTTAAATTAATAATTTATTTATTCTATTATTCTATTGTTAATTTTTTTTACCATACATATTAAGGGCATTCGATACCGTAATGTTCTGTTTTTGTCTAACGCACGCGTGACATAGGATTTTAGACGGATGTTTTGCCAATCATACCAATTGATCCAATGAAACGATAAGAATTCTAAAAATAGATTTGAATTTGTCATTGAATTTACTTGAAATTGACTTTCCCAGATTTTTGACTTTTTGATTTTAACTTCTCCAAAAATTGAAATACGGCAATTTTTAATTACTCTTTTTTAACATAATTTTTTAGAAATTTGGAGGAAAATATCAAAAATGTGAGAAAGTCGATTCTCAAAAGACTTGACGAAAAATTCAAATCTGTTTTCAGAATTCTTATCGCTTTATTAGATCAATTGGTAGATTGGCAAAGGATCCGTCTAAAATCCTATGTCGCGCGTGCATTAGACAAAAACAGAAAATCACGGTATCGAATCCCCTTAATTTAAAATGTTCTATACTTAAAAATTAAAAATTATTAGACTAAAAATGCAATGATACAATTAGTCCATACGCGAATGCGTATTATTATTTGTTTTCAGGCTTTATTGTCGATATGCATACGATGATGGTGACAATACATCATTTAAAACCCCAGAAGATGAACTTAAGCATTTTTTAAAGAGAATCAGTAAAACTGATAATACTTGGAATAAATGGCCTCCTCCAAGATTTTACAGTGAATCATACGATTGTAAGTATATCAACATCTTGCTTCTAATAACCTGCTTCCTATAGCTACCTATAGCTACTTATTATATCTTTAAAAAGTAACATTAAACATCTGTACACACTAATAAAAATACCTTTAAATATAATATGTATTAGCTTTATATAATATAATGATATATTGATATATATTCTTAACGAGCTGTAGGATTAGTAATTATTTGTTTTCGCAGCAAACGGGTCAATATTGCCCGAAGAAAAATTCGATTGCAAATGTTATTGTGAGTTTAGTGTTAATATTATTGCATGATCAAGCTTGATCGCAGTGTTTTGTGCAAGTTAAAAATTGTGGAATATAACTTTTATTTTATTTTTTCATCAGTTTATTTGATTTTTATAATTCTGGACACGCAAACCAAAAAAAAATGTTTCACCGCTGGTCCTATATATTCCTAAATTCAAAGATAAATTTAAAAAAAAAACAAATATTTCAATTTATTTTCAACAAATATCTAGTAGGTATAATTTATTTTTTGAGTAATATTATGAGATGTTGAAATATTTTTACGATATAGTTAGGCAATATTAAAAACAATGTTATATTCCTTAAATTCTAAGCAGAGCAATAAAAGTGTTTGTTTTATAACGATTTATGTTTTTTTACTAATTTTTATTTTCTGTTTGTGTCTTTCATCACTTTGTTAAGCTATTTCACTGCTTCAAATTTTAACTTAAATGGTAATAACGAATTGGATTTAATTGGTATTTTTGGGAATTAAAAGTAAATTAAAAGTACTTTTAGAAATATATAAAAAAAACAAATTATAGATAGTTATATTAGATAAGTATACCTAATAGCTAATAACTAATAGGCATCTAATATGTTTTACTTACGTCAATTATTAGTTGTAGTTAACAAAATATCCATAATCATTATAATTCTAGTAATCAAAAAATAATAATAAAAAAACAATTCAGTTAATTACTTTATTACAGTTGATACTTACATTTTCAAATATTTAGTTTACTCATAAGACAATAGATAAACTATTATTTTTTTTGTTATTATATCATTAGATTATAATATCTTCTGTTTTATTCCTTTTTTTTATTTAGTATTGAATATATATTAATAAAAAATGTAAGTATTTTTAATGACTATATAGCGAATGGATTTACATATTATATACTTAATTTCCATTTGAATATGAAGTCACAGGATTGATAATTTTAATAGTATGTAATATGTATAGCGTATATACTTTATAATACATATATTTTTAGGTACCACTTAATTTACGAAAAAAATCAATTTTTACAATAAATAACAACCAGATAATAACAAAAATATTTATAAATAATATAAATATCGTCTATATAAAGTAATATTATTATCATACATATTTCCTTATTTTTTTTTTTTATTTATCGCGCTTAAATCATATTATTTCATTATTATATTTTGTTCATGAATAGTATGACTTCAATTTGTTTAGTTACTATATTCTATAACTTTATTTATATCATATTTGCATCCAATAAAATTACACTCCGGCAACCTTCTTCCAAATGTTAATAAATTATCATTTTTTTTCTCGATTTTTTATGAATTTTACATCGTGTATATGTCGGTTATGACTTATGATACATCGCACCTTGATTTGAAAAAATTACACGATTTTTTTATTGTGTTAGTATTTGTGCTCCATTATACTTTAGCTTTAAAATTGTTCGCTTGCAATATAATAACAAACATAAACCAAATATAAAGGCTTAAAACTCGTAAATGAAGTATACAAATTTAAAAATTTAAATTATCCAATAGCATGGCTTACAATAAAATAACAACAAATTATGATGTATAAACTTGTTATAACTTATAACAATTACTTAATGTTTATTGTTTTCAGGTGACAAAGAACTTATGCTTAGTTTGATATACGACGCTAACATGACTAAAGGTATTTTTACAGAAGCTAAAAATGACACAGAAAAGAAAAAAAAGTAAGTTGTTTTATAGGCTTGATTAGTTTTATTTTGATTTTTAAATTCACTAATTAAACTGCACAATATATATATAGTTAATACAATTTTTCAATTTTTGTGCAATAACATTTTTTTTTTATTTTATTTTAGAATAGACAATTAATTAAAACTTGCTATTTAATAATTTGATGAATAATATTTATTCATACGCATATTTTAATATTTATCCATATTATAGGTTTATATGTCACATACACTTGATGAAATTGTCCATTTTATGAACTAGATACATTTTTGTGAAATAAAACCTTTTTTTCCACTTAGTGAAATAATTAAAAAAATTTTGAAATGGATAACTTTTCAAGAAATGGATACTAAAATTTCATGTCGTGTAATCTTTTTCATCAAATGGCCACCCGCTTGAAACAAAAAATAACACTATAGATAATATTATATAATTATACTGCTTTGATGAATAAATATGCCATTTCTAGATCAGATGTTGAAACTTACATAACAATATATGACACCTAGCTGTAACTTTAAAAAAGGTGCTAATCGTAAGTTGGTGGTTCAACATCAATCCATTGTAACAAAAGATTTTAATTTACTTGATTGATTTTCAGTCAGTTCGAGTTTCTAATGAAACATTTAATTTAATATTAAATTATCAGGGCCATAATACTAAATTTGTTTGTTTACGTTAAAGTAAACACGTTACTGAATTAGCAAATCTATTACTTTCAATTTGTCTAACATTTGGAGTCCCTAAAATAATACAATTATAAATGTCTGGTCGTAAAGCAATTTAGACATATCAGATTAAATAATATAACGACTGTCGTAAAGTAGTAAGAACAAATAAAATTACAATGAATAATTATTGTATATTATATTTTGTTTCACCAAATCTTACAAAATTTTAAAATAATTCATATATTTAATATAATATAATTAAAATATGATGTTAATAATAATAATAATATAATAACACAAATATTGTGATATATGGTATATCTATTATTAAAACCAATGGCACATGGCAGACAGAACTATAATATTATATTTTGTTTCATCAAGCGGATGGCCATTTGTGAAAACAACCTAACCTATACGATAAAAAATGTTCGTATCCCTTTTGTGAAAAGATATCCACTTCATGAAATTTTTAATTAAGTGGAAAAAACTGTTTCCATTTCATGAACTGGATAACTTTTCTTTAAATGAATTATTCCATTAAGTGGATGCGATATATACATATAATATCTATATTTTTCATTGATTTGATTTTATCAAAACATATGAAACTAATCAAATGTTTAATATCTAAAAAAAAATGTTATGATATTATGAGCTTATTTATTAGTTTGAGTAAAATTAAAATCACATTACATGCACTGCCCACGCGCTTTTATATATATTCACTTTGATATTTTTCACGTTACACATGCACTATTTTGTCTTAATGAAGTCCAGCAGCAGTCTTGATGAGTTTGTTACCGAGGTAAAGTACTTGTATAGGTTAGTTGAACTAATTTAACTTAAATCTATTGCTATTTATGTGTTTTTAGAACCGAATTTGAAAAGAGATTTGGAGTGACATTGGCTTTTGTTGCTACCCATAGTGGTCTCACCCGATGGATGGATTATGAAGATAAACCCAAAACTCCATACAATCCAGATAACCACGAAAACCAACAACCGTAAAATTAAATAAGCTTACTTTCATACAATAAATAATCATTTATTATAAATACGTTTTACATAATTTATAGGCATTTCATTGAAGAAAACGTTTACTCTATCGAAGAAGTTTGGTACAGAAGGGCGGTCGAGTATAACATGGTAAACGATGAAAGCTATGTATATTCTGTACCGTTTGAAAATGGTGAGTAATTCATTTTTATGGTTACATATTAAACATTTTAATTAATAAATTGATACCTAGTATTCTTTAATAGGTAAACTGTATTGTCGAAGTAGAAATCTATGTTTGCGTCTTAACTCTTTAATACAAATATGCGTTTTCACATAACCGTAATAAACTACAATAATTATCCTATCAAAATATTTATAATTTGTTTAATAATTGTTTTCAAATATTTTACTTACGATGAATTAAAATTACATATAGTTATGCCTTTTATGTTTATTAACTACTAGAAATCAATTAAATTTACTTGTTTGAAATTTGAATAAACAAACGTAAAATACATGAAAAAAATAATAAGTTAAATATTTTAGTTGTTTTTACCAGTTGTTTTTTTGTAAATAATGTTTATTTTTTAGAAAACATTAAATCAACATTGGTAACAGCGAGTCAAGCGGTTTTCGTTATGAGTAAAGAAAATAAAAAGAAAGGCGCTGCTGCAGTTGTCGGTTATCAATTCAGACACTCAGCTCTTCAAGAATTATTTTTAAACATTACAAGACAGGTGGATTTTATATTTTATATATTTTAACTATTATAGATAATTTGAATAAAAACTATTTTTTTATAACAATTATAGTGTTACTCAGAAACTGGTTGTACATCGTCAAAAGATACTTGTCAATCCTTAGAACGAGATTGTTACATACTAGATAACAATGGTTATATTATTGCATCAGAAGATCCAATAGATACCGGAAAATTTTTCGGAAAAGTCAAAGGTCCAATTATGAATATGATGGTAGAAGAAAAAATTTACAAAAAAATAACAATTTTTGACTATCAAGGAGTATGTTTTAAGCGAGAAAATGAAGATGATTCAAATAGTTCGTCATTCTTGTATACTGTAAGTATATTTAATTAATTATTAAATTTTGAAAGTCATCCACTTTTCTAAAACTGCTTAATTATTTTTCTTTGCCTATTTTTTTTTTTTTTTTTGGCTAAACTTTCTGTCGATAGAAAAATTTATTAGTTTTTGTTCACCTCTCCTTTGAAATTATATAAGAATCTCTTGGCCATCATGTATTTTAACGTTAACATCGTGTCATCGTTAATGATAGTTTCTCTATCTAAATTTCTTCTGACATTTTTCACTTAATTTAGTCATTTATATATTTTATAAGCACTTGTGTAATTTTTTAATTACAATACATAACGATAAATAACACATAAAAATCAAAATATTATTAATTAAATATTTATAAATATGTTTTTACATCGAGGCATTTCAGATAGGCTATTTAGCTACACCACTGTTGTATGTCCATTTCCCGGTGTATCAGAGTATGTGGACAATAAACGCATTTTTTAAAATATTTATTAATCTATTTGTGATTTAGTGTCTTAGTGGTTTAGATTTTCAAATATACTCGTACTAAATTCTAATTTTCAACTCTCGAATGCTTCCCCGACTACTACTACCTACATACTAGTATTATAATATTATATACCAACTACTAATTATTCTTAATACTATCATTACTTTTTCTTGTATAATATATTTATTTATTTATTTATTTATTACAAAATATACAGGTTTCCCCTATAACATTAAAGTACAGTACTGCAACTTATTAGAATAATAGTAGAAAATTGAAAAATAAAATAATATATTTAAATAACAGAACTACAATTATAATCAAACAGTAATTAAGTAAACAATTAGAACGCTTATATTAAACTTAAGAGTTTATTAATAGTGTTTAAGAAACATTAGAACAAATTATCATCAAAAGAGGGGTCCTCATTGGAAAGTGACATAATTCGCCTTAAAGGCTCATTTTGCAGATATTTTGTGTTGGCGGTAGGAATATGGAAGGTCACATGAGAACGAGATATATGCGAAGGGACTTTGAAGTTAACTTGGGAAAGTAAGCAAGGGGAATCAATATGGTTAGTAATTAGACCACGAATAAATTTTATATTTAAAGTTCTTCTTCGTTCAGCCAAGTACGTTAGCGATATTGGTATAATCGTGAGCTAAATGGGGAATGCCTAACACAAAACAACAAAATCTCAAAAATCTAAGTTAAACACGTTCAAGTTGATTAATATCAGAAACAATGTATGGACCCCAAACAACCGACCCGTACTCTAAAATAGGACGAACTAAAGCACAATATAGTGATTTTAACGATTTTGACAATTTAAAGTCTTTAGATAGACGCATAATGAACCCTAAAACTTTAATTAATATTATACTAATATTCGATTTATAATAAATTTAATGAATACATTTTTTTTTTTGATAGCCGATACATCATTTAAAACAATTAATTGGATGGCTGATAGGGCGTGTATTATGGTTGGCTGCTCATTCAAATTTCCAATGGATGGTATCTCAGGCTCAAGCCATTTTCGAAGACAGTTAGTATAGTTATTTTTATTTTTATTTTCATTCACCTAATGATAACTTAATTATTGTATTCAGTCCCAGACTACCAAGAAGATGAAGAAAGTAACTACAGTACAGATACTTTCTCCAGTTTTAAGATTGAAGGCGAAAAGGCATTAAAATACGTTAAAATTAATCGAACTCGGCCGAAATCTTGTGATCGTGTCGTTGATTTATTTACGCTAACTTCGAAAATTCCAGAAAAGATTGAACGTAAATCTATGTGTGCCAGGTAATATACTAAATACATTATTTATCTACAGTTGAAAATATCTTGTATTTGCTTTGAGATTCTGATCAAAATTTTTCCTCATTACCCCTCTCTTATTAGCACGCCACTGATTTATCTAATGCCTAATAGTATTGCTTGTATAAATTAGATAGGTACGACATATTGATTTCGCAACAAATGTATTACATGCTGAGCCGTTCAGTTGAAAAGCACTAATACGTGACATTTTTTATTGTATAAAACCTAATTCAAGATAATATTTTTATATTGTTTTTTTTTATATACCTATATATTATGAGAAAGTAATTTTACTATAATACCATTTATATAAAAACATTTATGTTTAACCCTATGTCTTAACTCTTAAATATCTACTCCCGTATGATAGGGTATGCCTATATAATTACTTATCTATATAGAATAGACGTATTATATAAGTAATATGTTCTTAACAGGCCATATGAATTGCGAAAAATAATGAACACCAACCTCATCTTACTGGTCGTCAATGGACGTTGTCCAGAAACATCTAAATCCGAAAATTTTGATACCTTGCCACAAGAAGTTATGTATGACGAATTCAATAATTCATTGGGCTGCCACAAAGCATTTTATAGTTTACCACGGCGTAGACCTAAAACAGCTTGCATTAGGACACATCCAGACGTAAGTATATACCTACGATTGTCACCACAAGTCATTAAACAAAAAAATGTACTTATTTAAGATTCACCCTTTTATGTATTAGTAATATTAGTAAGAACTGAGTTTTTAAAATAAATAATATGAATAAAAGATTTTATTTAGCTGTTTAAAAAACTGTAATGAAATAGTTTAACTTAATTTTAAATGTATTTTTTTTTTTAGGAGCATGAAATTTATGACAAAATGTGTGGCAGCAGTACAATGATTACAATTACACCAATAACTTTGTCAATAATTTGTTTTTCTACGTTTAATTTGATAAGGTTTTTATAATTTTTTAATTCTAAATCAAAAATTTTAATTCTCTTACTTATGTATTTATCAAAAATATTGTTCATGAAGTTATCTTTGATGTTAAATATTTTGTCTATTGCGTCTATTACAGTATAATATACGTTAAATCTTGATATTACAATTGCATGATATTATTACTTACATTAATTAATGCAATATTTTAATGATGTAAGTAGGTATTGAATGTTGTATTTTCTACTTATGATAATGATTAACATAATAATATTATCTACCCAGAACTCCATTAGTCTCCAATTCTCCATGTTGAATGGTAAATATATATTTAATAAATTTTATATCTATGTAGGTATCATAATAATATTGTGATCACAATTTGTCATAATAATATGCAAACAACCAAACCTATTTAGTATGAGCTAATTCATGGAACAATCTTTGATAAAAGTAATTATAAAAAGCGGGTAAGTGAGTATCGCTCTGCTGTATATTAGGGGGTAGGGTGGACCTCAGACTATGGTAGGTTAAATTTGAATGCAATGATAGGTATCATTGTATACGAAAAACGATTCTGAACGAAGATGATTTGTCAGTTAAGGATATATTATATTTAAATATTGTCATATATTCTATTTTGAAACAAATAGTATAGTTACTATACAGGGTGATTGATTAAGCGTAAAGCACTCATTATTTCAAAAAGTATTCATGTTTTTGAAAACATTTTTTTACATAGTTTTAAGTCGTTAAAAATACTACGTTTTTATTAAAAAATTATATTTTTAAATATTTTTTATCCCTATATTTTTTTAAGTTTTTTACTTTTTTGAATGACAGCATAGAGTTTTAATTTCATATTCTAAAGCAATACAATTTTCTGAGTATTTTGATACATACAAATCGAATTTAGGACGAGTATTTCATGAGTTATACGTATTTAAAGTTTAGACAAGCGGAGTAGTGGACAAACATTTTGCGGGGTAACCCCGTACCACTCCACTCCGCTTGTCTAAACTTTAAATACGTATAACTCATGAACTACTCGTCCTAAATTCGATTTTTATGTATCAAAATACTCAGAAAATTATATTGCTTTGGAATATGAAATTAAAACTCTATGTTGTCATTCAAAAAAGTAAAAAACTTAAAAAAATATAGGGATAAAAAATATTTAAAAATATAATTTTTTAATAAAAACGTATTATTTTTAACGACTTAAAACTATGTAAAAAAATGTTTTCAAAAACATGAATACTTTTAGAATAATGAGTGTTTTACGCTTAATCAATCACCCCGTATGTTACTATAGTTACTTTATAGTATCTGTTTATTAATAAAAAAGTATTTGGCCAACATACGCATAATGAGCGAATGAAATTTAATTTAAATTTTGACATATTTCGTATAAATTCGAACTTTAAGTACTTATAAAAAAAAAATTGTGACTAACGATTTCGGATTTTTTTTTATCAATAACAACTTATAAGAAACCTTGTATTAAATTTTTAAGATTTTCTGGCCACCCAAAAAATTTTTATCGGCATTTGAAGAAAAAAAACTTAGAAAAGTCGAAAATTTCAATTGTTTATAAGTAGCTTAAAAATGGTCAAAATATTTTGAAAATTTAACTGTAAAGAGATAACCATAATATAAACATTTGATGAAAATTTCAAGTATTTACAATGATTCGTTTTTGAGTTACAGCAAAATCAAAAAATCGATTTTGTCGAAAAGGGGTTTTTCGTAAAATTGCCGTTTTTCTGTCATTTTTTTTTTTTGTTTTTCTCGATTTTTTTGAAAACTATTTGAAAATGTTTTTGACCTATGTGATTATGAGAGTATGATATAAACCTAATCCTGACATATCTTTTTAAAACTATTTACCTACATAATAATATTATTTGAAAATTCAAATTAATATTTTTGTGTTAAATCAAAATTCCAAGGCGGGCCCACGAACGAGTCGTAAGTCTTCAATGGGGGGTCATGACTCATGGCCTACTCGGGCTTGAAGTCTTAGGCGCCGCTATTGGTAATTATTGAGTTTTCATTTTATTCACTTGTTTATAGAAGTTTGTTTAAAAAAATTATGACTTGTCTGTCAAATCAAAGACAACTTAGACAACAATATGATTATAACAGCTATGTAATCTTGAAGTAGATTGTAGATTGTACAATGTACATATAGAATATTGATTTAACAAATAACATATTGTAAGTAACAAATTTAAAAATGTGATAGGTACTAATAACTAATAAGTCGATTTTTTTGAAAACTAATTGAAAATGTTTACTTTTGACCCCCCAAAGTATCAACTAGATGAATTTTCCTATTCAAAGAGGGGCTGAAGTCAAAAATCGGAGCATTATTACTGCTCCAAATGTTGTCGTCAGACACAAAAAAAAAAAAAACACACATCATTGTAAAAGCAATACATTCTTCACTCCGTTCAGAATCTAATACTTCTATTATTGACAAGTAATTATTTTAGTAATAATTCTATTATAGTAACAATACAATTTAATAGGTACCTATCAAGAAGAAAAGCCTTTAAAATAATAGAAAAAAAATATCTTATATCCTATCTAGATAGAGAACACGCGGTGGTCTGATGAAAATCTGTTCTACAAATCCACATGTCTCGATGGTAGTATGTTATGTGAGGATGAGCAGAATTGGTATGTTCTCTTAAGTTCTCTCACTGGACAGGATATAAATCCAGCCTTGGTAAAAAGTAAATAAAATTAACTATTACTTACTACTTTAATTTATACAAACATAAGTGAGAAGAAAAATAATAATACAACAAACAATTATATAGTTATTATTCACTGACCTTGGATTGTATTAAAGAAAATTGTATTTATCGTTATACTAAAATTAAAATATTATTTTTACATTAAAAAACACATCATTGTAAAACAAATACATTTCTCACTCTGCGTAGAATCTATATTCTATAGCATAAATTTTAATGAAAAAATAAGTATTAATTAATTAATTATACAGTTGATAATTATATCTATAAATCTTAATAAATATATAATCATATTGACATGTATAGCATATACATCTCAATGTATAAAATAAATAATATATTAATGCTATAACATGGTATAGAACGGTTATCTTTTGCACCGTTATAATAATATAAAGAGAAAAGACATAATAATACTAAGTATTATATAATAGGTTATTATTGATTTTATTACACCAAAAATATTATTTACAATTATACTTCAAATGTAATAAAATAATTTTCAGCTCTACGTAAGTTAAAGAACATTTAACTTTTTTCAGAAATACTTTCAACAAATTCATTAAAGAGTATTTGATTTGCTCTTTCTTGTAATTCAATGACTACTTTATCCAAATATTCTCTGCCTTCTAAAAACCCAACTAGGTTATGAAAACTTTTAGAAAGACGATGATCGGTGATTCGATCCTGATTAAAATTATATGTTCTAATTTTTTCTGATCTTGCACTAGAACCAACCTGATAACGATACAATATTAAATGGTAATAATAATTAAGAATAATAATAATTATTGGTCGTTTAATCTATAATGTTCTTTTAAGTATTTACTTGTTGTTTTCTAGCAGATCTAGTTAATGATTGTTGTTGCTCAAGTTGTTTTTTATAAATTATCGCTCTTAATTTTTGTAATGCTATTTTTCTATTTTTAATTTGTGATCTATCTGTTTGACACTCAACTGTAACACCTGATGATGAGATATATAATTATAAGACAAAATTTTCATGTAACAAGAACTCCGAAATTAATTTGGAAATTTTTTTTACCTGTTGGCTTGTGGTGCATTCTAATAGCACTGTCAGTTTTGTTGACATGTTGGCCCCCTGCACCAGATGCTCGCTTAGTTTCTATAATTAAATCTCTATCATTAATCACCACATCCAACTAAAATAAAAAAAAATTAAAGACATCAAATTAGTTGAATAATAGATATTTGTTTTCAATTTTAGTAAAATTAAAAAATAAATAAATAACTGAGAAATTCAGTATTGATAATAAAATACATAAATTTAAGTACTAATCAATCAGATAATCAGATAACAATTATTTAATATAAGTTTTAATACTTAATACAAATAAATACATTAATTATTTTATAAATTTATAATTATTATAATTCCATCAGTGTTATTAAGATATGAATGATAATTTAGTCAATCACACGTCATGTTGTTTTACAATTTTTAAATTATAAAATGAAACTGGAATTATATGCATTTGCATATTAACACTGAGTTTATACACTATATTGAGGATTAAAAATGTCTGCATTTTAATTGAATATTTGTAGGGTTGAAGTATATTTTGTCATTAATACATATAATGTGTGTATTTTGTACAAATGTAGTACAAATAATTTAATCTCTTATTTTTGAAAATTGGAAATTTAATTATTACTTTATTTGAGAAAAAAAATAATATTGTCAATTATTGATTAACTATAATTCGATAAGCAACATTGTTAAAAACTAATTTCTCAAAGTTATATATAAATTAGTATTTATTCATTGTTCGCATTTAAAATTTGAACTGTTTCTCATTATTTTGTTTGAATTGTTTTAATTATTCCGTTGTTTTTTTATTTCAAATTTGTTTTATTTAATGTATTTAAATTTTTTACTAAAAACTAAAATAATGATTTCATCAGATTTAAGTATTTTGTTAACTTAAAATTTTTTGATATTAAAAAAACAATTATTTTTTTTTGTTTCAATTGTAATAAAAATTACCGATTTTTTTTAATAGTATGAATTATAAGCATATTGGAGCATATTTTATAATTATTTGTTCATATTGGTGCATATATATTGACCCATTTTCTGTCATATTTGCATCATATTTACCACATTTTTAATGCATATAATTCCTTGTCTAATTATAAATAATTAATTACTTCAGTTGGTTGAGGTAATATGGCTACTGTCACAGTACTAGTATGAATTCGTCCTGACTTTTCTGTTTTTGGAACTCGTTGAACTCGATGTACACCGCCTTCATGTTGCAGCAAACTGAAACAATCACTGCCTGACAGCATCAGACATGCATGACGTATTCCTCCTATCAAATCAGACATATAAACAACATTAGACATACCATTAGTAAAATGATATACAATATAATATGTTTCTTTGTTTATCTAAATATTTACCCATCTCAGTATGACAATAATCAGCTATTTCGCTTTTCCATCCTTTATAGTATGCAAATGAATTGTACATTTCAAAAAGTTCTTGTGTGAATATCATTGCTTCTTGACCTCCAACTCCAGCCGTTATTTCTAACATGACGTCTTCACAATCAAATTTCTCATTTGGAACTAATGAATTAAGAAGCTGATACATATTTCATGATTATAAATGTTGTATACTTTCAATGATTTAAGTATTGAATTTTATAAGTACTATATAACACATACTTCTAATTCTAGTTTTGTCAATTGATCTTCATGAGACTTTATTTCTTTTTGTAATTGTTCGCCGAATTCTTTATCTTTTTCTTTTTCTTGATTAACAAATACAATACTATATTCATAAATATTTAATATTTAAATAAATGATACATTTTGTAAGAAAAAATATACATGATACTGACCTATATCAAATTCATTAAGTGATTTTAAATCAACTTTTAATAAACGTATAGCAGATATTAATGCAAACACATTAGGTTTGGACATTGTGTCCGAGTAATCTTCTGATATAAGTTTGTTTAAATATGACCGTACTCCTGAATTTCTTAACAGCTCACTAGAAATTCTATTCGTTGTCGTAGTAAAAGAAGAATATGAACGGCATACAAAGAACTGATGACTTGAAAGTGTTGACTTAACACTTTTAATGGGCCATAAAGTTCTATTATACAACCGGAATATATATCTGCTATTGAAGAACTTCATACTTGACTAAGATAACAAAATACAAACAACATGCACAATTTAAAACTAACTATTAAATGTTAAATTATGTATTAAATTTACTGAATGAAATATCATTGCTGAAATTTTGATTAATTTTTTATTATTTATAGTCAATGAAAAAAGTCAACAGTGAACAGACTATATTCGTTATCAAAATATATTTCAAATTGAAATAATTTTATGATAACATGAACGAGTGTGAAGTAAAGTTGGGTAACTATTTTTCAGAAGGCTAGTGATAAAAAACATCGTGTACTCGATTGCGTCCACGATTAAAGATATAATATATCTTTAATCGTGGTTGCATCTCAATGTATACAAGGCGCCAAACGTTTATAATGCAATTCAACCACAAGATAGCGAAATGACAACAATGATTAATTTACCGTTGATTATACCCATGGCTAAATAGACCATAGATATTATAAGAATAAATATTCTTATAATATCTATGAATCTATATTGAATGTGTAATCATGGCTTATTTGAAAACGGCGGGAATGTGACGTCATCTGGAGTAAACTGCGTATTGGTAGTGTATTTTCTTAGATCATCATCATATACAAGTATATGATCTAAGTGTATTTTGGTTATCTTGCTGACATGCCTGTTTATTTAGCCATGATTATACCTAGTCACGATTTAAGATGGTCTATCTAGATCAGATTGACAGATTATAGTATAATCTATAAACCTTAGTTCATAATAAAGATCACAATCGCATACTAATAAGTAATAGGCGACCGAATTCTCAGGTGACTATTTTTCGTGCGGCCACCGTAATTAATTTATTGCAATTAAATAAAGATTTATCATAATTTATTATGGTATTATTGGGAAGGGTTTTTTCGTTTGTAATAAGGAGTAAAAACTAATAAATATTGTTAGTCAATAGTCATCTTATTATTATCTTAGCAAATCGAACACTGATTATTTTTAAAATTAGTTTCATTGAAAAAAATTTCCGTTTAGTTCGGAATGCTGCTGAACATATCAATCTGAGGCGCTTGTTTCACCGGTCAGTAATTTGATTGGGATTGCCGTTGATCACCACAACGTTGACCTGTGAAAAATTTCCCCCGCTGTCGTATCACCGTTGGTACTGTAGTCGGGCGGCGTCGTTAACCGTGCTTTTACAGCTAACCTCCATTATGCCGCCAAAGTCTTTGGGTAACCGAATAACGTACGTAGTGGACTTATACCGACATAAGTAGCTTACTTATATTATCTTATTGCAGCATTTTATCCGTGTGACACGTGTGTCGTCCTGTTCGACGATAACACACGAGGTCGACGCACGGACGACCGGTTTTATGTGACGGCAATTAGTCCAGTCAATGAATGACCCAAAATGAGGTGTAGAGTGCGTGAGCAGGTAACTTAGCGAAACTTCAGAAACTTGTTCGGGGGGCTTAGGGTGTTAACATACTAAAAGTCCTGACACCTAGGTGGTGAGCCGGAGGGGGGAGGGGGGGGTAAAGTTGCGCTTTTTGGGTTTTTCGCTTATATCTCGAAAACGGTGCATCGGAGAAAAATTTTTTTAAATAATAAAATAAAGCTCATGTAATTATCTAAAACTTTTATATCTTATGTTTTTTTCGAATTCGCAACCGTTTTCGAGCTACACCTTCGAAAAAAGTAGAATATTACAAAAAAAAACCATTTTACCTCACTATATTCATAAAACAATCCATCAAATTGTCTACCATATTCGTTTTTTTCATTTTTTACTTTGCCACCCCCCCTCCTTGGATGACCCTCCCTCAAAAAACATCAAGGTTAGGGCCATTGTGTTTATTAAAAAATTAATATATGCATAAATTGAGTTTTTAATTTTTTTTCAATTTATCCTTGTAATAAAAATGTTATACAACATATTATTTTACATATTCTACTTATATAAATTTAAACTATATCACCATTTGTTCATAAAATCATAATTTCCATCCAACTTCTAAAAATATTAATAGCTATTATAAACATAATGATAGACTATAATATCGTTGGCTAGTAATAAATATAGATATAATAGTAAATATTTGGAAATGTTCGAGTGTTCGATTTGTCATTCCGTTACCCGTGTGTCTATACAATATTATATGCTTTCATAACATTTTGCAATTTTCAGAAAATGTATATATCATATTCTTGACCCACAATCTTTGTTCGTTCATGTAATAATATAATATGTGGCCACACTTTTAAGAAATAAAACAGACAAAAATAATGATAATACACACTTTATTTTACAGATAAGTAGTTCTCAAATAATTCATAATTTTAAATGCAATCATATTTTCATTTTTTTCGAAGTTGATGGCCCAGGTTGTTCATCCATTGCATCTTTGTCGGTAGTAGTGGGTGCCTCTTGCTCTTCATCGTCGTCTTCATCGTCCTCATCTTCAACAGGTACGCTGTTCAGGCATTTACCTTGGCAGTGGAGGCACGCTGCAGAACAACTTAGCATTGCTTTTCGGCAGCCACATTTTCCGATCATACAATCTTTCGTACAGCGGCAAAATATAGTTTTTAGTAGGACCTCAGGTGCTGGTGGATTTTCCATTGTAATTGGCACCAGGGTGTCTCCTACACATTTCCACCCCCATTCTTGGGGGGGCAGCTCATTCCCGAGCCACTGCTGCACTTGGTGGTAAGTGCGCCGGGAATGCTGTTTGGCTGCATTCTCTGTTGGAGGTAGGGAGCTGATTTCAGGCTTCATATTTGCCACTGACCTCGTAAACGACTGGAAGCGGTACTGGTTAAGGGAGGTTTGTATTTTTGGCGCCTTATACCATTTCAAGAAGCACATCTTCCCAGCCATTTCGACCTGGTCGTAAGTAGAGGAGGGGTTATAAAAGGTCATTGCTGCTTGTTTTATTATTTCTGACTCCAAGTATAATTTTAAGAAGCCCACCTTGCTTCTCCTGAAAGTAGCAGAAGTTGTGTCGCATCCCGTAAATGAATGAAGGATTTTGTAACAAGTAATTATTAGAAATTAAATTAGCGATTAGCGGTGCCCTAGCAAGCATATAATATTATATAGACACACGGGTAACGGAATGACAAATCGAACACTCGAACATTTCCAAATATTTACTATTATATCTATATTTATTACTAGCCAACGATATTATAGTCTATCATTATGTTTATAATAGCTATTAATATTTTTAGAAGTTGGATGGAAATTATGATTTTATGAACAAATGGTGATATAGTTTAAATTTATATAAGTAGAATATGTAAAATAATATGTTGTATAACATTTTTATTACAAGGATAAATTGAAAAAAAATTAAAAACTCAATTTATGCATATATTAATTTTTTAATAAACACAATGGCCCTAACCTTGATGTTTTTTGAGGGAGGGTCATCCAAGGAGGGGGGTGGCAAAGTAAAAAATGAAAAAAACGAATATGGTAGACAATTTGATGGATTGTTTTATGAATATAGTGAGGTAAAATGGTTTTTTTTGTAATATTCTACTTTTTTCGAAGGTGTAGCTCGAAAACGGTTGCGAATTCGAAAAAAACATAAGATATAAAAGTTTTAGATAATTACATGAGCTTTATTTTATTATTTAAAAAAATTTTTCTCCGATGCACCGTTTTCGAGATATAAGCGAAAAACCCAAAAAGCGCAACTTTACCCCCCCCTCCCCCCTCCGGCTCACCACCTAGGTGTCAGGACTTTTAGTATGTTAACACCCTAAGCCCCCCGAACAAGTTTCTGAAGTTTCGCTAAGTTACCTGCTCACGCACTCTACACCTCATTCCTTGACTGGACTAAATACAAATTACATACAAAAAATACGAATGGTGAATTGTTGGGTGCATTTAACGCCTGTGGCGCAACTAGAGTTCAAATCTTGGGGGTGCTACAATTATAAATTGCTTACAATGCCATGGGAGGCTTTGCTCCTCACACCCCCCAACTTGACATAATCCTAGTATTTAAATTATACTAGTATTATATTCGCAATATCATTTTTGGAAAAAAAATATGACACAAAATTCATTTTTTTATTATAGTATTTGATTATTTTGATTATACTACATTATATTCTAAAGTGTTAAACATCATTTTTTATCAACATTTTTATGATTAGAGCCTATGGAAGTTCATGCATTTGCATTGTTTTACTGAGTGCATCAAAAAGTTGCTGGATGAGATAACAAATAACAATCTAACAAGTTCAAAAATTAAATTTAAATGTAGGTACATACTACATATTTTCGCATATTTTGAGGTTTTTAAAAATATATGCATACTTACAAATAAAATTGCATCTTATTACATTTTAATGTTATTTTTTTATTAATATTTTACGATAATATCGAACTTTGAGTATATTTTAAAATTCATTTCTTGAAAAATATGTCCTTTTAAAAATATTGCCAATATAAAATAAATACCTGATAAAAATTAAAGATCTTTGCTGGTCGGGCTGATAATTGTCGTTCATTTGTAATTGAAAATCTATCAAAATATTCAAAATCCCTAGTTGTAAATTTTAATTCTTGAAGTACCTTAATATAATATATTATATCATATTGAAATTGTACTTATTTTTTAAATCAATCTTTTAAATATTATTTTTATTAAAAACGAAAAATCTTAACATAAAAAAAAAACAAAATACATATTTAGCGCATATTTTAATAATATTTTAAGCACATATTTTGATAGTTTTTAGTGCATGAACTTCCTGGCCCTATTTATGATAGGTTAAATTACTAATAAGTAAAGCGCTGCTGTAACATGTTGCTTCGCCACCAATTTTTCAATTTCCTCATTGAGGAAAAACTTCGTATCATCGTTTGCATGTCGCAGAACTGACAAGAGGTATGGTTAATGCAACCTTTGGAAATACTTATTTATTTAGAATTTTTTTTATGTCATCTAACCTGTTTTTTAAATTGTTCTTTACTACATTTCTGTTTTTAAGAACTATGTGTTTGAATTTATTATTTCATAAAATAAACTACATTGTTAAAACTAGATATTTGAAATTACAAAGACGTGGAACTTGGGGGTGCTTTAAGTAAAGCTGGGGATGCTTCAGCACCCCCTAGCACCCCCGTAGTTGCGCCAAAACGATAAATGATTTTAAGTGTACCGATACATTCGTCATTCAATCAACACTGACTAATTTTTATTTATATATATTATCATTTATTTTTTCAATACTTACAAAACTTTTAAACGATTATAATTTTTTAACAAAAAAGAACATTATTAGTGCCTATAAGACCCAACATTCTTTTTGAAAAGACTTTTAACTAAATATATCCATTCAGCTATGTATTATTATGTTCTCGATTAACGGTATACTACAGCAAATGTCAAGTTAAATCATCTGCAGATAGTATGTTAAAACACTTCGATTAGACATTATAATATATTATTATCAATTATCATAAAATGTGTTTCTCTCATAGACGATAGACATAATATTATGTAACGCATTATGTCTATGGTTGCTCTACGCATAAATGTAGTGAAATTGTCTGTACAATGCGCCGGACAAGCAAAGTAATGCGATGCATATAAGGTACCTATATTGGCTATATATTATCATTATATTTTTATTATTTGATCATTTTGGCTTTAAAATTTTAATACAGGCATTATTAGTAATTGATAGTTACTATACAACATAAATTATTATCTTATTAATTAAGATAATAAATTAAATTAATTCATTACCATGATCACTTTTTGACGTTTTTTTAAATATCATATAACTACCCGTTCCTTTAAGTATTATTATATTTTTTAACGATTTTCTGTGTTTATTTATACACAATTGCATTATTTAAATTCGAACGCAGTGAAAATATATTAAAACAATTGAACATTACATTCATTTTAACTTTGAAGAATACATTATATAACATAGGTATAGGTTATTTTTCAATCATTTTGAATATATCAGACAAAACTTCGGAGATCTCATAGTTTTTCTGAACGACTCCTGATTGTGGTCCATACAAAGTATAAATAATGTATTTTCAATGATTATTCAAATTAAATAAACATATCGATTGTCTATTATGTATTTTAATGTAAATATAATAGAGGACATTCACGCGAATTAACAATGTATTTATGTATATTTGATACTTTATAATTATTTGTTATGTATGCCTATTATAATCAATTCGACTATGTATGTATATAATTATGTACGTTGCACTTGTAATGTATTTTAGTCATTTTTCTATGTATAAATGTATAATATATTAATATATAATATCTCATGTTACAGCGTGTGATGGACTTTGCAGGACGCTGATTACTCTATAACCGGGACATCTTAACGGTCGAAAAAGTTAAAAACCGTGTTCGGATTACCGATTCACGTTACACGGCGGTCGGACGAAAAATAGTTACCTGACTACCTGAGACTATGGTGTTATTACTAAGGGCTTATGAAGTATATAATGATTATCGTTGCGCTATCTTGTGGTTGGATTGGATTGCATTCTTGTATTTCACCTTGAATGCTTTGAAACGCAACCGATTTCTTTAACACTGAAAATGTGATTACTTTCAACCAATTTTTTCCCTTTAAACTTGACGTTTTCCGAAATTTCGCCAACATTAATATTTTTAAATCCTGAATAAATTATTATAGGATTGTTCATAGTTAAAAGTTATTGTATTGTTTAATTATATTAAAAATAATTACTAGTTAATTACATTCAAATACAAATAATAGGCAATAACAATAAAAATAGCATAATAATAATAGCATCAACAACAAATAATAGCCCTCCAAAACTTATATTTTTGTCTACTATGCGCGCTAGTGTCAATTGACTATTAGCTGCACGACGCCTATATGCTGTTTCAGATCACTTGCCGTCTGAAAAATAGTCACCTACATAGCTTTAGTCAGTGGCGGCTATCTTATGGTCTATGTGTTGCTTGAGCAACACATGCGAAATTATCAAAAATTGGAAAAATAAATGACCCACTGATTGAATATTGGGGATTTGTATTTTATAACTAATATTTGTAGGTTGTGGTGGGTGGTAGGTCATCAGAAATATTTTCAGCAACACATATTTTTTTGAGGATAGCCGCCACTGTACGTTTTAAATAAGGGCGTGCATAATAATAGCACATTAATATTGTTTGGTGACAATATCCATTAAACCGGTATCAATGAAGTGGATATATCCACTTTGGATATCACCACAAAACCAATGTGGATTAATCTAGGTACCTTGCATCATATAGAATTAAACAATAATTACAGTTGTATCCTGCTGTACAACAGAATAGTACTACAGTTAGGTTACAATAATCTGTGCTGACTGTCGAGTGTTGGTGCTCCGGTATCATGATCACGTCAGTATATCTGTGGCGGCGCCAGGAACGGGCAAAGTAGGGTCATGGCCCTACTTAAAAATGCTTGGCCCTACCAGTGGTCCTACCACGGGCCTAACCTTAAACAGTTATAATTATAATAAACAAACTCATTTTTAATCTTTTGTGGCTCTTTCTCATGATTGTTGGCCTCCCATTGGCCCTACCTAGAAAAAAATCCTGGCTCCGCCACTGCAGTATACCTAATAATAATATAATAATAATAAACTAGTATATAATAATATACTGCAGTCTGCACGAACTAAAATGTATATTATTATTATAGTATATTTTAATTCGTGCTGACTAGTGAGTAGTGACTATATATACTATATTACTATAAGTACTACTTAGTTAGTATTGTAGTCTTGTGAATAATAATTATTAATTATCTACAGTAACAGTCAGTATTATATTAACGAGTGTGAAGTTGTCAGTTGGGACAGTTGGGTGACTAAAGCTTAAACGTAGATATAGCAAAATAAATATTAAGTAGGTACCTACCTAAGGCTATATTAATATAATATTATACTTTAGAAATTCTAAACATCATTTTCTTAGATTATATTTTAAAATAAATATAATTTTTCACTTATAAAATAAAAATAAGTAATAACATAAACCAATAAGGACATAAGGTATTTTACAAGTCAAGTTAAAAGTAAATTATCGTTGGGCAAAGAATTTTAGTGGCTACAAAAAAGTTACTATATACCTAGTTAGTACTAAGTTAGTTTAGCCCAAATTATTTCAAATTTTACATAGTATAATGACTAATATTAATCACTTGCCTCTGTTTAAAATTAAAAAATTATGTATTAATATCCAATAGATAATTTATTTGAAATTAATTTAAGTATAATGCATAAAGACATAAAGTACCTATAACAATAGCATTTATGATAAAATATAAATTATAACAGCAATATAATATATAAGTGTTGATGTGATATACAATATACGATGTATTATATTTGTATTAAAAAAAAAAAATGGAATTATTAAGAAATATGTAAAAACATGTATTTATAGCAAAATATGCAAAAATATGTAAAATAAAATATAGTTCATTTCATTGGAAATTGCTTGAAACAAATTTATCATTTACCTAACTTAATTCATCAAGTCACAGTAAAAATATGCATTAATCTGAGCCTTACTGCCCCTACTCATAACATTTAATTATTTAAAAATTTGTGTTTCATATGTTTCAATTTTTAGAATTACATAATACCATTGAGTATATATAGTATATATAGTATATTATACTATATATACTCAATGATAATACTGAATGTAGTAATATCAGTAAGAAAATAATTGTTGCCGGTTAAAATTATTTGAAAAAAAGAAGTTAGAGAATTTACGTTACTTATTTACGTATTTACGTATTTACGTATATATACTACGTTATTTACGGTTTAGTAGTTTATTTTTGAGTTATTTTTTGGTAATGCTTAGAATGGCAACCTAGAAGATTAAAATTAAACATTTTAAATTTTACAATCTATTTTTTAGAAATTATTTCTTTGCAAGTTCAGATTCGTAATAGCGTTAAAAATTAATTTTTGGTACCAGGGCCTCACAAAATAAGGAGACCAATATCAAGAATAATTTTTTCCATATGGTTGCCTATTTAAAACGCCTTATGAACAATTTTTGTATTATAAACATTTAATTAAATTAATTTTACCATAATATTGGTTTTATTTTTATTTTGTAAATATACCATTAGTATAAATACTATAAACACTCAGAATTAAACAATCATATTTTATTATTAAACACTAGATATCCCATATTCAAGCAAAAAAGTGTTATCGCTCCCTCCTTCCATTTGAATAAAAAATCATGACTACGCCACTGAAATAGCACATAATAGCGTTCAGGTTTCTATAGTAATACCTATAAGTTATAAAGATTTTGTGCACTTACGCACTCAAAAAAAAAAAAATCACGTACTTAATAGTTAACATGACGTATGCAAAATGCAATCATTTATTTAAAAACAGTAATTTAATACAGTGGGTCATTTCAGATATTAGATTGTAGAAAACGACCCCCTCCTTAAATGACATCACTGATTACCTACTTATAAGTTATTATTTAATGTGTAGACAGTAGGAGTGTACTACATTTTTAGTTTAATTCAAAATTTAAGTACAAAAAAAATAATATGGTTATAATAATGGTTTAATGCATAATATAATATTATGTACGAGTAGACTGCAGTACGTAAAATTCTGTTACGCTGAAAGAATTCACATATTTATAAAACAATACTGATTATGAAAATAACGAAAACATTTACTTCCTATATTATATTATCAATTATATTATAATATGACAGTCTAAAGAAATTCTAAATATTTTTTTTTTTTTTTTGTAATATCTTATTTATTGTCGTTCGGTTGATATGTGTGCACACAATTTTCTTTCGCTCGTCGCTCCGTTATCTCGTGTAATAATAAAATCACACGCTTGTACGTTATATCGTTGAATTGCCGTTCACCAATTTATGATCGATTAATAACAATTTTCGATGTCATAACATAATATACTCAATTAGGGGTTCGAGCCTTTGTGAAACGTCAGAGAAACCAAAACACATATAATATATCCTATTGTTCGGTAAGAAAAAAGAAATGTTATTACTTTTATTTTATACTTTACATTATTTCATCAGTGGTGTACTTTCGGAGTAGAAGGGTCCACGGAGTCTGGACCTTCCTCATCTTAAATCTATAATATCCAATACGATTATGTTAAATTTTATATCTTAACGCGATTATCAAAATATATGTATAGTTTTGAATTTTACTATTATTATGCTTTATCGCATGGTTGCCACACTCAATAAATTTAAAATGTTTAAAAGCTGCTATTTGCGTGCATTATAGATACCAATTTTATTTATTATACCAATAATAAGATACCTGGTCAAGAAGCGAAAAGGGTGAAGAATGACTGTGGTAAGATTCCTAAGTCCTAACCTGTCTTGGCGGCGTTCCGTAGTAATAGCAAATACCATGGTTATCACTTATCTATATAATTAGATAACCACTAGCAGTGGCGTTATTTGAGAGGGTAAGGTGGGCATTTGTCCCTCCCCCTTGTCATTAGCGGGCCGCTGGCGGCCTATTAACGGGTCGGTCGACCCGGCTGGCCCGGGCCGGGTATATGGTGCTAGTTTTGGGCCGCAAGTCATGATTCATAATATTCATGTCATTGCTAAATAAAATATAACCATGATTCGTGGCTCGTACTAATTACGTAAATAATTATAAGGTATCTTTTTTTTTTTTATTACCTATTTATTAAGAAAGACAATTTACAATCTGTACACAATAATTACAATAAGCAAATTTGATGGAAAAAAAAGAATAAAGTAATATGAATATCGTGATTGAGGAAGAAACCCAATGGTAACACCTCCTTTACTAATTTAATAGATCTCTATACCATTTACGCTTTAGTCTACGTGGTGGGTTTTTTGGGAGGGTGAAGGTGGACATGTGTGATATTAAAGTATTGCTATGCGTGCTTAGATTTTGGTGGAAACGTTTGTACATTGTTTTGGCAAGTTCAGTGGTAGTTGTTATTTTTATGTCATTGTGTAAGGTAAAGTTAGAAACATACCAGGGGGTTTGGTTATTAACCTTAGCGCAATTGATTGAAAAGCCTGAATTGGCCTGATGTTCGAGGGCTTGGCCGGACCCTAGATAGCTATTCCATAAGACCAGATCGGTCTTATGATTGACTTATATATAATAAGTTTGTTTTGGAGTGGTATTTTGGAGTTGAGGAGTGGTCGGAGGAGATGAACTCTATTATTCGCTGATTTTCTTTTTTCTTTTAGGTGGGGAAAGGTATCTGACATCTGTATTCTGTATGTGCAGTTGTGGACTGGACAAGCAGGATAGCGGGTTTCCTACCTTCCCTGTGGGCCGCTGCTCGTATAAAATATATATTTATTAATATTATTGCGAAATTATTAATTAAAATGTTATCGAATAACTAATAAGACTTATTAGTAATACTACTACTACTACTTAGTAATAAGTATATAATATTATTCAGCATAAAAACCCAGATTTCTGATTAATTTAAAATGCGTGACCGGCTTGTGTTCGTCCGGTCCGGGCTTGTTGACAACTCATTGTTATAACTTTATAAGTTTAAAAATAGGATTGAAAATAATTATTTTTTGTTATCAAAGTGGGTATTTAACAGAGTAATAAGAACCTTCCTTGTTTATTGGTTCACGCTTGACGTTCCTTTCAATTTAAAATATTATGTCATCATATTAGTAGCTAATAGCATACTAAATACTAATACTTAATAGCCAATAGGTAATATTGGGTATCCTTCTACAAGTTATATTTTATATACCTATATGTATTAATTAGTCATTGTTATCTTTCAAAAATGTGTGTTATTTATGTCTAGAGTAACCACAGTTATCTCAGATAACCAACTTGTATGTATATAAATACAAGTAATATAACTATGCAAGAAGGTTGTTTGTATTGAGATAAAAATGTAATTGTTAGTGAGCGGTTTTTTTTTTAATTATGGGCTGGTCAAAACTTTTTCTCCCCCCCCCTTTCAAAACTTGAAATGACGATTTAGGCTAAGATCATAATATATCATCTTATTTGTCCGTGACCATTGTTATCGGAAGAAAAAAATTGTTATCTGAAATATAATAATATTACATATATGGTATAAATGTATAATAATATATCACGGACTAAGATATCTTAGTCCGTGTTATATATTATATATTATTTTATTTATAGTTATAACATAATTTTTTTTATTTTATATTCTAATTGAGTTTAATCAAAAATAGTCAGTACAACAATTTAATTGGACAAAAAAGAATTGTCCTTGCTCGAATGAATATCTTCTTACAATTTTGTCAATCTTTGTATACCCACAACACTTTTGTGCTGTGTACGCTTATCGCTTACAGATGCTTACACGACTGTCACGTTGCTCAGTTTTCTGCCGAATTAATAAAAATCCGCAGTTCATGCGAGTTCACAAGAGTTCACACAGGTTTAAGTTAGGTTGGGACTATAACCTTAATAAATTTTCCTTATTAATCTGTTTAATTTCCCATACACAGCTAACCTATAATTATAATATATGCCAAGTGTTTACAATTTTAAGTGGCTTATAATAAATATAAATTTACATTAATTAATATTAAATACACTTAAATATTTAAAAAAAAACAAATTTAAATCTAACTATAATACATGTTCTATTTTTAGGTGTCTACTATTTTTTCGTTTTTATAGTTTCAAATTTTTTACAATTTCTGTTATAATTTTACCAGTTAATGTTCAAAATGTTTATTCAGCTCATTGTATTTGTTAATAGTTTTATAGTATATTGCCATATTGGTTTGGTCTTAGGTAAATATATGTATAAATCTTAATGTTATTTCCATAGAATACATTATTAGGTAATTGATAGTTGTTAGATGAAATAAATTTAATATTTATAGGTATATAGGTTCCTAATAATTTTGTTTAACAGTTTAAAATATCAAGAAAACAATTTTAAAAAAAAACAACGATAAGTATAGGTAGTGCCTTTAATTTCAATTAAATTTATTTAACTTACAATTTATAAGTAATTATAATATTTGCAAATATATATATATTAAACAAAGGGGTGGAGGATCACTTATCATAGATATTGCAGATGCTTGTTAGTTCCCGTTACATACCTACTATATATATATATATTATTATTATAAATTAATTATATGTCTAATGAATAACTTTAGATTTTTAATTTTATATTCAGACTTCTATACCTATTTTTTTGTTTATAGTTAATATTTGTCAGCATTAACTATAGTTTTTTCAAATAGCTATTACTATAATAATTATTATTAAAGTATTAATACCTCATAATTTAACATATATTTAAATTATAATTGTGTAGTTATTCATTTTTAAATCATTGTATAATATTATTATATGATAAGTGATTAAGTATATTTAATAATAATATATAAATTAAAACAACTTTTATAATTTTTAGCTTATTCAATACAATATTTGAAATTTAAATGTATCAAAATGTATAGAAATTCTCAATATTTGCTGTATTCGACTACATTACTGTTCTCGTTTCTCGTAACTATTACATCTATAAGTAAGTACATTTTATCTTTACATTATTACCTAGTTTAATAATATAATAATATTTGAAATCGGCACCAGATTTGTGGATTTCCATCGCGATCGTGGAGGGAGGGGGTGTTTAATGACCTACAAATAAATAGTATGATATTTATGCACATTTATTTAAAATAATTTTTCTTTGCGTAATATTACATTATTATACTGCTTTATCCAACTTTAAGTTGTCAAAAAGCCTTCCGCGATTCTCAATAATCTCAAACCCCTCTTCTAATTGTTCTTATTATAATATTATATCACTTCCAGTGAAATGTATCAAGTCTTTGCACTGGAATCATTTATTCGGGTTTTAGCCTTTTAGGTGTTAAAAAAAAAATCGGGTTATTGAATTCGGCATTATTTAAGTATTTCATGTTAACAAACTTTTTTGGTTACAGTTAAATATAAATTTATTTCTGTTAATTAGAATTAATTCGGATGTTAAAAGGACCTATGTTTTATATAAATTAACATGAAATTTTCTATGCGAATTTAAAGCAAATATAATAAAAAATATATATACTTACCATTAATCAGTCATTTTTCACTAATACACAGCACTCATTTTTATATTTAATAATAATTCGGGTTTCGGGTTAATTTGAGTGTTAATTTTTTAATCGGGTGTTGTTTAATACGTGTTAGGGTTTTGCAATTTATTCGGTTTAATTCAGGTTTCCAGTATCGGGTTACGTTTGGGTACAAAATTAAAATAATATTACTATTACGGCCAAGGCCGTAACTGAAAAAAAATTTCGGGGAGTCCAAAATTTTTTTTAAAATATAATCGTTGAAAATGTATAGTCAATAAACCTACAGTGGTTTTTAAACTGGATGCCGCGGCACACTGGTGTGCCGCGAGTATCCACTAAGTGTGCCGCAGTTTTTCCATAAATTACCGATTGCATTGAATTGTGATAAAAGAAAATGCGGACATGTGTCAACTATTCGTCCAAGAATTAAAAATATTTGTCAGCCCATCAATCTAACATTTCTTATTAAATGTATATATAATAATAATTAATTCAAAACAATTTTGTTCATCTAAAAAAAGGTCAGTGTGCCATGAAAATTTTTTGAAGTGTACCATGTAAAATAAAAGTTTGAAAACCACTGCAATAAACTATATTCACCACTAAAATATTTCTACTTTTGAAAATTTCGGGGGGGGGGGGGGGGGGTCCAGACCCCTGGACCCTTCCCCCAGTTATGGCCTTAATTATGGCCTATTCATAAACTCCATCGAATAGTTGATAAAATATCAAACATTGTTTTACTTATAAGCATAATAGTGCTTATCTATTTACTTGTTGGTGCTGTGAAACTAAGTCTGTACGAAAAATGAATTTTAGGTACATTATAAGATCAAAATAATTTAATATAATATAATATGGCAATATGCTAATACTAATTATTATGATCTATATTAATTATACATTTTTTTAAATACAATCTTTTAATTACTAACATTATTTAAAATATAATTAGGACATAGAAATTTTCACACGTATATACAGAAAAAATACGCCTAATCAACCAAAACCCTATTCATGCCAATATTACGCAAATTTAAATTAAGTAACTATACATATGGGCCGAAAGTAATTTTAAAAGTTTTTAAATTCAATAGGAAGTTTTTGTTATAAATTATAATAATATAATGTACCTATGTTTAAACAAATAATGCATTCTATAATTTTTAATTTTTAATTTTTTTTTATTTTAATAATTTGTATTAATAAAACATATGTCAAGGTATTTTAATATTTATATGTTTATTATTTTTACTTTTCTAAAATTTTTTTGACATTTCTTATTTATTTTTTAATTAATATTTATTTACTTAATAATTTACTAAAATGTATAATTGCCAGTTTTAACTGAATTTAATAAACATTTTTAATGAGTTTTATTGTTTTTAAATTTAATACATATCATTATTCATTAATTTCACTATGCGGATTGTTGATGAACAGATTACGGAACAAGTTTCGCACTAGATACTAGATTTCTGTGTATATTAAGTAAAAAGTTATTTATAATACATATAGGTAATTATGCAATGTGAGAACCCGTGAAAGGTGAAAAATTAAGTTATGCATCGTGAAATGAATATAGCATTTCTATTGGTACCTACAGTTTACGTTAAATTTACATTTTATATGACATATTATTATATACTATATGATATTAATATTATGATGTATAGGCACATAAATATAAATATTAAAATATCATGTATACTATTATTAAATAATATAATTCTAGTTCAATCACCACCAAATATCGTTAAAGAACCATCTGTTGATGAATTACTATTTCAAGTAGCTACTGATCAATATGAAAATGATAAACCATTTATTATCGATTGCGAAGCAGAAGGAGAACCTGCCCCAAAGTATTATAAATTATTAAGTTAAGTCTTGTAAAATAAGTTTTTGAAAAATAAACGATTTTTTTGAAAGATATCGTTGGATGAAAAATGGCAAACACTTTGATTGGCAAGCATATGATGACAGAATAGCTCAACAGCCTGGTAGTGGTTCACTCGTTGTTACCAGACCTAGAGATGAAGACCTTGGTAAGTCTTAACTTATTTTTAAAATAATAAAAAGTTTACTATTTAAGTAGTATTTATTAAGTAATTTAGTAATGAAGTAATGTAGGTATGAAATAGTTTTATTAATTAAACATTTTTGGAATATAATTTTATATATTATTCTAAACTTCAATTTTCTTCCCATTTTTGTACCGACTAAGGGATTTTTGTAACATCAATTCTATACAAATAGGTTAAAAATGTGGTTTTTTTAAAATTTAATAATATCCTAAAACTAATGTGATAATTTTTTAGATTAAAAATATAGTAATCTAATATAATAGTCTGTCTGCTTAATATTTTATCGTTATCTTTTTCGTGGTTATGATTTATAACGTGTTCAATAATTTGCATTTGCATTATTTATATTTAATTGAATACATACTATTTACAAGCCTTTTTAGTGCACTACAGCAATATTGGTTATTTAATTAACATTATTTTTTAAATATTTATGGTAACGAAATTTATATCTATCTATTATGTATATAAACTACGAATTTTCTCACTACACAGTTATTACTTCATTAGCCGTTAAAAAAAAAAAGTAAAACACAATCAAAATTAGAATTGAAATCCATTGGTGATGAAGGGTTCTCAGCGGTAAAAAAGTGACAGCCAAGGTGTATAACTGTATACTGGTATACTTATGGTGACCAGATATAAAAATTTTAAAAACAGTACATTTTGAAACTTAGCTTATTCTTATCTGTCGTAATTGCCCAATGCGTATACTATTCTACCCGTTTCATCCATATTTCCATAGGTCATCTCCTTCTATAAAAAGTTGTTTATTTTTTTATTTGATGACTCTATTTATTTTATTATTATTATTATCAATTATAAAAACCAACTATTTGAAATTATAATGTCAACTCATTTAGTGTGTGTCTTTATAATGAAAATACTTTGATATTGAAGAATTTAAAGTAAACTTAAACTAAAGTATAAATTATCTTTTAAAAGTTAAAATACCAAGTGTAAAATTTAAGTATACCTATATGATTTAGTATATCTTAAATCATGCTACCAACCAATTAGAATTATTTAGGTCAAACCATAAAATATAAATTAATAATCAAATTGTAAAAAACAGTAAAAACACATAAACACGTATTAGCCCATGATAATTAAAAAAAAGAGTACAATATTATGTACTTAACGCTATTGTTAATGACAGTATGACACTCACACTAGGACACACGTCAAAAAAGAGTACTGTCCTACGAAAAAGAGTACGTTTGGTCACCTTAAATACCAAATTTAATACCAGTATACCGTATACTGGATTTGGTATTTTGGTTTCCACTATCTGCATTGTACATTTGTACTATTATTATTAAACAGTCAACAAGTCATCAACTAAGATAGAAAATCATCTTCAGGCGCGGACTGGTAAAAAAGGGCACGGGATGCTACATAATTTAAAGGGCAAATTTAAAATATGTAAATTATACATAAAATATTAAAATATTTTATTTTGTTTAAATAAAGTATTGAAAATACGTAAAAAAACGTAAATATATATTAAGTGACAACAAACATTCAAATAGTATAATATTAAATTACTTTAAATTCTTCAGTTGTATGATAAAAAATAAAAATATATTTTAGGGCAAGGGATGCTGTAGCATCCCAGCATCCCAGCCAGTCCGCGCCTGATCATCTTGATATAATTTATATTGATATATTGTACAATATTATTACTGCTGAAGTGTTGAATAATATTAGGATGGGGGGCAAAAATTAATAGGGCTGCAACTAAAATATTACACAAAAAAACTAGGGCCACAATTTGGATAAAAATTTTTTTCTTAGATATCCTAGATATCTTTGAGACGCAACTAGTATGCAACGGTACCCGTATGGCTGCACGCGTAAGTCTGCGTAATGCAGATATTCAAACGACGTTTGATTTGATCGGCAGTCCGTTAAAAATTAAAATAGATCATCAACTGATTATAATCCAATGTTCTGAAAAATTTCTAAACAATTCTGAACGAAAATTCAATTAAAACGTACCTAAATATTGTTACTATTATTATATTTATGGGTATTATCATTGGTTATAAATATTATAGTTATAGATTATAATTTATATAATTTATTATAATTATAAGATTATAGATATAGTTTTATATTAAAATTTCTTAGGAGGGTTTTGCTCATAGACATATTATTAATATGTCTATGGTTTTGCTCTCCTAAGTCCCCCCTCCCTATTACATCCACTTAGTAAAAAGTAAAAACTATTTTTTTTTTAGGACAATATCAGTGTTTTGCTGAAAATACATGGGGTACAGCTACTACTAAATCTGTGATGGTTGTGAAGGCTGAACTAAATTCGTTTAACAATAAACCGAGCATCTATATTGATGCTCAAGAAGGTGAGCCATTTAAACTGACTTGTCATCCTCCGACTGGATGGCCTAAACCAATTGTAAATTGGATAAAAAAGGTAAATTCTAACAGTACCTAGTGTTTTACTGTTATTTATTATAAAAGGGCATATTAAAACATATTTTAACATAATATTAATTCAGGTAAAAGATGACAGTATAAAAATTGCTGATAACCATAGAATGACGACAGACCCAGAGGGTAATCTTTGGTTTTCAAATGTAACGCGAAATGACGCTAACTTTACGTATTATTGTTCTGCCAAGTCGTTGATAATGTATAAACATTTGTAATATTAATAAAAATAATTATATCATAATAGTTTAACTCGATTGTAATTATTAGGAATGAATATAAATTAAGCAATCCTGTAAATGTGAATGTTATTCAAAATGCTGAAATATTTTTACAAAATAAACATCCACCTATTCGACAATATGTATCCAGAAGGAATGAAGTAGCATTATTAAATAAAAAAGTTGAATTGTTTTGTATTTATGGTGGAACGTATGTAATATAACTAATATCTCATATTCTTATTAATTAATACCTATATAAATGTAATTTCTTATTTTTTACTTATAACTTACAGCCCATTGCCTCAAACTATTTGGTTTAAAGATGGAATAGCTATACGATTCAATGAACGGATTATTTTAGAAAATTATGGCAAAAGTTTGACTATTTGGAAAGTAAATTTTGAAGATGGAGGAAATTATACGTGTGAAGTTAGCAATGGTGTGGGGTTACCAGAGTCGTATAATATTTTACTTGATGTCATGGGTAGATACTGCAATAATAATAATATGATATACCTAGCAGTTATAATAATATGTTATTATAAGAACAATTATTATTGTTAATTGTTATTAATAAGTACAAATGTACTAAATAATTTTAATTAACAGCTGTACCGATTTTCACTGTTATTCCACAAATTGTGGAAGGAGGCGAAGGAGAAACTGCAGTTATTAAATGTGAAGCAAGTGGAAATCCACAACCATCAATCAAATGGATTCATAATGGTCGTCCACTGAGTGAAGCATCACCAAATCCAAGACGTTTTGTCACTTCTAATTCTATTACAATTACACCATTGACTAAGTATGATACTGGAAATTATGGTTGTAATGCTACTAACAGTATCGGATATGTTTACAAGGATGTTTATATTAATGTATTAGGTGTGTTCTAATGAGTTATTAATGTATGTATGTACCTATTATGATATTAAAAAGTATTATGTATAATAATAGCTTTGGCTCCTGAAATCACTGAACTTCCACTTAATGTAAAAACGTTTGATGGCAGTACTAATACGGTAATTAAATGTAAGCCATATGGAGTACCTAAACCACATGTTAAGTGGATAAAAAACGATATAGAATTAACTGGTGGACGATATTCAACATTAGATAATGGTGATTTACAAATAAGGTTAGTTAAAAAATATATAGGATTTAAATTTGAGAATATAAAACCTAATCTTGATTTTTTTATTTTCAGTAAAGTTAGTTTTATTGATGCTGGGATTTATACTTGCATAGCTACTAATAATTATGGAACTGCAAGTGCATCTGGAATACTTACTGTTAAAGGTGCACAATTTATAGTGTATATTTTAGTACTATAAAATTAAAATAACCACAATTTGTTTGTAGAACGTACAGAAATTATCACTGAACCTGAAGACAATGTGGTTATTGCTGGATCAGTGGCAACATTTCATTGTGTAGCAACTGCAGATCATTCTTTGCATCTCAATATTAACTGGTTAATTAATGGTGAACTTATAGATTATGACACCCAAACTCGTTTTGTCAAAACTAATGATTATTCTTTGATTATAACTAAAACTATTGAATTGGACTCTGGAATTTATACATGCTTAGCTACAACTGAGTTGGACCAAGTTACAGCTAATGCCACCCTTATTGTTCAAGTAAAGAATCATTATTTACATATAAGCTCATTATGATGTGTACTCATACATACCTACTTTATGTCATACATGATTTATTAGGACAAACCAAATCCGCCAACATTATTGGAAATTACTTGTAATAAAATAAATGCAATTGTAAAATGGCGACCTAACGGAGATAATCGTGCACCTATACTACGTTATACTGTTGAGTACAATACCAGTTTTGAACCTAGCACTTGGTTAGTTGCATCAGATGATATATCTGCAGCTGATCTCATGTTAATTGTACCAATGACACCATGGGCAAATTTTACATTTCGAGTGATTGCAATGAACAAAATTGGTAAGTCAAATCCATCTTTACATTCAAGTGTTTGTACCACTCAGCCAGATGTACCTTTTAAAAATCCAGAAAATATTGAAGTTTATGGTACTAAAACGTCTAATCTTGTTGTTCATTGGACAGTAAGTAATTATTTAATTAAAAAAAAAAAAAATAATGATGAAATTTAATACAACTAATTTAATAATGTTAAGCCAATGCCAAAAATTGCTCATAACGCTCCTGATTTAAGATATAAAGTTTATTGGAAACAAGATATGCCTGACAAAGTCTGGAATATAAATGAAACATCAAATTATACTATAAATGAATTAGTTATCCCAAATCAGCCAACATACAGACGTTATAAAGTAAAAATAGTGGCATTTAATAAAAAAGGCGAATCTAATGGATTTCAAAAAGAAGTCATTGGATACTCAGGCGAAGATAGTAAATTAACTTATATTAGTTTACTGATGCTATTTTTATAGTAACTAACCAAGTTATTTTACAGTTCCAGTTGATATACCTCAAAATCTAACTGTTTTAAATGTTACTGGAAGTAAAAGTGCTATACTGAGTTGGGAACCTGTGTCACCTGAATCTGTAAAAGGAGACTTTAAAGGCTACAAAGTAAATTTATATTATATTCTTTTTACATTAATACATTTGTATTTATTATTATGTTAATATATATTTTAATATTGAATCATCAAAATAATGTGATATTTAATAATATAGATCCAATTTTGGGCTGATAGAGATGGAGAAGATAATAAGATTGAAGAGAAAGTTAGTTTTGATAAAACAACAGTGGAAATTAAAAAATTTTTTCCTAATGCTGAAAATTATGTATGTATTTTTGCATACAATAGTCGTTTTAATGGATATCATAGTCCATCAATATTTTTTAATACACCTGAAGGAGGTACTTAATGAATTTTGTAATATTTGTGTATTTTATTTTAGTCATTATTGTAATGTTATGTAATGTTAATTTTTTTGACTTGTATGTAATGATTTGCTCACCTATATAATATATCAAGATGGATTTATACATTATTTTGTTATATATAAAAATTACTAACTAGGGCAATATTGTATGTTTTCAAGTTCCAGAGCCTGTTAATGGAGTAGAGGCTAAACAATGGGGTTCTTCCGCAATTTTTTTAAGTTGGCAACCACCAGACAAAGCTAATGGGGTATTGACCGGTTACGAGATTTCATATGAATCAATGACTCAACAAGGGGTTGGAGAAAGGGTACAACGTCCACCTATTACCAATCCTAAACAGACTATTGCCAAATTGACTTCATTAAAACCATCAACTAATTATCGAATTTACATCAAAGCAACTACAAAAGCTGGTGTTAGTGAACCGTACGTAAATAATTTATGTAGGTATTTTATATTTTATTTGAAATACTTAAATCATTTTTTTCTCAATAGATTTTTTATTGAACAGCAAACCAAATCTCCTTTACCAGTAGACTCTAAACTAGATAAGCCAGTGTTCAGTTATACACATAAAGCATACAATAAAGTTTTTGATACAGTTCGTATTTTGTGGACCCCAAACCTTGAAGGAAACCCGGGATCTCACTTCTTTGTGAAATACAAGTAAAAATATAAATATTAAATTTATAATTTATGTATACATTTGAGGTAATTATATCAATAGTAAATGTAAAATAAAGGATTTAATTAGTATACTAAAAGTATTGACACTTCTTGGAACATTCTTTTTGTAATTGATGTTTATACATGAACATTTTTATAAAAAATATTATGCACAGATTATTTTATTAAGTGTATACTGATGTTTGATAATGATATCGTCTTTCATAGATAAACAAGAGTAAAACTAAGAGTGAAGAGAGTAAAAATGGATAGTTAAAATTATTAAAGTTACATTTACTAGATATATTTTTCTTAATTCTTAAGTTTTCCAAAAGAATGTTAGTATAATAGATATTTTTAGAAATAATGGGTGTTCATTATACCTATATATCTATACTATATAATTTCAAATTTGAAACCAATTTGAACAAAGGTAAAAAAGTATTAAAATAATGTTAATTAATAAATTGTTTCATAGACTTAAAAGTGACTATTTGTATGAAGAAACTAAACATGAATTTGACAAGAATTTTATTAATGTAAAAGGTTTGAAACCAGGAAAATTGTATGAATTAATTGTAGTAGTTGTTGATGGAGATATCACACAAGAATCTGATATTGTTGAAATTGAAGCTTCAAGCAATACAGCAGGTAAATTGCTATAAATTCATCGTAATAAGGCTTTTAAAGTATCTTACATATTATGTTTCTTCACACACAATGTGTATTGCGCACACGCACACACACATTCACACATACACATACACACACACATTTATATGATAGTATTATTATTTATTATTATTTATGATAGTATATTCTTCCACTGATGTAAAAATTCATACTAAATCACGCTAAAATCTTCATTACAGTTAGAGCACTTTCAGTGTAATATATCTAATATTACTTCTAAATTTTAAAATAACAAATATTAATACTACTATACTATTTACATTTTTAGTACTTTTTTAAATTTGGTAAGGATTTTAATAATATGTTGAAAAATAGCTAACTTTATTATTAATTTAATAGTTTCATTATTTTATCTAGGTATCATAGAAGCAGAAGAAACAACTGCATAATTCTAAATCCATTCAAACAAGAAGAAATTAATTAAAAAACACATCAACTTATCAATTATTGGGAAATCTAAATGATTTAATCACCATATTTTTTACCTATAAGCTATATTGATTAAGTATATATTTTATTAATTATTCTACTTACCTAACTTTGTACCTTCCTATAAAATTCAATATCAAAATTGTAACTGAATATTATCTTCTTTTTATTAAAAATATTTATATTGAAATAGAGCTTTTAAAAAACAATTTGCAAAGATTAAATTATGTATAAAAAATAAATAAATACTACTTGACTGAAAAGCTTCTCTTTGCTTCTATTCTTATTGTAAATTGTCTATCATAATTTGTAATATTTACAATAGTAGACGATATATGTTCTATGATCTATTAAAAATAAATTTAATTAGTGTTCATAAATAATCAATATTTATAGTGGGGTAGTCAAGATGGTTCGAAAAGTTTGAAAATTGAATACAAGGTTTTTCATAATTTAGTTCTTTTAAACATTTTAAATTCAAACTTAGACGAAATTGAATGGGTATTTAGATCAGCGATTTCCAACCTTTTTAGATGTGTGGACCACAAATTTTGTATAAAAATCTTTGAGACCAATCAATGACTAAAGGCACACTTATACATGCCATTATAGGTATATTTATAACAATATTATTTAAATATATATGTTAATAATGCAACCCATGGATTGAGAACCGTTGATTTAGACGAAGAATAATGCATTTTGTTAATTTGTTTGTAATTTAAAAGTATTCATGGGTACATACTTGAAACTTTTAACTTCAGTATAATTGATATTAACAGTAGCGTATTTAGGAATTTTAGGATAAGAGTAAGTGGGCTACACATATTTTGCCCCTCCCCCTCAGTAAAAAAACTAAAAGTCTTCTATGCCACTCAGTGGTGAAACTGTTAATACCATAGAACACCATGTTATATAAATACTATAGTATTCTATGCCTCTATGGTACAGATTTGCTGTAAAAAATATTAATGACTGACGTCAGTACACAGATTTCTATATAGAACTAGATAGCGAACTCCCGCTATCAATTGAAGCCAGGTTTTTCGGTTGGCATTATATGGTATTTTATATGGTAAATATTAATTATGTTGTATTGTATTTTATGATGTCTAAACCTGTTGTTTAAAAAAAATAAAAAATATTTTATATAAATCATTTTTCATTTATTTCTATATTTTACCATTAAAAACGATGTTACATTTATACATTTTGTATAGGAAATGTAATGTTTTGCCAACCGACAAAATGGCGGAAACTGATACGCGAGCTTCACTATTAATAATATAATTAATATACGAGTTCCTTATCTAGTTAGTATAGAAGTCTGTGCGTCAGTAGGGCCCTATACAGTGCCTTAACGTCAGTACTCAGTATGTAAAGTACAAAATAAAAATTTGCTCTCTGGACACGACACCCAAAGCCTCTACCTAAATACATCCCTGGATATTAAACCTATTAAATATGTATTACATACAGTAACATTTTAAAATGTTATATTTTTACAAAAATTATTTCTACCAATATTGTTATTGTATATTACTAAATATTAAATAAATTACTTTAATATGTATTAAAAAATATTATAGTTATCAATTATAATTATATTTAAGAGGAATAATTTTATTAAATAGATATTTATCATTTACGTTAATAACATAGGTACAATTATTATGATTAATATTTTATGGAGGATTTCTGGTTAGATTATTTTGATGATATCTTTCTTGTTACGTCATGCATCTGATCACTCTAAATTTTTTCTAAAGTTTTAATCCTACTACTTAATAACCGTATCAACCCATTTTGACCCAAATAATAACAGTTAATAACAACAAAAGGTTTTTTCAAGTAAATACAGCACTTGAAATCTGAAATGTTGAGACGAGCTATCATGTTTTCATAATATTTTTGTTATTGAAATATATTTTCTTACATTATTTAAATGACAAATTGTTATCTTTGATTTTACCTATTATTTAAAAAAAGTAAATACTAAGAAGTTAGAACAAACTTTTAAAACTGATGAAAAAAAATTGTATTGTATTATTTGTGATAAAAATTTATATATTTTTAAAAAATAAAAGGAATATTTTACCTTTATTTTTTTTCATAATTTAAATCTTAAACCTAATAATAATAATAAAATCATTTTTTTGCTTATAGAAGTATTTTTATTATATTTTTATAATAATTTATAATTTGTTCTAAATTATGTATACACAGATAGTGAGTAAGACATATCATCCTCGATGCGGGATTACAAAGAAATACAATTTGAATTATTAAAATATTTCATAAATTTGTCACATGCCAATTATACAATTATAGTACATTCTTTTAAAAGGGTATAATCTCTTAAATTTATTATTTAGTACCAATTATTTATTATGTATCTAGGGACAGGATCCTTGCTCACTAACTCCCTGAGAAACGAGATGCAAGACTCGTAATAGACTCACACTTACATTCCTAACAAATTTTTCCTACGCAACCTAGGCAATCTAAGCATAAAGTTGGTTTTATTTAACTGCAGTTCGGTTTAGATGATATTTATGAATGCTGTCAAAGTAATAGTTTATATTAAAACTTGTTTCATGCTTATCTTTTCTTTGAAAATAACGCTTACTAAGTTTGATTATTCTTTAGAAAATAATAATTTATTGAAAGTAACTGAGTACATGATCTAGGAGTAAGGTTAATATGACATTTTCTTTAATGGTTATACACATTATATCTTATTAAGAAAATTAGGTTTTCTGCTCATGTGCCCATTTTTAGTGATAGATCTGCATTAAAATCATTATATCAGTCAACTGTTGTTCTTATTTTGATTATGCACTTCTGATCTAGAAATTAATAAAAATGTTGTATTATCTAAATATTTTAGTTTATTAGTTTTAGATTCTGAACGGAGTGATGAATGTATTGATTTTACAATGATGTGTGTTTTTAGATTCTGAACGGAGTGATGAATGTATTGATTTTACAATGATGTGTGTTTTTTTTTTTTTTTTTTTTTTTTTGTGTCTGTCGACAACATTTGGGGCAGTAAAAATGCTTCGATTTTCAACTTCTGCCCCTCTTTGAAAAGAAAATCGGATCTAGTTGGTACTTTGGGGGGTCAAAAGTTAAAAATTTTCAATATTTTTTAAATGAGTCGGGAAAAACCTTAAAAAAATGACGGAAAAAACGGGATTTTTTACGCACAACCAGTTTTCGTCAAAATCAAATTTTTATTTTGCTCTAACTCAAAAACTATTTGATGTAAATACTTGAAATTTTCACAAAATGTTTATATTAGCGTTCTCAATACACAGTTAAATTTTCAATGAATTTTGACTTTTTTTGAGCTATTTATAGACAGTTGAAATTTTCAATTTTTTTAAGTATTTTTTTTTAAAATAACGATAAAAATTTTTTGGCCGGCCAGAAAATCTTGAAAATTTTATACAAGGTTTCTTATAAGTTGTTCTTAAAGTTATAAAAAAAAATCCGAAATCGTTAGTCACAATTTTTTTTTATAAGTGCTTAAAGTTCGAATTTATACGAAATATGTCAAAATTGCGAAAATTGGCAAGTAATTTTGTGGTTAAAAAATCGTAAAAATTTTTTCTTTTATATAGTATTTTTTATAGTTTATATGGTACAAGGTTCTTCATAAAATTTTCTTCAACTATCTGCAAAAAAAACTCTACCGGACTAAAACAAAAAATTTTTATGAGTGTTTGAAATTTAAATTTTTACAAAACCGCGTTAAATAACGGTTTAGCCTCAAACGATTTTTGATATTTGTTGTTATTCAAACAGTATAAGTCGAAAACACTTGAAAATTTTACCAGTTATTTAGATTGCCATTTTCTTTACGTGATTAGATTTTCAAAATATTTTGACTTTTTTTGAGCTATTTATAGACAATTGAAATTTTCAATTTTTTTTTTTTTTTTATAAATGTTGATAAAAAAAATTTAGCTGGGACAAATTACTTGAAAATTTAATAGAAGGGTCCACATAACTTGTTCTAACTCTCATTCAAAAATTATAAAAATACATAGGCACAATTTTTTTTTATTCGCATTTGAAGTTCAAATATTGACAAAAATTCGTCAAAATCATGAATATTTTTCACTATTTGGTAGTTAAAAATTTATAAATATTTTACTATCAAAAGCTAAGAATTGAAAATTTAATACTATACTGTCCATAAGTTAAGCTTAAAACAATTATAAAAAAGTTTGATAATTATTCAATTTCAAAAATTTCACGAGTGTTTAAAGTTTTAATTTTAATTTGAAATCAAAAATACACGTGTAAAATAACGTTTTACTAATAAATAATTTTCGATTTTTGTTATTTTTAAAAAATTACTAAACGTAAGATCTTGAAACTTTTACTTAAATGTTTGAATTTGTTTCAAAATAGAATGTATGCCAATATTTAAATATAATATATCTTAGACTGACAAATCATCTCCGTTCAGAATCGTTTTTCGTATACAATGATACCTATCATTGCATTCAAATTTAACTTTCCCTAGTCCGAGGTCCATCCTACCCCCTAATGTACAGCAGAGCGATACTCACTTACCTGCTTTTTTTACTGTAATTTTAATAAGCTCATTAGCTTTTCTTTTTTAAATTTTTCATTTGTTTAAAAAATATATTTAAGTTAATGCTGTGCCTTTTTAAACATCTGACATCAATATCAAAAATTACCAGTACCTACTTAAATAATTTTTTTTTTATAATTTTATCTCTTTGAGATATTTAAAGTTGTAGTTTTAACAACACTTCATAAAAAATAAACATATCACAATGTCAAGATTTTTGAGCTTTCACTTATTTTATAATTAAATAATTATAAATTAAATTAAATTATATATTATTAAATGATTAATTAAACGCATAATAATAATAATAAACTAACCCGACAAAAAAAAGGTATAGCTACTTTAGATCTTGATAGCAATGTGTTTATTCAAATATTCAAATTCTACAATATACATTATGTATGAATTTCAATTATTTATTATATTTTTAGTTTTATATTCAAATAACTATGTGTGATTTTTTTTTTTTTTTATACTTTATGAACATAATTGATAATCTAGAAATATACATTTATTTATTATATAATCATTATTTAGTTAGACTAAAAAGAGCAAATGTACCAAGAAAAAAAAATTCAAGGAAACTAATGTTTTGATTGTAAAAATATACCAAATCATATACAAACTTTGAATTAATAGTTTAGTTCTGTTAAAAACAATAGGGTAAGTTTATAATTATATAAATTACTTAGTAATAAATGTTAATCAATCAGTTCAATAATTTCTTTGTTGATTGTAATATGTTTGTCCATTATGACCTCTACCTCTTTTGGAGTAACCGCGTTTATTTGTGTCGTTATACTGTCTATTATTGCCATCATACTGATCTTGACTATTTCCATAATGATTCTGAGGTTCTTGACTCCATTGTCTATCATTCGATGTACCTTGATATCTGTTATTATCATATCCCATATTTTGATGAGTTCCTTGATTATAATTATCGTACGTCCTATTATGCCCATCATGAAAATTCCCACTGTGGAAATCCCTGGACTGATTATTGTTCCAACCACCTTGCACTCTTCCTCGTCTATTATTTTGATGGAAATTTCTGTTTTCATTTCCAACACTGATTGACTGAAATCCATCAGTCATCTGGTAAACATTAGATCCACCTTGAAAACCACTAGTATTAGAGTTTCTATATGATGGATTGTCTCTATTTTGTGGACCTCCACCTCGACCTCCTCTATTGTTGAACTGTACACCTCTATTTGATTGACTACCTCTACCACCTTGTGACTGTGTTCTTTGCTGCCAACTAGGCATCTCAGGAGGTGGTGCTTGTTGCTCATTTGGTCTTCCACCTCTATCAGGCACCTGACCAATCATAACTTTGTTAACAGATGAATTTGTATTTTGAACAGCTAATGTACTAGAAGTTTTTTCAACAATTGCCAAATCATCTCTAGCCGACAGAAAATCAGATACACTAAAATTAGGTAATTTGTTTATTATATTTAGTCTAGTTTGGTAAATTTCATCCAATTTTTGTTTTTTATTTTTTAGTCTGTCAGGCCATTTAAATGATTGTACTGTTACATCAAGTCTTGTTAACAACATTGAACTTCGTATGTTAAATTCTTCATTAAGAAGTTCTATACTATTATTAATGTATTTCCATTGTTCACTACTATATGAATTACTAACTAACGACTTTCCAATCAATACAGATGGAACAGTTTTTAGAAGATCTTGCAGTTTTGTATTAATTTTGTTGAATAAAGAAGAAGTGCTAATATCTAGTGGTGGCTTAGGAAATTTTAAAGTCATTAGAATCTCTTTAACATATTTAGATGTACTGCTTTCAATTAATGTCACTTGCATATTACATTTAGTGGTACTAGCATTTATTATTCGAGCTGCTTTTAATTCACCAATTAAATAATCTAATAAAAGTAATTTCTTTTCATCTGAATTTAAACGATCTTCAAAGTTGCCTGCAATAAGAGTGTTATAAGAACAACCAGATTCTTTTAAGAAGCTACTAACTTCCAATAAAAATGAACTAGAATCTGCTTCAGAGCTTATAGAATTTACATGTTCTTCTAGTCCCAATAATATCTGAATTTCCTTAGTTATCCATTCAACTAATTGAGTATACTTAATGGATTTTGGTCCACCATTAATTACTTTTTTAAATTCTTTGGCTGAAATAGATTTTCCTAAATTTCTCAAATCTTCCAAAATGAATGTTTCCATTATTATTTACCTAAAAATAAGAAACATATTAATATACAATCAATAGTTAGCTATATCTATTACATTTAAAGCAACTATAATTCCTACTTAAAATTACAGTTAATTATAATATAAGCCTTGATAAACGTAAATAGACAAATCATGGATTTTTTTTATGTGCAGTAAAACCTCTATAAGACGTAACTTCGGTAAAACGGAATCCCCAGTAATACGGAAAAATTCTTTGGTTTTTTATTTCAAATTTTATGTTTTTGAACCCCATCAAAACGGAAACCCTGTTAACACGGAAAAATTGCATGGTCCCAAGCGATTCCGTCTTATCGAGGTTTTATTGTATTACTTCAAATACTTATTGAATGAAACAAGTTAAATATTATAGGGAAAAAAATCCAAAAAGTATGCTATATTATATGCTAATAATTAATTAGCAGTCATATAAATAAACAAAAAATATTCAATTTTCATAAGTCACTCTATAGCAGCATAAAGAGGTAAAAGGATGAATGAATAAGCTAAAAACAACCTAGGAGTCTAAAATAATCTATTGACATAAAATAGTTTCTGAGATTAAGTATTAGTACCTAACCTGCATTTGTTATAGTAACTCGTTTTTGTTTGTATGGACAATACTACTAAGGTCTAAGACCATATTTTTTTAAGTGGGGTACATAAAGATTTTTTTCCTTAAAACAAATTATGTCTTATATAAATTCCATAAGTATGATTTCATATTTTAGAATGTGGTTTTCTTAAATTTTTTTTTTAAATAATTTGAATATTTTTTTTATAAATAACAGAAAAATATAAATTAATTGGAGTGCTTTGAAACATTGACTATAACTGTATATTATTTTACATCGATAAAAATTAAAATTTGATCATGGTATCGAGTGTATTAGAAAATAACTGTGTATCTAATAAATAACACTTGAATAGGTAGGTAAAAAAAAAAAACAATTATCAAAAATGAACATTTCGAAAACAAAAATAATACAAAATAATATTAGCTTAGAATAATATAATTAACAAGATTAATATAACTTACAACTTTTGAACCGGAACACGTTTATATTTGAAATATTTGAAATATTGAAAAGTAATCACTTATTACTGGGATTTGTGAGTGAAATAATATACAGTAGACTAATTATTAGTTATTATATTTTATTATTAGTAGAAAGTTCTAAGTTAATAATTTATCAAAAGCCGGTAGCCCAGTATACCAGGTGAGTGGTGACTACTGAATTCGATAGTCGATTATAGAATATAAATATAATAATATAATATAAGCTAAATAATATATATATAAATATACAACATTATATTATAGCTTAAAGTATTTATTTATTTTAATATATTATTACTATATTTACTATCAAATTATCAAAAATCAGACGGTATAAAAAGTGGATCACTACAAATTGTTCCACAAAATATTTGTTCCAAACTATATTTGTTCCAACTACTATTTCATCCTAATTCTCTATTTGTTCCACAAAACATTTGTTCCGATGACTATTTGTTCCGCAAAATATTTGTTCCGATGACTATTTGTTCCGCAAAATATTTTTTCCAATCACTATTTGTTCCACAAAATATTTGTACCACAAAATATCCATGGAACAAGTATATTGTGGAACAAATAGTAAATTTGGTTGTTGGAACAAATATAGTGTTAATCATAATATCACAGATACACCGGTGTGGTAAGAATAATATTGTGTATTCTATTTCCGAACCACTCAAAATTTACTTTTTAGTTTTTTTATTACTTTTTTGTTTCAGTGTTCTATCTTCTATAATTTAATTGATTTAAACAATCAAATTTAACTAATGTCAGTAAAGTCTAAAAGGTATAACCAATTTGTGTATCATATTCTACATCTAAACATTTTTTAAGTGTAATGAATAATGAGTATGACTTAATTCTGTGGTTACCATCTTTAAAATATAATACAATTACCTAGTTATACGATTAACTTCATTTTTTTTCTTTTTGTCCTCACTAACAAAGTGGTTAATATGGGATTACACTGATTTATAATATTCCTAACGTATATAATAGAGGTAGGTAATTCTAAGACAAAATTAAATTATATTCATGTTTTGTTACTTTTTTGAGCATTAAAATCCCAATCTTCCAGAGGGTTTAGTTTAGAAAGATTAATATGGTTTATATTTTAAAACAATTAATGCATTTTAAAGTACTAGGTATATTAAAATATATTTTTGGTTAAAGTTAAAAATATATTACTTAAAATTAATTTTATTTTTGCAATGACCTGAGAGATTTATTAAGACATAGTATCTGGGATTCAAAACTTGATTGCCCTATTTGATTTATTATTTATAATATCTAAAATAAGTTTACATTTAAATTAATTGTTTTACCGAATGAGAAACTTTTTTAAAAATTTAATATTAGAATATTTGGTATGTACAATATTATAAATTGTATTTGTTTTGTTATGCCATTATTATTATAAAATTCTCATCTGAACCAAGTAAAATGAAGGCATTGTATTAATGTTGAATACCATTATTTAAAAATATATAAAATATTATCGTTAGTTATTCCAGTGCTCTTCAATACAAATATATAATAATATAAAAGAATCTATATTTTGATGTGTTTCAGTATTTATAAGATTAAAATTAGATACTAAATTCAGTGGGTTCTGCTTAATGTGATCACTGGTTTATAAAATCAACCGTTTATTAGAATCAAAAATGAAAACCCCAATCCAAATTGTATGTTACTAATGTTAAATTGACCTTTTATTAGAATCACTAGGTACTGGATAATTGAATCACTTTTATAAAAAATTTTATCGTATTTATGGTATTTCAAACAAATAAATAAAAACACATAAATATTAATTTTCATTTCATTTCATTTAATTTCAGGCTAATATGGAAATTAAATTGGTAGACTGTCAAGTACAATCTAAAAGATTTAATTTGTTTTAAATGTATTTTAATTTATTTAATTTTTATTTTTATTTAAGCATAAATGTATACCTAAATATAGAACCATTAAATAAAAAAAATGTAAAAATAAATAATTTTATGTGTTATAAATTATTAAATATGTATGTAAATTTAAATAAAAATGTAATTGTATTAAAAGATTGAATTATGAGAAAAATGTTGTAAATGTTTTATAGAATCAACCGGTTAATAGAATCACAATTACCCTGCACCAAAGTGATCACATTAAGCGGAACCCACTGTATATTCAATAAAATAACATTCAACTTCCATATCTGATTTTTTGTTTCTATAAGTATTTAAAATTTTAACTTTATGTATGTACTATGTACATATTATACCTTTTACATAACTATATCTAAATGCAAAATTAGGTATTTAACTACAATTATGATATAAACATTTTTTTTTATCAGTTTATTTTAGAATAACTTAACAATCACTGAATTATAACAAATTTCATGTATATTAATAATAATAATTTTTATTTCACCAATTAAAATTGATTTTTTTTTGGTAGATATAACAATAACAAAATTGGTCTACTCATAATATCCTATATGAGTAGGAGTTAAAATTTTAATATTTAACATAAAAATAATAATATAGTAAAATATTAACAAATTCATACTATATAACATAATATATAATACATAAAAAAAAATAATAAAAAATATAGGTACTACTTAGTATATAATAAAATAATAAAATAAAATATAACATAATTTACAAGTTGAAGCCATCATAGTTGTTTATTCGTCCTCTACAAAGAGGACATATATTATAATTCTGTTGCATCATTTGAGCGACACAAATGTTGCAGAATTTATGGCTACATGGAACCAACGTCACAACCACCTCTCGATCCATACATATTATACACAGTTCTACGACATCTAATAAAAAATCGGTTATCAGTTGAAATAATTTTATACCTATGATTTGATATAGGACATAGGCATAGAAAATGTATGAGTAATTAAATAAGTATTTTTAATTTTACCATTTTGTACTGGTGGTGGTCGATTATTAACCGGTAAAGGAACTGCTGGCTCTGGCTCTGAAAACAATGTATAATTTATATATTAGAAACAATTTTTCCCTACTATTGAAATTAATTAATATTAAAATTTTAACTCAATTAATTCATACCATTCTCATTGTCTAATAACTGATAGAATTCTGCCCAAGCTTCTACCATGTTTGGCCGTACACCTCTCCCATTATTAGCAATTCGTCCTCGTGCTCTTCTCACTCGCCCACGTCCACGATTTTCTGCACATATTTGTTTAATAATTAATACTTAATAATATAATTAATAACTTATTTTATAAAAATTCTGTTTAATAAATATGTTTTGCATTAAGTAGTAATATAATAATATGTATGCATTTACCTATATGATAAGGTCGAGCAATTTCAACATTTCGTCTTCTACCTCGGCCACGATTGAGTCGTGGTCCCCTCTGAGGACCTTCTATTAATACGATCTCTGGTGATGGTGGACGGATCACTGGCTCTAGATCTGGTGATGGTAGACGGATCTCTGGCTCTAGACCGGGTGATGGTGGACGGATCTCTGGAATTAATTGTCGAACAGGCGGAGGCAAGACAGCAGGTGGCTGGACAATTGGAAGAGGTATAATAGGTAGTGGAGGGCGCATTGGGCCCAATATCAACGGCTGAATAACTGGCAGTGGCAATGGTCCAGGTAAAGGTTGCATATTAACATTATTTGCTGGTAATATAGCTTCTGAATAATAAAATTGAAGTATCATATAAAGCAACTATTGATCTCTTTTAATAACTAATATGTATTATGTTTATTTTATATATGACTTACGGTGTGCAAAATTAGGCTCCCCGATTTCATGCCTAAGTAGTTGTTCGGGGGTATATGCAACATTTTGAATGAAATCCCTCAAGTCATACCTGCCATTTTGCACATTTACCCATGCATTTATAATTGTAATGTCATTGCGTGAGTTCATTGTATTTGCTTGCCTTACCTAATAAACCAAAACAAATGTAAGTTTGTTATGCAGAAGTTAAGTCTAATGTACCTACATAAAATAAATATTATGACAAAAATGTTATTATATTTAAATAATTTAGCATATTATCTAAAATGATCAATGCCATACCCTTTGTCCATTGACTGCCCTTCCAAAATCATTCCGGGCCCTCTCCTCGATTGTTCTCAAGTGATCTAAGAAATGTATGGAAAATATTTTATAGAACCTCTCAATTTCATAATACTTTGATTTTACAAAATAATTACTATAGAATATATATAATGGTGGGTGTTGACCCATTAGCCTTAATAGGGATGCATGATATGACTCTATGTAGTTGTTGGTCCTGTGTTGGAGCCTACACACCGTGAATCTTGCTGGAGTCACGGTGTCTATCCAAAAACGCTCATAATATCTTATCAAATCATGTAATTCATTATCTAAGTTATATTCAGTAACTGAAAAAAAAAATGAAGTATATAATTATACAAATACCAACTTAGCACTTGGTTTAACACCATGATGAATTTACCTAGGTCTTGTACAACTCTAAATCCTAAATTAATTGAATAAGAATTGCCATGGTGTTGTTCTTCGGTGGCTGGCAAATGAGCTAAAGTCATTAACTAAAATAAAAAATTTAAAATGTTCAATTAATATTTAAAAACTGTATTTAACATTACAATCATTCATATTTATTAATATTTTGTTAATTTTCATTAGCAACTTAAATTAATTTAATTCAATTAATTAAAATAAAAGAGAAACCAAATCAATTTTTAACAAAAATTTGATTTGTTAATAATATACATCCACAACATTCGTTATTCATAACAAACTCGATTATTCAGTGCACATGCAAATTTGCATTTTAATCAAAACCAAATTCATGCTAGTCCATATTTTTATTCCAGATTGTATTCTTTGATGATGGCGGTGTTAAATTGCTCATGTATTTTTACATTTTATAATATATTTTCATTGTATTTAATTTAATACAAAATTATTTACCATCCTCAAAATTCTTCTTGCATTTTCATTTACTCTGCACAAGTTTACTAATTGATGGCTTCGCACATACCGAATAATACTCTGAAAATAAAAAATTCATTAAAATATTTTCTATTGTCCATACATGTCATTACATATTATAATATACATGTTTCTGATTAATTTTTTTATTCAGTAGGTACCTGAATATAATGAAACCAGCATCCCGTATTTTTGGTTTCTGGAAGCACCCGGGTTATAGCATTTCTGAGACCTTGCTCAAAATCAGTTATGACCTGCAAATTTTCATAACTAATATTCAATCGCAGCTCATATCTCAAATATTGCAGAACCCGACAGTAGGTTTCTGTTTGGCGATCAACCAGTAGGGCATGCACAATTGGAATTGCCTAAAAATGAATAGATCATATTTTTAACATGGTATAAATCAAATTGTATTTAAAAATCTAACCACATTGTTTAAAATTATTTGGATTGTAAACAATTGATTTAAGTCAGCCGGTTCTCTGGGTGTTGTTTGGAATGTGCCGTCCATACAAATTGCTCTTATACTACGCAAATGTGGCTGCATGTTACGTATAAAAGCAGCATTAGTGAATACAATACCAACAAGATCTTCGGTTCCATCATCTCTCAGTATTTCTAAAGGTCCTTGATAAAATGGTTCCATTGACCCATTAATATATCGTAGTCTTGGACCCCATTCTTCGGAATTGAATGTTGTTATCCAATGAGACAGTGTTTCAGGAACAGGTGGACTGTTCCTATGCCTAACCCACGCAATAGACCTCACTGCTGCTGAATGACCAACATTCATCGCCGCTTCTGGATATCTGTGTAATTATTAATTTTTATTACATATTTAATCATAAACAATATAAGTATATTTTGTTAAATGCTTACAGCCGTGCCTGCTGATCTACTATCATATGTGATGCAATGTTCTCCGTCAAACCCCTTTGTCTTATGCTATTCCTGAAAAGTCGTGTTTCCACGGCATGTCGGGGTGCAGGTTCATGATTGTGAATGGATCCTGGAGATATTACAATAGCTGCTCCATCAATAGTTTCCATTTTGGCAGTTACTGGACATCCATACCGACGATTTTCACATCTCAAATATCTAAATTTTAAGTTTTGCACATTGTATTAAAAATTAATCTTCATACTATAATATAAATGTTTAATAAAATAAATTAAATTAAATCCTAAAAACTAATATAAGATGCTTGACTATTTGTTATTTTATTTAAAAGTTATTAATTACTAGGTATTTATTTTCATAGTTGAGAACAAGCTTGGTATTTTTTTCTTATTTTTAATATAAAGGTTGTTGGAACAATGTACATTTTTTTATTATTTAATGTTATTTTTATTAAAGATATATTTATAATGTGTTTAAATGTTCTATAATAATTTAAAAAAATGAAAAATGTAAATTACTTATTCAAAATAAAAATAATAATGTTATTACTTATTAGCTTCATTGCTCTTAAAGTAAAACTAAACCATTTATTGGTTAAAGTTAAATAAAAGAATAAAACTTGAATTCTAAGACTCTACACAGAGATGGATTTGCCATTTTTCCATTCTTAGGTGTTACAACTGTAGCACAGTGGCAACTTGTAGAATCAGCAAAAAAAAATCACTTAATACTAAAAAGTGGCCTAGGTTGCCATGAGTAAATCTGCACCTGGCTCTACGTTTTAGATTCTGAACGGAGTGATGAATGTATTGATTTTACAATGATGTGTGTTTTTTTTTTTTTTTTTTTTTTTTTTTTTTTTTTGTGTCTGTGTACAGCATAACTAGTCGAAATAATGCTTCAATTTCAAACTTTGGGGATGGTTTCCGATGGCAAAGTGAATATCCTTGGTGCATTATAGAGGTGAAAAGTAAACATTTTCCAACAGTTTTCAAAAAAATCGAGAAAAACAAAAAAAAAATGACAGAAAAACGGGAATTTTTACGCAAAACCAGTTTTCGGCAAAATCGAATTTTTTATTTTGCTATAACTCAAAAACTAATCGATGTAAACACTTAAAATTTTCACCAAATTTTTATATTAGCGTTCTCCATACACAGTTAAATTTTCAAAGAATTTTGACTTTTTTTGAGCTATTTATAGACAATTGAAATTTTTAATTATTTTTAGTATTTTATTTTAAAATAACGATAAAAATTTTTTGGCCGGCCAGAAAATCTTAAAAATTTAATGCGAGGTTTCTTATGAGTTGTTCTTAAAGTGATAAAAAAAAGTCCGAAATCGTTAGTCACAATTTTTTTTTATAAGTGCTTAAAGTTCGAATTTATACGAAATATGTCAAAATTGCGAAAATTTGCAAGTAATTTTGTGGTTGAAAAATCGTAAAATTTTTTTCTTTTACAACTAAGTTTTGAAAATTTGGTACAAGGTTCTCCATACATTTTTCTTCAAATATCTGTAAAAAAAACTCTACCTGATTCAGACAAAAATTTTTTATGAGTGTTTGAAATTTAAATTTTTACAAAACCGCGTTAAATAACGGTTTAGCCTCAAACGATTTTTGATATTAGTTGTTATTCAAACAGTATAAGTCGTAAATACTTGAAAATTTTACCAGTTATTTAGGTTGCCATTTTCTTTACGGGATTTGATTTTCAAAACATTTTGACTTTTTTTGAGCTATTTATAGGCATTTGAAATTTTCAATTTTTTTTTATTTTTTTTTTATAAATGTTGATAAAAAAAATTTAGCTGGGACAAATTACTTGAAAATTTAATTGAAGGGTCCACATAACTTGTTCTAACTCTGATTCAAAAATTATAAAAATACATAGGCACAATTTTTTTTTATTAGCATTTGAAGTTCAAATATTGACAAAAATTCGTCAAAATCATGAAAATTTTTCACTATTTGGTAGTTAAAAATTTATAAATATTTTTCTATTAAAAGCTAAGAATTGAAAATTTAAGACTATGCTGTCCATAAGTTAAGCTTAGAATAATTATAAAAAAGTTTGAGGATTATGCAATTTAAAAAAATTTACGAGTGTTTAATGTTTTAATTTTAATTTGAAATCAAAAATACGCGTGTAAAATTACGTTTTACTAATAAATAATTTTCGATTTTTGTTGTTTTTAAAAAATTATCAAACGTAAGATCTTGAAGCTTTTACTTAAATGTTTGAATTTGTTTCAAAATAGAATATATTATGACAATATTTAAATATAATATGTCCTAGACTGACAAATCATCTCCGTTCAGAATCGTTTTTCGTATACAATGATACCTATCATTGCATTCAAATTTAACCTACCCTAGTCCGAGGTCCACCCCACCCCCTAATGTACAGCAGAGCGATACTCACTTACCCGCTTTTTTTATTTTCAGCTATTACTATTATAATATTATATAAGTACTATTAAAGTATTTATTTAAGTTAATAAAATAAAACGTTTTAATATTATTTTATTTATATTACCTATAGAATGAATAACAAAACTTTTAAAACTTTAAATAATGAGTAATTATTAATTTATTATTGCAGGTTAAAAAAAACGCTATAAATAACCATGTTTTTTTTTTTAAAGTACCTATTGAAAAATATTTTAATACTTAATTAATTAATTTAAATAAGTACAGTTATATAGTTATATTTATATTATATTAAATAATATTTTAATTTAAATTAATATTTTATATTTCTGAATATCATAACCAGTTTAACAAACTAAACTAAAGTTTACAAGTAAAAAAGTGTTTGAATTACAGAATTAAAAATTATGTTATGAAGTATTTTTGAAATAAAAAAAAAAATATATATATATAAATATTGCGTATAATATCTTAAAAATCTAAAATCTTTTATAAAAATTTCAATATTTTAAAATACCCAAGTACCAAAGTTAATATTGACAATATATACCTAGTGATTTTAGTTACCTACTGGGATTATGATTTTTATGATTCAGGACTAATTATACAAACCGATTATTTCTTCTTATGGAATGCTGGTAATACACAAATCCCAATCCATCAATAAATACAGTTGATCGACCTCGGAATCCTGGAATAGCAGTAGATAAAGGTTCCTGTGGTGGTTCAATTTCTGGGTCAACTGCAGGTTCTACCACAATTTCATTTGCATTATCTATGATTTATGTATTCGAACAGAATTAGTATTTAGTAAATTTAAGAATTTTTTTTTTTTTAATTCTTACAGTCAACTGGATCGTCTGGATCCATAATTAATTCTTTGAATTAATTTTTGTTAAATTAATTATAAAAATAATAATAGGTAACTAATAAGTAAATTATTATAATAAAATAATAATATATAGTTATTATAAATAGGTATATAATATACAAAATAATAATAATTATAATTATATTTCGCAGAAAACAATGATCGGAAGATGACAAAAAACACAAATTGTCAGCGAGTGCGAAATGACTGTTCCAAAGGGTCTAAGAGCTGTCTGAACTCTGAAGCTTGAACCGAATAGCGAGACTCGCAGGGGTCCGACATTATTTCTCCCTCCTATTATACGTTTGCCATCAACCACTAATCTTGAGATTTTCTCATGGGTGTTACAAGTTACTTGAGAAAGGGAATACATTTGGAACAAAGATCTCTTATTAAATACTCTCAATAACCAAAGCTGATAATTTATTTATTTTTAATTGTTAATCATTCGTAGTTTCTAAATATAATAAATATAATAATTATTATTCATTATATACTATGAAGTTTTTAAATACTTTTTAAATTTCTATAAAAAAATAAAATAATACCCAGTAAAAAAATTTAATTCAATATAATATAAATTGTATACAAATAATATAATTACTTTTTTACGAAAGTCGTAAGACATAAAATTGATCCCCATGACTAGCTACATAAGTTGTATGCATTTGATATTTCGAAATCGTATCTCATATTATGTACAACGAAATTGCTTATAATATATTAAATTCTTAATAAACGATGAGGGGTATAAACATTAAATATAGATGTATTATCGATGTGATTTGATGAAAAATTACTTCTAAATAAACTATTTTTTATGCTGATGGCGTAATTGCCAAACGTTGAAACGTGAACAAACCTAAAACGAGTAAAAAGTTCAAAAAGGTAATTCGTTAAATCGATATACGGGGGTATACCATAAAGAAACGTATGCGTATACGAAAAAATAAACGATTCGATTTTCAATTATTTTCGTACCCCGATTACGGGGTAAATAATGATCCTACGCATTTTGACCATAGAACCTTTATAACACGTCATGACATTTATAAGTCAGAACTCGAATTTCAAAAAGATTGAACAAAAACTCAATTTCAAAAAATTCGGAAAATACGTAAAATCTAAGTACCAAAAAAGAAAAAGAAAATCATAACTTCCCAACAAAACGTATGATTTCTTTGATTTTGGTACCGTTCGATTTTTGACAAAAATGTCTAAACGATGCGTAGAAAAAAATGGCTCTAATCACCTAAAGTCTAAGTGTTCTGTGGCGACAAAGTCCAAAAACTGCAAAATAATAATTTCAGACGCCAAAAAGAGGAGTAAAAAAGGCTCCTACAGTGTCGACACAAAACGTCGATTTTGATCAGCGATCTACAAAAAATCGAACCTGTGAATTTCAGAAACGTGGAACAAAAAATCAACATTTTTAAAATATCCATGGGGGGGGGCCTTCGACCACCGAAAGATTTTATGTAAAATAACTTAAAACGAAACTTTTGGTGAAGAAACTATGCCCCTACATCGAAACCCGGCCGAGTCACACTCGACTAAAAAACTCAAATTTCGGAATTCCAAAGCCCCAAAGTGGGATAAAAACGGCTTTTGCGGTCTCGACAAAAGATACCACTTTTAATCAGAATCCTCCAAAATACAAGAATCTTGAGTTTCAGACACGTCGAACGACCACTAAGGTTTTTCAAAAATATATTTGGGTGGAGTCGAAGGTACCCCAAATACGGGGGAATTTTTGGAGGAGCCTAACCATTGTCTAGGAACGTAACTTTTATAGCTGTAGAGACAATAGTTTTTTCTTAAGAATTTTTCAAAATTATAATATATCATATTAATGTTGCCACATAATTCTCGATATGATTTGATTGAAAAACTACTTCTAAATAATACTTACCTATAGTATTTTACTAAATATGAATGCCTTCTTAAAATTTAACAATTTAATGCAAGTATACGTACAGTATACTAATAAGTATAATAATAGTACTCATATAGATAATGATGAAACACACTACGAAATTAAGAATATTTACGCTTTGAAAAGGTGTTTAAGGTCTACCTTTTGTAATTGTACGTATAATAAGTAATGTAGTTTTAGATTCTGAACGGAGTGATGAATGTATTGATTTTACAATGATGTGTGTTTTTTTTTTTTTTTTTTTGTGTCTGTCGACAACATTTGGAGCAGTAAAAATGCTTCGATTTTTGACTTCAGCCCCTCTTTGAAAAGGAAATCGAATCTAATTGGTACTTTGGGGGGTCAAAAGTTAAAAATTTTCAATATTTTTTAAATGAGTCGGGAAAAACCTTAAAAAAATGACGGAAAACGGGATTTTTTACGCAAAACCAGTTTTATTTTGCTATAACTCAAAAACTAATAGATGTAAATACTTGAAATTTTCACCAAATGTTTATATTAGCGTTCTCCGTACACAGTTAAATTTTCAAAGAATTTTGACTTTTTTTGAGCTATTTATAGACAATTGAAATTTTAAATTTTTCTAAGTATTTTTTTTTTAAATAACGATAAAAATTTTTTGGCCGACCAGAAAATCTTGAAAATTTAATACAAGGTTTCTTATAAGTTGTTCTTAAAGTGATAAAAAAAAATCCGAAATCGTTAGTCACAATTTTTTTTTATAAGTGCTTAAAGTTCGAATGTATACGAAATATGTCAAAATTGCGAAAATTTGCAAGTAATTTTGTGGTTGAAAAATCGTAAAATTTTTTTCTTTTATAACTAAGTTTTGAAAATTTGATACAAGGTTCTCCATACATTTTTCTTCAATTATCTGTAAAAAAAACTCTACCGGATTTAGACAAAAAATTTTTATGAGTGTTTGAAATTTAAATTTTTACAAAACCGCGTTAAATAACGGTTTAGCCTCAAACAATATTTGTTGTTATTCAAATAGTATAAGTCTTAAATACTTGAAAATTTTACCAGTTATTTAGATTGCCATTTTCTTTACGTGATTTGATTTTCAAAATATTTTGAATTTTTTTGAGTTATTTATAGACAATTGAAATTTTCAATGTTCCTAAGAATTTTTTTTTGAAATGTCAATAAAATTTTTTTGGCGGAGTCAAAATATTTGAAAAATTAATACTAAGTTCTTCATAAGTTATTTTTATGGCGATAAAAAAATTATAAGAATACATAGGCACAATTTTTTTGTTTGAATTTGTTTCAAAATAGAATATATGACAATATTTAAATATAAATCCTAGATATATATATATCCTAGACTGACAAATCATCTCCGTTCAGAATCGTTTTGCGTATACAATGATACCTATCATTGCATTCAAATTTATCCTACTCTTGTCCGAGGTCCACCCCACCCCCTAATATACAGCAGAGCGATACTCACTTACCCGCTTTTTTTATTTACATAGAATATATATTATATGACTTTGACGTTTGCAAATATATTTCTTACAAATTGTACCAAGTCGTAATTTTTCATAGTTTTTTTTGCATATTTTGGTAAATAAAATGTGTATTTTATAATTTGTTATTGCCCATAAATCCTAGCCCTAATTATTACACCAATCAATAACCTAAATAGTTTATTATAATATGTAATTTCTACGGGAAAATTCAAAATTTCCAACTAATGACAGTTGTTTTTATTAGAATAACGAATGGAGACGACCGCGACGGAGTCAGAAAAAATTTCGGACCGTCGTATAAATAACGATTCGCAATCAGTAGATTTTCAGCTAAGAAACAAGGTTTATTTTATTTATTTTTTTAGCCGACAATCGTGTGACAAAAAAAAATTAAAATAATTACAACCGAATTCCATCTGTATTTTTATTTTTAAATAATCATACAGAAATTCTCCGTAATCAGTCTTTAATTGAATAACATATATTTTGTTAAGATAACATAGGTAGGTACCGCTACGTAGCATACAAAATACATTGATAAATGACAGGGAAGCCATTTAAACCCAACCGTTTTTGGGGATCATTTGAATATTGAATATAATTAAAGAGTTTTAAGAACCTTTATAATAATTGTCGGCGGAATGCTTCAAATTATTATACATTACATTTTAATTGATATCATTATACTTCAAACTACAAAAAACATTTCTACCTTACTCTTTATAAATAAAGATCACAATTCACAGAAATAACTGTGACGTTAGCTGGTACCTAATAATATTATTAATTATGCATGGTTACCTATATTATTATACATAAATATTATTATTAGGCGGACGCACAAAATATAAAACCATATTATTAAACTAGGTACCTATATATAGGTACCTAATATTTTCTGCGTTTAAAATATAGATCTGCCTAAAACAGTAACACTACAGACTACAGTATATTATTTTTATTAAATATAGGTATTGACATTCATTAAAGATTTATGCGACCTATGTTTTCAATATAATATTATAGTTGACCGAAAACTTCAAATAATTAGGATTTTCTGTCATATACTCATCATACCAAAGCCCAAGCCTAAAGGTGTACAGTGTACACAGAATTTCAACATAATACTATTAATGTTTATGTTTTATTCAATTTTATTTTTTGACTTTTGAGAAAAAATTTAAAAACGTTTTTTATCACGTATCAACCATTTGTAAAAAAAAAGAAAATGGGCTGGTATAATTATTCGCTGACCCCGACTTCGTGTATGTTTGTAATATAATGACTTTGACTTACTTAATAATATAGCTGTTGCTATACCTCCTTACTGTATGTACGATTGTGTACCTAATATATATTGTACTTACTTACATATTATAATATGTGCAGTTATTTACAATATCGATTATCAATTAATAAATATAATATAGGTATTATATTTGTATTCAAATAAATTCACAATCTTCCAAAATAGGTATACGTAAACGTTGTTTTTCAGAGTATACCTATAGCCCTTTTAAAAGGGTTATACCTACGTAAACTAATGATACATAAATATAATCGTAAAATAAATTATATATTTATATAATTATTTAGTTTATTTATTTATAAGCTTTGTAAAAAAAATAATATTCGTTAGGTACCTATATTAACCTATATACAAATGCGTATACACTATATTATGCGGTAGGTGGTAGGTATTCCACTATTGGTCTATTTTCAAAAATCCTAAACCAAATTAATATACTTGGAGGTTGGGGCGCAGTGGCAGCGCCAGGAATTTTATCTTGGGGGGCCCATTGGTGGCCTTTGAAAATTTGGTAGAGCCAAAAAAGTCCCAATCCGTGGTCTTTTTCCCATTCATAAGCTCAGTATAGGGTAGGGGGCTTACACACTATATATTGTATAGACTGTGTTACATATACTAAGCTTTCATATAATTATTGGTTTTCATTTTAATTGATAATAATTAATATCATATAGGTAGGTATAGGTATATTATTTAATATTTACACACTTAAACATTAGATATAATTTTCAACAAACTTACATAAACAATGAGTACTTTATTATAATATAGGTAATACACAAATTACATTTGTTTTTGAGTTAAAACATTTATATTTAAATATAAATAAAGCGGGTAAGTGGATATCGCTCTGTTGTACATTAGGGGGTGGCAGGCCCGTCGCAAGAAATTGTCCGCCATTCGGCAAATGTAATGCCGCCCTAAAACAATTTAATACAACGAATTTTCCATCATAAAAAAAATGCCGCCCCAGTTTCATTGAAAATGTTTCCGCCCTTAGGCAATGGCCTAACCTGCTTATGCTCTAGCGACGGGCCTGGGGGGTGGGGTGGACCTCGGACTATGGTAGGTTAAATTTGAATGCGATTCTGAACGGAGATGATTTGTCAGTCTAGGATATATTGTATTTAAATATTGTCATAGGTATATTCTATTTTGAAATAAATAGTGTAGTTACTATATGTCTGTATGTTACTACAGTTACTTTATAGTATCTCAGTATCTGTTTATATAACAAAAAAGTATTTGGCTAACAAACGCAATATGAGCGTATGAAATTTAATTTAAATTTTGATGTATTTCGTAAACATTTGAACTTTAAATGCTTAGAAATAAAAATTGTGACTAACGATTTTTGAGTTTTTTTCTATGATAAGTACAACTTATTATAAACCTTGTGTTAAATTTGAAAGAACATTACTATTTCCAACTGAATCGATTTATTTTGAAATTTTGAATCAGTTTAACTCTTTGGTCTGCATTGACGAGCCCTATATATTTTCAGAATTGCAAAGTTTTTTAAAGTTGACGTAATATAAGATAAATAAATGAAGTACCTACCTACTCCGTACTCGTATATGGCATTAATTTTGTACTAACTATACTCGATTTGTATAGGCAGACATTTGGTTGAAATTTTAGGGGGGCTATTATAATCCAATGTAAAGTGACCCGCAGGGGCTTTTTAGCAAATTAAGTTTCGATTTTGGGGGCTATTAAAATATTTAGGGAGGCCAAGCCCCCCCCCCCCCCCCCGATGTCCGCCTATGTAGATTTGTATGATTACGACATACTTAGCAAAGTCCCGCTTTTGATCAGCAAGTTCCACTGTCCCCAAACAACAACAAAATATGCCTCTTCGAAAAATAGGTGATTTGTGCCATACGATTCTATCAAATTCTTTTTTATAAATACGAATTTTATTATTAACTGTAATGTAATATTACAATTATATGAATAAAACCGTTGCATTGACTGCTCATAGCCCATAGGTATTCATTGCATTCATAGACCATAGACCTATTAGCTTATTTATGGGTCTATCGCAATCATTAATAAAATTAACACAGTGATAGACTATAATAATTATGCATTATGCAATAAGCCGGTAAGTACTCAAGTCAACGGACGACGACGTACTTAATAATTATACGAAGGTATTATTCAATAATAATTGATTTACCACATTTATATCAATTTATTTGTTTTATTTTACTATAGTCGTTTTATATGAAAAATAATAAATTTTATAATGTCATGCAATAGTGTCATAGTGTCACCGTGGAAACAAGGTTTTACAGAAAATATTCTGGTTTTTGAGTTTTCAACAAAAATGTTATTCTTTAGTCTTTACAACAATAAAATTACTTTTAAGTTTTATTTATTTATTTATTTTTTGTTATCACACCCTTCATGATTATTCTTTTGTGGAACATATATTCTCGGAACAAGTGTTTTATGGAACAAATATTATTATGATGGAATAAAAGATAGGGCCTAATTTAAATATATTATGTTGTTCCACAAATAATTTACTCCAATTACTATTTGATCCGCAACATATTTGTTCCAATAATTATTTGTTCCACGAAATATTTGTTCCAATTACTATTTGTTCCAAAAACTATTTGTTCCACATTTGGAAAAAGTAGTTTGTGGAACAAATAGTAATTGGAACAATTATTTTGTGGAACAAATAATACAGGCCCATAAAAAGTGTTAACATTGATGTCGTGGAATAGAAATATACGTAATCAATATCAAGATGTGGTTCAACTGCCCGAGCCCCGTGTCGGTCTTAGATCATAATTATATTACACAACATAATAATAAACTATATTTATAAAAAATAAAATGTTTATTGTTTATATATTATATACTATGTTGTTTAATGTGTCCAAATCGTATAAATACTTAATATCTACCTCTTCAAAGTCTCATTCCATGACATTGTTTTTATTTATGATATTTACTTGACTGTAGAATTTGAATAGAAATGAATAATGGTTGTTGATTAATATTGTGGTCACGATAGTATATACCGTGATTACAGTTAATATTTGTTAGGGAGTCGTAATAGTCGTATACTTTGTCAGTTATGTCGTTATGTGATAATTTTAAATTTATTATTTTTTATTGTCTGTGGAAGTGTATTTTTTTAAATAAGTTAATGCATATTAGTGAGTACTAACTACTGAGTAAAATAATAGAATATTTCTAGTTTTGATTAGGTATATATTTTATAAAACAATATTTAAATGTAAATATTCTGTTTTGTGTAATCACATAAGTGTAATGCTATAGTGTACATATATTGAATAGGTCAGTACGTGCATAGTGTTAAATTTTCAAAATCAAAACATGACCATGAAGAAATCTATTGTCAAATTGTTTGAGAAGTCTGGCGAAGTTGGTCCACAACCAAATTTGCTGAAAATGCTTAAAGACAAATTTATTGAAATGAATTGGAAGGAATTTGTTAAATTGTTTATAGACACAACTATGTCTGTTATAATTTCACAAACGACCATTCATTGTGTAACTGTCAACAACATGATAAAGTTTGCTGCTAATGGTGTATCTATGTTATGTGAACACACTACCAAGGACGGTCGTAATGGTTTGTATTTGATATCTGATATTTTCCAATTGTGTCGTAAGTATGGAAATGCCAATGATAAAGTTATCAGATGGAGGTTTTGTCTATTTCTTAACCACTTGTTGAATCACATGACTGAAGGAACAGTATTGTCTGTAGAACTGTGTGACGTTGCAACAGTGTTGTTGTTGGACCGCTTGCAAGACAGAAAACCAGAAGTTCGAGCACAAGCTGCACATGCTCTTCATCTGTTGCAAACTTCAGATAATCCCAAATGTAAAATTGTTAAACAATTCATGTTCCATATGACTTGTGATTCCAGCGCTGAAGTTAGGACAGCTATTGTTAAAGAAATTGCAATGTTTAGCAATGTTGTTGAAGAAATGTTGACAAACACATTATTTGATGTTAGTGATAATGTCAGAAAAGAAGCTTACAATCGTTTCTTAGAATATCCATTTTTTAGGTTATCATCGAAGCAAAGACAAACAATATTAAAAAATGGATTTGAAGATAAAAATGAATCTATTAAATTATTAGTGAAAAAACGATTTTTGGATAGCTGGCTAGATGAGTGTAATAATGATTTTATATTGTTTTTAAGTAATTTAGGAGTAGAAAATGAAGTTGTATGTGAAAAAGCTTTAAATATAATATTTGAGACCTATTATGATAGTCAAGTTTTGGATTTAATAAACAAATATTTAAATTCGGATACACGAATGATTGCTTTTGATAAATTAACAGTAGAAAAAATTTTTCTCTGGAAATGTGTAGCCAAATACTTAACTACTGAGAAGAAAATTGAATTAGCTCGCAACCAAGGACATGTTGATGACTATTATATCGATGTTTTATTACCAGATTTGGTAAAATTTTCTGATTATATACGTGAATATTATTTTAATTCTACAAATAGTAAAGAATTTATACTGACACAATTGTTAGATATGAGTAGTGCATTCGCTATAGACGATGTTGGGGCAGAAAGTCTAAATAAACTTTGCTTAGATTTAATATTAGATGATCAGATATCTGTAAAACCAATAAAATCTGTGGCAGTATTGTTCGGTTTGACTTTTAAAAACAGTCAAGATCTTTTAAATTATGTTAAAGAAATCTTAGATAAAATTCAAACACGAATAATTGATGTATATCCTTTAATTGATAAAGTAGGCAAAAAAGAATTATTTAAACATGAATTAGAATCAAAAACTGATAAAATTAATGAAATTATAAAAAATGAAACCTCAAAAACAGATAAAATAGAGATGTTAATATATGATATGAAGAAAATAAAAAAACAGTATAAAGAAATAAATGTATCGCCAGAAGAAGAGATATTAGTAGATATAGCCATGAAAAATTTACTTAAAATTTTTGAACTGATTTTTCAAGTACAACAATTACCAAAAGTTGGTACTGAACTTTCTCTATTAACAGATATTACTCAGAACATTGTTGTTGGATACTTGGATTGTTCTATGGTAAATATACGAATGGAAGCTATTCGTTCTCTTTCGCCATATTTGTTGGTAAATAATGTTCATGCAGCCAAAGAACACTTAACTACTTTATGCGCTGAAATAGCAAAACCTATGACTGATAGGGACTTGTTATTCAAAATAATGTTTGAATTGTTCATGCGTTATGATCTCAAAACGTTTGATATGAATGATGACTTGGATACATATGAAGAATATGAAAATGATTTTAGTGTTGACAATATTTTACCATTATTAGTTAACTGTATTGATTATGATCTAGATGATAGTAACTTTAAGTCAGTACTTGTAAAAGGTTTTTGTGACTTATTGATATTTAAAAAAGTCAAGTCCATCAGTTTACTATCTAAACTTTTGATATTATGGTTTAAACGTTTAACACGTAAAGCATTCAATACATACAATCATTTGGTGAAATTTTTTACATCTTATGTGTTTTACATTGATTCAAGTAGTATTGCATTGGCCATGTGCTATGTTCCAGTGTTAAAAGAGATTGACGAATACGATTTAGCTGAAAAGTTGGATATTAAAATGGATGAAGTAAATTCAACTTTAATTAATCTAACACGAGGACTCATGTACAAGAATGAAAAAAAAGCTATTAACGCTCATGGTGAACTGGCATGTTATATACTTGATTATTTATTAGATGAAAACCAACCCTATACAGCTATGTTAGTAGATACTCTGTATAAGTTAGAAATTGATTTTGACAACAATAATGAATTGGTAAACACAATTGGTCCAAAATTGACGCGTGTGATCAAATATTTAAAAACTTTGGATGACAAAAACAGTTCAAAGTATTTGAAAAAGATTAAGAATAAATTTGATCCAGTCCTACAGAAAAAACAATCTTGTACAAGAAAATACAATAAAAAGGAAGTTGATGCTACTGAAACAGATCAAGAGCAAAGTCAAGTACCATCGACCATCAACTCAGAATTGGACTTGACAGAAGCTCATGATGATTTGTTTACACAAGAAAATATAAATATAGTCCTAAGTAGTGACGATGATGAAAGCATAGATGGGTTCACGACTACAAAATTGGATGCAATGAAACGTATGTCAGAAGTTTTCAAAAGAAGTTTCAACGCAAATGCATGTGGATTAACTTCAGATAGTGATTAAAATAATTTAATTTTAAATATTTAAAACTTGATCAAAATGTATTTTGCATTATTTGTAAAATAAATATAAAACTGTAGATTTACTTTTTGTATTAGTTATAACACATGACTTCCAAATATTAATCATAATTTTGTTGCATTATATAATAATATATCTATCTTGTAACTTGATTTTTAAATATTTTATTAACAAGATGATTTCTTTATGTACAACATATATATAATCAGATAATTATTTTCTATGAAACATAATTAATGTCTTGGTTCTTCATTGATTTTATGGTATAAGTTCTATGTTGAAGTAATGTGTTTGAATAATTAATGAAGTTCTTTTGTACATTATTCTTGGATATTAACTATTTTTAAGGAAAATTTGAATGTTTTTAAGTTTTAGAATTTTATATATATTAAAGCGGTGGTTTCTAAATTGTACATCATTTGCCCATTCATACAAAACTAAAAAATAATAATTCAGTAACCTATTGTTTTTGTTAACTTTAAATAGAATTTTATAAAAACTATTTCTCTATTAATTATTAATAATTTGTACGATATTAATAGAAATCGTTTTTTATGATATACTATTTTATTAATAAAATTATACATACATTTCTTGCCCAATTATTTTTAGCATTTTACCTCTGTACATAAATTCAAGTTTTAGGATCTTAGAACAAATCACATAAATATTTATAGATTATATGTGTGTACATATTTCTGGATCAGAGTTGTCAACATCATATTTTTACCAATCTGAATGAATTAGAATTGATTATCAATGAAACCTAGCTTTCAATTTTATTCATGTTCCTTAAAGGACTCGTAGTAGAGAACGGCGTCAGAATTTTAGTCCCAGCGTAAAAAAAATCTTTAGGAAAAGTAAAAATGTTTAATGCGTTTAAATTATATAAATTATTAAATTTTATGTTATGAAAATAGAATATTTTTTATAACCAGTTTTTTGTACCTAAGAATGTGGCAGTAAGTATTAATTACAATTTTTTTAAATATAAAATTTATTCAGATTCAATTTTAAAAATATTTTTATTTTCAATAAAATTATAATTAACAGTTGTTAATTCACCAGATTACTCTTCAGGTTAATTAATTTTTTTAATACAAATATTCATAGTTAATAGATCATTTATTGCATGTCACTTGTCCTAAAAGTAGGAGTTTTAATCTGTATTAATGAAACACAACACAAGGATAATTTTTTTTTAAATATATTTATTATAAAATAGAATTATTAAACTTCATCTATGTAAACAAAGTTTATAGATACTATAATGTACATAAATAAAAATAGCATTAAAACGTCTATTCTCTCTATATAAAATAAAGAAGAAAATATAATATCTAGTACAGAAAAATGTTATATTGTTATTTTGGTATTTGACAGCTGGCAGGGTGGGTAAATGCTTGTTTACTTTATATTTATAATATTATATAACAGTAAATTGTAACACAGAGAACAAATAAGAAGGGTATACACACAACTGCACACATGAAAACCACACAGTTTCCAGTTGATGAGTTTTTTCTTATAATGATTATATAGTAGTAGTCTGTACTATAAGTTTATAAACGATTTATTAGATAAAATAATAATTATTTTTTTTTATTTTTACGTGCATACAATAAATTACAGAAACATCAAACCATCATTATACATGTATGTCTTCTAATGTCTATTTAACTAGTGTTTTTCCACAAATTCGTACAACGTGACTGGTATATTTCCCTCGAATGGTATACGGTTTTTTCGTATGGCGCGAGCAGCGTGGCAAGCCAAAGATGTGTGGCACAGCGGATTATGCGGAGTGGCTTTGCGCATATCACAGAACGTGCGACCGGCCATGTTGACTACATCGTAATGAGCTCCACCACCCAAAAGCAGTTTGATAGTTGTCATATCTTTGGGAGAGACTAAATGAAGTGGTGTATTGCCCTCATCATCGCGGGCATTGGGATCAGCGCCAATTTTGAGCAATGCTCTCAGCAACATAGACGCATCTTCAGGACTGATAGATTGGGGATGCCGTGATGTTGCCAGAGCAGTTTTACGCGCACTTGCCAAATGAAGAGCAGTCTGACCAAGATGTCCGACAACTTTGCACTTGTTCAAACGATACAGTAGGCGATGAGTCAGGTGAGAATGTTCATCATTCCTGATCAATCTAAATATCAACCATATGAAAGAATTTAAATATATTATGTACAAGCAAACTTGTTTTACTATAGATAAAGTATAAACATACTTGAGTGCCATATTAAAGAGATCCAATGAAATGAGCAATAATCTAGGAGATAAATCTAATGATGATGGCAGCACTTTAGGTTCACATAATTCGTTAACAGCTTTGATCAGGACTTGAATGATATCCTCGAAAGTCAATAGAGCTGGCACTTGTCTGTACCCGTTGTTTTCGTTTGTAGCGCATGCATCAGACATGAAAGAGAAGAGTTCAGCAAAGGAGAAGAATGAAGAGACAGTCATCTGGTGGCAAGACTCAAGAGAACCTCTTTGGATATCTAAGGCATGGTTCCACAGAGATATGCACCGAGTAAATTTGCCGGCATCTGCATATACAGCGCCTCGATAGCGCACATAGTAACTGGTATCCGGATGAGTAGGACCAAGAATCCGTTCTCTCACTAACAAAGCCTGGAAAAATAAAAACATTAAAAAATGCTTAAATTTAAATAAAGAAAATTTTTTTTAAAGTTCCAGATCAATAAAGGTGGTGGCCGGTGGGTTAAATAGAAACAACGAACCTGCATCCTCATCTCGTCAGGTTCAGACAACAGTTCATTAAGTTCCTCGTGGTTTTTCACTTCTTGTGCCCATTCATACGCTTCAATCGGCAGTGCGTTGTCCGGTTTCGGTATGTCTTGTTCGTCGTCCACATTGAACCTCAGATCCATGGCCTGTTTCCACAGGTCGAAACCACCGATCAAGTCTCTCCTTTTGTCAATGTATGTGGCGCCAAGCAGTTCTAAGGCTTCGATCTTCTCTTTGCGCGATACCAAGTTGTTACTTTTAACTAGGTAGTCAACGATGTCAGCGTGACCGGTGACGCACGCGGCCAACAGAGGTGTCATTCCTATAATTTTTACAGAAAACAATATAAATTATTACCTATTAACTGTAGGACGATGCCGTTATTGCGGCTGATTTTTTTTTGGCACTCTATAATAATATATTATAACTTTTGGTAATAACATAATAATACAATCGAGCAGCACTAACCGTAAGAGTCCACTTCCATTTTGGCCCCGTTGAGAATGAGCATTTTGAATATGTCTAGGCTACCTGACTCAGCACAATCGTGCAACGCAGTGTTACCTTTGACGCTCTTTTTGTTGATATCAGCTTTTAGAGCCAACAGGAAGTTGGCGATTTTGTAGTGACCTTTATAGCAAGCGATCATCAGGCACGTGTGACCGTGACGGTTGGATACTTCGATATCTGTGGATATGGAAAAATAAGATCTTGGTCAAAAGTGGTGAAAATTCCATCGTCAAGAGAAAAATTTGACTATCTATAATTTGCGTGAAATACATAAATTGAACAACATACATCTTAAAACTCGTAGTGTTCAAGACGTTACTATTAGTTATAATTTAGCTACTAAAATAATTAAAAAGAAATAATTTGTCCAGGTAATAGAATACGCTTTTTTCTCGACACACAAGCGATTATCTTTTATTGAATGGGTGCCACCGAAGAAAAATAATAATTAGACGACGAAGAATAACAACAATTTGTTATTCCCGTAGTTAATAAATTTCACCTTCACGATGACGATTAAACAGGAGTATGGTGAGCGTCGCACGTACGCGAGAAATTCCACTTTTTTTTGTACATAATATTCGACCACTCGAAATTATAGGTATATAAATATATAATACGCATTATAACTGGTAAACATTTCAGATTTGTTTTTATTTTTAACTAACTCGATAAGCGTACAGTTAAAACTATAACATTTAAAGTTTTAAACAGAAATTTATTTAAATAAAAATCGAAGTGGGAATAATTTTCATTAATTACTACCACGGTTTCTGGCTCGAGTACAATTGCACCACATTTCGACTCTCGTTTCCCTGAGATATGATGCGCAGTCACTTACACATATATCTAGTCACTATTGAGTTCTCACTAGTGTATAACCAAACGGTATTCGTGCCACCCCAAAAATAGGTCATTTTCCACCCATTAGCAGAATATTAAAAGAACATTTGGAAAATATTGTGAATATAGAATAGGACCATTTTTTAGGGAGGTTGACAAATTATTAATAATAATGTATAGAAACAGCAAACACACCTGCACCATGTTCGACTAAATATTTTACTATTTCGTAGTGTCCGTCGAAACATGCAGCACGTAACGGCGTCGAATTCGTTTTGGTTGTTGAATTCACTACGGCGTTTTCTCGGATCAACAGTTTTACTATGTTCAGGTGTCCAGCAGCGGCCGCACACCATAGCGGTGGCGCTCCCTCTATTGTTTCACCGTCAAACATAACTGTGAACAAAAATAAGGGTTTTACAAAAAATTAAAAATAAATACTGCTTAGTGCTTAAGCTGTGATCACTTATTATTAAGTGTTTTCCTTAAAAACGTAATTAATTGAATGATTTGTTCACTGATTTATAATGACATTAATAAGATTTTTACAAAAATTAAATCAAAGCTAGATTTAATATTTATTTGGTAATAAAGTATAAATTATATTTAGGGCGCATTATAAAATGAAAATAATTTTGTTATTGTACGTGATCAATTTTTAAATTATTAATGCTCTATAAGCAACATAACAACTTAAGTAAAAATTAATAGGGTGGACTCAAGGAATGTTTTGTAGCTTTGTAGGATCAGTAATTAAATTCTATTTGAAGATTTATATTTATATTTTTAATTAATTATTGTTATTAATTATTCAAAGTAGAGATTATCAATCCCCATTTCTACATTTGACATTTAGTTCAAAAACATCAATTGTTACAAATAGAAAAAATATGTATGACTAAAAAGCACTTTAAAAAGCACTGGTCGCTAAATCTTATACAAGGCTACGGATTTAATGGTAGTCAGCACTAGATATACTACTTGGCATCTAATGCCAAATAATAATAATAAAAATAAAAATACAAAATAGTTATATAATCACCGGTTAATTATAAAATATGACATGCTTGGGAAGTGCTTAAAGAATTGAACCATCTATTTGAGAAATTACATGTCAATATAACTTATAAGGTAATTCGAAGAAAACAATAAAAAAAAACTGTTTTTACGCTACTAGTTGTCCAGTTATAATATTATAATAGCTCAGTGAATAAGCCGAGATTTTATTTTAGTTTTATTTTCAAATACGCGGAGTCAGCCCTAATTACGCGTCTATAAAATAATATTATTTTAATATTTTATGATTGGACAAAAAGGAATAGTTGATCACTGCTGTAAACTAATTTTATTTATTTTTATTTCGTCCCATTATCTTAAAATTAAATATATTTTTTTAAATGTTCACATAATAAATGATGAATATTAAATTCAAACCATAGAACTATACCGTACTCATAGACGACTAATTCATTATTTCAAAATTTTCAATATTTATTATTTACTATTTAGTGACTTCGTTGTTTCTCAAATAAGTAGTTTAATCAGAAAATAGATATAATTCAAATATTATTATAGTGGTTGTTCAATGTTTTCGTAATAGGTTTATTTTATATTTATAAAGAAAAAATACCATATAATATTATAATAACATATTATTGGACACAAAACCAACGTCTAACACTGTGTCATAGTAGATACTATATTATATTATTTATTATGGTTGTAAATTGTATTGAATAATAAATGACAAGACCAGTCCGAAACTTCGAATTCTATATAGACATGGTAGTACAACTACAGCATCTGACGTACACTAACATTAACATATTATATAAATACCACACGAAAACCGTTGCATGTCGAAACATGAACAGACCTGCACAGACATGTCGTAGTCTGAACTCTGTAGACCCGCGCGCACAAGTATACGACAATACGCATAGCACTTACACGTGCCACAGAAAAGAATGATACATATTAATATATTATTACCTACTACATGTTAAAACGATTTTTGCTAAAAATTATTCGTTCTCGATAATTTTCGTATACTTTTTTTTTTAATCTCTTGTACAGGGTGCGGCAGAGCCGACTGACGAGTTTTGAAGGGTTATAAAAAACCAGCAGTAAAACTTAGAGAAAAAATTTTTGTTTTATTAAAATAAGTATTGAATCCTATTTTTAAAAATTATTGTTTGAAAATTATATCTCCAAGATGGCGGCCGTCAGCATCAATACACTGTTGTAGACGATCTCTGAAGCTCTCATATGATTTTCGGCACGTTTCGACTGGTATGGCTCTGACTTCCTCGGTGATTTTTTCCTCTGGGGCTACCTTAAGGATAAGGTTTTCAGACATCACCCACATACCATAGAAGACCTTAAACAGAAAATCACCGAGGAAGTCGAATCCATACCAGTAGAAACGTGCCGAAAATCATATGAGAGCTTCAGAGATCGTCTACAACAGTGTATTGATGCTGACGGCCGCCATCTTGGAGATATAATTTTCAAACAATAATTTTTAAAAATGGGATTCAATACTTATTTTAATAAAACAAAAATTTTTTCTCTAAATTTTACTGCTGGTTTTTTATAACCCTTCAAAACTCGTCAGTCGGCTCTGCCGCACCATGAATTTATTTCAGTTTAAATGCAACAGCTAAATTGATACATAACTGACATAATATTATATTGTATTTATTTCGTTTTTTTTTTTATTTATAACCAACAATTATATTATTTATTTAACAAGGGAAAAAATTGTTACAATAATATTTATGTGTTATTATAGTAATTAAATGTATAATTGTGCACTATTTCTTCGTAAACCTATTGGCCACGAGCCGCTACTGATTAACAATAATATTAATTTACTATAATTTATACAACTAATCTACCACATAACAAAAAAATAACCATTTTTTCAAGTCCATAAAATAATTTAATTTTAATAAAATAAATTAAACAAATATAAATATGATCAAAAATCCTGTAGAATTAATTGATTTTTAAATTCAATAAAGAATTGAACTATAAATAAAAATATAAAAATATTTTAACGGTCAATCACTGTGTAAGGAACAGATAACCTTGTTATGACAGATAAATAATAATAACATAAAATCTATTAATGACCTTTTTTGATAGTGAAAAAAAGTAGAAGTGTTGTATACAATATTATAAATTATGACTAGAGGAACCTGAGGAACACGTTCATAGTATGATGTTCCGAAATGCTGGCATTAAAATATTTGTTAGTAAAACTACCAACATATATTTTCATTGATTAATAATCAATGATTATTACTTTTTAGTTTTATATTTTAAAATACTTTTTATCACTTGCAATTTTCAAAGAGATCAGTACACAGAATACATTTATCTTATTTTCAGAAGTTAAAATTATAATAACTTTATAATTATCAATTTTTAAAACAGTAAAAACAATATCTAAATAGCTTTAAATAATAATAACAATAATTATTCAAAACAATTACAGCGGCAAGTTAAGCAACCTACGTTTATGTAATTATAACTTATAAGAAACTGTAGAAGTTATTTAAATAGTTTTAATTGTTTTAAATTATAAATTATAAAAGTACATCATTCAACATTGAATAATAAAAAATATGATATACCAAATTCATTTGTTAAACATCTTGAAGAGATCAAAAAATGGTTATTTTGTTGAATAATAAGCTAAATTGTTTTATATTTAAGATATAAAAAAAAAAAAAAAAGATATAAACATTTGATATATTATGTACATTCAATATTTTAATATCAATAAGTGAAAATATATACTATTCAAAATAATATATTTTTTTTTCTAATTCATGGGAAATATAGATAATTTGAGTTTGACAAAACTAACTTTGTGCATTAGAATAAACTTATTTATCATCATAACTTAGAAAAAAAATATTTAATAAAGTATGATGTACAATATATTAAAATATAAATAAAAGCTTATAAAATGCTAAAAATTAGTGTTTCCCAACCTACTGCAACACGTGGTGTTCTTAAATTAATTAGACAACTATCTTGATAATAAATAATAATACATATATTACAAAAAAAACTTAGGAAATTTTTATTTTTACTCAACAAGCAGTAAATTTGTGGGCGACCATTACAAAAAGGTTGGGAAATACTACTTTAGATAAAGATTAGCCAAATAGTTGATCAAAAAAATTTTTAAATTTACTAGGTTATGATGAGTCAGAGACAGAAAGCCAAAAGAATGCAATGATATCCTAATAATTAAAGAAATATTGAGTGTTTTAATATGTTAAATTGATCATCCTGTAAAATATTAACAATATATTGTAATAAGTATACACAACAAAATAGGTTTGATAACTTTATAAGTATAGTTATTAGTTTATTCTTTAAACACAGACAAACATAGACCATAGTGTTATCAAAACGTATTTATTAAGGTATTTAATAATTTGCTTTCGCAATGTAAGATTAATTTTCATTTATTTATTTATTTATTATTGTTATCAATCTGCAGTTTTTAGACAAGTAAAATTTAAATAAAATTACAAACAAAACTATAAAGTCAAGAAACATAATGATTAATAAACCTGTATAATAATAATTAATAGAATGTTGACATATTAAACAAAGACATAATAATTATTTCAATGGTATAAATAAATCCGACAACATAAGCACTAAGACAGTCAAAAATTTAAGCTCTATCAATCTACATGACTATTTAAGATAACATTATTTTATCATAGGATGGATTCAAATCACAATTAGCAAAAAATACAATTGTAAGTAAATAAATATAAATTACTAAAATTAAAAACATGACTTGTATTATAGATATATACAAATTTGTTTAAACTACATGTTAGGTCTTTAAGACATGGGTTTTATAAATATTAAAAAATATTGGCTACATTTGATTTTCAACAGATACAATAATAAGCTAAATGCTAATACTTAAGTCTTAAGATGAAATAGAATAAAATAAATTATAATTTGACAGATTTAACGTATATTGTTGTTATTTATACTTGTATAATATATTTTTATATTAATTTAGAAAGGATAAAATTGGAATCAAAAGATATACCTAATATTGTAAAAGATAAAGCATTAAGAGGACGTTTTAATATCAATAAAAGCATATGAAATTTTCTAGATAATATTCTTACCTTTAAATTTGATAATAGGTAAATTTACTTTAATATTAAAGCTAACGTCACAAAATCTGTTCTGCTGAAAGCAAATTTGCTATGATCTACATTAGTAAGACAAAGACAACACATGCGGGTATAACGTCCTCTTAAGCATTAACTCATTTATTACCTCAGAGGTTCTCAAAGTCAAATGAATCACGGACCCCTACCTAAAGATCTACAGTCTTCGAGGACCCCCGGTTAGGTTGGGTTGGGTTCCAGGTGTACATTTTTTTTTTGCTCATCATTATTTTATTTTTCGGAAAACAAGCAAAAAAAAGATCTTCAAAAAAAAAAATTTCGTATAGAATCTATAGTCTATACATAGATATAGATATAATATAGATTATAGAAAATGCTTTCAAACACAAAATAATGTTTATTAACAGCAACCTATATTTGGGTTGGGTTGGGTTTGGATTAGCTCCGCGGACCCCCTGGGGGTCCGCGGACCACACTTTGAGAAACTCTGTATTACCTGATCCTGTTTGTTCAATATCGACTTTGTGTCTTTTGATTAAGTACAAGGCTATATCGTAGTGGCCATGTCTACAGGCCATCAGCAATGGCGTAGCGCCAGTTGTTGTGGTTTTTAACAGTTTGGCATTTTCCATCGCTGATTTGCCTTCCAACAGCAACTGCAAACAAACATATTAAGGTCATTAATGGTGAAACTGAAATATACTCTATGAACAATTAATAGCAACATTAGATAATCAAGACTTTAAATCCTAAAATTGGTAAACATTTGTCACTACCAGGAAGTAGAGTTCAGTCACGTTTTTATGTTCCATATGTGTACTATAGTCTATAGCTTACATCTTTATAAGGAAGGGTCAAGGAAACGAGCTACCTGCAACTAGACTTCATCGATAAATAAATACTTCCATACATGGTACAACATTGTGGTCATTTAATACAGTTCAAGGCTAATCCAAATAAATTACTATGATAAATTCGATAAAAAAAATCTTATTTATTTGAAAAGAAAAAATACGTTTATGAGGATAATTGATTATGTTTGATGATCCTGACGAGACAAAGAAAGAGAGGCAAGAAAGAAAGGAGATAAAGTAACATATTATTTATTTTTTCAAAGAAAAATGTAGTAGTGGGATATTGATAACATAGGAACATATGTACTCAATACAGACATTGAACTCAGTTATCCTACTTATATTTATTATAGAAAGATAATTTTCATTCCCATACATTTTATGAAACACTCGCATAATATACTTATTTAATTATATAACATAGGTATGTTGCTTGTTGTAATCATTATTAAAATAAAGCTAGAAATTACAAAAATATAAACATTTTAACTTTTATGGATAATGATATATGCAATTAGTCTATAGGTGCCTACTAAAACAATAATAAGATATAATTAAAATATTGATTTTAATTCAATTTGTTAATTATTATCTACTATGTGTAACTAGGTTTTAAAAGTATTATTATATTTATTTTTTCATGGTAAATCATAATTTTTATTTGAAAAAGAGTCTTGGATTTTATTTAAATTTAAGAAATGTAACATTTTAAATCAACTTATATATTATTTTGTTGATTAGATTTATAAACATGAGGGAATTTAAAGTAATTTTATGTAACACGTTTAACAAGAATATTATTTTACCTTGAAATAACTGATATTAAAAATTTACCATTAAAATATTAAAAATATCTAGAAGAAACAAGATAAATTATTTAATTATAGTAAAGTAACTATAAATGAGAAATATTAACATTATTTTAAATAGAAAATTTTTAATATAATTAAATTTAGCTAATTGGTAGTTATAGACAAATTCTAAAATAGTTTGATTACCATTACATTTTATATACCTATTGGAATGAATAATACCATAGAAGTAACTAGTCTTTTAAGTTAGGGGCTGGGCTAGATTCCTGAAAATATTTTATAGCAAATTTTTTTGATTAGACTATTATTTATTGTTTCTATTTATGTTTACAACTAATTTGAATGATTATTTGTTTATATGAAACATTATATTTTTTTATATTGTAGGCAAAAATAAAGTTAATACTTATGTGTTTATAAGCACATTTACCCAAAAAATCTGGGGGGAGAGGAGCTGAAGCCCATCATAGCACCCCCTCCCCCCTAATAATGCCTATGAATATTACATACAACTACAAGATATTAAACATTGGGTGATAAATTGATAAATTAACTTGATTTAATTTTGAAAAGTTTAAATCAAAACTATTGCACTTAATAGATACCAAAATCTAATACAAAAATATTATACACACAAGTAATAAAATTAAAGTATAATTATAATAGACAAGTAACATTAAATAAATAAATAATAAAAAAAAAAAAACAATAATATTAATTTTGTTAGTTTTCATTGTTTTATTGCAATATAAAAATATACTAGATCACACAATATGAATAAACTTTATAAACTGTTGTCCATGATATGAAAAATATTGACCTTGGTATTGAACTATTCGCAAACACATATGTTGACTGTGAAGCGTGTTATATACCTACAAAGTTGTGAATCATTTTGTTTAATGTCATTCTACCTTTCACTTCCTAGTCACTGTCATAGAAAGCTTTAATATTATTATTCTGCGAACAGCATTTTATAGAATTAGAATTACCTATTATAATTAATCATTGTAAAAAACTTAAATTGTAATGATAATAATACTGAGGATTTAATGAATTTAACTAAAAATAATTAAAATATTATTATAATCCATATCTTGTAATCCATACTGACCTTTCTTATCTAATTAATCTATTTTAAGATATAAAATATATTGTGTTAACTATTATATGAATATAATATGTAATAGTTAAGTGAGCACCATAATCGCAAATAGTACAATTTATTTTTGGAGAACAAATTCAGTCACAATTTGATAAAAATAAAAAATGTGGAATACAAACAAACTATTATTTACATAAATTACTCATCATACAATAATTTACTTTCAATATTTTATTTTTATAATTCAACGATTTGACTGCCACCAATAAGAAATATTTTTGGGAATTTTAATCAAATTTACACAATCATTGTATTCATCTTATAAATCTTAATGTACAATCTCTAAATAATTCAATTTTTTTTTTTCAATGAGACTGTAAAATGGAAGTTTCACTGTATTAATATTTACCTACTTATATAAATACATATGGATATAAAGCAATACAATCCATAAAATTATATAGATTGACTAAAGAGAATAACAGGTGTAACTGAGATTACTTCATACAACATAATATAATATTAATTATAAATGAAATAAATAATTTCTTTTGTACATTGATGTTGTAAGAACAGATTATTACATTATTACGTTAAAATATATTTTATAATTTTAGTTTTATATATTGAAGGATTATTAAATATTTTTTTGTTTCCTGATTTGAAATGGTAAGTCAATCATTGAAAGATAATTTATAAGTTGATAAATGATATAGTTATATTGTAAATAAAAAATAATTTAAAATACTTTGTAGAAAAGGATTATAACCTATACAACTTTAATTATTATGATAATATAATAATAATTTACAAGTATTTATAAAATATACCCAATTTTCATTTTATATATTTGAAAATACAAGTTTTAGTCAATAAGTGACTGAATTCATAAATAATATTGATAAGTTTATTTTAGTATGTAAAATTGTTTAAATAGAATGCTATTTTTACATATAGGAACACTGTATTATTTTTTTTATTATCCTAGTTTAAAACATTATTATTTTTCAATAAAATGTTGATAATCACAATTATTATAGTTTTTATTAGATTAAAACATGTACAAGTCAACTTTTATGAAGCACTAAATATCTAGTTGAAACAAAATAATATAGATTATAATTTATATTATATTTAACATACAAAAGAATTACTGGTACGTTTGATGTAACCTCTTAAAAGATATTTCATATTAGTATGATTATTATTTTTTTTTCCAAGTTTGTTGATTATAATTTATATGCATTCAATTATTATGTAATATCTAGAATTTTTTTGTAGATTAAAAATCTGAGAAGTAGGGTTTAGTTATTATTAGCATTTAAGATTGATGAGTAGGTATTTCATGTTGCACATTTAAGATTAACTATAATAAGATTCAGAAATACAAAATTTTTAATAGATTGCAATGTAGAAAAATATGTTTATCTTTTTTCTAAAGTTAAAAATTCTATTTTTCAAATTTGTATTACACAGTAAGTTATTTAAAAGTAATTATGCAAAGTAATTAGTTTAATTATTTGGTATAATTAATAAATATAATTTTAAATATTTTAATTTGTTTATAAAATAGTAAATAGTAATAAACAGAATAGTTCCAGTGACTTTTCTTAGTAACTTTTATAACAATGGAGGGAAACCCCATATGGAGATAGGCATGTTAGACCTGGAATATAGAAGCTCATGACATTCAAATGAATTTATAATTTTTTTTATTTATTTATAATATACAAAATTAATTTTTATTTTTTACAATATATAATATATATTTATATATATTAATTGTTGAGTAAATATATATAATTTATCATATTGTAAATTTGTAGTTTTGTACAAGAGTAAAGACCCCACAAAAATATTTAGTATAGGTCAACAATTGACATGGGTAGCTTGAATGAGATATTATATTAATATATTATTTACTTTTACTATATTATTATTATAATTTTGATTTAAAGTAAGCTCATAAAATTATAATCATATAAATGATGCTTAAATAATAAAAACAATAATAATCTGTTCACAAGCAAATCGCAAAACAAATATATACTAAGGATTTTATACATTAATTATACAGACATAAAGTATAATATAAAACTAAGTATTTAGATTTTAGATGATTGCTGATATCGAAATGAGCTGTCAACAGTCAACATATTATAATCGAAAGTAGAAATATACTGAAATAAGTATTTATAGTAAGACAAAATTAGCATAGAAAAATTAAAATAAAAAAGGAATTTGAATCAAGACACAACAATATCTTGTTTTATTATTTTTTACGGTTTGGTAAAATAGAACAAAATCATATTGCGGACGTTAACACTATTTAAAAAACGTGTCGCGTTCTAAACAGCAATAGGTACATTTGTTTAATTTACGTTGCTGTAATAAAAATCAATCGTGTATAAAGTAGCAGGTATCACCCAACACAATATAATATTATTGTAATGTGTTTCAAATTGAAAATAAATTTAATTCGTTCAACTACGCACAATTTTTTATTTTCACACAGCGAACAGTCTATTCCTCTCATCCTATTCATGTCCACCTTCATCCGTCATTTACGTTTAATTGTATATCAACGATAGCTTAAATAACATATTTCAATCATGATTCAACAAGTAAAAACGAAACAAGGAAGCAAAACATAATATTACACAGGTATTGTCGTGTAATAACCTTGCCAACGACCAAGCGCAATAATTATTAACAGACGTATGTGTATAGCAGTGTTTATGCCAAGAAGCCCGGAACACGTGCGAATTTAATACACGTGTGTAGTAGATCCCACCATAGTAACACACCCAATACGTATAACGTATACTAGGGAAATACATTTTTTTTTCTTTAAACTGAATAACCCCAAGTATTACTAAAAACGGTCAAGTTGTTATCTCTATAGCTTTTTGTTTTATTTATAATATGTGTATTTGATTTAGGTAGGTACATATAAATAAATAATATAAAAATAATATACTTCTATTATTGTAACATTACTTATGTCTCAGTTAACCAAAACGGATGCACGTAAAAATATTTAAAATTCTCGAAATCATTAAAAACTCAGTACCTACAATTTAGTAAAAGCTACAAAGTAGTTAAAATATTAATTGTAGATAATAACCATTTAATATTGGAACATCAGTACACCCATATTATACAGATGTTAAATATTGTCATACTTAACTAAAATGTAATCATTACATTGTAATGTATACGATTTGTAATTAAAATAAACCAGTTGAACTGTTTTATACATAGTATTTTTTATCTAATGCTGTGTACATTGTTTTGGTTAATTTATTAAATAAAGGCATGTAGGTCATAGACTCATAATATTAAACTATAATTTATAATACTTTCTTGTTAATTTGTCAAAGAAAGGAACCAAAATACATAACAAAAATTTATTATTATTATAAACATATTGTTATTATATTTTTTAAATATTAATAATAATAGGTAAATAAATACTATAAGTTGAACCCATTTTAATTCATAATGAACGGAAAATACTTAAAAATGTGTTCAATTTAAAACTGAGGAGTTTTTGGGTTTATATGTTAGTTGACTAAAAACGCTGTAAAAACAACAATGAAAGTAAAATGGAAATATAGACGATCAGGTCAATTTGGCAGAAAATTACGAAAGAAATCGTATTTCAAGTATATTTTATACATAAAAACGTGCATTAATAAAAAAGTTCTCTTAAACTTGGTTTATACATACATAGTTTGCCAAATTGCAATTAATATATGGTATATTACACCTATTATAAGTCATCAAGTCATGTAATTGCTAAATCGATATTAGTGAATCAAATAGAAAACATTCGGGAATGTTTTTAGTGTACATAAAGAATTAGTCTTTGGTTTCAGAATACACACGAATTCAGTGGGAAAGGGCGATTTAAGTAGAAAATGGTACAGCAATCACGGAAACCGTTATAAAGAATTTGTAACATAACGATCAACCTCAGCTTGGTTGTAGTCGTGAATGTGGAAAGCAAAGTAATGTATAATGATAATACGTAAATAACACTGAACTAGTGGGAATACAATTGTGTGATCATTATTTTTTTACTAGGTAGACATACAACAAACCGTAATTTTTAATTTAATAGTTAATTATAAACTACTACTTATTGCTGAACAAATAGTATCTAATATTTGAATCTACAAGTTTTCAAACAAATAAGTTCATCAGTTTAATAGGTGTGATTGGATTATTTCTTGATAACATATTATTCAATTTGTACCGTATATGAAAAATGGCACGAATATGGAACATTACCATTATTTTTCAAAAAAAAATGTCGAGCATTAAGAAGAAATAAAGATCAAGGGGTTGAGGAATCCGATTACCCAAACCGTGTAAATACGACTTTGGCGACAACAATATTGAATATAATATTATTCGATGAGATAGAAAGCGTCAGACGATGGTCGACAAGTGGGTAGGCCGTAGGCTATTGCTATATATACATTATATACACACGTATAATATTTGGGAGATTACGACGGCCAACAATTATTATTATTTACATATTATTATATTATTCCGTAAAATTTACACCGACGGAGATCTCGTTGAAAAACGAGCGGTCGCCAACCAATTGCGTCGTTGACGACGGTCGACGGCATCCGGCACGATATGAATATGAAAATAACTCGCGAGCACACAAAGAAACCCGTTTTTAGAGCTGGACATGACGACGAGGGCGCCGCCGTTGCCTATTGGCAACCGTAACTAAACTAAACTCGTGGCGGAAAGAAGTAAGAACTGGACGACGGACAACAAATGAACAAGCCGCTCATTGTTGCCATGTTAACAACAGCATCAGAAATCAGAATAATAATAATAATTTTGTACTTGACAGTAGTAACCATTTTAGCACTCCAAGCACAAAATATGCACACTTATTAAATTAAGAATAAATAAACTATATCAGATAACTACAAACAATATTACTTTCATAACCTCATCCAACTCAGTGGCTACATATTTCGGTAACAATGGTAAATGTTGTTAATGGGAACACATCTTATTATTAATTCATATTGGTATCCTCATATTTTTTTGTCTTTTAATCAGATATATACCATGGCCGAGGTGTATCCTAGTTTTATTTTAAATTAAAAAAAAAAATATATGTATATTTGTGTAATTAATACCATAATCACCATTCACCACATACAAAAAGTAAAACAAAGGATAGATAATATTTACAAATATCAGATGAATGGGCATAATATATAATAATAATTAGATAATATTCTAGCTGCCACTGACGTAGGTATTAATCCAACCTATATTGACGGATTAGAATAAAATATTAAAACCATAGCCGTTACAGGATATTGAACCTGAATAATATGTTCAATGATAATTAGTTTATTCAAGTATGCAGATAAGAGAAGTAGCGACGCGTGGAACTGTGGAAGTCGATAACTGGCAGCAGCTGTTAAACGTAATTAAACAACGTTGATAAGTGACTATTAACGTAAAAACAAAATTGTACTGTTTTGATACGCTTTTAATTTTTTTATTTTATAAACCATACACAGATTGTTATGAAAAATATCAAATCGGCTCCGGACACGGTGATAAAAATAATAGGAGATAGAACTTCTGCTGTGCTCTAAGTGTAGTGTTACGAATCGTTAAAAATTATACCTATAGAAACCGACGTAGAAAACGGGCAAGTCTTAGAAAATCACATTTAATGGGTCATCGTCATTGGGTTATCGGCCGATGTTTAAGTATTATTATATATCGTTGTAGTAAAATATGGAACAACGTAATATTGTATTGTTGTAATACTGTAATACGCAAACAAGAGCCAAACAGCAAGGAGCCAGGAGAACGCCAACGATAGAGGTTTTGTTTACGATGTAATTGCGTAAATGCACGCACGGTCAACATTTGCCGTTTCGAGAGACTATAGTTACGCACTGGCGTTTCTATTATTTTTTTTAAAAATAATATTATGATTCTTTTTGTTTTGAAAACTAGGCTACGATAGCTGTAGACCGTAGTTTTTTTTGTTTTGTTTTGAATAATGATAAAAATACGATATAAATCGACGGCTGCCATGTCAGTCACGTGGCGACCATGAGAAAAACGTCCGATTTATATTTTGGTGGTGCGCAATAATATATACCATCAATGCGTCCGTTCGCGTATTTTTTTCTCTATGTCAACGCGCAATATTTTTATTAATATTATTTGGACGCAGACGCGTGTGCGTACGTAATTACGATAAAATTATTAACAATTTTTCATCATATTTATAAAACAATGATAATAAATTGATAATCACCGTCACACCGTTTACCACTCAAAAAAAAAAATATATATATATATATTTCTTATTGCGAACGAGAAAAACACAGAATCACTCTTTTTGTTTTTTTCGCTGCGCAATTATGTTATTTGATTATAGTATTACAAAGTTAACATATAATTTATAATTATAGTTTCAAGCGATCCGACTGTTTTTGATAGTTTAATTAATAACCGAGGTGTTTGCATATTTTACTAATACTATAATAAATTCTAACCTACATAATATTGTATTATAGGTACACTGCTATAAGAGCGTGTTTGAACACGCATATTATGAAACTTAAACTTGTTCTTTTCCTTTTGGCTTTTTCGATAAGGTATTTTTTGAGGGTTAATATTATTTTATAATCTTTGATATCGTTATTTTTGTTTGAAAAAGACAATGTTCGACAAATTGTTTTTGTTTCGACTTCAATCGATAATATTTTATAACATAATATTATTTTTTATATATATATTTATATTGTATACTGTATTTATATTGTATATTGTATACATACAATAAGAAACCTACCTAAATTAATTATGAAATTATTTGAAGTTTTATTTTATCAAATTTCTAATTGCTCTACTAAAAGATCCCTAAGCAAAGCTCCAAGACAATATAAATAACATTGGTAGAAAATTAAATTATTTTAGCATAATTATTATATTAAACATTAAACTGTCAATGGGCTAGTTTTTATAGTTTACTAGTATATTCAAATTTTATAACTATAATCTAGAAAATCAAATTCTGGTTGAAATATTAGTTTAACCCATTTGAATAACTAATAACTAGATTTTTGAGAAAATAACATGTGTTTTCACTATATTTAACAGTAGGTATTATCATATAGTTCATAACATTATTTAGATTCCTAAATTTAAGCATATATGCATAATTAATATTAATAATGAATTAATATTGATAATACAATTCACATACGACTTTTAAAATACTTAATATATAACTAACGGTATACAGACTTGCATTATAAAGGTAATACAAATATATTACGAAAGTATCAAGTTAAACAAAAGGTAGCTACTTAAATGAATCTGGAAATAAACATAAAAGTATTTCATTTTTATTAGCATACTTATAAAATAATTGTATGTACACAGTTTCATGTAAAAAGAAACATTAAGGGCATAATATTACCTACAATATAATTATACTTGAACAGATGTTAAAGTTAACTTTAAATATCAATGTTAATAAAATGATTACCTACGATAGAAAAATATGTCAAGTAAATATAATTAGGCATATATAACAAGGTAAAATATCTGGTGTGTATCTACCTACCTCGTTTTGATATTATGTTATAAAACAATGTATGAATAATTAGGTACCTACAATAACACTTAGTTTTAAGTAATAAATTATACTATGCTATTTAATCAATCAATTTGAACATTTCAAACATTTCAAAATAATATAACTAATATACAAGTGGACGTACGTTTTGTCTTTAACAGAATTATAAAATATATTTTTTTTTCTAAGATGAAAATAACTATTAATTAAAATTAGGTAATATAAAAATACCTTGATAAATGAGTATATTATATGGGTAATGAGCTACCTATTTATTTAATTAAAAATTTTAATAATTATAAAAGTAACATTGAAATTGCTGTTTTGTTAGGTATCTAAAAAGTTTTTAAAATATTTTAAACTGATGATGAGTATATACTTAAAATCAGTAAAATAAATATATTAAACATTTTGTATAACTATTAAGTAAGGAATGTAGTTTGTAGATAACCTATGGAAAATATAGTGGTCTTATGTAATTAAAGAATGACATTTAAATGTCATAGCCAAAGATGAATTTAAACAACTAAGTCAAACGTAAACTGCTTATTCAGTTAAAAAAAAACTTTCTCATCTGGTAGATATCTATATTTAAATAAAACAAAATAATAACTATTAACATATTAGTCAACAAAATGAAAGAACATTTTACATTAGGTTACTATTCTGGCGTCTAAGAATTAGAATTAAGAAATATACACTTTTATGACTGGATATTTTTACTAAAATTTGTATTAAGGGTAATATGATTTGGGAAAAGCTATCAAAGTTAGAAGTGCAAGGATTGAATTCATCACAAAAAATACAACATTGAGAGGGCAGAGTATAATATATTCTTTGACAATCGATACTATCGGTTGACAAGTGCAGAGGCCCAGGCGACAAAGTGTTTCAAAATAATTCCATCAGTGTGCGAGCAATGATAGCAGCAGTAGAACCGACAATAGTTAAGTCTTTGTCTACAGTGCCCATAATATGTATCTACAATAGCTATTATTGGTCACATAGCACCGAAAATTATCACCACCCCCCCGTAATAAGTAACTATGCGTCAGCTCCACTCACCTGCAATCGTTTTAGTCGTCCGTCCCTAGCGGAGTAGAACACCGAGGCCGCGATCGTTTCAATGTCGTTCATGTTACATCCGCTGTCGTCGGACCTAACACGATGGCATGTCGTCAACAGCCGCGAGGCGCGCGTTCGGAGAGCCGTGTTTGCAAGTGTTGGCGTACCACGAAATATGACACAACAGGGGGCCACGCACTGACCCTGACAATGGCGATCGACAGGAATAGCGGGATTCTATCACGAGAAACCCAATGGGATGTGACACCAAAGATATGTGTACCTTGCAGTCGCTAAGTCACGGCAAACACGCAAAAGACTTACACGCAGTGAAACACACAGGACGCGCGCGCACACTCACGGACAGAGTCTACCGCTTATAAATTTAGGTGATTTGCGGAAATACTCTCGGCGGTGCGCGGTGATATCGTGTGGATAACGCGACGTTGGCGACGATGGATGCCGCTCAACAGAATCGAAAACCAAACTGACGTGTGCCAGTGCGACGACCGACGACTAACACTGACGGCGGTCGAGTCGACGAACCGATGGACGTGTATAGAACGCGAAAAACGTCGGTGGCGGTGACAACTGGCAACGGGATAACTACGATTAGCCGCGACCGTTCGCTTTTGTCAGTTGACCTTGAACAGCGTCCGCAGTGTCCGCGGTGCAACAACAGCAGTGGCAGCGTCAGTCGCCACAGCTGATCGCACGAAGAACGCAACTACGCAACACACGGGCGCAAACGCACTATAGGATAGGAACCACCTCCACGTCCGGTTAATCACTATTTTATGGTCCAGTTACCTGGTTCGACCATGATCGTAGTGTATAATATCACCACATTATTATTATTATTATTTATTTTACTAATAATAATATTTTTGTTTTGACCGTTCAAACTGTTCAAATCTTCAAATACTTCAAATGATTGGAGTTGATTGATGGTTATAATGTATTTTTGTATGTTATTTCATTATCCCGGCCAACCCTACGGACCTTAACAAATTATAACCAAGAAACTAAAATATTATTGTATTCGGTTGTAACGTTCGCACATCGCAATATAATTATTGCGGTATAGCGACAATTACGCGCTGAAAAGAAACGGCAAAAATAAAAAACAATTTTATCGTTATTTTTTCCCCCTCACCGTTTATATGACGTATATAAATATAATCTATTATATGGTTGCACGAGAGTTATTTAAGGCGGCCGACGTCAGCGCAACTAGCTCTATGCAGAATATGCGCTCGACGTTGGCACCGGGCCACCGGCTTTCCGTCTGTTGTCGCAGGACGCCGCGATTAACGGTCGCCACAAGAACGGTTGAAGACTACGACTATTGTTCAGAGAACTATTGTCCGACGTGAGCACGTGACTATGTTCCCGTCCAAGGGATTGTTCCGGGACGTCTTCTTTCAGCCTTATAACGACCAGGGTTCAGCGAGATTGAGGAACTCTTCCAAGAGTAAGTCGTACACACACACCCTTTTGGTTTTGACAGTTTGACTCAGTGAACCGTGGGGCTGTGCTCATGCATAACATCTTATAATCCCATAGGCCATAGTTATCTTTCAATAGCTCACTTGGCATGTCTTATATGGTTGTTTTCGTTGATAGGTATATTACTTTTATAAAATTGTATTGTTTGTTGTGAAAATGTGAAATGTAAATTCGCTAAATAGTATGTAGTGTACACTATCGATCAAGTCTAAAATAGTTTCCATAAGGTATTTCTTCTATTAAATACTAATACCGATCAATTAATAATTTACCATGTACCAAGTATCTGTCACTAATACAAATAAAATACCTTTACAATTCAAAATCATTGCAATATTTCCATACATGAATATTATATTGTGTTCTGTATTATTATATACTTATGAATATTGTAACATGCTGTTTTCCTTGGTTTTATTAGTTACCATTTTTAATGCATAAATAATAGTGATGTAGGTAAATTATCTTTGTTTTAGTGACTTATATCCCCGAGACAGGTTTATAGTTGGTTGTCATCTCATTGTTATCTATACTTTTAAAATTATGTAAAACCTGTCTAAATAATTATTTTAACTATTTTTAACTGAATAAAGCAATATAGACTATTAATTAGTGTTTGGAATAAAAACCTAAAATTTTCAAACTTTTTTTTAAAAATACTCTACGGCAATAACTGGTTAAATATAACAATATTGATATAAAATTTCTAAAATATTCTTTATAGTTAATAGGTAACTCTTAGGGTAGGTACTTATTAATTGTTAAAAATGGATAAAAATCTTAATTTGTAATTTTTTTTTTTAATTTTGACTAAAATAAATCTCTTTTGCCAGTTACATTGTATGCATTGTTGAACAATAACGGGAAGTGAAAAGGAAGACATTACCGTGGGTTTTTTAAATTTTACTTGGATATTGTGTTCCTGTATTTTTTTTTGTTTTTAAGAAATTATTTACAAATGTACAGGCACATTTAAAATCATATAATTATTTAAAATACATCAAAGTACAACCCTTTCTTTAGCACTCAATTATATTGCACTGCTATACCATAAAACTATCAGTTTATTGTTTTGATCATATTTATTATTCATTTCAATTTTATCCTTTTTTGCCTATTTTAAATTAATTTTTAAATGTATACAGTAGTATAATGCACAGGTATTAAAAACTTATTTTATTAATACTTATCAAATGTTTTTATGAAGAAACGTTTTCTAAAAGAATGTTTAATTAATTATTATTGCTCATAAAAAAATTAATATTTAATGTATGTAGTGTGCCTACTTTTATCTGTCCGAGTTGTGGATTTTAAATGAATGTTAAGTCTATTTGTTATTAAAATTAATTTGTTAAATTAATAAACTTCAGGAGACTTGAAAGTGCTGTGGACTCTATGGTTTTGGTATAGTTTAATGTATTTGCTAAGGACTTTCTCATATGAGGTATCCTCTTCTCTTAGACCTGAGTTCCATGACTTGACTGTTTCATCCTTATGAAAGTTATTTGTAATTTAATCAATTTTCTATGTTCGCGATTCACATGAACAAGTCTAAAGATTAGTTGTTATTGCTAAACATATTTCCTGACAGCTCTTAGAATTGATAGTAATTGGATATGTATTAAATGGTATCCTATTACATGTTTATTAACATTAATTATAATTTATTTAAAATCAATGTTTTATTGTATTATTTAAAAGTAACATAATTTTTAAATTGAGGTAGTTAAGAAAAACTGCAGTTGATAGTTCATTATTAAATACCCCATTTTTATTTATAGATAGTAAGCATTTTGTACAACGACTTGGCTTGGAAAAAATTTTGGAAAATCATCATGGATGTGTTAATTCTGTGAATTGGAACGATTCTGGATCATTATTACTTACAGCTGGTGATGATAAACATATAGTGATTACTAATCCATTTTCATACAAAGTTCTTGTTGATTATAAAACACAACATAAAACTAATATTTTCTGTGCAAAATTCTTACCTACTTTAGACAACCGTATCATTTCATGTGGCGCAGATGGTTCTGTTCTTAATCTTGGTAAATATTCATGTGTATTTGCTATTAATTATTAATTTACATATTTTTAATTTTATTTGTTTTAGATTTGGAAAGACCAGAGGAGACAGAGTGGAATTTTTTTACTTGCCATTGTAGCCAATGCTATAAACTAGAAACAATACCCAATGAACCCAATATATTTCTAAGCTGTAGCGAAGATGGTACAGTTCGTGAATATGATCTCAGAACGAGTGTTAAATGTTCAAAACAACGTTGCAATGACGTAAATCAAATGATTTTATTTGATTATACATAAAATATATATTATTATACTAACATTTTTTTTTTATCCAAATCAAATAGCATGAATTGATTGATTGCGGTAAACCTGTTTCCACTATTGCGATAAATCCTGTTAAACCTTATCAACTTGCTATTGCCACAATAGATAGTATAGTTAGAATAGTCGACAGAAGAAAAATTATGAAAAAAGGTAAGTGATATTTTAAATTTACTCAATTTATCATTAAACTATATTTTTATATCATTCAAAAATATTTATTTATTCCTTTTTATTAATCAACTTTAATATTTTATTATCCTATTATGTAAACTTTTTACTTACTTTTACTTCTTACTAATTAGTATAGTTTGCTCTTACAAATATTTATTAATTTACAAATAATTTTAATAATAATCTTAGTTAGTAAATTGTAATGTAAGTAATTATCTATATCTAAACTTCTTTGTTCTACTTTCTATTATTGTTGTTTTACATTTATTTTCAGGATTATTTCAAAAAATTGTTCCTGAATTTTCCTTTACTGTTCCTCATCTAAATCATCGTGCTTACCGTATAACATCTTTGTCATACTCACCTGATGGCAGAGACATGCTTGCCAGCTATTCCTATGAAGAAATATATCTGTTTAGCCTTAATAAAGATTCTTGTATGACAGCAGTTGCTAATGACTTTTTAGAAAATGCACCAATTCCACCACCATACAGACGAATAAGATTAAGAGGTGACTGGGGTGACACTGGACCTTTATCTCGACCATCTACTGGTATGAAATTATGAAATAATATATTTTACAAAATAAGTGGTAATTGAACTAATTTTAAAGAAATATGTAACAACTTATAAGATTTAAGAGATATAACAGATCAGTGGTGGATCCTAGGAAGGAGGCCCTCGTTCTCTCAAAAAAAAAATAATAATTTGAAGTCCCTGATTTTAGTTTTTGACCTAATTATACTTCAAGGTTAATAAAATTATAGTGATATATTTTTTTATTACTATTATTATAAAAAATATTTTTTTGTTCTGTACGAGACTGTGGAAAGTAACATATGTGTGTACCTAAATAAATACTTTATCAAAATCAATGTGTGCTTTTCAAAAAGTCGCCCCCCCCCCTGTTATCTTGGTCTGGATTCACCCCTGTAACAAATAACTAAAAAAATGTAATATGTTGAATTGTAAGTTACTTTTTAGAAAGATTTATACTACACTATACTACTTATACTAAAAGTTACACAGTACATAATTGTAAATGTAATTTCACCTATACTGTTTGTAGTTAAATATAATTGTCAAACATCCAATTGCCCATATTGTTGAGATAATAAATAATGACTATTGACTATTTACTTTGATTCTACATTAACGTTTTTTAGTTTAGGCTACACCCTATTACTATTGTAATACTTTTAAATTAAATGTTTCATTATTTTTGTTGTTTAGATAATCTTACAAGATCAAGAATACAAACTGAAATTATGGCTCGAATGAGTGACATGTTAATTCATGTATTTAATACACCATCATTACGTTCTGTTGTTATGCAAAATTGTAAGTGAATATATTATATAATTTCTATAGAGTATTCTATTGATGTATAGAATTAAGTATATGTTCATAATATTTTAGGGAGACCAAACTATTCTCCTCCAGTTTCAGCATCCTTGAGACGTACTATAAGTACAATTGAACCACAAGGTGAATTAGATGAATTTGATGTTCCTATCAATGTAGATATTGATACTATAGCTAGTGAAAAGTAAGTTTTAAATTTTTATTTTATTTTAGAGCTTATTTATAATTGTATCACCTATTAAAATATTAAGAAATTGGTACAGAATTTAACAAAAATAGATTACAATTTAAAATTGTGTTTGACGAACAGTATTCAAAAATATTTAATGTCTGTTAATCTGTAAATATAAATATATTGAATTTCAAATTTTTCAAATAATTAATATTTTATGGTTTTAATGATATATTTTATTTTTATTAAAAATTATATTTAACAGCAATGTTTGTTTATAATTATAGTACAAACTCAAATGAAAATAATGTTGTACAGTCTACTTCAAATAGCAATAACCAAAGAGTTGAAAATAAATTAAAAACTAATAAAAAAACTCCAGTGTTTGATGATTTTATTGCACTTCAACAAATCAAAGCACAGTATAAAGGTCATAGAAATGCTAGGTGAAGTCAAGTATTATAATTTAAATTTAATTCACAATATTTTGATATAGCTAATAACAAAAAAAATGTATATCTTAATTTTTTCTAGAACTTTAATCAAAGAAGCAACATTCTGGGGCAATGATTTTATTATGTCAGGTAGTGATTGTGGACATGTGTTTATATGGGATCGTTATACATGTGAAATAGTGATGTTGCTAATGGCAGATACACATGTGGTTAATTGTATACAACCACACCCTAGTAGGCCTTTACTAGCAACTTCTGGTGTTGATCATAATGTTAAACTTTGGAGTCCAATATGTATTGATAGAATGTTCTATCATTCATTTGCAAAAGAGGTATGACTAAAATATTAGTATAAAATTTATACTTGAATAATTAATAATAAATTAATAGGTTTTTATTATAATATTGTTTGTTGAGTTATCACTAGTAGAGTAGTAAACTAAGTATAAACTTTATAGAGTTTAATACTAGTATTTTTGTGTACTTAGTAATAACACATATGACCATACTTTGTAGTATTAAGTTCTTTATATTATGTCTAAGAATCCCGGTAAAAAATAAATTAAATTAAACCACAAATATTCATAAAATAAAATACAGTGAAACCAAGATAAGTTGAAAATCTTAATAAGCCAAATAAATGCCATTATTTTGTAAAAACCTCAATTGATAGAAAAACAATAATTAGCTTGAACATTCTGAGTTATGAATATAGATAAATAATGAGGAATAATTTAATGTAATTGAGTTTATTATGTTTATTATTGTATTTTTCATTCGGTTTATTTTTACTACATTTAATATTGTCAGTTGTGATTAATCTGCTACACATGTATGGTGGTTTCAAATGTAAAAATTATTGATTATTTAATCACATATTTTAGTAATAATTTTAAAATACAATACACACTATAATTATATGTACAATGGAACCTCGATAATCCGAACCTCTGTATTTCAATTTATGATAACTTGCACCTCTCTAAGTGGAATTTTTGATAACTCAAATTTTATTTTCGTCCCCAACCGACTTGAGTTATCGAGGTTCCACTGTATATAGTTTATAGGCACTACAACTTTTTAATAATTAAAAACTAAAATATACGTACATACATTTTAAAAACCCTTTCAAAATTTTTTTCCTAAAACCTTGATACGTCAAAAAAATTGCATTTCCTTCGAATTTTGAATTATTAATATATTTTTAAATATTGTTAAATATTTTTTAACATTATAGGAATCATATTATTGATGTTATAAAACGTTATGTTTCTTGTATTTTTCTATAACTAATAAATATTTAAAACAATTGGCTTTTGTTTGGACAAGATACAATCTAAAGTTGAATTAAGTTTATATAACAGATTTTTATCGAATTCTAAAACCATAGTTCTTACATTAGCATCTAATTTTAATTATAAAGTAGATTTAAATACATATTATTTAAATTATTTAATTTCAGCTAGTGGAAAGAAATAAATTAATGATGGAACAATCAAAAGATACAGTTACTGTGTCTCCATCATTAATAGTGCGAATGCTTTCTTATTTCAATCAACTTAGACGAGGTTAGTAACCTAATGTATATATTTATATGTTTAATTTAAAATATATTATTAGTTACAATTGGTAAATATGCTTGATAAACAAAAAATAATTTTTCAGGTGGATATTTAGACAGGACAAATGCCATCCATAATGCAATTTAATTCATATAAATTGGATACCTTTTTTGGTTTGTGCTAACATGAAAACCCAGATTTTTAAACATAATAAATTGTATCTAGTTAAGGACAATTGAACAAGATATATGGTCAAATTGTTTTATCATAATAATTTTAAAATCGCTTGATAACAACTATATTCCATCTTTAAATAACGTATACTTTAAGTACAGTAATAATTGATTCTATGAGTAAAATTACCAGTAGTATATTAGATTTAATGACATCTAAAAATTCCATACTACTACTAAGTTAAATATATACTTATTGAAATAACTTAGCAATCAACTGATTAAAAATATATATCATCCCTTAAAATTCTGAATAATGTTTGATGATCAACTAATGTCACATAAAAGTATTGATTGAAATATTCACTTTGATCAAACACTTGCAAAAGATTGCAAATAAAAATAAGTAGTTTGTGCAAGTTTTTTAAATTTTATGTTACTTAATAATGTATATTAAATCTTAGTGTACTATTGTACATATTTGAATGTTTAAATTATATATTTTGGAATTTTTATTTATGTTATGAATCAAGTATTTTTTTTAAAGTTAAAAATCATTTTACTTATTTTAATAAGCATATTAAAAGTATATTAGGATAAGTTAAGTGATCATTTATAGTGGATGTGAAATATTTTGAAAGACTTACAAAAACCTGTTATAACAGCACATTGAAGAGACTGGTAAAATACACAGTTATGTTTTCCAATGTGCTTTTCTTATCAATATTAGTACATATCTTAGAAAAAAATTGTATGTTAATAAAAATGTTAACTATTTATTAAGAATATTCAAATTTAATGTATGATATCAATATAAAATATGTTGTAATTAATAAATTTTAATATTATTCTTTATTCTTATTAGTAAAAAAATCTTATAATTAAAGATTGGATTGTTTTGATTTTTTTTTGTTTAAAATAAATGTTTTTTTTCAAGTTTACTTATTTATTTCAATACTTAATATTATATACTATATTATATTGTCCAATCATTCCATATCAAAATTCATTGTAAGGTTACATACTCCCTGTATATCATTCAAATATATTTATTGTCCATTAATATCCTTATTAAAATGTTTTCCAATATTTTTACTAAGTTCTTGAAATCATAGAAATCTGTTGATTCTTTTACGTCATACGCTTTACTATTTTGTTTTGCTGTCTTAATAAGTATTACTTATATTTTTCCTCTTAACATTCTAAAAGTTTCTGGTGGTTTTTTACCAACTCAGCTGGTTGGCTTTGAAGGTTTCTTCGGTTTTTGTTATGTTTTTATTGAAAACTGGTAAAGCAAAAAAAAACACCAAATATTACTAGTAAACATGTTGTCCTTCGATGTGCCTACGATAGGAAAGGATTTGGTGATATCTCTCGTTATTTGACTTATCTTGGACATGATGATATCTTTGTCTTATTTAGATTTGCCCCTAACTTTTGGTGGTGTTTCCATCTCAAACACTCCTTATGGCAGTCTAAAGGTTTCTTAGTCAATATAGCTCTATACCCGTGTAGCATCTTAAATGGTGTTAGACTGGTCACCTTGGACTCATTGCTATTAATTTGTCTTTGCATATCTGACAGTAATTTGTCATATTGTTTTTCCTTGGCTTGAGAAATTAACATGGCTATCCTAGGCCAATTACACCACTGAGTTAGACAATTTGTTATTTTAAAATAGAATATCCTTTTGTGCTTATAGTATAAATTCCTTATTTGTCTAAAATACAGGTTTATATTAATTTCATTAATTTTAAAAGCATATTAAATATAAGTTGTTCTTTAATCTTTCATTTAGATACCTAGATAAGTATTTGTATTATTTGTTGTTTGTATCAACTTATTTAGATTTATGTTTAAATTGTACATCATGTATTTAAATATATTAATGTGTTATTTATTTTAAAAAATAATGACAAATTTTAATTATTTATGTATGTTGGGTGAGGTACATAATATATGATGTGTGTATTAATTATTTAATCAAATATACCTAGTTAAATTCACCCCCCCCCCCCCCCCGAACGGCAAAATGTATTATAAATTTATACATACAAAAATTATTATTTTTATTAAGTATTTAGTATATTACATATAGCATAAAAAAATCTGAGCAAACAAAAAATTATAATAATTTATCTTGAACATAAAAAAAAAATATCGAAAAAGGTAAGAATAAAGAATGCTATTATCCATATCCATTCACCATTGTTATATGTTTGAAATAATGTCACTTTTTAATGTCTTCCCATAATAACTACCTACTTATTCGTTTTATCCCCCGGTGTCGAGAAGATCTTCTCTATATCGTGTTTTTTATCCCAAATTCCCAACCATAGAGACAAGACTACAAAAGTAACAACGTAAAGTTAAAGTAGATAGGAGACAGTATAGGATTACAATAATCTACTATTTTTCGTCTTATTTTAAATTGATGACAACGAGACACGTGAGAATGTAAGATAACTGATAACAAGTATAATGTAATATATTATGTTAGGTTGTTTTTCTTAAATCGTGTAACGTGAATACGTGATGCTTAGAAAACAGGGCGAAGAGTAATACAAATATTACTTAATTTTAATGTTTTGTTATTCGTGTATCGTGTTATAACTTAAAGTAAAGTATTATAGTCTGGTACGAGTACAAGTTTTATCAATATAGGTATTAAATATTTTTGATGCAAGTATTCGTGTAAACAATCAGTCTGTGTTCATAGGAAAGAAGCTTAAAATAAAATGCGTCTTAAACGCCACCAAAAAGCCGAACGCAACATCAATTTCTACTGTGTCAGCTTTGGTTTTCGAAAACCGTTTCAAGTACTTGTTGATGGCACGTTTTGTATGGCTTCAGCACAAGTAATTATTTCTTTGTTATGAATACTTTTCTTGCCGTTTGTGGATCTGTTAAAATGTTATTTGGTAAATAAATTTACAGAATAGAGTACAATTACGTGAAGACATTCCAAAATATTTGGGCGGTGATGTAAAATTTTTAACCACTCAGTGTGTGGTTCTTGAGACTGAAGCATTGGGTAATAATACGATACAGTTCAGTATAAAATTTCTATTATAAAATAAAATAATTCTATCTTGCAGGTGCCGCTGTTCGACCGGCCATGCACATTGTGAAGAATTTTGGTATACATAAATGTGGACATGAAAAGAAACCTATGTCCGGAGCAAGTTGCCTGACATCAATGGTAAAAGATAATATGAAAACAAGGTAATAAATAGTCATTGACAAAACTTGAACTTTATTCCATTAAAACATATATTTTTATGCACCATTAAATAATGTGACAAGTATTTTAATCAGAGTGACTTTAACTATTAATTATTGGTTTGGATCCATAATTTTTTCTTGAATTTTATTTGTTAAACACATTAAGTTAAGATATTTTCAACAAATGGTTATAGATAAGACTTTAAATTAAATGGTTCACCGAATATTTAACTAAAAAAATGTTAAATTCTTGAATGATATACTTAATAAGTGTTATAAATAGGGCACAGATGTTGAATTTATTACACATTTATACAACTAGTTATAATCAATACTCAACCTTCATAACATCTATGTTATCTTAAAAAATAATTATAATTTCAAGTTTGCAGCTATTTAATACAACACAAAAATAATTTGTGAAATGTGACATTTGAAAATTATGCGTTATATTGTTATAATTTTTTCTTAAGCCACTCTGAAAAGAATACTGAATTACTGAAACCATTATTAAAATCAATAATATACTTACTAGACAAGGAAAACTGTTCGATGGTTTACCCAAAGACTTGACAGTAAGCGATTTACCTTATTTTAAATATGTTCCGCTTACATCAACCGACGTGGAACAAAGTTTTTGGAGATATAAAATCTTATTAGCTCCAAATCGAAGAGGGTTTGATTTCAAAAATTTTAAACAAACATTTATAGTGCAAAACAATGATATATGATGACAATATAATGATAATATGATGTATAATAAAGTTCTAAAATACATATATTAATATATATATTATGAATTATTATAAATAAAAATAACAACTGTCAAGCTGTTTATTAACAGAATAGTACTTCTAATTATGGTATTTTGCAATTTATTAATTTTAATTTATTAATTATTCTTATTAATCTTCATTTAAAAAAATATGTATAATAAATTTGAATTTTAATAAATGCAAAAAATCGAAATAAGCCCTAAAAATTCTTCCTCCACTAATTTACATGCAATTTAAATACATTCAAAACACATACATTTATTTAATTCTAGTATCTACAATCTACTTATCATAAATAAATAACGTTGTAATTATTAGTTTATCAATACATTTTTCTGTTTTATAAATAAGTACTTATTTAACATTTTATTTATCCAAACAAAAAATTGTTCAAGATTGCGTAGATTATAAGTGTACCATTAATTAATTAATTATATAATTACATTTTCACAGATATATTATTGCCACTCAGGACAAGTCACTTCAAAATGCTCTTTATGTTCTTCCTGCTGTTCCTGTCATGTATTTTAATGGTTTAAGTGTCATTCTAAAAGCACCTTCACCGACTTCTATTGATCATGCCAAACAAAAGCAACTATCTAGGTATGATGTTGTACCAGTGGCGAAGCGTCATAGGAGACAATGAGACAACGTCTACCCACTAAGAAATTAGAAAACAGGACAAATAATATTGTTTTATAAAATATTTACAAATTTTAACGTCATTTATATTATAAAAATGATATATGTTTTAATATTTTGTTAAAATTGGTTTTTAGTTTTTACAGTTATTTTTATAGTCTATAAGAATTATTAAAATAGATTAGATGCGCGCGATACGGCCGTGCGGGTCATTCCAAATATTATATTATTATATTATCAAAGAGACGTTTCGATGCAACGTCTCTCAATTATGGACACGCGGGTACAAGGGGGATTTTAATGTAAGTGGGGATTACTATCTTCGCTATGAGACACGTCTCGCTATTCGGATTTCTTCAATTATTGACATCGCCATCGCGTCGCACGCCATTATACCGTGTAAATCGCTATTACTGATAGCCGATAGGTATCTACGTGTTTCTTAAAATTGTTATTTTTATATTGTAGTTTATTCTCATGGTTGATGATTTAATTTATGTCATTTTTAACGATGGAATTATTAATTACTCATACGAAAAAAATGTATTATCAAACAAGAAAAAATAAAAAGGGAGGAATCCAAGTGTCTTAGTGTCATTTTATTTAATGTCTCACCGTCTCCCCAACTAAAAACTTAAGCTTCGCCACTGTGTTGTACATCAAAATAATGTAACTTTGTTTCAATGGTTTTTATTTATTTTTAGATTTAATTTAACTGAACATGAAACCAATGTTTTGACAAGTATGAAAAGTTCAATAACAACAGAATTAAACAGTAGTGAAGAATTAAAAGATTACCCTGGGGTATTCAAAAGAGCTAAAGGACCTAATCCACTTTCATGCAAACCCAAAAAGAAGAAAATTGTTGAAGATAACAATATACCCAAAGTAGAAAATAAAACAAAACGTAAAAGAAATAGAGTAAAAATACCAAAACATGTTAAAGAAGAATTTTGCAAAATGAATAAGCCAATTTCAATCTCATAAAAGATTTAAGAACATCTCATAAAATGAACATTTCAATAACCAATTGTGTAATTACATTACATTTTATAAATTTAAGATTTTTAATGTTAATTTTTTTTGATAAATTAATTATTATACTTAACTAAATTGTATTAAAAATATAATACTGAATAATAATGATTTGTATTCAAAAGTTAAAAATCGTAAATTTAATATGAGGGATTATATTATGGTGGCAGTGGCGCAAATGATTATGACACTAGCCACTAGGTATCACTATGTATAAATATTACAGTGCCTAATTTAGATGTGTACTGTGTAGTATGATAGTAGCCAATGATTGTCCGTAGAATATAGGTTTACAAGTTATTGATATTGGATATAATTATGTACTACGTGCTTACACCATGTTTAAATGTGAAAAATTTACTGGTTACTGAATACTGGTACCTTTTATCACAGATTTTATTTTTATGCAATACCATTTGAAATTGACATCAGTACAACTTACTGATGGCAGCAAAGGCAGCATATCTTATTCTAGATTAAATGAAATTAGAATTTACTGCTCAAACTATTTTAAATATTCAAATAGTTTATATAAATTCTGTAAATATAATAAGTGAAAATAGTTATCCCATAACTTATAATTATTTAAATAGTAATTAGTATTAATTTTTACAGCATTCCAAGAACAATTGTAACTGTGTCTGCCTGGTGAGAGAATGCGCTGATTCTAACCCAACCGCCCTTAGATTAGGTTTTTCGCTATCAAAACTGGTTTGCTTATGGCTGGGTATCATTGGGAAATACACAGAAAAACTAATTTTGGTCAGTATGCGCCATGACGCCATGTTCTCTGGACAAAATATAGATATAATTAATATAATCAAATACTGTAAAATGATTTACAGTATTTGATATAATTATTAAAAATACATTATTAATAAAATAATATAAAAAAAAAGGTAAAAAGATGAATTACAATTATATCTCTGAATTGAATATGGACATGATTTAATTTTTAGTGTGATACAATTACCTACAATCTACTCAGGTAATAAATTGAATTCCAAAATAAGTCAACCGAGGTTATGTACAATGAATCTGATTACACACTATAGTAGTCTATAAACCACTGGACCTTAAAAATTAAAATATAGTAGGTATACCGATTAAATACATTTTTTTAACAATTAATTAAAAGTAATTAATCTTGGACTTTCAATGAATTAATTGTAAAATGCTAATGCTTAATGTTATGGATTACAATATTATGACTATAATATGACACATAAAAAACTTCAAAATGTATAAAGAAATAAGATAATTTCTTGATGCATATTCAATATTCATTTAACTATCACTAAGACTGAACACTGTTCGTAGTACATACTACATTGTCGTTATATCTCATGAAATAAGTATTCAGTTAAAAAAAATATACTTTATAGAAACACAAAACTTTCTTCGGTTTTGTTTTGTAGCAATAATTATTGCAATCTAAATAAATAAAATTAAACTTTATGGTGTTTACAAGACTGGACAACTGTAAACTAATACACAAGTCACAAATGAGAAGAGCTCAGAAATTTTTATAACTGGATGGATTGGTAGTTCAGTATAAGTTTTAATTGTAGGCAAACACAAACCAGTCCAGCCAAACAATGAAAAAAAAGTACTACATGATTCATGGTTAATGAAATTTCTATTTCTGATAAACATTAATTTTGAGTTAAGTTAGATAATATGGAATGACTAGCAAAACCATATTTACTCCATTTAACAGAATTAATGTTGACATATTGTAATTCATGTAAAGTTAAAAATCAGCTATATGGCTATATCACTATTCCCATGTGCACTTTTGATATATTTATTATTTAGAAATAAAAGTAATTTTAAATATCATTTAGATATAATTATTATACATATATAAACTCTTAAAAGGACGTGATACCCGCATATTGTGTTGTCTCTGTCTTACTAACGCACATCATGGCGAATTTGCGTTCAGCAGAAAACATTTTGTAATGTTAGCTTTAATATTATAGTAAATCTACCTATAATCAAATTTAAAGGTAAGTATACTATCTAGACGACTAGACAATGTCGTCATATGATCGTATGCTTTAATTGATATTATTATTGTTTAGTGTGAGATAAAATTATGTAAAATTGTACAACTTTAAAATATTCATAACTCACTTTAAAACTAGGTATAATATCAATAAAAGCATATGAAATTGTCTAGATAATATTATTTTTACCTTTAAATTTGATAATAGGTACCTAGATTTACATAATATGACTAATATTAATAAAGCTAAGCTAACATCACAAAAATATGTGTTCTGCTGAACGCAAATTTGCAATGATGTATGTTATTAAAACTGAGACAACACATGCGGGTATAACGTCCTCAAAATAGTAAAAAGTGTTAATTTGATTTCAAATCAACAAAGGTGGCAAACTGGCAACAACCTACTATGTTCAAATTCAAGCCGACCTATTTCCTATTGCTTCGGAGCCTTAGCATGGCTATTATCTAGCACACGGCTATTACACTAACAGATGACGGTAAAACTCGAACACAAGCCATAAGAAACAGTAATTGCCAGTCTACTCGTCATAGAACTAGGTATGATAGAAAATTAAAAAACTTTCGAATTTACCGCGTGAATTTATCGATGATAACAGCGAATTTACAATCGTATTTTACGTTCCATGATATTTTTTAGGTTACATCGACCAAAACAAAAATACTACCACTACACCTCCACTTCATGACAGCGGTCCGTACTCCGTTCGGTAACGTTCCGTTCTTTCGCGTCGTGACTATCTTATAAACAACTTCAGCACAGCCGAATCCATCATGGTCCTCGTCGACTTAAAGGTGAGTGAATATTTTTCATCCGATTCAATCGTCCAAATGCCAGGCCGTTCGCGTTCTGACGATCGATCACCGTCGGCAACCTGACCTCCTCGTAAAATATTTATAATGATAGATCCTTAAATTTTTATTATCGCACCGGATTAATATTCGATTGAATACTCGAACTCGGGAGCCACAAATTGGTTCTGGGGCTCTAAAAAACCGGTGCCACATCATCTACATTCTTATATTGCAATATACCCTCACGCGTTACTGAGGTGTAATACTCATTAAGAATACATAAGTTACAAATCAAGAGAAAAATAGTTGATTTGACCCAATCCCCACTAATAATAATTTTGTTTCGTATTACAGAAGGGAGGCAACAAGTCTTCAGAGAAGACCAAAAATCGTATGCGTGAATTGAGAATTCGCAAATTATGTTTGAACATTTGTGTCGGTGAATCTGGTGACAAGCTTACTCGTGCAGCCAAGGTGAATTATTATTATTGTATTTATCTCTTTTATACTGGACGACTAACATATAATATGTTGTTGTCTTCTAGGTATTGGAACAATTGACTGGCCAACAGCCAGTGTTCTCTAAGGCTCGTTATACAGTAAGATCTTTCAGTATCAGAAGAAATGAAAAAATTGCAGTGCACTGCACAGTTCGTGGTGCCAAGGCTGAAGAAATCTTGGAACGTGGATTAAAGGTGAGTTCAGTGATATTTTTTTTTATCAATTAATTTTTTAGTTAACTAAATTTTATGTTAAAAGGTTCGTGAATACGAATTGAGGCGAGAAAACTTCTCTGACACTGGTAACTTCGGTTTTGGTATTCAAGAACACATTGATTTGGGTATTAAATACGATCCCAGTATTGGTATCTATGGTTTAGATTTCTTCGTTGTCTTGGGACGTCAAGGTTAGATGATTTAATTAAATTCAATTAAATTAAAGATTTATGATAATAAGTTAATATAAATGCGCAATAGAGTTGTGATAACTTTAAGCTGAAGAGAGATAAAAATTTGCTTCCAGATATCTTACTTAAATTTATGTATAATTTATATTTCTAGAGGAATAAAAAAAAATTGAGTTATCGCAACTACTATATTTATATTTATCAAATATTTTATGTTATTATATCTTTAAAGTAATTATGCATAGGTCTAAGTGTAATGTTCATAACATATCACTTAACCAGAGACACTTAGTAGTTTGTGTAATACTTGTCTTTCCTGGTCTAAAAACATATTGATAATATTGTATACTTTCATTCATTACTACAAATTTTTTAATTAATCTTAAATTCTATTTATATATTGATTACAAAGAAGCCCAAACATCTTATCTATTTCTACTATGGTTTATTTTGTACACCTGTTACACTTACCCTTAAATACCGATATAATGTAGATTGAACTGGCTAATTACCTTATTTGTAAAATTAAAAAAACAGCAACAGGCAAATGGTATTTCATACATACATTTTTTTTTATTTGAGGATTGGTTATTAACAAATTAATTCATTACAAATGCCTTCTCCGTGTTTCTATGACTTAGACCAGTGGTGGGCAAACTTTTTTAATGGGGGGGGGGGGGGGCACAAAGTTTACGAAATTCTAGAGGAAGGCCAGAATTATAGAAAAAATGCATTTTGTGTTTAAGCATTGAATCATATAATACTATACAGCCGGATTAAATACTTTCGCGGCTGTATTTTGCCCATCACTGACTTAGACCATATTCTTGAGTTCTATGTAATACTTCATTGATTTAAATCAAATTTTACTAATTATTTTTTTGCATTTACTTCTTTTTTCTGGTTTATATTGTTACAAGGTAGGTATCGAAATAAGTCTTATTACAAAATCTTTGTTCTAATTAACATTAAATCTTTATAAACTTGTTATAAAACAACTTCAAAAATAGTATACTCCTCTTTTTAAATATTTAATTAATACATTTACTGTAAGTGTGTGTGTATATATATTTAATTTGATTCTATGACTTGGTTAGAAATATAATAATCTTCAGTGGATCATGTAAATTCAGACTTTCTGTATATGTTTTTTATTATACAAATAACAATTTATTTAAAATTTAAAAAAATTAACATACTAGGTGGATAAACAAATATACATATTTCTCTGAAACTCTGTAATATATTATAGTATATTTTATTTTTTAATTATTTTATTAGGTTTCAACGTAGCTCACAGAAGAAGAAAGCAAGGCAAAGTTGGTTACCAACATAGACTAAACAAAGAAGACGCAATGAAGTGGTTCCAAACTAAAGTAAATGTCAATTTATTGCTGTTTATTTTACAAGTAAAATTAAACTAATAATATTTTATTTTATTTTTAGTATGACGGAATCATTTTAGCAGGGAAGAAAAACTAATATTAATTGTGTTGTTTATCAATACAAATCCCAAAAATATACATACATGTTGTTTTTCCAAACAGACAGACTTGTTTTATTTCATACCATAATTAATTTTTACCTATAGTTATATTTCCTCTCAAATAATAAAATATTATTGTGCCTATATACTTATGGGCAACATATGTCACCCTTTAGTTATTGAAGTACAGGTACCTATAGAATTTTTCCCATAAATTATATACATTGTATAATATAGTCAAAAAAATTTTTATTTATTTTTCAAATAATTTGTAAAAACATTTCTACAGCCCATGCCTCAACTAAATGTGGAACTTTGGTGGATTTTGTTTTCTCTCAACTTAAATAATTGTTAGAAAACTTAGTTTTGCATTTTCTCTTTGCCAATATAACTAGTATATATTTTTTGACCAATTTAAAAATGTGCATGATTAATTTTCTATCATTCCTAGAATTTGAAGTATGCTTATATATTATATATCATTTATGGTAGGCCGCTCTTATATTACTGACAAATTGAAATGAACATTTTTTGCCACTTGTCTAAAGAATACAAATTTATTTAATTTTTGCTTCTATTTATTGCAAATTGTCTTCGTAAATCTTTTCAATTTATCGAATAAAATATGAAAACAGAACAATGTCATGAATTGGATATTTTTAATTTTTGAAATCCTACAGTCTATTGTAAACTTGGTATTTATTTCATTATCAAAAACTCTAAAACCATTCCTATAAATTTTATTCATAAATGTTTTCCGTTTGATTTTTTTGTTTTGGTCAAGGAGAGAGTTAATAGTAAATCTCCAGTACTTTTTTTAAATAATTTTGGAAATAAAAACCACTTCGAATAAATGAAAATGTATACGCATTGACTTCATAATTACTGCGGAGCGCACTTTTTCTAGTATTCAAAACAAATGGTCAATCACAGATATATAAAATTATTTTATATATCTGTGTTGTCAATAGAGAATCTTGATCGACCCTTGTCGCTGAAACCATCGCTGTAAAAAAACAGTTATTCCGATACCAGCTTTACTAGCAGCCGCAGTATTAATCATCCAGGGCATGCTCATTCTGTTGCGCTTCGTCAACGTATGTAATTTACGTGTACGAGTATATGACAATTTTTTCTCGTTCTGATTTATTTTGCTATTTTTAAATATTACTTGGTTTAATAGTGTTTACTATTTAGTACTATAATAAGTATATTATTTTAAATAATATTATGGCTATCGTAGAAATTGAATATTGTGTTATAACTTATAAGTGACTTGATTTCTAAGCCTTTTTCTAGGAGATCTTTTTCTGAAAAAAATGAAATTATTAAAATAGGTAGGCCTTGTCCAGTAATCGCTAATCTGACAAGTGTTCACAAAAATAAAAAAAGAGAATATATTCGACATTTTAATACTTAACAGTATGATAATACTATTTGGTTAACATTGATTTTGAATGAATTGATTTTATTTATAAATAAAAAACATGTGAAGGTAATTTATTTTAGTTAAAAGAGTTAGTCAATTAATGAAATCATTAAAGTAGGTATTTTTAAGTAAGTGATATTGACATATTGTATATGTATGTATATTAAATTAAAGTCTTATTTATAAATTAATACAAATTTGTGTATTATTTATTAATTATAAATTATAGAACTATAATAAATTATGATAATTAATGAGCATGCCCATACATCAGAGTCAGCATTCGCCACTGATAAAGATAATACTTAAATTAAACGTCTAAGTTGATTCATTTCTTAAATGTATTTATTGACTTAACGTTTTTTCGAAGTATACATTGGCCTAAATATCTGTATAACCTTCATTTTTTAGATATATCAAAAACGTTAAAAAATAATGATAATTGAGAAGAATTCATGCAATGGTACAGATTATAGATTAGAAAATGTATAAATAAATAATATATTCTCTATATCATGATTGTGATTCATGCTAATAGTGTTAGAAAATATTATGACGACTTTTATTTAACACGACCATGATATCATATAAATTAATCAAGTTCTTAAATTTAATAATTTAATAAATCAATTTTAACTTTCTAATGTCTAAATTCTAAATATAATTATAACATAGCTAAGCCTATTTTATTAATTTTTATTTAATTAATATTTTATCAAGTTTGTATTACATTTATTTTATTATAATATTCATAAATATTAAAACAGAGAATAGGTACATTTTTCTGGGGTGGGTGACATAAGGGTCATGACGTCATGTTTCCGGTTTCCCCCAATACATCTTACTCTTTATTTTGTCAAATATTTTCATTGATTTAATTATTTACCAGTATGAAAAATAGATTTTATATTATAAGTAACAACAATTAAGGTAATTACTAATTAAATGTATAATATAAATGAGTATGACAATCAAAACTATTAGATTAATATTACAATTCTTAATCGCTTTATTTAAAGATTTGAACTTTAAAAAAATATATGATCAATTCATAAAAGGTTATAAATAGGTAGGTACCTATTTTTTATTTCATTAATATTTATATTTATATATACTTTTTTTATTTGTTATATAAATAGTAAACACACTGACACTGTTAATTTTTTTTAAATTATATAAATCCTTTCTGACTAATTGTATTAAAGTTTAAATATATATATACAAAAAAATATTGCCTCCCACGCTAAAAACTAAAGCCGCCCCTGACATTTACAAGGAAAAATTTCTACAAAAACACAGTTCAGGCGTACAGGATGTAAGTATATAACTATGTACGGCTCTAAGCATAAACCGGTAGTATCCATGTGTACATTACGTCATGACGTGATATCAGTAAGTGAAGAAACGAGATAACTCAACTTTCATTTATTATTATACATTATAATAAAAAAGATAAAATATACTTATTATATCTAATCAGTTATTACTATTTAATATTTATAGTTATTTGTTGGTGCTTAGCTTACGTAACTATATATATACACAGTATAAGTCATGAATAGCACTAGTATAAAATAACCTGTTTATTTGTTTTCTATAATTTATATAAATCCGTCACTAATTATTCCTAAGTTACTACGCGTCAATCAGTTCAACAGACAACAACGCCTTTAATACGGTTAGTCAACAACTAGTTTAATAGCTTCTGTTTCTGTTTTAATATATAGTCAGTGGTGGCGCCAGGATTTTTTTCTAGGTAGAGCCAATGGGAGGCCAATAATTATATGGTAGGGCCACAAAAATTAAAACTGAATATATTATTATGTCAAAGTTTAGGCCACTGATAGGACCAGTCATTTTCAAGTAGGGCCATGGCCGTCTCTGATGCCACCACAGACTCAATCCATCCACTGGACTCTTTTAAATATTTGCTTCTAGTATTTGATTTTAATTTATAACTAAAATAGTCAAGAAAAATAGAAGTAATGCTTTTTAAATTCAATTTTCACAATAGATAAATAATTATGACAATATTAATCTATTGCAATAATTATACTTTTTTAAATACCTAAATAGTGACGTTTGTTTTTTAGTGTAAAGAGTTACTACCCAGGTTACTATTTAGAATTGAAGTTATTGCCATGTCAAAGCCCAAAGTGTTTGTTGCAATGAGACATGTTCCAGAACTCGCAATAGATTTACTTCGTGAAAGGTTAGAATCTATACCTCAAAGTATAGGTACACACTACACTTAAACATTTTTCCCATATTTACTGTTTTCATATTTCAGGTTTGATGTCGAAATATGTGATTCCTTGCAAGCCACTCGAGCAGAGATTCTGCAAAAAATACCTGGAAAATTTGCAATATTTTGTATTCCATCAAACAAAATTGACGAAGAATTAATTAAAACTGCAGGTTAAAATAGTCATTATAACCAAATACAATAATAATAATACTGTGTACATAATTTATGTATTTTTTTATGTTATAGGCACGAGTCTGAAGGTTGTTGGAACCATGTCTGTGGGATATGATCACGTTGACTTAACTGCACTGAAAAAATATGGCATACGTTTGGGATACACACCAGATATTTTAACCGAAACAGTAGCAGAAACAACAATCGGATTATTGATATCAACAACAAGACGATTTTTTGAAGCAAATCATGCATTGAAAACGTACTTTAAATACAAATATAAGTGATTAGGTGTAACTATAAACATAAATAATTTTTTTTTTAGAGGTGAATGGGAAAATGCAACACCTGTTTGGATGTGCGGTAGGGGCATTAGAAACTCAGTTGTTGGTATTGTTGGATGTGGCAACATTGGGACATCAATTGCAAAAAAGTTGAATACATTTGAAATTTCACAATTACTGTATACCAGTAGAACTGAAAAACCTGCTGGTAAAATTTTATTTAGTTAATTGTATAAGTACTGTATAAATATAATAAAAGCTTTGAATTCATAATAAATTAGTTAAAGCTCTTGGTGGAAAATTAGTTACAATTGATGAACTTGTTAAACAGAGTGACTTTATAATTATTTCTGTCGCGCTGAATGAGGACACAAAGTTTATCATTAACAAAGAACGCATTGCCAAAATGAAGTCACATGCTGTTTTGGTGAATATTGGTCGTGGAGGTAAGGCACATTTTAAACTCGCATTATTACTTTAAAACAATCTTATTTCAATATTTGAGTTTATAGCACTTATTGATCAAGATGAACTCATCAAAGCATTACAAGAAAATAGAATTGGAGGTGCTGGCTTAGACGTTATGACACCAGAACCATTACCACTTGATAACCCTCTAATGAAGATGAATAATGTTGGTATGTACAACTAAACAACTGACTTGGCATCATGAATCTTTATAAACAGTATTCAATTAATATCTTATAATATTATTTGATTTTAAGTGTTGTTGCCACACATTGGAAGTGCTTCTATTGAAACACGGACAGAAATGGCTATTACCACTGCCAAAAATATAATTGCTGCTTTGGACAATACTTCAATGCCAAACGAAGTGCAATTTTAGGTTAATGGTTATATACTTATATCCCAATCAAAGTTGCATAAATTAATCTACATTTTTAAATATTACAAGGTATACAATTTTAATCATTATAAAATGTATTCATTTAAAATTGGTGAATAATATAATACAATATTTTCTTTAATATTTTAAATAAATGTCTTTTATTTCATTAACCAATAGTATTGTGAACTTCAAATGATGAATTTATGCATTTTATTTGAGTATAATTATATTTGATGAAACTACTTAAATGACATAAAATATTTTCTACTACTGTTTGAATAAATTATTAGTAACAATTAATAGTATAAATTTCTTATAAATAACTAAACTTTTATACATTTTAGATGTACAAACATACTCAAAAGTGTATGCTGACATTATAGACAGAATAGGTAAAAAAAAAACTATTCATATTCAAATCTCACTTCTGTTTCAACAACTGTTCTGATGTAACTGAAGAGTAACATTTATTAAAAGTAACTAATTTATGTACATAATCATTTGACAGAAGTAGCCATCCAATGATGATACTGCTTATTCTATTATCTAATTTGGATAAAACGTTTTTATTTGTAAGAGGGGGAGCTTAGTCGTATATCTAATGACTAATATGTTACAATTTTCATAACATAATTTGCGTTTAAGATGTCTTAGGAGATTACCGAAGTGGCAAAGTTCATAAGTACTAATGAGTTTTATCTAGATCTAAATGTATTATGTGGTTAATGATGTTGGGTAAAGTATTTAGATTTTTTCTGAATAGTGATTATTGAAATAACTATTTTCAAAAGATTACTAACCCCTGGCTACTTGGTACTCATATACTTAGTAAATTGTTCTTTATTTGTAAATTTTTTAAAGTTTATAGAAACCATTTGCCTTTCATAATAAAAGAGAAAAGTATATGAAATATAATAATATAATATATTATACTTTGAACATTTATATAATATTTATTATTATTTGTCCATTGGGGATATAAATTAATAAGTTAATACCAGGTATAATACTTCAAATACCTGTGATCTGTCTTAGATTCTGAGCGATTTTGTGTGTGTGTGTGTGTGTGTGTGTGACATGTGTACTGTGCAGTTGATAAATGTATTGATATTCAACTTTGTGGGTAGTTTTAAATAACAAATTGGATTTAGTGTGTACTTTGGGGATTTCAAAATTAGAAATTTTTAAAAATTCTTTATAATAATTCGAAAAAATGAACAATAAATTAAGGAAACACTAGAATTTTTACAAAAAACCAATTTTTGACGACATTGATTTTATTTCTTTGTAATTCAAAAACTAATATTCGTTTTAACACCAAATGTTCATAAAATTAAACTTCCATGTAAGTATGTAACAGTCAAATGGATAACAAAAAAAAATCGTAATATATTTATTTATTTATTTTTTATTTTCAAAACATTACGTGCAAAGCCCAATTACATTACAGGAGTACATTTAGTATATAATTACATATAAATACAGTGGCGTAACAAAAAATTTTGGGCCCCCCCGCAAAAATAAAAAAAATGGGTCCCTAATATATTGTTATATCAAATATAACCCTATAACTAAAGGCCCCAAATTACTGTGGGCTCCCCCGCAACGCGTGGTCTGCGGGCCCTCAGTTACGCCACTGTATAAATATCTAGATATTAATAATTACATTTATAATTGAATAGTAAAAAAAAACAATAATTATAACAATAAGATTAGTCAAAATAAGAAATGATGGTTGTTCATTAGCAATGCGCAACATACGATATATAGGATTATTTCGACCGTAGTTTGTGGAACAATTTGGGATTGAGAATGTTGTATGAGAACGGGGGGAACGCTGTGGTACTTTAAAATTGATACTGGAGAGAAGAGTGGGGGCGTCTATTGATCCGTCCAAGAGATTTACGTAAAAATGATAGATTAGCAGTTGCTCTTCTATCAACCAGTGAACTTAGGTGTAATTCAGTGAGCACCGGTAAGTAGTCATGAGGGACATCGGGACATGATCTATCTTAAGTACATAGGCAGCAAAAGATAAGAAGCGTCTTTGGACACGTATTCACAAGGCCGTATCTGGGGGGGGGTTTTGGGGGTTCAACCCCCCCCCCCCCCCCCGAAATTTTTCGCATATTCCATATTTAATTACCTACACAATATTATAATACAATTATAACACACATTTTTGGCTTACAACCCCCCCCGAAATTAATTTCCAGTTACGGCCTTGCGTATTCATTAAATAAAATTACATATTTTTTTTACATAATTATATATTTTACATTCTACTTACCCATAACATAATATGTATTGTATAAAAAAAATAAATATCAAATTCATATAATATTATAAATCTTATTATCTTATTAAATATTTATCATATTTATCTATTTATTTTATTATTGAGAAATAATTAGTGAGTTTCGTTTATTTATTATTTTTATAAATTGTATTTTTTCGTTAAACGTTTCGATTTCGTTGACAAAAACGGGTTTGCTATCGAATAGTTAACTCACTTTATTCGTTATATAGAAACATCAAATTCGTTATAAAGAGATAAATTTACGCATAATTAACAATGAAGATCGTGGTTCTCAAAAATATTTCGTTAAATGGAAGAAGTTTTACTATATTATAAATTATAATATAACATTAAACGTTATTATTACATATTCATATACAAACAATAATTTTTAGATTCTGAATGGAGTGATGAATGTATTGATTTTATAATGATGTGTGTTTTATTTTATGTCTGTGTACAGCATAACTAGTCGAAATAATACTTCAATTTCAAGCTTTGGGGGTGGTTTCCGATGGCAAAGTGAATATCTTTGGTGCATTATAGAGGTCAAAAGTAAACATTTTCCAACAGTTTTCAATAAAAAAGAGAAAAACAAATGACAGAAAAACGGGAATTTTTACGAAAACCAGTTTTAAAATTTAATACAAGGTTTCTTATAAGTTTTTCTTTAAGTGATAAAAAAAAATCCGAGCTCGTTAGTCACAATTTTTTTTTATAAGTGCTTAAAGTTCGAATTTATACGAAATTATGTCAAAATTGCGAAAATTTGCAAGTAATTTTGTGGTTGAAAAATCCTAAAAATGTTTTCTTTTATAACTAAATTTTGAAAATTTGGTACAAGGTTCTCCATAAATTTTTCTTCAAATATCTGTAAAAGAACTACCGGACTGTCCGGACTAAAACAAAAATTTTTTAAGAGTGTTTGAAATTTAAATTTTTACAAAACCACGTTAAATAACGGTTTAGCCGCAAACGACTTTTGATATTTGTTGTTATTCAAATAGTATAAGTCGTAAACACATGAAAATTTTACCAGTTATTAAGATTGCCATTTTCTTTACGTGATTTTATTTTCAAAATATTTTGACTTTTTTTGAGCTATTTATAGACAATTGAAATTTTCAATTTTTTTTTATTTTTTTTTATAAATGTTGATAAAAAAAATTTAGCTGGGACAAATTACTTGAAAATTTAATTGAAGGGTCCACATAACTTGTTCTAACTATCATTCAAAAATGATAAAAATACATAGGCACAATTTTTTTTTATTAGCATTTGAAGTTCAAATATTGACAAAAATTCGTCAAAATCATGAATATTTTCACTATTTGGTAGTTAAAAATTTATAAATATTTTAGTATCAAAAGCTAAGAATTGAAAATTTAATACTATGCTGTCCATAAGTTAAGCTTAGAATAATTATAAAAAAGTTTGAGGATTTTTCAATTTAAAAAATTTTACGAGTGTTTAAAGTTTTAATTTTAATTTGAAATCAAAAATACGCGTGTAAAATTACGTTTTTACTAATAAATAATTTTCGATTTTTGTATTTTTTAAAAAATTACCAAACGTAGGATCTTGAGACTTTTACTTAAATGTTTGAATTTGTTTCAAAATAGAATACATTACAATATTTAAGTATAATATATCTTAGACTGACAAATCATCTCCGTTTAGAATCGTTTTTCGTATACAATGATACCTATCATTGCATTCAAATTTAACCTACCCTAGTCTGAGGTCCACCCCACCCCCTAATGTACAGCAGAGCGATACCCACTTACCCGATTTTTCTATTATACATAATTTATATAGTATAAATTTGGAAATAAATATTAAACACTTCCATTTTTCTCATTACAGTGACCTTCACCTATTTGACACCTAATTTACAATAGATCAGTAGGTACTTACCCATTTATTTTATCCATATAAATTGGTAGACTTGGCAGACAAATGGTTACAAATCATTTACAATGGTTGCTGTATATTAATTTCCCCTATATTTATACCTACTCAAATACCTAACTACATTCTTTTTTTAGTGTTATACTTATAAATTAATAATTTAATTACATTTTGACTTAAAATATTACGTTGATAATACTAATAATCCAGTACTTTTATATTTATAGTTTTTTCAGGTATGAAGTATATGCTAGGTACCTCATCGGCTATTTAGGTACCAGCACAATTAAAGATAATATACAGGTACCTTTATTGGCTATATTATTAACTTTTGCTGTATAGATAATAGGTATGATTAGTAGTATAAATAAGTTAAATAATTATTAATGACTGATAATATTATATTATTCAAAAACACGATTGGTTTTGACACGAATATGAACACGTGGTACCGCCCCGGACTCGGGGACTTTCGCGTACCTACCTAGATTATGAAAGTAATTGAAAATAATCTATAGGAACATTAGGAATCTACGTGTAACGTGCTCAATAGTACCACAGACTAAGTGTAAATATATTTATATTATACTTCCATCAACTGTAGTAATATACTAATATCTACAGCCTACACTGGTACGACGTATATATAGTATTTGGTAGTCGTAGTTCCCACTACCTCGTGGGCTAGTACTTAGTAGTCATGAATCATGATAATATACTAGTATAGTTTACAGCTGAGCTGTTTTGTAACTTATTTGCTGATGAGCAATGGTTATATAAGTATACCATAATAATTAATAACCTATACTTTTTTATTTTAATTATATATAACTGTATCTAGTCTGCAAGGCTTGCATATTATATCATACGAATATACGATAATAATATAGTTAAATATACCCACAATCCATATAATGATATGACTGATATGAGTGTAAAATGGGTATAACCTAAAGGCTCAGTACTAACGTATTTACTATTAATGTATTATAGTAAGTGACATATTGAGTAATTTTTTTAACTGTATTTAAAATTTAAATGTATAATTTCTATCGATAGATCATATAGTCTATACTCTGTCCAGCAAGAGAACGCGCCGCAAATCGATCAACATTTTTTCTGCGCATCCCCCAATGATACCCAGCCATAAGAGAACCAGTTTTGATAGCATGGACACATGGTGACGCGGGGTTCTGCAGAATCAGTGCGATCTCTCGCTGGACAGACTATATATACTATATAGTATATACAACTATTTTTGTTAGACTTTAAAAAGCTTCAATCCGTCAACTATAATGAAATTGTGTACTGTGATCGACGACTGAGTTTGTCAAAGTTATGACGATTGAACTAACTATTAACTCCAATCCCTTGGTCACCATTTTTTTTTTCTTTACCCTTGCAAAATTCAAATGTATATTACACTGTATCCAAATTCTAAAATGAAATTTCAAAGAAGTTGAGTTGTGTAATCGTAATATTTTTAAATTTTTTGTATAAACAACAAATACAAATACTCAATGGAAGAACTTAGCATATAAATTTGATTTAGTGAAAAACGTTCGACTAAAGACTTAAGCCTTAAGGTATTTCCAAACGACAGCATTATTTTGCGATCAGCCATTTAATCTGGACTCACTAGATTACTTAAAACTAGAGCAGTTGAACGTTGAACTTAGATGTTACTACCTACTTACTACTTTAGAATATCAAATCATAATGATAATACTTGAACTGATCACGTGATATTGTGATAGTAATATTACGATTAGAAGAGACAGAGGGGATGTAGGTTTTTGATCCTTTATACATTTTATATTTTTTTCAGTGTCGGTAGCCGGTAGTACGTGAATACTGAATACTATAATAGTGATTTAAATGGTATTGATTTGTTTATATTAAATCACTGTAATTAATATATTGTTTTTTAGGTGTTAAAAAATTAAAGCTATTCAAAGAAGACTAGATGTTTTTTGTTTTACCAATTCTGCACCTACCAATAATTATCTAATCATTTTTACCAACGGTGTGGTAACCTAAACACGGACAACAACCGTCCTGTACACGGTTTTATATTATTGTGTTATAAATAATAACTAATAAAGTAAGTAATAACTAGTAATATAGAAGGTACTCACTATTCTTTGAACTTTTTTCAAAATGAAAAATAGTTAATTGATGGGAGTGTATATCTAGTACCTACCTACTAATCAGTTATCATAGCACTATAGTTTCTTACGGTAGGTACCTAAAGATAAGATTTGAAAGTATTTACATTAAAAAAAATTAATTAATTACAAAATGATCTGATGAGTAATGTTTGAGTTTAAAAATGTTTAAAATGTTAGTAGTAAGTGCCCACTAACGTAGATACTAGTTACAAATAATACGGTATAACTTGAATTAATACTTCAATTTAGATTAAAGGTGATACACTAGTATCTATATTGTTATAAAATTTCACACAACAGTTGACAATGTTGACAATGTTGACATTTGAAAAATGATTTCGTTTATATGCAAAAGTATACAATTTTTATTTTTATCAATACATCTTATATTATAGGTAATATGTTTTGTTTTTATAATTAAATCTTATCAATATAACTAAATACTGATATTATTGATATTATCACTTTTAACTTTTAAGCCTATTACACCCTAATCGAAAAATTAACAATAACTTATGAAACTTAATTATTTTTTACTAAATTACTTCATAATTCCTATTGAATATTGATCACCACTTAATTATTGTTATATTTTTTAAATCATAAAGCTTATTCATGAATTAAACTATAGTTAATTATGATAACATATTATGTTAATATATTATATTGTGATTATAGTATGCGGCATATTTTGATTAAAGTGGTTAAAATGGTAACAAATTGATAACATTAGGATAAACATTAAACCATTGTGAGAACAAAAAGTGAGAATCAAGGTGAATGTATATAATATATCCACCTTGTTGAGAATAAATGAATAAAATCGCTTTTCGCTTCGCGAAAGTCGGTATGTGTTGGGACTTCGGGATTAGTCCTGGACCATGCAGGTTGAGCTGATCCATTTAATTAATAATCAATAAAATGTTGAATACTAAATATAAATAATTAATATTTATATAATCATTTAATTCATTTTTATAATATAATATACAAAATACCTATGTACTTATTAATATATAATTATACCTATGATAGATTTAAAATAGGTAAATGTTTACCTACCATTTTTTTGATTTTTCATTACACTTAATTGAGATTCTCTAAGTTTTTATGGTGGACATTCCCAAACATAAATTTATCAATCGATAAAACACTATAATAAACTCTGTTATAACTGTATAAGTACAAATAACCTAGATTTTTGTTTTGAATTTGGGTGAGAAGGAGGGCAGTAGTTGTAACTTAAATTTCCCTACAATTTACTTTTATTAATATAATTAACATTGGCAGATATTTGGAGCAAATATATTCTACAAAACCAATTTTTATTTATGAAAATGGTGAAGTAGGATTTTTAACTTATTGAGAAATAAACTTTATTATAATTTATATAGGTAGCTAATACACCAACATTGCTCACCATGCTCAAAATTTAAAATGTAATAAATATACATAGGACTTAGAATATAGATAGTAATAGTATGCTATACAGTTATTGTTTTATATTATAATATTTTATAAGTAACGAAAAAAAAATGTAACTACACCTGTCCTATATTCTATATAGACTAAACGTCTAAACACTAAGCAGTCTAAACGTATGGTTTACAATGATAATCGGTCAAAAAAAGTGGAGTCATTTCAGGTTTTGAAAGAGGGGGGGCAAAAGTTTTGACCGGCCCATAATTAAAAAAAAAAACCGCTCACTAACAATGACATTTTTATCTCAATACTAACAGTCTTCTTACATAGTTATAGGTATTACTTGTATTGATATACATACAAGTTGGTTATTTCAGATAGGTAACTGTGGTTACTCAAGACATAAATAACACACATTTTTGAAAGATAACAATGACTAATTAATACATAGGTATATAAAATATAATATGGAGAGGGATAATATTACCTATTAGTATTTAGTATTAAGCATTGAGTAAACAATATATACTCAATGCTATTAGCTACTATATGATGACATATTTTAAGGGGAATTTTACCCCAATTTATGTCCTATTTGCATCAAATCGACCGACCCGTTAGTAGGCCGCCAGCGGCCCGACAAAGGGGGGGGGAATGCCCACCTTGCCTCCCCCAAATGACGCCAATGGTCAAAAAGCCCGGGGATAAAAAGTCCATTTTAAAAAAAGTTGGACTAAAAGTCCAGATTCAATTTTTATAGTCGGACAAAAAGTCCGAAAATACAAAATATTTTATATAATATTTATTTAAAAAATTTAAAAATGTTTGTAGGTAGACATTATATTATATTATTATATATTTTTTCTATTTTCTTATTTTTATTTATAATTATATATTTTATTATTAATTTAATTAATTTTAATAGTTACAATCGGTAATCAGAATAAAAATCCCCGGGAAAAAATCCTTGAAATAAAATATCGTTTTTCCTAATATTTTAACAATATAGTGTAATATATAAAAATTTCAAATTGATTCATTTTAATTTTTAGTATATGTATTGTTACATTGTGTTTGTATAAATGATATTTTGTTTTATTAAAATCTATATGTTTTTAAACATAATCATAAATAATTTTGTAATTAACATTTAAAAAAGTGTAGGAATTTTTTTTCTGAGGTTCTTCGTCGGGGGGTTTTTTCCCGTAAATTTTTATTCCGGGATTCCAATGATTCCATACAATTATAATATAATAATATAATATTTCCATATAATCACGATATCTTATAGGAACAAAAATATCAACATTTATTTACAACTAAATAAATTTTAACAAACATTGAATTTTATTTTATTTATAAACACGTCAACTAAACTAAAACTAAAAAAAAAATAGTACCTATGTAATATAATAAAAAATATATAAATTTGTCATTACTATATAGATACCTAACTATATAGTGGATTTCCGTCTAATATTTAATCCCAAGTTGTTCATCTTTAATGGCTAATAGATACATACTTTTTTGTTTTATTTATTTACGTAAAAATGATAATTTTATTTTACAGTAACCAAATTAAATTAAATCATTGGAAGTATAAAAACACGTTTTATTACTTACGTAGAAATGTCATCAAAACCAACGGTGTTGTTATTACGTAATGATTATCCTCAAAAAGCTGTCGATTTATTGCGTACAAGGTACTTACTACTTGGATTACCTAATTATTGATTTTAATTTTTACTATAAAATCTAATTGTATTATTGTAATTATTTATTAGTTATTCTGTATTCATAATATGTTTATTAATTATCCTAAGGTTGTGCATTTTTAGCACTTATACTAGTTATACTAAATACTAATTCAATATTAATTGAACTTCAAGCTTGTACAATATTCTGATTTTTGATAATTAATCTTTTGAGTGAAATAATTAATTTGTATTAATGTAATTGATATTTAAATTATAGATATATAGGTAGTCAGTTTTTATTTGAAACGTACTACATAAATCTCAATTTTAACATAGGAAAATATAGAACAATGTTTTTTTCTATCTGAAAAAGTAAATTTTGTATTTTATGGTTTATATAATATAATGGTCATATAATGTACATTTTGATGTGATTTTAGAAAAAAACAATAATTTTTTTGACATAATTTCGTTAAGGAAATAATAAATTTTGTGTTATCATAGTAATATCAGAACCCTTAGTTATTTAACAAATACAATTTTTGTGGCCTATTTTTACGTTGTACATTTGAATTAGTTTATAAAATAAAAATTAAAAACCAGATGTAAACAGACATTTCAAAGTTTTAAACTATTATTGAAGTATAAATTAATTATAGGTGCAACGTGGAAGTGTGCAAATCTAGTAAAAATGATGGAAGAATCATCGCGGAAGATGTTCTCAAATGTGTACAGGGAAAGTTTTCAATTTTCTGTCATAACAGCAGAATTCTGATAAATGAACAGGTCCTGAAAGCAGCGGGTTAGTGTTGGTTGATGATATGCTATTAATGTTTCTTTAGATATTTAAATATTTAATTAATTATATATATAGTATATACCTATTACCTATATGTTATGTATATATCACAAATACCTAAAAAAAAATCGACATTAAAAAAAATATATATATTGGTGGCCCAGGCTTTAATTGAAAAAAATTTGGGGTCCAACATTTTTTAAAATATTTATATTAGATGCTTATCAGTAATCCGGACCCCTGAACCTTTCTCTCAGTTACTTCATACGATTGTACCCAAAAAATATAATTTTTTTGCTGAAACCTTTTGCAAAAATTTAATATATAGCACCTCTAAAATAAAAAATTAATCAATTAGCCATGGCTAAGACACTTGCAAGAAATCATAGCTTTCATTCTATGTATTACTTAATTATATAAACTTTTTGTCTTATTTATATAGATTGTTTTTGTAAAATAAAAAAAAATTTTAAATATTTAAACTTTTTAGTAATTTATGTGTTCGTATACCACAATTAAAATATTAAGCAAAATTAATTGTCATGTATATAGGACCCAGTCTTAAGGTGATCGGTACCATGTCTGTGGGATATGATCACATTGACTTGACATCAATGAAAAAATACGGTGTACGTTTGGGAAATACGCCAGGCATTCTGACGGAATCGGTTGCGGAAATTGCTGTAGGTCTTATTATAGCTACTACCAGAAGGTTTTTTGAAGCGAACCGTGAATTGAAAACGTAAGTGACTGAATCGTGTTATAATTTATAATGCAGACCCTATATATATGACCCATGTTAGTGGTAATAGTGGTATGATATATCGTGCATATTAATTCGATTAGTGTTTATAGCCGTGAATCTGGAATTTGGACCCATCGTTTGTCTGCTTGTATAAAATGTATATTATTATACTCATAAGATAAAATTTCGAGAGGGGGGTACATAACATATTTTTTTTTAAATATAGATAGTTGGGTCCCAAAAAAAAATGTCTTTCCCATTTTTACAGACTTAGAACTGTCTAATAACATATAATTATTATAGCTATAAATATTATTAAAAATATTTGTTTTCTCATTTTTATCACAGAATATTTGTTTACTATTTTATTTTCGTGATTTACAATCGTCGCCGTCGTCTTGTTGTTAATATTTGATAACTGATAAGTAATAATTTGGTTGAAATTTATAAGATACAGATTCCTACGTTCCTATTAATTAATTTTTCCCAATATTTTTCTGTTATTTTTTTCTTTCCAAAATCTTTCTTACATATTATACTCTTAAGTCTTATTATTCCCCTGGACTTTTCATTTTAATATAAACGTCGATTTGAATATTTTTTAAAAATGTATGAATTGAAATATATTTGGGTGAGCAGAATAAAACATAGAACTGATTCGTATGGACGAAAGGATTCACATGTGTTTGTACTTTGTAGTTCTTATTTTACTAGGCTTAAATTTACACATTACTACGATAAAATATTACTATTATTATACTGATATACGTCAATTCATCGATTCATCAGTTACCAAGTTTAGCTTACGTACCTGAAAATGAGGTAATTAATGTTTATAACAAGCTTTTGGAGACAACATATTTTACCGAACATGATGAATTATTATCACCAATCCTCAACTATTTTGAAGAAACTTGGATAGGATGCATGGACAGACGACAAAAAAGAAGAGCACCTAAATTGGACATTTCAATTTAAAATTGCTATTTATTGGTTTCGGAAGATTTACCTAGGACTATAATAATGCAGTTGAGGGATGGCATAATTGTTTTACTTCAATTTTAAATTAATGCCATCCAAGTATTTGGAAATCCGAAATTCATATTCGCGTTGAAGAAAGAAGAAAATATAAATAAAGTAAAACTTGAACAATATATAGCTGGCGAACGTCCACCCGCAAAAAAAAAAATACTTTGACAAAGCACAGCGTTTAAAAAATATTTGCTATGATTTCAAAAATAGAACGACTGATGAATATTTACAAGGAATAGCACAAAATTTCCAATTGCAAGTATAAGTGTATTATATATTATTTTATACATTTTAACTCACAATTTATACATTATACAATTTTTTCAATTTTATTCTATTTATAACTTTTAATAATGACAGACCTTTTTTTTAAAAAAAAAACAACATTTTTAACCGTACCTACATAAAAAAGTAAATGTGTAGACAGCCCTAAGTCTGTATTAAAATGGGAAGAAAAATGTTAGATCTAAAAATAATATATAATATATTTATGCGATAAATTAACTATCGATGAACTGACGCGCGATGAATTTACGTGCCACCTATTATACATATAATCGTGTATTTCAATTTTCAACTGAAAGTACGTGATCCATATTATATTTGTTCATTGTATTATTACTACGATTCGATAAATAATTATAAACGGACCTATGGACCTAATTCAAACACATCATTTTACATTCCCGCGGACCCAATTCGGACAAAATTTTATACTCACCCGGCCCAATTCGTACTAAATGTAAAACTTACATTATTTTTGTACCCCACTTATTAGATGCACCTGAAATTTTGTAGTCAATAAACTATATTTACCAGTAAAATGTGGCTACTTTTTAAAATTTTGGGGAGGGAGATGCGTATCCCTGGACCCCCCGAGTTACAACCTTGCTCATATACTTACTAAATATTTTTTTGAAAAATTATGTTTTTTGGCCTTTCATGTAGCTGCAGTAACGCATTAATATATAAAACAAAAATCATATATAATTATGCAATTTAATATATTTAAATTTTTAAAAACAAATATTATTGTTTAATAAAAATAAGCTCAATAAACACTATCATATAATTTATATATTTATGAACAATTATAATAGTATACAAAGATTGTCTATTTTTTTTAAAACAATAATTTTTATCAATTATATAATGAATAAATGAATTGAATATCAATTTTTTATAGCGTTATGATATAATGCTATTATAGATAATAAATCAAATATTTAACATGATAAGAGAAATTTGGGATTTCAATTAGAATATTAGATGATAGATATGTTAAAAGCTATTGGTAATTTAATTTTTTTTTATGTGTATACGTATATATAGTGGTGGATGGAAAGAATGGATTCCCGGATGGATGTGTGGTAGAAGCATAAAAGGATCGGTCGTGGGCATCTTAGGTTGCGGCAGAATCGGCACGTCGATTGCCGAGAAATTGGTCAATTTCAAAGTGTCCCAACTCTTATACACCAGTAGAAATGAAAAACCGGATGGTAAGTATTTACCTCTACCGTTTATACGGACGTTCTATGTGCGTGGAGTAATAATCTATTAAAGGTGGTGAAATATAAATATGCAAATAAATCAAATGCATTAAATTTAAAACTGTGATTAATTATGGTGTCTTTTACCTAGTCAAAGCCCTTGGTGGACAGTTGGTCACGGTGGACGAATTGATGGAGCGTAGCGATTTTGTTGTAGTCGCCACGGCTTTGAACGATGAGACAAAATTCATCGTGAACAGAGAACGGATCGCCACCATGAAGTCTAATGCAATACTTGTGAACATCGGTCGCGGACGTTAGTATAACTGTATAAATTTTATTAATTTAATCTATAGTTATGTGTAGATTTATGTTTTTCTTGATAATTGTTGTATAATAATAACTTAAAACCAACCTTAGTATACAAATACAGCACAGTGACCCCGATTTTTTTTATTTAAGTAATTATTGTTTTAAAAAAATATCATTAAAATTTCAGTAAATAGAATTATTTCTAATTTAATATAATGCTTATCTATATAGAAAAAAATTAATTCCGTTTAATTTTAATTTTTAAAACGGATTTGGTGGGCCAAATTTAAGATCATTGAGGAGAGAACTAAGGAGAACTTTTAATTATTTAGATGGCAAATCATAAATTTAAAAATATTATATATCTAGTATCCTAGTTTATTTGTGTTCAAGATATATCAAATAAAAATATAAACAATTAATAGAATAGATATTATATTTTAGATTCTAAACGGAGTGATGAATGTATTGATTTTACAATGATGTGTGTTTTTTTTTTATATCTGTCATCATGTTTTGGAGTAGTAAAATTATTGATTTTTGACTTCAGCCCCTCTTTGAAAAGAAAAATTCATCTAGTTGATACATTGGAGAATCAAAAGTAAAAAAAGCGGGTAAGTGAGTATCGCTCTGCTGTACATTAGGGGGTGGGGTGGACCTCAGACTATGGAAGGTTAAATTTGAATGCAATGATAGGTATCATTGTATACGAAAAACGATTCTGAACGAAGATGATTTGTCAGTTTAGGATATATTATATTTAAATATTGTCAAATATTCTATTTTGAAACAAATAGTATAGTTTTTATATTATGTTACTATGGTTACTATGGCCAACATTCGCATTATGAGCGTATGAAATTTAATTTAAATTTTGACATATTTCGTATAAATTCGAACTTTAAACACTTATAAAAAAAAATTGTGACTAACGATTTTGGATTTTTTTTTATCACTATAAGAAAAACTTATAAGAAACCTTGTATTAAATTTTCAAGATTTTCTGGCCACCCAAAAAATTTTTATCGGCATTTGAAGAAAAAAAACTTAAAAAAGTCGAAAATTTCAATTGTCTATTAGTAGCTTAAAAATGGTCAAAATATTTTGAAAATTTAACTGTAAAGAGATAACCATAATATAAACATTTGGTGAAAATTTCAAGTATTTACAATAATTCGTTTTTGAGTTACAGCAAAATCAAAAAATCGATTTTGTCGAAAAGTGGTTTTTCCGTAAAATTTCCATTTTTCTGTCATTTTTTTTTTGTTTTTCTCGATTTTTTTGAAAACTATTAGAAAATTTTAATTTTGACCCCCCTAAAGTACCAACTAGATTCAATTCTCTATTCAAAGAGGGGCTGAAGTCAAAAATCGGAGCATTATTACTGCTCCAAATGTTGTCGTCAGACACAAAAAAAAAAAAAAACACACATCATAGTAAAAGCAATACATTCATCACTTCGTTCAGAATCTAAAATTTCCAGTAGTTTTCAAAATCGCCAAGAAAAACCCTGAAAAAATAACAGAATAACGGGAAATTTTACGCATAACCTTTTTTTGACAACATCGATTTTTTGATTTTGCTGTTACTCAAAAACAAATCATTGTAAGTACTTGACATTTTCACAAAATGTTTATATTAGCGTTTTCCATTTACGATTAAATTTTCAAAATATTTAGAATTTTTTTAAATTATTTATAGACCATTGAAATTTTCGATTTTTCTAAATTTTTTTCTTGAAATGCCGATTAACAAAATTTGGCTTTCCAAAAAATCTTTAAAATTTAATACAAGGTTTATTTTAAGTTGCACTTATAATAGTAAAAAAAAATTAAAAATTGTTAGTCACAAATTTTGTTTATAAGCTTTTAAAGTTCAAATGTTTACGAAATATATCAAAATCGCGAAAATTTGCAAGGAATTTTTAAGTTGAAAATTCATAACATTTTTGTAATTTATACCTAAGGTTAAAAAACCCAATACAAGGTTATCTATAAGTTTTCCTTCAGGTATGTATAAAAAAAAATTCCAGCGTCAATATAGAAAAAATGTACGATATATTACGTAATTTAAATATAGATAATAATATAATAATATATACTATACTAATTATCATTGACTGACAAATTATCTCCGTTCAGAATCGTTTTTCGTATATATAATGAATAATGATACATGTCATTGCATTCAAATTTAACACATCCATTATATATATACAGTGGCGTAGCCAGGATTTTTTTTAGGGGTTTTTTTTTTTATTAATAAAATAAAATAAATCTACAACCGTATTAAAATAATAAAATAATTGAATGATAATGATTATTATCACCAGTGCAGTCGATAACGTGAATACAGCATAACAGAATACATTTCACCACGAATAAATGATTATATTTTTATATTATAAAAATTATATTTTTGATAAAAATACGGCCGAAAGGGGGGGTTTCAACCCCCAAAACCCCCCCTGGCTACGCCACTGTATATATATATATATATATATATATATATATATATATATAGATATCAGTGGACAGTGACCTACTCTCCATCTTTACTATACAGCAGAGCGATACCCACGTCCGACTTTTTTTAACTGAATTATAGTCGAGAACTTAAAATTATTCATCACAACCATGTTGAAATGTTGAATACGTGTGATCACATCTAATCGGCGGCCATTGCAGTCAATTTATAAAATATAACGCCCATTACTTATATTAGTTATATTTTATTTGTTTCTAAATTTCGTAGAGCTGATTGACCAAGACGCTTTGGTCGAAGCGCTCAAGGAGAAAAGAATCCGAGGCGCTGGACTGGACGTGATGACACCCGAACCACTGCCATTGGATCATCCACTTATGGGACTGGACAACGTTTGTACGTGTTTTTATCATAATAGTTTTAAATATTTTGTTTTAATATTAGTTGTAGATTAATATAATATATGATAAGTATTAAGTAGTGTCTAAAACACACCACCATTATATTTTATATCGTTCTCCATAAGTATCGAATTAAAACTATATAATATTAATATACCTACGTAATACACTAATACATATCTATAATCTATATGTCATCTGGCATTTTTATTATTAATTTTTATTTGAAAATAATATCTATTTATTTTTCAGAGTATAGGCATTTACTATTTTTCTCATTTCCCCTGTAATTTTTTAATAAATACGCTTATACGCCGCGTATATTCTATATTATAGAAGTTCAACTGGTTTCAGTATAAATAATAATTTTTTTCACGTTATTTGTACTTTTTAGTGCTCCTGCCACACATTGGCACGTCCACTTTGGAGTTGGAGGAAGAGATGGCTGTGATGACCGCTCAGAACATATTGGCTGTATTGGACGGTTGTCCTATGCCGAACGAAGTGGTTTTTTAACGTTTCAGTCATCGTCTGCTGCAACTTCCCATACACAACCATAATAATTGTAATTCATTACTTAATACATTTTAAAATTATAGAATAAAAAATAAAACTCATAATAATATGTTTAATAATATATGTAACTATCTGTACATTACCAAAATACCGATTTTAAAGCATTACTTAAACCTAAACGTAATGATATGGGTGCAATAGAGATACTTATAGCATACCTAAATATAATTTTGTTATGTAACTATACTAAACTACTTATACTTGTGAATGAGATGAATAAAAAAATGACTACAGAATAGTTTATAAAGTACCTATATTTGTAGTACATACCTACAAATTACTAATATCTTTATTTTTTATCCCTAGCATGTAGATTGATTTTTTTATAATTATTAATAAAAATACCCAGGGCAACATGTCATTGGGAATTGATTTATTTTTCTCTCTAATAATTTTGAATATAATATGTCACATTAATATATACCTACTATCTATTAAAATAACAGGTATCTATGAATATTTATTATTTATATAATTATATTTATACATAACACATATGATATAATATATATTATATATACCTAATACCTATCTATTTTTGGTAACCGGATAATGAGTGCATATTATATATTGTTTAGCTAAAATTAGTACAGTGTGTAATAACTCATGTATAAATAAATAAGTTAAAATTCAAATAATAGGAAAGTTAGTCATTAACTTAAGTTACTGGCATTATTACCATAAAGTAATCATATAATGTACAATTTAAATGATTTACACAATATACTAAAATTTTACCTAAAAATATATACTTACCTATTATATGTGAATATATTTTAGATTCTGAACGGAATGATGAATGTATTGATTTTACAATGATGTGTGTTTTTTTTTTTTTTTGTGTGTCTGACGACAACATTTGGAGCAGTAATAATGCTCCGATAGTCCGATTTTTGACTTCAGCCTCTCTTTGAATAGGAAAATTCATCTAGTTGGTACTTTGGGGGGTTAAAAATAAACATTTTCAAATAGTTTTCAAAAAAATCGAGAAAAACAAAAAAAAAGCCGGTAAGTGAGTATCGCTCTGCTGTACATTAGGGGGTGGGGTGGACCTCGGACTATGGTAGGTTAAATTTGAATGCAATGATAGGTATCATTGTATACGAAAAACGATTCTGAACGGAGATGATTTGTCAGTCCAGGAAATATTATCATATATTCTATTTTGAAACTAATTCAAACATTTAAGTAAAAGTTTCAAGATCTTACGTTTAGTAATTTTTTAAAAATAACAAAAATCGAAAATTATTTAGTAGTAAAACGTGATTTTACACGTCGTGTATTTTTGATTTCAAATTAAAATTAAAACTTTAAACACTCGTAAATTTTTTTAAATTGAACAATCCTCAAACTTTTTTATAATTATTCTAAGCTTAACTTATGGACAGCATAGTATTAAATTTTCAATTCTTAGCTTTTGATAGAAAAATATTTATAAATTTTTAACTACCAAATAGTGAAAAATATTCATGATTTTGACAAATTTTTGTCAATATTTGAACTTCAAATGCTAATAAAAAAAAATTGTGCCTATGTATTTTTATAATTTTTGAATGAGAGTTAGAACAAGTTATGTAGACCCTTCAATTAAATTTTCAAGTAATTTGTCCCAGCTAATTTTTTTTTATCAACATTTATAAAAAAAAAATTTAAAAAAATTTAAAATTTCAATTGTCTATAAATAGCTCAAAAAAAGTCAAAATGTTTTGAAAATAAAATCACGTAAAGAAAATGGCAATCTAAATAACTGGTAAAATTTTCAAGTATTTACGACTTATACTGTTTGAATAACAACAAATATCAAAAATCGTTTGAGGCTAAACCGTTATTTAACGCGGTTTTGTAAAAATTTAAATTTCAATCACTCGTAATAATTTTTTGTTTTAGTCCGGTAGAGTTTTTTTTGCAGATAGTTGAAGAAAATTTTATGGAGAACTTTGTACCAAATTTTCAAATCTTAGTTATAAAAGAAAAAATTTTTACGATTTTTTAACCACAAAATTACTTGCCAATTTTCCCAATTTTGACATATTTCGTATAAATTCGAACTTTAAGCACTTATAAAAAAAAATTGTGACTAACGATTTCGGATTTTTTTTTATTACTTTAAGAACAACTTATAAGAAACCTTGTATTAAATTTTAAAGATTTTCTGGCCGGCCAAAAAATTTTTATCGTTATTTTAAAAAAAAAATACTTAAAAAAATTGAAAATTTCAACTGTCTATAAATAGCTCAAAAAAAGTCAAAATTCTTTGAAAATTTAACTGTGTATGGAGAACGCTAATATAAATATTTTGTGAAAATTTCAAGTGTTTACATCGATTAGTTTTTGAGTTATAGCAAAATAAATAATTCGATTTTGTCGAAAACTGGTTTTGCGTAAAAATTCCCGTTTTTCTGTCATTTTTTTTTTTTGTTTTTCTCGATTTTTTTGAAAACTGTTGGAAAATGTTTACTTTTCACCTCTATAATGCACCAAGGATATCCACTTTGCCATCGGAAACCACCCCCAAAGTTTGAAATTGAAGTATTATTTCGACTAGTTATGCTGTACACAGACACAAAAACAAAAAAACAAAAAAAAAAAAAAAAACACACACATCATTGTAAAATCAATACATTCATCACTCCGTTCAGAATCTAAAATGACAGAAAAATGGCAATTTTACGAAAAACCACTTTTCGACAAAATTGATTTTTTGATTTTGCTGTAACTCAAAAACGAATTATTGTAAATACTTGAAATTTTCACCAAATGTTTATATTATGGTTATCTCTTTACAGTTAAATTTTCAAAATATTTTGACCATTTTTATGTTACTTATAAAAAATTGAAATTTTCGACTTTTCTAAGTTTTTTTTCTTCAAATGCCGATAAAAAAAAAATCCGAAATCGTTAGTCACAATTTTTTTTTATAAGTGCTTAAAGTTCGAATTTATACGAAATATTTCAAAATTTAAATTAAATTTCATACTCTCATTATGCGTATGTTGCCAAATACTTTTTTTTATTAATAAACAGATACTATAAAGTAACTATAGTAACATATAGTAACTATACTATTTGTTTCAAAATAGAATATATGACAATATTTAAATATAATATAAAATTATATCCTAGACTGACAAATCATCTCCGTTCAGAATCGTTTTTCGTATACAATGATACCTGTCATTGCATTCGAATTTAACCTACCATAGTCCGAGGTCCACCCCACCCCCTAATATACAGCAGAGCGATACCCAGTACCCACTTACCCGCTGTTTTATTTTTTTAATACACAAGGAATAAAACTAAAAATTACAGTATTTATTATATTTATCAATTTAAAAAACTAAAAGTTTTTGAATTTGTTGAATGTTGATATATATTACAAAATTAGTTATATAGTTATTACTAAATACTACCTAAATTTCCATCGTTGTCAGGTATTAGTATGAAAAATTTGGTGTACAAATTAATGCAACTGATGGCAAGATAAAGCCTGTGCAACCGAGTCACAACAAATACGAAATTAGTCAAATATCACTGCTACGCGATCAATCAACCTTGTGGTTCTCAAGGATTTATATACATGGCTTAAAATGGAAAAAATTCAAGGAGGAAACAATGTCTGCTTATAGTTTTAATCATTCCATTTATCATTTTATGTATTATGTCTAATGTATATAGTATAATATGTAATGTATACGAATTAAACAGTGATTGTGTAACATATTCATTCCACTTTTATCCTTGAATGATGTTCAAATTTGTAATTTATTTCATGAACAATTTAAATCACAAATAATACTACATTTTTAAAAATAACTAATGTTTTATACAAATTTAATATTTTGAAAGAGAATATTTTTTCTTATAATACTAATTTGGTAAATAATGTTTTTCTTTTTTACCAAAAACCTGGGTTTGAGTGGATTAGGTTCACAAAACTTGTGTTAGTAGTGAAAATCTCCTACCTTTATACCACCACTCTTTTTATATATAAAGAGAGATAAATAAGAATAAATTTAATTATGTTCAACATGACAACATATAATCTATAGGTAGGTAACTACTAACTACAGACTAAAATGCTAAATAATTCAATAGTTAAAATGCATAAAAAAATAAATTAAAATGAAAGTCAAAGCACAATAACAATTCACATATGTAAGTATTGTAACATTTATATTTTATTGTTTAATAACTTTATTATTAAAAGAAATATAAAATATTAAAAACAAATACTTTAGGTGAATAATTTGCTGTTTGAAAATTAGTATCAAATGATTTATAAATTATACTTATATATACCTAGTAATAATTGTATAATGTTCAATTTTAATATTTTATTATATAGAGGAAACAAATATATACCTAGCAAATATTATTACGTTGGATCATTTAGCATATTTTATATTGGATAATTCTGGTGGAATATTTGATCTCGTTTCACAGAATTTCTATTTTGCTGTGCCTTTTGAAATGCATTTACTTCTTTAAACTGATTTTCAACACTAATAAAATTAAAAAAAAAAATTAATGAATAAATAAATAACAATTAAAAATTCATAAATCTCAATATACTAACAAATTGATCCCTGGGTTGTAATTTAACTCCGAAAATACAGCATTTTCTTGTAGAGTCTATAAAAAAACAATTATATAATACTTTTTTAGTAAACAGTTAAATCATTGAGTAATATTTACTTCGCCCGTTTCATAATATGTTGGTCTTTCATGTTGTCCTAGCATCGATTGACACATACAAGTGGATGTTGATATTCTATACAAAATCAAAAAAATAATTTAAATTGTTTAAAAATACACAAATATGTTATTTAAAAATACATAATATTATAGTATTTTACCTATTTACACTATTGTTATAACTCCTTTCGTTGACTAAGAACACAATTTATTATTTCATTAATACTTTTTTCTATTTGGTATATTCAAAATATTTGTAAATGTATATTATAAATTAATGTTTATTATAATTATAATATAATTATTATTATAATTGTATATTATAATATAATGTATATTAAGAGGACGCCATACCCGCATGTGTTGTCTCTGTCTTACTAACGTACATCATAACAAATTTTCATTCAGTAGAATACATTTTGTGACGTTAACTTTAATATTAGAGTAAATTTGCCTATTATCAAATTTAAAGGTAAGAATATTATCTAGACAATGATATATGCTTTTAATGATATTATCATTTTATTAAAGTGAGTTATGAACATTTTAAAATTGTTATATTTTACATAGCTTTAACTCACTTTAAAATAATAATATTATTAAAAGCATAATATGTCATTGTCTAGATAATATTCTTACCTTTAAAGTTTAAATTTGATAATAGGCAAATTTACTCTAATATTAAAGTTAACGTCACAAAATGTATTCTACTGAACGAAAATTTGTTATGATGTACGTTAGTAAGACAGAGACAACACATGCGAGTATGGCGTCCTCTTAATATATTATAGTAGGTATATATAAGTTGGATTCTCACATGCATCGTCAAAAAACTCTTCATAGATTATGAAATTGTTTCCCTGGTTTACAAGTTTAGATAATTGAAAATGTTTCCACATAAACTGCAATAGGCTTTTAGTCGGTTTTTCAATAGCCAAATTTTTGGCACATAAATGCATATCCTTTACAAATAAATATAAAACAACAATTATAGTTTTTTCTTTTAAATAAAAACGATTTTATAAAAATAGAAATATAATAATTGTTATATTGCTCCACTTCATTATCCTCATAATATTTTGTAATTTATTGCTCTAGTTAGATCTATAATTTTATCAGATTGTAGAATAATCAACAACGATTTACAACAAGTTGAATTACAACATTACATCATACTGTTAACAATACTTATTATTTTGTTGATTCGGACAAGTATTGCATTAAAAACATTCTAGAGCAGGGATAGCTAACCTATATGTCACGGGAGTCAAAAAGTGACATGCGCGCATTATTTTAATAACACGCCAATTTAAATATAATTCATATTTTCATAATTTTTACTTCACTTTTCAAAAATATTATTAATAATTAGAAATAATTTTAAACTTATTATTGTTATTTGTAATACATCGATAATGTCGTAATCGACGAAATCTGTATTTTCCATTTCCTAATCTCGTGAAATTAAATACGTACAAGTCGTACAACAACTAAAATCATGTTTATATGTTTAATTAATTATTTTTTAAGCAAAAAAAGGTCTGAAAAGTTTCTGACATGTAAAGCAAATAAAATCAAACCAAACATTTTGATTTGACACGCAGTTATCAAAAGGTTCACCATCCCTGTTCTAGAGGTTATGAAGTTCAACCTAACCTAACCAAAGCAATAGAAAGCGAAGTGTAATCGCAATGCATACGCAATTAATGTAGTATAGTCGTATTTGGCGGAATCCACATGATGAATTTCATCATGAAGGATAATAAGAAAACTCAATAAAAAAGATGTATTTGTATATAAGTTGTAACTTTGTAACTATTCTAAGATATTCCGAGTTTTGGCCTCCATCATAATTAATTACTTCTATATATATTAATTTATTTTGGTATTTTTAATTATTTCTATTATAGTTATGATTTTTTTTCATTTATATATTTATTTTTACCTAATAATTGTATATATCTTTACTATTATAATATATAAATATCGAAACTATATTAACCTTAATAAATTAATGAATAATGTAATATAAATACACTTTTATTATTAATTTTTTTTTATAACTAAATAGGTAATAGCATTGATTATATAAATATATAATAGTTTATAAAATCAATGGTAATAGCGAGCGGCTACATCATCAGACTAGTCATTTCTTTAACAAACAAATACTAAAAATAATTAACATTAAATAATTTACTAAAATATGTCTACGTCATAATATTACCTTCAGCATGTAATCGATTAGGTATTTTCCATAACCTTTGAACTGTCTGGATTCGTGGATGTAGAAATCCATCAAACAGTAAACCATGGTTTCTTTGCAGGATCCTACAGCTTTGTTGTAGAGACATAATTTTTTCCATCCCGTCATTAAAATTCCAACAACAACAAAATGCCTTGACAACAAATACAATTCTTATAATCAACTATATTCTATTCTTATTGTCAACTTTTTATTATTTTATGTATATAAAAATTACTGATAATAAATAAATAAGTTCAAAAATATAAACTTGTGATAGAAAATGAAAACAGAAAATTAATAAATACCTATATGAATTATTACTACTATATAATGCGCAATAATATTAACTCCTTTATTTAATTAATTTTTTAATTATACAAAATTGATTAAGTTCACAAAATATATACCTACGAGCTAAATGTACATAAAGGCCGACGGATAATCTATCCGACAATGTTTATAGAGCAAGAACGAGGACATTATTATAGGAGAACGGAATATATAAGTAGTAATCGAAAAAAAAGGTTTCGTATCAACTAAATACATCATTATTCGTTATTTTATTATGATTTACATAATTAAATATAATCATTACATTTATCTATGTAACATTTCTTTGACATATTTAAAAGTATAACTGCAGCAATCTGCATTTAACGTTTTCATTTGTACCTACATAATTTAAAAAATGTTTAAGGGTAAAAATTTAAAATAATTTAAAAAAATTAATTAATATTGTCATTTTTATATAATTTAAATAATATATCATAGTCTAATTTTAATAATCTATTATACTATTATGTACCTATAAGGCTATAATCAGTGGCACACTAAAATTCTTATTGAGTAAATATAATTATAAATAAGTTATAAAGGTTTAATATGCATAGGTTGCATTCTCTGCAAAAAAAGGTGTCTAGACCTGATAGATGTTATGGCTAAGATGTATTTAATTAGTTATAATATATTAATAGAGATTATATCTTACTCAGAAGTATTGTGTTCGATTATCATATAGAGAATGTTATCGGAATTGATGAGCATTTCTGCGCTGGTAATCGGCGACCTTAACTCTTGTGCCATTGCTGACACTTTGCCCATCTCGTCGATCATCCATCCCATTTTGTTTCTCAAACTTGACAAAAACACAATAAATCATACAATATTACTTATATTACACACCAGCTGCAGTATGAGTAAAGTAATTTACTATAATACCATTAATATCTAGTAATTTAAATAAATTATTTCTTAGGAATAAAGGCTAACACAGTAACTCATCGTCATAGTATATCGAGTGTTGACTGTATCGTACACAGAGATGTATTATTGAATTCAAATTTAACGAATCCATTGAAATAACCTACTCAATTATTGAATTATGAGATAAATTAAAAACTTAATATTCAGAATATTAACTTATTTTTTATATTGTCTAGCTTATGCAGCCAACACACGATGTGTAAAAACCATAAACTTTCTATAAGTTACCTACATAATTTTAGCGCTCCTTAGATTAGAATTTTAACTGCACCAATACGCTACCTAATAATAGTAATATTAATTTAGTTCCATAACTAAAGTCTTATAAGTATTATTAATTATAATTAATACATAATAGTAAAATACATAATGCCGTAAATAAATATGGATATTTTATTGTATTAAGAATTGATATGTGCCTACATATATTAATATATGTAATAATGAAGACTCAGATAAAGTTATAGTTATAACAAAAAAAAAATTTAGCGCTATTATAATACGCACTTAAAAACACCAATATGCGCAAGTAAGTACCTATACCTACTAAATATTGGTAAATAAGTAAAAATAGTAGTAACTAGTAGGGTATTTGGAAACTACATGGTTAGCTCTGGAATTTAAATACAACAAATCTGATAATTGCAGACATTGCAGTACAGCGTGTCTGTCAAAAGCAGGGCCGTCCTTAGGGGGGGCGAGCAGGGCCCAGGCCCTGGGCCTCGCGCTTTTTGCTTAAATTTGGGGCCTCGCGTTTTTTTTAATTGTTTTTTTTTCGTAGTATTTAAATTGTATGTTTTATATACTTAATTTGTAAATATGAAAAAATATTATATAAAAATAACGAAGTTGGTTCGACGTAAAAATTGGAATATCCATAATACAATATTTTCGTAATCGTAACACATCAGCCTTGGTGATGCGGGTAACAGGCAGCAGCTACGGACCGTCCTTTTCGTCGAATTGTTATTATCTACTTATTATTAGTTATTACTTATTAGTAATAGATAATAATTGATTTAATAAATTTGTATAAATATCTTTAAGGGACGATTAATGAATTATATAATATGAGTAAATAAAGAAAAACATGGTATTTGAGTCTACTATATAAAATTATTTTATTTTATTTACCTAGATTATAATATTTTATAAAAAAAACCCTCATTTTTTAATTATAATTAGGGAGGTACTTACTAAATGTTTTGTGTGATAAGAATTATTGATTTCATTATATGTTTATAGAATCATTAGAATCTACGGGGTGATTGATTAAGCGTAAACAATCATTATTTCAAAAAGTATTCATGTTTTTGAAAACATTAAACTATAAATACGTATAACTCATAAAATACTCACCATAAATTCGATTTTTATGTATCAAAATACTCAGAAAATTATTCTGCTTTGGAATATGAAATTAAAACTCTATGTTGTCATTCAAAAAAGTAAAAAACTTAAAAAAATATAAGGATAAAAAATATTTAAAAATATAATTTTTTAATAAAAACGTAGTATTTTTAACGACTTAAAACTATGTAAAAAAATGTTTTCAAAAACATGAATACTGTTTGAAATAATGAGTGTTTTTACGCTTAATCAATCACCCTGTATAAACATATTATAATTTATTTATAATATAGATAGATATAAATATATAATACCTAAAATATGTACAAGTATTTTCGCCCTGGGCCTCGCAAATCCTAAGGACGGCCCTGGTCAAAAGATTTAAAAATAGGTAACCAAATTATTGAAAATAAAAAGAATGAATTATCCGATGTCATAAGTTTAACAACCAATAATGTAGGTACCTACTTAATATTTGAAAATCAATACACATGTTTACGTTCACGTATTTGCATACCTACTTTATTGGAGTTATATATATAGTTTATTTTATAAAAAATATTCCTATAAATAGTACTTAAAATTCTAAAATTAATAAAATAGCATTAGAAACCATAAACACTAGCTTTGGTCACCCAACTTCACACCCGCGCTTTAATCAGAAAAATATAATTTCTTACATCAGAAAAGTGTGAAACAAATTTGTATCTTACTTTCGAATTTTCGATGTTTTATAATTTCTCCACAAAAAAAAATGTATTTATTACAGTGTCGGCCTGGGATCTAAAGGGTCCAGGAGGCAAATTATTCAAAGGGCCTCTTAAAAATACCAAATCTCAAAAACATAGTTTTTATTGACAGCTTTTATTTTAATAATAAAAAATGCAAATGTTAAGATAAAAATATCTATATTTATATAATATGTATTATTTAACCACAAAATGTAATGTGTATAAAAAATTAAAAACTAGATTTTTGTATAGTACATTTTATATTAGTAAACCTTTTAATAAATTTGATGAGTGAGAAACATTGTCAATCAATATAATATAATATCGACCAAACATCACGGTACGTATTTCAACATAATCTATGATTTCAAAATTATCATATAATTTTATTATTACCACGGACTAAGATATTATGATCTAAGGATATTATTATGATTTTATTATCATTAAAATAATAAAATGTATATTAAATTATTATTTTAAAACTATTTAATGGATCCAAACGCATACCAATGGGTTATATATAGTAGGTACATTTTGGTAAATAATTTCATTTATATCTTGAAAAATATGGATCGGGGCCTCGGAGGCGATCGCCTCCTAGCCGCCTAGGCCAGGCCGACACTGATTTATTATATAGAATTTCGGAGTTCTGAATCCTGATAATTATTAATATATATTGCACTTACTCAACGTTATTCTCATATCCCATAGCCGTCAGCGTATTGTCAATCTTCAGCACCTCAATATTAGTCAAGCTATTGAACTCCATGGTACCACGTATCTAAATAAGATACTTTTCCGTGACCGCGAAAATTGTATGGTTTAAAAATATTATTGTATGGCTTGCTATGTAATCATGTGTAGGATAATGTGAAATGGCGTTTACGACGGGAACGACTAGTGACTACGGTAGTAAGTTTTCAGGTCTACAGCACTGATTTCGAAACAGGACATCGGGCCACAGCGCACAGCGTTCCTGCGGGAGATGCGTAACATGGCCGGACAGGCTGTTATAAAGCGAGAAAAGAAAACAATTCGGTTGTAAACGAACGGGTTGCCTGAAAATTGGTAATTCGCTTGCCTCTCTTTCTATAGAATGATTTAAAAACCTATTAGAACAGAGTGTTGATGATGAAATGTTTGATACGAGTACATGACTTTAAGAGTGATGGTTCGAAATGATCGAGTAGTCTAGAGGGTGTGTAGTAAATTACCCTGTGTCATCACATTTCGAATCTGGTCCAATCTTCAAAGTAGTTTTTAGTAGCAAATTTGAAGTTGAGAAACTTTCAAAAGAATGAGGAGTCAATAATAGGAAAATATTGTACTTTTAAGTTTTTTTAATAGTTGAAAAAATAAGAAAAGAAATTTGGTTGCAATCTTTCTTGTGAAATGGAATTGGGAAGATAGTTTTTTAACAATACACATATAACTGACAGTAACTGGGAGACTTAAATAATATATAATACAAGCAGTAAGAATTTCACGTAAAGAATGATCTTTCATCCTTTTATAGAAAGTGAATTTTACATTTTTTTTTTCTAACTTTCTTAATTTTTCCTTTTGATGATAGGGCTTATTTTAACATAAAACCTGGTCAGGGAATGCAATGCATACCTTGCGTCCCCTATTGTTCATTATCAAAAATGTTTGACATTTGACCCTTATGAGCTACCTATTTAAAGACAATTGATTTTTTTAATTATTTATATTGATAAAATTTTGTTTTTTTCAGTCATAAAGCTTGAGAATGCATTACAATAAATTGTTCTTTTAATAATTAAAAATATTTAAAACAGTCAAAATTTAATAAAAAAAATTATTTTAGACTTTAGTTATTTTGTTGTAGGTACTTACCTAATTCAAAAAATATTAATTTTATATTTTTTGTATTACTACACAATATCATTTTTTACATTGGTAATTATCTATACCAGCGGTTCTCAAACTGTGGTACGTGAAAGACTACATGGTAGTACGCAGAGGGTTGTTTTTGGATAATAAACTCATTCAATTATTTAATTAATATCTTATTTTAAAAAACTAATAAATAAAAAATAATTATACTGTAGTTATAGTATTTTACTGCCTTATAATTTAAAAAAAAATTATTTAACTGTACAATTTGGATTTTGGATCATTCAATTTATAGTTATTAGTGGTACACGACTGATTGATAATACACCTAAGTGGTACGTAAAAAAAAGTTTAAGAACCGCTGATCTAATTTATAAATTATACAAAAAAAAAAAATACAATATTATTTAATAATGAAATAATCTGCCAAAATATTAATGTAAACTCACTAACATAATCAATGTATCATTGATTTAGAAACAAAAAATTAAGGAATGATACTCGTATATGAATTATACAATGATGGCCACTAATTTTTACTTTACAACTAATTAATAAATAATAAACATAAATGCAATAAGTGGTACACTTCAAGTAAGAGCTGGAGTGACGAACCAAAAAGGGTCAAGTGCCAAATTACTCCAATCAAGAATTTTTAATGTTCCCAAAGGAAACTATATTGTAACTATAAAAATAAAGTTACAGATTTATTATTTTATTTTATTAAGTAGGTACACATTTTTTTGTAATTATAATTTTTAAAATTTGTTTATTTCAATTTCTTATAATTAAAATGTTTAAATAATTTCAAATTTTTTGCATGCCATTAAAATTTGACCAAAGTGGCATCTTTGGCACACATGTCATAGGATCGCCACCCCTGAAATCTCTACTAACTTTATAATATATTTAATTAGTTTGTTATATTGATTATATAATATAGTTTTAATAATAATAAATAAATAGATATATTAAATACATTTAATCATAAAAATTACAAATTATACAATTATAGCATTAACATATTACTAATAAAAATAACAAATCAACTTTATCAACACTTCTGATGAAAAGTGAAAACAAAAATTATAATTATGTCTTACCATTCTAATTGATTAAAAAGAAATATACTTAATATGTATATTTGAAAATTATTTATCAATTTAAATAATGATCAATGAGTATATACAATATAACAAAATAACATATTGATTATGTGTTCCTTTACAAATGTTTATAATTTATGTACATACAAATTTGATGGTTTGAACTCAATTGGAATCATAAAATAAAATTAAAATAATTTAATCTTTACCATAAAAGTAATATACAAATATCAATATGTATAAAAAAATATTTATCACATTGAATTTAACTCTTTAATAAGATTGACAATTTCAGTTGCTGTTGTGTAACGTTTACTAAGTTTATGTTCCAATGATTGATTGATGTAAACTGAAGCTCTGAACATTCTGTCCAGTACAATACACTTGTTTGCATTAGGGACACCATACTTGCCAATTGACATTTGTGAAATTATATACCTTGGTGGATTGGTGACAATACTCAAGCTCCACGATGGCATAGTTTTTGAAAGTTCTAACATCAAATCTTTTAAGTTATTTTTTTCATAAGCCAAACCCTCTCTAATAGGTTCTAATTTGTACTCTACATCTATATTTCCACTTACATAATTTACATTTAATCCTGACTTGGAATCAGCATCTTTAACTATGGGTGATATAGTTACCATTGATGGTGTCACTGATTTGGAGTACTTTTTTTGGAATACAGAAAGAGGCTCATCTACAACTGTTCTTCTAAGAGTATTGATAGGGATGTCAAAACGTTTAGAAAGAAGTTGAATTTCAAGTTCACTACGAGATTCTAGTTCATTTTCAACGGATTGCAAACACAATCCTGGAGAGTACTTAAGTACTTTTTTTGACATGTTTTTAATAACTCTTTGAGGTGATACCATGGCTTTAGGCACTTGCGGTCGTGATGTATTGTTTGCTTTCTTAGGACAAGGCTGTACCTCAACAGTCTCAGGTTCTGGTGACTTTTTCTTTAAATTTTGGTTAGCTGATTCTCTACATTGCCGGCTGATGGCTTCAGACAGTATAGCCATGCCATAACTCATTTCAGTATTTTCAGGGCTTATTGTTGAAACTGATAAATAATCAGAATCGGATATTGGTTCTAGTGTATTTAAGTGCGATTGTTGAACATTTTTATTGGAAAATGAACTCTCAATACCTGTTGTAGGTATTATAGAAATATTAGATAAGGCTCCACTAGATGGTGTATTATAAAGAATGGGTTCAGATACAGCATCATTATAAACAGCTGGTATTGAGTCATTGAGAGGAATATTGAACGTAATTGATATACCATCATTTTGCACAACGGGAACATTTATTGATGACCTATCTATATTATCACAATCAGTACTTGTAGTATAAATCAAAGGTGAATCTGTAGGATTTAATTGTTCAAGCACCTTAGTTTTAATTTTTTTACAGTTAGAATTTTTTGATTTTTGAGTTTTTGGTATTTTTTTAACTGTCTTACAATTATTAACATCTAGTGTTGAATCATTAGACAATTCTTCATTGTTAGATTTTGGTAAAATTTTAAACAATTTGTCTCCACTCCACTCATCACTCCATTTCTTTTTAATCTTAGGTGGTTTATTACTTCTAAGCATCATGGTATCATCATCAAAGTTTTGAGATAACTTTAATGCTTCGTCTGTATACAAAGTCTTACAAATGTTGCTGGAATTTTGAGTTTGCTCTAAATTGACTTCATTATTACATATATTATCAAAATCAGATTTTTGACATTTTTCTTTTTTTATTGAAGTACGGCCACGTTTTCTAGGAATTTCAATTTTGTTGCTTGTTTCATGTTCATTAGTTGTGCCATTTTTATTTATGCTATTTACAGCAGGCTTTTTTCTATTGGAAACAATAGGTTTAGATGTTTTACTATTGGAAGCTTGTGGTTTAACAAAATTATCATTTACTTGTAGTTCATCAAGATTATCGACATTATTTACATTATTTGTCATGGATTTTTTTTTATTAGAAGTATTAGATTTCGGTGTTTTATTCTTAGGAGCTTTTGTTGAATTATCATTGTTGATTTCTTCAAGTTCATAAGATGTGTTATTTTTGCTAACATTGCTCAGTACAGGTTTTTTTTTGTTTGATGTAATATATTTGAGTGTTTTAGTTTTTGGAGATTTAAATGTACCAACAGAGTTTTCAGTTTTTGCAACTTCATTAGTTGGATTATCTTTATTTATATCATGTATTATAGGCTTTTTTTTAACAGCAATGATGGATTTAGATATTTTAAATTTAGGAGGTTTCGATGAACTTTGCATGGAAGTTGTTTCTTCATCATCTATAAAATTTTTTGAACAAGGTGTAGCATTAGATATGACACTAGGATCATCATCAATTAAATAGCTTTCATTAGACTTTACAGAAGAAGAATCTTGGATTTTGTTTTTATTTTGTTCTTTATGAGGAGTATCAGTTGTTTTTCCTGATTCGATTTTATTCAATTGGGATTTTTTGATCATGCATTTTTTTTTTTTTACATTTTCTGATTGATTACTATCTTCTATATTAGGTTTAGTGCGTTTTCTAGATATCCTTACAGATCTTTTAACTTCAGCACTAGATTGATTGCCTGTATCAGCATTGTTTGATAACACCGAAACAACAGCTTCATTATTAGATGTTGGCAGGTCATCATAACGCAGCAGCTTCACAGCACAATTTAAATTCATGTTGTCAATGTCAATCAACTTGGTAGTCATTGAGAATATTTATCAATAATAACTAAATCAAAAATTATATAATTAATTATATTAATTATATTGACATAACAATATAATATACATACTTAAATTTCAAGATAAAAAACATAACCATTGGTTTAATCTTGATTATTCTATAATCGTCTTTAACTGAATCACCTAAAACAAATTTCAAATAATTAATAAATGTTAATGCATAATATTAAAATTATGTTTATCTAATGGAGTGTTTATATTTAATTTCTAAATGAATTGACACAATAAATTTAACAATACACAAACATCTCTATTTTATCTATTGGAAATAATCATAGGAACAATAATATATTTTTTTTAAACAATTTTGAACAGCTTATTAAAATAAAGGCAAATACTTAATAGTTCATAAGTAGAGCTGCCATTTGTCCTGATTTAGTCGGAATACTGCCAGTTTCAAGCAATAAGTTTCGATTCGAACAAAAAATAATACCATTTTCATGAAATTTCCTGTGTTTTAAAATGATAAGTGTGGTTATACGACGGTTATTTGAAACAAAAGTTTGATAAATTATTATCAGTGATTAGGCCAAAATGTATACATCATCCAAACGTCGTACGGCTGAATTTAGAAATTCTGTCGTTTACAGAAATTGACTTTTTATCCATTTTATTCCATTCATAAATATGTTATCGATTAACTACTTTGTTTTGATCATAGAGTAATATTTAAAAAAATAACTCAAATAAAAGAACTATAATCTTATTATCTTAATAATTATAAATCTTATAATATTATATTCTTTTTCATATTTAAAATAATGAGTAAACAAAGAGCTGGGGCAGTTTATTTTTCTCAGGTAAAGGTAATGTATACAAATAATAATGAATATCTAAGTAGCTAATGGGTACATACAAAGTCAAATGTTTGGAAGAGTCCCTAAAATTAAATGTCCCGATTTTTAATCTCAAATAAATGGCAGCCCCATATTCATAAGAAATTTACACTCTTAAATTAAAAAATGCAAGATTACTATAAAAACGATGAGAAAATCTATATATAGTTTGCTACTCAAACTGACAAGTTAGTGTTTGTGTAAATACTAAATACTTTCACAACACTAAAAATGTTGTCCGTAATGTTATAAACAAATAGGTATATTATATAAATCCTTATTGATAAATAAATAAAAATCAAATTTTTGTGATGCCCCGACACCCAGTGTAAATAAAAAATAGTTATTTTAAAATACAATTGGTAACTAACATAAAATATATTTTGAATTTAGTAAATGTATAAAAAATATTTAAAACAACTGTTTTATTGAAAAGCATAACAAAATCAAACAATCAAGATTTTTAATTCATTTGATTAACAAATAACATGTTCTTGATGCCAATACCTAAATAATAATAGATATACAAATCAGAACTTAGGAATGCAAAATGGGGAAATATAATATTTTAGCATTTTTATGAAGATATGGGTAGATGATTGGGTAATCGGAATAAAAATCCCCGGGAAAAAAAATCCCCGGAAAAAAAATCCCCTGACGAACAACTCCGGAAAAAAAATCCCCAACCCTAGGAAAAAAAATCCCCAGATTACAATATTACTCACAACCACAATATAAAATGATTTTAATATTTAATTACAAATAAGTAAAAATATGTAATTACAAATAAGTATACTATATATTAAAGTTTTCAGCCAAAAAATAAAAAAATCAATTTATTATATAATATTTGGTACCTATAAATAATTTTAAATAATACTAAATAAATAAATGTTACTTTTTACCTTATTTTATATAATATCAAAGGTACACACTACACCACATAATGATATAACAATTACTGTAACATTTGAAGTTCTCATATCTATAGAATATGGTCAAAATGTTATAGAATTATATAATATATATATGTATAAGTTAATTTTATTCAAACATCTAAATTAAGTTAATTTTCGTCCAAAGAATAATGCATATTTTTTAATGAGATTTTTAGTACTATGTTTATGATAGCTAGTTAATACTTAATGTATTATACAAATAAAAATAATTAATAGAAATTAATGTAATGCAATAATGTAATCTGGGGATTTTTTTTCCTAGGGTCGGGGATTTTTTTTCCGGAGTCGTTCGTCAGGGGATTTTTTTTCCGGGGATTTTTATTCCGGGATTCGATGATTGAAACATTAGAGCACTTAACTGTTTTAGTCCTGAATATGGTGGAATATTTTTCGAGATGCTTAATTATAGGTCCAAATCACTTACTAACTACTAACACTAGGACTTTATCTGCCTCTCAAGGCTATATGCATTATTTATACATCTGGACCAGACAATTTATAGATAAGACGAGGTATAGATAGAAGACAACAGACAATAATATTACAATAGTATCGAGGGTAGCGCTAGAAGTTGTACTTACATTCAATTTAAAAAATTAAAACAGCGATCGTTGTCGGTTGGTTGAAACCTAGTCAGCAGGAGCCACAAGTCTCATCAACATGTATTGTTGATTATGATTCGCGAAAAGGTTCGTAGGTAGCTGCTGCATGGTCGTCGCGCGTGCCAAAATAGTATTTAAAGCGCTGTGTACAGACTACAGTTGTGGACCGAGAGTAATGTATTGTGTATAAATATATATTATTATTAAACATTTATACGTGAATGAAGATAAACAGTGATTTTGCAAGGCTTGATAACAAAGCACGCATGCGCACAACCAAGTAGCCGGTAACGCGGGAAAAAAGACTGGCCGAGTGCCCGAGACAAAACCTGATGAGACCAGACAGACAACCGATAGAGCGCACTACTTATGTCAATCGAACAAAATTTGTTAACATTTTAATGTTGATCAAAATAAATTCCTACGTTTAAGACGGTTAAAACACGTTCAATACCAACGTTGGATCTTCTCCGATTATAGATTCAAAATATGCACCTAGCCGCGGATGTCGGCGGATATTTAAACGAATTTTATACTTTTTAATTCTCTGAAATACTCAACTGATAGTATATGATCGTAATATTTGGGTTAGTTACTCAGAATACATTTTTAAATAATTTGGTACAATTGGTTTTTAGTTTTCGACACTTTTGTGACTGGGAGTTTTTCAAATATTACGGTGGCGTGTAGCCTGCGATAGTCAAATTAACGTCGGCATTAAACGTATTAACTGATGATAAAATATAAAAGAATTGTTTCTACAAAAAAAAAATTTTATCATTAGATAATAAATAAATACTTATTTGAATTTTTCATTGTATTGAGTATCACGATAATGTAATTTATGAAATACTAAAATTAAAATTAATACCATTTCGCCATTGAATAGTTACCTAAACATTATTGTAAATTTATAAATACAATCATTATCTATAAATAATTTTAATCATTCACAGTTTTCAATAGGTACCAAATTTGAAATTTTATATATTTTGATATCAATATTATTATCGACTTAATTTTTAAAGAAAATTATGTTTAATAATTCATCATTTTTGATTATTTATATTGAAATTAGTGTAATCTTTTTTTGTCTAACAATGAGTCAAATATAGAAATATTATATTTTATTTAAGTAGTCAATGGCGTACTAACGGGAGGTAGGAGATAAATCCCCTTTCACCATTAACTTTTAAGAATTAGTGTTGTTTAGAAAATTTTAGACTTTAATAACCTATAAAGTATATATAATATTCTTATTTTTGTTCAGGGCGTTCAGGTCAATCAATTGGTTTGTTAATTATTTAAAAATAAAAACATCCAAAATTTAGGTCAAATATGCCGCTGAATAAAGTTTAATGATTTTATTAATATTAATCAATATGACATCAATATAATTTTAATTTTAAACAAATTAAGTTTTGGATAAACATTGTGGTCGCCTTGTTGGATGCCTTTAAGACAGTCGTCAAACAATTATTTTTTTAGTAATAAATGTCAAACGATTATAATATTAATGTTCTAATAACATAAGTAATTTTTAAAAAGGTACAATAGTATTAAAAGCGTGCGTAATTTATCTATCTATGAAAATATTAGAATACTAAGTATTGATGTAAAAATATCGATTTTCGTTTTTATTTGAAAATTTTACGTAAAAACATTTTATTATAAAATGCTAGTCATGGTATAATTCTAAGATAGCGCAAAACTAAAAATCGTGATCTTATTGAACATTTGCACATAGTTGCAGTTTGCAGAAGAGGAGAGTATAAATCGAGCATAAAAATATTATAAATTAATAATATCAAAATATTCAAACCTGGTGTTCAATATTTGTATTTTACCAATAAAAATAGAAATATTATATACCTGTACAACAGTACAAGTATATTTTGCGATTTACAATTACATTGTCGACGAATCTTTGTTTAAAAATAATTAACGCGGTAGAATTAGACAAGTATTGATGATATCAAGTATAATATTAAATAACTATTAATAAGTAGGTAAAATCATTTATTTATAAACGAAATATTAATTATAAATTAATATATTTAAATTTTTTTGATCTGCTTAAACGTTAAATAAGTACTTAATAATACCTTGATGATTAATTTTACTTACTACTTACAACACCTATTATATTATAAATATACAATATTGTGAATTGCAATTTTCAATAAAATAAACTTATTAATTAGTTATCATACTTAAAATTAGTTTTTTTAAAGAACCTAATAAACGAATTAAAATTAATATTTATTAAAAATAAATGAATGAAAAATAGTTGAAAAAAAAACAATACAACGCAGACAGATTACACTATAATAGAAGTATAATATGTTATGTATCCGTGAGTAAAATAATAATACATTATTTTATTATTATAATATAATTATAGTTATGATATATTAATAAAATAAAATAAATATCAATATAATAAGTAAGCGTCCAATAAGATCAGTAACAACAATATAATATATCATGTTACCTAAAGAATAATGCACAACCACAATACCGCATTAAGGATCCAAATGATTAGTTCTTGTTTATATGGTTTATTTTTAAACCGTTTCTAAACAATTATATAAATAATTTAATAACTAATGGTAAGTTTCAATTTTTCGACTGATTTAATATTTCAATTTTCAAATACGTTTTTATTAAAAGTAGGTGATATTATTACGTTTTAAGATCAGGCTTAACAAACGACGATAAAGAGCTAAATAACTAATATTTCATACATTTTATCAAAATCGTAATAAAATATTTTCGAAACTTATTATATGTTATACATAAATAACAAGTATAATATATATATATATATATTATAATATGCAATATGTACCTATTGTTGTTGTTATTGTTGTTCGTAACGATCACTAAAAACCCGTTCATCGCGACAAAACACGCGCACGTGTATAAATCGCGTACGATATTAAAAACGGTATTTCAATTGAAATCCTGTAATAAAATACATAAATAGCGGGGTATCGCGTACTCAGTAATGTCATGTGTACTGTAGTTTTACTTACTTTAAAGCATTTAGCTGTCACCTGGTGCAATCCACGATCGCGGTCCGAACTCCGAGCGGTCCGAGTGTCCGACGACCGGCAAAACAACGGAACCGTGTACAACAACGTGTGTAACGACTATGAATAGTATGAATACACGACAATAACAATGAATAACGATATAACGTGTGTACGAGACGCGAGAGAGCGCGGTGGCGACTCGCGTGTCGCCAGTCCTGGGCCCGGCGTGTCCCGGTGTTTCTACGACGCGGTGTCGTCGTCGTCGCCGCGGTGCAAACGTTATGGTACCCTGTTATCGCGGTATCAAACTTAACCCTCGGCGCTCGGTTTAATCCGTGGTTTTAATACTTGGTAAACTACTCCGTCGGCGGTCAGCCATAATCTGCGGGCCGGCCGGACGGGACGGGTCGGGATTATCATGGGCGGGCCCGATTGCCAGCTGGTGCAGCTCGCATTGCGCCGGGCCGACGGTGACGGACCAGGGTACGATGAACGCAACCGGCCGACCGATCGTCGCCGCGCGCCACAATTAAAATATTAAAATGATAATAAATAATAATATTATGTAGACGATAAACGTATGTTTGTTTCTGTTTATTGGCGGGGTCCGGATTTCCACGTTTAGACTGGCTAAGTGTATTATTATAATTTTAGGTTCTCTGGGACAGACCAAAAATTCCCAAATACATAATTCGTTTCGTGTAACAGATACGTTCAAAGGCGAAACTTTTAATTTGTATTTTTTAGTATCTAGTGATATTTTTTTTTTTTTAGTGTAATTATTAATTAATCCAATTCAAGCTTTGAACGTAAATTATGAAATTCAAAAATTGTATTAAAACATAAATGTTTTGGGGTATTTTTCATGTCAATAATTTTGTACACGAATGCCATAACGATAACGTTTTTATCCGTCTCCATTCTCCCATCTATTTCAATTATCGGGTATGGTAACAAATAACAATTTATTGGTCAGTTAAGATATGTTGCGATTCACGATTGCAATTGTCCGGTATCTTGTTTATTTATTATGCGTACTGATAAGTTTGGTATTTACTAATTTGTTTTTTTATTTTTATTAATTTAATTGAGATAAAAATTCCGAAAGTGAAACTGTCGTTTTTCTATTGTTTTTGTAGTCGAGTCGTTGAGTATCTATAAAGAAAGTATTGGTATTTGGTAATTTTCTAAGGGTATTTGAAACGATTCATTTTTAGCACAGTTTAAGATATACTTCTTAGAAATTATGAACTACTGCCACTACTGGTTGCATCCAAAAACCGCACAATTTTGATTTTGACCCAAAAAAGGTCGATAGACAAAAACCTCACAGCTTATCGGTCATTTTATAACAAATTACCGCAAATTTAGTATTTTAGAATAGGTTAAAACCGCATACTATTTTTAGTGAAAATAGTGAAAAGATAAGATTATAAGATAAGTAGGTAGTATACAATAATCAACTCTTTAGTTGCCTATTTATTTTTAAGAGCATTTGTTTTAATTTTGGGAAGAATTTTTACATGATGGAAATCGTATAAAGTTTTTAAATAACGTCGGCAGTCGTTTCAACCAATTAAACTTTGAAAGTTTTAAATTAATATTTTAAATTTTTTTATGAAATATGAGAATAATGAAAATAAATAATTGATTATACATATACATATGCGTTTTGGTTTATCAACCTTTTTGGGGTCGAAATCATAATTGTACGATTTTTGAATACGACAATTTTTTAAATTGTGCGATTTTAACCTATTAAATGTGTGCGGTTTTAACCTACCGAAATTGTCCGGTTTTGTCCTGTATTTTATCAAAAGTGTGCGGTTTTTGGAGTCAACGGAACTACTGAATCGTAACACAATCTGACCGGGTGAAGGGCCGCCGATAGTTGACCTTTAGGTATATATTAAACCGTGGTTTTTAGGGAGTTTTTGGTTATTTTGTTAAGTATTTTCTCGATAGTAGGTATCCAGTTTTATTAATTTATCATAAAGAAATGAAAATTGTGGATAAAATAAATAGAAAACAAAAATAAACAAATGTGAACGCAGCCATGTCCTAAAATTATAACACTGATAACAAAAAAAATGTCATAAATCATAATAAATACATGGAAATTTATTGAAAAAGTCCAGTCTATAGTTTACACTCCGTTTTTACTGCAACAGCGTATTTTTAGAACATATTATTTCGACGTTACTTGAACATAAAACAGTAACTAGTAAGTACCTGTTGGCTATTGAATTTGATGGAAAACGCTGCGGAATACAAATAAACGCTTCAGTAAACACTGCGCATAGCAAATAGCAATAATAATATAATGATGTAAGATAAACATAATAATATGATAACGCTACTGTCATTGCGGTAGGCAATCGACCGCGGTGACGAAAGACCAAGTGGCGACACGACGGATGGTGCCCTGGTACCGTCCGTCGAATTTAGCGGCGCACGAGCACCGTCACTGAACGGTTCCGTGTCCGTGTCCGTGTCCGATCCGGCGCATTTGGCAACGGCGGCCGCGTAAACGGCCCGTCAGTTATCGTTATGTTGTCATATTATAATTTATCCGAAATGATGCAGTCCCAATGCGGAACCCGACCTAAACTAAGAGTTAGGTTAGGTCCTCGTGTACCGGGATCGCATGTTGGTCGTCGCCGCCGAATCTCCGAGACCGAATTCACAGACAGTGGCAACCTGCTCATCGTGCCCTGGTCGTTCAACTTGTCACTTTTGCACCATCGACATTCGTTCTGAGCTCCGATCGTATCCGCCCATTGATTATGTATATTTCAATGTACAAAAACTCCCGCCAACGTAAAATATTGTATTATATTGTTGGCCACAATGCCCACAATCAATAATCGATATAGACGCGACGCTTTCTTTTAAGACAATAGGCATATTAATATGACCGTAATATGTATTAAGCAAATCTCTAGTGAAATAAGAAAATTCTCACGATTTAAAACCAAAAATTGGTTACGTTTTATTTCAATAGATATAATGAATAAAAGCGGGTAAGTGGGTATCGCTCTGCTGTATATTAGGGGGTGGTGTGGACCTCAGACTATGGTAGGTTAAATTTGAATGCAATGATAGGTATCATTGTATACAAAAAACGATTCTGAACGAAGATGATTTGTCAGTTTAGGATATATTATATTTAAATATTGTCATATATTCTATTTTGAAACAAATAGTATAGTTTTTATATGTTACTATAGTAACATTACTATAAAGTAACTATATATAGTTACTTTATAGTATCTGTTTATTAATAAAAAAAGTATTAGGCAACATACGCATAATGAGAGTATGAAATTTAATTTAAATTTTGAAATATTTCGTATAAATTTGAACTTTAAGCCCTTATAAAAAAAAATTGTGACTAACGATTTCGGATTTTTTTTTATCACTATAAGAAAAACTTATAAGAAACCTTGTATTAAATTTTCAAGATTTTCTGGCCACCCAAAAAATTTTTATCGGCATTTGAAGAAAAAAAACTTAGAAAAGTCGAAAATTTCAATTGTCTATAAGTAGCTTAAAAATGGTCAAAATATTTTGAAAATTTAACTGTAAAGAGATAACCATAATATAATCATTTGGTGAAAATTTCAAGTATTTACAATAATTCGTTTTTGAGTTACAGCAAAATCAAAAAATCAATTTTTTTGAAAACTGTTTGAAAATTTTTACTTTTGACCCCCCCAACTAGATGAATTTTCCTATTCAAAGAGGGGCTGAAGTAAAAAATCGGAGCATTATTACGACTGCTCCAAATGTTGTCAGACACACAAAAAAAAAAACAAACACACATCATTGTAAAAGCAAAAAGCAATACATTCTTCACTCCGGACACTCCATTCAGAATCTAAAAGAAACGTACATTGTTTTCTCGGAGTTCTTCTAAAATAATAATTTTATAATGTATCGTGTATGTATTGGTTGTAGTCGATTTGTTAGAATATATTGGGAAAGAATGTGTCATACTGTCATACGTGAACTCTTAAACATTTTTTTTAACGATTTTAGATAATAGGTATGTAAAAATATGGTATATGTATATTGAATGAATTTAAAATAATAACATTAATAACTCATTATTTTTGGGACCCAAGTAGAAAGATGAATTTTAGTAATTTTGTGTCATGTGTGTATATTAGTTTTTTTTTGTGTATATCTGTATTCTGTAGATACTTATTACTTATTAGTTATTAAAGCGATAAAACATGCTTCAATCTTCAATTTCAATATCTTTAATGGTAGTCGGTAGAAAAGTGAACCTACTCTACTTGGTAATAGAAATCTTAAATACTTCATTAATTTATTATTAAATGGATGAACTTCGGTGTTAGCCGTTAGGTAACAGACATGTGGTTCATTTTGTTGTCAAAAAAAAAATATTTAAAAAAATATTTAATACATTATTGAAGCTGTTGTTCGCGATTCATCTTTTTAAACCTAGTTGATTGTTCAATTGCGATAAAAAAAAAAGGAAACATCATTATAGTTGTCTTGTAATCAGAAATTTTGAAAATAATTAAAAACAAAAATCATATATGACAGCGATATCTACCGACGAAAAAACGCGTTAATATTTTAAAAACGCGCAGTTTTAGATGGTGAGCCCTAAGAGCCGTTATTGTATTATTTATTTAAATTTTATATTTTCACTATAAATTAAATAAAAACAGATTGTGTACTCTGTCTATGAACTAAAATATCTAAGTTTGAAGATATTCCAGAAGACCATGTTTTAGTTTATATTCGGGAAGTTGGGCCCTTAGGCCTTAGCCCTTTGGGCAGTGCCGGATTGGAACCCAGAAACTTAGCGAGCACAATCATTTTACTGGCTCAGTTAATTTAGCTAAATATTTTAGCAAGCGGCCCATGTATCATAATAATCTTGCGGCCCACCGTGCTCAGCGCGATAGCTCACCGGTTCAATCAAGGCCTACCTTAGGGCTATTTTATTAATCTTCAGTTAAAAGAATTTAATCTTCAGTAAACTAGAAAATAGAAATATGATTTTATCATCACTCGATTAATATTTTAACCGGACTAAATGTCTTCGAGATATTTGTCCAGTTAAGAGTAACTATTATCATTTATCAATGATAATTTATCATATTATTACGTTTATTTAATTGAAAATTTTTTTTTAAAAAAGGCAAGCAGTGGTTAACGGTTTGTGGCTATACGATTTATGTGCCTGAAAAGTTATCTAATTATAACAAAAATAAATTTTCAATGTTGATTGAAATTAAAATTCACCGCAATTGATATGTTTCGTTATACATATATATATATATATATTAATTAACATATATTATAATTTATTATTACATACCCAATGGTCTCTGCTGTTACGGGTTTATTAAATAATAAAAATATATATATTATAAGATTCATGTTTAAAAATAATTTATTTATAAAAATATAAGTATAACTATATAACTATTTTTTTTATATGTAGTTTAAAATTAAAAAGAAATAAGTAAATATTTTTTTTAATGAATATTTCACGATAAAAATTAATACAAATAAATCTTTAATAATCGGGTTTGTACTTTAATATTTTTTTGAAAAAATTTATCACAGTCACAGAAATGTTGAAAATATCTGCTTCACCACTATTGTCAGGTTCACAAGACATCGCTGGGTAGTGGGTTAATCACTACAAAAAAATAGTCTATACACCACATGGCACATACACTGTGTCATGCTCGTAATAATTTGCTACAATGATAAACAGAAGGGTATACTCACGACAGTGATGTATTCAAATTGCCTAACTAGAACGCCAAGCGGTCCAAATTTTTTTGTTGAAATATTTAAACAGTCTATAATGTAAGCTATATCATGAAAATTTGGGGAAAATTTTTACCAGATAATTAAAATGATTTTAAGTAAATATTTCCATTTAATATTTATGGTTGTGTTTCACATTAAAAATCGTTTTGTGAAAAAGCATAATTTGTTTTTATTGGTTTATACATTGTCTTACAAAGACATTTTTAATGCAGTAATATTATATATATATGGGAATTTATATTATTTGAACCTTACTCAACAGTTAGGGAACTATTTAGTATTTATTTAGACGTAGGTAAAGTTGCAAAATTTTATCTTTGTAAGTTATAATAAAAACACATTATATAACAAAAAAAAGTGCGTAACCTACTCACAGTTATTGTAAAATATTAAACAAAATTAGACAACTTTATAAATACATATAACTTAATACAATAGTTAATTTACTCACGTTTATTTTTTTAATTATTATATTATTTATATACTAACTGGACTTTTCACAAGTTTATTTCAATATTTTTTATGTGTTTTTTTTAGCAGCTTGTTAAATACAGGGTGATTTTTTTATCGAAGAACACTCATTATTTCTGAAAGTATTCATGTTTTTGAAAATATTTTTTTACATAGTTTCAAGTTGTTAAAAAAACAACATATTTATTAAAAAATTATATTTTTTATCGTTATATTTTTTTAAGTTTTTACTTTTTTGAATGACAGCATATAGTTTTAATTTCATATTCCAAAGCAGTTTAATTTTCTGAATATTTTGATACATAAAAATCGAATTTAGGGCCAATAGTTTATGAGTTAAAAGTATTTAAAGTTTAGATGGCGGAGTGGAGTGGTACGGGGTTACTCCGCAAAATGTTCTTCTACTACTCCGCTTGTCTATACTTTAAATAAGTATAACTCAAAAACTACCGGCCCTAAATTCGAATTTTATGTATCAAAATACTCAGAAAATTATTCTGCTTTGGAATATAAAATTAAAACTATATGTTGTTATTCAAAAAAGTAAAAACTTAAAAAAATATAAGGATAAAAAATATTTGAAAATATAATTTTTTAATAAAAATGTTGTTTTTTTAACAACTTGAAACTATGTAAAAAAATATTTTCAAAAACATGAATACTTTCAGAAATAATGAGTGTTCTTCGATAAAAAAATCACCTTGTATATAATATATACACCCTTCCGCGGCAAAATGTATAGAAGCATTATTCTTTACTATATTATATACTGATTACTGACCCATTTCTTGACCATACATTTTGAAATTATTTGAATAATATTCAAATTTTATATACTATATATTATACATATATAGCATATAAATATTACTATTAATGCCGCATAGGTGTGCGCAGACATTTGTGACAGGGTGGGCTAAGTCAATAAATATTAAGAAACCGGAACTCTGATGGAAGAAACAATTAAAATGTTTAATTTACCTACTCATAATCACCCACTATTTAAGGCATAAATCATTCATGATTCATATGAGTGAAATGTAAAAACAAATACATATTTTTTTTTTAATTAAATAAGAAATATTGTAATTTGTAATTGCCAACACAGTTTAATACAATTTCGCAATATCGCAATCTGTAATGGTAATATGACAATATGTTATCAATTTTATTTTTAAAGACATTTAATTTATTATTATTTATTATCATTGTGTATCAGTTATTTTTCACCTATCTATTTAATGTTTTATGATTTTTGAAAAATCAAAAATCGTTATGTTTAGAACATGTAGTACTATGTATATAAATTTCGGTACGGCTCACAGGGTGGACCACGGTCCACCCGGCCCCCCCTGTGCGCACGCTTATGATTAATGGTTAATTACAACTTAAAAATAAATATACTTAATATTATCTAACTGTATATACAGTTCGAATTTCTAATTATATTAATCGTAAGATATGCGAAAACTGCAATAGTTTTGATTTGTTTTTGTTTTATTTTAAGTTCGTGCACACTAAGAATATTATCCATTTTAAATAATTGCGTATAACATAAAATCTACTGTAACTTACCAGCGATATATATAAAATACATTTTTTTGATTAGATATGATATCTACCCATAACTAATGCAATTTTAGGTGTCATGTCAAGTTCAGATTCCGATAATTCCTTCTATAGTACTTTAGATAAAGAAAATAATCTCGACTACGAAGATTGTGTGTGAAGGAACCTAGAATTGTTTTCAATTTTTGTTGTTTTGGAAAGCGGGTTATTATAATGTTAGAAAAGATAGATAATGTTATATTAATTTTAATAATTTAAAATATTTTTTATTATTAGACTTTAGAAAATAAGAATTTTTTTATTCATTTTTCCAAATATTATGGGTTATGACAATGGATATTATTCCATAGTGAAATTATTGATTACCTATCTGTCTAGCTACTAATTATATCTGGATCGACTGGATCTATAGTTATCAAAATGTATTATATTTCTCTGTTTATCTGATTTGAAAAACATCATATTAGCCAGTTATTTCAAAATTAATTAACAGACAAAATGTATTAATATGAATTAACACGGAGTAAACCATCTTACATTACATGCAACAGCCAAACTACTGTTCTAATAAATTTAAGCACGTTTGTCTTACTTTAAATAATTTCAAAACGTATATTCTCAGGAATGGCATGCGTACACGGACACATCAACGTCGGGCACTATAAGTTATGTATGTATATTTAAACACTAATTATAATTACATATTATAATATAGGCTATTATAAATTTATAATATACACGTCCTTATGAATCATATATTACTGATAATAACAGTGATAAATGGGATAGATTAACAGAGATAATAAATCTTACCAAAAACACACTTTTAAATCTATGTATGGTCTAATATAGTCAATATCGATGATAATATGCGGATATTTGTATTTTGTGACGAATGGATTCAATACGATATTCTTTCTGATATATTATTATATAGACGGTAAAAATGAAGCAAAAGTCAAAAAAAAATTAAATATACAACCCACCATAATGATTAATGAGTAACTAAACTTGCTTTAAAAACATTACGTAAATAATATCGTTATTGAAATTTGAAAGCAATGAAGGTATGGAAATTTATTCGAGCCACTTAGTTGGTATTAATTAACAAATGTGTGAATTTTTTTCAATTGTCAAAAAGAAAGTATTTAAATAATTATTTAACATATTATTGAAGCCGAATTATTCATTATTCATCTTTAATTCTTGCTCATTGGACAATCACAATAAAACAAGGAAACATCGTAATAAGTGTTATAGTTGTTTTGAAAAATCAAAAATTTAAAAATAAATTAAAAGGATGATGGCGTAGGCGGTAGACGTTTTTCAAAACGACGAGAGGAAACTCGTTAAAATGTATAAAGGACTTAGGACACAATGTATATAATATATATTTTCACCATAGAATAAATAAAATCAGATTGTGAACTCAGTCCGTGAATTAAGTTATCTAAGTTTATCTTAGTTTATATTCAGAAAGTTGAATCCAAAACGTTAAATCGTGAATAAGATATTTTTTGATTGGTGGCACCTTAAAAATAGTGTATTCCGATAGAGTAACGTTGTTCAATATTTTTGTGTTAGATACAAAAATTAGAATTTATTTAAAATATTTTTGATACTAATATGGTTAAATGTGAAACACTCAAATAAATTTACATATACTTTACAGTAAGACAAAAATAATAAATCGAAATACATTGCGTCTGAATAAGACGTGAGGAGAAAAAAATTGTATGTAAAATTAATGAACAGAACTTGGCTGTCAGTCTGTAACCTTCTTGTTCGAGGACGCAATTAAAACTCAATAAATTATAATAAATAGCATTGTATATTGTTATATGTTATTTATTATATCATAAATATATATATTTATAAACGAGTATATATTTTTTCTTAAAATATGAAATAAAAAATTCACAATATGTAAATATTGAAAACATGTATTAGTATTGAAAATATAAACATAAATATTAAATAAGAGTAATACAAATGATGTAGGAAGCTATTTTAAATAATAATTCGCTTTCGATTTCGATTTCACAACTTTTAGCATTTAAAAAACTAGAAATTAAACATACCTACCTACGTATGACTACGTTGTACATGTGACTACGAATACTACCAAAAACAATCGTTGAGTACCACTTTCTCATTTTATATTTTTATCATCTGGCAATACTAATATCAACAATAGAATAGAGTATATACATTATACAGTCATAGGCGGAAATCCATTGAAAAAGTTGGAGGGCTACGATTTTTCTCATAAACCAAAGCCGTTAGAAATTTATGCAATATGTGTATATAATAATGGATTTTATTTTTATTTTCATTTAGTGAGATAGATCTCTTTTGATTTTGTTGTTTGGGGTCTTGTTCAGGGCCAGCGTTATACAATTTTGACCGGGGGGGGGGGGGTGAGATCAAGAATTTGCCGACTGAAATTTAATTTATGCCGACTTATAATTTCTTTAAAACATCAACAATCACTTCTGCAACTGTATTCGGGGCCGAAACAAGAAAAATCTGACGGATGGGGAAGGGTGTCATACTAAAATTGCTGGCTCCAAATATCTTTGCAGACTCGAAAAAAATTTAAAACCGGAGTAATAACAACGAATGTAATTTTAAAATAATTTTTTAATGTAAATCAAATATTACATAACAACATATTATTATACATGGTTAATCTAAAATTAAATCCAATATATATTAAGATTCATGTATATCATTATTTATCATTATATTTATCAATTAGATTTAGGTACCTATAGGAATAGGATTTTTATTAAAATGTTAGTAAAGGTAAAAGGTAAATAATTAAATTAATAATTACACCAGGCACCAAGTTTTTATATTCTATACTATATTATAAAAATTTTAAATAATAACAATGTTTTTACAATAATTGTGGATTATACATTTATTCGTCCTTCTTTAAGGGTTGCCCAACTTTCTATCTTTGTTGTCATGTCTATCTCATCCAGAATATCCTTGGATGAGTTCAGTACCATAAGATTGTCTAATCGCTCGTCAGTCATTGTTGTTCGCAAATGATTTTTTACAAACTTAAGAATACTGAATACTTTCATTGGTCGCTGTAGAGACTGGTGATGTATATGCTAAGCGACATAAAGCATTAGCTGATGGTATAACAGTTTTCAATTTATTACTTGATTCCATAATTGATTTTAATGTGTTATTATAATCATTGTCTGTATTATAGTAGGTATCTGTATAATTTTTATTTATATAATTATATCAATAATCAATTTGCCATTTTCCAACTTATATCGGAACTATTTATATTTTATAATTGGAATGTTTTTAAAAGATATTTAATTTTTATTTGTAAATACAATAAATAGGTTATAGTTATTTTATCTAAAAAATTCCGTATGCCGAAAGTGCCGACTTTCATTACGGTTATTCGATGGCGGGGTGTCACGACCCCCAATACCCCACTTGCCTCCGGCGCATGTCTTGTTAGATTCATATTGGCTAGGAGAAATGACAGTGTTCCAACTTATAATTTTAATTTTCGTATAAAATATTATGTAAAATATTATACAAACAAATTTATAATATAAAAATTATTATGTGTTATATTTCTTGTTTTTAGATTCTGAACGGAGTGATGAATGTATTGATTTTACAATGATGTGTGTTTTGTTTTTGTGTCTGTGTACAGCATAACTAGTCGAAATAATGCTTCAATTTCAAACTTTGGAGGTGGTTTCCGATGGCAAAGTGAATATTCTTGGTGCATTATAGAGGTGAAAAGTAAACATTTTCCAACAGTTTTCAAAAAAATTTTATTTTGCTATAACTCAAAAACTTATTGATGTAAACACTTGAAATTTTCACAAAATGTTTATATTAGCGTTCTCCATACACAGTTAAATTTTCAAAGAATTTTTGGCCGGCCAGAAAATCTTGAAAATTTAATACAAGGTTTCTTATGAGTTGTTCTTAAAGTGATATAAAAAAATCCTAAAAAAAAAATAATAAAAAAATTTTACCAGTTATTTAGATTGCCAATTTCTTTACGTGATTTGATTTTCAAAACATTTTGACTTTTTTTGAGCTATTTATAGACAATTAAAATTTTCAATTTTTTTTTATTTTTTTTTTATAAATGTTGATAAAAAAAAATTAGCTGGGACAAATTACTTGAAAATTTAATTGAAGGGTCCACATAACTTGTTCTAACTCTGATTCAAAAGTTATAAAAATACATAGGCACAATTTTTTAGATTCTGAACGGAGTGATGAATGTATTGATTTTACAATGATGTGTGTTTTTTTTTTTTGTTTTTTTTGTTTTTGTGTCTGTGTACAGCATAACTAGTCGAAATAATGCTTCAATTTCAAACTTTGGGGGTGGTTTCCGATGGCAAAGTGGATATCCTTGGTGCATTATAGAGGTAAAAAGTAAACATTTTCCAACACTTTTCAAAAAAATCGAGAAAAACAAAAAAAAAATGACAGAAAAACGGGAATTTTTACGCAAAACCAGTTTTCGGCAAAATCGAATTTTTTATTTTGCTATAACTCAAAAACTAATCGATGTAAACACTTGCAATTTTTATCAAATGTTTATATTAGCGTTCTCCATACACAGTTAAATTTTCAAAGAATTTTGAATTTTTTTGAGCTATTTATAGACAATTGAAATTTTTAATTTTTTTTAGTATTTTTTTTTAAAATAACGATAAAAATTTTTTGGCCGGCCAGAAAATCTTAAAAATTTAATGCAAGGTTTCTTATGAGTTGTCCTTAAAGTGATAAAAAAAATCCGTAATCGTTAGTCACAATTTTTTTTTATAAGTGCTTAAAGTTCGAATTTATACGAAATATGTCAAAATTGCGAAAATTTGCAAGTAATTTTGTGGTTGAAAAATCGTAAAATTTTTTCCTTTTATAACTAAGTTTTGAAAATTTGGTACAAGGTTCTCCATACATTTTTCTTCAAATATTTGGAAAAAAAACTCTACCTGATTCAGACAAAAATTTTTTATAAGTGTTTGAAATTTAAATTTTTACAAAACCGCGTTAAATAACGGTTTAGCCTCAAATGATTTTTGATATTTGTTGTTATTCAAACAGTATAAGTCGTAAATACTTGAAAATTTTACCAGTTATTTAGATTGTCATTTTCTTTACGTGATTTGATTTTCAAAATATTTTGACTTTTTTTGAGCTATTTATAGACAATTGATTTCAATTTTTTTTTATTTTTTTTTTATAAATGTTGATAAAAAAAATTTAGCTGGGACAAATCACTTGAAAATTTAATAGAAGGGTCCACATAACTGGTTCTAACCCTCATTCAAAAATTATAAAAATACATAGGCACAATTTTTTTTTATTAGCATTTGAAGTTCAAATATTGACAAAAATTCGTCAAATTCATGAATATTTTTCACTATTTGGTAGTTAAAAATTTATAAATATTTTACTATCAAAAGCTAAGAATTGAAAATTTAATACTATGCTGTCCATAAGTTAAGCTTAGAATAATTATAAAAAAGTTTGAGGATTATTCAATTAAAAAAATTTTACGAGTGTTTAAAGTTTTAATTTTAATTTGAAATCAAAAATACACGTGTAAAATAACGTTTTACTAATAAATAATTTTCGATTTTTTTATAATATATCCTAGACTGACAAATCATCTCCGTTCAGAATCGTTTTTCGTATACAATGATACCTATCATTGCATTCAAATTTAACCTTCCCTAGTCCGAGGTCCATCCCACCCCCTAATGTACAGCAGAGCGATACTCACTTACCCGCTTTTTTTATTAGCATTTGAAGTTCAAATATTGACAAAAATTCGTCAAAATCATGAATATTTTTCACTATTTGGTAGTTAAAAATTTATAAATATTTTTCTAAGGGTCCACATAACTTGTTCTAAATCTAATTCGAAAATTATAAAAATACATTGGCACAATTTTTTTTTATTAGCATTTGAAGTTCAAATATTGATATTCCAACAACTTTATTATATAATGAATGTAAAATCTTAAATATAAAGTCTCTCCATATAATACATGTTTTTGCGGTTGTTTTTAAATTTACTAACACAATTAGTACTCCTACTCATAAATTTAACACACGATTTGTTAAAGATATTAACTTATCCCTGCCTAAATTAAGAACTACTTTTTGTCAGTCAGGACCATATTTTGTGTTTATTAATTTTTGTATTAAACATAAAATTTGCATTCATGAATTTAATAATTTTATACAATTAAAAAGAAAACTTATGTCTTTAAGATTAAATACCTTAGTATGATTTGAATTGGTTATGGTTTATTATTTTATTTTGAATAATTATATTGTAATTTCACTATTACTTTCTTATACTGTTTATTATCTACTTTATTTATTTATTTATTATTTTTTTTCTCTCTCTTATGTTATGTTCTTGATATGTTTATTTAATATTGTAATTGCATGAACTCTCACCTTCAGCACAGCCTTTGGCTTTGGAGGTGATCCAACAAAAAAATTTGTCAATTAGTAATTTAACTTGTATATATTGTTTGTTGAAGAATTAATAAATATTATTATTATTATTATTATTATTATAAAAATTCGTCAAAATCATGAATATTTTTCACTATTTGGTAGTTATATTTATAATTTTACTATCAAAAGCTAAGAATTGAAAATTTAATACTATGCTGTCCATAAGTTAAGCTTAGAAAAATTATAAAAAAATTTGAGGATTATTGAATTTAAACAATTTTACGAGTGTTTAAAGTTTTAATTTTAATTTGAAATCAAATAAAAATACACGTGTAAAATAACGTTTTACTACTAAATAATTTTCGATTTTTATTATTTTAAAAAAATTACTAAACGTAAGATCTTGAAACATTTACTTAAATGTTTGAATTTGTTTCAAAATAGAATGTATGAAAATATTTAAATATAATATATCCTAGACTGGCAAATTATCTCCGTTCAGAATCGTTTTTCGTATACAATGATACCTATCATTGCATTCAAATTTAACCTACCATAGTCCGAGGTCCACCCCACCCCCTAATGTACAGCAGAGCGATACTCACTTACCAGATTTTTAAGAATATAATTTATGAATATAAAACTACAAAATTTTTATGTTTGCAAAACAAAAAATATACGTTAAAAATTATTCATTTAATTTATTATTTTTAAAAATTGAATTTAAAGAAAATATTAAAGTAAGTTTATAATTATCATCATTATTTATTATAATTATTTAATCAAAATAACATATAGAATGAATAATAATTTTTTTTTCATTATATAAAAACAAATTAATGGATAATTAATAAAATATTTTTGTTAGTTTTGTGTAGTATTTTTTTGTTCAGTGAGGTAAAATAAAAAGATAATCATTGTTAAGCCATCTTAATATATAATGATTAATGACTATACCTTGTATACTATAAAAATGTTGCCTCCTCCCCTCTTTACTTTAATGTTACAATTTGATCACTACACACCTATGAATTATAATTGTATTGTAACTGCATTCTTTCTTGTAACAAGCACCTATGTTTATAATTGACAATTTGTACCGAAATTTTCCATCATATCTATATTCATATTATATCTATGTCTGTATTGCATTATTGCTATAAACATAATAAATAATAACATTATATTATTATGTAATCCAATGGACGACGATAATCAACTAAGTTGATAATTATTTATATAAACACAGAGAGAACAGCGTTATAAATTCTTATTATAAACAAAAACAAGACCGAGTTGACAATAATGAGTAACTTAAGATTTTCTAAACGGCTGCAGGTGTGACGGCAATCGTGTTGTTACGACAATAAATTGCAGTAATATACATTTTGTGTAATGAATAAACGTATTACCAAATAGGAATACCTACTATATACACTAACACTATACATTATATATTATTAAACTTTACAAGGTACCTAATTTTTTTGAAAATTAAAAAATTTTATTTCTGAACGATTACAATACAATAGTTTATAAGCCAATATATAAAATCTTAGATTGATCTTATAGATGCATAAACTGTATGTTTTTAAGTAAAATGGTTTGTTATATGAACATTTTTTTGATTGTTAAATAGCAAAATATTGTTAATTATATCAATATTTAATAACGCATAATAGTTATATGTATTTATCTTATTGTATATATGTATGCTATAACTATAGCTATACTTTAATTTGACCGAAAAGTATTAAATAATAAATACCTAAATATAATTTATAGTATTTATATTAAATAATAACTTATGCTAGTATTTTATTAAATGTATGAAATTTTCTGTTTTACAAAATACTTTTTAAGACTTTTTACTAGAATACACTACTACAGTCAATTATTTGAAATTATATTTAAAAATATCTCTGTTACAAGATTTTATTTTTTTGTTGCCTTATAGACTTTGAATTTTTAAATTTAAATATGTACCACTATATCTTATATAAAACTACCTTGATGGCTAGGTCATCGAAATTATGTTTATCTAATTTGTAAAACATAAAAACCATTAAAGATTATATTTAACCATTTTATAACCAAAATGAACCCGAATAATTGAATTAAAAATGTGTAAATAGTTTAAACTAAATACTAATTATATACTCTAGTAAATAATACATAGGTAGTAAATAATATTAATATTATATTTATTATTTATTATAATTGCAATGACAGCAATTGTTTTTTAAATGTATATAACTATGTATATACAATATTCATATGTATGTACTATATGTATATAACTAACTCCTAATAAAACTTATATTATTTTATATATATTTATTTTGATAACCTTGATTATATATATATACTAGAAACACAATTCTATATTCTGTATTTCTGTATAATCATATATGGTTTGTATTGTTTGGAAAGTAAAGTAATCTTTAATATTCTAACAAACAAGTTTGTATTTTACTTATTTTAATGCATGTGTGTTAGCTCTGGATAATAGTGAAAAAATATATGTGTCAGCGAACTCGGTGATGTTAACATAGGTAGATGATACTCTAAATTATCAGTAATAAATGTTAATTATAGCTCAATAATAATAATACATTCAGCTCATTTAAACATATTAAATCAAGATTTGTGATATAAATGCAATAATAGCTGACCCAACTTTTAATTAACGCACAAGGTATATAAATTATAATTTATAACACATCGTATTTTTTTATAAAAATTAAACCAACTACTATACAATTGTATACAATATACATGTATAGAATAAATGACATTTTGTTTTATCAATTTACGTTAGTAAATTTTTATCAGCTTCAATCGTATCTTAATATTATATATCCTAAATTAAAAACTTACATAGCTTAATAAATATTGATACGTCGGCTTTTATCAAATACCAAATTCACTTTAAGTGAATAGAATAAAATGGTTAGAAATATATATTTTGAAATGTAGCCATGTAGGTATCATTCGAATAATCGAATAGGTAGTCAAGGTAGGTATGTCATATGTCATAACTATGTATATAGGCATAGTGAATCTACAATATTTAATGAGATGATTAATACCATCAGTTTTTGATTGTTTAGATAGACGATAATTTTATTTTATATAGGTACTAATAACTAATAAATGCTTATAAATTTAAACATTTTTAGTATAAATTAAATTATAATAAAATTATTCTATATTATACTAATTTTTAATTTTACTACTTTACACCTGCGGTTATTTTATTGTTAAGATTCTTTTAAGTTTATTATCTAAATATAGTCGTTGAAATAAAAATGTTGTTAATTGTTATGTTCTTCAACTCTTCGAGCTTCTAGAATGGATTGTTTAAATATACATTTGTCATAATACTGCTAATAGTAGATAAGTATTACACTATTACCATCAAACATCAATGACACTGCGTAATTATATAAGAGATATTTTATACGATGTTAAAGACATATTTGGATAAGTCACTTTGGATGGAGTAGTTATCATGTTTTTTCTTAAAAAAATCAATTTTATGTGTATACACTATACAATATACATATTTGACATTTTCTAAAACTATTACGTCACTTAATCATTATAGCACGAATATGATTTTCGAAAATTAATATTTTAATCATAGCTGACAATAGTTATATTGAATAATCAAATGTATATGTTTGATTATACTATTTATACTTAATTAATCGTGGTTATGAATACATACATAAATCCAGTGCGTGATTTTTCATCTTATTAGTCTCCATTGTAAGTTTATAATATCTAACATTCTAAAATTAACACATATTTTAATTTTTGAATCGTTTTGAATAATACCGTCATAGTATCAGGGCTTGATTTAGGCATTTTGTGGCCTTAAGCAAAATAAAAAATATGGCTCCTTATTGTCAACAGTAGCGTTTATTATAGACATATAGCCATATGAATGAGTTGTATAAAACAAAATAATAACTTATTACAATTTAATATTTACCTACTTATACATTTTCACAAACATAATTATAATGTTATACATTTTTTTTACCTCTACAGGCTACAGATTTCTTTTGTACCTATTATTTTCATTTACATTTTATGCTGAAAAGGATTAATTATTTTATTTTTATGAAATATTATAAGTTTCTTATATTTATTTTATATGATAAAAGTAGTATTCTAAAAAAATATATAAGGTTCATAAAAACCCGAGGCCCTGTAATAACGTTGGCCATAGGCAGTTGCCTATCCTGTCTAATGGTAAATATGGCACTGCATAGTATACTATATACCTGCATTATATTATACACATTATACACAAATACAACTAACGTTATTGTTTAAAAAAAAATATTAATTTACCTATATTATATGCCAATTGATTTTCTATAACTATAAAAATTCAAATATAACATTTTTATAAGGAACGTGTTTTAAATTCATTTTCAAGCGTTAGAAGATATTAATAATTTTTAATCATATATATTTTCAGTTATTTGTTGTACACATGTTCAATTATACTAGAAATGCATTCTATACATTATTAATACATTACTATATAATATTATAATGTATTTATACCAAAATATTCATGTATTCGTCAATACATATAATGAGCCTATTCAATTTTTAACATAGGTGCAATACTGCAATCGTAAAGAAAATGAACATCCACTTCTAGATCAATGTATAATTTATTGTTGAGTTTTATCAAACAGTAAAACTTCACAATAAATCGCTGAAATGTGCATCAGAATATTCAATAGGAACGAAGATAGCATTATAATATCGACGGAATAGAAAAAAATTGTAGATAATTACAGCTAATCTTAATGACTAACGTACTGTTTGTTAAGTACTTCAATATTGTATGTACCTACCTACTTGTAATAATGTACAATATTGTACATTTATAATATTTACACTTGAAAGTACTTTGCAAATTTATGCAATTGTATATAATATCCTAAAAGATTATTAAAAGAAACTGTAAAATTCAAATAAAATCGATTTGTGAAAAAAAATTAAACAGTTATAAAATAAAAATAATTTGACATATCATCTATATATATTATTGTATGTATATGGTATATCTATACATTCTAAACATTAAAATTGTTTGTTTATAATGCTTATTACTACTATATATTATATATTTATATCAATGGTACCTGCTGGCTGCTATTACAAACAAACACATAAATATTATCATTATTCTTAAAAATTGTGTTTAATATGTTTTTAATTAAATAATTATAATTCACAGAGCACCGTAATTTATATATAAGTAGATTAGTAAGCTTAAATACATATATTATAATTAAAATTAAATATTTTTAACTTTTTTAAATATCTATTTTTGAATAAGTTATAGATATGTAATAAAATTATGGAGGTAATATACTATATATTTATAAAAAAAAAAATGATTTTGGACGTTTATTATTATGCTTACTGGAATACCTATACCGCATTGCATCAATTTACGCGTATATGACTTGCAGCTTTAAAATTGTTGAATATTAAAATAATTTTCAATAGGATCAGTTTTATAAAACTCAAGTAAGGTCAAATTAATTACATTATTGGGGCTCCCTCTTGAAATGTTCACATGGGTCCCAATTAGATTATTTATTGCCACAACATTGAACAAACTAAACTTTGGCTATAGTTTTATTTATTTAATATATTTTTAGGTTTATACATTTGTATATAATTTAAAATACAAATTTTTAACAATATTTTACAGCTATAATAAACTAGGTATACTTTTTACTTCTTTGACCAGGCTAACTTAAAAATATGTTAAAATTAATCTATTAAAGTAAGTATTATATTAAATATAACCCCATATAACCTCACCCACTATATGGTTTCCGTGTACTGAAGTATGTAAATGTAAAGTTGTAATCATAAATTCAATTATCTGTCCGTTTATCAACTATATGTATATACTATTAGTTATTACCTATATATAATATAAAATAAAAATTACTATTTTAAAACGCTTTAATTAATTTGTTCGTGTTAGTTATTACCATAAACATTAACAGTGATTAGTAAGTGAAAAAAAGTAATAATATAGGTAATAAAATATATATATTATATAAACTTGATATAGTGCCACTAAAACATAAGATCAGAGCATTTATCGTAGATAAAATCGCGTGTAGGTAATTATAAATAATAAAATAACTGTACCTATATGGCTACAAAATTATATAGTTATAAATTATATTTTATATTTAGGTACTATTAATTATTAATATAGTATGTAATGAAATAGTGATATTTTTATAATTAACACAAAGATACATTATCAAAGATTTTAAATAGTTTATTGAAAACATAAAAAAAATAATTTAATTACAGTAATTACTTACCTGATTAATAATAATAATAAAAATTTAAGCCTTATATTTTGATATAAACAAAATTGAAATTTGAATGCTGCAGATGAATATCTTGGTAGCGTATAGTATCTTATTGCAGCATGAAAAGAAATCATAATTGCGAATTGCGATTGATTATATAGGTACACGTACATTCACAGCGTTATTGAATGATGTAATATGTTGCAGTTATTGAGTATACCAAAAATATTTTCTTGTTTAGAATAAAATCTTACAATTTATTTTACTAGAGTTAAATTAAAAAAAGCGGGTAAGTGAGTATCGCTCTGCTGTACATTAGGGGGTGGGGTGGACCTCAGACTAGGGTAGGTTAAATTTGAATGCAATGATAGGTATCATTGTATACAAAAAACGATTCTAAACGGAGATGATTTGTCAGTCTAGGATATATTATACTTAAATATTTTCATATATTCTATTTTGAAACAAATTCAAACATTTAAATAAAAGTTTCAAGATCTTACATCTAGTAATTTTTTAAAAATAACAAAAATCGAAAATTATTTATTAGTAAAACATTATTTTACACGTGTATTTTTGATTTCAAATTAAAATTAAAACTTTAACACTCATAAAATTTTTTAAATTCAATAATCCTCAAATTTTTTTATAATTATTCTAAGCTTAACTTATGGACAACATAGTATTAAATTTTCAATTCTTAGCTTTTTATAGTAAAATATTTATAAATTTTTTAACTACCAAATAGTTAAAAATATTCATGATTTTGACGAATTTTTGTCAATATTTGGACTTCAAATGCTAATAAAAAAAAATTGTGTGTATGTATTTTTATAATTTTTGAATGAGAGTTAGAACAAGTTATGTGGATCCCTTTATTAAATTTTCAAGTAATTTGTCCCAGCTAAATTTTTTTTATCAACATTTATAAAAAAAAAAATTAAAAAAAATAAAAATAAAAATTGTCTATTAATAGCTCAAAAAAGGTCAAAATACTTTGAAAATTGTACTATGTGTGGACTGTGGAGAACGCTAATATAAGCATTTGGTGAAAATTTCAAGTATATTTACATCGATTAGTTTTTAAGTTATAGTAAAATAAAAAATTCGATTTTTTTGAAAACTGTTGGAAAATGTTTATTTTTGACCTCTATAATGCACCAAGGATATCCACTTTGCCATCGGAAACCACCCCCAAAAATTGAAATTGAAGCATTATTTCGACTAGGTATGCTGTACACAGACACACACACAAAAAAAAACACATCATTATAAAATCAATACATTCATCATAACGTTCAGAATCTAAAAGGTAGGCAAGTCAGTATCGCTTTGCTGTATAGTATAGAGATGGAGTGTAAGTCACTGGTCACTATAACGGATGTGTTAATTTGAATGCAATGACAAGTATCATTGTATACGAAAAAAATTCTGAACGGAGATGATTTATCAATCAATGATAATTAGTATGATATTATATTATATTATTACCTATATTTAAATTGCAATATATATCGTTATTTTACTTAATTTCGAAAAAAAATTTCATTTCATATACATTCATAAAAATTTTTCTATATTGACGCTGGAATTTTTTTTTACACTTACTTGAAGAAAAACTTATGGATAACTTTGTATTGAGTTTAAAAACCTTAGGTATAAATAACAAAAATTTTATGAATTTTCAACTTCAAAATTCCTTGCAAATTTTCGCGATTTTGATATATTTCGTAAACATTTGAACTTTAAATGCTTATAAAGTTATAAACAAAAATTGAGACTAACGATTTTTGATTTATTTTACTACGATAAGTATAACTTATAATAAACCTTGCATACAATTTTAAAGAATTTTTGAAAAGCCACATTTTTTTATTGGCATTTCAAGAAAAAAATTTAGAAAAATCGAAAATTTCAATGGCCTATAAATAATTTTAAAAAAATTCTAAATATTTTGAAAATTTAATCGTAAATGAATAACGCTAATATAAAAATTTGGTGAAAATTTCAAGTACTTACAATGATTTGTTTTTGAGTTACAACAAAATCAAAAAATCGATTTTGTCAAAAAATGGTTATGCGTAAAATTTCCCGTTTTTCCGTTATTTTTTCAGGGTTTTTTCTGACGCTTTTGAAAACTACTGGAATTGTTTAACTTTTCCTTTTCAAAGAGGGGCTGAAGTCAAAAATTAAAGTATTATTACTATACCAAAACATGATGACAGACACAAAAAAAAAAACACACACATCATTGTAGAATCAATATATTCATCACTCCGTTCAGAATCTAAAATATAAGTAGGTTTATAATATAATAGTCAGGGGTTAAAGTGAGGGGGGACGCAGGAGGACTCAGTCCCCTTACTTCTGACAGCGGTTAAAAAGCGTCCCCTTTAACAAATTAGGATTTTATATATTAGACATTATACATAAAATTATATATGGAACACTTAAAACTATATGGAGACATTAGTCCTCTCTGGAATTGTTTCCCACTTTAACCCCTGATAATAGTAATATTTCAAACGAACATATTTAAAGTAATAACTAATACATTTATGTGTACATATGTATATTAATATTATATATTATACCGTGTGTTCAATTTTAAAGGTAACAGGAAATATTTCGATCGTGTGACCTTGAATTTGATTCGGGGTTTTTATACTGCATATAGGACTAATAAATACATATTTTTTTAATAAATTCAAATTTTTAATTTTTTTTTATCAGCGCATGCGCAGTAAAATAAAAATTTCTTAAATAGCAACCACTATTTTGGAGACCGGATTTCGATTTCTTTATTTTTTCTGAACAACTTTGATCTTTACAGTTTGTTGATATCTTCAAAATTGCCATTTTTATGATGGTCGGAAGTTTTAAAATAATTAATTCGAAAATATCGCATTTTTCAACGGTCTATCTTAATTTATAGGTATTTATAGGTATTATTATAACAATTTATTAAATAAAATAATTTAAGTAAATTGTTATAATAATACCTATAAATTAAAATAGACCGTTGAAAAATGCGATCTTTACGAATTAACTATTTTAAAACTTCCGACCGTCATAAAAATGGCAATTTTGAAGATATCAACAAACTTTAAAGATCAAAGTTGTTCAGAAAAAATAAAGAAATCGAAATCCGGTCTCCAAAATAGTGGTTGCTATTTAAGAAATTTTTATTTTACTGCGCATGCGCTGATAAAAAAAAATTAAAAATTTGAATTTATTAAAAAAATATGTATTTATTAGTCCTATATGCAGTATAAAAACCCAGAATCAAATTCAAGGTCACACGATCGAAATATTTCCTGTTACCTTTAAAATTGAACACACGGTATATTATGATTATTATGTACCTACAATGTACCTATCAAAATTAATGTTTTCACTATTCAAGTATTGTAAATTTATTGCATAATATTAAATAACATACCTATACAATTAATGTATAAAAATATAGATATCTAATACCTATGTAGATATACTTTTTTTACCCCGATACTTATTGGAATTATGTAGTTATAATTACAATGTTTAATATACATTAATGATTTTAATAAATAGACATGAATGATATTTAATGATATACTCGTATTCGTTGAAACATGCACATTGCACATATTACACATTTATTATATAATAAAATAATAAGCATAGACAAATAAGCATGTGATACCGAATTTAATATGTACACTTCATATCTCCTATTATGGGCTATCTATAGCGAATTATGTTTGTATTATAATTTATAAATCATAATAATAATACAAGTAACAGTAAAAATGATAAAAATACAATTCGTATCTGCCACAATTATTATTACAGTATGTTGGTAGTTGGTACTGTACATACTGGGTGTCCCACGAAGATTACCCATTACGATATCTCCTGAAATAATGGAGATATCATAATTTTGGTTATTTAATAAGATTCACAGGAACAAGAACTACAAAATATATTTCATGTTTTAATTTATTTTCATGTTTTGGTAAAAAAGTTATAAAATGTATTTTTTTATTTGATTATTTAAAAAAAAAATTGAAGATAGCCATTTTGTAGAGTTTTTTTTCTGAAAATATTGACGTTTTAACATTTTAATTTCATCAATTTCCTGATTTTTAATATTTTTTTTTAGTTTCGAAAAAAACCCGTTTGCCAACCGCACGAGCATACGGGCCACATGTTTGATACAGTGATACCACTATCGCACTATGGCACTATCGTATTAAATAATTCGTAATTTTTTTCGATAGTAGAAAAAATATTAAAATCAGGGAATTGATGAAATTAAAATGTTAAAACGTCAATATTTTCAGAAAAACTACAAAATGGCTATCTTCAATTTTTTTTAAATAATTAAATAAAAAAATACATTTTTTAACTTTTTTACAAAAACATAAAAATAAATTACAACATGAAATTTATAATTCAATTTGTTCAAAGACTTTTTTGATACTAATTACTTTTCGTTTAAATTATTTTTAACAGTTATTAATAGTTAGTAGGTATCTAAGTTATCCCTATAGAGTTATTATTGAGAACAATTAAAAACAGCCAAAAACATTTCATTGTTCAATTGTTGTAAAAGCTCTGATAAAATAAATTAAAATTATTACATATTTTTTGCTGAAACTTGGTAAATATTATACATGAATATTGTGAATACATAATAAAGTACTTAAGTACCTATACGAGACAGTCATAGGTATAATAGAGTCAAGTTGTGTGGAGTTTAATGTATTTTATTTGAAAAAATAAATACCTTAACCGTATGGTATGATTTATTATTGAAATACCGGGATTTATCGAAAGCTAAGATACCTATATTTATTTTAACGTAGGCAGTTAAATAGTTATATTATATCATAATTAATAGGACGTAAAAAAATAATACAAAAATAAATAACAATTTACGTTTTACTCGTAATGTTGTAGGTACTAGGTACTAATTATAAATATTTTAAATAAAATACAACAAAATTAAAACCAAATAAATAAATTAATGTATAACTATGTAAACCTAGCTAATAGCTATGCGAGAATTTATAAATTTATTAAATTTTTTGACTTGCTGATAATTTACACGGTAATTATGTGGCATAATAATTTATTTTCTCCATTACTTTCGCTTAATGACAATCCTCATACTATACTATAATTATATATCTCTGATTATATACCTATATCTACTTATCTGATATATAGCGGTAGTACGGTACCTAATAATTGTACGTCGAACGGTCGAACTATAGAAGGTGTATTTAAAATATTTGTCCTATTTTATTTGGTAGCTTTCATATTTTATACTTGTTATTTGTTAACGTCATATAAAAACCAAAATAGGTTAGGGTATGTATTAAATTTAAACTATTATGTTTTAAATCCCACATAGCTATACAACCAAATATTTAGTTATTAGGATATTTTCTATAATGTAGGTATAAGTTCAGATTCTAGATACAACATTAATAACAAACTGCGTAAATTAATACACATACATTCAGTGGCGTCATTTTACATTTTTTCATGGGATGCAAAACCAATATTGAAAATCTAAAGTAATACCAGTCTCTCGCATGAATTTTTTTCAACACACTTTTTGTGTAAATGTAGATCATTTTATAGAATTTATAGTACCTATAAAACAAATAACAATAATTTTGTTCATGAGATGCATTTGTATACCCTTGCATCCCACAAATTACGCCACTGCATACATTATAATATAATAAATGTTCAACGAGAGCTTTAATATATTTCTCCAATTATAACCTAATATTTGGTCAAGCTTTCATATTAGTCTATACTAACAACATTTACATTAACTTTAATATTACCTATATTATTTGCTAATAAAATGTCTATGAATGATTTGATTAAATAATTTCAAAATGTAATACAATATTCCTTATATTGTTATACATTTAAAACATAGTCACAATATTATAAAAATATAAAAAATACATACACAATTTTGCAAATTTTTTTAAAGTTTGTACCCCTTCTCCTTTTCGCCTATGGGGTATTCCAATAAGTGGCCTAACTAAAAATGTAAATAAAACAAAAATATGTATGCATAATATGAATATACCATGATAGATATGCCTTATTCCTGTAGAATGAATATGTGTGCACTATGCAGTGTGCTTTTGCTGGTTTGAATATTGATAATTAGGCTATTAGCTTATAGCTAAGTAGGTACTAGGTACCACGGATCTAGATAAATGGATTACGGATTAAGTATGGTAGATACTTACAACCTAAGATCTTTAAAATATTAAAACAAGGAATTATACTATTTCAAATTTCACATTTTGAATTCTGTGTGAAGTGATGAAGATACATTTTACAATGACGTGTGTTTTTTATTTTGTTTGTCATAATTTTTTAAAGATGTAAAAATGTTTTGATTATCAACTTTGATGGTGATTTCGATCAGGAAAAATCTATTTAATACTTTAAAGGGCAAAAGTAAAAAGTTCTCTGAATTTTTCTCAATAATTGGAAATAACTGAAATTTTTACACAAAACTAATTTTTAACAAAATATTTTTTTTTTTCGGCGTACTTAATTCAAAATCCAATAACCGTAGCTAGTATGTATCTGAAATGTTCACCAAATGCTTTTTTACTTCATTAGTATAATTTTCAAAATGTTTTGAGTCTCCTATAAGATTATTTGAAATTTTTATATTTTTTCTATAAATATCGATAAAAAAAATATTTTATGAAGACAACAGCTGTGAAATTTAATAAAAGAGTTCTCATTACCCTCCCCCACCTTTTGGATTATTTTTTAGTACAAATGGGAACAATTATCAACAATATTTTATTATTATTTAATTTGTAAGCTGTATTATATCCTTAAATTTGAGTATTTGACAACAAAAGTGGCATATGCAATGGTAGTATTTAAGTTCTCATCACGAATCTGTGAGAAGTAAAAATTAATATCTTAAGGGGATTGGAAACGTTGATTTTCTGTCTTTGTCTTACACACGTGGAATATAGGAAAAATAGCTATACGCGCCTGACAAAATTAAGGTACTTCTAGTTGTTCGATTTAAAATATGTAAAGATGATTGAATTGGTATACAAGTTTACTTTGCATCGGTCGAAGTATATTTTTAATATTTTCAATATATATTTAATAAAAAAAATTGACAAATTTATTAAATTTAAAATATTTATTCTCATTAAAATATTTATTTTAAACAATAAAACAATCGAAAAAGTGCTTCGACCGATGCAAAGTAATTTTGTATACCAATTCAATCATCTTTACATATTTTAAATCGAACAACTAGAAGTACCTTATAATTTTTGTCAGGCGCGTATAGCTATTTTTCCTATATTCCACGTGTGTAAGACAAAGACAGAAAATCAACGCTTCCAATCCCCTTAAGGGCATAAGATATTAAGAGGGCCTCTTTCAAAAAAAATTTAACATGCCGATTCGGCGATGCCACTACTAATACTAAATCGAAGAATAATCATCTAATTTACAGCTTTTTAATTTTAAGATGTGTACAATTAATAGCCGAACGGGTAGAACGAGTTATGGATTATAAAATGGTAACTTATAGTCCCTTATAAAGATTATTAATTGTGAAAAAAATTTACAAAATCAAATCAAATTGAAGTTAAACGATTTGTAAAACAGTAATAACACGAATTTGTTATCAGTATGTTCTTATCACACGTTGGTGTGAGGTTATGTTGTTATGTCCGTTGTTCGTGTAAGAGGTATTACTGTATTACCTTTTCTTTTTTCACAATTTTCCTTGAAAATCGATAATAATATTGCATTACCGTCTGCGGTTTGCTGAATGCCGATAACTAGTACAACCGCTACGCGTGAGAGTAAGTCGTGGACCTACATGCATACTGTCTGTCGTGTCGGTAAATAACAATGTAGTAATAATTATTATTAATTAATGTGATAGGTACGAAGATCTTTTTATCGGAGATTGTTTGGCGTTCACCGTTGTATTGCGGAACGCACCAAAATTTATCATTTTATCATCAAAACAACACTCGAAAATAATAATATTTTAAAAGGCCCGTTTTTGTTCGCACAGTAGATAGCTACCATAATACATACTCACACATTATATATTAATTATTATACTTCTTGCAGTCAAGAGGTGAGTTTATCTTTTCCCCCTCTGCGTTCGCATGCGCGCATCCAGGGTCACAAGGTGCCTGCAAGTCTTGTTTTCGACGTTATAATGGAGAACCGGAGAGGTTGCAGATTTCATTTGCTCGGCGGTTATCCGCTGATTAACAACAGGCTAAATGTAGCCGGTTGTTTTTTATTTATTTATTTATTTATTCATTTTATCAAAATTTTAAAATAGTCAAACAGTATACGAATTTTGAAAATTCGTTAATTTATTTTTATCTTTCAAAAGGTAAAAGAATATGGCAACAGAAGATTTCTTTGAAGGGGCTGAAAAGCTGTTGGAAATATGGTTTGGACGTCAAGATGGTAAAGTTGAAAATGGAGACTTGAGAAAAATACCAAGGTAAAATTTACAAGTTTCTCGATTCATATAATTTTTTTAGTTAATTTAAAAAAAATAATATTTCAGTAAAGAGCATAATGATTGCAGTCCTTGGCTATACTTTTTGTTCTGTTTTAGAATATTTAATTTATAATTACACATTAACCTTGAATCGAACCTTTTATTTTTTGGTTAAATCGTTTAGATCATATATTATATCTAGAAGAAAATTATATTGATGAAACATTCAAACATAATTATAAATCTGGTTATAATTAAGTGTATTACGTATATTGTCATAAAATAATGCATTATATTCTTAGATGGATTATTTTTTTTTTAAATTATAAAATTAGAGAGTGAGTACTTACCTACTTAATATTTTAAATACCTAGTAATTTATCAAAGAAAGTAATTTGATTTTTTTTAGTATTTAGTACCTACCGGTATTATTTTTGTGAACATTTTAATTTCACAAATCAAATAAAGGATAGTAATTTTTGACTGAGTTTTCTGTATAAACTGGTTTTTTTTAATAATGGACAAAATATCCTTATTTGACCAAAACTAGATTTAATATAATATAGATCATTAATAATTCTTCAAGTTACAAATATTATCATTGATGAGATCAGTTTCCATAAATGCATTAAAAAGAAATATATATTTTTAAAAATTGTCGTTTCTTTTAATTTTGATTATGTGGTTTATGCTTAATAATAAGTAAAATGTTTAAATTCAAATCTTTATAAATTGTTAAATCATGTTTAAATAACCTAGAATAAATTAAATGATCAGATAATAATTTAACAATTTTTAGATATAAATAATTGTTTTTGAGAAATTTGATTGTTAATACAGATTTCTGTGGTGATATGTTTTAAAACATGATGTTTTTACTTTTGAATTAATTTAATATTGTACATATTGTATTTACATGGCCTTATTTATTATCTATTATAATAAGTATAAATTAAAATTCATTCTATAATAATAGTATAAAACAAATATTTTGTGAGTTTATTATATTTTTAATTTTAAGTGTGAGTGTATTACTGAATGGTTTTTTTATGTATTTAGATATTTAATTTTTGGTTATATTATATCAATTACCTTCATTACCTTTTTAAACTTGGAAATTCAAATTATACCAGGCCCGGATTGGACCGGCAAGCTACCGCGCTGAGCGCAGTGGACCGCAAGATTATTATGATACATGGGCCACTTGCTAAAACATTTTAATTTAGCTAAATTAACTGGGCCAGTAAAATTATTGTGCTCGGTAAGTTTCTGGGTTCCAATCCGGCACTGAATTATACTAATAATATTCAATATTCAATTTAAAAGTTAAATAAGCTATGAATTGTAAGATACTAAATTATTATTTGTAATATGTCATTTAGTATATAAAATGGTATTTAATTTATTTAATAATAATGTTCACTTTTTAGAGGGAGGGAGGGTTAATACAAATATTTTACAATCTCAAACTGCAGTTATAATTTCTATAGAGTATTAATCGAAAGATTTTAAACTAGGCTAATAATTGTAATTATTATCTAGATTAAGTTAGGTATACAGTGATAAGAATCAAGAAATCTAACCTACATTTCAACCAAGTTAGGTTCTATTCAAAATCATTTATAAAATATAAAAACCACCAAGAAATTGTCCAATTTTAAGTATAACTTATTTATACTGTAATATTGTATTTTCTATACCTAATAATAATTATTTTAATTTTTGTTACTAAGACTTCTGAAAAAAACTATTTTTTTTTATGTTTTCTTTTATTTGTGAACTTTGAATTCAAAAATGTTACTTAAAAACAACAATATTACTTTATAGCTTATTTTAGTGCATTTCTTGGAAACAGTCCATTTATTTTCGGCGCCAAAAATATGAAAAAAAAAATCATAATAATATGTACCTATGTGAAGGTTAATAATAATATAAATTAATATATAGTTTAGTCCATGTCTTTATGTTTAACTTATTATATAATTTTTTTTATTTCATGATAAAAATTTACAATATTTTAAGAACCATAATTTATCTTATCCTCGTCTAGGTTTGATAAGTTGGTTCTAAAGTGCCTCATGTGTATATAATTATTAAAACGATAAGCCTATTTTATGGATTCAACCATTGAAATTGATTTATCAATATCTTTTTATATATATATTTATATATATATATATACTAGCTACTAGTAACTCGCTACCTATTACTACTATATTAAATATGATACTTGAATTTAAGTGATAAAAAAAAATATGCATAAAAAACTAATAAAACGTGTCTATCATAAGTAGTATCTATAAATTGTGTCTCAGTAAATATAAAAAAAAAAAAGAATGCAATTTTAAATTTTAATCTTAACTTTATACAATGTATGTGTATATAAATTTAAATTGTAAATAGCTATGATATTGTACTAATTATAAGTGTTAAAAATAAAAATTTTGATAAGTATTAACATATTGCAAGAATTTAATTTAATTTAAAATTACTATCGTGACAATTTTGACTCTGATCATAGTAATTTCAATTTATTTTAAAACTTTATTAGGGTAGTAAGAAAATGTATAAAATTATATTCATAATTTAATTTTAAATATTAATAATTATTGATGACAGATAAACATAATAAATTATAGAAAATTTAATTTAAACTAAAATTATATTTACAATTAGTATATTATGTACAAGTAGCATTATCATAAGTTATATTTTCTATTACTAAATTAAATTAAATTAAGACAACTACTTATCTTCACAAATTAATCTCAATATTGTTATAGTATTCGATATAGTTCTCAATGTATTTATTATTATTTTTTATTACATATCAAGTTTTTAAATAAATGATAATATATTATACAAATGAACAAGAACGTTGTTAATATGTATTAATAAAAAAACTATTATGAAAGCAACCATACATTTTTGAAACAAGTATAGTGTATAATAGTTATTTTTAGTTTTAAAATTAAAAAAAGTATATTAAAAAACTAATTACAATTAAAATTTAACTTCTTATAATTACTTTATATTCCTTAGTGTTTATAATATAATAATATTGCTGACATATATCTAATCAATGAAATTATAATCTGTATATTTTTATCTTGAAATTTATTTTTATAATTATATTTTGATATGATTAAAATTAATTATACCATATTATGTCCATATTTATTTAATATTAAGCTTTTAATTTAAATTGAATAGTGATTAGTAATTTCTAATTAGGATTTATTTAAAGCTTTTATTAGATTAAACTTAACTTCACACAATTGTATTGTAAATTATCAAATTATAATTCTTTAATCTGAAGTATTTTAAATATTCTAATATTCAAACATATAAGCTAAACTACTCATTCAAAATTAAATTTTTATACATCAAAATATTTCAAAAAATATTCTGATTCAGAACAATATAAAACATTTATACATTTAGTTTTTAATACTAAAGCTATTAGGAAAATGCTTTTATTACTTAAATTAATTAAATTATTATTTTAGTATTATTATGAATGTATATGTAGTATACATACATAAAAAAACCATTGATATATTATGACTAATTAATATATAAAAACTAACAAATATGTGTACTAATGTACTATATAGTATATTTTTCTTATTTATAATATTTTATTTAATATTTCTCCCAGTAAATATTTACCAGTTTGTGTAGTAGTACAAATGTGTATTTAGAAATATAAGAAAAATGTAAGCTTTTAATTTAATTTTAATAATATTGCTAATATAATTTTCTTTTATCAGTGTAATTTTATACATATTTTTGATCTATTTTTAATGGAATTTCATAACTAATCTTTCTAATCAGTAATCACATCAAATGGCAATTTTATCCTTTTGGTTTACAACGTTTCCTATGATAAAATATTTTATTTAATACAAAACTGATAATTTTGTTTGACTAAGCAATATGCATGTAACCCGATTTACCTTTAGTACTCTTTTATGTTGTTTAATATAATATATAATATACAATGTATATCATTATCAAAACTATAATAAAATTTAATGACAATGTATGTATTATTCTTATTGCATATCACGTTACATATTGAAAACAATCAATAATCTATATAATGCATAATAGTTGTAAATTAATTATTAAATAATTGAATGATTTTTCAAATTTATACTGTTAGAACAATTTAAATGATCCATTTGTTCTCTTAAATGTTTTTTTTTTATATGATAATAATTTATTTTCAGTTCTTATAGTAGCAAATATTTCTTAATAGTGTATATACCTAATATTATAGGTATTTAAGCCCAAGAGAATTATATGAACCCAGATAAATATGACTGAGACTGACATATTATGTATAATACTGTAAATATTTAAATGTAATGACCTCTTCAAAAACATAGATAAATATATTTAGATAAAGTTTTTTATGAGCTATAATACCACTAAATAATCTTGTGTTAAATTTAATCACTTTAATTAATGCATTATTGTTTGCTTTAGAGAAAAGTATGAAGACCTCTTAAAAGCTGCATGTTGTGAAGTAATCAGTTATACCAGCAATGACGAGATTGATGCTTATGTTCTGAGGTAAGATACTAAAAAAAAGAATTTTAATTAAATTTAAACTAAAAACAACTATTGTTTAGTTTTTGAATTATTTTAAAGGATAGTTTATGTATTAAATAAAATAAAAATAAAAAAGATTAGGCGCTTAAAATTTAACTTGCTTAGCTTACCTAAAGGCTAGTCTATATGTTGTGTTATCATTGTTTTCAAATTAGTTTTATCATAATTTGATTTGTGTACTTTGAGTTTATCTACAATCTTTTATTGAATATAAGGTTTAAATATCCTATATATAGTCCAAATATTATCAAAATGTGTTGGAAATTGTACCATTATACCTATTATATCTAATAAAATACTAATAAATATTAATTGGTAATAATTCTTAACTGTAATTTTCCAAGTTTTATATAACACACTTACTAAAATAATATTTGTTCAAACCATCTTACCATGGATGATTTGAGTTCATTACATAATTTCAAAATGTTGCCCTTCTTTAATGATTAATCTCCTTTATGTGACTGTGGGCAAGTACAAATTGTCAGGCACATAGTAAATGAATGCTGAATAACAAAATATGCTGGAGGTTTTGAGGAAATCCACTCAGCCAGCGATGATGCCATTAAGTGGGTGAAAAATTTAGATGTGCGTCTGTGACCTAGTTCAAACCTAATCAGAGACAGAAAGAGAATGGAGTCATATGTTACCAATTCTGTTACCAAATTTATTATTTTTTTATTTTAATCTTTTACATTAATGTTAGCCTCAGCTTTAGTTCACTAGTTTTATTAGTCTTTAGTACTTATTGTTAAATTGTGTCTTTACTATTTATGATGGAGCCATATGCTGATATAAATAATATTCAAAGATTCAGATCGGTTAATTTGTTGAGGTGAATATCTTGGTTTCACTGTAAATATTAGTAAATATAAAAAAATTAATCTTTCTTCGGTAATCAGTTCTAATACCTTTTAATTATTAAATTAAATTTTTAATAATGAATCTGTATATTAGTATCTGTGATATGAGTTACCATTTACTTTTTCTGTTTGTCTTAGTCTACAATGAGGCAACATGGAGCATTTAAATGTTTAGTTTGTCCAACAAATATAATTAGAATTTAAAAATTACTTTCCTTATGAAAAAAAGTTTTTATTTTTATTTAGTTCACACACTAATTAAATACAATTATGTTATTTTGGGAACTATGTACAAAACTAGTGAATCAAATATCTGAAAAAAGGGCATAAAAAATGGTCTGTTTCTTACTTTTTTAAGATTAACTGCCTTTCAAATTTCTATACTACTGTCCAACTAGCATTCAATTTGTCTTCTCTTCCATACTATATAAACAGATTTGTGGTTTGAACTTTTTATCAAAGTTTTTTTCTATGAGATAAATTGTCTTTGTCTTGTTTTTCCAAATTAATTTCAAATCAATAGAGATATTGTTCACTATGATGCAATTTTCTATTATTTTTTCTTTTTTTATCCTTTAACAGTTAAGAGTCTAACTATTTTTCATATTTTCATTAACCATCTCTAATGTGACTCATATTGGTGTTAATAACTTAATATGATTTATGGTGATAAACATAGATAATATTGCTATTTTTCAATATACAATAAAGATGATAACCAGGGCTCAATGGTTCATTTTTTTTTTTATATTTTGGTATTATTTGGCATAGTATAGTAGATTTTACAAAGTTATAAGCACATATTATTACATATAGATATTTTTAGTTTTATATAACTACTTTAGTTTTATTCATTTTAAGTATCTCAATAATTTCATCAATTAAACTCATAAGAAATAAAATAATACTTTTAAAAATTAATAAATATTTTTGTTATTTCAAAATTTGCGTTTTATTTTTTTACTGCACATTTTTCAATAGTATAGTTTTAATGTCTTAGTGCATGAACTTTAAGCCCTGATGATAAAGAAAATGTCAGAGTTTTAATTTTTGTATTCTTAAATGAAATATAAATATCTTATCAAACCATAATTATGTTAGATCAAACTAACTACCTCAATGCTACCGGCATAATTTTTTTTTATATAATATAAAGACTATTTTTATAATTAAAATCATTTTACATTAAATAATAAATAGAATAATTAGTAGATCTATAGAATTTGATATTTACAGTGAAAGTAGCATGTTTGTTACAAAACGCCGGTTCATATTGAAGACTTGTGGCACAACAACTCCAATAGAATGCATTAAACCATTACTGCTCAACGTGCATGAATTCACTGGATTTGATGAAGTGGAAGATGTGTTTTATTCTCGTAAAAACTTTGAACGTCCTGAACTTCAAAAAGATACATATCGCAACTTTAAATTAGAAATTGAATCTTTGAACATCATATTTAAAGGAAGTATGTAAATATTACTCTTTAGAAGTTAATACAATACAATCAATACAATTTGTTATTAAAAACATGTTCTACAGCTGGAGTGGCTAGGTGTATGCGTTCATCAAAAACAGATGACTCTTGGTATTTATATGCTTTACATCCAGTTGAATGTTTTGGAAAAGAAAAACAAAATCCTGATCAAACATTGGAGATACTCATGACCAATTTGGATACGCACGTCATGCAAATATTCACAAAAGAACAGTCAGCTAATGCAAGTCAAGCTACTCAGGTACTATAAATATAACAGTTAAAAAATAATTTTAATTTACTCAAATAACCATTTTTGTTTTTGAACACAATTTTAGGATTCTGGAATATCGGAATTGTTGCCTAATATGAAAATTGATGATTTCTTGTTTGAACCCTGTGGTTATTCTATGAATGGCATTGCAAAAGAGGTAAGAATTAGCTGTAATTATTCAGTTGATTAAAAAAATGATTTCTTATTCTTCTTGTTCTTAGGCTTATAACTAGGGTTCGGGACTTCTTGCACTTAAAATTATCGAAATATGCATGCAAATATGCAGTCAAAATCGTCAAAATATGCTTTAAAATATGCAGCTAATTTACTATAAAAATTTTTAAAAATGCATAAAATATATAATTAATAAAATAATAAATTATTGTTATAAAAAAAAAAAGCGGGTAAGTGGGTATCGCTCTGCTGTATATTAGGGGGTGGGGTGGACCTCAGACTATGATTTATATTTGTTTCGTGATAATAAGATAAATCTGTAAGAGTATAGGATCCATTAGGTTTTACCACAACTATACTAATTGTCGATATTGTTGATAAAAAGGTTGATGATTAAGCGATAAAGAGACTATCGTCGTATGTGTTTGATACGACAGACTAGTCTACGACCATCCAATTATGATTTTTCCCGACAATTTTACGTTTATAAAAATATAAAATGTGAAATATGCCGAAATATGCTAAAAATTGCTCAAATATGCATTTTTCTTAAAATATGACGAAATATGCAAAAATATGCAAATTCAAACTTAGTATATAATTTTGTAATTTCATAAAACAAATTTATAACTCACTTAGAATAGACTACGACCACTACAAAAAAACATGCAAATGCAAGAAGTCCCGAACCCTACTTATAACTGTCTATTTATTTCTATCAGTGCTTTTATTATACTCTTCCACCTATCTCTGTTGAACACCACTCTTTTATCTATAGCACATTGGATTCTTCAGATATTTTTTCACTGTATCTTATCATCTCTGCAGAACTTGCCTCTTGGTCTTTTTCCTACTAACTTGTTTTAATGCTGTACTATACTATATTGTCTTGTCTTATTAAACAGCTGCCATAGGTTTTCATTAGGTCTTTTTTGAAAACATAGTAATATGTTACTGTTACAGTACTAGTTTCACTAATGTATTAGGTTTTCCAAAGTTTCTTAGAATTATGCACAATTTTATGAGGTTTAATGCTGTCATATTATGCTTGTTTAAAATCTACAAACACATAATATGAAAGTCTATAATTGTAATCATAATATTTCTTTATTATTTGTCTTAGTGGGTGAACTGTGAGTGTTGTATGTCATTTAATGCCAGCTTGGTACTATCCAACTATGTCTATTGCATACATTTTAAGTCACCTCAGGACCTCTATTAATTTCACTGTAACATTATGTTCAGTAACGAGATTTTTCAATAGTTTGTTATCTTCTTCATGACTCCATTTTTTAAAATTGGATATATAATAATATATATTCTAAATTCTAATCTTCCAGTATATGTTCATTCAGTGGCTTGGCAAATAATGATTTCAGAAGAATTTGCCACTGAAATTTTTTTTAAATAAGGAGGTGGATGTTGGTTAGTGGGTCCCTTAATAGATGTAATATGATACTTGATAGTTAAGGGAATTTGAAGCAGTGATTTTCTGTCTTTGTCTTATACACGCAACTTAAGATATGATGAAGTGATAAGAATTCTGAACACAGATTTGAATTTGTCGTCAAGTCTACTTGAGATCAATAATCCTACAATTTTGATTTTATCTTCCAAAATTCTATAAATGTTATATTAAAAAAGAGTAATAAAAAAATTGACATATTTCAATTTTTGAAGAAGTTAAAATCAACAAATCAATAAAATGTGATCTCAAAAAGACTGGTGCCAAATTCAAGACTGTTTTCAGAATTCTTATAGCTTCATATCAATTAGTACGTTGGAAATAGAATACATTTATAATCTTAAGTTGCGTATGTTAGATAAAGACAGAAAATCACTGCTTCTAATCCCCTTAATATTGATTTGAAATATAATTAGTTGTATTGTATTATTATGTATAAATAATATCAATTTTTGTTAGCTACCCCACCATATTTTATGTCTATAGTGGGCGAAGACCTTGGTATATTTTTCTTTGTCCCTAGAACATTTTCAGTTAGTCATGCTACTGCGTTCATTATTTCATACATCTTTTACTAGGAGTTTTCTGTTAGATCGTTCCCTACCTGTTTAAGCAGCTCTGGATTCATTTCATCTTCTCCTGGGACTTAACGTTATTAACATTTTTAATAATAAACTTTTTTTTTCAATTCTGGATCAGTTAACTTTGATTCTGCTGTTTGCTAAATAACTCTCTCATATTTTACAGTGTTTTCATTAGTACTGTTATTATTTAACAACTTATTAAAGTGTTTCCAGAGCTGTTCAGCTTTTTGGTTGTCAACAGGTCGTTGTTGTTTTTATAATCTACGTGTAGAGACGAAAAGTTAATTAAAAATTATTTAATAGTTCTTAAATGTTATTAACATTGTTTATTTTATTAGTAGTAGAAATATCACATTTAATATCATGATTGATAAATATTTAATGTATTCTAATTAGTGTATGTTTTTTTTTTTAGGGACATTATATGACTATTCATATAACTCCACAACAAGAATTTTCTTATGTTAGTTTTGAGACAAATGTTCCTCAAAGCTCTTACAAGGAACTCATTTTAAAAGTGCTGAAAACATTCCAACCAGAAAAATGCGTGCTCACCATGTTTACTAATGAGGTATATCAAAATTAATATAAAGTTACTTAAGAGGACGTTATACCTGTTTGTGTTGTCTCTGTTTTACTAATGTAAATTATAGCAAATTTGCGTTCAGCAGAACACATTTTGTGATGTTAGCTTTAATATTAGAGTAAATTTACCTATTATCAAATTTAAAGGTAAGAATATTATCTAGAAAATTGCTTATGTTTTTATTGATATTATCATTTTAAAGTGAGTTATAGCCATGTAAAATATTACAAATTTAAAGTATTCATATCTTACTTTAAAATGATAATATCAATAAAAGCATAATATGACTCTTTTTAGATCTTATTCTTACCTTTAAATTTGATAATAGGTAAATTTACTCTAATATTAAAGCTAACATCACAAAATGTGTTCTGCTGAACACAAATTTGCTATGATCTACATTAGTAAGACAGAAACAACACATGCGGGTATAACGTCCTTTTAACATCCATCTATAAGCAATATTAAATATTTTAAATTAAATAACTTGTTGTTTTTTTAAACAGAAATCTCCAGGTAAATCAAATCATAAGGAATTTAAATATTTAACGCAACTGGGTGAATGGCAACAAGACTCAAATAAGACATGTTCGCTGAAGAACCATGACTTAACTGTATCATTTTACTCCAAATATCCAAGCTGAGATCAACCGGTATGGGACACGCCTGTCAACAAAATCCAAATGCTACTATTGCCACATTACACAGCTGTCCTAGTTGTTCTAGTCTGCATAAAAACTCTATGTGTCACCAAACCTATTTATCACTTTGCATGGCGTCGTTTTAAAATAGTGTAAAATGTATTACTTATAATATTCTGGTGTATACTAGAATTCTGTAACATAGTTGTTTTTATTTGTTAATGTAATTTAAAAAAAAAATATTCATGAACATTATATGTTCCTGTTACGGACACTAAATACGCTTGGTTTAATTGTGATTATGTGGCAAGCATTTTGATTTGAGGCATATACAAAATTGATGCGCCATAAATAAATTTCCATTTATAAATATTTGTTATTACATTTTTATATATATTTTTTTTTCGAAACATTACATTCTTTTAGACTGTTTAGACACCTACTACTTTTAAGTGTATGACATTGTTTTTACATTTTAATTATGCATTTTATTATGTTATTTATTTAAAATATTAATTTATGAAAATAAATTGTTTCAAAATAGAATGTTATATATAAAGTTTAAAGTTAGTTATTAAAAGCTTTAGTTTGTATATTTTCTTCCTTATTAATTTAAATTATTATCTCTTAAGATCAGAGATACATTGAATAAATTACATTATTTATTAATAATAATGGAAAATACTGTACAGCGGACATCAATTTTTTTTTTTAATTTCCTAAATAAACATGATTATTAACTCAAAAGTTGATAAATTTAAAAATATGAGTATCGATTAAAATTATACTACGTATTGTTTAATTTGAATACATCATATTATACATATTTAATGTGTATGGTTACTCTATTTAAATAGAACTTTAACTTTTAAAATTATTATTCCTTTTAATTTTGTTCAATAGTTGCATAGTATCAATTATATTATTTGGTTATATGAATAAATAAATCATTATTTAAGTACCAATTACAAAAAAAAAATTATTGGGTCAATTTTTGACAAAATTCATCAAATTTGTAAACAAATGCAAATAATTTTATAGTTAAATATTTATGAAATAATCAATTTTTATAGCTAAAATTAAAATAATTAATACACAATATTCCTAGTTTCTTATAAATACTTCATACATACTAAAAGTCTAAGACTAAAAAATAATTTTTTTAATGAGCATTTGAAGTTCAAATTTAAACAAAATTTACAAATAGGTATTGAATAAGTTTAGAGAAATAATTATGTACAAGGGTATCTATAGAATAAAATAACCCTGGCTTCTGGTATGTACAAAACTATGCAAATTCTGAACATAATACATATCATATTTCTGAGGTAGGTAGGTACTTGTCCAGTGGCGCACACAGGATTTTTTTTCGGGGGGGGTTGTTCTATTAATAATTTACTATAGAGATAAGGTATAGTCCTATGCTAAATAAAACGTTGTATCAAAATAGTATGACCTATATTTGTACATCTAATATATTTTATAGTCTATATATTAATCATAACTTTTTAATTTATTATCAACAGTTTAAAGGTCAATGAATTCAAAATACGCGCGTGCGTAACCCGGTAACAAAAAAAGAGCGTCTAGCGACAGCTGCTGCCGCAGCGGCGCTGCCCACCACAGACTTCTATAACGTCCTGCTAACGGACAGCACCCCTTATCAGCACTAACAAAATCAAATTAAAATAATATGATATTATTTATTATTTAAATTTTATAATATATTTGATAAGAAATAAAGACATGGTAATTGATGAGAAATTTATTCGTGGCCCGTGGGTTGTCTCCAGACGCTCGTAATGAAGGAAGACATTTCGGGGGGGGTTATAACCTCCTAACCCCCCCCCTGTGTGCGCCACTGTACTTGTCTATGGGTAGGTACGCCACTGTTTTAATCAATAATATAGTATTAGGTGAAACATGACTAAATAAATCTATTTAGTCATGAGGTGAAATGTATTCTGTTATGCGGTATTCACGTTATCGACTGCACTGGTGATAATAATCATTATCATTCAATTATTTTATTATTTCAACACGGTTGTAGATTTATTTTATTTTATTACTAACCCCCCCTCCCCCCCCCCAAAAAAAAAAAAAATTATGGCTACGCCACTGGAAGTGACAACAAAAATAGATATAAATTGTTATAATTTTTAAAATAAATTGTTTTTATTAAATAAAATCATTTTCTATCTATTGACTGACTTAAAAATGATGTGTAATAATGTAAACGAATAATAAAATATTGTGTTTAAAAATTGAATATACCTTACTGTTAAGGAACAAAATGATCATTTAAGAGTAATGATTAACAAAAAAATGTGAAAGGGTCTGGTTTTGACCATCTAAAGGTTTTTATTTAAAAACCTAAACTCTAAATCATTAATAATTGTTTTTATAGCTAAACAATTAACGAATCGAACATACAAGACACAATTTCACTACAACGGTGATAAATGATAATATAATTTACATTTTATCAATGACTTATTAACAAGTTTGAAGTTAATGTGCATCTACTAACCATAGAAACTGCCGCGAAACCAGATTTTAAACAAGAAACTGAAATACTGGTCGGACAGGTTGTAACTTGTAATGACAGCTCGACCGGTATAGTACTCAGCAGTCGACATTACACATTTACACAAGCCATTCAAGTATTCAAAATTCAACATCGACAGTTAGCTTCGCCGCCGAGTATGAGAAGGTATGAGAACTTTAGCAGTAAAACAATATTACGGTATTTCTAAAGACATACACATATTTTTTCTATTTATATAAAACTAATTCGTCGTTGTTCGCGATGGACCAACAAACCACAGTTTCGACAGAGATGGTAATGATGCATCTGCAAAAATATTAAATATACTTCATCTTAAATCCTTGGACAATTGAACCTATACACATTACACAATGTTGTGAAGTTTTTAAGTTTAAGTATTTAAAATTTAAAAACTATTTAAATACTTTCAGCATGAAATATTTTCGATATTATTTAAAATATATTTTTTTTATTGAACACTTTTCTTGTTGGCTTTATTCATCAGTAGGAAATATTAAAAAACAATCAACGAATTATTTTTAAAATATTAATATCTATACTTCATTATTGCTTGTTATAACCAGCTCTGAAGCAAATATTATCGATTTTACATCGAATGGAATTATAATTTTAAAAAGATATAACACGTATCTTCATCAATTAGGTCTATTGACCACTATATTATGATCGCTGTACGATCAATTTATACAAAGTTATAGATATCTGTTCATAAATCACAAAAATTAAATATCATTTTTTTTTTTAGAGTTTTTTTTTTTATATACATTAATATACATATAACTGACAAATATTGGTCAATATTTCTGTTTATGATATAAAATATTCCACTTGTCCCAGACTTAATAAAAAATTTTAAGGAAAAAAGAATTTGGTCAGACATTGTAATGATTATTTGTCTAATATTATAATTTACCAACATCAAAATCGATATCACATCAATTCAATAATTTTTGTAGTATAGGTAATGTCCAGTGCCGGATTGGAACCCAGAAACTTACCGAGCATAATAATTTTACTGGCCCAGTTAATTTAGCTAAATATTTTAGCAAGCGGCCCATGTATCATAATAATCTTGCTGCCCACCGCGCTAAGCGCAGTAGCTCGCTGGTCCAATCCGGGCCTGGTAATGTCTCATAACATTGTACATTAATTAGCAATTACCTAAATGTCGTCTTTAACAAAAAATATATTATGAAATATTTATTTTAAAAATAATAACGAAAATTATACTTTTAAACAAATTTCTGTTATACAGATTTCGACGAAAATCAAAGTCAAAGGTTTCGAGATACACTACTTTAAAATTGGAAACGGGCCACAGAAATTATTGATTTTTTCAGGAGCATTAGGTACGGCGTCTAAAATAATAAACTGTCTCAATCGAATAAAATGTTTGAGTATTTGACAATGTTGAAATATTCTATATTGTAATATGTAAGGTATTTACTTTTCTAGGTAAAGTTACTAATTTTAGACCACTGACGGAAAACCTCGACCGAGAAAAATATACAATATACTTATGGGATCCTCCGGGTTACGGTTTCAGTCGACCGCCGAACAGAGATTTTTCACCGGGATTTTTGTACCGTGACGCCGATTGCGCCATTGCTCTCATGGAGGTGATACGTAATATATCTTTATTTTATTATTGGTACGCTTAAATATGTTCATGTAGTGACGGTGATGGTTGTATTCTCTGTTTTGAATGCAGGCTTTGGGCATCGACAAATATTCAGTGTTGGGCTGGTGCAACGGCGGATGCACCGCTCTGATCGCAGCGTCAAAAGCCCCCGACCGAGTGGAAAAGGTAGTTGTGTGGAGCTGCAACGCGTACGTCACTAGCAAAGAGCTCGATTTCTACGAAACGACGCGCGACGTTCGCACGTGGCCTGATGAGAGGAGACTACCACAGTTCGAAATGTACGGCGAGGGCCGAGGAGTACATGTCGAAAACTTGGTGCGAGTGGGTAGACGCCTTCCGGAAAATTCTCGACGATGATGACGGTGACGTGTGCCGCGGAGTATTGGCCGAAATAAACGCGCCCACGCTCATCCTGCATGGAACAGAGGACGCGCTCGTACCGGTCGAACACGCCGTATATCTGCACAATAACATCAAGGGCTCGACGTAAGTACAAGTTGTACTTAATGCAATAATTAATAGGTATGGGTAGTGATAGTCACAGGTAACTGCAGTGTGTAAGTGCACATAAATATGCAACGACGCATTCTTTACAATTGAAATTGGTAGGTACATAATTGCCAATTGGATAAAATTGGGTAGAAAACTTTAATAATATATAATCTTTATTGTTTTATTTGTTAATTTACAATATTTTGCTGTTTATGTAAACGTCCTAAAAGAATTTCAAATAACTAATTTGCCTTATACCACAAACTGTCACTAACTTAGTTAGAGCTTATGAATATAATTATTAATGACTCCTATGAAATCTTTATATTGTGCCTTTATAAGGTAGATTTTGTAGTATAGACCTTCGACTATATAAACTAACTTAGTTTATATGGTCGAAGGTATAGACTATAGAGCCGTTGTATCTTGTATAGAAATGTGATCTTGATACCTTGTGCGGTATGAATAAAATTGCATTTAAATTAAACTTTAAAGTTATAATCTTTCATGCCTTTCATATAACTCTATTACCTATTCTTAATCAAAGTATTTAATATCCCATATTGTAACTAACTTTAGTGTTAGGAACTTAGGAAAAAAAATACTGTACTATTAATCATTTAATTTGTAATTTTAACAAATTTTTACTTTTGTTTTCAACTTCTAAGGCTTATTTAGGTATAACGTCATATGAATTTTATATAATGCCTCAAATAATTTGATAGCTTTTGACTTTATGCCATGTCTTCAAGCTTTAAATCCCTAACACTTCAAATCTCATATCTATCTCTGCATATACCTACTTTGTATCAAGTCATTTATTTTTACCATCTTAAATTGGCAAACTAGTATCTAACTATTAAAAAAAAAAAAAGCATATGAATTATAACTATCATGAATACTTTATGGCTTATATAATAGTGTTTGTAAAAAATAAATAACTAGGTACCATAAATCTGAAAAATATAAAAATATTGATAAACTTAAAAGTTAAAAAAGTAGAGGAATATTAGGATTATGCTCCTAATATATACCCTAAATGCAACAATCTTTCAAGCTGCTAAGGCATCATTACCAACACTATACATAACATGGCAATTGCCAATTATTAGTAACTGTTTTTAGTTATCTATTATTTTTTGATCATGGATTTTTTTTTTGTTTTACAGACTTGAAATATTTCCAAATGGCAAGCATATTCTACATTTTATGTACCCCTTAAAGTTTGTTTCAATAGTGGATAACTTTCTTTTACCATTCAGTAGCCGAATGGTACATGGTAACCACTAATCACCACCAAATATCATGAATTTAAAAGCTACCTACATTGTGACCATTATGTAGAACTTAATTTTAAAAGAAGGTAGGTATTAAGTTTTAAGGTCTAATAATGTTTTAATTAAGTTAAATTAATTTAATACTATTACAAATGATTTAACTTGTAAACTTGACAAATCATTATAATATGCCATGAATCATGGTTAATAAATACCACATTTTTTTTTTTTAGAAATGTAATTACTTTATTTTATTTTTAGAGATCACAAAATAAATAGAGCATATTACACATTAAAAGTATGCAATAAATAATTGATATATTTTATAAATGTGTATGATTTCAGAGCATTAATATATTATATTATTAAAAGTTAAGACCTACCAATTTAAAATTGAATTAATATTGCTTGATTTTAATTTAATGAAGATTAAGTAAAACAATTAAAAGATATTTTAAACTTAATCATAAAATACACAGAAAAAAAATTTAATTTATATACAGGGAGATTTTTTTATCAAACAACACTCATTATTTCCAAAAGTATTCATGTTTTTGAAAATATTTTTTTACATAGTTTCAAATTGTTAAAAAAACAACGTTTTTATAAAAAAATTATATTTTTAAATATTTTTTATCCTTATAATTTTTTAAGTTTTTTACTTTTTTGAATGACAACATAGATTTTTAATTTCATATTTCAAACCAGAATAATTTTCTGAGTATTTCGATACATAAAAATCGAATTTAGGGTGAGTAGTTTATGAGTTATACTTATTTAAAGTTTAGACAAGCGGAGTAGTGGACAAACATTTTGCGGGGTAACCCCGTACCACTCCACTCCGCGCATCTAAACTTTAAATACATATAACTCATAAACTACTCGCCCTAAATACGATTTTTATGTATCAAAATACTCAGAAAATTATTCTGGTTTGGAATATGAAATTAAAAATCTATGTTGTCATTCAAAAAAGTAAAAAACTTAAAAAATTATAAGGATAAAAAATATTTAAAAATATAATTTTTTTATAAAAATGTTGTTTTTTTTAACAATTTGAAACTATGTAAAAAAATACTTTCAAAAACATGAATACTTTTGGAGATAATGAGTGTTATTTGATAAAAAAATCAGCCTGTATATATATTACTCAAAAACTCAATTTGAATAAATTGCAATAATGTCTTATTCTGTTTAATATTTTATATATTTCATAATACATATTTATTAATAAAAGTGAATCTCTTTTTTTTTCACAGAAATAAAATATAATTGTGATTGATTTTTATCAATTATAATGGAATTCATAAACAATTAACAACTCTAGTAATTTAAACAATAATAATAAATAATGTTGATACATTTAATGTCATATTTTAAAATATTATTATACAATTTTTGGGGTTTGTAGGCATAGTATATGAAGCAAATAATGATAAATGTAATTAATAAATAACAAAAGTCGCAAAAACGCACGTGTAAAACCATGTAAACGATTGGAAAGTCTCCTACAGATGATGTCACGGTCCGATTTCTCCCAGTCCCGTTTTTTTCTTCAGATTTTCGATATGAGGCAACTTTTATAATCTATAAACCTTGCATTGTGCTTACAAATAAACAAAGTAATAACTAATAACTAATAATTATATTCAATTGTAATTATTGTACATTTGTAGTATTTGTACCCTCGTTTTTCATTTTAGTATTTTACTTTATTGATATAATAACTAATAGCTATACTCTATAGTATGAAAAACCTATTAACACTTGATTTACAATAACAATTGCTGTGAATATGGAATATTATATTTTAAATTTAATACCTATAGGTACCTAAAATGTATACTTTTTATAGCTAATTAAGTAAAAATAATAGTTACTATTTAGTTGAAGAATATTTTACCAGTTCAACATCATTAAAGATTTCATTTTGTGAATGACATTCAAACAAACTATCAAAAATTGACGGAATTGCACCTTTTTTAAAGAACATATTTTACGTTGAGCAACTTCATTAGTCAGTAATACATTATATTATAAGAGTAGTATATTTAATATATTTTGTCTTTATTTTTGTAGTATCAATTTACTTGTACTTTACAGTGTTTTTTAATTTTTAAATGCTTCTCTTGGTTTAATAATATGTATAAAGTATGAAAAATTGAAAAATATTTGAGTAGTACTTTTAAAAATTATCTTTACAACACTACAAGTTGCCAAGTTTTATACTGACAACAGTTAATAGTAATAATTGTATAATAGATTATAAATTGCATAAACATAATATTTAACATACATTTAAATCTCCAGGATAGTTGGTATATACTTTTATTAAATCTTCGTCTGAAAAATGATTTTTACACACATAATGAGCAATGGAACTTTTCCCATTAGCTTTAGAGACAGCTTAGTTCCAAGCTGTTAAAATATTAGGTTCATTTTGTGCTTTGAATAATGTACATTTAATATTGTTTTTCAAAATATGACACTAATTTACACTACACCGCATTTTGGAAATTTATTTAAATTATGCCAAATGACATTACTATTCAAATATTACAATAACAATATTTTAATATCTCGATTCTAAGTCATATTGCCAAGCTTTTCGAACACTTAGTACTGCAATCCATTCAGCCCTCGGTTGACTCTGTACTAGTCGACGAACAATATGGTTTCCGACCCGGACGTTCTTCCACTTCTAACCTAATTGTGTTTAATAATTTTGTCCTTGAGGCATTTGAAAATCGCTCCCAGGTAGACGTGGTTTACACTGATTTTGTGAAAGCATTTGACCGTGTCGATCACGCTATCCTCATTGACATCCTCTATAAGTCCAGTTTTGGCGAACCTATTTTGTCCTGGTTTAAATCATACCTGTTCGATCGTGTCCAGTGGATTAAAGTGCTTGGATCAAAATCTGGTGTCGTCCCTGTTCCATCTGGTGTTCCCCGAGGTGGTCACTTGTCTCCCCCGGCGCAACCCATTTGCGCCCGAACCCATTTATCGTAGCCCATTTGCGCCCGATTCAGATTAGGTGAAAATCGTGTAACGTTGCCATTTATTGAGTATTTTGGCGTAATGGTGTGTAACTATAAAATCTAAAATAATATTTGATCGTTTCCCAAGCTAATCGAAAACAATATTAATTATTATTATTTAAATAATATTATTTTAATAGTATTGTAATTTAATTATTTTTTGCATTATTAACATTCTTATTATTGACTAATATATATTATTAATTTTAATTATTTTTGATGTAGGATTTTATATTTTTAAACAATCTTAAACAACAACTGACAACTAATATGAATTATTTATTTTATGCATTTTTAATAATATTTAAAATTTATATATATATAGTATATACATATTATGTATATTATTGTAATTGTACCTATTTATTAATTATTTTGATTTTACGTAAAAATATTTCTATTTGAAATTTATAATTTAATGCAATATAAATAATATTTATATAGGTACCTATACATATAACATGCATACTGTGTAGTATTTAACATTATTTTTAAAATTATTACTTTTTATTAATTCTGATTTTACGTAGGATTTTTAAATTTTAAAAAAAACAACGGCAACGTTGCATGCAAAATGGGCGCATTTGGGCTATAAATCGGGATGTTAAGTTTTTTATTTTGGGCGCAAACGGGCTGCTCTTGGGCGCAAATGGGCTACAGCCGTCTCCCCTGCTTTTTTCGTTATTTATAAATGGAATTACAAAGGCTGTTCCTAAGTGTAGATTCCTTGTGTTCGCTGACGACCTGAAACTTTCCCGAATAATCGAATCTGAAGCTGACTGACTCGCCCTTCAGAACGAGTTAGATTCCATTAGCTTATAGTTTAGCACTCTTGGCCTCCAATTTAATACTAATAAATGCAAAGCTATGTCCTTCACCAGGCGCCGGTTGGTATTCGATTATTCTTACACTATCAATGGTTCAGTGATAATAGCGACTTGGGCGTTCTTTTCACTGCCGATCTGAATTTCCGCCCTCACATTGACTTCATCTGCTGCCGAGCCCTCAAATCGCTTGGCTTCGTAATGCGCACCATGAATGAGTTCAAGCTGTCTGGATCTCTCAAGACTGTCTACTGCTCTTTAGTCCGAAGCATGCTAGAGTATGCGTCTGTGCTCTGGGACCCATTTGTGGTAATTGATTCTTGCCACTTAGAGCGAGTACAAAGGCGCTTTCTGTCGTCTGCAGCCTATATGCTAAAAATTTTCCATCCTCCTCATGACTATACTCCAGTATTGCGCGCACTTGGCCTTACATCTTTAGCAGATAGGCACGTAAAAGCTAATCTGGCCTTTTTAAAAAAGTTAATCGATGGTTCCTTAAACACCTCTTCACTGCTCGTCCAAGTAAACTTTAAAGTTCTTCATCGGACCACAAGGTCTCGAGTTCCTTTTGCTGTACCTCTCCACTGTACCAATTACGGTAAAAACAAACCAATTGACCGCATGATGCGGTTGGCAAACGAGGACCCCTCCTTTCTCAGTTTACCTTAATATTGTATTATTTTTGTACATTTATTGTATGTAATTTTACTTGTGTCTTAATTGTTTTAGTTTAAATTTGCTGTGCCTGTAATTCAGCTGTATTTTTTAGGCCATCACCCCTTGTATATGTTAGCTATTTTATTTTACTGAATTATTGTTATGTACTGTACTAAATAAGGAATTTTTTATTCCGTGAATTAATTAATAAATAAATAAATAATAATTACCATATTATTAGTAATAAAAAAGTATAACATATATTATCATTTATCATAAAATGGGTAATATTATTAAAGTACTGATAATGTTTGAATATATTATATTATATAGTCAAGAAACAAAACTAAATACAAGTTTTAAGTGTTTTACTGTTTTATTGTATATACAGTAACAACTTACAAGTTGCAATGTTGAATAATTATTGTAAATTAAATATTACATTTTATTATTTATTTATAGGCTAACAGTAATCGCCAATAGATGGTACAGCAGTCGCGGTTGTATCGTCAGAAATAGAGGAAGCGTTGTACATTTGGCCTAGACTCCGCACTCCGCCATCACATTCGTTTCCAGTCCTGTATATCTTAATTCTTAGTCCGTGGTTTATACTTTATTATAATATAAAATAAGTGAAAATATAAAAAAATTGTAAAATATTTTTTTTCGATCTTATAATTGTATTGCTTCAAAATTTATATTATTACCGTACTGCTGTATCGTTGTTGTGTATTATGTTACAAATAAATAATTAAATATTATACCTACCGTCTTTTATTTGACCATCTTCCTTGCCACAAGCATCTAACCACTTTTTCCTTATTTTAGGAGGTTTAGGTAACCTGTAATAACTAATGTCCTTACTACGTCCCCTACATGAGTTATTTAGACAACTTGGTACCACACAGTTTGGCATTTTTATTAAAATGTTTGGTTAAAAAATAAAACAAGCTGCACTTAAAAATTCAAGTTTTTATTCTTTATTGTATAAAAGACAATATAAAATGTACAAGATAATATTAAGGACAAAACAAAATATAAACAAATTTAATATCATTAAAGTTATAAATATACCAGTATTTACATAGATTTAGAGTGGCGAAATATGTATAATTATTATAAAAATTGTTAAGTTGTGTACAATTTAAAATACACCGGGATTTAATTGTTCCATGTATTTTAGTGTTTATTCCAAGACTGGGTAACATTTCATACGCAGTGTTATCAGAGCTGACATGCTTGTTTACACGGACTAAGATAGAATGGACTGGTAACGGTAGGGACGGCGGGGTGGTGGGGTCTGATCCCCAAATGTTTCTGCCCCGCTACACCGCACATAGAATGGACTGGTAACGGTAGGGACGGCGGGGTGGTGGGGTCTGATCCCCAAATGTTTCTGCCCCGCTACACCGCACATCATTCACAAGTACACTATGTTCAACGCTATCTAGTGATAAAAATATAATTGTTCAAAACTAGTAAACACTTAATAATGTATAGTTGTACTTGTAAGATGCAAATTTGTGGTTTGTAATATTTGTATATTAGATTTATAGAGAATTTTCAGTTTTAAGTTTTAACTTTTTAGTAGTTAAGTTGTTTTAATAAAATGATTAAGTTTATAGAAAAAAATTGTTACGATTATTTCTCCATAGATGGCGCTGAATGTAGTGTACTCTGGTACCTTGTCTAGAGAAACATTTGTGTCACACAGATAAAACATTCGATATCAGTCCATTCTATCTTAGTCCGTGCTTGTTTATCATAATAATATTAATATTAATAATATTAATATTAATACTAATATGTTTATGCTGTTTAATGTTTATACTTTATAGTTTATTTAATCATGCGGGACGCGGGAGCATAGATTAGTATAAGTGCGAGAGGCCGGGAGCTAATTTCACAGACATCATATTTTTCCTTTATTGAGCCAAATAGACTAACAAAATGTTGAATCTAAAAGATTATGGTAGCAGTAGCGATGAAGAAGATCCATCAAAAAATACATCTCTAGAAGCACCTTTTAATGATTCAATAAGTGTTGTTGAATTGAATGAAAAGTTTGCAGTAAATGCAGCTCCCAATGTTTTGCCACCAGTAAGTTTTTAAAATGTATATTAGTTATGTATAGCTTGTTTCGATTATACTATTTAAAATTAAATTTAGCTTCAGTTGTAAAATGTATTGTACAGTATAAGTAATGTTGCATTATTTGGTTTAAAAATATTTTTGTTTTAGTAAAATTGTTTGATAAAGTTGAGTGTATTTTTTGGATCATAGCGACTACTTTAATTTCTATTATTCATTTCAGTTACACAACTATTGTAATATCAGCAATTTATTTTTACTTTTTTATGATTTTTATAATATTATTATTAGGTATACAATTAATGGTTTTAATTTAACTTTATCAATATACAGAGTGATTCTTTTATCATGAACCACTCATTATTTCAAAAACATGAATACTGTGTATATACTGTAGTCTCAACTGTAGTATTATGCTTGATCATTTTTTCATGTAATACTCAAATTCTTAGTTGGATATCATACAATTGAATTAAAATTCTTGATTAAGCTAAGGTCTTAATCATTTTTAATATTGTAGCTGTTGCGAATAAACCAGCTTGCAGATAAATAAAGCTACCAATTTTATATTTCTCATCAAATAGTTTTATTTTATAAAAATATGAAATATTGTTTTTTTCTTAAAAAAAACTTGAGTAATGAAGTTCTTTTGATTATTTTTGGACTTAATAATTTCATACTTACTATAATATTATCATTAATTTGTTCTTCAAGCATTGGATACTTGTCCAAGTATACCATCATAATATCGTTGATGATAAAAATTTATTTTTATTTTTGTGGTTAACAGGTTCTTAGTAAGAGGTGATCTTGTAATTTTTAATCACCAAGTTGCTAAGTTGGAACCAATTTTTGCTATTTGATTTTAGTACAACGTCAACATTATCAATATCAATATTTGTACTTTTTTTAAAGGTCTTCTGTTACACTCAGTATTGTTTCATAATTCATAACTTACTAGGCATAAAGACAAAACAGATAAATTACCATTATATCTAAAAGTATAAGAAAAATATTCTTTCAAACCGTTTTCCATACAGTTACTTATTTTTCACATGACTCAATTTTAAAAAAAAATTGATATCAGATCTTCATTGTATACATTATTAAATAATTTTCACCACAAGTTTATTTATTGTTTCTTCACTTAGGTTATTTACCTACTTATATTTTTGTTCACTAGAATCAGTAACATGTAGTTCCTTGTCTGGATTTACCTAATCTTTTGATTGGTGCATTAAATTATGTTATAGTCGTCCCTAAAACTGGGGCCAAAATAAGTCTACAGTAACTTAACCTTCAAATAATTGAAAATCATATATGCTTGTCTGTTACTTGATAAAGTGCAAAAAATGCATAAAAAGATCTTTTAAAAATGTACAAAACTTACTAGATGTTCTGGGAATGTAAACACATTCAAATATTTCTATAAATATGTAATTCCCTAAAAACAAGTCCTGATTCAATCCAAAGTAAACTTGACGAGAAATTAATTATTACTGAAAATATTATCACATAGAATACCTATTTAAGTATAAATTTGTATGTATATTCTTAATGATCTTGATTTTTACCGTCTCCATATTTAATATATTATATTTATTTATTAGGGACCAGATACATCAGTTCAGTATCTTGATGTTGGAACAAAAGAAATCACTCGGAATATGAAATATGAAGAGCTTTTCACACCAGTTGCAGGACCAGAAAATCCTTTTTTAACACAACAACAAAAAGCCCCTAAAAACATGATGACTGGATTTGTTGAAAAAGCACATATTAATGATTTCATGTTTGAAACTCAAAGAAGAACATTTCATAGTTATGGTATGTTAAAAATAAATTAAAGATTAGAATAACTATAATTTTTGTTTTTAAATATAAATGAATTATTTAAGTATCAAAATATTTATAATATATTTTTCTATTAATTGTTCAATTAGGTTATGCTCTGGATCCTACAGTTGATTCTAATGAAATTATTGGTCGTAAGCCTGATGATTCTAATGAATTTAAAACAGTTTTTGAATCTGTGCCGAAAAGGCCAGCTGATAAAAGAAAACGTCATAAAAATGATAATCCAGAAGATATTGATGGATATCTAGGACCTTGGGGATGTTATGTTGATGAAGAGAAAATATCAAAACCAGAAGGAGTAAAAAAATTTTTGATATAATTATAGAGTTTTTGAAACTATTTTTATTTATTTATGTTTTAATGCTTAATTTTTTTTGTAGTTAATCATAATTTATTGATAATTTTCTGATAACTGACTGTTTGTAGGAAGATGCAATTGCTATTGAAGAATTCCTTGCAAAAAAACATAAACGCGGCAAAAAAGTTGAAGATAAAAGCTTTAAAGAAAAATCAATCCTGCATAGTAATTTTATTTAAAATTTAAAATCATAAATTTCAGATTAAAATGTGAACAATTCTTTTTATAGTTAAAGATCCTGTTGATTATCAAGGACGTTCATTTTTACATATTCCTCAAGATGTAGGTGTTAATCTTAAATCAAATGCACCTCCTGATAGATGTTTCCTTCCTAAAGCACATATACATACATGGCAGGGTCATACTAAAGGTATATCAGCTATTAGATGGTTTCCAAGGTCTGCTCATTTACTCATGTCTTGCAGCATGGATTGTAGAGTTAAGGTATCTATTTAATTTATTATTTTTTTTAACTAATTATGTAGTGTTTTAAAAATGTGATGTATTTTTTAGTTGTGGGATGTCTATAGAGATAGAAAATGTATTCGAACTTATATAGGCCATACACAAGCAGTTAGAGATACGTGTTTCAACAATAAAGGCACAAAATTTTTATCAGCAGGTATCTTATTATATTTAATTATACATTATATTAATCTTAAAGATATTTTAATTACAAATCAATAATGAATGTTATTATTTACTTAGCGTATGATCGGTATGTTAAACTATGGGACACGGAAACTGGAGATTGCATAAAAAGCTTTACAAATCATAAAGTATTATATTGTGTAAAATTCAACCCAGAAGAAGAAAAACAACATTTATTTGTTGCTGGTACAGCTGATAAAAAAATTGTTTGTGTAAGTGAAAAATAAATATTATTTTTCATTTTTGTTATAAAAAAAATAATCGAGTACATTTGATGATAACATTAATAATTTATTAATTTATATATATATATATATTTAAATAAACATGATTTTAGTGGGACACTAGGTCAGGAAATATTGTTCAAGAATATGAAAGACATTTAGGAGCAGTTAACAGTATCACCTTTGTTGATGAAAATAGACGATTTGTCACAACATCTGATGATAAAAGTTTACGCGTTTGGGAATGGTAATTCATACAAAATTATACTATATTTTAATTATCAAACATTTAAACATTTCAAAATTAAAATATTATTGATTCTTAATTTAAACTTAAGGATAAGTATTTTAGTTGAACCAAAAAATAATAAAATAAATAATTATTTGAAAATTTTACTCAGGGACATACCAGTAGATATGAAGTATATAGCCGATCCAACTATGCATTCAATGCCAAGTGTAACAATTGCACCAAATAAAAAGTGGTTAGCTTGTCAGAGTATGGATAATAAAATAGTTATATTCTCAGCAATGAATCGTTTTAAAGTGAATAGAAAAAAGAGTTTTTCTGGTCATATGGTGGCTGGATATGCCTGTTCATTAGACTTTTCACCTGATATGAGGTACAAACTACACATGTTTCTAATATTGGATATTATTTAATTTTTACGATTTAATTATTGGTTTAGTTACCTAGTCTCAGGAGATGCTGATGGAAAAGTATTTATTTGGGATTGGAAAACAAGTCGTTTGTATACAAAATGGAAAGCACACGATAATGTGTGTATTGCTGCATTGTGGCATCCACACGAACCTAGCAAAGTAGCAACTGCTGGATGGGATGGACTTATCAAATATTGGGATTAATTAAGATATACATCAAATATATTTTGAGTATCTTTAATGTTAGCCTCTTATGATTTGTATTGTGTAAGATTCTCAAACATGTAATGTATATAAATACCTTTGACAATTATTATAATAACATTTTATAAAAATTAATTTGTATATTATTTCACATTAAATCCTAAAAATATTAGGTAATATTAATTTGAAGTAGTTGAATATAAAAAAGAATTAATCTTTTTTTGAAATGTCTCAATTATCGATTTAAAAATGGTTTTGACAATAATATTCTACGTATTATTTATAACTTAGATTGAAACATTAGAAGAAGTGGTCAGTGGCATTCTAGAGATTTAAAAAGTTACCTTGAAATTTGATAAGTGTAAACAAATTCAATGCTGAATTCATGGATGTAAAGATAAATAACTGTGACACTACTAATAGTTTTTAGTTTTAAAATTTAAAAACAATGGATCTATACAATTTACTCAACATTTGTTTTTACTATTAAGTGATGTAACTGTTAACTTTTTCATATTTTAAGAATGCAATTTGGACCAGGCACGGATCTAAAGCTTAATAGGGGGAGGGGGCTAGATGAAAAACTTTTCTTTAAGTATGTACTTGGTATATAATATGTATGTACTATGTACTAAGCATTGGTATTACGTTTGACTTTTAATAGTGAATAAAATATTCAACATTTATGCATATTAAACTCCAGTAAACTCAAGATACAATTTTAAAATAGTACCACAGATATGTAAATAATAAATATATGTTATGTTTGAAGTTAGTTTGTACGTAAGTTTATATATCTATGTATAGAACATATTGATTTCCAACAAAACTGATAGCATAAATCAACCAAATACGTTCAATAGAATAAGATGCAGTTACTGCCTTATTGTTGCGCATATCGATTTTTTGTACATCTAGCTCAGTGATTCTCAATCTTTTTAGTACCGCGACCCAAATTTCCCCCGAAAAATCTTTCGCGACCCATATGGTTTCACTTTTCAAAAAGTAGTTATAAAAAACAAAATTTGTATTATATAAATATATATACATTACAATCAATATATTTTTACAAATGTACTCTTAATAATGAGGTGTATGCTAAATATATGCTTGTTTTCTGTTTTGGTTAATAACAGCATTGACATCATAATTTCAAATATTGTTCGCGACCCACCGAAAATTGACTGACGACCCATCAGTGGGTCGCGACCCACACTTTGAGAAACGCTGATCTAGCTTATGTCTAATCTTTAAAGTGTTTTAAGTAGGTACCTTAGGAGAGGGGCTTCAGCCCCTATAGACCCCTTGTACCCGCGCCTGATTAACACCATACTACACATTTATTTTGAATTATTGTAAAAGAAACACCACTGTCATCCATAAAATTAGTTTAAACAGGAAACCCTAGACTTGCAGATTTGAATTAATTTTTTATATATGCTTTAAATAATTTTAAAAACTAGGGAATTCACTCTGCTGCATAGCAGGTGTTGAGTGTACTTTGTCATCATAACAAATGGGTTAAATTTGGATTGAGTGATGAACGATTGTGTATAAAATATGATTCTGAGTTAAGTTGGCTTACATCAGAAATTAGTATATTTTATATTTTTATAATATACTAGGGTAACTTGCATAAAAAATATATAACCTCAATTTAGAACTGACTCTTACATTACAGGACTGACTTACCGTGTATATGTATATTGTTGTTTATATTCTAATTATCAGTGATAGAGGAAATGCGAAATTTGTTTATGAATTGCAACTATGTAACAAAAATTGCTTTCGTTAAAAATGTATGTTGCATGTAAGTTATTTGTATTAACTATTAAGTATACTTTCATCTAAATATTAAATATAAAATTAAAATCACATATTTTGAGGCTAAATTTCCTCTACAAAGCAGAAACCAATGTACATACAAGCACCACTGAGAATTAAAGTTTTCTGGCTGGAATTGATTTAGCAGATTGTGTTATGGGGATGCACAAGAATAAATAAATTTAGATCTACAAGTAGTTTATGGTATTTTTGGGGTTTGGATTATAATCAATAATTAAGTAAATAAACAATTACATTTTACCAATTACCATGATATAATAAACTGTATTATTTCATGAATTTTATATTTTTACACTTATGTCAATTATTTCAAAAATCAATTAATATTAATAAATTAAATTATTTAACATTATAAAAGTTACATATTATGCTTTTAAAATGCACAAGATATATTTTCTGTTTTTAAAATGAATTAATTGATAGTAATGTGTATTTTTGGCATGATTTCTTGGTGCTACTTCTATGTAGCCTCCAACGAGTTCTTGGTTCTAATTTTGTTAAAGCTTTAATCTTGACATGAATATCAATATTTTATTTCAATAATATTCAACTTATTTCTTAGCTTTCAAAACTTGATATCATTTGGGTTTGATAGTACAAACAACAAATATTCCATAGTTATTTCCATAGTATGAATACTTTTAAAAATGGGGTAAACACACTTTGCCAGCAAATAACTCAGATATTACAGTTACCCAAAGTGACAATACAAATAAAATGTATGAAATGCCAACTTGATGACTGTTTGGTAGTTGATATGGTTGACCGCCAATCTCTGGTATATGAAAACCCATGGGAAACACAACGGCAGCAAAACAAAATAGTACCACTGCAAAAATAAATAGTTGTAAGTTTATGTTAACCTTAGTCATATTCAATTTATCTTACTGGCAGTAAATCCCACCCAACGTGCATAAGGTATAACATTACGGTCCCAATGTGAAGAGGCCAGCAAAATGATGGTAGTAGTAATACATATACACCCAATGAAAATACTGACTAAAGCCAATAACCATTCGAGTCTCAGATCAGGAGTAAAACATACTTGCGGCCTGTTATAGAGGGTCATACATGTCCACATCAAACCCAATCTGGTGTCTCCTAGAAACCATTTTTTTTTTTAATATTATGATCATAGGAATGAATGTGAATTTAGAAATTCAGCAAAGTAAAATAGCTAAACATAATGACGAGCTGATAATCACCTCCAACATCAGTAATGATCCAGTCAGGCATCGCCAAACTGACAATTGCAAATACATCAGCCAACAAGAACAAAGTTCCCGAAATAACAGTAAGTTTGTCCATTTTAAAGTTTTGCAATTTCAACCCATGATAAATAATAATAGAAATCACCTAGTGACACTAAATATTTTAGTTATTAGTATATACTATTTACTTTTCTACTGCTGTAGTAGGAGACACATTAAGTAATACTACAGTAATGCAGTCTGAAACTCACAAAAAGTAAACATCCAATAGTCAATACTCAAAATTAATAAAATTAATAATAATTTATTAATTTAAAATAGCACTTGCCACTTAATATTAAAAATATGATAGTGTTATCTCATTGTCGAGGTGTGTCGATAGTGTTGATACCATAGGGCCACAATAGGGCGAACCAACGGCACGCGTGCCAAAGGTGGCATAGGTGGGATCACTACCTTAAGTTCCACAAATTATTTGTTCCAAAGGCAATTTGTTCAAATATTTGTTCCATAGAAATATTCTGTGGATGCTCATTTGTTTCAAAGAATATTTGTTCCAATGACCAATTTTTCCATAACCAAGTTTACAGTGATGCCTTGCTAGCGGCACTCGTCGCTACGCTCCTCGGCGCCGTCGCTACGCTCCGCAAATCGAAAATATCCCTCGACTTGCTATGCACTGCCACCTCAAGTAGAAATATCCTCCAATTATTACTTGTTCCAAAAAATATTTCTTCCAATAGACATTTTTCCCAAAAAGTTTGGAACAAATGTTGTTTTGGAACAAAAGTCCATTGGAACAAATATTTTGTGGAACTATAGAAATTGTCCCGCATAGGTGGTTGATCAAATTTTAATGGTACGAGAAAAAATTGAAAATTATGCTATCTATAAAGTTTTGATTGATTGTAACTATTATTATTATTATTATTATTACAAGAACTTCAAAAATACAAATTATATACATTTTAAAAATTAAAATTATAAAAGAAGTATGCGCCTACTTAATAAAATAATACATAATAAATCTGTAACTTAATTTTTATCCAATTTATCCTTAGTAGAAAATATAATTTCCTTTGAACACGTGATAAAATTTCCAAAACTTTGATTGGGAAAATTTGACACTTGACCCCAAAAAGGTTCACCACCTCTGCCATAGGGTACCTATACCTTTCGATTGATAGTTAATATATTTTGCTAATTTTTACGGTTTACAATATTTTATTGACTAGTTACAACAAATGAGGATAAAACTGAAGGAAAGAACTGTGCATAGATTTGTACACTAACACTATATTTACTAGACCTATTTGAAAATCAATAGAACGGCAACTACAGATTATGAACTTGGAATACAACCGATACAAAATAATAGGATACCGTTTTGGCTCAAAACAATGTCTTTGGTGTCTACAGTTACAAAAATTGTGTTGTTTTACGTATGTAACTGATTACCGGCACCGGGTATGTGTGTTCAATATTTTCGAATTAAAAAGACTTCGTGGACCCGGAGTTCAACATTTTTGGTAAATGATGTTAAACAGACATACAGTTATATTGTCAGTGTCATGGGCCACGGGCCATAAATCATAATTATGGTAGAATAATTAATATTTTGTGGAACTATACATTACAGATGTCAGATATACATTTTGTCTATTTGTCTCACTCACAGTTTTGGCGGCGGTATAAAATGGCGACAACGGTTGGTCACAATGCACATGCGTGAAGTAATATAATTGCGTAGGTGTTCATGCGCAGAACGACCGCGCGCCTGTCGGACAGTAAGCTGCAGCTGTAGGTACAACAACAATAACACATCGTAAATCGCGATAACCGCAGCAGCAGCCTGTGATAACCGTTTCGCCTGCCACTCCATCACAACTTTCTCACAAGAACTATATTTTATTTTTCGTAATAATTTTTTGTTTGTATACACAGCCGATTGTAATAAACGAGATATTATACTGTAACGTTGTTGACGATAATATACGTGGTTTTCTTCTACGATTCAAGGTTCGATCGTGCCCGACCACTGACTGATTTTATTTTTTCGCTGTCTTCGGTTCCTGTGTCCATCGTCGTCGCGACAGGCGTCAGACCTACAGGTATCACTTGTCTCATAATATAATAATAAATATCATCGCATCGCATTCGTCTGCCCATCGTTATTAAATCGTATTTTTGGACCGAACAAAACGATTAAATTAATATCGGAATGACGATAATCGGTCGCACCCCGATGTGCGATTCTCAGCCGATGACTGCGAAGACGTGTAAGAGGTCCGGTGAAGCGGCCACCGCCGCTTGATTGCAGAATCATGACGGCATCGAACCATGGACCGCGTGGGACCACTGCCGCCACCCAGCGCCACCAATGCAACATTGTCCGTGGACAGTTCCAAGGGACGTCTGGTGGTCGATCGGATAGATTCCATCAGAAACCTGTTCGGGTGTGAGCTGCGGATCGTCCATGGTGGCAGTGGCTCGTCCACGGCGGTGGTTTTCGCCGTCACCAGGTTGGACGAATACGACAGAAAGTTACCGGACGATCATTTGATCGATCGGTTAAAGGTAGATAATAATATTATTATGCATCGTATTAAATAATTTTATGCTTCGATTATAACACACTACCTAGATAGTTGCCCCCAAAGGTGCGCAGCCAGAATTTTTTTTTGAGAAGGTGTTTTAATTTTTTATTAAAATATACCCAATTTGCGGGAGGCTTTGTACGCTCTATTTCATATTTGTATACTCTATTTTTCAATATTCATATTGATGTACTTAATACCAAATATGAAATAGAATCGTATGACAACATAATATGTTGAATAAATTGAATCATGTATAATAAGAATTATTTTTGCATAAATGTAATTTGCGGTTGGTGGGTTGAAAGCGTCTTTTAAGTCTTACATAACGATTAACGATTGGTCTTTTATAAATAAAAATACTGCTGTGGACTTTTGGTTAGATGTCGTTTTTTAATTCCGTACTGGCTGTTTAATTAAGTTTTTTGTTCTCAAAATCTAATACTTAACGACATTTTGATAGTCAGCCATAGTTGTATAGTGTAGTGTACACGATGCATAATATTATTCATTTGATTCGTTTCGAAACCAGTTCTCGATATAAAGTCACCCAGACCGCGAATTGTCTATAACAACTTATAACTATATATAATATAATAATATTAAAATATGTTTTCAAAAATACCACATTGTCATTGTCATTTTGGACAGGAACCTAGGTATCTACTACGTACAGTGCCGTAGCAATGATAGCGATTTGAGTATTGGTAATCTACTTCAGTACTTCCTTCAACGGCCCGATTCCACTTTTCTTTTTTGCGTTGATTAGAATATCGAAACAAAAAGTTATGTTTATTGATTTTGAACTATTTGTTTTAACTGTCGTATCTCTTTTAAAATTCAAATATATTATATCCATGGGTTTTCTCTCTTTCTTACTTCTATCTCGTCATTTTTCTATGGTAAAGCTTCCCAGCTTCCCAATATATTTACTATGTTTTGTCGTAATGATAGGAATTTAATATGCTAGTGAAGGGGTTCATAATAATTTAAATATAAACAAGGTCATATTTTATCATTAATAAATTTAAACAAAATACTTTTAAGATATATTAGTAGTTTTAATGTTTTGAAATACATGTATAACGTATGTACTCTGTTGTAAGGGGATGGACGGGTTAATCCCTCGTGGCAATGGCTCTTATTCTGTTATTAATTTCCTGAGACCTATAGGATGTTTTGAACAAATTAGCTCTTTTTTTTTTTGCTTGAAATAAAGTATTAAGTATATTTTGTATTGCATTTTTTAAATTATAATAATTTAATATATTTAGATGTAAATACAATGTTGGTCCTCCGGTCCTCCCCATTGATTTAGCCTTGATTCCCCCATTATGTAGATACAATACAATAAATATTATTACACGTATGTGTATTTATAAACCTACTTACTTGGTAGCAGCCGGTAAGTATAAAATATTATATAATATTTGTCGTTGTCTGTTGAAAACCGATAATATAATGTGCACACAGTCAATATTGGATAACCGTAGCCCTAGGTAGGTATTTATAATAGAACTATAGAAGTGATGTGATGTTATAATATTATTATTATACTAGGTACCGTCTATCCGATATTATTAATAAATAATAATTATATTGTGTCGCCGCAGCGTCCGAGCGGTTAATTTTTGTGTATGCGTTTGAGTTGCGTAACGGAATCCAAGAACAGATCAGAAATTGAGAAATATAATAGGTACCTAATATTATAATGCACATTTTCGATTAATTATCACGTTTGTTGTGTGCATATGTACCTAGAAATCAATATTTCACCGAATCCTGTTACACATAAAAGCACAATAGAGACATAAGTCTAGCATTCATAATTCATATTCATGCGTTTAAAAACATAATGCCACAGCGTTGAACACATATTATTTTTTATAAGCACGTGAAAGGCGCCCAACTGCCCAAGTACATCCTGTTCGTGTGTGTGTGATTTACTTTCCCTTTCGATAATGGCCTAAATCGTTTTTAGAATCCATCTGTGCGTTTAGAACGTCCGTGATTGGGTTGGTGTCTAGTTTGATTGGTACATGCACGGATTTCGGTCGTGTTTTTGACATTTTTTTCCCCCAATTGCACCTAACGTTTTTCTATACATACGTATGTTTGGTAAAAGATATTTTGTTTACAAACCTAATGCATACGTCTAGTGATCTCGATACCTACTCTGTTCTATATAGTATAGCTTATTTTTCCCTCGACTGAAGCGTTCGTTTTCCTATTTTCGATTCAAATCAAAAAATTAAATGGCGCGTGCATTTTACAGGAAATTCCTATCAAGAATTGTAGATTTTATTATACTTCCTATATTCCTACAAGACAAAAATTAATATAATTTGTTATAAAAGTTGCCTGAGTCTCTGGTTGATATTGCTAAACCAATTTGAGGTTTAAATCGTAGAACAAAAACATTTATTAAAATAAATAACTGTCTAAAAATCTTATATTTTTTTTATCAATTCTAGATTACAATATTTTATATTCTATGTATAAAAATCCTCTTAAATTTCTTATACATGGTTATTTTCCTGTATGTATATATTTATTAAAACCTTGAAAAAAACCAGTACACTTACCTATATAGATAAACTTAATTTCGATTATTTTTAGCGCGCTCCAAGGTGATGTATTTCTCTTTATGTCCGACGTACGTATATGGATAATTGATACTGTATAAACTGATTAATTTTAATAACTTTGGTACTTACTATATTATTATAAAATTTAACCGATTATCGAAATGGCTATTACACAATATGTATGTGCAAACATTCCAAAGTTAATTTGTCTTGTTCAAATTTTAATCGAATTAAACAAATAATTATTTTGATATATTTAAATATAGGTACTAACTAAAATGGCATAAATTGTTTTGAATTATTTGAGTTTTACTATAATTTTAATTGCAGCACTTTAATTAGCTAGGTTACTGGATAGTAAAATAATTAATTTATGTATAATTTTGAACCCGAAAGCATGGATAAATTTTAGGCTCGTTTTGATTTTAGACAGATCTATGAAAATTGAACATAATATACCTACTGTATAGACATCAGGATATTGAAGTGTATGTATATTAATTATATACTTTTATTTTTTTTCATACATAAAGATAAAACACTTTTTAATCACTTTGATAGTATAAAACTATTTTTTATTATTTATTAAATAAACTCTGAATTGACGGTATATGTTTAGGTACCGTGTTAAGTATCTATAGGCTATAATCTTTCAGCTGAGCTTTTTCAGATAAAAAAATCAGTTAATTAAAATTTATAGGTACCTATAAAAAAGGTATCACCGACTTAGCAACATACTTTCAGCTGCATCCTGCATGCAGGTTTGAAGTTAGAAAGAATTATGTACATCTCTTGCAGATTATCTATTTACAACGTAGGAGTGCCTCCATAACAGAGAGCTTCTCATGTAAAGCAAGTCAAAAAATTTTATTTATAGAAAAAATTGATGAAAAAAATAAAATAAAAAAAATGTATCACAAATTCTTATTACACATAATATATAAATTTTATTTTTAATAAAAAAAACTTATTTAGAACAATTTAAAATGATATCTAATTTGTATTTACATTAATATATTAAGTTTTAAAACCAAGATTTTTGTTTTCTGTCTTATTGACTATTGTTATGAAGTATTATAAATTTTAGTACAGCATCGTTACCTCAAGATGATCTTCAATCGCATTAAAAGCTTACTTATATGCTTACTATATAATTATATTTATCATATATGATAAATTGTAATCTTTTTTGGTATAACAGAAGGTGTGGGCGTCTTTACAATGCTTGATTTCCAAACTAGGCTATTACATTTTTTTTGCATAGGAGTTATGTTTCGATTGTCTTATTGACTAATGTATATATAGTGGGAACTCATTATCTAGAATTCTAGTATTTCGAAGTTTCTGTGTATTGAATTTTTTTTCAGTCTCAATCATTCAGCATTGGACTTACGTGTTAATTTATTTTGGTATGTCGAATTTTTCTTAAGTAAAAATCATTATTCGATACACACCACCTATTACAATTCACTAACTTGAATATATTATTAGATTAAGTATTCAATGTCAGGTTTCAGGTCGATAAAATATATAAGATAAATAACGTAACTTACATAATTCTGTAATAACGTTTATTATATTATAGTTCGAAGTTTCGATATGTCCAATTCTTTTTTGTCCCTTGAAATACCAAGGTTCCACTGTAATAACATATATATATACATAAAATATTTTAATATCCAGTTAAATTAAAAATCATTATGATTTTTACGAGAAAATATGTTTTTTACTATAATATGTTATACTGTTGTCTGTTATTGGTAAAAACCAAATTCTAAATGTACCTGTAATATAATTATTAGACAACAATATAGATTGTTATTTTATAGACTCAGTTTGATCATAATCATAATAAGAGTGTCTTATTATTTAAACAAAATATGTATTTGTATTCATCTAATTTACTGTTTAATTAATTATGTTAATTTATTAACAATTTGTAATTACGAGTAAATTTAACCATATATTTATTTCCATACTGAAATATTTTATTTTATATACAACTACAAACATCGCAATAGATTTTTTTAAAACTGTTATAGTAGCTACTTAAAATCTATTAGTTATCTTATTAGTTTGATACAATTTTTAATCAAATGTCTTTAATAATAGTGCAGTACTAATAAAGATTCAATATTAATATCAATTTAGGCTTCAGTATCGAAAAATATAAGCTATAAGTACTAGGTATATCGTACTATGTAAGTTGTGTGTAATAACAATAAACATTCTATCATTGGGTTTTAACCAGCTATTAGTCAGATACTTACATACTATATTATGTTTGATGAATTTACGAAATTTAAAATGTAAGTATTATCTGTTATCGAATGTCATATTGTCACGGACCAATATGTTTAGAAGGTCATACCTGACTATACTTGACTTAACTTGAACACTTTGGATACTTTCTCTGAGGATACAAATTAACTGCTTTGATGTAATTGTTATAATAAAAAAAAAACTACTGGGCCGTGCAAAACGTTATTATTATCATATAGTTTGAAAGCAAAATAGAAACGTTTATTCAATTTTTAATAGTATAATAATAATTTTAATTTTAAATTTATTTATTATTTACAGTATTTGTATCATTTATTTATAATTTAACGGACATTATCCTTTTGCATTTAAGTTGATATATATTAATTTTAAATTATATTTATCGTCAAGTAAGGAAACTACATACTTACTTTTGACTAAGATTGGACTATAAATATCCTCCCCGTATGTATGATTAATTGATGAATCAATGTTCTATACAAGGCAAATCCTAAATTATATATTTTTTTTAAATTAAAAATACTGAAACATTGTAATCGGATACCCTCAAATATGTAGTTTTTAACATATAAATATAGGTGATTTAAATTATAATGTACTAAAATATTACTTTCTTCTAAATAAAAAATTATAGGTATAGTAGCATAATTTTTTTGATCTTTAATATAATTAAAAATTAAACCTTCAAAAGGTTTTGGAAAAAAATTATTTTAAATAATAATTCATATTTTGTGCTAACTATAGGTATACATTCACATTTAAACAGTCCATTAGGTATATTTCTTTTACCCTTATATTATTTTTACTCAAACCATCAATAGGAGTGAAGGAGTGATAGTGTGTAGTCAAAGTATCAGTTTGCATTTAAAAATTCATAAAAATTAATTTTAAGAAAAAAGTAAAAAGTAGAAAACAACAATAGAAATATAATAATATAATATAATATAATAAATAATTTATAATGTGTATGAGAGTATAAAAATAATAAGGATATGTAGTATGGAGTGCAATGGTGGTAGCAGCACTCTCCTGTAATCCTGCAAATAATTTTGAAATGTGCTAATGTATACAATTTTAATAGTTTTGTGAAATCTGAAAATTGATAATAATGAGCATATTTGAACATGTGCTGGATTATTATCTGTTACTAAGTATGTCTTACAAAAATATATAAACACGGCCGTATATTGCAAATGTTGATAAGATAAATTATAATTATTATATTGCAAAACAATATTAAAAATGTATGATAGTACGTAAAACAACAGTATATTATAGAAATAAGATAGGTATATAACGTGACTTACATATTGTGACAGTGATAAACATTTTTTCTCTCGAATGACAAAGAAAATATAGAATAAGAAATGAGTATACAGTGAAAGTGTAGAAGATGTTACGAATATATATTATATTAAAATGAAAAATAAACTACCTATAGCTTGACCGCTTAGGTTTTAGGATACCTATTGAAAGGAGTGACCGTGAGGTGAAAAATATTGGTGAACTGTATAGTGATTGAAAAATATGGAAGTTATTTTAGTTGTTAAATGACAAGTAAAATGTAACTGGCAGAACTACACAACTAGTAACTCACTAGCATATTTTAGATTCTGAACGGAGTGATGAATGTATTGATTTTACAATGATGTGTGTTTTTTTTTTTTTTTTTTTTGTTTTTTTTTTTTTTTTTTTTTTGTGTCTGTGTACAGCATAACTAGTCGAAATAATGCTTCGATTTCAAACTTTGGGGGTGGTTTCCGATGGCAAAGTGGATATCCTTGGTGCATTATAGAGGTGAAAAGTAAACATTTTCCAACAGTTTTCAAAAAAATCGAGAAAAACAAAAAAAAAAATGACAGAAAAACGGGAATTTTTACGCAAAACCAGTTTTCGACAAAATCGAATTTTTTATTTTGCTATAACTCAAAAACTAATCGATTTAAATACTTGAAATTTTCACCAAATGTTTATATTAGCGTTCTCCATACACAGTTAAATTTTCAAAGAATTTTGACTTTTTTTGAGCTATTTATAGACAATTGAAATTTTTAATTTTTTTTAGTATTTTTTTTTAAAATAACGATAAAATTTTTTTGGCCGGCCAGAAAATCTTGAAAATTTAATACAAGGTTTCTTATAAGTTGTTCTTAAAGTGATAAAAAAAAATCCGAAATCGTTAGTCACAATTTTTTTTTATAAGTGCTTAAAGTTCGAATTTATACGAAATATGTCAAAATTGCGAAAATTGGCAAGTAATTTTGTGGTTGAAAAATCCTAAAATTTTTTTCTTTTATAACTAAGTTTTGAAAATTTGGTACAAGGTTTTCCATAAATTTTTTTTCAATTATCTGTAAAAAAAACTCGACCGGATTCAGACAAAAATTTTTTATGTGTGTTTGAAATTTAAATTTTTACAAAACCGCGTTAAATAACGGTTTAGCCTCAAACGATTTTTGATATTTGTTGTTATTCAAACAGTATAAGTCGTAAACACTTGAAATTTTTACCAGTTATTTAGATTGCCATTTTCTTTACGTGATTTGAGTTTCAAAATATTTTGACTTTTTTTGAGCTATTTATAGACAATTGAAATTTTCAATTTTTTTTTATTTTTTTTTTATAAATGTTGATAAAAAAAATTTAGCTGGGACAATTTACTTGAAAATTTAATTGAAGGGTCCACATAACTCGTTCTAACTCTCATTCAAAATTTATAAAAATACATAGGCACAATTTTTTTTTATTAGCATTTGAAGTTCAAATATTGACAAAAATTCGTCAAAATCATGAATATTTTTCACTATTTGGTAGTTAAAAATTTATAAATATTTTTCTATCAAAAGCTAAGAATTGAAAATTTAATACTATGCTGTCCATAAGTTAAGCTTAGAATAATTATAAAAAAGTTTGAGGATTGTTCAATTTAAAAAAATTTACGAGTGTTTAAAGTTTTAATTTTAATTTGAAATCAAAAATACACGACGTGTAAAATCACGTTTTACTAATAAATAATTTTCGATTTTTGTTATTTTTAAAAAATTACTAAACGTAAGATCTTGAAACTTTTACTTAAATGTTTGAATTTGTTTCAAAATAGAATATATGACAATATTTAAATATAATATATCCTGGACTGACAAATCATCTCCGTTCAGAATCGTTTTTCGTATACAATGATACCTATCATTGCATTCAAATTTAACCTACTATAGTCCGAGGTCCACCCCACCCCCTAATGTACAGCAGAGCGATACTCACTTACCCGCTTTTTTAAACTTTAATACCTTAAAAATAATATATTTTTTAACAAAGTAATTAAAACGAAGATTAACGTACTTTTAGATTTTATGTGTTAATCCACGTAAATTGATTCTAAAATGTGTATATAACTATATATATAATATAATACCTATACTTAAACGTCATAAATATATTTTTGGTTTAAATGAATATACATAAAATTGTTTAATATAAATCAATAAATTTAATATTTTTACACGTTATATCTTTTTTAACCATCAGTTTTTATCGTATTTTATTGTAAATGGCAAAAAAATAAATTTATTTTGTTTTAACGTGTAGGGTATAAACCATAACTTTTTTCAAGTATGAATAAAAATATCAATATTTTATTGAACTTATTAATATTTTTAAGAATTTTATTAATTTTATCATCTCTTTAAAAAAGATATATTACAACATTATTCATATCTCAATAATAATATAATATGTACTATTTTATTATACACGTTCAAATTCCAGAATAAGATTTGTATCCTTGTTCTCTTGAAAGTTAATTTCATATTGATGTTGTATTTAAACACAAAATTTGTAAGAATTTTTTATTTACATTTGAAGAGACATATATAGGTACCTATATATAATTTAATTATTTTCCCTTTCAAAAGAAAATTAAATAATATTATAATTTACGATAATATCTTGACTAAGTTGAATATATCCAAGACGTTTGCATTTCAGTATTCAGTATTAGGTATAGTTTAATTTTTGAACATGTCAACTATAATATTCTATTATAAATGTCTTATATATTTGGAAAAAATATCTCGCTAAAACTTAAAATTTCATTACATGTCAATATAAATTATGGTTTGTTAGGTATTTTTATTTGGTATTGTATTCTTGAGGAATTTGAATATGTGGTGCATTGAATTGAATTTATGGACTTCCGTGTTGATTACCCGATGTATTCTTAAAAAGAGGAAAAAATAATCTTAAATCGTAAACAATATTTATGAAATACCACCTTCGTTGATATATCTCGCGTTGCATTAATTATGGATTGGCTTATCGCATATTATACTTAAGACTATATTATTATGTGGTTCTAAGGTTTTTGTGACGTTTAATTTATACGACTATGTTATAACTTATAACTTATAGTCCAAAAGATATACAATGGTCGCGGAAAAACGTCGTATAAACATAATATGGTAAGTACACTACAGCGTTGCAAAGACAACTATTTATACGATCATATATAACATGAGTAAATATATATATACACACACACACATACATACATAATTTATACATAGGATTGTGTACTTAACTGTATATAAATATCACCCGGATACAATATATTCGTATAGTGTATGTATGGTTTTGTACAATGGTGTTCCCATTAATTTTTTTGAGAGTATACTATATTATATCATCAAATATAAACGTTTAATACAATAAGAATATTTTTCTTATGGTCTTTAGGAAAAAAGCCGGTAAAGAACATGTCGATAATATGGAAAAAATTGAGATTGAGAGAATACGCAGTATACCCATAATATTGAAAAAAAATTTTGAGAGTATACGGCGTATATGTAGTATATACCCTATGAGAACACCCCTGGTGTTGTACCTGATACCTATATGACTATATCGTACACACGCGATGATGCAGTATTAAAATAAATACTCTACCGGGCAAAACGGAAATTCCGTTTGGCTAACCAATGTATAATACGTGCTGATGGAGATCGCGTGAAAATGTACGGGTTTATAGCCTACTAAGTATAGTTGTGGTATATAAAGGAACATAAGCACCAGTTATCCGCTGAAATTTTCTTAGGCAAGCCTTAACATTTTTACTTATTATACAATGTAATATTAAAAATATAATTCATGATTGATTTTAAAATACCGAAGAAGGGGGAGGATTTGTCCCATCTTTTTCCTTTTCGGCGTCTTTGGTTGGGCACTTGTTTATATAGTGCTGTATATTGCCTAATGTCGTAATTATGGAGGGCTTAGCCTAACCTCAGGGTCTTATTTATTCATTTTACCTTATTTCACCTTACCTTATTTCTTGTTCACCATCATAATTTTATTATGTTCCTCTTTTATAAATATAATTTTATTTTAATGGCTTTCCTCTTTTTGTTTGAAAAATCAATAATTTGCATATCTAATAAATATGTATATTAATATATACGTAGGTATAATATTTCTTGGTAGAATAAAAAAATTTCTAATTATAGTGTACTTTTGAAAAAAAATTAAACTTTATTACGCCGTGACTGTTGATTGGAGAATTCGTTAATTAAATCGCTATAATAGTCATTATAATGATCATCGTTATTTTTTTTATGTATGTCCACGATGGCTAATGAATTCAAACTTTCTTCCTTGGTAAATGGTACCTAATATATTATCTTAAATATAATTTTATCCTTTTCAAAGTGAAGAAAGAACGTATTTAATGTTCAATTGATTGGTGACTTGAGTAGGTAGTAGGTACACAGAAGCAATATTTAAGCTACACCAGTATTAGGATTTAAAAAAAATGTTTTTTTCTTCCAAAAACACAAATTTTAAGTATTGTTTAGAATATACTTTCAGTATTATCTATAAATATGATGACTTGAAATAACTTCCGATAAATACGATATTGTTGTTTGGAAATGGTTCAATGTTACATGTAAATCAATTTATATTATAGTAATTCGCTATTAAAAAAAAAAAAAAAAAAAAAAAAATAGTAAGAAGTAAAACAGTGCAGAGGGGTGTATATTATACAATTTTGAGTTGATTGGTTCTATGAATGGCTCACAAGTCATAATAGTATCACATATAAAGTATAAAGTAAAACATGGTGTTAAAACCTACACAGTTTTGTTTCACTCAGAAAAATCACTAACAAAATATTTGTTGATATATGTGGGATGGTGATGGAGGTATATTCCTATGCGGCTTATTTTAAGTTAACAGTTGATGCCCTCTAGAATTTTCACCTCAGTGGTGCCTTTGTACAGAAATGCTTGTTAGTTTTTTGTGGAGTAAAATATGCTGTCGAGTCACAAATAACATTTTAAAGTAGAATTATTCAAGTTTATGAAAAATTTGTATTGAATATTTTTAGAATTTTCGTGTTTTGTATAGTTAACGATTAAAAATATTATCCATATCAAGCCTAGTAATTATAATATATAGATTAGCTAGATTATCCTACACTATGCGCGCATAGTGCGCTTATATAGCATGTATTTGACGGTATATAGGTATATACTATATACATGCTATCGAATATTATTTGTGAGAGACTTTTGGGCTTCACATTTTATATTAAAATTAAGTAAAGTTTAATGAAATATAGAATTATTTATCAACACTGTTGATGATTGAACAAATATAGATTGATCTAAAAGTATAAAGAGTGACAAAAAAAATGGAAAAATTATAATAAATTTTACCAGGATTTTACTTTCTTTTGCTGTTTATTTACGATACATAATGTAAATATATTATATACACGGTCACACGAATACTCAGCAGACAGCCCGTCACTGGCCATGAAATAATCGCGTATATTAATATTTCATATTTAGTTCTATTTATATTTTGTAAAATTTGTTGTTTTTAACATAATAAATAGCAAGAATAGGTATTTTATGTAAAGGTATTATTAAATGCAAAATTTAAAATCTCTTATCATTTCGTACTCTTTACGCATGTATAACGAATTATTGACTCTTGTATTGTGATTACTAATTTGTATCGTTATTTAAATGATAATATATTAAATATAATGCATCGTAAATTCGTAAAAATTATAATGTTGTCTACAGTTGCCCGAAAATTTAATTTTGAATTTTATTATGCGTATTAACACGAATATAGAATGCATTTATCATTTTTTAAATCTTATCGGTTCAGAAAATAGTTAAATAATTATATTGATGTCACAACTAAGAGTTAGTGGATTAGAGATCGGTGATTCGTAGATATTATCGTTAATTATAAATTATGACATTTAATAAATTTATTATAATAATATTAAATAATTTATAGTTTATTTATTTATTAAAATGGCAGACTAGTAAATGCGTCTAATGTGATTAAATTTTACATATAATATAATATAAACATATATATTTATATTTGTAGTGTGTAATATAATATAGATACATACTGACTATTGGCTATCAATTATTGTATATTCAAACACAAATTTTAGTGTAAGGTGAGCACAATTTTAGCATCCCCGCGACGATGAAATTTATAGTTGCGCTTTCATACTTAAATACACTGCGGGTCCTCCTTCAAAATTTGTCTGTGAAATTCTTGAAAAACGAACGAATTTAACTGTATATTCAAGAACGGTATTTATAAGTATTAATTTATTGCTGTTTAGCTCCTACAAATGCGACGTACCTCTCTCACAGACATATACACCTATAGGTACAATAGGGTTTAGCCGATATGGCTGTTATCGCGCCTATGAGTAGATACTAGATACAATAATATTTAATATAACATAATATTATTATAGTAATCAACGACTTGACCCCGCGCGCGCCCTCCAAAACGTCGTCATCGGAGGTGACGTTTGGTCCGTTAACCCTTTTTTTTTCACTTTATGCATACCTACCTGTTGCACATCGCACGCCACCGACACGCGCGCGCACGCACGCACACGTGTGCGTATATTTGTAATAATATTCTGCGCCCGCGCGTGTGTATAAGTGCGCTCGCCGCCGTCGCACGCTCGTAACCGCCCGTGACGGTGGGCGGCCGCAGCAGACCTTCACTCCCGGAAGCGAGCGAGCGAGCGCGCGGCGACGACGACGACGATTCGGGTCAGTGTCGTGTTGTTTCTCCCGGATCCATCGCGCGGCGGCAGTCCCCACGACACGGAGCTCATCCGGATCCGCCACCGCGCGCCGCCGCCGCATCAGTACACGGTCGGCCGTCGCGTAGTGCTGCAGTCTCTCGCGTCGCGCACCGTCACACAACAACCCCGTCGCACGTCATTACGCTGATTTTTCCGACTAGAAACCATGACTTTTACCGGCGTACTTCGGGTAAGTCTGATGGCGGCGTCTTTTTACCATCTCAATGTACCTTGAAAGACGTCGTCTCCTGCGCTTGTAACAGTCTGTTTCCGTTTTTCGCGTTTTTTTTTTTTGTTTACTAACGGTCTTTGGTCTTTATCTCGCAGCGAACCGGATGCGCCGGTTGCGACCACCTGTTCGTATGTTTATCACCTCTTATTATTTCGATATCGTTCGCAGTGTTTTTACTTTTTTCAACGCACGTGTTGCTATATTGTGTGCAATTTTATTTAATAAACATGTAAAGTTTCGTCAAAAAAACTTAGCACATAATCGATATTTGTTAAATACCTATACTTGACGGTTAGCAACACCTATAATAGGTATATTTATCAATGTTCATAAAAACCTATATTTTTTTTTTTTGTAAAATTATGTAAGTATCTCTAAATCTAATAGTTGTTATTATTGATATTTTATCAACTGTGACTAAAATAGAATTCCTAACTACGCCCCCGCAATTTAATATATTATAATGTTCATTCCGTACGAACGCGTAGAGGGGTAGTATACTTTTTTACAATCACGGTTTTTCGAATGGCTACCCATCAACAGCTGTGGCAGTTTTTCCGTTAAAGTCTTTAACTTGCTAAATGCAAATATTATCCATTAACTCTGCAGTATGTTACACAATGTTGGTTTTGATACAGGCCGTATATTTTACATCAAATTTAACATTAATATAACAATATATAGACTTATAATGAATAATTAAATATTATCGGTGAACTTTACTGCTGTATACTGACTGAATCATTTTCGTTTCTACAGTGTTACGTGGACTCGTTGGACGAACTGCAGCTGCAGACACTGGACGAGTGCAGTAACGACGATTCGAGCTATGACTCGGACTTTGGCGGCGATGATGATGCTAGCGGCAGTCAGCACTTTGGTGGCCATCACGACATCAGCCGTACCACGTCGGACACGCTAGGTGCCGAGTACGCGGATTACGTGAGCGCAGCCGCGTACAAATCGAGAGTGGACTTTGCACTTAAGCTCGGTTACACCGAACGTTTAGTGCAGACAGCAATCAGCAAGCTGGGTCCTGAACCCACGCAGGACCAACTATTAGCAGTAAGCTTATAGAAAATACATGTTATTATAATTTCCGTCACTATAAGTGCGGGTGTGACTGTGAATCAGTCGTCTCTATATTGTCTCGTTGCACGTGCAGGATGTTAGTGTTTTAGTTTTTATTGTGTGTCAATTCTCAACCCCTCTTGTATACCATCTGCAGCTAAGTATTTAGGTCTTATGGTCTCAAACACATAAAGTATAACGCATCTTATGTGCATTGTACTCAAGACAAATATTTTTATGCGACACGAAAAACTGAAGAAATTTTAATTTTGGGGTTGTCATCTTTAAAAAATTGATATTCAGAATGAGATTAATTCTTGCCGTATTTATAATGTCGAATATTATACTCAATGTGCAGTTCATATACGAGACTGTAGAAACACTGCAGTTGTACGCCTTCACAATATTATATGGGCAGAAGTTTTTTGTATGTATGTTTAATCAATTAACGCGTCATATATAGGAATTGATCAAGCTCGGTGCACAATGTAGTCACAAATTGCACTGCGAGTCGGACAACGAAGACTCTCAGTTGAATAACACCAACGACCCACTGCAGCTTAGTCCCCAAGCGCCTAAACTTCGGCATGTCGTCATCGATGGCAGCAACGTCGCTATGAGGTATGAAAGTCATAATTCTTTTGCTATTTTCATAATATTACTAATGTTTGGATTTTATTTATCTTTTCTCCAGCCACGGAAACAAAGAGACATTCTCGTGTCGAGGCATCAAAATCTGCGTCGATTGGTTCCGGATGAGAGGTCATACAGACATCACAGTGTTTGTGCCGAAGTGGCGAAAAGAAGCTTCTAGGCCCGACAATAGGAGGATCATTGGTAAGTGGTGAACTGCAGCTGAAATGCTCCTGCATATGCTGTCTCATTGTACATTGTTAGTTCAGGAGCGTTTAGGAAATTTAATTTTACCTATAATACATACATGGGTGATTGTATATTATTTGATGGTTAAATAACAAAACTTGGTATCATGGTTATTTGGTAATGTGTAGACGAGGGTGTGTAGATACAACTATTGCATATTAGTTATATACGTTATGGTAAAATATGTCTATTAATAAGGCTATTAATTGTCCATGATATTTATTGCGTCGGACTATTACGCTTTCACAAAACTTGTTGGTAAAGAAAATTCGAATTTACCGCATCAATCGATAAAATATCTTTCGGTAGCTAACTAAGTATACAGCGTTTTTAATCTCTAATTTATAATTTCCGAGGCTTAATAAAAAATCACCTATAGACACATTGTAGTATGTCTTTGCATACTTCAGTTTTGTAGTGGCCATTTGTCAATTGATAATAAAAATATAACATAATTTTATGTAACTATTTCAATAATATTATACTTATTTGTCATTTTGATTTCAAAAAGTCCTCATTATGTCGTCTAACATTTTTTAAAGAAGAAACAATTATGCCCGAATAAAAAGAGATGAATTATTTTTCGTTGTGACGCAATTTGGAGCCCAGAGCGTTTAATATAACTATGTTTACAGCCTATAAGCAATGCGTGTATCGTGGTATTATATGATAATTTATCCAGGGTCTATTCTAAGGACTTTTGTCAACAACACATTACACATTACATTCCCTCTGCCCCTCTATCAAAGGTCACATTTATAACTCTACTCTTAACTATTCTAAAATATAATTATAAAAGATATAAGTGATATAACAATAAAACTAATAAACATTGCAAAAATGAATATATTTCGACCAAAACATTTGTCATTTTAAATATAGTTTTAAATAAGTATAGAATTGTATTGTGTAATATAATTATAAAAAAGCGGGTAAGTAGGTATCGCTCTGCTGTATATTAGGGGGTGGGGTGGACCTCAGACTATGGTAGGTTAAATTTGAATGCAATGATAGGTATCATTGTATACGAAAAACGATTCTGAACGAAGATGATTTGTCAGTTTAGGATATATTATATTTAAATATTGTCAAATATTCTATTTTGAAACAAATAGTATAGTTTTTATATTATGTTGCTATGGTTACTATGGCCAACATTCGCATTATGAGCGTATGAAATTTAATTTAAATTTTGACATATTTCGTATAAATTCGAACTTTAAACACTTATAAAAAAAAATTGTGACTAACGATTTCGGATTTTTTTTTATCACTTTAAGAACAACTTATAAGAAACCTTGTATTAAATTTTCAAGATTTTCTGGCCACCCAAAAATTTTTATCGGCATTTGAAGAAAAAAAAACTTAGAAAAGTCGAAAATTTCAATTGTCTATTAGTAGCTTAAAAATGGTCAAAATATTTTGAAAAATTAACTGTAAAGAGATAACCATAATATAAACATTTGGTGAAAATTTCAAGTATTTACAATAATTCGTTTTTGAGTTACAGCAAAATCAAAAAATCGATTTTGTCGAAAAGTGGTTTTTCCGTAAAATTTCCATTTTTCTGTCATTTTTTTTTTGTTTTTCTCGATTTTTTTGAAAACTGTTGGAGTCAGACACAAAAAAAAAAAAAAAAAAAAAAAAAAAAAACACACATCATAGTAAATGCAATACATTCATCACTTCGTTCAGAATCTAAAATACATTTTAATACTTTTAATTATAGGTATGTTAAAATTCAATATAATATAATATTAAACAGAAAAGTAAATTGGAATTGAATCGAAAGAAACCAAGGCCTGCAAATACCTATTATAATGTTATATTTATGACCCATATGATTATATGAATTGTTTATTATACAATACACATAATTCTAAATCATACTAGTATGATTGTTTGGCGTAAGCAAGTACCGATAAGATAATCGATTTCCGAAAAATAATATTTAAAATAATACATATAACTAGTCAAATAATTTAACATATATAATATTATACATATTTATTTATAATATTTAAAATTTGAAAATCAATTCACTCAAATACGCATAATTCCCACAAATTTATGACATCCGTGGTTTTTCAAAAATATAATTTTCGAATCATTTCACCAACTTCCTCATACGTAATATTATTATTATAACATTATCCACAACATAAAAATGTATTTCCAACAACGTAAAACATTTTCTCAACATCGCAAAGAATGCTCAACAGCGCTTTACAATATACCCTGAAATTATCAATTTATTTCTGTAAATATAGATCAAGATATCCTGACGGAATTGGAGCGCGCCAGGATGCTGGTTTTCACCCCTTCCAGAGAAATTGGTGGTAAACGCATGGTGTGTTACGACGATCGGTACATTCTGCGTTTGGCTTCGGAACTCGACGGCGTCGTCGTATCGAACGACAACTATCGAGATTTGGCCAACGAGAGTCCGGCGTTCCGTTCGGTCGTGCAAAACAATATACTCATGTATTCTTTCGTCAACGACAGGTATGTGACTAATAATAATAACGTTGATTGAAGTTTTCGCTGAACATAAATCATGACAATCGTTTGCTGTTCACAGGTTCATGCCGCCGGATGATCCGCTAGGCCGTTCGGGTCCTACCCTCGACGTTTTCCTCCGGAGCAAAGCGCCGGGCGTCGGTCTGACCGCCGTCAGCGCGGAGACTTGTCCGTACGGTAAAAAGTGCACGTACGGAAACAAATGCAAGTTCAGTCATCCCGAGCGCGGTCTGCAGCCCGTCAAGTCCGTCACCGAACGGCTGATGGAGCACGTCCAGCGACAGGGCTCGGCCGGCCGACAGATCAAGGGCAAGTCGGTGAGTCTGCCGCTGCAGCAGTCCGGATCCAACAACCAGAAGAAGCCGCTGGCGAGGACCATGTCCAACGTACCGCCGCTTACAACCACCACCTCGACGACCCATCATCATCCGCATTGGATGGGTGGCGGTGCGGGCGGAGCGTGGACGACGCCGCCGCCGAGCTCGAACAACGCGGTGTATTGCGGCAGAGGCAAGCCCGCCGATTCGTCTGAGACCGAGCCGGATTGCAGCAACTTGCATCACAAGTTGCAGCGGCAGCTCACGCTAAACCCGACCTATGACCCGCGTCTGGTGCACCTGCGGCAGAGCCAGCACTGCAACGTGACGCGAATAGCGTCCGCTCCGCCCGTGCCCATGCCACAGCCGCAGGCGATGAACTTGCCGCCGCACACGATGGCGGCCAGCTGTTCGGACCCACAGATATTTCCCGGTTACCACGAGGCCAGGCAAAAGCTGTACTACCATTTGGCATCCATATTTCCCGAAGAACAGGTGTCGGCGGCCATGCAGTACTATCCAAACGAGACCAACCCCCAAAAGATTTGTGCGGCCATTCTGAACATGTTCTCGAAAACGTGAACCTGTACTAGTTCACAAGTGATTTTGTCTGACAATATATTATAACGTACGGGTATAATTATATTAGCTTATCGACAAGACGGCGACACTCGATACAATGTATCTGATTATTAGTGTTGATTTATTCTTAAATCATGTATGATATTTGTGTAGACTATTATGTTAATTTTGTTTAAGTTTATTTTAAGTCGATATTTTTATATTTCTATGTTTTCGTTAACCTGTCAAAATGACGACAAATCGCGGTATTAATAATAATAAGATTTTAATTTTTTTTATTATTTTTCGCTACTTATCATTTTTTTTTTCATACCAGTTATTTCAATTTACCTGATATTAGAGAAAATATGTTGTTGGTTTCGTATGATACCATGGCCATAATGGTCTAGACCTTTATTTTTAAAAACTTGATGCTCTAATGGATAAGGATAGGAGTTAGAAGTATTTAGATAGGTGTTGCCTAACAATAACTTGTAGCTGCAAAGTATATTACTTAACACAAATTAAGCATATCGGTAATTTGTGAGACCAGAGTTAAACAAAAAAGAAATCAACTAAATCTAAATGATTAATTAATAACTCAAAACATAAAGATACAGTCAGCGTAACATTTGTTATCTTTATTAGACAAAAATTAAAGTAAAACTAGTAGCATATTTATGGCTTTAAAATTGAAAAATAAAAAAAGTTTTGAGGTTCTAAAATATACGATGAAAGTGTAAAAGTACAATCACCATCACATGTATGCAACCATCTTAGTAATAACTTACTATTTTGTAACAAAATTGTGCATTCACCTATCAAAAATAGTCATAAATTCAAAACTATAAAAAAACAAAATATTAAATAAAACCTACATAAAACACTAGATCAAAATATATTCAATACATTTTTTATTAAATTATCATTTATCAGATTTTGCTTATTAGTTAGTGTTTTTAACATTTTATAGTACAAAATAAGAAATTCAGTGTTTTTTGCACTCACTTTTGCTATTAAAACCGTGTAAAAAATAAATGCATCAAATATTGTGTTGACCAGAAAGCATTCCTTTATTTTTAAAATAGTTTAATGAGAGACAGTTCTGAAAAATTAATACGATCGGGTTTGTACTGCAGTAATATTTTTCCTTTACAATGATAACAATTTATTAAAAAACAACTAGTATAATATATTTTCTCAATATTATTTATATTAATTCTGCTTATTTAACATGAACTTCTTAGTAGCTTGATGACCATCAGGCCTATGTAATTGATAAAGAAGTCTTTCCTGAATTTTTTTCACTGCAGCTACAGTCAAAACAAGGGTTTCATATTTTAGCATGCTGTACACGTTTAAACCTAAAAAATTATAAGTATGTAGATTGAAATTAAGTAAATTATACATTTTATTTCTAAAAATTTACCATAAACTGGCATCAGATTCATGTGTTTGATTTGGTTCAATGCTAAACTGATATTCCTTGGCATTGTATCGGTACTATAAAAAATTTATGTTAAAATCATTAATTTGTTTTAAATTCATTAAATCTAAAATAATATTATTAATCATAGTTACTCGTCGATAAATAGAACTGAAGGTCCCCATAGTCTTGAATCAACTAAATCTTTGATATATCCTGGATCATCTGTTGGTAAATCAAAATTGTTCACTATGTGTAAATCGTCCTAAATAAAAAAAATTTGTTAACTATGTATGCATATTAATTTAACATAAAATATACATACCTGAATTAGCTTGACTGATAATGTTGAAGTAAGTCCATAAACTCTTTTGTAGAATGGAAGCATATAAAAATGAGTTGTATGAGAGCGTGGTCCATGTATAACAGATCCTCCTTTAAATAGTGGAGAACGTCTAGTACCATGTCGTGCACGTCCTTGACCCTTTTGTGGCCAAGGTTTCTTACTGCTCATGCAAACCTCAGCAGTAACTTTGGTATTTGCATAACTCTGTGGTAATAAATTAGGATAGTTAGACTTGTAAAATGGAAAATATTTGATTTAATAAAAGAAAAAAAACTTACGACATATTTATATTTTCTTTGCCATACAATATTTTCGTGTATTATATCAATTCTAGGTCTCGAGCCAAACACTTGAGGATGTAAATCTATAATTGTAGAAGGACTTTCCTTTATAGTATCTAAATTAGATACCCATGCCTGGCGTAAGTTTGTGTATCCACCGTATATCATTGGTGGCTCTTCGATTTCAGCTGAAAATTTATAATTGTTTAAACACAAATATAATTTAAAAATGTACGAATAAAACTATTTTACTTACTGAAATTGTCATTTTCAACTGCCACTGTAGACAATCGACATGCCGCTGTGAACGTTGATGGGAGAGCGCGAATTTGTTTTGCCAAACAATTTAATAACATTTTTTGATTTTTAATATATAAACTACAATAAAAAGAACATGGTATTTTGTAACATTACAATTATATTAATATTTAGTAGTATTTAAATACAATTCATGTACCTACCTATTAATCTACGAAGGTACTTAATGAATAGGAGTTTAAATATGAAATACTTACTCAATAAAAAAAATTATAAAAATAGAGTACTTATTTAGTATTTAATAAGCACTATATTATTTGTATGTATATTTATTTGGATTTTGGATTGGATTTGCATTATAACTTTTATGGAATACAATACTTATGGAATATGGATGTTATCAGTTATCACTATTATCATTTTGTATCCCGGGTGTAAATATCTTTCCAAGGACTACCAATAATACCAAGACCGAGGTAAATATTTTTCTGTGATATTATCATCATCAGTGTGCCAATTGGTTCTCAAAATTACATATTCCCTTTTCGTGGAAAAATTAGATTTGAAAACATTTTGATTTAGTTTAAAAATAATACTATAATAGTCGCGGCAACGAAAAATGAGCGTTGGTACCGCGACCCGTTGTTTTTACCATAGACCTTTTACTTATAGACCGGCCCATTATATACTAAATACATTGACGGTCACAAGCCGACATACCGCAGTGATGCAGCCCATTTATAAATCAGTGCTACCAGAAAACCACGCGTTCAATGTATTAAAAAGTATTGTGCAATGAAAATATATATTTGAAATTGAAATTAAATAGGTATTTAATTTTACATAAAAAATAAATGACAACTATTTATTAAATATTATTATTCATAAATCATAATTATATATTTGTAACTAAATAATAAATATCAAAATATCAAACATATGAAATTATTCAAAAATAAATATCAAAAACTGACTATTTTATTACCTACTTATTCATTTCTAAATAAAATTAGTTTAGTAAATTTTTTTCTAACTCCCATTGTTTCCTTTTGTTGTTGGTGGGCAATGTGTCGAAGTCTTAACGTTATAAAAGTAGTTATTATTATTGTTATTAACTGATCTCTGTGGTTTGTAAATACATTTTGATTACTAATATGATCATCCATTATACTACCTCGAAAAATGGAATTATATACTTGTGATTTAATTTTTATATACAATTTATTGATGAAATTTTTTTTGTACATTTCTTCTAAATTTGAGCTTCGAATCCATCTTTCCGAAACACAACAAATAAAGTTTACATCTTTGCTAGGCTTGTAAAGTGCATTATTTCTGTTTTTTAATTGAATTAATAAATTTGAATTGTCATTGTCAATTAGAAACTTTTTACATATTTCACAGTTCATTTTTCTTACAACTTTTCTTGCAACAAATCCAGCAATGTACTCTGTGACATTTTCAACATATGGGGTAGCTTTTATACAAACATCAAAATAATCATGATCATGATATTGGGGTAAAATCTCTAATTGTTCTTCTTTCTCATTTACTATAGAGTCAGGTATATTGTACAATTTGGACAACATGGATTCTGGCAAACAGTTACCATATTGGGATCCACTAACATGGTGATGAACTAAAAGCTTTTTATAGGATGCTTTAAATTCCTTTGCTGAAGGATTGTTATTATAACCTCCTTTTGATCTGACTGTACTAAAAAAAGTTTCTAAGTGGTCCTGGGAGATTTTGTATGAAAGAATATACTCCATGCCATAATTTTTTTCTTGTACTAAATCATACATATTCAACCAATTTTTCAAGGCCCATACTATACCTACAAATCCTGTCTTTCTTGGAGAGTTTACTACATTAATTCCATCAACTAGTTTTAGACTAAATACATACTCTTCAAATAATTCAATGAATTGCTTGTATTTTAAATATGTGTTTGGAGATAATGCCAGGTTGTATGGGGACTTTGAAAATTTTGTGCGGCAATTCAAAATGTCAAATGCATTGTTCATTAATAAACAAAATTCTGCTGTAGGATTTGTATTTTGAAATATGCCTAACGACTCACAGAATTTTAATGCATTAGATACACTTGAGCTAAGGACTTGTGTTGCCAATTTAACATTCATTTTTTCGTTGTGAAAAAAAATATGTTTATTTGTCAATCTAGTAGCTGACCTTAATCCTTCTTCTTTTTCTTTTAAATGCAATTTATGTATATGATCCCATTTAATTTCTTCTCCTGCAGCATTAATTAATATTCTCTTATCACTCAGTGTATTTCTGACTAATTTAATCATGTGGCATGGGTCATAAAATACAAAGATTTTTTCCTGGGTTACAGGGTGTGGAAAGAAGAACTGAGGATTATTTAAATTGAAATTTGTTCCTAATTTGGTACACATACTTAAATTACTATGGGCTCCATCAAAAGTAATAGTATGAACTTTCACACCAGTCTCATTAAGAAGTTCTAGACATTTTTGCATTAAATTTGCTCTTTCACTGCCATTCAACCCTTTAACTAAAAAATAGCCTAATGGTAATTTCCAATGAGAATTAATACCTACAGCCATAAATACTAATGCATTTGTAGCATGATCCATGTTATCATTGTCACAATTGTCAATTCCAGCTGAGCCCATATCCACTAAACCATGAAATTTAGTTCCGTCAAATTCAATTTTGTCTTTAATAGACATTTCATCAACAACAACATTAGCAAGAACAATTGAATTTTCTTGGGTTTTAAGTCTAAGAGTATTAAATGATTCACTGGTAAAACCAGGATCACCATCAATGGATTTGTACCATTTAGTTAAAGTTCGAGGGTGAGGTAAAATATTAGAAAATTGTTTTCTAACAAAATTGTATGCTTTTGTTGAATAAAACTGGAGAGTAATAGCAAATTTCCTTAATTCATCACTATAAATACCATTTTTATTGGCACTTTTTCGTTTAACAATTTCATTTAATGTTTTTGAACCAAAAGACTAAAATAAAAAAATAAAAGTTCTGAAATAAGTGATTAATTTAGCTTATAAATATTAAATTAAGTATACAAAATAAATAACATTTTTCTATACAAAAAACTATTCCCACATTTAAGTAAACAAAGAACAATATAATACTAAAACTACACACATTACATATATATCAAAAATAATTTAAAAACTACTATTTTTATTAATATAATTTAATGATTAAAATATGGTTAAAGTTGTAATTATTGTTTAACAACACTGCACAGATTCACATACTTGTAAAATATATGATACATTTTCTGAAATAAGTGATAAATTTCATTTATAAATATTAAATTTAGTATAAAAATAAATATAATTTTTCTATACAAACAACTTTTCTCACATTTAAGTAGGTAAACAAAAAACAATATAATACTAAAACTACACACATTACATATATATCTAAAATAATTTAAAAACTACTATTTTTATTAATATAATTTAATGATTAAAATATGGTTAAAGTTGTAATTATTGTTTAACAACACTGCACACATTCACATACCTGTAAAATGTGTGATGCATTTTCTGAAATGAGATTTTTTTGTTCTAGAACTTTTATAAGGTCTTCATAAGATTTGACTTTGTTCTGAAGTCTTCTGGCTTTCTCTCTAGTAATTTTCAGTTTATTTAAGGTTTCATTGTGTTTATTTTTAAAAAAAACTAAATTTCTACTGGCTCTTCTAGGAGAAATAAAATGTTCAACTCTTAAATCACCAATATATCTGGGACGCTTTACATTATTTAAGTGTATTCTATTTGCTGTTGTTGTACTTGTACTTGGTGATCTAAAATTAATTTGAACCAATTGTATTACTTTTAATTATACTTCAGATATAGTTTACAATTTATATTATCTAAAAAATATTACTTACTGAGTGTTAGGGATGATTGTAATTTGTCCCAAAACCTCATCTGACTCATTGTTCTCAGGTTCATACAGCTTTCTCTTACAGCTAGGTGCACTGTTAATATATAATGTTTAATGTTTATGTTATACAATCTAAGGTACATAATAATAACAAATATTATAAGATGAGATGTAGTATTACTTGAATTTGCTGGTATTTACATCCAAAGTTGATGATGTATTTAAAACAGGAAAAGAATTTGGACATAACAGACCATTCATTTTAAAATTGTTCTTCTCAAAGTGTACACTACAAATGCGATATGATACTAAATATTTATCAAGTGAACAAATGTCCATCCATGTTTTTTTAAGATTTTCATCTGCTGGAAATCTATAAAATGGATAAAATAGGTTACTATGCTCATTTAAGAACCAACAATACTATAAAAATGCTAATATATACTAACCGAAACAGTTTAACATTGTCACTAGCAGTATTACTGCATATAACACATTTTAGACCCATATTTAATTATAAGTAATTATAATAAATATTATTAAATAATTATAAGAATAATATTATGTAAGTATAATAATATTTTATAATATTACCACGAATATAACATAGAAATAGAATATATTACAGTATTATAAAAAGGCGCGAAAAAATACTACGGACTAAGATAATATATCCATGATAATATATAGGTATACAATAATTTTTGTATCGTATCAGAGTAACTCAGTAACCGAAAAGCGCCACCTATCATGACACGGTGGAAACGTGAAGAGGGCCAGTCTATGAGTAAAAGGTCTATGGTTTTTACCCACTCTTACAGCCAATGATTCTCAACATAGTGCAACTGTCGTGCTGCTACGCTACTGGGCTTTTTGTTTCAAAGATTAATAACCACTACTAATAAACTGCCGCTAGGCGCATGACGGTCAGCGCTCATTTTTCGTTGCCGCGACTATAGAGAAGAAAATGACATGTGTTACACTCACCATATTAACTTACAGTCCGTTATTCGTGGAAAACTGATAAGTGATAAGCCCGAAAAATTTCCGATGAACTATTAATATTATTTTATTTAATATGTATTTACCGGCATGGTACCTAGATATTAATCAATATTATATAAATTCTCATCAACTGATAGAAAATATTAAAGACCAAATATTCAGTTTCGTAATGAAAATATATAAGGTATATTACTTAAAGTTATGCTACTTAAATTAATTTTTTAATGTAATCAAATATTTGGCCGGTGTATTAAGGTAATATTCACATACTTTTCACTAACAATACCTATATGTATAATAATATATGAATAAAAATTATAATATTATAATTAGGGCTTGGGACTTATTTAATTCGCATATTTTTATTGAATAGTGCAATAAATTGCTATGTAAGACAGAAATTTGTTTCAAGTTGTAACGAATTTAAATATATCAAAGAAAAATTGCATATTTTTGCATATTTTGAGGTTTTATTGAAGGTAATTATTTTTTCACAATGGACATTTTTTTATGCATTTAACATACTATATTTAAAGTATGATGTAGAATATTTCTTAGAATAGTTAATAAAAGTTTTTTGTGCACTATCGAAATAAATTATTATCGATACGACGATAAACGTCAGATAAAGATAAGATATTTGAAGAGAACTTTCTGGTTTTTTTTTTTAAATAATTTCCTATACAGCAGCTTGTCATTAGGTACTCTTCTAGCATAATAGCAGCTCACATAATATTATCAGTGTCGTATTACCTCGTGTCTTGCGATCTCGTGTGCGTGTCGTACGATCGTAATATATTATTTTTATTTTTGATGTAAATTTTATTATGTTTTGAATTTAATTTCGTTTCGCAACAAAAATGCCTAAGCAAATAACGAATGTTTTAGTTAAAAAATTTATTGCAGAATTTGGGTCAGATGTTTTTTCAGTAGACCAAAATGTATTGTTTTGTAATTTTGTGAAACGAGAGTGAGCGTGGATAAAAGTTTTATTGTCACCAAACATCTTAAGACGGAAAAACATAAGCAGGCGCCGGGCAGCTAAGTGCGTTGAAAATTTTACAAGTAAAATATATACAGCCAATGTAACTATGAATAAATTATCTGATCCATGTTTTAAAGAATTTCTATCGAAGTACACTGGTAGAATCAACATCAAGATAAGATTATGTTAATGAAATTTATGAAAATACAATTCAAAAAATTAGAAATTATGTTCAAAATAAATGTATTTGGGTGTAAATAGATGAGACAACCGATGTTACAGGCAAATATGTGGCAAACGTATTATTGGCATTTTAAATGAAACTGAGCGTAGTAAGATTTTTCTTTTACATTCTGAGGAACTAGAAAAATGTAATCATTCCACAATTTGTAAATTATTTGATAGATCCATGAACTTACTTTGGCCGAACGGTATTCAGCACGACAAAGTATTAGTGACGCTGCTCCCTATATGGTTAAAGCTGGAAAAGCCATTAAATTATTTTATAAAAATTATATACATTACTTTTTTGGTCCATGAATATCATAGGATCGTGGAAACTGTACGAGTAAGATATCCAAAATTTGAAAAAAGATAAGACTATGTGTATAGTGTATAAATGTACAAATAGGTACTAATTTGTATTCACATTTGTATTATTCATATTAATAATTAATAATTATTATTTATTAAATTATATTTAAAATAAAAATAATAAATTAATTACACGATTGAGTGCATAAAACTTTTTTTCTTCATATTTTCGTGTGTTTTTGCATACATATTTTCATGATTTTCAATGCAACAACTTCCGAGCCCTCTTATTATTGACAGCACATACCTATTTTCAATTATAAATTTCATTCATGACATAATTTTCACTGTTATTATAGTGCACGTAAAAAAATATTGTACCTACAATAGAATCTATATTTTAATAATTTGATTTTGTTTAGGTATTTAAAATTTAAAATTATTTAAAGTATTGTTTTTATTATTATTTCAAAATGAGATATTTAGCTTTTAAAAAGCAGTTTTTTATAACAATTGAGTTTATAACTATTATTATGATGCAATATTAAATTTATTAAAAAATTTTAATCTTGGAAATAATTTTTTATTGATATTTAAAAAAAACTAAATATAAAATGTTAATATAAACTTTTTATGAAAACTTTAGGTATCTGCATCGTTTTTGAATTACAACAAAAATTAAAATAACTTTGGGAAGTTATTTTAGGGGTAAATGTTGAATGTCGTAGGTACATATTTGAACTTGAAATGCTCATAAATATTTGCGAGACGGTTATAAATAAGTAAGAATGTTGTACGGAATATCACTATTCTTCTTAGAAATATAATAATTGAGATTATATGAAAATACCTATATTACAAAAAGCTTTGATAATCCGTTATTTTGAATAAACTATATACATAATGTATATATTAAGCATTATCTGGGTGAAGATGTAGGTTTATGTCTACCTACGAAACTTCATGATCAGGTGTGTTGCCAAAATAATATACACACATAAAATATACAAAAATAAAATTTTATCTTATTTATAGGGTCCATGGTCACCTGTAGACCAATAATCATATGCTGAATATTTAGTTGGCTTTGAAATTGTACATTTTTTATTTTTCATGGTTAGTAGTTAGTTTGTAATAAAGACGATATATTTGTAATAATGGGCCTAAATTGCCTACCTAACACGCCGTGTTAAACTTATATATCAGAGATTTTTGCTAATGTACGGAATTTTATTAAATATTCTTTCAGTTTGAATTATTCTTTGTGGATATTTTATTAAAGATATCTTTGCGATGCAATTACAATTATTTTTGTTTATTTCCATGTGCTTAATTAATACAATTAATTATTTCCTTACGCTGAACACCTGTATAGAGTAAAGAATAAAAAAAACTTTTTTTAATAAATAGTTAGTGGTGTTAACTGTTAAAGGTAAAAGCAGAAAGTGTGATATAATGAAGGTACGTTGGATACCGCTTTGCTATATACATAGTAAGTGCCAAGTAGATTACGGTAATGAATGTGTTCAATTTGTATTCAATGATACTATATTGATATATACAATTTTATATTATATAGGAATAGGATAAATAACGATCCTGAGAGTAGACGATCTGTTAGTCTTTATCAGTGATTTTCAACCGGGATAAAACGAAATTTCAACTAGTGTTAAATTTCTCATTAAATTTATATACAAAACATTATTATTTTTATTTGTAAATTTAAATTTTCAAGTATCAACTTTATTGAACCTAGAAACTCAAATAAAAGTGTATAATTACCTACTTATTATTTTTCTGCGTACTGTATATGTATATTTTTTTTTAATAAAAAATAATTGTAACATTCATAGTTAAGAATGTTTATTATTTAGATGTTACCTTGCGACATGCGACGTAGTGTTTGATTTTAGTGGCACATGGATCAAAAAAAGTTGAGAATCACTGGCCTATATTATCTAATATATTTCATGACTTTTTTAGATTCTGAACGAAGTGATGAATGTATTGCTTTTACTATGATGTGTGTGTTTTTTTTTTTTTTTGTGTCTGACGACAACATTTGGAGCAGTAATAATGCTCCGATTTTTGACTTCAGCCCCTCTTTGAATAGGGAATTGAATCTAGTTGGTACTTTAGGGGGGTCAAAATTAAAATTTTCTAATAGTTTTCAAAAAAATCGAGAAAAACAAAAAAAAAATGACAGAAAAATGGAAATTTTACGGAAAAACCACTTTTCGACAAAATCGATTTTTTGATTTTGCTGTAACTCAAAAACGAATTATTGTAAATACTTGAAATTTTCACCAAATGTTTATATTATGGTTATCTCTTTACAGTTAATTTTTCAAAATATTTTGACCATTTTTAAGCTACTAATAGACAATTGAAATTTTCGACTTTTCTAAGTTTTTTTTTCTTCAAATGCCGATAAAAATTTTTGGGTGGCCAGAAAATCTTGAAAATTTAATACAAGGTTTCTTATAAGTTGTTCTTAAAGTGATAAAAAAAAATCCGAAATCGTTAGTCACAATTTTTTTTTATAAGTGTTTAAAGTTCGAATTTATACGAAATATGTCAAAATTTAAATTAAATTTCATACGCTCATAATGCGAATGTTGGCCATAGTAACCATAGCAACATAATATAAAAACTATACTATTTGTTTCAAAATAGAATATTTGACAATATTTAAATATAATATATCCTAAACTGACAAATCATCTTCGTTCAGAATCGTTTTTCGTATACAATGATACCTATCATTGCATTCAAATTTAACCTTCCATAGTCTGAGGTCCACCCCACCCCCTAATATACAGCAGAGCGATACCCACTTACCCGCTTTTTATTATTGCTATTGAAGTAATTTATTTAATAATAGTACATATATATATATATTTATAATATACTCGTATTATCGTTATTAACTTTTGAGGCATACCCCCTTACCGTAGAATGGCATGAATGCGTTCATGGTATAAATAGGTAGTAACTTAAAATTAATTTAAATAATTTGAAAATGTCATTGCGTATACTATAGTAAAATGTATAATATAGGTACATGAAAATTTTATGTCCAATGAATATATTGTTATTGAATTACATTGAAATAACTAACGTTATTCTTCGTTTAAATATCTTATGTCATTCAAATTTGAACTTAAAATGTTTATAAAACTCGCATTAATAGTTTATGTAGCTGATCTCGCTTTGTTATATTTACACTTGTCTGCATATAATAATGATAATAAATTGTACATTGAATACGTTAGTTTTTTGCTATTTAAAAACTAATGAAATCGTCTTAAAGTCAGTAAAACACCAATACTTTGCAATTTGAAGGTATCATCTACTACAATATTAAAGAAAACAGTAAAAATTTTAGTTAATTAAAATCGGGCCACGGAAAATTTAAAGCTGCCGTTTCCTCGAAATAGCACTATGAAAAATTCTAATCATGAATTCACGATGTTTACTTCGAAAGTTAAATTTACCTATCAAATAGCTTTTTTTTTACTTTGATGGTGCCTATAGAGTATTATGTAATTGATCCAAGTTGTATGTGTATCTACTCGTGTATAGTAAATATTAAAGTTAATTATTGCTATTGACTTAAAATATAAGACAAGAGCTATACAGCTTTTATAATTTTTATTTGTTAATATATAAATTATAATTAAATTTACCAATTTGTTATAGTGCGTAAGAATATATTGTATATTTAACACAGTTGTTTGCTCTTTAAGTAAAGTATAGTTAGACAATCTAAAGTTCTAAAATATGTGATTAAAAAATTTTCTCGCTTAAATTATTTATTATAATTATTTTTGTCTGTTAAATTGTGTGCTTGTATTTTTCAGTCTTAACTGAAGCAAAAAAAAATATTATTTATATACGTGTAAGTTTTCAATAACAATTGTCAATATCAAGAACATATTTTATTCTTAGGCTTTTATAGCCTGTATCTGCAATTAACAATTTTAAGCCTCCAGTGGCTAATGTTACTCAAAATCTAACTTGTATTTAAACACATAGATACTCGTATAATTCATGTCTTAGTATAAATATTATATCAATGCATATTCAAATTATTAAACAGTAATACGACATGCAAATGATTTTTTTTGTCCTCGTAAAATAAAATACCTAATTATTAAATATAACTATACGACATATATAGGTACATGGAATATTCGAATATATTATATTTATTTTGGCAGTTGTAAACATAAAATAAACGAAGTAATAATTTTATTAAACATTCAAATGCCTCATATTCAATGGCAACATGAATATTTAATATACATATTATATAAAAAAAAATTTGAATAAAACATTTTAATTGTATGTTTTTTCAATAATAGAAATTTTATATTGTATTACAATAAAAACAAATATGACTTTATACAGGCCAGTCAAAAATTACAGAAACTGTAGTTAGAAATTATTATTGCTTACAAAAACTATCAAATTACAAAAAAAAAATATATATATATATATTAACAAAATTAACATTTTTTGTACCGCTTAAATGGTAATAAATAAGAACAAAAAAGTTTAAAATAAATACAATATTTATAGTTAAAAAAAAAATGTATAATTCATACACTATAAAATAAAATAACGGTGAATAGTGATTCAATTAAAATTAATAAAGCATTTTTAAAGTAAAAATTAAAAATGTGATTATCTAAGTAGTAACGAAAAATCTGTGCGAACAGAATAACAAAATTTCATCTCAGAGGTATTAGTGACAAAAAATTCTGTATGTTCGAACTCAATAAAACAATAATTATACAATAATTTTTAAAAATTAAAAAAATAGGTAATTAAAGTCTTAAAATAATTTTTATGCAACATTTAAAAACATTATTACGATGTAGTACAAAAAATCAAAACAATGCGACACATAAATACGTGTAACACATCTCACACCGCTTTTCCCGAAATCCGATCAAAATAGGTACAAGCACCAAATTTTAGCGTTAGGAAATGAGTTCGGGGTATTATCGAGTTGAAAAACGAGTCTCTAAGTTTAATATTTATAACGAGATAAAAAATATTATAATGTCTAAAATGACACAGCCATATTTATGTTTTTATAAAACGATTAATAATTAAAAATGTTAATCGCTCACAGCCATTAACGGTTTAGGTATTCACTTTGGTTTTCGGATGAAACGCAACACTAGATAACCTAACAATCTGAACACGATAAGGAAGCCGAACAGTATCATTGTGTTCAGCCATAATGGGAACGATGCACCTTGTGCGTTTACAATGTCCAACGCTGGTATAAAATTAGATGAGTTGGTTTTGCAAACTTTATACATGGATTGATTTCCACACCTGTACAAAAAACATTGCTACGTTAGTATATAATACGAAAAAGGGTAAGTAGATATATAAAGATAGGTACTATAACTAATTATAGTGCATATATTATGTGCTAATAGGTATACAGTGGTTCCAAAGAGAACCAAAACTGGCCTTGTACATAATATTTTGCTTATCACCAGTTGTGTTTTATTATATACCTAATTAGATACAAATTATACACTTAGGTAAATATATCACAAATGCTAAATGCTGATATCTCAAATACAAACTACGTCTAATTTGTATATTTAAATTACCGATAAAAAAAGTATAGATAAACCATTAATACTTGTAGTGATTTACTCATCAATTCAAAAGTAGGTGTGACTATTTATTATATAAATAAAATCTGCCTATAAAACGAACTCCTCATGAATTTCGATTTTTTTATTTAATTATATGTTATTTGTTATTTGTTTAAGAATAATTATCAGAAAAGTTATAAGCAGCAAGATCATTTATTTTTGTAATCTATTTTTATAATCACTACTTTTTTTGAACAAACGGAGTGAAATAGAATATTTTAAAAAATTTTAATTTTAATTTCATTATTTTTTATAATCGATTTTTCAAAATTTTTATGTTACTTCTTCGAAAAAAAAATTAAATTCCATAAAGGGTCATTAAAGTAAATCCCCTCGCACCCCTCAAGATGTGGATTTTGACGCAATTGTATATAGATATTTAATTAGATCAGATCATTTTATTTAAATAATATAAAACATTGGTAAGGTTAGGTAAAATACATGGTTGGCACTTACATGATTGGTTCCCCGTCGCTAAATTCGACGATTTGCATATTTTGGTAGGCATAATGTACCATACTGAGATACTGCATCCACTGCAACCAGCTAGGAATATTTGTCGCCAAGTAGCCGCCAAAAAGTTGCGTGGCCAGTGTGTACAAGGCACTGATTGTAATCGAGACTTGCATGTCCATGCAAAACGCTCCCACGAAAAATCCGACGCTCTGTTAATAGAAAAGAGATTTTTTTAGCAATCAGATAAATTGCACGACAAATGTATTCCAATTGAATTTACCTGAGCGACGATGGTGTTTAACAGTAGAAACATTAATAGGGTGAAGAATGTACTAAAACTATGCATGCCGAGCATTGGGTAGGAGATCAGATGATAGACGGCTGGCAAGGTGATTGTCAACGGCAATTCGCCGACCATTTTGGCCAGGTAATACGCGCTCAAACGATACGCTCCACTCTGGCGTTCTTTATTAATAACTTCTCTTTCGGGAGGGACTATATTAAATAATAAAATCACAATAATTGATAAAATTATAAAGGTAGATTATAGCTATAAATGATGTACATAGTACATAATATAACTAGGTAGACTCATTTTTTCAAACGAGTATTATAATAAAATATTTTATAGGTACTTACAAGAAGACAGTGTACCAAAATGAGCAAAAAGCATCCAATAAGTAGTGGAAAAGAACATCCATCCCTGGATGTTATGTAACGATTCTTCAGTACGAGGCAATTGAAACCACAGCAGACCAGCTAATAAGCCAAGCGCAATGGTTTGCACCCAGTTCAGAGTGCTCAACATTTGAGGACGCGCTTCTTGGAAGTTTCTCTGACTCAATACCTAAACAATAAAATACAATATAAATCCTGATTCTTATTATATTCATACTGTTTAATGTTATGTTATTACTTTAAACTGTGTCCAAAAGCTGGTGGGCCATTGCCAAGTAAAGTCTTCGTCAGACGTAGAAGTTGAAGAATGGCTCTGGCTGTCCGGCCATAAAGTTCTCGCTTCGTCTTCGTGAACTGCAGAAAAGGCGAAAATTAAATAATGTCGATTCTGTAGTATGTTTATACTAAAAAACTAAATTTTGTACATACCTCTAATAGTAGTATAACATTTTTCATTGCTATCTGTAGACGAGTCGCTGAACGCTGTACAAATATGACCATTGGTAGCATTCATGGGCCATTGATAGTTATCTGTATATAAGTAAACGATTAGATGTCATTATGTATAGAATATTACTAATATTAGTTGATTAAAATTTATATAGGTATTGGGTATATTTAATTGCGATAAGATAGTGATTTTTTACAATAAATAATAATAATTATACCATTGCTGTGATTGTGACGATAGTTATTTAGGTACTTGTCACACGTACAGTTCAAATGTAACAATTCTTGTTGATAGTAATCGTCTTGGGCTTGTTGTGCGGCGGTTATTATCTTTTGTTTCATTTCTTCCGTGCCTTTTACTTGTTCCACTATATATAAATTATATCACAGTATTAGTAAAATATAACCTCAAAAGACTGTATAAATAATAATTAAACACCATGTTTGATGAGACTTACGAATGAAATCGGCTGGATTGTAATGTGGGGCTATCGTCATTCCAATGTTACTAAAGAAACTAACTACTTTATTGATGTCACCAAAGTATGCAGTCTATATATAAAACATAACAATAGTTTTATATTGTAATATATATAATATATATAGGAAATTATTATGCGGTGTAATGCAATATATAAAGTAAGAACATTTTAAATGTTTTTTTTTTTTTTTTAGTGTATCTTACCTGTCCATTACAGATCAAAAGTAGTTGGTCAAACATATGAAATATTTGCGATGACGGTTGGTGAACAGTAACTACAATAGTTTTTCCTTCTTTTTCGGCATATTTCTTTAGCGACAACATCAGTTTGTATGCCGAATGAGAGTCTAGTCCAGTCGTGGGTTCCTATAAGTTAAAGAGTCAATTAATTTAACGTAAACTAGTTGTAAATTTCGACTACTAAGTCTTAATGTCTTATACTTACATCTAGTAGCATTAATGCAGGATTGGTTAAGAGTTCGCAAGCGATGTTTGCTCGTTTCTTTTCACCCCCGGACAAACCACGCTTCATGTAGTCTCCGATAACTAAAATCAAACAAAGTACACATATTATATGCGATTAGTTTAATATACTTATTATTACAGGACATAAAAAAAAAAAAAAATGGGCATACTATATATATTTTAATTATATACAAGTTTAATCAGTAACTATTTTATAATATTATTAATTAATAACAGAAAATCGATTTTATTGTTAAACACAATTTAACACTATAATTATAGTTGATAAAAAAATAAAAAATATTTGATTAATAATAACAAGGAAACTGGTGATTTAATATTACTGTATCAGCGTTATTATATTATATTGTCTTTGCCTACAGCACTGCAACAGTTATCGGTATAGAAACATAATATCAAATACCAATATAACATAGGTATACGAATTAAGGTACGGTAATTTATTGACGGTGAATTATTCATTTTACAAGAAAACGGTAAACTGAATATGAATTCGAAGAAAACATCTAAACTCTGTACCGATAAGCTGCATACATTTTCGAGAACGTATAATATAATATAGTTATATTATGACTATATTACAAAAACAAAAGGCGTGGTTTTATCAAGTTTACTATAATATGGCTGTCTCGCAAGTTGCCAAAATCGCTATTAGTTTATTACACACACCTTCAAAAATTAAAATGACAGACGTGCGTGATTTCAATTACTTAAACGTTGGAGATGTTCGTTTTGTGTTTTAGAAATCATAACATTGCTTACGACGTCGAGTATGTAAGTACACCGCATGATAATTTATATCATATTATATCGTGTGTATAATGTATATATATGTTATATACATTTTAAAATAAAGGTATAGATAATGCACGACCATCGTATACATACACACACACACATAAATATTTATATATATTATATATAGCGTAATATTAAGGGTAACCTTGGCTAACCTTTATGATAGATTAGCGTATAATACTCATACATATTTGTTATTCGCTTTTTTGTATTTTCGATGCGGTTTTATTTCTCGATCGGTTATGCAACCACATTACTGCTACAGCGCCGAACAAAGCACACTCGTTCAGTAGTCCCTATGTGTGTGTGTGTTTGCACGGCGTACACATAATATCATTTCTAACGATTATTCTAATCTAATTTATTATATCGATCTATTATAATATATGAGCGCGCGCACCGTTGTTAATCGGAACCCGGTGCCTACAATAATGTATACTACGGATTTACATACTTGTATCTTGACAGTTGTTCAGATCGAGCACGTCTATGATGTGATCAACGTACTGCATTTTCTGACTGTGAGATAATGAATCGGGAAGTCTCAGCAGTGCCGCGTACTGCAATGGCGAACATGAAAAGAAAACCAGACTTTATAATATTATACTTATTATTACTTATTAGTAACTAAATATAATTATATAGCACGCATCGACGTTTATTCATTATAATAACGATTATCGCCGCCATTAAAATGTTATTATTTGTAAATATATTTGTTCAAACTACATTCTATATTATTGTGTTTAAATACGAAAGACATACCTCGAGTGTCTGTCTCATGGTCAGGTCCGGAAAGAAGATGTCTTGTTGTAATACGTAACAGATGCGCCGCTTACACCGCTTGTTGAGACGTTCGCGATTCAGATGTATGCACCCCGAATCCAACTTTGTCCGGCCCGACAAACAGTTTAACAAAGTTGTTTTGCCACATCCTATAAAATATAAAAAACGAATAATAGAAATTATTATTAACATTATTAGCGCGATCGGTCTATAAATATAAGTAATATTTTTTATAAAATGTTGGTTTCCTAAGGTTGAATATCGTTAAAAACATCTGATTACGTCTCATAGATATTTATCCTAATGTAGAAACAATTTAATTAGCAACTATTCTTTATTAAGTTATCATAATGAAAAAAAAAATACGTGTTATTTTCGTGAAATACTCAACTATATATAGCATTATTAATTTCCATAATCTGTAATTTTTACCTATGTTAGTGACAGAATATATAGTAATAAATTATATAACTATATAGATTATTGGATTACTGGACCTAAATCGTTAAACTTAAATAGTTATATAATAGAAACTTTGATCAAGCATTTAAAACTAGCACCACATAAATACACAATTATTCTTATAATATTATGTAAAAACTAGTATATTTTGCAGTTTAGTTAACATACTTAATACGATTCGACTATAAAATAAAAATAAAAATAAATGTATAATTATTTTTAGGTTGAAGAGCTTACTTTTGCGATAAATTCTATGCGATTGTACCGGTTAGAGTATTGGACTTTATTTATCTATTGGTATAGCATCACAATAGAGTATTGGACTTTATTTATCCATTGGTATAGCATCACAAAGTACGTAGGTGTCAAATATACCTCAACAGGTGAGGAGGTTAAATGTTTAAGGTCAACTGATGTTTATTTTTTTTATATCATAGGACAAGGGTGGCAATTGGTAGGTCGTGAACTTTTTGTATCTGGTCCGTGCTACATTTACAAATTACTTTATTTAATTTAATTTTACTATACTTATAAAATCGATTTAATTTTCATCGTAAAACATAGATATGAATTATCCAAAGAAAGTGATAAATGTATTTAATGCTCTAAAAACTCAATTGAATCATTCGGCTGTTTCAATCGTGACTGTGATGGTACAGGAGCTTTTTTTTACTCTTTATGTTCTCTGGCCAGCTAGATTTTAAAGTTTTAAAAATTGGAGGTCAAGTAACTTAGCGTTGTTTATCCCAGTTATAAGATATTGGTTTTTAAAAATGGTTGAAACTTAGAACTGAAGAGTTTTGAAGTTCAATGGGGTAAATACATTCAAGGGAGTTCATTTTTTAATGTTTATTAATTTAAAAATTGTGTAATACATAATAGTTAATTAATACCTATAAACCTGTAGGTATCTTCTTTAATATGTATTATATTTTTATTGTTTAAACACTTTAACTAGTATTTAATTTGTATAAACGTTCGTGTATTTTGTGTCTATTCCTTTTTTTAGATTCAATAATTTCCGCAGACGTTGCGTATAACTAAATATATCATCATTGTATTGTTGTATTGTACCAGCTATTTCATATATTTATATATAAATTAATGAAGTGTAGTATCAAACTCACCCGAAGGACCCATTACGGCTAACACCTGCCCTGGTTTAACAATTCCACTGATGTTTTTCAGCACATGTCTCTTGTCGTCTAGCGTCACCGTCAGGTTGCTAAAAGTCAGCTCGATTGGCCGATGTGCGGGCAATGGATGCATACATCCTGGAGGTTCTTGCACGTTCACCCCGTTTTCCAACCTGTAACAGCATATTATAAAACTATTATTAAAATTTAATAATATTAAAAAAGTTGTACCTATGTAATTATTTCATGGTCTAAACGGCATGAATTTAAGCATTTCTGCGGCGTAAATGCGATTCTAAAATATATAATTAAACTTTAATGTTTTTTTTTTCGACCGACGACGTTATTCGGTTAATTTCGATTATTTGATCAAGAGACAAAAATGTTATTACAATAGGTTCACCGACCCACGTAATGTATAACGCTGCAGCAGATGTCAACGAACCAGCTATATATATTTACCAGACGAAAACATCGCACGCAAATATATTATGTGTGTGTGTGGACCGATTTTTATTCGACATTGCGAATTTTCGGGTCTCGCAATCATTTAGCATCAGTTAACACCGATTAAAAAACCATACACAATTTCATTTATACCCAAATTACGACTATTATTATTATTATTATTGTTATTTATTATTCAGCTCGTGTGATGTATTATTATACGAGTGCAGCAAATACGCAGCAGCAGTATTTTGTTTTCTCCGTTATACAGCCATAATAATGTATACGCCGTTGACTTGACGATAAATACATTTATTGTTATTATTCACTGCATATATTTTGTCCGTCTGCAGTGATTTCGCGATGTAAAAAGCAGATCGAGCTACGATTTACAATATTTATTACATACCTACTTCCTAGCTTGTTGGACGCAAATAACAACGTTGATATAACGTAACGGCATAGTACTGCGCGATAGTTGATATAGTTTATCGTATAATGAGATAAAGCTTCACAATGATCTTATCCGATTTCAAAATACGCTTTAAAATTTTTAAAATATTATGTTACACGTTAGAACTACTGTAGTAGTTATGATATAATATGATATGTTATGATATTATGGCGCTAACCCATCCCGCTGATATGACGAAAATAATAAAGCGATAAGAACCTAAGATTCGTGAATCGTAATGATAGTATTATTTGTTACGAGTATACATTTTTTTAAACATGTAATCTGTCGCTCAAATGATTCTGCGTTACGTTTATCGCTGTATACCAACACGGTTTCTTTTGAGTTGCATCTAACTCCTATGCACTATATTTCAGCATTACATGTCGGATCGATGAAAAATACTTATTTTTTGTACTATAAAACAACCTAACTATACTCATCAAGTTTTTATTTATGATTACAACATATTATTATAGGTTGTTGGTAATTAAATCTAAACAAACTAAATTGCTATAAACGCTGCGTATAGCAAATTATTAGACCGCGTAGGCTGAATCTGCAGATATTACAACTGCATAACAGATGTCTATCGTATTGAGCATACATTTTATTGTGACAGATGTCTGAGATAAATGTGTCTCTTCGTGATATCATAAGTTGTTGTAATATTGTGTTTTTCGAAATACATATTTTACATCGCGTCCTTTGATGTTAAAAAACATCGTTTCAACACCGCATTTATTTGCGCAGTCATAGTTGCATTAATTTGCCAACGAAGACTACTATTATACAAGTCTTTTGAAAAAAAAAAAAAACTCTACACATTTAAATATCAATTAATATGTATAATGTATATACATCATGTACTGCATATAGTATAAAGTTAAATAGTGCATTAAAATATGCATTCCTCAACTATTATGCACAATCTGACCGTTTACTATTATTATAGTCCACGGTCGTAGCTACATATATAGTGCATATAAAAATGTATTGATTGCAATCGTAACGGCTAAGACAGCGTATGAGTTGAAGTATAATTATTATATCATGTACGCGTTTTAATCGTTTTCCGTTTTATTATTATTATTATTTTTTCTAGTTGGCAAGCGTCACACGAAGTCAATAACTTATATGCACTGACGGCTGCAATATATGTATATACAAGCTCCTTTAAGCTATATTATAGGTATATAATAATAATATATTAATAAACGACCGCGAGTTCTACACCACTTTCTATTTCTCTTCGTTTCAGATGACCTGCTGACAAGACCGGTTAAACTTCATCGGGACGTATAGTTGGTACGCGTTGCACTATAGGTATATAATATATACACTGCACGAATATAATAAAATAATAATAACACAATATCTCGCATAGTTAATAAAAAAAAAAAAACGTAGTCATCATTTAATTTTAATCTGATGATCGATTTAATTTAACTTTATGATTATAAAACAAAAAAAAATAATAATTTATCCAGAGTCCGGTGTACTATATAATAAATACATTTGATGGAAGAGGTCAAAGCTTACCTGCAGAAAGCTCATAATATTATATTTTAATAATTTAGCTTTGCCACTTTTTACAACTATATTATGAATATAATCTTTTTTTCGCCTACAATACTGACGAAAATTTTTTTTAGATCATATAAATATAGTGTATATAGGTAAATACGAAATTTACTGATATAATAAAGATTGAAAATATATGTAAATTCCGAATAAATTCCTATATAAATTGTACGATTTGATGATAATAATTGATAAACAAAAAAAAAAAAATTAAAAAATTAAAACATCAACTTACAAACAATCCGCGAGAAGTTTCTTGATCATTTTGCATCGAGAGCGCTGCAAGGTGTTCTAACCGCGAACAGCGAACGCACTGTATTAAAATAGTGTAGTACGTGAGTGGTGTGTGCCCGTTAAAATGCGATAGGAGGAAAAAATATTTCAAAACTATTTAGTCATTGGTCCACTGATAAAAGACCATCAGCAACACTTGGGCGGATGTAGGCCGTGCGAACTGTATTATTATTATTATTATTAAATGTTTATATACGTTTTATCGACTACCCGTGTACTTAGCCGGCCGGTATTATATTTTTGCTAACCATCGAATTATTTTTTTTCTTATTTACACATTAAACATTTTTGATAAATCCGTTTTGGAGTTTGCAAATATGTGTGTGTGTGTGTGTGTGTGTGTGTGTGCGTATATCGCGATTGTGTCTGGGCGCGGGGACATTCCGTTCGGACCGTGAGAGCTACTATTGTTTGCCATAGCAAAAAAAATACAATTTCCGGAAAACAAGACGGAGATAAAAATATAGTTCGATAAAAATTAATAATTATATATAGGTGTATAGCCACCGCAGTCAATTCTATTTCTCTGTTTTTTTATTCATGATAATCTACGCGATTTTCACGAGAAACGTTTTAATCGGTCAACGTCCTTTATATAAAATTATTTTATATAGATGTAAAATCGCAATTTTTTGTTGCAATAATTGATAACAAGTATGTAGTTTTTTTTTAATTCTACTGTTTTAAATTCACTGCAAATCCTGAAACTCGTATTACTACGTAAGATAATATATACTTGTAGCAAAACTTTCTACAGTTTATACTTTATATATATGTTATATGTAAAGAAACCAAACAGTGTACCATATGAACTTTATTTATATATCTTTTCCCAAAGACTAAATTGTGTGTATAGTCATTGAGTATATAATATAATAAATATTATGTATAATCATAAAAATAAAGTTTAAAATTTAAACAAATCTATACGTAAAAACGAAAGTATAATATAATATAATAGACAGATTATTCATATACATTTGTGATATAAAAATAACGTAAATTATATTCATGTAAGAAACGTAAAATTTTAAATTAATTCAATTTCAGAGCTGGTTGCTGGTTAGGTTAGTAACTATCTACATTTAAACCGTTCTGCATTATTCAATACTTCGATGTGCCCTCTATAATATAATAAGATTGCATTTCGTGAGACGACTTAGTTTTTTTTTTATATTCTTAAAGAAAACTAGTCAGTAAAAGTGTTTCAGACGGTTCAACGAACTCTAAATGTTCAAATGAATATGTACGGTTCGGAAAACGATTTTGATGCTTATGCATACTTGATAGAATATTATATCGGTTTGTATAGTAAAAATAATAAATTCTTAAAACAAAAACCAACACAATTAATGCCATAGGTACGGCTCAAGTGCATTCCGTAATAACGACAAAATCGCAGTCCTACTCGTAATAACGAAACGTAAAATACAAATACAAATATACACACTATAATATATATACGTGCACGCGTATGGAACCCGCTGCAATTAAACGTGAAACGGCTGACTGTTAATTATTATAATCGCAGTATTAAATTGCTGCGTTGGGTACGTGTACCTATAGGCTAACAATATAATATTACATTAATACGCACTATATTTAACGTAAACGAGATTCTGCGAATTCGCTTCCGAGATGATTGATATTTCAATAATACGTGTAATAATATTATTTTAACGAATGTTGTCGCGTCGTCGATTTAAATTTCTAACGGTGTCCGACGATGATGATAATAATAAGATCTCGCGCGATCGTTTGCATAAATATAATATATTATTATAATATAGTCATGAGGCGAAAACCCGGACCAAAAACACAATTCACAAGTGCACGCGAGCAATAGGTAACTTTTAATAAGTACCTATATAACTACGGGCATTGAGTGTGTGGTGTGCGCGTACGAGTCGTGTCCACATTTATCTGCATAAAAAGCGCGATCAATGACCCCTATTTATTACATATATTTATTTGTTTAATAATAAACGCTCGCGCGTCGACGTCAGTATTCTGACCGTGTTATATTATATAACGCCAAAGTCCCCCCGAATGTTCATCTAATCCAAGAAAAAAAAAATAAAAATAAAAAAAAAATTCACGTTTTTCGATGCTGCGCCGCGCCGCCGTCCAAAACACAATATTTGCGCGACTTTCGTGTACGATAAAATAACGACAGAAATACCGCCGGCGGTACACGCCGCGTGTGTGTGTGTCATAAATAATTATAATATAAAATACGCGAGTTAAATATTATATTATTATAATAATAATAATTATTATAATGTAGTAATTATAATATATCGCTGCAATGCGTTATAATATACCTACCTACGTATATTATATACGCGTTATGATGGAAATCCGTTCGCGGGTAAACGACTCGCATCGGCCGCAGTGGTATTTTTTATTTTATTTATATTATTATTATATTATTGTTATATATCATATATTTTGTCGTCGGCGCATTATATACAGGTGAAATCGGACGGGGGAGACCGAGCGGGGAAATGCGCCGCCGCCGATGCCGTTCACTAGGGCAATGGGTCCGGAATGCGGAGCAGCGCACGACGATTTATAATACACCTATAACACACGGCGGTACGTACGTACGTACGTATATATATATATATATATATATTTATAATGCTGGTGTGCGTATCCTCGACTGAAAAAAAATAATAACCGCACAACAAAACGCGAGCGGTGAGACGGATACGGTGCGAGAGAGAGAGAAATAATAAATAATAATAATATGTATAATAAAAAAAAAAAAAAAAAAACAATAATAATAAAGGTGTGCGATGATAATATTATAATAATAATAATAATAATAATAATAATAATAATAATATAATCGTTGTGCGGGCAAGTAGGTCGCGACGAAGGAGAGGACAGTGTAAAATATCGTATCGAACGTTGTATTATATACGTACATAATGCGAAGAGGGGTGGGATCGGTTAGGCGTGGAGGGGGTAGTGGAAAGGGGGGAGGCGACTGGGAAACGGTCGGCCGGCGGAGGAGAAGGTGACGACGACGACGACGAGGAGGAAAAGGTGGCGGCGACGATCATAATCGGTCAGTGACTCCCGGGCGGCGACGTGACGAGACGCGCGCGGAGGGATGTGCGCGTGGGGGCTGCGGAGAAGGGGAGGACCGCGGGTCGGCCGCGCTCACACCAGATTTCCTTGTGCTGTATCCGCGCGCAAGTGCCATCATCTCCTCCACCTCCGATATACCTATATACATAGATATATATATATATATATTATACACATTTCACCCACCTATAATATAACATTATTATGTGTTATATATATTATTACGATGGCGCGCATTTATAACAAAATATACCGTAACCGGTAGTGGTTGTAACGCGGTATTATTAAAATAATAATAAATAAATAAATATATATATATATGTTATTCGAATATATGTGTGTTGGTTGCGACTTGTCGGGGGCCTCTTTTGTTCGAATTATTATTATAATATTATTTATTATAGTGCCTCTGCGTATTGCTGTCGGTGTTTTGGCAGACCGTTATTATTATTGCACAATCGCGGGCGCCCCGCACAATTATATTAAGTAGGTATCGCGATAATAATTACAATATTATTCGGCAACGGCTGCAACAATGCCCTCTACCCCTCCACCTTCCCACCCACCCACTGCAGGTCTCGCCGGCGTCGTATATATTTAATAATATAACATCGCGTAGACACTCGGGGTCAACGGCCGGCGACGGATTTGGCCGACTAGCGCGTCTTGTCACCGTTTTCGCCGGTATGATCGGCGACGCGTCCCTTTCCCTCCCCCCCTCCCCCGTCCATCCGCCTTAAACACGGCTATAGGTGCGCAAGAAGATCATACCGATGGCTGACTATACGCCTATACAATATACACGTGCTGGCGGATGGGCGGCGACAAGGACGCTGCGCGATTTTCCGGGCGCTGCAAGGACGGACACGCGACCGGGACGAGCCCATTGTGTGTGTGTGTATGTGTACGTGTGAGTGTGTATTTGGAGTGTACGCGCGCGGCGGGACGGACGGCGGCGGTTCTATAGGCGAAGCGGTGGCGGTTAGCGCGTATGCATACGAATCTGGGACATAGTTCAACGGCCGGCTAACCACAGCGGAACAACAACCAGGCTATATACACTATTGTTATTATCATTATTATTATTATTATTATGCACATATATACGTCTTGTCGGTTTTGTTTTTACCTTTTTCACCTCATCGCGATCGCATTTAATTATTCCGTACGTCTTGGTCTCGATAAAATATAAATGTTATGTGATTCTGCAGTGTTCCTATATAATGAGACGATAATACGTATATTGAATTCGTATTTTCGTAGTAACAAAATACGCCTGTACAGTGCCAACCACCCCTGTGTGTGACTCTCATCGCGGGCATAGCGGCAAATACCCGTGAATAAAATCAAAGTTGATCGTTTTTGCGAGGTGCGTGGTTACGAGGAAATGCTCTCGTCGCCGCGGAGAAAACTCCGATGAGAAACGCGAGGAGAGACAAGGACGACCGCGACGACGCTCGCGAGTTTAGTCAGCTGACGGGGGCGACCGTTGCATCACGGAAACGCGACGGGGTGGTGGGGTTCACCGGGCGGCGCGGCGCTAGTGAAAGTTACCAATGTGGCGACCCGGCGGCGGCCGGCCAACGACCTCTCCTCTCCACGAAATCGACCGTAACGGTGTGTGTATTTGTGTGGCAGTGTCCTCCACCTTATTATAATAATGATATATATATATATATTTATAAGTACATTTTATGTAATTATTAATATATTTTTACGTGCACGAACGCATGTGTGATAATCTACATATTATATTATTATTTTTTACGTACGGACGGACACCGCCGGGTTGCGGGGAAATCCGCTATACATCATGTACACAGTATGATTTTTATTATCGTCGAGACAGCCGGCCCCTGCACCGTCTCGGTCTTAAAAATAATGATAATAACGATGAAAAAATAAATAAAATCGATATGGTATTATTATTATGATATAGAATTACGCGCGTGTAGCGGATGAGGCCGTCGACCCCGCGGCGGGACGACGATAATATTATAACGTGTAGTTACGTAAATTCGTCGGAGTGACGCGACGCCGCCGTCGTGCACAGTTTGCGCGAATGTTATCATTGAAACACGAACGCGGCAGAAGATGACCGCGCGCGCCGTCTCTGGAATACGCGCGCACTGCAACGTATCGTTTGATTTATTTTTGCGATTCCGAGCGGCGGCGGAGTTATGCGCCGGCGAGACGGGGAGCAGCGAAGAAAACGATAATAGGAAGAAGATGGCGGTGGCGGCCGCAGAGAACATAGGAATCGGAGGGGGCGGTGGATGTGATGCGATGAGACGGAGGTGGGAATGAGGTGCGTGCCAAAAAAAAAAAAAAAGTCGCTAGGCTCCGGGTTCGTGTACCGATACGACAAGACATTGTGTACCGCGGTAATGTGGCACCGGGCCAGCGCGGCGGATCGGATCGCGCCGCGCGTTGTGCCAGATTCGAACGCGCGCGCGAATACGTCCTGTTCCTTGCAGTTCTGAGATTTGTTGTTTTCGTCGTCGCATTATTTGTTTTTCTCTCCGTACACGGCGATAATAACATTACCTATATAATAGGTACGTTTATAACGCACGAATATATCGCTGCGCAACCGCGTCTTCGTATATATACCATTGCGTATTTCAATGTTTACGTGCATATGTTTTAACTTACATCACATCAAATATTACAATATATCATAATATAGCCGATTGATTTGTGGGCGATGAGAGGGGATAGGTTACGTATAATACCTGAGAGCGTATCGCCTGATTTAAACGCACCTCCTCGTGGCGGGCCTAATACAATTTTTGTTTCAAGTCGCGTACACACACCAAAACCGAAAATAATATATACCATTATTATGGGCAGGTATGATTAATAATGTCGTAACAACTATTATATTTGTATATATAATAGTGTGTGTGTGTGTGTGTGTGTGTTCAAATATCAAATTACTGATTTGCGTATAGACAAACACACGTTTTGTTAGCCAGTGTTATCATATTGTACACATCGTGCTTGGGCGATTACTGCAACAGTCAGCAGCACGTCGTAGTAGGTACATGTATTACTGCGGTGTATACTGTAAGTTATAATAATATAATGACGCGACACCGGCGTTACACTAATTGAGCATTAAAATTTGCCACTATAACGGGAATTAGTGCTCCCGTCAACTTCACGGACCTTGCGAAACGCTTTTACTATACGCATGTATTATCTATTATTATCAGAGTAGATTTCGCGATCACAGCTGATTCTGTCGTTTTCCCGCGCGTTACACTGCAGGCATATCGGTTTTTAATTATTTTAATATTATCGTCGTCCGTCGATTATTCCAAATCCAATAGTTTGTGTGTTTACTAACTTTTAATGTAATGTTTCCTTCTAATCCGGGCGACGTTGCATTATATTACAGTTCATGGTTAATTTCAACGTTAATTGGGAGGGTTTGGTACATATTATATAGGCTTGAAGTCAAATGAATTGAATTCTTGAAAAATATCTCCAAATCGTTTCTATAAAAAACATTTACACGACATAAATAATGCCAAATATTCAATAAATATCAAAAACTCCATCTCAAGCACATTCTGAATTTGTATTATATATTTTAACATTTACAAAAAAAAAAAAAATGAAAGTTTAACTTTAGATCCAATCATGGGTCTTTTCATGATTTCATTGTTGTTATGTACATAATTACATACCGTGGTATATTGTATTATTATCTGTAGATATATGTATAATATATTTTTTGAAGTTTACAAAATATGTGCAAATGAAAAAGAGATAACGTTAGATCTATACCTACATCAATTTTTTGTAAGCACACGCAAAGTCATACATCGATTCAGTCCGTACACAGTTAAAATACCTACTACTACTGCATCAATGTTAATAATTACAACCACCTTTTATATTAGTTATAAATTATGTATAAACCGCGGGTGTACACTTTGTTTTTAAAATGTTATAAATTCAATGATAGTGATATATATACATATATATATATATATACTATATAGTATATTGTATATATATTATGTACATCAAGTCACAGTGCAGGCCGATAATATTTCAGTCACACACTTCTGTAGTAAACAGCCAGTACGCACTGATACTGTATACATGGAATATAAATGAAAGTTGAAAATAATAAAATTGCGTTTTTCCTCAGGAATTTTTAGTTTTTTTCGTATAAATGTAAGTATAATATATATTTAATATTATTATAAATCGATGTTGCAATGTTGCCGCATGTTATTATTATATGCACAGCTGCGGTCGCTGGCCGGACTGCATTTTTCACATATTATTATTATAACGCATAATTCGACGCGCGAATCGTGTTCTAGATAATAATATTATAAATTATAATATTGTAATTATTTTAATTTTAATAATCTACATTTGTGGCCTATACGAATGTTTTCGGTGCGCAGTGTGCAGGATTAAACAATAAATAGAGCGTTGCCCGTTGTCGTCGGAATAATAATTATCGCGTAGACGGTACATAAATAAACTTTTACTAATTGACCTCGCGCATGGCACAGTTCATTATTTAACAATTTCAAACAAAACAAAACTCCATGTTATTATTGTGTTCAAATCGCGACCGTCGAGGAGCGCGCGGTTATATTACAGTCAGGTGTCCAAGTATTACAATCTGAGAAATTTTATACTAGTTTTTAAATTATTAAACAAAACATTTAAAAAAAAATGGCTATTTATCGAGTTCTACGCATGTATATGGAGGACTATTTTTATTTAACTCGCACGTATTTGCTTATATTTTGTATTTAAATAATAACAAAAAAAGCACCACTGTGGTTTATCTAACTCACGTATATGACCTATCTTTATGACTCTATAGAAAAAAATATATTATTCATTTTTGCACGCAGTGAATATTTATATACGTATTCAAAATTAATCATTGTCAGACGACCATTTATAACAATACTAACTTTATATAATCTGATAATTTAACGATTTCATAATATTTTTATAAATATAACAAAACATATCATTTGTATTTTGTACCTTTATCTATATACCTATTTATCAAGCGTAACTCAGTACCTGTAGAGTAAATTTAATTTAATTTTACTAGATACTATAAAATATATACATTACTATGATAAAATTAAAAACGAATTACCTATATTTTGTAGTAAAATATAAATTATATACACTGGAAATACAGACATAGCTGTCAATTCAATTTTTGAGATATTGATTGACCATTTTTATAATTTTTAAATGTTAAATATACATTACAGTCATTACATATATTCATAAAATAGACTTATCAAATTTTTAACATTATGATTTTTGAAGTGTGTTACGTCTTCGGCATAATAATCCAATTCAAGTTTTTAAAATTAAAACTTTTTATGTGAGAACTATTTTTATTCTTTTGCTTCTGAAAATGTTTTTATACATAAATATCAAACGTTAAATTTAGTTTTTATTGTTTACAACTTAATAAGAATTATTTAAAGTTTAAGTGGATTTGTGGATATGTAAAGCATATTTGCAAAGTTCCACCATACGCACCACTTTATATCATAAATTCTTTAAATATGCTCATAAATAATAGTTTATTAGTGGTTCGGCGTGCATTATAAATACAAATATAAATAAATATAAACAAGAGTCAAAGTTAAAAAGAAGTTAAGGAACTAATAAAAATCACTGTAATAAAAATATTGATAGAAAATGATAGTGTCAAACGTATTTTTAAAATTGTACAGAGTGTACTTAGGTGGTATATATGGTACATATGTATATTTTTATACAGAAAAAACATTCATATTTACACAATACCATTTTTTTTTTAGATAAAATTCGTCGATGTAAAATAGGTAAACGTTGATATAATAAGATTAGAGGTATTTTATATCTAAATATATTTGGAATTCTTATGGCTACAATTTTTATATATACTTATAAAATGAAAATACAAGGTAGCGTAAAGCAAGTTTTATTATTTATGATATACATTTTTTTACATCGACCAATAAAACTTTGAAAACTTTACCACTATGTATTATGTATTTATTTATGTATATAGCTAAAAGTTTTTATTAATTAATTTATAAAAAGTTTTTATAAGTATTTTCGAATACTTTTACAGCTTTTTATTTTTACTGCAGAACTCGAAGACCGAAATAAAAGCTATAATTTTTTTTACATTATCATATAAAATCATAAATGAAAAATATATATATTACTCAATTTCACGATATTTGACATTTTGATTAGTTAAAAAGAAATCTGAAACTTTTATCTATATATAGTAAAGCAAATTGTTCCCAAGAATTTTGGGAATAAATTAAAAAGTTTTTAAATAAATTGTAATACTCGAGTCTAGTAATGTATTGAAAATGATATATTGTTATACTTCATTAATTATTTTAAAATTTGTTCCGTGATCAAAAATTATAAATTTATAAGGGATTCGATAAATTTGAGATTTTGTACCATGAAATCACATTAATTCAATTATTATTCGTAGTCTTCTATAAGTCTACAGACGAACCACAAATGACAAACCAAATAGATTTTAAATAAATTAGCATATTCATTTGAAATGCAGTAAGGAACTACATTGAATTTCTGATTGTTAAACTTTGAAGTTAATCTCACTTAAATTTAAAGTTTCTGAGTATCAGAATTTAGTATTATACACTAGTACCTACCTATAATAAGTATTGAATGTCATAGAAGTCTTTAATAGGTACTTGCAATAATAATATGACAATCAACTAAATACGCAAATGCTAATATAATATTAATTTATTAAATGAGTATTGTCTTTTGACATTTTTGCAGCGGTAGAAGAGCTTTATTATAGGCTCCACCCCACCCAATTATACCCTATATTACTATTGATTCAATTAGTGTTAGATATAGTTCTTATTTCTTTGAATGGTAATATCTCACGTAGTTCTTTCATTGTGTATATCATCTTTTTCAATTTATTCGAGATGGATGTAATTTGGTTTATCCATTTCATATGAGAGCACATTTCGATAGGTACCTAAGTACTTACAGGTTTTGACAACGCTAATCGAATTACAGCCACAGAAGTCCATTGTATTACAGTTAGTTTCGTGGATTTTTATATCATGTATGACTGGTAAAGTCAGTTCAGACTTCAGAGAGCGAGTGATGAAGTATAAAATGGATGATTTACTGAGATTTAGGAATAGACTATTATCGCTTAGCCAGTTATAAATATATTTTAGATCAATCTCAATATTTTTAATTATATCATTTCATATGCTACCAAAACAGATCAGGACAGTGCAGAATAACATACTATTTTGCTTGTTAACTTAAGTAATTTTATACCGTTTAAATGAATATTAAAAATAACCGGAGACAGTGTAGAACCTTGTTATGGTACACCACATTTTATTATTTGTTCACTAGAGATAGTGTCATTTATTTTTACCCTTTGTGTTCTGTTTGTTTTAAGTAGGATTTCATGAGGGATAGAGCCGATCTAGTTATACCTACGTATGTCACGTGTTTTACTTAAAAGTTTATCTTGATCTACGGTATCGAAGGCTTTTGCTAGATTAAAATAAATTGTGGCACACTTTCTCCCTTCTTCAAGCGCAGAGTAAATATAAGTTTAGAGACGTTAGCTATGGCTTGATCAATACTTTCATTAGGTATTTAGGTCTAAAGCTGAATTTATATTTAAAAAGTAGACTGTTTGATTCTAAAAAAAATATTAGTTTTGTTTTTATAATTTTTCATAAATGATCTAATAAATTATTCATAATGAACCTATATATTTTATTTTTATAGTATTACCGCAGAGTGTATATTAGATTCTGAACGAAGTGATGAATGTATTGCTTTTACTATGATGTCATTGAAAATACTTGAAATTTTCACCAAATGTTTATATTATGGTTATCTCTTTACAGTTAAATTTTCAAAATATTTTGACCATTTTTAAGCTACTAATAGACAATTGAAATTTTCGACTTTTCTAAGTTTTTTTTTCTTCAAATGCCGATAAAAATTTTTTGGGTGGCCAGAAAATCTTGAAAATTTAATACAAGGTTTCTTATAAGTTGTTCTTAAAGTGATAAAAAAAAATCCGAAATCGTTAGTCACAATTTTTTTTTATAAGTGTTTAAAGTTCGAATTTATACGAAATATGTCAAAATTTAAATTAAATTTCATACGCTCATAATGCGAATGTTGGCCATAGTAACCATTAGTAACATAGAAAAACTATACTATTTGTTTCAAAATAGAATATTTGACAATATTTAAGTATAATATATCCTAAACTGACAAATCATCTTCGTTCAGAATCGTTTTTCGTATACAATGATACCTATCATTGCATTCAAATTTAACCTTCCATAGTCTGAGGTCCACCCCACCCCCTAATATACAGCAGAGCGATACCCACTTACCCGCTTTTATAATTTATATAATAATTAGATATATATAAACATTTGAAGCGTATAATAATTAATATTATAAACTATAATCATGTCTTTTCAATAATTATAATAATTTATTATATTAAGTGACACAATCTATATAACCTATGTATTGTTTTACATTTTCAATATTCCAATTTTTTTGTTATTAGTGTGAAATTAATAACTATAAGTAACTATATAATATACTCAATTTTAGATAACAGATACTTCTGTTGTACGCAGTACCTATTCAGTTACTTACATAATATTATGTATACAGTGTGTATAATACAAATATTACACGTTAACCCTGGTGTGAAAACGAAATAAACGTATACAAGAAAATTGTCTACGGAAAATGAGCCAATAACGTCTTTCAACGGTATTCACAATACCTATATAACTGTCTCATAAATCATAATAATATACAATTAATACAACGAAACTTATATTTGTATGTGATGTAGCAGTGTCCGAGTCGAGCTGTTTTTTTAACATAATATAACGATCGATATACTTATTAAGAAAACGAATAAGTAAAAAGTATACCATTATAATATAGCCCATGACTAACCTCATAATAGTAATATTTGCACCTATTTATTAATACTCTATAAAATAGGTACAATATAATATATTATTATACCTATTATCATAATATCATAAATAAACATAATAAAGTAGGCTGTAGAATATTTTTATATTCCTTCAGTGAAAATTGTGTCGTTAATATATAGTGCATATTATTATAAAATCTAATCGTTGCGTTAATATTACCCAAAGGATAGTAGTGGATGAATAACGAACAATAGTGCTGATATTAATATAATGATTAAGATCACAAAAATATTTTATTATTATTATGAGTATTTTTTTTTAATATAGAGAGCGAAATCGCATGCTGATGTCTCTACTCTCTACTGAGTCTACTGAGGTACAGTTTATAGTCAATACTTCACACACATCTATTATATAGTACATACTATACAATATACATATAAGAATTAAGATTAAGTACATTTCTAATTAATCATATACGAATGTTACCCGGAGATATAATACAAAATATATCGTATCTATATAATATATATTTTCATTGAAGGCCCCAATTATACAAACAAATATATTTTGTTCAGAATTATATCATGAGTTGTATACATTATATTTAATAAATTATACTATACAATGTATGTTTTATGCCTATATAGTCACAACATTCACAATTAATGCAGTATAAGATAATCGGGTAGGTATACCCATAATTCAGACATCACATACAGAAAGAGAAACTAATAAATTGTGAGTCTGACTGAGTCTCGGCTTACAATTTATGAAAATGATACATTTTGTGATATGATAATTGTATTATGTTTATAATATCACTTTAAAATAAAAATGTATTCGGTCACGTTACAATCAGCACGATGTTTGTAATATTGTATTCTGGCCATTCTGAGTATTGTTTCGTTATCATAACCGTAAAAAAAGTATAATGGAATAAGCGTATTTAAGATTTCTTTTTGGAATAAACGCGTTTTACTATTTCATATGGGTAAAATATAATAGCATTATGTACAAAATGGACTTGCGACGAAATAAATGATGCGCGTGCATCAGACGACGGTATATAATAAAGCAGCTAAATGTATGTATTTATATATATGTATATATATGTATAATGGTACGCGCTTGAGTAGGTGGACCGGGCGGATTGATGTTGTCAGCAGCGGTTGTCGGTCGTTCGATGTGTTGGTGGGAGTGAAGGAGGGTACACCCAGCGGCGGCCGGTCCCGCGCCACTCGTCGAGCGGCGGGAAGGCGGAGCGCGAAAGCGATACAGTGACCTTGACCCACATCGCCGACGGGCCCTTCGTGTGCCGGTGCTGCCGCCACCGCCGCCGCACTACCGTGCGAGAGGCCGCGGTGGCGGACGTTCAACTCGGCCGGCACTCAGCGATATACGCGCACGCGCGTCATCATTTTTCACACGCCGTCCGCGTTTGTCTTCTCTAAAATATATCATTATAATATGTCGTGTGTAGGTATACGTCATTATTATTCTACCTGCACGTACTCGGCTGCCCTAAATTATCTAAATTTACTTCCGCATTAGAATTGGGATTTAAATTTTAGCTGGAACTAAATACTATCTTATTAAATTACTAATTATAAGGTATTCACTTGTTCTCCATGCTAAGAGAGACAAAACACTATTACAAAGTTTCAAGATATAGAACAATTTACTCCACTTGGGGTAGTCGCAGTTGGTAGTGTGTCTTTTATTATATTATGCTTAAATGTTGTATTATGTAATTTACGCTTAAGACATCTAGTCGTATCATAGACCGTAGCGCCCAATTGCTTACGCTTTTTTTAATATTATGTTGATCAAAATCGTAGGTGAGGAGTCGAGGGGTTGAAATCGTGGATGTTATATTTTTCCTCAAATCCGCAAGCTAGAACGTAAGGGCTGATACGATTAATCGCGTGAGATCTGCTGCGAAAGCGTCGAAACGAATGATGTAACAATACTATATAATATTATACATAATATCGATTTCGAGAGAGAGAGAGAGAGAGAGAAAGCGTGTGCGCGCGTTTGAATTAAATATATATTTAGGAGGAATCGCTCGCAGATTATTGGCGCAGTCCGTCTCGTCTCTTATCGGTTTAGATCATAGACTGTAACGATGTAGTATATATCGAAATAATAATAATGTATAGGTACGGCGCGGGCGATTGGCGTGGCACAGTGACCGACGACGACGGATCTCCAATAACCGTCATCGGACGGGTGGGTCGGTCGGTCGGTCGGTCGGTCGGTCGGTCGTTCGTCAGCTGCGAGTGCGGCGAATTGGTGTGTGTAAGTAGGTAACGACGACAAAAGTTTTTCGGACGTATCCAAGGCGACGTCGGGTGGGCGTCGACTACCGCGGCGGCGGCGCAACAGCGGACGAGCGGGAAGGGGGACGCCGCTGCGTGCATTGTACGCGCATTATATTATTATTGTATACAAGGCGCATTTATAATGTACCGACGCGGTGCTGCTGCTGCAGTCATACCCTGCCCCAACATTAGTCGCGTTGTCTAGTCCCGACCTTGACGATTCATCAAAACACATCCTGTACCCCCTCCCCTCACCCTATTACCCCATCGTGTCAGTACACAATATAATAATAATATAAAAATGTGTATATATATATATTATAATATACCTACGTATACACCGGCAGTTTGCTGTTATTATTGTACTTATATGTATGTTATATGTTTGTTATATATATGTGTGTTTCAGGATGAGGTGTTTTCATTTTAATTTCGTTTTCAAAAGGTTCGTGTCCCCTTTTATAATATATGTATCATATATTATATTATGTTATATAGTGCGACGGTAATAATAATCGTTGTTATTTAGGCGAGCGGTTATTGTTGTGTATTTTTGTATAAATTATAATGTACGAGAATTCAACGCACAACACACAGAACATAGTAATGTTATCATTCATAATAATATTACTATGTGTATATATAAGAGGCTGTCAACGAAGTAAAATGTACAAAGACCTTTAATCCGTGACGTGAGGCTTTCAAACGATTTCATAGTGTTTTAATTATTATTAATAATGGTTGTGTTAATGCCAAATAAGAAATAGGTACGTTTTTTTTGGAGGGGGGGGGAAGAACTTCGAACCTTACTGAACTTTCAAATACCTAAGCATCTTTCTACAGTCAACTTCTCTGCGTGAAAATATAAGACATAATATTATTGTATAAGTGGTTATGTAAGTTATATGTATTTTACTTCATGAATGTCATGAGTACGAATATTATATATTTATATAATATTTGCATTCGAATCGGTTTTAGCATAAAACCGATCATTTTTGGTATATTTGTGGAGGGGATGAGGCGAACGATAAAGGCGATTTTTCACGTAATTTTATGGCTATATATAATATTCTGAAATACCATTATAACCTGAAAATGCATAATTGTTCAGTTGTGTAATCGTTATTTTATCATCTACCACCCTAAATACGGCTACACCTATATAAAGATAACCTATCAAACATGCCATTGATATTTATATACTGCTGTAAGTATATTAAAATTGTATTATAATATGTCACAGGTGCCTGCTTACAATGAACTGCACTCTGCTGATAGAATTTACTACCTACAGGCTCAAGCGCTATTAAGCGAATACATAATATATGCATCCGAACTCCGAAACTACATTATAATGATATATATAATATAATATTAAATTTAAATAGCATTACTTTTAATTAAAATTTATGATTATGTACGTATATGTTCGTGTAATATATGCATTATACAAGTGACCACGGCCGTGCAGTGGACACGCGTTATCGTCGTATAGGTTATCATTTACAGTTCGTTAAACCATGGCAACGTGTTATCATCTGCAGCTGCATCAATGATATATTTATATGATTTTATATTTATGTATATACACAACGACGGTCTCGTCAGTGATGCAGCCTTCAATGTGTGTGTGGTAAATATAAATGCAGGATCGTAAAAATTTCACGTTTCAAAGGTTATGGATATAATTTTGAATAATTCTTGTGCAAAAATTTCTAATCACGAATGACACGAATATAGACCGAAAATGTTGACAACTCTGCATATTATCTCTCATATATACCCTTGTTTTCTATGCGCGGCTCTTATACAAATATGATATGAACAATTTTCAGATGTTAATGTTATTCGTTCTTAATAATTTGGTAGAGACTACCTATATTATTTGAACAGATTTATTGCAATTTTGTATCGCCGGACGTTCAACTGATTGGGGTTAAATTTAAACAATTTTCGGCAGCCAGTTGACCCCCACGATCGCTGCCGCATCAAATTGATATGCTGCTAATAAAATTTCGGAGTCGAATCATTAATTTAAAAATGACACCACGCGGGAATGGTGGCCATAGTGCTGCAGAGAGGGAATATTGGGTAATTAAAAAAAAAAATTTGTAGGAGAAGAATGAAAATAAAAATCATTATGAAAGAAGAAAAAAAGAAATAAAAATGGCGGAAAGACCTTGAACCGGACATCGTCAAGGGCGCTGAATACATACGATTTGCAAATGACGCTGTTTAAATACTATAGCGCGTTTCCCGAATGCCAAGTATATACCGTATACATATATACATATGTATTAAATTAAATATATTTGAACAAACACGACTTGCGCGGTAAACGTCGAAAAAATCGAGATATTAGTCTTCAGTGCTCAGTACACATATTATAATTCAACGTGTTATATATAAATAATATTTAAACTCGCGTCATAATATCATCATTTTAGCGTGGGCAAAACGCGGACGTTTAACTATATAGGTATTGTAATAATTTGTTGTTACTTATAGGTAGCAGCTTCGTCAGGATTTTCAGTCGCATTAACACGATAATTACAGTATCGTGAAATAGCACAATGCAAGTAGCGTGGCGTATTCACGACACAATTACGTTTTTTCGTCATATTCTTAAATTTTACATTGCTACCGTACAATTATACTATATTTATAGGTACGTATTTATAATATATGTGAATTATACAATACGTTTTTTTACCATTAGAGCCAAAAATAGTTGTATATATATATATAATAGAAAGATAATTTTAAGCAGTTAAAAAAATCCCAGCATCTGAAAATAGTACTATTAGTCATAAAAATTAATAATATATTTATATTATATATAGGTAACTGTTATAATACAAGTACATATATGCCAGCCACCAGATATCATACAAGTATTTTCCGGCAGCTATCAGTAGAGGATTTAAGGAAGGGGTTTCAGGGGTACTGTATCCCCCGCTCTTGAGAACAATGTTAAAAATCTACCAGTGCCAGCTATCAGGTATATCTACGTACAAGTTATTTACTATAGTGAGATAATAATATATTATGATATATCATATTCATGACTATTACTTATATAATATAATATATTTTTTTTTTGTATTTGGTAAAAAGGCATTAACTATAAGCATTGTTAATTAATAATAATACATTATAATTATGGTGTGAAACTTAATTTGTTCTTTTACACCAATAATTTTTTAGCACGCATTGTGCATACTAAAAATAAGTACCTTACGTATAGGTTTCTACTGATTTATAGCTGAGAATACATAGCGTTTTGTTTATTTTGTCATTCTTGCTATTAAAACATAAAGTCACTATTGTATATACAATGTATAGTAGTATAATATACCAGTTATATCTTCATGTACCTACATTAGGTATGTGTGTAAAAACTAATTATTTAGTAAAATAACTGAGAAACCTTGGAAAATCTCGTATCTATTTATCATAGATTATAACGGCAACTAAATGTAAATAATATAATATATAGTAATTATGTTTACAAATCAGTGATATAACATGAAGGGGGAAGAGAGTTTAACATTTTTTTTTGGATTTAAGATTAAAATCAAAATTCATATAGTGTTCTTCTTTTGATATTTGATCGAGTATATAATTAAATTTTAAAATAAAAGTACTCTATGAATACTAATAAGTGACATGTGTTTATTGTTATTCTTGAGGTGGATTGATAATTTATGGTACAGGAGAAGAGCGGTAAAAGTTTAAATTAATTTTACACCTGCTGAACTGATTTGTTACGGACACTGCACGAGTGTAGTATGAAACTATTTCATGTGTAGGTAATTTATAAACAATCAGTCAAACTCCTATTTCTTTAGTTTTTTTTTATCGATAGTTACCACCCCATATATATATATATATATATATATATGACATATCTTATTATTAATTTAGCTTATATTAATTAGACGATAAAATATGTATTATTATAAAATTTAGTATATTATTATAATACATATTATGGGTGTAAAATCAGTAAAATACTTGAGTGTCTGTCAACCATACAATCATTGTTTCATTGTCGAAATAATTATTAATCGCTTCTCATATTATACCATATTTATAATTAGATTTATAGGATTTAGCGTGACTGTAAAATTACGTACGTTTCCCCAGCATCTCTCCTCCTCACCCTTCTCCACAATCACAAAACATATGTTTTTTAAAATAGTATTTATTATTGAATATGAATAATTATATACAACAATTTACTACCGATGAGCTAATTATTCCATAAAGCAAAATAATGTCTGGAGTGTTGCAGGCGGGGATCCAGAATATATTTACGCGGGCGAAGGGCGAATACTATTCGCGTATCTTATTTTATTCGGCTGCCTAAAACAGACATCCTAGAATTTACCCGTGTGGCAGAGTCTACGGGGGAAGGGGGCCTATCGCTTCTTGCCTCCCTTGAATCCACGTTTGGAGTGTTAACTATAGAAGACTTGCATAAAAACAAGTAATGTATTACCAGGAATTTCGTCGTCGTCAATCATAATATAAAGTCGTTGATTGGTGCATGAAAACCCGATCGGCCTATGTATGGAATACGTATATTTTACCAATTTCAATCTGTATACTGACGAAATACGCGTCCGTTATGTGTATAAAATATTAAAAATATATACAGAACTCTCGTTTTTTTACAATAACTAAAAATCACGCGTATTTCGGAGGTCAAGACTTTGCGTGATGAGTATATATTATTAATTACTATTGTGATTATTCTATATAATATTTTACCTACATAGTCTATTACGTTTCTATAGTCGAATTCGACACGTCGCAGTAATTAACGGTAATTAGTTCGTCGATTCAACACTGAGGATTCACAAGGAAAAATATATTAAATAATAAATATACGAATAAAATATATAATATAAGCGATCACTATTTTTTGTTTTTCGCGATCATGCGTAACTTACTAAATCAGTTAAAATATTAGGTACACGTACGCCCTTTTTAATACAGTTGACCGTTCAATTCTCACTCATCGCCTCTACACGCCGCGACGTCATTATTCGAATCGCGTATGTCGATGTATAATATATAATAGTTATTAGTTATTATTTGTTACTCATTAGTATCTATTACTAATAAATAATAAACTTTACACAATTGTTATAATTACTATCGAGTCAATTTTATATAATATGAAAGTTAATGCAATAGCCGATATTATATGTATTAATATTATTTTCGAGCTGATTATTTGTTGGAATTATCGTATCATAAATGTTACACATGGTCGACACGTGCAGTATTATATATTTATATATAATACAGAACGGGCGCATAAACTGATCTTAAATAAAAATAACGTGTTGGCATTTAATTATGACCGTAGGGGTGGCGATTAATATGTTTGTGATGGATTTCAATTGAATATGTTTAAATTATAAATTTGAAGGTATACCTAATCCAGATAATAGACAGATTTAGATTATAGACTATATTGTCTTAATACTCAATAATTGAATTGATAGCAAAACGAAAAATCTTATTTTATCAAGTAAACATTCTTAGGCCCCATCCCAACGCATATATAACGTACGAGGTACGACCATGCGGATTGAGAATAACAACAAGCGAGTGCGGTGCTAATGACGATGATGGCTCGAACGCTAAAAATATAACGCAGATACGTTTACATATTATGATTTTCTGGTCGAAAAATTGGCAACAATCGTATACGTAATAATAATCATAAAATAGCGTGTGTGTGCTTTCAGATGGGAAAATAAGTCAACGCCCGTCAACTGACGGCAAACTCGAAAAATTATAATATAATAAGTATACGTATTATACATGATAATAACAAAATTATTCATGTTATAACATTCAAACAGTCGCGCGCGCACACGATTCTGGAGAGTTCAATTGTATTTCGGCCAGCGCAGAACACGACGAACGAAAACGATGACAATGGCGTCTGCAGCTGAGGACTAAATTATAATATTTTTGTTATTATCATCGCATTATGTTCGATTGCTTGCATGTAAAAAAAATTCCAAATATATACATAAATATAAATTACAACATATTTTTAAAAGAAAATTTGTGATATATTCAATTGAGAAAAAAGTCGTTCTCGTGCGTCCTTCCGGTCGAACGATTTCGACTTTGGACGAACGCCCGGCGATAAAAAAAAACATTTATAATAATTATTTTAACATTTTTAACCGAAAGCATATGACTTTATTCACAAACATAATATATATAGCATTAAGGTTTGATACTTTATTATATATATTTAAATGTGTAACACATTATCATTATGAGTACTCAGAGTACTTACATAACTGTAGGTATATGATTTTATTCTATTTTATGTATATCATCATTATTTAAAATGTCTGGGCGAAGGGCGAAATAAAAAAATACTCTCGGTCCGTTGTTACGACTTGATACGTCTTTCGGAAATATATATACTTGTAGTATGTTTGTATGTTTTATCTAAAAAACATTGTTACCCTACTGCATATTATTATCATTCATTTTCACACCACAGTTGCAAATACACCGGATAATAATATTATATGCAGAATAATATGTAATGTTAACAGGATTTTGGTATATATTATGCGTTTTGTAACTATTTTTTTTTAGATACATATTAAATATATGTTATGATTGTTGTTATTTGGTCAACATTTTGTTTTGTGCTTGGTGCAGAGGTAGGTATATTAATATAAATAATATAATTTACATTAACGTATTTTTCTCTGTATTTCCTTATCATGTTTTTTATATTATTTTAGTATTAAAATGGCGTAAAATATAAGAATATAACGTGACGAATCGGAATGATTAAACTTTCCTAATAATAATATAATATTATGTTCTTATGTCTAAAAATGTGATTCAATCCCTCGCACAGCGATCAACATTAAATCGTACTTGTATACTAGGTACCTTAACATTTAAATATTAAAAAAATGGCGTACTATACAATGTATACGCATGGATGGAAGTTCTCCCCTTTCAATTTTACCGCGTACAGGACTGTGTATGGTAATTTTAACCTTAGCCCCGTAGCAAAGGAAACACTAAACGAAGTGAGACTTAATAAACAATATAATATAATATGAATATGGTGTGCGTCAATATAGAAGTTATGATGGACTATCATCTATTATAACATTATGATGAAATCCCGTTATTATACAACAATAATTTGTTATCGAGATCAATTATTAATCTAATCTTGTACTAATAATGATAATAATATAGACATTGGGTGTGAGCGATATCGTTTTACTAAATAAACATAAGGTGTGAAAACATTAATATACATTATAAGACAAAATTCATAACCACTAAATGATAATTAACTGGAGAATAATCAGCTGTACAATACCTACCGCTCAAATACCTATAGCTTGCAACTCTTTTATTATCAAACATATGCAATACTAGCTGATAAAATAATTTTAAAAAAGAATCGTTTTTACTTTCAAGAATAAATTAAAATTATACGCAATATATCAAATCTTGGTACTACAATTTACTTTTATAAAAGAAGTTTTTAAATTAAAAAAAAAATCATGTTTTATTGTTTATAGAGTTTATAAATAGTTTAAGTGTTAGTGTGTAACAATTAATGTTGAATATATAGATTTTATGATGCAACATATAAACAATACCGCTAAATTCTTTAATCGAAATTTCGTCGCAATACAAAAATATAAGAAGCAATTAACGCGTATTACACCTTTGTTGTACGTGTATATATAATATTATTAACTATACATAATTTAGGAATTCGTTTAATTTTTTAAGATTAGCTCTTTAAAATATAATTCCACGCAAAAACACGTTCAATATAAAACAATTTTAAGTTATCATTAGGTACTACGTTAGATATTTTATACTGCACATGAATGATTTTAGTATGTATGTAATACCGTATACATTTTAATAAAATTCAATTCTAACTTAATGGTAAATAATAGTATTGTTGTTTACTACTTATCCAGATGTATAATAGTTTCATATATTCATAGTTCTTTGGACATTCTTGTTGTCGATTGATAATTAGTAGGCTGTATAATGCATTAGGGAAATATTGCATAATATGCGTGGCAATAATAATGCATAGTTAATGCAGTTTCTTCTTCGATTGGAATTATAAAAAAAAAAATAGAACGTAATTTCACGAAGGTATAAATATACAATAATAATATATTATACGTAGTACGTATAATATGTATGTATTATGTGTATGTACATCTTGGACTCTAGAGAGTTTTGTAACCTGCCCAGTTGAGATGCTGGAGTTTCGAGATAACATTCTTGCAATTTGAATATTTAATTGTAATGATTACATCGTATATTATCATGAACAGCGAGCGCAAAATCACCGGAATGATTTATACATATATTATATATACCCAATATATACATACATACAGAACAGTATAATATAATATTATTGTGTTGCTGAGGGGGTAGAAAATTCATCGTCCGTTTAAATTGCCAACAACGAGAATACAATTCGTCGAAATTGTGTCGCTGTCTCGGGTCGCAATTATCGTAGATATGCGCAATGTATATTATTATTATTATTGTTATTATCGTTACTATTATTATATTATATTATTATTATGACGCTAAAGCTTGAGTGTGTTATGTTAATGTTGTCGAAGGTCGTGTTCGCTGTCGCTGCACCTTATGTGTGTGTGTGTGTGTGTGTGTGTGTGTGTGTGTATGTGTGACGCGCAAGGACTGACATTGATTTCGGTAGATGAAATACGCGCGCGCACAAAACCTTGCAGTGCGCGCTCGTGCAAGAAGAAACTAACTCTTCGAATCATGATGATATTATATTATTATTATTTTAAATGGGGTGGGAGGGAGATGAATTTTTTTTAGGCCTCGGTTACAACTAGACAACAATTTCTAAGACTTATGTATATATAGTTTCTTTTACGTCTAGCCTCGTTGCTTAGTAGTTAGTGGGGAGGGGGATTATTCGTAGCTGTATTGGCAAATGGGGCGTCCTTGCAAATATTATCTCTACATATTTAATTGTTATATACTGCCGTTGTAATTTACCTACTATCCTGTACTACTAAATATTATTGAGACTTGAGAGTATAATATATAAGCATATAATTTACTGTTAATTTAAGATATATATACTCATCTATAGTCATCAATGTTCAAATGTTAAGTTAATAAAGAACTTTTAGTTTTAATTTGTAATAGGTATACGTATATTAGTTATTATTGAAAAATTAAATTAACTAAATAGTGGTTTATTTACGGTTTGAACGCACCCAAAACAGCCCCTCGACCTCGGCATGCCCTTGTGCATTTATATTTTATACACCTTGTACTAGTTGTACTGCACCAATTTAAGTAGTCCACCGACTGACTGCAGTTCGTAGTGCAACCACACCAAGATTACTTGGTCTCACTGAGTTTAAACATAGAAGTATAAACCAAAAGAAAAATCTGCAAAGGTAGTTATACAAAATTATCTATAGTTGGCCGCCGTAATAACTATGTACCTTATAGGTTATATCACTGTATATCTCTTCAATATAGGTAGGTAATTAGGTACTCAAATAACCTGTTACAAAAGAAAATATTGTAACGGACATTGTCAAATTTTTAATGCGGGGGTGGGGGAAGTTATAAACATATTTTCGGGACTGTTCGTCAATACTTGATTTGTTAAGTATTATAATTGTGGTGATGTTCGGACGGTATACATAAATTATATGTAATAATAATGCAGTGTTGTTAGGTTTTCCTTTACACCGTATATTATACGTTTGGCCCGGGCGCATGTGCGCGACGTAGAGGTCATCCATGCAATTTATAACAATGTGTACGCGCATTATGCATTTTTATAACAATTTTTTTTCATTTCCAACAACGGCACACCGCCGCCACTTATTGTTTAGTGTCATACGACGACAAAATCGACTGGCACACGCGCGCACAATAATAGTAATAATAATACAAATAGATGCAAGTCGCGCGCGTGTGTTGTAATAACGACATGACCTTGAAGAAAAAATACGGCATCGTCCGCGTATATAATATTATATATTGTATACATATACGCGTATAAAAGTATTTTATTATGCACCGGGCCGGCATACCGTCATCGTCAGGGGCAGACGTGCGGGACGACGACGAGGGCGGCGGTCACGCGAACCCAAGAGGATTTTCGACTGTTTCTGAATTTTTTTCCCTCCTCAGCGGGCATTCGAAGCCCGTCGCCGCGCGAATAAAAAGAAACCGGTTTTCGACGGACGTTTATTTTGTATTTTGTCTTTCTGTTCCCATAATACTCGTCATGTATTTCTCTCTCTCCTCTGACTTTATATATATATATTTAATATGAGCGAGTGATGGAAAATAATATCCTATACGCACATCATATATGTATTATATGTATAGATGGGTGCGCTAAAAGGGTTGGCTGTCCAAATCTGGGAATGACCGAGACGTGTACTTTATATACGTTTATATAATATGTATATACATAGGGAGAGAAAGAGAGAGAAAAACGCACGACTTCGACGATTGTGCATACCATTGGCAGTGGCGGCGGCGGCGGCGGTGGCACGAGGTGACGACGGGAGAGGGGTCAAGGTCAGTGTTCCGTGAAACCAGTTGTGGTCCCACAACAAAATAAAATAATAATAATAAAAAATACATATATATATATTATATCGAAAGATCGGTTCTCGCCCGCCAGAAATTAAATCGGAATTTATTTAACTATATTATATTATTATTATTAAAATTATTATTATGCGCGCCTAGTCTGAGATGGTGGTGATACACCGGCTAGCGGTGGAGGCGAGGGGGTAGTAGAAACGACTAAGAAAAAAAACAACTACCACGCGGCGTCGGAAGGATTAATGAACTCTTCTACGAGGAGAAGTGACGATCGAGAGAGATAGAGAAAAAAAAAGTGAAACCATTCACAATAAATACGATATACCCACTAAAGAACACCTGTTTTAAGTGTGTGTGTGTATTTGCGTGCAGACGAATAATAAGTACTCTGAATTTTTTAATCTCGTATTTCGAGTCTGGACTCATAGACGAAATCATGTTTGCTGTAGACAAAAGTAAGAGTATAAAATGTACACGAATGAACACACAATTTTATTGTTATATTTCACTCGTATCAAAAACACACATTTACAGCTTATATCAAAATAAGTCATAAGAATGTTGAAAAGATTTTTCCACGGTACAATGCTCAACGCATATTGCCAAAAAAGCATCACAATTGTTTCAAAAAATTAGGTAATCAATAATTAATCACTGTTTAAACTTTACAAATAGCAAACATTTTATGGTTGTAATATTGTAAGATTGAAGTTGTATACTGAATATTGATATTGATATAAAAGTTCAATATCACGATCTTTTTATAATAGACAACACGGAAGTGACTCTAAACATAACTATAGCTATATTAAATATTAGTCTGACTTTTCAATGTCCAATATTTTGCGGTTGTAAAGAACCTACACGACTGTTATAGTACAATATTATAATACTATCGTTAAACTTAGTGAGTTGGTAATAGTATAAACACGCGATTACTGACCACTGCAGTAAACTATATTTTGTACATATTATAATTTATATTCTGCGAGTTGGATTAAAAACTATAGTATAATAGCATATTAATATGTACGGAAACGTTTCGTCTATAGCCCAGCAGTCAAATATATAAATTAAATTTAAAAATATCTTATAGCTACCATGCATGTAATAGAGCCCACCATAATTATGTATATAATAGGTAATAAATAATACGAGGAGGCGGGTATGGAGATGACCATTTAGTATTCCCGCCGAAAATTATGTATAGAACTTTTGTTCTCTCTCTCTCTTTCATTCCGTCTCTACGATTTTATTATTATTTTGATATAATGATATCCATAATATTCAATTTATATATTTTTTTCATTATAGGTACCTATAACTTATGTAGTATGCAAGCATCCAATCGGCGACGCTCAACCGGTTATCGGGCCCACTGCCGAGCATATAGAAATTTGGCAACGGTGCAAAAAGGAAGGAAAAAACACAAAATCCAAGCGCGTGCACAACACACACGCACACACACATAACGTGTACCCAAACACACACAAACCGTCCGCCAAATATTCAAGCGAACCGCATCAATTACGACCGAGCATCATCGTCACTGGCTCGTTATTTTGGGAATAACAGACGCACGCACCACGAAACGACCGACCCGAAATCATATAGGAAAAAAGTTATTTTGTGAAAACAATTTTTAATTATTTGTAAAGTTAAAATATAATTATATCGGTTCATAATATGCGCCTAAATCATTGTAAACTTAAAGCTACGATTTATATGTATTATTATTTATAAAAAGTGCTGGGCATATATTATAACATAAATCACAAGTAAGTCTCGATTAAAAATGTATAGAATAGAGTAATTTATTTACGCCTGTCGTCAACTAACCATGACTAAGTAGCTTTTTTAACAATTTGAACATATTATATTATGTATCAATTATATTTAAAAAATAGTCGAAAAACGTTTACAATAAGAACTTATATTTTATCATCTAAAACATGACGAATTGTAAAAAACCATTTAAAAACCACGCGATCAATAATTATAAATTATATATAATGAATTTATAGTTAAGTTATTAAAGTATTATACAAATATTTTAGAGACTATATAGTCTATATGACTATATCCTATACGATCTGTGCATATAGCGTTACAGAATATGCGAGATCATCTTAATAAGAATAAATGTGATTTGATTTTCGTTCATTTTTATTTTTTGTACTCTTGTATTAATATTATTATTATCATAGTAAATGTATACTAGTATACTATACATCAAGAAAATTATAAAATTCGTTTATAACATTGTAACGTCATCTGCAAATGCACAGACCGTAGCGGTACAACGTGTTCGAAATCTGAGACTTTTTATGCAGGTGGCATATAATACCGTCTGATGTACGATGCGAATAATATAATATATATAAATTCCAAATGATGTGATCACTGAACCGAAAACCCATGTATTATATATGAATACGGAAAACGTGCAGTACTTAAATATACCTACCTACAGCAAGACCGAAATATGTAAAGGCATTCTTTCCGCAATCTACAGTTTCTTGAATACTCTTGAGCCATTGGTGTAAAAATGATATACTATGGATATATCTAACTTAACCTTTTTATTACGTATTTTGAGATTCAAAAAAAAATTTAAGCCGAAAATACCGATAGGTATTAGCTGAATTTGGAGGGTATATAAGCGCATCGGTGTAGAAAGATAAAACGACGAATATTATTATCAATACTTAAATAGTAATAGGTAATCGCATCATAAGCAATATGGTCTAAACAAAATCCATTCATTCGAATATACACTTCAGCTTGATCAAAACGAGCCCTTAGTGTATAGTGTAGAGAAAACTCACAAAAATTGCAGCACATATTATGCGCAGAGCCTGCAGAGGTGTACATTTTGATTATACTCGTGTGCAACCTTTATATTTTTGCAGTACACGTCATTACCTACATGGCGCATGTGTGATGATGTATACAGGCGTTCCACGTATTCGTAGTTGAGCGATATTTTTTTTATTTGCGTCATTACGATGTAATAATACGACTACGACGGATGCGAACGAACAACAAATAATAACACATCATATATTATCGTTATTTATTGTGTATTATTATTAAACGGTCAGTCGATCGGGCGGCAATAGCTCTCGTCAAACGCATATTTGCACGAGGGTGCTGCTGCAGCTGTATATATATAAATTCGTATGTTTATAATAATGCCGTACTTTTATAACAATAATAATAATAATATTATAATATTATAGAAGCTATAGTATCAGGTACGTGATTGTGGCAGGTAATGGACTCCGCCTTCTCTACCACCTATACTGAGGCTAACCCCATCATCAGTCGTTGCTGTTGCACAAGTATAATTTAATAATTATTATAATTTTTAATAATTTGTTGTTCACCATACTTTATTCTCGGAAAAAAGCATATTAATGTTATGTAATTGCATAGTTTGGGTATTTGAACGCACGAATCTCAGAAACTTCTGGACTAAATAAAAAAATAATAATTGAATAATTTTTTTATTTATTTATTGGGCTGTCATTGGTTATAGGAGTAAAATTAAAAAAAAAAATGATTAAACAAATGAAAATAATATCTTACCAATTGTTTATTATTTAAAGTAGGTAGGTACAACAAAAGACAATATTTTTATATTTTGTAGCTTATAGATTTAAAAAATACTCGATCAATTTTAACAGAAGTTACAAAGATTGTTCTTAAAAGTTAAAGATAACAGAACAATTTAGAAAATAGTTTGAATTACGTTAAAATAGTAAATACGAAGTACTCTATTTAATCTTCCGCTGATGGATTGTGCCATCTATGTCGAATTAGTTCTCGAAGCAAGGTATATCGATCAATGCCGATTTTCCTGTGAACTAAGGTACACTAAAATTTAGATTCACCGATAAAGCATCATATTTTATATTTGTTGCATGTAATTTAACTTACTAATAAGGTAATTTCCATAGGATTTAAGAACGTAATAAGTAGTGGATGGGATCATTAGTGTGTGTTTTTTCCATGGAGGTATTTTTGAAACCCTGGTTTAGTAACATTTATTATTATTTTGTTGGCCAAGTATTCAATAATGTAAAATAAATGTATTCGTAATTGGTACAACATAATATTATTATAATATATTGTTTGTTAATTTGTAGGTTTTGACGGAGATCGTCATAATTTAGTGTTTAATTTGCACCCAATAAAATGTTTTTCTATACAGTTTTGGATTATAGTATTATTATTGTTATTGTATAATATATACTAATACTATGATATACGCACTTTTTGTCAAAACATGTTTTGAATTATTTTTACCATTATAAGGTACCATTCGAAATATTATGTATACAAATATTATTGTAGAAGGGACTACTAGGCACCACTACCAAACCATATATTAAATATATTATAAAATAATAATTATACTCGAATAAGAATTTTACTACCGAGAAATTAATTTAAATATACAATTTTTTTACGAGAAACGAAAATAAATCTCATAGCACTTTTTAAATTAACTTTCTGATAAATACTAATGCACTTCATATTTATTAGTCACGTTTCTATTGTATAGAAACTATAATTAATTATACTAAAGTTTACCTTGGTATAACAAGTATAATTATTACAAACTTACGAGTACCTACAGTTAATTTGTTTAAAAATAATTGGTTTCATTGGAAAAGGTTTCCTGGTGTATCCTTATATAAAAGTATTTACGAAAAGCTCATATATCTCATTTGACGATAATTCATATAATAGAAAAAAACTACTTTGGACTTTGTGAATCATTAAAAAAAAATCTCTAAAAGAAGGTAAATTGTTTAGATTTAGTCATATACGTACGAGTAGGTACATACGATAAAATCTGTAACTGGTCATAAAATACAAGCGACAACTTGCAACTACTTTCATAAAACCTTTCGATGTCATATAGAGAAAATGAAATTAAAAAACCGATAAAGATACTATGCATGTATGCAATTTATTAATTTGTGTCGAATTGGAAAATAAATTCACCTGACTCATATATTACATTACGTAATATTGTTATTAAAGCGCACTTGGTAAACAGCACATTTAATATAAATAATTAAAAATCACAAGTGTCATAATATTAAACATATTATTACAAATGTTTCGGTTTTTTTATGGTATCTGGTTATTACTTATTTGTAAACAAAAACAAAAAATGTCTCTAATTACAGGATGTAATATATTTATGTAATAATAATTACATTGCAAATCAATAATCGGTATCATATTATAATTATATTATAAGTATGTAAAATATGGTTTTTTCTACAATGTATTTATTATAATATATTATTGTTGTATTTCACATTATCACACTAAGTCGATAATATTCTTGCCAAGATAAATCAATGTAATTATATTATGAAGCGCAATCGATTATCGTTTTCATGTGTCGCTTATATTTTAATTAAAACATTGTAGAAAAGATATATTTTATATTCATAGAAAAACTACATATACATTGCCACACAAGCGAGTTTATTTAATATCTAATATCTATTCATTTTAAACGTATAAAAAGTCACCGTACTATTATAATTTGCACTAAATGCATTTTTTAGCAAATATTGTTTTTGTTTTTTCTTTTTCAACAGCGAAAATGTGTACATTATCTTAGCGATTACCGATAAAAACGGAAATGTGTAGTAAATAATGTTTGTTTGGCTTAAGAAACTACAGATTGCAGTGTTTACCTAAAAACACGGTTATATTATTGTACATAGCTGATTGTATTATATACACTATTTTAGTATATAACACAGGTATATATTATTATTCTAGGTGATATTTTCGTTCCAATATTATTTTACAGGAACGGATTCAAACTAAAATAATTAACGATACTTCTCATTTGAAGGTTGAATAGGTTTCTGATTATATCTTGTCTTCTATATACGCTGTATCAAAATACAATTCATATAATGTATTATATTATGCACATGCTATACTATAATGATTTGTTCCTACTAACGTTTCTCTCAAACAACTCTTGAGTATTCGCTTTCCTTTTGTTAAGTTTTTTTTTATATACATATATTGTATTACTCGAAATAAGTTCGAATATTTAAAAAAAGAATCAGATTTCGCAAGTAAAATTCTTATTTGCATTAGTTTGAACGTGATGGCACATTATAATATATAGATATATAGTTATATTATCATATATATATATTATATATACTATAGTGAAACCAAAAGTTTCTGCAGCAATACAACAGACGTAGCTGAAGATCGGAGCTGTTATAAACACGAATGATAGGTACCTATAAAACATTATATCCACGCGCTGCTCGGCGTTTGCAGTGCATCGAACGACAGAAGCGACTTTTTATTGTTTTCATCGTACACGCGAAGATGCATCAGCCCCGGCGTGGCGAGACGAATCATTTCCAGAGAGAGAGAGAGAAAGACCTGCGGATGTGTGTTGTCGGTCGCGTGTGTAGTGTAGACCGGTTTTTCAAAATTATTATTATTTTTTTATTATATTATTCTTTTTCACCACATCCCCGATGACATTCACTTATTTTTCTATTTTTTTTGTTTGCACACGCGTCAGATAAAATGCTTAGAAGCGGCAACTGTGACATCATTACTAAAATTCCGTCACTTATTTTAATAGTTGCACTTATTTGAGTTTTTAGTATTTACATAGATCCACCTATAATAGTTAAAGATGATAAATAATAATAAACCTCATTTTAATTATTTTGGGTGATTGGGGAAATATATATAACATTAATTCTAAGTTGTTGTTTGAGTAGTATACGACTGGTACAATATTACTAACTTACTGACTCAACATTATATTATACGCTGTGGGTACAAAAGTATTCTTTTTTCTCTTAGGATAGACCATAAATGCATGGTTTTTTTTTTATAAAATTATTATTCACTGTGGTATGAAATATTTTCGAACTCCACTTAATTGATATATTGATCGCACAATAATCAATATTCTGCTATGTAGTAATATATTATATATATAATAATATATATTTGATCGATATCGTATTCGGTTTTTATGTAATAAATATAATTTATCTCTGAAAAAAATGGTTAGAAATTTACAATCCCAAAATAGGAAATGTAAAAATGTAAAATGTAAATTTTAATTTACAGTATAAAGTATATACGTATACATTAATAGCTCTAAATCATAAGAAAAAATACATCCGATAATTTTTTTCTCGAAGTGTGTTCAGGAGCATAGAGCCACAGCAGTATAACGTTTAAATCGGAGCGTATATATAATATAAAATAATATCTAATAATAATGTATTATTCATTCGAGAAATCGTAGATCTCTGTTTGTAGCGTGGCCTATAAAAGAAGCTCATCATTTCATACTCCTCATAAGAATATCGTTAATTATTATTAATATTTTTCTGAACAATTTTGATGAGAGTCATTAGTCATTACCTATAATTGATATAGTATATATTATTATGTTCACTGGTGTTGGTAAAGTTCCTGATGCTGTTGTTTATTATGAGCAGCCATAGCTTAACAATATATGTGTAACTTATTATTCAATATTATGATGAAAATAAAGTGACATATATGTAGTCGCACAGATGATAGAATATAGATGCATACTGCATAGATGATATATTATATAACAACTGTTGTCTATTATATTATTATATGCAATAGACCTTGTACCGTAATCGTAGCTATTTTTATTACTAATTTTTTGTTTTCGTTTTAGTAATTTCGAACGTTTAAAATTGCGCATTGCATATCGTAATTATTTGCATTTGTTAAATGCAATTACTTCAACCTTGGAAATGAATTTTTTAACATTTATTTATTATACCTACAATAGTACAATGTGATATTTATAATATTGTGAAGTTTGTAAACCCAAAACTATAATATTGAAAAAAAAAATTACTTATTAGTATTAATTAAATGATTTTCATTTACTATCTCAATAACAACCTATCTCATATTTAGTATATATATAAGAACTATATGCGCTGAAAAAATCTTAATGTTACTTAGTAATTTCGTTTCAATATAGGTATAACTATAAATTAATTAATATAATATAATACAATATACTGTAATGTTTTTCAAATAATATTGTACAAAATATAGTGTTAATAGCTTTTAATTTAATATTTGTATGAAACTAGTTTATTGTATTCGACTTTTTTTAGACCCCGGATACATATGCGTGTGGATAACCGTTTAGTGGGTTGATATCTATATTATACAAGCTTGCTTATTAACCCGACCCGACAACGGCAGCGCTGTTACATGAGGTCGACGACCCAGCCGATTACGAGGACACGTGTTGAGTCACCCCCTTGCAAAGTCAAGCGATTTCAGCGGCGGTGCATCACAACCCCCTCGCCTACATTGCTGCCTGCACCGTCTGAGTATCCTTTCCGGCCGTCCTACGATAACGTGTGCTGAATTGCAATTGGGCCTGCCAATACAGACTGTCGCTACCTTACTGCCCGCAAAACGGTTTTATAATATTATAATAAATATATATAATAATATTATTTTTTGTTTTAAATCGTTCTTTAGCAGTGACATACACAGATATTTTCAATGGATGGGATGGGAAGAAGATTACATTAAAAAACATATTAAATATGTTTTATAATGTATCAATGTATCTATACAGATATTTTTTTGGTATTTAATTTCCTAATTTTTCATCCTAACTTGTCAATGCGACTTCTTCAGGAAATATGTGCATACCAGGTATGCTGACATAATTGCCAATCCATTTAATCCAGGGGTGAGCAACTGGCGGCCCGCGAGCCACAACCGGCCCGCGAGCCTTTTTTATCTGGCCCACGCTACATTTTCAAATTGCATTAGGTATACTCTATTCCAAATAAATACTATTTAAAATGTATATTTTGAATGACCCTTTTTTTTTTTTTTGCTCTGGCCCGCTATATTTTAAATTTCTAAAAATTGGCCCTATAGTAACTTTGAGTTGCCCATCCCTGATTTAATCTATTCTGTGTATATAATTATTGGACCAGGAGAAGAATAATTGGACATGCACCCATTGCAGCCCTTTCTGTGTACGCCACTGTCCCCTAGCATAATATCATTAGTTTCCCGAGAAACCTTTGCTACCTAATTTTTTAATGCAGCCACTTGTGCCACTACTAACTCATAAATGGAATAAATTTATATTATATAGAATATTGTATATTTTTTCAATATATTGTATCAAGTTAAATGTTATTTTTCAACATAAAATGTATATTTCTTGTAACTTAAAACCATATACGCTTCATTTATCATATATAGTTATGTGAAAATGTATGGTTTAAATTTTTGATGTAACAAACTTAAGACAACATTTTAATCCTTTCTCTAAAAATATATACCTAATATAATCTAAACACTCTATAAACTATTTATGGGGTATTACCAATGGGTGACATCCCCTATTAATAGCCATCCAATATATCATTATAAATGTATAAAAGTATAATCTATATAAGAAGTAGGTGGAGTACAGGTGTATTGTTCACTTATCTTGTACTTCAGTACTTGGATTAAAGTTGATATTTTTTTTACGAAATTTGCTTCGATCCGATCGTCAGGCCTGTGTAGCGTATGACGGTAGATTGCAAGTTGCATTGTACTCGTCGTTCAAGGTTTTCTTCAAACGTCATATTCATTATCTAAGTAATATAGCTCCTTAACGTATATACGCGCGCGTCCAATTTCGTACGTTGTTTGGTCACATTATATACATTGTCCAGTGAAAATAGTTTACTATTAACCATTATGTTTATATACTTTTAAATGTATTACATTATTACTACTTCACCCAGTATCGTGAACGATAATATAAAATTGTGTGAAAACACACCACTGGGATTTATTTCGTCTTAAGATACTATATAAATCATTAAAATATCGATCGAATAAATTTCTAGTCAAATAATTTTAAGTCAAAACAGTGTCTTTGCTACAGAACACTGTGTGTGTATACAGTAAACCGTTTAATATATCATAAACGTGACATAGAGTGGAAGGACTCCTAATTAAAGCGTGAATATACAGCAAAAATAATATATTTTACACTTTACTACAATAGGACATAGGTATAATATTATATTCAGCCCAGTCGTCGAGTATCTATTATAAAAATAGTTTTTGTTTTTCCCATCTGCACTGTCACACATAACAATAATATTATGCATATATAATACATATAATATGTTTACCTAGGAGTTATTATTAATATCCTAATTTTTGTTATTACGTCGTTGAGATCTCCCCTTTGTACCTCTGTCCTCTATAACAACCAACCACTCTACATCACTACACTGTCATTGTAGATATGCCATATGTGTCAGACTATCGTCATAGTCGTCGACTTTATTATATAGGTATAAAATACTATACACTTAGCCGTCGTTGCCGCCGGCCGGCCGGCCGGTCAAATGCAACGCGTGCGTGGCGTCGTCGTTGCATATTCTGCAGCAGCGTACGTCGTGGTGTGGGATGTGTAGGGTGATGCTGCAGAGGGGATTGCATTCAATATTATGTTCTCGCGTACCAACACACACATATATATATTATATAGTATTGTAATGCTGGCACGTGTATAATAACTAATTAATCCGAATATACGGTCGACCGACCCTGAGACGCGGCGGCGCATTGTTCACGTGGTACGGGCGGAAAAAAACCTAACCTTGAGTACTATACATGTACCTATATATATAATATAGATATTATTTTCTGCTCTCTAAGCTACAATACGGGCGCGATAAGGGAAACGACAATAATAAAAACGTAGAAACGCATTCGTCTCTCTTGCCGTCGAAGGGTGCAGTGTGTGAACGGTGCCTGTAATGGCGCGTCGTCGGCGGTGCATGCGTGTTGCGCGCGCAACTCGCCTTGAGAGGTTACTGAACTCGCGGATCACGCGCGCGGTCCCCCTGAAGAATACACACGCACCACCCCGCGCGACTATACATATATACGACGTGGCCGCCGCGGCGTCTGGCGACCTGCCAGCTACGGGGTGGTGACCGCCGCCGCAACTGCCGTCCGTCCGTGTACCCTTTATTCCCTTCCCCTCTGGCATCACTCGGTGACATTTTACGAAATCTCTGTCCGTGTCTATATATTACAAGTTCTTTAATCGAGTACTGAAGACAAGGCCGTTCATAAACGGGTGTGAGTGACTGCAGTGCGCTTGTGGTGGCGGCAACGATGACGGGACGTGATCGTGGTGGGGGTGGGGGTAAACTGGGATTGGCAAGATTCGTGTTTTATTTTTGTTTTCAATGATTTCGCAGTCTAATTCTTTTCTGAATATCTTTTCATAATTAACCAAGATATTATCAAATAATATATTTTTACGGTAGGTATAGTGTTAATAAGTTTATGTATTACACGCGTCTCTTGCAGTTCTGCAGTAAAAATGCTTATACGCGAGTGGACACAAGCCGCAGAGGGTATTAGCTGCCCTCCCAATAAGTTTTAAATTACACACTGTATGTATAAACGTGACGGCTCATGTTCAAAAGATTCTTGTTATAATTATTTATAATACATACTAATACCTACATTAAATAATTTAAAAAGTGTACTACCCGTAACCCGTGTATTAAAGCTATATACCTAGTATGTTTATGGTACATTATGACAAACGCTTGAAATTTGCTGTAAACTGGGTTTCTGGAAGAACGGACGTTTTCGTATATTTTAATAATAATAATATATTATGTAGTCCAGCATTTCATGGCCAGAGCCCGAATGCATATTATCAGTATTCATTACTATAATGTATACACAGTACACACACGTCGTCGTATATCGATGACGATGTTTTGAAAAAAATATATAATCACGTATATATTATATATAATATAATATAGGTAAGGGAAAGATTCAAAGATCAAAGATATAATATATATACAGCTACATATATTATGCACGTGTATTATATATATATATGGGTAATATAGGTATCTGATTACATGCGCGTACATCTTTATTATTATAATATATCTGCAGGCTGCAACGGCGCACGCCCGAAACGCGCGCAATGTTTCGCTGTCGGCCGATCGTCAATCAACCGTAATAATAAAATATAAGTATTGTGTATTTACGTATACGCCTGTATAATGTACATGATATAGGTAATAGTATATACTATATAATACTATAATATGGTCTGCATAATGTGACAAAAATAGTCGGGTGACGGATATACACTAATGAATTGTCTGCGTTTATATATTAGGTATTATAAAATATTATATTGCATATAGATAATATATAATAGTCTTAATGGATTATATAGGAATACACGAGTCGAAGGGACGGAAGAAAAGTACGATTAGCATATTATGATTATTAAACTAATACGTAGATCTATACCTACTTTGTATAATTATTGTATAAACCATAAGTTTACCATATTGATGTACAATATATATCATAATATATATAAGTATTATGTATACCTACATTATATATCGATTGCACGCGTCCAAGATATTATTATAAAATAAAACGTATATTATAGCCACGCGATCGAGGATATATAACGGAACAAATGGGAAGGTCGAGTGGCGAATTACAGATATACGAAATGGAAAAAGAAAGAAAAAATTATCATCGATAATATTATATATTAAATATATACATATATATTCTCGGCGATGAGAAATGTGTGCTGAAATACAGTTATTTTATTGGGCGAAACTGCACGTAGTCAGGTTTTTAATAACGTCGATTTATTTTTTTAATCTAAGACAATTCAAGGCACGCAGTCGTTATAATATAGCGCCTACACTTACATACACACACACACACACATATATATATATATATATAATATAATGATGACAATCGCACACCGAATATATCACAAAATAATATATAATATAACGACAATTATGTAATGACCGGCCGTCGATCCCGGTGCGATGGATCGCAAAAGTAGTATAATATAGTAGTATAATAGGATGACATGGACGGCTACGGTGGTGTAAATTATACTATGTATATAGTGAGTATACAGTGAGTAGGAAATGAAATTTAAATTGGAAATGTATAATGAATTGGACACTCGACGCGACCCTCGGGGTCATTTACACGAGAATTTGCCGTTTGCCAAAACGCGTCCTTTGGCTCTCGACCGCTCTATATATGTGTAATATATATTATACACGACGTATATAATACGAATAACACATACCCGGCAATGCGGTCTTACGCGGTGGAATTGTTAAAATTCTGCATGAAAATTTTTTTAAAGAAAAACATCATATTAATATATTATTATACAACAACAAGAATACGAGCCATCCGTCTGGCCGCTGTTCAAAAATTAATTTTAAAAAACAACACACATCGATAAGTTATATCGCTTGCGCCGAAATTCGTCATCTTGTTATATTCAAGGGATACTAACTTCATCTAATTGGAGTTTTATTAATCAAGTTCAATTTTAATTTCGAATTCGGACGAATATTTATACTTAGTGCTTATAATAGTCATAATATATGCGTTTTTTAGACATATAAATGACATTTTAATTGAATTAAAAATAAAATCAGAATTCACACACATCATGTTTGGTTTTGGTCTTCGTCTGGAACGAAACTATACACAAACCTGCATCGTGCGGGAATGAAATGTGTAAGATTTTTAACTGTTGCAGATTTTATAAAAATTTGTCATTGCTATTTTTTAAACATGTTAAAATCATCACGATTTCAGTGAAAAACAAACTATGTGTAATATACGTACAATAGCCATAGAAGTGTATACAAGTTTAGGTACCGCATAGTTACTAACGTTATTAAACATTATATATTATATACTTAATAAAAATATTATTATTATCATTATATATTTATATTATATGCTAGATGTCTATAGTTGCTCGAGACGACTTCCGTGCAATGAATATAAAAAAAACATGTAGCATGTGATATTATTATAAATTAAATAATAATAAACATAATACATAATACATAATACATAAATAAATAAAACTCCAATGGAAGAAACAAAAAAATTAGCCTGCTTCGTGTGTCCGTCCGTGAATTCGAAATTTTTTTTATTGGATAACGAAAATAGCGATGATAAAAATACAACTTTTTGACCGTACGTCAAAACACTGCTCGCACACACATCTATATATATTTATATTATATGTACGAAAGCACGCATTTACGTATACAGATATAATATATATATATATATATTATATTATAAATGTACCACGTGAGCAATATATTACGAGCAAAAAGCACACACGTTAACACGTACTGTAAACAAATAAAATAGAAGAAAAAACATTTTAAACTTGAATGTTAGAAAATTAGGAGGTAAAATATTATATATAAGTATATATTTATAAGCATGTTAAATAAAACTTTATATTTGTATGAATTAATGGAATACATTCGCGATTCACGCCAAATGTTAAAATATAAAATAATTTAATAATTACACTATAAATTATAAAATGTATATCTTTACAATATACATCTATATAATTGTACTATAACTTACTATACTAGATAGTAGATGTTTAAATATGTATAAATGTATACACTATACACGGAAGGGAACGAAGACGCTTGGGGGCCACGAGGAATTTCGTGTTACACGTTGAACTACAAACGATTAATAAATGCACATCTTATAATAATTTATTTATATTAAACGATCGTTTAGAAATACAACCAAAAATCGACACAACCGGTTACAATAAACTGTCAAGTCCATATCACATAATGGTTAGTAATTTATGTTTGATATACATTATATATAGGTATATATTTTACATTACACATATAATATGTTTTTTTTATATCCAATGGCGTTTTGTCCCTTCAAAACCACGCGCGTAAACACATGCAAAGTCGCATAAACAAAACATTTAGAAATATATATTTGATTTCTACGTTTTGCCTATCATTTTTTTTCTGGAATATTCTACAGAACACCAATTTGTTGACGATAATGCAACTTATTCGTAAATATAGACTTTAAATTTTGATTATTTTTCGATAACCATCTTCTATTGTATATATATCGTATATATTATACATGAAAACACTCAACGCGACGTAACAACTATAACAAATACGTTATCTATTTACATACACACGTTATATCTTTCTTTACTATCGAAATATATATGTTTGGACATAATAACTTTTTAGACGTATAAGACCCATTGTTACCTGAAGTGTTGGAGGTAAACTGTTATTTTTGTGATTTAAAACATTCCCACTACAACCATATCTTGTCAAAACCAAATTATTTGAAAATGTAAGTTAAAGCGATGTTTCAAGTTAATTTAGTATAGGTATAAATGCTTATATAAGATCATATTATTCGAAAGTAAAAATTATAATCGATTTCTTAAACTAGATCATTAAAATATTTTTGTTTATATAACAATAATACTGTTGAATTTCATTCTCATTTTTATATACCTGTCTAATAAATAAAAAAAAATTTTGTAAGGGCCATTTTAAAATATATTTTAATGCATAAATACTACACCGACAATTCTGATCAAAAATTAAATAATTTCAAAAAAAAACCTTTCAAACGTGTCAACCTTAACATAACCTAAATCGTACATATATAGTATATAATATATAATATACTTTCATATATGTTTTAATAATATTACTTGCTCAACCCACATCAAACCGAATTTAATCAAATTCATGTGTATTCACAAGGCCAAGGCGACAATAGTATTATATTTCGTGACTGTTTAACCTCATGCTAAGACAACATTGGTAGATAGATATAGTTTGAAAAAAAAAAATTCGAAATTTTACGGATAATGCCAGCTGTGGCGCACCACTCGTTTGCCTCGCCCGTCTTATTTTTAAATTTTGTTTTTCGTATTTCTATCGCATAATATATATATAAATAAATATATATATATATATATTTATTGTCTTTGCGACAGAATGATGCGGTTTCACTTTCCGCGTTATGGCTGTAGTCGTGGTACGTGAGATGAAAATTAAACAGCGATTTAGTCCAAAGACTGGTTAATAATAACACGTGACACACCTATTGCACGCGTACAAAAAAAACGGCTAAGCGAACCGCAGACTCGCTCACAACTATTGTTCAAATATTTGAAAAAAAAAATTTAGATTTATAAGAATAAGAACAGCGATTATACAAAAAAACATAAAACAGAAACACTCAATAAAAGTAAAAACTATACATTACTGCGTTCTAGGTTATACTCGTTTATAGTCTGTTAACTTACGCCACGCGTTTGTTCTAGTGCGTACGCGCGCGTCAAATGAAAGAGAAAAGCCGACTGGAAGTTAGTGATTTGCATCGAGCGCCGCACAAGTCGAAAGGAATTAATTTTTTTTTTATAATTCATACTTAAAGCACACAGTATTTATACAAAAAAAAACATTTAAAAATAAATCTTATATATAGGCTCTTCAATAGGGGTATAAATATAAAGTATCTATATATTTATTACATAATTATTAATCTGTATAATAACAGTAAATGATATTCCTTCATTAAAAATATATTCACAGAGGTGTAATATAAATATGCTTAATTTGCACACACAATATATTGCAATCGCGAATCGCGAACGAAACTATAACTTTGGGGCGTCCAAATATAGTCCTCGAGCGCACAATATCGCATGGCCAAAGGTTCAAAAAAAGATGTAACGCGTATTCGAGTCGTATTACAATAGATATTAGTCCAAGGACTGTTCGTCTGTTCATATATATATGTATAATTTATATTTTATATAAAAGTATAGAGATGAGAAAATACCTTGAAGATAATATTCTATATGAATAATTTTTTATTTTGTTAATTTATTATATTAAATTACTATTAAATTACTTTCTCGCCTAGAAAAGTATACGTATAAATACGTCATGTTGTTGACAAAAGTGTTTTTTTGCATCGTGGTATAGCTACTATGATAGGTAGTAACCGTACCCATTAATTTTTAACAATTCTATACCTACGTTTTTGTTTGTCTATTCAAGCACCTCCGTGTATACATAACACCAAATATCAATACTCTCAATAATAGTTTAATTTAATATGACATAAAAGTAATAATAATAATATAACCTACGGAAACGCATCGCAAGATATACCATATACGTATACAGCGAACGCACTATTGTACAATGCGATTCGTCGTCAATTATGCACTTAAAACACGGTGATGGCGGCACCGGCGCAGAGTAATAGTCTGATGAATTTACAAAAGCTGTCGTCGTTCGCGCGCATGTGTGGACAGTGTATTAATTGTATTCTAATGATTTATTTCGAGAACTCTCCATATAACTATAAAATATTATAAAGTCGAACTTTGTTATAGCGTTTCTCTATTGAAACTATCATTATAATAATTATTATATGATTTCTCAAGATATTAATCAACTTCTGGTAGTAAAACGAGGTGATCGAATAGGAGCACGATCTTGCATAATGTATAATACTTATTATGCACGATTTAGAACTATAGAAGTCATCGCAAACATTTTCCGTTCTAAAAATACGTTCACTTTGTAATAAAGGACTTTGTGTTTCCGTTGGACAGATCGAATAGAATACCTATATAACATACACATCTAACTATTCTAACTACTTATTATAAGTACAACTATACATGACGTGATGTACACAGTACACCACGTATATATTATAAAAAATAAATTTCTAAAAACAGATGTTAGTATCTAAATGTGATGGAAATCTAAGTGTGTAAATTAGCAACAAATTTATTTACAAAAAAAAAAAAAAAATACGGTTGGGTTAGGGAGAATTTGTGCCGGGACGACCGCTGAGGTTATTGACCCAGTCCCCGCCGTCGCGGATTCTGTACGTCTACCTTCCACATCAGGCCCGTGGAAAAGGGGTGGAAAATTACTATGACGACATTTAGAGTTTTAGAAAAGCTAATTATTATCATATGTCGTTTACGGACGTGTATGTTTGACGACGTTTACGAATTATGGTTGACTTGAATTTATAAATGTCATAAGAGTATATAAATATAAAACAAGATATTGTATTTTAATTATAAAATAATTTCTATCACCAATAATGGGTCGGTATCATAGGTGTACAGTGTAACATTATAGTGTGTTTTATGGACTTGTAAATTATGCCTGTGTATTGTAAATACAATAAACACTAAAACGCAAAATTGTTTGTACCTATTAAAGTTTTTTAATTTAATTACTGTTTTTATTATTATCATCATCGTTTACCTACGAGATAACGGATGAATTGCAGATGCGCGTGGGGTTTTCTTTAGCCAAAAATAATAAGTATCGAAAAACGCGAAATCTTAACCACACAGCAACACTAACAAATATGGCAAATAGGTAGTCTTCAAAAATAGAATTTGATAATATGCGTGTGTATATATGAGACTGACCTGAGCGTTTTGTTCGCATTCTTGGACTGTTTGTCGTCTTTGGGTAATCGCAGGTAGTCTTGATCGCCCAACAAGAACAGGTCCTTGGATATGATCATCGTCGTAGCGGTCGTGGAGGCGGTAGTGTCGCTAATCGTGGTGGTCGATATTGGCGGTAAGAAAAAAATTAATACGATTCAACGGGTCGAAAAAAACGCGTCGGACGTTCTAAAGTCGAGCCCTCTCATCGGGATAAAAAGAAAAATCGTTGTTAACTGGAGAAATACACGGCGGCGGCGAAGACGGTATTTACGTATTTTTTCGCGGGTATAATTCGGACAGATTTAGAATTTTTTCGCTTCTGGTCGTTATAGCAATTTTCGGCCGATTTTTTCTGTTTTGGGTACATATACAATTAAATCGCGCGGGTCGACGGTGACGGTCGCTGGTACGATGATGCGATATATTTCTGTTGTTAATAATACGTAAGTATATTATAGCGACCGTACGCGGAAATACGGACGTATAGCTTTCGGGCAGACCGCTGCGGTGGCGGCACTCCTAACACACTGACAATGTGAAACACTGAACCAGATAGAGACGACTGCCACTGCGCCGGTTACCCGGTTTCTCTAACGAAACCGCACGCACGCAGCACACTCACCCGCACGGCGGCAGTGACGGCGATTCCGGCGGCGGCCACCGGCCAAAGCGGTACCTGGCGGATAATCGGCAAAGCACGAGCACGTGCGATCGTCGCCAGTGTCGCCGCCTCCTCCTATCAAACTTACGTACTATACAGTCCACTGACTCCATAAGTATCTATGCAAGAGGTGGATACATAATATGGTAATTGGTGATTCTAGGTTGTCTGTTCCAAAAAGTTTGTCGCTTCGAGATTGACGGTTATACCTTATACCACACAATGAAATATTATCAACATTATTTTTTACAATATACGCTATCCATTTTTGACGAAGAGCTGCAGTTTTATATTAGGTGAACACAAATATATTATGCACCACATATAAGAAATTATAAATAAAAGCACGTAACTCATTATAGTTAATTTGTTGTTTTTAAATGAAAACAGATTGTCAATAAAATGTCAATCCTAAATAATAATCGACTAAGAAAGTAAGTCTGTATTTGGTTAGATTATGTTGTAATATTTAAGATAAAACTATACGTTTAAATGTAAACAAATTACATGTATATAGCAGTGGTTATCGTCCGGTAAAATACGCGGAAATCTCATGGTTGTACGCTAAGCAAATTTCGATTTGAAAAAAAGATTTAGAACTACCTACCTATAATACATACATAATAATGTAACATTAAATATTGTGTAAGTATTAAGTTATTAAAAAATATATACTATAAAAACTTAAAATATTTGCTATTGATATTAAGGTTACCAATATGACAATATGGTGCCAGTCATTGACGTCCTTTATTAATCCAAAATAATACTAAAATTTTTATTAAAATATTCAAACTATAACGATTATAAATTATAATAGGTAATTATAAAATAAAATGTTTACATAAAACAATAAGTATTTATAAATATTAGATTTTACTATTTTAATAATTGCTTATGTATACATAAAACTAGTGTATACATAAAATTGTTAATTTTCTAATTAAAGTTCTTAAACTAGGAAAAGTAAATTCCTACATAACATATTATAATATAATTAATAATGTATACATTGATAAAAAAAAAATTCAATCCTACACTGTTAAGTGGTAAAAGAAAATATAAACGTATTGAGAGTAATATATATTATATTATGTGGTACTCGATTATAAAAATTGAAGATTCGTTTATTTATAGTAAGTACTTACATGGATTTATAATGACATATTATAATGTGCTTTGTGCCAAAATATTAAATATTATGTTCCTTAAATTCATAAATTAAATTTTTAAATTAAAATATGATTTTAAATAATCAAACGTTAACTTTAATTGTTAATTTTTTTAAATTGTAATTTACTAATATTTATTTTTGATTTAAGAATAAAAATCTTTACTATTGAGTTTTGCAGTTTAGTGCGCACTTGTAGTAATTTTTATTATAGTATATGATTAGTAACTAGTAACTATGAATAATAATAATTACTCTATTGTGAATTGTATGATAATAATTTATAGCTAAAAACCGTTTTATGATAATACACATCATTTTCAAGTATATACTATTAATAAAAATTTTTTTCTTTATTTACATTACTACAATAATATTCTCGTTTATATTTTATTATATAGTCACTCTTATAAATTACATTATTAAAGGTAATTCTCGAATTTCCGAAAAGTATTAGTCATTGACGCGACGATTCTTAATAATCCTTCAACCTTAAAACTTACATCAATATTTTAATATATTTGCATGTGACTTATATATTACATATTATCATGTACCTAATATACTTGTATTATATTCAAACTTAAAATTTATGTATTTTTAGAAGAAAATAGATATATTTTTAAATTTTTAATGTTACACTAAATGATACGGTATAAAATGCTCTTTAAAATTAAAATAAAACATATAAATTCAAAGAAAAATTCAATATAGTTGATTTGTTCTTTTTACAATATTTTTAAGTATTTGAACAAAATTCCGGTGCTAGAAATTTATATCTTTTCTGAGATAGTGTAAATAGAGAAAATAAGAAATTTAAAAAACTTGCAGCAAAATAAAATGAATTTGTAGGTAGTAAAAAATGGATACCCATTTCGAGTTGCCAAATAACGGACATGATTCTAGTGTTCTTTTCATTCTACCACTCGTATAATTTTCATTTAAATTATACTTTACAGCTATATAATTGATTTTTTTATGAATGAAGTTTTATATATTTGAAATTAACATTATTTCGATGTTTTAATGTAAATTAATATGAATTAAATAATTTATTATTATCTATTATTGTTCCCTTGTTACAATACAATTGAGTTCAATAATATAACTGCTGATATTTTTGCTATATCATAAAAGTTTTAAAGTGAACTAATTTAACTTTGACTATATATCTGTAGTCTCTATTGTTTATATAAAAGCTTTTAACAGTAATTTAAATTGTTAAATAGCTTTATTTATTTATAGGTTTAAATCGTTATATAGTTATAGCTATCATTAAATTATATTACTGTAAAATACTTGGCAAGAACTTTTCTAACATTTTAATTTTTTGGCAGGTAATAATAATATTTCAAAAATTAGCTAGTTCAGCATACTTTTGTTTGTCCCACATACATAGTACTGCCCTATATTTTTCATACTTAAAGGAAAAACTGGATAAATCCCTCTGCAATGTACAAGGTGTTTAGTGTATTTCCTCATTGAATAAGTTACAATATTAGGTATGTTCAATTTTAATTAAATGATAAGCAATTAATACAATGAAATACAATCCTGAGCGGAGATATATAATCAGCTTATATTTCTAAGAATATTTTATTATACATTTTTTGTATTACTTGTAATTACTAGTAATTTATTTTTTTATTAGTAATAACTTATAAAATATAAGTTGAAATCATTTTTGATAAAAGTAAATCGCATATCTTATATTACAATATTATTTCATGATATTACAAAATGTTATTATCTTACACACACACACACATATATATATATATACACACACAGGGTGATTTTTTTTATTGAAGAACACTCATTATTTCTGAAAGTATTTATGTTTTTGAAAATATTTTTTTACATAGTTTCGAGTGGTTAAAAAACATTTTTATTAAAAATTATATTTTTAAATATTATTTATTCTTATATTTTTTAAGTTTTTACTTTTTTGAATGACAACATATTGTTTTAATTTCATATTTCAAAGCAGTATAATTTTCTGAGTATTTTGATACATAAAAATCGAATTTAGGGCCAGTAGTTTATGAGTTATAAGTATTTAAAGTTTTGATACGCGGAGTGGAGTGGTACGGGGTTACCCCGCAAAATGTTTGTCTACTACTCCGCTTGTCGAGACTTTAAATAAGTATAACTCATAAGCTATTGGCCCTAAATTCGAATTTTATGTATCAAAATACTCAGAAAATTATTCTGCTTTGGAATATGAAATTAAAACTATATGTTGTCAGTCAAAAAAGTAAAAAACTTAAAAAATATAAGGATAAAAATGTTGTTTTTTAACGACTTGAAACTATGTAAAAAAATATTTTCGAAAACATGAATACTTTCAGAAATAATGAGTGTTCATCGATAAAAAAATCACCTTGTATAGTTGTATATATATATATATATATATATATATATAAATTTTAGCTACCTATATAACTTATATAACTTAACACCATAGAGCACTATAAGAATAAATTCATATAGCATAAGTATTAAATAGGTACCTTAAAATAAATTTAAATCTTTTTATTTTTATTGAGTATAATTGATAATATATAGATATAATAAAGAAAAGTTTTAAGCTCCTTTAATAATATATTTAATATTACAATAAAATAACTTAACTCATAATTTTTAGTTTGATATAATTTTAATGAAATTAATACTTAAAACATTTATAAAAATTGTATTTTTGAAATCATTTGGTTTCTAAAAAGAAGTTAAGAAGAATATATGGGAAATTTCACAATATTAAAATGATTAGTATTTTTGTATGGAACATAGCAATAAATAAAAAAATATGAGAAAAAATAATAACCATGAATGATCATATGACCATACAACCATGCAGTGCGTACTTATATATATAGTAATAACTACAACTAATATAAGTAATAACTAATAAGTATTAAACTATTAAATACATAAATTACTTACGCAGAGATATATTTAGAGTTTTTAATTTTTATGCCCCTGGTAAAAACACTTGATACGTGCTCTTATTACCCCATTACGAAAATAACTATTAAATTTAGAAATTTTGTAAATAGGTAGGTACTTAATAGTGAATATTTTAAATTTTCTGAGCGCTTTATTTTCTAAAAATTGTACCATTTAATTTTATATTTTTTGACAGTCATATTAATAAATAGGCCAAAAATCTTGAGTTGTTAAAAGTTTCATTTTTAAATAATTTTAACTTCTACAGAGGGTCCAAATTATTCTTATGAATGAACGGTTTTTTGCTATATATAGGTAATATAGCTATATTATGAATTATTATTCAATTAATATTTGTTGTTTGGATATAAATTAAAAATGTTAAGAAGTAATTTAGCCATTTAGGTACTTATTATGTTTATTATATAAATTGGTTGACAATTTATTATTAAATTAACAAGATGGGTACATTTAAAATTCAAGAGTGACTCGTATGAGAAGAGCTGTGAAAACATTTTTTTTTGATAACTTATTTCAACATATCTCAAAATCCTTAAATTCATTAAGGTACCTGTACATCGTTAATTTATTATAATTATCGAATACCTATCGTAGATATATCTATACATTTATTAATTTTATGCTGTACTTATAATACTTGTATAACTAAGATTGTAATAACTATATATTATGTTTTAGAATGTAAATTGATATTTCACGGTTAAAGTACTTGGAGATTATTACTATTAGCTAGGTATACAAATATTACAATTGGCTATAATTACCCAATTTTATAACAACATATTAAGAACTAAAAGGTAACAATCTTTAGTAAAAATTAATATTTATCTATTTATTTGTTTATTAACGGCAACGGCAATTTTATAGTTCATAACATAAATATAGTTTACAAAATAAAAATGTATTATTAATAGATAACAGATATATATATATATAGCTATTGAGAGAATAAAACAGAAATAAAATGGGTGATACAAATAACATTTAAGATTAAAACATATTAGAATATTAATTATTATTTATTATTAGTAGTCAATAGAGGTTCCACCCGATTGCGTAGGTACGTTAAATAATTAACTTTAATATTTACCTTAAAAGTCAAACGATTGCGTATGATTTGCTGTGCAATGTTGCCACATTTAAGTTTTTTTTTGTTATTAATAAAAATTAAATTTTGAAAGGAGTAGAAATAAAAAGTTAAAATAATGAATTGTAAAACTGTATTCAATTAAAAATTGTATACCTTGGTACAATGGAACCGCTTAAATAATTAATTTTTGACAAATGTTATAATATTTTTACGAATTTTTTACTTATTATAATCTTTCATGGTTTCTTTTGTATGAATTAAATTTTATATATTATATTTTTTTTTAATCTGACCTTTAAATACTAATTTGCATTTTTGTAAGTTTTCAGAAGGGTGGGAGCTATAAAATTGAGCGTTATAAACTTATAACTTCGATGAAAACTTTTGGATTAATTTTAAATTTTACTTTTTATTTCAAATTGCAACAGTGCTTCAATGTTGGAGATAAAAATCATACGCAATCTTGAACATCAAATGTCCACGATTTCATTATGTCGATAAAGACCGTGCGTAATCGTGTTTCACCGATCATGGTAGTCAACAGGTATTAGAGTATTATTTTACATTTTTTAGCTATAAATTGATATCTAAAGTTTAACAATAGTATTTTATTATAATATATCAAAGATTTATGTGTATTATGTATGATTTATATTGTAATGTATAAATATAAATATATTATAATTATTTCTCTAGTTTATTTAATATTACAATTAAAATATTATTAATTGTCAATATTGTATTTGTACAGTTGCGTAACTAAGTAAGTGGCTCACCCTTAAAACGTAATAAATAAATATTGTATAAATGTAAAAAGGGTTTTAAATTGTTATTTTCTAAACATTTTATTATTTATAAATTGTAATAATAATACGGCTTGTCCTTAAAGGGGTTATCTCTAATAGTTATTACAAATATCATATATAGAATTAGTTAATTTGTTTTCTCTTACTAGTTTAACTGCATATTTTTAAAAAATTATAAGAATCAATTTAGAATTTAGTCGAACTATTGTTTCAACAGTGGACTTCAGTTTATCATAATATAATCTATTCATAAATATACATTCACATATCACATAATCACATGATACATAATCAATCAATTTTAACCCTTTAGGTAATTATTATCCATTAAGTGAGGGCCTACATATCATATTATGTGCTCCGATATGTATTAGGTGTCGAGTGGGTTACTATTATGAGTGTGTTAAATTGTAATTCAATGATATATTATTGTATACAAAAAACGATTCTGAGCGGAAACAATCTGATGTTTTTTTTAGATATACCTAGCTATTAAAGCCACTTATTTTACTTTTAGTATTACGGTAAATTAATATATTTTTTGGATAATATAGTATTTAACAATAATTTAATTATTATAATAATATGCATTTATGCAATATTTATAAATTTAATTAAATTTTTCAGTAAATACCTATGATCTACCATAAAACAGAAAAAGTCTATTCATAATATAAATAGGTACTATTATTTTAAAATAAATAAAAAATGTCATTGCGTAAAATTAATTTTATAATAATATAATATACTCAAAAGTTTTAAGATTTTATGAATAATGTTTTTAAATTATAACATAATAATTAACATTATTATTTATTGTTTAAATAAGTAATTTCGTCTAAATTTAAACTTAAAATGTCTATAAAAAATCATTTCCTTTTATATATTTTTTAGATTTTTTTGGTTTCAGTATGAACTACTTATAGAGAATCGTATGGCACGAGAACGTGTCATTCTACTTCGAAAACAGGGATAACTTTTCTAAATCCACTTTAAATACTAATTCTGATAAACCATTACATGCTCAAGCTATTTCCTCTAACTAAAACCTTCATCATTTTTTTTTCATATATAAAAAATATTATTAATTTTTTTTATTTTCGACTTTACAGCTATCTAAAGCCTCTCCTGTCTCTTCCAACGACTTTCTTAAGTAAAGGTTAATATTTGACCTGATGTGTCAAACCCCAGGGGCGTCATTTAGGGGGGGGGGCAGGAGTATGCATTCGCCCGACCCTAGATTTTAAAGTAGCCAAATGCGGCCGACCGATAGCCAGATATAAACGGTCCAGGTTTTCTATAATCTTAATTCTGCTGACTATTCTAGAATATACCCACTATATAATATAGTCATATAGAAGTCCGCCGTAATATATTATCATAATATAATTAATACGTACGTACGTACTAAAGTACAGCAAGGATTGGGCCTTAATAAAAAAAAGTAAAAGGGCTTTTTAGGCTACTTTTCAAGTTTTTTTTTGGTAGAAATTTTTGAGCCGGGCCGGGCCGGACTTAACCAAGGTTGGGTCGGGATTTTTAATGATTTTTTACATCTCGTTTGACCTGGGCCTTATTTGGGATTTTTTTTGTATGACTAATAATCATTATTTAAAATTAAAATGAGAAGTTCAACATTGGAATAATCACAAATAACAAATAGAATAACATTTTTATTCACGAGCAACTATTACTCACAAACACTTTTATTATATAGTTGAATATTATGAATTATGATGTTTTAGGGCTAAAAATAAATCTCGGACCGAACCGAATTTTCTTAAAAGCATAGAATTATTTTCGGGCCGGGTTTAGGCTTTTTCTCCAAAATTATTTTGATATAAACTATTTTTCAAAAAATGTTTTGGCCCGGATAGGACTGAACCTATATAAAAAAAATTTCTTGGACCCGAACGGGCTTTTTAAGAGCTTAGGATGATTTTCGCCCTTTATTTATGGGCCGACTCTAGCGAGCGGGGCGAGCGCCTTTTTTTTTATAAATATATACTTAAAAGTTTTATAATATTATAGGGCCGGTCATTATTATGCCCTACCTTAACAAATATTGAAATGACGCCCCTGTCCAACCCGCAGCCTACTGTAAATATTAATGTCGCCCTCTCATTTCAATTTCAATATTATCAACTAATTGTATAATATATTGTTATGTATTATTAATAAATTGTATGTGGATCACAACTACTTCTACTCACATGATGTGTCACAGTGTTCACAAAAGGTTGAACACCCCTAATCTATACCGTTATTTTTATTGTTTCATCTTAATATGCAAACTATATTAGATTCACAATTTTATATTTTTATCTTAATTATCTTTATTTTATATAACAATATGAACCTACTCCACTTTTTAAAACAAAAAATTATATATAATAATATATATCTATAATACTTAGTGAAAATGTCAAGTTGTGGTTATTTTTTTTTGAACTAGCTATTACAAAGTAAAGAAATCAATTTAGTAAAAATCTAGTATAGCTTAAATATTCCCATTTTCCTTAATTTTTTGTTTGTTTTTTCGGGTTATAAAAATAAATTATTAAACATTTTTAATCTTAACCTAAATTTAAGCATTTTATCAACAATTTATCACGTGTACTAAAAAATGCACACAAATTATTGTATAATCTATATATTATTCATCACTCCGCTTAAAATCTAAAAATAAATGATAAAAGTTGATTTCGTTTATTATTCTAAATACAGCGATTAGTGATTAATTTTAATATATAAATTGTAAATATAGATATATTTATGTTTTTAATCAATTTATTTTATATGCAATTATTATGCATATATTAGGTAATAGTGTAATACAATGTTAAGACGACTTTCTATAAATTCGTTATCAATAAGTATCCGAGTCTGTACAAAAATTAATATTACTAAGTAAAATGTTATATAACTGATTTTACCGAAGCGTTGAGTGTCATGTTATTCGGAATAAGGCAGATTATATTAAGATATTATTAATGCAATTTTCATAATACTCATATTTTGTTCATTGATTTTAACTGAACGTCAACAAAGGTGTTCTGTAACATAAGAAACTTCGTATTGGTTAAACATAATATTTAAGTGCACTTATATATTTTGGGACTCTCTTATATGACTTAATTCCTATACTTTTTATTTGTTTCTTCCAATTATTTCGTTTAACTATGTAAGATATTGTTACGTGACATAAATGTGCATGCGTATGTAACCTTACAAAAATAATATCGATAAAGTTGATTTTTTTTTAAATTCAATGCCCTCGTTATTTTTCGTTTCACTTGTATATTAAAGAATTCACAAAAAAATGCTAGTGAAATCTGTTATACCATGAAAATTGGATTTTAGTTTCTAGTTATTATAATTCGTTATTTTTGAGATCGTTTTTAATATTTTTTTTTTATATTTCTTTTGTAGTGTTGCTTACATTTTTCGTCAAAGAACAGTTGCAATAGTATAATTTCTTAAAAATATTGAAACTATTCTGTACCTACAAAATAAATTATAATAACTACCTAGTTTATTATATGTAATTACTAAGTCAGATTATAATCTAATATAATATTATGTTCGTATACCCACAATAAAATAATTTTATTGCTCACAAATCATTAATATTATATATGTACTCGTATAACACATTAAAAACCTATGTTACATTGATAACTATTTAAACTATTACTTTATGTAAAATATTTAAAAGTAAAAATTAATACATAAGTACCTACTTACTCGTATTATAGAACATTTTTTTTTTAGAGAATGAATAATTCTCATCACTCTTACGCTTACAAGTTACAACAAAGTACCATTGCAATAATCAATATTATACTGTTTGTATATTCTTTATACACACCACACACATCACACATGCAACCTTTTTTCAATCAGATGATTATTTTTGAAATAAAAATATTCGTTCTCATTATTTTATTAGACATCTGTTTACAGGCATTTTATAATGTTATTGTATTGGCATCATATTATATTGATTTATATTTATTTAATAATTAATTCCTCTACCAATAAATAATGTTATTCTTTGATTAAATTTAACTCGTGAATAATTCAAATTTATTTATTTATTTAAAATTTCAGTTTTCATCTTTTCATTACTATTGTAACTTGTAAGGCTAAATATAGAAGTAATTATATGTTTTTATTTTGTACTTAAATTAAAATGTGTCATTTTTATCGTCTATTAGCTATTTAATTGCATACTTACGATATATTATCATTTATACTATTACTTTGTATATGTGTTTCTCTTGTTAATACATCTTAATTTTTTCTCTAAATTTAATTTGAGCATCAATTTTTAACTCATCTAACTAGTATAATTTATACTATTTTTAACAACTACTTTAATGATTTATACAATTATATATCCACATATTTGTATTATTAGTGCCGACATTACAGTTTCACTTTCAAGAACACTTATAGGATACACAGGTCACAGAATTTCAGACTTATATACAGGATGATCCTTTTTAAACACAATACATATTATCTCAATATTTATTTTTGTTTTTAGTAAAAAAAAATATTTATACAATTTCAGCAATAAATTTATAATAATAATATATTATTATAGTTTAAGGCCTTTTTTATGTTATCCATAAATTATAAATATTAATTGTGTACATTTCTAGATTTATTATATATATATAGATAATTTAGGTAAATAAATGTATAAAATGTGAACAATAATAATTATCATGGGTTATGGAAGAATCTATTATTTCTTAATCACAAAAATAGATCATGAATAATCTTTACAAAAGTAATTTCCCTGTATATATATATAGATGATATATCACATCAGTTCGTTACGATTAATATAGTCTTAAATTGTATATATCTGCATCATCAATAATCATGCATTCTATATATATTTATTTTTTAGGCTTATTATTTGCACTTTAGCAGTCTATTTCATATATTCTTATTACCTACTTAATATATATTTATTTGTTTAAAAAAATCCTTAATACAAATTGTTAGTTATATTTTTATGACTATATTTATGTAGTATACATGTATTAATATAAACATATTAGTACTAAATATGTTAATTATTATTAATCTATCAAATTAATTAAAAAAACTTTAGTTTACAAACCGAACACGATCAGAAACATTACATTTTTTATACTTACAATTTTAACTTAAATAAAAAAAATTAATTGATTAAGATAAATGTAATTATTAATTAATTTTGAAATCTGCAGTAATACTGATAATAGCATAAAGCATATGAAATGTGATTAAAAAATGTATAGATTATGTTTTTGAAGGACTTTTATATTAAATTTTATTGGAAACCAAGGGTTGAAAAATTTTCTTATATTTTTTTATTTTATTTTATTTTTATTTTAGATTCTGAACGGAGTGATGAATGTATTGATTTTACAATGATGTGTGTTTTTTTTTTATTTTTTTTTTTTGTGTCTGACGACAACATTTGGAGCAGTAAAAATGCTTCGATTTTTGACTTCAGCCCCTCTTTAAAAAGAAAATTGAATCTAGTTGGTACTTTGGGGGGTCAAAAGTTAAAAATTTTCAATATTTTTTAAATGATTCGGGAAAAACCCTAAAAAAATGACGGAAAAACGAGATTTTTTAAGCAAAACCAGTTTTCGACAAAATCGAATTTTTTATTTTGCTATAAGTCAAAAACTAATCTATGTAAATACTTGAAATTTTCACCAAATGTTTATATTAACGTTCTCCATACACAATTAAATTTTCAAAGAATTTTGACATTTTTTGAGCTATTTATAGACAATTGAAATTTTAAATTTTTTTTAGTATTTTTTTTTAAAATAACGATAAAATTTTTTTGGCCGGCCAGAAAATCTTGAAAATTTAATACAAAGTTTCTTATAAGTTGTTCTTAAAGTGATAAAAAAAAATCCGAAATCGTTAGTCACAATTTTTTTTTATAAGTGCTTAAAGTTCGAATTTATACTTTTTTTCTTTTATAACTAAGTTTTGAAAATTTGGTTCAAGGTTTTCCATACATTTTTCTTCAATTATCTTTAAAAAAAACTCTACCGGATTCAGACAAAAATTTTTTATGAGTGTTTGAAATTTAAATTTTTACAAAACCGCGTTAAATAACGAATTAGCCTCAAACGATTTTTGATATTTGTTGTTATTCAAATAGTATAAGTCGTAAATACTTGAAAGTTATACCAGTTATTTAGATTGCCATTTTCTTTACGTAATTTGATTTTCAAAACATATTGACTTTTTTTGAGCTATTTATAGACAATTGAAATTTTCAATTTTTTTTTATAAATGTTGATAAAAAAAATTTAGCTGGGACAAATTACTTGAAAATTTAATTGAAGGGTCCACAAAACTTGTTCTAACTCTCATTCAAAAATTATAAAAATACATAGGCACAATTTTTTTTTATTAGCATTTGAAGTTCAAATATTGACAAAAATTCGTCAAAATCATGAATATTTTCACTATTTGGTAGTTAAAAATTTACTATCTTTATTTTACTATCAAAAGCTAAGAATTGAAAATTTAATACTATGCTGTCCATAAGTTAAGCTTTGAATAATTATAAAATTTAAAGTTATGTTTAAAGTTTTAATTTTAATTTGAAATCAAAAATACACGTGTAAAATAACGTTTTACTAATAAATAATTTTCGATTTTTGTTATTTTTAAAAAATTACTTCACGTAAGATCTTGAAACTTTTATACTTAAATGTTTGAATTTGTTTCAAAATAGAATATATGATAATATTTAAATATAATATATCCTAGACTGACAAATCATCTCCATTCAGAATCATTTTTCGTACACAATGATACCTATCATTGCATTCAAATTTAACCTACCTTAGTCCGAGGTCCACCCCCCCCCCTAATGTACAGCAGAGCGATACTCACTTACCCACTTTTTTATTTTTATTATTATTTAATGGGTATTTCCCTTTTTACAATGTATAACAATTATTACAATATACGTATTTAGTATTTATATTATAATTAATTACAATATAAAAATAAGATAAACTTAAAGGTATTTAAGGTAAAAGAAAATCAGGGTTCGTATTATCATTCAGCATGAGACGCCTCAATGGTTCATTAAATGAATAGTTGGTGGAGCAGTTTGGAACATAGAATGGTGCGGGAGATCTGGTGTGTTTATGAGGAACATTAAAATTTAACAGAGATAAAAGGTATGGAGAATCAGTTTTACCATTTAACGATTTAACAACCCATCATGCAAGAACTTAAGGTCAATATTCAATATTCACTTATCGTAGGCATTTCATTGATGATATTAATATTATATTATTGTGTTTTGAATATTATTTAGTTGTTTAGATCTAATTATATGTTTGTAAATAGTAAATTAATTAAATTACTCAGAACTTCATTCTTTTCTGAACTTCAACGTGCGTGCACGGGTGTAAGTCTAATGTTTATATTTATATATATATTATATATATAATATTTATACGTACATCTCAGATTATATTTTGTTGTTATAACATAATATTATATACTATTTATAAGGAATATATAATTTCACACGTCTTGTGTGGTATAAATCACTCATCGGGTAATGTTTTTATTTTCTTACAGTTAAATAGTCCAAGGTTAAACATCTATTGTTAATGATAATTCAAGACTTTTGAATTGTTTTCTCTACAAGCATATATTATTATAAACATACCTATATATTATATTGAAAGTTCATTAAACTAAACCATGGTCAGATGGGTTCATAGAGATGGTTGTCCTATAGTAGGTCTAAGATAATTTCACACATTCTCTATTTTTTAGACATTTCTTTAGAAAAATTATAGAAGAAATGAATTTTATAATGTTATGCTATTTTCTAATATTAGTGAAGTTTATTGGTTTTTTTTTTTTTTAAGAAAGTATAGTAGGTAATGTAGGAACTGCGTTTAAAAAAATGTATTTGATACAACTACTCAGTTAGTATATATAGTTACCAAGTTTTTATTTTAAATTTTATGTTGACTTTTAAGGAATAAATTTTTCTAAATGTACACATATTACCTAAACATTATGATAAGCTAATTCTTATGCATAAGACCTTGGCCACCTAAAGATAAATTCCTAACTGACGAAAAGCAAAAATTCATCAGATTTTTCGACCGCATTGCTTTCATCATTATGTAATATATATCATGTATTGTACATTGTACTATCTATATTCTATATATTATTTACAATACCATAGTTTGTATTCTTGTATTATTTAATCTTAAAAAATTAATAGATTTGTCAATGAAGTAAAAAATTTTTAAATAAATAATAATTAAAAAAAAATTGAAAATTTACAATACGTTATATAATAATCACGGCTTAAGAAATATCTTAAATCATGATAATAACATACATAATCTTTAAATTTTAATACACGTACATTTTTTTGATTATATAATTTTGAAAACTTTCCTTATAACATATAAGATAATTAATCAGTTGATCACTACAATACAACGTTATGAAACTCTAACAGTCTAACATATTAAAATGTCAATATAGGTAATAGTTTTAACGTCTTTATAATATGTTAATTAATAATTTAATAATTATGTGTAATGAAAAATTATGTATTAATTTATTTTATTATCCTTAAACCAAACCTATACTTCTAGAGGTATAATATAAAATAATGCTATAATATAACAAAACGTACATGAGTACATATTGAATATTGATTTTTCATCAAAATAAATTTAATTATTAATTAATGACAATGATTACCAAAGATTATTACTATTACTATAACCTTAAGACTTAGGTCATGCATTTAGGTCTAAGATTTTAACTAATTGTTACCAATTAAAGTTGTGTTTCCATTGTGGTATTTGTTGATGTTGACGAGATAAAAAAATATGACAATTTAATTAAAATAATACGATGAGTTGATAAAAATAAAAATAATGAAATAGGTAATTTATAATGAATACATTAATAATTGCTAATAGATTTTTTTTTTATTATTATTAAAATTGGCTATACTAACAAATAATAATATAAAAGATTAAAAGTCACCTATGTAAAATTATACATATTATTTTGTATGTTTAGAAATATTATAATTATAATAATAAAGATTATTCGTTTGTCTGTTTCAAAATTTGTGTAATAATATTAGGAATATGTAGTTTATAAGCCGTCACCTGCTACTTGTAGTTTATATTATTTTTAGCTTAATTTCTTGATATAAATTTACCACCAGGGTCAACTTGAGACATTGGCCCTTTGTATTAAACACAATGGCTCATCCGTAGTTAAGTGAGGAGTGTTTTATTTAAGCTAGATAATAACTACTGGTTGAAATGTTACCTATAATAAAAATTATTGAACATTATATATGATACATTTTAATTCTAAAACGGTTCACTTGACTAGTGCCTTAGAAAGGCATTGTTTATTATCTGACAATACGATAAGTATTATAGTTGTAAAAAAAAATGATTAAAAACTTCAGTCCAATACATTCAATTCTTATATTTTTGTGTAGAATCTAAAAAACTAAAAATCATAGATACTTTCTTTCAAAATGATTAACTGCAACGTATGGCGATTTTTATCGAATTGTGATTAGTGCTCGATGTGATCTTGAACCATAATTTGTTATATTTTTTCTTTTTAAAAATATGTTTGGTGATAAGAAATAAGAAACAATAGGTATTCCTGTCTATAGTTGATTTCACTGGGATTATTAAACAGTATAATAGACGTAATAGTTTTTACACAAAATCACTGTTCAAGGTAACAATAAAATATAATGTGTACTGTATAGTGTATATATAGTATTGTATATTACACATTTAGATTTTTAATATATATGTGATTTCAAAGAAGTCTGCACCAATCTATAATCTATTTTAGTCATTAGTCAATGATGTAAATTAGTTAAATAATAAACTTTTTGAGTGAGGAAAAGAACAAAATATAATACCTTACAGAACAATTATTTCAACAATTTTTAATTCCGTTTGTTTGGATTAGTAGGTACCTATATTAGCTATATAATGTTATTTAATCCTTACGTCATTAATGAAATTCGTTTGTTTTATTAATGGCCATGAAATATATTCTTATTTTGTTTTATAATAACACTTTCAATTACATTTGTTATCACATTCTATAAAAACTCATCTTTTTTACACGGGCAAAATTAAATTTGAGCTACTAATCACCAATAAAATTATTAATCTTTTAGTACACACTCGTGCTTTTTTTCGTATTCACGATATTAAACATATATTTTTCAATCTTAAAAGTAGCGTTAATATTCATTTTTTTTTTTCATTCAACTTTAACTAATTCTTGTTTTAATCTATATTCTCCCGATAAAACCTTATTATTTATTAGTTATTAAATTTAGCTATTTATTCTATATTCACAATTTAATCTAATAATTAAATTTAAAAAATATATTAGTGATTGAAAATGTATTGAATTATCTTGTTATTTTGTTAAATTATCACTTTTTATTGTATTTAGTTTTTTCATAATCAAAGCGTAATTGATATTTCTTACTGTAATAATTATTATTGTATCTATACTATATATCATTTTGAAATTAAATGAACATAAACCAAGGTAGGTTATATATATATTGTCAATGTCATATTATTTAGTTATATGACTTATATCAAGTGATTACATATTTATTATAATATTAAACTTTTATAAAACAATAAAAACTTGGAAATTATTTAATTATGTAAAAATAATACGAAGAAAATAATAACCCGTTCATTTTATGTTAATGGTTTTTTTTTCAAATAGTGATTTATGCTTTAGTCTTTGTATTCTAATTCTACAAGTGAGTTTATTGTTTATATACTCTATTTTTATGACTGGTTAAAATGGTTATTAATTATTTCATGAGTTTACCTATTTTACAATACTCTATACAATCTATACTTCTACTTTAATTCAATACTTAATTATTGAAATTCATGTTTCTGGTTAAGGTATACACATTATTCTATTAATATGTAAATAAATCAATAAGCAACTATTTACATGTTTTATATTTTTTACTTCATAAGTCTAGTCTGTGTAGTATACCGGCTAGTCATAAACTGGTTCTATGTTTTATTAATTAATTAAAAATACATCAAATTATGTTTTATAAAAAAAAAAAGTACAAACATTTCTAGGAAACTAATTTTTATTTTATCATTACTTATTGCATATTAAAAACTTAATATATATATATATATATATATAAATGTAATATCACATATAAAACTAAATAGTATAAATAGTTTTTATATTTCATAATTAACATTTTATGCTTGGTTTATATATAGATCAGATATTTTATTATTTAAATAAAATAATTTAAATTTTTTTATTTTAATAACTCGAGTTTTCTTTACTAAAACAGTATTATATGCCAATAAATGTGTTAAAATTGTAAACTTAATGTATATACGTACTAATTGAATTTTATAATTTAATTATTACTCCTTATTATACTATTATAAGGATATATTATACAAAATTAAAAACCAGTTCAAACATAAAAATTCTCGAATTACCATTGTGGGATCACTCCTTTTATTTAAATTCGATAATATATTACATAATTGAGAGACGAAAGTAGACGCAATAACAATAATTTAATGAAACTACGTTTTGTAGAATATATTATAATTATAATTTATTATAAATACTATAACGGTTTTAAAAAATACAATCAAAAATTTAAAACCAAATATACTTTTAATCAATAATTACATTTTATTATAAACAAATTTTTTCCAATATAAAAATCAATCAACCAATAGATAATTTAAACAAAAAACTACTTTAAATTTCTAATTAATTTTTTTGGAAAATCATTTTACGGGGTTTTTAACATTCTAAAATATATGTATTATAGTATTTAATCGTTTATGAATCTAAGTAATCTAATATATATTAAAACTTAGAAGTTTAATAAACATGCATCTATATTTTGATTTGGAGAGTCAACATTAAACTAAGCCAAACCCCATTTTTTTTTGTAACTATTTAGGTAACCGTTAATTTTTTTTTACTATTATGGTTTATTACCAGGCCTTGATCGGGGTTTTGTCCAAATAGGTTTTTATAGCCATTTAATTTAACCGGATTGGGATTGGTCAAATGTTGTATTTATGAACTGTATCTATACAAATTACATATTATATTATATCATACTATATTATAATATATAAATATATATATATTGTGTATTTGTATGTTACTATTCTTCTGACCTCAAACACTCATTGAAAACGAGAAAGATACTTATTTTAATTCATATATTTAATAAATTATTTTCAAGGTTAAATTATTTTGCAAATACGGTTTAAAAAGCTCTATTTATAATTTACGTAAGTACATTATTGAACATTAAAAAAAAAACAAACCGATTTATTGTATGAGGTTATCAAACACCACTAGTGAATCATACTTATCTATTTCCAAACCTGAGTTATTGAATCATATGTTCATATTTGGCAAATGATTTACATAATAATATGTAGGTAAGTATGTATAATTTATATAAATATATAGGTACATTATAATACTTTTGTTTTTGATGTTAATCTTTTTTTTTGTTTTTAATATTTAAGTTTTTATATTGTTTGACATACTAACTTTATATTCCACTTTAAGTCAGCGCGGTTATTTAGCTTTTTATTTTAATAGATCAATTAATTTTGAATAAATTATTCAATTTTTTTTATTTATAGAATAATGTTGTTCATTTTTTATGCAGAAAGGAATCTCATACAAATAAATATTAAAACATATTATATACGGCATTATATCAACTTAACTTTTATTTAATTTATTTATATACTTTATTATAGATTTACAGATATATATTATATATGTATGTGTAGTTAAAGAAGGAGCATTTAATATGGAGGTCTTCATAGTCTCTTAATAGAAAAATAAACAAAAACATTATGGAATTCTATATTCTAAACTCTTATAAACAATAACTATAATATTTATCAATAAATAAATACATTCATCACTCCGTTCAGAATCTAAAATATTACTACAAAAATTTAAAAAAAGCGGGTAAGTGAGTATCGCTCTGCTGTACATTAGGGGGTGGGATGGACCTCGGACTAGGGTAGGTTAAATTTGAATGCAATGATAGGTATCATTGTATACGAAAAACGATTCTGAACGGAGATGATTTGTCAGTCTAGAATAAATTATAAAAAAATCGAATATTATTTATTAGTAAAACGTTATTTTACCCGTGTATTTTTGATTTCAAATTAAAATTAAAACTTTAAACACTCGTAAAATTTTTTTAATTGAATAATCCTCAAACTTTTTTATAATTATTCTAAGCTTAACTTATGGACAGCATAGTATTAAATTTTCAATTCTTAGCTTTTGATAGAAAAATATTTATAAATTTTTAACTACCAAATAGTGAAAATATTCATGATTTTGACGAATTTTTGTCAATATTTGAATTTCAAATGCTAATAAAAATAAATTGTGCCTATGTATTTTTATAATTTTTGAATCAGAGTTAGAACAAGTTTTGTGGACCCTTCAATTAAATTTTCAAGTAATTTGTCCCAGCTAAATTTTTTTTATCAACATTTTTAAAAAAAAATTGAAAATTTCAATTGTCTATAAATAGCTCAAAAAAAGTCAATATGTTTTGAAAATCAAATTACGTAAAGAAAATGGCAATCTAAATAACTGGTATAACTTTCAAGTATTTACGACTTATACTATTTGAATAACAACAAATATCAAAAATCGTTTGAGGCTAATTCGTTATTTAACGCGGTTTTGTAAAAATTTAAATTTCAAACACTCATAAAAAATTTTTGTCTGAATCCGGTAGAGTTTTTTTTAAAGATAATTGAAGAAAAATGTATGGAAAACCTTGAACCAAATTTTCAAAACTTAGTTATAAAAGAAAAAACTTTTACGATTTTTCAACCACAAAATTACTTGCAAATTTTCGCAATTTTGACATATTTCGTATAAATTCGAACTTTAAGCACTTATAAAAAAAAATTGTGACTAACGATTTCAAATTTTTTTTTATCACTTTAAGAACAACTTAAGAAACCTTGTATTAAATTTTCAAGATTTTCTGGTCGGCCAAAAAAATTTTATCGTTATTTTAAAAAAAAATACTAAAAAAAATTAAAAATTTCAATTGTCTATAAATAGCTCAAAAAATGTCAAAATTCTTTGAAATTTAACTGTGTATGGAGAACGCTAATATAAACATTTGGTGAAAATTTCAAGTGTTTACATCGATTAGTTGTTGAGTTATAGCAAAATAAAAAAAATTCGATTTTGTCGAAAACTGGTTTTGCGTAAAAAATTCCGTTTTTCTGTCATTTTTTTTTGTTTTTCTTGATTTTTTTGAAAACTGTTGGAAAATGTTTACTTTTCACCTCTATAATGCACCAAGGATATCCACTTTGCCATCGGAAACCACCCCCAAAGTTTGAAATTGAAGCATTATTTCGACTAGTTATGCTGTACACAGACACAAAAACAAAAAAAAACAAAAAACAAAAAAAAAAAAAAACACACATCATTGTAAAATCAATACATTCATCACTCCGTTCAGAATCTAAAAAATATAATGGAATAGGTAATGATAAATTATTCACGATATATTATGTTATAAGTGTTTATATTATTAGGTTCTCTACAAGATGTTTTTATTATACAATTGATCATGCATATAATATAGTTATTCAATTATTAAACTTTTATTATAATATTATTCTGTTGAAAAATGTAAGTCAATATTTTACTAAAAAATATTTTGACGATTAATTTTAACTTGAACTGAATTTAAATTGAGCACATAGTCAGAACTATTTTAATTGAGGATTTTAGTAAAAATATTTAAGATTTTAAAATAACGTACAAATCGATTACAATCATTTCTAAGAATGATCTAATGAAGATGTTAAGGAACTGATAGATTTAGTTTAAATTTAAATTATAATTATTTATAAATAAATTTATTATAATATAACATATATTATATTGGTAGATAGGTGGTATACTAATACAATATAAAATGGGCGTATATGACGAATATCGATTGCGTCGAAATGACCTTTTTACCTGTAAGAAATCTATCGATTGCACTGCTTATCAACTCCATCGATTGTTTTTTACATATTGATTCCGCCGGCTATCGACTCTGCCCAAATTTTTTGTACTTATATTGATTCTGCTGGCTATCAATCCGTTGAATATTTGTAAATTATTTATTTTATTAATAATAAATTAATGTAAAATGCTTACATTAATATAAAATAAATTATATAAATATTTTGTAAAAAAAACCTAATTAGGTATTTGAATTATATTATTTTGCTATTTTAAAAATAATTTTAATAATTTTACTTTTTACTTTTTTTACTGTTTTTTTTTGTCATAATATATGTATATAATTGTATTATATTTTCCGTTGTGGACGACAACGTTTGAATTGTTTTTATTTAAATAAAAAAATCATGGTAAACTGGATGTACCTTGTACCTATACCTACTGTTGATTAAAACAAATACTGTAAAATATGATACATCGCGGTTATTTTTTAATAAACAGCCAGCGGAATTAACATAAACAATATCTAGCGAAATCAATATAGAAAAATATCGAGCTAAATCAATATAGATAAGTATCGGGTGGAATTGATATTAGAACGGCGGAATCGATATAACCCCTATAAACTACATTATATATAGATGGTTATTGGTATAATAATTACCTGATAAAACCAATAAAAGATATATACACAAATGTATATATAGACATGAGTTACGACCGTATTATAGGACTTATACAAATGTAGGTTGTAGATACTTATTGATTTAAAATTTTTTAGAAACAACCTTGCTGTATACAAATGAATAGTTTATTTGGTATAACAATTATTGTATGTTGATTTATCTATTCAGTATTGAGAAGGTCAGTAATTTTTTCGCAATTCTTTCACGGGTATTACGCGTAGGACAGTGGTTAAGTGCATGGTCGTACCAGAATAGTTTTTGTAGTGGGAGAAGATAGGAGGGGTATTTAAAGATGTTTTATGACCACAAAAAAAAATAGTTTAGTAAAATGTTAATGGAATATATGCACGTCGGTACGCAATAGTAATGGTTCATCGATAATTGAGTATGACTGAGTGAATGACGTTGGCTTATAGATTCAACAGAAGTAAAATAGTTAGTACAATATTATAACTTATAATATAAATGTGCATGTAATAATTTTAAAAAATAATAAAATATTATCTTCTAATTTTTGTTTAAAAAATTTGAATTATATTTATTTTTATTTATTTATTACATAAGAAATACTTTGTAATTATAAATAACAATGACTCACTCCGTTATTTTTTAATAAAAACAAAAAGTGTCTACGTTTGGTTCTGTTGATTTTAAGTTAAAAGGTTAACATACAGTTAGCGTTTGTCGTTTTCCATTAATAATCTTTAGGTTTTATGACTCCAAACTATCCCGTATCAAATTATTATTTTTGTCATTTTATGTTATTCAACTATAGTTATAGGTACTAATATAAAAATAAAATATAAACTTCTAAATTCAATAAGTACTAAAATCATAAATTACCTAATTACCCTATTTTTTAGGTCATAAACTTATTTTTGCTAAAAATCTATAATGACTAATGAGCAATACAAATAAATTACAATTTTATCGATAAAATAAATATCAAAACTATTTAGTTATTTTTTAGAGTATAAGTTATAAATAAAAATATCCGCTCTTAAAAAATAAACGCAATTTTTTTGGTTATTGCAGTCATAGTAGGTAGTACTAAAAATTATAAAAAATATATTTTTTTATATAACCTAGTAAAATTTTAAAACGAGCTTTATAAGCTCGAATGGTATTGATAGAGGACATTAATCTTCAATATTATATTATAATATAAACTAAATAGTGCTAAATCAGAAAACTGGTGGATGACGTAGGTAGAGTATAAATTATATATAAAAAAAATACCACTGGATAAGGTTGAACCAAATGTTCTGTTGAAAAAAAACTAGATGGTTTAAATGTATTAAGTGGGCGTCAATAATAATAGTAATAAATAACTAGCCAGAAATTGCATATAATTAATTAATTGAACGTGTTTATAATGTCTATATTGTAAATACTGCAGACGCTGAGAGACATGAGGCCGTTTATGACTGATGTAAAAAAAAAGTATGGTAATATTTTACAAAAAAAACCACTTTGAAACTTTTACAGATAAAAATATAAAATCATGTCAGTGTCCTATGTTCTAAAAGTTATCAAGTTATCGAGCTTATAATAGATACAGTTGCATAATTGATAATAAATTGCATTCATCCTAGTATATTTATTAATATTATCACTTTTATTATTGTTTATTGTGCTTGAATATTATATAATTAGTCGAAGTACGTAGGTTACCTATGTGGGCTTATATAATTTGACGTCGGGGTTTGAAATATATACAAATATAATTGAACAATTTTACACACAGTTTAAAAAAAATTAAAATAAAGGCTTACCTATTAAAATAATTAAAATAATTGTGTAGGTACCAACCCGGTTATATCAACTGTCCGGTCTTGTTTGTCATTTTTTAGATAGTAGTTATTATTAGAAGTTAAATTAACTTCATTATATTTGCATATTTTTTTGGTGGGTGTAGAGATTATTAGAAGAATTATTATCATTTAACTATACTTAATTTCAAGATTTAATGAATGAAATATCAATTTTTTTTTACTCTTCAAGGTATATTTTATGAATAATATATTTAACTTTTCTTAACTTGGAAGGCATATTTTTTGATTTTACTATTTTTAGTGCACAATATTATTTGTTAAAATTTTCATAATATATTTAGCAATCATTACATTTTTCTTATAATAATACGCATATTTCTTTGTAAATTAAAATGATATAAACAATAAATAACAAACTTGTGGTTGTATCATGAATTTATGACCAACAATATGTATTATATATTTCAAAAAACATTTTGATTTTATAATATTAGAACTTTTTATTTTAGGTAAGGTAGCTTAATTTAATTCGGATGTAATAAGATCATAATTCATAATACTATCATTTTATGCAGTTTAAAATGTAGCTATATATTTAAGATAATCATACTATAATTTTCGAAATTAAAAACATTTTAAGAATGAATTCTAAATTAAAAAAAGCGGGTAAGTGGGTATCGCTCTGCTGTATATTAGGGGGTGGGGTGGACCTCAGACTATGGAAGGTTAAATTTGAATGCAATGATAGGTATCATTGTATACGAAAAACGATTCTGAACAAAGATGATTTGTCAGTTTAGGATATATTATATTTAAATATTGTCAAATATTCTATTTTGAAACAAATAGTATAGTTTTTATATTATGTTACTATGGTTACTATGGCCAACATTCGCATTATGAGCGTATGAAATTTAATTTAAATTTTGACATATTTCGTATAAATTCGAACTTTAAACACTTATAAAAAAAAATTGTGACTAACGATTTCGGATTTTTTTTTATCACTTTAAGAACAACTTATAAGAAACCTTGTATTAAATTTTCAAGATTTTCTGGCCACCCAAAAAATTTTTATCGGCATTTGAAGAAAAAAAAACTTAGAAAAGTCGAAAATTTCAATTGTCTATTAGTAGCTTAAAAATGGTCAAAATATTTTGAAAATTTAACTGTAAAGAGATAACCATAATATAAACATTTGGTGAAAATTTCAAGTATTTACAATAATTCGTTTTTGAGTTACAGCAAAATCAAAAAATCGATTTTGTCGAAAAGTGGTTTTTCCGTAAAATTTCCATTTTTCTGTCATTTTTTTTTTGTTTTTCTCGATTTTTTTGAAAACTATTAGAAAATTTTAATTTTGACCCCCCTAAAGTACCAACTAGATTCAATTCCCTATTCAAAGAGGGGCTGAAGTCAAAAATCGGAGCATTATTACTGCTCCAAATGTTGGAGTCAGACACAAAAAAAAAAAAAAAAAAACACACATCATAGTAAATGCAATACATTCATCACTTCGTTCAGAATCTAAAAAAAACACACATCATAGTAAAAGCAATACATTCATCACTTCGTTCAGAATCTAAAATATATACACATATATATATTAATTGGATATTTTGCTTTTTTATATCCTGCAGTTTTACGTATACATGTATTATTAATAAGTAATGATATGCATGGTCAATTTTTAAAGCATTAAAGTTTGAACTATGATTTATAATTATATTATTATATACCTACTGTATGTATTACGGATTTTTTCGTCAGGGAAAAAATGAATTTAGATAAAATACAACAATATATCGGTGAATCTTTGTTTTAACGTATTTCAGGTTATGAGAAAATCGGATTAGGTATACTTTGTTTTGTGAAGTAATTCGATTGATATGGGCAATCTGCCTGTAAACCAAATTGGATATAGGTATCACTTTGTATTTTTTTAATGCAGTTCAGACTGTTATAAAAACTTTTCTGATATCCCTAAGAACAATCTCTGAATCTGAATCAAAACCAATCTGGTAATTTTTGAGTCTACAATCTGTACAAACATAAATCATTACATTTTATTGCACATTTAAATAATAAAAAAATGAATAATATTATTTTTTATTATTCGAAAAAAAAATGTGTGTCAGAAAGTCAGGATAGTCTATACTACTTTTATTTTTATTTTTTTACTGTAACTAATGGCAACCCGTAAATGAATAAAAAACTACGAGATTTTCGCTAGTCAAAATGAGAGATACATTTTAGGATTCTTTATAGAAGTTGAAAATTTTTTAACTATACAATAGGGTTCATATTTTTAAACACTTAGAGATTCCTTTTATCGTATTATCGTGTTTAACTATATGCTTTAAAATTAAGTATTAATATTAAAATAATATCGTTCTAGTGAATAACATCACTAAAGAGCACTCCTTAAATTAATAAAATATAATTTTAATATAAAAATCTAAGTATTTGAAAATATTATCCTTAAGTATATATGCAAAAATTTCAAAAATCGTAAATAAATTCATTATTTGAGGATTAAGAGTGATCGAGTATGCTTATAGTGATTTACTCTGTATACCATACTATTTATTACCGTTCGTCCGATGTCCATCGATAATTTTTTACAATCTATAATAACTAATTACATATTTATATTATTTTATCACACCAAATGTAGTAGTTATAGTGCTTATACCTTAGGTACGGGATGGATAAGTAATATATTATGTATTATATTTTTAATTTTAATGCATACATAATTTATTTTTCAGACGCCGTCTTGGACTTATAAATGGCATATGTACAATAATATTATATAATATTAAATAATATATAGGTAGGTAGTTCGCATTCGTTTTTGGAAGGCCGACGCGTGTGGCTTAATTGTAGTACCAAAATAATATCATATTTTATATAATTGCATAAAAGTATAATTCACGGACATACGTAGCACACATGCAGCAGTATTCGGTCGTGCACATTAATACTCACTTATTAGGTATAGGAAAACTAAAAATTAAACACAATACCTATATACATATAACATAGGTATCCTTTTTTGTGTGTTCCGCTGCTGTGTCTCCGAGGTGGGTCTACACCCGTAACGATTATATATTATATTATTATTATTTTTATGTATTTTTGTTTACTTTAGCCATACAAAGTTCTTATAATGCATCACACCGTCAATATTTTATACTCATCTTTCGCGGAGAATATATATTTTCGTACACAATTATTGGTCGTAAAATACTATAGATTTGATTACATATGTCTCATATACATATATATACACACACAATTACACAAATCGTGTTGTTATATATTATAATATGTTGGGTGGTCCATGTAAAAATATAATATGTGTTATATATAAATTATACGTATTATATTATAAATACAATCTCGACCGAACTCTAATCGTACGAAAGGTATCCTATTGATAGTTTTGGTAGTATACGGTATAAACCGTGTAAATTGTATAATATTATTGTATAGAATTATTAATGTTATTACTGCAATGATTCGTACAAATATCTTTTTTTCAGTTTTCAGGAATTTTCTGCCAGCAGCATTTATTTTGCTCACTTAGTATACTTTTATCACATATACGCATATAGGTATATTGCTTTTGCACTATCGTATGCAAACAAACGATAGAAAGTTAAAAAAAAAAATTGCATCATTCATATAATTAATTTACTAGAAAGTCACAAAAAAATATGATAACTTGTACTATATTTGTTATTTATATATTTACCAATAATAGGTATGCATCAAACTTTTTTTCTGTTACTTTGTTTTGATTTTTTAGAAAGTGGCTGTAGATATTAAGATACTTAATGATTATTACATAAAATATTTAAAGTTATTATTTTTTTTTTTTTTATTTAAATAGGACCTGATAAATTTGTATTAATTATGTTTGGATTAGTATCAGCTATTACATTTTTTGTTATTATTGGTGTAAATTATTTAAATGTAGGTCACTTAAACAACTTTAATCTAAAATTTATTAAACTGATGAGTAAAATTATTTTAACTAATATAGTTAAATTAGATTACTTTTAAATGTTGATATAAAAAAATTGTTGTATCATTATATTATTGTGTATAACAGTATATTTTTCCTGGATATAATTTAACGAATAATTTTAATTTACAAGGTCTATATGTATACCATTGGCCAGCTAATCATCTAGATGGATAACCTCACAAACTCATGTAACGTGATAATTTATTTATTAAGAGGATGTCAGAGCACTATTTGTTTTTTCTCTCTGACCCACGTGTGACATGGCAAATTTGCTTTTAGCAGAACCAACCTTGTGTTAACGTGTATTAAAGTAAATTGACTTATTATCAAAATTAAAGTTAAGAATATTATCTGTGTTTTTTTAAGTAGGATTTTTTTTGATATTTCAATTTTAAAACAAAATATATGAGCATTTTTAATCCGTAATATTTTACATATTATACTTATAAATTGAATCAAAATTAAAATATTATTGAGTTATCGTTAGGTAATGTTTTTATAGCTTCATAAGTTTGATGATACGTTAATTTACTCTAATACTAAAGTTAACAATATAAGATTGGTTATCTACTAAACACAATATAAACAAACACAAAATCATTTTATTTTATATACATATATTTTTAAGTATAATCTTATAGTAAAATTGTAGAAAATGATATCATTGAGGATAATAATAATAATAAAATATCAATTTGTCTAAATTACTGTTTCAAAACAATTTAGTATCCATTAAATTTACAAAAATTTTTTTTATTTTTAAAGTCAAATTATTATTTATCTTTATGTTCTATAGAAAAATATAAAATTAGTTTTTTACACTAACGGTTAATCACGGAAACTACTTTACCAATTTCAATAAAAGTTGCATCAATAGATTCTTATTAAAGCTCGGGGAATATTATTAGTTTCTTTTTTCAACCCCTATGGGTTGCTATAATTTATAAGGTAATTTACTCATACATTTCATTTTGACTCTCACGGGCAAACATCTAATAACTTTTTTTTATATTTATATAGTGTTCTCATTGGTTACAAAAATTTGCACAAACTATAGCCAGCCCATCATTATGCGTTGCTATGAAATAATTTTTTTTAAACAAAAAAAAATCATTTTTGATTTATTGTTTGCTATGCACATTTTCATAAAATACGATATCATTATATTGCTTATTTATAAACTCAAATATACACAATATATATATACATATATACATAGTTTCAGATATTGTTCTTTGAATCACGTTCGAAAATATACCAAGTACTATGATATCTAATCTGCTATACAGGCAGATTGATGGTCTAATTAGTTTACAAAATAATAGATGGTGTATCTATTATTTTATAAACTAATTATCTATATTCAAATTTTCCCCGTGTAAACTAATATAATATATTTCACTAAAACCGATAAAAACCAATATAGCATTGTATTTTGTTTGTTCAATTTTTTTCGTGTGAATTCTAGTTGTATAGTTATAGTAAAATTTAAAAGTTAAAACCTATACATAAAATCTCAAAAATATCATCATTTATATAGATTTATTAAAAGGTGATTTTATTCTACAATTTCTTAAAAATCATAAAAACCGATTGTATGTGAATGTGTTTTGTCTATGTTGAATGTGAGTTTCAGAAGTATAGTGTTTTGATATAGTATTATAATATTATAAATAATTTTTTGTTTTAATAACAATTTCTTTGATTCAAAACTTGCAATGTTTCCTTTCAAATTCAAATATAGTAACGTTCAAAACGTACCTATTACATTTGTTATAATAACCTTTAGTTAAAATAGAGTTGAATATTTAAAAAAAACTCTTATTTAAACATCGAATGTATAATATTGGTTGTTTATTTATTTATTTATTTTTTTGTATCAGGGAGATATCTACTTATTAATAACTAAAATAGTATTTCTTTGTATCAATATTGATTTTTCCTCATTTATTTTGAACGTTTTGAAATATCGACCTTCAATTCAGTATTTCCTTAATAACTATTAAAGCAATATTTCGCAATTATTCATTCTAATTAAAAAAGATTGTCCTCAAATTTAACATTCAGATATTTTATTATGATTAATTACGTTTAAATTTTAGTTGGAACATGTATAGCATATAGGTATTAATGTATTACATATAAAAATAATAATATTATTCAACTAAAAAAATAGTATCAATATAAGTTTTGTTAAACTTTACACGATAACATTTTCAAATTTATAAGTTATAATATATTTTTGTAATATTATAATTATTATTATAATTTGATATATCTCCTGCAAAATGACATTATAATTTAATCGTTCCATTAAAATTCATTAGTTAAAAATTTAAAAAGTTTAGTGTCTAATGATTATTTATTATTTTTAATAGACACCAATGGTTTATACTTCCTCCAGTGTCTCATACTGTTTTACAATTTAATTACGAATGTCTATGACAATTTTTTTTTAATATTACACTATTTATTATTTTAAATTTTTAATATTATTGTTAAAATGAATCAAAAATAAATTGGGTTAATATTTTTATATTACACGGTCGATATTATATACCTAATATTAGTTATAACTCACAGAGATATTGGAAATTATGAATACTACCTATTTGAATAGCACGTATGATCATTGATCAATGTTTATGGAATATGGTTACCGTTATAAGATGATAATTTTAATTTACATTTAAAACATAATGTGCTCAGAAGTGACATAAGAATACTAAATATTTAGAGAATTGAATTTACAAGTATTGACACGATTTGGCCTGCGGATGTTATTGGTAAATTTTAAACGAAGTTTGCCGGAACAGATGAATGTTAGATTGACTATTATGTACTTCTCATTGTGTCTCTATATAGTATATTGTCTATTGTATTTATTCGCCTTTAGGTTACAATAATGTTAGCTAAACAAATCATGAACTAACTATTCAGCTTGTTTTTGATTATATGCTTACCTGTGTTCAATATAAAATAAGTATTTTCTATAATACCATATAATTCGTAGGTGTTAAATAAAAATGCGCTATAATGTGACATTTTCTTACAAAATAGAGTATTTATTGCTTAATATTATTCGAAACAATATTATCTTTAAAGGAATTAATATGGAAAAAATTGTATAACTTGTTATGAATATTTAATAATAAGTTATACTTACAGCCTACTCAAAATATAAAGTTGTGCACGTCAATAAGAAAGCGTATACCATTAAATATTTGTTTTTGCTTTTCTGTAAAATATGGAAAAAGTGACTTAAAAAAGTCGACGTAAAAACGACTGCACGATTTATTAATTATGTAAAACGCATACTCAATATCTACGTACATTTGCGGATGTATAGTTTCAGCGTAGTATTAAAATGAATAATAATTGTCTATATGAAAGTTTAAAAACCTAAAAAATGAATATTGTTTATGTAAAATAATTCCTATATTGCTATAGTATATGTAGTGTACAAATAATTATAAAATATAAATGCGTAAATTCCTCATGTACTATAATAGCAACGGTGTTCTCAACATAATTTATACATAATTATATTATTATTATTCCTAAATGTTTGTAAAAATGTACGTAATTCATTATGTATATATTACAGACATTTATTCCTATACACATCTACACCAGGCATGGCCTTCAAGAGGAGGATGGGTATAGGGGCCATGCCCGCCTAGAGTCTAGACACAATAAGGGTTGAAAGTAGAATTTTTAGACCAAAAAGATATTGCCCCCCTCTTCTAGAAAACAAATCAGATCCACTACTGCAGATCTACATACAATATCCTATATTTACTTAATTATAAATCACATGGCCACTTATAACGCTGATCACAATTCTTTTACCGGGAAACGATTATGAAGAAACATTCAAACATCTTATTTTTGAATAAAATTATTTCAATTTAACTGTTAACAGGTCATTCAAATGAACTAAATGAAGAATCAAAATAAATCCCGAAAAAAAGAATAAACTGCATGAATATTTAGCGATTTGCACTAAAAACATACGAATTTTGATCACTTTATCTAATCCTGAGGATTATAAATTCCGATATACTCGGAAGTTCAATCAATAAAGATTAGCTTATTTGACTTGTGGAGAGAAAATTTACATTAAATCTAAAAGGAACATTTTTATTAACAATAATAGATTCCATTTTCTTTTGGCCATTCCTTAAATCGGAATAAGTACATAATATATTATACGTATACATAAAATAAAATAGAAAATTACGGTGTTGCAAGCGTATAGTAAATAGTAAATACGCTCTTTTCTGCAAATCCTTCTTACGCCCAATCATAACTTACTACAATTTTTATTAATCTATCGCCACACAAAAACATAATTTCCAGCGTCAATTAAAATAATCAACGAACGACCGACGTGTACGAAAAAAAAAACATTATTGTATCTATTCAATTCCTTTTAACCTACCACATAATATTACAAATTATAATATATTTACATAGTAAAACAGTATATTATATTATTATGGACGCGATAGATAATTGTGGTAAATTACCTATAGAACGGCGATCACGATCCTGACTCCCGAGGACCTCACGCGCGTTAACCCATTTATGTTAGTAATTGTGTGACAGACCCATAAGCTCGATAACGATGATACGATATCGTGATACATGTAAAATAATAAATTATCCACTTTTGTCTTGTGCTTGTGTACGCTATGGCTAGTATGTAAATGTACACCTATTTACTGTTAAATATTATTGTATTACAATAATTTATATTATTACAGAATACAATTCATGGATTGATACGAATATTCTAAAGTGATGGCGGAGGATTCAAGATCTCCTGGGGTGGGGTTGGTTTCGCCACTAAATTAATATAATAATACATCGTCAGAGTTCGCGAAATAACAAATTGGTTATACGAAACAACGCCGTGCAACAATGTGTCCAGTTTGCGTAAGATTGCCGGAATTAAAGTTCGACGCAGTATAGCATAGGTATACTTGACACGACGTTGATGCAAATATTGTTCTAGACCATGTAACTGTTCCGTTTTCCTTGCATACTCACATACTCTCATGCACAATAATCACAATTAAAAATTAGAGATTTACTGTAGGACGTAACTACCATGTGCTTCCTATCCATCTCATAACATTTTAAAATTTAGAGACTCGAAAAATAATTAAGCCTCTGAAAAATCTGATATTCCTGCGGATACAATTAAAACGTGTGATATAGTAAATCGATTGATAAAATATTTATTTTGTCATGAGATATTACACATACAAATATAAAATTAATTATCTGTATAACTAAACATATGCATTGTTTAAATTTATTTTACGATTTCTGATAGCAATCGCCGTACGATATATTATCATGGCCTATGTACGTGGATAATCGTAGAAACAGATCAAAAATAAAAATTTCCTTTTAAAAGGTTCAAATTAGTTTAAAATATTTTACTGGAGTAAGACAAAAACCTATAGTAAACCTTATACTTAATTAATTATATTTATTTAATTTATGCGCAATATGGCCTTAATATATAAAGAAATATTTTATTTAAATGAACAGACAACAGTCATGACTCGTTATTCACGCCTGCATAACTGAGTAGGTAATTTTAAACGTGTTATTAGTTTATTACAAACACATTTAGTGGTAAAATGTTGTATATTTCTGAAGAAATATTAAATTTGCTATCGGTAGGTACTACATAATATGCTTATCGAAGTTACTATAGTATATAAAGAAACAGACACAAAAGTACTAACGTAAGCACTACATATAGAATTTAGGTCTTCGCATGCCTCCAAGAGATAAATATTGTATATACTATATAGTCTATAGTCTAGTCTATAGTCTAGTAGCATTTTGAGGGTCGCGCGCAAGTATTATAATATCATTGTATATATACCATAATATTATATAAGTTTGAAACTGAGACTCGAGGGAATTGCGTAATATTTGTCCGAAGGTGCGCGCGTTGTTAATGTAATCGTCGTTATTTATTCACTGCACAGTGCACATATTATATTATACATACATTAAATCGACATAATATATGTGTATAAATATGTGCTGAACTTGAAGTTCAAGAAGCTTCTTATCGCAAATATATTTGGCAATTAACCTTGCTGGATGAAATATAGGTAGTATAGGTAGCTACTAGCTAGTAGTAGTAGTAGTAGTAGTAATAGCAGCAATAATAATAGTAACACAATATATTATAATATTCGTATCGAAAATCATACATCACGAAGATAAGTACGCGGTATACGCGGTAAGAATTATTCGTACGATTTATTACACACATAATATATTATATTATTATTATAATATAATACATCGCACTATGAGCATACGTTAGAACGTTAACACGTTTCCGTTTATAAACGAATAACGGTGTAATAGAGGTCGTTTAACCACACATACATATTATGATATTAATATATATTTTTGATATATTTAAATTTTAATTATTATAATATGAAGATACGGAAGTCATCGGAAAGAGTATATTATTGTACCTATATATGATAATATGATATAATGCGTATGACAATATAGTATAGCAAACGTTCTTGTAGCGGTTTTATGAAGTATTCTTAAATTGTTAATAAGACGTACAGTATGACCCTGTACGAAATATGTATTAAGTGTGTATAATAAATATACAATCAATAGCTGGTGATTGTTTGATGAGCTTGTCAAGATGATTTGGGAGCTGGTACTATCATCATAGTAAGTCTCCTCCAAACTCCCACCTATATTTGCGCCACGAATAAGGTATACACTATAAATATACTACTTTTTTATTTAAGCGCAAACATCACGATTCTATTATAGTTATAATCACATTCTCATAAGTACACATCACTGCACCAGTGCGCTATCATAACTCAAAAGTCATAAAATTCCACGTAAAATGGTTTACGTGAGGATATTATATAGCTATACTAACTATAATTAGTTGTTGTTACCTACATATTTCATACCTACCACACGTACCTCTATATACGGACATCTAGTACAGTCAGCAGCAATACTATTTACACACAGTTTTGTAACCTATAGGACAGATTTTCTGCGCCCTCGCCCCTACCCGTCATTATGGATAACAGTATAAATATTAATTTTCAGCTTTATTTTTATTTATTTATTTATTTATTTTATTTATGTATATTAACGGGCGAAGCCCTTTACTACAATTTAATACAAAACAATTAAAATTTAGATTACATATAAAAGTTTAAACATGATAATAATCCAATAATAATAAAACAACAACAATAATAATAATAATAGGTAATATAAAATAATAGAATACAAGTAGAACAAAAACTTCCAATATTATTATATAATGATAAATGGCGCTCTCATTGACCAACCGCATCATGTGATCAATAGGATTATTTCTGCCATAATTGGTAGTGTGCGCAGGAACTAAGAAAGGGACATGGTGTCGAGTAGTGCGAAAAGGGACCTTGAAATTGACGAGTACAAGAAGTGAGGGAGCATCAATGCGACCATCAACTAGTTTTTTTAAAAACTCTACGTTGGTGTTAACTCTCCTGTCTGCCAATGATATGAGACCTAGTTCCTGCATAACTATAGAGTAGTCATGGGGAGGATGTTTTATTTTTAATGTAAAAGCTGCTCAAGATAGGAATCGTCTCTGAACACGTTCTAATTGACAGGAGTCCGCTATCGTATAACGGTCCTATAGGACAGATGCATACTTTAATAAAGAACAGACCAAGGAGCAATCCTTTAGGATGATACAATATATATATTTAGTTAGTATGCACCTAAATCTCATTGTTCTATTTTCACAGAAATATGTATCTTTATAGACTTTCGTAGTATTCTAGAATAATTCAATGAATTTCCTAAGAGAAGTCTTTATAGCATAACGAATAGTCTTAATAGTTTACTTCACACATAATAGAGAACCATTTTAGGTATTTAATTGAAGAATTTAGTATAGTTGACATGCTCAACTATAAAATTTTATCAATAACTCTTTTAACGAAGGATATGCATATGTCGTATAAACATAATACTATAACCACCATCCCAAAAACTGCAGGATGCTGTTTTTTCCGGTAATTGGGAATTGCACGCGCAGCAAAATATAATATTATACATATACATGATGTATACAACTATACGAGTGAAAATTGCATTGAATACATAGGTTAGGTTAACCCAACCTACCTTGTACGTATATAAAGTAATATTAATATGTGGCGTCAGTGGAATGCATATCCGGACGAACTCGTGAAAGTAGTCTCGACCACTGCAGGGGATACCCTGTTTTCGAGTCTCGCGCCTGCACTGACCATTACAATTTACAATAATATTATATGCCCAACCGTAAGCAGTAACTAGTAACCGTACGTGTTATTGTAATGTATTGGTATAGACCAATAATTCCTTTGTACGATGTTACGATATGGCCAATGGTTTGTCAGTGAGTGTTATGTGCGATTTTTTTCCCGCTCGTTTCCCGCTCGTTTTTCATTCGTCGTTACAATAGTAATAGTAATAATAATAATAATAATAATAATAATAATACAACGACGGCGATGACGACAGACGACGCGCACTATCGTCGCGAGCGCCCCGCGATGCCGGCGTCATCGCCAAAGTAGAGAACCGGTTTACGGTACCAAGAGAGAAACCTGCGCGCGACCGTACAGGTGAGTCGTAGTCGCGGAGGTAAATTTTTATTTATTTTACTTATTTGTCCGTAATCGACCATTATACTCGTAGCAGATTCTACATAACACACACACATACTAGATTTAAACAGTATATATACATTATACGTACGGTATTCCGTAAGATTTTTTTCACCGGATTTCGTATTTATGTATTTATTTTTCGTCTTGAAACACACACACAAACGCTCATATTATACGCGTGTATTACATATCATTTATTATGATACAGGTTTCATAGTGTTTACGAGCAGATCTAAAACGCAAAAAAACAATTTTTTTTTTTTTTTGTTTTTCAAAATGAACTACTACGCCGGTCGAAATACCGATGTTTACGATAACATTTTAAATAAAAATTATAACGACACGACTCATTCCGGCATAGTAGTACATAATATTATAGTAGCATAATAATATCATAAACCATAGTATAATGTACCTATTTCGTTTGAGCTGTAGAGATAGTCGTTGGTCGCTAGCCGTATGGTCCTGTAAGTGTATTATACATTATTACGAGTACATCGGTATTATCATAAAGGTAGGGCTCATTTTGCAATATGGTCACTATAATACTCACTACTGCGTATATATCATTATACAGGACAATAGGACATGCGTACATTATTACTAAAACGATGGAAAAGGCATTTAGTATTGTATAAAACAACGCGGAAAATGATATACATTTATTCGACTGATCGTTTGGTTATCTTAGGCTCAAAATAGCTCAATAAGTCATTATTAGGTACAATAGAAAACTAAATCAAACTTAAAAAAAAAACTCAAACAAAATTAAAATTATTTTATTAAATGCATATAAAACATGCATTTAATTTAGGAAATATGTCTTATATTGGTTTAAAGGTACTTATAATTATGCAAAAACAACGAGTAATTATTATATATTAACGCTTTACGAAACTTCGACTTATCATACAGAATTGCGAGTATTATTAATAAAGCGCAGAACAATAATACTTATTTTCACAAAAATTCAGGCTCTAATTATTCTATATACCTACTCGTTAAATTTACTAAATACTATATTATGTGAATATCCATTTTACATACTGCAGTATAATATTCAGCTGTCTTAGTGGCGATAATTATAAACGTAATTATTAAGAAAAGTTTGATGATTACTGATTAGTAATAAAAGGTATATGTATATAGGTATGTATCATGAGTATGACATTATAAATAATATATAATGTACCTATATACACCGACGGCGTCAGACAAGATTTTATTTATGCTTCTCCCCGCGAGTGGCCGAGGAGTCTAGTGACCTCAACAGTCACGTTCCAATACATTTGTTTACATATGTGGGGCAGACCAACACGTGTGTATTATATACACACATATATAATACTTATAAACTATCACCAAAATAATTAACACGTAACGATATTATTCAACAAGAGCCCGGCCAGAGGAGAGGCCTTCCACCACCACCCATCTGGCATAGACGTTCGAGATCGCCGCCATCGCTGCAAGGGCGAGACCTTGGATCCTCGAATTCGCTAGCAACAGACATTTCGCCGAAAATTAATACATGACGTATGTTAATAATATATTTCATATGTTATTATAGTTAAAACACTGAATCAGTGCGCGTTTATTAACCACAATAATGTGCACAAAATTAACCGTGTAATACATAATTTACGATACGTATATTAGTATTGATAAAATTAGTATATAATAATGCTCATCGACGTATAGTGTTTTCCAATTAATTGGCCAACCGAGCAGATTTTAATTGTAAATAAATTATGTATGTATTATGTGTATAATGTGTGTATATATATATATATATATATATATTATATATCATCGTAAAAATCCAATATATTGTGTACCTTTAGGCAATAACGACCTTAAAAAAAAAATGAAACGTTAAATCTTCGGTCGAGCTGGTTTTTCAAACCAATAAGGATATGTTTACCAATTCTCGTATCCGATAATATTTAATATTTGATTTTAATGCCTGTATTCTTCTTTTTTGTATTTTTCATACAACTGAATTTAATTTAATGATAAGCTGTTTTTTCGTTGTTTTTTCACACGCTAATAAATTAGTTTAAACTTTAACCAGATAATTGGTTTATTAAATCTATAGGTTTAAATACAATTTTAATAAATCTTATTTTCTAAAACTATGGAATATAATATTAATATACATTGTACAATACACATAGTAATTAATAGCATTTACAGATGTATGCTGCATGTAAAATATACGTTTTAAATTAAAATAATAATAATATTTTAATTCATGTATAAATCGCAAATTCTTACATATTATGTTCATAGTAGGTATAGAAAATATTTATATAAAAACTATTATTTTTGTAGGTAAACGAGAAAAATTAAAACTTTCAGCGATCAAACAAGGAAAACAGTACAGGCATAAGTACTTTTATTTTAATGATTTAATTATATTTATCTAAAATTATGATTTGAGATTTAATATACGCAAATTATGTTTGCTAAATTTAACAAGTTTTTTTATGACAATAATATAACATATGTTTTATTTTTATAGCAGTGTGTAGCATTGATCACATAATTTCATTAATAAAGAGTCCATATTGATATTTAAAATGTTTGTATAGTTATATCACATTATTAAAATAATCAGTAATTTATAGCGAATTATTATGCTTATTAATTTTCAAGGTCAAACTATATCGTTAATAAAAATATGATTTTAATTTTTTTTGCTTAATTAAATGAATTACATGATATAAGACAAATAAATTTTAGGTACAATATTAAAGAATACAATTTCGCAAAATAACGCGTTAAGAAGGTGAACTAAGTATATAGCATATATTTTAATGTTTATCATAGACGACTTATTGAACAATTTTACAGAAATAATTATTACTTGTCAATATCGTTTAATAATAATAATGATTATACTGTATACATTATACATATTATGTATTTTAATAACCTATTGAGTATTATGTTATAGTTAAACGATATATACTTGAATTTTAAATATAAATTATAAATAATAAGTAATAATGTAAATTAATATTACCTTATAATATCCAAAATATGCATTATATTGGATGCAATCAAGCACAGTTCCTGTTTTTGTCGATAATTTGGTAAAAAAAAAACACAAATCCACTGAAAACCTCGAGGCGAGTTACACTATTACCTATTTGGCTATATAGTGGCTGATATACATACGAATATGTATATGGTTATAGTTAAAACAAACGTTTTTCTAAAAAATTTATATTTATAAATTTGTAAACGTTTGAAATTATGTCTTAAATATTATTAACTCATCGATGTATGAACGTTACACTTATATAGTAGTGTGAGTGTGCGTTTCGTACGAAATCTGTTCAATAACTATACCATGTGTGATATAAATCAAACTGAAATCGTCATGATCTGCAGCCACGTGTAACATGTGGCTTTATTAACGTGTTCATCGTTTGCCCAATCTTAAATTCGGTTATTTTATTTGCCAGTCGTAAATTTGAAAAATATTTTTTAGATTGTATACAATTATTAAGTATTTATTTAGGACCATATTTTTTTTTTTGCACACATTTCTTTCACACTAATGGAACACATTTATAAATTAATTTTAGAAGTATGTGATTTAAACAGTAAAAAGTTTACAATATATTAATTTAAAATTTAAAATCGTATTATTTTAATATTACCTACCTATATACCTATAGATATGCCTAATGTTGAGTACTTACATACATTCATTGTTGTCAATTTATTTGAATTAACTTTATATTTTTCAAAAACTTAATAGGTACCTATATATAATATTTAACGAATATTTAGTTATACGAAAATCACTTCAAGTTAGAATATATTGTGTAATTTATTATAAACATTTTTTTTTCAAGGACAATTTATCGAAACCATTTACAGGTTCTTCATAAAATACCTATACATTTTTGACAACAGTATAGTAGAATTAAATTCACAAAAAAACTTGAATTACAACTGTATATAAATATAGGTCATGTTCAGAAAAAAAAATGGACCTTAATGGCCGTTGTGATAATATGATTTTAGCATACTAATATAACACAATATACAATGTACAGATACATATTTTGAAGGCTCAAGTACAAGGTTAGGCCAGATTAATTTTTGGGGAGTTCTGCTGTCGCAATTTTAAATCCATACCACTTTCTTTTATTTATTCCATACGTAATTAATGAAGGTACCTATCTCATTTCATAAGCTTAACAATATAATTCTTTATCTAAGAGGAGGGGTGACATTAACATATTATAAACCAACAGCAAATAAATTATAATGGTACCTATACCTATTGTATCGTTGGCGAATTATTAAGATTACATATGAATATTTTATAGCGGTATTTATATCCTTACATTATATATTTTATTATTTAACTAAAACCTTACGACTGTTTTTATTTATTATTATTATTATGATTAAATCATTTTTATATTTATGTTTTTCTACAATATTTTATACTACGAATATAAATATAACAACTATTATAAACGATGATATAATATTATCTGATAGGTACCTGTATGTAGTTAACTATGTCTGATCAATAAACAATAGAAAAATATAGAAGAAAAAAATTGACCTCATTACTAAATTATGTATAATCATAATTACAATGTTTCTGCTACCTATGCCTTTATTTTATATGTAAATATGCACAGAATTGTTTGTTGGCTAAATATGGTAGCATAATACTTATTTAAACGCAATTCATTCTCGAGACATTAACATCATTTATTAATTATAGAAAAAATTATATTTTTCATCGATATTAATAATATCACAATAGTTAATTTACCTCATAGTTTTAGATATTTTCCAACGTTTTAAATATTATTTATCGTCGTTCCAATTAAATTAATTTAAAAACCACAATGTTAGTGTAGTAGAGGTCCAAATTATATTATAAGTCGCTGAGAGTAATATGATAACATTTTAACACATAGGTATATTTAAATTCAAAAATCTATTAGTTTTCCACTTCCTTTATAGTTCGAATAATATTACAAATGTATAAAAGTTCATGCATTAAGTGACATGCATAGGTAATTCTGAAATCTTTACAAGACGTGTTCATAATATGTATCGAAATACAATGAGCTGCAGTCCGCGCTATGTCGCGATTCGCTATGTTTCCTGTGCAGATTATAATATTATGTATATAATGCAGTCGTAATTCCCGGACAAATGATTGTTCCCAGAGAATATTCAATAATAATCACGATAACCGTAATAAATTGTAGGTTCTAAAACGAATAGAACTTTCGACATTCCTGCACCCTGCTTGTAAATTGTAATTATTCAAGTGTTCAGTCACCGTTGTTGAAACATTATTTTCGATATTTCATCTAAAACCATATTAAATTGTAAGTATGTTATAAAATATTTGATGTATATGTGTATATATAATGCTGTTTAATATATCAGTCGGGATCGCCTAGTAGTACCTAATTCGCCTACAAATGCTGTCACTTATATATTTTAAATTTGCGTGTTTATTGCAGACGAATTTCACCGGCGTGTCGAATTTAAACGCTTATTATAATTATTACCTACATACGTATGCAACATGACGTGTATTCGGAAAATCGTTTAAAATTAAGAAGAGGTCAACGGTGATATATTATTATAGCACGTAAATATATACTATACGCAGTATACTTGTATACATTATATTGCATTTATACAGCTTGAATCGGAATTAGAATGCGATTACAAAAATATAAATAATAAATGCTTTACTCCTCGTGTGTGTATATCATGAGCGTAAAATAATAATTATGCTATTATATGAGTTCCTGAGTAGTTGAGTATTGTGTGTGTGTGTGGGGGGGGGGGGGGGGGGGGAATTGTTTAGGGGAATGTCTTATCGTAATTTTTTATTTAACAATAATTATTACAAATTGGTCATACGTGTTCTAATATTCCTAAGATAATCAAATTATATTTTCTAAAATAATGATTTGAAAGTAATTTTTAATGGGAATCCAAAAATGGACTTCTCGGATGGCATATTATATTGTATAAATATAATATAATGTTATTTAGTTGAACATCTCGATTGTGTGTGTAGCATGTTATTATTTCTAATACATGCCAAATCATTCTCATAAATATTTATTTATTTTTATAATTTTAATACTAGAAAATAACTACTTCATATTTTATGACACGTAATCCATCTTGTTAATTATTAAGACTATGACTTACGAAATCTATAACACGGAAGACATTTGAAATTCTTGTTATTAAATGGCGAACAATTGCCTCTTTGGACCTACTTATTCTTATTCACCCTCGAAATAAAATCAATTAAGTTTATTTTAATATTTTATATTTTATACTTTTGTAAACGCTTATGTGATTATTAACTAGTTACCTACTATTACAGTAGTTGATTGAAATTCCGGTAAAATATCTTTTTAACATACCAAAATTGTCTGTTATAGAATGTTTTCAAACACCTAAAAATGTATTTAAAAAAATATAATATAGAAACATTTTTGATGTAGATAAAAAGGCATCCGTGGCAAAGAGGTACTGTTTCGGAAATAGAAAAACTTTCATATCTCGACCAGGATATGAACGTAGCACTGCCGCCACCGCCGCCGCAGGACAAGTTCTTTTCGCATGAGACGTTCTTTCTCCGTATAACAGCGCGCCCTAATAAACGGTTCGCCCTGTAAACAATGATAGTGTTATAAGTTATAACCGACACCGCTTGGCAATTTCGTTCGGGGAGCCTATTTTATCTGTTCCACATTTATATAGTTGCAGAATAATATAACACTACAAACATATCGTATATTATAATGATTGTGCACCTACGTAACTTTGACAGCGAAACTGCGACGATATAAGTCGATATATAATCATAAAATCGCTCCCAGCTGGGCTGTATTATACGCCCCTATATATACCGTCATCCGGTCATCAATATAAATATGTATAATAATATTATACAATGGAAATTAATATAATAAAACACCAAGAAGCAAATAATAGGAATAAATATTGGTACAAGACATGTCAGTACGTTACCGATTGAAAAATTCAAACAAACAGATCTATTTTTATTAATATTGTTTGATCCGTTTTTCTGGTTTACAGTGATACTTTGGTGTTATTAAAATGTTTTTGAAAGCTTATTTTATCTATTACTATTGCAACTACATCACTCTATTTATTATAACTTAATAATTGTGTGGTTATTTTTTTTGTTTCCAAAAGTCGTTATTATAATTATTATGTCTATGTAGTGTATGCCAACAGAAAATTCAAATAATAATTCTAAATTTCTAAACGAATTATATTATAGCTTGTCACAAAGAACTTCACGAGAACTTCCAAACGGTCAGCGACCAGCGCGTAAACTTATATAATTAGTAGGTACACAGACCAGAAGTGCGCTGGTATGTGATGCTGTACCTAGATATTTTGGTCCGCCGTATAAGTCGGTCGGCTGACGCCCACGAAACGGATGTACCTATATACAGGTAAAACGAAGAGAAAAAAAACTGCGAACGGCGCGAGGAAACGAAGGGAAAAAAACGGTTTGGGAAAAACGAGGTTACCATCACGTGACTTACGGTGCGAAGGCGTCGTCGTCTCGGCAACGGCATCGGCAGAATCGCGAGGATATTATGATGATGATGATGATGATGATGATGATGATGATGATGATGATGATGATGATGATGATGATGATGATGATGATGATGATAATGATGACGACGACGATAATAATAATGTATGCGCGCGTAAATCGCGAGGTGGGATAGTGGTGCGACGGACAGGCGGTGGCGTTCTGTGCTTGGACAGATGTAGAGCGTACATTACAATGTAACGGTACCCATATGTACAAGCATAATATAATACGCGTATATACGAGTCTCAGGAATAACACGCGAGATAGACACATACATACACGCGTGTATATAAATATAAATATATAGTGTATATTATACTCTCTCGGAGACGCATAGCTATATATATATATATATATGTGTATGTACAATGGATATACGGTAATAATAATAATCGTAATGATAAAGAGAATGGACCGTCTGCGGGTGTAGGTACTCGCGTGTGTATAGGTGTAGTGCGTATATGCGCGACGTGCCCGCCGAATACGTGTACCGTTATGTTATATTATATTCGCATTTATAAATCGGGTATGTGTGCCTTATACATAATACGAACCATGCGCTCTGCGATATTATATAGCGTATATGTGGAAGAGACTGCAGCGGTCTAGACGAGAAAAAAAAAATTCAAAACGTGTGCGTAAACAATTCATTTTGTCATTATATGTGTTATATTTTTCACGGGGGTTTTTTATTTTTACGACGACGGCCGCGTAGCGAGACACCTGTTTTTATCCCACATAATGTATGTATATATAGGTGAGTAGGTACCTATACCTCGCGCGCGCGCGTCTAATACACGCCGCCCGACGCGCATATTATAAGCGAACGCCTTGCGTAGACGTGACTCCGTAACGTATCAAAGCGGTTTGAATATATTTTCGTTTTTTTTTAGGCTCGTGAACTCCGATCGCGATACTCATCGCAGTCGCGTTGCGTTATTGCCCGAAACGGGTGACGATTGAGAGCAAAATATATTCGTAATGCGGAAGGGCCATGATAAACGGTCTCGTCGCGATCACGCCGTGAGTCTTAGACCTAAATAAATCTAATCTAAGAGACTAAATAATAATCTATTGATTTGATGGTAATGTGTGTTTTTACATTTTTTTTTTGTGTGTTCGTTTTCACGTTTTGGAGCAGAAGATTTGTTTCAGTCTTTGTACATTTGAAAGTGATTTCTGATGGACGATTTTAAACTATTTGTCGTTTGGCGGGGTCAAAAATAGTGAAATCTCAGTAATTTTCTCAATAATTGACAATATGTAATAAAAAAAACCACAGGAAAACGATAACACACGCCAATTTTTGACAAAATCGATTTGGTTTTTGGTGGTAATTTAGAAAAGTATAAATCTTTAGAGATATGAAATTTCTACCAAATATTTATTGTATTACAATATTCTAGGTATGATAATATTACGATATAATTTTCAGAATATCCTAGATTTTTAAAAACGTATGTTTAAATAACATATAATATATTATTGTTATATATATATATATGTATACCTAAATACAACAGTGATCTTTTCATTGATGAGTTACGCTTACTAATAGAGTTCTTCAATTTAATTTCAAACGATATCCTGCAATGGTTATTGGTTATCGTGCTTAATGATTATTATGCCTGCACGAATGCGAATAATGCATTTTTGATTAACGCTTAAGATTTAGATTAAAAAATACGAGTAATTAAATATTATAATAATTTTATAGTTGTCTATGAAGTAGAGTTTGTCACTCTTTTTCTCGTAAGCGTATCTGCGCAGTCTACAATCAAATATACAATTTCTCATAAATTATCATATAAATAAGAATATCATTTAAATGAGTGTGTTGGATATGTTTAGATTTAACACTATATAGTAACTATGATATGACATAATTACGTAATATGCTGCAAAACAAATACAATTTTATAATAACTATTAATAAAAGTAATCCATAATTGTATAACATTTTATTATTTTTATGGTTACGCTTCTTATGAGCGGAGCGGAGATAAAATTATTTACATCAGACAGAAATCTGTGATTCATCCACTTTGATTATTTTTAATTTTAATATTTTCAATCACGTTTTAATGCAACATTATTATATACGCGGTTGCCTGACTACCTTCTATTTGTGCATCATTATACATATATATTCTGTATTACAGGCGAAGAACTAAAATTAATCGATCAGCGGCAAAACGCTCACGAATACAAGACGCCTTTAAGTCTCTTTGTACAATAAAATGTACAGTGACGAGCGCAATATGCTCTAGAATAATCGTTAATAGTTATCAAGTAAGTAGTGACAGCGTGCGCATCTCTAAGATCCGATCGAGATGTTACCCAAATTATTTCACCTGGTTATCGTCGGGAAGAAACTTATTGCAATTCTGTAGGCTACGTAACTACCTGTTCGTGTCGAGCGAAATTCGCATGCGTGATGCACCCGAGATGGTAGAGCACTTGTTACGATATATAGGTATAGTTACAGTTAAGTCGGGTAGTATATACAATATAGGTCAGCGGCGTCGATATACCCACTCGGTCAGTTTAGGTTACTTGTATACGTTATTATACGCGGTTCGAGGTGCGCCAAAGGACCCGTGACCCGGCGCGCACTCGACCAAACAATGCGGGGCTGGTGGTAAAAACACTAATAACAATTTCTGTCAAGGAGCAACAGCACGTAGAAATGACCATTTCGTTTTTACGATCAGCGTATATATTAAGTTATATACGTATGTTCAGTAGTTATATATTTAGTTGTTATAAATTCCGCGAACATATTATAATTAAATATAGTGAATGGTATAGTTTTGTGGTCGATTATAATATAATATACACAGAGTGATTCATCCAACATGTTTCCCTTGATTCTTTCATTTAATAATGAATTTATTCGAATTCTGATTTTTCGAAAATTTAAATATTCTTAAAGACTTTATTTCCAAATTCTTGAGTTTTTTGTGTTTTGTACTTCGTATAGCTAGAGCGTGTCTCATGGTGATACAAATCTCTGTTTTTTTTTCTATTGAGAACTATCTTTTTTACAGTAAATTATTTAGTGTAGTAACTTTTTTAAACATTTTGATGTACTTTATTCAAAATTCGAACAAATAATTTTTCAGCCATTAAAATGTTTATAAAAGATATAAGTCCTTATAAATGGTTTTACAAAAATATAAAATAGATGCACTATTCGACAGTATTGTATTTATTATAGTTGCATCCATTTCCATAAATAATTATTACTGACAAATTAACATAAATAATATGACTAAAATGTAACTGCATGGTAATATCTTCTAAATACATTATTATAATGCATTTATGATCCTTAGTGCATAAATTTAAATAATTCAAAACCACTAGCTCAAATTTTGATTTTAATATGTCAACATTTTTAGAAAAATGATCTGCTAAATCGTGTGCTGTTCAAGAGAGATGATGTCATTTGAAAAACAGAAGTTTATATTTCTACAAAATATTCTTTAATTGTTACAAAAAACGTTGAGAGTGTTTAAGAATATTTAAAAGTTCCAAAAATGAGATTTTTAATGATTGCGTTATTGAAGAAAAAAAAGTTGGTGAGAATTTTTGGTGAATCACTCTGTATAAATATAATATATATTAATCAATCAATCGTTCTTTGGCACAGGGTGAGCAAATTAAAGTATATTTTAAAAGTATAATATCGTAATAGAAGTGGTAGTTGGTAGGCTTTTGCCTCCTGAATAATGTTTGAATCAAAGTAGGCAACACAACATGCATTTCGATTAGTATCTGAGCAGTATCGTCATTGAATTACAGTATGTTTATTATATACGTTTTATTGATACGTAAAATATGATATACCTACTAATATTCATATTATATCCTGCCAGACTTTTATTATTTTATTTAAACTGCTTCCAAAGTTTCAAAGTTTGACAGTTTTTAATACTACAACATACTATATAATACCATACCTCAACGTACCGTCACAAAGGGTCTTTAATGCTACGTAGACAAAACTGATTATTATAATATTATTAAGTGGGTTCATTATTATGATCTGCCTCATAACTCATGTCTTAATCACAATAATATTCAATAAGTGTAATACTTGTAACGTTATAGATTATATAGAATAAATAAGTTTTTTTTATTGATGACCCGTTGTAGCATTTAATTTCTTCAAAAAATAAAAACGTCGTTTCTTGCTAACAAATATATGGTACAATATAGTGTTAAAATTTAATATATTATATAAATAATTTATATATTATCAAATAATTATTTTATTAGCAAAACTCACTATACCGAAATAAAGTACCTATATTACATTTTTTGACATTTTATTTTTGAATAAAGCGTCTAGAAATGTTATATTGTTCATCCATAATTTTTCATAATGATTAAGGTTCATTTGTTTCTACTAAAATATCTACAATACTGTGCAGGTATCTATGTTAAGAAACGCCAATCTGTGTATTTTCTTTTTAATTTTGTAATCAGCTGAATAGGAAAACTATATTAATATTTCTATTTATAGATAGCAAGATTTAAATAAATAAACTTTTATCAATAAACAATTTACATTTAGATAAAAGGAGTGAAAAGAAAAGAGGATTTGAAATTAAAAACAAATAAATAAAGCGGGTAAGTGGGTATCGCTCTGCTGTATATTAGGGGGTGGGGTGGACCTCAGACTATGGAGGGTTAAATTTGAATGCAATGATAGGTATCATTGTATACGAAAAACGATTCTGAACGAAGATGATTTGTCAGTTTAGGATATATTATATTTAAATATTGTCAAATATTCTATTTTGAAACAAATAGTATAGTTTTTATATTATGTTACTATGGTTACTATGGCCAACATTCGCATTATGAGCGTATGAAATTTAATTTAAATTTTGACATATTTCGTATAAATTCGAACTTTAAACACTTATAAAAAAAAATTGTGACTAACGATTTCGGATTTTTTTTTATCACTTTAAGAAAAACTTATAAGAAACCTTGTATTAAATTTTCAAGATTTTCTGGCCACCCAAAAAATTTTTATCGGCATTTGAAGAAAAAAAAACTTAGAAAAGTCGAAAATTTCAATTGTCTATTAGTAGCTTAAAAATGGTCAAAATATTTTGAAAATTTAACTGTAAAGAGATAACCATAATATAAACATTTGGTGAAAATTTCAAGTATTTACAATAATTCGTTTTTGAGTTACAGCAAAATCAAAAAATCGATTTTGTCGAAAAGTGGTTTTTCCGTAAAATTTCCATTTTTCTGTCATTTTTTTTTTGTTTTTCTCGATTTTTTTGAAAACTATTAGAAAATTTTAATTTTGACCCCCCTAAAGTACCAACTAGATTCAATTCCCTATTCAAAGAGGGGCTGAAGTCAAAAATCGGAGCATTATTACTGCTCCAAATGTTGGAGTCAGACACAAAAAAAAAAAAAAAAAAAAAAAAAAAAAAAAAACACACACATCATAGTAAAAGCAATACATTCATCACTTCGTTCAGAATCTAAAATTAGCCACATATACTATATTATGCTTAGCAGCTTAGCTAAACTTTAAATGTTTTTAATTAAAAAAACTACTCATTGATTATTCATAAGCGTATACAATATGCATGAACATTTCAAAAAAGGTATAAGCTCAAGATTATTAAATTATAAAAATATAGGTTAACATTCTAAAATCAAAACATGTAATATTATAATGCATTTTGCCCCAGTAAAAAAAAAGGGTGTACAAAATAATAGCATTACCTACGGCAAACGTACAATATTATGTCTGAATTACGTGTATGCTGAATTTTTTAAATAATTAGAGTTCACAACTAAAATAATCACTCTGTGGTTTTTGTTTATTGCAATTATACACGTGTTATTATAATACGAAAATAATTTCCCATGTATTTAATTGACGTGGGTCGTTTTCTTTTTTCCTATATCAATAAAATATAATTATAAAGTTAAGATTTTGTGACCAAGACTAATATAACATCAGAAATCAGAATAGGTATGCAAAAAAACATTGATGATAACAATTAGAACCAAATAATAATCAAACCAAAAATATTTAACCGAATTAGTGGAACTCGTGACAGAACGAGAATTTAGTTTGTTGCTCTAAATTAAATAGGTGCGCATACCATATTTGATTATTGGTATGATGTACACAAAAACGGATGACGAGCATCCGAACATGGTATGTATAATGAGTATTGACTAAGAAAGTAATACGAAAACAATAATTTTACTACAGTAATATACAGCCTTTACCCTATTACTGCATTAGCGAAATCTTGGATTGTCAATTTGTAGGAATGGAGTGTATTGTGCTTCACTATAAAACACATGTCAATAAAATTAATCAACTATTTCTTTCTAAGTTTAAGTGCTTTCATTCACCATCGAAATATCAGTGCTTAAATTGTATTTATACTTATAAAATATTATTAAAATTGAATATCGATTGGAAAATTTATTATTTTTTTTATGAGAATATGGCATAGCTAAAAAATGTTTGTATATATATTATATATGTATAATATTATAATGTAATACTACACTGTATGATATTATATTTACGATTAATTAATCACCTAAATTTAATTTATTTATTATACATTCTATCATATAATAGGTATTAATTAAATTAAGATAATATAATTATGTCTATGTATATACCTATATAGACTCTTAAATATGAATTATATTTTGTTGACATAAAATGGTGACTATACTATAAATTATATTTTAGTATATTAATTATTAATGTAATTATAAAATCAAATTTCTTATATAATAATATTTAAATTCCTTAATAATTATTGCGTAAGAACTAAAATTAAAATTCTAACTGTATAAACTTTAAAATCATTTTGAAAACCCATAAAAATTGACAATAAGTTAAATTAATAATATGTTGAATTTCATTAATTTTTATTTTGTGACGTCCATTGGTAAATAATAAATACACAATTGATTAAAATATCTAAGTAATTTTGTAATTCATGTGGTATGTGATTAAATGTTTTTAGTAAAACTAAATCATACATTAATAATATTTCTCAGTAATATGATATTAAGTTTATATTTATGCTTGTGCGGCTGTACACAGTGACTTATTTACGAGAACTAAACAAATAACTTTGTAAAGATTTAGTATATTACAGATGCGTAGTTATTTAAATCAATGAACGATACTAAATAAAAATATATCAATGAAAATCAACATATTTATAGTCTATAGATGTAATACTAAATTTATTTATACAATTTTTATCGCTGCGGAAAGATCGAAATTGAAAATTTATATGTTTTTAGAAGTTATCTTTCGCAATAACTATTTGTTCAAATAATTTCAACCCTACGTGTTACCTACATTAAGGATGTATATATTTTATTAGATATAAATGCATTTTCCTTATATATATTATTAGTTATTAGCATAGATGTAATACTTCTTGAGTTGTATTCCAAAAAAAAATTTGATGTTAAGTAACATTATAATTTATAATAGTCCAATAAAAACTAGTTGATTTGGCAGAAGTTTGCTGTATAACAGGAAATACATTAATTAGATATATTATAATAAGTTATAAATAAGTACATTATTATTATATTATAATATTTCTTACCTGTGTTTATCCTGGTAAATTATGTTTAACTAACTGTGTAAAATATTTTTACAATTATTACTTTTCCATTTAAAATTTAAATGGTATTTTTCATATTGTAATTTACTTAAAATTTAGTAATACACATTTGTCTATAACTGCTATACTATATCACTATATTATGTATAGCGTTTTATCCAATATCCATACTAATTACTTATTCAATAGCGTGCTTTATATTGTGTCAGATAAGGTATACTAGCAATTAGATGTGTGCAGATGTACTGCACTCTGCAGAGTGCAGATTAAAAATGTATCATAGATCTAAGACAATGCATTAAACAGATCAGTCTCGCTTTAAACTATTCATAAATTATAATCCTTTCAGAAAACTGTCAAAAGTTTACAGTTTTAGTTCATATTAAGAGTTGCAAATTATAGTGGATGCTAAGCCACTCAAAATACTGATCGTTGAACATGGCATACAATTATACACCATAATTTTCATAGAAATAATAAATTTAATACAACGTTTTATTAAAATATGGAATCATCCACACAGTGATGACCAACCATATCAACTATTATAATATAGTAAGTAGGTATCTATATCGACATTCGACAGCTAAGTTTTGTTTAAAAAACCTTTTTATCAAGCAAGTTTTTTTGACAAGGGAATAACTGAAATTCTATATTATGACATATTATATTTCTATACTCTACATTTCTACATGTACACAGGTATATATATTGTGGTACAATAGAAATTGTATATTATATCAAACGATATCGTATAAAAAACTGTGATCTCGAATAAACATATAAAATATTGAAAACTACGAAGAATAATAGGAGGAAAAAATAAATTTTAAGGTTTGAGTGTTATGTTTATAAAATATTATAGGTACGGGATGTAATTTTTGAAATTTTGTAATATAATATAATATACCTATACCTATATATTATTATAATTCTACACTGTAAAGTGTAGTGCGTTCCCTAAATGACACTGTATACATTATTGTAATAATATACAAACACGATTTGAAAACTCAATAAATAATCACCTATCGTATGCGTAAATATTAAATAATATTTTATGATGTATATACGTACTTATAGCTTATGTATAAAATACTACGCGTCTATAAAAAAAGTATTAAAAAACGATTATGAATCGCACAGGTCTTTCAAACTATATTTAAATTTATACAGTCGATCATAATTCATAATAATAATAAGATATAATAGATGTACATATGTATATATTGGTATGTGTTATGGATTATAAGTGAATTAATATTTTTGATGTACCGTGTGTTCAAGTGCGTGCAGTGATGAAATTCCGAAATCGCACTTGGCGGACCTTGTTCGTTGTGATATATTATGTAAATGGAGTATGGACATACCTTTATATAATATGTAGGTATACATACAAAGTTCGACGATCTATAATTATGTATCGCATTTTCACATGTAATGTGTATATAATGTATTTATATATGTATATATTGTATACACGTATCGCAGTGCAGTTGGATAAAGTTATTTTCACGAATGATAACCCATAATCGACCTTTTTGTATAATATATATACATAATAATCATAATTTTCTCTAATAATATTATCACAATCAAAATTCAAAACAATAATTATTACATCAAACATATTTCTCTTGTACATATTATATAAGAAAATATTAGATATATATATTTAATTTAAAACCCCACCCTGTTTATTAACACGCCTAAATGGCCATTATGACGCTGCCGCACATAATCAAATAACATTGACAAAAATATATATTAAACTATAATAACTGCAGTAGCTAAATATATTATTATATAAGTAAAACAGCAATTGTACAAATTGCTTATTATGCGATACGATATCAACTCTTGCCCGTGAAGTTCAATCTATAGGTCGATATTTCAGGATTTATTCGATGTCCGTGAAGTTTCCTCTTCCTCTCGACTTTGTCCGATTGATTCTAGAAATCGACTAATATATATTTTGAAAATTTGTTTTAAGAATATACAAATGAGTCATTAAAATATTATAAACTAGATTAGGTTAGCTAGGTTATGTTCAGCTCTCCTACTTTGTCTAGACGTCTAATCATTAAAACTATGTGGTAATATTTTACAAATTAATTGCAAATTGGTTTCTAAAACTTGGAAATCCATTTTTATTTGTATATACCTATATTTTTTGTACTGGGATATTTAAAAATCTCTAACTTTTAAAATTTCATTTATTAATATTTAAGTAAAACTTCTTAAAATTACATTTTTGTACAAAAAAATCTCTGTATGGGCGTAGGGAATAGAGTTAAGTAGAGATAGATAACTCACTCAGATAATATTGTTTTATATAAATTTCAACATTGTTTAGTTTTTCAACCTGGTTAATGGTCATATCAGTATAATATTACGATAATAATAAACTTGTATTAAAGTTCCAAATCAATATTTAATTATGAAATAATAATAAAATTAGACAAAATTATAGACGGAGAACCAATAGGTTCTATTTACACTCGTGATTAGAAATGATAACGTTCCTTAGATAGCATGTTGTGTATATTAACGTATGACAGTAGTTATAACTTATAAGTTGTAATAAACAATATTAATAAAGTAATAAATATCAGATTATTTTTTTCTATTGTTTTTTATTCATCAATTTTATATTAAAAAAAAAATCATTATGTTTAAATGTACAAGAAAAAATTGCTTGCTCAAAAAACCCTATGGAAACCCACATCTTTGCGCAAATATTTAATCATACTTGCTTCGTGGTTTAAGTAAATATTTTTTTTATTGGTAATTTCTACAAGAAATAATAAACTTACAAAAACAATAAAACAAATGCGTTCTTCTTTATTTTTTTCATGTTTATAAATCTGTGCTATACCTATGCCGTATACATTTTAAATTTAATTTAAATTTGTAAACCGTATTTTAAAAGTTATTGTTGAAATTATTTTTGGTTGGAATGAAAACCGTAAAAATATATAAGTTTCTTGCCTTTCCTCCATGTTATATTATATCTTGACAAAACTTATGCCAATAATTGTAAATATAATTTGCAACTATTTGTATTTTTTATGAATCTATATAGTTAGTATTTTGAAGAACATAGGCTCAAAAGTAAAAATTTCCCAATACTTATTAAAATAATTAGGAAGAAAGAAGGATGTTGAAATGCTAAAAATATTTACGTGACATACATTTTTGAAAAGATCAATCTTGTTATTTTATACACAATTATTTTTAAACATTTTAATTTAATAATTTGGTAAAATTTGATATTACGAGTAATTTGTAATAAAGCAAAAATAACGATTTTTCCTAAAAACAATTTTTTTGTAATTTTATTGGATCTCTGAATATATTAATCGCAGGGACATATGCAGGGCCAGTCGTTCACATCTGCAGATGTCACTTAAATATTTGGACGTAGAATCCACATGGTGGATTTTGAAATGTATTATTATTTGTTTTATAAATATTCATACACTTATGGTATTTTTGTCAATAATTTATCTGCAAGGAAGTTGATGGATGTTCACATAAATAAATTTGTTTTTTATAACTTGGACTTATCCGTGAAATCTATTTTTTTCTCAGAAATTTTGTTTATTTATTGTGGTTTAAAGGTATAAATTATAATATGTTTACGTATTTTAACTGACAGAAAACAAAATTATAATTATAATGATGGTTTCAATATTTATAAAACTCCCAAAGCATAGATATTTATACAAAGGCGATGCGAATACGCGTTTTTATAAGTTCTTACATAAATATTTATTCTTAGAGATACATATTATTAAAATTCTTGTAATACGAATTCAATTTGTTTCTATTTATAATAAAAAGTCTAAATAAAAATGATAGTACACATAATAAGTATTGTTCATTCAGAAATATTTCACATTACTCGCCATCAATCACATCCACATTATACCTATTATATAATTTATTATAAGTATGGCACTTTGCACTTATACTATAATTATACTATACATACTTACTACGCATAGTCTAGGTTTATATGATAAACACAAATTTTAATTTTGAATTTAAGTACTATTTGAATACTATTCGTGGACTTTTGTCTTTCATATGAGTATACTACTTTAGTATCTGATGTTCTCTAAATTATATGAAATGAAACAAAGGGTATTTATATGTATTGATACAGGACACCCGTTACACAAAAACTGTACCTAATTGGAGTCTAATGACCTGGAAATAGGACGTAGGTACTGAGTACTGACTTAATTTACACAAGACATTTTTTACAATAGGTGTTACCAACTTATGTAGTTTTGATAAGTTACCTATCTTATAGTTAGTATCATTACAGATTATAGAATAAACTATATTATATTATTAATTAGATGAATTGCTTCTATAATCAATGATAGAATAAAATAAATTATTTCAGAAAACAATAAGTTAGTTAAAAAATACATAATTCATTCATAATGGTTGGAAAATATATAATAATTTTTAGCTTGTACTTTGACCACGTTAATTATTAGGTATGTATTAGTTATTGTACTTAGGTTTTATAAATCAAAATCTCAGTACAATTTTTTATAGCAAAAAAATAGTATAAAATCTGGTTTGTATTAAATTTTATTTTATTCATAATCTGAACTAATTTACGTATATAATGCGTAATAATTATGTTTTTATTCAACATAATAAATAACAATATATTGATATAATCTATATTATAGGTTACGCGTATACTGCACCTTTATAACATTTTTATTAGAATAATAGCGTGCAAAATATTAAACTAATGATTAACTCATATATATATATATATGTATAATATTCTATTATTTCTACAAGATAAGATATTTATAATAATTATATGTTATTCGACCATTTTTAATACATTTAAAAATGTTTATTTAAAATTGATTTTAATTATCAGAAAATTGTTTTATCTTATAAGAAGATACCTACACTAAATATTTTTCATGTTTAAAAAACATAATATATTGATAAAATATAATATGCTATAATTAATATTAAATACATATTTTACGAGTGTCTGTTATTATATATCTATAGAAAATTAAATTATATTATATTATGCTAGTATAGCTTATTTAATTAATACCTATATGTTATTTATGCTTATTAGTTATTACTTATAAATAAATCGTTTACAACAAATAAACATCAACAAATTCATTTTTTAAAACGAAATTTCAGTTCAAATAATTGTGATTAATATGAATCGATACATTTTGGTAATTATTGTTCAAATTACGTGAATGTCATGCGGCGTTTATTGTTGATCTCGCAGAGCATGTGCAGACTTTCGAAGGTTCAACAGCATATTAATATTTGTTTTCGAAATTCAATTAACCGCGCATACTTAATAATTGATCTGTATTTTGTCTGGCGTTCATAAGCGTGCGACAATCTACTCGTTATTTTCGTAGACGACCCAACTTTATAGTGATACACGTCATAACAATTTCATATTAACGCTAATGGTATTGGCTTGCATAACAGTACGTGTGTGTATTGTACACATTATAAAATCGGGATCAATAAACTGTTAAAATTTATTATTTTTCTCCGGCCCAATGCAATATTTACATATTAATGTGTACGTTATACGTTTTCCCTTTTACACATTCGTATATATAATATATAATTATTATATGGCAATAAAGTGCTATTAATTGAATTGCCGATTGATGTATATTGTATACGTATATAAAATTTACTCGGTTTTTGCCACATGGCCGCCTTAAAGATGCCCAACACTGTTTGTGTGTATAATATATAATATAATTGGCGAACCGCACAACATAAACATTATAATATACTGTGCCGGTCGATTTATTCATCATACAGGGTGTAATATCCTATTACGAAGATCTGTTGAATTGTTCAAACGTTATATTCTCGAGCGGAGTTGTCAGATATGTCCTTAATCCATTATATATGTGTAAATATTTTGAAAAAATTAATCATTTTATCGCTTGTACAGTACGGTATTATAACTCATAATAAAGTTATTGCTTACGAATTCATTTACACTTGGTACTCACGTAGTGTGTGTCAAGTGTATAATGGAATTTGGAGTGATATGATTGTTGGAAAAGTTTTTAAATAAAACTCCGTTATATGAGTATACTCATACTACATATATATGTACGGGCGGTATGTATGTATTATGTCATGGCTTTGATGGGAAGAATCACAAATTTAAACTGTGTACTTATAGAAAAAATTTGTATGTTAATATGTGTTTGTGTGTACCTACCCTATATCGATTTCTTCCCAAGTGATATTAAATAAAAATAAAAATGTATTAAAACGGTGATCCTTGTTTCATTTAATTGTTTATACGTTATACCAACACTTTTTTATTGAACTGAAGTATATGCATTTAACGAACTTTGTTGAAATTATGAACGAGCACGCGTGAATAAACACGGACAAAAACCAATATTATCTAGGAAATTGTTAATATACGTATAAGTACTTGGTAGTTGATACTTATGTATAGGTATAGCTCCTATGTCTTTTATAACCAATAATTATAATACTCTATATTTACTTTATACTCTCCTGGTTCATTATGTTAACGTTATATGAAAACAGTATAGACTATAGAGCAATGGTTCCCAACCTTTTTCATTCTACACCCCCTTGTAAATTTACTAAAATCTCATTCTCCCCTCCTATAAAAATATTAATATAAAATATAAATAATGTAAGTAAATTTAATGAGTAATTTGAAATTTTTTTTTCTTACCTTTTTCTAAAACTAATATTGTGATTTCAATTGTATACATTGAAAAATAACATAATTTTTTTCTTAATTTCATCATCACTATGTATTCCCCCCCCCCCCCCCGAATAGACTCTAAATTCCTCCCACCCGGTTGGGAACCGCACTGGTATAGAGTCTATACTATAGACGATCGATGTTAAATAATTTACTGATTTTCACGAGAATCTATAATAACGAGGTGTAGGTTTAGAAAAAATTTTTAGGGGAAAAAGAGAGGAAATTTCTATTAAAAATTCAGCTTAAGGCTTATAAAAAAAAATTACAACTTTTTGTGCATTTTACCAATGTGTAACAATATTAATATTAGATAACGAACGTAGTTATTAGTAGTTATATTACAAATAATTTCATTTTTACAACAATATATATAGGTAGAGTTTATATATAATTTTATACTGACTATATAAATCTATTAGTGCGAGTCACCCTTTCCCCCACCCTTGCTTGTGATAGCGTCCAAAAAAGTCTCATTTATATATGATATTTAAGTAAAGTCTTAAAATTATATATGCATGATGATATCGTTTGATTATAATTTATATTATATACTTATTAGATGACATATTTTATAATATACAATCAGATTTCATATTCTAAAAACTTTTGAATCGGCTATAGAAAGTTATAATCTTACATATTAAAGGATCAAAAAACTGTTCACATTATAAGCAGACGAACAGTGAACACAGTATAGTCGGTATAACAACAATAATAACAATCGTGTTATGATAATCACTATTTTTCTTCACTGCCGAATTTTTTATATATTAGCATATACAATGAGAATAACTGGACCGAATATTGTGCACGCTAATATAATATATTATTACATATTTACATCCCAACAGCTCCTTTCACATTAAGATTTCCTTATATGGATTTTCCGACGATTCGGCCGAAAAATCAGGGTGCGTAGTAAAATACTTTTAAAAATATAATACGTATTATAAATTATAATAACATACGAGCACTACAACTATCACTACCTATGTGGAATATCTGCATACGGCAATAAACTAACAGACAATGTAGTAGACTCTAGACGCATGCACATATAAATAATAACGGTTTTTATTATATTAACAATCGAAATAATCGTATTTGGACGTAGCGGATTTTCACCGAGCTGACTTAAATTATGATAATAATATGATAGTAAGATATATTATTTTTGTTTAAAGGACGGGCTATTATTTTCTTCGTGTATACACAAACACGAAAATTAAAGAGAATAATATATTATAAATATGGACGGCAAAAGCAAAGTATTTTACTACGTGAAAACTGGCATCCATTCGATCGAGTATCGACTCGTCGTCGGAACCTGATTGGCGTATATTGTACTGGTCCGCCTGCACGTGCAACCTTTGAGAAACGTTTTCCGGGTAATATAATATCAGCACATAATATAAAATGTAATATATTTTAATACATCAAACCTCTTTTAATTTATCTCTATACACACACAATGTGTATTACACAATATCATATCGTACATATTATGTTATCGTTATTCTGCACAAGATTGCACGCGCGGCGAGATCGTAATATTAATACAGTCAAAGAATACGAGTTAATATACCGACTGACGACAGACAATAATAATTGGTCTTCTACGTATGTCATTATGTAATATGTATTCGTCGTGTAGTTTTCGCGTGGGATCGAAGCGTGTACAGTGTGCGAGAAGAAATTAACCGTTAAAAAATATATAATAATAATAATAATAATAATAATAATAATAAGGATATAAAGGCCGACCTACGCGAACCCGGGACGTCGCTGCACGTGTATTCCGATGTATGTACATGATAAATAATAACACTATATTATACTGTTATATTATTATTGCGTATATACCGCACGTGCGTGTTCAGGGACTAAATTGTGTGCAGACTGTAGATCCGGCAGACGACTACAAACAGACCTTGTGTGTAGTATCGGTATATAATATTATAATGTATACGAAACGTCGGGTGAACAGCATTGGCCTGCGCGCGTCGACCGTCATGAAAATTGTTTATATTCTGCAATTTTGATTGATATTTTCTCTGAATTATTTTTCACTCCGCTGGAGACGGTGCGAATTACGGTCGCGTTTAAACGCGTCGCTGCAACAAATCATACACACCATACGCGCGTTATATAATATTATATTTTCTGTCGATTTCGTTTCAAATCCGTCCGCATTTATTATTAGGTATACGTATTATAATTATTATAGTGCGCTTCTATATTATATATTAGGGTAACCAGACATCCCGTTTAAAATGGGATTGTCCCTTTTTTGATCATCGTGTCCCGTTGTCCCGACAAACTTCGAACGGGACGCTTTTTGTCCCGTTTGTAGAAGATGGTCCTATATTAATCCCGTTTTTTACAAATTATTACATTATATTTTAAAAATAAATCGATCTATGAAACAAATCTAAAATAGTTTTATAACCAAATTTATAAATAACAGATAACAGTTTTCGTAAAACAAGAATCTAATAAGTAATTAAATTAGCGGTAGTGTTTAATAATAAAAAGAAATTTTTTCCATCTAATTATTTAAAAAAATTGTATTAGTTTTTAAATGCAACATTATTGTGTTGATTAGTGATAGTAAAAAAAATATTAATTATTTAATTTAGGTTAATTAACTCAAAAAAGTAAAATAACAATATTCATTTTTTAGGGGGGGGGGGGGTAGCAACTGTCCCATTTTTTTATTTTTTAAAAATGGTCACCCTATTATATATTATACATTTATAATGTATAAAACGTACAACGACGGGCGTACCGGTGTGTGTACCTACGTGCTACAACGTCCCATTTTATGTATAATTTTATAATTTTTTTTTTTTCATAATTTGTGCTGCTGCAGTGTATGTGTGTGCGCGCGCACGTGCGATGCTGCAGCAGCAGTGGACCGAAGTAGGTCTCGCGGATGGCGCCTCTGCGTGTGCTGCAGACGTGCGGCACCCGTACCTGCCTATGTATATTATATTTATACACATACAGTCGAGTTTTATACGTGGTGTTTATTTATTTTTTCGTATTTATTGCGATGACAACGCGGGATCCGGGTCCGAACTGGTTATGTACGGTGCGCGATATTATCGTCGTCGTCATCATCATCATTATTATTATATTATATTATTATTATTATTATTATTATAGGCGGCTATTGGAAGTATATATAACTGACTTATAAATTGCAGCAGTTGGTGTCCGTCAGGGGGGGGGGGACGTGAAAATGTTCGTATAATATGATTATGTGTGTGTGTGTGTGTGTGTGTGTGTGTGCTGTAATTTTCTCGTTTATTGTCGCGGAAATATATTATACCTACGCGGCGTTTGGCCTAGTTTTACCCGTTCGTCGCCAGACCCTATATATACGCGATCGCGGTAAAAGCGGCGCTAAAACACTCACACATCATTACACAGAGTGTATTATGTATATTTTGAATTTGCGTGTGTATGTGTGTCTAGTGTGTTTGAGTGTAAGTTAACCTAAATATTAAACGTATACAATGTATAAATATATATATATATATATATTGTTTACTTTTTGTCCGCTTGTCTGTGTGAACGCATGTGATAAATGCCAAACTCTAAACCGATCAAATATGTATGATGATTAATAATTATTATTTCAGTGATGTAGTCGCACGTGGGTAATGTCTGGTGTTAATGCATTATATACATAATGGCTGTAAGTAGATCGATTTATTAAACAGGGACACGTACGAGACTATACATAGAGAATTGAGATGAAATAATGCATGTTGGGGGGGTGTTAAAATTATGTGACTATATTATATACGGAACTGCAATTAATTTAGGTAAAAACACTAAAAACTCGATGATTCAAGTGGACCGGGACTTTTTTTATTTTAAATATATAAATTTAAATACACTTATTAATAAACTATATAGGTATAAAATGTTTTTTTGGTAAACTCGAGTATCATTGAACATTGTATCGCGACGACGGGACGGTTGCCGTTCAACTTTTAATCATAATTTACCACTGCAATAATCTAGAAAACAATAATAAATTTTTTTCAAAATTTAAATCGGTCGTAATGGAAAAAATTGAAGTATTGCTATATATAAATTGTGAAGCACGAAAAAGTAATATACGAGTAATATTAAGGACTAGTAATAAAATATAACAAATACTATAGACAATTACAAAAATAAGTTGTTTGATTAAAAATAACAATAGTTTTTCCTTTTTCTGAATAATCAAAATAATAATAAAACATATAAATTTAAAACAATAATACATATTTGTGTACACAATTATAACAACCATCAGTCTGCTAATTATTCCTCATAAGTATATATGGTTGTACGGGGATTTCAACCCCTGTAAATACTGCTTCATCGCGTATATAATATATATATATAAGGTATATACTATATATACATATATGTTATTGCTCAATCTCGCTTTCTATACACTGCAGTGTATATTTACGCCATTTACGGTATTGTAAGTTTATTATAATATGCACTTCTTGGTAAACGAAGAATATATTATAATAACAACAGCTAGAAAACAGTCAACATTTAGATGCAACCACGAATCGATGCACACAGTACATCATTCATTGCAACAACCGCGGACTATATATGCGCCGACGCGGTTTCGGGTTTCGTCGTAGGTAAAAAATAAAATGTGCCTATAGATAACATTATATTATAATATATATTATATGCGTATTGGAGCTTATCGCGACGGCATAAGACATTGTAATGTAATATCTATCGGAAGTCGGAACACAAAATTCATAAAATGTTACTAAAAATATTAAAATTACGAATAATATTCGGAATATTATATAATATCGTGTCGCAGAAAACCTTCGACCGGAAACAATATATATATAATATATATATGTTACACGAAATATATTATATAGATGGTAATTAAAAGATAATAACTCAATGATCATTATGAAATTATTATTCCTGCAGGAATTTTAAAAGATCTTAAACGAAAGGAGTACGTTCCGTCCGATGGTCGGGGAATCCGGAATTCATACGTAAACGATTTTCTTTGAAGCACATTTATTATTATATAGGCAATATTCACTATTGTATTCTCTTAGGTGACTTCGTATTGCTGTGTTTACTTCGTCCGCGTGCAATTAAAATAATTTAACTTTCTAGACCACATAATGTGACGATTTAAAATACCATTGCATATATTGCGACGTACGCTGATTCAAATCTTAACTATATTGCGTCGTAAAAACGTATATGAGAAATTTGTTCCGTTTTTCCTTCGTTATGCATTTTAAACATTTGCGAACACGAATTTGCCCTCGAGAATTTTACGTTATCTCGGGGCAGTATGCGACTTATTACCCCGGAGAAATTTTAAATATAAACGCAAAACGGTACTGCAGCTATTGACCTCAAATAAGAACATATATGAAAAATGGCGTACGTGAGGAAGCACACGCGGTGGTACTGGGTCGTGGTCATGTTACTTCCGGATCCACCTACTATAAGAACCTACCTATGTATACACTTCGAATAATAAATGATACGAGCTTAAAATGTATAATCGTTCTCTTTTTCAGGCATTTCTGATAACATTTGAATCATTTATACAGTATTTTAAAATTCAAATTAATAACTAATACTTCTTTATTATATATTTATATATATCAACTACATCACAATAATAAAACTATGGTTTTTTTTATCTTCGTTTATTAAAGAGTATAATTAAAAAAATTTATTTTATTGTACTAAAAACTTTAATTTTTATACTTAAAATTTACATAAAACTTGATATTAATGAAAAAACTAATGCATTATGCATGGGTAAGTTTAGCTTGAACATTGAATTTTCGTTTGCAAATGAAGATAAATCATACCTACAATATTATGAATTACCATACATTCGTAGACCTGAAAAATAGCTGGTGAAACCATATGTATAGGTACTTATAAGTTATAAGATATATATAATACAGCCATATAAAACACGTATAACTTCAGTCGTTATAGGTAACGCCGTCCACAATTACGACATTCGACTTTGGCAATAAGTTGTAACAATATGTCGTAAACATAATTGTCAAACCTGACGCAGTGTAACAAAACAATAATTATAAATACGGGGTGATTGTCAATAACATTTTTTCTATTTATTATTATTATTATTTGTATATATAACTTTGAATAATTATTTCTAATTTGCTAGCTATTCATTAGAGATATGTCGTGTTTACATAATTATAGAAATCCATAATATTTTTGGTTTATTAAAACTCAATAAATACAATTTTGAACGACGATAACCAACATATTATAGAATTTATACAAATGCAAAAATTTATTTAGAGTTTTGATAGAAGATACTCCATTATAGTAGAGGAAAATTATGATATCTACTGTTGGCACGGACTTCGCATGTGGGTGCGCATACTTGAACCAAAACTGGGATACACTCTGAATTAGGTAGTGATGACGACTATCGCAAGAACCATTAATATTAATTCAACAACATCATATAATGTACGCTGTAGGCGTAATAACTAATAAAGTAATAAACAAATTATTGAAGAATATAATGATTATATAATCAAGTCTCTGGGATCGTCAGATAATTTATCCATATCGTTTAAAAACTACATAGGCAATATAGGTACGTGTAATATATTATAAATTATAATGTATTACACAATGGGTGGCGTAGCTATAGGGGGTGTTTTAAAACAGCCTCCGTCAGTAATTTTTATACAAACAATCTATTTAATATATATCAATTCGATATCTAAAAATAATTCGGATATATGGTTTTTATTATGTGTTTGATATTATTACGAAGATTAATCAATCAGCGGAGAGTGGTAAACCCCCCATTAGTAATAATTAAATTTAAAATCAACATCCCTCTAAAATAAAATCTAGGTTACACGTGGCTATACGCATGTAAATATTATACGTTTTATAATATACATTAGTATATATTCACATCACCAAGCATACCCACCACATTTTCCCATTGCAATAACTGAAAAACTGCTCGTTCGAATTTTGAATAAAATACCTACATCAACTTTTTTTTTAATATTATCCACTTAATAATTTACAGTAAATAAAGGAGATTCTCATATGAAAAAATAAAAATTTATATCCGTGCAGCACCCTCCATAAGTGGTGCAAAATTTTTTCAAAAATATGGTCTTTAAAAAGATTTAAAATTTCAAAAAATCAAAATTTAAATAAATTTATTCTTAAATGAACAAATGGGGTTGAGCATGCTTGGCGATTCACTCTGTATATTTCACATATTTTTACCTAGCGCTAATATTTTTTTTTCAAAAGGTAGTTTTACGGCTGGAGTTGACGTGACGTGTGTGATCTACATATTATATATACAATATAGTCGTACGCACGTGTCAACATCATCGCTACCGATGCGTTATTTTGTATTAATCATGCCGAATGCTGATAAAATACACGCGTATATGGTTCCGGTACCTATATGCATCGAAGGCCGCAAACAATAACCCGTATATAATATAATTTTAATTGCTGTAGGTGCACCTAGCAATAATATCTTCAGCAGGTACACAGGGAAACGTTGTGCAACCAGTAAAATATAATGTGTTATGGCGTAGAATCCGTAAAGGATTTCGTCATTATTATTATTTCTGCCGAACATAAATCCGCCGTGCATAATACTATGTATGTAAGTACTCGTATGGTCGTATATATTGTTTTATGCGCCGTTTGCAACGAGCCGGAGACAACAATTAACACGTGTGTATTAGTGTGTCCTCTTATCATTGACGATTTCATACATCCCGCAATAGGTGGTACTAAACGACTTCTATGCGTGCGTGATGTATAAATAATTACAATTTTTTCCGTGATGTGACATTTTTTTTTATTGATATAAACCAACCGCGTGCGGTGTCACCGTCGATCACTATTTTTTTAAGCTCCTGCGTATTAATATATTTGTTTAAAATCAGATTTTTGTCCTACTTCGGTTGATGATCGCACGTGCACATATTTTAATCATCATTATCTTTTTTTCGTTCGCATATGTGTAAGTAATAAACTAAAAATAAAACAAACAAATGGAAATTCATAACTCTATACATTATTATACCGATACTGTCAATACTTGATTTAAACCAATAGTAAAACATGAAAGTCTGCAATTCGTAAAGATATAATAAAACAATAGTATGTTTCCATTGTATAATGTATATTAAAAGGTACCAACACTTTGCAAAAATTATGATTGAAAAAGATTAGTTGTAAATAGTTATTGACATATATAGCCCAAATATCATGTATTTTAAATATAAACAACTGTATACTGCAGTAGAAAATTTATATATCATCAATATTAAATAAATTAATAAAATTAATTTTCCTGTTTATTGGAAGTATATGAAAATTATATATTTAAAATATAGGAATTTAAAATACATTTTTATAACTTTTAGTGATATTTTTTTATAGATTAATTCTAAAACACAAATATAAAGATAATTATATCTACGCAAAACAAAGGGTGCCATGAAAATATTAATGGGTCATGGGATATTTTTCTTTTAAAAGTTTTTCAAATTGGTTTGAAATAAATGTATTCCCATATGCGTATACCCACGTATAATGTGTTATTCTATAAGGATACGTACTTACAGAAAAACAAAGAAGTGGGTAATCGGCAAGCGCCTCATCACTACACGTAAATAACTACCTATATAATATTATATTTTTTTTCATCATGTGGATGACCATTTTTTGAAAAAAAAAACAATATAAAATTTTAGTATCCATTTTATATAGTATAGTATAGGATTAATGCATACATAATATATAGCGACCGTGACAATTATAATCTATAATATTTACGCATTTTTAGATTATCACAAATTGTCATAGATTTAGGGAAGGCGGAATGTAGATAAATTGTATGTGTGTAATATCATCTATGTATCTATATTTTTTATTCGTATATTATACACAATACTTACAATTGTAAAATGATAATAATTATACCTACACAACAGCTTAATGTGATGATGTATAGGTAATTGCATGCTGCGTTCTTATATTTATTTTTATCAGCTAAAAAATAAAGTATTACACATATTATACGATTTCGCATGTGTATAATCCAACGAGGACTGTATAGCCATAGCGCAGCCGAATATTAATTTCAGTTTCTGGACACGATCGACTAGGTGCTCACATTATAATTTATAATGCATATATCATATTAAATGGTTGGGAAAACGATTTTCACAGTCACCTATATACACAGTACACACACACACACGCAGTATAGACTCATAGGCGCAATTTGAGTTTTAAATTGGGGGGGACTATTATAATTTGCATATATGTACTGGGTGTATGCTCTCTGTAGCAGCCTGAGATATATATAAACCATTTTGGGGGGGCTATTATTGATTTTGAGGGGGCTTAGCCCCCCAAGCCTCCCTAAAATTGTGCTTATGCAATTTACTGCCAGCAGTGGATAGTGAAGTATTTCAGAAGGTTAATAGGTGGAACTCCCGGAAGACTAGCCGTGGTTTTTTTTAATGTATTAAATAAAATGAAAAAAAAATATCAATACTCAAAAAAAAAAAATTCAAGAATATAGTTGATTTATGTGAGGCATTAATTTGTAATATCTCTGTAGGTATGAAGAGTTAAAAAAAAATCGATCGCTTCCCCTCCCCTTTACCCTTAATTGAGCTTAAGATACGTCAACGTCACACACTCTTTACGTACGTACACTTACTTTATAGGTATATGGAATAATGCCTGATATAATTTATGCCGTCTATAGTTTATAATTTCAATCGTATATGTATAACTTACATCGATACCCGCGAACCATATATTATAATTTACAGCGTTATATATTACAAGTGTCAAGTATATATTATAATAATATGCAGCTAGGCGGTGCATTTATATATATAGTAAGGGTGGGCGCCGACGTTTCGGATACGGCAAAGTTTTAATAACGGTATTATTATTATACTCGCGGTGTACATTGTATCGGTTAATATATTTTGTGAAAGTGATCAAATCGTTGTTATAATACTGTAAACACAAATAGGATCGATATATAGACTTATAAAATACATATATAGGTATACAATGTACCTACAGTTAATGATGGACGATCTGTGGCAGATGTAACCGCTCGCGCGCACACGGCATAAATTAAAATACCAATACACACCGAAGCTTTCGGCAAAATTAACATATTATCGTTATTAATAACAAAAACATTGAAATAAAAACCTATTATCAAGATTAAATTATAGCTTAAAACTTGGTATTAAAATTACACGATAGTTGTTGACGAATACAATATGTCTACTGATTATTTCTTGTTTTGATCGTACCTATAGATTACTAACTATACATAGTTTGTTTCAGTCAACTATAAACTAAACGTAAAATAAATCCACAAAAGTTGAAAAATGTTCTTATTATAACTTTTTGATCGGTGTAAAAATTCAAAAAAATCTGCAAGTATAATACGAATAGAAATATGCAAATATAATTTGTAGATTTAATTTATGCGAACGGCCTTTTTAGCTACATTTCCTTGTGTGTTATAATAAGAGGGTGATAATTGTCTGAATTCATCACTGTACATAGTTTAGTATAAATAATGGAATAAGTTTCGAATATACACATTGTTTGTATATATTTCAAATAATATTTAGTATTAGGTATGTTGTAAACATATAATACCTATGTAAATATACCTATGTAAATATTAGTATTAGCCGATCTTGTCAAAACTTTTATACATAGGAATTTATCATATTATTATTATTATAGGTACCCACTTAAATAGTTCTTTCTTCTTAATATTTACCTATAATATGCACTTATATTTTTATTTTTTATTTACTGTGCGTCACATTTATTTTGGAATTATCGTGTTATTTATGTATTTAAACTTTTAAATTAAAGTGTATATATTATTATATAGTAGTATACTTACAACAGAAAAACAGACCTATAGAGTGTATGCTATAAAAAAAATATTTGTGATTCGTGATTATCTATTTGCACGCCTGTTGCATTAGAATCTGTTAATTTGGATGTCAGTTTTTTGGCACGGTAACTAATAATTTGGATTTACAAACGGATTTAAAGTCAGTATATTAAAATGCATATTATCAAGAAGACAAGAGCATACTGCATACTGCACGTAAATGGAAACAGTTTATTAAATGCGAGTTCATACTATATAATATATACTCGTATATAACTCGGAAAAAAATGATCAAACACAAAAAAGAGTGCTAAATCGGTTTTAGTGTATCTCGTGTATCACGAGAAAATAGACATCAATATACTTCGTTTTATGATCTAATTCAACCAAGATAGGCGATCAGCCAGATGAAATGTTTTACTTGGTATATTTTCAAACGCGGATCAAACTGTACTTTAAACTTTCCTGATATCTTTAAAAATAATAAATTTAGAAACATTGGCCAGAATTGGTTGAGTATTTTTCCAGTCTATAAGCTACAAACATAAGCCATAAATATATACATGATGCATTTTGTTGTATATTTGAATGAAAGGCAATAAAATAAATACTATTTTCTTTTATTTAACTTTTATACCTTTCATTGAAATCGATTCTATAGTTTCTGTGTTTATTGTGTTATAACATACAAACTTTTCAACTTTACGATGTTAAGTATAGGTAAAAAATTAGGGTAGTTTAAAAAAAGATAAGACGAATGATTATATAATTATATGTAGGCGATGCCAGCTCGAATAGGATAATTGGAATAATTGGATTTCTTATTTCCGTATTTCGTATGAAGCAATAGCTTGACCTATATACAATATGTACTACAGTATATACTTTATAAACTATAAATAATATATAATATTATATATCTGAAAAAACGGCTACGGCGGGATGTATAGGATTTGAAAAAAAAACATTTCTCAGAACTCATTTTATTATTATTTATTTAATATTCGGTACGTTGGAAATACCCGTTAAGCAGTTAGCAGTTCTCAGCTAGCAAAATCATATCATCATAATTCGTAACTGCAGTCTTGCAGAGTTACTACAGCATGCGTTGTTAAATTATTGTTGTGTATTTTGTTCGTGATTTCGACTTGCCGCTGTGATTTATGTTTAGTCTCCAGCTGCTGCTGATTGGCCGCGCAATTTCTCGAAATAATCGCACCGCGCAGGCAAGTGTGAATTTAATATCGACAAAAAAAAATAACAAGTTACCTACCGCGAGCGCGGCACGTTGATATTATTATACAACATGTGTAACGAACGTACAAAAACGATAACGAAATTAATACGATAAAACAATGCCCAAGTAATATAATATGATAATAATTTATAGATTATTGTTGAGGACTACTGGACAAATATACGGATTATATATTATAATATCGCCGCACGAAGCGAATGATTTGAAAACGTAAATATATATGATACTGCAGGGTATTGCCAAATACGTACGTACTTATTTGTATTATATTTTTGCTAATCTGGGCAATAATTGAAAATCAAAACTGTTTGCGTAATGTATACGGTAGCTATGTAGTGTTGGCCAACTGCGCCGACATAATGTAATTTTAGCGTTGATTAATGCAATTATTAAATGTCGCGTAATTAATCAACGAATATAATAGTTATGCATTATTCATATCTCTTCGGTCTTTAAGACTCGATATAGCATTGTGTTCGAAAAAATTAAAATTTAATTGCGTAATTTTCTCCCGATACATCTATTATGATGTATACAAAGGGTTTTAAAATTTCATTGCAATGAAAAATAAAATATAAATTATTATATCTTAAAGTTTATAATCACGTCAACTTGCAAGTGAACATTTTCAAAAGTTGGTTTATTGTGTGAAACAAAGAAAATATGTATAATAAATAATAATAATAAGGACCAATAAGGACCCAATTAATAATACAAGTGATAAATATCAAAAATGTATAGTGCATATTTTTGCATATTTACTATCAATATTTTCTGTATATAATCAATATATTATTTCTAATCAACTATAACCAAATACATTTAAAAAAGAAAAAATATTTTTCAATATTTTATTGAAATATTTCAAAAAGAGTTAAATTTTCAATTTTGAAATATTTCAAGTGAAATATTTCAAATTTAGAACCCTATGTATACATCAACACATTGTCGTGATTTGGTGTATATTATTATAGTGACTATAATACTCGTATAGTCGTGTGTGTATATATATAGAGGAGTCGCTATATAGGGATTGGATCGTGACACCCCAAAATACGGGAGGCGCATTAATAGTTCCCATACGTGAAACATAATATAACAGTTAAAAACCACTCATCTGATAAACCTATTGGCTATTATGCAAATTCAACAACCTATATATATTTTCAATAATCAGAGAGTAATGTTTTCGAATTTTTTTTCCGGGGTATTCACTATTCACTCAAATCAAAACTTCATATACTGTACAGTCACTCAGTTGTTGATACTACAACTAAACAATTAAAAGATAGACACAAATAATTTGCTCGATTCACTAGCATTTTTATCATGCTTTCAAGTCCATAATGTTTTTAAAATGTTTCCGAAAAAAATTTCACCGAAATACGGTTTTTAAACATGAAAGTATACTTAGAACTTTTTAGAGGTAAACATATAAAATGTATAATACTTTTCAAAATAATCAAGAAAAACAATAATTTTTACACAAAACCAGTTTTTGACAAAATCGATTTTGTTTATTTAGTATAACTTATGGACGAATAACTGTAAAAACTTAAAAGTTTCACGGGATTTTTTTGATAAACATTTGAAAAATTTCGTCAAAATGAAAATTTTTCAAATAGCTAAGACTTGATTTAATATAAGGTTCTTCGTAATCATAAATATTTAAAACTAGAATAAAAAAAATTTTAAAACATATAAGTATGATTTTAAATATATATAGAGATTGAAAGTTCAAAATGTATGGATATTTAATATTCAAACGAAGAATAATAATTTTAATTATTATTTTGTTGTAATACGAAAAAAAATCTTGATGGTTATTTATATTGTTATATTTTATATACATATTAATATTTTCAAAATATTTAGATTAATTCTGTACTATTGCCTATTTATAATTTATACCGTATTATAATAAATAGTAAAATTAATTACAGTCGATTCCGCTTTATTGGGACACATCGGTTGCGTGTTAGTTTGTCCCAATAATCCGAAATATAAAAACAAACATATAAATTTGTTTAAAAATTAATTATTTTTTTAATATTACAAATTACAAATTATTATAGAAATCAATTGATAGTACAAAAAGAAAAACATGATATTACATTATCATGTATATCATATTTGAACATACGATAAGATAAAATTTAATTTAATAATCGATTATGCAAGACAGTCGCGATTGTCAAACTATTGATCTATTAATATACTCGATAAAAATGTCCCAACTATCAGGATTCGTGGCGCGGTTGTCCTTATTAACCGGTGTCTCTCTTAAGCGGAATCGACTGTACTATAATAGCGATGTATTTAAATGATAATTTAGATGTATCCGCTCAGAATTGTTTTTCACATGCAATATTTTAAATTAAATTAATATTAACACAATATCCATTACAGTGACCTACCCAATTACGAAGTACACCTCACTCTTACTAGAGCAATTACCTACTTCACAGCTTTTTTACCGTTTGTTTTTTTTAGTTAATTTTTGTATACAATTTATTATGTTTGTAGTAATGTATAATATTTAATAAATTAATTGATAATCATTTTTTTAGTTCTAATTCATGTTCATGATATCTGATATCTAAATTATATATAACTTACATAAAAAAGATATATACCTACTTTACATGCATAAAAAACTACTTATATATTTATTATAGATGTACAGACTATATAGTTCCCAAACGTGTTACGGCATCAGAAAAAATAGTACTCAAGCATATTATGAGTTTGTACCCAAACAAGTTGTAACCATAATTATTATTTTTTATATTAATATTTAATACCCGCTTTCCCGATAAAAAAAAGAATGCCCACCTTTTTTTTTTTGTTTTAACCGACGACGCCGCGGGATCTGCTTTCGCATTGCTTCCGTGGCGCCGCCATCGTTTATTGACGGTATCAAATATTAATACATACGTGGGAGGCAGACGGGACAGCTCCCCGACTTACCCCGTTCAAGCATTTTCAAAGTTTTGCATTAACAATTAAATTTTACATTAACAAAGGTCAATCTGAATTTTATGTCCACCTATACCCTTCAAAATTTAAATTATCTCTTATTATAAACTAGTTTCAACTATTACTATAATTTATAACTAATAATTGTTAAGAAAAGTGTTAACGGTAATTAAGAATACAAATTGTAACCACACCAACACATACGTTTTCAATCTTAAATCTGATTCATAACTTGGGGAAGAAATCTATTTTTATCTGTATAGGATTTGCGTTTCTAATTTTTGCACCTCATAGAAATTTATCTATAATTCACCTAAAAATTCAAACTAAATTAGATTTTAATATTTTAAATTTTAAATGTTATTCTGTAGTTAATCTATGGTGTATTGATTGACAAAAACGTATAAAGTATATTATACTTATTTACATAAAAACATGATTTCATAATATTTTTGAATTTTATCTATTATTTTATCGCGCATAACTGTTTTTATATTTTTCGAATATAATATTATAATTATATTACTTTTAATTTGTTTATTGGGACGTCTTAAACGATACTTTGTTGTATTTAGCTAATTTATTAAAATTTGTTTCATTTTATATATCAAGCAATATTTTAGGATTTGTACACGCATTAATAATAAATAAATCCCGTACATGAATGTTTGGCAAACCGTAAAAAAATCGAATATGTAAAACGTCAGACTTGCGAGTAGGCTGAGAAAAAATTCTTGGAAATCATAAAAAGAAACAAATTAAATTCTTGTACATTTCGGACAGTTATCCAGCTGTGATTTTCGTCTGAACAACAGCACGCCTGCATATAATATACTATTTTAAAACATGATTTTAAGACCACACGGTTAATTTGATGCTATAATAGTATCAGATGTATACAATATACATACCTGCGTAACAGTTATATTGTGCGTGATTTTTTTAGATTTAAAATCACTGCAGCACAGGTGTTTAATATTGTCTAGTAAAACGTATTTATTTTTGATAAACAAAGAATTTTCCAGATTACCTACTGTATAAGAATCGACTAAAATTGTATTTTTATTTTTTATCTCGAGCATGATATAATACGAGTTCAACGATTTCTTAACACAATATACATATGCTGTACATGTAACGACGTTAATGAATCGTTTTGGCAGTTATTACTTATCATAGCGCATAATATATGTTTGTGTCAGATTGTAAGTCAAGGACCTACAGAGTACACGTCAAATTGACCAATAAATCAATAAAAATCTTAAATTTAATTTCTCCGAAACGGTTTCGTCATATAGACGTATTGAAACAATAATTATTGCAAAATCTCATAAGTGTCCAAATTATTATGCAGTGCGCCCAATGTCAACGACGATATCGTTATTAGCACCACCACCGCGGTACGGGGTCACGGTTGCGACAGTGTATCGAATTTTGGAAACGTAATATCAATTTATTTCTTCAATATAATATTATAGCATTATAAAATATTAATCAACGTTCGATAAGACCGTTTGATTTGGAGACAGAAAAACAACGAGAACATAACTAACAATAATTTATATTATTAAGAATCGTCGATGATATTTTGATCTCGTCGTGGCCGGCGCGTACCCAGAATTTTTTTCGATGGGATGTCTTAGATTTAAATAGCAAAACTTTTAGGGGGCCCGCTCTCCGTTTTATTAGTCATCAGTCTTCATAATAATAATATTATCAATAGTAATGAATAACCCATTGCAATATATATTATTATGACACTATATATTTTATATTTTCATTTAAATTTGAATTTTTTATAGAAAATATATTTTTGCATAAATACGGCCGACGAGGGTAAGGTGCGACATGGAGACTACCTTCTCCTGACTTCCCCACGCTACGTTTCAGAATGTCACGGCTCTTGTTGTTCATATTACAATGCAACATATAATGACGTTGCAAGACGTTTATAACGTTTACAAGACCAATGTTTCAGCTCCATCGCGTAGGTTTAAACTTTACCATATTTTATTGGATGTCGATGAAATTATATGTATTTCGTATAAGACGTATTAAAGCGTACTTCACAATTACGACGACTACAGTTCAGCGCCTATAAGCTCGTGTTACACACTCATAATTAGCCGCATACACAATATATTATTATACACCTACTCGCGGAATTATTTATACCGATCGATATCGCAAAGTAATAATAAACAGATTTCCAATTATAATAATGTGAGCGAATCGATCCAGAAATATGAACAATAATCAAGAACGGTGCAATGTAATCGTGGCGACGATGAAAAGTGAGAACCAAAAATAACGCGTGTAAAGAGATTACGCAGGTATTTAAAAAAAAAAAAAAACGATTTCTTAATAATGTATTTTTTTTATTGCGAAAACTGAGTTATTATTTCCTTCCTCGTTCCATCCATCGTTTTTTTTTTATTTTTTACTTAAACTTCCGGAATGACATTTTTATATCTCTAAAATATACGAGTATTATAGTATTTTATAGACTATAATAGATTATCGATGAAGATGTACAGTATACACACATCATATAAATATCCTAATACCTAATTCACATCATGACGTGTTCCGCACACAAAGTATATTTTATTAATGAAACTTACTATGTGATCCGTGATAAATTAAGTACATATATTTAAATTGCCCTTGTTTAACATAAAATAGGTAGATCATACTACGTGTGTGTATTTAATATATATTTTATTAGTAATAAATTGAACGATAAAATCTCATTATGGTCGACATATTTATATTATATTTACATTACAATATTAAAATATTAAAACTTCATAAAAAATAATCATTACAACATTGAACATAACATTAATATACTAATGAATAATCAATGTTAGAGTGTTGGACAAACTATTTATTATAAATTTATAATATTGTTAAATCAGCACACGTGTGTGTGATCAGATATCCGAGGGCCTTGAATTCCCATAAAAAAGTATAAGGAGAATTTATATATACGTACAATAAATATTATAATAACGAGAGTTAAGCACTGATTTTGATTGTAATTGAGATATAATACTTAGTCATTATTCTAATAAATATATATTTTTTTTCGCGAGTGAATATCACAATCATTATAGTCACTATATACTACATATTAAAATATTATTGTTATACGACATGCACGCGCGTGCTAAATTCTTCATAATTTTACTTTTCAAAATAAATAGGCATAGTGTGCATGTTTTTTCACAACCACAGTAATCACACTTTAAGTGTAGATGGGAGTTTTTTTTAATAGCAATACTAAATTTATCGTATTATTTGAATAATATTGAGTAAATTCTGCACGTCAACTGCTGCATGTGAACCTATTATAGCATAATATTAGCATTACTAACATTCTTGTTACGGTAAATGGTAAAAGCGCGTATTGCGAAATGCATTGAGAACAGCCAGAAGATGAAAAGAATATCGAAATGAGATTAAAAACTTATATATACACAAGCTAGAAAAATATTGTGAAAATGTCATCAAAAAATAAAGTTTGCGATGTAAATATATATTATTAATAAAATAATAACGCAAATCGATCGTATTAAACTAGTGTTCATTGAGGTAGTTTTTTTCGGTATCTTTGTAATAATTTATTTAACGTCATTTTCGTTTACAATTATTATTTGTTTATACACACCCATTCTAGATAGAAATATTTGAAAAAAAAATAATCCATCACATTAATCGAATTATATTATTATAAATACATAATATATAGCCATGAATTGCGAGAAATGTATTTTAGAGGGATTCTTGAACATTTTTTATGACGTATGACCGAGAAACGGAAAAAAATAAATAAAAAAATTATGCATAATTTAACTAGCATGTGCACCGAGTATCCATACTTGTATATGGTATGTATATGATTATTATAAAAGTAAAACACGAAAACGAAAATTCAATTTTTTTTTTAGAAAAATAAAACAATATTTGAAACAGTTTAATGTCCATCACTTATATCGATTGTAAGGGCACTTCTAGACCATCGAGAGATTAATTTAGTTTAACCTGTATTGTAAAATACGACTATTCGAGTTTACAACTATATGTAGGTTACATAAAATCCCCAAGGGCCTGGAGTATGTATTGTACAATATTGGAAGACGGATGGCATCCGCGCGACCGCACATAAAGCATAACATTATTACCTATACATAAATAATAAATTTATTTTTTTTATTTTAAAGTCATGTAAAAATATAAATTTAACGTAGTTGTGCCCATCAAATGATAGTGAGAGAGGGGTCCAGACTCCGTGATATTAACGCATTATGTGGTGTATTAAAAAATAATAAATATTAATTGTTTTGTTATAATTTTTAACAAACGACACTCTGAACTTGTAAATAATGTAAATGTCCTTGAATTTAAATACCAATAAATATCTAGTAAAATTGTAAAATTTTTGAAAATATATAAATGGTTGAAACACTTGAAACGATACATGTATCAGTCCATCCAAATTTTTTTATGTTACGACTTACGACCGTTGTGTTTTAGATCTAAAAATGATAAAAATGACATCGGCTTATATATCGACTGACGATTATAGATAATAATTAATTATTACTTTTAATTGCCGTTAACTTTCAGACTGGATAATTTATTTTAATTAGATACTCCTACTGCAATATCCTACTGCTTACTGATATATAATTATAATATATTCTTTTAAATTATAAAATAAAACAGTTAATTCGTTTCTAATATCTCCAGTTGGTACTGACCCGGCAGCTATGCACTACAAAACGGGCTGTCATTGCTATTTATTTTATTATTTTGTGAACCTCACATAAATACTAGGTACAATAATTAAAAATAAATTTCAAATTAATACAAAAATAATTTTAAAAATATTATCATACTAAATGGTATAATGTATGTTGTAAGTAAAAACAGATAAATTATGTTATTATTGTCATAAGATTTTTTTTTTATCTCTGTACCTATATCTACCATATCAATTTTTAGAAAATTTAACGTTACGCTTTCCACGAAATATATTAAGTACCTATATTTTTAATTGTATTTATTGCCCATTGTATTAGTTTTTTAAATAAATAGTATGTTATTTGTTTTTATTCTCGTCATTAGTCATATTATTATGATAACAAAAACTATTGTCTATTATCCACATTATCACATTGAAAATATTAAAAATATTAAGTTTTAATTTTGTGCGTATTCAATTCAATTTGATTATTTGTTAAACTGACGCTATTTGTCTTAACTAACACACAAAATTACTAACTTAAAGTAATAGAGGTTTTTACTAGTTCAGAATTGTATTGATCTAGTTACGTATAAACACTATAAACAACTCATTTTTAATACAAATAAATATGATGTACCTATTGAACTTATACACTGGAGTATGTTGATTTTCGTTTTGTTGATATAAACATATTATATTGATATGTTTAATGGAAAAAATAATGTGTATGTGAACATCGTGCAAAGGAGCGGAAAAACTTAAGTTTGCCAACGTGTGTTTAAACTTTAAACGCCTTGGCCGGGTCTGTTTCCATATATAAGTATACTCTCTTGCGGAAATCTGCATTATATAATATTACGTTTAAATATATAATATATCTATATAGGTGTGATACAAACTAATTTATTGAATTCTTGTATACATGATATAAACTCGGATGAGCCAAACTCTACGACGATCTTTATTTGACGTTTTCTCGTGTGCGTGTGTAACTATTCTTACTGTCTTATTGACAATCGATTTCAATTTTAACGGTCACGATCCTACGGGCTATCACGACATCGGGTTTTTCTTATACAGTTATATTACCTACTCGACAATTTGAAAATATTCAAATTCACGCGTGGCTTTTAATTAATAAACAAATTTTCAATACGCGGTTTTCCTTTATTTCTCACGGAGTATTTTATTTTAGGTCAACGTTAATATATTAATATAATATGAGTTTAGGCATACGACGGGATATTATTTTTAAACGCGTATTGTTCGTATACTGTGTATACACTGATATTAACCGACCAGGTATATGATCTATAATCGTCTATTCATTACTATAAGGTCTATACATATTTTAAGTTTTGTGTAATTGCTCCAATAATATTATGCCGACGTTTTACCAACTATACAGTTGTATACAATTATTCGAGTCGTCCTATTGAAAATAAATGTTTATAATATTCATCCGCCTCGCTATAATATTAACGTATTATTTAAACGACGTATTTAGAATAGTAGTTAAACCTATTTATTTTAACTATGTGTCTGTACTACCCGACTTAACTATTGTTAAATTTGATCTACCTATCTTTTTATCACATTCCGTATAATTTCAGAGTTCAGTTAAAATATATTATACAAACGTAACTACAATGATTAACTTTATTATTTTTAATTTTTAATTCTCGACATATTATTTTAATGCAAACACAAAATACTGAAAACAGATTCAACTAACGCTTAAAATCCAATATTGTTAGGATTGGTATTTGTCTATGTTTATAAAAATATGTGTCTAGAATTAAGATGGCAAATCATGATTGTAAATCTGAAATCGTATAAATAATCGTTGTGATTGATTTGTTCATATAATTACCTATTTGATTTTAAGATTTGTATCTTTTATTATATTTCGTAAAAAATGTTATAAGCTTTATGTCTATTAATTATATTAAGCTATTAAAGTAATATAATCTGTAACCTGTAATGGTTACTATTCAAATATTTTAATTAAGTAATCGGCAACTGGTGGCTCATGTATCTATTCCATGCTGTCTGGTTCAAAATAACAATTAAATTAGATATTTTATATTTTTAACTATTTCCTTAAATCTACACACTTTATGTCTATAAATTATAATTTAATGATTGAATTGTATTTTATTTATTGCGTTTCGGTCTTATGTTACGTCAAGAAAGAGATAGGTACACAATTTTTTGGAAGAAAAGGGAGAAGGCGCTTCTATGTTTAAAAATGAAGTTGGGATTTTCGAATTGGCATTTTTTATTGGTATATTGTAGTATATGAATGAACTTAATATAAAACTACTTCAAAATACATCTTATTCCTGGTATTTGATTTCTTATTAAGCCTTTTGAAGTAAAGTTTAAACTCTTTTACGTTCACATCTTGAAAAAATAAATCAACACATTTTCCTGTTTGTAAAAATCTTTTTAAATTGTCAACGTTTTCATCAGTTTAATTTGTTGAATCTTTTTCCCCGACACGGCTTGCGAAAATTATTTTATTTTTGAATGCAGCTCCATATAATTCAAAATGGTTGCCGACCGGCGACCACCAAGGCACTGTGTTAAATAAACAGAAAAAAAATTGATTTTCGTGAGCCAAAACTTAATTCATGAGTTAGCCACTCTATAATAGGATTTAGCATTCTATAGGGATTGAATAATAAAACTTAAATACCCTCTAAGTCTCAAGTTGAGATTCTCAACGAATCTATTAATATAAATTTTATTGAAGACGGTCATGTAGTTTTGAGTTTACAGAGAACGAACAAACAAACATTCATTTTTATGTATTAGAAGATTTAGTCTGTTACACAGATGACAATACATAAAAAATAATAATAACATATAATAGGTATCTGACATGGCATATGTTATAAACTATGACGTGTCTTCTATGAGATTTTACTTTTCCAAACAAGTTTATATCATTAAATGGTTTTATTTAAACCAAAGATAAATAAGCATATATATGAGAATAATATGACAAGTTCTAGAGATTTCTGGGTTAACATATGATCATATGAATCAACACATTTAATAAAAAATCTAATAACGATGGTTCTTACCTATATAGTCCCACTAAATAGCTGTTTCAATTTTAACTTTTCACAGGAAATTAAATTTAGTGAGTTGGCTTGCGGTAATGCGGTATCCTATGCAGTGTGTATAGTTTAAACTTTTGACGTATTTTCAATAATATATAAAACGCTTAAAAAGGTTTAACAAACTTATTTATTTATTGATTTTAAGTAGGTAGGTCGTAGATTATTATTCACAGAAATGAATTAAGTAATTAATAAATATAATGGTGATCTATTATACTGTACAGTGTACATATATAGCGGTTATTTGATTAAATCTGATTTCATGAACTAAAAAATGCTTGAAAATGTATGAAATAATTTTCCAAATAATGTTCTAGTATACACTAAAATGTTCAGTGAAAACTAGAAATGTCATTTAATTTATATTATGAAATCGATATTGGTTGTGATAGATAATAATGTTATACTCGTAGCACCATATTGAGCATTATAAACAAAATACGATATTATATAATAATATATATAACCGTGATTGTATATCTAATTGAGTATTTCATTTTTGGTGATTGCCAATAAACTTTGTTTACGGTTCGTGCATTTTATATATTATTATGTATTTATAGGTAGATAACTGTTCTATATTTATTATTTATAAGTTTAATGCTTATTCGGCCATCTAATGGAATTCCTAAGACTGTCTATATAATGGAAGGAAATTTCAATCCTAATAGCCTGCCGTAGCAGGGACAAAGAAGAAAAATAATATATATAGACATATGTTCAAAAAAAAAATCGATAAGAAACGCATTAGACGATTGCAATTTCTTTATTCGCAATCCAATTTCCTGTAAACTCGTCTTTTTTCGCCTGCACGTGTTCATATTTTTTTTTCATCACAATATCAGGTGTATATTCATGACATCATTTTTAAACGAATACGCTTCTATAATACACTGAACAAACTTTTTTTCCTCTAATTAGCTTTCCACGTGTCAATTTTTTTTCAAACATTTAATGCACACTACACGTTGTTACACACTGCAAATATTTATTTGTTATTTGCATATTTTTCATCTGTTTTATCCATATTGATTGTTATCACATAAATTTATATTTATTTCATTTAAACAGCATTTTATCAAATGTACGCGTGTACTGCAGGCGAATTAAAAAAAAAAATGAAACATTCAATCGGCTCGTGTATCAGCCCGAGAATTATTTTATGCTGATATATTAACTCTATTCTATACGGCCTGCATGTAATAAATAAATTATGACTGCAATTACATTTACACGATTTAATTTTCAAATATTGTCTTATATAACTTGATACTTTAATATGCCTTCCTTTTTAATTTTTAATGTATCACCAGTTTAAAGGCTTTGAGGGTCCTAAAGGCTAATTTACCGATTGCACAAATTAAGAAAATTTAAACTCCAATTAACGCAATAGTTTTAATTTGATTTTATCATCTCTAGTTAAATTTTAACTGCATCCTATAAATATAAAAGGTAATCACATTTTGAATAATTCATCATATTTTAAATATTAATCAGTTAAATTAAACTATATCAAAGTTAAATATTATAAGTAAATTTAATATATTTTGTAATCATTTGCAATAATAATATACATAATATGTAAACGAATATCTATTTATCTATTAAGTTAAAATTATATAATGTTTTATTATTTATAATTAATTCACGATGAATAATTTAAGAATAAGTAGCTATATATTATGTGGTAATAAAAATGGTGAAATTAATTTTTAAAAACTCAATGACGTATACAAGAATAATTATTTCGATTAATTTTAAATAAATTGAATTAATAAAGCCATACAAATATTTAAAAAAACATTTATTGATAAAATGACCCATTCTTTTTATAACATAAAAAATTTGTCACATTAAAATATTTATTGAATAACAGCTATATTTAACACAAAAATCTCAAACAAATAATTTTTTATATATATGTAAAGAAAAAAGTATGAGGAAAAAACATCTATCACGTGCCTTCCTAAATACTACTATGAATGCGTTAATTCTGACGTTATAGGTGAATCTATATTAAAGACTAAGTTGACTAAAAGATTAAATAATCATCACATGATCAACAACGTTTTATTTAAAAAAAAATAATAATACCTATATATTAATATGAACCAATGCAATGTTTTAAAAAATATTGATTTAAAATATATGATAGGGTTAAGAACTTAAGTTGGGTTGTCGATGCAATTTAATAATACATAATTCCAATTGAAAGACATCTTCAAACATTTTTTAATAATGTAATTATTTTTGTATAGGTAGTATGGTTATGCAATATTTTATTCTTATTAAATTACTGTTTTCAAGGTAATATTGTTTCGACACAAGTATCGTTGTTTGATATTTGATTATTAAAATGAATATTTCAACAATACTAAGACATTCCTTCTATCAAGTTTTTTTTCGTCGAATTATGTAGAAATTAAACTGCTACAACAAATTAAGAATGTATTCATAAAAAAAAATTTTCCATTTACTATAATATGGTATGTAACTGGTATCATCAGTTGCTGAGTAACACAATTCGATTTACTGAGAAAATATTTACTACTATAGTACTATAAATACTATACATTTTTAATTTTCTATTTACCATATTCCTCTTCCATTTTTCAAAAATGTAAATCATGAAAACATTGAAAACCAATGTGATAGTAATAAAACAATATTTTTAAAATACAAATAGTATCTATACTTTACAAAACAGTATACGATTTATAGCTGAAAACATTGGAAACATTTTTTACTAAATTACTTCTGAACACAAAAGCAAATTACACTAATAAAATTAAAACTGTAACATATGTTTGGAATATTATTATTTTTGTTTTAAATTGTGTCCCATTTAAATTCAATTACCATTAAATGGTTTTATTATTTTCCTGAACGGATTTTAACACATTAATAAAATTGTTTTTTTTACACAGCCGCAGTCCTATATTATATTATTGATAATATCTACTATATAGCAATACACACTACATTTATAAATTAAAATAATACTACATATATAAAACTTTAAATACGTATATAGGTTGTTAAGTATAAATTACCTAAACATACAGTATATGTATATTATTATATTATACCATAAAAAACAATATCTATATGTTTTGGTTTTTAATTAAATACCTAAATAGCATAATTATTATAGCCATATTTACAATTATTATTAATTACTGATCATCAAGCTTCCAGAATCTCTTATTTTTAGTAGTGTATCACGTGTTCGAAAACAATTAGTTAGAATGCCGTACTATGTCCGAATATCAAGTGTACAAAATACCATAATTTTATGTAGGTACAAAAAAAAATAATAATAAACCAATATTGTAAAAACAAAGATAAGATTATGTATATATTTTATTAAATATATTAATTTTTCTGATTAATTTTTTTTTTATAAGTATACAAAAATCAATCGAAAAAATTGGTAACATTAAACATACTAATAAAAAAATCTAAAATATTGAATTGTATAATTTTAAACCGTATATGAACTTAATAATATATCGTGTATGAAAATAAAAAATTAATAAATAGAACTGAGATACTCTCAGCTAATGACGAACAAAAGTATAATAATTCGGTTGGTAAACAATATCGGCATATAAAATTGTAAATGGTATTTATGTAAGAAGGTACCTACACCAATAATATTTATATACATATATATTACGTGTCTGTCTTTTTAATGTACTTCGTGTTTGTATGTACTGTTTATAAAAAACCATTTTTTTTCTCCCCAATAACAATTAGTAAAATATATCCCGCTCAATTATTACTTGCAGTTTAGGTTAGAGTTGTTTTGATAAATATGCACTTTTCAAACTTATGATATTTTCTAAAAAAAAAACAATAATCTAAATTTATGGACTATACAGTAGGTTAGGTTATATATAAGTCTACAAAGTGATAATTACTTTAAAACCTCTATTTAACACAGTTTTATTAAATTTTACTTTAAAAATATATTCATTAATCAGAATTTTTTACTTGTACAAACGGTTTTAAGTTATTGTAAAAAAAAAAGAAAATTATTTTCTTGGTAATAAAATAAAATAAAATTTAGGTACGGTGTTACATAAGATTGGTTAGGTATTGTAATTTTCTAATTAATAGGCTACATTTCAGTGGCCAATGAATATTATATGGATAAGAATATTAGAGGAGTAGTTTATTTTTTACTATAATTATTTCTTACACCTTTAGTCAAGCCCCGCCGCTGCAATGTAACTAATCATCTTTATAAAATCACCGCTGAATAGTAAATATCATACTAGCAATTATTGATTATTGGTTTAACATCTCGATATAATAATATCGTATACGATAAAATATTCTGCTGCAGGCCAAATCACGAATTCATAAATATTATTTTGGCTGAATTGCAGCACAGACAGTGGATAGCTGCGCGCGGTCATCATAATATTAATATAACACATTACACATTAACACATACATAGGTAATATTATATTTGTCATTGTTTAATCGCGCAACTGCAATAAGAGTATGCTGTATATACTATATATCATAATAGGTACTATTATTGCACACGAAGCATTGTCAATAATAATAATAATAATAAAATAATTACGACGATGTACGTATGTAATAATGTAATATACAAAGTTATAAACCATGTGTGTTTATACTCTTATTGCAGCTAGGCCATTTAGTATATTGTATATTTTATATATATATATACAATATATATGATCACGCAAACCATAAATTTGGAGTATATAACTTACCTTAAAGATGTATGTCATCATCAAAGATGATCTTTGTGTTTAAACTTTAAGCACTTAGTTTTTTATGACATTTAATGCGTTTCTCGAAGTGATACAAACTTTTTGTAAAATAAGTCTATATAATTTTTGAGTTATTATTTATTAGTATTGTGTAGGATTGTAGGTGGTCAGCTATAATAATATTAGGCTTAATATGATAAGTATATAAAATAAAAAATAAAAAAATAATCATATACTTGAAATTTTTCCGGTTAAAATGGAGGATAATATGTTAGAAACTTTTGTAAAAAACTGGTTTAAATCACCACAACCTACAAGAACACTCCTTAATTACTTGAAAAAAATATTGAAATCATGCAGCCGGTCTTATAGTAGGAAATTATATTATGTATAAGTAAATAAATAAAAATTATAATTTAAATAAAGGATAACATTTCCGGGTGAACACGTTTGATGAATCACTCTGTATATACAGTGTATTGTAATACACATAATATTCTATATAGTAAAAATAATAGCAATAAGTCATCGACGTATAATAACGAATCGAATTCCTTTCGACGGAAATGCGCGATTAGCCGCGAGCAATGTTAAGGGATTTAATGATGAAGACGACGAATATATCGTATAAAATTCGTGTGATATATATATGTAGGTATACAGTTATATCGTATTATATATTTACAATATACATACATAGTTTATGAACTGAAGATTAAAAAACATACATTGTATTATATTGTATACGTGTACGTATATACTTTATATTATATAGGCAAGTACGGCGACGACCACGCGCGCGATTTATCCAACTAACGGCACGCCGGCAAATATATAATAATAGTAACAAGCGTATAGTTATTAGTTATTTATATTATATTATTATTATTATTATTATATAGGTGCGCATTTGGTACGGAACAATTTTTATTTTTTTAATCCAAAACGTTTTTTTATTTATTTTTTTTTTAACGTCTATAACGGTATAATTTTACAACACGCTTTATACATTGCAGTATTCCACCTACTAATTATAATTTTTTTCCACCAATGTAATATGTTAATTATTTTGTATATTATAACATTGATCAGCTGTAATTGGAAACACAGCCCGGATATCTCAGCGTATCCGCTACAGTAGTTATACAGTTGTTCAATTTTTAGTTGATTTTAAGCGTTCATTATTGAGATACTAAAAATTACACAATAATATTATATTTACGCTGTATACCATTTATTGTATTGGAATTTTTTTCAAGTCCCGTTGGTGGTCCATATACCATTATGTCCACTATACCACGATTATTTTTTTTTAGCTTTATTTTTAATTTTGTTCGTAAATTTTAGTGGTCAAATCCTAATACTTACAGGTGGTGAAAACGGATGGTTTCCATTAAAATATTGTATTGCATAAACGTAAAAATTAAATACCTTTACTTACCAAAAATAAAAAACCAACCAGTATGCTTAGGTTATATAGTTACTACACTAACCATGCATTCCTTAAATTTTTTTTTTTTATAACTAAAAAAATTATGGTTAAATTTGGACCATTTTATAAGAAATATTATTATTATTATTTTTTTTTCAGAAATATCGCAGAGTATTTCAAGCTATCGAGGACACAATAATGTACATTGAATCCTATGCGTATATATATTATACTTACGTTTCTTATGTACCTACTAGCTATGGCGGTCGTCAAATATCAACCAATCTTGCATTTTTTTTAAACTCTTTTACGCTCACCGCACGTGTGTATTATATCAAGTATAAAAATGTCAGTGTCTTATACATAAGGTAATAAACATATAGTTTAATATTATAATCGATAAATGACAATTTAATTGTTAAGCGTAAAAAGGTCGTAAGAACATATTTTTATGCAAATCACATATTAAAAATTGCCAAACTTTTATTAAGTATATTCCGTTTTTAAAACCGTTTCACCGGGTTCATTTTAGTTTATTATTATTACTATTATTACTATTATTAATATAATATATTTTATGTATCCAGCACTTATGTGTCAAAAAGTGTTTTAAGTATATTATGTATACTTCAATGAATATTGTGTACAAGTACACGGAACTTAGTACTTGCAGCATGATAAATCGAACGAATTTTAATTTATTTTATCGCGCCGACACCATTCGACGGCAGTTAGGTATACTGTCATTTTCATATTAAAACACATCGGTTATATTATATTATGTTTTATCGATTACAGTTATTTATTTATTATTTTTTTTATTTTATGTATGTTTTTTATTTTTCGAGTACATAAATATAAGACCAGTCCGCAGACAACATAATCGTTACAAGTGCATGTGTAATGTAGAAATATTAAACGATTTTTGAAAATGGTAAATAAAACATAATATATAATAATATATTTATATTATACAGCCTCATTCGCAAATAAAATGTACAAGTGTCAAATATGAAATAATGTAAATAGAAATAAAATATTCAAGCTGCAGCGAGTTCCGGATGATCAATATTTGGGTTGTATTATAATCTATAACATGATTAAAACGTTTCGATACGATGTATATTTAAACTCCTCGATAAAGTGTAATTTAATAGGTGTAGTTGTTAAACCAATTTAACACTTTCGCACATCCGTAAAAAAAAATGTGAAGATACTTTAAGTGTATATGACAGCAGTTGTTTAAAGAAATATATTCCTGCAAGTGACACGTAAAAAAAAATATGCAAAATTCACTTGGAAAAAAAATTCAACATGATTTTCTGGTATAACCTGCAGTACCTACCTTATTACTTACACCAATGGTTCCAACCGGGGGGGAATTTAAAGTCTGCTCGGGAGAAATATATAGTGATGATGGAATTACAAAAAAAATTATGTTATTTTACAATGTATAAAATTGAAATCATTAAATTAGTTTTAAAAAAAGCTAAGAAAAAAACAGTCTCAAATTACTCATTAAATTTACTTATATTATTTATATTTTATATTAATATTTTTATAGGAGGAGGAATGAGATTTTAGTAAATTTACAAGAGGGGTGTAGAATGAAAAAGGTTGGGAATCATTGACCTACACATGTGGTTATACAATTTTTTATTTCTTTTATTTTCAGAAATAACATAATAACAATACAATCAGTTACAAATTTACAGTATCGTACAATATAATATAATATCTGTCAAACAGCATACGCGTGTCGTCACAAATTAAATTGAGTTTTGTATACCCCACTAATCACTATATTGTCGTGAGTTAATTTCTGGTTGTGCCATGTTGTTATCATACGCATAAGTCGAAAGATCGGTGCGTAACATTATCGCATATAGTAACCAATAGATATTTTATGGTTACCTACTTAATAGATTAATATATATATATTGTTGTCTACACGCTTACCACGGTATAATTTAAAATGGTTCGACACGTGACAAACTTAAATATTAATATGAATGCACTTTTACCTTACTATAATATTATGTTTTATATCCACGGAAAATGACGCACCGCCGACAAAAGATTATGTGATGCAGGGTATAATGTAAGGCGATGTTGAGCATTGTTTGTGATATTGAGAAATGTTTGCGCTGTTGAAAATACATTTTTATGTTGTTGTTTTGTTGATTAATATCGTAATATTATTATAACATAGTAGCCTACGGGTGAATGTTAGTAAAAAGACTTGAAAATTATATTTTTCAAAAACCACCTATGCCTTAATTTTGTGGGAATTATGTTAGTGAAGTGATTTTCAAATTTTAAATATTACATATTAAATTATTATATTAGTTAGATCTTAGATGAATTATTTTAAAGATTATTTTTCGGAAGTCGATTACCTATACTTGCTTATACCGAACATAGACATAGTTCCCAGTTCCCATATACCTATACTGGCTGGACTACAGTACAGGAAGAAGAAAATAGAACAAAAAAAAAAAAAAAAGTTATAGATAAAATTAAGATTTTGAATAGGTAGTTTTGATATTTTAATTTTTAAATATTTTTCTGTTTAACACACTACGTTATATTGAATTCTTAGATATTATTAAAACTTACCTATTTTTTATACTTATAAGTTATAATACACTATAAAATTATGCATTAAAAACTATATTGAACATTTTTTGGTCAAAATATATTCATTTTTGCAACGTTCATCAATTATATTGTTATATTAATATATTTTTAGTATAGGTATATTTATATAAAGAATTTAGAATGATATTTTTATATTTAGAATTGAGTTATAAATGTGACCTTTGATAGAAGGGTACTGGGTAGAGTCGGTAGAGAGAACTTAATGCGTTTTTGACAAAAATTCTTAGAATAGACCCTGATGTGATGTAAACGACCTCTCATTCCGTTTATAAGCGATTTCGAGCGTTGAGCTTGAGCCCATTAAAATTTCGAGTAAAGTAAGAGTATATATTATTTTGTCTCCTCCCTTTCAGTATTCTTTATAATTCTGTTTTGGAGACTGTCGGGTGGCCACTGGCCAATCATATAGAACGGCCATTGATTTCCTCTTAAAATATCATATTTTTCCTCGTTTCTCTCATTAATTGTTATCATGTTATGAAATTAAATGACTTTTTAAGTATCTATACAATAATATTATAATACCAAAGTTTTTCAAATGATGAGTTTTAAATTAAAAACTTTGTTTTGTAAATAATGCACAAGTTCATGTATTTGAAAAACTACTATTATAACATAACATTTTTTCTGGAAACTTAAACGGTTAGTCACGAAAATTTAACGCTAAATAATAAATACTGATACCTACAAGCTACAACAATGTGTTTTTTGTGATAATCGATAAAAACGGATAAAAAAACAACAGAAATTTACAGAATAAAATGTCACAATTATAATTTTAAAAGGTATACGCAAGGACAAAAATTGTAATTAATTTCAGCATTAGATCTATTTTAATTTTGAGGTTTTATGTTTTATTGCCAATGTCAACGAATTATTTCAAGATTATTACTTTATATTATGATAACAATCGTCAAGGGTCAAACGCTCGAATAAATATTTTTCTGTGATCGGTTAACTCTATACATACCGATAACATTCTTGTTTAATGCTTTAAAATTTTTTTTTAGATTCGGAAATTTGACGAATATAATTATAATGTTTTTGATGATTGAGAGTTATCAGTTATTACTCTATATAATAGCTATTTCTTGCCCATACCCCCTTCCCATAGATGCCTACAAATTACACAATATAGTATACTACACATTTCACATAAAATTCATATTATATTACAATATTATAATTTATAATAATTATGGTCTCTCGCAATAAATTCGTCTGTAATAATTAATAAATAAATATAAATAAATAATCAATACACAACGATATCATTTAAACATGATAATTGATAATATATTAGTATTATATTACAAGAACGTTAAAAATTAACTACGTTTCGATCGGATAATTATTATTATTTATTTTTTTTTTGTGCATACACACACACACACACGCATATATATATATATATATTATTATCTTTTATATGATATTTATAGGAGACGACTACTGTGCGCGTACACGTGAAAAATCCGTTATATTGGCCTGGTGAGTATGTTATATAGTAGCTATAACGTCAGCGCGCCGTCGCTTTTTGTCATCGCCAAAGATTCGTGTGTTCGTTTCGTTTCTTCCGATTGATTATGCGCAGCGACTGGAACGACAGGAATTTTATGCTGTTGATTTCACAGTGAGTCTTATTTTTTGAATTTTTCCGCTGACACTTTTTCTCGGGTCCGGCACGTATCATAAATGTCGCGGTCGTTAATAACTTATTTACCATTATGATAATTCGCTTTTTGTACATACATATAGGTACTATATTATATGTATAATACTATAATTAGTAGTAATCACATATACACACACAAATATATACCGTATATTAATAATATAATTATAATTAATGATAATAATATAGGTAAATATATATATATATATATATATTGTATTCCTGTATAATATTTCCAACTAGAGTCTGGATTCTAGACGGTTTGATTGGAGATTTTTAACCAACGCATATTTTGAACCGAAAAATGTCCAATCACATAAATTAGAATAATGTATTAACTGTAAATACAGTCCATGTGGACGACATACCGTGACAATCTATGTAGCGTGCCATAGTATCTTCGGAATTATATCTTTGATCAAAATATCTTATAACAAAAATAACTTAATATAAAATATTTTTTAAACTGATACTTTTAAAATGTTTTTTTTTTCTTAACAAATTGTCATACGCATATTAAATGTAAATTATACAATTATTATTATATATCTATAGTCCTGTTTATATTATTAAATTAATATACTGTAACCATAATATTACAGTATACATTTAATATCTATTATTATTATTAATAATAATATTAAAAAACTTAATTAATTAAATTAAAATTAGCATTCAATAATGAATATTATAAGATAAACATCTTAAATATTTAACTGTTAATATTTCAAAGTAATTTTTTTTATTATTATGATCCTTGTACTTTTTACGTAGTGGACTTGATTCTCTTGATAAACGTTTTTCCAGTTGAACCTGATACCACGTAATTCTTCTTCTATTTATTAATTTAATTTAATAAAATATTAATACCTCTTGTACACTTTTTCTTGTTTTAAAAAACGTATGAATTTCCATATTAACGTGATTTGCTCCAAGTGCCAAGTGCTGCATTGAAAACATGGTCCTGCAAAAATTCTGTATTCGTTTGTGAAAGATCTTGTATCACTAAATCATAGAAATTCGGCATGTTGAAATTAATAAACATAAATAACATTTAAAAGTTTATAAACGTATAGTTAATGATTTTTGGGTATTTAACTTATAGAGCCTCCTGAAACCCTAACAATCCCCTTTTATAGTAGCTACATTTTTACGGAAAGATTGATTTTTTAACCAATACTAGATTTTTATCTATCCTAACTGTGCATAGTCAGCTTGTTCCGATTATTTCATTGATTCTCTGTAGCACATACCAAAAGTTTATGAAATGTTTGCGCTATAGATTTTTGGTTACATGCAACGTATTAAATTGAAATGTTATTACATGCGATTTCCACACAAATTTCTTCTTAATATTTGAATAACCCGTGGAATATAGACAGTTTAACATACATTATAATCCAAACATTTCAAGCATTGTAGTAGCCAGTTAGGGTAAATTGCACAAAATTGCTGTGCTTTTTATACAGGGTAATCACTAATCATCAAGCATGTTTGCTCTTATTTGTTTATTTATAGTAACGCATTTTTTATTCATTCGAATTTTGATTTGGATTTTCAGAAAAATTATCAGCTAAATAATCATCAGTTAATTAATTGAAAACAAAGAGAAGAGAGAAGTGCTAATTTGAAAAACAAAAGTAGCTTAAACACTCAATGAATAGTACAAAAGGTATAACTTCGATTCTTCGTATATATTTCAAAATTTTAAAATCAACAATTGAATAACTGCATTGTTGAAAGAAAAAAATTAGGCGAACATACTTGGTATATATTATCACCCAATACGTTTTCTAATAAAGAATTATTTTTAATAGATTTTTTCATGTACAATAAAAATATATCATTATTTATGTCATCGTAAATTAAGATTTTAATGTTGCATCTGTGTAATGATTCACTTGATTTTATCATATATCGGATTTTTTTTTTTTTTTTTGTAAATTACTCTACTCACTTGTTATAACTTATAAATAATCTACTCGGTTCGCTGACCGAAATGGAAATAATATATTTTATGGTACTTTGCATGAATTTGACGAAATGGACGAATGCGCGTTATAGATGAGGAACTTCCATACCGCCGCCTCCATCGCGAAAATGTGGGTCATAAACTCCGCATATATTTAGGAAATCAATGAGCTCACTATAAAATTATAAAATTATACATATTTATAGGTGCAAGCGTGACGCGTGTAACACTATATACCTATATAATCTACATACTTTATATATATTATTAAGCATTTTACACATATGCTAAGTAAATATAGGTATGTATATATACTATAGAACTATATTATATTAAATTGCATATAACTATGTAAGTATTATGTGAGCCTATACCCAAGCGAGTGGCGACGAACACGAGTATAAAATATAACTGCCACCAAATGTGCTGCATGCGCATTCAACATATATATATAATATGCACAGAGGTCCGGTAATGTACATATTACGTTATGATTATAGAGATCAAACTTAAACGTTCTAAACAAAATATTTAATATGTATATATATATAATATGAATAATATACAACTATACACATGAAAACGCAAAATTATGTGCTTAAAAAAAACAAAAAAGCACTTATTGATATTTTATTATTATTATTACTGCAGGAAATTAATATGATTTCACATTAGCAATTTTTATTACTTATTAACACTATTTATTGTGAACATTTATTTTAAACATATTATGTTTTATGTACAGAATGATTCATTGATGTCTGTCATCTACCCATTATATCAATATCAAAGTCAAACTACAACATTAAAGATTTTAAATGACACCAACTAGTTCACACGCAGCAAAAACTTAAGTTTATTAAAAAAATTATAGTTAAAATAATTACGATGAATTTATAAAATATCTAGTTAAATTATAAATTATATAGTTTATCGTCTTTATTTGATTAGTATAAAAAATAGGCACCTAGATATTTCATGAAATACCACTATTTTATACTTTAACGCTAACATATTTACTGGCAGTGACAGATTCAAGAGAGGGGCCCTGGCTCGACATTTATATTATATTTGTAAGACCTGCTAACATCAAATCTTAAATATTTTACTTACAAGAATACAAGATTATATGATATGATATATAATAATATGAAAAATTTTACCCCTCCTCCCCCCGTAAAAATAAAAAAATACAAAATCCTCCACCCACCACTGTATAGGTACCTACTGATGTACTGTGGGTGAATCAGTACCGGATATAAGTCTTAGGAGACCCGAGTGCAACTGCCAACTACAAATATTGAAGACACCTAAATTATAAATATTATTATTTATTAATATTTTTTACAATATCATCGCGAAATGTGAGATGATTTTTGCCAGTATTAGCACAAGAACATTTTATCATAATGTAACAATTACACATATATCTTATTCATATACAAATAAGTATAATATATACATATATGGCGTACCTTTAACTATAATAATACGTATACTATATTATGTCTATTAAAAAACGCAAGTGTATACAATAACATTATTATAATACTATTATAACAGCAGTGCGCCGATTCGACGAGACACCGCGTGTTATAACAAAGTGTAAAGGACAAATCCCAAAACTGGTTTTCGAATTGAAATTCAGCCAAATCGGTGCGTTGCAGCAGTTACCTATAATATTATTATATTATTATTATTATTATTATCATATTATAGATATATCTATACATGTGTAATACGCATATATATAATATAGTTAATATACAATATGTAGTTGAGTTTACACACAGGTGACACTGCATCGCTCGACGCATCGCCATTCGCCATTCGCCACTTATAAATTATTATTTACTTCACGTGTTTGTCGAATATATTATAATAATAGTATAATACTATTGGTCGTAGAGTAACGTAGCACATAAAATTATACTATTATTTGTATATAAAATGAATAACCGGTTAAGTAATTTGATTAATATCATATTATTTCCAAACGCATGTGAGATGGCAAACGGACAGACAAGTCGTACAACTCATTTGGTCATTATAATTGTATGATGTAGAAGTACCCAATACCTATATCTATTGCTTACATGCAGATCAACGATCATCGATCATATTATTATGCATTTAAATAAAACTGCATACAGCACACATTTTTTAAAGCTCATACAAAATATATGTACATAATATGTAATCGATGTCCTACGCGTCAGTGCGGTGTACTGGAGAGGGTACCCCTCGCTTCTTCCCCCCAAGAGCTCATACACTTTATTTATTTGTAATGATTTACTTAGACACAACTGTCAAAATATTTTTAATACAATATATTTTTGACAATTATTCATAATAATACGTTATTATAATATTTTACATCATATAAAATATGTCATTTTTTGTATACCTCTATATTATATTAAGTTATTTAATTTTCTGTGATTACATTTTTGCTGGCTTTACGTATTTTGTTCTTAACCAATCCCAGCAAGCACATATTATAATGCGTTTTTTAATAAAACCATCCGCGGTTAGGATGCCTGTACCCATCGCTGTCAATTTAAATATATATTTATAAAATATAAAAACATAAATAAGAACCTAACCATGTGGTAGATTTTAATATAATAATATTAGAGAGGATTATAATATTCAAAAGAAACGAGCGTTTATCGGAGTTAATCTAACGTGTTACACGGCGTATGGCGTTTTATTAAACGCGTGACTCGAAAGTCAAAATTAATTTTAAAACGTCAAAAATCGAAATATTATAATCACGATAAAACTCCAAAAATGCAAAATTAAAAAAAAAAATTGTAAATTATTTCAACACTATCGTCGTGTGTACATGAATTATGCGCACGGTAGCACGAGAGACCGAGTAAATCTGTGTTGAATAGTATATATTTAAACATGCGAATTGCATTTTATTGTAAACGCTTAAACTTCTGTGTGAATTTCAACTAATGACGACGGCGACGGTCCGTACAATTTATTCAGAATACCGGTGTGAATTCATTATCGTGAATAAAAAAAATTAATAAATTTAAATATTTAAATCTACAAAAGTATAAAGTATAATATATAGGACGGGACGATGAATTTCGATCAACCTATAAGCAAGTAAATGTACCAACAAACTATGATAAATCTAACGTGGGCTTGTAAGGTGTTCGATCATCATGCTGCATCTGTGATTTTATACTACAATAGAGTTTGCGTTGCCACAAGTAATATATACATTTGCTATTGAATATTGTTTGTAACTGTAGTTGTTTACGACTTTATGAGTATGATAAATTATACACCTTCGTCGTAAAATCAAAAATTTCGTGCGCTTAGAAGAATTTTTCAACGACTTGTCTTACACATTTCAAAAATCAAAAACAAAATAAATAACAGCGCTTATTTTCACTATATTAACACGACCTATCAATTTATTAAATTATATACATACACCACTTCGGGGGGTAAATAATAGGCACCTCGCACCTGCATTATAGTAAAGTGCATATAGGTGCGAATAAAGTTTCTGTATTGAGGGGTTGTACTTAAACTAAATCTCGTTCAAACCGTTCTTATCAAGTAAGTATACTTTCTTTAAACCAGTGTTTCCAAACCATTTTACTACCACGGACCACCATCATTCTAAGAAAACTAGGAATATCTTTTTTTTCATTAACAAAAATACACAGCACCAATTTAAAAAAATGTGTATTTTTATTACAAATCGTCTATGACAGACCCAAAGACCACCGGTACATATCGTAAATGATCTAAATTTAAATGAAATACTACCATAAATAATATTATAAGTATTGTACCTACTGTATAACCTGCAGTAAGTACTATAATATTAAACCAACTACGTATCACTGTTTCCTGCAATAATTTACAGAATAATTCCAATGTGGTCTTGTTTTTCTTCTTTATCTCATAAATGCATTGATAGAGATATAAATCATTTATTTATCTGCAATAATTTTATGAACTCAGATAAATTATGAATTAATGTCCAGAAAAATATACGCCGTATTTTACTTGAATATAAAAACATGATATTTAATATGGTGGTAAAATATATAATAAGTTTTGTTTTGATTTCAGTGAATAATGCGGAGAAGTCCGAAGCATAGAATATATTTCCCCTCATTTATCTTCATTTTCTTATTCTATATTACGAAATACTCCTTCGATATTTTCGAGGAAATTGCAAATAGCGTTCAAACAGTTTGTAAAATAATAATAATATTTGCATTAAAAAAATGAAATTAAACCGTTTTAAAGTTGTTGAAAACTATTGATCTGCAATATAGTATTTTGTCCAATTCCGAAATAATATTATATTTTCGGTCGATTGTTATGAACGCGGCGCAAATGCATAGGCAATACAACAAGCGCACTGGTGACTCGTAATTCTGATTGACGACTCTCTTGTGGTTCTCGGGGGATCGCGGAACCGGCTATCGATCAATCGATTCGATAGTCATTAGGAGTTGATTTATTACCATATAAGCGATATAAGAATCTGGTATAAATAAAACCCGTGAAATCGTTCAAGACAGTACTTTATCGATGGGGGTTAATTCTCAAACCTATATAATATGGTGACGTTGCGCATATTATGGCGTTCTGCTCTTGTGTAGTTGGCACTGGAGGACATAATAGTATTAAACTCATAAGCACGATTCGGTGACAACTAAGGAGCGAGGACCAGACCATTCCTCTGTCCCCAAAGATCTATACGACAAAATCCTTTATCGGCAGTTGTCATTACATTACATCGTAAATTAGTTATTTAATTAGTTATAATATTTGAGAACGTTATGCACAAAAATACTAAAAACCATCATCGTCGTTTTAAATGTTTTAATATTAGGCGGGCATGTCACTTCATAGTTTGTCCACCACAACCACGACTATAATATTATATGGTGAATGTAATATTATTATTGTTATTATTACGCATTGACGCCGTCGCCGTCGTAATAATCGTATTCGAAATATAGGTGTCGATAAATATTATGAGTTATAATTAAATATAATAATCTACCCGTTGTGACTGTCGATATTATTATGCTCGGACACCGCATGACCTCGGAAAAATTGAATTTAATAAAAAATATATAAAACGCATACACAGTGATGATAATAATAATCGTAAATGACTAAGATCAACCGCGTTTTAGATATATTATATTATGTACTTATTTATATGTTGCGCAGTTAAAACTGTGATCGGGCGCGCGCGCGCGCGAATATTACGGGCGATCACATGCATCGGTTCGGTCAATGCACTTTTATCGTACATATTTGTGTGTGTGTGTATGTGTGTGTAAATAATATTATTTTATTTTATAACCGTAATGAGAAGTAACCGAATAGTAAGTGCACAGCGGTTATTTATCTGACAATATTACGTGCAACGGAGAGTGAATTCGCACGTTCCGCGCGTATCAGCGCAGTGGTTGCTGGGTTTCGAATTGACGTCGAGCTGGAGTTATTGACCGCCACATTATATAGGTACCATATATACAGCCCAAGTCGTTACAATATATAATAATATATTATAATATACTACGTAACGAAATCCCATGTATGTATAGGTATGTGTATTGTACCAATTATAGATTACAATATATATATATATATATATAGAGCAAAGAATTTATATTATTATAATACTGTTATTATATTAGGCATGAATTATATTATAAATATATGCGCAAATCGTCGACCCGGCAAGCATAAAAGACCAATAGGCCGTGATTTTCCTCTGGAGCGTCGATTTGCGTACTTCATGTACACTCGACCGTTGTATGTCTAATAATATTATACCTATATATGTTTTTATCATAAACAAATATAGGGAAACCATAGAAAAATCAACGTTTTATCTCAGGCCTGAGCCCTGAAGTGAAAAATACATTGCGATGATGAGGTAAAATCTACACCCTCCTCTGGACCACGCATTTTTATCTATTATACAAAACAATTTTTTTGCAAAACCGAGTGCTTACTTGTTAGGACAATATATTGTGTCTTGCAGACATGTATTTTATTGCTCCAGTTGCACAAGGCGATTTCGTTAAATATATGACGTAGTATATACACTCATTCTTCGGAGAGCCATGTTAAATACATTTTATAATTAAAAAAACCGTTTAAAAATATAACATGCCACTGATGTAATGTTAAGATCCAAAAAAATAAAAATTTAAACTTGAAAATCGAAATGCTCATCAATAATTATTTATTTTAATCGTGTGTGTCCGTCCGCATTTCAAATATAATTCAAATATAATTTATTGTGCTTAATGTACTTGTCATCTGTAGTGTCTTACTAAATATAGAACGTTTTCTTTAAGTGCTCATTATATTTTCCATACGATTTTTGACATTTTGTCATTTTTATTTCGTGTACAAAAGAATATAACATAATGTTAATAATATATAAACTGTTATTATTCAATAATTTATATTCAAATTTTTTAAATTTTTTTATTAAACTGTCGTACTAACTGTCGTAATATATTTTTGTACTTCCACGAACAAATTCAATTTTGTATGATTACTAATTATACATTTAATGTTATTTATGTATACTAATCATAATAATTAATATTTTGAAAATCGTTTGTCAAATTTTCTACAGAGATTTTAACTTTGAAAAACTACCTATAAACGAGTAACAACTAATCGTCTAGATTTCTCTAAATTTAATTAACTGCTTATTATCGGATTAAATTTGGATACATGAGTATCACTTTACGTTTTAATACAAGGTTACTCAATATTTTATATACACTATAATATGCACATGTAGATATTTGCAGTATTTTAATTAATTTGGTATTATAAAATATGTTTTTTTTTATAATATATTAGGTACACACAATCTATTACAATTAGTCATTAGATTAATCAGCGTATGTGTGGTTAAAGATAAATAATTCAAATTATAAAAATCAGTAATCGAGGTACTTATTTAAGGCTATAAAATATAATATTACCTATTTATATAATAAAAAAACATAGTACCCGTACAATAAATATCTACTAAAACACTCAATTAATTATACACATAAATGATTTTCATTATTATTTTATTAATTTTTTCTGTTTTTATTAAAAATGTATACCTACGTATACTATATATACAATCTGTAAGCTGCCCGATCTTCCTTCGGAAGAAATTATTTTTTATAATTTATTTTAAAAATATATGACTATTTTTTGGCTATACAAATAATATTATATAATTACATATGGTAGTTAATGTTATTGCTAATTTCTTAAAATTATATATCCTACATTTTGAATTCAACCACTGGAGTGGTGAATTTTGTTCTTTTTTTTATAGAATAGAGATAAGGTAGAAAAAAATATGTAACAATAAATTATTTGTTCAATGAATAATATATATATTTCGAATGGAAAAATGCAAGTGCAAACAAATAAATAATTAATAATAATAAATAAACAAACAAATAGAATATTTAGTTTGAATTTCATTAAATTACAGATGATAATTTAGACAATAATAAAATTAATAATCAATGTTTTATTGTTTTCTAATAATAACTCTATTTTCTAATGCTTGACGTTTGAGATTTAATCTGATTTTTTTAAATGTAAATAAAAAGACAGATATTGTTATCGGTGAATATATGAAAATAATTGGTAATTAGGTAATCTATACATATAATATATAATAATTATTATTATTATGAGAGGAAACTATAAGGTCTGAGAAGTTGAAAACCGGTTTCCTTCGTCTCCAAAATCAGGTTAGATTCTTTTATGTATATATATATATATATATAAAAGATTAAATAAATATTATATTCTTTACAATAATCATAATCAACGAATAGAGATAATAGTGACTACTGCAGACCCGACTACCTGAGAGAAGAAATAAGAATCAGATCAGTCCAACGAGGGCGCTTCACGGCAGTGGTCAGTGGAGAATGCGAGTTATTATTATTCAGAAGGTCTCGACACAGTTTGCGTTCTAAAGTTTTCTGGGATCGCTAGAAATGTTGAATACGGATAAATATGAGATTAGAGTATAACGGTGGTTGGATTAATTCGAGTGAAAGCGTTTTTAGAGAGTGGTGGCTATATGTGTTGAACTGATGGAATGGATATGTCATTATGGAGTGTTTGTAGTTTGAGATATGGAATGGGGTTCTGAAGACGGCTTTATCATCTGCAACGTAATAACCCACGCAGTGATTGTAGGGTTAATTATGGGTTGATCCGAAGTGTATAAATAAAAATATATAAGAGCGCGAAACTGCGACAGCGCCTTGGCGACACCCGCGTGGATGAGATTGGTTTCAGATAATATTATGTCGAAACCAGAGCCTTAAGAGCACAACAAAATGTCCATCTTCAATGTATGATTTAAATAACAGGTATAGTAGTATGACGGGAAGATGGATTTTATTTTGAAAAGAAGACCTTGGTGCCACAGTTTGTCAAAGACCTGAGCCATGTCTAGAAATAGGAACATCTGCAGTGTTTATTAACTTTTTCCAGTGAATATGAAAGCTTATCGATTAAACGGTAGAATCTAACCGGATTGGTAATTTGGAGCGTTTGCTTCAATTACAGAGCAAGTAAGTCGCTTTAAGACAATTTTAAAAATATTTTTAAAATTTTTTAATAATAATAAACCACCAAGGTGCTGTGGTTGGTGGTTGGATTCATATTATTTTAATTTTTCGATGAATTGACGAATTAACATTTATACAACGAATAAGGAACGCTTATAAAATATTAACGTATGTGTAATTGCTCATTAAACTTTTTTAGTTAAAACAGACTCTGATAATTGTAAACTTTTATATGTATATAGAGTATAGACATACGACATACCCACCTAATATATAATTATTATATATATATATATATATTGACATAATACTCGTAATATCTTTGGTATACTTATGAGATAATTGAAAAATACATATAATACAGAAAGTCATTTAATATAGCATTCCTCCGTAGGCACCAGCTACCTATATCTTTCAAGAAAACCCATTTTTAACTCGAATAATAGAAATTATAAACCGTCATATTTGTTCACTATTCGATCGCTTTATCGATGAATGTCCATAGTTTTTAGCGCCAACGTTTTATTTCATAAAGATGACATGAAATGTTCTCTCATTATATAATTTAAATATATTAAATATTTTATTTAATTGACCGTTGTTGTAACTTTCAGGTAAGCGCTACACCTTCCTATCTATCAATAATAATAATTGTTATTATACGGCCGGAATGTATAAATCTATCAACATCGTTTTAATGAAAACTGTGTAGTCGTTTAGGTACATACTACGTATCACGAACTAAGATATCTTAGTTCGTGCTACGTATACATCAGTTATCAGTATCCACAGACCACGAAAAAGAAATAACCTAAGTATGTATATAAATGATAATAAAATACACAAATATGAAAATATGACCTATATGCGTCCATCGCACCTATTTATGATATATTCATATCTATATCAGTGTACCACGAATTAAGATATATTATCTTAATTCGTGCAGTGTACACATAATAGTCACATATCTATATGATTTTTCTGATTTCATTAATTATTAGGTACGCAATACATACAATGTTTAAACTTTTAAAGTAAGTACCAACAACCTACACATATGATGGGCATGTACCGTTCCCGCCAAAAACCCGGTTCCCTGATTTACACATGCCCTTTTCCACCCAAAACGAAAAAGGTATGATTCCCGTTTCCGCCCAAAATTTATTTTTGTGAAAAGACGTTTCCGCCATTTACTATTTGGGAACCATGTACAATATTTACATATTCGTATCATTACAAATTGTAATACGAGTATAGATAATAATATTGTATTAGCCGAATATAGGCACAATTATATAAGTTTTAAAAATATTACATAATTGCATATTATAATATGTCCATTCTATTTAACTATTTTAAAGTATAAAACAAGTAGTTTTTAAAATATTATATTATCAAAAATAAATAAAAACAATTAATAAACAAAAATAATGAATACCTACATAAAAATATAGTCTCAATAGTTTTGAAAAACACATGTCGTTATTTTAAAATATTTAAAAATGTCACAAAAAATATAAATTATAATACAAGTATATATAATGTCAAGTTTAAAAAAATTACATTCGTAAGTATAGGTCAAATATCATACATTACAAATATCGTTGTCTTATATACATACCACAACATATTTTCAAAATTGCTTAAAAATTAAAATCAATGGTTTCCAAACTTTTTTTGACAGAAATGGCTTTTGGTGGAAACGGGAATCGTAACTTTTTCATTTTTGGCGGAAACGGGTAACTCCCCATATAGATATAGGTAGCTAATATTTTAGTAACTACCTACTACAAATGAGCATCGATCCAATTGATGTCGAAGTCGATTAATATAAATAAAAATAATATGTATAATTAGAAATGGCGGTATTACAAGTGGAAACTGTAATTATATTATATAAATAAAAAGGTAGCAAAATGATGAGCACCACTTGATTCAATGATATATGACGTCATTATATTATATAGGTACGAAAAATGATTCTGAGCAAAGACGAACTATAGACGGAGTTAGCCTATTATTTTTATTATTATTTATGTTTTTTATACTACAAATTACAATTAAAGTAATTTATTTTGTACCGTTAGCAATTAGGTATTTATAAGTAGGTAGATATACAAATACAATTATTATTAACTTAAAGTTAATTAGCGAATGTGGCCAGAGTCCAAAAAGGTTGCCGAACACTACTCTACAACAGTAAGCACCTATAAAGTACAGTTGTAGGTAACTATAAATCACTAATCAGTATAAGATCTAAAATTCATCTACATTCTACATAATATTCAAGATGTCATTATATATAGACAAATTTAAAGTATGCATAAAAGTTCTAAGTCCTCAGTCCCCACCAATAATGTTTTGGGATTATAAAAAAAAAACAATTTATATCGTAAGTAATTTTGTCCAAATTTGAATTTCAAATGTATGCAAAAAAATGTGCATACGTATTTTTAATATCTTTAAATATACATAAGAGTAACTTATGTAGGTAGGATCTTAAATAACACTGAGAATTTTGACTGCAAAAATAATTTTTTATTGTCCTTTATAGAAAAAAAAATTAAAATTAAATAAATACCTAGCTGTTAACAAAGCCGGCGCAAGCTATTTTGCCACCGTATAAAACTAAATAAATAAAAAAAATTAAATAATCATAATATGATACAAATTACGCAATAATATTGATTTATCTAAAAACATTTATTTTCATAATTACAATATTTTTATCACAAACATAAAATTAAAGTATACAATAGTCTTTACATAGCACATAGACATAAATATATTAACAATATTATAATACAAATATAAAATTGCGAAAGTTTTACAAACGTTAATAAATAATCATAATAAATTTAGTTATATAAATATTTTCCGAACCTTGGGGTTTACAAAGCCTTTTATAATTTGTTCAACGTCTAATTCGTGACTTAATTGATGCTCGATTGCTATTATTGCCAATCCACTAAGACGATCATTTGCAATCGTTGAACGAAGGTATGTTATTATTAAATAATTCAATTTTGAGAAACTTCTTTCTTCGCTGGCCACAGTCACAGTGGCGTATTTAGGAATTTACCATATTTCTATGTAGAAATTAAATTTATTACAATGAATTAACATAAATCCATTTTGATAATATTAATTATTTATTTTTAATCATATAAAACGACATTTATATTACAAATTCCAATTTTCTTGGACTTGCCATCAACATAATATTATAGAATAATTCTTTTTAATAATTGTACTAAAAAGTTGAAAGAATCAACCGTAACAAAATAAAAAGGAACTACAAAGTGATTTATATTATTTTATTTGGTCTTGTAATATTATCCTGTTAAATTCAGGTTTTAGGTTTATTATGACATAATTATTTTAAACTATGATCACAGTCAAATTAAAAATTATTAAACATATTTTTTATATAAATTATATAAAACGTAATTTAATAGGTAGGTACATCACAACTATGTAATAAAATTATTATTATAAAAGTATGTTAAAATAATGGTGTGCCTATTACCAATAAGGTAAAAAGACCTATCTCAGATACATCAGTGTCAAATAAAGCGTAGGAATCTTATGTAAAATACTAAATATTCAAAAAAAATGTTTTAATGTAAATTACATAAAATAAAAATGTTTAAAGTTACATTTTAGTGGGAGTAAATCATTGAAAATGTGTTTTTTGTGTCTACCGAAAAACTAATTCAGAAAAGTCATTCTTTGGGCAGCTCAAAAGTGCTTCAAACCCACTTTTGAAGTTTACGTATTTTTTTACGTCTATTTTTAATTTCCATATTTTAATTTCAACATAACATTATCATTTTTTACTGGTGGTAAATAAAACTCAACCAAATTCTCAAATAATATTTTTTTGTATCAGTAAATGTTGAACTAAATAAACATTCAAACTCTATTTCCAACTGGCAAAATATGTCAACCAAATATCTTTTTCTATGATGTCAACCACGCATAGCAATTTATGATAACATTTTTTCCCCCGATTTGGTACGTAAATATAGCATTTTATGTGGTTACAAGTTACAACTTATAATTGCACAGAATATAATAATATATTATATAAATTAGACGTATAGATACGTATTTATGGAGCCAAGGAGGGTGGGGGGGTCCGGACCCCATGGACCCCCATAAATACGCCACTGCACAGTCACGAATCTAGAACGTCCCCCCCCCCCCGAACGGGGAAAATTCCCCCCCCCCCCGGACAAAAAATAAATAAATATTAGACAATAAATAATATACAATGCAAATAAATAAATGTAAAACTAAAAATGATTGAATTGATATATAAATATAATTGTATAAATGTAAATAGGTAAATCTACTGTAGTTTACGAAAATTAAATAATACAAATCAAAAATATCACGGAATATTATAAAATTGTTAATATTAAAATACAAAATTACCTAATCGAATAACCTAATCGTGGTAATTTGATTGGAAAGGCCTATGATAAAATTTTTATCGACGATAATTTCTCGTGCTATATAATTCATTATGGGAATTACCCGTTTCCGCCAAAATTTGAAATGACCGATTCCGCCATCGCCCGTTTCCGCCAATTTAAAAAAAGGTTCGATTCCCGTTTCCGCCAATTTACCTGCTATGGTAAAATTATTATAATATATTCCATATTTTTGGTAAAAATATGTTTTAATTAATTTGAGTTAACTGAAACTACGTTCACATGATACAGTACAAGGCAATGTTAGATAAAAACGAGAAATCCTCTTGTACATTTTTACTCATTAATGTATGATAGTGTACACTCCCGCTGACAGTCGCGGACGGGTATTTCCTTGTTAATGATGATGCTATTTAATTATATATATAATATATATATAACTTAAATATGGAATCATCGCATACAAATCGATAAGATTGAAGATACAGTACAGATAAGAACATTGAGATATAGTGTAATAACTAATAAGACATAGACGTAGTGACTAGTGACACAAGTGTTTAATACTTACAACGGGATAAACGTATTAGTGAATTTGTTATTTATTACAATTATACAATCAGTACTATGGAATTCATAGAAAGTAAAAGTGGTAAAAAAATGTTAGTTTTGGATGAATTTAAATATTATTTTGCTGCAAACCGATGGAGATGTTACAAAAAAGATTGTTCTGCTAGTGTTTACCTCAATGAACAAAACAACGAAATCGTTAAAAGAAAAGGTAATTTTTTTTAAAATATTTAACAGTGAATTTCACACACAATGTATAATATTAATATCGTATTGTTAATTAATAACTATTACTATAACTATTAATAATTTACATACAGGAGATCACTTTCACGATCCATGCAAAACAATCCAAAGACAAAAAATTTCAATGGCGTCCAAAAGGAAAGCAATTAAAGATATAAGTCAACGTCCAAAAAAAATTATTTTGTCTGAAGTATATTCATCTAATTCTAATGTTGATATAAACACACAAGATATTTCAGCCATTCGAAAATGCATTTATCGAGCAAGACGTGAACATTTACCAACAAATCCAACTTGTATAGGTGAAGTACATGATGTTATTCATTTTTTAAAACCCTTAACTTCTAAAAATGAAGAGTTTTTAATGTTTAATGATATGAATTCAAATATAATTATTTTTTCTTGCAAAACGAATCTAAGCTTTCTATGTAAAAGTGAAACAATTTATGTTGATGGTACCTTTTCATACTGTCCAATTTTTTTTTTACAATTATTCACCTTACATGGATTTATAAATAATCACTACGTTCCACTAGTATTTTGTTTATTACCCGATAAAAAACAAGAAACCTATTTCAAAGTATTAAGTGTTATAACAACTAAATGTGATGAATATGATTTAATATTAAATCCAAAAAGTATAATAATAGACTTTGAAATAGCGATTCATAATGCTGTCAAATTAGTATGGCCTAGTTGTGCCATCAAAGGATGTAGATTTCATTTAATTCAGTCATGGTATAGAAAAATTCAAAAACTTGGCTTAATTGTCGATTACAAAAAAAATAATTGGTTAAAGCACACATTTGGATTGATGTATTTAAATCCAGAAAACGTATTAGATTGTTTTGTGTTTGATTTAATGTCAGATATGCCAGATAATAATCAATATACACAATATGCAGATTATTTATTAGAAACTTATATACACGAAAATTCAAAATTTCCTCCAAAAATATGGGCATGCATGACAGAAAGTTTATGTCAAACAACTAACAATTGTGAATCGTTTCATGCACATTTTAACCAACAGTTTTATAAATCGCACCCAAATATAAGTATATTTTTAAAAATTTTGGTTGAAAATGTCCAGACGGATACTTACATTAAAATAAACAGCGCAAATTTAAATATTCTAAATACTCCAAAAAATAAATCCACTTTGTTAAAATGTGCTAGAACTAATAAGGCTATAATAGATTTTAAAAATAAACTAATATCGCGTTATTCATACGTAAAGAGTGTTGCATTTAATTATGTTAAATAAATTAACAAAATATTATGACTTTTTAATTATTTTAATTACTGTATTTATTAAAACTAGGTATGACAAAATATTGTGTATATTAATTATGAATAAATGATTTTTACTTTATTATTATATTTATAAAAACTATGACGAAATATTACGTATTTATGAAAAAATCACTTTTGCTTTGACTATGACAAAATATTATATATATTAATTATGAATAAGTGATTTTTAGTTTATTATTATATTTATGAAAACTATCGCAAAAATATTATCTATTTATGAATAAGTGATTTTTACTTTATTATTAAATTTATTAAAACTATGACAAAATATTATCTGTTTATGAAATGTCACTTTTTTTTTATTACTGTATTTATAAAAACTATGACAAAATATTGTGTATATTAATTATGAATAAGTGATTTTTAGTTTATTATTATATTTATGAAAACTATGGCAAAAATATTATCTATTTATGAATAAGTGATTTTTACTTTATTATTAAATTTATTAAAACTATGACAAAATATTATTTTATTTATTATATCAATTATTATATTATAAACCATGTACCTACAATTATTTCTAGTTAAAACTTAAATATACTTAAAAATAATAGGAATAATATAATATAATATATAAAAATAAAATAATTTTAATTATTTTATTGGGGATCGTTCATTTGTATCTAACATTGCCTTGTACTGTATCATGTGAACGTAGTTTCAGTTAACTCAAATTAATTAAAACATATTTTTACCAAAAATATGGAATATATTATAATAATTTTACCATAGCAGGTAAATTGGCGGAAACGGGAATCGAACCTTTTTTTAAATTGGCGGAAACGGGCGATGGCGGAATCGGTCATTTCAAATTTTGGCGGAAACGGTACATGCCCTTCATTATTCGTACCTTAAACTAAGAATATGCATTAAAAATTAAAATCGTCAAAAAATGAAAAAAAAATCTTTTGAAATAATCAGTATCATACATTAAGATGATCGTACACTTCTAGTAAAACCAAACTCCAAAGTACCTATTTTCAAACTTATTATTATGTAAAAAAATATATTCATCGATTCGGGGGGGGGGGGGGGGGGCGTCTCAGTCCGGGGGGAAAATGTCCAGTACCGCTAAAATTCCCGGGGGCGGGGGGAAGGCACGGGGGAACGTCCATATACCCACAGCCACAGGTAAATTTAAAAGTATACGTAAAGCAATAGATACATTCGGTGCAAGGTCATCTTCTATATCAACAATAAATTTTTAAAGATCTAATGGAGATAATTTTGAATTAATCATTGATGTTAATAAATTTAAGTTAATCTGCCATATCAATTATATTTATATCAGTTGAATCTCCATCTATTAATAACAATTATTATAAGTCTTCGTATTTCATATTTTATTTTTTCAATATTGTATAAAAATAGAAAATTATCACTGTGTTCTTTTAATTGTTCAAATCTTTCATTGATGCTATTGATAGCAACATCAAGGATATATAATTAAAAAAGTTAATTTTTTAATGAATTTGGGTTTGGGTATCATTTACAGGTTCATCCACGCTCATATGCAAAATTTCGTTTCACACGTCGTGCTACAATACGATCAATCGACAATCGACAAATCAAAAATTGGATCTGTATCAATTTTCTTTCCTAGTTCTGTGACATTGAAAATGAACTTGTTAAATGCTTCATCACTATTAGACATTAATTCTTATAAATGTGGTACCTAGTAAATTTTCTAAAATTTGCATAGCTATACTAATGTCAAAATTAATTTTTTTACAAAAGTTTACTAACAGGGTTAAATGCGATTGATTATATCGTGCCAATAACTACAGAACATACGAACTTAAACTGTTTAATATGCTTGCAAAGGCATTCCGCTTCATGTCTGGCCACACCAAATTAGTAGGTATCTTATGTCATTTCAAACAAAGCATAATAAATATCTCCTAATTCCTATGTGGTAACGAAAAGGTTTTAGTGCTTCGATTCTGCTTTCCCATCGTGTATGACTCAATGATTTAATAGTAAGATTTTTAATGTATTTTAATAAAACTAGCCAACGATGAGTTGATGACGAAAAAAAAATACATTTTTTGAAAAATATTAAAAAATGCAATAGTTTCTTTTGATAATTTAACAGCGAGCTTCAATGAATGAGCACTACAAAGCACAAAGACAGCCCGCGGATTAATATTTTGTATTTAATTGGTACTACGTATCTATAAAAGAAACCATGAAAGAATATAATAAATTAACAGTTCATAAAAACATTATAACATATTTGCAACTTTGTAAGTGTATAGATTTTCAATAAAAAAAATAACTTGTCAAAAATTGGTTTACAAGAAGTATATAATTTTAAATTTAATACAGTTTTACAATTCATTATTTTGATGATTTAGGTCAACTTTTCAAAATTTAATTTTTACTGATCACAAATAAAAACTTAAATGTGGTAACGTTGCACAACAAATTATACGCAATCGTTTTACTTTTGGGGTAGATATTAAAAATAATTTTTTAACGTAGGTATGCAATAGTGTAGTACTTTATGTTTTACATAATACCGTAATTTTATTTGTAACATAAAATAATAAATAGATAAAGCACTGTATTTTTAAACTTAATTTGTTTTGAAAGGAAAAATAGGCTTATTTTGAAAAATAATTTGGGATTAGTCAGTTTTTCAAGTCCAATATAGGTGATATAGAGGGCACTTGCGCAAGAGCTATGATTGTATAATATATGGGCGAACTCCTATAAAATCGTAAATTCCTAACAGATATCATAAATTCTTCATTATGAAAACGTTTTATTCATTTAAAAGTATGATGTACTTTTGGTCCATTTTAACAGTTTATATCTTATGATTTACTAAGGCAGATTTTAATTATTAATTAATTAATAATCACACCTAGGACCACTTATTATATTTTTACTTAACTGTTTATTATAAAATCCAAATTTTTATAATTTATTAAAATTAAATGAAAAAAATAATCTAAGATGAGTTAACTTTCAGTCTCAGAGAAATTTGAATATTTTATCACATTATCATTATGAATTTAATATGTGCATAGGTACACAAACAAAATATTCGTTGGCAAACCTTTTTAAGCTTTTAAGAACTGTATAATTTTTCTAACTCATAAATAAATTTACCAGGTGACTATTTTTTGTCGTAAATATTTTACAGAGTAAATAAATTATAGCATAATATACTTAATTTATCATAAGTAAGTTATACAAGAAATGTAGTAGTGAAGTTTAAACTCCAATTCATAAGGTCGGAGTATTATAATACCGCAATTTAAGATATTGTACTGAAATATTATCTTAAATTGTGACTAATCGTCACAATTAATTAAATATAGCCGACTCGACTCATTGCCTATTTATAATAAGTTAGGTTAGTGTTCTATCGAGTAATTATTTTAGTATTTTCACTTTTAAATAATAACAATAAACAAAGATGACCTAATATTTCAAGGAGTTAAATTTATCACATATCTATGGTTAACTTATTAATTATATTAATTTATACCTTGATATTTTACACAATTTATTTTTAAAAATAACATAATTCATGTTCTTTGATGTTCATCTCAATATTTTTTTTATGTTATTTTAAATACTGTACTTCTGCTTTTCAGTGTCATAACATAAATAAATAAACTGTTGAGTATCTGTGGATTTATATGAACGTTAGTTAATTGTGTTACGATAATTTTTTTTATAATATATACATATATATATATAACTACAATTAGGTAATCTCTGAGTTATCATTTATATTCACTCAAGTTAATGCAATAGGCATTATTTAAAAATTAGAAACAATAAATACAACTACTTTTTAATAAAAATAATTGCACAATCTTTTGTTTTAAGTTTAATTATTTCAAACATTTTAGAACTCTCGAAACAATTTTAGTAATAAAGAACTTAAAAGCAGATCCTAATAATATGTCAAATCAAACCCTAAGTATATGCATATAACATTAAAATATTTCATTGTTAAATTGAGCATTATTTAGTAATTTATTTTGCAGGATTTTAAGTTTTTAACCACTAAAAAGTAAAAAGTTATACCTATTATTTAAGTATATGTAAATAAAATATTGAATAGTTTGACCAATCAATACACAGGATAATTCAGATAAGATATTTATAGGTTATAAAGATCATAAGAATAAAAAATTAAAATGTTTATTTTATTGAACCATCAGTTTCTGAAGTGCACAAAAAATTCAGGAAAATCTGAAAAATAAAATTTTAATATCAATTAACTATTAAGACGAATGTACTACTTAAAATAAAATGCATGTAAAATACAAATTAAAATGTATTATACTCATACATTTTTAAAGCTTAATATCAAAGGTGCTAATAGGGATAGGGAGGCATATTGATAATTAGCACTGTCATAAAATATGCCATTTGTGAACTAAAAACATAAGGGACTTCGGTATTCCTAGATTTTTCATTGAAAATTTTTTATTACGTCTTTAGGAATGTTAATGTTATTATGAAGTCTGCATTTTTTTAATTGAAAAAACTAATAACATACAGATTCAGTACTTACATCTTATTCTTAGTTGAACAGTCCAAAGCCCATATCATCATCAGATTCATTATCGGATTCTTCTTTCTTTTCCTCTTTCTTGGCGGCTATAATAATAAAAATAAGATGGGTTAGGATTATTAAATAATAAAACAAATCAATCTATTTGATAAAAAAAAAATTGTATTTAACCTTTTTCTTCAGAAGCTTCTGGTGCTGCTGCTCCAGCTCCAGCAGATGCTGCTACGGCAGCACCAGTAGGTACGCTGGCCAATTTAGACCTGCCTATAAATAGTAAAACAAATTTTAAGTATAAACAATACATAATAATTCAAAACTTATATTGTAGAAAAAAAATAATTATTAATTAAAACTTCACCATTTACTAATAAGTTACAACCAGTTATTACTTAAATTTAAAAATAATAAAAAAAAAAAAACTAAAAAATAATCTAAATAAAATAAAATATAATGCATAATATTAAATACATTATAAAATGCATAGAATATAACATAAATTAATAAAAATTGATTAAAATAATATACTTATCAATTTTTAGATAGAATTACAATCAATACAAATCATTAAATTGTCTAAAGTAGCTATAAATATATTATTAAGACTATATTTAAATATAATAAAAATATATCAGCAATATTTACCACTTTCAATAACTTCATCAACATTCTTTCCTTTCAGTTCTTTGAGAATGAGACTAACTTTAGCAGAGTCAGATTCAATACCAACAGAACTAAGGATTTTTTCAATATCATCACTGGATGGTTCTTTTCCACTCAGGGAACCTAACAAATATGCAGCCACGTAACGCATTCTATAATATAATAATTAAAAATTAAGGACATTCATAATATTTTAGATATGTAAACGCGCTTTGATATTTGCTTTCAGAAAATATTAATCATCAAAATACTTTCAGCCGAAAGATGGTATTAAAATTATTCATCATTAGCAAAAACTAAGCATCATTATATCTAAGTTGTAAGAGAATTATATTAAATATTTATTAATTTTACATTATAAGTTACATAAATTTTAAATGTACAGATGGGCTTGAAGGCTTGTTGCTACAAAGCAATGTCCCCGGACAACTGTTAATTATACTATTGCAGTAAGTTACCAATTTCTGATTAATGATATTTATACTGAAATATTCAATCAGATAAGTCTGCTAAATATGCTATTTTTGTATTATCTGAGGGATACATATATATTCAAATATCTAACAAAGTAAAATAAAGAAAGGTGTGTAAGGTGGATACTACAGTAGATGTCGAGTGGATCACTTTTAATGGGAGATACGCATTTATAATATGTATACATAAAAAATTGAAGTCCCATAAATGTTTGTCGTTTATTATTTACCATATAAATATGTAATTATGTCCAAATTAAAAATTTAAGTCTAGATACCAAAAAAAAAAAATAAATAACCATTTATATTCTTTAGTTTCAATATGAATTACTAATAAATTAGAAGCAACTATGTATTATATTTTCAAACCTTAGCTATAAAAACAACAATTTAATACATTTTTAGTAAACATTAGAATTTCAAATGCTTATAAAAATAAATTAAGCATAATATGTATTTTAAATATTTTTAGGGTAAAGGAAAACATATGAGATATGTTGTTCTTATAATCAAATTTTAAGCTTTTCGATAAAAACAATTTAAAATAACTCAAAAAAGTTGTATTTTTAAAATCAGTAAATATAATAATCAATGAATTTAATTAATCAATTAACACTTGCATCAGGTTTCAGACCCAAAAGATGGTTTGTCAATAATGTAAATCATTAATAAAAACATATGATATGTAGGTATTAAATACAATTTATTTTAATACCTAAAAATTAAAATATTGTTAACAAACAGTTTATACTATTTTTTTTTAATTGTTTAAATTATGTAATAGGATAAAATTCATTTTTAAGTTTAAAATTCAAAACAAATTATTATTACTTATTACCTATTATATAATATAAATCAATCAATTTATTTCAGTACACATATTAGCAACAAATAAAAGAGGTATTGAAATATTGTAAAACATAAAAAATATTTTTAATAAGTTAAATTTAACAATTTGATCTGATCATAATTTTAACATAAGAAAAATTAATATAAATCTAATTAATACATATGTATCAGGTTTCAAACCTAATGGTATGTATTGTAAATTATAAACAATTTAATCAAACATCATAATACTATTATCAGGATATATAAATTGAAATCAAGACTCAAACCAAAATAATGGTGAATTATTTAAAGCTACCAAACCACCAGTTGGTATTTACTAAATCGGCATTATATTTAAATAAGATACGTAATTTACTGTATATAATATACATATTGACCTGAAATATGTATTTGTTTTAAACATATTAATTGTAAATAGTGTTATGAGAATTTAAAATTGTTTTCATCATAAAATTCATAACTATTAGTTGAAAGATAGTGATATATCATCACTTAGGTAGACATTTATATTTAAGGTGTTAAGAACTAAATTTTAAGAATAGCAAAGTACGCATAGGTATTTAATATTATGATAGAATAGATTGAGAGGATTTAAATTTATTCTTTTATTATCTAAGATCATTATAGTAAGTTCTATATACATTGACAGAAAAATTCAATGCAGAAGTAAAATTATGGAATACCATCAGTATTAAAACGGGTACAGGCCAACCAAACAAATATCATTAGTCATGTATCAGTATTCAATACCAACGATCGTATAAACATGAAACAGAGTGTAAAATAATACAACAACATCATTCATTTCTTAGATCATGGTAGCATGTCTCATTGAAAAACCTCTTTATCTGGGACAAAAATCATGGGCGACGGGCGAGTGTAGTTAAATTCAAATGTACTATGTGTCTAGTGAATTCGATGAACCAGACACACATACGGCATACCCCAACAAGAATACATTGAAAATTCGATAATCATTCACTAGCAATATTCGTGTCTGATGCGTTAACAGGACTATAGGTGGAAAATGAAACACGAAATGATAAACTTTCGCGCGGACCGGAACGACGATGACAATGAATGCCGACAATTGAACGAATAGTTAACATTATTATTAAAAATAAAACATACTTTTAAGTCTGTTGGACACGAAACGTGCGACGACAATAACACAACTTGAAAAATAATATAAACACGACGAAACTCGTAACTTGGCGAATTTTAAAGTGTACGGCGGTCGGCGGCGTCAAAAAAAGATAGGTTAAAAAATAAAAGCGACCACGGTGACATGTATTCTGTGACCGTGTCATGGAAGAGAGTGGCGAGCGCTCACGGACCGTCATCCTCATTGGCTCGTATCATTCCTCCATGCTGTTTGAGGTTATAAACACACACATAAATCGTTCTTCTTTCACTTGTGAACGAGGAGAGACTATTCGAAGTCTCTGTTTCTGATTTCTGGAGTGGCGTTGTTTTACGTCGTTTCGCGTCGCGCTAGGGTCAATCCAGGAAAATGAGGTAAGTTCGTTGTTGATGTTTTCATAACATATAATACATTATTCACGGAAATCAGACGACCGCCGTCTCGTATCGTTCGTCGACCACTATGGCCGACACAGATCCGTGCCACATGTGTGTGACGATGCTTTTCACACCATCACTAGTTTCCTGTTGTTGACACCCAGTATGTTGCCGTACGATTGTTGATCATAAAACATACCTGGACCGTACGTAATACGTATAATGGTCCGCGGATCGTCGAGTTGAAGGATCGGATCGAACCCTCCTCCCTCAACTCTCCCCATTAAAGGTCAATGGGTAACAACTTAGCTCTTTAAAAACCCTCAATTATAAATTACCACCTGTTCAAATAGTAAAGCATGGAAGTTAATAGTGTCCAACAAGTATGTCAAATATTGCTCTCAGAACATGCATGCGACTGGGCTTAGATTTAATTTCTTTGGTAACATTTTCAGTTCTAGTATTTGGCATCTCTCTAATATTACTGAAAATAATTATTTTCATGTATGAATTAACATAATTCCCTTTAATGTATTGATGAATTATAAAAAAAAAAAATTTTATTTCTTACTTATTATAAATTTATAATATTAAATTGTGCTTTCATTTTTGCAGTTCGTTAAAGCTTCAAAAAAGACTTGCCGCTTCGGTAATGCGATGCGGTAAGAAGAAGGTATGGTTGGATCCAAATGAAATTAATGAAATTGCCAACACCAATTCCAGTAAGTAATTTAAATCCAAATTATTTTACATACATAAGTACTTAATATAATTTATTAATGCTTGTTAAATAAATTTCAGGACAAAATATTCGTAAGTTGATCAAAGATGGTTTAATCATCAAAAAGCCAGTAGCTGTACACTCTAGGGCTCGTGCACGTAAAAATGCTGAAGCCAGAAGAAAGGGTCGTCATTGTGGTTTTGGTAAAAGAAAGGGTACTGCTAATGCTCGAACACCTCAAAAAGTATGAACTGTATATTTCTTATATTAAGAAATTTTAAATTACTTTTACTAAAATCTCCATTTTAATAGGATCTTTGGGTGAAAAGAATGCGAGTATTGAGGCGATTGCTGAAGAAATACCGTGAAGCAAAGAAAATTGACAACCATCTTTACCATCAGTTGTACATGAAGGCAAAGGGTAATGTATTCAAAAACAAGCGTGTATTGATGGAGTTCATTCACAAAAAGAAGGCAGAGAAAGCCCGTGCCAAGATGTTGAGGTATTATAATCACTCTTATGTAATATATTATAATTGTTTCATTTATAACCATTTAATATTTTAGTGATCAAGCTGAAGCTAGACGTCAAAAAGTTAAGGAAGCTAGGAAACGTAAGGAAGCAAGATTTTTACAAAATAGGAAAGACCTTTTGGCTGCATATGCACGAGAAGATGAAAAGGCTGCTGCTGCTGCAGGAAAGAAGTAAACCTGTTTTTGTAAATGTTTTTATTTTCTAATACAATATTTTGACCTATTGGAGAATTGAAAATATTTTTTTCTTTTTATGCCTTATTATATCCTTACTTTATAAATAAAATATTTTATTACAGTAGGTCTGTTATCTGACTTTAACTAAAAATAATATTTATTTTTTAGATTGTAATTTTCATTTGAATCTAAACTTAATTATTTCAATTTTCTAGTTTTAAAAATATAATTACTTATTTCTTTTAAAATTAGATTGCATTTATACTAACTTAAACTTGAATGTTTTTTAAAAAAAAGTATCTTTTTAACACATTTACTATATTGTGTCTACTATAATTTAAAAGTTACATAATATTATGAAATATCAAGTACTACTTCTACTATTAAATTGTTGATTGCATTCATAAAATGAAAAATAAAATAAATAGTGAAGAGTACAGAGAATTTATATAATTTATCTTCTTCCAGAGGTAAACATTTTTTAGGTATTTATTATTGAAGACAATGTAGTAGTTAAATTGGTTAAGCTTAGTTGTTTATAACTGAAAGTTGTATTTGTTTAAATAATAAAGCATCTTTTAAAAATTAACAAATCAAGTTAATAACATAACTAATGATAGTATTATTTGGATTGAAGGTTTGTATTTTTTATTTAAATCTAATATCTAGATAATTTAATGCCGTGCTTACAATTATAATGCGCTGCAAACCGGCCAAAATCAATTTTTCCGCACATTCCAAGTGTTGCCCAGCCATAAGCAAACCAGTTTAAATATCATGGTGACTTGGGGGATTATGTAGAATTGGTGTGTTTTCTCGCTCGACAGACTGAAGCTTAACCCCCTGCCATTTTTTTATTATTTAAAATTTAATAATAATTTAAGCATACGATATTAAGATACACCTTATGCAATATAACATGAAGAATTATTAAAAGTAAAAAGTATACAAATATTACATATTAAAATTTATTTTGCAATATCTTATTTAATAATTAATAATATTTTTATCTAATAAATATTATACAGGCATTGTATCAAAAAAAGTAATGTTACAAAAAAATGAAAATAACCTGGACATCCTGTTTTTTTGGAAAGTATGAAAGTAAGTAAATTAAATTGGGTACTTATTCTTATTTGTGTGGCTACTGGCTGTAGCTCCTCTAATATTTTGGATCTAGTTGTACCAAAACGTCAGTATTTTTTATTTATTATTTATTGCATAAGCCTCTTAATCTAATTACTAAATTGAAGGTCTAGTTCAAATTCATACAAATATTTACTATATATATACCCCCAATGGCAATTTAATATTTTAAGTTAGGAACCTAATGCCATTGATTATACAATATATCAGTATTTATTCACAATGTTTATACCTGAGTAAATAAAAATAATACTTTTTATTCTTTATGAAATTATGTTAGTTGTCTTTATTATAATACAATAAAGATTAAATTAATCATATTAGATTATAATAAAACTTTAAAGGTTTATCACCGCATAGATATTTACAATTTCACTGAGACTAAACTAATATTTGTTATTTCCCAATATTTAAACAATCGTATAATTTGAGACTTGCTGTACCGGGTAGCATTATAGCTGTATTTTTAAACTGTCTTACTGTTTCTTAGATTTAACACCAAATCAATAGGTATTTGTAATACCCCACCAGGCCCGGATTGGACTGGCGAGCGCGGTGGGCCGCAAGATTATTATGATACATGGGCCGCTTGCTAAAATATTTAGCTAAATTAACTGGGCCAGTAAAATTATTGTGCTCGGTAAGTTTCTGGGTTCCAATCCGGTACTGTACCACCCCACATGCACATATGAATGATGAATCTATGATAATATTAAGGCTCTGTTAAGCTTATAAATAGTTTATTTTGAATCAATTAAACACATGGTTATCTGAATTTAATATGTGTAAAAAATCGAAAGGCGTGATAGGATTTCTTTAGTTATTAATCACGCACTAAAATACTTAATTTGTATTAGTTTTATTTAGTAATTAAAATATAAACACATTTAATGTAAATACATTTTTCTTCATTAATTAAAAAAAAAACAAAAATATTTTTATTACTTTGTAGTTACTATACAAAAAGTATACTTAATACAAATAAGAAATAAGTTTATAATAAAAATTAAATAATATATTACAATACTTTTACTAAAATGTGCAAAATATTGCAAAGAAATTTTTTTTTGAATGAAGTCAAGCTTGAAATAAATATTATTTATTTTGTATTTACACTTATACAAAAATAACGTTAAATTAATGACTTCACAAATCACAAATATGAACATGCTCATTTGTTTTAGGACTTATAATACATTATTATATCAACAAAATTAAAACGGCTTTTATAGTCATTCACAATTACTGCTCTTATCTATCCATTATAAATTATGGCATTAATGTTTGTTATTTTTTTTTAACTTAGAAAAATGGGCAAGTTATTTTTTTTAACATTTTTTAATAAAATATTTCAGAACATAATAACTTATCTTAATATCACAGTATATAGATTAAGTAAATAATTTGTTTTTATATGAACTGTGATCGCCATAAAACGACATAAAACTTTATCCCCTATAACATAAAATTAACATGTTCTGCTGAATTTAACAATCAACGTTTCTTGCAAAATTTATCCAATGAATTAAAAAATATGAAACCTGTTTGGTTGTTTTTTAATATAATAATCTGGTTTTAACACTAAATACAGTAAGTCTTCGTTTTCATAATAACATGTCAGATTCAATATTATCTCCCAAATTCGGTCCCAATCTTAATATCCCCAGCAATTACAAATGATTTTGAACGCCACCTTACAGATATAATATTACAAAAAACACATAACATTTTCAGTTTTACAGTTTATTATACATATAATTTGATACAATTGACTAAATATCTAAATTAGAAAGTAATTGTTTTTATTTTATTATAACAAAATTATATATGTTTATTAACATATAAAATAATATATTAGTTACCTATTCTATATTATTTACGTTTTTTCGCTACTTTTATTGGCAATTTCTTTATCTAGTCGTTCTTTAGCTCTGTATATTTTAGACTGTAGGTAAAATGAACCACCTACTGATTTGTCATTTATTTTGAATAAATATTCATATCTTTTCTGGATTTCATCTTGGGTCATATCTAAAACAATAAATCTAAATATTAATAAGCAATTTCTTGGTGATAAACAATTGATTGTACATTTAATAATTAAATATATTTATAATAAATAGGTAAAGTTTACACAAAATTCAAGCTTTAGGTAATATGATTAATTATGAGTTAACTAAGTACCTATGGTTCTAAAATAAAAGAATTTCATAAGCAACACAAATATAAAAATTGATTAACACAACAAAATTGATATTATATATTTTTTTTTATTCTATAAAATTTTATTGAAGTTAATATTAAATAGTAAATTGATTGTAAAACTTGAAGTCCCAACACTATTGGCTCCTTTACACATGCCTACTATATTGATATTATATATATTATACAGTTTTTATCTTGTATTTTATTTTTCTAAATAATATATATATTGTTAAATAGTATTTATAAAAAAATGTTTGCAGATTGTATGATTTAGAAATAAAAACAGTACTTTTTTCATGATATATATATTATATATATATACATTAAAGTATTTTATAATAATTTTTGCTAGACAACATTAAAAAATCAATTGTTAAATAAACACAACCATTTTTGTTCTCTAGTATATTCATTTGAATATTGAATAAAAAAAAAAGCGGGTAAGTGGGTATCGCTCTGCTGTATATTAGTGGGTGGGGTGGACCTCGGACTATGGTAGGTTAAATTTGAATGCAATGATAGGTATCATTGTATACGAAAAACGATGTTTATTAATAAAAAAAATATTAGGCAACCTACGCATAATGAGAGTATGAAATTTAATTTAAATTTTGAAACATTTCGTATAAATTCAAACTTTAAGCACTTATAAAAAAAATTGTGACTAATGATTTCGGATTTTTTTTTATCACTTTAAGAACAACTTATAAGAAACCTTGTATTAAATTTTCAAGACTTTCTGGCCACCCAAAAAATTTTTATCGGCATTTGAAGAAAAAAAACTTGGAAAAGTCGAAAATTTCAATTGTCTATAAGTAGCTTAAAAATGGTCAAAATATTTTGAAAATTCAACTGTAAAGAGATAACCATAATATAAACATTTGGTGAAAATTTCAAGTATTTACAATGATTGGTTTTTGAGTAACAGCAAAATCAAAAAATCGATTTTGTCGAAAAGTGGTTTTTCGTAAAATTGCCATTTTTCTGTCATTTTTTTTTTGTTTTTCTCGATTTTTTTGTAAACTATTTGAAAATTTTAATTTTGACCCCCCCCCCCCCCCAAAGTACCAACTAGATTCAATTTCCTATTCAAAGAGGAGCTGAAGTCAAAAATCGGAGCATTATTACTGCTCCAAATGTTGTCGTCAGACACAAAAAAAAACACATCATTGTAAAAGCAATACATTCATCACTTCGTTCAGAATCTAAAATCTATGACATTTTAAAGTTTATTACAAAAATTTCTTAAGCATGACTCCTAGGTGTTTTACTGCATTGTTTATTAGGATTGTTTAGATATCTAAATAGAAGGGTAGGAAGATAAATTTGTATAAAAGCCTTTTGTGCCAAACACGATCAAATGCCTGCCAAGAAAGACAGCTGAGAAAAATGTTTTTTGTTTGATGTATGATTGTATGTATATACTATACATATTACTGATCTGTTTGTGTACTTATAATGAAGGGAAGAATATTTGAGAAAAAAAAGATCGATCGTTCATAATTGGAAAATTTTAAAACAGACTCGAAAATAAAGGCACGTACCTTGGACGTTCAATATCTGTTTAGCCTCTTCCAACGTGATACCGGCCTTGGCATTGGCTGCGGCGTGAGCTGCGCCCGCACGTCCTCCACCAGCCCTGCGGGCGGACTCCTGGCTTGCGGCGTATTCCTGTTTGAGAGCTTTGGTCAATGCCTTGCCGACGATCTGAGAGCCGATGATTATTATTTGCACGATATACTTGGCCATGGTTCGAACGTCGTACCTTGTACAACGGACGGAAGTGCGGACTCTCGTTATCACATCGATACTGCGACAGCCGTCAGCCACCACTGAATACTGATAACGATAGCGTATGGCACGTCTACTCACCTTTCATGACATGTTCAAGGCAACTTGGCTACACTGAAGCACCGCTGTTGCCTGTAAGTTGATGTGACATGTTGAATGTAATATTATGTCGAATGACAGACTACGATAAAATAAAATAAATAATAAATATTATAATAAAATTAATGCACTGAGATCACGAATTAAGATATACGTATTATTATTCGTGACTGAGATATATAAGAATATACCAAGGTGTACATACACCTTGGAATATACTAAGTATATTCTTATCTATCTCAGTGAATTAATGTGATATCACAAAATTTTTATGGTAATTCGGCATACGGTTGGATTGCTCTCAGGACCCAGACTGTCAACGGTCCACGAGCTTTCTCGTTAAGACTCTTCTCACTCCTGAGTTCTGACGTTCAAAGCGCCGACGCATCGAGCTCATCTTATCTTGTAACTGGAAATTTTTATGATTTTCCAAATGTATTTTTCAATCGATCATCGCCGAATAATGCCTTATGAAACTATAGCTAATATTCGTAACGAACCACTCACCTTTAGCTCATCTAGTTTGTTACATTAAAATTTCGATCAGTTCGTGGCTCAAACACCTATTAATATATAATATCGCGTGTGATATCAATGAATAGAGTTTAATTTCATCGCAAAATCACTTGACCCAGACGGCATACTCTAGTCTGCCCTAGTCTACATGTAAATTGGTGTGGACGTATGGTTCAATTCTGTCGACGATACCGAGTGTGGTTCTCAGACCTATTGCCTCTACTGATCAGTGCTTGCCGCTTGGTTCGTACTAAGTTGGTAAGTTTTTTACTACCGGTGTTAGGATAATAGGATACTTCACCTTCTTAACCCTCAAAAAAAAAAATATAATATATTAACATTTTTCAAGTAATAAATAGGTGCTGTTTTAATGTTAGATGGGTAATAGTAAATCATTTTTTTTTCTTGACGTTTTAAGGTACTTCACTTTATACTAAAATTATACTTTTAAAAAATATAATTACATATTTAGTTATACTTGTACAGTAATCAATATTACTCATATTGTCTAATGTTCAGTGGTGGATTTAAGAAGAAGGACTAAGGAGCCTGCCCCACCTTGATAGTTATATTTGTAAGGCCTAACATAAAATCTTAAATATTGTGTTTACAAAATTATATGATATGATATATAACAATATGAACAATTTTGGCTCTGCCCCTAAAAATCTGCCATTGCTAACATTTAAGGATGAGTTGATAACTATTTTAAAAGTGTAAAACCTCCCTTGACACCTAATAATAGATGCCTTTTTGGAATGAGGCATTTTTACTAATTTTTAATGGAGAAACATCTATTTTAAACTTAATTTAAAAATAATGATAAAAACACAACAAAAAAAATTTGCTTACAGTAGTATAACAATAATGAACTTGTTCAAAAACAATTTTTTTCACATAGTTTTTTATTTTTTATTTGTATTTATACAATCGATAAATATAATATATTTTTACAATAAGTATATGTAATATATGGAGGGGGGAAGGAGACTGTTTGCTTAATTAAAGAATCCATCTTAGTACTTCATGGGATGTGAAGTGGTTTTATTTTTATTATTATTATTATTATTATTCAGTCAGTTAGTCGCGGCACCATCTGCATTTTAGTCATCTTCTGGGTTCACCTAGGATGTTGATAATAGATAGGATTGAAATTAGAGGATTGCAGTGGCTGGATAGATTTGAGTGAAAGCTCTTATAGAGAGTTTGGCTATGTGTTGTACTGTTGGAACAGAGAGGTAATTATGGAGTGTATCGTTTAAACAATAAAAGGAGTCTTGATTTATCAATGAGATTTTAATTGGAATATTAGGATTTTTTTTATGTTTGATGGTTTGGCTGAACGCCTGTACTCCAAAGTTATATACTGTTTGATTATATAGGTTTTAGTAAAGTTTATATATGAGTATTTTGTTGTTCAGATTGAAGTTTCACACAAAGTTGAATTGTTTTTATGTATAATGCATTCCTTTTTATATTAATTTAAATGTGTAATTTTAAAATATTAAAATTCTTATACCCATCATTAAAACATTAAATAATAATATTAAGTATAATTTAATTTAACCTAGCACATATTTTTTCCTTGTACATACTTACCTTTAATGAATTTCAAAAATTTACCCCCTCTGAATAGCAGACACCTCCAAATAACAGACAACATTTTGGTAACCAAGGGCCTGCTATTCATAGGTTTTTCTGTATACTATGTGCCCATAGTCCTTCAAATATATCATTACAAAACTGGTAAATAAAATTGAACTTTATAATTTTAAATTTGATGATTCCATAAATCTAAAATTATTAATCTTAGTGGTATTTTTTTGGTGGAAATTGCTTAAACATTTTTATTTACTGTAACTGGTTCAAATAAGTTCCTTGTACAGTTGTACATGTTGGTGATCAAATTATTCAGTCTTACAAAAACATTAATTCCTGAAACATTGTACTTTAAATTTTACTTTTGAAATAGTTTTAAAAATTAACCATGATTTTACAAATCTTAAAAATATAAATATTTATAATTTATACTTTCTGGTTTTAACATAATTTTATTTTAAATAACTAAGGGCTGGTGAAACTGGTTTTTGAGGGTTGGGTAAAAGTCTTCTTTACACATACCTAGTTTAAGGTTTTGCATATAATATTCTTTAAAATTCAATCTGTATGTGTCACTAATCATTATGTATAGTAAATTGTAATTAATATTAATAATTTATCATTGGCAATTACATGTAAATATATTTTTACAGAATTAAACAAAAGTTAAAGATGGATAATTACAGTTTATGTCCATGTGTGCGTATTGAAAACCCTAAAGTAATTATTACTGTTTATATTTATTTTATTTTATCATTTTAAAATTCTATTAAATTAATATACCCTGTTTTTGTTTTTATAGGATGGTGTATGTTTTTCCAATGACTGTGATACGCGTACTGTTTTTACATTAAGTAAATTTGCGTATTATGCTTGTATTGACATTCAAAGAAAAGAGTATAACAGAATTAGAAATGCACCAGAAGTCGACATACAAAACTGTTGTCGCCAAATATTTCATACCATTAAAAGAAACATTGATTTGCCGTATGATCCAACTCATTTAGATTGTCTCTTTGTGTATCAAGAGAGCTTTAGAGTAGCATGTTTTGAAGCTGCAAGAGTTGGACATATGGACTGTTTGAGATTTGCTCATGAAAATGGATTTCAATGGAACTATAAAACATGCAAGAGAGCTGCAAAAAATGGTCATCTAGATTGTTTAAAATATGCACATGAGCATGGATGTCCATATGGCAATAACGTTTTAAGAGATTCTGCTAGAGGTGGACACTTAGAGTGTATGAAGTACTTATACGAAACTGGATGTAAATTGACAATGTTTGCATGCTCTGCTGCTGCAGAAGGTGGTTTTTTAAAATGTTTAAAGTATGCTCATGAAATTGGATGTCGGTGGGGAATAAAAACGTGCACCAAAGCTGCAGCTGGTGGTTACTTGGATTGTTTAAAATATGCACATAAGAACGGAAGTGTCTTAACCTTAAAAACATGTGCAGCTGCAGCAAGAGGTGGACATTTGAAATGTTTAAAATATGCTCATAAAAATAGATGTAGATGGGACAAAGAAACAACAAATAATGCCGCACTTGGCGGACATTTTGAATGTCTAGTGTATGCACAAAAACATGGATGTCCGTTGGGTGTAAATATTTTGGAAAAGGCTGCAATAGGAGGAAACGAGTATTGTATGAGATTCTTGTATAAATTAGGATGTGAAATAGGAAGATTAACCTGTGCTACTGCTGCAAAACACGGGAACTTGCAATGCTTGAAATTTTGCTATAAAATTGGATGTGAATGGGGAAGACATGTGTGCACCAAAGCTGCAGCTGGTGGCCACTTATTATGTCTCATGTATGTCCATGATCATGGTTGTATTATATCATCTAACACGTGCACAGCTGCTGCAAGAGATGAACATCTAGAATGTTTAGAGTATAGCCGTCAGTTTGTAAACTGGTGAGAGTGAGATAAAGCGTAAATAAATACTTTAAAACTTTGATTTAAGAATATGCTATTTGCTTAAGAAATTGTAATGAGTTAAAAATAAAGTACTTACACTTGTAAATTAAATACAATATTGTGAACTTTGAAGGCAAAATAATATTCTGAAGTAAATATATGATTATAATATATATATTATATACTTATTTAAGAAGAAATTTTATTCGATATAAAGGATGAATCTGACCAATTCAAAATTATTTATAAAAATGTATTTCAAGTGTAATTTTGAATTTTCCTAAAAATATATTTAGTATCCAGTATAAAATGTAAATATAATAACCATTTATAGATAAGTTGTAATTGTAATCAGGCGTGGATCCAGGATATCAAATATAGAATTTCCAGAAACCATCATATACCTGATATATTAATTTTTTTTTTTTGTGAGCAAGGCATTTTTCTTAACCCCTGTATCCATGCCTGCTTGAAATAATATGTATAATAATTAGTATTTACTATTGTACAATGTACTTGCAAAGAGCAAATTATTTTATTATATATTCTATTATTCATTGTTAAGCTTATATCATTAAAGAACTACGATTAGTCATAAATATTGAACAATTCAAATGTACATTATGCTACAAATAAATGTATAGCCATTATTTAAATAAAGAAGAAAATAACTATTTTTCAAAAATAAAAATATCATCTAACTAAAAAATTTAAGCCGTGGGTGACAACAGGCTTCAGACTCGGTAGAAGCACTAATCAAGTAATTAGTACATTATCAAGCTACATATTTTATAGTAAAACTCCTTTGAAACTAAAAATAATGTGCTATTGTTTATTTGAATTAAAAAAAACATTTAATACTATAGATCAGTGGTGCCCAACCCGCGGGCCACATGTGGTCCACGAAGGTATTCTGTGTGGCCCGTCACAAATTATTAAATAAAACATTATTATTAGATTAAGATTAGGATTATTCGTACTTTTATATTTAGTGGCCCGCTCGAAGATGATTATTAACCAAAGTGGCACGCCGAATAAAAAAGGTTGGGCATCACTGCTATAGATCATATAAAAAATAGTTAAAAGGTGATTTCAAATAAATTTCCTTTAATATAATTTATAAAATAAAGAAAACTATCAACGTAAACATAAGGTAGGTAATTTCTCTTTACAATACCTATCTAAATTAGGTTTATTCTTTTGGGATAACCGGAAATCCTGAATAGTGAATTCTGTATAAGCGGTAACTTAGATTAATGCAGTGTTTACAAAATATAACTAAAAGTTATAACTGGAGCCTGGAGGCCTAATATATATTATTTTATAATACTTCTTTGATGAATAATAATTGATAACTACCTATTGATTTTCTGAAATATCTATGGAAAAAATTTTACTAGACCAGCGATGCATCACTGTAATGAATGACTATACGTGTAAAGTTTAATGAATTAGACGAATTTCAATACGTACAACTTTTTTTGCATTTTTATTTTGACATTTGTACCATGATTAAATAAATATTACCTAAATACTTAATTAGTCATGATTTAGGTCACCACGGTCGTTAATAAATAATATTTATGATAAAATATTGGTAGTCGAGTATCGTCATTAGGTATCTATTGTTTTATTTTACTCAATTTGCATTATATAATAATCATAATTCGATATTTTATAATAAAAAAAAAAAAAATAATAATAATAATAATAACAAAAATAGTTCGTTTACTATTTACGCTTTCCAAATTGTCTACTGGGAAGAGTGGTTAGTACCTAGTTACTATGGCTGAACGAATTGAACAAGGAATGTCCGAAACCTATCACGACGATAACCATTTGACGTTAAATGACCATCATTTGCACGATCACTCTTTTATCGAAAGTGCCATCAACTGTGATTGCCTTGTGGTAAGATTCTGGCTGTTGACGAAACGTCTTATATTGACCAAAATATTATTTTATACCTATTTTCATAGGCACCAGGTCAGGGATACATAACTACATATAGTATACACTAATTTTTAATAATGCGTAGGAAATTTTTTAAATTATTTAGCGTTTACAGTTATTATTTAAAAAATAAGTAGTTCGTTGATAATTATATAAAATAAAATATTTTCACTAACATTCCAATTTTTTTAAACAATTTTATATCTTTTAAAGCCGTGGGGGTATTAAAATCATTTTGGAACAAGTGGAACGACAAAAAATTAAAATTTCGTCTTTTCTTCCTCTCCATATCAGATAAAACTATTAATAGTAAAAAAACCAAATATTTAAATAACATTTTTATTAATATTATAATATTATAAACCTCAATCTCATCGGGAAAAAAAATATTTAGTATTAACATTTTAAATAACTTCAACAAGGTATTTGAATTTGATTGATTTATAAAATTATAACATATAACTAGGTAACTGATATTTGGTTTAAAAAAAATCAACAAAATCGATTATAATTTTGACATTATTATAATTATTATTATGTTGTATTACTTCATACTTGCTTAATTTATTATTTTAAAGTTGATATATTTTATTATTTCACTTTAAATTTTTATGATAGGTATAATAAGTTTGTTATGTAAATAGTAGGCACCCCTCTACCTATTTTTCATGTAACCTGTAAATTTAATATTTTGAGTACTGACCGAAGAGTAACAAATAATAGGGTGGTTAAACCTTTTGCCCATTTATTATTGACCTTCCCCCGTGTGTAAAGTAGTTCCTGTGCCTTTGATTTGGATTAAATATATTGTTACTTTAAATAATGTTGGTAGGTAGATAGGTACCTAATAATTAATACCTATTAATTAAGTTAGGAAGAGTAAAAATCTTTATTTTAAAATAACTGTAAATTTTTAAATAGGTACCTAATTAATATTTCGAAAAATGCTGATGAGGTTGTTTCTGAAATATTGCCTTCTACAAATTTATTATTTTTTAATACGGTTTCGTTTTTCGTGGACACGTTTTACCGCTAAAAATTGCTTAGTTTATTTTTCATATTGCATATTATGTATAAATGTATAATACTTATAAATTGTAACTGTAGTATATTAATTATAAGGTATTAAATTTAAAATTATATAGATATACTGCTGTCTGTGATAGGTACTCAATCAGCTTCGTTATTATAATATAATTTATTTGATTTGAATTACTAACGACATATTTTGTTATTATAATTCAATAGAATCGTTTGGAATCAATAAATTTCTTACGGGACGCCGCTTTAAAACTCGGTGCAGAAAATACTCGTAAGCACTTAGTACCATACCTTACTCATCTTATTGTTGTTGAAAAATTGTCGGAATTGAAAAGTTTAGCTGAAGTTCTTGGCGAATTTGAAAATTATGTAGGAGGACCAAAATATGCTCACATTTTGTTGGTAAGTATGCAGACACTGTTATTAGGTATGAACCAATTATACATATAAAAATATATATTACTAAACCCATTTACGGTGGCAATTAAATATCATTTATGGCAAGACATGAATTTTTAAATTGAGGAGTCGGTGAAAAAAAATTAAACAGACATACCTAACACTTAACATATTTTTGAAAAATACTCGTATTTAGACAATACCCATCACACCAGAAATAAACAAACCTTAAATTAAAAACCAACTACAGTCCACAATACCGAGTTTATAACGGTCAACAATAACTGAATAATTATTATAAATTACTTAAAAATTAAATAAAACAAAAATATTAACGGCGAGTTGTGAGACATATCTCATAGCACAACGTTAATTACCTATATTATAGGTTATTAAGTTGTCTCATTGTCTCTAATGACTAGGGCTAGGGACTTATAGGAGTTCGCATATTTTTCAATAATCATTCTAAACATAGCTAAGTGATATAAAAATGTGTTTCATTGTACTAGGAGTTTAAAAAAATCATTTTTATTTTGCATATCTTGCATATTCAGCGGTTTTTTCCCTATAAGAGCATATTTTGCTATATTTCTATTTTAAGAGCATATTTCACATATTTTATTAAAATTAAAACAATACTCGGCAGGAACAGGAAATAATATTTTATACATACTTAGGTACTATACAACATTTAATATGAATTTTCTAGAAATTGGAAAAAATAGATAAAAATAAATATAATTTTTTTTTTTTTTTTTTAAAGGCAAGCATAAAGAAGAAATGAAAATATAAGTGTACCTTTATAAATTTGTAATTTCTTTGCGTTTTTTTACGAAAAATAAAAAAAATTTAGAGCATATTTTAGCATTTTTACATATTTTAATAACATATATGAAAATTTTTAAGGGCATAAATGCATGCATATTTTAAAGTTTTTTAGGGCATGAAGTCCCTAGCCCTACTAATGACGTTTCTATATTGTTCTCTAGGCATCTTATTGGTAGATTTATTAATTTATATTTGAACAATTTTTAAGATAGGTACGCTAGTACCTAGTAAGTAGTAATAAATAATAATATCTATTATTTATCCATGTTTTAAATACTATTTTACAAATATGTTTGATTTTATTTAGGTTAAATTGCGTATTTGAAAACTGTGGTAAAATTACCATAATATTCTCAGTTCTTATATATTTTTTAAATATTTAATTTACGTAATTATTTATCTTAGGTTTATAAAGTAGCCGGTAGGTACTAGAATCTAGCTACCATATTTAAAGAAAACAAAAAAAAAAAGATAAATAAAATTGTTATCTATTATACTTTCAATGGATTTAACTAACAATAATTGTATCCACTTTTTAGCTACCTCTAGAAGAATTAGCTGGTGTTAAATTAAGTGATGTTAGAATGGCCGCAATTAAATCATTGCAAACATTGGCTGATATTATGGAAGTGATCGATCTGGAGAACTACTTCATACCTTTTATTGCTAGTTTGACGATGAATGATAAAAGTACTAAACGTTTGTCTGTTAGTCATCTTTTCACTACTGTTTATATGCGTGTCAGTCCGAAACATCAAAGTAAATTCTTAATTTAATATTAAGATATTATACATTTTTTATATTATCATTGTTTTATTATAATTTATAGGTGACTTAATTGACTATCATTGTTTCTTAAGTTTGGACTCGTTACCTTCTGTTCGTCAAAATGCAGCAAATAATTTGGTTGATTTTAGCGAAGTTGTTCATATGTCAATTTTTGACAGTAAATTAACTCCCCGTTTGGAACAATTTAGTTTTGATCAAAATGTAACTTTATCAAATGTCTATAAATTTAAATTAATTTATTTTTATATAAACAGGAGCATGTTAGAATATTGGCTTTATCAGCAGCAATAACAATTTCAAAAAAATTTGATGTTTCCTATACTAAACAGATAATTCTTCCTATTGCATTGAATTCAATAAATGACCCTTCCTGTGGAGTACGTTCAATACTCATCAAGAATATTGCTAAGGTAGGTATCATTTTAAATTTGAATTATTTTTTGCATTAAACATTTAATAATAATTACTAAAAATATGATATTTTACTATTAATATTAATTAATAATTACTTTTTTAATAGTTGCTTGAAATTTGTGTAAGTTGCTTAAAGCTTACTGAAAGTATAATGAAAATGCTTATTTCATTAGCTAAAGACCAACAAATAGAAGTTCGATTACAGTCTGTTAGTGTTCTTTATGATTGTACCGTTATCCTTTATGAAAATTTGACTTATCTAGAAGCTACTAAATTGGTAACCAAATTTTTGATTCCAACATTAAACAATTTAAGTCATGACTCTGATGTTAAATGTAAATTGGAGGTACCAGCTGTTTTGGCAAAATTTGGAAAAATAATGCCTGATGAAATGTAAGTTACATAATGTCAATGTGCATACATTTATATAATATTTTAAATCCGTTATTTTATTAACTAATTATCATGGGCGTGCCAAAATGTTTTTATACTCGTAATTTGGAACTAACCAAATAAAAAAAAAATGAATGCCATTTTATTTTATTTTGAAATATTGTTGTGTATAACATGTCATTGTAAACAATTAATATGTATTTAAAATTAAATTCATTATACACATATTATAGGTGCAACAAGGGACTGGGGATAGGGGGTCATGGGTGGGTTTAGCCACACCATGAGTTAGCTTTTGTTTGTAGCCATACAGTTTTATATGTTATCAATACTATTTATATTCTGTGGTGTAGGGATAAAGCCCCCACGGGTTGCTGATATCAATTTAGCTTACCCAGAAATAGAGCTCTAGTTGCGCCTATGGTTATATACATTTAAACAATTAAAAAATAAACAATTACTTATATAATATTGAGAAAAAATAAACAATAGTTTTTTGATTAAAATCATTTCTTGGGACGCCCAGTAAATTATATTATATGCCCATAGGTAACTAAAATTGATAACAATGAGTGGCTTGCTCATGTGTATGTGCCAAATGCATGTAAGCAATGTGATATATTTTAATTTTTTATAATTTAATATAATAAAACTTTTTACAAGCACTTTTTTTAAACATACAAACTACCACTGCTTGACAAACTATGTATACGCCTATATGCTTATATTACAGAATTAAAGATTATTTTGTGGAATTGGTAAACGAATTACTTAAAGACAAAAATGTTGACGTAATATTTAATGTTGTGAAATATATGAAGGATATTTTAGGATCACAGTACAATGTAAATATAATAATATAAATATAATGTATTCAAAAATTTAATGTGATAATAATTGTACCTATTTAATTATTAATTGTATTAGAGAGCACATTTTATTTTTAATACTCATCTCACCTAAAATAAGTACATTGTTTTTAAGACATACATTTTTTCTCTGCACATTGTTATCTAAATATTTCATTATATTAGGTACATTAGTACTCTAAACTGACTAAACTTTAATACTCATAAATAATCAAATATAAATAGATAATTTAATAATATTACCGTAAGAAGTCAGTTAATTACATTTTACATTGCAGAGAAAATAGGTATACAATAAGATAACATTTATTTTTAAAAATAATTAAATATACATCTATGTTTTACAATATAATAAATATATTTGTAAAGAGAAGTATTACTTGATTTTTTTAAGCAAAGAAATATCCTTGACATGTTTGCTTGGAAATTAAATATTTAGAAAATATAATATTTTTTTTACTAGAAAATGTTCTAAAAAAAGCTCACCCTGTACGTTTTTATCATTAAAATATTTATTTATATATATATAGAATTTGATAGTACTGCCAGAAGATCGATTAATATGCTGTTTAAAAGCATTTATTATAAATGATTCATGGAAAATGCGAAACACTGGTGCAATTTATTTATATATATTGGCAATTCATAAAGGTCTCAAATTTTTTGAAGATTATCTAGAACAGTCGTTTTTAGTACTACTAACTGACACTAGTAAATATTATTTATTTATATCTTTCAATCATTGTATTGATTGCTTCTGTACAAAAGAGTTTAATATTTGATATTTTCTAGAACCAACTGTTCAGCAAACTGCTATGGATGTGTTCAAACTATTAGTTACAGAATTTGGAATGGATTGGGCTCAAACATATATTGTGCCATACCTTACAAAACTATCTTACTCGAGAAATAGTTACAACAAGATGGCGTTTTTATCATTTGCTAAAGTATGTGCAACAATAATGTGTATACAATTTAGAACACTAAATATTAATATGAGAAAGAATGCAGTGGAATAATGTTTTATTGGACACTTAGGTAATAAGCCAATGTTCTATATGATTAGATGTTAGCTATTAGATATTCCTTAATATCTCAAAAAACTGACTTATATGACGGGTTCCTAATAGTAGTTACAAAACCTTGAATTACTTGAAATTTTTTGAAATCTGTGATCAATTGATGTTAAACAAGCTATTTCTTCATGTTGTGTACCATCAGTATAACGAAAATCCAAATGTTTGCTATGCTTTAGTCAAAACATTGAATGTGATGATAACTTCAATTTCAGAGTATGGTTATATTTATAATTAATCCAATATTTATGTAACTTAATTTTATATAGTGTATTATTATTATACAGTAAGGATGATATATTAAATGATAAAATTAAAACTACATTAAAAATATTAATCACAGATACAAGCAATTATATTAGTGAACTGACAATGGATACATGGAATAAGCACTTTAGTGAGTTATCATTCAGTTTTTATAATGTCGTTATTTTTTATACACTTATTTAAGTGAATCCAATTTCCCAGGTACTCGATGATATCACAAAACACATCATCATTTTCAAAAAAGTATTCTTTAACATTATTTTCACTGCAATTTTTTCTTTTTAAGTTATTAAATGGTCTAACATTATTTCTTTATGTATTTAAAAATGTTATTGTTACCAAATTCATTAACATTTTGTTTTGAAGTACAAACGTGAATTAAAAATTTATAAAAGGGATATTATTATTGTTATGATAAATATTTATAATATTGTTTCATTTTATTGATTAATACTCTATAATTTATAATATAAAAATATAATTAAAACAAAGCAAATGTGTTTTTAAATGGCTTTATTAGCAAATTAGTTTTTTGGCAATTAAAAAGCTAATAAAAATACTTTAAATACTAATATTAAGGTTAAATACGTAGAAATGTATATTATTCATACGTATTAACCCTGTAAACACAACTGATTTTCAATAATTTTATAAGATTTTCAGTTCAAAAACCCTGAAGTTTAGTACTCAAAATTAATATTAAATTTTACATACAAAAAAAATTTATAGTTATAAATCAAATAATTAAAGTTCTAAAGCATATTCAATGTATACATATTGGCAGACATTAGAAAAGATTAAATCATTTTTATTACTATTGGCTTGGGAAGTAAATTTAAATTTATTTATTAAATTAAGTACCTATCATTTTTATGTTTCATTTTCATTCTCAAAATATTCTATTCCTTTAAATTAAAAAAATAAATTTGAAATAATTAATTTCAAATTTATTTTCTATATTCTCATTGTTATCATATCAGTCTTCATATTTGCTTGATTTATTACTTCAAAAATACACACTATGTTACACTGTAATCTTTTTTTCAGTTTTTGTTATTCTTTGTTTTTGTATTTTTCACCAGCCAATCATATATTTGGGCCTCATTATTTTTAACCCAATGCACATTGAGTTGTATCATTTCTAAACTTTGTTCCAAAGCTCTGGTTCCTGAGCCTACATCTATGTAACGGAAGAAATCAGATACTTCTTTAAAATCGTATTCAGTTGAAAAATGAGATGTAACTGCTGAAATTAGGCCTCCCAATGTAAAAGTTCCATTTCCAAAAAGTGTTTGAAGATTATTCCAATTAGCTTTCAGATGACGCCATGCCAGCAGCTGACCCTGTGATCCTTGTGAAGCCACCACGCCAAAAACCATTTTCACATCCTGTGCTTTAACTTTTGAACTATCCAGTGTGGTTGACAAAAGTCTAAAAATTAAATTATAAAGATAATGAAAATGTTTATTTTAAGTATTAGACATATTACTTTTGAAGTAACCAAGGATCATTTGAAGCACCAAGTACTGTAAGGAGTAATTGACGTTCACTTGGCACACGACTTTGATTATATTTATCCCAGCAAAAATTCCATTCTTTGACATCTCCGTATATGATTCCTATTAATAAATATTTTTAATACCAAATACTAAAAAAAATATGAATTAGTGCAATTTACCTGCCAAGTAAATTACTTCTCTTAAATTTGGTGGTATACGTTTGTTTTCATACATCCATTCTTCAAATCTACTTTTCGCTTCTTTTACCACATCTTCTATTCCACATATTATAGCAGCAGACAAAATCTGCGATCGCATTAATCTAAAAATTCATATATGTCGTATGAAATATTAAATTATAACTAATTTTCTACTTTTTTAGTGACAAAAAACACAGACTATTGATCAAAAGCTGCACCATTACTGAACTTAGAAAATTAGTATGTTTAACCAAGTCAATTCAACTATGCTATAAAATTATAATACGCCTATTGATAACTAAGTATAAAATAGTTTCCTCGTCAATTATTTGTTCTCTAATTCATATATTTGAGTTTTGCAAAATATTTCTGTGTAATATAGCAATTTTTAATTATTTTATTATTATTTTTTTAATGTTTACACAGATTGAAGGCAGTAATAAATTTAAATTTTCAACATTTGTAAAACAATTCTCAGCGAAGTTTGGTTTAATTTATCATCATATTATTACATTTTTAAGTCTTTTAACAGGAAAACTGTATATTATAAATAATGTAACACAATATCAAAACCTATACGAATATGAATAAGTATATTATATTCATTTTATTATAAAATTTCAGATTTAGCTTGAAAATACTTTCAATATTAAAATATTTATTTTTTGTTATGAGCTTAGTTATGACTTATCATAAGAAATATAAGCTGTACACAACAATTAAAAAAGATATAAATATATACATAGTTTATATTGGTAGGTATCTTTGTAGTTTAAATAAATAAATATATTGTTTTTAAATAGGAAATTTATAATTGACAATACAGCATCCCCTTATACTTATATATACACCCATTGACCCATTACCCCTAACAAATTATAATAGATAGTAGATACTTACTTTTCTAAATGAGTTCCTTGGTCGTCCCATCCAACAGATCGAGCTACGGGGCCAAGAAGACTTTTTGTGTATTCCAAAAATAGTTTATAAGGTGACGATTCTGATAAAAACTTGCTCCAATTTTCAAAATGTTCAAGAGCTGTCGCCCATGGAACAAAATCTCTTTCTTTATACAAATATTTAGACAGTTCCAAAGGAATAGTCACGTTGAGTACTCCTGCTCTGCATAAAGTGAATATATCGTCAATCAAAGAAGCTCTGTCTGCTGCACTGAACACCTCGTGGTTTAATTGAAGTTGTCCAATTATTTCGTTCCACAACCCATCGTCATAATTTACACGATAAAATCCTGACTGATTGACGTTGGCTTTCAACCACCGTACCTTTGGATCAACCTCAAATCTTACTGTAATTAAAAATTCAATAACGTTAACAATTAATTCGAGGTTCAGAATTTCCATCACTAAAATTAGTAAAATTGATAAAATATGGTCCTAAAAATTATGTAATTATACGCATTAAAAAGTTGAAATAACCATTTTTTTTCACAAAAAAATTAAAAAAAAATTATATGCTTTAATATTTAAATGAGAATAAAATATAAATAAAACATCATAGGTAATTTCATGGGCGTATCTAGGATTTCAATCAAGGAGTGGGGGCAGTGGCGTAGCTAATTTTAAATCATTAAAACTCAACTTTTTTTAAAGTATTTATTTATAATATCATTTTTAAATTATAACAATGAAAATCGTTTATTCTTCGCAAAATCTCCTAAGAATTTTCTGTTGCATTACAACGTGTGGTAAAAGAAATATAATTTAGTTTGAAGTGCAAGGGGAGGGCACTTACTCCTTTGCCCCACCCTCGATACGCCCATGGGTAGCTTATATTTGGATGTGCTGAAGTAGGCTATTTTGAGATAATTCTCTCAAGATCAGTATAATAAAAAATTTTCAATAATAATATTAATTATACTATATTATAATGATAAAAAATACAAGTTTAATTAAAAGCTGTGAAGGTGGTCAGATAGTACTTTGTCTTAAGTTTGACATTTTTTTAGCATGCTACTGCTTCGCAGTAACCATGGCCACTGGATAGGGCCGTTCTTTTTATTAATGAAGCAAAGAAAATTACAATGTGTAATTAATAATTAATTCATGTAATAACATAGAAAATACCTTCAAATATACAAAAAAATATATATAATATTCTTATTTGAATAATGAATTTACTGAATTTTCAAATTATTTGTATTTATATTTTTTTAATAGTTAAAAAAAAGTAAGTTTTTATTAGTATAAGTATTTATTACTCTACTATGTTCAACAGATATGTAATTATAATTAAGTAAAACTTTAGGTTATTAATAATTATTATAAATGTACGCCAACATTAGCTATACTATTTGCGCGTCTAAGTAAGTACTATGTACTTAGTAATGTAATGTATTATGTATAATATTAATATATACCTATATATCAATATCATATAATTAAAATTAAAAATATATAAATGTATATAATAATACTATATAATGTATAACTAACCATCAGTCATGTTCATCCAGACTACTTCTTGTTCACGATAACTTGTAATGTCCGTGTAAAAGCTTAACGGTACGTACCACTTGTAGTCGTACTGAGACGGCGCGGCTCGATGTTTTACCTTACTGGTGATTTGCGAGGTTAAAAGGAATCGACTTTGCATTGCAGTGAATGAAACTGCATTGTTTGAAGACGAACTGTTTTCTCTGCTTATTTTGATCATGGGGAAACCCATTTGACACGTCCAAGTATCCATTATGTACTGAAAACGAAATCATTATAAACGAAATGGAATTGGGTGACTACCCTTAGTCGTCTAATATGATTCGCTTACTCTGACTTGTACAGTATTTTTAGCGTGTTGGCTTAGAACGCTCCACAGGTCTGTTGTATCTGCATTTCCGTACTTGTGTTTATTCAAGTAATCGTTCAGTCCGCTCCGCAAGGTTTCCAGTCCGAGGAATTTTTCTAACATGTATAAAATCGCTGCTCCCTGTACAACGATTTTTAAAATTATAATGTTATTTAAATAATAAATATAAAATATGTATTATTGTATGAACAAGTATTACTTTGCTATAAGATATGGAGTCGAATATGGCCTCGATTTCTACCGGATCGTGTACACTAACGCTGATCGGATGCGAGGTGGACAACGCATCGAGTTTTAATCCTTGCTGAGTCTTATCTAACACGAACTGAGCCATCATCGACCATCCTGGCATCACGTGGTCAACTCCGCGGTATTCCAAAAAACTGGCGAATCCTTCGTTCAACCATAAGTCATTCCACCAACACATCGTCACCAAGTTGCCAAACCATTGGTGTGCTAATTCGTGGGCCACCACCACAGCCACCCACTGATGGGCGGCCGCAGAAGTTTCTTTTTCATCGTATAGTATTGAAGTCTCCCTATATGTAATCAAACCCCAATTTTCCATTGCTCCGGCACCAAAATCTGGTATAGCGATCAGGTCTATATAAATTAAAGTTTATTATATATTATATGAGGATGTAAAATTATTATTTTAACCGTTATTACAATATTATACCTTGTTTCGGTAGTGGATACGGCACTCCAAAGAAATCCGAATAATGGTCCATGACTTTAGTGGCAGTGTTCAGAGCAAACGAAGTTTGGGATAACAATTCAGGCGGAGCGTATACTCGCACAGCTACTCCTTGTAATGTTTGTGCGTGCACATATTGATAATCGCAAACAACAAATGCCACAAGGTAAGTACTCATTTCTACAGATTCTTCAAAGTCGTCGCGCATCTAAAAATCATGATAATTATTATTACCTATTATTCTTTATACGTAATGAGTAAATTTAAGAAAATAAATAATTATAACCCTACCAGTCCAACTCCCATATAAAGTCCATCGTCCACGGACTCTTTAATCGGCATATTGAACAGAGCTATGTGGAATCTATTTCTCAAGATCGACATGCGAAATTTAGCTTTAAACTGGGGTTCGTCGAAGCACGGGAACGCCGAACGAGCGTACGTCGGTTCGAAATGAGTCGTTGCCAAATATCTAAAATTATTATTCACTTTAAAGACCAACGTTTATTGCTACCAATTCGCAGCTACATTGACGCCAAACAATTGATGAAGGGGGACATGGGTGAGACTTGATCTCCCGCAAAATTAATATCGACTACCAAATATTATATTTTATTGATATTATTTGCCTTTATACTATAGTCCGTCTATTTGCAGTAGGTAACTCACCTTCTTTCGCCTTTGCTTGTTGTGTAACTGCTTATGTAAAATCCTTCCAGCTCTCTGCTCAACCGAGTCGTGTATTTTATAATCAGTGTGTAATTGCGGTCGGCTGATAATGTTTCTTCGAATTCCAATAGTATTTGCTGGCCAGCAGAATATTCCAACATTCTGGACACTTCATAAATCTTATCATGATTTTCCGCATTCACAACACGCTGTTCAATAAAAAAAAAAAAAAGATAAAAATCAATCTGACGTTGTTAATATTATTGTTATATTTTTAATAACTCACTTTTTCAACTATGGTAAGATTTTTACTATGAAAAACAATGTAATCGGAATCCTTAACAAGTCTGAAGTTAATTAATACTTGGCCTGTAAAACAAATAATCGTTTACGTTATACTTAAAAAAATAGCTAAAAATATATACTAAATATATAAATATATACTTATAAAAATAGCAAATTAGTTAAATTATATCGTCCATACCTTTTACGTCTAAGCTGGTTAAATTTGGATGTATTTTTATGTGGTAACTATAGGGTCTAGCAAATGTTGGTAAACGCACATTATTCCATGGAAATATTTCACCGTTGGTAGCGATCGGTATAATTGACCGAGATCTATTGACTCCATCATCGTCGGGTAAAAATACTGGCTTTTCACCAATACATGGACAGTCTAGAAAATTATTTTATTTTATTTTTGTATTAATTTAATGTTATAATTTATTATCGAGCTTATGTATTGTCTTGTTTGTTAAATATCTATAGAATCATTCAAAAATATAAAATAGGAAAAGAAACGAGAAACTGTCATTATAAAGCGATTTGTATTTGTACTTTATTTAATATACCTATTGGCTATTATTATAGTTACTTATAAAAATATAAGTTATAAATATAGTTGTGTAGTATAGTGTAATAGTTAGTACTAGGGCGGCTATAGAAACTTGGTTGAGGAGGGCCTTAGTTTTAATATTTCTTATTATTCTTGGTATAGAAATGTGTGCTACGCAATTAATATTCTAAACATAATAAAATAATATCATAGTATATTTTATATTAAAATTAAATTATTAATTATTATTATAGTTTATTTATAGGTTCTTGTATGTGTCTATGATAGTCGATGTTATAATATGTTTTTATTTAATTTTTTTTTTAACAATATACAATTTTTTAGAAATTCTGCCCTGGGAGGCGCTATGTCCTCCACTCCCCGCTGGAGCCGCTCCTGGTTTAGTAGATATTTAATATTTTTTCTATGGTTTGTCTTCAAAGTGCTCAATAGTCAATAGGCATTAGGCAATAAGCATCGTTAAATTAATTTAAAATATATTTATCTTAAATTAATTTCTCGTTCAAACTTTAGATTAATTATTAATTAAACAGTGGTGAAAATTCAAAAATTAATTATTACTGAAAAGATTTGCATATTTTTTACCAAATATTTGTATTGCTATTTCCTATTATAACATTTAAAAAATAGTATTTTAAGTGCATAGATATAGACATGTGCAATTTTTGGCTTTTTTAGCTTATATATTTTCGTTTTATAAATGATTAAATATTTGGATAAAATATTTCAGAAATTGGATTCAATATATATTCTTCATAAGTTGGTTTTATTATATTTTATTCCAAAAGATAATTATATTAAATACCTAGGTATCTTCCTCGACAAAAGACTGACCTGGGCTATTAGGCTAACCACATTAAATTAAAAATAACATCGCTAACTTCACACTCCATAAACAAAAACCATTACTGCGATCCAAAATCTCTAAAGAACAAAACACTAATTTACAAAAAAATTTTACGTCCCGCAATGACGTGCATCTAATTTTGGAGTATCCTCAAAAAATTTAAATCTAATAAACTTTAGTCTTTTCAATCAATAACTTTTCGTGTGTCGTGTCCTTTCTAATGTTCCCTGGTACGTCAGCAATCGTACTCTACATCAGTGGTTCTCAATTGGTGGTCCGCGGACCCCCAGGGTTCCGTGATTATGTAGTACTGAAGTGATATTTTTATTTTATTTTAGTGGAATTATTAAACATGTAATGGAATTAGGGGTCCCCCGTCCAATTTAAGTTTTAGCTAAGGATCCGTGGCTCAATGCTATATTGGGAACCACTGCTCTACATCATGACTTTAACCTACTCGGATACTAACAATATCCAGTGTCGGATCTAGGGGGAGCAAGCGCTGAAGCGCGGATCCTTGACTCCGGGCGTTGTAGGTATAAAGGCGCTCTTAAGTATATGAAAAATGTTGACCCCCGTAACTAATACTATATGTAAGGGCGCTACATTTTTATTAGCCCCGGGCATCAAATGTCCTAGATCTGGCACTGACGAAATTCACACTTGCTTACAATCCATCTTAATAATTTTCATAATAATTCTTTAAACCACGTAAACCCCAAACTCACCTCTCGCACATTATCTGACAACAATCTTCGTCATCTCAAATGTTATAAATGGCCACGTGATCTATTAAATAATCTATAAAAGCTTACTCCTCTTAAGTTCATAGATTAGAATTAGTGTCAATGGATTCTCCTTCTTTCTTGTTTTTTAATTCTAGTATAAACGTTATTACGTTAAATTAGCGACTAGCCTTACTTATTGTATTAATTGTGTAAGCAGTTTGTAAATATTTTTTTATAAATAAATAAAAAAAGTTGGTTTTGCAGTAGGTACACTAAAAATACATTGGCCTAATTTTTAAGATACTTGAAATTCTAAATTTCACGAAATTAGATATTTTAAAGAAAAATAGCTTTTCAAGTAAAATCTTGATGTTGCAATTCAAAACAATTTTCATCGCATATTTTCAATACTTTTTAATTGCTTTAAGAAAAACATAATGTGAGAAACTTTATAATATTATTTTTTTAAGCTTTTCGATTTTAACTAGTTTGGAAAGTATCGAAAATTCGATTTTGTCAATATTAATTGAGATTGAAATGTATTTATGTTACCTGTAAAAAGTTTCTTCGACACGAAAAACCAACACAAACCTAATGTATCATTGTCATATTAATATATTATAGGTAGGTATACATTCGTATAATCTCAGATCAGAATTTAAAATGGTAATAAATAATAATATATAGGTATCTACCTATTGGTTATTGTAGGTAGCCGGTAGGTATCTATTAGATGAACATTTCACGCGATTATAATAATAATTATTTGTTAATTATTATCATCTATTTTTGATCAGTTACCATTTAAATAATTTAATAATATACATGTAGTATAAAATAAATAGATATATAACCTATACGATATGTTGAGGAAAAAACAAATCGTTAAAACTTCGGCAGTAAAAAAATAAACACTTGTTACTGAAACATGCAACAGCGATATTAAATTACTATTATTTTAAACGATACAACGTAATAACATTTATCCACGTGCATGTCTACGATAAATTATTGACATTGTTTGCAAACTAAACAACATGGTAGTTTCGGCGACTTTATTATAAAGTGATAGAGTACTATAATAAGTTGAAACCGATTTCAAGAGGTAGATTATTTTCAAGTGTCCATCGATCATGTAAAATCTTAATATGTATCCATCATTATATAGGTAAAGGTAAGCGTGTTAATATAATACGTGTATTATAAAACCAATATATTTTCGATGGTGAAAAACTAACCGTTTTGCGGTCCGGCGTAGGCGATGATTACGGAACACAGAAACATGAGAAACAGAGTTGTGCCGGCCATGATCAAAGCTGTTCTCCGAGAACATGCCGTGACAGCCGTGTGTTCGTATATTCCAGACTTGTGCATCATGTCTTGATTATCTCCTGGTAAAAAAAAATCATAAAAGTTTACAATTAATTATTATACTGTATTATGAAAACAATAATCCGTAAATAGTCATAAATATACAGGGTTATATATATAAGCTTATTCAAACGACATTATCGCGTACCTATCGTTGTGTGTGTGTGTGTCTGTGCAAATTTGTGTATGAGTAAATATTTTATTTAATATACTTACTGTAATGGTTGATGGCTGTCAGAAAGGCTACGTCTTCGACTTCCGGTTCCACCATCGTGGTGCCGTCAATGTGTGCGCACTGTCGTTTTCCCCGTAGATTTTTATTCGTTTTCCGAACTAAAAACCGACGGGAAAATCGGAAGGACGCTGCTGATGTGCACTGCTGCAAACGGCATATTATCCTATTGACGTTTTTAACCCTCCCAGTGCACATGCGCCCAGCGGCCGCCTACCACGCGCACGTCCCTCTGGCGAAAGGGTCGCGTCGCCGCCGCCGCGAGGGGGATGATGATGACCGGACTTGCATCTGCCATACGCACCAACATCAGGGGCGCTGCAATGCGACGAAGTAGTGTATTCACGAAAAAAAAATGTCGTTTTTAGTAACATTAAACTACTTGTACTGCTGTTAGCTGTACTGTAAATAGTAATCTGTCAGATAAACTTTCAAAAACTCCATTCAACATTTTTTACTTACCACTTAAATTTTTTTTCGATTTATTTTGTTTTACTCGAGCCTATAATATACATTATAATACCTCAATTAACATTCTTACTTATTGAAAGTAATTAGAAACCAAAAATTATATAGGTACAGCAGGTTGGCTGCATTTTGTCTTTTTTTCATGGGTTTAATCAGACTTGAACCAATTGAAAATTGTTATACATACAAATGAGGATTTTTAAATTGTAACTTTTACCGGGACAATATCATTTAGGTATAAGGTTATACTCCACTTGTTTGATGAATTAAGACATGTAACTTGTGCAGTAACACATGCTTGGTTATTTTTAAATAATATATTGTTTGTTATAAAAAGTTTCTCTTGTCCCTTGATGACACATGTTTGAATACTTAGGTTTATTAAGTCTGGTTGTGGTATACCGTATAGTGTAATAAATAATAATAAATCAGCTTTGCATACTTAGAACATGAGTAATAATGAGAATACATACAAAGATTATGTCTTTATTTTTATTGGATATTCATAAACATCAATGCAACACATTTAAATTTTTAAAAATATGTTTATTTTATTCTTAGATTATACATTTTTTTTTATATAATAATTATCATTTTATAATTGAATATACAAGATGATGCTTTTAGTAAACATCAATTTATTCAAAAGTGTGTGTATGCACAATTTTTACACTTCTGGTTGCCCTTTTTCCTTAATTTGTTTGAGAAACGACAACCAATTTTTGATTTTTAAAAGATAACCTATATTCTTATTTTTAATATCTAAAGCAGAATATTTTTGGAAAAAATATCAAAATATTGAAGAAATTAAGCATTAAAATTATGTAACAATGACATAATAGATACTTGTAAAATTAATGTTACATTACTCCTAACACCTAACTTATGATATGTAATAAAAAATAAATTTAATATGTATAACAAAATTTACAAACAAATATTATACGAGTAGGTACTTTAAAATTTAAAATATTGTTTTTATGAAAAAATTATGAAATATTAAAGGAAGAGGTGCAAAAAAGAAATTAGCTATTGGTAATAGCTTATGATTAGAATTTAACAAAAATATAGGTTGCAATTTAAGAATCACAAATTGATTATGGTTTGACAAACAATTATAAAGAAAAACAATAGCAATGAAAAATATTTAATATCATATAATATTATATCAGTTAATTTTAAAATTATTAAGGTTATTGATAAAAGAACCACCCTGTACAATACTAATAAAATGATTCAATCTAGAAACTAGTTAAAATTAAAATTGAATGTAAAAATAATAATAAAACAAACATAATATGTTACAAAATATATTAAGTAAAATAATAGTTTAGCATAAAGATAAAAGAAAATATATAAACATATATTTTAGTTGCATTTAAATTAAATATTACTTAAAAAAATATGCGACTAAATTAAACAATAATCATTTCTGGCTTCAATGGTATTTTTCATGTTCATTTCACATTAGTTATACAAATTAACATTTTTTGGAAATAAAAATAAAATTAACAGTCATATGCTTTCACGATATACTGCACTTATTATTTTCTTGAACAGTATTCCCATTTGCTTTTTCAATTTCCATTAACATAGTATGAAATATATCAGCTACACACTAAAATAAAAATAAAAATAAAACACTTATTTAATAAAAAGTAATAACTACAATGCTATTTAATAATTATCTTTTTTTTTTATATTAAATACTTTTTAATACTTACATACAATGTTATGAGATGAAAATAAAATTGGATAGAAAACAATACAAATGTTGTAAAAGATTAGGAAATAAATTAATAAAATAAAATAATAAAGGAAATTAACTACTAACTTTTTTTGATGTTACCTCGTTCTGCTTAGCTGAAGCTTCAAGAAATACAGCTTTCCAAGAATCTGCTAATCTCCGTCCTTCTTCTTGTGTAACAACTCGGTCCATGTGCAAATCTTTTTTATTACCTACCAATACTACAGGGACACTAAAGAAAATAAATATAAATAATAAACACAAGGAAATACTAATTAATGATTAATAATTATATTAATACTCACTGTACTTTGCCAGTCATATCTAATAATTTATCATAAATTATCTGTATGATTTCGAAAGACTTTGGCGAGGTTATACTATAGACCAAGACATATCCATGAATGTCCATAGAATACTGTGTTGGCAATATGGAGTACTCGTCTTGGCCGGCTGTATCGACTAATTTCAAGTCATATTCTTGATTATTCACTTTAGTGGTTTTCACAAAAGCTACATATTTTAAAAAATTATCAATTTATGATTTATTAATTTCAAATGTTGTCTTATTATATTGCAGACAAACTTACTGTTTTCAATTGTTGGATCATAAGAATCTACAAATTGACCTTCAACAAACTGGATGCTCAACGACGACTTGCCTAAAAAATCAAATAGTAAATTTTTTAATTATAAGAGAATATCCGGAAACGTTCCTTGAATATTACAAAAATGAACGAATAATTATTTATTACTTTAAAAGAAAATAATATTTTTATTTTACTTACCGACTGAACGGTAGCCCATAATGGCGATTTTTCTTTGTTTCGGCGGCATTTTTTTTTTCAGACTGTGATCACTTTATTCATTCGTCGTAACCCATCACCCATATCATGTCATATGTGTTATACAACTGAATAATGACTATGCCTATAATGATTACTCGCACAATATTTTACTCTTAGATCATATACTACCTATATATGATCTAAGATTTTACAACACGAACACAGTATGGCTATCGGGCTATGTACTATGTACTATGTAATGTACGTAGATTATACAACCAACATTCGTTCACAAAACACATTTACGACGTTTCATGGAAAAAAAACCTACTTGTGGTTATTTTTCTTTTCAGAAAACGAACCTGTGGTTCTTAAATTCTTCACAAAGGATATTTTTACAGTTTTATACGGTTTGTATGGTTCGGTACTTCGGTATACACTACCTATTAATTATTATAAGTTATAACACTATTATACACTGTAACAGACGTATATCAGCTGCTGTAGATTCGATCTTCGATGTTTGAATTTAGATTGGCAAAATAATTAATAGCATTAATGCCATTAATGCCCAATGCTAATCGGTTTAATACTTAACGTTTAAACCGCGGTTGTAACTTTAAATAGGTAGTGACAGTGAGTTAAATAAATTATTTCATATTTTCATCCGACTTTCGAATATATAGACGACTAACGTAGTAACGTGAATAACTTAGGACACATCAGAAAAACTTCTTATATTAAACTTAGTGGCCATAAATCATAATGTCGATGTATGGATTAATACATAATAATCAGAAATCTAACATAAATTTTCCGCCTCAAAGTAATAGTGGTATAAATATGATTAAAGGACTATAGGTACAACTAAAAAAATCTAATTTTCGTGAAAATATAGTACTTTAAAAATTTTGGTGGCATAAAAATTTCTGTCGGACAATTGTTTAATATAAATAAAATTGATAACATTTTTAATTATACAGGTAATACATAATATATGAAGTGTTAAGGTAATTAATAAAAATGTAAAAACAAGTATATTCTTTAAACATTTGAAAAATATTAAGATTGTTACCTACAATATTATTTCTTTTGCATTTTTTTTTTTTATAGTAAAATATTATAAATATATAAATAATAGAATAAAATAATTTTGTATTTCTGAAATTGCTAAATTTCTCTGTGTAAATCTATAAGTATTTATGGACGATTTTTCAATTTATGATTTATCGTTAACTTCATTTGAGTTTATTTATTTTTACAAAATTACGATTTTTTGTAATATATACTTGAATTTCTGATAAATATATCACAATATTTCTATTCAGACAAAACTTTTGACATAATATATGTTCATAGTTTGTAACTTTACTTTCTTTAAATTAAATCACTCAAAATAAAAAGAAAATAAGAAAGGTAAATTAAAAAAAATATATATAATATCTTAATAAAATTGTGTTGGATTTAGCTGATGTAGGTTAACATAATTATCCAACTTGTTTATGTTAGTATGAAATAATTACATATTGTTATTCGACAATGTATAAACATTTAACATATATTTTTTATAATTTTGAGATTTTAAAAGTGTTTTAAATGGTTCTGAATTAAATATGTATAATAATAATAATAATGAATTTATTACAACAATATCAGATTATACATTTTATAAATAATCAATTTAAATTTTAAATATTGCAGCACCCTAAAGCTAAACTGGTGCTCGGGCTATAAATTTAAACTCCAATAATCTTTTATCTGATGAAGTGTATAACTTCTATTTTTATTTTTTAATTGTTTTTATACATACCTTTAAATTAAAATATATTAACATTTATAATTCGCAATACATTTTATTTAATCCATAGAAAAAAATCACTATAATATGTAGGTATGTAAATAAATGTATATTTATTTTCTTAGTTATATTATTGTTTATTTTCTATAATTATTTAGTTTGAAACAATAAATTGCATACAAATACATTTTTTTTAAATTCATTTTAGCATCAATTGTACAACATAAACATTTTAGAACAAAGAATTAGTAAATATTTACATAACTTAGAAAATATCAAAAATATAAAGTTAAATAACAAACTAAATGGACATTTAACAACACACATATGAGTATTATTTTAAGCATCATAATCCATAATAATTCAAATAAATAAGTCGTTGATATAATTTTACATTTTCATGAAATACTGCATTTATTATTGCCTCCATTTATCGGCACAGTATTTTCATTTGCTTTTTCAATTTCCACTAACATAGTATGGAATATATCAGCTACACACTAAAATAATAATAATAACAATAAATTATTTCTTTATTAAATAAACATTTATATATATTTTTAAATGTTTTAAATTTCAAGATTTAAATGGGGTTACCATTGGTCATAAGGGCAAATACCTCAGTGGGTTGTCAACTCAGTTGTAAATTACCTACCAATACCTACTATATTTTATATAAATTTAATGATAAATGTATTTTGTTTTAGTAAACTTATTTAAAATATTGGATAAATGATAAAGTTGAATAAAAAATATTCGGTAAATATTATACAATAAAAAATAAACCTTGCATTGTAAAAATGTAAATAAACAAATAAAATAATATTAAAAAAAGTTTATAATTTAAAATAATAAAATAAATTTAACTTTTTTTGATGTTACCTCATTCTGCTTGGCTGAAGTTTCGAGAAATACAGCTTTCCATGAATCTGCTAAACTCTTTCCTTCTTCTTGAGTGATAACTCGATCCATATGCAAATCTTTTTTATTTCCTACCAATACTACAGGAATACTGTAGAAAAAAATTAATATAAAGGTGATTACTGGCTAACGGAACAGATACAAAACTATTTAAAAGTGCTTACTGTACTTTGCCTGTCACGTCTAATAATTTATCATAAATGATTTGTATAATTTCAAAAGATTTTGGTGATGCAATACTATAGACTAAGACATATCCATGAATGACCACGGAATATTGTGTCGGCAGTATTGAATACTCATCTTGTCCGGCTGTATCGACTAATTTCAATTCATATACTTGATTGTTTACTTTGGTCGATTTTACGAAAGCTATGGAAATAAATTCATATACAATTATTTACTAATTAATATACTTAATATAATTCTTATAACCATGTCTAAACTTATAATTTAAATGATAATAAATTATTTTAAAATTGCTAGATACAGTATCAGATAGTGTAAATGCTAGCTGACTAAGTTTTAGAATCTTTACTACCCCAAAAACCTATTACCTGTGTCACATCATCGCGTAATTGTGGCAATTGTGTTCATAACTCATATAACATATACATATCCAGATATTACAGTGGACCGGGTAAGTTGCATGTTAATAATATATGTAATAACGTAAGGAATTGATATTATTAAATAAATGAATCATATACGTATAACAAATATTTAAAATAAGAATTAATCTTACATCCTTATTCCTTATCATATATCAATTTTTTACGTTATTACACATGTGTCAGTATAATTAAGTTTAATAGGTACTTAAAATTTAACATAATAACTCGCTGGTACTATTTAGCTCAACTAAATATACTTACTGTTTTCAATTGTTGGATCGTAGGAGTCAACAAACTGACCTTCAACAAATTGAATGCTTAATGACGATTTACCTAGACAAAAAAGTCAATGAAAATTATCTAGATACAAGCTATTTTGAAAAACCAATTTGTTCTTTTTTACTTAGTAGTTAATTTATTAGTTTTAATTTTTTTTGTATACATACCGACAGAACGATAACCCATAATAGCGATTTTTCTCTCTATCGGCGGCATTTTATTAGTAATATAGATCACTTCATTGAATAACTTATAAACCGATTAAATTGTAATACTTTTTTAATTCATAAACTATATAATAATTATTAGTTGCCTGTTTAAACAATAATTACACTGTAAACTTCTGTATTAGTGTATTACAGACTGTAGTCTGACACTCTGACTCATGACAAATATATTTTGTCATGGTCTGACTAGTCTGTAATACAGAATATCTTTTTAGTCTTTATGTCTTATGATAATATTGATAATAATGATAATATTATATAACAGAATACAGGGTTTAAAATTTTTAAATATTGTGTACCTACTTCAAATCGTGATATGTATTAATTATAATTCATTACGTTTTATTTTTATTTTTTAGTCTTTGTGTTTGTATCATAGAGTAATAATTCTGTATACCCATCAGTAAATGTTTTAGGTTATGTTTGGTTTCACAAATATTCAGTCATGGAGTTGAATGATCTAAATTTAATAGACTTTTTAATTTTTATAAATTATTCATTATTGTAATAATATAATAAAGTACCTACTTAGTTGTCCTAGTTCTCTCAGTCAGAGCCGTATTAAAGGGTAGGGCTAAGTGAATTATAGCCCAGGGCCCTAAAAAAATAGTATGGGCTTGTAGCTTTTCTATTATTATAGATATACAATTTAAAAAAAATGATTTTTAACAATATTTTACCTATTTAAAGATAATATTATATTCATATTAATCAGATTGTTAGTACAAACATAGACAACTATAAATAAGTTATCAGTAAAAGAAAACAAAGATGATATGAATATCTAACTTTTTTAAGTGGGAAAAAAAAGTTTGGAGTCGATACTTTTTAGTTATTGTAGATGAATTGATTTATGAACTTGACAGAAGACTAAATCCTTGTAACCTTTTTCTTTCTCGATTTAAAATTTTAGTTTACTTTAAAAATGACAATGAACCAGCATCGATTCATTAAAACCTGTATTCCGTTTTACCATAACGATCTCGATGATAACTTGAAAACAAAATTATCTCATTTATTATTATATCAAAACAGTTTCTTTGGATATTGACAATTGTGATGTTATGGCAAAACTTTTTTATAAACGAAATTTTATTGGTTTTTTTCTAATGTTTCTATTTATTGCATTAAGATTATACCTGACAATACCGTTGACAAATTATGAAGTAAAACGTTCATTTTTCAAAGTGGGATCAAAATTAAAAATCGATTAAAGATGTACAGTGTACACAGATTGAACTATTGAAGATAGGTTGAACGTATTAACAATTATGTCAATTCAAAATGACATATGTAAAAAACTCTCATTTGATGACGTTTTAGATAAGTACTTTAGTATCAACTAAATTTAGAAAAAAATGTTTTAAATAATCATTTGTTTGTATTTTTATATTATAATCATATATTTTATATTTTAACACTGTATTAAATTATATTTCTTAATAAATTAATTAGGTATGTAGTGTAAATTTGATCTTCTAGGGAAACCGGAAAATATTTTTCTTATTTAACTAATAATTAATATAAATTAACATATTATTATAAAAATATTTTTTTTTGTAATAAATAAATTAGCCCAGCGCCACTAATTTAATTAATTCAGTTTTGCCTCAGTATAATTCGAGTATTATAATATTGAATACATTGTGTAACAAACAAATATTATTAAAATTAATTTAGATTATTTAAAATATTATACTTTCTTGGGCTATAAGTTATGATTTTATGACGTTCAATACTGTTAAGTATTGGAAAAGTATTTAATTACTTGAGTTGTTCTATTTACTAACTGGTCAATATTGTATTTTCTGTTTAAGTGGGTAGGTACTTTTTTATTAATTTTTTACGTATTCACATACCTATTATTTGGATTTTTACATTTCTCTATATTCTTATAATTCTTACTCCTAGTAATTAATTGTTTAAATATGTATTTAATATGTGCTCAAACTTTTTACATCATTCAAATTCATTATTATAAAGCGTACCAATTAAACGCCAATATAAGTTATACTTAACTTATAACTTTAAAATAAAATAAAATAATTTCGAGCTTAATGTTGTAGATCTAGGTACCTAACAACCAAAAACAATAAATATATTCTTTACACTCTTTACTTAAGAATAATTTTTATTAGGTTTATTATACAGTTGTTGATTATAATAAATATTAAAGTTTGTTATGTATACCAGCACATATAATAATATAATGTATATATACTATACATAAATAATCAGGAAAAATTTCGGTGAGGGGGTTTGAACATTTTTAAATGTAACAGATTTACCGATGTTGATCAGTTATTTATTTATAAACGTATTAAAAGGTCGCAACACCCGCATGTGTTGTCTTCGTCTTACAAGTGCGTACATAGGTAATAAATGTACGCTCAGCAGATGGGGCTAGGTAAATTGAGTCCGAGATAAGTTTGGTACATTTTGAAAGCGGTAAATTGAGTCCCGGGAAAAAACAGGTAGTAAGTAAATATTTTGACTTATGTTAAACTATTCATATATGGGGAATTGTAAACTCCTACAAATGTAGTGTAATCTCCTACAAAAGATAGTGTTAACTCCTACAACAAATTGATACCGCTCGTATTACTGTAAAAAAATATCACTATATCAGTCTTGCAATATATTAACACATAAAATAAAAATTGTTTAAAAAATATAATAATAGTGTTAATAAAACAATAGTCATAATCATTTACATTTAAAATAAACATTTTTTGAAAAATATAATGAAAAATTCAATAAAACAATATTTAGTCATACCTAGTCATTTAAGCTTAAAAAAAATGTTTTTGAAAAAAATAATAAAAATATTAATAAGACAATAGTCATAATCATTTACACTCAATTTGTTGACAAATTAATTTTAAAAACCTTTATCATTAAAATTTATCATTATTATTATTATATATATATTATATTAATTGTTTAAAAAATAATTATATAATTAATAATAATTATTTCAAAATCTTATACATGCAGTCAATAAATGTCCACAAATCACAAATAAAAATTTTATAGTGCATATTTTTGCATATTCTGACGTTAGTGCATGTTTGCAATCATATTTTTAAATTTTAAATGCATATAAATCGTTTTTCCCCGTGACTCAAATTACCTACTACCTTATTTTTTTCGGGACTCAATTTATCGAGTTAAGGTCATTAGGACTCGATTTACCAATCCCGCAGCAGATCACGTTTAAGCGTTTAGCTCCGTTAGTTTAAAAATTAAAGTAAATCGACCTATTATGAAACTTGATGGTGACATTTTCTATGTTTGTATGTTGATTTTTTATGATTATTCAGTTTTCAAGTGAGTTATGAGCATTTTTAATTTACGCTAATTTTTTAAAATATTGAACTATCGTAGAAAACTAACATACGAATATGAACACTGATAATATTCTTACCATCAAGTTTCATTATAGATTGATTAATATTAATTTTTAAACTAATAGAGCTAAACGTGATCTGTTTAGCGTAAATTTGCTATGTTACGTTTTTGTAAATAGGAGACAACACATACGGATGAAGATTTTTTTTCCAAATATTAACATTTTTATATAATGTGCAGTGACGATATCAGCTTTTTTCCAATTGAGAATTACCATTTTTTCTGTTAATTGTTAAATATATGATTTATTTTGAAAATATTAAAATAATCAAATTGTAATTCGAATTCGAATGAGTTTAGTTAAATAAGTTTAGCTTACTGTTCTAAGCACAATTACGGAGATGATAGAGGGGGTTTAAACTTTCCTATATTTTGTACAATAATGTTATGTTTTAAAAAATAAAATTTTTTTTATTTAAAATATTATAATGTTTGAAATTTTTAAAATTGCTTATCATTATAAGAATTTTTTTAAACTTATCATTAAACCTATTTTGCAGCATGATCTGCTTCTGTAAACTAAATATTGTCAGATTGTGGTTATCACTTATCAGCTGATAACTGTTAACTATATAAGTTATAACTGTTATAATTATTTATATATTATTTGCGAAGATTATTGAATCTGCTTATCAAAATGTATACTTTCTTTAACGAGTGCGGAGTGACATTCACGTCAAGTTCGATTAAATCATACTCTGCAATTTGCAATGCGGAGAATTAAAAAATGATCTAGAACTTTAATTATGTATCAAGACAGTTTTTTCAAATCTTTCTTTAATATACACAGGGAAAAGAGATGTTCCAACGCTATTTTTATGGAAAAAATTTTAAACGAATTTTCAGAAAACATCCTTTTTTAGAACCGTATTCTTTGTTCTTGAAAATAAATACACATTTATATACTAATTTTGTTGTCATAAAAATTGATTAAAAAAAATTGATAGTGTCATTTATTTTGTGGTACCTAGATGATGGGTATGTGGAGTAACAACACCGAAAAAGTGGAAACCTTTGTATCAGAGATGGTGAATTTATGACACACTACGTAATCATATTTTAGTGAAACGCAGAACTGGCTAAAAAAAAATCATTCGTGAAGAATGTTAAAGTTCAAAAAGAAAAAAAAAGTCAAAAGTTAATTTATATGCAAGTTAAATTGTTGAAAAAATGCATCAAAATTATGAAAACTTGAAAAATATTTTGTAAATAGAATTTTATAAAATGTTGGATTTTTATACTAAAGCTGGTACCTAAATGTTATATAAGATAAATCTCAAGTAATTATTGTTGAACCTAAAAATCACAATTTTTTTTATAGATATTTGAAGTTTAAACTTGGAAGAAATTAGTCATTCAAAAAAAAAATAAATAAAGATTTTTAGGTATATAAAAACTAAAAATAAGAAGCAATATGCCGAAAGGAAAAGCAATGTCAACTTTGAAGAGGCAATGCCAACAGCAGTTCCTCTTCTATTTCATCAAAATTTTAATTTCAAACGTTCATATAAAATATATTATGCTGAATTTAACTCGTATATTTTTTTATAATTCTTGAAAATTGAAGCAGTTTTAGTGTTTCAAAAGGTGATGAAAAAAAATCATTGTTTTCATTTAAAATCTAAAATAAAAACGATAGTAACATACGTTTATATACCTAATACATAAATAATACATTAAACATATAAATAGCTGAATAGACTTACCTAAAATAAATAATAATACCTTAACCTATTTACCTGTTTATCTGAAATACTGATCGTCATCCATCGATCAATGCACTTTAAAGAATGAATAAGATCATTTTGGTCATTGATAAATGATCATATCGGACGTCAAAGCCGCGTCGGTGGAGTGTTAAATCGGCGCACATCCGGATTGTATTGCGGCGCCACGCTGTTTTCAATTTGATGATTATTTAGAAGGTATGTACTTGTATTTAAAATATTTATTGCGGCGTTTTTTTTATAAATAATGACAGAATTATTTAATGAATTCTTTTACCGGAAAATAACCATATCAGGGCTGGGTGATCAAACTATATATTTTTGTTGTGCGTATATATAGACAATTTTGAAATCATCTATATTCCGTAGGGCATAATACCTATATGTAAGAAACTATTATATCAGTTATAGAACAATGTATTTGTATTTCCTTATGTAGACAGTTTAGTGTATACTGCAATAAATATTAATTATTTTTCATTTGTAGTACCATCTAATAAATATATAATTCTTGCATCCGGTCCATTTCAACCATTGACATATCATCTACCCGCGAATGAGATAAGTAACAATATTGGTGCGTATATTGCGTAAGGAGTAACAGAATATTCTCATGGCGCTACTGAACTTATTATACACTTTTATATATTTTATATAGGCGCCGTGTGTTTCAAAATAGATTGATTTTCTTCATTAGGTACCTATCATCAGAAGTGTAAAGTGTTATACTAATACGCACGTCATATTTTTTATAGAAGTATAGTAAACAAGATATGTTCTACTGTTTAAGCTGTACAGACTCGTATATTCTTACCTCATACCTATATGTTTTATCGCTCGTAAGTTCATATCAATGTTAATGATATAAATATTTTTATATTATTTAAATATTAATATTCAATCTTATACAGTCATATTTAATAATATGGTTGGCTTCTATAGACATTAAGAGGCCGTTATGGTAAAAGTAAAACGTATACAACGCTCAAGAGATGGCGTTGAATTTCATATATTTCTACGAATAACGAGAGCTGAGGAAAATGGGTAGTACGAAAGCATGTTTTTACGGTCGATTTTTCGCTACCATAACGGCCTCTTAACAGGATAACCATATCTACGTTGTTATAATTTATAAATTGTATAATATATAATTAAACTATACGTTATAATCGATTATCATTACAGTTGGCAGTTGCTAATAGTACTACATGAATTTAAAGCTGATCAAGTTAGTAATTTTTTAACTAGTTAAAGTTAAATCACATTAATATAAAAACTAACTAAATTAGAATATAAGTTAGTTTTTAAAATTTACCAAATTTCTAACTAAGTTAGAAATGAATTGGTAAAATCAATAGCTTATTAATAGTTGAAAAAGAATTTTATCATACCTAGCTTAAAATATAAATTAAAAAAACCATTTCTTCAGTTTAAAGTAAAATGTATAATAATACCTAATATTATATAGTAAGCATGGACGTAGGTAGGGGGGGAGACCCTCTGAAATTAAATAACACAATTATATTATTTAATACATACAAATAAATGATTCATAATTTTATAATATTAATATAGATTTAGACAAAAACCCTCTCCTGAAATATTTCCTACCTACGTCCATGATAGTAGGTAGTAACTATTTATATCTATTTCAATTCAACCACATAAAATAATATGGCTTAAAACATTACAAGAAGTACAAGGTATTGAATATTGATAAAAAATAAAATTATAAGAAATTAATTATTATCTTAAAATAGTAAATACTAAATATTAATTATTATGCAGTCGGTACCAGGCAGTTTTATGTTTTACGGAACATAGACATTTTTGTAGTAAAAAACGCTTTGAGTTAGAAAGTCAAATTAGAAAGTTATTACAAATTAAAACCAACTAATTATAAGTTTCTAAGTATAATTAGCCAGTCCTTATCTTTGTATATCATCCCTACAAAAATTATTGAGCATGCTTTTTTCATCACACGAACTTATTAACCATTATTATTATAATAATATTTATAAATTTCATATTTATTAAAAACGCGATCACTGAAGATTTAAAATAACATTAATAATATTATATCTCACCTGTTCGCAGGTACCTGAGCACGCCTAGTATACTTCGCAGGATGGACGGCGGGATGAATATAATATTATATATAGTGGGAGTGACCGATGGGAGTGTCTGCGAACGTCCGTTGGTGGGAGACGTCGAAACGCTCGCGCCTCTCGTCGGCGGGCGCGTCGAGCTGTGCGTCGTCGAGCGGGCTTCCGTGGACCGTCCGTCCCCGCAGCAGTTGTAGTAGTAGTAGTCGGCTCACATCCGCGGTCCGGACGCGCACGATGCGATCGAAGCCTCGTATATAACGTCGGGCGCGCTGTCACCTCGTGATAAACGAATCGAATGAAAACTGATCGAAATAACCGCGTCGCAAATTCGACATAGACGAGACGGTATATAATAATTTTAAATATTCGCATAATTTCAAATCGAAACGCGAAACTCAAATCGACCCGATCGGTATAAAAAATAATATCATAATATCGCGTTTAAAAAACCGTCGCGAATTTTCCCGCCGCCGCCGTAGCCGAGATATGCGCTTGGTGCGGATGACGTCGGACCACAGCAAGAAGAGGCGCCGAGGCCCGTCGTCGGCGGATCAGCACGGCGCGGCCACCGCCTCGTCGTCGTCGTCGTCGTCGTGCTCGCCTCCGTCCGAGGACCTGTGGTGGACCGAGGCAGCCGTCAACGAGGTGACCGCCGAGCACCCGGGCGAGCTGGTCCGCACAGGGTGTCCGTACATGCTGTGCAGCGCCCTGCCCACGCATTGGCGGTCCAACAAGACGCTGCCCGGCGCGTTCAAGGTGGTCATACTGTCCGAGGTGCCGGACGGCACGGCCGTCACGCTCAAAGCTGGCAACGACGAGAACTGTTCAGCCGAGCTGCGCAACTGTTCCGCACTTGTCAAGAACCAAATCGCCAAGTTCAACGACTTGAGGTTCGTCGGGCGCAGCGGAAGAGGTAAAGCGCGTCAATATTATTATTATTATTATGTCATTATAATATTATATGTTCAGTGTTCACGCTACATAATTCTGTAGTTATCGTTGCTGATATGGTGAAAAACATTTCCGGGACATTTGCCCTTTGCGCGCAACGATTAATAAGGGGGACGAAATTCTTCCAAGTGATGACAAATTTACTGTTCAGTTAATTTACTACTATAGTATTAAGCAGTATTGTAGTATACTATTGGTTTGCACTTATTATATATTGTCCGATATAATATACCATTTTGTATTTTTATTACACGATTTTTCTGGTTTTATCTTAATAGCCGGTCAATTTACTGCAAAAGACATTTGAACAAGAACAATTAAAATTATTAATTTGATACTCATCTTCATCTGATGTATGTCGAACTTTCATCATTACATGAATAGCGTCTTAAAATGAATGGTACTATAATGTGTTACAATATTAAGTATTATAATTTACAATTGTATTAAATCGTGAGTGGAGTTACATTTAGAATGATGTGTACTTATGTTTTTTTGTGCGTGTCTGTCATTATGCTTTGGACTAAACAATCTGCTTTAATCTTCAACATGAAGGATGGTTTTGGGTAGAAAACTTGATCTAGTTGGTTATTTAGGCCTGACAGTAAAATATCTTTAGAACTTTTCATATATTATAGTAATTAATAATTAAAAAACTAAAGATTTTATCTTTAATTGAAAAAATATTAATCGTCGAAACTTGAAACTATTTGAAATTACGTATATTATTAATATATATACATAGTATATACATGAACAAAACTTTATTTAATATCTAGATAATGATTTGGATTTAATAAATATATTTTTATATCAACTAAAGAGAAATGTTGTTCTTTTTGTCATTGCACAAGAGCATATATCTGAGAGTACTGAGTAGGTACTTAAACCATGTCTTACATATGATAGAGATTTTTATAAGCGCACATTCCTTTATTGGTATACTGAAGTCTTTGCATAATATATTTAAATAATTATGATTGCTTTTGAGTTTTGGACTTTTTAAATATTAATTTATATAATATACAGCTGATCGCGTGTATTTTAGAATACTCGGATTCTATATAAGTACGGTGTTTAAATAGACTATCTTTATGTAAAGTTCTTTTTTTTTATTCAAACAACACATGATATAAGTATAATCATTGCGCGTATGAGCAAATTTTTATCAAAATAAACATTATACTCGTTCTATTATTAAAGTATTAATTATAATTATTACATTATTATTCAGATAATGAATTCTATTCAGAACCGAATAGTTCTTATTTGTGTGTGTAGAATGAATTTTAAAAGCGTGTGTAGGCCGTTTAAATGCGTTAATGCTTTTATCTTCATACACTTTATTAATATAATATACAATAATAATTATTATATTATTACATATTTGACTTATTGAAAATATCTAATGTGTCATATTATTATATAAAGTGATCACTAATGATAAAATTTACTTGATTATGTTTAATTTTAGTATCTGTCCCTACTGTATAACATGCAATGATTATATTATTTGAAGGGAAACTCATACATAATTATGTACATCATTATAGGATTATCCTAAGTACTCAAGTCACTCACAAAAAAAATATTTTGTTCGGAAGAAGAAATATTTGTCTCTATGCATAAATTATAAATACATATTTATATAAAATTATTTTTCAAATTTTATTATAAAATCGACGGGTATATAAAATAGGTTTTTAGTGTCTATTAGGTAGTTATAATTTTTAGTATACATATAAAATATCTGTACTAACTACTATGGAATTAAAAAGAGAACTTATACATCTGAAAATAATTATTTCTAATCTTATAAATGTATCTAATAATGTAATATGCATAAATGGAAATAAAGTTTCTACTAAATTTTAATTATTTTATATAGATTATATGTTAATACGCATCCATTTGTTGTTTTGTTTCATGTGTTTAAGTTTAAAATAGTAAATACATTAAAAAAGAAACACTTTATTAGACTAGTATGTGAGATAACTATAATAAAGTAAATTAGAACTATTGAGTTTACCAAGTGTATAATATACTAGTATAATGCTATAAATAGAAACTAAAACTCAAATTGATTTTTTTTTATACATAATTTAAAGATCTATTCAATTTAACAAATAAGGGTATAATATTGTATTAAATTAATTAGAAAATTGTATTAACTCTGCCATTACTCGTTGTCAATATAACTTATTTATTTTCATATTATACAGTTATTGATAATATAGATTTAACGTGGAATGGAAATATTATAAATATCGTATGTGAATTCACAATAATTTCTGCATTATAGATTACTAGCAATTTTGAATATATCATTAATTTCCAAACAGTTTCTGTCAGCATAGAATCTCATAAAAGCATTAATATTTTACTTTTAAATGCGTTTATTATATGTTGTCTATATAACCTGAAAATATTACATGATTTAATGATTACTTATAAGCTTTACAGGTAAATGGTAATTACTAAATATCATATATACAACAAATAACAATACAACAGAATAAAACGATAATAATTGTTTATATACGACTAAATCATAATTATATACAATTATCAATCACATACACCGTTAGTATATAAAAAAAATAGTTATAATTTATAAATATGTATAAATTTATTTTTAAATATTTGCATCGACATTGTCAATAGGGTTTAGGCTGAAGAAATATTATGCTAAAGTGCAGTGCAGTGCATGTAGTTTTTTAATTTTTTGTGCGGTTTTTGAGATATCATTTCGAGTGTTTCGCGTTATATATATAGAATATTGTACGACTGCAGGTAATTAAACCGTGGCTTGAAACTTCTAACCTGATGTCATTTAACATCCTTAAAGTACCGAGACAAAGGACAAAGAGTCTTTGTTCTTATGATTTTTCGCCGACATTTCACTCTGTGTGTCCTCGCGGCGCTATCAGATGGCGGGTTAAAGATGTTTTTCTTTTTTCTTTGGAAACTATATGGTATCTACGTTATGATTTTTTTATTTCCTATCAGAAGATGCAAAAACAAAAAAATCAATTTGCAATAACTGTCGCCCTAAATCTTTTTTATTATCATTTATGTACAATTACTCGGACACATTTCGATACTATATTATAATAGTAATTTACGCCGCTCTTTGATGGCAGCACTCGTCTTCCTTTGCCGGACGCGTGCAATTACTTTGACGACAGCAACTACAGAGGGGAAAAACTCGCCTATTGATGTATTGCGCGTTTGACAGGATTTTGTGGTCACAATATGGCAGGCCCGTCGCGATTTAAACCGCGTGTATGTATTTGTAATAGTAATAACTAATAATTGGCTGTAAATTTTATAATGTTATATTATTAACGTTTCCATAAAACAAATGCAAAATAAAATCATTAAAAAAAAAAAAAAGTTAATGATTATCCTCCTTAATATTTAATACATAATGGTTGGTCAGTTTGTGTAGATTGTAGATTAGATTGCTATGAATTATGAGATTAAAAATTATAATATTATGTATATTATAATATGCAGAAACAAAAGATTGTATGTTTGTATGAAAACAATACCTTGTATTGAAATATTGAAATTAATTGCGTATTCAATTATTTGATGTTCAAAGCTACTTATAGTAAGTTATACGGATAGTCCTGCTACAGCAGAATGCGCAACAGAAACCGCGGTTTACACACAAATTATAATTATATATGATTCATCCGTTATCTCCCTTGATCCTGCAATTAATTAGTTAAACTGCAGATGACGTGTCCCGTTGAGTAAATCGTCATATCGTGTGGTACCTCGACCTTTCTAGTTTATACTACTATGGCATCACACGCGGATAGAGCAGATATGTGGAATAGTTATATAACTATACCTGCAGCATCTGCAGTAATATAATAGCAGCTAAATTGCTTAACATATACTATTTTATAACGTTTAATACTATACAGTATACTTATTGTAGTTTAGTTAAATAATGTTTGGGTGTAACTTTTCACAAATTAAAATTAGAGACGAGTTATTTTTTAATTTTAAGGACAGTGTGGAAGTCACAATTAATCACTATTTGGTTATTGGTAATAAGGCGGATACTCTTAACTTAAATTTGATATTTAAAAATTAGATTTTAGGTAAAAATTAGTAATATTGAAAATGTTTTAAAATGTATTATTTAAGTACCAAACAATAATTTTTACTATTTAAAATTTTGGTTTAAGATATAGTTTTTAAAAATATTTTTATATGTTTTCTTTTTTTAACTTATGATGGTACCTATATAAAAATTCTCATATTTTATGTATAGAATTCACTTTAAAATATATCTTTATAGTTCATACTTAATTATGAAAGGATAATTTTTTGTTTGTTAAGTAATTTCTTTGAAAGGAGTAGATTAGGTAAGAAACGATGAATAATATCGAAAAAACAACTGCAAAATTATTAGCAAGTGCAGTTTTAATAAAGGTCTACTGATTGCTCACAATAATTCCTATTGTTGATTATTAATTACTGATTTATCATTGCTTCCAAAATTAAAATAATAAATAGTAATACAAGGCAACCTTAGTATTTGAATCGGGTCTAGCATTTTTTCAATTAAAAACACATCTAATTAATACACGGCTAATCATTGTTCGAGTTAGAAAAAATAAATGAAGGATATAAAATATATTGCATACCCAAAAATTAAAGTTTCTTATTGATTAAATATGATTATAAGGGGTAAAATAATAATATTTTTAAAAAAGAAGAAATATTCTGTCCCTCGCGTTCTCAATCAGTTCAAGTGCTGTAGGTATAATAGAGTTTTCATTTATGTGTTTTTATTTGTATATATATTATATATAGTTATTATATGTTATAACATAGTTGTAACTTGTAGAATAAAAATATATTCTTGCAGTTTATTATTTAAAAACTAACAAATAGTAATCTAAAATAATCGATGGTGACAGGCATCTGACTTGATTATTTCTTTTTTGGCGCCATAATATATATATTTGTAATAATATTACTATTATGAGGGAATTGTGTGTGTCATGTATGTAAGTAGTATGCTGAATGAGTCATAAATATCATGGTCAAGTCCCATATAAAATTTGAAGCTGTAAAAAACGAATTATTTGTATATTATATTATATGCATCAATACATTTACCACTTTATAAATTTATTATTTTATTTAGTAAATATATAATCAATAATCATAATAGAAAGATTATGTTTTAAGTATACGATGTGGTTATATTTTAAACGTTAACTCTAAAGTACCACTCTAAGCATGGTGGTAAGTTGCATTGACCACCTAATTTTTTTAATTTTTGCATGGTGGTTATGACTACTAACCACTTCAAGGAAATAATTTTATCTTGTTTACGCATGGTGGTTAATGAATACTACCACCTCAATTGGTTAGTAAATATATCCACGTTTTGATTTATAAATAGTTGTATTTACCCAACTGTTTACATTTTGTGTCATACCATACGGTATACGGTGTTGCAGCTGCTTATCTTTATCGTTCCCGTAATATAAATTGAAATTGGAATTTTTGTTTATAACATCTTTGACATATGTATTGATAAGTATATTTTTCATTCATATCAGTCTCTATCACTCAGCAACAATTACTGATATAAAAATTAATACTTTGTAGTGGTTAACAGCCGTAACCACCATTCAAAATATGCACATTATTGATGACCGATAAGCATTTATAAATATTTAAAAATTATTTTTTTCACTTTGAAATTTGAATCATATTCTAAAAGTTTCATAGATGTCACGTCGTACAAGATTTTCGCAAAAAGATGTAGTTCAAGTTTCAGTTTGATCAATGTTATGCTTTTTATGTTGTTTTGTGCTTTGCTACTAAAACTAAATTGATGTGGTTATGTATGGAATACATTATATTTTTGCAATTATTTATTACATAGTTGTTTTTATTAATTTATTTAAAATATGAATTTAAATTTTTAGATGTTTGACTATTGATGGTTTATTCAAGAACCTATCCAACATAATTCATAATTTTTCATTATTTATTTTAGATGCTGAACGAAGTGATGAATGTATTGATTTTACTATGATGTGTGTTTTTTTTTTTTTTTTTTGTGTCTGACGACAACATTTGGAGCAGTAATAATGCTCCGATTTTTGACTTCAGCCCCTCTTTGAATAGGAAAATTCATCTAGTTGGTACTTTGGGGGGGTCAAAAGTAAAATTTTCAAATAGTTTTCAACAAAATCGAGAAAAACAAAAAATAATGACAGAAAAATGGCAATTTTACGAAAAACCACTTTTCGACAATTTCGATTTTTTGATTATTAATAAACAGATACTACAAAGTAACCATGGTAACATATAAAAACTATACTATTTGTTTTAAAATAGAATATATGACAATATTTAAATATAATATATCCTAAACTGACAAATCATCTTCGTTTAGAATCGTTTTTCGTATACAATGATACCTATCATTGCATTCAAATTTAACCTACCATAGTCTGAGGTCCACCCCACCCCCTAATATATAGCAGAGCGATACCCGCTTACCCGCTTTTTTATTATATTATAATGTTAGTAATAAAGAAATTTGATTTATAAAAAAAATTATGTTGTTAATCTATGCATGGCGGTTAGTGTAAGTAACCACCACTAAAACTTAAATAACTTTGTAAGTAATTTAAATTTTACTAAAATAGTGGTACATAGATCATTTATTGACCCACTACTATAAGTATTTTACAAAATTTCAAACTTTTTTTTTTTTTAAAGTTTCTGTGCATTTAGGTAGTGAATTTTTATATATGAACCGTGCTTCAAAGAGTTAAACTCGTTTTCTCAATTTTGTATTTGTATTTTTTAGTTTTCATGACTTCTTTTCATATGAACTTAATAAGGACGTATAATTATTTATTTATTTATTATTTAATACGGGACGTGCCTAATTACATTGTGTAGTATACATAAACTCATAGTAACAAAGAGCCATACATAAATATCAAAAATTACAAATAGGTATTAGGTATAAAAACGAACAAACAATAATTAGACGCTAGGTACTTAGGAATAGTGGGTCCTATAATAATAATAATAATTATGACTTAAATGTAAAATATAAATCATATAAATATTATATACCTATTAATTGTTTACAATATTATATTTGTTAATAATTTATTGGTATAGATTTAAGTATTAATAATATTATATTATTATAAGAAGTATGAATTCTTAAAAAATTGACTTAGATAGCCATGCGCGAGCGAGCCAGCTTTGATCAATATAGACCATAGAGAATAAAATATATTTTTAATGAAATATATTTTAAAATAATATGTTTTAATTTTTAGGAAAAAGTTTCACCATCACAATTACGGTTTCGACGTGTCCACCACAAGTAGCAACGTATAATAAAGCAATCAAAGTTACTGTGGACGGACCTCGGGAGCCACGATCAAAATCTCGTAAGTATCTTAATATTGAAAGATTCAATTTGTTCTAATCGTAGTTAAATCTAAAATTCTATATAACCTTAAGTTTGAAACTTAAATAGTAAATACTTAACGACTATATCTACGCTTTTATTCATGTTTTAATATTACTTTTATTTAAATTGTGGAAATATAATATTTTAGAAGATAACATATGTTTGTCTGTATAATACAATAGTAATAATGAAAAAAAAAACTATTATCCATAAAAAGAGTTTTTTATACTCATGCAGTCTTGACTTCCCTCAATTATGTTCAGCTTAATTCTACTAAATTTTATTTATACGTGTATCTATATTTTATTGATATCAATGGGTATAACAATAACACCAAAAAGCGTGACTTTGATGTGAATAGGCTCCGGAAAACCATGTGGCAGACCTCCGGGTAGTTTTTACAACTGTAAATAGGCTCAATTATTATAATTATAAATATTATTTAAACACGCAGACCAATTTGAGTCGTTTTACTATTCGAATGTGATCGGTGAGTTCACAATAAAATAACGAAATTAAAAATAATAATAATAATAATGTTAATCGATAGGATAAATGACAATCAAACATATGTGTACATGTAAATATGTTTTATTTTGGTCTATGAGAACCAATATATATTTTTATCAATTGATGATAAATATTTTTTTTTGCATTTCGGCAAAATATGTTGAACGTTTTTTCATATCATTATACAATATAATATATTTTATCTCGACCGCTAACATCCGTGGGAACCACTAGTGGTAAATTAAAATAAGACTATATTTTCTAAGCTTATACTAAATTTAGTTATCATTTGTTCATATGTATACTAAAATAGTATAACATTTTATCTTCACAAAGTTAATATTATTATTGACCTTTAAATATATATATGTATATATATATTTATTACTATTTGTATTATTATTAAATAAGAGGATGAGAATATATTAATAAATACTTTAATATCAATTTATAATGTTTAATTTAAAACAGTTTAATTGAGGGGTGCGGACGTGCGGTTACCAATTTTTGATTTCTATTACGGTCTTATATATAATATTTAAATCAAAAAATTAGCTTTTACTTTAGTAGAGATAGGTATACTAAATATTTATTCATTTAAAATACATAACAATTATACAGTAAAATATTTAAAAATTATTAATTACAGTTAAAAATGTTCATATTTATATTGGAAATTTTGTGCTTTTTGTTTTTCCTGTACACCAAGGCCCCCCTCATCAATTCCGTGGATTGGGCCTCGGTCAGAGGCCCTTTATGGAGAATGCATCATTTTCTAATCATTTGCGGGAGTTGGATACATATCGTCGAGTGAAGACCGAAGAATCACCCGTCCTCGAACAGTCGTATCGGTCAACAAATAACCAAGGTAAGACATATGTTTTAATATTGAATTTATTTTGGTTAAAAAAATGAATCAAAAGTACGCCGCTCGTATGTAATAAATATAGTGAACCCGATGACGACCGCACTATATACAGGGCTGACCGCAGCTCTGAGGTACACCGCAGAATTTAAGGAGCTGCCGGTAGCTTTTTTCAAACATGATTAACCATGGTTCTGGTTTACCTAAAATGTGTAGAACATCCGTGCACTGTATATTAATGAATGGATTAAAGTAATCAAACGTTAGAATGAATGAAACTGTTTGTCCGCAGATAGAAAAAAACAGTATATGTAATATGTATTTCAAAACCACTTGTTTCTGTGCTCATCATTTTATACTATTGTGAGGTTGTGGGGATTTATATTTTTTAACTTAAGATTTATCTCTACTGGATTTATGATTATTATTCATTGATCATAAAAAATGTATTTTTTATTTCATAAGATTTAAATATCAATTAACCTACTTTTAATTAAAGTTAAATACAAGTCATAGCATCTTAAAACTATAATAGTTTTTTACAACTTTAGGCTTAATTTTTATTTTGTTAATAATCTATTAATTTTTAATAAAATTTTTATTGAGTGTTTATTGTAGTGATGTCGGATCGTTCAAGATTTTACAGAATTCAGTATATTTAGGGCAATTGATCATTATGCATTTGTTTATAAGGTTTTCTTTGCATTTACTAAGCTTCGTCATATGCAGAAACGGGTACTTTGATGATAAGTTGCGAGTGAGTTAGATGAATGTGTTCTATTCTTACTTAAGTGGTTATTACTTCCTCTATTATTTTATGTCAAATTTAACAATATTGTATGGTATTTTACATACAATATTACTATAAAGTATATGTTGTATTTAAACCAATCATATTATTTTAAATATTAAAAAACATAAGTACTTATGAAATATATAAAGTTAAAATTACATTATTGAAAATAGCAATAATGTATATTTTTATGTATTACAGCTCATCCGATCTATAGTATATATTTTTTATTAATACCAATAAATAATAATACTATTATATAATATAATTTATATTATTTGGAATTAAAATATATAGTATAATAATATATACTTTCTTAAAATAAGTTCCTTTCCCCCATAAAACAATACAATACAATAAAATTAAATTATGTTTTGTCGTCAATGATAATATAATACGAGTATAAGGCGTGAGTTAAATATTTTATTTTAGGAATATAACTTAAAAACTGTAGAACTACTGTGGGTATTATATTCATATAATATACAGGAATATAAAATAACAAACTATTGATTTAAAGTTATATTTTATATTGTTTAGTAGTATTTATGTAATATAAGGCGGATAGTAATTATTATTTATAAAATATAATGTGTTTATGATTTCGCTAAAAATTAAATTACGAGTAAGTATATCGATCAAACAATTACTACCGGTTAAAAAAAAATTAACTAGGACAATACTTGTTAGTTGTCAAAATTTTCTCACGCTTACCTGTAGTATTTTTTTTTGTATGAGAGGTTATAAATTTGACACTGAAATCTAAGGCCCCGATAGACACCCTATTGAACACCGGAAAATGTGGTTTGACCCAATGGACCTCGTGGTGTTTGGAGTGCATGTGTGCGTGTATGTCTATTATTGATAAAAAAAAAAATAAGTCAATACGAAATATTACACCGTCTGTGACCAAGTTAACGTGCCCACTGTTGTGTGCTCTGTAAAACGATATCAAATACTTATTAAAGATCATAGATACTGTAAACATTGAATAATACAGGGTTTAAAATGATCTTATACATAGATGCAGTTTAAAAAAACCAACAATGAATATATAAGTATGCATAACAGCTATATACATAGCCACCTATAGGTATATAATATCCAACAGGTGTTATATCTATGTATAATAAATCTTGGCATTGCAATATTGTATATGTATTATGCTGAACGTTAACGAGTTTTTTTTTATTTCGTAGGTAACGCCATTAAAATAGAATAAAAAGTGAGATGATAATATTTAGACCCCGTTAACAATGTTTTCGACTATAGTCTGACAATAATAATTGGTACCTTGACTAATGCCGGATCCTTGGGAATCATATTGTTTCCGTAGATACATATAGTCGTTAAAGTCTCCACTCGGTTATTTGATTATTATTTTTTATTTCCTCGGCGTTATACACAAACAAATACTTACAAAATCGTATATAATGTGTATACAGGGTTGATGGGGTTTTGGTAAAATTCAATAACATTCATAATCCCCCGGTCCGTCCTCCATAATCATATGTTACTGCAGTAGACATAAATCATGTGTTGGAAACGGTGATAGAATCGTGACTATGCTACCGATATGTATTATATGTTCTCACTATATTATACAGATTTGGTTTTTTCTACGTCTGATACACACGTATATGAGAACAAAACATTCATTATAATATTTTATTTGATTTATAATAATATATTTATTTAAATTTTCATGATAATATTATCTCCATTTGAAATATCTGCAATAATAGTTCGTAGAATGTCTTACTATACTATAATATTAGAACTATTGTGATTGTATATAGTTAGTATAACTATTATAATAGTGAGGAAAGAAATGAAAGCTAGATTGACAAAATTATTATTATTTTTTATCACGTGGATGAATTTCCATATTGTTCAACTGCATAGAATTAAATAAACCGTGAAAAGTGGTTAAATCTACGTGTCGCCGTTCTACCTGGATAATTATTTGTAAACTTTAATTGTGCAACACGTCAAAAATGTTGCTGACAAGTGCACTAAAATGTATATTATATTTGTTGTACATATATTTTTTGACAATATGTAAATTTTCATTCTAGGCCTAAAATTGTATCATTATTCTTATTTAAATGAGTTCGTCTTACATGCTATAATAATTAATCATTAATATCTTAGATTATATAAGTACCAGTATACCTACTTTATTTTAAAATATTATTAATCTTATGTTTCATTATTGGTCACCGTTGATATGAAATTTACGTAAAATTGTTTAAACAAAAAATGTGTAGAATTAATTTACTCAAAATTAAATATTCAGTCATTTCCAGTTAAAATATTTTAATTTGATTTAAAATTAAATTTTGTTATGATATTAATGTATATGAATATAAAACAATAGATACGATCACCAAAGTGAAAAATTAATTCCATTGAATTTAATATTATATTTCTACATGTTATATATAGGTTTGCATATGGTATTGGTGAGTATTGAAATATGTATAATAATATAAATAATAGCATTTAAATGACAAGTCAACATAATATTTGATACATTATATATTTATGAAAGAATTTTATAAATTGAGTTCGTAACGTTTGATACAATTTTGAGCAATAATAAAAAAAAAATCCAGTGCATGTTCACCAAGCTATATATTATTAGATACCATTATGAATTTATTGTGCTAATATAGTAATATATAATAATGTAATAGTCATTCGCGCAATTGTTTGCGGTCGGTTTCTCTAATCCATATAATATATCTAATTCCTATTATCATCACTGCAGTAGCGTGGTAAAATAAAAAAATAAAAACGTGTGTGCGTTTCGATATATATAGTTTATACTCTATAGGGACCCGTGTTTTTTGTTTTGTTTTTTTTCTATTTGCTAAACTATAGAGTACTTATATATAACGGTAAAAACCACAAGGTCACTGTGCAATGTATAAAGGACAAAAAGAGCTAATAATTTATTGATTTTTTTTGCATTTTATTATCACACATTCACACTAGCTCCGAGAGGGAAAGTATCTTTATATTTTGTGATAAAACATTTATTTTCAATTAACCTTCTCTAGTTCTCGATTCCGTTGTATAGCGACTCACCGGGATTTCTTAGTTTTTGCACAACACTTCGAAATTGCTATACATGATACACAAATGTTACGTAAAACTATGTACCTACGTATGTCACATATATAATATTATGAGCATTGACTATATAGCTATAAATCATGGTTGTCAGTTCTTATATAGGTACTTAAAAAATTAACATTTGAATTAGTTTCCGATATTTTATGTGACAAACGTCAAAATTAGTTACCAATGGGATTTTATGTGGTTTACGCGTTAACTGCAATAATTAAAATATTATCTATCTCTGATACCGTATAAAACGATTATTATTAGTATTTTTTAAATTAATTTAAAATAGTTGTCTAGGAAATATATAAGACCTACATAATAGTAAAATATAAATACTGTAATGGTGAGAAACACTATAACAATATTATAATATTATACTTCTATGTATTGGTGGTTGAAATTATTATTTAGGTAATTAAATATACTTTGTAGATTTCTTACAGCGATTTATTAAGACTTTAAATAATAATTGTAATCTAACGTAAATAAAATTTATCAGTATATACTGCATATTTGGTTTTTCTTATCGTTTACGTCAGAACTCAGAATAATGTCATACATTTTATATAAATACTTAATATATAAAATTAAATCTCAAAGATATGCGATTTTCGCTGACGTTTCGATCAAATCTAGTTATAAATCTTCTCAGTAAGTAATACTTCGTTTCGGATGTATATCTACGTAAAGGTATTTTAAATAAACTATTAATATATATATATATATATACCTACAAAATGCAGTACAGATATTTTGTTCGTATCACGGTTCAGTTCTGTTCTACTTATAACAACGTGCGTATATATACGGTACGGTACACCTATTATAATGAAATATGATATCAGCTGCAGTATTATATATACTTACATTATATAAAATATGTACAATAACGCACTGCAGCAATGAGCTCGATAAATTGCAGCGTGCAACGTGCAGCGCACACGTGTCTGCGTGTATATATATTCTTGTACATAATACATTACTATACATATATACTTTGTATTTTTTTTTACGAAATCATAAATCGTTTTCCTCGAAACGTATAATTCGTCCGTACTTAGATACATATATATATATATATATACGATACATAATATTATATAAATGTGATATTCGGTCGTGAAGTCGTGAAGCAATCAACGGCGCGGAGAGGAGTCATTGCGCCTTATAATACCTATATACCTGTATATGCCCATCACATATATATATATATATACATAGGTATTTTTCCGTCTGCTCCGCGTCCAAATATAATACGCGTATACACGCTGATCCGTCGTGTATATAATGATAATATAATATTATATTCAAATAACAGACGCGTGATTATGTGTAGCGATAATTTGTGATCTCGTATATATACAAATGACTCCGACGATGGTCCGCCGAGATTCGTGTGTGATTGCCGGTTTGAACGATGGTAGTCTAATAAGATCCGGCGGGCACGTCTTCTGCAGCATCGCATGTATTGGGCACCTGCAATATAAATGTATATATATACTGAACTAAGTATATATCATATGTATGTGTATCTTCGCGCTCTCTCCGATTCGTTTTTGTTTCTCTTCGTACTATACTGCAGCAGTAGTGCTGGGTGTATTATTATTATTCGATGTTTTTTCTTCTTCGTCTTATAATTTTGCTCCGTGATTTCTGGCTGTCTTGCTTCTATGGATCTCGACGAACCGTGAACGCGTTATGGATTCCCCACCCCTTCTCGCCTCCCTAACCGTTCGTTTACGGATCAACGGTTATCAGAAACAAAACGCGTCCTTTTTTTTCGTTCGTTCGGTTTTTTTATTTCCAATGTCGATTCGACTTCCACCGACCGGCTGTAAAGTAGGCACTTCCGGTAATGCGTCTCGTCGTAGTCTGTAAACTGTACACATTATTATTATAATAATATATTATACACTGGCTACGGGGAACCGCGGGGTGTTCGCGCGTTCCAAATCTCCACCGTCCGTGTAAATCATGTGATGTATAGATGCCTATTCTAATGCGCATACCGTCGTCACCGTCGTAGTGATGGTAATTGGTAATAAAGTTATATTCTTATCGTCTGCAAAATGCCTTATTCATATATTTCGAATAGTAGGCTTACTAAATATTTTTTATATTCAACTTGAAATATCGCCGGTTTACATTCGAAGTCATAGATAAGGACTTTGATAGTTCGCCTTAGAAAACTTGTACAGTAACCCACAAACTGAATATCGATCTTTCATTAATTACCTGGAGGAAACAAGTCTACGTTTAATATAAAAATAAAATATTAGCCATTTAAAAAAAATAGTCCCTATTATTATATTTTTTCCTATAATAATGTGATAATTATATTGTGACTAAAAAATGCTTAATCTCAACTATGGTTTGTTGATTAACTTGATTGTATTTATATTGTATATTGTCATTAAAAAAAAAAAAAAAAACAAAAACGCTGATATACTAAGTATTTATTGCTCTATCAAATATATGTATGGATTTTATAATGAGTCAATATTTTGACTATTATATTTTCATTTACATATAAAGTCTCGTATTATATAATATTACCTACAATTACTAATCAGTAATGATGACTATTAATTTTTAGTTTAAAACACATATTACGTGGTTAAATAAAGTAATGACCTAATATTAATCCTGAAGTTTTGTAAGAATATATACGAGTAAGTAATTTAAAAGCTTAAGCAAATTATCATTTGAATAAATTTGATTAATGTTTTATTTTTTTAACCTTGGAGCTTATTATTTGCGTTGTTTTTTAAAATTGCGGATAATAATATACTACGTTTCGATTATTTTGAAGACAGCACCATATTAATAAAAAGTATAAATATTATATAAGTATGGTATAATACTGTTATGGTTAATTATCTATAGTAATTTTATGAGTAATCAAAAATAAAATCATTGATTTATGTACGATACACCGATTGATAAACTTTCCGGAATTCCCGTGTTAATGAAAACACGGCGATTCTGTACAAACAGTAGATACATCCAATCTCTGCAGAATCCGTTTATAATTAAATAACAATTAATTGTTGCACGCGCGAGTGTGTCTTTGACAAAAAGTTGACGTATTTTATACATACGCTAACTCATCTATGGTGAAGGGGTGTTGTAGGGGATGAGTATATATAATATGTTATAGCTGGGTGTGGGTGGCCGGGCGAAACGCTGCTTTTCCGCCGATTTAATAACGTTTTCCGACGTACAACAATACTTAACCCTCAGTTCGCACTCCCCCGGAAATAATAATAATTTTCTTTGGAATGCGTAGGTATTATATGTATACGAATAATGTGGGTTACGTCGTCGTATATTTACAGCTAATAAACAATACCTATACATCTTATACGTAGGTATACGTTCGCGTATTTTATGTTATTTTAAATTATAGCGAAGTTCATAATGCTTGATGATAAAAATTTGCAATAATTGGTAGCGGTTATATTATTATCAGGTTATTTATTAGTATTTGTGAGCTATTACAATACAAAAATCTTTATTTTTGAAATTTATATTATTTTATTATTAACATTTAATTCAGTTAAAATAACTGTATTGAAAAAATTTAAATGTACCGAGTCCATTAATCTTTTTTTCTACAAAATGTAACAAAAACTTTATTAGACGAGTACAATTTTACTTTAAATAAGCATATTTCACTTTTCTTACTCTCCCAAACCTTTCCAACGATCCCTATAAAGTTATATTATACTATATTACTATTATTTTTTTTGTCCATTTTCACATTTTATCGATTAATCCCCATGATTTTTTTATCAAAAAAAAAAAATATATATATATATATATAACTATATTATATCATTATTAGTTGTACGGTAGATTGTTATCATTATTGTCGCTTAGTATTAATTCACTAAACTATATTATAACGTCATTGCTGCCTTCAGTGGTATCGTTGCACCGTGACCGCGGACCACGGTATTTTATATATATAAACTATAAAGAGTATCGACTGACGGACGAAAATACAGTGATATTCTATTATTCTACTTGGCTGTTAGAAATGTAAAATATCCTCATTATTATTAATATGATATAGGTTGATATATATAACATGTACAAAAACGACGTTTAAATATCTTAATGATTACAGTGTGTTATAGACTCTTGACAGGATATTATTAAAATAAATGTCGTGAATTTCCACGTTTCATTTAACGACAATCATCGAGTAAAATTGACCTGTATTACAATTTTCAACTTACAATGAAACGATATAAAACTATCGAGGTAATTTAATTAAAATAATAATCGACCAAAATGGATACAACAACAACAGTGACAAAAATTCAATCAGCACTATCATCGTACAGTGACAATATTTATTTCGTCAGTGTAAATATTCTATGTATTGTATTTTACTAGTGATGTAATTTTAATTTGTGTAAATTGTTAAAAATGTATCTTTATTCTTTATAATTGTATTTAAATATTGTCGCCAACTATATTACAGACATTATATTTTTTTTTAAATTGTATCATTAAAAATTTGAATAACAATCTAACTGTAAATACTGCTGTCATCTATCCATAACACCTCTAATCATCTTTGAATTTAAATGTGAATTTTACACTATAACAGACGACAGTAGCTTATGCACGCATATTAATATAACAATATAGAAGTTAAGTAAAATTAAGAATGCCAAGTATCAGTGCTGTGCGTTTTTATTTTATAATTTATATTGTAAATTTGTAACAGTATATTTTAATGATGACTATATTGCAGTGTGACTTTGATCATATATATTTATTTATTTTATTTTTATTTATTCTTTAAGAAGATAATAATATATATATATTTAAGTAATGTTTTAATAGATGTCAGGATTTTTCTATTGTATTTTGCTTTTTAAATCAATCTAAATAATCACAAATATACAAGTAATTAATGTTGTAAATTTATCGAAAATGGCCAGTTTAATACATATTTTATTATTATTAAAATGATTAATTAATTTATAAAAAAAATTTATTCTCAATTATAGTAATTAGTGGTTTTGTTACTATATACGTATAGATAGGAAGTAGATACATGTTTTAATTACTATATAATTAGACTATTTAGTTTGTAAGTTTATATTGAAATACAATACCACATTTTAACGAATACTTACTATTTAATATTATATATCACTAAAGTGACTTTTCACTACACACTGAGTATTTATGTAAATCGTCTACGATGAATTTATAGTTAAATTAACCAGACCACAAACAATAATAATTTCCGTTACATTGAGAGATATTATCGTTATTTTAGAATAATTTAATACATATATTTATTTTAATAATTTAATTTCTTCTTTTTTTCTGCATACTTGTTTAAAATCTAATATATTGTTATTACAAAAATATAAAATATTTTAATTATTTATTGTAGTTTATCCTGTGTAATCTTATCACTTTTTCTTCTTTTAAAATGTATTCGATAATCATTAAACACAAATATATGTATTATATTATCAATAGTATAGTAGAGTTTTGTTAATTTTACATATATAAACCATAGTATGGCCGGATTATCAAAAAAACTAGATATTTAAACAGAAATCAGCTAAAAATTAAAATTATTTATTTTTATTAAACACTTTTAATTAATTATTTGTTTAGATGTAATTAATATCATCAACAAGCTTATGATTTTTGTTTAAACTTCAACATTTTTTTTTTAATATAAAGCGATAATCCAAAAATAAAACTGTAGCTAGATGAGGTAAGAATGTGCCAAATTGTCGAGGGTTCTAGACTGACGTAATGCTGGAATATCAATACTACTGCATGTATAAGAATATGGAAATGTTAGATTTTAAACGTACTGAGAATAAAAATGTAAAAATGATTATATTATTTGGAGTAGTATAATATATATATATATATCATATTCAAATCATTGTGATATTATGACACCGTAGGGATTTTAGCTATATGTATTTAGATAAACATTCCTGGGAATGGAGAATATTTCAGAATATAAGTCCTTAGTATACGCGGAATGGGTGAATATTATTTTGAATAGACGATTTAATGTATATTTTATTATTTTGTAATGCAATTTTATTACATAAGTATAAAGCATTGTTCTACATAAATCCTAAGATTTGATTTTTATAATCTCGATTTATTAGTTAAATAAATTACATTTGCTTAAATGATTTTATACAAATATAACTGTAAAATATAACAAAGTCTAATATTATCGCGAGAAGAAATTATTTTATAAATTATAGGCAAGTATATAGTAATATTTATTTATTGTTTGGTTTTATTTTTTTTATTAGACTGAGTAAAAGTTTTGCTTCTTTATTTATATTACGTACTATCTATAGTTTGTTTGCAATATATACAATTAAGCATGAACTTAAATATTATTATAACCAGTTAAATTTGGATTTAAGTTTTATTTAAAAAAGTAAATTTTATATTTATATATTAAACTTATAGAATACGAGTATTATCTTGCTATTATGGATTATCTAAAATGGTTTTCAAGTAGTTATATGATTATAGTATACACCAGAACTAGGTATATACGTATATACACGGGTAGCAACTAAATGCAGTAGTTGCATCTCGTGGTAAAAATGTCTACTGAATTGTGGTCCGAGATTTTTTAATGTATATACAAATTACTACACAGATTTATTATGTGTACATATATATGTACCAATTATTTTTAAAATATGGAATAAAAAATGAAAAATATATAAATATTAAAAAAATGTATTAATATTGAAAATTACAAAAAAATAAATATTTTATAATTATAAATATTAAATAAAATTAATACAAATGATGTAGGTATAAAAAATTATGAAAATTATTCCGGAACAAAACAATAAGAAACAACATATTGTTGTAGATTTGAAAATAAAAAAATACGACGGTTTGGTTGAAGAATACTTTTGTATTGGCTATTTGACTGTTCCACGTCAACAGATGTGAATATGTGATAGATACATAATTCATAATATTCACTATATTAGAAGAAGTGAATTTAATATCCTGAGATCCTAGACAAAGATTCCTTATTGAATTTATCCTATTAAAATATCTCTGTCAAAAATTGGATATCTTGTTGTTTAGACGAAGCAGATGAAGTTAAACGTCGTCGAAAATCAATGAAAAAATCGAAAATTACGAAAATATGTACTTTTTAATCAAATATGTAAAATAAATTTGGATTTTTTCAATTAGAATGATCTAAATCATACACATTTTTTATCAGATTTAAAATATCTCATTCCAATAAAAATATAGGTACATTTACAATAAAATCCGTTCCCTAGTAGAGGAGAAGGCTTTACATTCTCTCTATTGTAGTTATTAGTTATTGATCTAGATATTAATAATATCAAACGTGAAATAGAACCACATGGCAACAAATTTTGTACAGAAATCTGAATCATATAATTTAGTATACCTACTTATATTTTTGGCATTGATACGGCCGTTCTAACACAAAGTATCCCCTGGCTACGCCACTATTTATATATTAATAATATAATATTATATATTATTATCATGCATTTTATAACGTAATAATGTACGAACTGCATTGCATATATAAAGTATAGAGCCGTGCTGTCTCCGCCATATCTAATAATATCGTATCGTCGTCGCTAGTCGCGCGGTGTCATCGGACGTTTCGAAAACGACTAATAATAAATAATAATATAATATCCAGAAAATTAAAAGGCGTTCGAACGGTGACCAGTTTGTGTGACGCGTGCAGTCACATCGTGTGATATGATATGTATACAAATATATATATGTATAAGGGCCGGACTACTAAGGGTTGTCGGCAGTGGAATATATATATATTATGTATAGGTATATATATATATAATATATTATATATACACATAATATCCTGAATCACACAGTTTTGATATATATATATATATATATAATATAGTAGCCGGAGCAGTATTAATTAATAACGTTGTCAGAGACACACATACTCCTTTCGGCGGTGGTCGGTGGTTGAAGGGGAGGTGGCACAGTATCGCTTCGCGCCGGCGGCGGCGGTGGCGGCGGCGGCGGCTTCGGGGGTAGGAATTGCGAGAATCGGTCGCCGCGCGTATCACATGGTCGCGCACAACCTGTGACAATCGCCCGCTGCCGCTCACGTAACGCGTCATGTGTGCGTGCGTGTGCGGCTCCTGACGTTTCGACGGCGGCGTCGCGTAAATTAACAGCACTGTCAACAACCGAAACTTATTAATAACTTTTCGATTTGCCCGGTCCGCCCGCCGGATATTATAGGGGGCGCAACGTCCCCCGAAGTGTCAAAAGGGCGAGCGTTTTTGAAACTTTGGATTTTCGCCGTAATAATATTTTAATATTAACAATAATAATAATAATAACAATATAATAATAATATGTTTCTGCCGTTTTTTACGTCTTATTAAATTTTTACCAGGGCCGTGAAATTTAATCGTATCGATTATACGGTGGAATAACGTGTTCACTTATATTTTATATACGCACGATTTGCATTGTATATACCTACTTGCGCGCTTTCATTAACCAATACGCAATAATGAAATATTATATTACAATAACAATTTGTTATACATTATTGTTTATTTGTCTATAATTGATATACAGATAATAGTACTGCAGTTCAAAAGCTGAAACAATAGATGTTTTTAAACTAAATATCGTGTACGTAAAAATTTACCAAAATATAAACTGTTCTCGCACTTCTCTTTTCCTTAGTACGGCACCGTTGTGAGGTGTACTTATTCACGATGGTTTTTGTTTATTATTAACTGTATTAGCTGTATTAAAAATTTACAAAAATCTGTATTTTTAAATACAAGCTGATCCTGTGCGGCGTTACGCGTTACAAATTAAATACTACTAATACTAGTGAAATTATCTCTTCTTAAACTCATCTGAATGTAAATTACAACAATTTTTAACAATAAAATTTATTCATTTGGATAGAATCGACTAAATATAAGAGATGTTAAATTTCTGAAATATTATTTTTTATTTTAAGTATAACCGTATAAGTATTAAGTCGTAATAGTTCATTGATATTTTAATAGTTTGAAATTTATTAATTACATTTAGAAGTAACATTTATTAGTTCGACTTCATTCTCAATATTAAGTAATCCTTTAAAGGATTTATATACTATTAATAAAAATAATATAAAAATTAAAATTAAACTAAACAAAATTAATTTTATTAATAGCTTTGGTTGCCAATGTATCGTGTAAGATAAATAATTAAAATAAATAAATAATAATCTTTAAAAGCTTAACCTCTATACTATATATATATATTCTTTATTTAATCATAAATTAACAAAATACGTACGTACATAAATATTCATTAAACTATTTTTGTAATGAATTATTTATTTTGGTAATTACTAACTTCCTACTAACATCATTATAAATATTAAATATTTTTACTTCACTATGTTATACTTAATTTTCTGCAAACGTGTATCACTTATACCATTATAATGTTGTTCATTCTTTCAAAGTAAAAAAAAAAAAACAGAGAAATTCGTTGTGCTGTATAGTATGTGTAATGCACAACTTACTACTTAGGTTTGTATCCTCATCAAGATTTAAGATACAATAAAATACGATTATTTTAAGCTTTAAGGGATGGTAAATAAAAAAAAAATCAAATTCCAACGGCACGTAGTGTTCCCAAGTGGTCACACATCCAAGTACTAACTATACGCCCGACGTTGCTTAACTTCAGTGATCGGACGAGAACTAAATTAATATTAATCATAACATTAAATCTATTGTTTATTATTAAATAAGTTCATAGATAGTAGATACGTATAACGTATAGCACATATCAATAAATACTATATTTTTTTATGTCCTATAATGTTATATAATTGATTGTATGTTTATGTCACGGAAAATTTGTTATTTTATAGTGGAATATTATTGTGTATATTACATAAATTAGAATCGGACACACAAAACAAGTTTGACCGCATTTAATTATAAATTTTGTTTAAAATACGTTTTTGTATCTCATATTACATAATGACTTTATGTTTTAATTTTCAAATATTATACATATTTATATTATTATTATAACCCTCTCTGCTAAATGGGTATTCGGATGTTTGATTTTTAATTCACATTTGGTTTTACATTAATGAAATTATAAATCGCAAAATATGATTTTGTTTAATAATAGCTAATAGAAGATCTAAAAAACACACGTTCATTTGAAATCAACTTGAAATACAACATAAATATCATATTGGTCCATACTTTATTATGTATAACATACATTGTAGTAATCAATTTATACAAAGTTCACCTTGCTCACTGCGAATTGTTTGTATACGTGGCATGACACATCTTAAATATTTTATATTTTCCGATTTTAGCATACCAAGAGAGTAAATATATTCTAATCCTAAATAAATACTTATCATTAAATTTCCTTTTCTTCTACAAAATCCGTTACATATATATATTTTTAGCCTTATAGGTAAATAATAGAACATTCAATTTTCATTATAATAGTTTATAACAATAGAATATAAAAAACTACACCAATTCATAATGATTGTTTAACTCATTTAAATAACATGCTATAAAAGTTTGAAATACCGAGGCGCATAAATGAAGTTAACTATTATAAACAATAATTTTAGTCTTTAATATAAATATCAAATATCCTATTAGAGAATTTTGTACAATAAATTAATTAACAGTTTATACACCATTAAAAACGGAGGCTATTTAATTGTACAATACAGTTAATACATAGACTAAAAATTATTGTAATTCAAGCGTTTTACTAAATAAAAAAAATTTGAAAAAAATATATTATATACTTCTTCGGTACCTAATTGAAATACAAAATTAACTAAGAAAATGTTACGTTTCTCTTAAGTTAATACATTACGTAGCGCAAACCGAATTAAAGTCAAGTCAATAAAGACTCAAATCAGTGGTAATTAAGTATAAGTAAATTCATTATTCAATATAAATTGAACATTTTAACTTAAACTAATTCTTTAATACCTACAAGCTTTGCTCGTGTATAGATACTGAATACGAGTGTTATATGTATCATTTATCAATATGAATGGGTCTTAAATATTATTGTTTGCGTGGTATATAGACGTGTCGTAGATATAATATATACAATATGAGAATTAGGAATAAAAGGAATAAGGGTTGTCGTATTGCCGATTTTTTTTCTCGAGCCACCGCGGAGTACAGTATATATAGATCGGTGGTAGATGATTAAACTTATATGTATATTATTATCATGTTTGCCGTCGCTGCGTTTTCCCGCGTGTTCATCGGCAGAACGATCACGTTCCGTCTAGAAAGTGGCCCTTTACATTGCGGTTGGGCGCCCATCAACCGTTACGGACCAATCGACTGCTTCCAATATTATTATTATATTATCACACTAGGTTTACTATAACGCATACGATTATATAGTATATATACGTGTATATATGGGTAGAACATAGAGTAGCTGCTGGTAGTAAGTCTACCTCACCTGTAGGTATATATTATAACACAGTACGTTCATTTTATACTATAGGTATAATAACAATAATTTTTATTATTATATTTCTTTTCTGTTGGAATAATAACGCGCACCAGAAATGATATACATGCGTCTGTTGACCGGAAATCGATTGTACATTTTATACACGCCTTGTGTGTAGTATTATAATGTATGATACATGCATTTATATATATAGTATATAATAGTAAACATCTATAGGTTGTCTATTGCTATACATTTTGTATGACTGTAATAATATTATTATGTTCAGCCTGTTCAGGCATTGCACCTAATTCAACGCTGGTGATGCAGCTAGTTTTTGCATGGAAATACATTCTTTAAGGCCTAAGTATACGGCAAAAATACAATAATAATTTAATTCGTGTTAGGATATAGTATTTATTTACTTGGATCCTTGGATCATATTTACAAATTATAAATGTTAATAGATTAACATTAGGTAATTAACAGCATTTTTAAATTATCATAACCACCATATTTCCTGAACTTTTTTATTCTTATAGTATTATATAAAGATGATAATAATTTAAAAACTACTTGTTCGAATTTTGTTTTTGATATATAAAAATTTGAAAATTCGTCTGTCAAATAATGTATAGTAGACAAGAGATGATGGGGAGAAGGGGATTTTGCATCTCCATAAGTCATTCCTTAAGTAATACGAAAAAGTTACAAGAATTCGAAAATATATCTTTAGGTCAAAAATTAGAATTTAAATTACTGTATTATTAAAGAAAAAAGGATGTTAGCATATTTAGTGAATCACCCTAAGTACTTAAAATACTGTATACAGACGACACATGTGTTGTGTCAAACTGCAGTGATAAATCGTTAAAAATTAAAACACAATATATTAATAAATTATTACGCACATACCTGTACGGTCTATATCCATGATATATTTACTTACCCACATATTCTTTATGATCTGTATCGACTGTTATATTATTCATATATTATAACTTACAAGATACCTATTTATGGATCACATATTATATTGAGGTCAAGAGGGTCCTTCGTCACGCGAAAACCCCGCAAGACGGATGAATGGGTGACGTAAAAAAAAATAAAATGAATAAAACCAGTTTTACTTTTTTGTTTTGTTTTTGAGTCATCCCGGCGCTGACGACTATATTATACACAATAATAATAATAATATTATTATTATTATCGTGTATACATTTACATGGATATGCGGACGTTACGCAACCCGTAATGGGTGTATGTGTATACGCACACTGGGTCCGCGTCAGTCACTTGCAGTCTCCAACGACCACCGCCGTCGCGTTTAACGTCCTCCCCCTCTAACATTCAATTTCCAGCGCGTTGGAGATACGTACGAATTAATTAACGCGACGGAATATATTATTTGATATGAAAAACAACCTTATAATATAATATATTATAGCTATAGTAGTGACTAGTGAACCCGACAGAGACGGAGGGAGACAGGCACGCGTGGAATATGAGAACGGTGCACACACATTATACAGGTGTATACGGTATAATATACGTCAACTGGATACAATGAATATTTACGTGGTGAATATTGCAAGTAGGCTACAGATAATCGCTGTAAATTTTAATGCGTGTGTATTATAGAGGTGGCGTAGTTTACGAAATTTGAACGATTTTTATGACTTTCTATACACCTATAGCCTGTAGGTGTACATATATTATTATTGCGGAGCGCGGTGTATAATATCTGTAGTAAACACTGTGCGACACGTGAGCGTATAGTATTTTTTTTTTAAGCTTTTTCATTCAAGGCTCGACTCGGTTTAAACCCAATGAATCGAAGAAAATAATGAAACGACAGTCTCTTTTTAAAATTTTTTTTCCGTCCAACGAAATAATGATGAATGGTATAGTGTATTAAATCCGCTATATGTAAATATATTATTATACCCAGTGGTGTAGTCGTAAATATTTTTTTGGGTATACACCTAAAATGAGAAATATGTAATACGTGGGGGGCTCTGCCCCCACACCTCTCGAATAATACTAATTAACTTAAATTTATCAATTATAAATATATTTAAATACATAGTATATAATTCCATTATAGAAAGTGTACTTATTTATTATTTTTATTTATAAAATTATCCACTTTGTTTTTCTAATGGCTCCACTTTCCTTAAAGATTATCATCGGCTGATCTGTGCTGCAACAGCTAGCTTCCAACATATTTGGTTGGGTTCCCTATACTAAGGTAGCCCATTTATATTAATAAACATAAGATTTGTTATATTTCTTATTGTCAATTTAGATCTGAACATTAAACTAAATCCCCGTTCACATTAGTATATTTAATTCCTGTATTTCTTCATTCATTGTATTATTATGAATAAAGTTTCTCATTCCTTGTACTAGTACAGATGTATTGAATAAAAATCTACGGCCCATTGTTGTAGTATTTCATTTTCCCCGTGTCTTATATTTACCATATTGCCGTCGTCACAATTCATAATATTAATTTAATTTTAAAATATTTTTGTTTTATTAAATTAAATGTAATAAATGACAAACATGTATTATCACTTATCAGTATCTATACCTAGTATCTACTACCTGCCTAATTTAATAAAATATATATTTTATATATTATAAAATATAAATCTAATAATTATGTTTACGTAGTATTCAATGTTTATAGTCTATGATTTTGAAAAAAATCAGAAATGTTCAAATCATATGTATATTAATAATAAATTGTGGTAATATGGTTATCATTCAAAAGGATACGACCGTATACCCGCGTATTTGTTTTATTTTCTTTCCTATACGCATTTAAGAATTTGAGCGTTTTGGGTATACGCCGTATACCCGCGTATACCCTCCACTACACCACTGATTATACCATGTGCAATTTATACATTATATTATACAATATAAATATTAATCAACCGCTCGTTTATTGTTCCGGAACTCTGGTCAAACAAATTCGTTTTTTATTCGTACGAAAGATTTTTTATTTTAATATTAAATATATTATTATGTATAATATAATATAGGTAATATGTAAATATAGTTTCGTATTATTAAACTAAACGTGATTAACTAAACATCTAAATAGTATGTCTGACATTTTGTCGATTACGTTTCAGAGTAGGTTTTTAATCAAAATATTAATTGAGTATAAAAGTAGCTGGTAATATAGGAAAAAAATCCATGGTAAAGTATGACAACTTTTTCTAGTATGTAGGTATAGTTACCAACTAGTTAAATGTGTCATTCGTAATACTATTCACAATTGTTTTTTGATTGTTATTGGAATTAATCATTTGTGAGACTGATAAATAACAGTTTATATTTTAACTTTTATAGAAAAGTTCTAAGCTGTTGTTTTAGTCATAATTTATATAGTATATATATATTTTTTATTTATTACCAATTGTTTCAAAATAAGCTGTTTAAATTATTTATCTGTAATTTTTTGATAAATTTTACCGGATAGTAATTAACCATATCATGAAATATAATGTTCGCTTATATGTGCAAATTAACATATTATGATATTATAATATGATAAAATACTCATAATATATTGAACACTGTTATATAATATGATAATTCACTACCGTATAATATGAGTACACATTTTTACCCATTAGTGTCAAATGTTTTTGGATACACGTAGCCACGTAGCCACGTAGGTAATTGTAATTGTACGTTCAGTCCAAAATAACATTTTACATTTTACAAATAACATATTTAGATGTATATTTTTTTCTTATTACCGTATATAATACATATATACCCTATTATATGTTTTTCGTCCGAGGTATAATCTCGGTTAATTACGGGTCACGGATAAAATATTATTATATAGCTGCGGCCAATTACCCGAACTGTGAGGAAGAAAATAAAAGAAATAAATGATCCATAGTTTATAGTGATTCATCGAACTGTGTTTTATATATATTGTATCGTCTAATTGACGGAGTGAGTGATATTCGGAATTATCGTTTTTCAAATAACTAGTCCCGCGTGAGATTAAGAACAATAGATATAATGAAGATTATTATAACAGGTGTTCTTCGACAGAAGTCATTGTCGGGCGCAAAATAGTATACTAATTAGTAATTATACTTGTCAACCGATTATTTATTTATTTATTTTATAAATTGTAAACGGGTACGAGTGTACAATCCTTATAGGTAACTAAAGATAGCTAATTAAACATGCTATAATAAGATTACAATCAAGCGTAGTTGAAAAATACATATAAATACAACTATATAAATATAACAAAGTGCAATAATTTATAGTTAAATATAAAAATAAATATTAACTTTAAAAATTAAAAATTTTACGAGAAATAAAGGAAATCGTCAAAATTATTATTTTATAATTATTTATTTTACTTCTCTGTACGTCACAACAGTAGCGCGTAATTAACTCTATTATCAAAATTGATCTTTTTGTAATTTATTGTATCTTTATCTTTTTGTATTTTTAGGTGCACATGTTTCGAATATTTTATCTTCTTTGTAATATTCAAATAATAAGTATTTCAGATTTTTGTAAATTATTCAAACTTCTAGCATAACTCAAAAACATAAATTTCCCTGAAGATGAAACCTTCAACTTATAAAAAAAAAACCCTAGTTAAGAAATTCTGACGAAATCCGTGAGGCCATTTTTGAGAAAAAAATTTACAAGCACATGTAATTATTATTTAATTAATATAATTTTATAATAAATACTAAGTAGGATGTAATAAATTGTATTATTTGTATTGTTTTACAGCGGGTTAATGAAATATTACCTTTGAAGTGCACGTGGTATATACAGTTATATATTGGAGTATTTAATATACACAAAGGTATATTATGTCCTGCACTCTTGCGGTAAAATGCAACCTATGCACGCGCCGGTGCAGTGTGGATTAAAAAACAATATAGGTCCCCCGAGGTACGTGCGACTCGTCGGTACTGCGAGTAATAAAACGTATAGGTACCCAACACTATAATATAATATAATGATAATAAACAAATTATGTTTATGTGTATACACGCGAGAAACCACATCCCTTGTGATCGATTTCCGGACAGCCAAAGACGGTGTACAATATTATACCTCATATAGGTATGTATTTTTATTTTTTAAGTATATTACCTATATGAGGTATAATATTATACGACGTATATTTTACGCTGTAATGTTTTTTTTTTTTTTTTAATATCGTTTTTTCTATGCCACACTATCGGGTGTCTTTTTTTTGGTGCAATAAAATCGTATACTTCATAATATAATATACTATAGGTACTGTGTAACGTATAGTAACGTAGTTCAACGGGCTGGGTGGGCTGCAAAAATACAAGTCAGTCATACAACGTGATTCAGAAGTATGTGACAGGTGCATTTAATTTTTTTCACTTTGTTTTTTTCTACAACATTATAATTATTACTCTTTGTTTTTACTTTGATAGCTCGAACTTAAGGGTAATTTTCTGAAAATGTCGATATATGTTTATCGAATATTTTATTCAACTTGTTGATTATTATCTATCATTAGAATGAAGAGTGATACCACAGTATCATTCATTTTTAAACTTGTTAAATTTTTTAAATTTTTAACGATTGTTAAAATTGAATACATCGGCATTCATAAAGAGTAAAAAATATGAAATACGAATTATAGTTAAATTAACCAGCTTTTCTAAAAATAGCCTCCATCAACAAACTGATCACAATATAATATATATAATATATATTATATATTATATTATCTCACATATTATACCTATTTGCACGAGAGCGATTGAGTTGTGTTTGAATACATATTGAAAATCATTATTTTTGTTTACATAGAATTATCATTTGCTATGCAATACAATATGTTATACATAATGTCATAATACATTATATTATTGTGGTTTTCGTTTAAGTATTATTTGCAACACTACATATACAGTTCGTCATGTAGTCTGACCAATTACGGGCTATGTAACTACGTGCTACCTTTGTATTATAATATATATTATACGAGTAGTAGTTCTGGTTCTTATTCTTAAGGTCAAATATACGTCTTAACTTTTTAATATACAGATTTGTAGCCGATTTAGTTTGTAATGTTTGGATATAAGTACTAATAAAGATATATGGCATATGCACATCGCGAATTTATCCGCAAGCGACGTAAGTTTGAGTTTAAAAAAAATAAATAGGGTGCCAAGAAGGATAGTTTTTTTTTTATCATGTATGCGGATTATTATAAGTTTTATTGTAATATGCTATATTATGCACGTCTGAAAAAATAATTTTATATATTTTCTTCTGACTGTCTTCTAAATTGGTCTTTTGACTTTTGAGTATACCGTTTTATTTGATTGAAGATGAGCAATTCTAGTAGCTGATATATCATGTAAACTGTTGCTGTATCAAATGATTCTGAAATCGATATTTTAAATAGTAAAAGCTCAACATTTAGGATTTCAACTGTGTCTTTATTTTAATTTTTAATCCTTGAAATACGAAACCAACTTGTTGAAAAATTGCAAATCACAACAGAATTTAAGTATATATTTTTTCTAAATATATTAATCACTATACATATGTGTATTATTGTGTATGTACCTACCGTAGTATAAATTATATTGTTAAATTGTAGGTGTTAAAGTCGATATATTATCGAACGCTCATTGTTTGTACATTATAATGTATTATGTACGAGTGTTCAATGTAGATATACATAAACGCAGTGTATAGTGTATACCGTATACGTATAAAACATATCATAATATATCGTTCGCGCTTCGATTAATGATCACCTAGTTTACACTTATAATATAATATATTATTATAAATATACGGTATTTAAACTTTTTGACGAATGCTTTTCACGTGCAGTTATACTTATAGTCGTTTTCGAAGTATTAGAAAAATCGAAAGTGGTACCATAAATCTCAGTAAAAAACTTCTCGCTGGTCTTCGACTCATGGATATTAAACGCCTGTTCACAGGTCGCGCACTTTTAACTAACTAAAAAAAAACGTATACATATTAAATAGGTGTAGTATACACGAACACTTGTAACACGTCGTATTCTATTATGTACGGACGTAACGTCATCATCATGGTGCGGACTATATTAAGATACATCCGTCGATTTTTCAACCACACACATATTATAATATGCGTACAACAATATTAGTATGCGCACATCTCCGCGGGGCCCGTCGGTCACAAACTTAACGATTTCCATTATTATATTAGGATTTATTTTCGTAAATTATTTTTCTCCCAAAACGACTCTATAATATTATGTTATAATATATTAGGTTTGTATACTATATATATTATATAGAATGCCTTCAATATAATAATAAGTACACGAGCGGCCGACAAGCGTGCGTGTTATTCTCCAAACGTTTTATTATATTAAATTATTATTATATTGTTTCGTTTTCGCCCTGAGGCATTGTCCTCACGCTCGCGTGCGCCCTCGCACACACACACACACACACACACACACACACACACACACACACACACACACACACACACGATGTATGAAGAGAGGACGACGTCGACGACTGCGACGACGACGAAGATCCATTCGACGCGTGAAATATCGCATGTCCTTAGCACAGTCGGCCATTAATTTACCGCCGAAATAATATCTACCACGCGTATACATGGTCTATACCTGTGTATACCTACTTTATTGTATACAATATACATATACGTATTATATTATGGCGCACAATGAATGAGACTATACTCGTGGTGTGTGTGTATGTGTGCCGGCTTCAACGGGTTCTCGTCGCCTTGTTACTGCAGTCAGTGATTATATTAATTTTTTATAAAAATATATTTTGTTATTAACATGTTCTCTTTTATTCTTCGCCTGTGCCTGTACATCATTCCGATTTGATGACAATGACTAATGAGCTATTATACTATTACAAATATATTTTAATATGCTCGCGCGAACATTTCTCCTGCCCCCGTGGATGCCGCCACACGCTCATCCAACGACTTTATCACAATTGTGTTTTCAAGTAGGTACTACTTCGTCATACGTATAACAATAATAATTATTATAATGTACTCACTCGAGTCTCGTTCAATTTGTCGTCCGTCTTCTCTTTCGGGCCAGACGCCTTTTTAACGAACGCGTACGATTATCATAATAATATATGCGCCCGATTCGTGTGAATTATATATTTATACTATATTAACATCATTATTACCATCACAATATATGAAATTGATGATATTTTACGCGCGCCTTCGTCACAGAATCACCCCCGCAGCGCCACCGTGATTTCAACGCGTGTATACAGTATAATATAGTTACACCGCTTATAGTCTAAAGTGCAGTTAACGTGTTGCGTTCCATCCAGGGATGAACTGGCAGGCCGTTGGCCAGGTGGGCATGTAATATGTCGAATTCCCACTGGGCCGCTTCTCGTATTTAGGTTTTGACAGTATTTAATAGTATTTTACAGTACGTTACTGTGAATGTCTACATACATGTCATACACGGTACACCTAATAAATTGGTGTACTCGTATGTTGAAAAATTAAAACTGCATAGGTACTAGATAGTATAAGATACTGTATTATTATTGTGACTTTTCCGTTATCTCTAAATTAGATTAAATAATATCGGCATTATCAACATTCCCCAACATTTTTTTATAAGTATCTACATTCATTAACAGTACAAATGTAATCAATATGTCAGCATTCACCATTTGCGGACATTCAAATTTCACAGTAATATGGGCACGTTATTCGCGATTATAACAGTTGTCTTATAATAAATTATTTATATATCACAAGTAATAATTGAAATATAAATCATTAATTTTATTACAAAAAAATTGTATAAGAAGTTATGTCGAGTACCGGAGTACTTATAATTACTTTACAACCTAATTGATATACTTCTTAATTATTTTTAGTTTTAATATAACTTTACGCATTTTCAAATATCAAAGGTTTAGTTCTAAAATTTACCGAAATATGATTAATATCGTATAGGTGTCTAGCTGTCTATAAAAATACGTAACATTATATAAAATACGTGAACTTTAAGAGTTAAGTCCCACTATCAAGGGTACTTAGGTATATTATAACATCAGTCAACGCTGCATATGGGAATTAGGGTTACAAATAGTTAATTTAAAGATCATTGCTGCTATTATGTTCTTTAAATAATTCGAATGACTGCGATTTGTAAAAGAATTATTGCGGTTGTAGCGACCGCTAATTTTTGTATGTTTTCCTGGCCACCATCTACAATTCCCCACTGGCCCAGGACTACTGCATCCCTGAAATAACATCTGAGTAAAGTCAAGAATACATTTTTTTTTATCTACGTACATATTATGCACATTTATGATAAGAATTGTTATAAGTAATTCATATTAAACATAATTATTATAAATGTATAAATACATGGTTTCACGCGTGTTATCTCGATAGATATGATTTAAATTTTTTTATACAATTTTCAGATGAACATTCGGATATACCCGTCGGCGTAACCGAGTCGAGCAACTGGTGCAGCTATTCGACGTCGTCGTATTCGCCAAGTGCCGCTCCACTCGGAGGATCTGCATATGTCGCGTATCCGGACGCAACAGGACCTGCCGCCGCCATGGCAATGGAAGCTCCTTCAACCAGTGAGTATATGTATTATATAAAAATATAATAAACGATAAAAATATAAAAATATATATTTGGCGTAACTTCTTATGTATGGTAATTGCTCACTCTATTTTCACTTTTAAACAATGAATTTATTCAAACTCTGATTTTTTACGACACAAATAGGAGTAAGGGTTTATATACGTACCTACTGCCAGGATTTAGCGGTACAAATTATTTTTTTCAAATAATAATATTATTAAATATATGATTTTTGTTTTTTTTTTAATTTTTGAATCAAAATCTGAACGGCTGTGAAATCTGAAATTGTTTTACTTTATATATAGCTAGGTGGTATACTAGACAACTAAAAATTATATTATTAAATAATATATTAATATATTTTACTTATGTACTGCTAAGTGTTTTGTTTTTCTGTTTTCGATGTGCGTTAGTGCAGTTTTAGTCATTCGATTACAAACGTATCGATAGCATAGGCGTGCGCAGGATTTTGTGTCGGGTGCAGCATACATTTTTTATCGGTCCAAAAAAACAGTAAGCAGCCCACCTATTTCCTTTATATAGCCTTCCCTCTGACTTCTGTTTAGCCCCACTGTGTAAAAATTTAATATTTTATAAGTTCATATTATAATCATTTGTGTACACGAATCATTATAGGGTATATCCCCTTCTCACTCATATAAATTAATCACTCTATGACTATGCCTATTATAGTTATAAGAAATAGAATAAATTGTAAATAAAAATTAATAATATTTGTATCTAATTTAATAATATATAGGTAACTCTACTCTTTTATAAATATATTTAACATCACATAGGTAATAAAATAATATTTATAAGTATAAAGGAATTAATAATAGATATTTATATATTACTCATAATATTGGAACTCTTAAGAGTAAGGTATGTAAAATAAAAATAAATAATAAAGTCAGTTTTATGTTGAAAATTATTCATTATACGTATACCTTTCAAATAAATATCTACCAGCCCACTAAATCCAAAATAAATTGTCAGGTGCAGCGAAAGCAGCATTCGCTGCACCCGTGCGCACGCCTATGATCGATATTATCTATCTAATTTTCTATTTACCTACTTAATTACTGTTAGTATTATCTTTGTACGATGTACACATACCAAACCTGGAAGATAAATCATAATGGATTTAGAATTGATATTCTTGTAAATTGGCGTAACGCACATACTTGAGCAACTTATAAGTTATAATATATTTTATATCGCACGAGATAATATTAACCAATTTTGATTTTATCTTTTCATATCCTGAATCTGAGATAAACTTACACGTAGTTAGTAAACATACTGCAAAATTATTGTTCAATGGTGTGATTATCTTAAAAGTCAAATATTTTGATTTGAAATGAATATTGTATACTTATATATTCTATAGACACGAAACGAGTAAAGAAGCATATTTTAGTAGGTTCCACTGCGTTCAAGACTATGTTAATCGTGAATTTATTCTCAGTGATGTTATATAATAATTATAATATACGATTTTCATTCACTTGGAAAAATTACAAACAATATTAATATGGGAGGTAGTTATAGCCGTATATGAACGCACGAGATCAGTAAAAATATGTTATATTATATATATAGTATATATCATAATATTATGGTACAATTAATATGCACCATATATAATATAGATATTATAATGATAAACAATGTATAAAATGTGGACGGGCGCATCGATTACTGCGAATTAGCGTTCGAAAAGATCATATTTATTATTATACGTATACTTGAGGAAGATCGACGTCGTGTGTGTTCGTCACGCGATGGTATTACGTGTATCCGCACATATATACATCCTTATACATACATACATAGTATATGTATATTTATACCTTCAGAAGCTCTCAAATTGCAAAAATCCTCTGAGTTCACCCTAAAACTCGGGTCAGTCGTTCGAATCAAATGATATAATATTGGGTTATATAGGTAGGTAGATGGTGGGTGCTTATACTTTGTAATATAGACTTGATTGAAATGTATACACGAAAATTGTGACAACACATCGCAATTGACTACTTTAGTGTAAAATTACATAGGTATCTACATAATACACTTCTACAAATAGGTACATAAATTATTAATTTACAAATTTCGAAAACTTATCATTTTTTGTTCTATAAATCTTTGAAAATCTTGATGATTAAATTGTTCAAAGAAAAAAAAACACATATGAATTTGTTGACTCATTAACTACAAATTTCAAATCTATGCATCTCCAAAGCTTTTACAATAAATGTATTAATATTTTTAATGCAAAATGAATTCATGATTATTCAATTGTAATATATTTGTATAAACAAACATATTTTTTTCTTATTCTAATACTAAAATAAATTCATTGATATCTAATGTATTAACTCATAAAATGCATCATAATTCATAACTAATTTAAATTTACTTATGATTCTTCTTAATATAAATCATAACGAATTAACTTAGGTTTTTACAATGAAAATAACTAAAAACCTACAATAATTTAATTTCTACCTAAACCTATTTAATATATTTTATAATGCTTGCGATAAAATTATTTTTTACAACTTTGATTAGTTCAGAATCAAGATAAGTAGGTCAAAGTGTTTAAATGTCATAACACACAAGTCATAATTATTTCGGTTTTTGAATTTCTATAATTATGAATCATACAGAGTTGGTAAGATTAACTCGGCGTAAATTAACATAAATAATATGCATTTATGTACCTACTTGTTTTGTGAAGTATCGGTGTCGATAATTTCGATAATTTTGATTTTTTTCTTCAGTAAAAAATTTGATTATTTTTTAAATAGCCTTATGTATTTTTATACATATTTCAATATTTGACAAACTACAAAAATACTTAAAGTTGTATAGATATATCGCTTAAATACGGTTTGTCGCAAATCGATTGTTTTTCTAAATGAGTTCTTGTATGATTAAATGATTTGTGCATATTATGAACCGACTTTTGATCGATTATACTAGTTTTTGATTTAGTCATTTAGATATTAAAGATAATAACTATAAATATATCAAAAATTTTCCTTCCACCTACAAATTCACAAATTTTTATTCGATTAATTACAAAAATGTAGCCAAATAATTTCCTACTCTGCTACCACCACTCAACATTTGTTATGAATATATTATCTTAATTGAACAGTAATATACATTTAGTTTAGATATTTTTCTGTAGTAGAATGGATTTGAATGGATCGTAATAACAATGTAGGTGTATTTCACTATTAAAAAAAATATTTGGGCGTAGATCTTTATAGTATACGGTTTTGACACGTTGACGTGCTCGACGCGTGGCTCGTTATTTCAAATGTTTATTATTTGCTCAATCCATCATCGTGGGCACTGGATAGTTAGTGTTCGAGTTATTGGGCTGTATGAACATATACAAAAATACGAAAATGTTATATTGTATAGTATCTACCATAGACGAGAAGTTTAATAATTGTCGGTATTTACTTCGCTTACAAATAATATTCGTATACGAATACATAATACCAAATAATAGTCTCGAGTTTATGACGTTTACGATGATTATATAATTTAAAAATTGGTATAATACTATATCTGTTAATTTTTTTTCACTTTGCAATTATGGCACGCTCAAAATTCGAATAAACCTCTTTTTAATTATTAAATCCATAGCCTTGATAATCGCCAATTTTAAGTATCCGGTGGCATATATAATAAAATGTATTATAATATTTTACGTTAAGAAATCATATAATCGACCGCCAGATTTCTACTACTACCAACGCGATTGGTGCCTATGTATACCTGGAATACAATTTCCGTGTGTGGTACATTATCGAAACCGAAGGGTGTCATTACTGTCATTAATATATTTTACGTCGTTTTCGTATGATATAATAATACCTTATTATTTTATAAACCATCTATTACGACCGCGTGTAATGTGTATCTGTAGGTACACAAACCGAAAGCGTTCTATAAATTGTAACGAGATTGTCTTCGTCGTTATCTGTGACCCCACGTGTACGGTGTACCCAATAGTTACTCGAGTTCCTGTAAAAAAAAAAAAGGAACGTTATTGGTGATGGAATTAAAACTTGCCGAGAGACTCGTACGTTAACGCGTTAAATTATTACCCATATCATATAATATGTGGTTTATTATAATATACAATATGATAGACATAAGTACGTCAACATCATTTATTATATACGTTTGTCCCAAAGGACCCTTATACCTACAACAGGCGTATATCATAACGAGCAATGTTTTGGTATCGTCTCCTATATAGCTATACCTATCTAATATAATATTAAAAGTATGTGCGAACGGAATAGATTCTTCCTAATTTACCTATTTTATAAAATATTATGCATTCTCTAACGAGATGTATGCCTATGTTTTTAGATCAGTAATTTATGTATAAATATGGGGCTTATCCATTGTATACCGTTGTTCATTGATGATCCATCAATCATATAAATTGGTTGAATGACCACGACAATGATGATGTACGTACATTTTTTTATGTAGCATTTATTCTATGACAAACGGCTTTATCAGTACTTCCTAAAAGAAAAACATAGTATGACGAGGGTGGCAAAAGTATCATTTTGATCCCTCATCTTAAAATTAGATACAATTATTAACAAAATTTAATTTAAATAATTTTATAAACATATAATGATGCATATTTAATATATTATATAAAAAATAAAAATGAGAAAAATTAATTAATATAATCAGAATTTGAATAAACTTATTGTTAAAATAAAAAAATGGGAAAGAAGTTTGGTTTATTACCGTGTGTATTACACTTGCCACTTTGTATAATTTATATTCTTCGATGAATAGCTTTGTCTTTAAATACTATAGTAAGTTAATGTTTTTGTGAAATTCATACGAGATGTTTTTTAACGTCTTTGTACTTTTAATTATTTTTTAGAGCTCTATGTTTTTGGAACTTTAAAGCTCTTTTTTAGGCTGTAGTATAGTTAGTTGCATAATAAGCATGTTTTAAAGTATTAAAATAATACAATATTTATATATTTTATTAAACGTGAAACTCTCGTATCCAAAAAATAGGTTGATTTAAAAGAAATCAAATATATCAGAATAATGATTTATTTTATAGACAACGGATAGAACTTCAAAATAATAACAGAACTATAGTATTTAGACTAATGAGTAATGTTTATTTTATTTTATTCATGTTTTTCATTTTGCCCATATTAATTGTTCTGTGCCTACGGCCCTGCAATTACGATATAACTAAATATGCACTATCCAAACTATTGAAGAACTCTTTGAGATACCCTGCAGGCAATATGTGGGCCTCCGGCTTGAATACACGCACAGTTTGTTTCCACAACGCACCACATCCTTTGAAATGATAGTATGATACATTATTAATTAAAACAACTTGTTTTACGTATTATTTTCAAAGACCAAAGTAAATATTATTGAAATATTATTTTATTGAAGTTTAGATAAATAAACACAGCCATACGTATAAATTAGTAAATAATATTATTTTTTTTATTTACTACATACCCATACTTGACAATCGTCAATCAATATTTTCTACGACTGCTGTAGATATATTTCTGCTGCACTTATGATGATATTATAGTCGTATTGTTTTCATTTATCTTGTAAATTCTAATAATTATTTTATCAATTATTTTAAACATTTTTAATAAAATTATTTATTGTATTCGCCCGTTATTAATAAAAAAAAAAACGTTTTTTCTTGTTCGCCTGTGCTGCAGTGTACGGAGGTGGTCATCAGGAAGTCCAGCATAACAATCACATGACAGACTTTTGTGGCACGCACCAACAACACCAACACCACCACCCGCAGCAACAACACGAGCACCATCAACAACAACAACACCACCAACAGGACCTCTTAAAACCGGTTCTCCATCATCAGGATGCAGTGGAAGCAGGCGTCGGCGGCGGTGGAGGCTATTACCCGTCGTCTTGGCCGACCGCGGAACACCATCATCACCATCATCCGTCGTCGTACCATCACCACCATCACCATCCGGCCGCGGTCGCGTACCAGTACAACGCAGCAGTGGTCCCGCCGCCACCGCCGCCGCCTCCACCGCATCACCCGGTGCAGATGACCGCCGAACCACCGCCCGTGCCGCCGCCCACCACGATGGTGCTATACCCGCACCTGTACTCGACGGTGAACCAGAACCAGATACACCTTCATCTGCACGCGCCGTCGTCCGCGGCCGAACACCAATTGCAGCAGTTGCACATCAACAACAACAACAACAACAACAACAGCATCAAGGACCCGGCCGCGGCCGATCACCATCACCACCAGTACGTCGTGGACGACGTGGCCGCGCTGGCGGCGGTAGCGGCCGCCGGCAATCCGGCCGCGCAGTTGGCAATCAGCGCGGCCGGCAGCGTAGGACAGAACGCGCGTGGCATCGAAATCGGCCTGTTACCGCCACCCCCCGCCGTATCGCTCGACGAACACCACCAGGCGAGCGACATCATAACCATCGGTGGCCGGTACAGCGACCGACAGCAACAGCAGCAACAGCACACCGACTTGGCCGTCTGGAGACCCTACTGATCGGCTGCGTCGCCGCTTATATTTTCATTGCTTCTATGCACAGACGATTATTATAATATTATGTATAAATCAGATACTACACTAGTACGATAGATCTAAAGCGGAGCAGGTCCTATGTAATTATAATGTTATTTATATAATACAATGTTGACTTTACGACTGTGTATTTTCATACCGATTTACAGTGGTCAATTGGTGGCGCTAAACCTATTAATATTATCATTATTATTATTATTATTATTTTTATCATTTTACTGTCAACGGTGTATTGGTGAGTGAGTGGATAACCAGCGCAGAACCACATTTATTTTGTATGTTTATGCGACTTTTCCGAAGACGTCTTTTGACCCCAAGTGAGATTATTTTAAACATTATCTAAAAAAAAAAACATAAAATTGATCTGAATTTTACATTTTTTTATTAAGGTTTTTAGACATTTTTTATAAATTTTAAATTGTAATCATAGCTAAATATTTTTTACTTAATCATGATAAATCGTATTGTAATAAACGATTTCAAAATAACTATGAAGAAAAAAATTATTGTCATCGGGGAGAATGATGAGTTTAGGGCTGTAATTGTTTTAAAACGATAACCACTCTGAAATTTGTGGTCATTTTAATTCCGGACTTTTAAGTTGACTCTTTGTTATCCTTAACCGTTGTTATGACTAAAGAGATTTAATTTTTGATGCAAAAATTCAAAATAAAATAATTTGTGAAATCAATATCATAAAAATCTAAACCTTAAGCGAGGTATAGGAAAATCCTTCGTAGATGTCTTCTTCCATTCCAGAGCGTCGTAAATCCCTTCAGCAACAACCTGTTGAATGTATCATAATATTTACAAAACCTAATTAATACTATTGAACGCTCAACAAACATTACAAACCACTGTACCATAAATTGATTATAATATCGTATTATATTATGTATTATACTTGATCGAGCGAGCGATCGTTGAAACGGTTTTGAAATCCGTTCGCTTTTTTCGTTTGTCCGCATTAACGTGTGTCAAACTATTTCTCTGCGCACGCATTCCGACGTATCTCATCGTTTTCTTTTCCTTATAATATAATGTTGTATTGTATAGCCGTATAGGTACCTACTATTAATTATAATATACGTTTTGTACGCACCCGTTGTCCCGTGAGTGTGTATACTATTAACTTAGAAAATCAAAATTATCATACTTCTTTGTATTACTTATGTATAATTATTATTATATGATATATTATTGTAATTTGTTGATTTATTTATATATTATTGTATTATTAAATTTACTACTTGTGATACGTATTTTATTTATTTTTTTTATTTTAATATTGTTTTGTCCAATCACATATAAACTATTTAATGTATTATGTATATATTTGTATCTATATAATATACATATATATTAATATTCATTATTTCCTATATTATGTAATATGTTGTATATACTGTTGTGATATGTATTAATGTTGCAGCTAATTACTGTGCGTTTTTAACAAAATATAATACAGGACTTAAAAATAATTAATACATCGTTTTAGATTAAAAATAATGAAAAAAAGTATTTAAAGATTGTATAGTTTTTTAAGAATGACATTGCCCATACAGATATAACAGTTATATAACATATTATTAAATCTCCTCTTAAATTCCGTTAATTACAAACTGTAAACATTTTTAACACAGTTATTGAGGTTTTTTTGGCCAAGTATTAAATATAATTTAAAAATTATGTATAATTATAATAACTTTTTTGATTTATTTAACTAATAGCTTAGCACCTACACAAACAAAAAAATATTCATTTTTCTTGAGACAATGAAAAAAAATTGTTTTCAAGTCACATTCTCGTCAGTTTATAAGATTACCCATGTAGCTATATGTACCAAATATTAGAACCACGAGTGCTATATACTTGATTGTTGTCTGTTGATCACTTATACACGCATATAAACATTGCTTTTTATTCATTTATATATGAGTAGAGGTGTACTTAGTACTAACAGTACCCGTGAGCGTTCATTTGGGGAGGGGGAGGGGGTTTCAGGACGGGCCCTCACCTCCCTTGGAAAAATAACATTAATTTAATAAATATAACGACAGAGTCCGGAAAAAAACCTCCCATATTTCAAGAGGCAGTTGCAAATAAACAAACAAACAAAAATAGAAAAAATTCTTTTATTTTTTACTAATAAATATTATTCCATTTTTAATTATTTATTTTAAACATTATATTGGTTAAGTGGTGTCCTCCATTGCTAAATTGTCATTGCTGATGTAATGGAGGTCAATGCCTGGTGATTGGCTTCTTAAGTGCTTGTAGAGATGTGGGGTGATGATCTTACACTGTGCCTTTCAATATACCCATAGAACGTAATCACAGGGTTATCACAGCGTTAAAAAATTTACTATTTAAAATTACATTTTATTTTCATTTTTTTTTTTTGTTTTTTGTTCCTAGTTATTACATCTACTAAAAATAGCACTATCCATCATCTATACCCTCTCCACTGTTCTACCACCATCACAACTCACACAGCGCTATTTCTAAATAAGGGAGGTTTTTTTGCTGGACCCTGTAGATGATATTATTACATGAAGACTTTATAAAATAAATTGTTTTAACTGCATTAGAATGAAATTAATGAAACGAAAAAATGCGCAGTTCTTATTTACTGATTTTTATTTTTTATTTTTTTATGCTACTTATTAAAATTTATTTTAATTAACTATAATACATTAATACTGTAAATATTAATTACATAAATAATAGCATATAATATATTATTATATTATACATATTATAATTGTACATACATATGGAAATAACATAATACCTTTATTTAGCTTAAATTAAGATTTTTTTTTTATTCCCTCCCCCTTAAAATGTTATCTATGGGTTCCCATATTAGTACCAACTATACGTTTTTCACTAGTGTTATAGTGTGAGAAAAATCAAATTGTATACGAATTCACAATAGTCAACAGAAGAATCACATTTCTTATCAATGCCCGATATCACTCATCTCGGTCAAGACAAATACGAAAAAATGTGAACACGATTAAAGTAACTACTTATATATTATTTTGATTTGTATTTCATTATCTCAAACAATTTTGCACCGTGCTTAGTCTACAAAAGCCGCTAAGGAAGTATAATATGTATGTATGATTGTTACTATTGCATGTATTCGCTTATTTGATTTCTATACAAACCATAAATCTGAAGGTTTGAGGACAATTATTTAATGATTATTACTAATTATTAATTATTACATATTATATTATATTAAACAATATACGATAATATTTACTACGTTGGTTACATGGAGGTCTACAATATAATTTTGGAAATAGTGGTTGAGATCCTACAGGTACGAGGAACATATTATGATCACATAAATATCGATAGCGGTTAGATTACCAACGGAAAATATCGCGGTAACCCGCTCGCTGTATACCAAAACAATTATGGTAGAATTAGCGAACGACTTTAGGGCATTAGGTGACCGAGCTTACAGCGGTTACCGAAATGCAGGCTTATAGAATTTCACTGTGGAATTTGTGAGGATATGTTTGGAAAGTTGGCACTGAGATATATATTGGCGAAATCCAGCGAGGTTCTAAACCGGCGCGTTTCGACCGTGGTATATATAAGCATCACTGCCGAAGTGACCGCCGACCGTATAATTTACGGTATACTTGCGACGACCGGGTAACTGCAATATTTTCCGTCAGTCTGTAAGTCGCCGCAACCGTTTTCACGGAGACCGTCTGTCTCTGCCGTCCAAATCTCGCTTCCGTGTTTTATTTTTCATTTTTCACGGTTGTGTGTTTAGGTGCGCAGCAGTGAAACGGATCTTGATCGCTCCAAGACCGACGACACGTGCTGCTCGTTTCACGAAGTTTGCCCGCTGAACATCGAGTCAACGTATACGATGCTTAGATGCGAAAAATCGCCTCCAAGCGTATTTATATTATTAGAAATTTATAAATAGCAATAACAATCGCAGCAATAGGTATGTATGTTACATTAAATTAACAAATTTAGTGATATTACGTGTCGCAGTGAAATATTACATAGATATAAAATAAATATAATATTGCACAGTGGGTACCATTTATTATTCTAACGTTTCTTTTGTAGGAGCTGACAATTGCATGCGGCTTACATATATCTGTATATGCATATATGATCGAGTATTCGGGTGTTCAGGTATTTAATTTATTATTATGAACTAATAACAAAACACTATAAAAATGATTCAAGATTATAAATCTATTCCGCCTAATATAATATAAATCATTAAATCCAATTAAAAATTTCTAAAACTGTTTATATTTATTAATTATTAAGTATACACAAACAATAAGATGTCAAATTCTGACAGTTGTTTAAAATATTTTATTATTGTCGTGCTCAAAGTTTACTATTCATATGAAGGGAATTTCCCGTCATATTACTTTGTGATCTTATACAGTGTAAGTATTCAATATTCAACCAACGTACCTAATAACAATATGTCTATCAAGTTGTTGGCACTGAAAAATTACAACAATAAAAGTTAAATTAAATTTGATGTATTTTGTTGTTAGACCATAATTTTTAGATTTTTAAGTTTTGCTACTCGATAGTTATTAGTTACCCCGAGGCTTAAACTTTGCAAATGAACAAACGTCGAGAATATGTATAGCCGGTACTACACTTCTACCTTTGTGGGTGTGTCATCACTGTGCAGTAAATTCAAAAATAATTTATTGAAATGTACATACTCAAGCGTTTAATTTTGCTAAGTAATTTTTGGAATTTGTTAGGATCTCTGGCGCCTACCAAGAGAGGTTTACAATTTTGTCGATGTCAACTTGACGGGCATAGTATAATAACATAACACTATATTGTTAGGATTTACGTACATTTTTAAATAAACACAATAATTATTCTTTCAAGCGAGGTCTGAGTCTATTTTTTTACAGGTATATTACCACTATTAGTATCTTAAAGGGGTCCATGACCCTAAAAATATTAAGATCTATATAAATGCATTAATGTCCATATAGTATAATATATACATAGTGTTTCGCGGAATAATTTTTTTTTACACCGCTTCTTAGGACACGTTTATGGTATCCGTTTATTTTATACGTTTTCTATTATATGCATATTGTACTAAACGCATACAGAATAACGCATAAATCGTAAATCTTTTATTTACCGACAGTAAGTCGTTAATACTAAACCATACGGCGTAAGTGCATGTCGGCATATATAATATAATAATATGCATTGCATATATTATTATAATTTATAACAATACGACCATTTTGACGGTGAAATCGAATACTGTTTCAATAAGAATGTTTAAATTTTAAAAATATGTTAAGTAACTGCTGTGACTCCATACAATTTAGGTGTTTTATCAGTTTTATGCTTACCTAGTACGTTTATTTAGTTTCTCCGTGACATCGAAAAATTAAAACGCTGTCCGGCAATGAAGATATTTGTGAACAAATTTAAAAAGACGTTCAGTAGAGTTAAAATCTCCCTTTTATACTATGAAGTAATGATTTCAAATTGCAATAACTTTATCTAGATAAAAAAGATAATTGTATATATTTTATATTCATTAGTTATGTAGATACAGGTAATCTGAAATCATATTTTCACCTGGATTAATCGAATTTCTTTTGATTCATAAAAAATTATTGATGATTTTGTTTTATATTAACATAGATTTACGTAAATTGACTACATTTAAAATTACAATTTAAATTTAATATTTTCTTAAAATGTTTACTATAATAAGAGCATTAAGAGCATGAGATCAAAGTGAGTGTGAACTCTTCCAATTCTGACCTAATGATTTTACCTGATTGTATCCTGTATTCGTATCCAATAAATTTAATATTATCAATTATGATGAACGCAGATAAATATATTCATCATTTTTAAGCTGTAAAGTATTATAAAGTCGTTGCGAAGAAACGAATCAACAATTTGCCATCTGCTACGTGTTAGTTGAAGGGGATGAGGGTGTTTATATAACCATATTATAGGTAAATTTTATTTAATAAAACGTGTATTGTTTTCGTACTAGATTAATATCAGGTAAGGAACTCACAGCGTATTCGTAAATTTCCATATGACGTTCAGCGTGTCGTCTCACTCCTTTCATTGCCAAATGCACGATAATTAAGCCATCCTTTGAGGAGTGAAATACGCGTATTATATTATATTATAGATACCTGTGGTGTATGTGCATTTCATCACTTTTTGTACTGATGTATAATACAATACGGTGAATACACACAAGCAATCATCCAACGTATAATATGGCTGTATAGTGTATAGATTCTTGAGATTTTAAATTTAAGATTCTAAGTGCGGAGCGATGAATGTGTTGATTTTACAGTGTGTGCGTGTGTGTATGTGTGTATGTGTGTATGTTTTTAGTGTTTATACCCCTTCAGTGGCGTACGCAGGATTTTTCAATGGGGGGGGGGGGCTTGAAAATAAATAATTACTCAATTGTCACAGGTTTATAAATAGGTAAACACACGATTTAAGAAACAAAAATATTAAATCGAGGTAAATATAAAAACAAAAACAATAATACGGGCAATGGGGGGGGGGCTTCAGCCCGTTAGCCCCCCCCCCCCTGCGGACGCCACTGTACCCCTTAATTGTACTTCTCATGACTTTATGAATCATAACATTTAATTTTAATCATTTAAATTATTTAAAATTATAATATTTGTATTTTACTTTTAGTATATATATTATACATATTTATTTACTTAAACTAATTTTACTCAAACAGTATCCATTATGTACAGTCGTAGATAAGTATCTGAAAATAATTGTTCTAACGTGGTTTTAAGTTTTAACAAGGTTTTCTACTCATAAATCATTTTTCGAATTCAAACAATTTTCATTTTATTATTATTTATTTTTGTTTCCACGATCCCATAATAGTTACGATAAACCTGTTGCTCTATATCCTGCACTATCTGTATTATAAATTATAATAGTCTATTATTTCACGAGTTGTCTATAGGCAGATCAAATAATAATAATATTATAACAAAAATCGATTATTTTGAATTTTTGAAAATTGGACAACATAATATACCTACTATACCTACATTAATACATATAACGTGATATATACGCCTAGAAATCATACACACAATGTCGACTGTCTAGAATATATTGATGTACATAATAAATTACTTGTAAAGTTAATACATTATCTATATACAGTCGTAAAAAACAGTTAAAACTGCCAAAGAGGGCTTATATATTTTATATGTATGTATAAGTATAAATGCGCAGTTGTCATATAATACAATATAAACTGGCCGCGGAGTGCAGACACAAAGACCGCGTAAAATCAAAATCTGTTTTATTGTCGATAAAACACAAGAAGGTAGAAATGCACTATAATAATACCTGGTTTATATATTGACGGACAAGGCCATACCGCCATGCCTTGCTTTAAGAGGGTACACCTTATACACTGAAACCTATGCTAAGGTAGGTATTCTAAATGTAGATGATTATTATAATATTGTTAATTTTAAATGTATGTAATTAGTAAGGCTATGATTTCAGAGCTTTGTATTTTGTATTTTTTTCTAATGATATTGCATACGAGACTAGTTTTGGTATTAATTAAATAAATTGAATAAATATTATTATTATTGAATAAATAAATATACCGAATTTTATTTTGCATGTTTTGAAAATTTTCCCTTTTAAGGGATTATTTTCATTGTTATATAGTGTTTAGGTCATTTTAAATATTATATATTCTACTATCAACGCAAATAATTAATTAATAAAACTTCAGGCTTAGTCTTGGAGAAACCATTTATAACCAAACATTATAAAATAAATAAATAAAATGCCTTTAATATAAAGCCATGTGAATTAAGTATGATGTTTTCAGACATTACCATACAATGAAAATGGTCTGGTTAGTTGTAAACTTGTAAACACCAACTATAAAATATACATACTCAATTACTTTAATAGTTTAATATAAGGCTATTACGGAATCTTTTTAACCTTAGTTAGTAAGAATGTAAAAAAAAATATTATTATTGTAATTATAATGTTTAAAATGTGTAGAAATAATCCAAAATATGTATAAAATAATCCAAAAATCTGAAATGTTATAACTGAAAAATACATAAAATGTTAAAATGTATTTTTAAGGTAAAACAAAATAAATGATCCAGTCGACCTGGGATCCTATTTTCGAAAACAATCCGTAAGAATCCGATCGATTTTATCGTGGTAATATAATATAATAGGTAGTAGTAATTGTTGCCATCATATCTGTTGTCTGTAATTCGTACACAATCATAAATCCGATTCAAAATGCGTTTACACTGTTTACAGAACCTATTTCTACTGTGGTAGGGTATAGCAGTTTATTCGCCACTCTATATTCACAGGTTTCTTTACTGTAAACAATATAAATATAATATGATTTATATTGTCGTCATCAAATGTATATGATGCATATATGAATATGATATATACATTGTAAGTATACATGATATGCTTATATATGCATATACGTGTGTGGATAGTGTAGTACGGAGGATAGCGACGGGATATCATATCTGAGCGACTGTGCTCGCCCGGCGAGACTGTCAGTTCGCGTTATCCTCGTGAACGGTTTTCCATCTGATAGAAAAAAAATCGTCATTTGATACGGTGATGACTATAGAACCCAACCCTCATCGGATGATGGTAGCGGCGATATACCTCCAATGCATACATAATATAACACACGTCGTATATATTTTGATATAATATATAATATTTTATATACACACTTGCATATTAAACTACTTATAATATAGTTATTTAATATTCACACATGTATACAAATAAGTACTCAAATGTTCAATACGGTCGTTATTTCACAGGAATACAGGATGCGACAGTGAAATTGAAAAGCTACTAATTTATAAAAATGATTAATAATAATAATTAATTTTATTAGGAGATCAAAATCATGCATGAACATTTTTTCAGGGTGGAGTGGGAACGGACAAGTACACTTTGCAACAAATTTTTGTATCCGCCTCTCTAATTAAAAAAATCTGAGAATACTACTATAGTCACTGAGACTCATAACACATTTTATTATATTATATAATGTACTTACACATTAGTTTTGTGGCGTATAATAATAGTAAGAGTGTATATGACTGTCTAAGAACGATTATAACAAATTATTTTCTTCTTTAAAAAAATTAATTATTGTAGAGCTTTGGCCGAATTTTAGTTCGAAAAAAATCGATGCGATCCGCTGCGCATGCCGCATTGCTTCCATATAATGCGCATAATGACGAACACACGACACGCGACTATGACGTTCATCGTCGAAAAAAGAGAAAAGGATTAAACCTTTGTGCCGTCCCTTAAAACCATCCATTGTCAGAGTCGCACGTCGGTCCGAAGTTTTAATCGGCTCGTGTCTGCGTAGGTAATAATGCTTGGAGTTTTCTTTTGATATGAGATTTCTGCAAGAATGGCATTTAATTTTGAGTTTTATTTGCTTTTGAGTGATTATACGTTGAGTTTATAATATATAGGTACTAATATTATAAAATATACGCGAGATGGGGTTTGGCCAAAAAGTTAAATTGTAATCCGGACTCACTGATTGTTTTTTTTACCATTCACCTTAATGCTTATGACCTTATACTTACAAGCTCGCTGATAATGTCTTCTCAATGATCTATAGGTAAAGTAGTATAAATCTATGAGTGCTACGACTCGTTTATGAGATTTATGTATGTATTAATTTATGTATACGTTTTATAATATCTACGGGCAATCGTTTTTACCAAATGTATATTTCTTTCTCTTTTCCATGTAACGAAATAATGTTTGATTGATTCCAGTCTCATCACGACAATGTACCTATAAATATTAAATTTAGGATTATAAACATTTAATTGAAAGCATGTAGGTATACTGCAGTATTGTAGTGTAGGTACAAGGTATACTGCAATAATATTAAAGTGTTTTTTTTTTTTTAATTTTAAGCGATCTTAATTTAGTATAATTTTAAAAAAATGTGTCTATGAATAGAAAGGAGGTTAGAAGAATGAGTAACCTTATCAACAAAATTTAAAAATTGAGGCTATATATTATGATACAATAGGCCGTAAATTGTTTGCTTTTCTAAGTGATTTTTGTATTTTTATGCATTGGAATGAACATCAATTTATTAAATTGTATAAACAAAATAACATACGAATAACGAACTAATTATAATTTGTTTTTCTTTATTTTAATCAACTATTTCATATTATAATAATATTATATTATATTATGATAGAATTTATTAATTGGAGATAACTGGTAACTACTAATATAGTTACACGTAGTCAAATATATTGCCTATACAAAACTCCTTAAAAATAAACAAAATTTACAAGTTCTAAATAACAGGTTATACTAAAAAATAGTGTCAACAAAATTAAATCTAAAATTAATAAACAAATATGCATAGGTCAGTTGCAAAATCAAAGTTTTCACGTACAATTAATTTTAGTTGAAAAATTTGTAAAAATAAAATATTTATCTATTGTATAAAATTCATTGATTTGAAATTATTAGTTGTTATACATTTTCAAAGTTCAAGTGTGTATTTTTTGAATTATTAATAGTTTGTTAAACGTAGTTCGTAATGTGATTCTCCGCTCTAGATTATTTTTCAGATAATTTATAAGTGTATATCATTATTATATACCCCCCATCTAAATTATTAAAACAGAAAAATATTTTTTACTAATTAAATATTTATGTATAATAAATATTGTACAATACAATATGCATTTTGAGTTCATTTTAAAATTTGGTTAATTGGCACAAATAGTTTTTTAATATTGAACTGTTTTCAATTGGATTATAGCAATGTACATTAATTTCATGAAACTTAACTAATTAAATGAATCAATTTGTACAAGTTTTGTATTATGCATAGGCGCTATTTCAGAAATTTTCCACAACCTGACCTCAGTAATAATAGTGATATGTTTTATTGTTTTAAAATATGGAGTGATGTTCCTTCATATATTTTAGCGTATTTTTAAAAGTTTCACAACCAACATACACTCATAAAAAGATGTAAGATAAGCTTTTTCAAAAAACCGTCAACAGGTGACAGTGGACTATAGAAAAAAAAATTGTGACTTTTTTACATTTTTATATGCGTATATTATTTTGGTGACACAAATATGAAATATTCGTAGATATGGTGTTTTGAAATCTAAAACGTACCTCTTCAATCATATGTATAAAATTAAATTAGAATTTTCCTACTTTTATATTGCAATAAATAATTGTTTATAATGAAAATTGATAAGCAATAACCTATTTCAACTATTCTTTATCACATAAATTTTTTTTTATTCCTTATAGGATAATTAAATGTTTTTTCTTACACAAAATAAGCCAAATAATGTAATAAATAAAATAAAAAAATTATTATTATTTTAATTTTTTTTTATAAGAATAGTTTTAGTCTTTAAGTATAGGTCTAAACCAATCATCACACGAACAACAGGAAATGGTATTCATATTTCTGTCAAACTTATTGTAGCGTACTTGGCGTGACAAACTACTGCTTTTATGGAGTCACTATGGTAGAATAAAAACAATTAACTAAAAACTGTTATACATTTAAACTTTAAATTTTTTGAATGATATTTGTATAATAGTCCTAGACAAGAATAAAAGGAAAACTTTCTCTTGGTATTTGATTTAAAAATGTAATAGACCAAAGTCACTTTACTGAATCCCCTGTAGGAATGATAGGCTATATCACTAATTATATCTTATACTTTGAATTTTAGTAAACATTTTTTTATATATATAAATAATTTAAAAAAATTCATTGATAAAATATAGTTAAAAAATTAGATTTTTTTTGTGAAAACATTTCGTTAAAATAGTCATTTTAAGAAGCATAAAATTGTCTTAATTAAAAATCACAAAAAAAAATCAATAATAAAATGATAACTAATTAGTATCGCGAGTAAAACGGATCACATGATATATATATATATAAGTATATATACGCAAATAATAATTATTTTTATTAAATATTGACAGATCTAAAGCAGTTTTCACACGACCCCTCTGTATAATACATAATATATACTAATTATTATTATGACACTGTGATGATAAGAAAATCTAATAACAACTCTGCACATTATGTGGTTATTATATTACAATAAATACTATATAATATGTAAAGTAATACGTACATAGGTACACATACATAATGTAGCAACTGCATGCTGCAATTCACTACACGCGTGGTAGGTTATGGCCAGGAGAGTGGGATCTTTGGCATCGAGAAGGACGTTCGACCGACCGCCACGCCAGTGGAAGAAAACAACGCAAAAATAATAATAAATACATGCCTAAAGTGTTTTTAATTATTTTTCATCGGGCACATGGCACGCGGTTTTCGCGGGCATCAGTCGGACGTCGGGTTGGCGCTGCAATAGCACGATCACGCGCGCGTCGTCCGGTTTACAATCGTGTTTTTTCGTGTTTTTATTATTATTAATTTTTCTATTCGCGTTCCGTTTCCCTACGACCACGTTTATAATACCGTTTATGGCGTTTCGCGATAAATATTTTAAATCGTGTATTAAATTCGTTGTAGGTACCCATGTATATTATATTTTGATACGTTTTTGAATCTTATTCCTGATGTGCCACCAAAACACTGTGACAAAATCATCACCGCTGTGTACATAATAATATACACTAAATCTGTTATATTATTGTAGTATATAGGCACCGTTGTTGTTGATCATTTGCGACTCCCGAGACTTTTCGCAACAATGACCGAAAAGCCTAGAGTCGTGTCAGCGTGCATGAAACGTATCATTCGGACCAACGGACGGGCGCAACAGAGACCTTTGATATCAGGTATCTACGAATATAAAATATATATTTTATACAACCATGTAGTATCGATCGCCATTTAATATATATTATTGTGGCACACAATAAAGTAATAACTTATTTTATAATAGTTTTTTAATCAATATATAATTATAACATATTAATATGAACGTTTAAAATATAATGACCAAAGAATAAAAATCGTTTAGGATTGTTAGGTCGGGTTATGCGATATAATAATCATACATCACAATACCTATGTACTGCATAATATTAGGTATATACTCAATTTTACGTCGTATTTCTTGAATAAGCGCTTACAGCGTTATAGAGAGTTTCATGATAAAATAATGAATTTAAAAAAAAGAAATGATTGGTTGTAATAATATTGTTTGACTAGTATTGAATTAAATTGAAATAACTTTTTTGTATTTTGTATGCATAATCAAATCCGTCAACCTCATAATATAGTAGATTACTAATTTTCAGTTTTGTTTTTACATTATAAAAAATGATTAAAATTGAAATTTAACTGCAAAGAAAGTAGGTATTTGTTCGATAATATGGCATTTCCTGTAGTTTCATTATGTTTACATTTTATGAAATATAAGTATTGTAGAGAATAAATTCAATTTGTTCTAAAAAAAATAATTTTAGACTTTGAAAGTACTACACATTAGTGACCTACAGTAAGTAATTAGAGCATATACCTAGGTATAATATTATGTTTAAAATATTTAATAATACATAGGTATAATATAATATTAACACTTTTTAAATTATAAGAAGGAATGGCACTATTAGAAACACGTTGTTAGGTTAATACACTTTTAATGTTTTGAGATCCTATTTATTTCCATTTCTTCTCACATTTAAAAAATAAAAGCAATTAACAGCAAATTCTTGTATAATAATATATAATATTACGTAGATATATTTTTTTTTTTTACAAAAACATAGTTTATAGTTCATATAAATACTATAGTTACAGTAAGGTTCCTATGTATTATGTTTATGTGTATATAAATTTAAGTTTTTAGAACAATACTTTAAACATTTAAATTATCCAATATATTTAAGATTGTTAAAATTTAATATCGTTTAATTGGGATACAATCGGCTAAAGAGTATAATTTAATTAACATATTATATTAAGTTAACTTTTACAGGCATTTTTACTGCTCAAAAATAGCATTAAATAGTATAATATCAACCCTTATCTTTTAAGAAATATCATGTAATTTCAACATCCAATTTACTTTACATAGTTAGTCTGATCAAATAGTCAAAATCCTTATTATTATTGTTTTAGGTAAAAATTAAATTTTTATAAACTTAATTTTTGTTAAAAATTTAAAATGATATTTTAATCAAAATTTTTTCAAACATATGAATTTTTAAGGGGTAATTTATACTGAACGAAACCTTTAATTTATATTATAGTAAAAACTAAAAATTAAGTGCGGTGCTCTACGAACAAAAAACAAAAATGTTAAAAAGTATAAAATTAAATAATATAATATAATTTATTAGGTAATTTTGATTTTTTCAAAAGAGTATATATTTTTATAACACAAACAATTAATATAGTATTATGTAGATTCTGCATTATAAATATTATAACTTAAGTTATAAGTCAAATATGTTTGGATACAATCAATAAAACTTTTTTTTTGTTACTATATATAGTATATAATAGCATTATAGCTATGTAAACATACCTAAGGAGGTATAGATTTCACGTAATTAATTTATCACCATCACATATACATCATACAATATATAACCATACAGGAAATATGTATTTTAGTAGTTGAGTTCGTTATAAATGTATGTATAACATATTATGTATAATGGATATTATACATATTTATATTTATAATATGAAAAAATTAATTTAATTACAGTATCAAGTTTATTCAAATCTGAATATGAAATAAACGACAACGTAACGTAAAATAGAAATTATTTGATTTTAAAAATACTAATTTGTCTCAACTGTAGTTGGCAATATCCATCAAATTAAAATAATTAAATCAAGTACGAATAATAGTATTAACATAGTATAAAATCGTAAAATTTGGTAATTTATTAGTAAATAGATACAAAGATTTAAGTTATTTTAAGCGGTCACGACGAATATTTTATTATTGTGACTGGCAACTAAAAAAAGTTTGACGAAAAAAACAAACAAAATTCTTAGTTTAAATATTGTTTACTTATATTATTTAAATACTTATAATATGTTCAGGTATATTTGAAATACACATTTATTATTAATGGGTATTTTGACGTACGAGTACCTATACGGCTGTAAGTAATTTCAATTGTTGAACTTAATTATTTCATATAAAATAACATAAAATACGTTTTGAGTTTATTCTTGGTTTGTTTGACATGTCCTTTGAGTTGAAGTGTGTACGCATATTAGTATATACCTATATAGACGCAAGTATATAATATAGCTAATTCTGTACATAATATTACGTACGCATAATATGATATATCACTATAACCTTGTCCTTCAATATCAAGTTCTGTTGCAGATTTTACTTTTTATGTATAATATTATAATACTACATAGAAGTTGGCATTATGTCATAGTTTTGCTGGTGGAAAATGTTTATATTTCTTAAACTTCATGTATGCTTCGCATTACTTGCAACTTGCAAGTATTGATGATCGCAATGCTCACATCATACATTTATGAATGTATGATCTATAACACGTGCACGTTTATATTAAACAAATTAAAAATTACACATTTGAGTTAAATCTGTACATTGCACAATATAAAATATAGTAAGTAAAAATACCATAAAAACTTTTTATTGTATTATTAATTCACATTTATGAAGTAAAAAAATATAAATGCTTAATGGATTTTTTTTTAATTATCAGCGCAAATAATTAGTACATCATAATATTTGGCTATAAACGCGTGTATTATTTCCCACGCATAATGATATTTTATAACTATATTACCTGCTACTATACACTTATTCATACGTGTCTTTGTTTTCGAGTAAAATTGTAAAAATAAATATACATAATTGGGCCCGTAAGAATAATATTATGTTACTCGGGTTGAAAGGCCGATGACATCTTTCAAAAAGTCATCGAAATTATAGAGTTGGAAAGGAAAACTCAGATTATTATCTAGGCATTATAATTTATAGATGCTCGCAATTTGTATAAATTGCCTGCATACAATGCATAAAACAACGTTATTTTTGACAAAAAAAACTATTATTGTTTTTTTTTATTATTATTAAAATGGGATTTATTCGTTTTTAATTCGCACAACATATAGAATATTGTACAAAACAAAAAGTAGGCAATACATCATAAAAAATAATCGTCTAAATGTTAGTAAAAGGTTAAAAAAGTAAAAAGTATCTGCATCAGCCGGGAATCGAACCCGGGCCGCCCGCGTGGCAGGCGAGCATTCTACCACTGAACCACTGATGCTCTTTTAGTAAGGTGACAAAATGTCTGTATTTTACTGCTGAATAATATTAAATTATTACGATAACAATATGATTTTAATAAATAAAAAACCAATTCTGTGAATTCAATTCACATTTATCAATAAATAATAATATACGTATGTTCCTATCATACCTATAAAAGTTCTAAAATAACTTACATTGTGTTTGTACCAATATATTTTTTTTTATATTTAATATATTGTTATTTATCATTAACATTTTACATATTATTATTTTTTATTTTTAACATCCAAACATTCCAAACTATGAACAATCTTCAATTTTTTTTTTTTTTAATAAATCTGAAGTCCATTGACTAGCTGTACATGAAATTGTTTTATAAATTATAATAACAGGTTATATACTTATATACAATACAAATACCTTTAAATACCTATGTCAATATGTCCTATATATTATAGGTAGTAACTTTAGAGTAGATACCTGACATGATCAAAATCGTGACTTCCCACGTCGTTGAAACCCAATTCGCATTTGAGATTCGACAAAGTGGGTATGAACCTTCAAAATACCTAATCTATAATAATATTAAAAATCATAGTTGAGCAAAAAATTTTTTTAAGTATTTAAAATTTGAATAACAGCTAGCAATTTTTTTGAGAATGTATTTGTGACATGCAAACATACATTATCTATCTATACGTCCTATTTTAATAGAATAATATAATTCAGATACTAGATAGCTATATATACTAATACTATCATAATATGAGAGTATGCAGTGCACTATGACTATTATAGGTAGGTAGGTAGGTAACTATAGGTAGGTATAAATAAATCTTCATGGGTGGCATAAGTTGACTGAAAGAATGCTAACTTTAGGAAAACTTTAAGATTACAAATAAAATAGAAAATGATTTCAGTGTTCTGTAAGTCCGCATTTTGTTAGTTTTATTATTAACGCCTATATATATCTAATAAGGCTATTATCTATATATTAATATCAATATAAGTAATATAAATATATGATGCGTACCTAAAACTGTCATAACTAGGAAAATTTTTAAACTGAAATTAAACTTTAATATGAAAAGTATTTGTTATAATATGTCCTGCAGCATATAAACTATAAAGGCTACTAATATAAGCAATCTAATATAGTCTGCACATATAATAATAATATGTATATTTGTATACTATATAGGGTAGTAGCATATTTCTAGGCCGTGCTCAAATATCAGAGCATACGAGTAGAACGTATAAATTTGTATCACTAAACCAACCTACCTACTTAGGTACAATTATATTTTTAAGTTATAGCACAGAAAATAAATCGCAATGTAACATTGTAACTATTATTTTGACTTCGAAATTATTAAAATCAAGTTTGCAGACCGTGCATAGTGTCAAGGATTGAGAACGTCACGAATGTCAAAGCGCTATCTAATTATTATTATTATTCCATGTGATATAATAATACAATTGTGTATTACTTGTATACTATACACAGACCACTGCAGGGAGTGTTTAAAAATCAAAATTTATGTTTCGAATATACATTATAACCTAACTAAGGGTCCTGTAGACGTATAGTGATGATCAAATATATTTTAGGAAAGTTGTTATATTACCTACACATTTTTAATAAATAATTTCGGCGAGGGAAGGGTTTCATTATTTTTTTCGTTAATCATCTAGCTAAATAAGAGACAAATGTTTTGAGTTTTTGACGTATGGTTAAGCTGCCCAATTCTCAAGACTCTTCTTAGTATCTTACACTCTTATATGTCTTTAATTCCAAAGTAGATTTTCATTTAACTATACGTATTACGTATAATTAACTATTTAAGTTTAATTTGTTTGTTTCCACAGTATCTTATGCTTTATATATTCCTATAATATGTTTTCAATAATAATTATGCTTATTTTTCTAACTTATGAATTCCAACATTTTTTTTAATTTAGTTTTTTACTAAATTAATTTTTTTCTAATTCACCACAAATAATGATCAATCAAACTTCTGAATTTTGTTTGACATGTTATTTCAACGCCGAAAACGCGTTTATATATCTTAAAAGATTTTTGCATTAAGTCATTAATTCATTATAATATGTATTCTTTTTCAATGGGCTATACTTACTTGTTTATGCGATAATTTCTTATATATTTCAGTCGTTTAATAAAATATGTAACTTTTTTTTTTGTAAATATCTGAAATATTGAAGGTGGCCCCATAAGGAACAAACAAAAAAAATTGGTTTATTTTTAAATTTGAAGAATGGTTGAAAAGTTTTATAATACAAATAAAAATAATTCGAATCAATATTGTAATAAAAAATTATTTAAATAAGATTAAGGAAAAATAACAAAAATAGTCAACATATAGAAAAAAATGTAATAAAAATTTCTGCATCAGCCGGGAATCGAACCCGGGCCGCCCGCGTGGCAGGCGAGCATTCTACCACTGAACCACTGATGCTTGTAAATATACCTTGAAAAAATACTTTATATCAAATAAATACATAAACATTTATTGGTATTAAATAATTAATTATTATAAAATATAAATCGATATTATTATTGTTGAGAAGCTTAATTATTTACTTGCAGGACTAAATAGTTATAAATAAATAAAATGTTTATATTATAGTTACCTACATCAACCTATTATGTTTATTATTTTTTTAAATATTAACACATTAATATTATTTTACCCATCTTGTCAGTTGTCATCAGGACCGGATTTAAGCCTAGGGCGGCAAATTTTGTAAGAAATGGAAAAAATATCATATAAATATTTTATGCATTTATGTAACTGCATAAATTAAAATTATCTAATATTTAATATATATATATTAAAAAAGAAAAGTGGTAAATCCATGAATTTGACACATTGATTTATTATTTATTAGAATTTATAATTACTTGTTTTGTTTATAATAGGCTATTATAAACAAAACAAGTCAATAGTTTGGTCAATAGTTATTATTAATAACTATTGACCAAATTTCTTTAAAATGAAATAAATTTATTAGAAATAATCACTACATTTTTTTTCCTGGGGTAGGGGTGGCATTTTTAAAAGGGCCTAGGGCAGTATCTGTTTGAATCAACTAGGTATAATAAAAGTACAAGTACTTTTGAAAAATTAACACATATTAAAAACAAATGTAGGTATTCATTTATTCTGAACGGACATTTATTCACGTCAAACATAATTTTTACTTTTTAGTATACCGAATATAGCTACATAAGCTATATATTAAAATAGGTACAAATATAACATTCTATGCTAATACAGAATCTTATTTTAAATTTTTAAGCTTTTTGACTGGGTAAAAAAAGTTTGATTCATCACATTTATAGAAAATTTAAATTAAAAATATTCAAAATTTATAAGTCAATAAAAAGTTCTAATCTCATTGTTTTTAGAATATTATAGGTAGTTTAAAATGTATTTAATCAATAGTGGGAAATGTTTCAAATATCTCCAATGTATCACATTTTTTTTAAACATCAATAATTAAATTATTTGAGGAGAATTCTGTCGTTCGAGTTCAGATATCTGAATTATAATTACTATAGAAAAATATTTTTATTGCTCTAAACAGTCTAAACGGTGACAAACGATAAAAAAAGTTTTGAAATTAAAAAAAAAATTACATTTCACCACTGTAAAACAATATATTTATCGTTATGTTAGTCTAAAAAATTCATAATTTTAATTATATATTGACAATGAATGAGATCGTGAAGAACATATTATACTATATAGTCAATACAATCGATATATTATTATAATAGCGTGTTTTATAATTTATAGATAATAGCTAATCAGAAATGTAGAACTTAAAAACTATTATTACATACTTTAATCAATAAATAAAAATGCGTTGTGTTATTTAACTGTATACGCCTGATAAAACCTGGAAGAGCAAAATTATAACTTTGCCGTCATAGTAAAACTACTAACATACAATTTCGCTAGCTTCTTTGTTGTATTATTATTTATTATAAATTATATTGTGTGAGTATTACTCGTTTAATTTGGCGATGTAGTGACTAGTGTTGTTTGCTTACAGCAGCTGATAGTGCTGGCTATTAATGTACATTATTCTATAAGCCATGATCGATTATTTGTATTGAAAAAATGGAAACATCGGAAACAGTCTCTTTTAATAAAGATTATACATCTAGAGTCTAGACATTAAAATATGTCATTAGCCATTAGGTATACATTAAGTATATTACGGAAGATAAAAAATTCCAGAATTGCTGATTTCTGTAATACTCAGTAAAACTATGGTTCACATATTGTTTACAGTAATTGTGTTTAATCTGAGTGTTATAGTCGTATAGATTTATCTAATTGCATTTGTCTTTCGCAAAAATATAATTCTCATTCATGTATATACTATATAGTTTGTGATATACGATTTAGTAAGTACTATATACAAGTTATGGGACCGGTCCAATGTGTGATCTACCGATAAACGGCTATCTACGATAAAGCGTTGTAGGTAGAACGTGTGATCTACCGATAAAATACCTATATTTTACACTATAATGCTAAACCTATATAATTATCGATATGATATGGATTTTACGACTATATTGTATTTTTAAAATATATCATTTAAACATTCAGCGTTCATTCGTGTCATTTCGTTTGTTGGTGAATTTTTCCCATTTTTTTTTTGTAACTTAAGTTTTGTAACGATTTAAATTTTAAAATGAATTCTACTACAACAATGGGGTATCTATATAGAAATATAATTATTGATGAATTAAAATGCGTTGAATATTTAAAAAGTAAAAACATTTTAAGTAACAATCGTTTGGTTTGTTCAAAAAAGAATAATGATGGCGTCGAATGTGGTGGACAATTACGTAAAACAACAAGGACTAGTAAAAAAAGACATTCGGACGGTATACTTTTAAAAAAATTGTGACTATGAGGTGTACTAAAAAAGGATACCAAACATATCAGTCAATTCGCTCAGGAAATACATTTTTTACTTACACAGACCTCAATGGTAAATGTCATAGTAATTTATCTCTAACAGAAATAATAGAACTTGTCTGGTATTGGGTATATATGATACCAGTGCATTATGCAGTTTTATGGACAGGTAGAAGTAAATCCACTGTAATTGACTGGTACAATCTGTGCCGTGACGTGGTTGTTGATCAGTTTTCAAAAAGACCAAAAATGGGAGGTCCTGGTTACATCGTACAAATAGATGAATCCTTCTTTCAAGGGAAACGAAAATATAATCGCGGTCGCTTACAACGTGGTGATTACGACCCACAATCACATGAAGATAGTGACGAAACTTCAAATGATGAAAATGAAGCTCCGGTAGAAAATAATTAACGAAATTATGGAAATAGAATACAGGGACCGTGGGTATTTGGTTTGTGTTGTAATAAAGACAACAAAACTGAACGTCGATTTTTCATAGTAGAAAAGAGGGATCGTCAAACACTTTTACCAATAATAGAAAGAGAGGTAGAAATTGGTACAACGATTCACAGCGATCAGTGGCGAGCATATAGTTCTCTGAACGATCATGGATTTATTCATCAAACAGTAAATCATTCCGAAAATTTTGTGGATCCAAATACTGGAGCTCATACTCAAACAATTGAGTCATTGTGGAAGTTAGTCAAGTCCAAGTATAATATAAAAGTTAATGGTGCATCTCCACTATTAGACCGCCAACTTAAAGAAGAATGGTGGCGGTCATGCCACCCGATACAAACTCAAATATTTGACGATTTTTTATCAGATTTAAAAAATACTTTTTCAGTATGAATACATCAAGCAACTTTATAGCAAGTTAGACACAAATTTGACCAGCCATTCATCGGTAGATCACACATGGGACCAGCCGTTTATCGGTAGATCACACATTGGACCGGTCCCCAAGTTATATACAAGTACTATTTGAAATAGGTATACCAAAATAATATTAAGATTTAAGACATATAAAAATATATTACTTATACAAAAAACATATTATATGGTTATGGTTTAGAGTGTTTAGACATTGGATCGTGTTTAAAAAGATTGGGAAAAAAATAAATGCATCAGCCGGGAATCGAACCCGGGCCGCCCGCGTGGCAGGCGAGCATTCTACCACTGAACCACTGATGCTGATGTTGAAATTAACAAAATTTCGATGCTCTCTAACCGCAGGATCATAGATGCACATCGAGTTCAAATTCAGAGGATAAAAAATTATTGGAGCTTAATATTGATACTATTATATAAAAAAACCCGCAAGAGCTTCCCATCCACCACCGATATTGTAGATATGAAAAAATAATTATTATAATTTATAACAAATAAATAGGTTAATGGTTAGACTAAATTAACTTTATTATTATTAATATTGTGTTTTAAAATTGTTTGAATTAAAAACGAAAACAAATATTTTTATTCGTAAAAAAAAAGTTAATTCGACATATTATACAAAGAGAAAAAAGAAATTTTATAACTATACAGTTACGTGCTCAGCTTTTTTGAAAAAGGGGATATTCATTTTTGACTTATCACAGGCCCTAATTTTTTTTCATGTCGATAATATATCATTACAAAAAAATCCAAAGGGTGGATATGACACCCTGCCTTTCCCCCCTTTAACACGCCACTGTTACTATACAGTATACACTATACAGTATTGAGTATACCTCGTCATTAAGTAAATCATATTATTGTAATATAATATAAATATGTGTTAAATTTGAATTTAATGATAAATCATTACATTTGAAAAACGATTTTAAACTAATACTATCTGTTATAACCAATATATATTAGTTTATTACTTAGTACATTTTTTATCCATATTTATGGAAAAAAAAAATTTAAATATAAAAAAATAAAAACGTTATTATCCAAAAACAAATTTACTAGCTTAAAAATTAAATTACTAATTTATAAAACTCTTTTACAATCTATATGAACATATGGATTACAACTTTGGGGATCGGCAAAAAAATCAAACTTAATCAAAATTCAAGTCTTCCAGAATATTACTTTAAGAAATATCACTAATGCTCCTTTTTATGTCTCTATTTATCCCTCCACCAAGATTTAGGTATCCAACCTATTATAACTGAAGCGGCATTATTCTATAAACGGTTCTTTGCTAAACTAGAAAATCACCCCAACCCACTAATAAAAGAGTTACATACCCTCACACTTCCAGAAAATCCACGACGCAGACTCAAAAGGAAATGGTGTCGTGACCATTTAAATTAAAAATATCTCTCAACAATTTAAATAATTGCCAAGCTAAGTGCCACTAATGGGTGGTTTCTTATTCAAGTAATTCATGTTATGTATATACTTTTATCTTAAATGCTTATTGTGCATTAATTTGTATAGATTGTGTTTTACTTATGAAAAATTAAAAAAAAAAAAAAAATATAAAAAATCTAAAATTTCTCTAACCTAAAAATAGCTCAAAAGAGACATAATATTTTGAAAATTACATTATATTTATAAAATGCAGACATGCAGTTTTAAAAATCTGATGTAAAATGTAGTATAGTAGGTATCAGTTATTCGTTTATGAATTATGAGTTACACAAAAAAACAAAATCGATTTCGTCAAAAACTGGTGTATTGTAAATATTCCCGTTTTCCCTAATTGTTTGTTTGTATATCTCAATTGTTTTGAAAAATATTAATACATTTTGACTTTACAAATGTATAAAATATACCTAAAGATCCAATTTTCTATTAAAAACATAGTCAAAGTTGAAAATCGAAGCATTTTTTTTCAATTACTTATGTTGTATACAAACACAAAAAATGTAAACATCTTCATCGAGTGTAACAATCATCGGTATTCGGTATACCCAATCCCCTTAATATAAACATAAATATATATTTAATATTTTAATTCGTATAAATATTTATATATCTTAAAAAAACTACGTGAGTTGGCGGATTGTTTATAAACAGCATCAGTTATCACCGGCTTAAATCAATAGCAGACTACTTTATTATTAAAATTAGTAATAGAAATTGTATAATAACCAGAAAAACTAAAAAAGCAAAAAAAAATAAAAAAATGGGATAAAATTAAGTAAAAACAATAATAATGACTGCATCAGCCGGGAATCGAACCCGGGCCGCCCGCGTGGCAGGCGAGCATTCTACCACTGAACCACTGATGCTGATGTTTTGTTTTAGAATTTCGATACTCTCTAACCGCAAGAATATAGTCATATATTAAATTTAAATTCAAGGGATCCAAAATTATAAAAGCCCCCATAGAAGACAGACGCACGAGGGTTTCCTATTTCATTCACGATTATGCTAATATTAAAAAATAATTTACACCTTATAGGTTTATTAATTATTTACATTTTGAAATATTTATAGTTACAGCTTATAAAATAAAAATTAAAAAAATATATTGGTGTTCGTTAAAAAATTAATTTAACATAAAATAATTGTGAAAATCTTGAATTGCACCGAAAATTGGTAGGTATTTATTTTTTAAATCATAAAAAACCACGTGGGTCACTTATTTCTAGTCGATAAAAGTATAAACCACAACTACAGTCGCATCGCCGGTAGCCTGCGACGCGGCAACCGACTGAGATCTACAGTTGCGGATTTAGCATAAAAAAAATAGTTAATTTCTAATATAAATAATAGAAGTTATAACGAAAAAAAAACAAAAGTACTAATGAGGAAAACGGATTAAAAAATTTCATAATCGTAAAATAAGAATAAAACCAATATTATATGCATCAGCCGGGAATCGAACCCGGGCCGCCCGCGTGGCAGGCGAGCATTCTACCACTGAACCACTGATGCTGATGAGTACCGATTTAAGTTTTGATGAAATTTAACCAAAGTGGAGTAAATGTATTGTAGAGGTAAGCAGAAATGTTACGCACGAAAAAATAAGTTAACTATATACGTTAAACGTATTATATTTTAATTTAAGTCAATGTCGAGTGATATTATCGTAGCAACGTAATATGACTAGAATTAAATATATATACATATATATATATATATATAATAGTATTACAATGTCATATTATATAATGCTAACAATAATTATTATTCATTATTTCATTATAATATTAAAATATTTTAGCCGCAAGTAACTAACGGTTATTTTTATATGATTAGCGTACTGTGAAAATTGTTAAGAATCATAGTTTTATACCACAAAATGTATGTAAAAACCACGTCATGTAAAAATATATATTTAAAATCAGCGAACTAGGTCTGACGTATAAGATATAAATTGTATAGGTATCGAGTGTACTGACACCAGTTACACCCCATAATTAGATAGGTAATTTTAACGGATGTCGGATGACGGATGTGTTAAATTTTAATTCAATGATCAATCATTGTGAATGATGAAAAAACGGTCCTTGATCGGAAACGGTCTATCATACTATTCATACTATAATATATATAACCTACTATATATTTTATAAGAATTTTTTATGAGGTATGCATAGTACATACTGTAAATATTGCCATCTATTATTTTTCTTTGAGTAATAAGCTATTATTACCAATCTAGATTGATTGAACTAATTTTTGTCAAAAAAATGTCATACATATAATATTATTTCATAAAATATTACAAGCTCTTATTAATAACTAATAACTTGTATATAAGTCAGTTCCAATGTATCGTTTAACGGTATCTGTGTAAATGGGTTGGTTAAATAAATTTGAATATTTTGAAAATGTCATTGTATTTAGTAAATAATATTATGTATACGTAGTAGGTAACGAGATAAAGCTTCAAGTCTTTATAAATAATAATTTAAAAATAATCCATGATCGTTGTGTTCCGATTTTTTTAAATAAAAATCATACCTACGTATTTTAAATATTTTTAAATAGCTTTAAGAAAAATATAAATGAAACCGTATGTTATATTTTGAAGATTTTTAATGAGCTAAGCTTGTTTATAACTTTTTGTTTATTAAAAGCGTAGAAAACATTCAAAATATTTTGAAAATTATGTCAATTCTAAACAATTAAAAAAATCCTGTTTTTCTTATTTTTATTGTTTTTCCCTATTATTTCTAAAAGTACTAGACAATATTTATTTTTAATCACCTAAACTACTCAGTATGTTTACTTTTCCAATTTAACGACAGTCATACAAAACACACTTTATTATAAAATCGAATAGTATCGTTCAAAATTTAAAATGTAAATATTTATTACAGTCTATACTTTTTATACTTCTATACTTTTTACTGTATATTATGCATTATAAATATTATGTTTTTTAAGTGGCCATAGCACCAAGACTTGTTTTCTCCGTCTAACTCCCATATAATATAGGAACAAAGATATATTCTGTATTTTCACGATGACGACTCTCTGGTTTAGTTTAGGGAAAAAGCGCTTATTATATAATATATTTTATAAAGAAGAATATTTCCTGAGTATTGGCTGGATAGATTTTTAATAATTAAATTTTTAAATATCTTATGAATGGTTAAAAAAATCAAATTTATTTTAAATTGAAACATGCCTATATTTATAAAAAATGTAAATAAACATTAAATATATTTGTTATTGCGCTTTAGTAAAACCAATTAACCACTTTATTCATTTCAATTTTAATCTATTTTAAATCTGAAAACATTTTTTGATTTTTAAATAAAAATGTAAATAGTTGTTATAATGCTAAACTTATTTTACCTTATAAAGTTATAAGAAGTAATCATTAATCCAAAATTAACAAATGATATAATATACTGAGGGTAACCATAGGGTACAATAATGTTTTTATATACCTAATATTAATTTAAATGAACTGTAATACGATTCATATTTTTAGTAATATAATTTATTTTTAGATTATTCAATAATAGCTAGGACACATATTTCATGAAGATGACCCTCAGGAAGTTAGGAATGTAATTACCTTTATCATATTATAGCATTTTAATTTTAATTTTTAACGTTCGCGAGTTTATTTTTTCGACGACTATAGTCAATTGTGTCTAGTTAACATTATTGTGTATTTTATTACTCTTTATATGAAACTATGAGCTTGATGTTTATTTAATCTTAAATATGACATCATTTTCAAGGCTGGGAATAAACGACTTAAAAAATTAAAGTTTAGTTATTTTTAACTAAGTAGTTAAATATACGAGCTACACTTTTTTTTTATGTAACTTTTAACTTAACAAGTATATTTTTTTCGTGATATGCACTAGCTACATGCAGTTACTAATCAATTATTAATTCATTTTATAGTTACGTTTCTTTTCCTATGTAAATCCCATGGATTTAAAAAATATTAGAAAAATTTATTGTTTATAATTTTTTTTTCATAGAATAATTATATTATAATATATTGTAAGTATGTACTAAATTGTAAATTATCGAAGTGTTAATGCACTATTAGATTCTGAACGAAGTGATGAAATACGATGCAATACGCATTTACTATGATGTGTGTTTTTTTTTTTTTTTTTTTTTTTTTTTTTTGTGTCTGACTCCAACATTTGGAGCAGTAATAATGCTCCGATTTTTGACTTCATCCCTCTTTGAATAGGGAATTGAATCTAGTTGGTACTTTAGGGGGGTCAAAATTAAAATTTTCTAATAGTTTTCAAAAAAATCGAAAAAAACAAAAAAAAAATGACAGAAAAATGGAAATTTTACGGAAAAACCACTTTTCGACAAAATCGATTTTTTGATTTTGCTGTAACTCAAAAACGAATTATTGTAAATACTTGAAATTTTCACCAAATGTTTATTTTATGGTTATCTTTTTACTGTTAAATTTTCAAAATATTTTGACTATATGCTACTAATAGACAATTGAAATTTTCGACTTTTCTAAGTTTTTTTTTCTTCAAAATATGCCGATAAAAATTTTTTGGGTGGCCAGAAAATCTTGAAAATTTAATACAAGGTTTCTTATAAGTTGTTCTTAAAGTGATAAAAAAAATCCAAAATCGTTAGTCACAATTTTTTTTTATAAGTGTTTAAAGTTCGAATTTATAAGAAATATGTCAAAATTTAAATTAAATTTCATACGCTCATAATGCGAATGTTGGCCATAGTAACCATAGTAACATATAAAAACTATACTATTTGTTTCAAAATAGAATATTTGACAATATTTAAATATAATATATCCTAAACTGACAAATCATCTTCGTTCAGAATCGTTTTTCGTATACAATGATACCTATCATTGCATTCAAATTTAACCTACCCTAGTCCGAGGTCCACCCCATCCCCTAATGTACAGCAGAGCGATACTCACTTACCAACTTTTTTTAAATTTTAATAGGAATCGTAAAAAATAACGTAAATATCTATCTTTGCCTAAACCTATACATATTAAATCTCCCAAATCTCCCAAGCACAACAATATCATTACTAGTATATTTGCTCGACTTTATTAATTTCTAACGCATTAAAATAATATTTAAATAAATCTTTTTAACTAGATGAATCATTTGTTTAATCTGATTATATTTTTTATAACGTATGTGGTATGTCGTATATGTTACTTTGTGTATTAGTCTGTATATCAATATGCAGGGCCGGACTGGCCCACTGTGCTACTGTGCTACAGCACAGTAGGCCGCGGCAATGAAAGAAAAAAATCTTTACAGAGATTACAGAATAGTGACTAGATTATCTGTTTGTATAGCACCTTGGTACCTAATTATATTTTTTAAATGTTCTCAATGCACGATTATTTTACCTATGTATAGGTATTATAAATTATATTATACTGAAATCTAGTCTGAATCGACTTTTTAGCAGTAAATCGAGTATTTACCGTGCTTAATGCATATTATATACTATCAACGTGAGAAAGGCGTGCATAATATTTATTTTGTCTAGTATCATGGGACATGGATTATGGATAACATCATATAATTAATCATGGTTGTTGAATATAAAGTTTATAAGAAAGTGCCTCCCTCTAGGCTCTAACCTCTTTAAATTCTACCAAATATCAATTTCGTAAAACAAAAAAGTGGGTATCGCTCTGCTGTATATTAGGGGGTGGGGTGGACCTCAGACTATGGTAGGTTAAATTTGAATGCAATGATAGGTATCATTGTATACGAAAAACGATTCTAAACGAAGATGATTTGTCAGTTTAGGATATAATATTATATTTAAATATTGTCATATATTCTATTTTGAAACAAATAGTATAGTTACTATATGTTACTATAGTTACTTTATAGTATCTGTTTATTAATAAAAATAGTATTTGGCAACATACGCATAATGAGAGTATGAAATTTAATTTAAATTTTGACATATTTCGTGTAAATTCGAACTTTAAGCACTTATAAAAAAAAATAATGACTAACGATTTCGGGTTTTTTTTATCACTTGTTTACTTTTGACCCCCCAAAGTACCAACTAGATGAATTTTCCTATTCAAAGAGGGGCTGAAGTCAAAAATCGGAGCATTATTACTGCTCCAAATGTTGTCGTTAGACACAAAAAAAAAAAAAAACACACATGATTGTAAAAGCAATACATTCTTCACTCCGTTCAGAATCTAATACATTTAAAAATTCCAGAAATAATGCATTGTGATTTGTGGGCCGCTTGCTTTCCTAGAATAGTAGGCCGGTACCCTCCCAGTCCGGCCCTGTCAATATGTAAACATTATATGAGTCATCTACTATTTCCATTAAAATATACTATCTAGATAAAATCCAATATATTTATATTATTGTTAAAATAAATGATAAAAATATGTGATTGTGATATATACTTTTGATGATAAGATATTCATGTTGTGTGTATTAATATTAAATCGATTTATTTGGATATTTTAATGAGTGTGATTATAAAATGTTGATATTATATTATATTGCTCAATTGACAATTATTACCTAATAAATTATTTTTGCATATTTTTAATTAATTTTAATTGGCAGCAGAGTACACACAGGTCTTTACATCATAGGGCTCACCATTAGGCTGACTATCTTTTTAGTTTTCATTTTGATCAGTTAACGATTGATATTCATTTTTAGTTTCAAATTTCAGTTTTCTCAAGTAATTTCAACCAATTTATTCTAATGTTGAACATATTATGTGCAAATATGAAATTGGCCAGTAGAAAATAAGAAAAATTGTATAAATACATAAAACAACAGTGCAATACTCTATATGCACTCCATAAACAGATAGAAAACATAAGTAATTTTTAGGTTTTTTTTTATTCTAAATTCTAATGGAATACGATACCGTCGATACCACTGGTTTTAAACCACTATATTTATAGAGAGTAGAGACAATATGAAAACTATAAGATAGCATTTATATATTGTATCAATATCAAAATATTTGTTAAAATAAAGTTTGAGTATTATTAACTTTAATAACACAGCAGTATTATAATATTTTGATGATTTTGTCTACACTTTTGACTACAAACTATTATTTTGTTGGTAGGTATATATTTCCATATCGTATATTATAGGACCTAATATTATGTACATGCACAATGCACATACATTTTAATTATATCATATTATATTCATATATAGGTATAAGCTACTAGAATTAAGTTTTTAAATTGTTTTAATTAATATCACAATATCTTGTATGTTATCCCGACAATAATTATTATGATAATAAAATATTGGAAAAGTGTTGGAGAAATCAAAATAATACACCAACATATTTTTCAAATTAATTTATCTTGAAAAATGACGGATAACAGATAACTGTAGTTATTGGTAATAAATGTAAAAGCCTTCGCTTGTCTATAATAGCTTCAACTTCGTATAATATAATATATACTTAGTAAATATATAATGTCATGGTGTCAAGTAAGGCAAATTACGTTATGTTTATGCAGTAGATATTATATCGCAGTATATATTGTCGCATTTGAAGTTTCGTGTCACGGGAAATATCAGCACAGTTCGACCTCGTTCAAAAATCGTTTGATGGCAATGGTACACCTGCAGGCGTCTGACAATAATATATTACAATATTATATGATATATAATATAATATATAATTGAGAGAGAAAATCGCATTACAATCGTAAATTACGTTTTGGAGTGTATTCGACACGTATGTCGCAGGACCCGACCCAGCGAGGTCGGTGAAACGCGTATTTTTCTATTCACAGCACAAGTACCTACACATAATAACTAAAATGACGAACATCATATAGTGTTATAGGCAGTAGAAGGCACTTATTCTATTCGAGGACGGCTATATGCATATAGATGTAGAGATATTTAGTCGCGTTTTCATTGGATAAGAAATGTTGGCATTTGTCGAGAGACTTTGGAAAAATTTTAATGGGCTTGGCCCGTAATAAACTCCTCGATCTTCGTTTGTGTTTATATTTAAATTAAAAAATATATGCCATATTATTATTACGATTACGTACACCTATTATAATAGATAAAATATAGTGCTAGTATTCTTTAAAAATTTGTTAATTTTTTATAAAAAGAAAATTAATCGAATAATACAGAAAAATACTGTATAGGTGCATTTGAATTCTGTTTAAACGTTCATACTTTTCCTATAATAATATTATGATTGATGTATATTTTTAAATTTAATTTTACTCCTACTCTGTTCTTATCCAGAAAATTATGGTATTATAGCCACATAATATAGGTAATAAGCTAAAGAATATTAAATAAACGTTTTTTTTTACGATTACGAAAGACTTAGATTTTTCATTTTAATAAATGATTTAATTTTTCCGCAAAATAGGTAGGTGCCTTACATTTAGAAATATCAGATTTGGTTAGGCTGAATTTTTAAAGTCGTTTTGATCTGTTAAATATGGCTCTAAAATCAAATTGACACAATTACAACGGATTAAAGTTTAAATTTAAATCTGATCAAAATAACGTGCAGTTAGTAAATTAATGCATTATTCACTGGTCATTATCCAAGTATCCTTTTATTTTTAACTTAAATTTAATTATTTGTATTTCAGTAAATTTTGGTTTTAGAACCATGATGGTAAAGATCAAAATGACTTAAAAGTTTGTTTATACAAATCGTGCTGCCACTTAAAAAAGTGCAAGTTGTATAATAGTCCGCAATAAAAATAAGGCTATCTAAATACTTCAAAATCGCCAATAAATGTGCATTTCAGTGTTTGCTGTATAGTTTTTCTCAACAACCCCATTTATATTTGATGTCACTAAATGGAAATATAATATCATATTATGTTTAATACGAAATACAATGTCACTGTTTATTATATATACACATTTGATTTATTTTGAATATATTCATGATGGTGCAGCAACTATAATAACATAAAAATAATAACGTCTCGGTACATTTATGGTACAGAAGTGCAGCGATAAGACACCCGCAGTTATAATGATTATACATGTGTATCACAGTCTACTTAGCGAAGATCGCGCGTAATTGGCGCATAAACTCGTGTGATGCATGCGGCTTGGATCATCATCTGCACGCGTCGTATTTAATAATTAAATTAATGAACTATATATAATGTAAATATCAACATTTAACATAAAGCGTATGTAGGTCCGTAAATAACGGTTCAAAAGGAAATTGCTTATAATAGTAGGCATAAGGTTTTTTCCTACACACTCGTTTAGGTTGAGGTGTTTATATAATATAATATATTAATGTGTAGGCACTAGGTAAGTTTTCGTACATTACTATTGTTTAGTACTATTACTATTAAATATATACTAATTATTAGAACAATTTTTATTCAAAATTTGTTTTTACTAAATTCCTGATTATCCGTATTTCATATTTATGTTATTATATTCAGCATTCTTGTTTTCATTTATATTTTAATAGTATATTACCTATACGAAATATAAACAATTAAGATTAACTAAAATGGTTTTAATAATTTAATAGCTTATAAAAGTTACTACCGATCATTATTTTATTATTTATATACAAGTATTTAAAATTTTTTTTAAATTGTTCGATTCGTTTGCCAACGATTTATTTTTAAAAAAAAATACTCTGCTTTTTTTTCTAATTGCACGATTTTAAGTTAAAATAACATTTTAACAATTACTGTTATTATAAAAGAGCTAAAACGGTAACCATGTTGAAATTAGTAAATTGATTGAATGTGAATTATTTCAATATATTATAATATAATTATTTATAAAACCATTATTAATCTTCAACCGGATGTTTAAGTTGATATTATGGGTAGAAACCTTACACAAAGAATGCATTTGGCCATTTGGGTATAAGATTTAAAAAAAAACAATACAACTACTAATATTACCAAATATTTGAAAAAAAAACATTTTAAACCATTCATCACAAACAAGAATTTTGTTTTTAAAATGACAGCCTAAAGCTGTTGTTGGTATTTTAATTCAATAATACATTTAACATTTAAGTATAATATAAATATTTTAAACAGTGGTGTATTGGTGAAAAAAGTTTTGGGTATACGCACTTTAAGCTATATTTTATTGCAAAAAAAAAATTTTCTCGCTACGCTCGAAATATTACTGAGGTATATAAGAAATTACAATCTACATTAAACAATTTGTACTATAATCTTCGCTCTTTCTATTTTTATACACAATATTTCAGTTTGTATGTTAGTTTTTAATATACTTTTAAATATTATTCAGACACTCAATCGATAAAATTTTTGATTTTAAAATTTAAAATAGTGATGTCTTTCACAAATTAATCATATATCTAAAAAGTTTCAAATTCTAGACAAATATTAATATACCTATAATCAGGGGTGTTCCCATAGGGTATACTACATATACGGTATATACTCTCAAGATTTTTTTTCAATATTATGGGTATACTGCGTATGCTCTCCATCTCAATTTTTATCCATATTATTGACACCCTCTTTACCGCCGGCTTAACTCCATAAGAAAAATATTTTTATTGTATTAAATGTGTATATTTGATGATAAAGTATACTTTCAAAAAAATTAATGGGAACACCACTGCCTATAATCGTGGTAATAGTGCCATATTGTATACAAAAAAAATATTCTCGATTAATTTGTGATATCAACAAAAATATTCAATAATAAAATTAAAAATATATTGTCAATATTGCATATTTTTAATTTTATCAGTATACGCTCCTATACGGGCGTATACCTGCGTATTGTGTATATTTTAAAAGCTATACGCTCTGATCGACAAATACGTTATGGGTATACGCCGTATACCCCCGTATACCCTCCAATACACCACTGATTTTAAATAATTATAACATCTACTCATATGTGCGCTCATCAGAAGTGTAGGGTGTACGTTTTCACATTCTGCATAGAATCACAGATAATTTAACGTAATTAAATTGAAATTTAATAACTATTTAATTAATTTTATTATCAATGATAATTGTACATAATAAAATTCCAACAAAAATGCTTTGTGCGCACACATATATAAAATTTACATACACATCTTCGAGTAGGCAACCTATGTACCGAATTTCAAAACCATTTTATACCATATAAACACACACACACACACACATTGCCATTTATTAATATTGTAGATAAATTGTGATACGATGTATACTAAAAATAGATGAATATAAAATTAATTGCCGGCATTCGTCCAATATAATCATTCTGACATCCGCTAAAATGTTACATTTATTCTTTAACAGTTTTAATAGACCTATATGACATGGTCGCGTGTCGTTATCGTATAATATCTATAAGATGCGTCTCTACGTACTCTACGCAGGTCATTCAAAAAGTTAAAAGTACAACGTGTTTAATATACGAATTACGAATAAATGTGTTGTCTATAATATATTGAAGATAATAATATAGGTGCTCTTTAACCATTATGATGTTTACGCGTACAGCGTAGTAGTGTATAGTACACTATAATATAGTCAATATAATATTTATTTTGTCATTATCTCGTAATTATTACAATTTACATTACAATGTTCGAATTTTCGTCGTAACTGCAGCACTGCTGCACACACTTCAGTCCAAGGATAAGTGTTAAAGTGTCCGGATACGGTGCGTACACAGATAGGTCAGTGTAACAATATAATAATGTTTTATATTTTAATGTATATATATTATTATGTGTACACCACAGTGCGCCGCGGTGTATCCTTAAATAAATTAATGTAATTATTCTTTTCGTTCATATTTTATTCGCGTACGTATAAACCTATATACATACATACATAATATATATGTATATAATGTGTGCAATAATATTATGGTAGACGCCGCCAACCGTTACACCCCATGTGCACGATATGATAACGCTTAAATAATTGTGCATATATATAATAACAGTCCACATGATATCGTTTATTTCGATCCTACACACAAATATGCAAAAGGTAGCTTAATTTAACGTATATTATGTCTATCGTAGGTATAGCGTTTCTAGTCGAGTCGTCGCAGATTCGTCATACTGCTGAATATAATATAATATACAGTGTATAGTGTGTATACACTAATACACTTTCGTCTCTCGCTCGCGTTCTCGCCCACGGGGTCATCTCTATAACATCTAATGTATACATTATAATAAATTCTGCGATAACAATGTATAATATTATGCTGTTTATTTGCACTCCGCGAGTGACGTGACAACGAGATTACAAAACTAGTACTATCTATTTAATCTGATCTTATTATAACAGTGTGTGGTGAGCTTATAAAGACTAAAATAACGTTTTTTTCGAATGTTTCCATTCGGTTATTATAATACATATAAATATATACATATAAGTTTATATCTTAGGCACTCAGTTTTTTCACGAGCCAAAAAGTAGAATAACCGAATGATATAATAATATTGTGCTCATTACCACATTCGAGGAGTACCTTTTCGTAATGCAAGATAAATTGTAAGAGGGTTTGAAGAAGATAAAAATATTTCTTCATTAAGAACACATTTCCGATTTACTCGTCAAAACATCAACATAACGTCATCATTACTCACTAAATAACTAAATCTACATTTAAATTAATAATTATATTCATTAAAATTTTCTGTAAAAACAGTTTGTAACGTTTACATTATAATATTTAGTTTATAATATAACTAATAACTATAGGTAGCCAATTAACAGTAAATAGATGACAGAAAGCTATTTAAGTTATATATTAGTTAATAGCTTTAAGATTTAAAGTTGACTTTTAGTTTTGGAAAATGAAAATATGTGATGATAATCTTTAGTAACAATAATAGTTATTATATGTATATTTTATCTTTACTCTCCATGTTCTTATATGTTAATATTATTCTAATGTCAGCAATCAGCATTACGTCTTATAAAATCTATTGAATTGATTTTAAATTTACAGTGCTGTGATAGTAACTGAAAATATATTATTTCGATTTATTAATTTATTATATAAGACAAGTGTACGAGTACAAATATTTCAAAGGTTAGGTATATAAATAGATCCATAAAATTTGAACTTTATTGTAGCTATGAATGCATAACCTCTTGGCTCTTTTATTGAAAAATGAATGTGCATATATACAATTTTTATACATTTTTTTATAATATTAAAAGTAGACCTTTTACATAAACATGGATATGATATAGATAATTTTAATAGTTATAAGTTATAATTAGGTAAAAGTACAATTATATGAATTTCCAAAAAGACATACATCACTAATTAGTAATTATTATCATCACTATTAGTGATCTTCAGTTATACCTACTAATTAATTTTTAAAAAATAGTTGAATATAATAATAATATTATCAATTATTACTTATAAAAAAAATAAAATAAAAAAGGTATTACTATAAAATTAAAATTGTATCCTTGAGGTTTTTTACCTAAAAAGTAACTGCATCAGCCGGGAATCGAACCCGGGCCGCCCGCGTGGCAGGCGAGCATTCTACCACTGAACCACTGATGCTGATGTAGAAATCTAAAATTTTTATACTCCCTAACCCTAACATCAAGCATAACAATTTTATTTAACTTTAGAAAAAAATATTCTATATAATCTAGATTCTAAAATAATAATAATGTATGTACGTAATTAAAAACAAAATTATTCAAATAGATGATAACATTGTCAATTATTTTGTTTAAATAATATTTTTTGGCACATAAAAGATTTAAATAGGTATCAAAAATTCATTAATCCATGCTATTTAGTACACGAAAAAAGTTTTTACTAGTTGAAACGTCGCCAAAGCAAAATTATCGCGGAAAAGAAGCGAAAAAAATGGTAAGAATTTCAGATTTCTATATGTAATAAAAAAATATAAAATATATAATATTATATTATGTTACATAACGCATATAGTATAGGTATATCACATAGAAACGAACCCGTGTGGCAGGCAAGTATACCTATTATTCTTCCACTGAACCATGATAGCTGCAAATGAATATTGTTGGAAAGGAGACGGGTTTCGACGAGACTCTGGTCTCTGACCGCAGTATTAAATTTTCAATTACAAACTGAACATCGCTCATCAGTGTTTATAGGCTGTACGCAGCCATATACACATTAATAAAACATTAATTTGTCCCATACTTCTGAAAGCTTTCTCCGAAACGAATGAGTTTTTGTAACCGAGAAAGTGTGATTCTGCGTCCTGCACAGTTCCATTATAAATAGTAATTATTTTTAATCGTTATCACTGTGTTTCTATTGAAAGTCGAACTCATATACCGAACTCGGCGAATTTATTTTTCTCTTGTTCATCACATAAGTAGGTACCTACACCAAAAGTGTTTTTGTGTAACTTGATAATATAATACGAGAAATACCGAAATGTTATTATATGATTAGGTACAGTTATACAGTTATACTTACATCTATTTTCATTTGATGAACTCTTGCAGGATGCTTACATTATATATTTATGTGTATAATAGTTACGAGCACAGGGTACTCGCATTACGATGATGCTTTCCAAAAGAAATGCTAACAAGTAACAACCTACTATGCAATTATTGAACCATTAATTATATTATTATATTTATACTATTAGATACAGTTCTACACATAATATATAATAATATATTTATATTATATATAGTAAGATAGTAAGTACCTTTAGTCTAAGTTTCTAAATAAATATACCATGGTTTTTTCTACAAGTTATATACAAGTAATGCATTTATGTATTTAAAAATAATTAGTTACAAATTTCATAACCGTGTAGATCTTAGACAAATTGACTACCTTGTACCCATCTATAAAACGGTTAATAATCTCTAATTTTAAGATATGCTCATTGTATTTGATTTCGGAAGCAATTATATACAGTATACACCAATATTATTTCTTCATAACATCGTAATGTGTAATTATGAGTGGAATAGTCATTCAGTTTTCAAAGAAATCGACTAAATCCAACACATTGACTAATAATACAAACAACATGTTTGATCTATGCATTTAGATCATAATTTATTATGATGATTGAAAATGTTTTTATTCCATATTATAATTTATAAAGACCTAATCCCAAATACATTAAATAGATAATCAATGTATAAATACATAACCTATATGTCAATCAATTATAAAATAAACAATGTAATAATGAAACGTTACAAAATATTTACTATATAATAAAAGTAAAAAAGAAGAAAAAACATAATTAAGTATTAAGATTTAAGAGATTATATTATATACTCATATCTGAATTCTGGTTATAGTGCTTTAATGGTTTATAACTATTTTAGTAAATTCTTATACACCTATTCTACATTCGTGGCCTCGGGCAGTCAGATTAATTTGATTGCATAGTTTATCAAAAATCTATCTCGATAATCTTGCCTATCATTTGTTCTTCTCTAAACGCTTAAAATATTTCGTAAATGGATATTAATATAATATATATATAACAGGTATTAATCTGCAAGTCCACGCTCTTCGCATCAAAATCTTTCAAAGCTGTTTTTTAATGCGATTGCTTATTATATTGTCCGTAATAATATAATAACGTGACTTATTGCTTTCAGATTAAAAATATAATAATGCGCGCACTAACATCTTGCGTTGTCTTATTACCTCAAATATACGTCGAATCATACCGCGAAGGTGGCAGCGTCATTATCTAACTGATCAAACATGACATAATGTATACACGTTATGCGAATACATATAGGTGTATATTAGGTAGGTACTTATTTGTGTGCACCTACATTTAGCGTATGGTAACTGTTAACACGCAGATCATTACCACGCTGTGATGGATTTTTAAGACACGGTTGCACCAAAGTGCATTAGCCATACCCATTGACATAATATAAATAATATAATATAATTTATATTATGTCAATGGCCATACCTCATCGGCAACGCGAGTGCCAATATAGGTGTACTATTACCTATACTACTATTATATTATAATACATCATAGAGATGCCTACCTCCACCAGTTATATACGGTTTATGTATATTTATAATAATAATACGATAAATTATTACGTATAGGTGTATTTAGATATTTACTTATAATTTATATACATCATTTTATACGTGCACTGCCCTACAGTTACCGGACAGACGGAAAACGACGTCCCCAACGTCAAGGACTATGTATTAATAATAAATATATAAGTACGCAGCATTTATTTCTATGCAACCTTTAATTTTTATCAACAATACGATGTACGGTTTTATAATACAAAATCGGTGATGTTATTTATACGGTAATCATGGCGCCTGAGTGAAGTATCCGCAATGGTTTCCTGGTCGCGTGGCTGACGTTTCCGTGTCGATTTCACGATCCGTCCTAGAAAAACCATTTCATATGCGACCGCTGTCGTCAATATTATATATTCACACGTCATCCGTATGGTAATATATAATATTATAATTAATGATGAATAGATTGCTCCAAATTCGCCAAACACTCACGTTCACAAAAGTACAGAATATTATATACACACATTATAATCACGAATAGTAATAATATATTATATTCTTATTTATTAAAAAAATCCAGCCATACGAAACTGGATGCATGATATTATGATGTTTGGCAATCTAGAAGTAATTATCATTACAACAATAATATATATTATATTATTATTGCAATAATTATATGAATTGATACAACAACCAAAATAATTAAGTATTTATAATTAATGAATAAAACATAATATATACCTATGTAACAATAAGAATCAATTAATTAAGCATGTGAAATATTGTTACAATAATCTCGTTTAAATACGTATTGTTGTTGAAAACCTTTTGCGATTTTTACTTTTCTCTATAATATGTACATAAAATGAATTTACTCACAAAGTGTGCTAACTACTGAATTTCTCAAATTTTGAAAAAAAGAACTGAAATTAAAAATACATACATATATCAGTCTCGCATGATTTAGAAATATACTTAAAAGTAGATCTTATGGCGTTTATTTTAATAAAAGGTAGTTGATCCAAAAATTGATCAGTACGAAATAAGGCAGTAATACATACTTCAATAATAAAACAATTATTATAAGTTATAATTTATAGCATTTTTTTTAGTTTATTTTCATAAACTATATAATTTTAAAATATCATAAATTATAATATTTTTCGATTAAACCATTATCTCTACTACCATTCCTCCACAACAGTACATCTGATAATCACTATTAATATCCTGTTTTGGGAGAAGAAGCAATCATAGAAAAATCCATAGAATGATACAAGTAGGTCTGAAAAATAGTATAAAGTCGTAATAAAAAAAAAAACGAAATTCACCGACGTTGGCGTGTTCTGTGCGTCTAAAAATGATATTGCTTATTACCGCGTTTTTGCATGTACCTATATATTATAATAATAAATAGTATTTTTACTAATAAGTAATAATTATTTAAAATGTTGATAAGACGAATAAACAGCAGCCGGCAGGTGTATCCCATAACAGGCGTAGTCCATTCGCAGTACTCATATACTTATATCTAATTATTTACGCTTAAAGATTTAACCTAAAACCAGTTGTTCTATATCTAATTGGCAATACTAATACATAAACCTTTCCAAAAAAAAAAAGTATTCTGCTTTAAAAATAAATCGTAAAAAAAATTATAAGCCAGTATGATAAGAAATTATAGGTTCTTTGTAAAAATATGTTTTTATTAATAATTTTCAGACAGTCAATAATAAAAAATAATTTTTAAACCTGTATGATGCTATTGGTCCTTTTTCTAACTGGCGAAACACAATTTTATACCTTAAAGAAATTGAATTGTATAACAGCATTTCAGTACAGTTGAAAGAAAAATAAATTTGGGTACATAATATTTTACTTTAGATACCTACCTATTTATAATATAATATTGTGGTCATAGATATTATCGCACATTTTAAGTCTATAATCTGTAACTTAAATAATTATAATTTCTATGTAAGCCGTCTACAGTTCTACAGTTCTACGCCTTAGGTACTGTGCGACAATGGCAATATGCGATATGCGTATACACAATATTAATATATTGTATCATTTTTATAAATAGCGTATAATTATTATATATAGAATACAATGCCATATACTATATACTTCATATTATTATAATATTATACAAGTCTTCTCGTTTCAGTATATTTATAGCATGCAGGCTATATGTAATGGTACTATACTATATTATAACCGTGATGGTTTATTATAAAATTTATAACGGTGTAATAATGTATATATAGCTGATGATCCATTACACTTGAGACACTCTCATTATTTTAAAAAAGTATTAACCTTTTTTAGGAAAATATATTTTTTGTACATAAGTCATTAAAATCAACATTTTTCTAACAAAATATATTTTCAATATTTTTTATGTCATCGTTTTTAAATTTTTTTTTTTATGACAACACATATTTAATTTCTACTGTTCAATGCATAATATTTTTTGGTTTACATTGATATATGAAAATCGAATTTTGGACGAATATAGTTTATGAGGTATAAGTATTTAAAATTTGGATACGCGGATTTAAGTAGTACGACCTTAGTACAGGGGCGGGTACCTCGCAAAATGTTAGTCCTCTAAAAATTCCGGTCATCAATAAATTATAAGTTATAACTCTTGTCCAAAGTTTGATTTTGATAGATCGAAGTACTCCAAATAATATTCTGCTTTCGGTATACTAAATTAAAAATGTATGTTTTCATCCAAAAGATTAAAAATTATAACGATTAAAAATAATAAAAATGTTACTTCGAAAAACTACGTAAAAGAAATATTTTAAAAATCGTAATGCTTTTCTGAAATAATGAATGTTTTACATTACATATAGTATCTGCGTATATACTTTATTGTAGCGCATCATCACGTTGTGTTATTATTATTTTATACGTAACATACTTGTACCGCCAAAAAGAGAATAATACACTAATACAGTATTATACCTATACACGATATTACGATTTAATAAAGCTATATATAATACATACCTAAATCTATACTCGTATAACCTATCTATATAGGTAAATGCTGCGATTAGCGCTAGCACGAGTACATTTCCATTTACGTATATAATATATATAATAGGTATATACTTAATCTCATGTCAAAATGAACAGCTGCAGAAACACACATAATATATTATGTTATTATATTATGTGTGAATTTAAAGAGCGTACCGGAATATACCCTTTCGAGGCCAATTTATATCATACGCACATTATGTACTTCGCGGCCGTTGATATTTCGATTTGGACGAAAAAATATTACTACCGCGTAATCCTTTACCAATAACAAATTTCATCATGTCATCAGGTATATAATTATAGAGTGTGTATATGGACTAAATTGAAACACGAAATCTTTATCTTTCACATAATAATAATATAATGTTTAATATAAGTACGCGCGCGCGTATAACGTCCTTGTAGCTCTACTCGAAAAATATTATAAAAAAAAAAAAATATATGTATAAAACATTAAAATATAATAACAATTAATAATAAGGTTAAATAAGACTTTACATTTTTAAATTATGTTGAATGAAGTCATATATTTTATAGGGTATTCAATACACTTTATTTTTCTTCTTTAGACTTAAACGCTCATTAATACAAATTTAATATTAGTTTGAAATGTCTATGAAATTAAAAATATAGATCACAAAATAGAATATATTCTATAAATCCATATTATATAGTATTCTATAAAATAATATATTCGTGTGTTTAAATGTTAAACATAAATAAAACAAGCATAGTTATCTTTTCATTTTGAGAAGCGCAATTATTTCTTTGTTACGGTGCTGTATACTAACGTAGACCAATTAGACCGCGCTGGCACATATTTTTAACATGACCTTATACCTATTTTGTACCTATGAAGACCGCTCATCCTAAAGTTATGGAAATTCTATAACATTGTTATCAATGATTTATATTCATATGGTTTCTATTATTCATATTTACATTCACTAAGCATAAATAGTATAATTAACTAGCCAGAATGGTTGCAAACAAACGTAGGATGATGATTGCAATTTACTCATAAAAATATAATATTGTAACCGTAAAAAACGGTAATAAATAATTTATAGGTGTATCAAATATATATAATATAATAATAATAATAATAATAATAAAATAAATATTTACATAAAAAATTAAAAAACATTACATTTCAATTCATTTCTGACTTTTTAACTTGAAAACATTTAACCTGCAACCTGCAGCACTCCGTGATGAATCAATAGAATCACCCTTAATTTAAAATTGATTACAACATAAACCAATGAAATAAATTTATCTTTTACCGAATTTCTTTACACAGAACATAACTCGGGACTCGGCCACTCGGGAGTGTGTAGTATTATACTTTGTAACAGCTTATAATATGTCATTCAATAATTGCAATCAATAAGTAATAAATAAATACACGATTTGCCTACTGCAAAGGACAAGGGTTCCATTCCCGAAAACTGACATCGGCATGTTTTGTGCTTTTCCGCGGTATGGAATTCAATCTTTTCCCTTAACCTTGGGCTAGCATAATATATATAATATACAAAAACTATCATTTATAACTATTTGTTATTCATAAAAAAAAAAAAAATACTACAATCGATTACGAAAACTTTCTCGTTTGTATCTATATGATATATTATTATGTTATAATATAAATTATAAATACGAAACATATTCTATATATATTGTATTTAATTCATATTATGGGCGTGTATTGCACACAGATAAAACAGCAGATAGGTATAGCAGATACGTACTATGTATAATACCACTACAACTATATAATATAGTTCAGCTGCTATAATATGTTCTACCTATAAATCTAAAGCGCATCTAAACGGACTTAATAGATTATGATCGATTTAGCGTTAGGGCGAAATAAACTATCAATTATATTCATAATGTATTATATTACTCAATATCCAGTATATAATATATATATTAATGTAATATTATGTCTATATAAGAATGTTATGGTTCTAAAGATATATAGATAATATAAATAATATCCAATACAAACTGGTTCCTTGTACTAATTTATTACCTATATTTATATGAACTAATATATTTTAAAAAAAGTCTAAAATATAGTGGCGTGTATATTATAATGACTAGTGAGGTCAAATTACATTTTCTTTGCATGTAATTCGTCTGTCCTGATGTAATATGTTGTATGTTTCAACTATCAAAAAATGTCAGGCCAATGAATATCTTTGGAAAATAACAAAATGTTATCTTTTTAACTATTCAAAAAAAAAAAAAATAAAACTAAATTCAGTACTGAAATGTATATCGGTTAGACGTTTTACATTTTTCCAAAATGTGTATTTGGTACTATTTATGTACCAAAAACAAACCATATTTCAATCTAAGGCCATATGTCTGAGGCCTGATATATTCAGTGATCCATATTATACATAATATATAGCTATATAAGAACGAACACACTGTATAATAAGAAAAATAAGTGAGTTTACTACATTAATAAATAATATTATGTGTAAAATTTTACCTTATTCGTATAGACAATAACGCGTCCGGTTGACAATGAATCGTTTTTATATAAGCGTATATGATTTTTTAATTACAAGGTGACGACTATAAAAATATGATTTCTATATGTTTCTCTTCATTTTAATTAAATGGATAAAAATTTTAAATATATTAATATGTATAATATTGTATATACATATATTAAAGTCATAGGTTGTGGCGTTGAGGGAGGACTAATTGGACCTTATTTAGCCTATTGGACACGCAAATTCTTATTCAACTAAAATCCACTAAAAATTCTAATCGAGGAGAATTAAAACATTTATACGTATATCCACGATTTTGTTCAATTTTAATTTTTTAGCTTCTCAATTTTTGTTGCTTTTTTATTGCCAAAAAATTTTGAATGTTCGCATAAAACGAATACATACATATAATATTTAGTAATTTATTCCGTCACTTAAAAATTTGTATTTCTTAAGAGGGACGAGGTACCCGTATATGTTGTCTCCGTCTTAAACACGTACGACATAGATAACGCGTTTACGCAGTCTGAGTAGAACTCGCTCAATTTTAGTTCTAGAGTAAAACTTTAATATTATATTATAAAACTATAAAAGATGACCATTTTTTAAAGGAAAGGACGATGAGTTTTTCTCATCGTTCAAGAAAATGTTTTAAATATTTTCCTTCTATTAAAAAACTGAAATCTTCGCGCATCAAAAATATGTTTTTCGAAATATTTATATGAACTATACATAATGTTAAACTGTCAGGTTGTTTTTATACACGCTATATATATATATACATATATAAACATATAATATTAAAACAATAACATAATATTTTCTAATCTTTGAGACTTCGGCGCGGACGGCACGTGTATAGATTTAGCGATGATGAAATGCAATTTCGCGTAAGCGATCTATGAAACGCGCGTTTTCTGATCGCAATCAAGACGACCCTGCAGCCTCAAAACATAATAATCTTATATATTTATATAGGTACGCGTTATATGTCACTGTATAAAAATATACATACACACTATGCGTATGCCTATATATTTATATAATTAGATTCGATTACTGTGCTCCGCGGAGGTGAGTGGTAAAAGTTTGATGGTAACGCGTATTAATTAACTTCACGGATGTCAAACGAAAACGAGATTTACGCGTCAGTGCTGTAAAATACTGTTCAAGGACCCCTCGTTTAGATATATATTTGTACGTAGATACGCGAATACGGGTCGTGTATTATGTATAAACTCAAAACTGTGACGTGAGTCTAAACAGGTGCGGTTCGCGGAGGAAATTGAGGGGAAAACGATCGAAAATACAATATAAGTAATATAATACGAATTATAATAAAAATGCGTAAGTACAAGTATTGAAAATCGTTACCCAAGTATAAAATATTATGTAGTAATTAATTAACCCGTGTAAGATTAGTCGCAGATAGTCGACGAGTTAGAGGCGCCTTGACACACGATTAACTATAGTCACTGCCGTTGATGTTACGCGTAGAGTCCGACGAGCGTTTTATTATTATTATTATTACTATTATTATTATTATTATTATAAGCATTCAAAGAGAAGGTCTCAATCCGTTCTATGGTAAAATATACACGACACGATCGGGGACACGAAATAATTATGAACTTGATATAGACGTTTGGAGGTGCCTCAGGTTTCGGTAAATTCGGCGTTTTTACACCTAAAATAAACATGTAACACTTGCAGGTATCTATATATATTATTTATTTAAACCATAGTAATCAGAAACGGATGGAGTAGTTACTTGTTATTCGAATGCAATGCTGAATAATATTATGTAAGTGCGTAGCAACCTAGAATAACCTTACTATAATATATTTTTTAGTCGCAAGTCTATAGCGATTATATACTTACCTTTATGTATTATATACAGTGTCGTACGCAGGGAGAGTATCAGAGAGATATGACACCGAAATGAAATAAGTATCTACTCAAATTATGAAACGATGAATAAAAGAAAAAAAAGATAAATTCGTGCATATAATTATGATTTATGACACCCCTTTTCGAAAAATCCTGCGTATGCCACTGATTATATATACCTCAATAAGACAACAACAATTAAAGTTATAATTTATATACTTAAGTTACTCGTCTCTGACGGTGAGAGTGTTTGCGATGTATAGAATATTTCATAAACTGGATGAATTTTTGACTTACTTACTGATCATTTACTTAGATTTTAGATGTATCTTTTAAACATATCATTATTTTATTCTAACTGTTAACTATCCATAAATCATAATGTATTCGTCAAATCTATAAAATTACACTTTTGGTATTTCTTATATTGCCCAATAATAAATTTGATTAGACAATATACGAGTATCGGAGTACATTCAAGCATTCCAAGCGAATAAGGACTGCAGTCAAATGTTTACGATTTTACATGACATTGACATATGACAATAATATTATATAATGTATAGACACAGGTTAATACACATATAGTTCACAGAGGTAAGTCATAAACTCATAAGCTATAATTAAATAATCAAAATTTTAAATTATTTATGAATTTATTAGTATAGCAAAGGAACTCTACAGCATATAGTACCTAACTAATAAAGTAATAATTATACATTCAAATGTATAATTTGAGGGGACATTTTGTAACTTTTTTAGTAAAAAGCCTAGTAGATTTACCTTACTGGTAATATTTTACCTCTTACACCTATAGATTTTCTACGATTTACCTATACCAAATGACTCTACAACTATATGATTATTTTTATATTTATAGTTTATATACCCATATGTATAGAAGCAAATCAATTTTGTGTTAAAGGTCATGTGACTTGATCGATGAACGGTTTTTTTGTTGGTTGATAATACAAATAATAATCTTATTTTAGTTATTTTTACTATGCAATAGAAATTATAGGTAAGCCGCGGCTATACGCGCGTATATATATATATATATAAGGTCATGACCGCTGCACGATAATAATTGATTTTGGTCGTTTGTCATCGTATTGTCGAAAGCATATAAATATTTGTACCAAGTTATCAACAATAACCTCGATTCTCGATTATGTGCTCTTTCAGAGTACCAGTCTAAAACCCATATTGTATTATACTTATATTGAGTTATATAATATAATAGCTATATGATGGCTTTATGTAAAAATGTTGTAATAATTGAAGTAGTGAAGTGTTTTAAAATTTATCGTAAGATTCTAACGTTTTTAAATATTTAATTTACGTAATCTTATAAGCTATTAAAAAACGCCATTTTTGGAAAAAAAATTTTTATTTTTTATCTTTATAATTTTTAAGTTTCCTACTTTTTTAAACGACAATAGGTACATATGAAATTATAAATATCCAAAGTATTTCCATCTATGAAAATTACACGTTGAACGAGTAGTTTATTAGTTATATAACTCATAACTATAACTATCAATTAGGCGTTAAGTCCTTAATATCAGTGGCGCCTGAAGTACGTTTAGATGGTTTGATTAAACTTCCTTAATAAATGGGTGGAAGGATGGATAAGTTAATAATAAAGTACTATAATAGAGTATCAAGACATCCTGCAGCTATATTGCAGTTATACTTGTTTTAAACTGCACTGCAAGAATGTCATTAAATTATTTATTTATTTATCTATGAGGCAGTTAATTAAAAAGGGCGAGGGTGCTGGGTGGGTCAATCAAATTATTTGAACTGCTTGTTTTTATTTTATTTTACTTATAATACGTAACTGCTGTAGAACCCGCCGATTAAATTATAATACTATTATTACATCGAGTTGCATAACACGGCCGTTACTGCAAATGTTTATACTTATTTTTATTATTATTATAGTAACGTTGTTATTGTTTTGCGCTGCAGGCTTGGTGACGGCCACGTTGGGAGACGATTCCGTCTGTGGCGGTGCAGGCGACCAGACGTTCAGCGGCCGGAGCGTGGCCGAAGTGCGAGCCGGACACCTGTTGATCCGGTGGAACGGGCCGGCCGGTTACTGTTGGAAGCTACTGCTCCGGTACCTAAACCTCACTGCCACCGAGCACGCTACCTACGGGTTCAGTCTCGTGCGGCCCGGCTCCAAAACGCCCATCGTCACCGTACTGGTGAGTAGTTATATATATTTACTAGTTTATGCTATAGTTGCCTTCCGTCTATATATTATAGCTGTTCATCTCGTATAATATGTTATATTTTATATTATTATACCGTATATTCGTATGCGAGATGAGACGTACTACAGTAAACGATCGATATTCGTTTGTCATAATATTATACTTATATATATTATATAATATATGTCATAAATCGGTATAATATATTTAGATATTGGCAATGGATTTTTCGGTCATAGTTCCGGCTAGTGGTGCGCACACTACAGAAGGTTTGAATATTGTTGGCTTATTAAAAGTTTAATGGTACTTTTGTGTAAAAATTATTTACTCAAAGTGACACAGACACTGTAATTTCCAATAATAACAGCATATTAGAAAAAGCATTATTTTACTAGTTAAAATTTATTTTTAATTTTTGAAAGCGATTTCGGATTTGGTGAGTGGTTTATTTTCCATTGAACGTGTTACCCTTATTTATATTTAACTATTTAAATGTGCACCATTGGTCCCGGTAATGATGAAGTCCTCAGACTCGTTTGAAATAAGTTATTCCGAAAATTATTACCTATACATCGGTAGATATTATAATTATTACTATAACGAATTGCATAAATAGTAAATACTAAATAATAAAGAAAATTCTTTATTTCTAAAAATTAAAGCTATCAATTATAAAAGTTTGGAACTCATATTAGTCATTATTTTCGAGTATAATAGTTTGTACTTAAAAAAGTGACTCATTCCGAACATTCAATATTCACGCCAACGGTAAAAATATAACATTACTATACATTTAAACATATTAATATATTATTATCATTTATCATTTATCATTGTTTGTAAAAATACTATAGATAATAGATAATAATAGGATTAATAATAATCAACATATTAAGTACATTTTATTACGTGTAACTAAGTTTACTTTTCTAAGTATACTTTTTAGAATTATTTCAATTTAAAGTAAAGCATATTTTATAGTATTATAATATAATATCTATACCTCTTAGATACAGATACAAAGATGACGCTACCGCTAAATAATGATGATTGTATTTCATTAAAACATTTAAGACTTACTTTTTCCCTTGAATCTTGATGTAAAAAAAGAATAATGGATTTTTTGTTTAAAAAAACAACAAACCATTTATCTAAGTTTTATTCAAAATTTAGCTACCTACCTATAAAAGTATAAACAGTAATATTACTGACAAATGAACTAATTAAAAATTTTCAATACGTTACTTGAAAAAAGTTGTATAATATATTAATATTACTTTAATGGTTAAATACTTAAATAAAATTATGCAAGTTTGGTCGATCTAAGCTATTTATCACAGTCAAATATAATAAAATTGCACTCCGTTCATATGAGCATCAGTGGTTCAGTGGTAGAATGCTCGCCTGCCACGCGGGCGGCCCGGGTTCGATTCCCGGCTGATGCAGATATTTTTTTTAAATTTATATTTTGAATTTTTTTTACATCCCCACTCATATGTAATATAATATTATACACAAATTTAAACAAGTATTTTAAAAAAGAAATCAACTGTCAATTTTTTATACATAAATTGAATAGTTATTAATATAAATATCTAAAATATTACTTTGATTGATTATTTCTATAGGTTTGAATAGGTAATATTGTTTTCGTCAGAAATATAATTTTATAATAGGGCTTCAGATATTTTAAACAAAAAATATATGATGGTATTGTCGTTACTACTTACTTAAGTATAGAGTGCCTTAAGTAAAATAAAATTGTATAATCATTCGTATAATTGTGTAAGCTCTGGTTTGGATAAATATACAATACAAATTAAAATGACTAATTATTGATAAAAACTATATAAAAATGAAATATGAATAATAGCGATAATAATAAAATGAATAATAATAATCGCCATATGTTAGGTATCTGCTGTAGGACTGGGTGTTGTAAAAAACAATGTATTCGTATTCGTTTATCGGCGTAATTTGATTTGAATTATATCTATATGTATTTGAATATTCATATATTAGGTGCTGTGAGCACTATATTGAAGATTAAAAATGTCTGCATTTCAAATCGAGCTGCGGTTCTATGAACTAAATTTTATTTTACATGTAAGAAGGTTGAGTCATATTTTGTCATTAGTGTACATTATGTGTAGAATTTATAGTATTTTGGTAAATAATCAAATCATTTAATCTCTTCATTCCGGAAATTGGAATTTTTAATTATTACCTACTCATGAAAAAAGTAGGTAATATTGTCATTTATTGATTATCTATTATTTAATAAGCAAATTATTAAAAATTAATTAGTCAAAGTTGTATTGTGTGTCTACACTCTACACAGAAAATTTGAACTCTTATTTCGTTACCTATTTAATATTTTGTTTGAATTTTTCTAATCATTTTGTTATTTATTCAAAATTTATTTTATTTACCTTTTAAATTTATTACCAAAAACCAAAACAATGATTATTGATTTCTTTTGTATTGAAATATTTTGTTAACCAATATTTTTAATATAGTTATCGAGGTATTTATGATTGTAAATTTTATAATAAGATTGAAGTATTTCATAGTATTATTATATGATTACTACCTAGTGAAGTTGGAATACTTTTCCAGTATTTTTGCAAAAGTAATTTTATTACAAACGTCAATTTCAATGTTTAATATATTGTTTAAAAACGTATTTATTATAACATTATACCAAATGATGGCACCTAATTGCAATAACAAACCTGGAAGTGCCTGAAACCTGAAATTGTAATATTTCCATTTAGTTCATAAGATGAACTTTAACCAAAGGCTCCAGGGTCATAAATATTTTCATCTTCTTAAGACCGATTATTTATTCTATTTTTTTTATTGTTTAAATTAAAAATACTGAATATTTTGAAGTATAAAATCTTATAACACTTCTCGTCATAAGCTTAAGAGATAATATTAAAATAAAGCAATAATATTGTGTTCAACAAAATGTACAAACGTTAGATAATTATAACGAGTATGTATATAGGATTATAGGAACATATAAAAGATTATTTTTCAATTGTTGGTATTTTTGAACTTGTTACAGTTGGGGTGTTAAATCACAGCCTGAGATTGCTGAAGCACCCATAAATCAATACCCCACGGCCTACTGGTTTCGTCTATGGATGCATGTATAAAACCATTTTCCTTACACATAATTCGGTCTCTCTATCTTAAAATGTACGATGGTCTGTACTCTGTATAGTATACATATTACCATTGATTATAAATATTAGTATTTATACTACTATAACTTAGTATTTACAACCAATGATATTACATGTACTGATGTACTAGCTATAATACTATACTTACAAAATAATTTCATAATACTTAATAATCGCGTACAGTTATTGATATAGTTATACATATATACATTATGCCTGCCCAATTGTTTATTCATAATCTTGGCTTTGCCCTCACCTCTTGCGTCTAGCAATTTATATATTATTATCTTATATCTTAACGACGGGTGTTAATGTGTTATGGACGAGCAGTCATCAATTTCGAGATGGACATTATAGAATGTATACACACAATGTTTACGAAGTGCAGTGATAATAAAATAATATGAGATAATTGACATAATATAACAACGAATTTGAAGACTTACAAAAAGTATAACATAATATAAGTTACATCAATATTAAATTATAAATTTTGTTTGGAGAAATATTTACAAAAAGTTTATTCCGGTACCGGGAATCGAACCCGAGCCTCCTGGGTGAAAGCCAGGTATCCTAGCCACTAGACCATACCGGATCGGTGAAAAAATGTTCTTAAGTTATATTATTTAAACAAAATATATATTCATTATTTATAGAATATATTTACCTAACAGGAAGAAATACGAAGTAACGTAGGAATATATTAATAAGAATGTGATGCAATATTTTATTATGATATCGGACGTCGGTAAGCCTTAGAACCAATAAAACGAATAGTTGAATTTTAATTTTATATTAATACCAGTGATGTTGCTACTAGGTACTTATTATAATATGATCTGTCAAAATTTCTGAACTCCAACAAATGTAATAATAATGAATAAAATAATATTAATATTTAAAATACATTAAGAATAATATTATGTAGATATGTGCGTTTCTTACACACGTGTAACACAACAAACTTGCCAGTATTGGGAGGGAACGGATTCCTTATTAAGGAACGACACGTTGAACTAATTCCTATTGATAGAATAAGAACTACATTTTTCGTTCCTTTCGAGTTTCAATTTAAACAGATATTTAAATAATTGAAATTAAAATATATTTTTTCTTAGTTTCTGTATTACTAATATTAGTGATTGTTAGGTTATCGATTATTAACATTAATTGTTACAACAATTTACATACAATATAGATTAAAAGGATGCACTTTTTGAAAAAATAGTTCTTCTTAAACATAACTAAATTATATTACAATCTAATATTATTTAATATTAATTTGAATTGTTTAAAAATTATCAATAAAAGAAAAAACTACAGTAATTATTATTTATTATGTATCCTTTAACTTTTAACTAAAATAACTAAATAGTAACTTATAAAAATATGTAGTACCTACTTTTAGATATGTATAATTAAAAATTAAACTCAAAAATTAATAACTTACAACGTTATTGAATTGGTTATTATATGAATATTTGTATTTTTTCATTTAACCAGTATTACTATTTCTTTAAAATATAAATCTATATAATAGGTACACGAAGAAAAAACATTGATGATTATAAATAAAAATTTTTATTTTATTTGGAACTAAAGAAAGAACTAGTTCGTTTTCATAAGGAACGACCAAGGAACGAACTATTTTATTTTAAAGAACAAAGAACGAAACGAATTATTTTTTTTTTAAAGAATGAGGAACGGAACGAATTTCTTTTTAAAAAGAACTTGCCAAACACTGAAATTTGCATACAACAAAAGCAGTCTAGTGTAGGTTGTAGGTAGTTAACTAGTTAATTTTAGTATTAGCATTTAGAGTAAATTTATATAAAATTATTAAACTTAAAATTAAGAACATTTTCTGTGTTATTACGCTGTAATTTTTACAATATTCAAATGTCAAAGCAAAATATTAACGTTTTTAAATTATAGAATTGTATTATTATATATCCATAGCATACGTAAAAATTGAAATATTGAAACAATCCAGCGTAAAAAGCTAAGAATGCACATAGTATAATATTCTTAAATTTAAGTAATAAGGTACCTAATAGGACTAATAGGTCAATCAATTCTAATATTACAGCCAGGGGCGTCATTTGGGGGGGTGCAGGGTGTACATTTGCACCAACATTTTTGAAAAACGCCTTCTTTGGACTGCCAGCAATAAATGTAAGCGCCGATATACCTAAGTGTTATAATATTCATATATTATATATTTTATATTTTTTCAGTATTTAAAAAAAAAATTATTATAGGTACCTACCTACTAATGTGTTTTATTTCCAAAAATGATCAGTGTAGTAGTGTACTAGTGTAATTAAATCACTTATATCATAGACATAATATAAAATAATAATAATATAAATAATATAATATATCTGTGGATATAATAATATGCTGGTATAGATTTCTTATCACACTCCGGTATCTCCCTACTCGTTATAATAACCCTTTATAGGGCAGAACAAAAAATCATCTGATTGTTCTGAAAATTGGTATACATGCACTATGGAGTATTTTGATTTTGGGAAAAATATTGGAAAATTTTTCATTTATTTTGCATGGTTGGAAAAGTGGTGGGAAAATAGTTTCCCTTTGCCCCTTTACGACCATGGGATTTACCAAATGGGCAATGGTAATTATTAAAACATTAAAAAACAAAACCCTTCAAGTAGCTTACAACATTTCTATAATGCACATTCCTGAGAAATTTATTTAAAATTCATAAATCATAATAATAATAACAAAAAAAAAAACAATTGAACTTCTACTTAGTTGGTTTATAAATCACAATATTATTTGTTATTACTTACTACAATATTTTCATATCCTTATATAGATGTAATAAGACTCAAATTGATAAAAAATAAAACATAACAAATCTCATTAATAAAAAATAACAGGTAATCAATTACCTACTTGGTATCTATAGTTTACAAATCACAATATTATTACAGTCTTTTTATTTCTTTATATAAATATAATAAAATTAAAGACTAAATTTAATAAAAAATAAATAATAATTATTTATCTTTTAAACAAAATTAATCTAAATGATACTGTAGATTCGTTTTCAAAGTTGAAAAATTTAAGATATCCGCTAATGTAATATAGTATGTATTAAATAATTATTGCTTTATGACAATAAATGTTTTTATTTGTGTAACTAAATGGTTTGTTATTAAATTGAATTTAAGTTGTTAAATTAAAATTAGAAGTGGAAAAATTTAGATATTAATAATACCTATTTCATTAATATGTCATTTTGAACAAGGGAACCAATAAAACAAATTTCAGCCTTCAGGTTTAGCTATATTATTTATTTTGAGTGTGCAGGGAGAAAAATGTATAGGTTAGGTTCGGATAAGTATTATTAAGGTGCTTTATACCCATAAATTTACTTACCTAATACCACTGGTATCAGCAATATAATATAAATTCATTAAAAGTACCTACACATACTTCTTCAAAAAAATAATAATATTGTGAAGTTTTCATACTAATATAGGTGACATAACAAAAAATGTTCACTTGTTTTTGTCACCACTTAACCCCACCCCCTTATCCACAAAAAAAAATTTCTATGTTGCCTACGGTAATTATTTGGATGGCCTGCAAAAAGTTTGGCACCAACAATAAAAAAGTTGAAATGACGCCCCTGATTACAGCTTACAACACAAGATTGGTTCTGCTGTACCCAAATTCGATACCTAAGTAGCTTGTGGATCTGAGTGAGAAATAAATATAGTACACTAATATTATCTTTATACATTTTATAATATAATTTATTTCTTACTGCTATGGAATGAACCGACAAAGTATCTGTAGCTACACGGCTACACCTATTCCTTAAAAGTACCTATTGAAGGACGATATACAATTTAGTTTTCATAAACTTATATTATCGGCACAAACAAACAACATTTCAATTCAGATTAAAATTTTAAATGTCACATGTAATCTGGTAATAAATAATAACACAATATTTATGTATCACACCCAAAGGTGTAATTTATCATTATAGTATTATACCCATTTACTTATAGGCTGTATTATTTGATACATATATTATGTTGACAAGATTGTAACATATATAGGTAATAAACTAACAACTAATATTATAACATAATATAGGTAGGTACATATAGGTATAATATATAATATGTATATTGTATATATTATATATAAATCGATAGGCAGGTAGTACATAATAATTAATAACTATAAACAGTGATAGTAGGTAAGTATTATTAATAATTTATAGGTACCATATGTATATTATATGGGCAAAATAACAATACTATTTTACTTAAATATAATATTATAATAACTGCAATATTATAGTTAAAAATAAATTACTCAAATAATATCAATTATGTGGTTGTAAAAAAAAATGCATTACGTAGGTACTGCTTCTGAGATCTGTTACCTATCGTAGTTACCTAACCTATAGCTACCTATACTATTATTAGTTATTATTAACATAGATTAAATATACTATTTATTTATATATTTAATCTATGTAATTAAGTAGGTACTGACTTTAAAATGTTTGATTCAAAGTTTGTGTTATTCTTGGAGGATGTGGCATAATGGCTACTTCAAAAGCTATGGTCTAGAACAGCGTTTGTCAACCTTTTTAGTCTCGTGACCCCCAAAAAGGTATAAAATGTGCTCAATCTCTTCGCGACCCCCCCCCCCCTTCTATCTATATTAAGTATAAATTTGTATCATATCGTTGGGAAAGCCAACCAAAGGTTCATTATGTAAATCGGTATTTTATTATTTTTGACCACTGTGACCCCCAGCCAAGGCAATCGCGACCCCCAGGTTGAAAAACGCTGGTCTAGTTTTGTGTTTAGACCGCTTCTCTGGTTAATTTTACTTGTAATATTGTGATATTTATAAATAACCAAGAATTAAAACGATATGACTGAAAATGTAACCTATAATCTATAATTAAATTATGAAACAATAATTGTCGTGATTAAATCTGAAATTTAAGATGAAAAATAAATAAAATATTAGATATAATAAATCACGCATTAATACCTTATATCAATATATCGTAATATGATATCTATATCTAATATATAGGTACACTACGATGTCTTGAATTTTAAATTTTTAAACAATATTGGTATAATGGTATGCAGCTATCATTAAATTGAATGCACTTATACATTTTTGAATTGGGTATTTAAGTTATTAATTTTAGTTTTAATTTATTCGTTTATTAGAATTTTTATTTTTGAACTAATAATTTATAAATGCTTGATAAATTTACGTATGCGAATATCCTTGTTTTAAACTTTCAAGTTATGTACTACACTATACACTATTTTAATATTTCAATTATTTATAAATTGTATAACAAATTGTACATAATATGAATCTAACGACATTAACTAATATAGAAACCACACGAAGAGAAAAAGCAATTTAAATTTAACAGATTCACTGCTATCAGTTTCGCATTTAACATTTTTAATGGTCAATTTATTGTAAATAGATCCTTAAAAATTACAATATATTATAATACGAGTACGTATACAAATATTTATTGAAGCTGGAACAGGGAGACCAAACTCTTTTTTCATTTTAATTGTCCTATCATTGTATTAGAATTTAGAAACTCTTATTATTTTTTATAATAATTTTGTTCAAATATTTTTATGATTTTTTTAATTACATTTTTTTTTTTTGTTATTTTAAAATATTTTTGCAAGTGGTGGCTGTTGTTACTATTCCGATATCTTTCTATATTTTATATTTAAGTTAATTTTTTAAACTTTTACCAGCAAATCCAATATTACATTTGAAATAATTTTTAATTGTATTGTTAGTAGTTTTTTTAAAATAAAAAATAAAAACATTCATAGACTGCTTACGCTGTTGTAGTTAATAATAATTTTATTTTTTAAAACGTAGTAACCGGCAGGCGCACCTATTTTTCTTTCTTTATTTTTTTCACATGTACCTATATTAAGCTTAAATTAATTTGGTTTTTTTTATTTTTATACTTTTGTATCTCTCAAAAATTATTGTTGAATTGTTATTTTAAAGTCATGATATCCCACAGTTCACTTAGAATTTATAAAATTAGTGTCGCCCGACAAATGGACGCATAGGCAACACAACGATGCGTTGATGCCTCATATTAATAATATAATATTCTACGAAAATAAATTGTTCTAATTTGTGTATCCACTAAATAATATAATATCAGAGAACAATCCCTAACATTTAAATGCATACATAGATACGGAATATTACGATTTTAAAACAATTAAGTTGTTTAAATATTAAATGTACCTACCTATTAATAATCGTAGGTAGCATTATTATTTTACAAGAACAATTTACTGGATAGTATGGACTGTATAGTATAGACTGGTATAATAGTATACTTTTGATGGGAATTAGATTAAATATATAATACTAAATAGTAAATACTAGTTGTATTTGTAATAAATTGAAATACCTACGCAATAATGCAATATTCGCGGGATTCTTAAATTCCCTAAATAAAATTTTATGAATGATGATCTTGTCACTATTTCTTAGTTCTGTTGAAATCATAATATGGTAAATAGACAAATAAATGTATTGTCCGTATTGTTGGTGAAATATTAAATATGATTTCGTCGTTGTCAATTTTACACGCAACCATTAAACAATTAGGTACCTAAAATAATAATTTTTATGTCTCACACTGATAGTTTTATAGTTATCTATACCAAACATATACCATGTATTTAACTTTTTAATATTTGTCTATTAATATTAATGCATTGACTTTATATGCGTCATTGTCTATCGAATACAATAATAAATAATTTAATTTTTAGGTGGACACTGACACGGACTACCATCACTGGACGACGACCATTGCGGGGCAACTTCTGAGCCAAACACCACTGGACGATGTCAAATATCTCGACATACTCGGCATTGTGACCGACCATGCACCATTTCGACGATATTCGTCAACAGATTCATTGATGACGTGTGCATCTAAACATAAAAAAACCAGCTTGGATATTCAAGAAATCAACAATAATCATATGCCTTTATTTAGTTCGCGTGCGTACAAAAAGAATGTTTCACACTTGCCAGACTTGATCAGAGAATGCGAACAATTACGTAGATCACCCGTTAACGAGTTTTCAGACTTAATACCAGTTAAACAGAAACGCAAGATATTTGAAGAATCAGTCACTTGTTCTTCAAAAAGTGTGGATAATTTACATGATCTTTCTTCTCACATAACAAACATTAAGTCTAGGTCAATGAACAATTTGGATTTGGATTTAAGAGCTGTGCCTGTGAAAGACATTTGTAGATATTTTGAAAGCAGATTCAGTAATAAAGAAACCAATACCATAAAATTCAGATCACTCTATTAACTTAAATATCGTTAACAAAAGTGAGTTATGGGTGATACAATGTTTATTAGACATGTAATGACCTTTAGATGAAGAAAAATGTTCCAAAGATTTATGAAACTATTATGATAATATATTACTTAATGTATACTCTTAGTCATTAATAAATAATTTTGTTTTTAAATAAATGAAAAACAATTAAAAATTTTGTAATTTATACAAATATTGAGCTAAAAATAATAATTAACATAAATATTTGCATTCTTAACAATATCAAAAACAAATTACAATTTATATTTCATCTTAAAAATGGAAGAAATTGTATACATGGGTAAAAAACCAAATCGGAGCGCTCTAATTACCAAAAATTAATTACTCCTACATTAAAGACTTACATTTTTATTTAATGACTATAATATTTATGTTGTTCTGCACATAAACTGATTATTATCAATTAAAATATACCTACTTCACCAATAATGTAATATAAATATATAATATTAATTTGTCAAACTACAGCTCCAATACAAAAACTATAATTAAATGATAAATAGGTGATTTTAATCACGAGCAGCAGAAACACATATATTTATACCTTCTACAGGTAAGACAATAATAATAATAATAATAAAAAATTTATTTTGCACAAATTTGAAATCCATTTGTAAGCACCGATGGTAGTACAGGTGCTCATCGACTTGAGGATAAGGTATCTGTTGGTTAACATTGAACTTCAATTATACCCTGTTAATCTAAATAGTAAAATAGTTTCATCAATAAAAAAAAAAAAAAAAATGTAAAATTGATTATTTACCCGTAACTAATAAAGTGTCTTTTGACGTTGAATTTAGTGAATCTTCATACTTGGAATGCGCCAGGTCAGACAATTCCTCAAAATGCTTTTGTCGTTTTCGCACATTCCAATGTAAACATTCAGCCAATGAATCAAACCAATCAGATATTTGGTCTTGAGCACATATTGATGGTAACGAAAATATAGATGTAGTTACTCGTAAGCTGTAAATAAAATATTTGTTATTCTATTAAATACAATGTAGAAAGTACTTAAAGCACAATGGAAAGCAAATATTCATGCAAACTGATACACATGGTTATCATTTTCATAGGTTTTAAAATTACTAATATAATTTTATTGCAATATGGTTAAACGGTTAAAACGTGCATCATAAATAAATGTATACATGTTTAATAACTAAATTATCATATTTGATATAATTAATAAATTATAATATATAAATTAGTGATTATTGAAATAGGATTGAATATACTCTGGTCGTTTCCCGTCATTGATTAAATAACTTACAGGGTGAAAATCAAATTTTACTGTGCACATATTATCCATCACCAAATATTATTCTATATTTTTTATTGACCGACCTATCATCTGCACACAACTCCTGTTGATTTCTGCCATCAAATGAAACCCAAGCTGTTGATCTCGCATCCGGACTCAACATAATCTGCAAACAGTATATACATCTGCTATATCAGTACCAATACTATAATCTACTTAAAACATTTAATACTTAAATACATAAAATTTAAAAAATCTATTTTTAAGCTAACGACAATTTGATTATCATCATTCATAGATGCCAATTGACTTATATTTCAATAGACATACTATACAATATACTAAAATTTATTTAAGTTTTTTGAACCAAACTAAGCATTAATTTTAATTTTTAATACTAAAATGCTAATATCTATTAATATTTTTTTAACAAATTTTTCAATATTTAGATAACCATGTGCACCTCAAAAGCAATTAAACAAATACAAGCTTTGACAAATAACAACAATGTAAAATTGATTGTTAATGTATAGACAGTTAATACTCCATTTTTCTTTCCTATTATAGTATTACCTATCACCATGAAATATTTCTTGCCGATTACGACCATCAAATGAAACCCAGGCCGTATTGCGGCTATTTGGTGATACCGTTATCTATATAAAGAAACAAAACATATCCTAACTCTATTGATCTAACAACCATTAAACTATTTTATTATAATATAAGTACTATCAAAAATTAAAATTAAATAAAATATATAAAGAATTCCACATCATGAGTGTGAATAAACAAATAATTAAATTCTACAATTTTAAATTTATCTATTAAAACCATTAAAATACTGAAGGAATTAACTTACATAAAAGATAAAAAATAATATTGATAAATTTAGTCAATATAACTTTAAAGTTTAGTCAGTAAAATGTCTAATCTAATCTAATCCAAATGCATTCAGTTAAAAGTTTTATAAAATTTAAACTTAAACTTATAGAAAAATGATCATTATCACTATGGAAATGTATCATGTTCAATTATATAGAATTAATATTACATATTAAACCATGTACAGTAAACATAGATATTTCAATGTTCATATTTAAATAGCATAATTTTCTCATACGTAATTTCTAGTATAATATAAAAATATTTAAAAAAATGTGGTATAATTATTAATTCTACAAAAAATAAAACTTAAGTTTCATAACATATTATGTTGAACTATTATTTTTTAATTTAAACAAATTCATTAAATAAGAATAAATTTATTTTCAATTTTTAAATTGTATTAATATCATTATTTTACAATTATTTGTAAACTATTTTAATATTATTTTCAAGATTAATAATTTTACTGTAGAAAGATAACTAAATACTTATTTAATACATTTATTTATTATATATTCAACTATATTTCAGCTTACAATTTATCTTTGCAGGTTAATCATGTTTATTTTTTCAACTATTATATAAAGTAATCTTATAATATTGGTAGCAACTGACACACAGTGGCGGATTTAGGATTTTTTTATGGTGGGTGCTATTTTGTTAATAATAAAAAATAATAGTCCTAAAGTACTTATTATGTATAATTTGGGGGGGGGGGGGGGAAATTAATAATTTGGTATTTAAACATATTTAAGCAATATAAAAATTATAAACAATTTAATACATATTATTTTTTTTAAATTTACGAATTATTAGTAATTTTTAATAAAAATACGCGGAACGGTGGGTGCTTCAGCTCCCAAGACCCCCCCCCCCCCTAAATCCGCCACTGCTGACACAATATTACAAATTATATGTATAGTTTTGATTTTTTTAATATAGTAGAATACTAGAAATAGATGGATTTATTATTCATTATATTGAAATTTTAGCTTTATTGTAAGAATCAACATATAAATAACAGCCAAGGTCATGATTCCCAAAGATGTCTTTATAATGTAGAATTCCTATTGTATAATATATATTACTATTGATTATAAATATTATAATATTTATAATAAATGATATTAGTGTGTAATGTTGCAATCTGTGAATTATAATAATTACCAATGATTGTAGACATATAAAAATATTCCTTAATTGTTAAATGTATATAAATACACATATTCTACATAAAAATGATCAATATTAAATAATTTGACAATCCAGTCATATTCTTGATATTTAAAAAGTTATTTAAGAAAAACAGAATTATATGAATACTTGATAGTTTAGACTATCAATAAAAATTAAAAATATTTGGTTTAATCTAATGGTCCAAGTTATTTACCCAATTTCAATATTTTTAATTATTCTAATAAAGTATTTGATAGTTACATGTTAATAGTACCTATTTATAATAATATAGGATTAAATTTAATTTTAAGAGACTAATTTTTTGTTCATGAACAAAATGCAATCATGTAAAAAAGTATGAAATATTTAATGTGTAATTTAAAATTGCTTAATTATTTTTTATCACCAAGTGTGGAATTCTTTTAAATTAATAATTTACTTTTAATTCAACACCGGCTGGTACTACTATTGGTCTGAAAGACAAAGAATGAGGGCATATAGGTGTCACCATGATGGCTGGAACACTTGGGTGAATCATTGATGCACCTGCAGCAACTGCATATGCTGTACTTCCAGTTGGTGTTGAGACAATTAAACCTAATAACAAAATTAAGTTTTATTTAATAAATTACAAAAATTATATTTAAATAATAATTTATATATCTGGAGAGCTAAAGTATAGTAGATAAATTTTGAATTACATAACAACTTGACATTTCCTAGTTTCCTACACACTAAAATAGACATTGAATCTTAAACATGTATGTCTTTATACACAAATAATTTAATAGCTATAATTGTACATCAATGTAAAATTGAATAATATTTTATAGGTACTTAAATAATATAATTTATGCATTTAGCATTATGTATTTTATTTAGTAAAAATGTATTTATTACCATCTCCTTGGACAGATGTTATGTATTTCCCATCCAAAAATAAGTCAATGTTTGAAAGGTATGGCGATGGTCCACGGTCAATAACTACTTCATTAAGTACCAGTAAATTTGGCTGAGGCTTTTCTTTATCTTCATTTTTCCTAACAATTATACACCTAAGTCTACTGCGTAACGTTAAAGCAGCATGTCCTTCAAGTACATTAGTCACTTGCTGTTGGAAATTGTCAAACTTAAAAGGCGTTAAAAAACCCAGGGAACCTAAGTGGAACGCCATAACTGGTGGTACAGATTGCTGAAAAAAAGAAAACAACATTTCAATTAATAATAATAAAATTAAATTAAAGATGAAATACTAATTTTGAAATTACCTGAAACAAAAGACTAGCATAGAGCAGAGTACCGTCTCCACCTAAACAAATAATAAAATCTATTTTGTCTGTTAGATCATCTTTGCCATCTTGAAAAGAGTTTAATTTCTCTCGTACTTCCATGAAGCCAGAGTTACTAGAGAGCATTGTGTCTTCCATCACAGAATGTTCCACAAATACTATCATGCTTTTTTCCTGTGAACAAATAGTGAGTATTGAAACAACAATTGACATTATCTTCACACGAGTACCTATCCAATTAAAGATATTCGTACTTGTATTAGCCATCTGACGAGTTCTATGAATGGTGGTAAAACAGACATGTCTCTAACTTTTTTTATCACCAATACAGTCAAAGGATTTTTGTACCAAGTCAAGCGTTGACTGGCTGGATCTTGAATCGTTCTGTACAAACAGAAAACAAAAAAAAATGTAAATACACTACAACAAATTGCCATTTAACTGACTTACGTGATCAATGCAGAGGTTTTCATGATACGGCCGCATGGTCCAAACTGTTGGACGGGGCTAGGGGCGTTCAGCGACCGCGTTCTCCTGAAAGCAAAAAAAAAGAAGTGCCGGTCATTAAATGGACTGTGACAAGTGGTGAACAACACGGATATGGTTGGAACGAAGGATAGACGAATTGTCGGGTGGCATACGAAAAATATTTTATACGATTCTGCGTGTGAATACGCTTACGGGTCAATGTCGTCCACGACGACCGATCCCTTCATGTCGTTCATAACTTCGGCAGTGCGTTAGAAATTCCGTTTTACATAATGTCGGACACACGGGGCGGCGGGAAGAGCGTTACGATTTTAAAACAACCAACTACGGACCTGAACGTCGTGCGTTTTCGATATATTTTTTCCACCTGAGGGCACTTAACTGGCTAACAACACACCCAGTAACAACAAACAGTCGACAGTTAAGAATTACTAATCTTAAGTAGACACACTCTCAAAAACGGAAATCGGAAAATTCTTCAATGAAAATATTATTGTGAAATAGTGATAACTGATAAGTGTGGTCGAAGACGTGCCAAACCGACCATCGTCATCGGAACTCGGAATATTATCAGACGGTTGTATTATAATATTGTATTGTTATCACCGTAGTTGTCGTGTGGGTGTGTGCGCGGTCGTCTACCGCCACTGCGCTGCCACTACCAACGTGGTGTGAAAATTATTTCGTTAGTCGCTAGAGCACGCTGAACGGTTTTCGGCACTCGGCGGAGAGACTTTTCCCGTGCGGGAGGCAGCGTTGGTACGATATTACAATATTAGACATAAAAATAATGAATATAATAATGGATACCCGTCCGATAATATAATAATTTTTTAATTTTGTGTTCGGCTGCGACTCGCGAGGGCCATAATTAGTCAGTAGTCTTGCATCAAGTGATCACATTTAATAATATTATTGTTTACAACGATTATAACATATTTACCTATATGCGTCATCGGTGTTTGATTATGTAATTGGCTCAGTGGGAGGAGGTTAGGAGTGCCCTGATGGCCGATGCTAAGCAAAATATATTTTACTACTTGTGAGTTCTGTGAGATTTTAGATATAAATCAATGGCCGTGAGGTGTATTTTATGGGATCCTTAAGGGATCTCCAAAATTCCTAATCAGATGATATTGTTACGCCTATGAACTATTGTAGGTATAATATTAAATTTAATAAACTTAATTGAAAATATATTTAGCACCAATAAAGGTACAAAATAGATGTACACATATAGCTTATTATTACACTAGTTTTATTAAATAACCTTCGAAATTAATTTTCCGTCTTTTAAATTTTTAATACAATAATAGTGAGATGATGATTGTGATGTCCTCGAAGTAATATGTGACCCAGCAAGTTGTGTCAACACGTACCTACTACAATTAAACTTAATTTAAATAATGAAATGTGTTTAAAATTGCGTATAAATATAGATATTTACATAATAATAATTATAATGTGTATAGCATGATCAAGTTCCTTCCTTCAATATAGCATAAATTATACATAAATTATAAATTATATCGTAATTCATTCTTAAACGTTAACTATATTAAAAGTAATATTTATTTACCTATATCTATAGGTTCTATAGGTAAATAGCGCATATTGCTTTATTAATTATTAGTAGATACCTAATAATAACTATACATTATGTTACTGGACAATACATTATAAGTAGGTACACCATGTCACCATGTATTTATAAATTGATGTATAATATTAAAATAATAAAAACTGGGCAGACAGTACATAGAATGTAAGAAAAAGATATTAAGTACCTATATTGGATATTTATTTAGTCTTGCTGTAGTTATACATATTTTTTTCAATATTATTTTCAAGTTTTCCTGATTTTAAATCATCTAAACTTAGATTTTAAGTAAGATGACCGGAATTTAACATAGCACTTACGATAATAATTTTTAAATTATATAGAATTGTATTACACATTATAATTTTAAAAATCGTATTACAATAATAGTATAGAATATAAAAAAACCATGTACATAATTTTATTTAATAAGACTAAAAGAATCATTAATTCTATATTGATATTTTAATATCTATACTGAGTACATGATAATACAATAAATATATGTTGGCCTGGTTATTACGTAGGCATTATAATATTATTAGCTACTGTAGTGAATAGTGATACTTAATTCATGTTACTAATTTAGTATTTAGGTAGGTACTATACTACGACCTAGTCAAAAATGTTATAAAATTTTTTTATTTATATATAACATATTAAAATAAGTTACAAATATTGAAATATATAATTGTAATATAAATTAGAACAGCTTATAGGTAATTATATTGTTTTGTTTAATGATAAATATTAGTTATATAAAAGTTTAATAAAATACATATTTTTATTAAAATAATGTTGAAAAAAAATACTAAAATCTCATTAAATTCCTGTGTATTAAACTAGTTCCTCATTATATATTATACATTAGTACTGAATATTTAATTTTAATATTATCATATTCTATACTCTTACTAACTTGCGTATAATATTTGTATATACATTTTAAAATTCACAAAACTATATGAGTTATAAATAATTCAACTTTCAAAACATATACACCAAAAATTAGCTGTTTATAAATTGGCTATGATAAATGTTGTGAGAATTTTTACGTATCACGAAATTTTTATTTTTAAGTTATACGTATTTATAATTTAAAAATATTAAATTGAAAAAAGTTATTGACGAGACAAGAGGATAAAAACGGTAAACTATAAGGTATAAATTAATAAAGTTTATAAATAATTATAATTTCTGTACAATTGTCTTCCATAAATTATAATGTTTAATTTAGTTGGTAATAAGACAAAGAAAGTTGTCTATAATACTTAACCGAATTTATAATTTTATATTATTTATATATGAGTGTCAAGTAATATGAACAATGGCTGTGCATTCTGTATAAGAAAAAAGCTCCAATAGTATTTATTACTTATTAAAATGTGAGATGCATACCTATATTGGCTATATTAAATGTATTTTTATTCACTTATTTATTGGGTTTAAAAAGAATTTTAATTATAATTTCTTATAGCAATATAACATTTGGCACAAAGAAGCTATTCGTATACTTTTAGATTCAAAAATATATGTAGGTATAGACGGTATGGTTAATTTCCGCATTTTATTTTTTGCATATACTACCTATATTGCGATTATTAAATATCGTTGTTGTTTTTTTTTTATGTAACACTGACCATGATAAATAATATAATTGTATAATTAGGTATGGTAGTTAAAATTTAAAAAATCGACCACAAAAAACATTTGTTTACTGTATTTGAAGTTTTTGAAGAAGGAACCAAGGAAGTTTAAGATCAAGTACGTTTCGTGGTTGTATTACATGTATATCTATTGAATCTATATAACGGTTTTCGTGCCGACGTAATGTACCTATATTTATTACTAACATATGTATAGTACCTATATACTTATTTTAATGAAATCATGTTGGTTAGATTTTACCAAAATATGTCTCATAAATTAACATTAAATTTAAATATACAACAATGGCAATTCGTCCTTCTGCAGGGAACCATTTGTGATATGTATTGTCGTATTGGTTACCTAATTGAAAAACATTTTACGTATAATAAGATGCTATCACAAACATATGCCGAAAAAGTAGAAAAATCAAAACGAATAGACTCCTCTTTAGTTTTTACCAATATATATTAATTATTAAACGGTTAAATAGCATCAATGGTACGTATTGTTTCAATTTTCACGCATGTATTATTACACAATACATACGAGTAATTTACCTACTGGCTACTCTTTTTTGACAAACTAGACAAATCAATAATATCAGTAGGTAGGTTATAGTATAGCTATAGAAGTATAATAGAAATAATAACATGCATATATTATTCTTGATGTACAATAGAATGGGTGAACATCACAAGTAACCTCTCTACTCGATGAAGTTGTGTTTGATCTGCAATCGCTTAATACAAATAATTCTGATGATTTGTTTAGAATTGTATCTACATTTAAATAATTTAATGATCCTCGAATTACAACAGAAAAATAAATAATGTAAACTAATTTTACGTTAATTTTAGATTTTGATATAGTTGATAATTTTAAAATATAATAAATATGAAGTCTTGGTATACATCACAAAAATAATATTACTGATAAATACGGACCACTTTAGTTATATAGTTCAAAACACTAGAGGTAGCCATAATTCATAGGTCATAACTGGAAATTATGGCCTGGGATAGATATATAGGTCACCAAAGCTCTATCCTGTTGCGTAACTTGGATTTACAAACCTAGTGTAAAAAAATTATTTTTATTATCGTATAGGTATGATTAATGTATATATAATATATCATCTAAATCACATGATTTTGGAGAGTTGATACTTAATAGTATATGATTTGATTACGACTTAGTACGAGTTTTTATAATATGCGATGTAATAATACGTAAATATATTTATGTCATAATATTTATTGTTATCTTATTCTTTGACGCAAAATAACAGTGTCTGTATTCAAACAGACTAAAAACCTTCATTATTATATTATAATCTGTAGGTAAGTACATAGTTTTCGGTATATTAATATTAGGTAGTATTACATATTATATAGTTGTGTGAATGACATAGATACAATTATATCATTATTATCAGCATTCAGCCACTGTGAACACGAATTTCCAGAAAATTCTATTAAGGTCTTTGACACCAGTGCAGTACTATTTTTTTATAATTTGTTTACGGAGTAGATAATATTTAAAAATTTATTATTATTTATGTTTTATGTATAGGTGCAACGTATAACAAAGAACTAAACTGTATAAATATTTACCTATTATTTACTGGACATATTTTTATATTAGTATATTACCATGTATTTCATTTTTATTTTTGTGGAAATTTTGTGGAAATTCTAAGCCACTATTTAAGTATATAATTTTAATTTGATTTGGTTAGGTATATTATATTGAAAATTGGATTTTCATTGCTAATAAATACGTTAAACACATGTCGTAGTGGACCGTTCGTCTGCTACACAAGGTCACCAACACACGTGGCTTATATAATAATGGCACTCACACATCACACAATGTCAAGGTCTGTTGTATTTATTGAAATTTGAAATAACTATATTATTTTGTTTTTTAGTTTACAAGTGATCGAGTGTGAACACCATGTTTAATAATAAGTTGGAATACAATATACTTATAATATCATTAATAATGTATAATTACGGGGTTGAGTTTTTGTAAATCGCCCAGTAAATTTAAGGTAATTCCTATACCATTTAAAGTGTTTTCACCTTTTTAACCATAAATTGTTAAGCAGTAATCAAATTTGTTAAAAATTTCAATGTATATATAATATTAACAACTTTATTAAATAGAACATAAATGGACTGCTCATCATGTAGTAATTTGCCAATTAGACACATTTTATTATAGAATTAATTATTAAACCTAATGTATACTTACCTACTAAAAATAATAACACTCAATAATGATTTTAAAATTTAAATCGATTAATATAAAATAAACCTCTATTCAGTCTAATACTTATTAATTTTAATTATTATACTTATTTTTACAAAATATGAAATGCAAATAAAATAAAATATTAAGTAATGTTTATATTTTTGCTTAAGAATTTTGAGAAAAAATCTATTTCCATTCAAATTTCGATTTATACCCATTTAATATCTAAGTACAGATTATAATAAAAAAAATATATACTTTACAATTTACAGAAAATTGCGTGGTTCTCATTAAAAATAATAATAATAATAATAATTTTATAACAATAAGGATAATAAAATCTAAACACCGATGTTTGGTAAATCACTCTTTAAAGTTGTATTTTTAGGGCATTTCACTACTACCTCCTTATAAAAATGAGGTGGCTTGAATCGAGTTGCGGATTCATTGATTAATAATTATTAATTATAATAATATATACTGTATAGCCAACTGCAATATTAGTTTGAAGTTACATAGAATAACACGCACACTCAGTAGGCGTGTGTACGGCACAAATTAAATACGATAATTATGTGCATGCATTATTTTTATGCTGCGGGTGTGTTAGAGTAATAATAATAGTATATTTCACAATGAGTAAAAAATGTGCGAAAAAACGAACGGCCGTCGAAACAATAATTAATAATACATTTTTACCCGATGGCTAAATAAATAGGTACTGCAGTGATACCTATATAGTTGTAAGTGATATAATATATATTATTGTATTAACAATTGTCAATTTATTCAAAATTACGTATAATATTTATCGATGTTATATGCAATTATAATAGTATAGGTATATATTTTTTGATAAAATTCATCATAATTTGTTTTCTTCTATCTTACACGTCTTAACATTAATTAATAATGAAGTATACGAGTTTCCGCAACGACCTCGCGTGTTTCATCGCGTATTTCAGAAGTTGTAACTGCATATTACAAGTATATTAAAATGCATATAAATTATAAAAGTATAAATAATATATTATCGTATAAATGTATAATACGATTCAATGTCGTATTTATCTCTGTTGGCCATCAGTTTTTTTTTAACAAATTATATTTGGAAAATCATTATGTATTTTAAAATTTAAATCACTGATTTCAATTATTTTAAATAACCCACTAATAGTTATATCTTATGACTTATATATCAGTAACTAATAAGACTATATAGACACTGAAACACTTCGAAATTCATTTTATATTATAGCATTTACCTGTAAAATGTAAACAGAATTCACTAATCATGCTCACGGCTCATCCTCATATTCTCCTTTATCGATGAATATATTAAAATTATGATTTTCGGAATTTTTAAATCAATTTAATTCCATTGATATATCTAAATTAAAATAATAACGAGTAGTTATTAGAATGCTACTATATAAGGATACATTCCAAAATAATCTTATAAAAATATGAAATAGATGTAATATTTTATCTAGTATTTATTAGATTCAGAATTGTTTTACAAATTATATAAAATTTTACTTAATAAATGAGTATCAATTAGTTGATACTTCAATTAAAATCATCATAGTCCTCGTATCGACTATACCGCACTATTAGGACTATCGCTTATAAGTGTATAAAATTAAATAACTTAAAAACTGATTGCTAAAATTTTTATTTAAATACCTATATATAAACATTTTTAAAAAAGTCATCTGCTTAATAATTTACAGGAAAAAAAGTATGTTTTTTTTTAAAATGAGCATACTAGTTGAATCACTCTGTATATATTATAAAGATTATATAATATAGCTATATTATAGCTATATATAAATAATAAATATACTATATTTATATACGCATTGTATATTGCGTTTGAATTATTATGAATATTATGTGCAATTTATTAATTTATTATACTGTGCTATTGTAGATTGCAGTATTTAACTGTGTTTTTGTTCCCATCAATAACTTTTTTTCAATAAATATTTTTGGAAAATAAAATTACTGTATAGAGATAAGAAATATCTACTGCATCCATAACTATGAAAATGTATAATATTTTTTTTCAATTGTTATTCAAATAACTATGTGCGTTTTAATAAAGTTTTAGCAAGACACGGTTACATGTAGGAATATGATTTAATATTATAGGAATAGCAAACAATTTAGACGGTGGACAAACTGCACGTAGAGACTAGAGAGTAAAGAGACACACCGTATACTCAATATTCAAAGTGTGATGTTCTTTACACATACATACTACATATACTCTCTCTCACACACACACACACACACACACACACACACACATACACACACACACGCATACTTCACGCGTTTAATATATTTAACTATAATATACACAGGATATACATATACGTTAACGAATTATAATGTATGCAGTTAACATACACCGTCGATGTGACGAAGAGATTAAAAACAATAAAAAACATACAAATCGCCTTTGCCCCGATTTTCGTGACGACAGCGGGCGGTGACCTCGACTACACTTTGACAAATAATCTAATATATAGGTATAGCCAGATAGGTACAAGTTGTAAGTACCTATAATATACGGTGCGTGTAGGATGTAGGTGTATAATGTAACCATATTAATTATTATATTATATTATCAGACGGTTTTTACATATTACGTACAAATATATAGTACAAACAATACGGTTTTTTTTTATTTTAAAAAGATGTTTATGTCTGGACCGTTACATGGCGGTAAAGATGAATTTACTGAAGTTGCGAATTGTCTCAATCAGTCGATCAATACACGCGAACCGATCATTATTATACATAATAGATATCATAACGTCAAATAGACATAAAATAATATTATTTATATCATGCTATATTATTGTATTATATTTTATGCAGATGATGTAGACCAAGAATCGCTCACCGTATCAGTGACTAGTAGTGTTATTATCATAAATATAGTTATATATTATCTACATCCGCGCGTCATCTATACATGCCTTGACCATGTAAAAATAAGTAAATAATTTTGAAAATTATAATACATTAAAAATATTTTCAAAATATACTTTTAAATTCTTACTTAAGTATACACTATACAGTTAACCTTCAAGACCGGAATTCATCCAGGTAAGTTTTTTTTCACATAAATAATTGTATATGAGGATAAAATATTATATTTTAATTGTTATTAATAAGTACACCGAGTGCCTTATTTATAAATGTTTATTTTTTTCTGGCCAATTTCGATAGTATTTTACTAGTACCTATGTTATATACTCGTTTATAATATAAATACTTATAGGCTTTAGCTATTCTTATAGTATATTATATGACCGACATCGTGAAGAGTTAAAACTTAGAGCTTGAAAGGGATGATGACAAGGATGAATTATCATTTTTTCCCATTGCCTTTTCTTTTCTAGAGAATAGGTAAATTAATGTAAATATGTAATGAAATTTCATGATAAATAAATAAGATCAATTAGTTTTTGAAATCCTGACTACAGGTCTTTAATAATTAATAATATTATATTTAATATGATTTAATTTATGATCACAGAAACGTTGCGATAAACGCTATAGCTACGGGTCATGGTGTAATATAATTTATCACTATTATAGTGACTCGATAATAAATTGAAAATTAGATTTAATTCGACAAAACATGATGAAAAGTATGATTTTTATAACAATTTCTATTTTTTTTATGAAAATGTAATTATATATACATTAATTTTAAAATACTGAAATCGATACTATGCTTCACACACAAATATAAATAATTCAGAAACGTGCGTTATCTATTCAAATAGGTACCTACTAATAATCAAATCGTTGATTTTTTTGGCTGGGCAGATATAGCTATTCTACTCAAAACTATTTGTCCGAGAAAATGTTTGTAAATATTATAGAGTATGTTTTAGGTATATCGTATATAATTTGAAGGCTGATCCATATTGTTATTGACTATTGTACTATATAAGTTGTTTAGTTATATCATATAATATCTATTATGAAAAATTGTCAACAAAAAGTAATTTATCAATTGTTATTGAACTATTTTTTGTTTTAAAACTTAATTTTAAAACAAGGTCTTCTACATCATATTACAAAAAACTATAAATACAACCAGGCCACCGTGATTTATGTTAAAGGTATGACGTAGGCACGTAATATCAGTATTTTTAAAGGATAATAAAATCCACACTTTTGTCATCTTTGACACTGTACTACTGTAGTGTTATGACTACATTTTACACAATTAAAATAAATTGCATAATAAACAATTGAATATTATCTTATGGGAAAATAAAATTGGCCACTCTGCTTCCGACGCCTAAGCCATTAACAAATGCGATTCTTATCTCGAATACCTACGATGTTACATTATGTGTATGCTTATAATAGAAAAAAAGCAACAGTATTATAATAACTATCATAACATATACATATTATTATGTACACTCGCAGGTGATGCGACCTTATGACTGTATATAATTCGAGTGTGAGTAGCTTATCTCGCCCCTCTTCGTAAGACGAACTTCAGGCCGTGCTTAACCACACGGAGTGTACTATTTGTATTGCATAATAATCGGTTGGTCCGTCGAAAATTTGTAATTGATGTACAAGTGCATACATGAAAAAATCAAATATTGATAGTAAATAATCTAAATTTAACTCATAATATTCCACACCGTTCGATCGAGCTTTAAAAAATGTATATATTTGGCGGTTTTGGGAGGGGGGGAGATTCTAAAAGCCTTTTTCCAATTCTAATCAAATGTATATTATACTATTTAATATAGGTATATGATTGCTGGTTTTTTTATTTTTTTTATTATTTCAAAGGAATTTGAAAAATGTCGATGGCCGCATTCTGCTGTTATTACATTAAATAATAAATATAGACCGACCGCCCGAAACATAATATATTGTAATTCTATGACCTTGACATAGACTGCGTTTTTTTTTTATGAATATTCAACGTTTTCAATTATTTGAACTCGAAGGTAAATGGCTTATCGATGAATGTGGTCGGGTAATAACAGTTACCGCAGCTATAATATTATAAATAAAAATCATAATATTTGATATATTATTTAATATTATATATTCTTTTATATCAGTGTGCCGATAAGTCATTTTCAAAAGCGATTTACCCCAATTCAACTTACCGGATGTTTTGACCTTGTTGTCCTGTATAAATAGTTTCCCGTTATACGTATATAGTATTTATATATTCCGATATTCAGCTATTACAATTAAACGCACACGTAGTAGGTACTACAATAATAATTATGTGCCAGTACAATAATGCGACACTTGATCTGAATCAGCTGGTTACCGGTCACTTCCGTTGGACTATGAGTCGTATACTCGTATATTGATTATTATAATATTATATTATCGAGTTAGAGATTATAATGTACGTATTACAATATCACAGGTGTATTTAATGTTTATATGGGTATTGGACATACATACATAATATATAGTATACATCATAGACGATAGACGTAAACCCGTATTATATATCTATGTCATATTATGCGCTGTTTATGTGGTGTAACGTTTGAATGTGAAGTGCATTTCAAATTCAAAACGGTAAAGTGTTACTTGACCAAACAATGATGACAATAATAATTCGGTTTGTGTTTATTGCAGTGTGTCACGTGTTTAAATATATTATTCATACCGCACAATACATATTATATATTAATGAGTATGAGGCAAACGTATAGTACCCATAGACTTATGGAGTGAAATAATAGTGAAAAATGGGACCGGAGGTGGATATGATTAGAAAAAGATAGCATGCATGTTATTGTTATAGGTCCCTTCTTCATTTGTGTAGGTATTGACCATCTCCTTTTAACCATGTCGTCATGTCGACAACTTATGGCTGGGTGTGGGACCGAACAGTCTATACCTATTTATTATGTCTGTATGTATGATGCGCCTTTTAGGATCACTTGGAATGGGCGCCCGGAAATTGGATAGAAAAAACGTGTCCCAATCACCGATCGTCCCCGGGAAATAGTGAGAACAGTTCTGACTTTCTGAGATCATATAGGGTTGCGATGGTTGTGAAAATTGATATAGGTATATATATATGTAATAATGGCTATATAGTATATACAGTATACAGTATATATTTGAGTCACGTAGGTATACTGATTAATGATTTTATCGATTCGTCTACGATAGATATACGGACATACGGTGTATTGGACTATGAAAAATTTCAATTCGAAATGATTGGTAACACGCAAACACAATCAATAACTTATTATAATTATATTATATAAACGCAAAAAATGTAAAAAAAATAACAAAGTATATTTACAAACTTAGTTGAAAATTTGTCGTTTTTGAACGATGGAAGTTAAATATACCTATAATTTTTTACTAAATTGTACTTTTGCAATTGGTATATATTTATATGTCAATGGTTAAAAGATAAATTGCTATAACCTTCACCATTTTGGTTGGAAATGAGGTTTCAACGTAGTATAAAATTACATATCATTTTCTTGTGTCTTATAATCAATTGTCATAACTCACGATTCAATTTTTAATGTTTACCTATAGGTACTATGTAATTTTTATTCTTCCATTTATTTTAATATACACCGTGCAAACCAACGATTAATGTCCTTAGCCACATCTAGACCTTAAACAAAGTATAACTGTATTTATAAGATCTACGAAGCCATATTTAAATTATTATTCTTGCCATTGCTATCGACCGAAACGTTTTGTTTATTCGTATTTTAAAACGCTTTCAAATAAAACAATTTATAAAAATCTTAGATAATACAATATTGCATCATAATAATATTTATGTTATGCTAAACGCAGTAAACTTTATATAAATCACTATAATTAAAAATGTTTTTAGATTCTGAACGGAGTGATGAATGTATTGATTTTACAATGATGTGTGTTTTTTTTTTGTGTCTGTGTACAGCATAACTAGTCGAAATAATGCTTCAATTTCAAACTTTGGGGGTGGTTTCCGATGGCAAAATGGATATCCTTGGTGCATTATAGAGGTGAAAAGTAAACATTTTCCAACAGTTTTCAAAAAAATCGAATTTTTTATTTTGCTATAACTCAAAAACTAATCGATGTGAACACTTGAAATTTTCACCAAATGTTTATATTAGCGTTCTCCATACACAGTTAAATTTTCAAAGAATTTTGACTTTTTTTGAGCTATTTATAGAAAATTGAAATTTTTAATTTTTTTTAGTATTTTTTTTTTAAAATAACAATAAAATTTTTTTGGCCGGCCAGAAAATCTTGAAAATTTAATACAAGGTTTCTTATAAGTTGTTCTTAAATTGATAAAAAAAAATCCGAAATCGTTAGTCACAATTTTTTTTTATAAGTACTTAAAGTTCGATTTTATACGAAATATGTCTACATTGCGAAAATTTGCAAGTAATTTTGTGGTTGAAAAATCGTAAAATTTTTTTCTTTTAAAACTAAGTTTTGAAAATTTGGTACAAGGTTCTCCATACATTTTTCTTCAAATATCTGTAAAAAAAACTCTACCGGATTCAGACAAAAATTTTTTATGATTGTTTGAAATTTAAATTTTTACAAAACCACGTTAAATAACGGTTTAGCCTCAAACGGTTTTTGATATCTGTTGTTATTCAAACAGTATAAGTCGTAAATACTTGGAAATTTTACCAGTTATTGAGATTGCCATTTTATTTTAGTGATTTGATTTTCAAAATATTTTAACTTTTTTTGAGCTATTTATAGACATTTGAAATAATCAATTTTTTTTTATTTTTTTTTTATAAATGTTGATAAAAAAAATTTAGCTGGGACAAATTACTTGAAAATTTAATTGAAGGGTCCAAATAACTTGTTCTAACTCTCATTCAAAAATTATAAAAATACATAGGCACAATTCAATTTTTTTTTATTAGCATTTGTAGTTCAAATATTGACAAAAATTTGTCAAAATCGTGAATATTTTTAACTATTTGTTAGTTAAAAATTTATAAATATTTTACTATCAAAAGCTAAGAATTGAAAATTTAATACTATGCTTTCCATAAGTTAAGCTTAAAATAATTTTGAAAAAGTTTGAGGATTATTCAATTTAAAAAATTTTACGAGTGTTTAAAGTTTTAATTTTAATTTGAAATCAAAAATATACGTGTAAAATAACGTTTTACTAATAAATAATTTTTGATTTTTATATAATATATCCTAGACTGACAAATCATCTCCGTTCAGAATCGTTTTTCGTATACAATGATACATATCATTGCATTCAAATTTAACCTACTCTAGTCCGAGGTCCACCCCACCCCCTAATGAACAGCAGAGCGATACTCATTTACCCGCTTTTTATTTTTAATTATTATGCGTTCAAATAGTGTGTAACCCTCGGCTAGATTATAAGTAAAGATAATTTTTAAGATGTTGAGAACAATTCTCAACTCAATTTTTTAAGATAATTGATTCAATAATTAACACAAAATAAACAAATAGGGGCGTACTTATTGATTCGCTCAAAAAAAAAATAAGTTATGGAGGTAGATATCAATGATATCATGCACTAAGTGTTTTCTGTAAAATTATTTTTTGTGAATTACGACAGTTAGCCTTTTAACCATCGGTTTGAGTATATGGCATATCGTGTAAGTACTCTAGCAATGATAAATGACTGTCTTTATAGTTGCTTATAGATTTTTACAATAATTATTTTAAAATAAATACAATTTCCAAATGTTTAGCATACATTGTGGCGAATGTATTCTAATTATTGATATAATTCTTTGAAAATTAATAAGGACGATTGTAATTGTTATGTTACATGCCAATTTATAAGTTTAACGTTGTAAGTAGATAATAGTAAATATGTATACAATATCATCAAATATCTACTGAAATCCTATACGAGTGTAATGTTATATTAACAGTAGTTATAAATGCACAAGTAAAATTATATTATGGGTTGCAAATATTTATGTATGAACTGTCTACGTCTCACAAATTAGTATTTAAGTGAAGGTAAGTTAGTTTATAGCTAGGTTTCGTGGTATATGGGTATTTCAGTATTTGAAATAATTATTAATTTACTTCGCTTTTTAAACGATGCAAAAGCAATTTACAAAAGATTAAACATCAAAACATAATAAAACCTACGTGGCTGCGTTTATAGAAATTTTTCAAGTATGTAATATTCATGTTATTTGTATTAACAATTATTTTTTTTTGAATCATGAATATATCGAAACTGCAATAACGTTATTTGTTATTTGCAGGGCAGTATTAGTGTACTACAATATTAACGTATCTATACACTGCACAGGATCAACAATTATTAATAATAATTATAGTCCTACTTGTATAAATATTGATTATTATTTGGGTTTAATGGCCGTTTATTCATTGTTTTGTTAACTGGATGAGACCAGGAAAGGAAATATGTACGCATAATATGATAATGTTGCCAATGCAAAGCAATAACAATGCAACGGCAACAGGTTGAAAAACTTCACAAAAATAGAGACCTACTATTTGTCAATACCTCTAGCAAAATTTCTTTGAAAATAATCAAAATATATAATAGTGTAAGTATTATAACATTTTAATATTATAATCTACAGAATATTTCTCTACAGCAATATAAATAGCTTTGTTAAAAAAAGACATTGTTAACGATTTAATTTGAAAATAGAAATAATAGGTTGTTATTTAATCGTGCTAAAATATTGCATTATTACGTTATGCCACTATACATACCTATAATTAATTTGATGTATTATTAATTATTATAATAATTTTTATTGTATTTAAGTAAGCGTAATTTAAAGAAACAAAATCCTACTTATTTTGTAATTTAAATGTCGCAAATAGGTAACTATAAATATATAATAATATAATAATCAATAATGAGTATTATCGAAAAGCTTCAAATTGTTATTTTATCGCCAATTAAATAATTATATATACAGCAGTATACACATTTAATTATAATGTCGTTGATTTATTGTCTATATTACTATAATAATGATGTGAATAACTACGTCCGAATAATAAAATTACTATTAAAGAGTTTTACAATATTAAAATCAATTATTATTTGTGTTATTATATTATTATTTAGTTCAAAAGATGACACACCACACATGACCATACCGTTAAATACAACGCTAGGTGTTCTATATTCTATAGTATAATTCTATATAATTCTATTTATTATAATACTTAACAGAATACATAATTAGAATTTACATTATTTTAGGATTGTTGAAACTCATATTATATATATGTAAGATATATTCAATAAATAAATTGAAAATTCGCAGTGTCAAATCTCAATGAAGTTGAAGTACAATACTCCAAATTTTAATGTAAATCGTTTGATATTGTAAAATATTTGGAAACGAATCGAACTAATAATACTAGTTCAATTATTATAGTTAAGTTTCAGATTCACGAGGTTTCAGTATAGAAGTAGTTACGTCCGTTTCGTCTCGAACGGGAAATGACAACGTGTGTATATAATAGAATCGAATTTAAAAAAAAAAAAACAATTACACGGAAATAGAATGGTGTTTTTTTTTCAGATGACATATTTTACCCGATCGGGTTAATGGCGATATTGGTACCGTTTATAGCAACGTCGGAAAAGACGCGCGAAAAGTAATTTATGCCAGGAAAAACGACTACAATAGACATGTGTATTTAGATATACTTTATACTTACGAACATCAAAAGTATAATCATTGATCTAGTGTGACGTATTTAATTCTATGCGCTGCGAGTGTATATAACGATATATTTTTTAAATCATGATGCCTACCTGTCGTAATCCGTTTCACTGACGACTCACAATCATTTTATTTTATATAGGTAGGATCAATTTTATAGCTACTATAAATTGTTTTAAATATAATATTATATTATAATCTATACCTAGCTAAATTGTTTTATAGATTTTCACTTAAAAAGAAGTATGTATGTACCTATTTATAGTTTTAAAATATACAATGATCAAATATTTGTTTCAAATCGTACATGTGTTAAGCGACATAATATTATCAACTATCAAGTGTGTCTGACTAAATATATAATGATCTACTAAACACGTATGCATACTAACGTTAAAATTTATACAGCTAGGGTAGTTCTTCGGCATACTCGAATTTTGTCTCTAATTTTCCTTTAACAATAAATTTATTTATATTTTATATTTATCAATTTTTAATTTTTGTTTATTTACTCAGATTATGCGTTTTTAATATATAACGGTTTTAAATATAATCAAGGCAATATTTGAAAAACAGAAGCTTTTATTTACATAAGATACTCTAATAATACATAAATTCTCATAAATTTAAAAATATGATGTTTAATTATATTTTAAAATTCCAAAAATCAGATTTTGAATATTTGTATATTATTAAATGAAAAAAAGGGGAGTCAGTATATGCTCGACAAATAATTCTGTATAATAATATTTATGAAATACCTACGTTTAACGCTAATTGATGAAAATACTAACTTTATATAGGTAGATAAAATATACAGGTTGCAAATGACAAATGGTGGATTTCACATAATTATAAAAACTTGATTCTTTATATATTATTTTAAAATAACGTCCTCGGTTGTTGTATGGTAGAAAGTATTTTTTATTCAGTTCCAATACAACATACAATATATAATACTCGTTTATTCGTTAATATGTGTAACTTTTTTATTGCAAATCATAAGTATGCTAGGTAGGCTCAATATTCATATAAGCATATTATACAGAATAATAATATACGTTATATTATATAGTACAGCAGGTACGCAAATCGATTTCAAATCGTTCAAACCAATCAAACCTATAGAGATATTTATCATAATATTAAATAATAAATAAAAAATTATTGTTTAACTGTGCACTACTTGAAAGTTGAAAACGATAAACGATCCGAACACCCGTTGTTATTTTACACTGGCTTTATGCAGATATATATCCACTATAAAGTCGTATTGCCGGTTGCGGGCAGTGCGTTAACTCGCCGTTAAGGCATGTAAACTACTTAAAAATTAAAAGTACATGTTACGCTCGTCTAGTGTAAACATTTTAAAATAATTAATATTATTTATTTATTCGATTTGTAAACAGTAAGTGATATAGGTATATCAATGCAATATTATCGTTTGAAATATATCTTATTAAAAACATTTAAATAATGGATTGATTTAGTTGGTTAATATTTTTTTATAATTATGTATTAAATATTTTTTTGACTCCTGTGATGAATAATTCTTTACAACTTTTTAAATGAACACAAGACTGTCTGTTTGAGATTTGGCGGTAAAATATTTCTATTTGATAATTTGATCAATTGGATTGATGAAAAAAACGTATTAATTACTACCATAAAGTCAAGTATGGCTCTGTAGTATTGAAAACAAGCTAAAAATTCAACACCTCAATATTAACACATTTTTATTTTTTAGCAACATAAAAAATCATATTGAAATTATTGAATGTAGCATTTTTGCATTACACAAAACTACTTTTTTACTAATCTTAACTCAAATTGATGAATTTTGAGTTGTACCTAGCAGTGTTGTTCTAAAGGTGCAAATTATGATGATACAAAATATGAGTTTTCTGAGAGTTCAGCCCGCTAACTCACGACTTTTAACCTTGTGCAGCGGAAGACGGTCGTATGCAAAGGCATAAAAAAACTCAATATATCATATACATCACGACAACGCCCTCCGATCTATATAGTTCTAGGATTGAGGATTTGTCAACGGCCAAGGGGAAAAATCTTGAACCAAGACATGATATCGCATCATCTACCCCTCTCAATCGAATCACTTCTTGATATGCATATAACATGCTGTACCCTATATATGGCTCATAAATATTATATTTACACCATGAATAAAATGTCACTTACGGCCACGATCCGGACCGGCGGCGAGGTTTTCGGACGCGCCGCTGTTCGGCCGTACAGTTCTGACAGTCGTCGTCGATACGGCCGACCGTGGCGGCGTCACTGCTATCGAATGTGTCGGTCGCGGAGACGGACGAGGCTTTTGCCGCGAACCGATCGCAACACGCCCTGCCGTTACCGGTGCAGTCTTCGCGGATCCGGCACGACACCCGAAAAGCCGCAGACATGTCGCTCGCACCGCCACCGTAGCGTCCGGCCGACGAGCCGAACGCTTCCTCGGCGTGCTGCACTTTCATGACGGTTTTCGCGGCAGTGCAATATGACAAGACAACGGAATCAGGCGCGACCGCAGTCGTCTCTCGACACGATATTATAATATGATTATTATATTATAATAACCCGTTACCGGCCGGAGTTATTTATTTGTGACGAGTGTCGCGGTTTCGATCGGCCGATATCCCTGCGAACCAGATCGCTATAACCGCTGTTGCACCCAACGAGAACCCAATAAATAATATGCACTTGCGGACGGTGCGCCGACGACTGCAGCATTGCCGAACCGACTTTGGAAGGTAGCACGCGATGCGCCGCGCCGCCGCCCCACTTCGACACGTCGCGAACAGGCGCCCCCACCGCGGCGATGCAGACGAGTCCGTCGCACATGCCGCCGACGGTATCGTGTCAATGTAATAATGACATCAAAAATAAGTAATAACTATTACGAATAATGCCATTCGGTATTTACTCACACGTTGTATTTTCATAATAAGCTATTATGTATTATAAATTATAATAGGTATTATGATTTGGCGATGAAGGGACGCGATAAAAAATCAATTACCTACATTTGAAAATTGCGCGGCAATCAATATGTGCGAAAATTATAGTTATGTGACCAATATACGACGCATTTATATCGACGCATTACTACGGTAGTGATAAACTTGCAACTATATACGAATCATCGAACACGCTCACCCTCTCACTCTTTTTCTTTTTCAATATAATGATGCGGTTATTCAACGTTTTATTTTTGAAATTTTTAAACAATACAAGTACAAAAGATAGTATTTTGAAATTTTTGAAATTTTTGTACTACCTAGTACCTACTATTATTTATACTATTATTTATAATTAGGCACATAAACATTTTTAAAAAAATTATCCACTAAATAAGACGTTAAAATGAGGGTTTCTATTTGAAAAACACAATTCATCTTTACTTCCACATAAGGACACTATTATACTTAAGCAATATGAAAAATCTCGATATTTTTAAATATGATCTTTTTAACAGTTAATATACATTTAAAAATTTAAAAAATCAGATTTTGAACAACTATGTTTTTAAAGAAGAAAAGGGGTGCTTATTAATTTATGAATCATTCTGTACAGCACGCGATTCACCGGACTCGCGCGTGATGGGTTCTTCGCGCGCCATTGCGCAAGCTGTAAGACCTTCGGCGTCGTCGAAATTTGCGCAACGGCGCCCGAGGAAGTCGCCAGACGGGGCAAACTGTGATATTATATCAAATATAGATGTATATACTTATGATATTATATTTTATGTTATATATGACGACGCGAACTGACCTTCTTTTTAGCGGGCTCAATCCGCCGGCGCCGTCCGCAACCGATGTGGTGGTGCAAGTCCACGCCGGTGGCCGTTGGTGCTCGTCGTAATAATCACTGTTACTCCTCATCGTGTTCCGGTCGTTGTTCTCCTATCTCCCCTATCACCTCCGATGTATTTATTGTGTACGTATAGCTAATAATATATTATATTTGATTATCGTTTTAAACAACGTTGTTCGGTTCTTTAATAATTTTTGTTTATTTTTTCACTGTCAGTTATTATTCGAAAAAAAAAATGAAATAAAAATAACGCCGAACGAGATCCGATCCGATCCGCGCAGTCTTGCCCACCGCACTACACCTGCAGCAAGTCGTACACGATAATATATATTATAGATTTTATACAATAATAATGATTATATTATTTTAACATGGTGTTATTGTCGCACCGCGTCAGTCACGGTACGTCCGGCACACAAGATGTACGTCGTACAATATAAGACGTGGTCCTGGTGCATATATACGTAGGAACGGCGTTCGGGCGTAAGTGCGCGCGCCCCCTCCGGTGTGCGGTGCGATTTCCACCTTGCCGTCGGCCGACCAAGCATCGTCATCGCCGCCGCCGCCCGAACCCGGGTGTCCTTGCCAGAAAAATTCAAATACCGAAGAGAACCTTTCACGCCACCGCGTGTCTCCTCGTGTCCGCCGATGGTTGAAAATATTCTATAGCCCCGACCGTTGGGAGTTATTTTCGTAGAAAATGCACCGATGACCGCGGGGCCCGGAATTCACAACGGTCCGGCCGATTCATAGAAATGTATTTATTTGTCGAGGAGAACGAGCGTGCCGACGCAATAGAGTGACAAACGTACAGAAAAATAAATAAATCGATTCATTTAAAGATCGGTCTACAGTGCATAGGTATAGTCAGTAGCACTCGCGAACAACGATTATTATTTCCGAGTTGAGTCATAGCTTTTATTTTTACTTTGATGGACTGGATGGATTTGAACTTGAAATTCGATTTCCGATCGTGGAAAAAATGTTTTTTAATAACTGTCATTGATACATCGATATTATGTATAACATATTATACAACTGCGTTTTCAAATATTGTTCGTTATTATACATGACACACAGCGATAAAAAATAGTCTTACGCGTACGTATAATACAATTATAATTATTGACATTGTAAATACTAAATAGTAATTACTAATTGATGTAGGATTTTCATTTGGATAATTTTTATTATTTCTTGGTGTCTAGCAAATCATACATCACCAAGTATTAGCGGTCAAAAACTACAAATTGTATGCTATAAAAATATCCATTTTTAAACACTTTCGTTGAAAAATGATTACAAAGGAATTTAAAAAGTTCAACGTAGATAAAACACGAATAAACAGGTACAAGAGATGATTATTTATACCATTAAACATAGGTAATATATTTCACTCGATAATAATAGCAATATACTATTATATATCGCACTACTATTACGTTAGTAAACATAAAAATAAACGATTATTTTTAAAGTATTAAGTAAGTACATAAGTATAAAGTATATATTATTTTACTAACATTTTAGTAAAATTTCGTACAAAATTGCCTTGAACAATTCTGAAACAATAATTATGACGATCTCGATGATGATATTATACCTATTATAATTTATAATACCGTAAAATATATTCAAGGGCCTAATAATATTCAGTATTTCTGTCTACTACTACTACTGCTACTACTAATTACAATAATAAAAATAACTATGTATATGTATATTTTAAGTATTAAGTATATAATAAAAACAATGGGATGTACAATTAAGGACAAATATGTATAAGTTTTGTTTTTTAATTTACTTTTTTCGTTTTCCGTATTTCCTAAAATTATGTTACCTAATATAAGTGCATTGTACACAGTAGATCTAGGGAATTAGAAAAAAAAATTGATGTAATTAGTTTGTTAAATTTACGTTAATTTAATTTTTAAAGAAAATGCAATACGCCAATACATCATATCTGTACATTATAACTTTCAAGTATGTTAAACATTTATAGTTTTTAAATATGTATACGAGATCTATGTATTATACATATATATACAGTGGCGTGCCCAGGAATTTTCTATGGGGGGGGGATATATGTTATAAGAAAAGACCGGATTTAATTCCATTAAAAACACACAAGAACTATATGATTATACCAAAAAATACATAAAAATTGCATAATAAATTGCACTGTAAAAATACAAGTCATATAAAAATTGATGAATGTATTATTTTTTTGAATTAAAATTAATAATTAAATATTTTATTTCAAAATTATGTTCATTAAAATTAAATCTTTTATTACTTGAAATATGTTTGTACCTACAAAGAAAAAATACTTTCTACTTCTACTACACTAGTTATTAGTGTATATTAAAAAAAACTCAATAATTTATAGGTGTTATATCTAAATAAACATCTGCTTTACCCAACATGACTTAGTAAGATTTAATAGTTTTATATGTTATATCCTTTATTTTTTTTCAATTATATATTCATACATTTATCTATAGTTTTTTTTTTCGTTTGGACCAGGAATATTTGTTAAAATATCTTCAGCTTTTCTAAACCTATTCAGTATTCATACTGTTTAAATAGCTTACTATTCGATTCTTCCAAGTTTTTCAGACTAATGGGTAACTCTGATAAGTGTAATTGTATGAATACTATAAACCACATTTGATTACATTATATAATATATATTGATATTGTACAAGTTGTTTCAGCTTTTTCATACTGGTGGGGATTAACATCGTTTTTTAAACTTTTAATCACAATTAAAAAATTTTCAAAATTATTTGCATAGAAAATTACAGCAATAACCATGTTTCCGACCTTGTAATAATAGGTTTGGGAATCGGGAGGTAAAGGTATACCCGGCATTTCTTTTCTGTATTTATTTATTCTCGATGGTATTACTTTTAAGAAAGCTTTTTTTTTCCTAAAATAAACGAAATAAGTTACATATTATGTACTTAGATTTTATATGTTTTAAATTAATTACTATTGTAAAATAATCTATTTGTGTAATAATGAATTTAATTTAGTTAAGTATTTTGTTCATTAAAACACCATATTAAAAAAAAATCCAAAAACGTGAGAAATTGCAAAAACTTGCATCATAAAATTAAATAGGCAGAGAATGAGAGGATATAGAGTATAATATAATAATATACTATAATAAAATATATATATTATAATAAATATGATGTATAAGCAATAACTTATTACTAATAATCAAAAGCAATGACTTTCTAAAAAGTAACAATTTTAATATCTAATAATTTGTTTTCCGAAAGTCAGCAAAAAAAAGTCAATGGGGGGGGACATAACCCCTAACCTCCCCCCCCTGGGCACGCCACTGTATATATATATGTTATTATAATTATATATATTATGTGTATTATATAACGTATACCTATATAATAAGTATAAAATACATAATTTAGTATATATTATATATATTTATACATAAGGCTCAACTCGCATAGGTAATACTTTTCCAGAATTTTACGATTTTATTATTGTTTTTAGTGTACAGAAATCTATCACTGCCGGAAAGTATGATAAAATAATATTATAATTATCAATATATACTGATACTATATCTAACGTACACGATCTACACGACCGGAAAAGTCAGAAATTTCCATCGGGAAATCGGATGCGACCGGTTATTGTGACGCGTCACGCATAAATTATATATTATTATTATAATTTAAAAAGAAGTGATGGCTAATGACGACGCACTTGTATTCGATAATATTGTATACAAACGACTGGTTTTAGAATTTGTTTTTATTTCTATTAATTCTTCCGTCGCAGAGGATTTCGTACTCGTATATAATATATATCTGCGTCACAAATCACAGTACTACACAATACACGTAATCACTATACCTTTATAATATTATGATATAAAAACTGGAGGAACTGATATACGTAATATATATATAATAAAGATATAATGATATCATACTAATATGATTAAACAGTCTCGGAATGTGCCATGGAACGCGGCATGACCTCGACCATTATTTTTTTTACAGTTTTGGCAAAAATATTTTTTTATATTATACATAATAATATACATTACATAATTAATTATTATAAATGTATTACGATGCGGTGGTATTCGCCAAAAATTTCAAATTTTAACCGTACTATAAAACCGATAATCATGATTATTATTTTATTTATTTTATTAGTTTTAGATTATGCACATGATCAAAAATAAAAATTTAATTTAAAAAAAACATATTTGTAAAACATTTTCTCGAAATAAATAACAGTTGGAGTTTGTTGAATTAATAATAATAATACAATAAAGTAGTGCGTCAAACTATAGGTCACGAGTATCGTGACCTATACCTGCCACACGCGATAACATACGCGACACGTCAATAGTCATCGATACAGTCACTATGTAAGATCTAATTAAAAAAATACACATTTCAAAGACAAGTGAACTAAGCCAGCAATATTTCGAAATATATATAGAATCAAATATAATGATTAAAGTCAAAGAATCTAATGTATTTATATTTCATGAATAACAAAATATAATATAAAGTATACTGTATAAATATATTATAAAAGTATGAAAATAAAATGACAATGATGGCCTGGAGAGTGATTGTACGCTTAATTTTCGCACTAAAATGTAAAAATATTCACTTACCTATTCGAGTTCTACACTTTGATTCAATACATTTTTCGTTTGAAAACGAGTGTTCAGTGTGAATACTGTATAGGCAATACACTACGATTAATAATAATAATAATAATAATAAATACGCGTCGCGCGACAATCGTATTAACTCCTCGTTCTAAACATCCTGTCAGACAGTCAACCGTTGCCGGTAGATGGCGTTGGCGGGACGATGGTCTATCGACGGTCATCCAGCGAGAAGCGTCGTCGTCAGTTTCGGGAACTTTCGTCGCAGTCACCCCTCTACACCGTTAACCATTACGACTTTAGACGTCTTGCCGACCCGCCCGAGTCGCTGGTCACAGTGTGTCGATCGGCGAAGGCCACCCGATTGCTAACGATCAAAACGTCAATCTGGTGTCCACTCCTGGAATAATATTGCACAAATAGCCTGGCGATGTGTTATACATTTGCATCAGTAGTGGTTACAACTTAACCATTACATTTCATATGATGAAGCAACTACATGATCTATACTGATTAATAGTGTTGCGCCAATGGGAACTTCTCCAGAGGATCCCATTGGAATTCTGATGCCCCTCCAACTAACTACTGATGCCAAAATTTATTATTTATTCTAAATAGGCAAACACATCGCCAAATTTTCACTCGAAAATTGGTGTGATTCTTAAATGTTATATATCGGTTTTATACAGTCCTGTTTGTTCACCATGTCTTTAAAAGTTTAATTCTTAATTAATTTATCCATTATATTATTACAACTGTTATGTTTATGGTTTTAAATTATAAAAATTTTATTGTATTATTTTCAATTTAATTTTTTATAAACTACTGCTATTATTGTTCATAAGGTTATTCTTATTTATTTATTTTCTTTTGAATTTTTTTGTGTAAATTGTAGTTGAAATATTATGTTATTACAATGTTGTCTACGGGGCATGTTACTTACTATACAATAGTTTTATACAATTATTAAATATATATTTTTAAAATTGACTTTTTGGCCAATGAGTACCTAATTTTTTAAAAAACTAATTATAAATTGTAATTTCCTTAAATGTCGACCTACGCTGTTTGATTATTGAAACGTATATGTATATATTGTAATTGCACTTTATATTATTATATGAATATAATATCGCTTTTAATAATGTAGTTGTACTTATAAAAATGTATATATATATATATAGTAATAACTTAAAATTGTATCTACATACTTAATTTTGGCTTTTGAGGAGATCCATCAATTTTTAAACTTCAACTAAGGTTAATACTATTTGTAAACTTGTTTGATGGAAATAAACTTATTATTATTATTATTATTATTATTTTTATTATAAAAAAATAAGTTTTATGTTTAAATATAAATATAAATAAATTTGACTCATTTCATTTACCTAAGACATAGATATACAAAAACATATTCCTTATTAGTTATTAATTATTATATATAGTTATAATATATAGGTATTATTATTATTTTATTACAATTTTCAATTTATATAATTTCTAGATAATATGAAATTCACTGTTAACTAGCTGTAAACACATAATAATATTTTATACGAGTTTATCAAACTGTATAATATACTTTTTTAATCATCTATTCATAATTCAAAATATGTTATCAAATTCAATATAAATAAGAGTTGATAAATGTTTTGTATAAAGTATTAATCGCATAATAAACAATATACAATTATGGACCGATAGCGAAATTATAAAACTCTCCTTCAAAAATAATAAATTTAATGAATTATCTAAATGTAAATCATCGGTATCACGGCCGTATATTTTTTTTTTAATTTTTTTAGGTATAATATAATGTTTAATATATTATGTATTGTGTATATTCATTAACCATAAAATAAAAACGGATAACAGTGTTCAAGAATTAGAGTTTTAATAAGCATATTCAAGGATAAAATGTAAACATGGTCACAAAAGTTATGAAGTATGACTGAGTACTCATTAGTCATTATCTAGTTAGTACTAAAATTATATGTATATATAAATTACAAATTAATATATAATAATTAATAACTATTTTTACAAATTTTTTTGTGAACTGTATATAGTAAAATTTCGATGTTCAAGAGGTTCTCTCTTTTTTTAAAACTATACATATATAATATTCATGACTGTTGTCTGTGGCACGAATAAAACAAACAACAATAATCACAGCATCGTTATAATTATAAGGTATATATGTTTATATAATAAATATATACATATGATTATGAACCGATTTAACAGCCCGATAAGAAAATTACATACCTAAGTACAAAATGTATACATATATGACCTTAAAAGATATTTTTATACCTAAACAACTAAGTTTCATTGTATTAAATATTTAAATAATTTGTAAACAAATTATGTACTGATGTGCTGGATGATCATCATTCATCGGTGCCCCCCCCCCGTGGTAAATACAAGAATATAACAAAATACAAATACCTACACGAAATACCTTCTTACATAACGCGATATCCAGTTCGTATAAATCTTAATTGAACGTAAAGTATTTTTAGTATTTTCAAATTAATTAATAAAACGTTCTCCTATAGTCTATACTAATTTGACCGAAATATGGTGATAACAAAACAATTAGCTCAATAACTATGACAAAAGCCCCATGATACTCCCTCTCCCCTAAATACAGCCCTGGAAATATCATTTGTATTTATTTAATCTAATCGTTTAGAATAAGTAAAAATCATAACCAAACAAAATCATACAGTAAGTTAAGTTATACATATGTCATAAATGTTACTATTAAAAATATTGTGTTTAACTTGTAAGTTATAATATCTAACTTATTTACTTTTTGTATCGGTTTGAATAATATAGCATAAGATATCAATATTTTTTTCTTTTGTGTTTTGTCGTCACAAAAAACGAATTTTACCAAATAAATATGTATATATTCAATGATTTTTCTAATGAAATGAAATTATTAGTTATTTATACATTGATAACCATAATAATTATTACTTTAAGTATTAAGTATTTTTTATTATTCAAAAATGTAGAGATAAAATGTATAGGTAAAAATGTTATATGAATATCATCATAGATTCATATTGGTATTATAATATGAGTACCCGCACAATACATTTTATTGAAATCTTATGTTGAATTGTGTATAATATATTAATACGTTACCTATTGTTATTACACGTTTAATATAATCAAAAAAATCTGCGCGATAATTCGATTGTTTTTTTTTATTTATTTTTCCTAATATGCAATTTGTTTAAATTAATAATTGTTAAAGTGTTGAATATTTGAGAAAATTGACAAAAACTATTACCCATCTATTTTACTATGATATATTAGTATATATATTATAATATATTAAGTTTATAGTTCATAGAGATACATCATTGCATATGTAATGCCAATATTGGCAATATTTATATAAAAAACTTACTAACTGTTAAATATTGTCTCAAATATGTATGAAAAATATAGTATCTAATTGATTTAAAAATGAAGCTTACGTCAGATAGAGACCTAGTATAATTATTAAACGTATATTGACTTATAATAGTAGGTATGAAGTATTATGATAAGGTTTATAATATAGACTCTATATGAATATTATGTATTTAAATTATTTGATGTAATAAAATACTCTCGAAATGTTTAATGTAATCATTTAAACTTTTAGACGTTTGAAATATTTTAAAACATAAAAATATAATAATAAACACAATATAAAAGTTTAGGTACAATTATTATATTATACTTAACTGTCAACTAACTAACTATTATGAAAACTGTATATTATGATTAAACTTTACACTACAATTAATATACTGATTATTATGCATTATTGTACAATACATGATTATTATAGTAGTATAAATAGGTATATAAGGAATAAGGAAACTAACTGCAATGGTAATAATAATCGAATTCAATCTTATACATCTATAATAATCGTTATGTTATAGCTAATTCAGGAAGCCTATTAAATAAATTCTTTATAAAAAATATGGACTAAGATTTTTCGTTGCATTCAACTGGTTATAAATGTAATGGTCTCTCTCAGATTTTAATACTTTGAAAAACCATGAAAAATACTGTAAGAAAACTGGTTTGGTATTCATAAACAAAAATAAATTTTGATGTTTATTGCATTGTGTGTTATGAAGGATAGATTTTATTATTACATTTTGTAAAAAAATAAAGACCATTTTAGAAATTATATATTAAACTACATGAAATACTAACTAAAATTAATTTTAAAGCAATGTTAAAATGTAAACTTTATAAAATATAGCTTAATGTTTATATTATTTTTATTATTAATTAGACAGATTTAAAACTGTTGAAAACTATTTTACAAATATATTCATTTGGCGTGACAAATCGTCAAAACCTATTCATTAAAAACTAAAAAGGTAAAATATAAGAAAAATTTCGTATAATAATAGGTCAAACTTCTATTTAGGTAAATTATTTAAAAATTTCACTACTACTATAATTGTTTGTAACTGTGTAGATGTTTTACGAGTTCAATACTGTATTATTTTTATTCTAGCGTGTAAAAATATTTACATACTTAAGTTACTTGATAATAAAACTTACTATAATAACTAATAAGTATTAAGTAATAATAATAAATTATTCAGTATTGTGGAAAATAAGTAACTAAAACAATATTAAATGTGTAAATTACGTCCCCACGTTCCGAGAGCACCGCTGGTGTAATGGTATCATGCAAGATTCCCATTCTTGCGATCCGGGTTCGATTCCCGGGCGGTGCACCTGTTTTTTGACCATTTTTTTATTTTACCTTTTAGTTTATAGAGTACCTAGCTTAGACTAACTAACCAACGAAAACAAAAAAATAAGAACAGAGATAAAATTAATATTATTATATCATTATTATGAAACAGTAACTGAAAATATTTCAAATGTCATTAGGAAAAACGAATATAGTATTATAGTTTTAGTTACAACATTGAACACACCACTTACAATGTATTCTATATGTATACTGTATAGTAGTTACTGATAAACTAGTTGAATATGTAATCAGTTAATACTTATAATAGCTATAACTTGTAATTTAAGAGATTGTAAATTGCAATACTCATAAAAATCAAAATAAAATTTATATTATTGTTATAGCTATACCATCTTTATTCTTTAGTATATTATTTGTCATTAATAGTAAATAAACATAATTTTCTGTCATCAATAAATTCTGGATATGAGAGTATTACCTACAACACATACTTCCCAAAATTTGAATTTTTTTTTCAATAATACGTTATAGAAATACATTTAAGTTTTAATGTTCACAACGATACAACGCGTTCGTGTTGTAAAGTTCTATACCTAAACGTATTTTTTTTAGAAGTAGTAAGTACCTATATATTTTTTAAATGTTTGGTTTTTGTCTGTAGATCTTTAAACTGTTTGCGGTATGGAATTGAATAATTAGAATTTCAATAAATTTAAAAACAATTCTATATTTGAACGAATTGTAATTTACACTTATTTTATAGTAAATACTTAATGCAGTAAATTACTAAAATACGCCAATTTAAAAGTTCGTTTATGGTATTTTAATAATACTCTTATATACATGTTGTGTAAAATCTATGCATGTATGCTATGCTAGTTTTAAACTAATGTAGTAATGTACAACACTATAACCTATATACACACAATATAATATAATAATAATATATGAAAATAAATAATAATATATTACAATATATGCATGACGTATTGCCTATAAAACTAATCTAACCTATTCGAAAGCCACGTTGACGGCGTTATCTCGACGATTCCCCTGCTCCTCCGACTCGTCAGTCCGGTCATTCGGTTCCACTGCATGCTCATTATTGCGCGCATTTCACGTGTTTTACGTGAGCTAACAGCCTAACACTGACAACCGATCGCGACGGCGGACGCGGTTAAGACTTGTGTGTGTGCATAGGTATTATAACAAATTATACGACGTATTCGGCGTTTAGACATCGCGTATTGTGTGCTCATTCACGCGTGTGTGGGTGTATATAAAGTTTAAAAAAAAAAATTATCAGCGACGGATATACGAACGAACACGATTGTTTTATAAATTGTAATACACAGCTCGTTTTCGTGTTTTGTTTTCCCGACAATGATGCTGTTTGTTGTCCGACTAGTACACAACAATAGAGATAAGAACTTATACTTTAATCTAACTTCACGCACACACACACACACACACACACACACACACACATGCACAAGAATATTATTTAATATGATATTAATAGCTTGTTATTGAACATTAAAAAGCTGCACGAGTATGGATTCACTGCTGCAGTTGCAGAGGCGTATTATGTACCAGACAGAGACGATGATGGGCGTCAGAGTTCCCGTTATTATTTTCTTTTAACGTTTTTGCTATAGGTATATAATATAGATACAGATTATATTATATATTAATTTATACATAGCCACATGGGTATTCGTAATATGTATCGACGATTGTTTTCTAAGTACTATCAACTGCAGGTGTATACGCAATGCGTATAAAGCTTACATTTTTGGCAGTCACCCATTTATCGGTCATTGATTAGGAGAAGTGTTTTTCGATATACCTACGTGTTGTATATTGTGCGATAGTTCTACTCCACTCACATTATATCATGCACGCACTGCACACTCCAAACATTTTTTTTGAATTACCTAAAGCTCGAACACTTGTCGCAGTGCTCGGTGTTGAGTAGCGGAGTGGTGTGTGATTAAGGGGATTTCGGGATTTCACAGACGACGCGACAGTAGCATTATCGATTTCGAAGAGATGATCCGGAAGTGACAGAATTTTTTTTTATCTTTGATTTCATATGCAGTATTGGAAACATGTTGAATCAATAAAAAATATTTTGTATTTTATTTCCAATTGAAGTTTAACGCGTGTTTTTAATTCGAACCTATCATTATTATTATTTATATGCATACCGAATTTATTACACAACCATAATTTATATGTATTATATCTATCAGCTAAGTATAATACCTAAACATTGCGTAAAATATTCCATATAATAGTATACGATTGTATAAGATAAACGGATAACCAAGAAATCATTGATGATTGGTTCAAACCTATTTGCCAACCGTGCCAATTGATGTGCTGTGCTGTACATTCGTACTTAGTACTTACTATAAAGTTACTAAATAAATAATAATATACAACTACAACAGTAAATGTTTTAAATTGCAATGCGTCAATACATTATCTTTGTATTAACTATTAATTAATGAACAATCATAATAGTGTTTGGTGAGATTTAAATTCGAATTATAACTAGTAGGTAATTTACTGACTTATTGAGTAGTAATAAATAATGATTGTTAATTATTTTTAAGTATAATAATATGTTATGTGTATTATAAATTATAATTATGTATATAAATGTGTAGATAAAAATGTTTATAAAACGTATTAGGTGTTCTACTACTCATATATGAGGTAGGTACCTATATATACCTATATGTATAAATTCGTTATATCCATTGCGATGGTTTGTTTGATATCAATCAAGGTTATCGCCCATTTAAGACAATTAATTTTACACTTATTTTTATTGTAAATACAGTATATTTTTTCAGACGTAGGTATTTGCAGTAGGATATACAAATTACAACTTTATTTAAATATTTTATAAAAAGTATACACATAATTATGAATCATACAATTAAGGAAACATTTTAGTATTAATTGTTCAATGTTGCAATATTATAGTATTCATATGTATTTGTACAAATCGTACTATATACCTATTATTGTTAGGTGTTTGGTTTTTACAATACTACGATACAGACAACTAATAGCACCTATACATATGAATAATAGTGAGCACAATAATAAATATTGTAAAGTATAGACAATTTTATGTTGCATTTTTTTCTGAGAGGTTATAATTTAATATAATAATATGTTGTAATATAAGATATGTTGTAAAATGTATATGCCATCATGCACGAAAATGTCATATGTCATAATAATATTCAGACAATAATACAATACTCACAGTTATATTGTCTGTTATTGCTATAAAGTTAAATTTATAAAACGCAATACTAAATAACACAGGTATATTGATACCATATATATTTACAAATAAACAATATATATTTTGAACTGTATATCATAGATACATTTGCGTATATAAGACTATATAATGTACATATATATATGTACCTATACCTACGAATCGCAATTGTTCGTCGGTAGTTGGGTGAAGGTTGGTGACAAAATGATTGTCGCGGTACTTATATTCACGTGCATATTAATAATTTAGTATTGCGTAAAGTCGTATAGTATACGCTTTATACCAATGAGAATATTATTATGTATATGTCATATTATGTGTGTATAGATATTAATCGAAATAGTAAAGTTTTTCCATCACAGGTAAAGGTAAACGCGTCGTATGATGGTATATGTAGGTATCAATTATAATATAAACGCGTAGTTACGTTAATTATACATCGTGTACTATAAATATAACGAACTGGATTATGATGAAAAAACTGTCACAAGGAAAGTTACATATAAAATAAATACATAAATAATAAAAAACATAGTTAGAGTTCCCATATTATTGCGTGGGTAGTATGTAAAAACACACAGCTATATAAACATATAGGTAAATCTTAATATATGCGCGTTTCTGCAGCTAGATAAATTACGTATAATATACTGTGTACGCATCCAATACGTATTATATTTGTATAAGGAAAATTTAAATTTTTGTCTACATATCTTCACAGGCGAGGGGTTGAGACAAAACGAAGCATGCATGAAACTGTGATTAAACCGCGGTCTCGGGATGGATGGGCTGCACTACAACACAATACCAATGTGTTTTTTGGGAGAGGGATTGATTTCAGTGATTTCAGTCCTTCCTAGTACTTAGTGCTTACTAAGATACCTATCCCTCCTTCCCTCTATCAAAATAAAAACCGTTTAAAAGTATTTGTATTAATTATATATATACATATATATTTATACTTTATACCAGTAGTTAGTTTCTTAAACAATATATAACTATATAATATGTATACTGTACTACACATATTTTATTCTTAAATAGCTCTATACAGCGGCGTATACTCTTCTGTATACTTATTACTTATATATATGTATATACCCAGCCTTACCACATCGAGACCAGCGTCTTGAGCTCGTCCAGGTTGAGGTTTTCCAGCGACAGTTTATCGTCATCGTTGTCCGTCTGTTCTTCGGGTCCGACTCCGCTCTCCTGCCACGAACTCATCGCGTGATGGATGTATTATAATATGATGTGTACGAAAACGATGAAATGTTATATTATTACACGTCAACCGAATATGCCTTCTTCGCGTGGTTTCAACGAAAACGAATTAATATACAGTTGAACTTAATCTACGGGATCGAGTACACACGCAATACACGGTCAAAATATACACGCTCACTTATAATAATATAATATATTGTGATGTGCGTACGGGAGAAAAATCGTCGGACGATGTGGGCACGAGGCGCGCAGTAATCGGCGGCAGGCGACGGCGCGAATTGCGACAAACGGCGGCGGCGCTCGTCGGAGAGTGAAAGCTCGCCCGTATAATATATAACACGCCGAGTTTATAATATGTATAGCATTATAACCGCAGTGTCGTATATGTATATACATAAAAAAAAAAAGTAGCGGCGGCAGCGATCCCGCGATGTCTGCACGTTAAAAAAATAAAAATATATATTACACACATAATATATATATGTATAATGTATATGGTATATAAGTATACGCGTGCGAGGTCTGCGGGGGACAAGTGACCAGTTTATCCGAATAGTATTCCCCCCACCTGCCGCCCACCGGCTGACAGGCCGACCGACCGAAAATAATAATAATAATAATATGATGTTATGATAAACGGTATTTAATTCGACTGCCATCACGACCGTTTGCAGAGTATAATATTAGGTATTATATACTGCTATACATATGTATAATGCATATGGTGAATTTTCGTATATACCAATATATGTGTGCGCGCCGCGAAGAAAGCAGAAAGCCATCGGGGCTATAACGAATGTAATATATTATTATACATATATAATAATATACACATAATATATGGGTACGTACGTGCCGCCGCCGCCACGACTATGTATATATTATATTACATGCATTATATACCTATATGCTACAGACGGAGAAAGGTCTTACGCGTTATGTATATGTTTTGTATATATGTATTGTATGTATATATTATATATGCGTGTGTGTGCAGTGTGGACGCGTAAAACAGTAATATAGCTAATAATATTATATGAACACGTTAAACATTCCCACTGGACTATAATATTATGTATGTAATATATATAAATATAATATAATATAGCAAATTATATTGTGATTGCATTCCTGCGCGGCGACCTAGAAGACTGCGGATTTCTCTGTTGAAGTCTCCTGCAGACATATAGGTGCCCGCGAGTCGAAAATTCGACCTTCGGATTGTTTTTCATATGTCATCACGCTCATCATCAAGGATAAACGTGTGAAGAAAAAAAAACCATTTGTAAATCATAATATTATAATCTATCGTTTTCTACTGGAAGACTATAATTCTATTATTATGGTAATTAAAAATCGCATTTAAACCTACCTACTGTATAATAACGAAATATGAGTCATTATCCATTATACGAAATTCGTTAATCATAATAATATAATATGTATGTTATATATTATGATACTGTACACAGTAAATTAAAATAAATTAATATAATAGTCTTTCCGACTTCCTAGTGTATTGTGGAGCGCATATTCAAGAAAAAAAAGTAAAAAGTTATAACTATTATACGCCGATAGGTACTAATAATAGGTAGCTTTATATATTGCTTAAAACACTATATGGGGGCGAGAAAGAGCAGTATAATACCTGTAATGACGACACACGTTATACCTATGTCTGCCTACATATGACTCACAATTATGATAAGTATATATTTAACTGTTATATCGTTATATGTTAAATGTATTTTCACATTGTGCCACTAACACAAAATATTACTAATTAGTAATTGCATGGATAATGTCTGCATGATTGCCATTTTTTGATAATGTGATCAATTAAAAAAAATGTTAAAAATATAATAGGCATTAATAATCATATTTAATTAAAATATCATCGTACATTATTATTTACAGTTATAAGTATTCTTTTTTTAATTCTAAGCGGAACAATAAATAATTAATATATTGGATATATTTTAATGATATGTATTTAATTTTTAAACTTTTTCTAGTGTTTGAAGTCACTTTTTATAACAGAAAAAAAATTTTAATTTAAATATTGAGGGTAGTCTATAATAGCGAAACGGATCTACTCTGTATTTTCGATGATGTTGGGAAGGGGTGTCACTTTTAGTACTAAAAAAACCGTGAAAGTCGCTCGGCTGTATAGTAAGTTTCGACCGACCGTCAGTCGTCATTGAGCAAGGTCACTGTAATGGATGTGTTAAATTTAAATTCAATGACAACTCTATTTGCATACGTACGAAAAGCGATACTGACAGTATGTCAGTCTCTATTTTTTAGGATATTTTATAATTTCTTTTTCTTTTAGTAATAGGTATGGTGTGTTGATCTAATTTGTACCTATAATATGTTCTATATATGTATAAAAACATCGCGTATTATATTAAATTATAATATAATATATTAATATTATGGCATAAAATATCGTTGTTATATTAACTTATAGGTAAGCCAATACTATCTACTGTAAAACAGTTTGTATAAGTTTATGGTAAAATTATCCTATATTGTCTATATGCTATATAAATATCCTTAGAAAAATTCATTGGGAGTTTACCAATTGCGCTCGAAACATTTTAGGGTCGATATACCAACTGCGTTCTAAAAATGTTAGGGTCGATAGACCAATTGCACTCAATACATTTTACATTATGTAAGGAAAACTTAATAACCGATTTTTTTGCGAATTAAAAGTAAATTAAAAGTAAAAGTCTTCCAAGTCGATGAAACGTATAGGCTTTATACAATTTAGTTAATGCAAATGAAAATAAAATAATACCAATAATAATAAGAGAATAGGTGGTTAAATCACAAAGATATAATAATAATAATACGATTTTGAGTTTAAGGTAATTATGATGTTTGTATTTTGCATGTTTTAAGAATAGGTAATCATAATTTTTTTAAATAATAATTTGAGCAATTAGAATAATATAACTTGAATACAAGCGCAATTGGTACACTGGCCCTAAAATATATGCAGCGCAATTGGTATATTGACCCTAGTATAAAAATTTTGTTTTAGGCGCAATTGGTCCATGCCCAATGGCCAATTCATTGCGTATTACCTACAGAAACCAATAATATATACGTAATAGCAATTGTAAAAAGCTTCAAGTTTCTATATGATCAATATTTGTTTAACTATATATAGAATGATAAATTAAATTAATAACTAAAGTTGTTTGAGAAAAAACTTTTGCTTATTTAAGTATTAACAATATTTTGTAATAGTACCTACTATGAAATAAATTTATTTATATTTAATGTTTAAGCATTTTTACCAAACAAAATAATTGAAATCAATATTTATAGAAAAAAAAGTCATGAATTTCAAATGCTTATAATTAGCTTAAATTTAGTCTAAATACTCGTATATTGAAAACCTAACCTATAGAAATTTATAATTTTACCTGATTAAATCGCATCTGATCGGACAAAGGATTGGATAAAGAGTCAGATGAGGATGAGTGATTGGAATGATTGGAATGATTGGAATGATTGGATCAGGATGCGGTTTTAAAACATACCAAATCATTCTACTTATTATGGTAACGACTAACGAATATAGGTTAGGTAAGTATAAGGTATATATGAACACGGAAGTGTTTCCTATGAAAAGTAGGTATATTGTATGAAAATAGAAAAAATATAATTTTGAAAAATATTTTGCAATCAAATATTATACAAAAATACGATTAGTGACAAAAAATGTCGAGTAAAATATGATTTTTTTTAAATTATTTAATTAGCTATTTGTGGTTCTATTACATCTATTCATTTAACTTGTTTGATATATACAATACCTTTATAGTAGTTGATTATCATTAAATTTATAAAAAAATACTGTTAACCACGATTCCATGACCTGTGTATTAGGTATCGACTTCGTATAATATTTTAACCTTGTCCTTACAATATTTTTATAATTTTATTTTATTTTAATGTCTGTTATTATATTCGAGTATACAACAAATAAATCATAATAATCTAACACCTAAATACAACATTTACAAATGGTTACAATCATTGAAGCGTAATGTTAAAACAATGACTAAATAAAGAATACATTTTTATTTTTTTGTTTGGCTATTTCAACTATAATATACAATATGTCTATATAGGCACCTACTTATTATATGAGTTATACCAATATTTAATAGTACTTTAATATAGTCTTCTATAATAAATTTGACAAATACTTTAGGACATTATAGGTATTAATTTATTGTAATAGGTAATTTTTTTTTTTTATCTATTTTATTTCTTTTTTAATTTCATACACAATAATATATTATTATAAAGGACTTAGGACCGTTAAATTGTTTATAAATAATATTATTAGTATTATATTATACCTATTGGCTATTGTATAATCGAAAATGCGGGAAAGTGGTTTTCAAGTAGACTTAATGGCAAATTCAAATCTGTTTTGAGATTTTTTATCACTTCACTCAATCAACGGTAAATTTGGAAAAAAACACGTCTAAATGTGTCTTATGCTCCACGTTTATTAGTTAAAGATCAAAACGGTCAGTATCGAATGCTGTAATCTTCAATGGGTACCATGTTCATGTAGATAGACTTCGTACTTTCCTAGTAACATATATCTACTTACTTGAAGTCTCAAAATAAATAGATTTTTATGAGGTATAGCAGTCATAATATTATTTTAATTATATTTGAAATTGAAACCTTAAACCACTAACAACTTTTATTGGAGCTTAAACTGCTTAGAGCCTTAGAAGTACCTAGTCAATTCTAAAAAACCGAGAATAATAACTATTGCCTATGTGGTAATAAAATAATAAACCTAGCATTTTACACCAAGTGTTTTAAATTCAATAAGTTTTTTTACATAATTAACTTGGACATAATATAATGACCCATCTAAATAAAATAAATAAAAATATTTCATTATAGGAAGAAAATCATTGGAAAGTAGAAGATACCTACTTATTAGAATTATTACGTATAGTACACAGTAACAAATATAGAAATTAAGTTTAAATAATGTAAAAAATCATCGATTAAACACAGTCCTCGGTAGTATAGTGGTAAGTATCCCCGCCTGTCACGCGGGAGACCGGGGTTCGATTCCCCGCCGGGGAGGAAAATTTTTTGCAATTTTTAGTTGTGAAAAATAACAATAAAAGTCAATTGAAAATAACACATTTTATTGTACATTATTTTTTTTATTTTTATTAAACGCTTATGAAGTTTGAGGAATCTATATTTCAAACTATCGATTTTATACGTCAATAAATGTCACCATCAAGATTATTTAATTTACAAAACTAATGTGACTTATTGGCTTATTAAAATAATTTTAATACCTACTAATATATTTAATGAATAATGAATTGGTTTTGACTTTTTAGATATTGTAATTGTAATTTATATTTGTAATTTAATATGTTGTACAGCAATATAGCATTTAGGGTATTACATTTTTACAATCATATGTAATATATTGTGTGTGGTTACTGGTTAATGCTATTTGTAGTGCAGTCATTAGTCACCAATAATAATACTGCACTACTGCAGGCTAATACTGACTTTAATATCTGGGAAATATGCATATTACTCGTAAGGTCATAACATAATTATACATAACCCTATTTCCTAACTTAAAATTGTAAACTGTTATGCATAATCGTTTAGGTTAGGGCCGTTAGGGGTAGCCTACGACATTTAAGGTCCGTCAATAGACAACAGATTCGCTCGTTAAAATACTGCAGTACCTATGTGTACGATAATATTTCATTAAAAAAATAAAGGTAATTTTTAAGTATTATTATTATTATAATATTACGTTGTGGTATAGGTACCTTAAATTTCCTCCTAATAATCTTTAAAATAATGAATGTTTATCGTGGAAACTTTAAACATAATTAACATATTGAATAATTATTTACATAATTTTATTATGTATTTGATAAATAAAAACTTAGATATTTATATAATATGTTATTGTAACAAATGTTTAATAAATAACAACAATATTAAAACATATTAACGTATTAGACTGTATCCATGATTTAAGAATTGAAATTATATTTTAAATGGTGTCAATTTAATCTGATAAATGTTTGAGTTCCCATGATTTAATATAATGAGCGGTATCTGTTGAATCGTTTCGGACTTATGATGGTGAACTGTTGTCACTAGATAGCGTACGATTTACTGTTTTAGCTATATTATTTCCGACCGAAATGCGTTTAAATATCATGAATTTTTCTTATGACAACATGGCCTTCGGTAGCTCAGTTGGTAGAGCGGTGGACTGTAGCTGGTGAAATCAACAGACATCCATAGGTCGCTGGTTCAAATCCGGCCCGAAGGATTGATAATTTTTGCACTTTTTTTCATCGTTGGATTTATTGATTTTCTATGCCAATTTTGTCGTAACATTTCTACTTAATTTATTCGGAAAATTAGTGATTAGAATTCACGTCTTTTTTATTGTTTGTCAATCTAATTAAAAATAAGATGTATTATTCTTTATGTTTATTTTTCATAAGTTACTCAAATTTTGATACAGATTAGTGGAGTATAATTTTTCGGATCATTGTGCTACTTTTATAAAAATACTTCTAAAAATATCAATAGGTAGATATTTTAATTTTGAGTTAATAAATGTTCAAAAAAATATAATCATATAAATAAAATAATATACGCATTTGAAATGTAATTATTTTAAGTTTTCTGAACAATTTTAATATTTTTAAATACAAGTAAATATACATTTTATTTTTTTAATACAATACACAACACAATATATGTTCGACAACCAGAGTACCTAACTACTCATAAGTTATTAAATTGTTTGATTTCTAATTATAATATATTGATGTGTAAAATGTAAATATTTTTAAAAGGAAACATTCATTATCTTGAAAATAGAATAATAAATTATATTAACATTTTTCAAAATAATGTTTTACATATTATATATTATATAGCTTGAAGTCATTACAAAATATTATATTTTTACAATTTATAATATTAACTAGTGTCTAGTGGCGAAACATGGAACTTAGTAGTTCTAACTCCTAGTCCTAATCCTAAAGCATAATTTAAGTGGTAAGGCATCTTTACGGTATAATTGAATTGTGTGTAAATTACGTAATACTGCTAGAAAGAGTCTTTTGTTATTGAATTTTTATCGTATTTTAAATTAAATTATTTTTAATATAATTATAATTTTAATGATAAAAAAGAAATGTACAGTGTTTTTTTTAATTTAGCGATAAAGGTTCTACCTAACCTAAATTGGGCGTACTTTAGAGGCCCACATTAGCCCAATAAGCTACTGATTTTAACTAATCATTTTTAATTTTTAATAATAGCATTACATTTTAATTTCATGCTTTTCGTGTTTTGTTAATTTTGAAATTTTGATCGTATTAAAATTTTTGGAATAATTTTTGGGAAAGAGTATCTTATACAAAGTTACAAAAGATTTTACGCTTATAAATATTTATGCAAATAGCTTATAACATTTTGTCGCAGTTAAAAACTTGTAAATGACAAAACCACCAGGTCGTGTGCCACGGTGTAAACTTTTGTAGATTAGTGAAAACTACTGAATTTATAATTTATAAAGTTATATACTTATATATAACATATTAATTGTTAAGAAAAATTAAATTATAAATGTTGAATTGCATTCTAATATATTATGAAGTGAAGGTATATTTTAAAAATCATTGAGCTTAAAATAGTCAGAATTGTTTAATTCTCAAACCAATTGGTTTAGGAAAAATTTTCTCAGTCTATTTTGACGTAGACATAAATACCTACTGAAAATTAGTATACTACCAATTTAAATCCTGTATAGCGGCCTATCGCTTCAAACAGAATATGATTATTTAGTCTTAACTCTTAGTGGGCAAATTTCGTAAGGGTTATGGGCTTATATGACAATCAGGTAATGGGCCTACTTACGGGTTAATATATGATCAATAACATTTTTTAAATAAACCTACAGATCACAATAGTTTATTTTTTTGTGTGTTAAATTTTATTGTTTTGGCATTATGTCTGTATTACAAGTATAAGAAGATAATGTTACTATCTACGAGCATCTCAAATCAAAAACTCAATAACTAACATCGTCGACTGTAGAAAAATGTACAATTTGACTAATTAAAGTTAACTGCGAATTTCAAACAGCAGTATGATTTAGCGACCATCGAATTCGTTATTAATATTACGATGTTTATTTAGTGCGTAGGTCGAGACCGGACACCGGACCGTGTAGTGTTTTGAACTTGATTTGTAAATAATAATTGGACACTACAATGGTATCGGGTTTTCGACTATTGGATGTTTTTTGTTTCTTTTTAGATAACTATATTATTATAAGTGTACAACTATCGATTGAACTTATTTTTTGAGATGACATGTGCACGTATGGCGTATGTATTTTGAAATACATCAGTCGCTATGAAAAATGAAATAATAATAATAATATTTGTACGTCAAATATAAACAAGACAAAGAACCTATTTTTATGGAAGTAGACGGCGAGCATACACATTTGTTTTACGGTGGGATCATTTTAGATTTAGCATATCACGTTCGTAGAATAATATACGATTTTTATGTCTTTTTATATGCACTATAAGAATAATATAATTATTCCTTTTTTAGACAGTTTTAATTATAAATACCTTTATATTATAATTTATAATGATATAGTATCCTTGAGATTCATATTTTCAGTTTCAAAGTTGTGTGCACGATATTAGTGGCTGTTAGTGTTTTTCATTCTAAATATTATAATATTAGGTAGTATGTACCCATAACTACAACACAAGTCATTAGTTTCGTTGACAGCTCATTGACAAAATTATTTTTAGCGAGTGAGTGTAATGTTACAGGATAGTAATCAGTAAAAATATTAATAACAGCTACAGAAATTAAATGGTACATAATAATATTATAAATCGTAAATAATATACATATAATATAATTATATAATATTGTATAAATTATTGAACACGCGCGAACTATTTTAAATGAAAAAAAAATATACATAATTTTTATTTATACAATTTATAATGATGAAAATATCGATATCTTTTTTTTATATCCATTTCACCAGCACTGCCACTTTCGAATTTTAATATCAAACCTCGACAGTATCATGTACTTTTTTTGTACAATTGTTGACAACTAAAACAAAATTTTGTTTAGGTAATTACACTAAATGATTAAATCAAGGAATATTTATTTTTTTATTTGTAGAAACAGAAGAAAAATAATTAGTTAATTAGTCTTAATTACGCTATAGGTACACAGTGCTTGAATTGCGAAATAATTTGAATGGAAAAGAGCAAAAGAAAATTTGCATAGCTGAATATTTAATTTAAATATCTTATTGATTGAGGTATAGGGGTGAGCATAGTTATTTTTTTATTTTTTAAAAAATAAGAGGGATTCAAGATTCAATCCTGTCATGTTTTCCTTCAATTTAAACATTAGTTATTATACATAATATGTATTAATATGAGTTTGTAATTTTGTAATTTTTTAAATTGACAGGAAAACCGAAGAAGCTAAGTTGTTGCAATAGATATTTTGACTAGTAAAGTATTACAAGTTAAATGTTAATACATTACTAATTAAGTTAAAAAAAATAACATTTAACTTTAGTCAATGGCAGACCTTTGTACAATAAGTATACAAATCGTGGCTATTTATGAAAGGATACTTAGTGTATATACTTTAAAGTTTTGAAATTGTAAAAATATCGATTCTTGTGCATCTGACGTGAACCTTGGAATGTCAATTTCTTATAAGTTGACAGTTTTTTTTTTACAAACAGTTATTACACGCATGGTTTACGCAAACCGTTGAAACCAAAAATAATACTAATACCAATTATTATGCAACAACTATGTTTTATGTAACAGACGGTTTCTTATTGTTGTCGTTGGTAAATATATGAAACATTGATGTAAGTACCTACTGCATGTTTGCATATATTTAGTTATACCCGTATAGGTATACAAAGGATTTTCAACAGTCAATTAAGTATGGAGATAATGTGATTACAGATGAATGTCGAACCTAACCGAACAGTAAATGATGTATATTATTATTTATCGCATACAGTAATTGAATAATACACTATGATATGGTGTAAAATAGTAAATATAATGAAACAATATATAAAGGTACCTATACAGTTTGTTGTTTTATATCGTGCACGCCTACAACATAGCTATTAGAATGGCAAAACTTTACTATCGTCGTAATAAATAGCTCTACGAAAAAAACTTAATCATTATGTTTGTATTCATGCGGGTACGTTTTATAAGGATCATTAGGTTACCTAGTTAATTTAATTATACCCAATACACTATTATGGGTAGCAGCATTCGCATGGGTTGTCGTATGTTGTTTGACGGATGAAATAAAATATTATCACGACGAGAGTGAATCATTAGGTATTATTTTTTAATTTTATTTTTACATTTTTAAACTATTCGTTCCAATATAATGTCATTGAAGACTTTTACATCAAGAAATTTAAGACTTTACATCTTACACTTTAAATTCGAGCCATCACGTTAAACCTAAACGTGAATTATGAACATAATTGGTACCTAGAGGTTAGATCTTATGCTCTATTATTAGTCATACTTTTTAACATTTTAATAATACAAATATGTTGTAATCGTTAGGTAGATTCTTAAAAGGTATTTTTAACTAGAGACTTGGGCTTTTGATGCACGCATATGCTTGTAGTTTTAGTTATCCGATTGCGGATACACAAATAGTGGATCAGTGGGTATGATGACTGACAATAATAAAAACGATTATTATATTATAATAATTTTATACCAAGTAACCAAGTAGCACTGTATAATATATAGTAGATAGGTACCATACGATGGAATGTAAATACATAAAAGAAATAGGAAATCCCGCGTATCTGCATATACCTACATTTATATTTACTATTTTTTTTTTTGACTGTACGCCTTACCTACATCATTGTAAATATTTTTTTTTTTATAATATTATTTTTCAAACGCATAACTGCGGTGGTCTTGACACACGGGTCGTGAGTCTATTCATCGACAAAAACAACGTAAGTATCTATACAGACAATATATTCACAATAAATATACATATTACAATATACGATCTCTCGATTCACGCAGTACGACAGTATCGTTATAAGTTATAACTAATGATAATAACGCGGGTAAGCAGTATATTATAATAATATAAATATACGATGTGTCATATATTGTTTGCACACTGTACACACACGCTCACACACATAAACATATTGTGTGTACACTGCAGTTCAGCGGTTTCCGAACGATTTATGATCCACAGACGTATTATTGTAATGACGTATAGGCGTATAGCATAATACAATATTGCATAAAATATCAGACCGAATCAATAGCCTCGCGGGGAGCTCGTGATTGCTGGAGTACATGTATAATAATATTATGTACGTTGCACGCGTCCTATAGTGTATTCGATAGTTCGATACGATGATATTATAATGCAATATAATAACTTTCGGCATCGGCCTCGAGGAAAAAGTTCCCTTTTGTCATGAGTAGAGGGGACCCGCCGATCACGGTTTCAATGTCAGCGGTTTTCGACTAAGCAGGATTTGATTTTAAATTTTATAGATATGCATAGATAGGTATACAATATACATATATTATAATAATTATTAATATGATATAATTAATTGATAATAAGCTGGCCGTGTTGTCCATGACGTACAATATGGTATTAGTTTTAAAAAAACTTTATAAAATCTTAATAATAATAATAATCAAATATGTACCAATATCCATTTTTGAAAATGTTCACTGTATTTATATTGCATACACAACATCAAAAACCATTTAAAATTATTCGAGCTTTGATCAACTATATTATAATATACTATATTTAGATAAACATAATTTTTTTTTATATTTTTAATTTTATCGTTATTTGTCTAGAAATAATATATGTGAATAGGTTCTGAAATCCTTTCGTCAAAATAAACACGTATAATATAGATTTGTTTCGTATTTAAAATTTTATAACTAATAATGCCCTAGTTGGTAAATTTTCCTAACCCCAAGAGCTTTAATAACAACAATTAAAATGTCTATCGTATTATTTTTTTTCTATTTTGTCTAGCAACAATGCAACATATATTTAAACTTGAAATTGTTTTTATTAGAACAAACAAGAATATATATATAATATATATATATAATCTGTAATAAAAATGTAAACAATAGAAAATATGGTGAGCGGGGGTAAAGTATACAAAACTTAATGGCTTGATAGATGGGGCGAGTTATCTTGATCCTACTTCACAATTCTAGTCTGTTTTTCGTTTATTTTTTTTTAGTTTATATTTTCTTAGTTTTATTTTTTTAATATAATAATATAATAGGCTAGGTTATACTAATGCGACCGCTATTACTATATACTATACATTTGGGAAGGGGGTGTTCAGAGGAGGGCTATAGTTAAATTCAAAAAAAATATTAAAATTTTAAGTATAATTATATATTATCTGTTAAGGTTTAAGTTGGACAACAAACCAATCAAAATGTAAACCACTAAGTGGCTACTTAATATATTATAATATACTGCATAGTATATATTGGAGATGAAACAATTTGACATTAAAATCGCATTTTTATGTGTCAGATTATTGTGATACACTTTGTATAATTTTACGAATTTTAATCCCACCACAACTTGTCGTCGATGTTATGATACAAATGATATTGATATGTTCTAGTCGTAAGTTTATTATTATTATTGAGTCCTGTGACATTTCGATTTGTTCTACCTATATATTTTATTGATCGTTTGTAGGGAAAACTTTTGTATACATATTATGTATACATTATATATTATGCGTTATAAATTCGGCGGCGTGTCGATATGTCAAATTAGTATAGGGTTTTTAATAATATTTCATACGTTTCAATAAGTCAACTTTATTAGGTGCTTCGTGACGCACACGAAAAATACCCGATGAAATATCACCTATTTTATTTGCAGCGATCTTACTAGAGCCCAACGGTATTCAGTGTTGTAATAATGTAATTTGTTGGGTTTGTGTCGATTTTAAACATTTACGTGCATGTTTGATCGATTTTTGTGGTGCCAAAAGTAATGCAGTGCCAGCTAGTGTATCGAGTATATTCGAGTGTGCCGAACAACGTGCAGACAAGGCCGTCCTTGTCATTAAATCAGACCTAAAGGACATTTAGGACGAAAACAATATAGAAATATTCCAAAGTCAATTCGTCCAGATATTTTCATTTCGTGCCGCCGAAAGAATTCACTTGCACGTTAATCCGGCAATATGTACCTATAGAGTCTTTTATACACGCGTATAGCCTTGTCTCGGAAACGATTCAAATAAGATTTGTCCAGCGGCAACGAGTGCACAATAGAATCAGACGTTCTTTGTACGCATTTTTATTGCAAACCCGATCGAGTTTATAGCAGCAACCGCTATATATATTACATATTTTCACACGGCCCTACACTATGACCGTTTAATGTTATATATGATACGATTTCAATCGTTTTATCGCCTGATAATATTTTAGAAAATAAAATATAATGTACTTGAAATCGTTTTTGGATTAATAATTTTGATACATTTTGATAATTTTAATAATTTGCTACAGTTTAACTGACTTGCAGATCAAAGATATAAATGTCATATTCAAACTGTAGACACTTTTTTTTGTGCAGGTGATTACACATTTACATCAATATTAAATTTCAAGCATAAGTACCCGTTAAATTATATGTAATTTATTTATTTATTGTTTTTTTAGGGGATTATAAATAGAAGAGTTGGTCGTCGCAAAGACTACTCTCTAATGAACATTTTTTCAATCAATTCGAATAATTTTTTATGCTAATAATCATATTGAGTGGGGAGCTGTTCATAAAATACTTAATTCCGCGATTTCTATATTAAGATAGACGAGTGCAAGTGTATTTCCATCATTTGCATAACTTTTTTAATTAAAATATATTTTTATTTAGTTAATTATGCAGATAAAATCTAATACGTATATATACTTCATTGCACATTGAGTTTTAATGGAAACATTATAAATATGCTATATTTAGGTTTTTATAATATTTAATAACGAATTTCATTATTACATAATATATTGAACAATTTTATTTTATCCATATTGATTCAATCTTGTGTATACGTTGGACGTAATTTATGATCTTATTAATTTGCTTTAGCCACAAACTCAATTCTCTACTGTGTGCCGTGAATAATATCTTGTTATTTAATTAACATTTTTACCACGCGGGATATTATTTTTATAGCCAATTAATTTTTGTTGAACATTTCCATTTAAAGGTTATAGTTTTTTTTTTATGATCCCTAAATACATTATCGAGATGTTTATTTACTCGTTAGTTGTATTGTATAGTATTATATTATATTGAACATGCATTCTATTAAGAATAAATCTTTGAAAAAATATTTTATCTTTATTTTAGAGTCAAAATCAGAATTTCAAAAATCATATAAATCTATCTATATCAGGGTTTATTTCAAGTATAACAAATAATTTAATAGCATAAAAATTAATTATCAAATAGATAGGTGTATAGAAATGTTATGTCATATAAAAAAAAACACCGTGTAAATGTATGAATTATGTGATCTATGATGATAATAGAGCGGCCTAAGTGGCTTATTTTAATAAGTAGTTTTGACTGTATAAGTCTTTGTGTGAGTGAATTGTGTTATATAACGCCGTTGTTAAATAAAGCCCAAATTTCGTAGACTTAATGGTAATAATATATATTATTTAGAATTTGCAATGATTTGATAAAAAATTATGTTTACTATAAAATCAATTATTACCTATTATTATGCTATCGAACTATCATCTGCATCTAGTTGAGTATAGCTATCAGATTTTTAAGTATACAGTATATATATACTGTACTCATGAATGTCTCCGCATAAATGTTATGTATTATTATAATAAAATGTTTTTTTTTTTTTTTTTTTTTTTTTTTAATGTTGTTGCGATACAATAATACACAAAACAAATACGTGAAGTTTAGTTTCATTAAAATTGATTAACAAACGTTCCTCAATAATATACCTAGTATAAATATTACTATAAATGTGTTGTAATTTATAAGTGAATTATACTACTATAACTGTATTATTATTACATATACTCTAACATGGACTTGAAATTTGAATACAGAAGATATTCCTTTATATAGTCATGTAATAATATATACTCATACCATAATACCATAACAATAATATTCAGTAAGTTTTAAAAACCTCTACACGTACATAGTTTATGGTCACTACCTAATTTTGCTTAAAATTTTTTTTGAATGCGACAATTTATCATTGCTTTTAAATTTATTGTAGCAAGTAACTCATATCTACAACGTTCATCCTTATATGAGCAATATTATTATTATTATTATTATTTTAGAATAAGAACAAAATGATATTATACACTTATAGTCTAGAATTTTTCAAGTTGGTGTATCTTAAGCCATTCGCAAAATCTTTTAAATATTATATACATAATATTATTATAAATGTTATGTTAAATGAATGTACATTTTAGAAGTTGGAACGCATTTATTAAATCGTTAGTTGAGTTGTTTTTTAGTTTTTTCAATTTGAATATTCTTATATAGACTTGTCATGCTCATTTGGGCCGCACAAAAAACTCGGAAATTTCGATCACATCGTGGATCTACACGCGCTTATTATTATTGTTGTAATGTACGTGACCGAGTCAAAAATTAAAAAATACAATTCAATTTTTTTTGGGCACTACTGCTGATCAGATCTTTCCCGTAAGTATGTTCCTATTTCGTGTTCGATATGGTTTTCATTTTTTCATCTTTGTATGGTGGAGGAATGTCAAAATGCGATAATGAAACCAGACGCAAAGTACCACGACGCAGTAACACACACATATGCAAGGCTGTCAAGTCTAAGACTTACGGCTATTAGACAATAATATACAGGATGATTCGTACTATCGAGTGAGTTCTTAACCATAAACACTTCCGACCGCGTCTTAGGTTAAATAGTGCTACCACCTTATATTACCTAAACTAAATGTGCTTAAACGTCCATATAACATTGCTTGGCTATATTTAATTGGAAATTATATAGTGCGTAATTCAATTTAAATTATGTTAACATTAATTATTTGAATCAATTGGTCCAATAGTATTACACATTTTATACCAATATTATACGAATGTCCAACAAATAATAATAATTTTTCGAATTGATGTTTCGAAAATACAATAAAAAAGTAATTGTTGTTTAAATAATTGATATACATATTCCAGAAAAACAAACTGAGGAGAATTTTAAAAACAAAAAATACCTCTAAGAAATTTTTAAAGTTCATGAATACTCATTTTTTTTTATTCAAATGTAATTTTTTTTATATTTATACATATGACTACAATAAATAACAACTGAGAGGTTTAAATTTCTAGCATCAATACTTTTTAATTTATAATAGAAATCGATAACATAATAAAAAAACGGGTGTGTCATAAATTGAAGCGAATTTCTGTGGTATTTTCTTATGTACCTGCAGTTTAATATGCAGAAATAAAATCAAAAATGACTCGAAGTTTATTATTTGCAACAAAAATTATTACCGGTAAGTACTATCACACTCGGAAATTTAATTACTCCTATAATACATATTGCTGGGAAAATTATCACAGACATGAAAAAAACAACGTGACGTTCAAAGCTCATATAGGTTCACTAACAACCTAAAACGTTATTGTTGACTATAACGAAAATTATTGACCGCAGCACGGCAAAACCGCGAGGGCGTTTACAGGGGTATATACAGAGTGATTTACTAGGCATCTGGCATCCTCACCCCTTTTCTTCTTTAATAAAGCAGTTATTCAAAATATGAATTTTAGACCAGATTTTCAAGTTCTTGCGATTTTTTGTTCTTCTTAGTGAGTATCTTGCGAAGGTACAATTTTATATTTTTAAAATGAATACTCTTTTTTACAGTAAATTATTTAACGGATAGCAGTTAAGTATATTTTATATAATATTTCATAAATAAGAATTTGATTAAGTTCATTATGATAAGAAAAAATTAGAGTGAGCATGTTTGGTGAATCACCCTGTAAACATAATAAATAATAGTAAATATAGGCATTCGAATTGACGTTTAATTAGTCCCGGTGGACGACCAGAATATGTTACACGGCACGTGCACTTGACCCCTTCTCGTACCTTGCTAGTACGTCTGCTGCTGATCCTCCATCATGTGTATAATATTATCATGTTACATGCCTCATGACGTGTAGATACACGTACGAGTACAATTTGTGTGGTATGTACGAGTGTATATAGGTACTACTACCGTCTACCCGTGTAAGTACAGATTGATTTTAGACGGTATGTAGTCACGAATTTTATTCCAAAGCGCTTTGCCTGGGTTGTTGCGTTATTTTTACTCGGAGTATAGGTAATAATATAATAGCAGCCGGTCTCGAGAAAAAAAAATAATAATAAATAGTGGTCGTCCGTGAGAGCCGATATTTTATTAGAATGTTAAGAGCACTATAATACTAACGCATATCGTATTGTAATTTATATCACGTGTGAACGATTACCTACTTTTTTCTGTACCGCACACTATATACCTACACTTCCCGGTCGAATGTTATTGTGCTTTTACAATATAATCATAATATGATAGATGGTCGAAAATATCGTTTTCAAGGCGTCCGTATATTATATTATTCCGTGACAGTAATCGGAACTTGCATAAAATTCGCGCACTTTTAGTTCCTACAACACTGCCACAACTCAAAATTCTGTTTTTTCGAGTTACGGCTTGTGCGGCTAAGTATATGTCATTATGTCAATAGTCATAATTTTAAAATCTACAAAAAGTTATTGCAGGCTTCCGCCTAAAGTCGTGGACCAACCGACGTTTTCGTTATACCTATATATTATACATTTTTGTCGGTCTATTAAATTTATTAATTTTTGTGGTTAAAAATAAAATTTTACCGCCACATTTTGAAAACTTTCTTTGTCGCATAGTTGTATTATGGTTCTTTTGCAACCAAACATAAGAAATCGAGCCTGCTTCATTTTGATTTGAGGCGTATAAACATAGTAGTTCTTTGCAACTGAACGACTCTCACGAACAAATTAAATGGCAGAAATGTAGATTAGCGATAAGCATTAATAAGTCACATAAACAATTTAAAAATATTATATAATTTAAACTTTGAAACCAATCATTCTGATGCAAATATTCAATTAAAAAATCTAATCTACTTAAAACTACTTGAGTTCAGATATTCTGTGCCAAGGGATCGAACATTATCCGTATAATATATTATTATACATATTTTTTATTCTATACGTAAGCTGAGGGAAAAGTAAAAAGGCAGCAAAACCGTTGTTTTCTGATATTGATTGCAAAATAATTGAAATTCGTCTAGAATGCGTAAGGGCACGTGTTGCACCGCGATTTACGTCACAGCAACATTTATTGAATTAAACGGGCAAGAATAATAATAATAAAAAAATATATTACACAGCGTTTTGTTTTAATAAAAATAATAATAATCGTTTCACGCGGCCAAATCAATCATTATCATCGACTAGAATCTCATCAATTTGCATTAATTTCTAATATAACTTGTATTTACAGGGTCGTCGGACTGACGCGGTTGATGTACTGTGTTGCCCCAGAGCAGTTATTATTATTATTTCTTTATCCCCTTGATTTTTATGACCTAGAAGACGGTAAACCTTGATTTAGTGTTCGCGCAATGACCCGAAACGCACTGCAACAGCCAACATTACACTGCAGTACTGCACGTATATGCACTCGCATATTAGGCAGTTCTAGGCACATGTTATATATTAACATCCCATACGGTCAGATCATATTATCATTGTTATTAACAATGAATTTATTATTATTGATAATGATATTTATGTGTGTCATGTCATGTAAGGTGAAACAAATTAACTACATTTTCTTGTCAACATTTATAAAAATATAGACACTTGTATGAGTTGTATGGTGCAAGGTGCATGCAAATTGCATGCAAAGAAAAATAAATACGAAAAAAAAGAGAATCTCGATCGCATCTTAGGCTGTATAATAATTGATGCATACATTTGTTTTATTTATCATAAATTACATTAAATTTTTTTACTGAAAATTCAAAAAATATATTGAGTTGTTAAACTCTCAGTCATACAGGGTCATAAAAAGGAAGTCATAATATTATGTTTTTGTTTTAAGTACAACATTTTTTTTAATAATTTACTGAAAAATATGCTATCTTTCGATTTCATATACATTAAAAAAAAATAATTATCTTTATTTTTTAGAAAATTTAAACTTACAAATATATTTATACTCATTTAATTATGGAATTTTTATTTTTATTAATATTTTTAAATAGAAACCAAATTAAATTGCATAATTTTTAATATTTAAAACATATTTTTGTATTTTACCCATTTTTAGTACATAATATAAAATTGCTTAACAGTTTTTCGATGCATCACTAGCCCGCAGATTATTGTGTAGTATAGCGTATAGTTAATATCATAACATTGAGTCGGCTGGTTGCAAAATTCAGTATGCTCATTTTCACAAAATTGAAATTTAGCTATAGTTAAACATTTATTCTTAACTGGCCATTCTTTCTGCTTTAAAAATATTAGGTATTAAAATTTAAAATGCAATATTTATGTTATTTAATCTCTAATGTCAAACGTAAAGTGCAGAAGTGTATAGTTGCAAAATGGCATTACTTAATAATACCTTTTACAACTGGTTAACTCTTAAGAAATTGTCAGCTTTTTCTCTGTTGTAAATACGTGTTCACACGGTGTGGGAATTTTTCAAAAAATAACATCAGTTACTGATAAAGGAGGTCAGAAATTGTACTGAAACGTAAAATAAAAATGTTGAATTCATCCAAGTTTGCAAAGCAGAAAAGTTTACAACTTATACGGACAATACTACACTATCATTAGAAAAATTAAGAGTATGGATGATTACATTTTGATGCACGAAGTTCTTTCCATAATTTCTACACTTTATCAGTACCATATCAGATTTTTTAAAAAATGTGTGTAACATAGAGCTAATAATTAAAAAATGTGTTATATTTTATGAGAGAATAATATTATTACTTAAAGTAGGGTCCATATTTGAATGCAATGATTTTATTTTTAAGTGTACTAAAACCGTGCATTTCAAGTTCATAATTCATTTAATGTATAATAGATATTACATTAAAAGTAAATTTTTTTTCCATTTTCGTTGTTTCTTTTTCCACATTTATAGAATTTCTTAACATTTTCAGGTAATTTCATTAATTTTAAGTTCATATAGGTCTTAACACAATATCATACGATCTTTAAGCTTATAAATTAGGAAATTTAAAGTGTTGTATCAAGAAATATTGTTTTAATAGTTTTTAAGTATTTTTATACGTTCCAAATGTCAATGCATTGTTTATGAATTCGATAGTATCTATTTATCTACAGAGATTATCAGATGTCTTACGTGGACTCAAACGAATAACAACTGGAGTTAAACTGTGACCATTTTTTTTCGAGTACAACAAATTTATTTATTATGCGTACCTGAGTTTGGTAAATTTATTTTGTATTTTTGTTAGTTTAGTTAAGATAAAAAAGTGATAAAAATACTGAAATTTAAAGCTATGTGTTCCCCTTACTCGAGTACCTATCTATCAACTGCCTATCAAAACAATTCGGATAGTTTTTTAAGGGCATTAAAATCCGGGCTCCATATACTTAATAATTTACTTTACACCAAGAACAGTATTAGGAACCACGTATTCTACAGTTTAAATTTGAAACGCAGTTTCATGCAGTTGTACACAGTGTCCGTTAAATCTTAAATAGCGCGAATATTGTTGTAATTAGTTTACGACGCGCAATAACTTACAGACAATAGGAGTAATTTAAGTATTTTCACGGCAATACAGCGGTCGGCAATTGGTAACGAAACGTATGTTCATTAATATTTATATTGTTCGTGTAATAGTAGGTATATAGGTAATAGGTATAGTAGGTATAGTAGGTATATAGTTGGCGTGCTTCTGACGAATACGGGTTTAATGGATTAGACAAAAAAATAAAAATGAATAAAAATAACAAACAAACGAACCGTGAAATCTGTAAAACATAATATTCACGCGTAAACCAGCCTAATATTATATTATATATTTTGTCACCGTCGTATAATGTAAATGTACACCTCCACGTTGTGGACTACCAATGTCCAATAGTGATCATAAAGACGTCCGCAATCATCATTTGAGATTTTAACCACGCGCACTACCTACGTACGCAATAATAACCGTGTAAAATCGTCACAGAATTCGACCGGGTAAATATATTTATTTACATGATAATATATTGTACGCCATAAGCGCAATTAGTTTCAAATAGGATTCATAATTCTCCCCGACGTCCTCTCCCACCAACCAACAAAAACGAAAAAAACAAATAACAGTCCAAATCTCCCTAAAAAGTATCGGTATCTGCTCACGGATAGCCTCTTAAACCTATAGGAAGTACTAAATATTCGTGTGTTTTTTACTGCACGGACGTACTCGAATTACTTCCTATAATATATCATATAACATAAATCGATGTATTTTATCGTATTATCCGATTACAAGCTAACTAAGTATACCAAAAAATTATAGAGAACTAGAATATATAATTGTTTTGATTATTTATTTATCAACATAATTTGAAGTATTATGCATTTCGAGTTGTTATCCATTGCAAGTGAGCTTTGAGTCAATAAACTTTAAAAAATTAAAAATTGAAAAATCGATTCGTATGATATCGGCATTACATGGAATTATATGATTAAAAAATAAAAGGGCATTCGAGCTACCATTAAAAAGAAAAATCAATTATGGGAAACGACTCGAATGCGCTAGTAAATATATCGATCATATTTAATCCGATACCACTCCAAATCGTTATCCTACAGTATTATAATAATGGTAAACAGTGCGTCACAACAGCAGTGTCGTTTTTAATGAATATAATTGTTTAAGATAATATATCGATCGACGATGGTGGCACGCAATCATACGGGTCATTGAAAATCGAATGGTCTAGGAAACCTTAGGAAATCGCCCGCTAAAATACCGCTGTCGGTTGTAGTCACGGACAATTGATGAGTTCGAAACTCCGAACGGTTACTATTATTGTATAGTAGGTATATACTTTATTGTGTCGTGACAGCTAACGCGTGTGGTGACAAAATGAAAATCGCTAGACTCGCGAGTAAAATAATAAAATAATTAAATCATACACTGTTTTATTATATAATATTATCGTTATACGTCTGCCGAGAGGAACAGACGACCGGTTCATGCCGCTTTGCCAGATGTGTGTCAAGGTTTCGGCATTTCAGACGAAATAATTTTAATTATAAACACGTACATATAAGTCATAAGTACATTAGGTATTGGCCATTAATATGTGTATATTATAATATGTACATCCCTTTCGTGTCGAGATGATTTATTATGATATTTTATGTAGCTGATGACGACTTACCGTTTATAGTGTTTATACTTAATATTATATTGTACAATACGATTTAACATTGATATAAATTATTATTTATTAATGTCCTACAACTAAATACGAGTATATTTGTGTATTATCAGTTATCACTATATTTAGAAATACTTATGTAGGTAGTTATATGTATAGGAATTAAAAAGTAAGGATGTGATGTATACATGTATGATGTATAATACAAATTTTCTGATCTTTTTACATTTACGTATAAAATAAGCAATAAAGTTACAAAAGGTTCGCGTTAACACTAATAATTACAAATACGCATAACGCACGTATAAATACCATTTACAAAATCGTATTATTTGTATAATGTTTATCTTGTGTTTAAAGTAATAAAATATTTTGTTAAAATGTTTTTTTTTTAGGCTCAAAATTAAGTATTCGTCATCATCGTCATATCATGTTATATTGTAAAATATATTTGTTATATTTTTCACGAGTGTAGTAAGCTTTACAACAATTTTTTTAAGGGTGGAAGGGGTTGCTTAATGTTTTTTTCAAACAGTTCATAGAATTTCGATAATTTTTAATCATTAACGGTAAGAATTATTGTGTTCGTAAAAAAACATGCATATAAACACAAATAAAGTTCTTACCATTAAGTTTCATAATAAGTCCATTTTCCTTAATATTAAACCGTGAAAGGCAGAGTGTACATTTGATTATTTTGTACAATATTCGCAATTGACAATTGTACGACGGAGACAGCAAATAGGGATATAGTATATTTTTAAAACACTACCACGAATTTGGAAATTCGGGTCGAATTTTTGGTTGTGTTTTGACTTCGAGGGGGGAGGGGGGTGTAATACTTCAGCAATAGTAGATCTCTGATATACCGGAAAACACGTCATTGTCATCATTGATTTTTAACTATTTAAGACGCAATTTGACAAGCCTCAAAACGTAAAAAGAGACATAATCTATTAATATCATAATTATTTGTAAGTACTCATTTAGTTGGGCTTGATTGAAAACTGAGAGTGAGTTCGGATACCTGTATAGCTCGCAGTTACCCTTTAAACATACACGCTTTTCTGATCGGTGCATACAAATCTATATAAGTAATCATACAAAAAGTATCGTACCTGAAGCCCTGCAGTTTGTCTTGCATTTTGATCTTGCCGACCACAGTCATATCGGTCTTGATCCCCACCGAGTACAACTCCTCCTCGTGGATGCTCATGCTAGCCATTGCTCTGGCCATGTGCAACGTTCCCTCGTCCATGTCGCGACAAACGATATTACTATTGGGTAAATCGCTCACGAGCGCGCGAGGGTTGTTGTATTATAGGTGTAATAATCTATAAAAGTGTATATATTTTTATAGACCGGACGGACCAGACGACGATCGACGGACACTGCAGAGTGGACAGTCGTCACCCGTGGCGTGTCGCTGACGAGTGTGGTGCGATGTTTTTATAATTTATTATGTATATAATGTTATGGTGGTCACGCCGAGACGTACACGACCCGTGCAATGCGAGTGTATAGCTGAAGTGACCGAAAACAACCGTGTTGACGTGCGATGGAAATCCGTCACTGTTATAGCGGGCTCGTTGCACTGTCAAATACCGGGTAGCAACTGAGTACTGACCGTCGGCGGCGGCAGCGTAAACCGTGTTCCGTCGTAAGCCAGTACAGAATCTGCCGCCGTTCAAGGTGTTCGTCGCCTATTGTTGTCGGACCGCCTTTACGGGTTGGGCGTCGTGCAGATAGCGCCAGAGTTATCGTAACACGACAATATTAAAATACTATATTGATAAATAATAATTATTTACTATCGGATAGAAATTGATATTTTATTTGGCGAGCGGTAACTTCCGCAACGATGATGTATCTTAGGTCCGTTGGTTTGTTGCTATTTCTTTCCGGTTGTCGTATTACATATTATGTACCTATCTGTACAAATATAGTATGTTGAAAAAGTTACGTTGAGATTTTTCAGTTAAAATATGCATCAGGAAAGTGATACGAATGTCCAGGGATTGAAACTGTTTACATTTTTAATGGTGCCGATTTCAGCTTTGAGAACGGTTTTTGAAATATAATAGTTTTCGTTTGAGTTTTTAAAAACGGTTTATTTATTTGACATTTGTTGGTTATAGAATTATAATAATTATCTATATTAATATTTTGTGATATCGCCATTTTTGTTAATAAACTCAAGTATTCTCTTTGTACGAAAATGCTTATTTTGACTAACATAGCCAAAATAAGTTATATAGAATAGGTACAATATCTTATGTAAAATAATTCGTGTCACCTTTGTCGAAACATAAACAATAACTAACTTAAACACAATAATTTATATTAGGTATATTGTAATAATATTAGTTACTTATACATACATAATAATGTTATATTCTTTTTGTATTGTTGTACACGACTGTATGGGACGACAATGGTTTAGCACGTGCTATCACATACGTCGCATCAGACACGCTTCGGCAGAACTTCAACGATAATATTAATATTCATACAATAATAATAATAATAATAATAATAATAATAATAATAATAATATAATAATAAATTATTATTATTATTATTATGTCCAACGCGTTTCGATACTTATCGGTCCCAGACGACACTGGTGCTCGAACGAAACGCACGTGTGTGTTTCGATGTCGTCTACGAAGTTACTATATTATGCGGTGACGGTGACAACTACGACTTGTCCACGAAAACTATAGTGTATTACTGCATTGTAACGCGCAGTTTTAATAATATATACTGACGCCACGTATTTATTACTACCGTTTTTTGACGATTTAAAATTGTTGTATTATAGGTGTATATCAACATAGAAACGAAAGTCACTCGAAATCTCAGAACGGAAATAGATTGCACATTATTTTAAAAGTTGTAAGAGATCATAATAAATGAATATACGAAAATCGCAATTGGGCAATATATATACGTGACTTACGAGTAAAATTGTATTATCATATCACATTTCTATTCTTGTATTGGGATTAGTCAAATCGTTTTTAGAAGATTTTCCAAAAAATAATGTATATATTTTACTAGTAATTCTGATTGTAATAAATTTATAATACTTAGTAAACAAAAATGCAAATGACGCATAACATCTGGAATTTAACGATTTGTAATATTAACGATACTACCAATATAATATTATACGTATGTAATCAATATTTTAATTACGACCACTGAATCTTTTTAAACATACATTAATGTATTGATTGTGTTGTAATTCTCGTTGAATAATACACACTGAATCCTCGTTTCAACGTGTATTAACTATTATTAAGCACGTTTTAATATCCGTTGTTTATGCATTGAACACAAGTTTTGGTGGTGCAGGATCAAATGGACTTTATTGAAAATTAGAATTTTTGTGTAATTATTTGTCAAACAAACGTTTACAAAGAAAATTATAAAAATATACTATTTATTCAGATAAAATAGTTTGGACGACGAATAATGACGTATAAAATAAAATTGAATTTGTTCGTTACTTTGCATAACTAAATTAAATATTTTATAAGTTTTTCGTGAAATTTTCTTGTTTTTGTTAATTGTTATTATTATTTTTTTAAATATAAGTTATAATAGTTAATTAGTTATAAAACATTTATAACTGTCATAAATTCGATTATTTTATTTTCGAACATTTAAAATATTTGTGTAATGATAATTAAAAATAATTGAAAACTGCACGGCATAATGATGAATTAAGATCTTTTTTCAAGTTTCTTATTGAAGAAATTTGTCGGTCAGAAATGTCATATTTTTAGTGTTAATAATGCCTGTTATTGTTGTATCGTATGTTAGTGATGGATGTGCGTGATCTGAAGCTATATAAACAGGACGAATCACCACCACTCTAACTCCAGCCTAGAATATTGTTCCAAATTAATTTCTTGGTAGGTATATAATGTTTCGAAATATATTTTATCAAAGTACTTTTTAAAGTATATACTTTTTTCTCTTCCATATTCTTGTTTAATACTTTGATAAATTATTTTAATTTATATGTGTTACACTGTTACCTATTAAATAATTGTTATAAAAGTGCTCAACGCCTTATATTGCAGTGTCAAATGTACAGGGAATAAAGTTATGAACCGCTCCAACTGCTTCAAGGGCCATTAAAGAAGTTTTAGTTTGTTTAAGTCTCGTAATTACTAATCTATTTCTTATAAATTAAAAAAATATAATTAAAAATTTCTAGTGCTTATATACGTTTTATTGAATAATATATTATATTATAGTTTAAGTAAAAAATACATTATGATGGCTATCAGGTATAATTTTATATCATTTTATAGTCTCATTTGATTATTACCTTAGGACTTAGGTTGTACAGAAATACGCTTTTTTATTATTGTGTTATAAAATGTATTTATAATCTTTACAAAAGTATAATATAAGGAAATTAGATAATTAGAAGGTGACACAACAAATTTAAAATTACCTTTAATGGAATTGTGAAGTTCTATTACTGGATAGATTCTCCTTTCAAGACTACAGTCATTACCATCCCTATTCATCGCTTATACTTATTGTAAAAAATATGTACATACTGTATAATAAATCTTTGAAAAATAATTTTGAATGAAAAGCAAACAGCATTGCCAACCATCTAGGTTTTTTGTTTCGTTGAATATATTATGTAGAATATAAAACAGTTTTTTGGTAGATCACATATTAACATACCATATTACTCTAAAAATTTGAAGAAGTTATAATTAAATCATCGTATGTTTTTTAAAACGAATATCTAGTAAAGATAATGCAATTGCCAATTAGCAGGTATATTAGTATTAGTATATTTCTCATTTACGCCACAAATAATACAAGTTTGCAAAACTATAATGCTACAAATAATAGAATTCCAAATATTTTATGAAAATTAAGCATATATTCATAGTGAAGTATTCTAGTATACATTTTAAGGTAATTTCAAATTCACTTCAATGTAATTAATATTTACACTTTATATAACTTTATATTATATTCGTTGAAGTCTGCACGGTGCGCACTAATACGACAACTAATAGACTACGCATACAATCATACGTACGATTATAAAAATTGCCTATACCAAACTCCTTAAAAACTACATGTATCCTGCAATTTATAAATTTAATAATCATTATTATTTTCAGATGTTAATAAAACGCTAATCCAAATATTTGTAATTTTGTATGACATTTGAAAGTATTTATGGTTTGCCCATCTCGGTGTAAACTATAGAATAAGTAGTATAGTATAGGTATACCCGACGATTGTGAAAAATTAAAGTCGATCCTCAAAGGTGAAGTATATTTTTAGTAGATCGCGGCCAAAAAAAGTTTGACCGCTCCTGTTATAGATCGATAGGTACGACGATGTGATACTACGAGTTGTAAGAAGATACAATCAAACATTTTTTGATCAACTGTCAATTATTGTTGTTAGCTATGCACGACGAGTCTAAGAAATACGTAGTGATACAAGATTTTTAAAATCTATTAATATTACAAATTTAACAGCATTTATTTTTAATAAAATATTAGATGTTTAAGCGTATTAATTTATAAATGTTATTACTTATAAAGTGCAGTGTATACTATACACACTAAAATACTGCATAATATAATACTATTTACATTCGTAAAACATAAATGTAAAAGTTTTAATTTAAAAAAATTATACACTATAATACATACATATTAACAGTTAAAATTTTGATTTTCATTAATTTAACGCTTTCGTTTGCACTTTAAAATTGGTTATACAATATAAAATGTAATTTATATTATAATTAGACCTTTTATCATGCAATTTATTTTTGCTTGATCACAAATATTTACACCGATTGCCATTAAAACTAAACAAACACAAAAATATATACGGTTTGTTGTAAATAAAAATAAAATAAATAAATTAATTAATATACTTATAAATAATGCCAACGGAAATATAGCTTATACGATTAAAGCTTCGTTTAAAATACATTGGTGGTTACAATTCACAGCTGGTGTCCGTTGTTGAAAATGGATCGTTTTCTCTCGTTGCGCCAATAGAATTTTTTTGACTTCCGGGGAACGTCGTTAAAATTATTTGACTGCTTAATTTTTCAGTGTTAGCAAAATATACGCCACCGAATTATATTATTATATTACACGTAAGTATACTGCAATGTATCTGGACCAGACGGACCAGTTGTGTGAATATATAATGCCAAAAAAGGATAAGTTGTTGGCCGGTAACATAAAACGAGTCAGATCCATTTTCGTCGACCGCATTAAATTGTATTGTATTATACTCATCATTACAATATTATAACATATTGTGATATTATGTGCATTACCAGTGACCACTCACGGTTATTATTATTTACGAAAAAATAAATAAACATTGCTTAAAAGTTATTTGTATGCAAAACAACGTACCAACTACTTATTTTGGCTCAGCAGTGTTATTTAAATGTGTACATAATATATGAATACTTGGAACATTTCCACGGGATTTATTATGATGACTAATCATATAAGGTACAAAATAAACGTACTCAGACAAATGATCGTGCCTAATATTGTGGTAGTTTAATACAAAGTTGATTATTGTTACTATACTATATTATATTATTATATAATGTAGGTAATCATATTTATTATTAGTCAGTAGTTAATAGTCAACATTTCATAATAACATAATATAATGACAAAATTATCAAGTTCTAAAGAATAAAAACAACATAAATATTATCATAAGATAATATTTATGTTGTTTTTATAAGATAACAGCAAATTTAATATGAACAAAATTTGATGTCAACAAATATAATTAGCCATTAGACATACATTGCGTATAATGATATTAATTGCTAGTATTTGGTTGATTATTTATAGCTAAACTAAGAGAAAAGTGTTTTCTTCGAAGTTGTAGATTTTAAAGTTATCTATTTATTTTGTTCACAATGTATGCCAAACTATATAAAAAAATAAATGTGTGAACATTTTGTCAAACAATCGTTACATTATTACGCTAGTAATGTATTATACGATTGTCGGATAGTGGCTGACAAATTAGAAAGCAGAGTTTTCACACATTTGGTACATAATCAGTAGATTATTATTTATTTCACACACTAACTTTATTTGTTGGGCGTTTAATTTCTTTGTTTTTAGTAGAACTACAGATAAAATAAGAATACTTGTGACGGAACTCAAAAGTGGCAATTTAAAAAAATAAAATACGTACCTATATGTTTTATTAACTTGAAAACTGTTGAAACGAATTTATTTACCAATAATATAATATTAAGATCGGATAGACAATAATTATTAAAGTTTTTATGACCAAATTTTAAATTAATTTGCCGAGTTCCTAATAGAAGTGTTTAATGTTAGTAAACAATCATAAATTAAAAAGCATCTTGAGTTTTATTGGTAAAATTTGTTAATTTTGGAAAAATTGAAAGGCAATAATATTACTGAAATAAAAAAAGTTAGCATGGTAAATTAATATTTAATAATAACGCTACAAATAATATAGATTTCTCATTTAAATATAGTTGAAGACAATAAATATTTATAATAACTATAATATAATGGAATAATGTATATTATGTTATACTTATATGACGATGAAAAGGAAGCTAAGTAGTTAAAAATGTAATTTATAGAAATATAATACAGGAGATGAGTGAATCGAGTCGAGTACTCAACACACAGTCTCTGTATATTTTGTCTGTACGTGATTTCTTTTATAAATATAGAATGGTTTTCTATAACCAGAGTTTGTATTGTATTGTACTGCAGATAATACAATATAATGTTTATATTGAAGTTAAAGACAAATTAATTTGTCAAGATTTTAAAACCAATATATAGACTAAGCTATAGTTGATAAAATGGTCTAAAATGTCATTAGGGTGTATACTTTATAGCAGGGGTGGCCAAACTTTTTTTGGTCGCGATCTACTAACATTATACTTGACCTTTGAGGATCGACTTCCTTAAAAAATCTAACCACCATGATTAATTTTCATGTGCGTAGCCTAAAAATAATTCTAACACGATCGACTTTAAAATCGTTTGCAATCGACCGTTTGGCCGCCTCTGCTTTATATACATTCAAACGTTGTCACTTATATTGTTCTATCGTTCTATGATATAACTAACTGAAGTAGATCAATGTTTTATCCAATTAAGTACCATGATACGACAATGTAAACAATGTATATATAATAATTTAACAACAGTTGTACCGAATGGGTGATTGTGTGTTAAATTTAATAGTAAATTTCTACACATTATCGGGTAGGTAAGAAAACCCATTAATTGCAACAATAAAATAACATAGATGTAATAATATTTATATTATACTATTCTATTATTATCCAGATATTTTAAAATGAGCTATCTCCCTCCTATTACCCCACTTTTCAGTAACGACGTTATATTTGCATATTGCATATGTCTATGAAACGCACTTTAATACACGTTTTGAAATTTTAATTTATTGTACTCCTGTATACCAAAGCTGTTGCGTATTGGAATATACACCCATCGGATTTTCTGACTTCTAGTCAGCTTTCTGTTGCGAAAGCGAAAGAACCACGCCAGTCATAACAGAAAAACTATAATAACGGGGTAAAATCATAAAATAAGTATTGCATTTTATGTTACAGACATTTTTGTGTATCATTATGTTATTATGTATACACTATAGCTGAGTATATCGTGTATGAACATTATTCGTATAATAATCATTTTTATTTTTAATAAGGACCTGTGATAAGGATATGTACAGCTTATCTATAAGTATTTGTATAAGAACTAAGATTTTACATTTCTTAATTGTATGAGTGGTCTAGTGGATCTTAGGTTTAAATCAAATGAAAACCAATGTGGTGCATACTATTTAAAATAATGTAATAATTCAAAAATCGAAGGATAAGTATTTATAAGTTGTAATAAAATGCTTACGTGTTGAAGCGTTTTTACCTATAAGGTAAAATAAACCGTAGTTTATAGTGGCAACAAAATTAATTTATTTTTGAGTCATTATTATACCTATTGAAAGGTTTTAACTATTCTTGTTTTTTATAATATTATGTTACAATACTGGTACTGGTAGCTATAGATATAGTAAGTTTTACTCGTGAATAAACCTACACAATTCGTAACTTATGAGTAAGAAATAAAACGCTGTTAACTAAAAGAGTGAAAATATGGCGCAATATAGCGTAAGATTAAAAAAATAGGTATGAAATCGTTTTATTATACTTTTATTTATATTAATAATGTTAAAAATAAACTTATTATTATTTTATATTTTAGTAAGAATTGGTGAAAATCAATTCTTCTTTTTTTATTTGACATACATATACTTTTATTTTAAATCATAAAAAGCTATATTTCATTATTAATATACCAATGGTATTATGTTATTATTTTTATTTAATAAAATAAAATAAATAAAATTATTATTTAAAAAAAATTAAAAAAAGTTGCATGAATAAATTAAAAATCTTAGTGAGTGCATCCTTTGCACTCCCAATAAATTTAGTATTTCTAATTCACAGAAATTAATTACATTTTAAATAAAGTATTTCAGAGCCAAATTAGCTCAAATTAAAAAAAAAAAATTCGCAGAAATTATTTTTTTTACACTGAAATTTAAATTATTTATTTCAGAACCAATAGAACTATAGAAGCCTAACTCTATGATAGTGGAATAGACCATTTTCGCTACTGTATAACTGATATCAGTTAGACCTAAGTACTCGTACCTTTTGAAATAATTATGTTTTAGATTGCTAAACCTCCATTTTTTAAGAATTTTTTTAATTTTTTTAGAATAATAAAAATAAAGTATATTATGACATCTTATATAGTATATAGTCACTTACTATTATCTCATAACAATATGTAAGTAATAATTAAAAAATTGAAACATTTTAAAAATATGCAAGAATTATTATTGAATTTTTCTTAGGTACTTAGGTAATGAATTTGTGAGATAATCTATCCTAACATCATATATGTACCCCATATGTGAAGTATTTAAGTATATCGTATATATAATGCGTATTAACGTACAGAATAACATGCCAAAGAGTTACATATTATAAGACCTATTTTAAATTGCGGAAATGAAAGTCATAAATGGCTACACGGAAAGTATATATACAGGAAACCTAACAATCTAATTTATTATCTTTATCTGTGTCATTAATGCAGTGCCGAGATCTGAAAACAAAAAAAATTATCTAGTTTTGAGATACCGGTATAAACTATAAAGATAAAAAAAAATTGTAACTAAAGGTAACGATTAATACATTTTTATCCAGTTAAAGTCTCACAGTGATCGATAAGTTTATACTTACCTATCTATACTGTAGCAACCGGATGTCGATGTTTGGTTTATACATGAATCTTGTATATACAATGCCCACATTGGCGCCAGGGTACGTGCGCACTTCATCATTTGAACAGAATATGTGTTAATTAGTAAATCACAATTTCATGTTACTCTAGGCGTATAATATGTGGTAGCTGGTAGCTACCATATAACCTCTTAACGTTAAAGTCTGCCGATAAAATAACAGTATTAAGAAATAATTATACGTTTTGATTTGAACTAACAAACATTAACCTATCTTAAAAAAATAATATGTTCAGATCGAAATCAGCAGAAATCGTGCGTAATTCAATATTGTAGGTACATATATATATACATTAACTGTAATCGTGTAAAGTATTCGGTATATAGTAGGTATATATAGTAGTACCTACGCATATTTTATGATTGTATATCCATTACTGGCGACGGCGAATAAAAGCGACCGTTGCGGATACGAATCAGTGATTTTTCACCGAGACCTCGTATAAATATAAGTACCTATGTAACCACGGGTAACTGTCACTGCGAAGCCTACGGAGAGGTGATCATTGCCAGGCGTCTAATAACTGCTGAAGTATTTGTGAGGGGGTACATTACAGCGATGCGGTCACGGGTCGGTCTACGGTAACAATGTATGGCATATACCTACCTATATCATTGTATACATTTGTACTAAGATATACACTGCAACATGATGGGTATATCAAGTTTTGTGGTTTTGAAATCTCGGTTAAAAAGTCAATGCGTCCGCATTGTAGACGCGGTCCAGAGTGCAAACCACGGTATGCCGAGCAGATTGCGCTGACTTCCTGACATCTGTCACGACTTGCAAGTGAATTTGATGTGGGTATATTGAGTTAAAGTTTACCGACTTTCTGTTTTTTGGTTAATATTGTTAGTAATATTATGTCGCATGATTATACTGTTGTTGTTGATGTTACTTGTCGTGTTACCAAACGAACACTATCAGTACAAATATGTCTAGAGCATCAATACATAATAGATCGACGTACACGATAAACGATAGTAAATAATATAACTTGACATATTAATCACGTACGATAAGTGATTGCTACATCGTTAGTGCGATAATTTTACCGCGTCATTATTGGCACAAAATGTTGACGTGACATCACCAAAAAAAAAAAAAAACTGACAACCATCTTCATGCACAATTCATGCATTTTTTCTGCTGCAGTTTTAGGTGCAGTTAAATTGTATTGTAATGTGTAAATACTATGCATATAGTACGTATTAAGACGCACGCACATTATATTATATTAATAATGTCTCGATGATAAAATATATTGCACAATTATTAAAGACAATTAAAATATCATATTTTATATAAGTATATTTACATTTTTCCATTGCAAAAGTCTATCCAGTTTAAAATCCACTTTTTAATTTCAAAAATTATTCTCTATCATACAATTAAAATATAAAATCATATCATTCTATTTTATAATTTTATATTTAAAAAATATTAAAAACGAATATTAATCGCGTCTGTAGCTTTTGTCGCCACTTAATTTTCGAAAAAAAATATGCGCACATATACCCGTGTAAAAATTTACGCACTCGTAGACTTGAAGACGTAAACGTGTTTATATTTATTTTGTACTATAATAATCATTATTGGAAGACATATTTAAAATTTTTTGTAATGATTCACATACCATTTAAAATATATATTCCAATTTGGAATACGTTTGACAAGTTTCTTTAACTAGTATGCTCCGAGACACGTGGCCCGTGATCGCTGCGTATAAAATATATTAAGTAAATGATAAAAAACTGTCTCCGGCAGGCCAAGACAAACGTTGCCGACCGGACTTTCACCGGCTGCCCAATACGCCTACGCGTCGTACGCGCATTTAACTCAACCGTCGTAGCAGCCGGTAATCGGTATTATTATTATTATACATACGCATGCATGCAGTATGTGCAATGCACGTGATTGTCGTTACGCGAACGGCGTCGAAATCAAAAACTGTTAATTCATATTTTATAATAATAATAATAATAATAATATTAATGATACGGTGAACGGGCGATATGAGAGGTCCGTGTGGCAAATATATTATATACATATATATATTTATCGCATTTTAAAATTCCAATTATTTTAAAATGTGTTCGCGGAATACTTTCAGATTTAAAAGCTTGATTTGTTTTCTCCCTCGTCGATTATCGGGGGAAAACTTTTTTATTTCAGTAGGTATCTGTAGGTTAATATGTCAAATCTGATTGAAAGAAATAACGTATAGGTAATTAGAAATTTATTTTGAGACAGGATATTGGTGATGGATTTTCTTTTTCGTATTCACATTGCCACGGAAGGTGGCATTTCCATTTTTTGGTTCTATTTCGAATATCTAAATTTTTAATTTATGCGTTTTATAATAGATGGCATTAATTATTATATAATATAAGCACATTATTATATTTTAGCAATATATAGAAATTATTGTATGTTTCACTAATTGATAATATATTCATAAAATAATAAATTATAATATAAAATCCTACTTATACACTCTTGGTAATTATTGACGGCGAGCCTACTTTGTAGTAGGTATACAAAATTACAAAATATAATATAATTATAACAATTTATTCAAATACTGAAATACTCAATAGCTATCTTTGTATAGTACATTAAGTGCCATAGCCAGAATTTTTTTTTTTTTTAGGAGGATTGTAGGACATTTAAATTGTTTCTCTAATTTTTGCAGTACAAGAATACCTACGTATCACCTATTAATTTATGGGCCATTTGTTCATTAACTATATATTTAATACAAATCTACTTTTTTCTTATGACTGTACAATTATGTATTGCCTAACTAAATAAATATAAATGTGTGTTGTAAACATGTTATTTTTAATTCGAATGTTATTGCTAAAAAGAGTACAAGACCACAAGATTAATTTTTTTAAATAGATAATAATATAATATAAAACAATCCATAACATACACAAATGGAATAGCTAAAAATAAAAGAGCACTAAACAAATGTTATGATTAAAAACATAGGTAACAAAACTTACAAAACTACCAAAGTTACAGCTAGCTTGTACACGAAATTGTGATAAACAAAAATATTATTTAACTATGTTACAGCGTGCATTATTCGTAATATTCGTACGACCATTGAGTATATATAGTATAGACTATAGAGAGACCATCTTGTCTATATTATGATACGTAATGGATTAGTCCACCAGAACTGTTGTAGTAGTACTACTATAATAGTAGTACTATATGTCTATATATACTCAATGGTACATCGTACATGCGAAAATACAACAAATAAAAATGAACAGTTGTAGTTTTCAAGTTACATTATTTTAAATGATAACATTACAAAGGGATTGTGGCTATACAGTATACCTATTATATCATAACCTATAATGTGTATGCACTATGCAGTGCTGTAATTAGGTAAAGTGTGTGACGAACACCCCTTGTTTATAAAATATAAATATTTAAGATAACGATGTAATTGAAATCGATCATTTATGTTTTTAACATCATGCTCAGTACTTAATCATTACTATTTAGCATTTATGAATACAATAATATAATAATCTATAATTTATCATAGATTTACTTTGAATTATATAAATATATTTCAACGTTACGGTCACGGCACCCACTCACCCGGTGCCACGACATCCAGAGCATTAGTACCTATACAATATGATAAAATATTGAAACAGAATATAAGTATAGGTTCTTATTAAAATTTCGATTTCAATTCGACAATTTTCTAATCATCTCCGTATAACAAATAACAATAAATGGCGCAGATGAAAAGGAGGATTTTAATTTAGAGAAATAAAATGAGTTTGCGGCGTTACCGTTTTCGTATCAATATAACTACGCCGTATAAGTTATACCCGGAGAGGTGGCAACCCTACGTATAATAAATATATAGATAATATTTGAAAAATATATGGTCTTGAAGTATACGCATAAATGCTAAAATATCATATTATTTGGATAAACAGAGTTATTTACCAAGTATACCGACCCCCGTTTTTTAATAACAAATTAATTTAAATTCTGATTTTTAAAATTTTTAAGTATTCTTACATAAAGACCATATTTTCAGATTCTCGTGATGTTTTATTATACTTATAAAAAGTGTCACGTAGTGATCGAAACTTCTATTTTCACTGTAAATTATTTAGTGGAATTTTTTTTTTTTACTTTTGAAAAAGGTACTTAGTAAAAATATTGAACGAGTATTTTTAGATTCTGAACGGAGTGATGAATGTATTGATTTTACATTGATGTGTTTTTTTTTGTGTCTGTGTACAGCATAACCAGTCGAAATAATGCTTCAATTTCAAACTTTGGGAGTGGTTTCCGATGGCAAAGTGGATATCCTTGGTGCATTATAGAGGTGAAAAGTAAACATTTTCCAATAGTTTTCAAAAAAATCGATTTTTTTATATGGTTGTAATTCAAAAACTAATCACTGTTAATACTTAAACCAAATGTTTATGTTAGTGTTATCTATACACAGTTAAATTTTCAAAGTATTTTGACTTTTTTTGAGCTATTTATAGACAATTGAAATTTTCAATTTTTCTAAGTATTTTTTTTTTAAATAACGATAAAATTTTTTTGGCCGACCAGTAAATCTTGAAAATTTAATACAAGGTTTTTTTTTTTATAAGTGCTTAAAGTTCGAATTCATATGAAATATGTCAAAATTGCGAAAATTTGCAAGTAATTTTGTGGTTGAAAAATCGTAAACATTTTTTATTTTATAACTAAGTTTTGAAAATTTGGTAAAAGGTTCTCCATAAATTTTTCTTCAAATAACTGTAAAAAAAAAACTCTATCAGATTCAGACAAAAAAATTTTATGAGTTTGAAATTTAAATTTTTACAAAACCGCGTTAAATAACGGTTTAGCCTCAAATGATTTTTGATATTTGTTGTTATTCAAATAGTATAAGTCGTAAATACTGGAAAATTTCACCAGTTATTTAAATCGCAATTTTCTTTGCGTGATTTGATTTTCAAAATATTTTGACTTTTTTTGAGCTATTTATAGGCATTTGAAATAATCATTTTTTTTTTATTTTTTTTTTATAAATGTTGATAAAAAAAATTTCGCTGGGACAAATTACTTGAAAATTTAATAGAAGGGTCCAAATAACTTGTTCTAACTCTCATTCAAAAATTATAAAAATACATAGGCACAATTTTTTTTTATTAGCATTTGAAGTTCAAATATTGACAAAAATTCGTCAAACTCATAAATATTTTTAACTATTTGGTAGTTAAAAATTTATAAATATTTTATTATCAAAAGCTAAGAATTGAAAATTTAATACTATGCTGTCCATAAGTTAGCTTAGAATAATTATAAAAAAGTTTGAGGATTATTCAATTTAAAAAATTTTACGAGTGTTTAAAGTTTTAATTTTAATTTGAAATCAAAAATACACGTGTAAAATAACGTTTTACCAATAAATAATTTTCGATTTTTGTTATTTTTAAAAAATTACTAAATGTAAAATCTTGAAACTTTTACTTAAATGTTTGAATTAGTTTCAAAATAGAATATATGGCAATATTTAAATATAATATTTCCTAGACTGACAAATTATCTCCGTTCAGAATCGTTTTTCGTATACAATGATACCTATCATTGCATTCAAATTTAACCTACCCTAGTCCGAGGTCCACCCCACCCCCTAATGTACAGCAGAGCGATACTCACTTACCCGCTTTTTTTTAGTTATTAAAATGTTTATATTGAAGATAAAATTTCTTAAAAATGGTTTCATATAAATATAAATTAGATCCTATATTAAATCTAGTATTTATTATGTTGGACCAACCTTACATATCATATAATATGTTGAATGTTGATAGATTAGTAGGTATATATTATTACTAAAACGTTTAAGCCTTTATTATAATAGGTAGTTCCCATTTTAAAAACAGGAGTGTTATTTCTATAAGACACTCGTGTAATACGCAAAAAAAAATGTCAACAATTTTAAATTATAGTCGTTAAGTATATTTGAAAGTTCCGAAAATCAGATTTTGAATCACTATATTAGCGAAGAAAAAAAAGGGGGCAAACATACTTGGTGTATCACTGCTCTGTGTGTGTACAAGTATTAATCGTATAAATTGAACGAGCGTGTTTAAAAAATCACCTTGTATATTACACGTACTAAACGTATACAAATACACAATATCAACGTAGGACCTCTATATAATAGTAACTGCGTATGATATTTAAGTGTTATAATATCATTTCGGCATCAATGCTGTGAATCGATTATAATTACCTTTAATAGTCAACCACGTCCCGCGCCGCGTACACCCAATACCTACCACCGCGTATATAGTAGCTATATATAATACGGCCGATGTATTCTAATCGCGGCCGTAAGTCGCCCGCGAAATTTCGTAATTATTATTATCGGCAGTGGGCCCGCGGGCTGGTCGTTTGGCGAATATCTCGCCGTACATAAAATAGTATAACATATTAGGAATACCCGTGTCTTGGTGTGCGCGGTTTATATATTATTTCAATAGCGACGACGCTTGTAACCGCGTTGATTGCAAATTGCAATTATTATCGGACCCGCCGATCGTGTATAATACGCACGCGGATATGAGCGCGTTAATATAATATAATATATACATTGTATTATACGCGGTATACATGTAAAATACATGTACCGCGGAGGAAGTGAAATCATTCCGTCGATTAGATATTTGAACATGATATGCACACAGATCACGTATTATTATCGTTATTATTATTGCGGCGGCGGCGGTGGTAGTACGCGCATACCATCAGCTACCTATATTATGCTATACCTATATGGACACCGATCACGTTTTTATATTATATATTATAATATTTATTGAACGGAATTAAATAAGCGGTGGGAAAAAAATAAAAGTGCCGCTGCTATAATATCATAGCGAATATAATAAAAAAATACGCGTAGATATAGGTACACACATATTATATATTATTATACCTACTGCCACAGATACATATCTCATATGTGCTCTAATAAATAAACAAAAGTTTCAATTTTTAATAATTAAATTAAATAACGTAGGTTGTTTGATGTGAGTTGAAATTTGAAGCATTTTTCAACTACTTATATTATACTGATACAAAAAAAAAATAATGTATAAAATTATTCAAATGTATTTTTTAACGTCTACCTCTAGCACCTTATCTATAGATTAATAGCTAATTAGGCAATAAAAGTGACTGTATATATTATACACTTACAAATTGCAATACATTAAAAAAGAAAAAAAAAATAATAAAAACGACAAACTATCATATTATCGACTAATGACTTAACACTATAATGATTCCGTTAAGCCTTAATATAATATACAAATAGGTGTTTTAAATTGTCAACTTTAAAAGTGCTGGTAGTTGATTCTTTATATAAGGTACAATAATCATTATTTTGAATTATAAGTTATATATTTTTAAATAAATTGTGATTATTGATATTTTTGTATTCGTTGTATTCATTATATTATACCACCGCCGGAAGAACAATAATAATAATAATAATATTATACATGAAAATTGAAAAGTATAGCAGGTGGAGTCGATATTATAAAAATTATACTTTATTTCAAATCAGGAAGTTTCGGTGGAATTGATAAATTACCATTCGTAATAATCATCAATTATCATAATAGTGTACCTACGACCTGCCTAATTATTATTCTAGACAACAGTAGTCAAACAAACGATAATAAAAGACCTTTTAATTATTGCCGCACAAGTCCACCTAACCTAATTGTACGGAATAAGACACAATATACAGACAATTATAATTATTTATTTCGTTCATTTTAATTAAAAAACGCATTTATGTATAAGAACACATAATAAATATTTTTTCGGTGAATGAACACTGTGTTCATTCACTAGATATGTATTATTCTCTAAATGCACTTTAGGTAATACTACGCCGCTAAACCTACCTTCAGTCTATGTATAATAATACGTACTTGTACTCATACGCGTCTCGTCGACCGATCAGTTCAGGACAAGAAATCTAATTGACGCGTTTGTATATAATAATATATTATACTTGGAGTAATACATAGACGGCGACTGCTACAACAACAACAACAACAACAACGACGACGACGACGACAGCATCCGCGACACGTCCGGAGATTGGATATTATTATATCCCTCATTCTACATTGCGCGACGTCTGATCGACCGACACACGCGTTTCCGAAGCGGATGTCCTCACGATGCAACATTTTATCATAAAAAAAAATAAATAAATAAATAAACATAACTTATAACATTGAAATATAAATTATATGTATAATAATTATCCTTCAAGTTAAAAATCGAAAAATTTCGCAGAAAAGCCGAAAATAAAACCCATCTACAAATACATAATATTAATTAATATATTATCATCTTTTTAAATCATCGTATAGATGCAAATACAAATTTATTACCAATAATAATATACAGTGATAATAATAAATATATGCATTTATTTTATAGCAGTTACCTATATAGGTACTATAATAATTGTGCTTGCACAAACGTACGTTTGTTATTGATATACATAATATATTTTACTTTCTTCACTTGACACATGACGAAATTCCGGCTTTTAGTACTCATAATATTATGTTTATTGGTTGCCGGTTACTATAAGTGGTTAGGATAATATCATGTATATCTCTTTTATGAATAACGCTTTAATTAATCGTTGAATACGTGTTTATATTGTATATATTCATAAAAATGTTTTCAGACGTTTATGGAGAAAGAATTATGGTCTTTTTAGAATTTCCTCTTAGTATAATGACATTATTGATATCATATTAAATAATTTTATAGAAATAATGTCATATAAATGCACACTGGCGGCCGAATTAGGCCATAATTTAATCGCATATAGTACATTATGATAATATATAGATGAATAAATAAGTGATAATTTATGTTTTTTTAAATTTACAAGTCGTATTATTTTCGCAAAAAATGCGCGGAGGAGAGAAACTCACAATAGTTAATTGATTCATTTTTGAAAAATATTGTTTTAACAATACAAAAAGCCAAGACGTTCTATGAAAATTAAATTAAGATGTCGGTGGTTTAGTTTGCGCAGCGGAGAGGTGATACCGATACGGCATTAAATTCAAATATGAATATTACAAATTGACTGTAATAAATTACATTATTTATCGTTAACCTGTGCTATAGTATATTTAACGACTTTAACGTTTATATATATATATATATATATATATATATAGATATTTATAGTTATATTTTATACAACACTTATTGATATATATATTTATAAGACGACACCTTTAATTTATACTTATTTTTATTACTATACATGAATTTAGAATCTTAAATGGATTAAAAAAAAGTTGTTATTATATATAGATAATATTCGGTGAGCAATAAATAAATGCATTAATGCATTAGAAATGTCATTGCCCCTTTCAATGAAAAGCTTAGTTATTCGCGATTAATAATAATAATAATATTATGTACGTATATAATATGCGCAGCAAAAACACGTTATACACTTTCTAACCATGCGATTTAAAAATTATACTCATAACCTATGTATAATAATGCACCAATAGGTACTTAAATTTATATTCAAAGTCTTAGCATTCCGAAAATATTATCAATTACGATATTATACCTTTGTTATAAACATTATTATATAATGTGACATTATACGATTAGTTTATAAAATCACGCCTTTGACTGCAATAGTCTGACCTCATATTTATAATAAATAATATACTTAAAATTACTTCAGTCGTCATAAAATCTATTTCAATAGAAATCTATATTAAAATTGTTTAGGACTTCTTTGCCATTTTTGTATTGTAGCGTGCTCTCGTATAGCGAAAGCAGTAGAAACACAAGTGTTACCACAATTTTCAAATACACTTTCATAGTAATGTTTGATCGATATTATTAAGTATGATTATATATGATATATAAATAGATGTACATATCAGTACCATATTAATATCAAAAATGAAATCATGGCACTTTCAGAAGAAAAGTTATCTTCGGTACTGTCGGTTTGGAATTTAAGTCGAACTCGACGATATTTTGTACGTATTGGGTGTGATGTAGGTTTTAGTTTTATATTTATGTAGTAGCTATCAGGTCTCTGCGGTCTACCTTTTTTTTAAAAAATAAAATCACTTGATAAACTGCAAATAGTTCACGATATATAAGTAATATCCATTAAACTAATGTGTTTCGTATTTTACGCTATTCAGTTCGGTACGACCAGCTTCCTCGTGAAATAACAGTTAACAGAAATAAGTAACACATATGTGTCTCGCTATCAACAGCAACACGAACAGAACATAAGGGAAATAAGACTCGTTACAAGATATCGTCTATACTGTCTTAATCCGTTATACTATAGTTGTTTAAAAATTATGTGGAATACAAGTATACGTTGACGTTTTAAATTTCAAAGTTGTTATTCAAGTCAGTAGCGAATGAGATATCATTGAATGTGACAACATAAGTATTCTTACGGTTAACAAGCTTATAGTAATATAAGAAAACACCATGCCTGATGTTGATTAATACAAACAAATAATATTTATACTTAATACCCGGGAATTTTAAGTCATTTCCTAGTGTAGTTAAATAAAAAAACTGATCATTATTACTATTATTATTAAGATTGATCGGCCTTTACGAAATTAAATATTTTCTTCTTGAATAGTTAAAAAAACCAAAATCTGAGCTAATATGACTTTTGATTATCAACAATAAGTGACAAGATCTTAATACATTTTCGTAAACAATTTTGTAATGGGCTCTGTTTATAAAAATTATTACTGATTAGTTAAAACTCTAATCCAAACCCAAAATATCTACTTTCGGTTGTTGGTACTACGCGTAGTACTCGCGAGTAATACCGAGCTACTGGTTCTACCTGTTTTTCCGCGGAAAAAAGGCATAATATTATGTATTAATTTTATTTATATGCAAATAAATGCATGAGTTATTTAAATCAATTAATTTTCAAATAATTATTAATACAATATAAGTATAATCTATTTAAAATTACCCCTACTTTTTTAATTTAGTTTCTGTAGTGCGAAACTTGCGAACTGTAAATAGTTGAATTTTTTTCTTTTCATTTTTTGCAGCGCTCATTTAATTCATTTTATTTTATAATTTATCAAAGTATTATATGTAGATCGAAAATTAAATGTATTTGATGCTTTGAATAGATAATTATTAAATATTATTCTCTAGACGCAATAAAAAAAAAAAAAAAAAAAAAATCAAAAGCGGTTAAATGTTTTTGAATTAATGTCGATAAGAAAATTTTAGACAAAAATAAGATTTTTTAGTTTGCTCAAACGATTATGTGTATGGTGAATACTTGGATAGTTAGATATAGATATATTAATAAGTTGGGTCTTGATGATATTGCCATTCAAAAACTTAATAATGTCAAATAATAGAATGCAACTATAGCTATTTATATGATAATTTATAAAACGTTTATTATGTTACATTATTATGCAGTTTGATAAATCAAAATCAAGTAAAAAAAAAATTTGGTACCAATTATTGTATCAGCACACCAGTATGGCTACCAAACTAATTGATTTGCTCATCAAAATGATTTCATTGAAGTACAAAAACATTAATAAATTCGATCGATTGATCATTATTTTTTAGTATGCGCTGTATTAGTTATTTGATATAGGTAACTATTATTTTTTCCTCATTATTACAAATATTTATTTTCAATCTACATTATTTCGTTTTAAATGGATTAATTTTTTCCATATTAGGTACTCTTACAAAACACAACAAGAAAAATAGATTACCTATACAATACAATTCAATTAAACGATATGTATAGTATATAGTATTATTATAATATAATTGTACTGTCAAAACTTCATCAGTTAACACAATAGATTGTTAAAATTCAAACTAAAACTTTGCATTTATTTGGAGTAATGAAATTTAAATTTGTTTTTATACTTGTTGGTGAAAATCTATTTAAAACAATTTAGTTCCTTAAAGCTTTTAATATAAACCACGAGCTAGAATATTAATGTTATATTATTATCAAAGGGCAGTGAACATTGCCTGTACGACAATAATATCTTCAGTGAGACAATGCACTGAAATGTTGATGCGGTAGAGTGGTGCTCAATTATTATTATGACTTTCATATATGTTATGGATACTGTCAATTGTCACATATTTATTATTTTGACAGTTACAAACGGCTAAACATTATTCAAAAAAATTATGTCAGGGATTTAAAAATCATGAACTTAATATTATTGTTATATACTCATATACTTATATACTAGTTATATTCTTATATTACGTATCTATAAGTATTAAGTATGTACGATATTATTGTTAAGCATAGAGAAGTATTTGATAGTAAAGATAACTTTATGAAAGTCACATCTTTGAGAATTAGATTAAAATGGGGTTTAAAATTATTAATTATGTTAAAATATGCATTTATGTACAATAATTAAGATACCTATTTTGTTTTAATGTATTGCAAAGAATAAAACCTTATCTAATACATATTGGAAAGCTATAGCTACTTATTAGTTATATACTGTATATATTTTCGAAGACATCCGTATTTAAAATTTCAGTTAAGCAAGTTAGTTTATTTGTTATAAAGGTCATACTTCATTTTGTACAATTTTGAAGGTTATTCGTATGAATTTATTAGTGTTTGAATGGTCGTGCGTTATAAACATTTAAAACATTGAATATATTACAAAATAAATAAATAACAGAGTTATATAAATCATTATCTATGGTTGTATATTTTGTGTTGGCAATAGCTAGACTCGGCTAGAGTGTAAGCTTTTTTTATTTTTTAATACCTACAGGCTACAACATAAAAGCGTAACGTATAGGTAATAATAAACAATGGAGCACGCACCACCAAAAAGGTCATCGTCTATCAAAACAAAAGCTTGTTAAAAAATGTCTAAAAACTAATGAAGTCAAAAAAAATAATTAAATAATAGAAAAGATCATAGTATACTACAATAATCGGCATTAGGCAGAATATAATAAATTATCGTAAAAGAAACTATATATTAAAAAAAAAATACAAACTGTTTCAGCTACAATATTTCAATTGAACAATAATAAATAACTGTTTGTTTTGAAACTAAATTAACTGTTTACGATTAACATTATAAGTAGGTACTCACGAGATTAGATTTTAATCAATATTGTTATACTCGTAAAATTATAGCTTAATTTAATTTATTCGTTTATTAGATTTTGATCTTTTTTTGAATGTACAAATGCTTGATACATTTAAATAGAGAAGTGCAGAGTATTCTTTAATTAAAATTGCAAGTTATAATACATTAAACAATACCTAAATTTGTTCTATCAAATACCTAACTAAATATTCAGTTGTATATTTTATTATTTCAATGATTAGAAATTATATTACAAATTGATTATATGAATCACACCAACCAATAGAAACCAAAAAACAAAAACAATAATTCAAGTTTATTCCATTCATCGTCATGGTCAAATGGCCAGTGATCTGCAAATAGATCCATAAGAAAATTGCGATAATACAAGTATACTTTATTTGGAGGCAAAATTTTAAACTAATTTAATACGCCGTGGCAAATATGTGTGATATTAAGAAGTGGACGTGTTAAAAATATTTATATTTCATTTTACACAAGTTTGATTCAGTAATTTATTACAGAAAAGATCTTTTAAAAATCTATAAAATAATCTATAAAAATGAACGGGTAAAATGCAGAAAAAAAATGTAAAGCAGCAAAAGACTTAGGTATTACCTAAGTAATTTAATAATACTAAATTTTTAAATTTTAAATATAAAGTAGAAAGAAAATGATGTGATGGTTATGTGTTAAATACAAATAAAGATTGTAATCGCTGATATCATTAGAATATATTTTTATAGTTAATAAATCTTGTTTTGTTTTTTAAAATGTAATTGACTGCACGTTGTGTTCTCGCCAATTTTTTTTTCATATATTTTAGTTGAAGTTTATTTATTTTTATACTTTTACCAGTTAACCCCAAGTGACCTCTAAATAATTCCATTAGTATTCATTAATTAATTTAATAGTTTATATTATTTACACTCACAGATATGTATACAAGGTGATTTTGTTATCGAAGAACACTCATTATTTCTGAAAGTATTCATGTTTTTGAAAATATTTTTTTACATAGTTTCAAGTTGTTAAAAAAACAACATTTTTATTAAAATAATTATATTTTTAAATATATTTTATCCTTATATTTTTTTAAGTTTTTTACTTTTTTGAATGACAGCTTATAGTTTTAATTTCATATTCCAAAGCAGTATAATTTTCTGAATATTTTGATACATAAAAATCGAATTTAGGGCCAGTAGTTTATGAGTTATAAGTATTTAAAGTTTAGACAAGCGGAGTAGTAGACAAACATTTTGCGGAGTAACCCCGTACCACTCCACTCCGCTTGTCTAAACTTTAAATACTTATAAGTTGTAACTCATAAACTACTGGCCCTAAATTCGATTTTTATGTATCAAAATATTCAGAAAATTATACTGCAATGGAATATGAAATTAAAACTATATGCTGTCATACAAAAAAGTAAAAAACTTAAAAAATATAAGGATAAAAAATATTTAAAAATACAATTTTTTAATAAAAATGTTGTTTTTTTAACAACTTGAAACTATGTAAAAAAATATTTTCAAAAACATGAATACTTTCAGAAATAATGAGTGTTCTTTGATAAAAAAAATCACCCTGTATATATTGGGTTTAAAAATCAGAATGTACTGCAGTCTTGGGCATCTACATTTACTACAGCATAATTTTGCATTTAATTATATTTTTTAAATTTGTTTTAATATATTTTCTTACCAATACCTTTATACATCGTATTAACACATTGATAATGGATTGTTTTATTAGAGTATTTATACAATACTATTAATAATAAAATCTTTATGAAGTACATAAATATATACAATATGTATGAATGCATAATTATACAAGTCATATAGTTTATATAGATTCATAGTTTAAAATATTACATATATATTTAAAAAAAAATGAATAATTTAAGTTATATATATATATAAGTAGCAACTGACGTGACCTCAGATCCCATAAGCTAGACGCGCAAAGTACCTAGTTAGAAGTTCTTTGGGCTTCTGATAAATAAATTATTTCAAAGAAATCAATTAAATAATAAAACAAACAAATCGAAAAATGTGTGTATTTTAGAAAGATTGTATTGCTCTGATCATATTTCCACATTCTCCAATGTTTCGAACATGTCGTAGTTAAATGCAAAATTTAGTTCATAATAAAAATAAATAATAATAAAAAAAAGTACAAGGTAAAAGATTTACTCATAAAAGATGAACCTCGTGCGCTCGTTTTGTGTGAATTCAAATCATACACGTAATATAATTAGTAAAAACTAAATATTATGTATTTTTGGATTCATCTATTCATTATAAGTTAAGTTCTCTATCATGTTTCTTAGTTTCTGGAAACATGATTTTTTTTTAATAATTGTATTCGATTATTTATTAGAAGTTTTTCATACTTAAACTAAATTTAAACAGTTCATATAGTTTGTATCAGAACAGTACCAATAACATCAACAAGACAACTGCGTGTAAGTAACTTTATTAGAGGTAAGCTAATTTTTATAAATAAACAAGTGAGTACAAATCATTTAGGTGCTCCTTATTTGAAAAAAAGTAATCAGTCGATCGTTTACGTATATATATTTAACAATAACATATTTATTTTCTAGTTAAAAATTTTATTTGAATCTAAAATGGTACAAATTTCAATAGATAATATTATCATAGAGTCACTCAGTATTGTTATAATTATGTATTTTATGGTACACGATTAACTTTACACCATCTTTGGTGCATAATACAAAAAGCATCAACTACACGCCACAACACAATATATGCGATTATACATTTTTTTTTGTATGATACCACAAAGATCGTCGTTTCCTATTGTTTGTTTCAGCTAAACCGCGACTTTAAACAACAAGTTCTAACAGTTGTTTTGCTTTTGTTGTTACTATAGCGGCATCTTTATCCTTGATTAAGGGCATAAATACCATGTTTGGCGTTAAGCTATAACCTCTCTTTTCGGTAGAATACCCAAATCTTAACTTTCAGTCATGTTCAGTCTGGGCAGGGATTTTGATTAGATTTATCTATTATCGAGAAGCACAGGGTCTCGATACCGCATTTACGAGTTATAAAAAGGCAATGTTTGGCATCGAGCTATATCCTCCTTTCGGACGTACTAAATCGTTTGCTGTGAAGTTGGTTGGAACCATCCCCCAAACAGACGACTTCACAGCTTCAGCTTCAGAAATTGATATATCAGGCATCGATGTTGAATATTTGGTGAGTAGGCCATAGACAAGTATGCGACATAATTTATTAATTATATTATTGTGGTGTAACAAAAACTGTGCCAAGGAATGCAAATTTGGTAGATTTTATAACGCAAATATAATATGGAAAAAATATATTGAGTAATTTATTTTAGATTATAAAAATTGTTATAGAATTTAATAATTTTACATACCCATATAGACGTCATAGAGAGGTTGAATTATCACTATAAAATGATCTGTAGTAGTACTTGTACTCACTACTCACATATAATCCAATATTCAAATTGAGAATTTTGTTTTTCTGTAGAATTTTGTATTTTTTTAAACTTGTGTAGAAAGATGTAACAAAATGGAAATCTAAATTCTAAGAAAAAAAATACTGCATTAATGATTTATCAGTATCAATCAAAATTATTATTATCTACATTGATTGGTTAAGCTCGTACATATTCACATCGTACTAAAATATTTTATAATAATTAATAATATTTTATATTAGTAGGGAAAACAAAGTGATTGTATTATACTGTTATTATTTAAGATCAAGTTAAGGTAACAGTTCGTTGGTACCTACCAATATCGACTACAGCACGATTGTGCACCTTTTACTTTTTTCCTATAAAAAACGCAACAAGATTGCGCTCCATGAAATATAGGTATTTCTTCGCAAAATTATTTCAAGAATAGTTTACACCAATAATAAATCAGGGTTGTGGTTTAGTAACAGAAATTCTAGTTTACTCGCCAGTAAGAATTGCATTTAGTATGAACCCATATAGGAAATCATTACTCATTAGGTATTCAAAACCAGTATTTGTTTATTTAAAAAATGTATGAGGATATTTTTATTAATAAATGGAACGAAGTAAAGGAGAATAAGTCCTGCGAAGGACTTCGGGGATGATTTATAGTTTAAACGTAGTTTTAATTTTTTAATAGGTGCTTTATGGGGCGGGATCCGTTTCGTCAAAAAATGACCCTATCCATCGATATCGATGTTTTTATTTTTATTTTGATAATGATAAAATCATTTTATCTGTGTGAGTAACCTAATATTAATTATTACCTATAATCTCTGTATAAATTGAAATTTAAACAAACTATAACTATTTTATAGTATATTGTATAAATAAATAAACCACCACCAGATTTTAGCTGGTACACAATAACCCTCTAGCTCTCACGCTGCAACTGAGTGTATTTGTATATCACTTTTTCAAGACAGCGGTTGTTATCAAAAAGAACATAATGTATAAATAAATAACCCAAAATAAAAAGTGAAATCCAAACAGTCAAACACAATATAGTATTATTATTGTATACAATATGATACTCGAACGGCCGGAAAGATGTGATAATGGGAAGCTAATCGCGCCCAACGGACAATGGTAAATCGTCTTCCAGTTGTAACCTTGTAGCAAACGTTTATTTTATTTTATTTTTTACTTTCTAACATAACGAATTTATAGAGGAGAACATTCGTCCGTGTACCATTCCGATAGATATGTAGGCTGAGTGAAAGCCAGCGCCCGGCAGTACCTATACTCAAAGCAAATCCCAATCAATCAAAGATTAAATGGGAGAAGATGATTGAAAAATAAACATGGACGAGGTCACGATAAATACGTATACAATATGTACGCTTGTAGTGTGATATAGGACCGACGGGCGCCCGTTTGAATTACAATTCAAATATTATAATGTCATAGAGCGATTGCGTATCGGCCGTGTTTAGCTGAAACAAAACGAAATATGGAAATTGATATTGTATTTGGATATTTGTAAAAAGCCAACTACAGCCTCGTAAAAAAATGTTTTAAAACTGTATTTAAATAGTTAACATTATCACGTGGAAACCATCTCGTGTTAGACCATTTTACGTGGACCACGCTGACTGATTTTCACACACTGTGTCATTGTTAAAATTAAAAACAATACATTTTAATATTTATACATAATGTTTCGTTTCATTCATTCAGTGGTAGGTATAATAGCTATCAGCTATATTTTATGAAATTATTCTGAGGAACATCCTATTATTTAAAGATGTGGTTTCTGTATAGTTTTTAAATGAACTATTACGTACAACAATGTCTACTGGTGTATTCATCCGTTATATTAAACCTAAAAGTTAATTTATATATTTTATTTCGGTGTTTGAATACCAGGAACCCAAATAAATTATTTGATTTTAAAGCCCTGTTTAAAAAGAAATAAAATAATTAATTCATGAAGTTTCCATCATTCCATCATAGATGTGCTGTTGGTAAAATACTCACTCTATCGTGTTGAGCGGGAAACTAAATGTCGATAATTTGTTATTAGGTAGATATATATAGTACAATATATATTTAATATATATATTATAACATCCGAATGTACTCATATAATTTTTAAGTGCAAATCACGACACATTGAGTTGTGAAATATGTTTACATTAATTTAGATTTAGAACGTTTGTTATGTACTATAATATTACCATTAATTAATAACCATAAATACTATTTATACTCTATGATATCACTATATCAGGTTAAATTATTGAAAAAATTGTTATGTTAATAATTACAACAATTTCTATACGTGCTTATCTAGAATTATTATTTGTTCTTAAATCAATGCTAATATAGGAAAATAATATGTTTACAAAATGTATTCAAATTACTGAGTAAATACGCAAAATATAGGTACTTACTGCATAATATTATTTACTTGTATAATAATATGTGAATATTATGTTTAAATTAAATCCAAATCGTAAAATGGTGAACTAATATGCAATTCAATCATTTATACGTAATCCATGTTATACATAATGATGTGTTTATTTTTATCATCATACATATAGGTATCATAACTCGATACTATCGCGTGATACGATTTTTTTATGTTAAAATTTCTAAACTGTCATGAAAAAACTCCGTTTTGACCATGTCAACGCACGTTAATTAATACGCGTGCCGATTATCGTCCCGGAAAAAAGTTGAAATGTTCGTATAACGTTATGGGTGGGGCTGGTGCAATACGTATATCACTCCTTATACAAATTTGGACTATACTCGAAGACTACGTGTGGTTAAATACGCTAACTCACTGATAGTTAATTTAGGAGTAGAGGTATGTATAAATTATAAATCACGCGTTTAATTATATTCTAAACTGAATTTTTTTTCTAAAAGAATATTAAATAGGTAACTGCAGGTAATGTGTATACAATTTAAGATTATATTTTATTACTCGTGTGTATGTTTGACCGTGAATATTATATAATTTATGTTTATCTTATAATTCATTATATATATATTATGTGTATTCTTGTGTTATATTATAAGCGCACTCTCTCGCAGTAACTTACAAGTATATAATATATATGTATGATACATATGGTACTTTGAGCAAATTAATGGTCGTTAATCAGTATTTATGTAAACGAAGAACTCTTTGCGAGAAACAACGCACCATTCAAACAACTGTAAATGATATTGTGTAAATCCAGTATAGGATAAATAATATACTTAAAGGCGCGTGATGGTGGTGAGATGAATGTCAGCTCAATATTATAATGTCGACCATTAAGTTGGCGGATAGCGTGAAATTTAATCCACGAGAATTGTGTGAGTTGTTCGTCCCACTAACAAAAATAAAACATTAATAGTTGTATACGTTTATTACCGTAAAACTAAAACAAACACAGAAAGTATAAAATATTTGCATATAAATTACAATAATGCGCTCAGTAATTCGTATTTACATATTATAGGGACGGAATTATATTATTACCAGCAGATCTGTCTTATATAATAAAAACAGTGGCGAATCTAGGAATGACCCAACTCCACCTCTAACTTAAAACTAAGTACAGAAGTATATTAACGTTAACAAATAATTAATTCAGCATTATTTTTATTTTTATTTACATAACTATTTAAACAAAGAATCAGTGAAAATATAAAATCTCTATTCACCATGATCATTATTATTATTATTGTTTAATAATATAATTACCTTGTACTTTTACGTTGTAAATTTATTAATTCACTTCAATAATTATTATCTACGAATAACTTACTATAAAATATATAGACGTAAGTGAAAACATTCACTCAATCAATGAACATAAATTTACATTACCTGTAAAATTATCGAAAAATCTAATCTAGGATAACTAGACACAAAATTTAAATTTACACTAGTTACAGGTCATATAGTTTAATGATAATTAAATGTTTGTAGATTTAAAAAGTAATAAACCAAAAAAACATTGTATGGAAACTTTTAAAGAATATACAGCACACACATACATTATTTTTATAAATTGATTTATAAACGAAAAAGGTTTTGTTCGAAATATTAAAGTAAATCAGCGAGGAAGTGTTTAAGCCAATATAACCCATCCCTCGTATGCGCCATTGCGTATAATATATACAGAAGATGACGCGTCAGATAAATTGCAATTAAATATGCCGTATTTTCACTGATCCACCTCTGTACACATCCTGATACTCAGTATATAATATATCATATTTTTAACGGTTATAATATCTAATATAATTTTTATATATTAATGGGAACACTTCATTAAAATAACTAACTATAAAACAGATACACACACGTGCGCGCGCACGTATATTTGTCACGAACCGCCGAGGTGTGGTCCTGTTGCGAATCTGCTGCAGCCCGAAGCTGCCGTTGTTGCTGATCTGTAAATTTAAAATCGGGCGGGCATTGATTTGCATGTCATCCGAAAAGGATATTGGGGACAAAGTCGACGGGTGACTCAAACATCCTAAACACACACGCACTGTATATATAATATAGGTAAGCTGCTTATGCGTATGTGACGATAGAAAGTTGTAAATATTTCGGCTGTTTGTCGTATATAATACATGTGACTACTATAATAGGTATGTTATGTTCTGTTCGAGAGAAATGAAAAAACAAGTCACGCTATAAATGTATCCATTTCAAGCTTAAATTTGTTTTATCATATCATTAAGTCAATAAAATTAAAAAAAGAAAAATTATTTGTTTATTATGAAAACGGCGGTATTACTGTAATTTATAATAATTATATCTTATACGTAGACTTTAAGCCGGGACCACATATAGGTCTTAAACTTATAAAAAAAACTATGAATAGCGTTTATTGATCATCGTGCTGAAAAGCTCACAGATTGAAAGCGTCAAAACCTTATTTTCGTAAAGAAATATCATAAGTACACATTAATACTTAATAGTATGCAATCGATGTATAATATATTATATGGTCATATCCACTCATATCTTATAAGGACTGTGTTTGAATAGGTACGTATTGCTAGTATTGCAAATCCGGGAAAAGGTAGCAGCTGTTAATACAATATCAGCGGTCATAGAGAGTTGAATCTCAAATCTCGAGACTATTCGAAAATCGTCCTGTTTAACATCTGTCTTTATAAAATGTTTATAACTGAAACCAAAAATGATATGCTTTATCTGTAGAATTAATTACAGCGCATCGATAATTTTCATCATTATAAGGTTGTATTGAAGACATTGGACTGTGATCCTATCATTTTTTTTTATGTACAAAAAATAACGCTTAACGCTGATATATAAATTATTTATCATCAATAAACGGCTATTCTCTTTTTTTTTCTTCAGTGACAATATTCATTTTCCCATAAAATACATGCTGCATATTGTGTTCTTAATGAATTACTTTTAATATGAAAATTAATTTAATGAATATATATACCGATTAATAATTAAGATAGTGCGTTCATTAAATGCATAACATTTAAAATATAATAAAGTGATATGTGAAAACGAAACAATTTTGATGTAATTATGTAAATTCATTTAAATTATAATTAGATAAAGGTCACACTTTTGTAAAATTAATTAATTTTGCACACAAATGTACTATAATTGGACAACTATATGAAATTATATAAAATTACTCAATCTTGTTTCTAAAAATCAGGTATGCAAAATTATGTAAATTGTATACTAATTTTTACTTTCAGTAATTAAAACATATCATTACCGTGTCGACAATCTATTAGTGTTTTAAAACTTATAATTTGAAAACTTCATAAAATCATAATAATTCATTTTACTAGACTTGTTTGTGTGTTTCCTTAGAAAAATGAATAGGTACATTTTTTTTTCGCTAATATACTCTCAATAGTTAATACTTGTGTAACACGCAACATATGAATAGGATTATAATTTAAGTTACCTATTTATTGATTTCATTGATAAAAATAAAAATTAATATTAACGATTGAATAAAAAGTTTTGGGACACTGGATACAAATTACAATCTCCAGCATATTATAATTAGAATATAATCCGTTTTGTATTCATATTTTGAATGAACATCATTAATGCAGTTATAATACAATTCGCATTATAATAAGTTCATATACGTACATAATAGGAAATGGAAATCTCTTCTGAGATTGGCAATTGAAAATTGTTTAATGATGTGATTTTCAAAGAGAAATCTGCTGTGGAAATTCACTCTAACATAGAATAATATATCAATATGTATGTATTACATTTTACTATTGAAAATTTGGTTTTGTCATGATATGCGTGTAATGTATATTTTAAATAATGTTATTAGTTGTGCTTTTTAAATGTTTGCACAATACCTACACGGTTTTTAATAACAATCAATCTATATTTACATATTATAATTAGAAAAATGAACAAGACTACACATGTTTAATTATATATTTCTACATTACGATGTAATTATTGTTTTGATTGTTGAAATAATTTTATCATTCACATTTAATAAATATAATAAATAATCATTATTATTTGTATTAGTTGACTTATAATTCGTGTGCATAATAAATTTAGTATTTTATTTAGTAAATTTTTAACTTTTTTATTAACTAAAATGTTTATCTATCTTCATTCTTCAATTGAAGAAGTAGGTAAAGCACATAAAATTATTCATTGTATAACGGATAATTTAGTTATTTCACATCAATTAAAATAATATTGTTAATCGTTATTACTTATTAATCATTATATCATCAAACGATGTAAGGGAACAGTCATATTAGATTATGTAGTACATAAACATCATAAACACCTAAACGGGAACTTCGGCGTTGTCAATTCAAAAATGGTAATTAAAACGAAAAATCCATGTATCAAATAATAATAAAAAAATCAAATAAAAATAAATCATTATTTAATGGATAGTTAACAGAAATAGTAAAAAAAACGTACTTTTTTAAAAATTTTAATATATTGTAATAAGTGCACTGCGTATATTTATTTAAAACCTTTACTAATCATAGTTGTAGTAATAAATCGATTTCTGTACGATGGCATATTAACTTTTCAGTATTGAATGTGAAAATATTTTTTCAGTTTTTCGATTAAACTCTCAATATGATCTGAAAGAAACAAAAAGATTCCGTATTTCGACTTATATTATAGTTCTAGGTAATACAAACAAATGCGTATGAATAAGAGCTTTTACTACTATTGGAACACACGTATATATAAAGATTAAAGATACAAACATAATTTTATTAATAGTTTTTAAAAATATTATAATAATGTTATTAGTGATAAGAATAACTAATAATAATACATCAAACACAAAATAATTTTAGACTATATCATATATATTATTATATTGATGAACCATCTACGTATATAATATGTGCAATGTGCAATATGCATATATTATACTAATGTATCGTAAATGTTTACGACATGTATGTGCAACGTACATTGTTCAGGAAATGATGAATGGGTGGAGGAGACATATAATAATAGGTTAATGTGACCTATACGTTATATATATATATTTATAAATTATATTCACTTTAATGATCACTTTGTAGTGTTAATACTTATTATTATATGTTTGGGTATTCTTTGGCGACTACGTCAAAAACAAAGTTCAAAGAAAACATCGTCTTACCAAATGTTTAATTATAAATATATAAATTCCTCTCCTAGTTAGGTATTATAACGGTTAAATTAACTTCTTAGATAATTTCTTTTTTTGTTGAGAAGTGTGCAGGAACCTCCCCACCATATCCAAGAGGCCCACTCGTTTAAAAACAAATTAACATAATTAATAAATAAAATTATAACTATTTTCTAGTCCTATATAGAATTTCTTAGCGTTGAAAAAAGGTAAATTACAACTTTAATGCTTGAAAATTATTATTATACAATATTCATTCATAAAATAGATTATGTTGCAGTTATTAATCAAACGATATGGTGTCATTCTTTAAAAAAAAAAAGTTTTCAGGTCGATTATTGAGAATACAAAGATGTTTATAAATTAGGTTTAGTTTTTACTTTTATTGGTAAGATTTTAGATTTGGCAATCTGGTACAGAAGTGTATTAATTGAAATCTATAAGTAAAATAATTATGAAAAGGTATGTAGAATCCAGTCTTACAAATGTTTGTATTTTTAATGGTTAAGATTTATACAATAAGTTTGAGATTTGTAACCCATATCAAGTAATGTATTTATACACACGAAAAATTATAAAGGAACAATTTAAAATGATAGGTATAATAAATAGTATTACACTTCAAATTTGTTTAGAAAAATAATATAGTATATTCAATAATATATTATGTATAAAGGTATAAAACTATAAACTAAATAAACTTAATTATTTAATAATAAGACGACATTTCCACATTGATTACTTAAGAAGTTTGTAATCTTAGATGGTGTTAAGTGAAAATACTGAACATTGATAATAATGTGCACATTAATAGATTTTTTGTATTGTTTTAAAATTATATTTCACTTTTAATTACTAATTAATTAATTTTGGTTATTATTAATATAAATTAAGTACCTACCTATCCATAATTTATTAAAACTAACATGGAAAATATTCGTTTCGTTGGTTTTCGGTCTGATAAAACGAGGTTTTTTTTACAATAGTATGTAATAATTACGATGGAAACTGTGGACTGTGGTCCGTAACAGAAAGTTTTTCTATATTTTAGCTTACGATTATAATATACCTATTATATCTGTTTAACTGTATGTTACAAGATTTCTCGCTGATATTTTTTTGATTTTTGTATGAAAAAGGTGATTTTTCTTATATAAAATATAATAATTTATTTTATAATTAGAGGATTCTTGATGGTTTGATATAAAATATGTATAAAATATGATATATTTATGACAATATATCGTTCAGTTTATAGTTATCAATTTAAGTATATAGGAAATTAAATTTTACTTTAGAAAAAAAATATTAATAACAACCAAAATTGTAACATTACAGTTTTGTTGTTATATTGTATAAATTACAATTTAAATTATATTATTAGCATTATTGGCAAGAGTAGAAATATTAAAAACGTGTAGTTAAATATAATTTTTTTCATCAGTTTTGTAATTTAGTATTGAAAAATTCGTTTAGAAAAAATATCCTTTAGATATGTATATATAAATATACTTAATTGTTTTATTTATAAACAATTTAAAAAATAGATATCATACAGAGTGTAAATAATAGAATTAGGTATATAAAAAAATACGTATTAAATCTTTAAAGAACGCTTATTGCGTTTAAATAATTAACACAAAATGAATAACGAATCAATCTTTACAATATAATTATTTTTGTTTAATTCATACTTACTATAATATAAACGATTAACGAAAAGCATGTAGAGATAAACAATAGCTGAGTTTTTTTTTTTTTGTAAAGACTAAAACGTTTTATACCTATGGTTTGACGGAAAATATAATTTCATTAATATCATATTTACAGTCATCATACCGTTTACAGACGACATACTTATATTATTCATTTAGCGTTGTTAAGTGTGTGTCTATTGTAGATTTTATACAATATTATATGTTATATGTGTAACGTTAATATTTTGAATCAGATACCTGTTATTCAAATGACACTTGTTGGTATTATATACGTATGTTAACATTGTAATGTTTTCGTGTGTCTTGTTGTAGTTTTTTTCATCATAGTATAATAGCAGCATCACGGTGTTTTTTATTTTCTGAGTAGGTACCTACATATTAAATAAATGCTGACAAGCGTAACTGCGACGATTGCCAAACATATTATTTATTATTATTCTCATCAAAAATGGATTTTATCTTACAAATCGTATAGTATTATAATATTCACTTAATACGATAATGATAAGTTGTGTATTTTGTTGTACCTCAACTTTTTTTTATTTACGCATAACTGTCAGGTCAATCGAATATTTAACAATACGTCCTAACGTATTTAATGTTAAATATTTGCATCTTTTAAAACTAAAACGCATTTCATATATTTATATGAAATGTATGTAAACATATTGATATAGAAATTAAAAATTCTAAATTAATAGAGATTAATTTTATTTCAATCATTGTATAATATTATAATTACAATTATTTCTAAGAAATGTCAATTGTTGACCCATCAAAGAACAAAATTGATTCAATTTTTTTTCAGAAATCTCTCTCGAAGTTGATAGTTAGGAAATTTTTTTCTACAAAAATTAACTTAAATATCTAATTGTTAACCAGTACATTTAATGCTTCGCTTAAAATTAAAAAAAAAAAAAAGATATTAAAAGATTCCAGATTAAAAATATATGTTTGATGTCACAGCTTATTATTAACATATAATAAATATAGCTAATAAACTTATAAGCAATATACTTACCTATTAAAATCCAAGTGACTCGCTAGATCTATTTTTTAGATTTTTCATGTAATTATTAAATTGGTAGTCTTAAAATTATGATAATGGATAAAGTCTTAAAGGGTTATATATTATATTATTAAATACACAGTGAAAAATAATTAGTCATAAATCATAATAATTAGAGGAGTAGAGAGCAACTTCAAAAATTAGTTTTCTAATATTATCGTAAATGATTGTTTCATATAAAAAAAGTAATAATAATAAAATAAAATAACATAGATAATCGTTAAACTTAATCTTTATTTTTGCCTCAAATTATAAAGTTATTTAATTTTATATTAGTAATAGGTACTTCATTTTATTATAATATAACAGCATATTATTTTCTCTTTTTTTATAAAATATTTAGTTATAAAGTATAGAAATGGATCGTTTGTGGATTGCTCACAAGTCTTCAGTTTTGATTATTTTATGATGTAAACAGTATATATAAAAATGTATCATGGTCCATGGAAAATACTACGAACACGAAAGGTTAAAATAATTTAATCTTAAGTGGTTATACATTTATCAGTTTCTCACGTGTTCATATGAAATCATAATTTTTTAAATGTACTTTTTGAATGGTCTCAATGTATGTGAAACTTAAATTACGATAATTTAATATATATAACAAATAGTCTATATATTTTTATTAATTTTATCAGTTAATTTTGATATTTTAAATAATTAAAAAATTTATTTAAGTATTACAACCATAAAATGCGAAAGATACAATCAATTTATTGTCATTTGTACTTATTTTATTAAATTAATAAAAATATTTTGCTTATTTAAGTTTTTGATTTCATCATGACATTGCCTGAAGCATGACTGAAAAAAAATTATTACATTTGATTGAATATCGAAACCTTTGAAACCTAGAATACACTGAATTATTTTGTATTATGTATTATTTATTAATACTAAGTTATAAGGACTTAAATTTTAAAGTTTAAAGATAAGGAGTAATAGTAACCATAAGGAGTAAGATCTAAACTTTAGTTGATACATATTATAATTTATAATATAGAACTAGATAATAATTGATTTTATTAGATATTATTGTTGTATAAAAATGTACAATTTAAATAAAAATATACTTTATGTTAAACAAAAAAAAAAAATGAATAAATTATATTATTACTTCAATAATACGAGTATAATGAGTGGTTATTTTATAACTTTATATTTCTTTTACCCTTTATTTAAAAATCTATTAACGTTTTGGAAAATATTTTTTTTTACTTCTTGTCGAAATAAAGCAACATTTTTTTATCGTTTTAATATTTTTAAGTTTTTCTTTTTTAAATGAAAATATAAATTTTTATATTAATATACGGAAGTAAAGTATTTTTCGGAGTCTTTGAAACATAATAATCTAAATTTGGATAAACACAATTTATGAGTTATAAGTATTTACATTTTATCAATTTGTACGTGAACGAAATAGTAGACCATATAATTTTACGGAGTATTCCTGTATAATCTCCACACTACTCACCTAAATTTCAAATAGTTATAATTCATATACGTTAAAATTTAGATTTTTATGCATAAAAATACTTTGAAAAATACTTGGCTTCAGAGTATGAATTTAGAAATATGTTTTTATACAAAAAAAGTAAAAAATTTAAGGAACTATGACAAAAAATGTCGTTATATATATATATATATATATTCAAAAGTTAATATATTTTAAATTAATGAGTGTTGCTTCATTAGAAAATCACCATGTACATGAGATATTAAAAACATTGTTAGGTATTCAAATACACAAATATTCACTTGGAAATCAATCATCTAGCGTAAAAAAAAAATAACTTAATTCGTCGTGTACTTATAAGCCGCGAGTATTCAACCGATAATATGATAACGGATTCAGTCTTCTACTGCTACATCGGCTGTAAATAAAAAAAAGATAAAGTGACAACGTCATACTTGTATGGTGTCGGACGAGCGTGTGTGCGGTCGGATGGAAATGGCATAACAATAATAATAAAAATCATAATAATAATAATAATGGTATCATGGGCGGTATGCGTAGACAATCCGTGGCAATTTCTCCTCGTTAAAAAAAAAAATGAAATATTATTATATACATCGCGTAGGTACCTACATATACATCGCGTATGGTTCGATGATGGATCCGGTTTGTTGTTGTTTTTCGCCATTATCGCGTTATTACGATTTTTTTTTTTATATTATTATTTTTTAAGATCGGCAAAATAATATAGTAATACGTTTTATATTATAATATAGGTAGGTACGAATATATTATACCGTCAGCGTTTTGCCCACTTTAACCACCGCGTAGTACAGAGAGATTCACTAAGCATGCTCACAACTCATTTTTTTCTTCAATAATATTATCATTCAATGAGTTTTGGAACTTTTGAATATACTTAAAGACCATTCTTTAAATTATCGAGATTTTTGTAACACTTGAAATATTTGTGGAGATACTAACTTATATTTTTTCAAATAATAACTCTATTTTCTACTTTAAATTATTTAGTGGGCATATTTTTTTTTTTTTGAAAATATTGACGAATCAAAATAAAAATACAAACGAACAAATCTTGGATTTATTTAATATCGTGTACTAAGAATACGTACGTATACTATACGTATAGTATAAATTCATGATAATAAGTTGGGATAAATGGATATTGAGAGAATGAAAGTAATTGGGAATTAAAAATATTAATAATCAATAAATTAATCTTTAAAAAAGTATAACTTATTAAAATGGTTCAAGTATAAATATACACATATACTTGATCCAATATTATATTTTTTTTAAAACCTTTATTAAGGAATGATTATCCTTAGTATGAACATTTTAATAATTGAAAAACTACTCATTTCAATTTTGAAATAGATACATCAATATTTTCAAACTAAATCAGCTTATAGTAAGAAAAAAAAGTTTTCGTTTTTAAAAATAAATAATGTTTATAACTGAACAGGATACTCAAGATCCTGTGGGATACCAAATAAAAATACCAAATACAAAATTGTCAATAATTCTGAATTTTAAATTATTGTTTTTAAAAATATTTAAAAATATTAAAAATTTGAATTTGAATAAATGTATTATTAAACGAAAAAATTGGGTTGAGCCAAGCTTGGTGAATCACCCTGTAGGTGTTGAAAGATACCGCCGACATTGTTGGTCACCGCTAAAGCAACAACAGCAAATCCACACCTGTGCACTGTGCAGCGCGGGACCTACAGACACATCGCCCCCAGAGAAAACGAAAGTCGACCGATGACTCATATCGCACTGCACAATTCTACGAAATCATATTATATACACTGCAGTTAATGATACGTGACGGCGATAGATTTGTGTGTATATAATACAGTACCTATACAATACGTATATATACGTTTGTATAATAATACTATTTTATATACATATTGGTACATCGCCGCAGGTGCAAAGTACCGGTAACGTTCCGCCAAAACGATATGACTGGGGCACGACATTATAAAAATAGAGCTCTATGTGGAATTGAAATAGACGCGGAAAACTCCTCGCGCTTTTCAACGACTCATCCGAGAATCGCGCTCTCGGATGGTACGCAATCAAATTTTAACGCCATACCAAATTAAATATATCTACTTATGTTTTTTTATTACGTCTCGACATGTGAACTTCGATATTCGCACATTTCCGGTACATTTTTAACAGTCGTGCGCCCAGACGCGTTGACACCGAAACAAACGGAAAGACTGCTACTATTTTATAGTTTTTTTTTTTCATTTTTATCACCGAAATTTTATTATGGAACTAATCATTGACATTTAATAAATCACCTGTTAGGTATTCGAATCGCCTTAAAAGCTTTTAAATTTGGAGACGTGATAATAAGAATATAACATACGCACGGAATTAAATGACCATATCCCGGTTGGTATTATTAGGTGTCGCGTGATTTGCGATCGGCGTATAAACAGTAATAAAATATTATTAAAATCAGTAAAACGCGTATTATTGTCAATTATATTATTTATTTACTTGGACGTAACACAAAGGTGTAGTTAGTTATAGGTACATGAATTAAAGATGGTATGCGTCTATACTCGCATTTTGCGTTACCGTAGTGCGTGAAAAAATGTAGGTGAAGAACCAAATGGGTTGGTGCAGTGAAAGTATTCGTCAGAGCCCAGAGGTCAACAACGCGCGGGTTGCCGCGGAGTACAAGATTGTATTATAAATATCATCAATTACCAAGGACAAACGCAGAATAAGAAAATAAATATATATATGGCCTCTGTATCAATACTATAATGCTCACCGGCCACGTGCAATCGTAATAATTATTAACTTTCAGGGCATATTATCGGAGTATTTGACAATGCGTTTTACAACAACAATAATTGCATTATAATGATAAGCGTACATTATAATACCTGCCCATACAATAAATTATACGCTATAGGTATAAAGCATACGTCATTTGCCTTCGCCTGCGAGAGGAATGGGCGATTGAATAGAATACGAATACTATAATATGTGTACACTGTACGTCGATATACATTATGTGCGTTACATTATTATTATTATAATATTATATCCAAAAGCACAAATTAAAATGGAAAACTAATAAAACAAAAAATTCAAATTATAGGAGTTCGGTTCAGCCGGTACACAAAGAGTTCGATAGGTATAATATACGATTGGAAAGTATCTGCATGCAGTACAAAAAACAAAATCGTTGACCAAAATATAGGACTGCCGCGCGGCGCTTGTCGATGATCACGACGACGACGATGATGATGATGATGTAGAAAACAGATACAACGGACATAATATATTATACGCGGTGCATTGTAGTGTGGTGTACTATAACGTTAAACTAGATAATTGTTCGAATGAGAGAAACATAATCTGTAGGTAGTAACATGTATAGAAATATGTGGTGGGCACGATCCGTTCGAAGGAGTCATGAATGCATTCATGACCACACAAGATTCGAGAGTTACATGCAGTTATTCAGTAATCAATAGGGACGCGTAATTTGTAAGCGATATATTCTATTGTTTTAAATTTACTATATTAATATTAGTAGCGGCGACGAAAAGTGCACACTAAGAGAATAGAGAAAAATAAAAACGTTGAGCTCGTTATTTAATGACGAATATAAACTTACACAATTTATTATCGTGTATTTTACAAACAAAAAATAAAATAATAAATATTTGTTTTCAAATCCTATTTTATTAAAAAAAAAAAAAAACATTCATTTTATCGATAATTAAAAATTAGTTTATAATAATTTTTCCCTAATGTAATCAATTTGATTTAATTTATACTTCCTTAAGTTATTTGTTTTGCTTTCGATATCTCGGAAACGATTACCCATCATTTGATAACGTCATAATATTTGTGTTGTGTTCCAAACAAACCATTATAAACGTTGACAAGCGACTAAACAGATCAGATTTTTATAAAATAAATAAATATAACATGAATATTATATATATGTATGTATATATTGTTACGTATATATATTTGTTTCCTAATTCCAATTTTTATATTTTCATATATTATCGTAATATTTTTATTGTTACATTATTATATTATTATTTATGTACAATTTAGATTTAACTAAGAGTTTTGACGAGTACATTTTTTAAATCTTTACTTTTCTGTAAAAAATACTATCTTTTAATAGTATCATGCAGATCATCTGATAATATAATGATATATTAATTTGTGGCTATATACAGTTTTATTATTAGTAAGTATTTTAAAATATATGATCTGTGTATTGAGATAATAATTGACTTACAGTTGCGACTGTTTGTGCCACTTATAAGAGAAAAATATATAATAACAAATAATTTCTTTTAATGCGATTAGTATGCGATTTATATATAATATTATTCACTCGGACGTAGACACTGACAAAACATATTTACGTTAAACATTCGATAATATAATCGTACATCAATAGTTGAAATAATTCACCAGTTTATAATATAATATACTTTGTGCGTTGCACATACTTTATCCTTTCGACAAAAATAATAGTAAAAATGTTTATTACGTTATTATGTGGATAAAATAAACATCAATTTTTTCTATGTTTTTTACGACACCATTAACTTGTTTCTGTCTGACTCTGGACAAGAATAAATTTATGTGTATGATATTCTTAATCTAAACCAGTGCAAAACTTTCACACGTTAGGTGTAGCAGTAATGACACCTTACAATAGGTATTTATAATACGAATTTAACTAAACTGGTTATTCTACAAATCTTTTTGCAAACAACGCTGTTATCGATCAAATATATATGTATATATATATATATATATATATATTTTAAAAAACATTTCCTAAATTTTAAAGAAGTACTTATAATAAAATTGTTTAAAATTGCTATTAAATTTTAAAAAGTCATTATTATTGGCACAATTTCTTTATAGTAATTTCCGGCTTTAAATAAAAAAATATAATTTTTAAACATTATTTAATATATAAAATCGATTTTTGATATTAATTCAAACCTTTGAATTTCGATAGTTTGAACTTTCATCTTTCGATAATCTCTCGACTTTCTTTGAATTCAGTTTCAAATGTATAAAATATAGATAATAATATAATATGTTATAAAACTTTGTCAGCGTGAGGGGGTTTCTTTGCATGAAACATTTTTTTCCTGTCACTATAAATATTATGTATACACACACCATTAATCATCATTTATATTATATCACTTATATATTTGAAATTTTTACACAAAACATCCTTGTACGCCCCGTGTATTAAACTTAAGACTCGTACCAAACCACAAGAAGACACGAAACTTTGATAAAAATCTCGAGTAATCGATCATCGATTCTGAATCTAGATTCTAGAGACGCCTAGTTTGGTTTAATTTTGACCCATGACTGTGCTGTATCACTAAACAGTTTCCCAGTGTCAAAACGAGTTTCATATATTTTAAATAATCAATTGAATCATCTTTGTTAGCCATCAAATTGAAGAAGAAACTTATGTCGTCCTAAAAACGTTTAAATTCCCTTATACGTTATAAATAATATAAACATAAAGTAACATAAACGTAACATTTTTAAAATTCTACATAATAAATAGTAAATATAGAATGGTTCTTTTATCATGAACCAAAAAATATCTCAATTATCAGTTAATATTGAAGGAATTTTTAAGTGTTATAAATTAATATAGCCATTATAAGTATAGAATATTACTTTAAAATTGCATTATGTTTCCCAATATTATATTTCCGGATACTCATCCTGTATACTATAGTACCTACATTTTAACATTCACATATTTTTTTTTATCTAAATTCGTAAATTCTAATTTTGTAATATTATGTTAAACTTAAAAAAAGAACATTTCAAAAAAATGTCACGTTCTAACTTTGATTATTGTCTTAAACGTTATTTGTATCGTTCATTAGCATCAGTCAACATTCATCAGTACCTATAATACGGAATATACAAGTATTAAAACAATGCTATTTATTTTTTATGAATGTTAATTATGTTTAATGCGTGTAGTTTAGTCATTAAAGTATAATTGCTATATTATTGTACATGAATTATGTTTTATCCTAACGGTATTTACTATATTTAGATATTCATTTCGAATATTATAACTACCTACCTATTATAAATTTGCTTATGATAATATATAAATTATCAAGTGACAATTGTAGGTTAAATTTATTTTAGTCCTTTCTTTTTCTGCCTGTACTTTCAAATTAAAGGAATTAGGTATATCCAAAACATATAAAAAATAAGCCATTTTTTAAACTATATTAAGAAAAGTAATTAAAGAATTGTTGAGTTTCTAGGAAAAACATTTATATATATAAATTTACATATCTCAATACGTCATGAATATCAATATTCTGAAATATAAGAACTTTTAAAAATAAAAATAAATTGTTTAGAAATAAAATTGACAATTTATACCTATTTTGTTTTTACTAATATTATAATATTATATTACTAATACTAATAACACTTCAATTTACTCTTATGGTTTGTTATTTGAGGTGTTATTTTTATTGCTAACACAATTGATTTACTAAGCAGATGATAAAATTCTTAAACAAATTTATATATGAGCAATTATGTTTTAAGTTGTTATTCACTTCTCTTATATAAATATCATTTTGATATGCGCGTTTATTCTTCGGTCACAATTAAAATTTTTTATGGTCTTTTTCCAACTACCTCACCACTTTCAACGCTATAAATTAGTATTAAAAGTTAAATGATTTCTGTTTTACTGTGCTACAATTCGCTTAAAAACAAGTTTACTTTCCTCCACGGCCCCGAAAAAAAAACATCTACGACTCTACGAGTTCTCACGGAAGATTACATGCATCACTTATAAATTGAGACCTAGTTTTTAATATAAGAAACTATAATATTAAGATTAGTGTATACTATTATAGTATTGTTATCTGTAATGATTGAAAATTGCATTTTTAATTTCTTCATTTGTATTGCAATTGCAACAAATAATAATAACTTATTACATATTAAACTACTATGTTACTAGGTAATAAAAAATACATAGAAATAGTCTCTTTTTTTTATAGATATTTATTATAGTTACATTTTTTTTATTAACCCATTAGCCCATTAACTACTAATCCTAAATATAATAACCATTGAACCATTTCATATTATTTTGATTATGCAGATTAAATAATAATGCAGATAAAAGATTTTATAGTTACTGATTTTAAATAGTAGTACGTATTAAGGCATTAAGTTTACGGAAACTCGAAAGTCACGTGATCTTACATTTCAATTTCCAATAAGAAATTTGGAAACCAATCTAGTTTTTTCGGTTGTTTGATTAAAGTACCTAATATTTTAATATGTCGTTAATGTATGAAAAAGTTGTTTCGCTCTGTTTCCAAGAATATTTTACCCACATCATTAATTTAGATGATTAAGTGAAGATAGTTCAAGTAGTTGCATTCCATACATACATTTTTTAAATTATTTTTCTTTTCGAAAAGTAATGACAGTTTATTATTATTTTTTTTAATTAGTAATTATAAAGAGTATCCACTTAGTTACTGCCAACAATATACATAGTTCTCAGTGTTTTTAATACCATAGGCGGTTTTATAACAACAGTTCTGTAGTACATAATAATATTATGTAGGTACTATGTAGGTAGTTCGTTTTAATGTATAAAACTTTTATAGTTTTAAAGTCTTTAATTTTCTATAGATGTTTACTCGATTATAATATAAATGAATAAAAAATGTAATATGTTTTCAGAGGTTTTATTATCATATTGATTTTTAAGTATATTGCCATTATTATTGAAATTGTATTATATTGCTGTAATCATAATAATGATAAACGAAATAATCGATCCAACAGATATAAATACGTTATAATGAATATACACTGATAATAAATTATGTACTGCACTGATATACATGTAAATGAAGTATTGAAGTGTTACACTTTTTCTAATTACGCCGAGTGTACTTGTGATTTTTACTTATTTTACCATATGCTTATGACCTACAATATTACGCGCTTAACTACTATAATCTACTCACGTCAATCACATGACTCTATGCTATTTATTAAAAAAAAATTGTTTTACTATAGAAAGTTTAATATTTTGTAATAGTTAATGAAATCCGGATTATGGCCCCGTGTAACCATATCCGGGTGGACTTGTGACGTCATTAATACAATCAAATAATTATTTGTTTTCATCACGCGGGTGTTATCAAATAAACATTTAACTTTAATTTTTAAGCGCATTAAGAATCATTTATAATCAATTTATATTTATTTTTCTCCATCTCACATGCAATTTTTACTTCAAAAAGTTATATGTAAGAATAAATTATTGTCAATAATGAAATTAACATTTTACTAAAAGAAATTATTATTTTAAATGTATGCCTAATATTATAATGCATTCAATATAAACAATACCTCGACGAATTAAATTAATTAAAAAAAGAGAACTATAGTTCGTATTAAAATTATTTTTAATTTAATAGGTATAGGCTAGGCTAGAATGGATTATAAGTTGTTAAGATGTTTAAAATTAATTACTAATATTTAAAAATGTTGTGTATGCAAAATCTTTTATTTTTATTTTTCATTGTAAAGAATATTGGATGTATAAGTATATAAAGCTTATTAGTCAGGAAAATGCAAAGTAAAAGTAGGTAAAACAAGTAAAAGCTGTGCTGATTAAAGATAAGCATTTAAATACCTACCGATAGACACTGAAAGATAAGGCAAAAACAAACACCGTGAAATGTAATAATATAATATATAAATATATAAGTCATATTATATTATTGTTTGAAGAAACAAAAAGTTAAACTTATGCAAAATAAAACGTTTTCACTTTTATATGTACTGAAAAATGGAATTTAGTTATGAAGAATCAAAATTATTATCATTATTACTTAAAATATCTAATATTTAGTATAATTTTAATATTTAATTATCGATTATTATATATAATGATAGAGCCGATAGAGGTCTCCTATCAAGATAGTTGAAATTAATAGTCTTCTTAATCTAACATTCAAAGTTAAAACATGCCATTTGAATAAAACGTATCAAATTTTAATTCCAAAATAATTAAATTTGTATTTGTAATTAAAAAATATTTGCCGTTTATTAGTACCTATAGACTCACTTTATGGGTTCTATTATACTAAATATTTGAAAACGGAAGAAACCTATACCTAAACAGTAAACACTAATAATTATTTAAAAAATGTTTATTTTATAATGTAATGCTAAATACCTATTGTATTTCAAAACAATATATTAAAATTATTATTAATCTTTGTTACAATTAGTTGGATAAATTAAAACTATTACATAAGTAATGTTTTAAAATAAATCACTAGTATATAAATATATGTATGTAAGTATAATGTTTAAAATTTTACCCACAATATTACAATATCGAATATTATTACGTGTATCGTAAAATATATGTAATTGTTTTACTTTCATAATAATTTAATATCTATTAGAACAACGATGAAATTAATTGATTTTTAATTTAACTAAACTTGTAAATTATAAGTACTTATGTGAAACAGACAATTTTAAGAAAAGAAATTTTAAAATTGACTTTATTTACAATTAATACACACGCTACATACTGTAATTGTCCTTAATAAGCTGATTACATGTTGTATATTTATTGTGGCTTACATATTATATAATATATAGTATTTATATTGATGTTGTATTAATTTGTAATTAAGACACACTACATAGTAAACATATTTATATATAATATAATTAATATATTTTTTATAATATTCATTTTTATTACCTATTTTTGTTTAATAATTATTGTATTGTGTTTGCTAAATTTGTATAGTATAATTTTAATATGCAAATTAAGACGTTTAGCTTAATGTAGTATGGAATTTTAAAAATAAAACAACACCTCTCAGATGCAAAATCAGCGCCTGAGGTGTGTGCAGAAGCGACGGATGTCCGTTCAAGTCGACACATATCGTTTGTATAACATGTATTACCTATATACGTATTAAAACAAAAATGTACATATCATTATATTAATTTAAACAGTGTGAAGTGATTAATCGTCACAGAAAATGTGGTTAGATTATATTATTACTTTTATTAATCAAAATATAAAATAACTAATCGATAATAATAATGACTTTAATCTCTAATACCTATATACGCGTTCTGTTTAATAATTATGTGTGACACGATTACTGTGCTGGGTTAAGCATGAAAGCGTTAAAAATACCAAACCCAACATTGCTCATCGATGTGTACGGCGTGGGTATATCGACAAATCTCCATTTTAAGGTGTGAAACTAGAAGTCTGTATTGTTTCCGAGCAATCAATTGTTAAAAATAAAAATGAACTAATTGATACCTTCAAAAAGCATTGCAATATTTACAATCGTCTTATAAAGTTATTATTTTCAATCAGATTAACTTATTAAAAGTTGGTATCTCATATTTATTATCAAAATATATGAATATAAGTGCCTGTATATCATTACGACTGATCACTATTGTAATTAATCATTACTTAAACACTTAAAACTATTTCAAACTAAAACAGAAAAACAAGTAGTACAATTATCTCGTATAGGAAGTTGGAAATACATATATAATTAGTCATTAAATATTATACTTTGGTAGAGCTAACCAGCATTAACGAAATAATTCACCAAACATAGAAACATTATATGAGCGGCATATAGTATAAATTATAAATTGTACTGTTAAGTAGGTAGTCGATAGTGCTCTTAGTGGTAAGCAATAAATAATATGGTACGCGTTTTGACAGTAGTTAATCATTTTTTCCGCAGAGGATTTAAAACTAGATGTATCTGCTACTAGTACAAAAATATAATATAAATTATATTGACTCTTGTTATTTGAAAACGAAATTTTAGGTTACAGGTACAGGGCGACACGCCTTAATTGCACTCACCTTACCCATCGGCTATCGCGCTATACATCATATATTGTATATAATATATTAACTTTATAATATTGTGAAAAAAATGAAATAATAACAGAAAACGTGTTTGAAATGTCAAATGGATACATATATAATATTCTTTATGTGCGTTATATTGCGTTCCGTTTTTAATTATATTTAAATACAAACAAACGTTAAATAAAAATTTATTTCTCACTTTTAGTATTAGAAATATTTAAGAAAGTGAAGTGTATTTTTTTTAAAATTTAGTGCCTATTACCTATTCGTATTCATAATTTGTATAAGTTCGTAGCAATGACAAATGATTATAATTTAATTGATATTTGTTTAGTTCAAAACCGGAATTGTAATCTTATTTGCTTTGATTTATTCGTTGTACTCATTTAATACTTTCAAACGCACAAGACAGGCACAATAATAAAATCTAATATATCGTTGTATTTAACAACTACCTACCTACTATAATAAGTTTAACTTTAAGGAAAAAAATTGAGAAATGTCGAAAATTCCCAGACCATCGTAGAATTTCCTATATCCGATCAAACTTTTGTTTTTATTTCCTTCTAAATATTTCCCTAGAAAGTTATGCGTTGCGTTATTATATCGGTATGAGACTATTATTTGGCGTACAGTCGTTAAACCATGGACAAAAAAAGAAAAAAGAAAGAAACATTTTTTTTTTCATTTTGGTTTTGTCGGTGAGATCGAAAACGCTTATCTATATATACCACCTATACATACATATATATATTAATATAGCTTCAGTTGCACGGAGCATGTTTGTATTTACTATCGAGAGAAAAAAATTCTCATACCTACATATTATACAGGTACAAACAAATAGAATACAAAAACTCGTCCACGGCACGTTAATCCTGTATTCCTGTCGGAACTGTGACAACCGGCCAACGACTACTACTTATTATAATAACAACAAAACCGCCATCACTGCGCCCCAACAAGGATATTATTATAATACAGTTTAATGATATGTAAATGTTATCATTATTTATTATTATACCTATCCTAGGGGACCGTTCATTGGTACTGTATAATGTTTCCTATAATAAAAATCTCTTGTATTTATATTTTATAGGTACTATGTAATTTAATAAATAATGCGCAGTATGGCGTCATGACACCTAATTTTCTCTGTCTATTTTTGAGTTTTTTTTTTTTAAATAGTTTGAAATACACTCGAGTATATTATTACGCTGCTATAGACTTCTCCAAAAACATCAATTCGAATATCATTTTTTTTAAGATAGTGGTATTTTTGACTAAATAGTTTAAATAGTTTATAAACATACTTATATATTAAAATGTCTAAAAATTAGACGAACGGAGAGGTGAATTGAGGACTTGATAAATACCCAATGCAAGATTTACTCAGAGTAAAATTACCTAAATATTATAGAAATTATAAGCTATATATTTTTAACAAGACGTACTAGAAAAAATTCTAATTAAAAATTAAAAAATTAAAAATAAAGTATAGTTGTCGTTTTAAAAACTAAAAAAATACATACTAATTACTATACGAATAAGACTTATTGAGTCTTAATGATCTTAAATAATTCTTATGTCACTGATTATATTATGTCAATAAGTCCCGTTTATTAGTAGTACAAACGTTTATTAACCTGGAAAATAAATATGAATGAAAATTTTAAAATCAAAATTTCGGTGTGGTTTTGTTATGCGCACAAGCGGTTTATATAGTGTTTATACACGTATAATATAACTTATTATTATTATGTTGACTTACATCAACCCGCAACAGCAACAACCGCCGTTGTTAACATCAGTGCTAACTACAGCAGTACTTGCAGTGATAATACTCTTATCAAATTTTTAATGCTCTGCAATACGACCGCGACAAGCGGAACTTGCCGTAGTGAATAATATAATATATAGGTGTATACGCACAATAGTACACGAAATTCAATTTATAATTTATATAGCACGGATGACTGTATGACTGTAGGTATTATTGCTTTACATGCGGCGGCGACGTGACCCTCGAATAGTGAAAGTGATGGCGTTGACCCGTTCCGGATGTAGGGGCTGCGCGCGCTATGTTCGTCGCGCACAGTATACTACAATAATATATTATTATACATTATATTATGGCCGGCATAATATGCGCGTGATATACATTATAATACTGCATTTGTATATAGGTATTCTTATTTTTATTACATGTTGCGTCACGGCCATCGCGGGCGGGCGGCGGTGGTGAAAGTGCGAGGAGATCACTGGTTGCAGCCATTGACGTCATCCGTACGGTCGTTTCGAGCCTAAGGGTTGCAGTCCGACGATAATAAAATTATGCACCTACAACATTATAATACCTAAAGAGTTATGGATAAACGTTAATTTTCTCTCAAAAATATTTTTGACGTTATTAAAAACATTTTTTTTTAGATGATTTATTATAGTCACGTTATTCATTACAAAATAACCTTTTTCAAAAAACATTCAAATGTTCTTAAGTGCTACACTTTTTTGACTGTTGTTTAATTATTTCATATTTTGTAACAGAATAATTTTCTAACAATTTCGATGCATAAAAATTGAATTTTTAACCATAATATAGGTAGTTTAACTAAATATTTTTCCAAGAACTATACTTTACAATACTTTTATTTTAAATCAGGCATTAGCCTACAGTATACATATACTATATCATATCATATATCATATCATCATTTATAAATTAGATTATTCATTATTATGTACTTGAGAATAAAACATGATATATTTTAATAACGTTAACCGAATAAAAAACAAAAGTATAATGTACGTAAAATTCTGACATAATTACGCACGATAGTATACAGCTATATGGCGTATCCATTACATAACACCACTACGCTGAGCCTGTCGGAAATCCCGGTGATGTACATACAAAAAAACACCACAGCATACTATCACACACGCGCACACAACCAGGATATCGTACGTAATTTAATGTACACACTAGTGACATGTGGATTTTTCGTAATAGTACGGTTTTCTGTGCGTAGCCACAAAAATAGTAAAAACCAATTATATTATTCGTAATATTTACCTGCGTTTCATTTTTAAACATATATTTTTTTAAATAATTATTTTACAAAGAAAATTTTCTGATTACAAAAGTAATTGTCTGAAATTAAGGAAAAGAAGGATGAATTATAAATGTTAAATTATGAATATAAAATTAAGGGGTAAGACACCTCTATTAGGGTTGTAAATCAGTTTAGATTTTTTTAAATAATTTTGTTGAGACTAATACATTTTAACGTATACTGTAGATATTTTATGGTTCATTGTTCATTCGCCTTTATTGTTTGGATGTTGGAATACGTTTTTTTTTATTATTCAATAAAGACACTCTAATACTATATGTTTAATAACAGTGATTGTAGTTTCACGTGCTATTAAACAATAATTATAATAATATTAATATATTCATATAATATATACTATCCAACTATATTTTATATAACCTGGCTTCATAAAAAAAAAAAAGAATAATTATTAAATACGTTGTATTGGAGCATCTAAGTTTGAGTGTACCTAACTCAATTCATTAGTAAATTGTGGTCAGTGTAACTTGATTTGTGAAATAATTTGACCGAGATAGGCAATTCACTTGTCTTAGATTAAATACATAACACTAGATTTATTTTAGAAAATTATCATTGGCGCAAATAGGTGAGACTTAGACCCCTTAAAATACATTTTAGCCCCACCCACATTTTTATGATTATTTAAGATTAAATAATAATTTAAGCATAAGATAGTGAGAATGTGAGATACATTTTTTATGATATGAGATACAATTATTCAAAAGTAAATTGTATAAATATAAAATATTAAAGTTTATTTTGCAATATACATATAATTTAATAGAAATATTTTTATTTAATAAATACGAGTACTTCCGAAAATTCAAGGAATATGTGTGAACAATTTGATGATAATCTCCAGACATGAAGCTTCATCAAAACGTACATAATTTTCATATTTACTTATAATAGAATATATATTTTATATAGTTTGACATCAAAGCGAGTCGAAGACGGACGTCAAGATATTTTAATATTATCATATGTGTGACTGTGTGAGTATGTAGGGAATAAATTAATCACAACAAATGAAATACATAATTTAAGTAATAAAGAGTCTATGGATGTGATAGATATACCAGTATACTTAGGTTAAATATTATATAATAGTGCGTGTATTAAGCATAATATGTGTTTTTTGCACGTCAACGGGAAAATTCTGCGAAGTTGTTACAGCGCAGTTATAATAATATATTAATTTTTACCAAACTGTTTCAAAACCACAAAAACCATTGTTGTCGTATTAAAATAATAATAATAAATTCGCGCGAGACTATATTATAATTTATAATGACTGGCGCACTATCACTTTAACGTAAATTTAATATTATATTATATATATAATATAATTATATATACCTATATAATATATATATATATTACTATTATTATTCATAACGCTTACACGTTATGTGATTAATAATTTTTTTTCCTCCTGATAATTTCTTTTATTAGTTACGATGACGACCGTGTGCACTGTATTACGATGGAAATTATATCAAACGTTTTTACGTCATGATATTGCGTTTTTCTTTGCTGTCACTTGAGCTGTACGTGCGAGACGAACCACAAAAATATTATGCTTCTTATATTATAAACAATGTTATGTGTATTATCAATGGTTTCAAATATACGTACACTACACACGATGTTTATAAACTATATAGTATATACGTATATCGCATATTATAATAAGTAATAACGCTATATCGACACATAATAATAATCATAAATTATTAATGCTACTGTTTACCGTTGAGCGTAATATTATTATTAGTATTTGTACATCGTCCTTACACATAATACGGCTAGATAAAATAAGCACGCGTACGCCCGCACTTGTTTTTGTATAGGTACTTACCTAACACATAGGTTCGTGAAAAAGTGAAATTTAAATGAACGCATGTACACACAATATAGTAAGAGACCATGGGGTTTTTTTGTCGAACATCGTATTTATCACACTATAACACAATGCAGTACACTGCATGATAATATATATAATATTCTAAGGTTTGTACAATATTTTGATTATTACGTCTATACAACGTGATTGACCATAAGCTCACCTTACTTTTTTCTTCAATAATGTAGTTATTAAAATTTTTGATTTTTAGGATTTCGTACTTTAAATTCATACTTTCATATTCTTGAAAGTTTTAATACTACTTAAAGATACAGTGTTCTGTGGAAACACGTGCTTTTGTCTTTCAAATGAAAACCATTAAAGAATTTTCAACTTTTCTTTCACTGAAACATGTGATAAATATTCGAAAACGTTATTTCATAAGCATTTTTTCTACAACACTGTAGATGGTAATATCCACTAGTGATGAGTAAATTATAAAAATAATAATTGTAGATAAAACTCAATTTGAAAACTACAAGTGCTCGACTATGGATCAAAAACGTTTCGTCTAAATGCATTGGTTTCGTGTTAAACGTAGAATTAAAATAAATCCTTGTAGTTATAAAAATACTGTATAATCGACATTCGACGAGATTATAATATAAAACAAAATATAAATATCATCAAAGCAATGAAATCGCAAAATTGTTTATTTTGAGTAATACACATAAGTCTTATTTATTATTTAATTTTTAATTTTATATCATTAAATACAATCCTTTGCACTTAACGTGCTGTTGTGTATAAGTATTATTTACAGCAAAGTAAGTATTGTTTGTAATATACTGTATAGTTAATTCTAGTTTGTAGGTACTAGAGTTTGTTCTTTAGTTTTAGAGGTTGACAATAAAATATAGTTTTTCTTTTTCTTATCCTCAAAAAATCGATAAATATAATATAAGAATTCAACTTTATTACATAAATAATTTAAAATTTATTTTTGTAATATAGGTATTATTAAAATTTTCTATTTCTATTATATGCATAATTACTTCTTCTATTTTTTTTTTTTTTACATTCCAAGTTTTACGCTCACGAGTATAAACGTATATCTGTAATACTTTATAGACTACAATAATTAAGTGTCTTAAACACGTTTTGTTACTAGAATATTATACGTATTGGTATTTTTTACGATCACGAATAAAAATACAAGTGATCGTCAACGCATTCATTTCTCAGATTTTTGTAGGTTTTGTATATATTATTATCTGTGTATGCCTTTAGAGATTGTATAATGGTTGACATGATTTCATCTAGCCCTACGTGAAAGTCATCGCTGTATTTAAATTTCCTACTTCTAATTTTATTTGTATACCTATACAGCATCAGTCATACAGATATTATGTTCCGTTGAATTTTAAGTGTTAACAAAAATATTCTATTGAATGATATTTATACACGATGTCTTCTATATTTACATTCTTAAAGACTAAGGGAATAGTACAAGCCTATAATGTATCAGCAGATATCATATATATTGCACTATATTTTAATAGCACACGATTTAAATACAACTATCTCTATACGAATTACTTTAATCTATATATATTTCGATACAATAGTCATACCTATTTTATTTATTTTTAAACATATAATAATTTATAAACAAGAATTATGTTTTGATTAATCTTAGAAAATTGTTTTTTTTTATTATTATTTTTTAGTCACTTTTTTAAGTAACAGAAGCTGTTTAGTTATTGATATATATTTTAAAATTTCTTATTAGTAGTTTCCTTACATGTGATAAAAACCCTATATACAAACAACATAATAGACATATTAAAAATCTCTTCAGTTTAATATGTTTAACTAAACTCTTCGGTGACCAATGATGACCTTATCGTTATTTTATCTTATCAAAATTTTTTGTGAGTTAATATATCATTTTTTTTTTTGGCGCTATATTTTCGTTTTAAATACTTTTGAAAATAGTAGCATTTATATGCTAATAAATCGTAGACAAATATACATATTTTTTAGTACTTAGTTTTTATTAAAAATATTAAATACAAATTCCAATAAGGTAAACGAATTAAATTTAGTTTCCATTTTTCAAAGTAATTGCTCCAAGACTTATTAAGATTAAGTAATTCTGAAGTCATACGAGGAATCAGCGCGTAAATAATATGATAATGAAATACAATGTTATAAGATAAATTAAAAATTAGAAACCGACATTTTCTTTTCTTTTGACACAGTTATTAAGAAATCGTGGATCTTGCTAACGTGTATCAATAATATGATTGTATATGTGTTAAACCACTTAAACCTGATCAACGATTCCAAGTGACATATACGAAATGATGATACCTAAATCTAAAAGTTGCGTAGGTACTTATTTTATTTGTGTGTTCCGTAATTTTGTATCGTAAAAACGTGCCTGTTTCACTCATTTAAAAAACAGCTGATTATTTTAATTACTTTAATAACATTTGTTAAATAGGAAAATTATAATTGTTGATTTAAGCTGTAACAATATAGTTTAATTCGAATTTTATTACACTATCTATTTAGTAGGTATTTAATGTGTTTCTCTGGACTCGTGTATTTATATATAGTTGATTGTTTTTTTATTTCCTTTATAAAATTTTTATTATGTTTAATTAATTAAATAAATCCATTAATGTACAATAAATAAAGTTAATTTTACTAAATAGGTTCAAGAAAATAAATGTTATTGATGAATAATCATAAGTGGAATATTAGACTTCAGTCGTAGAGTGTGCTTTTACTGTAGTATAGGAGATTTATTTTAAAGATTAATTTGGTTATTTAGATAAATAATTATAGGAATTTCAAACATTTTAAAATGTATTTCTTCTAAATTAATATTATATTATAATAACGATTAACATACCACGCTTTTTATTTAAGCTAAAGCTTTAAATTTATTAACCATCAAAAACTTCATCTATATCAATCAAAAGAAACGACTAGGTATATTGAATTAAATAATTTGAAATTTTTCATGTACAAAATATAATATATGTACAAAATAATAATAATTAAAATATACCATCAAATATAGTACATATTGATTTGATTAAAAGCAAAAATTGTAAGCGATGTGCACATACTAATTTATTATAAATATTCGTAAATAATAATTATTAATTATAGAAGATAAACTGATTGTTAAATATGGTTTACCTACCTTATTACTTGAACATATAATGGATCTCACTTCATTTTCAATATCTCTAGTTATAATTTGATGACATAATTAATCTAAATCACTAATTTAATCTATAATTTAGATATTTATATAATTTTGTATCTTTTTATGATTTGGTAAAAAAATAGCTAGTTTATAATACTAAAATGTATTTTGTGACTTAATAATTCTGCATATACAAATATATTTTCCATATTTTTATATATTTCAAGATTTTGTACATTTTTAATGTATTTTTAATTTGACTAAATAAAAGGACAGTGGATATTCAAAGTGTGCTAAACTATACTTAAACACTCACCGTAGTATAATTTATTATGACATATATAATATAATATTATTTTTCTTGGAAGAGTACTACCACTAGGACTCTCATTTAAAATACCTGGAGTCATACACCATGCGCGGTGGATGAAAAAAGCTATATACTGTTTAAAAATGTATATATTTCGAAATCAGTTTGATTTACAACATCGAGAAGAAAAATCGATTGCTGATATATGCGTGTTTATTGTTAAGTCATATGTAAAAGTTTGGTTTAAAGCTCCGCTGACTTCAAGTGCACCACTGCAAGATTTAACATTTTTTAAAAGATTTAATAAAATATCAGTCGGTCGATAAAAGTATTTCAGACATAGCAATAAAAAAAATGTGCGGACATATTTTGTGGTATTTATCTCCAGAAGCGGCTGCATTCTCATTTTTTGACGAGAATGTCCCCGTAGAAACAAAGAAAAAAAGCGGGTAAGTGAGTATCGCTCTGCTGTACATTAGGGGGTGGGGTGGACCTCGGACTAGGGTAGGTTAAATTTGAATGCAATGATAGGTATCATTGTATAAGAAAAACGATTCTGAACGGAGATGATTTGTCAGTCTAGGATATATTATATTTAAATATTGTCATACATTCTATTTTGCAACTAATTCAAACATTTAAGTAAAAGCTTCAAGATCTTACGTTTAGTAATTTTTTAAAAATAACAAAAATCGAAAATTATTTATTAGTAAAACGTTATTTTACACGTGTATTTTTGATTTCAAATTAAAATTAAAACTTTAAACACTCGTAAAAATTTTTAAATTGAATAATCCTCAAACTTTTTTATATTATTCTAAGCTTAACTTATGGACAGCATAGTATTAAATTTTCAATTCTTAGCTTTTGATAGTTTTTGAATTAATAATTTTGATACATTTTGATAATTTTAATAATTTGCTACAGTTTAACTAACTTGCAGATCAAAGATATAAATGTCATATTCAAACTGTAGACACTTTTTGTTTTGCAGGTGATTACACATTTACATCAATATTAAATTTCAAGCATAAGTACACGTTAAATTATATGTAATTTATTTATTTATTGTTTTTTTATATATATTATTATATTTAAAAATTTAAAATATATGCATTATAATATATAATTATTAGTTTAATACAAATTAAATGCAACCCGTTTAAGGATTTTAAAATAATAATAATAAAACAAATTGTTTTAAATTATGCAGACAATTTTATCGTATATGATAACCGTGATATAATACACGTCCCGTTCAAAGCATAGATTTTAAAAAGTTCTGACAATCGCCGTACATAGATTATTAACCATTTAAGTATATAATTTTATATTAGTCATAGGCGCCGGTGATACACGTTAAAATTGAAAATACTGATTAGGTCGAATCATCGTCGTCGTCTTTGAATCGAATGTAGAATATATTTGTATATATGCGAAAGGGCACGTCTCTTCCTGAAAGCAATTGACGGATTCAAACAATATGCGTAGGTACGGCAAAAAAAAATAAAAAAAAAACTAGGCGTTACAATGCATTTACATTTAATAGTGATTATAATTGACTTTATTTGAATAAACCGTTATAATAATATCTGCACGATTGGATTGCGAATATTAAGGTGATGTATATAAGTAGTAGGTACTAGTGTTAATGGTGTATATATTATTATAATATTATACATATTTGAATATTTTATATGCATATAGTTTCGACGACTTCGCGTAAAACCAGACAATCTATTCGAATTTTTTACAACTCGAGTGAGTTATAGGTATACTTATATCTTTATTTAAACTACTATTTAGTTTACTGTTTTTATATTAGTTATAGCCAAATGATAATAATAGTCGATTCCACTCAGTAACTTGCAGGATATCAGCTATTCATGAATATAGTTAATTTTTATTTTACAAAATTTGTAAAGAGATATGATATTATAATACTTCTATCAAGTTCGGACATTTTATAATAAATAGACATCTTTTGTATTTTATTTAAAATCTCCCCTAACAAACATCGTATTTTATATTATAGAAATTATAGTTCTAAAACGATTGATCTTTAACCTAACACTTATAGGTTTTCATTTTTTTTTCTACTATTATAACTAAACTTAAGTAAATTAGAGAATATAATTATATGAGATTCATATAGTCCAAGAAAGTATCCATTGTTATTATTCTAAAATATAATTATTATAGTAAGTTGTTTATTCTTCTGATTTTTTTTTTCAATCACTTGGTTGTATAGGTTAGGTCTAAAGAGGATAAATTTGAATAATGATTCCTTTGTAGAGTTTAGATGATTTATCAGGGGTGTCATTTAAGTGTTGAAGAACTCGATTACTAACATAAGTAAGAAAAAAATGGAGAATTGGTTATTGTTATGCGCGATTTTATTGACTAGAAATATTGTATAATTTTTATATTTGAGTTTTATGATGCTACTCAAAATCGAATTCCATAAGAAGCCAGTTTTTATAGCTTAATACAAAAATAATATAGACTGTATGTACATTTCTTCATTATTACTCATATTTCATTTCTTGTTTTGCGATTATTTATTTACTCATTGGAATTAATGTAATCATTGCTACAAGAAAAATTAATATAATATTGCTATTATATTAAGTCATTAATGGAAAACTATTGTTCTATAAATGTTACAAATACCACGAGAAGAAATTGTTAAATTTGTAAACGGGACGACAAGAAGATAGCAAATTTTTCAAATGAATTTACTTAACGAACATCGTATTCTTATTGAAAAACATCTGTTGTACTATATTTATAGATTATAATATATAATTAACTTTATACTCAGTTTTCGCTATTGTCGTGTAAAAAACGTCATTACGCCACATTATAAGTATATTGTTGACAGAATATAATATATATATTACAATAATGCTTGTACCTTGTAAAATTATTATTTCCCGAACATGAATGAAACTCTTCGGCCTTGATGTATATTATATTTTTTGCGTCAACAAGATTTTGACATGATTATACCGCGAAATTGTTATTAATTTCTAAATGTACATTATAAATTTAATAATACACATCATGATCTACGTACATTGTGCATATATTATACATGAAAAATTATATGGGTATAATATGAAATTTACATTATATATTATAATGATATTTTATATTATATTGATTCGTCTTGCTCATTTCCTCATGAAATTTTTAACATAAAATGAATTCAAATTAAACGACACTAATATTTAGGGTATATATTTTAAATCATAGTGATGATTGTGTTAGGTAAAGCGATAATTTGTGACATAGTGCGTTATTGCGATACCGTCATGGACTATGAATGTTGAACATACACACTACCCAAGACTAATTATAGGTAGGTATATACTATACACTATACAAGTATCTATTAATGCTCATCAGTAATCGATTATAATTTTTTAACACGAATATTAAAATTGTAATTTGAACAAAAAATTTATATTTTTAAATTAAAATAATTAATATTATTAATTGTAATACATATGTATTACAAGTTAACGCGTTATTAGTACAAATAAACAATACCTAAACTTTTATATTCATGCGTAAATAAATTATCATAAAAACTATAGAAGTTATTTGATAATTAACACTTATGACTGCAACCTCCAGGATCATTGGATAATAGTTAAGTGAAAAATAAAAGAACCAAAATACAATTTTAATTTCATGTCGCAACTAAGAGTATATTATAGAGATGTATATTTCATATACATATCTTATACCTAATATATACCTAATTTTAATAACTTTTTATAAACATTTTTATTTTATATATAAATATTTATAAGTTTTTTGGCCAGTCCGCATAGTATAATTGATGGTTTAAGTTTAACATGCCTAAGATATAAGACTATTATTATTAAAAATATATATTTTATTAAATTCATATATCTTTTATGATTACATTGACTTATAATAGTACATCTAACGGTTCAAAACTATGTATTTTTTTTCTAAGCATTTAGATCTACTAATTTAAAACAGTGTAGAATATCGTTATAATTAAGGCATGCAGTAATGAGCTATAATGTTTTTTAATTGATTCATAAATAATATATAAGTAGGTAGGTGCATTTTATATTTTAATAAAATAAAATGATGCCATTAAAAAATATTCTAGTAAAATATTACTATTATATTTTGAGTGAAGCAAGTAATGTATTGATGTTACGATGATTTGATTTTTCTTTTTGTTTATCATTAATTTTTTCTAGAACTTCTCCATTAGAACAATTTTTTATACAGCTATAGTTGATTTTATAAAGAGGTCAATTTTTTATTTTCTCAGTAAAATCAGAAAACATAGGGAAAAATTACCAAAACAGTGAGAAAAATAGTGAAATCTACAATACAAGATATTGATGACAATAATTTATGTTATCTTCATTGAGTAAATTATTATTAATTGTTAAGATTTTTATTGATTTTTTTATAAATGGTTACATATAACAGAATTTTAGTACATTTTATTACTGTTATAATTATTAGTCTCTATAATGTATGTCTGTGTTAACGGAATAATTTAAGTAATCTAGATAATTGTAAAATCAATATACTCCTCATATTGCTTTCAAAATATAAAAGTCTTATTACCTAATACTAATCAGTATATTACATTCAGTTCAACAAATCAACTTAAATTGTTTATCGAATGCAATCATATTTATTAATTATTATCATGTATAGATACTTACTACTACTTATATACAGTATCCCAAAAATCACCATCCTATTCACAATCCAGGTATGTATTATAAAAATATATTCTGTAGGTAATTTATCTTTTGATCGACACGAAAATAGAATTTTTAAGTTTAAATCAATCTTAAAAATGTTGAGTAAATCAATAACTGATTTGTACCAAGACCTAAGTTGGGTTGATCGATTTGGGAATGGTCAAAATGCACTTATTTTTATAGAATTGTTTTTGGGACAGAACAATTTAATAGTTGTATTGCACTCATTCTGATCATTCTATAAGATCTATTTACTAATAAATATAAATAAATAATGGTTCTACTCACAATAACATTTCTTCTAAATTAGGTACTAAATCAAACGACACACGCCATAATGTCAATTAAAATTAATTTTTATAAGTTCTATGGAATAATCGGATCAAATGCAATTCAAACATTTTTGATTAGGTAAAGAGTGAAGTTTGACTATGCTTGTGTATTCAGTTGATGACGCACATAGGTTGATATAATGTAAAATAAATTGATTATATAATATGATATGATATAACTATTGGCGGGAAAACGCGTGTATATCATAACATAAGTATAACCACGATATCACGTGACGAATCGATCGCTGCATCATATAATATAATATAACTCCTGCAGCGATATGATGACAATATCGTTTATTTTATGACATAATTATTATAATATTACAGTGAGTCATATCTGAGTGTCTTACACATCCCGAACACGGATTTCGCGGGTCGTTGATCACAACTCTGTTCCATAAGCATACATACACGGTAATAATAAACAAAACGTAAAATGATTGTACCAATAGAAATATTTTATACAGGGTGATTCAAATAGAATGTCAATCTCATTTTCTTCTTCGATAACAGTTATTCAAAATATGATTTTTGGAATTATTCAATACATATTATGGACCATATTATGGTTTTCAAATTTCAAATTCTTGATATTTTCTGTGCTACTTAACGAGTGCCCTGTGAAGATCCAAACTTTTATTTTTCATAAAGTACCTCCCCTCCATCACTTTTTAAAAAGTAAATTTCTTAGTAGATCATTTATATGAAAACGTTAACGTGATATTGTTAAGAACAATTAGTTTTTGAGTTATTTAACTATTGTAAGTACTACAGATAGTAAGTCCGTGATAATAGATTCGGTACTAAAATGTTAATAATGTATACCATTCTAGGTACAAATATTATTATTTATATACAAATGACCCAAGTATAGTAAATACTAGATTCGACATTACATGTATTTTATGTCTTTCTTTACTTGTTCAAAGTTTTTATAAGCTTGTACAAGACACTCCTTAAGTAAGGAATAACAACAACAAAAATCTAAAAAATTTTAAAATATGGTTTTTGATTACGTTCAAAAATTCTAAAAATAATAATTTGAATAAATTCATTATCAAGCGAAAACATGGGGATGTGCGTGTTCAGTGAATCATCCTGTAAAATGAAATATAATATACATAACTATATTAAAAATGGCCGGTGTATTCGAGCCCCGTCGCCGGTCTCGCGTAAACGAATTCCGGGATTACCGGGCCGGGTTGCGCAACCACGCGGTTACTATTAGCGTACAAAGAACCCGGACAGAGCATCTCCTCTACCGCGGCAATGTCCTTCGCCACCACCCGATCCACGTGGTGCGTGTGTGTTACGTGATGCGAACGAACGCGCGTACATCCGCCCAGCTCGCACTGCATCGGGTCTGCACCGCCCACGACACGACACCGCCAGTTCTCCCTTTCAAGGTGACGGTAGAAAGTTTCGTGACAGCAGCTGCTACTCCAGGTGCGTATTACTATATTATTATTATTATTAATATTAATATATGCACTACACCACGAGTGGTGGTGGATGAGTTTTGTGCGGCGGTGGGGGCTTCGGACCTCGTGGAGAACGATTGACGGACCGGAAGAGAGGGAGGACGGGAGAACGGAAGCGGGACTGAAGAGAAAGTCGGTCGTCGCCGGCTAGACTTGTATCGCGCCGGCGGATTGACACTGGGTCAGTATTATAGTAGTGTCTTCAGCGCGAACATCGGACAGTACAATTTTACACTCGTTCGCGACAGTGTCCACGCGGTGCAAAGTATAAAATATACTAAACGCACATAAAAAATTGTTGAAAAAAAAAAATATTTAACGTAATATAAACGTCCAAACAACGCGATTCCGGTTTTTTTTCGTAGTGACAGTCCAGCTGGATACAGTTATTATACATACATGGTCGTAAAATTTGGTGAGTAAATAAGAAATTATATACTATCAGTTATGTTTACATTTTAAAGACAAACTTTCTTAACGTCAAACAATAATATTTAGTATCGCGTTCTATCTTAGATTTATCACCTATAATATATATATATATATATATACACATAAAAGAACTATACAAAATAATAGAGAATAATGTTAGTGTGATACATAAGTTATAACTTATAATATTCTAACGGCTCGATATTATATAATAGCATAATAATAGTACTATTGATTATTAGCATCTATCTAATTTCCCTTGTCTGCAACTGCAATAAGTACCCACCACTATGGGGTATCGTTATTGTCTAGTATACACACGCACACGTTCGTCTTTGGCTTATTAAACACAAACGACAGGTGGCATTGTCTAACGACGCGCAGTAAAACCGTTTTTTTTTTTAAGTTGTTGTTATACTATTCTTTTCTTTTCGCCGTCCTTCAATTGAAAGTAAAACGAAAAACCTGCAAACAGTGGGCAGACGCGCACAATGGGAATTAACGGAACAAAAGACTTTTGTAAACGCTAAGAAAGTCCAAAATTTATTCACCCCTCCGGTTACTATCGTGAAGTACCGGCCCGTGACGAAGATCGTCCGGTCGGCGCGTGTTCGCGTAGTTTAATAATTATGGGTATGGATGCACATAAAATATGGATACTTTCTTCGTCGGAATAAACGGACATTCCTCGGAGAAAGGACTGCCGCCCAAGGTCAAGCGTTTAGAAATGCGTTCAAATCGACTGTTACAATACTAAACGCGCCTGAAACAATCGTACTATATGATGTATACAATATTAAAATATCTTCTCCGTTTTTTATTTCTTTTCGCCCATTTCCATTGGTTTAGAATCATCGAACTATCGCCCGTCACGAGCCGCGACCCCGTCGTCAGAATTGAATAATGGTTTTCAAATAAATAGCAAATAATATACACTTTTAACCATTGTGCATAATATGTGCAATGTAAATATGCAGGTTCAGAGGACATTTACTTTCAGAGTCACTGAACCGCGGTAAACAGTAGCTAAAAAATACATTCAGGCGACCTTGGTGGTTTTTTCTTTCTGTGACATCATATGACTAGTGGAGTATATCGCAATAATACGTATAATAATATAAATATTTGCTATAGTCTCCTATGTTTTAGCAAAAAATTATGTCTGTAAGCCATACGTGTTATCAATAACTACAGTCGCCGTCAAATTAAATTATGTAAAACTGTATATACCCGTTAAATAGTAACCGGCTTAAAATACAAGTTATTCCTAAAAAATTAAAGAACATTCAATATTATTATTACATAGTACATTTATATATCAACGCATAGACTAAACAGGAGTAATACATTCATAACAATTTAATGTTTTCAGTGGTTATTAATTAGTAATTAATTAATGATTTGTTTAAATTCTCTTTGTAGGCATGATTATAAATAAATTGTTTTAATTTATTGTTTACATTATTAATTACCTACTAATAACACGCAAAATTTATAAACTATAATTACAATAAGTAGATTTAATTGATTTTTAAGTAATTAAGATATCTATAAATCGATTTCTTTTAATGAAGAAAAGGTGTTTAAATTTTAAATTCGAATAAATTATAACATATAATAAGACTCATACAGTGGTTAAATAATAAGAACTTTAATAGAATAAAATAATAGTTTTCATACAACCTTTGATTACTATGAAAATACGATAATACATTATTATTATCAATTAAATATAGACACTATAAAACTCAGACAATGATAAGTAAATTTGAAATAATCGCAACTTTTAGAGAAATAATTTAATAATTTGTTTGATCGACTGCAATCGGTGCTTAAAACGTTTCAAGTCGTTCAAGTCGTTGACCGTACAAAAATTTGAATTCATATTTGTTAACGTTGTGTTGTTTGAATAAATTTATCACATAAACCGTAATAATAATATTAATAAATATGTAGACATTGCTTCATCAAAAACATTGGATAATACCACGACTTGCCCAACCCTTCTTGTCGGGAATCCTTCCGTCTTCCTATATACGCGTGTAATATTCAGTGCCATATTTACAAACAAGTTTCGCTACCCCCGTCTGCATCTTACTTGAAGACGTTTTTAAACAGGTTTAGAACAGGTTTAACCAATAAATTATTGTAGTTCGTTAAAAATAAATGTAAAAACACTTTATTGGCTTGAAATTTTTCGACTGTAATTTTTTATTATTATTATTATTATTATTATTATTATTATTATTATCACCTCTCAAGAGGATATATTATACATAATATTATAATGAACACACGGTACGGTGTAAACGCATATTTCCGTTGGTGCTTTCCGCAAGGTCGCGTCATCTCGCCCAAGGTACCACCTACCCAGTACACAGCTCACACGTACCTACACCGACTCACAGCGCACCGCGGACGGGGCAAGTGCCGGCCGGCGGGTGCAACTTTCGTCCGGCGAGTGGGTCACGGTCAGGCCCAACAGCCAATATAATACGCGAACGCGAGATTAGGGGGCCCGCGCGCAAACCAGTTCCCCGACGTGTACGCGACGACCAGTTTCCCCTTATATACGACGAGCGTCTGAAAAATTAGGTTAATACGAGTCGGCGTTGTTTCTGCAGAGACGTCCGCGGCGGTGGCGGCAGTCGTAATAATACTATTATTAATAAGACGTACCTACTATAATGGGTTTACGATAATATTATGATATTATTGTTATCGCGAACGAGGACGATCTACGTCGGCAAACCGGCGCTCCGCGGTACAAGAGTCGCAAAGGTGTGAAATTTGGCACACATCTACCGCACCGTCCGCACCTGTTCGCCGTACAGACGAATACAAACGTGTTCGTACATACATTATTGTGTACACATACATATTATGTATATCGGAACCTGCGGACCATTATAATTGGCCCCGGCGAACAGCCCACGTCGAGTGTATGCTTTATAATAACATCGTGTAGAGAGCAACGGGCGAACCGTCCGCGAACGAGTGATAAAGAGATTACCAACAGCTACAACATGTATTAGGTACCTATTTAATATTGTGCATGTTATATACAAGAATTATGCGTTCAATCCCGAATCGACATTAACATAATAATATTATTGTCGTTTCAAATTTGAATTTGTACTGTTTGTAAATTTGTCGTCTCCGTTTTTAAGAGACACCTACGTAGACTCCTATTATTGACTAGAAATAAAACGAGCATTATTATAATACATCGGTTTTGTTCTTTTTATACACTCGTCACATATTATAATAGTAAAGCAGTGGACAATTGATTCGCAATACACCTAATATAATATAATATAATAAAAAATGTCAAGTATGAGTAAATCCCGTTAATAATATATAATGAGTTAGATATAATCATAACAATCGGGCCGTTAGGTTGTGCTACCCCCAATCATAATGTGGGCGGCAATTTACAATATTATTATATCATATATTTGGTGGAAAATTACTACATTATTTACTATTTATCGCTTACGGCGCGAATTTGCATTGTTCAATTTTATTATTAATTATTAATATGACTCAAACCCACACACTATATTATGATAAAATTTAAAAAGTACTTACATCAATCAAATTGGAAATTATACGGATAAATGAAAACCGACGGTAATGAAATACACAATATACTTACACTTATTACTAGTATATTGACACGCTGTTCTTTATTTATAAAAAATATCTATCGTACACGCTGAATCACGATTCGATTAAAAGTATCTATAGCGACACATTAATCAATCATTTCATATCTAATGTTTTTAAATGTCTTTCAATTGTACTTACACACTAGAAGAATTAAGAAGCGTGTTTTTATTTATTAAACTTGAGCACGTTTCATGTGCAGACTTAAACGAGCTAGAGTACTGTTATGTTTTCCAGATAATACAACCGATGATATTTTGAACATGGATATTATTATACTTTCTTCGACAATTATCGAGCAACAATAAAACGATTAGTTTTTTTTTTTGGAAAATACTACTTTCGCTCTTAATACCATTCAAGGTCGTCGAAGAAAATTGCTCTTCGATCCAATTTCTGTCACATTAATGTTATTGACGATATTGTCTCGTGTCGAATTCACGCGCATCCTATTATAGCGGACCGGTCTCCCAAAGCGATGTTTTCATCGGAATAATAGGGAAGAAGATTGACGATCCATTACAGAATTTCTGTTAAACTCACACACACATGCACATTTGCACACACACGTACACGTTTGTACACATACGCACACAGGTATACACACACACACACACACACACACACACACACACACACACACACACACACACACACACACACACACACACACACACACACACACACAGCTATTCATTCAAACAACGTCGGCACTTTCTCTGCATCCATTGCTGACACACATACCACGTGTGTGTTATATGCTTCTGTAATAAAAATATACAACTGGAAAAATGGCACGGCTAATACTTTCTATACTAATGCTGCAGCTTGTGTTCGTGTATAACAATAGCCCTAAACTAAAAATTTAAATGACGAAAAAATCTAAAAAAAAATTTTAAAAACGTAATTTAGCGCTTTTCTGCTGTAAAGTGCGATTTGATCGTGAATACGGTCGTGTATTGCTTTAGGCGAACGTGGTGTATCCGAATCCGGATTCTCGGTTGAGTAAATGTTGTTTTTTGACTTGTACTGAATTTCACTTCTGCACCATATTACTGGTGTGGGCATTGCATTTAAATCATATATGAACACAAGACTTAGGTACCTATATAACATGTGTCTTATAAAAATTGTATTTTGTAAGTTTGCAACTTACATATCGATGGAAATTTATAAATGGAAATTTTTGAATACATCAGTGTGTTTGTTTTTATGCCTATAATATAAATACATTGTTGTGAGTACGTTCTATATAATAACTATAGCGCGTACCAGCAGGTATCTTAGTATCTATGTATGATGTATATGTATATGTATATGTATGATTGTATGAAACACTTATAACTTGTAACGTCATCGATATTGAATAAACATAGTACTTGACTAAAATCGGAGAAATTTCAAAATGACCAACAATATTTTTTCATGATATTGATATTTTTTTAAGAAATCGATCAAAACATACACCTACTCGATGCTATACTCATAGCGAACATAATATTTGACAGTGAGATTTACACGACGTTTACAGAGAAAGTGATCGCGATTTACATATTCCTTCTTATTACGACGTTTTTGATTGACTTTGAGACATGTACCGTACATAGGTATGTTTTATATATATGTTCAGAGATGAATTTGTCACCGGTCGCATATTTCACGTGAAAACTGGTCCTTTCGTTAGACACACACAGGCACACAGCAGTCGGTCTCGTTATCGTCGAGAGTCACGATAATTACGAGTGTGTTTTATTTCTTCTCTTGACAAGTGATATCTGACATTTAATTACGGCCTTACATACAGTTTTCTTTTTTTCCGCAAGACGCATACCGTACACAAGTCACACTCACGGCCAGTCACGAGACGGCGGCATTTTCGTTTCTTTTTTGTTTGTGAACCTTACTCTAACGGGTTTAATTCGATCTGAAACCTGACCTCGTGTCCCCATCGTCGGTAGCATATCCGTTTGCGGGCTTCAGACCGTTTTGACCATGTGCAACCCAACACCGCCGTGCATCGGTCAAACGCATCTCAATTCAATAACCAAATAAATATATAGATAGATTACCTATACCCGCAGAAGCTTCACATAACCGTCCACGTACATATATATATACAGCATAAACCATATAGTATGTACACTCGCAAATTAAATATTTTATAATGTTGCTAAACTGCGTGTGTGACGAAAAAACGATTGTTATCGTTCAAGACCGATTTTGAAAGAATAAAAGTAAAAGAATGAAAATAATTGAGTAATTTGCACGCCGGAAAAATTAGCCACCATCAGTCGGCATCATGACGTATATAATAATGTATAATAATCCACTCATCGCTGCGGAGAATAATGCGACCGAGACGTTTCGAACGGATTTTGTTGCGACGGACGTCCTTCCATTGTCCGCCGGGCGCACTCATTGTGCATGCACATGGCGTCGTCATCGCCGTCGTTGTCGTCGTCGCCGCAATTATTATCGCCAAATTAATATTTCAAATGATGATGGAATAAAAAAATAAACCCCGAAAGAGAAAGTGTGATTTTTATTCAACAATGTCGCATGTTATGAAACTGTGGTCTGCGTAGACGTCCACCCGCGGTTTTTCGAACGGCACCAACAATCCGGATGTGTTGAATTATGTGTCGAACATTACCGCTATTATACGTGCTCGTGTGTATTATATTGTATTATAGTTAATAACGTATGCACGTCATCGCGTAGTTGCATGAAAACAATACGATATTATTATCAGAAAGTCGAAAGCCGCGCGGACGCGTTCTCGTCTGTATTTTCGCTTCAAACAAATGTAACAATATTATATTTGTAAACAATAATTTGCAAATATCGTATTTAAAAACGCCAAAAACACAACGTTAAAATCAACGCGTTATTTGCGAAAAATACTTCAAATCGTTGTAAAGTATATAAACGATCACATATTAAAAATCAAAATGTGTTCTTTGATTGCGCCTATGTCACTTACGCACATTATTGCAGTGTTTACGTGTCACTGCAGGAGTAGTGCCTTAAGAATATCATATATACTGAGTAGAGTATCCTTTTGTAAAGTTGAAGAACACTGCTGTATGACCGCGTATTCATATTAATTGACGATGTCTTTTTCCGTTTCGATATTTTCGAGCCGATGCGACATGTCCGTTGCAATTTGCAAATAATACACGCATCTACCGGAACCGGCCTTCATCCCCAACGCCGAGAATCATTCGTTTTCGGGATATCGTCGTTTTCGTCTACGCCCCGAATATCACTCGCGCCAAATTTAATAGCGTGCGTGTAATTGAAAATTAACGAGCCGAGTTTAATCTCCCGTCCATCCAGTCACGTCCATACGGTTAAGAATTAGAAAGTAAACACGGACGCGCATCTTTACGCATACACACACACACATACACACATTCACATGCAAGCATACATACGTATACATTCAAACATACTTGAACACGTCGGCAATGGCGTGTGTGTGTGTATTAATCTCATCCGTTTCCGTTTTGCCGAAACGATGTTCACACCGAATGCATATGTTATATCGAGTCCGTGAAAGCGTACGTTTGCGGGCTGAAACCTCTATACCTATGGGCTATGATGGGAAAGGACTATATAGGTATACTTATATACGACTGAATGCGTTGGGCGGGAAATATTTGCCGGTCGGTGGTCGTACGACTTGTCCGGGTGGTCACTCTGGTCGACGTAAAGTCGGATGGATGTCAGCTAAACCCGAAGTGCCCACGTAGAATATTATGGTGGGTATAATATTATACTCGCGTGTTATTCGTTTTACTTTATCTTATTATTTGAACGGCCTATTAAGCAGATTCTTACACGTTAAGTATGTATACGGTTTGTAATTGATCGGATTAACAATATAGTGAGTTTAGTTTATAAATTAATAAATTGACATTGGAAACACATCGGTAAGCTGACGATATTTGATTATTATAAGTACAAAAAATAATAAATACAAATTTAAATATTAAAATTTGGGATTACGTTGTCATTGATGTTCTTTTAGCGGGTTATACGTCATAATATTAGTGGTGGCACGTAGTACCTATAAAGACGAGCAGTATTGAACCATCAGTAAATTTAGTTACGATAATGCGTTATAAGACCGTGTTTTCTACACTATCTGTCAACTAAATGCAAAAAGACATTATAGATTTTCTACGACGTAAGTCCATCGTTTTCTCGCGACAAAAAATATTAGTATTTGTAGGCATATCCCACATACGTTTATATGGTACACTATTTCGTTTTACTATGACAATAACATACACTGTGTATAACGTAGTCGATATAATGTGTAATAATAATTACCTAAAAACAAACTGTATTCATGTCTCGTTACACAGCCGCCTAATAAACATAGATATAAAGGAACCACAGAACGAACGAATTGTTTATAGATTTCGTTAATTCGCGTACAGCCATATATCATCATATGAAATAATCGATCGAAATCATATAAACCATTATTTTCCGTCACAAAGGAGAAAAATAAGACAATACCGATGTATCGTAACACTCTATAGTTGCCTACTATTATATTATTATTATTATAATAACACAGTGAACATATTATTTTGTTGTATTACTCGCTTTTGTCGTTCGCGTGTTATTCAATAATATATTTTGTTCGCGGGGGAGACTGTGCGTCACACATTACAAGTTTGTGGCGACGATTCAATAGCAATTTAAAAAATTAATAAATTGTCTATGCAGTACGTATATAATATAATATCCGCCGTCGTGTGAGGGATCGACGAAACGGTTTTGACCTTGCGAAGGGTGCGGCGGAATAAATATTTACATCCTACTGACCCATATTTATAGGAGTGCACGCGGTTCATTGATCTTGATCTTGGAGAACAGGTCCTTTTTACACGAACATTGAAAGTAATTCGATACATATATTATTTACACACACACTCGCATCATATATCTGATTTAAACCGGTTCTAATCGAAACCTTCGGATCGGTGTTTCTTTCTATTTTCAACGTGTGTATTTTCTCCCATGGACCATTGTTTCTATTTTTTTATTTTTTTTTATTCTTATAATAATATATTAATTTTTTACCTCCCCACGCGAGTCCACATATATTATAATATGTTATAGACGTGGCGACGCGAATATTCTGCGCTGTACGCGCCGCGTTCAAGTCGACCAATTACTATATATTATTGTTAATGTTATTACTCATGTTAATATATTAGTCGTTATGATCGTCGGCCACAACAATCGTTCGAATATGCCTAATGACGGTGGTCGGTATAGGACGAATACTCGGGAGAACCTCAGGCGCCGTGCGTTTCGGTCACGATTTTGTGTACGCACGTCCATTAACAAATTCAACGGATTGCAAAAAAATTTTTTTTTTTCGCCCGCACACAGTAATATCGTGTTACTCGGAAGACGTTCATAATATTAAATATTACGGGTTTTTTTTTTTTTTTTACGGCGACGTGTCTTATTATCCACGCGGCCACATCTGCAGATTGCAGTACGTTTATTGTGTTATCCGAACTTCTCGGGTCCAATTAAACTAGTGGGAGGAGTCGCTCAGCCACTTCCTGGAAATATCGCCGCTCTGGTCGTTCGCATAGGTGCGGAATCACCTATACAAGCCTGCTCGAAACATAATATCGTTGTCAAACTACTGCTGTCTTTTTAGCCATCATGTATGAAGTCCTCGGTATACGGTCAGGAGTTTGCAATTTTTTCATCGGTCGTCAATGCTCTATATAGTTTTCTTTATTCGGGGTTGTGAGGGGGACTAACGCCCCGCTAGCGGAGAAGCCGTCGTTCACGACAACGATATTATCATAAGTATCATAATATTATTATCTTTACACGCGGTACAAACACCGTCGCTGGGAAAATAAACCTCGAAACAAACGCGAAAACAATTATTTGTAGAAAGGGCCATAATAATATAACGACTAGAATATTATTATAAGGGAAGACTGTATACGGTTCTAACGCACATTTTTTTATTATTATATACACGAACAACAGTCTCTCTCTCTAATTAGCGTTCCGAAGACGTAAACTATTTGAAAGTGCAATTGCAACGGACGCACAACTATATATATATACGCGCCGTATACACATATACAACGAGAGGTACATTATAGGCGGGTATATACTATATACATATATATACCTACCCGCCCGCCCACCCACATCCCGAAGACAGTGAAAGCGCCTTACTTTCGCGGGCTTGGTCGACTCGAGCGCCTCTAGCGGCCCGCGTGTTCCAGATACATATTATATTTACGTTTTCCAAACGTCGTTTTGCCCCGCCTCCGGTGCGTCCGATTCCGATCGTTCCGGATGCCGTGCGCAGACGACCTTCACCCCGAAAACGTTCGAGATCCGGTCTCCCAATATTATAAATCATAATAATATCGTACACGATAATCGTACGTTATACTCGCGCGCGGGGCCGGTTACATCGAAACGCGGCCCCGTTTGGATATTAGGCATTATAATAATATATTCATAGTTTTTTTTTTTTTTTTAATGTAATATCATTCGATTGTTTACAGATCATACCGCCGGGTTCACTATGAAGAGATGCCTGAGGCACCAAGTGTACATCGTGCTCTACGGAGCACTGCTGTTTTTACACGTGAGTAAATTAAAAAATTACAATATTATCGATTTGTTTTCGTATATATGATGTGTCTTATAGATCCCTCGAATCCTGAAGACACCTGCACGATATATAGCATTCGATATTGTTTTTTTTTTATATCGACGTCCGCGTTTCATTGATAATATTACCTACACATTTTAATCGTTTTGAATATTTTCACTGCACGAAAAATATTAAATAGTGATTTATGATTACAATAATACATTATATATATTAACAATTTAAAATCAAACACATTTCATATGGGTACGCTCAATTCGCGTGCGATGAATTCTTTTTTTTAACTGAATGTAGAGTGTTGCGTTGTGATATAGTTACTCCGTATAGATTAGCTGTAATGAGGAAAAAAACTTTATAAGTTTTTTATGTTATATAATAATAAATTAGACGGAGTAATTTTAAATTTACATACCAACACATTTTTTTTTCTTATTCGTGTTAAACTGTTCGCTTAAAGAAAAACCTCAAACTCACTTTTAAATTTTTATTTCATAATATATCATAAGAAAAAATATATTACAGTAATATGGTAATCTATATAATATAAGTGAACACTCTCATGACGCTGTTCAATTTAATCAATTCACGAGATCACGCTAAGCATTACTCGTAATTATTATATAGGTATATATACTCGTATATAATAATATGCATTTCTGTATTCAAATCAACGTATGTCGGTCAGCGCACTAACCTTCCTAATAGTATATAATGATTAGCATTTTACCATGAGACACGAATCATCACCATTATCTTGACACATTACCTACATAATATGCTGAAAAAATACACGCAAATACGTATAAATAATAGTTAAACTACCAGTGATGGCTCGTAATTAAACAAAATAATAATGAAATTACGTATGTATATACATTACACTATTACAGCCGAGTTTTTGGACGTAAAGTCGAGTAAGTCGTCTATTGCGTAATTTCGGATACGGGTTGCGGTACGACTATATTATAAGCTGTTAAAAACACGATATAATATTAAAACACGTGACATATTAAACAGACAAACACTACATGATAATAAAATGTTTTAAAAACCCAACAATTTGCTAAAAAAATTTCCTTTACTCTTTAACGGCCAATATAAAAAGGTCCCTACACATTATAATAGTATAATAATAATCGAAATCGTTTTGACTGCAGAGCACCAGTGGTGACGGTAATTTGGGACCGGAGAACAACGCGGCGGCACTACCGCTCGAACACAGATCCGGTGGCGGTTACGATGTCGGACTTCCGCTGTCGTCCGGCGGTCCGTTACAGGGACCGCACGATGACACGTGGCCTCTACAAGCCGTGCCAGACGCCGTCAAAATCAAACACTTACAAGTGCAGTGTGAGAAGACGCACATGCGAGTGAACATTGAATTCGACCGGCCGTTCTACGGAGTAATATTCTCTAAAGGTGCGTATTTGTGTACCTATTATGAGAACGCGTTTGCTCGAATTTCGAGTTGGTTGATAGTGGTCGTGCGCGTGTGTGTAGGAGGGGAGAGGAATACGTGTTGGACGTGAAATGGACTGAAACGGGGCTTACGAAGGATTATAAAAACATCATAATATCCTCAAAAACGTTTCTACCCCGAAAGTTAATGTGTAATATGTGTATGTGGGTTAATATGTAATATTTTATAATAATGCTGATGGAGTAAACGATTTCATTTTCACAAGTAAACATAAATATATATACATATTATATATCATAATTCTATCAGTAGTAACTAGTAATTACATAATTATTAATAATTACCATTAAATGTACACATTTTTCGGTTATTCGACTGACTCGGAAACGAATTTTTCCCACGGTGATTACTTCAGCAGGACTAAAACTTGTCGTTATTGTATATCGTAGGTCCACAATAATTACACATATCCACCTGATTATAATACTCTATATAGGAAAAATTCATTTTTTTAAATATAAAAATTAATTTCAATGTTGTACCTATCTATTCTGTTAAAAAAAACACAAAAACAATCATTTTTCTATTTATTTATTTAAAATTTGAGTAAACCTAAAAAAATTATTGTACAATTTTCTAAAAATAAGTACCTAATAATTTCTCATAATCATATTTCATAAAAATGTTGTGTAGTAAAAAAATTATTGATAGGTGGAAACACTATTATAATATTCCGTGACGGACTGATGATATTGTGCAGCACAGAAAAATAATATAATATTTAGCTACACTGGGCGAGGCGCTGCGGCCCTACAATTGCAGAACACAATAACCACAATCACACGATAGTACAATATATTTTAATATTTTTACTATATATTAGAATAATGGCAGTCAAATTCGTAACGAAAAAACAAATAAATAAAATAGTACATACTAGTGTTTAAAGTTTTTCATATTTTTGTTATACGAACGCCGCAGTACACGTCATCTCTCGCTTGACCCGTATTTAGAGCCCCTATACATATACATCTAAGCACACCGCTGACCCACTAAATGCCCGCGTATGTGTATTTTTAATTAATATTTATGAAACTTCTCGCGGAGCCACTCTCTATCGCATACACACGCGTACAACTACTATATACCTACTATAATATACGCTGAAAGTCGCACTGCTGTTATTGTTGGTATTTTTTTTTTTCGTTGTTGTTTTTACTCTAATTGACTGCTACAGCTTGTAAATCGTAATTATCGGTCCGTGTATGTATATACCGTATTATTATATTATAATATGTGTTATGCTTTTCCAAAGTGGTTTTGTACAGCTTATTAGCGTAAATATATGACTCTGATGAGAGACTTCCCGCGGTGCCAGTTATATTTTGTCAAAAAAGAAATCGTTTACTCCACATCTCACGTGCACAGCGTATCATACGTGTAATATTTATGTATAAACATATAAACATATGTATTAACATACACAATAAATAAGTGTACGTAGATATGCAGATCCCGAAATTAAAAACCGTGGAAAATATGGTTATTATATGCTACGAGAATATAATATAATTCTAAATCTAAACAGCGGCTGGTTTCCAGTATTATTTTGTTAAATATTATTTTCATATAAATCGACTGCACCCGCAGTCTCGAAGACAACGGTTTTGGTACGACCGCAGCTTTACATCGTGGACAGATGTATTTTGGGGAGACGAATGGCAACTGCCCTCCCCCCAAATATTTTATCGAAGAGAAATTGTTGTCTTTTTCGCGAGAAGCTATAACGAAACATAGAAAATATCCTTAGTCCGCGCATTAAATATAATAATATACACGACTATAATACTAACGTTGTATTAATATTATTATATACGGTCGGCAAATTCGCATAAAATTTTATAGCTACTTCGTGATATACTATTATCTATGTGAATTTTACGACGACGATGATGATGACACGCGTTAATCAAAACGTTATGTTTTCGCAGGTTATTACAGCGATCCTCACTGCGTGCACGTGAAACCCGGTACCGGTCACCTGAGCGCCACGTTCGAGATACTGTTGAACAGCTGCGGCATGACGTCGTCCGGAGGCAATGGCGGCGGCGGCGGCGCGGTGGCCGGTTACGGGCAGACGCCCAGCGGCAGTTACGTGGAGAACACCATCATCATCCAGTACGACCCGTACGTGCAGGAAGTGTGGGACCAGGCTCGCAAGTTGCGGTGCACGTGGTACGATTTCTACGAGAAGGCGGTCACGTTCCAGCCGTTCCAGGTGGACATGCTGCACGCGGTCACGGCCAACTTCCTCGGCGACAACCTGCAGTGCTGGATGCAGATCCAGGTGGGCAAGGGACCGTGGGCTTCCGAGGTGTCGGGCATAGTGAAAATCGGTCAGACCATGACCATGGTGTTGGCCATCAAGGACGAGGAGAACAAGTTCGACATGTTGGTGCGCAACTGCGTGGCCCACGACGGCAAGCGGACGCCCATACAGCTGGTCGACCACAACGGCTGCGTCATCCGGCCGAAGATCATGTACAAGTTCCAGAAGATCAAGAACTTCGGGCCGTCCGCGTCCGTCGTGTCGTTCACGTACTTCCAGGCGTTCAAGTTCCCCGACTCGATGAACGTGCACTTCCAGTGCGTCATCCAGGTGTGCCGATACCACTGCCCCGAACCCAAGTGCCCGGGTGACTACGCGCTGCCACCGCACGCGGCCGAAGCAAACGGCGGCGGCGATTACGCGGGTCTCAACTCGGTGCACCCCAACGAATACGGACCGCCGCCACCACCGCCCAACCTTTTGGCCGACTACCCCGCGTATCCGGACCCCAGACACCCGTCCGGACCGGCCGGCGCGTACTCCGAGCTCAAACCGGAAATAGTGTTGCCGAACGCCGCGCCGCCGTCGGCCAGCAGCCCGAAACCGTCGCAGCAGCAGAAGGACTCGGACGCGGCGGCCGCGGCCGGCGACGACCGCCGGGACGGTCACAACAACAACGACGACGACGGTCTGAACCTGCCGCCGCCACCGTTGCCCGGCCACGGATCGTCGTACGCCACCGTCAAGCGACAGGGCACCGTCGGCGGTGACGACCAACAGCAACACATGAATTTGGTGTCGCTGGGCGGCCGACCGCGGTCCGTCGACATGGACGGAGGCGCCAACAAGCCGCACAGACACCAACGTCGGTCCACCGGCGACCCCGAATTGGACGTAAACACCAGCCGCGTCATACAGGTGGTGGCGCCGGGCGACGTGAACTTCGCGTTGAACGTGCCCAACGGCGGCAACGGCACGAACACCGGTAACGGCGGTAACGGCGACACCGTGGTCGTGTCCACCCGGTCCGGGCTGTCGTCCGACAGCGTGTGCATCAGCGTCCCGTCGTTCGTCGCCGGTCTGGCCATGCTCCTGTCCGTGTTGGTGGTCGCCTGTCTGGTGGTCACGTTCCTGTTCTTGCGGGTGCGATCCATGAACAACGCCAAAGCGATGTCGTGCGGTGCACCGCCGACCGCACAGGGCCCGTACATGCACGGCGCCGCTTTCGAAGCCGCCGAGTTCGTCAAGATGGCCAGTTCGTAGTAGCACTGCCCCGTCTCACCAGAGTTTCTGAAATGACTATTTTTTTTTTTTTTTTTATATATTTTCCGTCAATCCGACCCCCTCCCCCAAAAATCCCTCTTCCCAAACACCCCCGAAACGGAGACTTCGTCAACGTATTCGGTTCCGTTTTTTTTTCGTACTAAGCTCACCGATTCCATGGCGCTTACCAATAATTTAACATTTTATACGATATTTATAACACAAACAGTTTATTGTGACGATAACGTTTCACGCACACCGCCAAAGACAAACGACCGTAATCGGCCATCGTGCGCGATTACTGCGCATTTTTACGATTTTACCTGTTCATAATTAATATATATTATAATAAACATATAATATTACGGGCGTACCTGTACATGATATTTTCACATTATACACACGCGATGCGCAGATCACGGCGTTATGATAATATTGTACTATTCCCTGCGCAGGGCAGACGTTCATATAGTAAATCGACGACGTCTGTTTAAATTATTTTATTTATTCTTAAGCACATCTACTGTAGTAAGCAGTATGACGAATGACGTACGAGCAATGCTCGAATTAGATGATATATAACCGTATTAATATTATATAATTGTATATTATAAAAGTATTGTTTCCAATGTTTTTTTTTACGAACGAGGCGGCGGCGGCTTCGCGAAACAACAACGTGTCCGGTGGTTCGACTGTAAAATATTAATAAACGAATTTAATAATTAATCGCGAACTGCATAATATTATTTTTATTACGATTAAGCATCATCACTGTGTACACGATAACAATCGATAACAAACAGCCAACGCGATTCGCCGAAATAACATATTATTTTATTCTTAACACGACAATAATATTATAATATATGAAATATTATAATATTATACATATTATTATCATCATATTATGTAATGTATATTATTTTTTTTCTTGTCTTTGTAAATATTATACTTATGTATAACATTAGTCTTAAAGATATTATATTTATATATATATATTATTTTATAGCGTTTAAAACAATATATTATGTATACAACAATACCAGCTTTTAGTTATTATGATTATTATCATTATTATTACCGTGATAATAATTTATAATACATTATATAATACGCGAGTATAATATATTTATGTATCAATATAATATAATATTGTGTTTTAAGAGAACTATAAGTCTAAACCATTATAATAATAATACTATAAATTATATTTATAAATGTATAGTGTTTGTAAACACGTGTAATGCATTCTGCAGTTGTGTGGACCAAAATATCATACAAAGAACATAGAAAAAAAAACGTAATCAAATTGGTCGTGAATATTATGTAAATATGTATATCATATAATAATAACATATGTATAATATGATATACATATATATAAATCACGACTATAACAATAATATTATATAATTATCTATTATTATAACATATGCTATACTTTTATAAATAAATATATATATTTTTTTTCAAATCAATTTGTTATTATATACACTCAAATACAAAACATCCCATCAAATCATTAAGTTGAAACGGCAACACACGTTTAAACAATTTTTCTATACAAAATATATTTTTCTAGCTTACTTAGTTAAATGACTATTTTATAATATAAATTTTGAATCAAACAAATAGCCACATTTTATTTAGCAATAGAGTTATGAATATAACAGAGTAAGTATAGATATTCAGAATTTCAGCATTAACAATATAGACTTAAAAAGTATTATTTGTTTTGAAATAATCTTTACTAAATAAAAATATACATACGGTATAAACAAAAAAATGGATAAAGCTCAATAAGGGTGACAGCAAAAAATAACTGGAAAGTCTACAGGCTAAATACATTTTAAGAAACAAGAAAATGTTAATTAATTATTTATTTATTTAGTTTAAAATTATGTTGTAATAAAAACAGAGACTGCTTTCTATACTATTATTTAATCCAAAAATACTTTATAGTTCTATAATTCGGTTTTCAAAAACCTGGGAAATGTCTCTGCTATATACATAGTAGGTAGGAATTGACTGATTAAGTGTACAATTAGTGTCGTGTGTACCTTGTCATTGAATATTGAAGTGGATATAATAAATTTTAATTCAATGATAAATAATTGTTTGGATACAGACATCAGTCACTATTTTAAGGATATATATTTTTTTTATTTTAAAATGAATATTTACAATCTTTATAAATTTAGTTTATACAATAAGTAAATATTGAAGGCTTAAAGTAAGAAAACAACAGGACATGTAGACTTGAAATTCCAGTGACGTCACTTCAAAAAGGATATTTTATATATTTATTTATATTACTATTATATTTACCATGGTATAGCAATTATAGCATATTATACTACCTAGATTGAGCTAATTTTTGACAAAAACTATTCGCCATCGTCAATCGGTATATTATATCACATATTAATTATTATAATAGTATTTCATGTAATAATTCGTGATATAATTAAATATTAATGTTTCTTTATCAACCAAATTTTTCAAAATGATGTCAAGTGTAATACAGGGTGATTATTTTAATATTAACCACTCATTATTTCAAAAAGTATTCATGTTTTTGAAATCATTTTTTTACATTGTTTCAAGTTGTTAAAAAATCAACGTTTTTACTCGAAAATATATATATATATTTTTAAATATTTTTTATTCTTATATTTTTTAAGTTTTTTACTTTTTTTGAATGACAACATAGAGTTTTAATTTTATATTCCAAAGCAGAATATTTTTTTGAATATATTGATACATAAAAATCGAACTTTGGGCGAGTAGTGTATGATTTATACGTAATTAAAATTTAGATAAGCCAGGCACAGAACCTGCAGAGTAAAGATCTGGGGGGCCTCTACAATTTTTTTCTAAGTACTTTATTCATAATTTGAAAATTTGTCATAATAGTAGGTAGGTATAGGACATAGGTAATCAATTTAATAAATTAATTAATGATTATTTAATTTATAAATGTTATATATTAAATTATAAAATCTAAACGTCTTTTTACATTGTCGCTTTTTCCAAATCTATTAATTATTTGGTCCATGTTTATTTTAACTTCCCTATGAACACATAGTAAACACAAAGAAGTAAGGCGATCCTCCTGCATTTTAGAGCGTAGCCAGGTTTTTACCCTTCTCAGATATATATTATATGTGATTTGAAAAATAGTAATATCACGATGTGTAGAATTATAAAAAAAAATTGAGAAATAATATGTCTTGGGGGAGTGCTGTGCCCCTAGGCTCCCCCCCCCTGGATCCGTCCCTAAGATAAGCAGAGTAGTGGATAAACATTTTGCAGGACAACCCCGTGCCACTCCGTTCCGCGAATAAAAACTTTAAATACTTATAACTCATAAACTACTCGATGACCGCAGTGTACCTAAATAGCCTATACATAACGCCGTGTGCTAATTATAATATTTTTGAAATAATGTTTTGATTAGTAACTTTATGTCATTATTTTATCAACATATTATTATCTGTTGTAAACAATAATATTATGTAGTACAAGGTGGATATATCCACCTTTATGTAGTGTTATTGATATTATCTTAACTCATAAGTCATTAGATACCAAGAAAATAGACAATGAATCTAATGATTTTACAAAAGAGCAGTTTATGTCGGCCATATTATAACACTGGTTTAATAACTTTAATTTATTTTTTACTTTTTAAACGATTATTTTAATAAATATCTATCTTTATTATTTGAAAATTTTGATATTGGATAAATATACAGAGTGATTCTTTTATCATGAACCACTCATTATTTCAAAAAGTTTTTATGTTTTTGAAAAAAATTTTTTACATAGTTTCAAGTTGTTAAAAACAACAACGTTTTTATTAAAAAATTATATTTCGATTTTACAACGATGATCTTTTTGTTTTTTATATTCATTTATATTTAGTTTGAGCCAGGAAATACTTTTTTTTAATAAAAAAAATGCTTCTATCATCAACTTTAAGTTAGGTTTCTGATAGGCGGATGTAAATTAAAACCACGAATTAAGATATATCTTAATTCGTGATTAAAACTAACATCGAGTTTCAGCTGTTAATCGGTGAGATCGTCACACACTAAGTCAAACGTTCGGTCCACCAACATTTGTGCTGTTTGTCTGTATTAAATTAATCGCTATATAAGATCATCTTGTCGTGGTCCAGTCATTGTAGTGCCTTCAGGGTTGAAATGTTTTAAACAAGTGATTTTATTTAAAACATTTTATACATAAATGTTTTGATCGATCTTTAAAAAAAATAATTAATAGGCGAATTGAATTTTTACCAACAAAATAAAATATTACCAATTAATTTTATTGACGATAACGGGTACAATATTATAATGTATAAATTAAATATATTACAGTGATTCTTTTAATATGAACCACTCGTTATTTCAAAAAGTATTAAAGTTTTTGAAATAAATTCTTTTGGTTAGGTTACTATACTGAATATGTAGGTACTAGACATGTTAAATGATTAAAATGAATAAAAATTATATGTTGAAAATAATAAACAGTTTTATATTGATAAATATAAGCACTAAAATAAACAATAAAGAAAAAGCTGACTACGTGGCTGGAAAAACTCATAATTTCGGTTGTATTATTTACCACAATAAATCCATATTAATGAACAATAAGTACCTAGTATATTTTATTCCATGCATCATGCATGTTGAGTATATTCTTCCGTAATTAACAAATATAGAAGTCAATATTTTATTTCATATTTTATCTCCAAATTTGTTTTTTTTTTTATCAAGATAAATGGATATTATCATGTGTGCTTGATTTGATTGTGTTAATAAAAATAACCATTTGTCAATGTAGTAAGTGATTGCATTAATCTACTACCTACAGAACAATAATATATTTTATATTTGACTTCGGCAGTTTGGCAATGGTTAAAGAGTAAGCCAGGGGCGCCAATTCAGTTTTAAAATAGGCCTGCCAAATTATTAAGTAGGCCAAATTTGCCCACCATATCAGAACATAGTAAAAATATTGAAATATATTACTGTCTTAAAAGATAGGGAGCGCGACATTCTTTACACATTTTAGCCTATAATGTAGAAGTCTCACAACCAGCCTACACACTCTTACTTTAAATCTTAATTATACATTTATACTGTCATTATCTATTAATATAATTCATATACATTTAACCTCAGCACCTCAATTTATGATGAATAATTATGACTATTATCATTCAAATTAAATTTTAGATTATACAAATAAAGCTGTAAGCAATATAATATGTATTATAAAAAAAAAAATCAACGTAAACTATTAGCATGCAGTTATTTGTATCATTAAATTATTTGAGGTTTGAAATTAAGAGTTTATAAATAATTAGCAAAATGAATAACGTAAGATTGATTTTTACAAATTTTTAATAATTTATATTTATATCTCAATCTTAAGAAGCTAATAAAACAGATAAATATATTTTTTAATTTTGATCCATTGATTATCTTACAACTGTCAAGAAATGTTAACTGTAATAAAGATTAAAACAATATACCTATTATTTATAAAATATTTTTCAAAAATTATCATAATAGTCTATTTATTACATTTTAGCATTATAAAATTAAGGCAGGCCAATATATTACCTATAAGAAAAAATAGGGCCGCCAATGTATACCCTGTGATACCCCAAATGGCGCCCCTGGAGTAAGCACCACTTGGAAGTCATTTTACTATATGTTTTATGCAACTAATTACTTGAAAATTTAATTGAAGGGTCCACATAACTTGTTCTAACTCTCATTCAAAAATTATAAAAATACATATGCACAATTTTTTTTTATTAGCATTTGAAGTTCAAATATTGACAAAAATTCGTCAAAATAATGAATATTTTTCACTATTTGGTAGTTAAAAATTTATAAATATTTTACTATCAAAAGCTAAGAATTAAAAATTTAATACTATGCTGTCCATAAGTTAAGCTTAGAATAATTCTAAAAAAGTTTGATGATTATTCAATTTAAAAAATTTTACGATTGTTTAAAGATTTAATTTTAATTTGAAATCAAAAATACATGTGTAAAATAACGTTTTACTAATAAATAATTTTCGATTTTTGTTATTTTTAAAAAATTACTTGACGTAAGATCTTGAAACTTTTACTTAAATGTTTGAATTTGTTTCAAAATATATATGACAATATTTAAGTATAATATATCCTAGACTGACAAATCATCTTCGTTCAGAATCGTTTTTCGTATACACTGATACCTATCATTGCATTCAAATTTAACCTACCATAGTCTGAGGTCCACCCCACCCCCTAATATACAGCAGAGCGATACCCACTTACCCGCTTTTTTTTATTTCTATATGTACCTATATTTTACGTGCATTGAGATAAGTGTATTTTAACTAACACTCGAAATGTAGTTTTACTTAATGATATATAATGTAAAAAAATATAATAATGGGCGTTCAGTGTTCACTAATATAAAATGTGACCCCTCAACCCTATACGCTCAATCAAACAGTGAATTGTGATCAACTGAAAATGTGTATAGTTTCAATTTTGAACTTAAAATTTTAATTATACCAATGTTATTTGTGTTAAAACTTAACTAGGTAAAAAAAAATGTAACGCGTACAAAATCCTATTATATTTAGAGTTTAATGTTACTATAATTTTATTATACCTGTAGGGGCTATAAATTAGTACAAATTATAAACTACTTTACTACCGTCTACCAAAATATAAAATGTCATTTGAGGCTTGGAAATCAGTGTGAAATTTAATTGTCTTAAAAAACAATTGCATTCGAATCTATATTCTCCATTGCCCGTTATAGCTATACATTAACTTTTTAAGTTGTTCAAGTTTTACCAAATCGAGTATTCGATTTATATGTAATATGTATCAAAAGTACACAGTTCAAGTTGACGTACTTTTATTAATATATTGTGTAATATAATATATGACGTAGAAATAGCATATATTATCTATATTATTATCATAGGCGCAACTAGACCTCTAAAACGTGGGGTGCTACAACACACTTTAGTACCTTTATCTAGTTGCTTATTTTTCTCAGTCTTCCCGGTGTATTCTTACAAGTAGTGTTTTTCTCGATGGTTCTAACTATATTATTTGTTGAACCTATTTTGCTGCCTCTTCTTTTAAATATATCTTGCAATAAGCTTTGAACATTATTTAACGATTTTATAAGTCGTTAATTTTTAATAATTGATGTATATACTCATAAATACAAAATACAACAGTAATTCATTGTGTAAATATGATTTTCAATTTATTCATATAATATTTTAATAACAAAAAAGCTAGCCTAAAAGGCAAACAACATTATGTTGATTATAAAAAAAGTGTAAAAAAATGATATGATATTTGTATACACAAATTAATTTCAGAAAAAAATATGCCATATGAGTTGTCAAAAATGTAACACATTTTGATAAGAAAAAAATTGCCATATGGGCTAACAGTAGATATAACACATTTTGATAAATAAAATAGTGTACAAAATGGTATAAACAATTTTGATAAGTGGAAAAGTTAATTGAATGAGAAAAAAAAAATCCGGAAAAAAATGGCCATATGGGCTAACAATGTATGTGAAAGAAAAAAGAGTTAAATTTTGAACAAGAAACACAACGATAACATGATAATAACAAAACAAGGATGAAAACAAAAAAAAAACGTCGACAGGACGACACGAAATCAGGCAAGGGGGGGGGGGATACGAGATGGCGATTCGGTGCAAAAGAGCAATGTACAGCTATAGGCCACTGGTCGCCTCCGCGACGTTATCCGACCGGCCCACGAACAGACAAGTGTCACGAGATCGTTTCGCTCGGCCGCACGATACGACGACCACTAGACGGCAAGGCGAGGCCCGACAGCTTCGGCCGCGGGAGCGATGGTTGACGGCGAGCGGCTAGTGCGCGATGTCGTGCGCGCGTCAGACGGCGGTGCAGACGGCGACTCTTGGACGAGCGACGGAGACCAAAACGGCACGGGGCGAGCGAAGAAGATATTTTGAGCCTGCGGAACCGGCGGCCACCGGACGGACGCGACGCGGCCGGCGACGGTTCGTCTCGCGACGAAAGAAAGAGTGACGCTCTCCCTCTCGCCACTGGCGTGTCCCGTTATCGGCCGCGTCTGTCCACAGCGGTAGCAGCCGCGGAGTAGCGCGCCGCCGGATCCTGTGAAACGCACAGTCTCCACGGGTCCGGCGCCGCTGACGTCCTGTGTTCCTAGCTCTGCAATACAATCGTCTGCACTCACCCGGTGCCAACAATTTTCTCCGCCGTGACGAGTCGTCGCCTGCAGTGCCGCCGTCTGACGACGAGGTGATGTACCGCCGGGGCGGGATCGTTGCCCACGTCGGTACCGCTAGCCGTTCGCCGTCGTCAACGTCCACCATCGTTCCGCACACGAACCGAAAGCTATCGGGCGCCCGCCAAACCGCCGTAGTGATCGACCGCATCGACGGCCGAACTCGCGACGCCCGCGACGCTCGCCCGTCCGCGAGTGGCCGGAAAACGTGCTCGGGCGACATACCGCCGCGCACCGTCCGTGCTCTGTCTCGTATCCCCCCCCGGCTTTACCTGATTTCGAGACCGTCGTCCTGCCGACGTCTTCGGTGGCGTGGGGAGGGGTGGTGCCTGCGGACGCCGTCTCAACGCACGCAGCAGCACAAACGTTGAGCGGAGCGTTTGATCCGCCGCCACGCAGACGCGAAATAACGCCTTCTGCGAGGCAACGGATCAACGCTGACGCTTCCGTCCGTGACCGCCGCGTGCGGATCGAGCAAACCTGCCAGGACGCTCACTTCCTTGTCCAACTCCCGAATCACCACCGGGCAGTCTTCAGCACCGCTGTCTATGACGTCTGGTGGCGGCAGTTCAATGTCATCTTCGTCGAATATTATTTCTTCGTCGGATATTATTTCTTCGTCGTTCGTACAGATTTTAAAAATATTCACAACTAAGTTGTCCGACTCGTAGCTGTTGTTGTCGTCACAATTCAGCATTCTTCGAATGATTATTTTTTGGATTTCGTCCAATTCCATTACCATGCGAATTGCTAATTCTTTATCGTTGACGACGTCAAATCCAAAGTTGACAAAATCGAATTCGATAAAAAAAGCTGACGTGAACAGTGCCATTATAGTGAGAGTATGAGACGTGTTAAATTATTAATGAGACTATATATTTGTTACGATGTGTAGCTAGGACTGATGAAATGCAAGTGAGCTCGAAACATATTTCGTCCGCTACCGGCGCCGGAATTTCGATCATTTCCCTGACGACGGGTATTGCGATGTTTTTATTACTAGCCAGCGAGTATCTAATCCGCCAGTATAGATATAATATTTTAAAACGACGATTTTAATTTATAATTTACTCTTAGGTGTGTGAATCATTAATTATAATAATATTTTATTTCTCTCGATTGAACTATATACATGGAAACATTTTAAATAACACTAATAATACCTAAATTAACTTAACGAACTTTAACTTAAGCAGTTATGTAAAGTCAGTGAGTTTAATATATTATACGCGTTCCTACGTCGGATATTCCCACGGACTATATAATGATAAATGTATGGTATATAATTATATCATCCCTGAAATATTTCCGATCAATTGATTAAATATAACATCATGACAACACGAATGTTTGGACGTCGTTGTTGTTTGTTTATTTAGAAAAGTATTTAAATTTCGAAAAATTACTGACGATTTTGTGATTATTCTTTTACTTTATCTTTTCATTTAATAACTCATATATTATATAATACAACCGTCGAATATAATATAATAATTCACGTTCACAGTGATCTATATTATAATACGGTGAATTGATATTCACCGTATTATAATATTATTCTTAATTCAACCAACCACATATCGTTTTTGTTTCACATTGGGACACCAAACTTTTTACACTACTAATGTCTTGTATTCTATTATATATAGGTAATAATATATCTTATAGGTGGAGTATTTCATTACACAGCAGGTCTGTAGATCACGAACACTCATTCTTTTGTCCGTCCGTAAAATTTACGAGTGTCTACGACGTACAAAAGTTTACCTACACCACTGTACCACGATATTCAATTGATGCGCCTTTTTTTTTTAACTGATGCCAAACCGCTTTACAATATTTACTTATATTTGCATAAATGTACAATCTAATAATTTTATATTTTTGAAAATAACAAATTCATAAGTTATTGTGTGCAAGTTCCGTCAGTATAAGACATACAATAATAATTTATTAACAACTTTTAGACCATTTTAGATTCTGAACGAAATGAAGAATGTATTGATTTTACTATGATGTGTGTTTTTTTTTCTGTGTCTGACGACAACATTTGGAGCAGTAATAATGCTCCGATTTTTGACTTCTGCCCCTCTTTGAATAGGAAAATTCATCAAGTTGGTACTTTGGGGGGGGGGGTCTAAAGTAAAATTTTCAAATAGTTTTCAAAAAAATCGAGAAAAACAAAAAAAAATGACAGAAAAATGGCAATTTTACGAAAAATCATTTTTCGACAAAATCGATTTTTTGATTTTGCTGTAACTCAAAAACGAATTATTGTAAATACTTGAAATTTTCACCAAATGTTTATATTATGGTTATCTCTTTATATAATATTTTGACCATTTTTAAGCTACTTATAGAAAATTGAAATTTTCGACTTTTCTAAGTTTTTTTTTTTTAAATGCCGATAAAAATTGTTTGGGTGGCTAGAAAATCTTGAAAATTTAATACGAAGTTTCTTATAAGTTGTTCTTAAAGTGATAAAAAAAAATCCGAAATCGTTATTCACAATTTTTTTTTATAAGTACTTAAAGTTCGATATTATACGAAATATTTCAAAATTTAAATTAAATTTCATACTCTCATTATGCGTATGTTGCCTAATACTTTTTTTATTAATAAACAGATACTATAAAGTAACTATAGTAACATATAGTAACTATACTATTTGTTTCAAAATAGAATATATGACAATATTTAAATATAATATATCCTAGATTGACAAATCATCTCCGTTCAGAATCGTTTCTCATATACAATGATATTCATCATTGCATTCAAATTTAACCTACCATAGTCTGAGGTCCACCCCACCCCCTAATATACAGCAGAGCGATACCCACTTACTCGCTTTTTAGTTTTATGCTCACTATAATTATTATATATTACTATAAATAATTTTTATTTTTATTTGTTTATTATTTTTTAAATTTTATTTGAATTTTGAATAAGTCATAAGATAATAATTATCACAGACAAAAAATGTCTATCCTAGTCCGTGATAACCATAGACCCCTGTTCTGTATCCACATCGATGAATGTCGTTAAACTGACGATGATATTGTATTTCTTTTAACTTATCATTATTTGTTTTTCCCGAAAAAAAAATTAAGAAAAGACGAATTTGAGTCGCGATCGACTCGAATTTGTGTTATAACTTATAGCGATCGACTTGTTGGCCACCCCTGCTATAGAACTCATTGAACCACATTCACAGACTAGATATTGTCTACACGTTGCTCCTTAAATTCCATTAATAGCTACTTTGAATAAAAAATACCGGAGTGTTGTCAGCGACACGTCTTCTCAAACGGTCACACTGTGCGAACGGGCGGTCATATTATCAACGCCCCGTTATCTCAGAACGTATGGCCAATGCACGATTAAAGATATACTATATAAAGATATATCTTTAATCGTGGGCCAATGGTAGGGCTGTAAACACAAGTTGATACCATTCGATTATTTGTCTAATGTCGACTTGTGCCAGTGCCCGTGTAGTAAGTAGGTGATTTGCGAACGTTATCTTTTTATTATTTCGTATTTTTGTTCTCACTAACGCCCAATTCTGCCCAAATTGGTCCCCGATTTTCGTCTCTCACTTCGACGGCGATCCGGCACAAACCGAACATGAGCTGTCTGATCACCATGGTGGCTCTGGCCACCGCTGTTTTGGCGTCCGGTAAGTACGATTTTCCTTTCGCCGGACACGCCCCGTCAGGTGTCCTTCTTCGCCAAAACTTTTGTCGGTTGTTTCTCATCCCCAATGACCAATTCATCCGTTTTAAATCCTCGTTGTATTTATTACTGTGTTCTTAATTTTCTAGCAAATGCCCAAAGCCACCAACTATATGTTCTCAACAGTCCATCAAATGTCAAGATCGGCCAGTCATCCGTGCCATTGCGTGCTACAGAGTTGGCCGACGTTTTATCATCAACATTGGGCTTCACCGTTCCTCATGGAGTAAGCACATGGTTTTACACTAGACATATTCAAAACATTCGGTCTACCGAAATTATACCTACTTGCCATACTTCCAATCAATTTGTATTTTGTCAAAACCACTCGGTTTGGTGACTGAGTCACGATTATGATATACAATCGATAACTTGTTAAAAAACAAGCATTTTTTTTTTAATTATAATTTACTTATAAATTCAAATGTTTTGTCATGTACAAAGTTAACTACAATAACTAGTATAACTTGTAAAATACTTAACTAATAACTATGGGTTAATTCTGAAGTAAATAAATGTTTTTAATGTTTTTATCATAACTTATAATAAACACGCACACCTATAAACAATTCTAGTATAATAATTTATTATTATTATAAGAAAAGGTATAGAATATATATACCTGATATTAATCATGACTAATTTCAAAATTTATTTTCTTAGGAAAAAACTTGGAACAGTTTAATGGTGGAAAATCCATTTGTATTACCTGAAGCTGTAGTTGTCCTTGAAATACCCGGATTAAAAAATCCCGGATTTGACTTAAATAAAGTTGACCACCATGACATGATTTTGGACGAACCCTTAGATGAAGTTTATGCTACTGTGGAACATAGAATGAAGGAGAGACTTGACAATAAAGAATATAGCATTATGCATGGTTCCTTAACCAATGAAGAATTTGTAAGATATACTTAATTTGTAATTATTACTATTGTTATATCACAACAATTTTTAGCTTAAGAATCAAGTATTCCATCCAAATTTCAAGCTTAATCCTAGTATTAAACCTCAACACATTGATTCATATGATGAGAAGTATGCTGTATTTTTTAATGAAATTTACAACTTACATCAATTGGGACAAGGTGTAAGTATGATTTATGATATTTATACAAATTTTCTTAGTTAGTCAAATAAAAAATGATAATTTAATGGTCCACTAAATTATTTTAAAAAGATCATTATCTTTCTATTGATATGTATAACTTGTTTAGTAACTGTTTCTTTAACTAGGTATTAAATTGTCATTAAATATTTGTGTCTTATAAGTAATAATCATTGCAGGTCAAAGAGAGTATGTTAAAAAATAATGTACCAGATTTTCATTGGTTTCAATTGCAAGGCATTAAAGCTTTGACTGCTGTCAATGAACCAAATTCAGAAGAAACTATTGAAGGTGAAAAGGTTTTAAATGAAGCTATATCTACATTGGTCCAATCATACAATGAAATTTACAATAATGAGGTATTTATTCAATTGATGTCACTACATATTTGTTTACCAGATTTTACCTCTTTGTAATATATTGTTAAAACCTTTTTAGATAAATATAGTTATTATATATTTTTATGAAATGTTATTTAGGTGTTAATTATTGCTATTACCAACAATGCAAAAGAATCGCGTAGAAACAAACGTGAACTTAGTAGCGTAGAAAAGGTAAAAAATTGTTTTAAAAAGAACTAGACTTAATACTAATATTGTAAGAATGTAAAATTTATATTGTTTATGTCTATTTTTTTTTTTAGAATCTCAATGTTGCTGAACCAATATCTAATGATTTTCCAGTCATATTCAATCTTATACTGTGGTTCGTTGTAATATTTGTCTTTTCTCTTTTAGCCATAGCATGTGAGTATCATTTTTGTTTTCATTTTAATAAAAATGAATAATATATTTTAAAATTTTAAAACTAACACTAGAACTAAAATTATATTTAATTAACATTATATAATCAGATTTAAATATAAACAGTCTTACAGTAACTTAAAAACATGTATTATTATATTATTCTATAACTTATCATTAAAAGAAATATTTTAATGAGTTTTCAAAATTTAAGCTTCTGTAAATTAATACTATAAGAACTGTATAGTAATTGTAACAACTTACATTCTCAATACAAATCTGTTATTATTTAATTTACCTATATTTGTTCTGTCAATTTCTAAATTTAATAAGAAATAATGATTTATTTATTTTCCCACATACCAATCATTATATTAATAGATTTTACTCGCAACATGCCTAGTTTAATTAAAAATACATTAAAAGTGTAGTTCATTAATTTAACGTCATTAGAATCAATCTATCCACTTAAGTATAATCTATAAAGATAAATGATAAATATATTTATTTAGTTTTTACTATTATTATATTATATTATGAACTTAGGTGGTTAGGCACAACTAAATCTACATTTTAGAGAGTGCTAAAACTATGTATACCTTATAAATCCAAACAAATTTATAACTTAGGAATGTTATAATCTTTATCACCTACTATTTTTAAATTATTGGATACAAAATAATCTATTTCGCAGCCAAACATGAACTATAGTCTATACTCTAATATTAATTAATATTAATATTATTAAACAATTATTGCTTTAAAAATATCAGATTTCTTAGAGTTTAGTAGAGTATCTGGCTAAAAGTAGCAATTATATTGTAAACAAGTTACAAGTTACAAACAAATAATTATTTATATATACAGTAATGAATACAATATTACTCAAATAAATCCTATAAAACAGATTGTTGAATAGTGATTTTTTATATTGAATTTAATATTGGATATAATTTATTTCTCCAAATATATATATAAACATGTTATTTGTACATACAATTTGGAATAGCTAAAATTTATAAATAGTTACTACACTAATTATAAGTTATAACTAATTATTTTTTAAATTTATACTATTCATTGTATTTATTTATTTGCATTCATAATAATAATAACTACATTAGTATTATTTATGTATATTAAAAATATTTTATTCTTTGTTATATTATACTAGTTACTAGTCACTATTCTGGTATTCAGTAGTATGAATTATACAATATTGGCGGGTTGATTATATTATAAGTTATGGTGCAACAATAAAAATTAAAAACAAACATAAACTTAAATTATACTTTTTTTGTTCATTCCATTGAAAGATATAAAAAAAATTGTCAATTAATAAATGAAATATCTATAATATAATAAATTCTTAGATATATTAATTATTTTATTAATATTTTTTTAAAATTTAAATCATTTAATCATCTAATTCTGCTTTTTTTTAGTGAGTATTGCCCAAATGGATCCTGGTCGTGATTCAATCATCTACCGCATGACCAGCAATAGAATGAAGAAAGAAAATTAAGTGTTCATAAAATGATTTATAGTTGAACAAATCAAACTATGCAAATAATAATTATGAAGTGATTTAAAAAAAAAAACATCAACAAAACTTAAATTTGGCCTAGAATCCATTCCAATTTGTATATAATTGTTCACATTCAACAAAAAAATATTATGATTGTTGTACTAAGTTTTTGTTTTATTTAATTTAGCTTATTGTTTTGAAACAAAGGTGTTTAGTATTTTAGTATTTCTTTATTTTACTTGTGTAAATTAAAAAGTTATCAATTTGTTTTAAATTTCTTATGTTATTTAATTAGTAATTACCTTTGATAAGTAAGTAAAAGTAATAAGTATGACTATTTTAAGTCCTTTCTAATTATTGTCTGTTAATTATAACAAATTGGTATAACTTATAAATGAATTTTACATTAAAAAAATAGGAGATTCTAATGTACATAACCTTTTTTAGGTAAATACCTTTTAAATTGTTATTTATAATAATCAAAAAAATATAGGAAATACTTAATACTTATTAAAAATATGTATGTTCTAATATTTATTAGAATATGAAAAAAAGTTAACATTCAAGTATGTAAATGATGTTCATCATTTTTATTAGAATTCGAGTTACCTATTAGAAAACATTGGTTTTATTGATACTAGTTTTTCACAGAAAGCACAGTATATTGCATTTATATTGATTTTTCATTCAATAATTGTAGTATAATACATAAAGATACTTGTATTGATAATATAGAACTTCTTTAAAAAGTTGCTAAAAATAAGAAAAAATTATCAGATTTCAATTGATCGGAAATATTTCAGGGATGATATAATTATATACCATACATTTATCATTATATAGTCCGTGGGAATATCCGACGTAGGAACGCGTATAATATATTAAACTCACTGACTTTACATAACTGCTTAAGTTAAAGTTCGTTAAGTTAATTTAGGTATTATTAGTGTTATTTAAAATGTTTCCATGTATATAGTTCAATCGAGAGAAATAAAATATTATTATAATTAATGATTCACACACCTAAGAGTAAATTATAAATTAAAATCGTCGTTTTAAAATATTATATCTATACTGGCGGATTAGATACTCGCTGGCTAGTAATAAAAACATCGCAATACCCGTCGTCAGGGAAATGATCGAAATTCCGGCGCCGGTAGCGGACGAAATATGTTTCGAGCTCACTTGCATTTCATCAGTCCTAGCTACACATCGTAACAAATATATAGTCTCATTAATAATTTAACACGTCTCATACTCTCACTATAATGGCACTGTTCACGTCAGCTTTTTTTATCGAATTCGATTTTGTCAACTTTGGATTTGACGTCGTCAACGATAAAGAATTAGCAATTCGCATGGTAATGGAATTGGACGAAATCCAAAAAATAATCATTCGAAGAATGCTGAATTGTGACGACAACAACAGCTACGAGTCGGACAACTTAGTTGTGAATATTTTTAAAATCTGTACGAACGACGAAGAAATAATATCCGACGAAGAAATAATATTCGACGAAGATGACATTGAACTGCCGCCACCAGACGTCATAGACAGCGGTGCTGAAGACTGCCCGGTGGTGATTCGGGAGTTGGACAAGGAAGTGAGCGTCCTGGCAGGTTTGCTCGATCCGCACGCGGCGGTCACGGACGGAAGCGTCAGCGTTGATCCGTTGCCTCGCAGAAGGCGTTATTTCGCGTCTGCGTGGCGGCGGATCAAACGCTCCGCTCAACGTTTGTGCTGCTGCGTGCGTTGAGACGGCGTCCGCAGGCACCACCCCTCCCCACGCCACCGAAGACGTCGGCAGGACGACGGTCTCGAAATCAGGTAAAGCCGGGGGGGGATACGAGACAGAGCACGGACGGTGCGCGGCGGTATGTCGCCCGAGCACGTTTTCCGGCCACTCGCGGACGGGCGAGCGTCGCGGGCGTCGCGAGTTCGGCCGTCGATGCGGTCGATCACTACGGCGGTTTGGCGGGCGCCCGATAGCTTTCGGTTCGTGTGCGGAACGATGGTGGACGTTGACGACGGCGAACGGCTAGCGGTACCGACGTGGGCAACGATCCCGCCCCGGCGGTACATCACCTCGTCGTCAGACGGCGGCACTGCAGGCGACGACTCGTCACGGCGGAGAAAATTGTTGGCACCGGGTGAGTGCAGACGATTGTATTGCAGAGCTAGGAACACAGGACGTCAGCGGCGCCGGACCCGTGGAGACTGTGCGTTTCACAGGATCCGGCGGCGCGCTACTCCGCGGCTGCTACCGCTGTGGACAGACGCGGCCGATAACGGGACACGCCAGTGGCGAGAGGGAGAGCGTCACTCTTTCTTTCGTCGCGAGACGAACCGTCGCCGGCCGCGTCGCGTCCGTCCGGTGGCCGCCGGTTCCGCAGGCTCAAAATATCTTCTTCGCTCGCCCCGTGCCGTTTTGGTCTCCGTCGCTCGTCCAAGAGTCGCCGTCTGCACCGCCGTCTGACGCGCGCACGACATCGCGCACTAGCCGCTCGCCGTCAACCATCGCTCCCGCGGCCGAAGCTGTCGGGCCTCGCCTTGCCGTCTAGTGGTCGTCGTATCGTGCGGCCGAGCGAAACGATCTCGTGACACTTGTCTGTTCGTGGGCCGGTCGGATAACGTCGCGGAGGCGACCAGTAGCCTATAGCTGTACATTGCTCTTTTGCACCGAATCGCCATCTCGTATCCCCCCCCCCCTTGCCTGATTTCGTGTCGTCCTGTCGACGTTTTTTTTTTGTTTTCATCCTTGTTTTGTTATTATCATGTTATCGTTGTGTTTCTTGTTCAAAATTTAACTCTTTTTTCTTTCACATACATTGTTAGCCCATATGGCCATTTTTTTCCGGATTTTTTTTTTCTCATTCAATTAACTTTTCCACTTATCAAAATTGTTTATACCATTTTGTACACTATTTTATTTATCAAAATGTGTTATATCTACTGTTAGCCCATATGGCAATTTTTTTCTTATCAAAATGTGTTACATTTTTGACAACTCATATGGCATATTTTTTTCTGAAATTAATTTGTGTATACAAATATCATATCATTTTTTTACACTTTTTTTATAATCAACATAATGTTGTTTGCCTTTTAGGCTAGCTTTTTTGTTATTAAAATATTATATGAATAAATTGAAAATCATATTTACACAATGAATTACTGTTTTATTTTGTATTTATGAGTATATATATCAATTATTAAAAATTAACGACTTATAAAATCGTTAAATAATGTTCAAAGCTTATTGCAAGATATATTTAAAAGAAGAGGCAGCAAAATAGGTTCAACAAATAATATAGTTAGAACCATCGAGAAAAACACTACTTGTAAGAATACACCGGGAAGACTGAGAAAAATAAGCAACTAGATAAAGGTACTAAAGTGTGTTGTAGCACCCCACGTTTTAGAGGTCTAGTTGCGCCTATGATAATAATATAGATAAAAGCGGGTAAGTGAGTATCGCTCTTCTGTACATTAGGGGGTGGGGTGGACCTCGGACAAGCGTAAGTTAAATTTGAATGCAATGATGAATATCATTGTATACGAGAAACGATTCTGAACGGAGATGATTTGTCAATCTAGGATATATTCTTTTTAAATATTGTAATATATTCTATTTTGAAACAAATAGTAGGTATAGTTACTATATGTTACTATGGTTACTTTATAGTATCTGTTTATTAATAATAAAAAATATTTGGCCAACATACGCATTATGAGAGTATGACATTTAATTTAAATTTTGACATATTTCGTATAAATTCGAACTTTAAACACTTATAAAAAAAAATTGTGACTAACGATTTCGGATTTTTTTTTATCACTTTAAGAAAAACTTACAAGAAACCTTGTATTAAATTTTCAAGATTTTTTGGCCACCAAAAAAATTTTATCGGCATTTGACGAAAAAAACTTAGAAAAGTCGATTTCAATTGTCTATAAGTAGCTTAAAAATAGTCAAAATATTTTGAAAATTTAACTGTAAAGAGATAACCATAATATAAACATTTGGTGAAAATTTCACGTATTTACAATGATTCGTTTTTGAGTTACAGCAAAATCAAAAAATTAATTTTGTCGAAAAATGGTTTTTCGTAAAATTGCCGTTTTTCTGTCACTTTTTTTTTTTGTTTTTCTCGATTTTTTTAACTGTTTGAAAATGTTTACTTTTGACCCCCCAAAGTACCAACTAGATCCGATTTCCTTTTTAAAGAGGGGCTGAAGTCAAAAATCGGAGCATCATTACTGCTCCAAATGTTGTCGTCAGACACAAAAAAAAAACACACATCATTGTAAAATCAATACATTCATCACTCGGTTCAGAATCTAATAATACATATAGAAATAGTGTTATATAAATGAAACGCCGACAAGGTTAGAATAAAGATTATATGTTGGTAATTTATATTATATCATAGTCCAGCTGCTTTGTTTATATCTGCTTAAAACAATTGTATATTATTATATTATAAATACATTTAAAACGAATCATTGCATTCAACTAACGATTTTCGGTGCATATAAACCTTGTCATTCTATTTAGTATTTACCTTGAATATCTTACGTCATAATGATAAACTTATTTCAAATCTTAAACGCTCATAATTTGAAGAAAAGTTTTTAATAAAGGCCTTTTAAAGTTTTAAACGAATAAATAGAATATGTTCAATTTATAACTAAACATGCCATTAATACTCATTATTAGTCATATTTGAGTATACATTTCCAGCTGGACTAAGATTGGTGTTAAAAAACTAATATAAAAAAGCGGGTAAGTGAGTATGGCTCTGCTGTACATTAGAGGGTGGGGTGGACCTCGGGCTAGGGTAGGTTAAATTTGAATGCAATGATAGGTATCATTGTATACGAAAAACGATTCTGAACGGAGATGATTTGTCAGTCTAGGATATATTATATTTAAATATTGTCATTTATTCTATTTTGAAATAAATTCAAACATTTAAGTAAAAATTTCAAGATCTTACGTCAAGTAATTTTTAAAAATAACAAAAATCGAAAATTATTTATTAGTAAAACGTTATTTTACACGTGTATTTTTGATTAAAACTTTAAACAATCGTAAAATTTTTTAAATTGAATAATCATCAAACTTTTTTATAATTATTCTAAGCTTAACTAATGGACAGCATAGTATTAAATTTTTAATTCTTAGCTTTTGATAGTAAAATATTTATAAATTTTTAACTACCAAATAGTGAAAAATATTTATGATTTTGACGAATTTTTGTCAATATTTGAACTTCAAATGCTAATAAAAAAAAATTGTGCCTATGTATTTTTATAATTTTTGAATGAGAGTTAGAACAAGTTTTGTGGACCTTTCAATTAAATTTTCAAGTAATTTGTCCCAGCTAAATTTTTTTTATCAACATTTATAAAAAAAAATAAAAATAAATTGATTATTTCAAATGTCTATAAATAGCTCAAAAAAAATCAAAATGTTTTGAAAATCAAATCACGTAAAGAGAATGACAATCTAAAAAACTGGTAAAATTTTCGAGTATTTACGACTTATACTATTTGAATAAAAACAAATAACAATAATAACAAATATCAAAAATCGTTTGAGGCTAAACCGTTATTTAAGTTGATCATATGAGTAATTATTAACTTGAAATGAATGACTCTTTAATTAATGACAAATTTAAATAAAAAATAATGTATTTGATTTAATCACGATATAAAGAAGCTGAGTTTTCTTCTCTACATCGTGGATATCTAAACGTACATCTAGTAAAAATCCTTCCCACTTTGTCCAATCGACATGACGTACCTTTAGTTATAGTTATAGTCTGTAAGTGATTACTGAATAATCCATACCTATTACACCACCAAATAAATCCATTTTCGTATTTTTACGATTTTTGTTTAATTGGTAGACAGCTTTCCCTTATGTCACTTTGGTCAATCGATTTTAAAACATCTCAAAATAGTCAAAATATAATTTCATGTAGGTACCTACATAATTATGTAACAATAGTAATGTTTAATGTTTAATGATACAAAGGTTAGGTAGCAGTAACTAAATAATAATAACAATAGTACATAGTTTATTTAAGTTAGAGTACCACCTATATAATAATACTTTTTATAAAACATGTAGGTAGGTAAATGTTGGTCTGTTATAGATAGATTGATTAGGAGTAGAAGAAAGGAAGAATATTAAATGTTGGCATGTTGCTCCAGTTGAATGATAAGTTAAGCCTAAATGCACTACTGAATAGGTACTATACAATTTACCTACCCTATAATATAACTTATATGTATTTATTATTTAGACATATTTTAGTTAATAAAAGTCTGAACCCTTTCATATGATCATAATTTATTAAACTATATTATAAGAGAATTTTATTTTAGGTAATACCTATGAGAAGATTTTCAAAAGTTGTAAGTGTATGATAAATTTAATATGGTAGTACACTAGTACGTAGATGCACAGAATCTGTGGTAGATATAAAATCATAGAGGACAGCTGTTTGATAGAATATCTTATTAGTTATTATTATTGATGAGTATCCTTCTAATTAATTATTACCTATAGAAATTATTCAAAAGTTTAAAATATACAAAAAATAATTTTAATGCATTTATAGGATAAAGTAATACGACAGTTTGTATTATTTATTTTTTTTTAAAACATTTATTTATAATAGTAAACGGGATAGGCCCTTGACATTTATATAAAATTAATAATTAACAAAATTATATGCATTGCATAACATTGTTTTATAAACAATTGCTATAAGTCATTTAGAAACTTACCAAATATCTTTAAACAAACATAAATATACTACAGTAATATTATCGGGACATATAACATCAAATGCAAAATAAAATACATCATTGTAATTTGTAGATGGTTAATTCATTAGATATCAACTTGGTGTTGTCACCAGATACTTTATTACATAGTTTATATTCAAGTAACAATCAAATTTTTGTGTATTAGTTATTAATTATTGCCTAATAAGCAGTGGCGAAACCATATATTTTTTATTGGAAGACAATACCGGACCAAATTTTTTTCTGGTAAGGTAAATACCTATTTATGTATAGCTACTTGATCATACATTAATTTTTTTAGGAAAATATTGCTAAAAATGTTTTGGGTATAATATGTTATATTTTTTAGTGTCGCCGAAAAATATATTTACCTATGCAATTCAATTTGTCATAGGTAAATTTAATAGATAGGATATAACCGTTGTCTTTGAGTGTACAAATTTACATTAACCTAACCTAGGTGGGTGTCAAAATTTTATGTAGAAAGTGTTAAATGTCTTAGGTAAAATGCTGGACTTCAGTGCCATTGATATTTCTAAATAAATAATCAAAAAATATACCTATTATTATTATCACAAATGTACTACAGTAAAACTTCAAAGTTCCTCTGTTTTATTTTATTGATGTGTAACAATACAATTATTATTTATTTATTCAAATTGTAATTATTTTGAATAATGTAACTTGAAATTTTATTTTATAAATGTTAAAAGTAAGGTACAATGACCAATGACATAATGAAGTAGTATTAAGAAAAATTAAATACAAATTAAATTATATTTTAATTTTTGAATTTAATTATAATTTAATTACATTATAAAAATAAATTGTTTTTTTTTTTTTGTTAAAAAATATTGTAATTCTTTAACTACTATACTCTGTCAAACAAGAGAATACATTGTGACCCGACAACAATTGATACATCTACATATCCCTCGAGACACCTTTACACAGTGGAATTAGTCTCTATAGCAGAATGTCAAGTAGAAATAAGCAGAATCAGCATGTTTTATCGTTGGATAAAGTATAAGTATAACAACATATATTATTATAATATAGAAAACTACAATTTACTAGGAAAATGTACTTATTTAAAAAAAGTAAAACTTTGAAATTTTAAATTATGGTGAATTTAAGTATGTATTTAAAAAGTATTGACACTTAGATATCTAGTTTTGTTGCTGTAGTTTTGATTTTGGAAATGTATTTATTGACCACAGGCTGTACTTCTTCTCTTAGAAAATATGTTACCTATAATTAACCATGTTATTAACTTTTAAATAAACATTAAATTTATTGATTGAATATTTACTTGATCGGGTGCACATCCAATGAAAGTTGATGGATCTAAAATATGTGGTAGCTCATCTAATATCGGTGCAAAATATGGATCTTTCACAATTCTATCCAAAAGATCATTGTCTTTGCCTTCAAGACGAACTGTACTGGCTGCCTCTAGTGATAAAACTCTTATTTTTTCATGGCACACCTGAAATTTATATTTAGTTATGTATTAAATGTTATAAAATAAAAGTTAGTAACAACAATTTTTAATTAATTTTGTTTTATGAATTAATTAATATACTTTATTAGTAATGGCTAATGGATTATTTAAGAAAATAAAATTTAATTAATAAATAATAATGATACAAATGATTACAAATAATAAATGTTTTCAGAGTATTTAAGTTTTTGAGTTTAACTATAGTCTATTCTCTATGAATATTTATTTATTTATTAATTAAATAAGAATACTTAACAGTGGTATATTTAAGTTTGAAAGAGAGGTAGACCAGTCAACCCCCTCTATACTTGTCTCTTTGTATAAAATATAAATATAAATTCAAAATTGCTTCTAAGTGAACAATATTAATTACATACAATAATTTAAAAAACATCGTGTATTTACATTATAATATATGCATTAGTATGCAATTTAATACAACAAAATGGCATAAAATGTATAATAAATATTGACATGCACATACATATGATTCAACGATTGTTAAAGCTTATTCATATAACGGTTATATTATACAAATTTGACAACATTTTATTTATCTGTTGTAGTATTTTAATTTTAAAATGAAATTTACGGTTTACTAGTGATTGGTTAAATTACATTTTATATCATAACCAAAAATATTAATGTTTATATAAATAGTTTCTGATGTTTACTTGTCTATCTCCACCAGCTTTGACCATTGCAATAATTATATTTTCCGTTGCCATAAAGGGTAAAACTTTCTCGATATTTCTTGATATAACTTTAGGAAATACAGATAACCCTTCAAGGATGTTTTGTACTGTCAACATTACACTGTCTGCAGCCAAAAATGCTTCTGATAAACACAATCGCCTAAAATGCCAAAAATATTGTTTAAATATGTGATATTATTATGTCTCTCAAAAATAATTATGGTATAAAAACATAAACACAGACCTATTTGCACTGTCATCCAATGTTCGCTCTAACCACTGTACAGAAGCTGTGGCTAAAGGGTTGTTAATCAGATTCATTAGATATCGAGCAATAGAGCAAACTCTTTCACTCCTCATTGGATTTTGTTTATAAGCCATTGCACTTGAGCCTATTTGAGTGGGTTCAAAAGGTTCTCCAATTTCATTCATGCCAGCTAATAGCCTCAAGTCTGTACACATCTTTAAATATACAATACATAATAAATCCATAATATTATACATTTTTATCAGAATAAAATACTATGGGATTGCATTATAATATTATACTACTATACCTTATGGACAGCAGCCCCGAGCATACTAAGAGATCCAACAACTTCCGTGTCAACAATGCGAGGATACGTCTGACCCGTGACAGAGTATGAAGATGAGAATCCGGCAAGCTTTGTTACCTTGTTATCCAATTCTCTAACTTTTTCGTAGTCACCTACGAAACATTAAAACATTTTATATTTACAGACATCCAATGCAATTGAAAAGTATACTTAGTAATAAAAGAGAATATTCAAGGTTAAGTTAGTGAACGGTGGAAAGGGATAAATGTGTGGAAAACTGGTGTATTCTCTTTAAGAACGGAGTATAGTTATATATCACACAGTACATGATAAATAAGTGAAGAAATTTGCGTTTAAATTTTTTTTTATTACTTTATCATTTGTCCAAATTTATTTTGATCATGTAACATTATATCTTCAAAATTATATAAATTTCAATAATTTTGATAATAATCATTTAATAGCAATTATACGTGGTATTTTAGTACCTATATGTGAATGGAAGGTATAGGGAATGATTAAATTACCATTGAAAAGTTGTAAGAATGACGCTTGAGTGCCGGTGGTTCCTTTGATACCGCGGAACTTGAGTTCAGCACGAACACGACTTATGCTTTTTTCGCATAAAATCAAATCCTGTAGCCAGAGACATGCACGTTTGCCAACCGTAGTCAATTGAGCCGGTCTGAAAATAAAAGTGTAGAATTATTTTACTTTAAAATTAAATATTAAGTGCCCAAAATTGTTTATAATACTTATATGCATGTAATATAAATATGTACTTACTGAAAGTGTGTGAAACCTAGCGTGGCCAAATTCTTGTGTTTATCTGCAAATTCGCCCAACGTTTTCACGCAACCCGCCAGTTTCGGTAACAGTATGTCAAAAGCGTCCCTCAAAACTATCAAGTCCTATAAATAATAAAAAATAATTAAAATTCTTCTAGATTCTGAAAATGTATTATTATTTTTAAGTACGACGAACTTCTGGATTGACGAGATAATTATTGAGAAACTAATAACACAGAATATTACATTCGGATTCTGAGCGATCATTTCACTATAACCTATTCACATCGTTTTACCAGTGGCGTACATATTATGAGTGGGATTCATATAGGCCTAGGGTGTTAATTCTCCCCCCCCCCCCCGCCCTCGAAATTAATTCCTATATATTATACCACTGCGTTTTACGATACGATGGAATTTATTCTAAAGCTAACAATAATCCACGAAAATCGCGTATATAATATTTTATAATATTATAATGATTAATAAATGTAATTGTTATTATTATATTTACGCCAAATACTCTGTAATAACACGACTACCGCGGATGATTGGATGTGGTGCAAATTAAATATTTTATTTAAGAGTAAAATTGAAATCTCTCAATAAAAAATACGGACTCCACGCGTATAATACACGAGATGGACAGTGCGAACACTGCGGTCACTCGCGTCGGGGACTTCGGGACTTACGGCGTTGTCTCCGATGTCGCACGAAGTGGCGCCCAGGTGAATGATGGGCCCGGCGGTCGGACAACACGCGGCATACGTATGAACGTGGGCCATGATGTCGTGCCGAGTGAGCTTTTCTTCGTTGACGGCCGCCTCGAAGTCCACATTGTCCACGTTATCGCGTAGCTCTTTTAACTGTTCGTCGGTGATTTCCAGTCCCAATTCCTGAAATCATATAAAAATTAAAAATATATATACTTAATTAAAAATTGCGATATTTAGTGATTATGTATATACACATAATATTATATATATTATGTGGTCAATGGTAGGTAAGTAATTATATATACGCAGACAAAAATACATTCAGTCTTTCTATATAGGTAATTGATTCAAAAGCTGTACTACACGGACGCCGCCACAAACGTCCAACTCTTTAACCTCGCCACAAACAAAAATTGTATGAATATGCATCATGCCTCAACGGTCGGCATATTGTAATAATTTTTTTAAATGATATACGCATAGGTAGTAAAACTATAAAAATAGCTCAGAACTTATTAATAATATTTTAATTCATTTACCGTAAGTATAGTATAGTCGTATAGATATATTATGGGTAGTATTATATAGGAACCCACTTTTATACAACTGTAGGTATTTCCGTTCGTCAGGTTATATCTTAGTGTAGTGTAATGTTGCCAAATGTTATTATTTTTTTTTTCAATATTACGAATAAAATAGAATAAATCCGTTGAGCACTAAAATGCAGTCCAATAAGTTGCCAAAAAAAATTATAACAGCCAATTTTATATAGTGTTCGTGGCTCATCCGCTAACAACTAGGTAAGTACCTACTTATAATAGTGATGTTATATTATTAAAAGAGATATAAATTGGAACAATGACAAATGTACACAAAAATTATTTGATGTATTTTTCATTGATTAACTTCGCTAATCCAATTAAAATTTTTATTTTAAATTTATGTTATTTAATTGTAGTAATATAATATATAAAATTGATAATCATATGAAAATGTTTACCTTTTTAAAATATTGTTATTATTATTTTTATTTTAAACCAACAAAAACCATTTAATTTGATCGTATTATTTTGCAAATAGTATAATTATTAGTTTGACAACGTTTGGCTTCGTTTATTATTTGACAATATGTTTGAACTCAAGGAGTGATGTAAGAGTATATATATATATATATATATATACCATACATTAGCTCATTAGCATACATCCGGGACATCCCTAAGTACAACAGATATATTGGTACATAAAGGTAAGGTAGGGTTAGGCAGTATACCTACCTACACCTAGTACATAAACTATGTGCATCAGAGGCGCATATATAGGAATTATTTCCTATATTAACCAATTGCATTTTTAAGGAGCCGGTGGGGGTGAGCGAGGTGGGGTATACATAACTATAATAAATAGGTACAGGTACATATACATTTTCACATTATCACAATATGACGCACTAATTAAACTTGAAATACTCTATTGAAGCGTGTACGTTTGTAGTCGCATGCACAGGGTCGTTCGCACGCGTTACATATGCGCCACCAACGAATTTATGCCACCCGAGACCTGAATATCAATATCATATTATATCCTCGTCATTCAATGGGTTATATATTATTTAGGCATACAATACATATACACATGCAATATTAACGCAATGTGTATAATTAGAGTCGTATATCAATTGTCTGTGGAGGTAAGTATATAGGTACACATATAGCTAATGTTTTCTACACATTTTGAATCTTATAAAAGAGTTATTGATAGTTTTAAAAATTCCAATAAACTTTGCAAACCATAGTATTGAGTAACAAACTATCATTTGTAACATGATATTAAATATGTATATACAATCATATATTTGCACATTACATAAAATTGACCATTACAAAAATATACGCTCGACACTTTTCTACTTAGTTTAAATTATTATTTATTATTAAAATACTATACGTCAGTTTGACAGTCACCATCAACAAGAGCGAATCTACCACCTTCCGGCATACGCACAGTTAAGTATTATTTAAAATAACTAATTATAAACCAAACGTGTGTCTTTTGATTGATAAAAACTTTCTTGCGCGAGTACTCAAGCCTCCAGCTACGGAAAACTTATCCACAAGAAATAGAAATCCTTCCCTGGAAGGATTACATTTCCCTAAAATGTAATAATAACGTTTTCTCGATTAGATTACAATTGATAAAAGCTTTATCTTTCTTTGGGATTTGAAATTTTCACCGCAAAGAAATATCCTGTCTATTTTTTTCATTATCGTTGATCCCTTCCTCCCATCCAATAAAAATCACGTAAGTAATAGGTATATACATGTTATTTTATATTTGTATCTATATTCTACATTTTTATATTAAAATAATATAATGTTTCATATTAGACAATTATCACTAAAAAATGAAACGAAATCTTAAATCTTTAATTGTTACCTACAAAACGTTTATGGGTGCAGCGGTAATTAAATTCCAGTACCTCTGCAGTATATCATTTATATACCCATTACACACTCATTTTTATAAATTAAATGCGATTTAAAAACTATACATTGTAGTGTTATTGCTCACTGCGAGTCTATTTAACACGTTAAATGAACGTAAAACCTATACATGTATAATATACATGCACACATACATATATACATATATAATATTACAAAAACACAATCATACATATATATATATCATATTACACACACACACACACACACACACACACACACATATAGCAGGTACAGGTACGTAAATATTTTTATGCTTTTTCTTACGCACACAAATATCTAATCTGGTATTTCATCGTTTTTACACACACACACACACGATCAAGTGCTAATACCGACAATACTTATAGCACACCATCATACAGCAGAGAGAATTTGGAGTGTCTATATAAATACGTACAATATATTATTATGATATAACTGTACAGGTGCCCATCCTATATATGTAGTGTTCACACATGAAGCCACCGACGATAGGTAGGTATAGGCAGGTCGTCAAACACTCCGTCATAAAGATAACGCTCTAACGTGGAGAGGCGTAAAGTTCTCATCCGCCGAATACAACACATCGCACAATAGACTACAGTGGCAGCAAATTGCCATCAGTGTCAATATACTTGTTGTGTAGGAGTGCGCGATTTATCACACGACTAATACATACCACACGGTGATTATATTGTTTAATATAGGCACTAAACAGAATTGACGATGGTCAACATAGCAAGCGTGGGCACGGTAGTCATCAAAGTTGTAAAATTGGTAAGTGATTTACTGCAGAAATACGTAGATATATTCAGCAATATGAATTTCGTTTGTATAAGCAGTAGCGTTAAGAAATTGAAATTCTTCAGTCTATAATATATAGGTATTCCATTATCCCACCGCCAGTACCTCGATAAAAGTATTTACTGTTGTATATTTGTAATCATATACCTGTTGTAACAGTAAATACTATAGCCACCCCATCCATTAAAAAATACAGGTGACTGTCTCTGATATCTCAATCACCCCCTTCGTCAGATGCATTTTTTAAGGATTATATAATCATACTATAATATACCAGAAATTTTTCTTTATATATGTCATGCAGGCCCTATGTTATACGCTACTGTTGTACGAATTACACGCAGAAAAGTTATATTATACTATCGTACACCCTATATATATATATACATTTAACATATTAAATATATAAAATGTAAATATTAGGTGTTGAACATAATCATTTTGGTTCTGTACCGGACCGGATATCGAGGAGGATTTTTGGGGGTCGGCGGCACATGGAACTTGAACGAAGAGAAAAACCCAGATGCGGAAATTGTCGCTTCTGGCATTTTTGTTGGTTTTTTCATATACACTGTCGTGATACTAATTTCGTATGGATTCGGGTCCAACCACCAGAAGAAAACGCTAGTGGTAAGTAATGCACAATATAATATTATATACTAATACTTCACATCATTTATAGAAAAAACGACAAATTCGTTGTATTTATATAGGTTAGCCATAATTAATTTACTTCTTTGTTTTGACATAAAAAAATAAAGACAAGCGATTTCACAGGTGGGCGACTTATTATACTCCACAAAAAAGTTTTCATTTTGCGTTATCATAAACTGTAATAAAATACTATATTATACAATATACATATAGGTAGGTAATTAAAATTATACTTAAAATAAAATATAAACTCCTGAGAAATAAAAAAAGAGAGGGCCTATAGACAGAATATAATAATAATGAATTTTAAGCGGAACTATGTTTATTTTATACAGTTTTTTTTCCAATAAAAAGGATTTAACGCGCTAATTAATAATCATCGCTCATCATACTATGTTACATTTTTTAACTTTTTTTCTAGGATATCATAATGAATTTCGTCGGCATGTTTATGTTTATCGCCGTCGGTGGTATAGCGCTCCACTATTGGATTGGTTATCAGAACGAAAATAAATACATCAGCGTGGCTTCTGAACGTGCAATAGGTATCACGGTGGGTGTGCTGTGCGTTCTTTCCGGTGCCGTTTACCTGGTGGACACCGTACTGTCGTTTATACATTTTGCGAGAGAAATGGAATTTGATTAAGAGTGACTGCGACAAATTAAGTTAATTAAAATATAGTTACTTTATACACATGTTTGACGATTTTACTTTTAAATTGGCACTGCAATTAATAAAACACATAAACATAATATTATGTGTGCGTGTGTATACTCTGGAAATTTTTCGGTATAAATATGTATAATAACATTCGAAGGATACTGTGAAATATATACACGAGCAGCTGCAGGTCTACACTAGTGTGTGTAATTCATAAATGTTTTAAAATCGTTCAAACATTAATAATATGCTTTGTGAAATAATATCAAATAATTAATAGTTAACTTTCTTTTTCTACTAATTTTACTACTTCTTAATTTCTATTTACTAATTTATTTACACACCAAACGACTACCATCCACAGATAAGCAATAATAGTATTTTGTAAATATAAATAGTCTTATAGTTATATGTTTATATATTATGTTATGTTAATAGTTGGTTAGTTGTGTTATAGTTATGTATTTAAATACCATATATATATAATTACAAATACATTACACCAGCGATCATTCGTATTTGTGAAGATGATTATTTTGAATATTTTTTAACACTTAAATTGATAACTCTAACCACAGAAACGTCAATTTTAAAATACTACAATACAACGTACGCATAAAAAAACATTAAAAGCGATCATCGTAAGAAAACATTAAACTTTTAGAGTGCTATATGTACGATCTGCAGTAAAAAAAAAAAAAGATAGTTGATAGTTAATCTGTAGTGTTGCAATATTTGTTTTCTATTGGTATTAGTCATTCTTAGGTATTTTTTTTGGGGGGGGGCGGTGATCATAGTTCTAAGCAGGTAATATTATGATGGTATAAAAATGATACATAGAATAAAATAATATTAATAAATTGTTTAAATATTTTACCTATAAAAACGCAATAATTATCAACTAAAAAATATCGTGTAGATTGAAATTTTAAATTAAAACAGTTGGAAATCGTTTGAAATTAACGCTCCACTGAGTATTAATAAATAACAATATACATAAACATACACCAAGGACTACGAATCCGGAAGGAATACCGGAGGAAATTGCACAAACACTGCTATAACATAGGTATTACAAAACAATCCTAAAAAACAAATAGAATATGTAAAACAAAAATATTGTTTTATCATATTGTATTTATGTATATTTGTACCTATAGTAATCAATAGTTTCATAAATGTATTATTAATAAATTGAAAAATATTGTTTATTTATTAACGTACGTAAATAATTAATGATAATAAATTGATAATGTACCTATGTCCTATACCTATGTGCAAAAAAATTATAGGGAAAAGTGTTAAATAGATACCTATTATAAACAATATAGGCACTAGTTGGAATATTTTAAATTTAAGCATCCTGAACCTGGTGTACAGACACTGGATCCAAGATAATCTATAATATTATATACTATATTTTTACACACCAATTAAAAAAAAGATGTGTTTATTCAATTATATTTCTATCAAAATGTATTTTTACACAGTTACTTAAATTTGTAAAAAAGGCCCAGGCCGTATATTTCATAATAAATTAATAGGTATATATTATTTAAATGAATTAGAAAAAATAAAACCTCAAATATTTTTCATACAAATTTCCAGAGATAATAAATCGTCAAAACTTAAGTAGCAGCACAAATAACAATTATTACTCTTTTATTAGTGTATTGGTAATAATAAAACGATTGTAAAATAATCACGAGTTTAGTCACTTAAAATATTACAATATTGTAGGTATAATGCTCATAAGTCATAATATTATCTATAATGAACGCTATTCTATTTATGCTGTTTATATTATAAAATATATTGTGTGCTGATATGAGTAATATACAAATACAGAATAACTCGCGTGAATATTAAAGTAAGATTTTATTATTATTATTATAAATGATGTTTTGGAGCACATGAAAGATTATATATTAACTAATAATTACTACAGTACCTACCAATATTGTCCTATACATATAATATATATACACACACACATACGATGTCGCCGGTGTGACTATATAATATAATATATACAATATAACGTAATTATAACACTGAGTACATACTGACTGCAATGAATCATATAATAATAGTGTACTTATAAATCCATATGTTACTATTTATTATATTATTTATACTTATACCTACATACCACGCACGGAACTAAGTACAAAACCAGGGAGACATTTATGATACATTCATGAATTCTTCCAAATATTACAATTTTATTCATTCGAGTTATTGGAACAACTGATGATTTCAAAAAAATAATACAAAAATAATATTAATATAATATAACAGGGGGTTGGCCAGCGAGAAGAGACTCGCGACTCGCAAGCCACCAAATATATTAATATATATGGAAGAGTCAAAATGTAAAAAAGATGATCATACATAAATTCATATTAAAAAATTTTTTTTGTAAAAATGTTCCGATAAGATGCGAGCCGCAAAAGTCTATGACGCATGCGGCTCGCGGGTCGCGATTTGGCCACCGCTGTAATATAACATAATTTTATCATTCGATGGTATATTACAAATTTTATGAATATTTAAAAATATTAAGATTTTATATGGCAAACAATTAGATAGGCATACGTTGTAAAAGTTCTTTGACGAATTAGGTAGGTATACGTTTTACATATATTATACATACGAGTATAATGATATCTCGTATAACATCATATTTCAATAAACAATATACTATTGCTTATATAGTTATATAATATTATTTATATTTTACAGTGACACGCGATACATGTGCAAGACGATAACGAAGAGTTATATAAATTAAACAATAATATAGATATAGTCATATATCTCTTCTATAGAGCCTGGAGTCTAGATTAATTGTTTACATTTTTTTTAATACACGGATAGGTTTATACGGCAAGAAAGATTATGATTATCAATGTATATATATATACAATCGAATGACACACAAACAAATAATATACATATACATAAAAAAGCGATTAACAAACAGAACGTTTCAATAAGAAAAAATCGACGCAATAATTAAACTAGGTAGTTAAAAAAAAAAATAATAATAATTGAACAAAACTGTTAATAATCGGGGAAAACGATTAGAAAATCAGAAGAAATAAAATTACACACTAGAATTCACACTATATTATAGTAGCACGGAAGGGGCAAAACGAAAATCCGACGATAGTTCGTATATCCATTAGGTACTATTTACTATATTTAGATATACGTATGATCGTAATATTATATAAAACTGGCGTTAGGGTTTTTAATTGACATTTTAAATAAAATAAATAAATTCAATAAAATATGTGGGTAGGTTAGGTAAAGTCACTTACCTATTCCCTACACTACAGACAATCCATTTAATATTATTATTTTTTAGGTAGGTATATAATAAAACTTAATTAATAATAAATAGTGATATTGATATAGTTAATATGTAATTGCCTAGCCATACTTGATGTATGCTTAGATAGTATATAATATATTATTTACCCACATCCTGCTTAAACTTTAAAAATTATCGAACCATTTGAGTTAATAATAGATTTTCATATTATGATTAGAGAGGTCGAACAATTATATGATAATGGCGGCTTTTCTTTAACAGAGTGATTATTAAAAAAACAATAACTTATTGACTACGAAAAAAACAAGAAAAACACCTCCCGTTTACAGCATAAATATAGTTTACTAAATAGCAATACCACATACATTTTATAATGTGGGCAAATTCGACAATTATCCCATTCACTGGCGAGGAACCTTGAGGGCAGTATACATTTAACGGCCTTTTCTTGTGTATTTAGCTTAACTGTCTAAAACAAATTATAATATAATGTAAATACTTTTTTGGTATGTATTGTATTTTGGATTCGTAGGTGGCATAAACTATTCCAAGTGGTGTGAAAGCAAGCATTTGTATAAATGATACCATACATTATTATGTACAATTTGTATAAAATATTACAAGGGTGGTGTTATACTTTTATACACATTTATAATTTGTATTTGTTTAGCACGGGACATCCAACCCGCCCTAAAAGAGGAGGAGGGAATTTCCTAAGTGATTTGGACACTAAATATACGGCCATGTAAAATAGGTAAAATGTCAGTGTTTCTATTATATATTTTTTTTTGTCAGGGTAGGTAAACATTAATTTTAACCGGAGTGAAAAACAAAAAACTCCAGCGAATACAAAAAAAAAAATCCTTTTAAAATGTTTGCAATCCCGATAGATTGTCGGTTTCGTGGTTAGCCGACTTCGACTTAGTGATAATAATTAGCAGGTTGCGCGAAGGCGGTGGCGCAGTCGTATGCCTATATATAATAATATAGTATATCATTGTTTATTTGGTAACGAAATAATAATACAACGTTTTAATGGGTTTTTGCTGCTTTCTGGTTTTCTCGCAACGTCTGTCGTCGGGAAACATCTCGCGGCGGGAAATATGTGCACGACGCGTACACGCAGACCTAGATTTACAATATTATGTGCTGCTAGCGCGTCCGATCGATTCGTCTCGGGGAAAACTCGACCGGATGATATAGGTATAGATATACGAAAAACGTTCAGCGGGCGACGTTCACACCCAGACGGATCCGAGACGTATCGAAACGGGAGCGGGGCACCACGGTGTCGGACTACAGCGATATCATAATAATATATACCATACCAAGTATAATTAGTTTACTAATCCGAAGGCTTATCAACAGTATAGCCATTATATATATATATATACAATATACATTAAACATACATACATACATACATACATACATAAATACAGTGGAAATACATAGATAGAATACTTATATATATATATATTTCCTCTTTCGCGACCTGTGCCGTGGCGGTAAATATATTATGTAAACGGAATACGATGTAAAAAACAAAACGGCACGAGCAAGAGTAAAACGCGACGACGGCGAAGAAAACAAGTAGGTCCGGAGGTAGGGAGCGGTGTTTTTTTTTTATACAAGTAAATTTGGATCAGCGCAACAGTGGCGGTCGCGTTCCATTAGTTCCAATTAAGTCGTTTCGCGCCCCTGCGGAGGTGCAGTACGCGACGTGTTTGTCGCGGCAACAGGACCAGTCGACAGTCTACAGTAGTCGGCACGCGAACATGGCCAACGAGAAATCGCTCAAAGAGTCCCTGCTGGCCGCCTCGCCGTTCCTGATCAAAGTCGTGGAAATCGTGAGTATACCATTAAAATGCAACTTTAATGTATATGTGCGTACTGCGTATATATACCCGACTGTATTGGCCATTATTATATATTATTACCATATACAATTGTACACACTATTAAATAGTTTAGTGTTCCGATCAAGAGATACAAGTCGTTTGCTTCTAAGAGTCCATCGTGTAACGTTAATGTAAATGATAATGTTGTACGTATACATAATGATAGTGTTTCTGCCGAAAACATACGATACTTTTGTAATTTTGATCCGGAGCGAAAAATTTAAAACAACGTCAATAGCAATTAATAGGTACAGATCATAAGCATACTACCAGATTATACTAATAATGTAGTAGATAATACCCACTATTAATTAAATCGGAAAAAATACTTTAAAATAGGTCACGCGAAATATATTTTGGGAAATCAAACGAAAATAGAAAATTCACTTTAGACAAGTCATTTTTCGATTTGTACAGTAAATATATAGTTTCCGAAGACAAACTAAAAAGCAGAATAAATGTAAAGCTATACGAATGTTTGCAGTCTTTCTAAAATATAAAGACGGGCTGCGAGGCAAGTTCCTCTATTTATCATAAACATTAAACACGCCAATATATTATTTGCACAAAGATTGATTTTTTGAAGTTTTACCATTTATTTTGTTTGATATATAACATTATGTAATATTTATATTGAAATACGTATCCCCCGGAAACAATTTTTGCATTTCCTATTATACAATATTCGAAATCGCAAAAAGCAATAATGCGCTCTGACGAAATGTATTTGTTGACTATCGTGAATATATCTATATAACAATACCTACAGCCTACAGGTGGTCGCATAATTCACGATTTTGCTCTTATTTGTTATTTCAGATACTGGGGTTGACTAGCATCTGTCTGATCATCAGCCCGTACTCGTCGAGACTACACACCAGCACAGGTAGAGCAGGTTTCGTGTACTCAGCTCTTTCTGGCGCAGTCTTAGTCGACCTTCTCATAGTGGTCAGCCATTTCTTACAACAAAAGATACCGAAAAAGCCGGTAAGTTCGTCGTTAACGTTAATCATATTGGTGACCACGTACAGATTATACGAATGTACAAAAAAGAGATTTTTAGAAGATTTTATTTTTGCCTCGTCGTCACTTATTGGCTACAGAATATAGATATAACTAAGCAATTTTTATGGGAGCTAGTCTTTATATTCTTTTTTTTTATTAATCTGGGTAAACATTTTGCCTACAACCAATAATTCATTACTACGTTTATGTATTTGTAAGTGAATTAAAATAAATAAAAATATAAATTATTATATTCAATATATATCGTATCTACATAACTATATAATCTTATATATTTTAATCAACAAATTTTAATATTGAATATTTTATCTTTAAAATGATATATATTTACAATTTTACGGTACCTAATTGTTCAATAAATTATAGATAATATTTTAAATTAAGAGGACGTTGTACCCGCATGTGTTGTCTCCGTTTTATACATATAAAATATAGCAAAAACTGTTTGGCATGGGAGTGGTCCTACTCAGGCTGTAATAATAGTTAAGACTCCAAATTAATGTACAATATTATTGAAAATATTATCTGCAAAATAAAGTTTTTACTTTATTTATATCACTTATACAAAAAAAAAGTTCTTATTATTTTAAAATTCATTATTTTTGAACTCGAATTACATTTTTGTAGTTCCGGTATCGAACAAATAAAATAGTATTTCACAGAAAAAGTTCTCCTTTTTATGTGGTGAAAATTTTGTTTCTTAGTTATGACTGAGCCTTCTTGGTTCTTTCCCGCGAAAAACAATTTTTGCTATATTTTATTATATTTATAAGACGGAGACAATACATGTGGGTGTATAGCGTTCTCTTATTATTAGTCAATTTACCTATATCGAGTATATATCGGCTATATTATGAAACTTAGATGTAAGAATACTATGTAAGACATCACGTACACTTTTATTGATATTCTAATTTTAAAATAAGTTATGAATATTTGAAAGTTTTAACATTTTACATAGGTAGCTATAAATTACTTTAAAGTTAAAATATCAATAAAAGCTTACGTGATACTCTAGATTTTTACCTTCAAGTTTAATATCAAGTAAATTTACTTTAATATTAAAACAAACAATATAAAATGGATTCTACTGAATACAAATTTATGTGCAGGTACTATGCATGTCCTCTTAATCCTTCAATATTGAGAATAAGTAGCCAAATTTCAGAAACAATATTACAGTATCTTATTGTTCTTAGCTAATTTCTTGCTTAATTGAAGAAAACATTATTTTTGACTAATCAATATATTATATTTTTGGGAAATTATTAATTCATTCAATGAATCAGCTCCCCCGTGCCATCACCACTACTATTACATGGTATTCTATAGTATACTAGGTATATTACTATGACCTAGTCACATTAAGTTTAATTATTACAATAATGTATCACTACCAACTATAGTAAACGAACTGACTATGTACCACGTGATAACACGCATCGTCGTCTTGTTTGTCATGTTAGTGTAAGTTGTGTTTTTTGTTTACATTTTTAGTGCTTGATTGTGTCGTGCTGGTACGGCTTGATGCTGGCTATAGCCGCCGGCATCATATTTTCGGACTGGAGAGCCCTCCAATTCGCCCTACAGGTGCGTCCGTCCAAGAACAGAATGGATCTGATGATATCCTCGGCGGTCACAGCCACGCTGACATCTATCACGTTTTTTGCCGACTTTGTGTTGACGTTTAGGTACGGATGAAACCGCACACAAAAAATATACGAGTGACTATCAATACATCGTATGCTCTGCAACGGGACATAATTCTGAATCGGCTCTTAGAACATGTTTCTTTTTCATGATAATTTTTTATTGATTATCGAACGTCACTAAAAATTCACAGTTTATTATATTCTTTATATCATATACACGGGTTTTCTCACGTTAATTGCACTTTTTTTTATGTATGATAAAATAATAATAATACTATGAATAATACAATATTATTTTAACGTTAATTTCAGTAACCTTACGGTTCACAGATAGATAATATATAATAATATTAATACATTTTATACATTAATATGCAAAAAATACAACTAGGGCTCGGTAGTTAATGCACCAATACTGCCAAAAAATACATATGCATCAAAATTATTTTTAAATTGTAAACCAACCTTTATATTATAAAACACGTGGATACCTAGGTCCTAGGTATATTAAGTATACAAAATTTTGCATTATTGTATATGTTTGTTTAAGTACCCAAATTTTAAGAATTTTAATTAAAAATTACAAGATTGTACCTAATAGTACTCTCAGGCTATGATTCTAATTTTTACTAAGTTAATCCAACTATTTTTTGGCTATTCAGCATAAACTAAAAATATACAATCTACTTCCTGGCCCTTGTGATAACCCTATTACCTATTATATCTAACAAGCATATATTTATATATTTTTTACACTTTAAGCTATGTCATATATGTTAACTATATTTTTAAGTGATATATTATTTTTTTACTAACTATTTATACAATTCATATTATTATATAGGTAGATTGGTATTTGTATCTTCAATAAACATAAATTTAATATTATGTAGAATATAAATAGGGACCTATTTACTACATGTTATTTTTTGTTTTAATAAAACAATACCTCAGTATGCATGTTTAATTAAAATTACATAAACATTTTTCTACTTATTAAATAAACATAATACATTTTATTATTATTAAAATAAATGATCAATTTAATATCAAGTATTTCATAAATATTTTTATTACACATAACGTCATAAAGTATTTATAATAATCAAAAGTTAAAAAAAAAACATATATAAATAATATATATATATATATTTTCATTATACACAAATATTAATTGGTCAAATAACACCTAATACATATTAAATATTATTTATAATGTTGATAAATGTAATTAAAAATTAAGGACTGATTTTTGAATATATTATAATCATTTTAATTACCTATTTAAATAAAGATAAAAAATGAATGTGTTATATAAAACCTAGAGGAAAATTTAAGTTTTAAGGTTACTAAGTGGAATCATTTGTTGGAATGTTCTATAGGTTAATGGTTTTTTACAAATATTTTATATGTTAATAATTATTGTAAAATGTATTCAATGATTGTTAAAAATTATATTTTATATTTTTGCACTGTATTTCAATTTTCTAAGATTAATCTATGGTATATAAAATAAAATAATTTCACAAAATGTCATTATTTCATTAATACGAGTATGTCTTAAGATATCACAGACAAATTATATTTTATTATCTAAATGCTAATGGAATATTTATGTTACACATCTAAGTTTATAAAATCATTTTTTTAAAATCATATCTTAGAGTTATATGTACCTAGGGTATTGACATTATTTAAAACCAATTTCAGTAAAGGAAAACAATTAGTCAATAAGAATGTGGGACACTGTTAATGGAATTTAAGCACCTATATATGTATTACATTCTTGGTGATTGATACTGATTATCTTTCCATATATCATCCATGTTAAAAGGCTGGTTAATACAACCTAAAGAGTACTGTTCTAATGTATTGATGTTCTGACCAATGACAGGAGATAGTTTTTCATTATCCACAGTAAAAAATGATGTGTCCATGTTTTCAACTATAGGATGTAACTTTTGACCTGAATACGACGATTTAAAGTACCCTGAGGTGCTTCCGTTGTTTGTTATAGTTGGTATAACTTGAGATTGATTTTGATATCTAGAATTCACCATATAGTTTGTACTCTGTTTAGTAGCGGATAAATGATTTGAATTTGATGAAAATGGTTTTTTAAATGTGTGGACTTTTGATGGTAAAGTACATCCAAAATCTTTTGAACTATTGTCATTAGTCCAAATAGTACGTAATGGAAATTTAGGTAAGCTATTTTCTAATTCATTCATATTATATTTGTCTATAAAAGAATTTAATGTGTTAAGCTTTTTTATTTCTTGCTGTTTCTGAGATAATTGTAGACCAACTAACTTTTGATTATTCATATTAAATCTGGGTGGACAAACAGGAGTATCCATACGCGTAACTGGTGTAATCATTTTATATTCCTTGTCATCATTTTTATGTTGCGTCAAGTTAACATTTTCTTTACTGGGGCAATTGTTTGTGTGATTTGGTTTAAAAGGCTTAAACGACATGCTTTTGGGCAAAGTTGTTGGCAATACATTAACACGTTGATTATTGTTGTTAGGAATAATAGGAACAAATCGTACTCTGTTACCTTGTGGATTTATTGAAATATTCTTCTTTAAATCTTCCCACCTTTCCTTCAATTGAAAATTTAAAAACGAATTGTGTATTATTACTTAGTAGGTACATTTAGACAATAATAATATATGCTTACATACTCTTTCACTACTACAACACTACAGCTTTATTTGACAAATATTCATCTACATAGCTAAAAATATTTATTATGTACCTATTTGTAAAACTCCAAGCAAATATTTAATAGGTACCTACATAAAATAACTACCCAATTGAACAATACAATATTTTGATTACACATTTTATGTTAGTCTAACCTAACTTAACTTATCTCTAACAATCAAAGTTGAATTTACAGATAATTCAATATTAAATTATACCAACAGGTTTAAGATTATTATAACAATCAAAATCAATAGGATAGCCTTATAATAGCTTAATTATTTTCTTATGATATAACCTACAATTTCCAATCTATAATCAAATTAAGTACTTATGAGAACAAGAACTATCAACCTCAATTATTAACATATATAGTTACTTCAATAAGCTAATATTTTAAATTTTGAATATTCACAGTCATTAATTAAATACTTCTTTGGTATTTGACATTTTATAGTACTCTAAAATGTATTAAATAGGTAAGTAGGCATTTTCATTATTAAATTTAATATCATAAGTGAGTATCATTTATATATACCTAAGTTAGTTTGAATATTGTGCATGTTTTAATATTGTATAATCATACAACTTATGGTAGTCATAGGTCCCTAACATTTTAAGGTGGGAAGAAAATTAAAAATCTCAAATTTAAGCTAATTAAAAATATAATGTTATTTCAACATATATATATATGCATATTAATCTGCTATTACTATATGTTATATAAATTTATTATAAGAAAAAAATAAGATATAAAATATAATCAAATCTATTATTTGGCATCGGTAAATAAAAACTGCACATTTCTTCATTTCAATGTAGTTAAAAGTTAAATAATTTATTTTACAATGTTCAAGTCATTAGGTAATAATATTAGGTACTAATATTTATTCAATCATGAGTTAATATTATTTTTCCAGGGGGTAAGTGTCCCGTTTTGCCCTCTGCCAATGAGTGACCACCAACCATGATGATAGGTAACTATCTATTTACGAAGTAAGACTTATATTTTAGTAAGTATAACAAATATCTGAAACACTGAATGAAACAACTATACTTACAATAAATAATTTATCTGGACAATACATTGTATATACCATAATGGGAAAAAAATTTTCTTAGTGGAAATTGATGATACCTAATTAAAAAAAAAAAAAAATACCTACAAATATATATGTATCTATTTTAGATTCTAAGTGGAGCTATAAATGTAATAATTTTACAATGTTTTTCGACTATCGTTACTTTTTTAGGACATTATAAGTGCTTTGATTTTTAAGTTTGGGGTAGAACTAGTTGTTATTTAATTTAAAAGTAAAATTTCCCAGCATTTTATTTAATAATTGGGGAAAATAAAAAAAAATTTAAGAAAAATAGGAATATTTATAGTAAAAAAGTTTTTGACAAGATGTATTTCTTTTATTTTGTTATAATTATTCAAAAACGAATAATTGTAGTAACTTAACATTTTCTCAAAGTATTTATATTATTGTCATTTTCTATACATAGTATTATTTTCAAAATATTTTAACTATTTATAAACATGAGAATTTTTTTAAACTTAAAATGTCAGTAAAAAATTCTTAAAAATGTAATACAAGATTCCACATATGAAGTTCTTATATCGGTGTATAAATATTAAAAGTACATAAGAATGATATTTTTTTTATAGGTAGCAAGGTATACCACCTTCACTCAAAAGTTAATACTTAACAGTTATATAGTATGGTATAAATTTTATAAATTATTATTACAAAAATAATTATTTTAATAATATAATAAAAGCAATGTTTTTGGTAAAAACTGAATTAACCTACTGTAATACTATAACAGTAAAATAAATTACTTTAGTAGCAATATCAAAAACCATACCATAAAAATTTGACACATTTAATATACTTAGTGATATAGGCTGACAGACAATCTTAACAGAATCATTTTTGTGTATACAATGCTTTATCATTGAATTAAAATTAAACACACCAATTACAGTGACTCGTTCAACACCTAGGTACTAGACAGAAGAAAGGTACTAGCCAACCTTTTTTTAATTATAATTTATAATTTGAACGATATGTTTGAAACTAAAATGTTATGTACATGACTGTAGATGAAATAAAAAAAAAATACCTGTTCAGCTTGGGCTAGAAAAGTCCAAAGACTTCTCCATGTAGTAAATTTTTTCTTGTCACTAAAATTGAATTTCATTTCTGTAGACGCATATCTTGTCGAAAGAGGAGATACATAAGTATCATATATAGAGTTAGACATGGTTACAGTAAAAATAGTTTAATTTTAAATCGAAAAAATTATAATACGATGACTATAAAATATTTAAATTGAAACAATATTGAAAAGCTATAAAAAAAACTATAAATCAAATATATAATATATTATATACTCAAAAAAAACTAAATAGAAAATGCAGATTAAATTATGTTAAAAAACGTGTTTCAATCATAGATAGGGTCCATGGCTTATCAGCTTCAATAATGAATGTTGATAAGAGTTATCTATTTTCAATAATTATTTCTTATCGTGATATTATTATTACCTTTTAAAATTAAAAATTAAAAATCTTTATTAAAATATTATCAAGAGTCAATAGTCAATACAGTTACAGTACAAGTTCAAATACCTACTAAATACCTACTAATTAGTAATTTTCAAATAATATTATACTAATATTAATTTTCAGTTACTTTTAAGACTTTAGAATAATTATGAGTACAATAATTTAACTTAAAAACTTCTGCATACATATCATGATTTAATTATTCTAAGAATTATTATTATTTTATTGATTGCTTAAGTTTATGTAATATTCATAGATAATATGTATAATAATGCATTTTTATTAATAAAAGGCAATTAACTATATTATACTATTTAGTTATAGTGATAACGTCAAACAACGCAATTACATAATAATAATTAAATAATAACTTAATTTATACAATGTTAATGTTCTTAAAAAGCTAGCGGTTCAATATGTGGTCTACAAGTCATATTTATCATCCTATCAATAAAATTGTATTGACCTAATTGTTTCTTTGTTATAGTAATTGTCATTAAAGACATGATGTATACTATTTTTTTTGTAGGAAAATAAAATCAAGAAACTTTTCTACCTTCATAATATTAAAAATAAATCCAAATCTCCTTTAATAGATCCACAGCTTGAATTTTCAATTCTAAATTTTTTTTTTTTGAAGACTAATAGACTTGAAAAAAAAATATTTAATGAAGAAAACATTTAATGTCAAAACTTTTAAATTAATTTTAGTATTATCTAATGAAATTTATTTTTATTTTAAATTATAAACTGTATCAAACAGTAAATTGATATAAGTATAGATCACAAAATGAACCGTTGGTAGATTAAACCTTGACAGGTTTAATTTTAAATATTTTTCTCAATTAACATAAATTAATGAATTCAAGGTCAGTTAATTTGATTTTCATTTCTTATAAGATTTTAAGTTATAGATTAGACTTTGAAGTTTTGGATATTGTTGCTAGCACATTAAACATTTTTATAATATTTCAATTAAATTATTTTAAAATTTTTGGTTAGTTAACATTTTTTTATAGTTTTGTTTTTAGTATAATTATCTAATAGCTAATTATCTAGCATTGTTATTATTATTACCTACCTAAACAAATTCACACACAATAGAATTTAAAAAAATACGACTACCTACTAGTTTCTACAAATAGTTTTAATAGTGTAAACTATTAAACCTAAGTACCTATCAGTTAAATGTATAGGTATACATTTGTTTTTGTGTTTCAAATACTTAACTTATTTATACATTTTTCACAGCGAAAACTTGAGAAAGCCCCAAGTTTCTGATAGTGTATACATTATAGATTATTTTGTTCAAATTAATTATGATAATATTACTGATATAATAAACTACTAAATAATGTAATTTTGAAATTTTTATTGATATAAAATATTAAAATATTAAATTGTATTCTTTCAAATATTTAAAAAAAATTATCAGAAATTAAAAGTTAATAGTACTTAATACAATATGGAACAATTGCTAATGCCTAATAGCACTATAAACTATAACTCAAAGAATTTTTTAAGCCACATTGAGATTTTTCAGCATTAGAAATTAAATTAATATTTAAAAACAATTAATTCAATATTCCAAAATATTTCTTAGTTTTTAGATTATATTTAAAATTTACATAGGTACATTTTTGAACCTGTAAATTATTATTGTAAATTAATTTACTGTGTACAAAATATATTGTATATAAATATTACTTAAATATAAGTATAGGTATTTTTATTTAAACTATGTATTGTTCAAATGGAAGTATAACTATTTTAAAAACGAATGAAAGTAATCCATAATAGTAGGTTAGGTAACTGTTTACTACTTAAGTTAGTGATTACAATACTATTAATATTTATTTGATACCAAAATACAAATATAGTTAATATAAATAATAAACTAAGCTATGGCTCTCTTTTTAAAAGGAAGAACATTATTATTATTATTTTTTCATTATGAAAATGTAAAAATAAAAAATTAGCAAGTAATATCCTTTTAAAAGATAATTAGGTAAGTAACTAATATTTCAATAATATTTCTATAATATTGTTATTAATTTTTTTTTATTTAGATCAATTTATATTTGTAATTAAAACAATAAATTAAACATTTAGGTATTTAATCAACTTTCTATTTATGTTAAATCTAGTATCTATTAAACTAAAATATAGGTACCTTTATTTATTTATTTTTAATTTATAACTTACCCAATTTTCTGTATCATTAAAATAATACATTTTAGCTCCATACATATTAAATGCATCTTTAAGTTTTTTCTTAAAAATTTGTGCTGCTCTAAATTAAATAAAAATAAAAAACTTGTTTATTACATTTTTAAACTCTCTAAAAGTAAGTTGCCATATTTTACTTTAATGATTTAAAAGATATGAATAACTTTGTATCATCTTCACATTCAAATTTCAGTAACAGTGATGGATGATTGATCACAAAATAGTTAATTTCCTAAAACAAAAATAAGTGGGTATTAATAAATGAGTATCTGAGTAAGTATACCTAGTTAATAATATTAAACTCCTACAGTTCTAATATAGTATTTATTGTTATTTCTCTGTGATAGTCCATAGATCATCATAATTGTATTACGTAAGCTCTTTTGTACAATTAGTGGCTTATTAGTATCACTTTCTGTCAGGAATGTTCCATTATACGTCTCTATGGCAATGTCAACTGTAGCTAAACTTCTATACATTATATAACCAAAACCTTTATTCAAACCTCCACTGCCTTTCAGTAGTCGTACGCTGTAAATTGAACCACATTTTCTGAAATATAAAAAGGTGATAAATATTTTGAAGTTTAAATATGTTTTAAATTAATATCATGTCAATGAACATAAGAGCATTGAACTTTTTTGTAAATTTTTTACACATCTAATTAAAGTGAATTTACTTACAAAATTTTCAATTAAAATTAAAATACACTTAATAGGTACAAATTAGAGTCTTAATTTAATATAATATTAATGTTAGAGAACTGTAGTCAGTAAATTACTAATTAATGAACTAAATTGATAATTGGACTTCAATATTTTTAGTAAAACATGTAGATAGAAACCTATTACTGTCTACCAAAATCCATTACAAAATAAAGTTGATTTTGTTTTTGATACAAATACTGGATTGCATACATACTTCATAAGTTTAAGAATGTCAACTAGGTACTTTTTAATTTTTTTTTAATTCAATTTATCTTTCGGTTATTATTATGAAACAAAGCGTATATTATTATTAGTTGTAATAAAATATACATATACATTATATACACTAGTATAGCCACATTTATCCAACAACATAAAACATAATATGATAGGCACATTTTCACTGGGGTCCACTTAAAAGAACGACCCGCCGACAACAAGCTAACAAAATTAGTCGTACTTGCAACTATTTTTTTACACAAAAATCCTGAGTTTCGACGATATTATTGAACAGATTTCTGAACAGAAAGCAAGAAAATGCGAACACTTCAATAAAATTAGACTTAAAAGATTTAGTTTTATAAAATTAAAAATATAGGTTGACAGGTTGTTTAAAAAGAAAATATAAAATACTTTTTATTTTGTGTAATTGTAATTTAAATATTATATTATAAAACGTAGATACCTACTTAAAAATGTATAATATCTATTCTTGTATGTTAAATAATTGTATTTTAATCAATACAATTTTATTTAAAGATCTATTATGGACCCGACATTTTAAATTGTACCTACTTGGTCCGCGAATTGGTAAATCTGAGCCTGATTAGTGATAAGAATAATTTATATTATATATAAATATATTTAAGTATAAATAATACAATGTACGACATATGTGTTTAAAACAAATTATTATATCTACACATATGATTATTTTATACTTTTACATAACATATAATAATATATTAATATAGATCACTGATCAGGAGTGGCAAATTATTTGAACGCTACATGTCAAAAATTACCTTTTTTATTTCGAATATGTATACCATGAAAAATATTATACATGTTACAATAAAAATATTTAAATTTTTCGGATGCAATGGATTTACCATCCGTGATATAGACCTACATATTAGATAAACATTATTTAACACACATAGTACCTAGGTATAAACAAATAATAATATATACTGTAATATTATGCTTTTAAGTTCTTAACTAACAAATTTGGGCTTGTCTGCAACTATAATAGGTGTAAATCGTAATATTATTTTACGAATATAGTTTTGAATATCGATATTATAAATTAATGTACATTCATTTTTATATCTCGTTAAAAGATAAGATATAATATTATCGTTAAAAGTCAATAAGGACAATAAGATATTCAATTTAAAACAAGTAGGTACCTATCTGAAGTATCACGATTTTCGGGTGGAAAAAAATTGTATCGTACTAGTTAAAAGATATTACCTAATAGGTAATAACTTAGCCTAAATTAAATTAATTTTTTCTGTGATTAATATAACAATAAAAAAATAATAATTTTCTATCAAAACAATATTGTGGCACGATTCCGCATCATTAAAATTTGCAAGGTGCGAAAAAAATCGAGAATTCATCAATAACATCAATGTACAATATTATTGTTCAATATGAACGAAAAATGATATTATTAAACAGTATTTTATAAATGGTGGATACATCAGCTGATGAATGAGGTCATTATGTTTAACAGTCAACGCCTCAACGGTGCTGTCTCCTTGGAATTAAATCATACGGGACAAGAAAAGTGAAGGACTATTAATATACCCGTATATATTTAACAAAATGCATTTATTGCAGCAGATTGTTTTTGCAACAAAAAAAATATATAATTACTAGGGCCCGGATTTTTATGTTCTAAAAACATTAAAAATATGCCTAAAATTATTTTTAATATATTTAGGTACATAAAATTAATTTATTTTTTGATTAATTTTTAATGGTGATGTCGAATATATTATGTAAAAATATGCAAAATAAAACTTTGTATTTTTGATCTATTTACTATAATTTTTAAACTTGTCTTGTCTAGCTACTTTTTGGACTGTTTGAAAATAACATACAAATGCATGTAAATTCGGGCCCTAATAATCATTATTCATTACATATTATGAAATATGGATCAATCACCGTAGAATAAAATCCAAAACGCTTTATTCGGCCATCTACAGTGGAGAGAGAGGTCTTGAAATCGTAACTCGCAAAGTTTTACGAGTTGAACGATAAATGATCTTAAACTCATCACCGCAGAGACAAAATACAGCGTCTCTATGTACTATATAACAGTATAATAATATCTTTCTGTCCGGTGTATACTTACTTAGCAAAGTTGACGAACTTCTCGATGGTGTAGTGTTGCGGCAAGTTACCCACGTACACCTCGCGGTCGTTGTCGGGCTCCGGGTCATCGCGCTGGCTGGTCGGCTTGTACACTATCTGCGAGTTGATGGTCATTATGGCGTAGTCCATGTCCACCAGCAGGTCAGCCATCACAAAGCGTTACAATTTTTATTGAAATCAAATTTAGTCTGGTGGAGTGGGATGGTGGCAAGGGACAGTACACAATTCGTGTGTGTTGGGCTGTGCTCAATCAGAAACCTTGCGACCAAATGAAGACGACGTGTCAACGTCGAGCGAACGCGAATCCCTTGGGCGGCGGCTGACCATCGGACGAGCGCAGACACGAGAAGGGGTTGACCTTGGCGGACGCGATCGTCGTCGCTATGTCTGCCACGTCTGTCTGCATCGTTGCTCGGGGCGGCGCGGGGGGACATCAGACGTTTTTATTTATACATTGCATTTTTTATATAATAATATATTGGTATTGATGTTATCATAACGGAATCGGCTGTCGATCGTGTATAATATTGTATACTATTTTACTATTGTTGTTATAACATGATACGTATTAAAAATACTACGTAATCAACGATAGCCTAGCTACTATTATAATATTATGTGTAAATGTATAAATATTATAATATGATCATTATTATTGTTTTTGTTTGGCTTTTGGAGTTTAGACATCTGTATAATATAGTACGCGTAATGCGTATTTTAGTATTTATACATTTATAACTCTATTACTGTAAAGACAACGTTGAACGATTTTGACTTATCGTTTTGTGATACTACACCTAAAACCACTCGATTACACGAATGACAGGCCGGTGAGGTCATCTACCCGGTGGTTACAGATTTTTTTTCTGAGAGGTAGTCAGAAATTTGATAGTTACTTTACAGTAGGTACTAACTATACCAAAACAACAGCAAAGTAGCTTAAAATTAGATATTTTTATGACCAAATTTCTAAATTGTTTTCATACTATTTTTTTTTATATTTATATAAGCGGTATTATTATTTAGATTATGTAAATCTAAAGAGCAATTAGTATAATAGTACTATGCTGCCGATCATCCTGTAAATTTATAGTAGGTAAATAAAACTATACAATAATGTACAATATATTAAAACATATTATTTTATTGACTAATGATTTCTATAAACATTTAATGAAAAATTGTTCACAATTTTAAAGTTTAATAGTGAGTAAGTAAACTACTTAAAAGTAGCTAAGTATAATATATTATTGTTATACCTACTCGGAAAAATGTTTTATTAATGTAAGTTAGGTGATAATATTAAAATTAATAATATTATTAATACTAGATAGGTGTTGAATAATTTTGTGACTTGTATTTTGTATTATTTTAAGCGCTTAATAAATAGTTTAAAATTACGGACATATTTAATTACAAAAGCATGTCCAGTAATTAAATAAAATAATAATGAATAATAAATTATTCTTTCAATTTGTAAATACATTTTTCGTACAATAAATAAATGCACTATATTATATTTTCATTATAATAGTATGTAGATACCATACTTAAAAATATCAAATGAGTGTAATTAATACATTTTTTAATTACCAATAATTGATTTATTATAATGTTCATCATAATGTATTTGTGTATACTGTACGTCTATACCTACCTATAACTTATAAGATATAACAAGTACCTACTATAGTGCATACATTATTAACTATTTTCAAAACATATAATTTAATTTAAAAATACCGTTTAAATTGTAAATTAATAAATTAAACTATAAAATAATTTTGTTAATCATTATTCAATTATTAATTTGGCGAGATTTAAGGTACCTGCTATGTATATAATAAAATTGATGATTCATAATTTATTGGTGTAATTTGTAGAAGGCCTTTACAATTCATCTCAAAACCCTTGAATTGTTTAATGTACCTAAAATAAAGACGACTAGACTCTAAAATACATCGTCAATTTTGTGTAGAAAATTCTGGCAAAAAGTCAAACAATATTCTCTGTAAAATCAATATAAATCTCATAATAATCTGGACTGTTGGCAATGGTTTGGGTTTTTACTATTATTCTTTTTTCATTTAATTTGATTTCGAAAAAAGTAGATAACTAATCATATTGAATAAAAATATATATTTATTATGATTGTTTAGTAACTATAAACTATAGAAATAGACTTAATATGTTTAACATGCTACGACAAAGAATACCAAAGCAGATAATTTAAATAATTTACCTCGAAACGTACTTCATTAATAAGCCTTGAAACAACTTCGTACACTTTCAATTAAAACAAATAATCATAATACCTATATTAATATAGTTTTATATATACCTAGTTTCTTTTATCTAATATACATTACATAAAATATAAAAATAATAAAATGTAAAAATAACACAAATTTTACTTACTTCATAAAGATTGCTTACATATTAATATATTTTATAAGTTACACTAGCAACTGCGTGTCAACGAAAACGATAATAATGTATAATTATTTATTAAATCGATAATTTCCATAAGAAAAACATCAGTGATCGACTAACGCTCAAAAGGTTATTATTTGTTGTGTTTTTGGTCTATACGCAGTAATACCTATATAAAACAAATTCTATATTATAGCCAATAGAATATAGATACTTATGTTATGTAGTATTGTTGTAATTTTTTTTTCATTTCGATTGTATAATAATTGTATTTATCATCTGGTTCGATATATATAGTATAGTAAATATTTAATATTCTGTAATTCTGTATAATATAGGTACTAAAGAGTAATAATCAAGATTATTTTTTTTCCATATTTCAGTAAAAATGTTTTCTATGTTAGGAAGTATTTTTCTTTTTATGTTATAACTTATAAATTATAATATATCCAAATATAGGTATTTATAGTAGATACATTTATAAAAATAATGAAATCAAGAATTGTAATAATATTTAAGAAAAAGTTGTACTTCATTATTTTTATTTTTTATAATTAGATTTACGAGTAGATAGCTATTATAGACTATAGTATATGAAATGACGTATATTGCATATATTATGTATTAGGTACATTTCTAAAAAAAAAAGAAACATTTGTTTAAAATATTTTAACATAGTTATGAATTTTCATACAAGCGTTAACATTAAAATGCGTTTTATTTAACATTTACATATATCCATGACAAAAATCACGGCTTATAAATCGTCAAAAAAGAGAAGACGAGTATGGTTATTATTTCATGAATTATACAAAACAAAATATAATATGTAACTATATTATCTGATAATAGAAATATGCGAACTATTTTCAATATTTATCTGTAAGAGTATTAACTGTGTGACGTATATTATGATGTATGACATGTCATGCTATTAATTCTATAAGCTTGTAATAATAACAAGATACCGTTCAGTTCAATGTAGATAATGTATTTAATTAATACTTTTATGTGAGGTAAACGACAATGTTCGTTTACTTTTATATTTGTATTAGTAATATTACTATTTTTGTAAGCTGTTTAGGTACATGATGGTATCGCGTTTGGTGTTGACTAGTTATAAGTCTATAATAATTTGTTCAGTTTAGGCCCGTAGGGTGACCAGACGTCCCGTTTAAAACGGGATTGTCCCTACTCCCTTTTTTGATCATCGTGTCCCGATGTCCCGACAAACTTCGAACGGGACGCTTTTTATTCCGTTTTTAGAAGATGGTCCCGTTTTAATCCCGTTTTTACATATTATTACATTATATTTTTAAAATAAATCGATTTGTGAAACAAATCTAAAATAGTTATATAACTAAATTTATAAATAACAGATAACACTTTTCGTACAACAAGAATCAAGGACCGATGCTAATGACTAATGAGCAATTAAATTAGCGGTAGTGTTTAATAATACAAAGAAAATTATTATACTAAAAATATAAATATATTCCTAAACATTTGAACACTTTTATTATTTAGGTTAGGTTAATTAACTTAAAAGGGTAAAGTTACAATAATAATTTTTTAGGGGGGGGGAACAACCGTCCCGTTTTTTTATTTTTCAAAAATGGTCACCCTTAAGTTTAGGCGATAATTAAGGCGAACAAAAAGTGAAACACGAAATATTTTAAATTAGAATATTAGCGATAAAAGTCAAATCTGAAATCATTGAACTATAAAATATTATAGTTTATTATTTTGTAGAGGTTCGTTATAATCTATATAATTGGTACTTCCTAGTTCCGATCATTTACTAACAGCTAGCAACGTCATCATATCATGGCCGTTCATAGTATAGACACTTATTATAGGGTGCAGGTGATTATATATTATACCTATTAAGTACAATAGTGTAAGACTATTACGTGCATAGAAGTATAGAACATCGGGTATATACTTGTATGTTTATCGGGAATAAGGGATAACACATCATATATTATTAATAACGATTATATCGTCTATATATAAACAGAAGACTGCGCGGAGTTGATTTTATAATTAATATTTAACCGTGTGCCGTATCAAAAGTATAATATGAGAATAAATAACAAAATAATATAATTATTTATGCGTGCGTAAATCGAGTTGAAAACTAAAAATTAAATTCGTTGTTGTCGTACTATCCATATACAGTATAAAACGCTTTTTTATTTATATCCGACGACCCACCGCGACGGTCGATTTCCGACCCCTGTCCTTCCACTCCTGAAAATCTCAAACACGCCAAATTCGTCGTTCATGTACTGCAGTATAGTGTGTACAGATGAGTATATTATATTAATATAGTAGCAGTACGCGAGCCTACGCACGCGTGACGCGGTCACCCGCGGCGCGACTACAGACGACTGCGGCGGACCCCGTGCACGTTGGCTCGGCGTGTCGTCATCTGACCGTTGTACCTTTTGGCGTTCTTCAGCAACGCGTCCTTCAGCTCGTTCGGCGCCGTCGACACTTCCACGCCCGTCTCGCAGTTGCCCCAGTGGTCGGTCTGGCATCCCGGGCGGTCCGTGGTCTTGGGCAACACCGTCAGCTCCACCGACAGCCGGACGCATTCCGGCCGCATCATCGCGCCGCGGACCACGGCCAACTGCTCGTGGCCGGTGCACGGGCCCCGCGTGCCCAGCTCGTAACACCGTCCGTCGGTCCAGCGGGCGACCGAGGTCGGCTGCCCGCGCTGTTGTCGCATCACGTCCGGCCGCTGCGACGACGTATCGGCGGTCCACCGGCGGCGTTCCTCCAAGCAATCGTCCACCGCGCAGACGCCGTACCTGTAACGCATATAGAATGAACGCGAAAATTATTTTTGCTTTATTCTTGATTTTTAATCAAGTAAGAGTGGCGATTGAAAAAAAAGGCATTATTGTCAAGTAAATACAAAACGTGAGATTAAAAACTTTCAAAAAAAAATTATCTTATTTTTCACGGTCAAAAAAATAGTTACTAGATTTTCATTTAGCGTGGTTTAGATTACCGAAATTGGAGGAGAATGGATTTTGTTACTTGGGATCTTGTTGAATTCTGCACATTGGCTAGCAGATTTTCAGAACTTTATCTTCAATCGTTAACTCATCACTACAAAACAATAAAGCTGAAAAACATAAAAACCACCTAATAAAATGTGTTTTAATTTTTTCTGCACTTCTCCTAGCCAACGTAAATCTAACAAGACCCCAAACAACAAAATCCGCTCCCCGGTTTCAGAGATCTATCTTACTAAATGAAAATGAAAATGAAATACATTATAATATATAGGTACATATTGCATACAATTAATACATTTCTAAAAATTGAAAATCAAGAAAGTTTACATGCCGATCTCTGACTTGGCAAGCGTTGTTTTTAGTAAATAATAAACAGTAATGCGTTTAAAAGAACAACTGAACAACCCTACGACATTTTATACGTAGTGCAGTTAATATATTTCACTCGTGCACGACTATCGTAATGTATAAAATGTTTAATATGTTATAATTATCTATAGAAATATTTTTTGTAAATCGTTTACTTTTAATATATTATACAATATAAACATCGTATTAATAAACCGGTGGGTACAAAATGTAGATTAATGTATATTGATGTTTTTTTTAAAAAAGTTATTATTATTAATATATAGTATATTTTATTGAAGTATTTTCAAATTTACTGTATTTTTATTATATAGTTGTTAGTTCCCAGATGGGTGACCGCGTGGGAATTTTAGCAACACACACGCTTCGTCTAACCATAACCGTCGAGATAAAAATAAATAATAATATCTCTCACACATAAAAAACATGGGTTTATTGTTATTTGTTTTTTAATAATTGAGAAGATTGATCTCAGAAAAACAGCCAGGATTTTCTTTGCCGACACAGGTTTATATTATATAGTTGTATAATTATTTTTTATTATTAATTGTACTAGGACCGGTTCTAACATGTGCTAAATAAAATAAAATTTCATTAAAAAACAAAAAATTGTATTGCTGAAGAAGATCGAATGGCCGTGGCTGCAAGTAAATAAATTTAGCTGCATTATCGAAATGAATTGTTTTGATATTCAGCCCTTTCGAACTGTAATAAAAATATATCTGGCTACAATAAACTATAGCTCTAAGTATACATTTAATTATTGCCGTTAATACATTTATTCGTATGTATAAATGCGATATTATTGTACCTATCAATTTATTCTTTAATGGTGTCTATTATTTTAAACGTTTCAAAACAAGCGGTATGCAGACAGCATACTCGTGGGCTGTGGCGTTCACAACGACCGATCTTATGAAACACAAATACCTTAAGAGCGCATTTTAACGGAAATTGTATTATCTAAGAAAATACGGATACGCGCACTATACTAAGTTTGTGATATCTGCAGAGTGTAATCGGAATAACTACTGCACGTGAATTCCGTGGATTATTATGGTTGAATACTGTGACATTACTCGTGTACGCACGTAGCAAAAGTTTGAACGTTATGGACGACGAAGGGTAGGAATGGTAAAACAGCGTGCACAAACCCAGTTTGTGAACATGTGTATATCAAGAGAGACTAATCTATTGTGTGGGATGCCTAGTGTCGCCGTCACGCGTTTATGTATATATATTGGCTAACATCCTCTTTTAGTTTTAAAGCTTGTTAAATTAATGACAAATTAGATAACGAACATGAAAATAATTTACAAATAAATTACACCCTAATAAATTTTTGTTTTTTATTCTACAACTATGTTTGGTCGTTTGGACCATTATACCTATCGGAATATACGAGTATTTAGACCTTATTATACATTCCAATGTTTTATATGGACATTGATTTACTTTCTAAGTTACGAAGTAAGAATTGTACCTATAATAAAAATTAAGAGTATAAATGCGTATTCATCAAGTACTTTTCAGACTTTAGACAAATCAATACCACGTATATTGAATATATTTGTCTAAACATTTATTTTAATTAGTTTTAACATATTTATGAATTGCTTACAAAATACCTTTGTTTAACAAAGTTTAAATATTATTGTATAAATAAAAAAAAAAATAATAATTTCTGAGTAAATATTACGCGTGCAGTAGAAATAAAAGTTTTATAATAATTTAATATTTGTTAAATTTACAAAAAATATTCAACAAGAAATTAGTCTATTAGCATAATATAAAAGTGCTTATACAATCAATAAATATAGCTGCTTAACGCTTATATATGTCATTGGTCCATTGGTGTATTTATAAAGGGGCTCAACTAATTATCTAAAGACATCTAAGTGGGGATAACTATATATTTATAGACAGTCTATAGTAGTATAGTCTTAAGGTAAGTCTAAAATATATATATGTATATATTATATACTCTATATCTTTTCGTGCGCAGTCACTCCACATATCCTACCTATTCGTGTCTAGTCCTAGCTGTATCTTAGTCCGTGTTCCTAAGGAACCTTATCGATTTAAATATGCCACTGTTATGTTTTAAAATTTAACTCGATGGTTATATGACGTGTATACTCCCTTCATTACGGAAATAATAGTACAATTTATGATAAAACAATTTGCATGCAGATAGTTAAAATTGAAGTAAATAAACCAAGCGTATGTAGTAATTGTTTTTGAAATAAATAGCTTATATAGTTATACATATTGAATAAATCGTGTGTTAAATTTAAAGAGAGAGAGGTATATATTATGTTACAGCTACACAGTATAGTAATATACTGTATACAGAGTGATTCTTTTAAGTGGGTACACTAATTATCTCGAAAAGTATTCATGTTTTTGAAAATATTTTTTTACATAGTTCAAATTGTTAAAAAAGCAACGTTTTTATTAAAAAATTATATTTTTAAATATTTTTTATCATTATAATTTTTTAAGTTTTTTACTTTTTTGAATGACAACATAGAATTTTAATTTCATATTCCAAAGCAAAATAATTTTTTGAGTATTTTGATACATAAATATTGAATTTAGGGCTAGTAGTTTATGAGTTATATGTATTTAAAGTTTTGACAAGCGGAGTGGAGTGGTAAGGGGTTACCCCGCAAAATGTTTGTCCACTACTCCGCTTGTCTAAACTTTAAATAAGTATAACTCATAAACTACTAACCCTAAATTCGAATTTTTTATTTCAAAATACTCAGAAAATTATTCTGATTTGGAATATGAAATTAAAAATCTATGTTGTCATTCAAAAAAGTAAAAAACTTAAAAAATTATAAGGATAAAAAATATTTAAAAATATAATTTTTTAGTAAAAACGTTGTTTTTTTAAGAATTTGAAATTATGTAAAAAAATATTTTCAAAAACATGAATACTTTTCGAAATAATTAGTGTACCCACTTAAAAGAATCACCCTGTATAATATAATATATGAGGCAAGCTAAGCTTATAGGAGTGTATTCGTTTGTATATTTCCCAAAGGTCATGAATCGAATAAATGGCTGTTGGGCCAATAAATTTGAGGACAACCACTATGCGAATATAATATGTATACTGTATGTCTGTATATGTATAGATTAATTATAATATATTACAAGTTTCAATAGGTATACCCTTTTAGCCAAAATTGCCACTTCATTTTTTTTTTTATCTAAAATCGATGAAGCTATTTGTCCCAGCAGGTTTTTGGTAAATGTTAGTGTATATCTTGATTGGATTTTTATCTAACCTTGTAATCTAATTATATTTTAGGTATCGAAATTCACTTTTGTAAAGTTATAACGTTTTAATATGGCATTTATAGTGACAATGCAGTTATTAACTTACATGTGGCGTGCATACTGTATATTATACAATAATTCTCGTAAATGATTTCATACACGTAATAACAATGCATTATTTTACTCGTGCAAAATAATTATCTTACACATATTAATATATATATTATTATCTTGTCGAGATGGGAATTTTTTTTTTTTGAAGATTTATTGAGTTTGGCCAGAGGAAAATAATATTTCTTTAAAATATAATAATAAAATTTGATTGCTTGTATTTGTTCAACTAAATTACTAAAAGTATTATATACTTATAGACTATAGTATAAATATCAAAGTTGAGAAAGTTAATCATTTTTTTCAACTATGTTTAAGTTAAATTACTTTAGTACAAAAAATAACGAAGTCAAAATGTACCTATGTAAGTTTCTGAAATTTTCCAAATTTCTAACTTAGTTTGTTAGAAGTTAGCCGGTGGAAATAATAATTTAATTTAGAAGTTGTAGAAAACTTGTTCGTTCAGATGAATATAAATGCAGATATAATATCTAAATATACATATTTTTTTTACCACTGTTCATTATTTCAAAGTAAGAAAATCTAGTATTTCGACATAAAACCTTTAAAACAATCTAGAAGCCTCGATGTCCCGATGGATTACGCTTCCTGTTGTATCCCCACTAAATCCGGCTCTGATATAGTATGCCAAAATAATAAAAGCGGAACGAGAGTAGGAAATAAAATAAAAGATCCAAATTGGCCGTAAATACGCTATATACTATAATATCATAATAGTCATTGTACTAACCTGTCTCCATAGGGTATTAGCACGTGATCTCTGGGACAAGGACCCTTTGAGTACACAGGATAGCACGGCTGCGAGTCGTTGTCATCGTTGCTGGAGCTGACAACGCGTACGTAGGGGACTTTGCCGCCATCGTGGCACTTGCAAAACCCGTTGCCGTACTCGTCGATGGCCAACACGGTGTTAGCGCTGGCGCACAGCCGTTCACGCCGAGCCGTTTCCTCGTCGTGGCAAAACCCATCACGCGGCCAGTACACGTCTGACTCACTGCACCGACGTACCTTGCATTTGGCCGTCAACGGACGTGGCTTCTGCAATTGCTCTTCGTCTGCCGCTTTATCCAATACCAACCATTGTCCTATACACACACTATTGTATATAATAACGAATTATGAATATATCAATACAGTGCTATTAAGACTTAACAAAAATATACTACTGATCGTTTTTATAAATTTCGCTTAAAATCACTGTTCTGCAATTTAGGTGCCTTAATTATACCTAGATCAACGCTAAACTTCAACAGAGAACTATAAAAGTACGTGTTTTGACAAACCACGCAAAAAAGATGTGTAATAGGCTCGCATGGTAAAAACTATTATAATAAAACGCATAGATTTTTTTATGTTCATATCACTGGAATTCTCCATTCCTCAAAATTTTAATTCCGAACAAAAACTTATATTAGACATAGGTATAGACAGTATAGTACTAATAGTACTTATTAAAAATGAAAAAAAAAAATAAGAACTAGAAATTAAAATTTTTTTTACAAAAACCACCAGAAATGTATATTATAATATACACATTTGAAACACACAATATATTTATACACGTAAATCAATCGACGTTCAATGTCTTCACGATCAACGCCCCTAACTATCTATATACATAAATGATTAATTAAGCTCTTCTCCTTCAAGTCTTCGTGTCTATATACCGTGCCACTGGTTGTCCTCTTATGCTATGCGGTTAGGCGTGTATAATAAATTTTTCGAAACGTCTATTATAACCTACTATACGAAAGTGCCATAACGTGTGTTCTTTTTATTTTTACACGAAACGTTACCGCCCAGAAGTTACGTATGATTTTTAATATTATTACCTCCTCTGCATATCAACCATATCATTTAATATTCGCCTTCGTACTATAAGACTCTTCCTTTATATAATATTATGATCGTATATTTTATACATTAATTTGTTTGTGAGTAAATAGTGTTGCTTAAAATATTTACGTATCATAACAATATGTGCGTATATAATTTATATATAGATAATGATTAATTTCTGAAGCATAATATATAGGTACATCGTACATATATATACTTATGAGAATCAAATAATGTTATTTATTCTTAAAATTTGTCCTTGTAATTGCTTCGAACGGATTTTTAATTTATACACCGCTTTTATTGCACAGTGCTTTGCGTGTACCTATTTAATTAAAATCATAATATATTATTTAATTATTTTTATTCAGTGCGCTGTTTAGTTTCACCCAAAGTTCATCTATGACTAACTGGAAATGTATATTGGGTAACAATCGTTCAACATGGTTTGTATTAAACTGCGGTTCTAAAAGAAAATACTATAGTTAGTGGTTTTAAATGGCGCTGTTATAAAAGATGATAAAATAATAATATTAATACGATTTTGGGTTAGGGAGCGAATAGCGATTTAACGAAATTATTTAAACAAAATATAGTTCACGTACAAGAAATAAAACGTCTAAGTATTGTTTTTAGGCCTTTGTTATACGATCGTGTTGACACTACATATATCAAATGTTTATTGATATTGTACCTACACATATTAAAAATAAAAATATGTAAACAAATATTCGATAAAAACTTAACTGTACCTACCCATATTATAAATAAGCTATAAACTAGGAATAAGGTATAGTAATTAAATATAAATACTTAAATATTTTAAAACGCTAAGAAATACATTTTTTTTTGACATATTTTGTGTGTATTATTTAGATCTATTAAAACACAATGAATTATTTAATTTTAAAAACTTCAAATATAATTTAAAACAGTTAAATACATTTCTTAGAATAAGAACTTTACGGGAATAATTAAATAAAAACAATTTCTAAACTTTGAGTTATTATTAAATATTAAATTTTAAAACAATCAAAATATTTTAACTAAAAAATATCATTGTAAACTTTTGAAGTTTACTTACTTTGTTATAACCATATAATAACCTGATTTATTCTTCGTAAATACCATCTTCAAATAAAGATTTGAAATAGTTTTCTATTATCCATTAAAATTAATATCTACGTATAAATAACAATGTGGAATAATAGTAATAACGATTATTTTATAAAGTTTTAAACATAGGTATTAAAAATAATGGTTTTAAAATTAAAATAATAATAAAAAAAATTATTTGATCGATATTAAATCCTTGTAGATTATAATATTCTTAATATTTAAGTGTATTTTGTCGGAGAGTTTTATTTCGAAAAAGTTTAATCAATACCTAATATAATCTATATAGTAATATAAGAATAAACTACTAATGGTATGTTGATAAATTATAATTCTGTCAGATTTAAGTATACATATTATACTATATAGACTTAGGAGTTTCAGTTTGATTAAAATATTAAAATAATGTACATTTATTGAATTGATTTATTATTTTTCTTTACAAGTATTAACGACTTATGTTTAATCGCTGCAGTAATTAAAATTTTAATATCATGTTATATACTCAAATTAAAAAATATATCAATATATTGACTTTAATTATCCGCTACTTGATCATAATATTTAAAAAGTGAACGTTTGTTTGTTTAGATACATTCATGAAATTTTATTGGGTAGATATTTTGAAAAATCCAACTATTAATTTAAATTAAAATAAATCTCCTCTTTATATGGAGATTTATTATGCATAATATGGTCTACCTAAATTGTGTTTTGTTGAATTAAAAACAGAAATACGTAACGTTATTTAATATTTTCTGATTACATTACGGACTACGGTTTTTATAATTAATTACTCGGTAGTTTAATACCATAAATTATAATTAAAAAATTAGAGTCAATAATAGGTGTATTCTCTTTGGATTCTCTTGTAGCTGTATAATTATTAATTGACGGAAATTGTTCAAGAATCAAGGTACAAAATATAAATAATTTATTTGCAAGCTCTTAGATTCTTGATTATTTATCTTCATCCGAAGATATCCTTATTTAATGCACGAAATTCGCTTTAAACTTTACAGTTATATACTGACGAAAATAATACCCTTGAACTATGTTAAAATTTGGATTACTAGAATTATACGTATTTACAGTTGCAGGGTATGCACGTGCAATTTTAGATTGATTGCTGTATGATGTATATTGAATGGTTAAGGTGTTTGGATTAGTATTATTACAGAAATTATGTACGACGTACGTTTCATATAATAAGTAATGAATAATGGGTATATGTATATTGTTTTTAGACTTTGTAACACAATATATTATGCTGGACAGATGATTATAACTTTAAATGTATAAGATTAATTTTATCATTTTTAAAAAAAAATATAAAATCTATTTAAAATTATCGAATGAATCATTTCTAAAGAATTTTCAAATTATTATACCAAACAATCAAACTATGTGTATTTATTATAAAATAATTAAATTATTTATTATCTAAATTTAATTAATATAATTCTTTTTAATTTTTGTAAAATGTATTTTACTATGTTATAAAGTATTATGTATTATGTGAGTAATCGTACCTCGTACTTATATGGTTTAATTGAATAAAATTTAACATTTTATTAGGTAATTAATATTTTTTATTTACTTGTTATAAGAAAAACTGAGTTTTGGAAGCGGTGATGGTCCTTAAGACCGTTACGGACGGACCGTTAGAAGAAGTATTGAAAGACAGTTTTAAGAATTAATTACTAAATATTTTACGCATTTAGTTTAACATTTTTGAACGATTATAATAGCTGGTAATAATAATTTTCTAAGATTTATATCTTTATTTTCCATATTATTATGTTATTTAAGTGTTTTAATTGTCTGGAACTCAGGAAATACTCAAGGTCTCAACCATTTTAATTGTATAATTGTTAAATCATGTGCTTATCTTTTTTTGCAAAACATAATCATTGTTTTTATATAAATTTAAATTAATTACATCTATATATTAATTAGAAAATAAGATGTTTATTGTAGGTACTATAAGGATTTTAATACATTAATAGGTTGGATTTCAGCTTAAGACTGTGTTAAATTTTATAGTATGATAAAGTATGACACCAATTTTCAGTGGTGAAAATGTTTGTTTTTTACCATAGTTAATAATTATCAATTTTATAAACAAACAAATTATTTTAAATACAATTGTTCATGCAATTTATTTATTTATGTAATATAAAATATAGTTGCAATATATGTGCAGTATATAATACGTTTAAATATACATTAGTCTGTATATATCCTTTTTATAGTTTTTATCTAGTAACAATAATTTAATAATTCAATAGCGATGTACCTACTATTTTTAAGTAATTTTTAATCAAAGTTAATAGATTAGATATAATTCCAACCATATATTTATTATATATCATTAATATATCTATGTTGTTTGTTTTTTATATTAATATGATCAAATGAAGAAAATAATAATTTGTTTTAGAGGTGTCGATATTTTTGATAAGAAGATATAAAAAAAAACGTAAAATCGAAAGAAAATAATAATTGGTTGATCTTGTTGTCATAACTCATAGTAGTTTATTTCGAATTCGTTTTATTTAAATGAAATATCAATTTTTTTAATTGAAAATTATTAAGCGTTTGTATATAAATTAAGAACTTTTTGTACCTATATACCTACAAATGTTTCATTTAATAATATTGAATGTTCATTATTTTTTATGTTGCCGATTGGTCTTTTATTGTTTGTTTTGGAAAGTATAAATAATACATAAAAAAATTCACAAACATATATTATCTACATATTATGTTGCTCCATATTATTACTCGCTTAATTTTTTTATTTAGGTAACCAATTTTTTTATTCCATACTTTTAAAATTATTTGTATTTATTAAAAGTTAAAACTATAAGAAACAGCTAGGTATGGTTTAGCGTTTTATAAAAAAAAACGTGTCTTGTCACTAACCCTCATCGCACGGTCCTTTAGTCAACAAGTCCCAACAGCGGTCTTCGTAGACAATTTTGTTCATTGACAAACACTTTTTGTAAATGTATTCTGACTGTTCACGGGAGTTTGGTATGGTCAAATCGGCTAAATAATAACTGAAAACATCCGTCAACGAAGCGAATATAAGTAAAGAAACAAACATAGTGTTAGGTATATTATTCATAATATTTTTCATCGTTTGCTGCGATATCACTTGTTCTACTCTGAACTATAATATAATTACTAGCAAAATATAAAATAAGTTTATTAAATAAAATAATCTTTTAAACTCTTATCGTAAATATTACGAAAAAACACTGTATACGAATCGCACGGACAGCTCGCTGATTCGAAATGAACGGATTTAACGACTAACCGCCATTTATGTTTTAGATACGTGAATATCACGTTGTTATATTATACGCGCATTATATTATTATGCTCTATACGTCTCCCACCTATACAATTAAAATATCAGTTGGTTAGGTTATATACAGCTATAGTAGGGGGCCTTGAAGCTTTCCCGGGTTATCGAGACGATTACTCACCATCGTGTGTACAAAATTGACCAACCGTACTCTCGTGTATTTTGTTCTATCCGAATAACGTACCCCAAGTCCCAGCCTATACAGTGGCACATTTAGGGGGATCAAGGGGGGATATTGCTCCGGGCAGCAATTTTTTGGAGGCAGCAAATTTAACTGGGAATTTTTTTCATAATATTAATTTAATGATATTTTTTTTATAAACATATTATGAAAATAAATTAATAAATTTTACAATTGCAGGCTGTTTGATTATTTTGTTATCATGGGTACCTACTACTGAGAAAACTTACGATATTCAACATTCTAGAACACTCTCAATATATTATTATACTGCATGATACTATTAACATATCACGTGTAATCAGTGCTTGAATTGGGGGTGGACGGAGTCCAACTTATTCTTTATTTTTTTTATTTATTTGAAACGGAACGCTGGAAACGCAAAATTTGCTGTAGTGAATTTGTAAAAAAACTGATGATTTTTCTGATGCAAAATATACCTATAACCTATAGTTATACAATTTGTATATTAATTGTATCGACTATGAAAAAAAAATTGGTTAATAATAATGGGCAATTTATATAATCAATCGTTAGGTTGCGGCGACCAAACCTAGACCTTTTTTCTATGCGACCGCTGCGATCCTAGATATTGTAAACGTGACTATTTTTCACTTTTATCATAATATATATGTAAACGAATAAGATGTAAAATCTATGAGTGTTTTTCAACAAATTTTACACTAATTCACTTTTAACATCGATTGGCTATAGTTGAGTTAATTGCTCATATTTTATAGGAAATCCATAAAAAAAATATATATTCATAACTAAGTGTTTATAAAGAATAAACTTAACTAAATGATCGTGGATATATATACTACTAAAAAAGATCTTGTATAATAGACAATTATTATACGTTACAATTTCGCAAACACTACCAAAAAAAAAAATTTACGTTTTCGTAATGTGTACAATGTTTCGAACAGATTCGTATGTCATTCAACGACGTCACAGCCACCGAATAATCAGATCAGAATCAAATCACACACGTTGTCAGATCATTACAACGGCATACGAGACGGGCAGCTCAAACGGGAGTGATACACCCGTAACGCGGAACTCTGACGAGTCGCTGGAACTGTGCCATATGCTCGCTAGATCCGACGTACGCGCGAATCGTCATTTCTGTGGAACGTACCCCGCCGTGGTGCTGCGTATATGTCGACAATGACGACAGCGCATAGAAAAACAGGGTTTTACGAATATACGTTCTATTTAAGAAACATACTTGAACACTTACGATGAATAACGTATTCCTACGAATGACTGTTTATCGCATAACACGGAAACAGAAAAAATAAAATATGCATTAACGGAAATATTTAATACAGATTTGACGATCAGTGCATACCAGAGCTTGAGGTAAGGAAATGATAGAGCTGCGAATAGGTACGAATAAAATCACTATTTAATACCTAATACCAGTACAAGCAATGTGCAGGCAACATGATAATATGTTAAAGATAAAAAAATATAGATACCAGATGCCTTCCTTAATCACGTAAGTCTGCCCGGGGTGGGTCTTGCTACGACGGAGGATAGACAGTGAATGTGAGTGCTAGTCGTTTCACCGGGCCTTTTATACCCGATGTTCTGTGACAGATAACAAGAAACCGTAGAAACCCCAATAGTGCAATCGCCGATAAACGCACAATTTAAATAAAAGTTATAAGAATAAAATAATTATAATAATAATAAAAATAGTAATATTAATAATAATAATAAGATTAGGAATAATAACAATAAAAAGGAAAAGAAGATTAATATAAGTACACAAAAAAAGGTGATCGATTTTTTTCAATTTATAGGGGGGGGGTAGGGGCTACGACCACTTGTCTTCATAATGTGAAATGGCATTTTTCTGAATTTTCATTATAAGTTTTGTTCCGTATCAATGTTAAAAATTGTGTCATCTCTATTATAATAATTAATATATTGTCTATTATTGTGTTTTATCATGAGTTAAAACATATTGTTAAGTATAATTTATATGGTTATTTTCATATATATCTATTTGCCCAAGTGTTTAAAGAATATCTTTATACTTCTCACAACACTCTACGGCGATGTGAAATTAAATAATTATTAATATTAGACAATATAAGCTAATTTTTATTTATTTAAATTTATCTAATAATTGAATAATAAATATGAATTTACTGGGATAATTTCAATGACATAGTAAGAAAATCGAAAATAAAACAAAAAAATTAAGCATTATGATAATTATTAATCAATGCGCCCAAGCGAGAATGGTTTTTGCTACTATGTACCCACCTTGCTTTGAAACTTAACGCTAACACCTATCGACTACAGTTTAAGTTGATGTTGTAAAACAACGATAAAATATCGAATACAATGTCAAGTAGGTAAGTATATACGAAATTATTATATAAAACAGTATAACACACAATAATAAATAGATTTTAAATAGAAACAAACCCCTTTTACATATAGGAAAAAAATTACGCTACTGCTACAAATCTCGGTTATTTAACTAGATAAATTATATAAATATTAAATATATATTATGTATATGAGATAATAACAGTGTATTGCAATTGCGGATATCTTTGTTCTGAAAAGTCAGTCATAATATTATTGAAAAAATAAAAAATAATATGTATGTTGTATTTAAAAAAAAAAATTTCATTTGTCTTTAAATCGATTATCCAACGAGGCCCTGGTCCTAATACTGCGACGATTAATTGAGGTTCTATTGTATTAGAATTAAAATATATTTCGGACACAAAATCTATAAACATCTATTACTGGCTGCTGCTGTTGCTATTGACAACCACGTGTATAGTGTTTAAATACATAATATATGTTTCTGTTTTCTTCATTACTAAAGTGTCATTGTTACAGAGCATACGTCTTCTAACACATTCCGTTCTTTCTTAAAGTATTCAATATATATTTATCGTATAACTTTATCCACGAATATTCTACCGTATTATTATGGAAAATAATACAATTACATCCGACGGCGAGACGCGATCGCTGCCTGTTCCGGTCGAGCATCAGGTGATGCTGCCGGTTCCAGCTGATCCACCCGCCAAAATTCGGACAGCAAAAGAATGCTGTGAGTTTTCTGGTCTGGTGAAAAGACCATATTTTTCGATGCCCAACATCGCAGTGGTGTGTGGCGCAACAAACGGCCAATCGGAAAAAGAATATGACGAATTCTCCGGTCTGACGAAAAGGAAATACTGCTCAATGCCTAACATCGCAGTGATGTTCGCTGCAGACGATGCGGACCAGCTGAAATCGTCGCCATCGGTGTCGATGCTCCCGGATTCTATGGTTCCGGAAGAACGGGACGTGGCGAACAGCGGCGACTTAACGGGTCCGCCGAACATTTGCGTGGCATTTACCGCAGGCGAAGTCGAATGCATTCCCGTGCGAGTTTCAGCCGAAGACTTAAACGGATTAAAAATACCGGCCGATGGGCAAATGTCTACGGATGCGGTAACTAGCTGCAAAGCTGAAAATGAGTTTAAGGCCACTTCGACTCGACGTGGGCGCCGTCGTACGTGGTGGAAACGGACCAAGAAATTCGTGCGTCGGTTGTTTTGCTGTGTGCCCCTAAAAGATTAGCCCATACAGTATATGCCAGGGATGGCAAACCTTTTGAACACTGCGTGCCCAAAATTACCTTTTTTTTTTTTTTTTTTTCAGAGCGTGCCAAAAATCGTTAATGACCGATAAAAGCCGTATGCTCAAAATATTTTTACCTATTACCTAATATAATAGTAAAAATTTTCGAGTGCCCACAAAATCTTTTCGCGTGCCATCTCGGGCACGCGTGCCATGTATTTGCCATCCCTGGTATATGCCATATGGCAATTAAAAATATTACATTGTTTTTCAGTTTTTCTCAAATAAATATGTTTTTGTTATATTATATTTAATTGGTATTTATATTTTATGGAACGATTTTAGTTTAGCAACCTATCGATTTTTAAAATTTTTTTTCCAAAATGTGTGTTTTAGAGTGCTTTTTAAGAATGTAAAAAAAGGCCCGCTCAAACGTCGTTTTGAAGTTATTGATGAAAAACTTCAGAAACTTCAATTTTTTGTTACGCGCATTTTTTTTTTAAAAAATACTTAGAATTGAACATTTTTAAATTTTTTTAAAAAAAATTAAATTATTATATATTATAATATTACATTTAGTAGAAGTAGACAATTGTTATAATAATATACGAATATATCTATAGTGAGTAAATATCAAGTAAACATAATAGTAATACTAATACAGTGTACCTCATAATGTCTTAAGACAACTAATAGAAGTTAATGTTCGCCGCGTAGTGAAAGTATTATTTTTATTGATATACCTGCTAGGTACCTATATAGTTATTAAAAATAATATCTGGTCACAAAAATAATTTGTTTCTTTTTATCAATTTTGCAACATTAAATCATTTTTGTCAGAGGTTTTAATTTTTTTATCAACAATTCGTTGAAACGTAATATTGTTTTTTTTTTGTACTATAAGGTACATCTAAAAAGTTTGTAAAAGTTCTATAGTTACATATTATTTACAATTTAAAATGTTAAGTTGTAACATTAAGAAGTTATAGTTAATAGTTATTAAACTATAATATTAATTACTAAAAACTTTAAAACTCTTTAATATTTTATTATAGTTTTATTTAATATTTCGCTTCAGATTAAAAGTTGATGGAATACCATGGAGTAATATAAGCTGCTAATGTTATTATTTTGTTTATGGTTTTTAAATATCTTAGTATTTTATACAATTCGAATAACCATCAAGATTCAGGATATACATGAATAATATCTTACAAATTATAATACTTCATTATATCAATATTAATAATTCTTAATTTGAACATTTTAAAGCATAATTTAGTAGTATTAATAACGTGACAATACGTCTCGCTTTCGAGCTCTGTGTCTCGCTGTCCTCAAAGAACCCAAAAATGTCCCACTTTGAAAAAAGTCACAACTAACATTATGTTGGTAGGTATACCTATACTGTACACTGATATATATCTATGTTTTATACTGTAAAGCAGTGGTCGGCAACCTTTTTGGACATATTCACGAATTAAAAAGAGTTCGCGGGCCGGATAAAAATAAAAATTTTACATTCTTAAATTATTTACTATGAAAAAACAATTACTGTCTAAAACTTTAAAATAATAAAATGAATAAAAAAAAATTCGTCATTCTAAAATTTAAAGCAAGTCGTATACAATAGCGGGCGGGCCACCGGTTAACGGATACTGCTGTAAACAGTTTAATCTAAAAATAGTCTATACTTCTATAGTCCAGAGATAAACATGATACAAAACAAGTACTTAATTTAAGTCGTTATTTCGGAATTGTTGATCCAAAAAATATGAAAACTAACCAAATAATTTAACCCAGTGGTTTTCAACCGGTGTGCCCCGGCACACTGGTGTGCCGTGAGTGCTCTAGAAGTGTGCCGTGAAAAATCTGTTAATAGTTTTATTAGTATGTATTTATATGTATATTTAGGTATATATATAAAATATGCTTAACATATTATACGGATTGGTGTGCCGCGAAAATTTTGTAGGATATTAAGTGTGCCGTATGGTTAAAAAGGTTGATAACTACTGATTTAACCTATTACAATATTTGTCTGTATTTTTATTTTGTCATTTTTTTATGAAAATTAATTTTTTTCTAATAAAATCGAATTATGAATTTTGGTAATCATCTGGGTGTTTAACATTTAGTACATTTCGTATACTAAAGAAATATGTTTGATTTTTGAATTTGGTTAAAGAAATATAAAAATATCTAATAGGTAACGTACAATAATTATTAAAAATTAACCAATTAATAATGCAATTATTATAAAATAACCTATTTATTTATATTTTAATTTATATAAAAGCATTTTTTACTATAGTACTATGGTATTCTTATCAAACATATTACTATTGGATTAAATATTGTCTTATTTAATAAAATTGTCACGCAATTTAGTATTAAAAAAATGTTATTTATTCATTCAATGTGATTTTTAAAATTAATTTAACTAAATGAGTAGGTCAAAGAATTCGAGTTATTTGCTCAAGGAATTTTACTATTTTATCTGATAAGTATTGTATAATGTAATATTATCTGTATTATGGACAACTATTTTTTTTAAATCATATCTTATTATTCTCTTATTATTCTTATTGGTATTTTGTAAGATGATTTTATTATTTATCTTTTTATGTATTTTTGTTTAGGATTGTATGATAAATTAAGTAAATAACCTAATCTATCTAACATATAATTTTAAAAATTTCATCGTGTAAAAATTAATTTATTGACGTCATATTTAATATAATTAGTTATCCTAACAAATGACACGATAATCAATCGTAAAACAATAATCTGTGGTAACAAATTTATCATTGCTGATGTCACTTAAAAAATAAGACTGTGACGAAATATTTCAAATATGTAGTAGATATATTTATAAATTCTATGTTTAATAACAATTTTTTTGGTAAATTCTATTATTCTAATGATAATATAAAATTAGATTCCGTTCAACAATCTTAGTCATATATATTTTTACACTAAATGAATCTGTACATATTTTTAGGTGACTAAATACAGATCAAATTCATATTTACGTACGATCATTGACCACTAATAATAATATTTACTGTGCCCTTCATCCATAATTTTATTTAAAGTTTCTTATGCAAACTATAATAACCAATATGTGAAATATAATTGGATATATTTTTTTTATTAAATAAGTTATGAGTTCATTTATTGATGTTATAGTTTATATAAAATCATTATGAAAACGTAGAATATTAAAATAAATTTCTCATTAAAACTTGAGTTGAATTTTAAATTTTAATCTAAGTATATGAAATTTATTTTTATCAATTATTTTATTGGTTATATCCATAACACTTTAAATGAGCTCATCTAATACACAAATAAAACAAAATGATTTTTTTTTGTTTCAAGTCTAATACAATAAAAAAATGTGATTTGTGGTCATAATCGTCAGGGGGAATATGGTTTTCACTCCCCTTTATGATAATATATTAATTTTTAATTTTAATTTTAATTTATAAAATTCATTATGTTATTTTTAGCAAACAGTCAAGAGCTCATGTTAATATCAAACGCCGCATTAGCTATTAATACTGTACAGAATTTCCCAAAACTGGTAAATATGCAGTGTCGTAGTCACTGGGGTATATTTTTATGTTTTGCAACTATACTCACTCCTACAACCGACCGTTTTTATGTAAACAATTATGTAAGTACTATATAATTCAGATTTCTATGAAATGCGTTGCCGTTTATATGGTTCTATTTAATGTTTAATATTATTAATATGAAGATTGATGACTGTAATGGCTAGTTTGTCAAACACCCCCCTCCCCACCACACGGTTTATTTTAATATAAAATTAGTGCACTAGAGTAAGTTGTATATAATTAATAAGTAATAACAGTTAAACCACAGTAGAAACTAGACTACTAAATTATATGATGTACATTATGTCCTTACGCCATTTAACGTTATCTGTAGGTAACCCCCGATGGAGACTGTATAGTAGACGTAGTAACAATATTACTAATATTATGATCGTTAGAATTAGAATACCCACCATGAATCTGTTTTTTTAGTAATTATAATACATATTATAATTATATTTTTAGTATAATGAATGATACCTATGCAAATTAACCATATTGAATAAATTATTTAAATATCATTGCAATGCATCTGTAAACATTTTCATCGTCAAAAGTTAAACGCAACTCTTAAAATATTAAAAACATTTTATCAATATTATTTACACTTTGATCATTTGATACTTTGTAATATTCTATAAAACATCGTGAATTCTATTGCGATACTTATTTTATAGAGTTCTACGGGATTTTTTATTCCGGTTATAATATATAGCATGTAACTACATATCGAGGATCATATTACCAATAAATATAAATTAATATATTTCAATATAATTTTATGTAGGTAACTAAAAACTCAAAACATGTATTGATTTGAAACAAACGTTTTCTCAACTAAATAAAATTACCATTTAAATTTAATAAATGTAATATTGTCACATGGCACAATATACAAATATTTTGTTATGTTATTAAACTATTAAGTCTATAAATTAATTTATAGTAATAATTATATTTTTAATTTTAAAAAAAAGTCGAGGATTTGAAAAATTATGTAATATTTAATTTATTGTTATTTGTGATATAAAAATAAACTAAAAGTTCAGAGAGCTGCTCTGATTTTGAACTTTTTTTATAACCCTTAACTAACCAAAAAAATGCGTGTCTTTTTTTCCTCTATATTTATGATAATTATAATGACGATAAAAAAATGTTCCTTTCATTTCTCGTTAGTATTTTATGTGATTGAAACTCAAGATACATATTGGCTCTCTATAGTCTATAGTCTTTTATTTTTATAAGTATCAATTTTTATACTAATTAAAAATAAATATTTATCTTCATCTTATTTATTGATAATATATTGTTATAATATATTTTATATTCATATGGTTCAATAGTCAATGTGTATTTGTGAATTTTACACTAAATTAATATTTTGCTTTTTCGAAAATTTCTAAGGATTAAAATTAGTTATATTTCTATTTTAAATTGAAATGTGAAATGTGTTCTTTATGTAAAAAACAACATTGTTTAAAATCTATTTTTTTTTAAATTAATTTAAGAAATACAGTGAACGCTGTTTATAAAAGATACTCATGGATATAAGATTTAGTTACTCAATAAAAATTGTGTAGCACGGTCTGGACGTATCAAAATATATTAAAAGTCGGTTACAAGACTCATCATTTCGGTTAGATGACTTAAATTTTGTATATAATTTTTTTAATAAAATGTTAGAATAAATTAGTTTGGAAAAACCAAAAATTTGTATTAATTTTAATAAACAATATGAGTACGAATAATAGTATATTTCTAAAATATTAATTGAAAATAAAAAAAACAAACTGTACAGTTTGTTGATTTAAAAATATTTAGTTACCTAATTACTTTTTTTAAATTGTAAACTCGCTTATAAATGGTTATTTGTGAGGTTGAATTACGCAAAATATTAATAATTACATTTATAGTATAAAAACTAAGAAACTAAATTTTAAAATGAATCAATTTATAAATGTTTGGATCTTGGCCATTTGTAATATGTTCTAATTATATTATCTATATCATATGAGTGTACAAAATAATACAATGCTATTTTGATAATATTGTCTTCATATTTGAACAGCAACATAGTTACTAACTAAGTTTAGTCACTAAGTTTATAATTAAAATTATTTTGGATTCTATAGCCTATAGTAATAACAATATTTTTCAACAAATCTCATTTTAGCAACCTAGAATTATTTTGTAAATTTTAAAAAAATGGAATTATGGCAAAAATTTAACAAATATTAGTGATTTTTCGAGCCCCGTTAAAATACAACCTGCAACCCCTACACTTCTGGTAAATTCGATGCAATTTTTATTGTGTAACATTTATAGTTTATTCAGACATGTATTTTATAATTAATTTCAATAATGTATATTATACTGCCTAACCATTTCGCCTAATATTCTCAACACAGCATTTCTATGCTGTAATATTTTAGATATTTTTTACTAGGTAGCATGTTCTATATTAAATTTTATTATTCTAACCTGAAATATATTGAAATAATTAACTTTTAGTTTTCATAATATCATTATATTATTGAATATTATAAATGATTTCATTATATAATACCTAATAAGGTGACAAATAAATAACGTTTATATTTCAACCTTGCATTGTCTATAGGATGATAATTTAGTTTATAAATTATGCTTATAGTGAATTAATTTTCATTTATTCAACTTTTAGTATACGGTCTTCAGCACCTTATATCATTATTTTTATAATAAAATGAATATTTATACATTTTATGATTTGATTGGTAGATATTTTGGGCATATATTATTAGTTTTTGTTCCCAGATATTAGCTTCGATTTTATTGTTTTCTTAAATAAGTTTAACGAATCCTAGCCCCGATACACACATACACTTGTTATCTACGTCGATAAGGTATATACACATAGAACAAATAATTCATAAATTTTATTTAACCACCCTTACATTATCTACACACAATGTTCTATTTTTTTAAATTTGATAATCCTTATTAATGTGTTATTTAATATTCATAAACATTATTGGTTACAGCTCACTGGAAAATAACTTATAAATAAACTATGTATATATTATAATTCGATACTAATCGGTTGTTTTCCACAATATTGAGTGATTGTTAGAAAATCAAGTAAATGTTGTTTTAAATTAGATGGTCATCGAGTTATATCATTAAATAGTTATTGGTGTAAGTGTCCATGAATGTTTATGTAGTTTTGTCCTTTACTCTTAATTCATATTTTACTACTAAGCCCAAATGTCACGATATGGGTATTTAACCTACCCTAAACGGTAATACTTACATTTTAAATAAGTAGAAATTACGCTTTTTTCATTATATTTGTTTTATTTGCTCAATTTCCAATTTTATATTTATTATTATTTTTTATCATCTTTATTATCATTAAAGTTAGCAATCATAAGCAAGGTCACTAGCTTACAATTACTTACACTAAATAAATTATATATTACATAATATCAAGTAAAATAAAAAAATAGAACAAAGAAAATAATATATTGATTACATATATGTATATATAATAACATCAATTTGAAATTAAATATTATATTTTAGTAGTATAATAATATTTCTATTTCTTATTTATTGATAAATAAATTAATACGATTAGTATGTCAAAAATAAATAACATAAAATTATGAATAATTTATATATCATACAAAATTAGTAATAGACTAGTAATAGAAATAAAAATAAATATTAATTAGACGTAACTTGTACTTAAAAATAAGTAAGTTATTAATAGTAAGAAGAAAACATTTAGGTACATCAATTATAATAGGTGAAATAATTTGGTTCAATATCGAAATTGAAATTTTTGATTTGATTAAATTATCACTATATTACTTAAACGAATAGAATCCTGGAATTTGATTATTAGAATTTTTAAGTGTACTTAAAACGAATATTACAAAATTCTTAAGAAATATTGTACCCGATTTTTAAAGAATTCAACTTTACAATTTGCATTGTGGCGATATAAATTTCTTTTTAGCAAAAGACAACCTCATTTTTTACTATAAATTATTTGGTATATTTTTTTTTCTGAAAAATTTGACGTATCAAAATTTAAATTCAAACAAGAGATTGTTGAGTTATTAAAATGGTTATACTAAGGAACAAAGTCCTTGAAAATGATTTTACAAAAATATAAGACCAATTTAATATTAATAATTGACTAGACTTGGACATTTTTAATATTGGTAGATTAATATAAATATAAATTATTAAAATTATCAAATTATCACAGTCTCCATATCAAAATTATTGAGTAAATAATTTACAATTGAAAAGAGAAGTTTTCTTTGAAAAATAAAATTTTAAATCGTCACAGGACACATTAAGTATTACAAACAATTTTAAAGGATTTTAAAACATGGTCTTTAAAGATATTTAAAAATTCCAAAAATTAGATTTTAAATAACTGCATAATTGATGAAAAATAGGAGGCGAGCATGCTTGGAAAATCATCTTATATATTATGCAGATGATGCAGATGATTTTAAAAACACAGTTTGTGATGTATTAAATTGAAAATAAATTATAAATCACATAGTAGAAACTCAGGTAGGTACTCAGCTCGTCTCAGTCCCGAAAACGAATATCAATATTCTTGTTTTTTTATAACATTTGATAAAGTATGGATAACAAATAAAAAAGTATAATATGGAAAGAAATATTACGGTAATCGTCACTACAATATTATTTTGGTACTTTCATTAAATGATCTATTATTTATATCCACAACATATATAGTAATGCAGCTGATATAAATGATATAATATTTTAAGGTAAACCTGTCTATACATTATACAATTATGCGTAAATTGTATATTCTGATATCTTCTAATTTATATATAAATATAAATATTTATTTATGTATTACCTATACTTATAGGTATATTATAATAAAGAAAACGTATCACGCGGAAATTATTTTTTCAATTATAATACCTACTAGGACATAATTTCGGGGTCATCTTCTTATTTTTACTTAAAGTTCACTGACGTTACAGCATAATGTTTGGCTTTTACATTAAAAAAAACAAATATTATTATTTAATTAATTTGTATTTCTTTTATTTTTAAATAAGCATTTTACGAGTACCTATATACCAGAATTATAAAAATATACAACACTGTACTTGTACATATATTAAAAACCAGTCAACGGCTTTAACACAACAATTTAAATAATAAAAAAATGAAATTAACATATTATTAAGATTATAATTTCATTAAAAATTTTAATCCACGAAATATAAAAATGTCGTATTAACTTAAAATACATATATATTTTACTATTTTTGAAATTCCTGTGCTTGCAGGCATATTATTTTGAGGCTAGCTGTGTTATATATTATTCTAGTATCTATGCCTCGTCTAAAGTGAACATCACGCAATCCATAGATATTTTACTCTCAGAGTATAAGGTCTAGCTATGATGCAATCACCATTTAGACTGTTCGTCTGACTACTACTTCACCTCTCTTTACATAGTACCAGAACATTCCAAATGTTATGTTGGAGAATTTTTTATTTCAGTAACCTAATATGATTGATTTTTGTATTTCAAAGCAGATCAAATCACTTGCCTTTACTCCGTAATACATAGACCTATACTGATACTACTGTAACCATATTTGTACATATTAGTTTATACGAAATATTAATAATGGATGAGAAAATAAAAACTAGGTAAGTCGCTCAGCTGTATCTGTATTTTAGGTTTAGTGTGTATTTTGTCATTGACTAGATCAATAAATTATAAATTCAGTTTGAATTAAATAATAAACAATTAAGTAAGAAAAAAGGTTTTGGAGGTAGATATGATGTACCAACCTCTATTTTTTGTTAAAATTTGTTGTCGAAATTTTCAATATCTAATAGTTGTAAATTTATATATAATTAGTAGTATATAATTATATAATAAAGTTCGTGTTCAATTTTCAGGTCTTTATTTTAACAATAGCTAATTGTATTACTAAAAACCTTGAAAAATTCAACAGATATTAAAAAGAATTTATCAAAGAGTTTTCATGTCCTAAATTTATATAAATGATTTTTGTACAAGAAATTATTTAATTTAAAATACCATTATTTATATTTTGTTAATATTATACTGAGGGCTCTATTTAATTGTATTTTAATGTAAAGGTAGATAATAAATCATTTTTTTACACCTCAAATTATTTTAATATTATTTAATACTTAAATAGCAGCTTTAACTTACTTTTGACAATTGTTGGTCAATGTTTCTAGAATATTTTATAACTGTAAATAATTGGTAGGTAATTTTTGTATAAATGTCCGATTTTGTAAAAATTTTAACTTTAAATGATTATTAAAGTATATTTATATACACAAGTACTTTTGATATTTTTTTTAAATATAAAAAGCAGAATTTGTAGGCAGTTCTTTAATTTATATTCAATTTCAAGCTTATTGATTAAGAATTTTTTTTCGAAATTTATCAAAACAGTTTAAAATTTAAATAAATCATAGAAAAAGAACCAAAATATTTAAAAAAAACTATGTCCATGTCAACACTTTATCATGTCGAAAATGATAACATAAAAATTTAATGAAAATTTTCTCAGTTATTCATTATTATTTATAATAAATAATATTTATGGCAATATATATTACATTAATAAATCATACATGTATTTTTAGTTACAAAATAAAAAATAAGAAAATTAAAGACTATATTAATCTAATATGATTAAGAGTTAATAGGATAATAATAAAATACAAATTATTCTAATTTGCTGGTATTTATTATGATTTATTGTCCAACTATTTAGTATTTATTTCCTAAAACTGTGTTTAAAGTTTATAAACCGCGAGTTTTCCCTTAAAATATGTGTTTGAAAAATCTACAAATACATACTCGTAAATATGCTTTATAATAAAACTGTTACACATGAATAGAATTAATAACTTTTAACTTATATGAATATAATCCTGTTCAGGCCCGGATTGGACCGGCGAGCTACCGCGCTGAGCGCGGTGGGCCGCAAGATTGTTATGATACATGGGCCGCTTGCTAAAGTATTTAGCTAAATTAACTGGGCCAGTAAAATTAGTGTGCTCGGTAAGTTTCTGGGTTCCAATCCGGCACTGATCCTGTTAATTGAAAGTTCTTATTAACTTAACTCATCTAATAGCTGGATTATGATAATTAAATGTATATTCATTTTAGTACGCATTTAGTTACTATAAAATAAAGCTAAAATCATAAAGTTTTTTCAAAGAGAATAAATAATAAGTTAGTATAGCTACAGAAATTTTGAAACAAATGAATATCTATTAAAATTCTATTTTAATAGTACTAATTTAATTTGTTATTTAAATTATAGATATTTTTATTCACGAAAATACCTAAATAATATGACAATATTTATGGCTGAAGACTTTTCATTTTCAATCATCATGGCATAATAAGACACTATTAATATTATTTATTTTAAATTCACTACCCTATAAATAGGGATTAAAATTCGTCGAAATCATTCATTAACTGCATGCAATATGAATAATATACAATTGTATATTAATATTATCATAATATTATAATAATTTATATTATTATTGATAGAACTACAGAAACAACTGTTTATTTGGCATTCATTCTAATAAGACGTTGTTATCTTTTTTTCGATAGGTATTCTTTCAATATAATTTATCTATTTATTTAATATTTTATATGACAACAATTATTGTTTTATAAAACACTAACAATATAATTTTTAACAGAAATCTTAATTTTAAGTCATTATTAAACAACATTTTTGGGAAAAAAATTATAATTTTTACTATTTTTTTATCATAACAATTTTTACTTTTTTGAATGAAATGTACAATTTTAATTTTATATTCCAAAGCAGAATATTCTTTGAAATATTTAGATCTTTAAAATTATACTACTTATACTATTTTCACTCCGCTCATATAAGCTTTGAATACTTATAACTCATAAACTATTTAACGACTTAAAATTATTTTTAAAATTTGTTTTAGTTTTGAAATAATATCTTGCGTAAAATGATCCGACAAGTACATCTCTTTAAACAATTAATATTTATTTATCTTTAGTCATAGACAATATATAAATTAACTACAATATTAGTAAATATTGAACATTATTACAAAGTTATTAAAAATAATAATAAGTTGGTCTTGTGATTTGCTCCTATAATATATAGGTATACTAAAATATATAAGATTATTTTATTCAATTATAGACTACCTATAGTTAAATTATAATTATAGTAGGCATTCAACCATTTAAATTTAAAATAATATTATGATAAATGTATTTAAATAAATACAGCAAAAATATAGGTTGAACTACTACCATGTAATTGTACGGATTACATAACAAATTGACTAGGAATAGGCTAAATAATATTTTGGAATATTAACAAGTAAAAGAGAACAAAAAAATGCGTCCAACCCTACTTTAAATTTTAATATATTCAAGGTTAGTTTTATTTAATTCTAATTTCTAATTTTCTTATTTTTCAATTATCGTACTTTTAAGTCAATACAATGTATGACGTAAGGTCTATATTAAGTAATTCAAAATACACATTACATATATGAATATTTGAATAGTAGGTAGAGATTTCCATTACAGTTTATTTGGTTTAAACAAACAATCATTATTTAATTATTATTCATATCCTCTATTAATATGAAATTCCACAATACCTAGTATAATGTATTAAAAAATAGGTAGGTACAATAGGTACATATATAATATTATAGCTATATATTATAAAATTTTAGTTTTTCTTATAAACGTATATAAAAATGTATATATGTATATTTAAATGAATATATTTTAATCTTTGTTATTTTTCATGTTTTTACGTTTAGCGTTTATAGGTTTATTTTAAGATTTTTCAGGTCATATTAAAACGTATATTTCTGAGCCCTGATTGTAATATTATATTAAATATTTTAGTAATGAAGAAAACAGTTTTTTTTTTTTAATTTTAGAATAACTAAAACTTGATTAAAATAAGACACAAAATAGTTACATAATTTGTATCGTAATTATATTTTGAATAAAATAATTTAAATATTATTTTGTATCAGTAAATTTTGAGAGATATTGTTTAAGTACCTATTCATTATGTATTATATAAATAGAATTATTGTGTTTACAGTATACTTACGGCATTGCCTATATTTATTGCAGTATACTTTTTAGTAAACCATATACGTATTTATTAAATCCATTTGAATAAACGTTTAAATTTATGGTTGTTTATAGTAATATATTATATTACTGTATAATATTATTGTTTCAAAGAATCTCCTAACGTGCACTATGATAACGAAATGTATGATACATAAATTAGAACTGTTAACTTAATAGTTAATTTTATTTAAATTTAAATTTAAAACCAAAATTACATTCTTAAATAAAACACATGGTTTATTTTTATAAATGAACATTATTTGAAATGTTTAGAGTATTATCAAATAATGTTATAAAGAGTGATTCACCAAGCGTCCAACTGTCCAAGCATGCTTATTATTCGCCGCTCTATTCTTCTTTTAATAATACAATTATTCAAAAAATGATTTTTTTAATTTTTAAATATACTATACATATACAACTATACTATACTACTATATATTTTCAAGGTTTTAAGAGTTTTTTTGTATTATTTGATGAATTTCCTATGGAGATACATATTTAAGTTTTTTTCTTTTATTAAAATTTTTTTTTCTTCTGTAAATTATTTAGTGAATAATTTTTCTGAAAAGTTTGACATATCTATATAAATTAAAATCTGACTGATTAAATTGAGTTATTAAAATATTTATACTAAAGGTAAAAGTTCATGATATTACAAGAACATAAAACAGATGTATATCGTATATGGATCTAGTGTTTATTACATGCAATTGTACAAATTATAATATTAAATAATAGTAAGCGTTATTTTGTGAAAAATATACAGGGAAAAGTAAGAGTTATAAATTAATTTTAAAAATTATTATTACTTACCTAGTATTTATTCAATTTATTGGTATTGCTAATCTATAAGTATTTATAAAATTTGAATAGTTTTGATAAATCTTGAATAATAATTATGTGTTTTAAGTATACGTGGTATACGTCAATTTCCACATTTTTAATATTATAATGTTACATATTTAATACAATATTTTATGGTAAATGTTTATGTGTCTGCTATAGAATCAAACAAATAGTTATTGTCAACTATTTATATAGTTATATTTTATTAACGTGACCAGCAAATTCTTGTTTTTTATTTTTTTGATCTACTAAAAATTTAAATTGGAATTCGTAAAATTTAAAAATGTTTATTCATCTCTATGTAGCGAGTGAAGATAGATGTATAAAGAGAGACGTTTTCCACGTCATATTCACATCCTGGAACAAATTTTGTTGACAACCCTACCATACATATTTATACATTTAAATATTTTTAACTTTATTAATTATAGTTATACTACATGTTATATATATATCTAAATAAGAAAAATCAATGAAGAAAATAAAAACATTTCATTATTATAAAAGGATATGATTGACAACTGTCAGGGAACAAAATAGTTCTACCTAAAATCCTTCCTCTAAAATTATATAAATATATCTCTTGACTCCTCTTGAATTCAATTTTAGTCTATTACAAATTAGCATAAATTTAAATTTAAAAACAAGGTATAATATATAAACTAATAAATTGATATTCTCAGATTAATGTGTTATTCGTAATCAGTTTTGTATGCTTAACAATAATAAGATTAAATATTCATTCAAAAATTCATTTCTTTCTACGTTTCTGAAAATTAAAAACAATACATTCAATACATTGGAGGTCCATAAACTGGTTCTTATCTACTTATAAATTATAATAATATTGATTCATATAAATTTAATTCATTGATACTATACAAACATAATGATGAGGATCAATCTGGATATCATTGTTTATATATATTACTTTATTATTTATTATAGATTACTGAATTATATAATTATAAGATAAAAATTAAAAAAAAAAAATACGGGGAAGCCGTTCTTACACTCTTACACATGATGTTTCTCGTCATCGAGTAAGTTAATTTAGTGGATGTGTTGGATGGGAACTCAATAATAAATCGTTTTACATATACAAACAAAAAAATTCGGAGTTGTATGTTTTCAATGTCAAACATATAGGTACTCGCACTTAAATTTTCACTTGCTATACTGCAAGATAGTTGTTTTAACATTATATAATACTCACTCTAAAATTTTAAAGTAAACTTCTTGGAGTTAATACAATACTAGATTTTGTCTTAAATAAATATTTTTTAATGGTCCTTTTAGTTATCTAATGTTTATAGCACACTCTATTGAAGGTTGAATGTTTTTAACCCTATTTTAATGTTCTGATGTATATATAATTTATGCAAAAATGATTTTGAGTGGAGATTGTGTGCTAGCCTCTATTTTTATAAAGATATTTTATTATGTATTTGTATTGCTATAAGTAATTTATTTTTACGATAATTTTAGCTAATTTTAGCAAAAAAAAAAAAAAATAGCATATATTATATTATTATATAGCTATAATATTAGGTACTAATTATAAATAAGTATATATTATCAACATGATGGAAAATATTTCAAGTATCTAAAAATCACATTTTTTTTAATCACAAAAATAGCTAAGATCGTTATATTTTTTATTTTATTATCCAATGTCATAAACATTTGAATTTGAAATATCTATAAACACATTTTGCATATTTTTTTTTTTGCAAAAGAAAATCTTGTTCATCATTGGATACATTTTTTAATTCTTAGCTATGAATTTTGTTAATATGAAAATATTATGATACTATAATAAACAGCGAATAAGTTCCCCTATATTATAAAATTCTAACAATAACACTAAAATAAATCGGGTTGTGCATTTAAATACCACTATCACTCCAATTGATTAGAATATAAAATAATATATAATATACATATATTGTAATATAGAAAAGAATGAAATATTTTTAATCATTCCCACCATTTCTATTCAAGGTTTTTGTAAAATATTTAATTTTATATTTATGTCGTTTGTATAACACTTTATTTTTAAAAATGTTAAGTCTAAGTATGGAGGAAATCACAAGGATGGGAATAATATAATACCGTAGTTTAGGTGGGGATATTACTCTTGAACTTGGTCTTGATAATTGAACAGTAACCAGTTTCAGTGAGTCGTAGTCCAGTCGCCTTAGTGGACAGATCAGAGCCGTAGTCTCCTAGATAAGGATACGTGGTAAAACGGGAAAACAATTTCAAGTAAGTCAGGCTTAATAATTGTACTTAATATTTGTGTCAATTCAATTTTTAATTTTTTGATATTTCAATTATAACATGAAAAATACAATAATAATTAACGGATTTCAATAACTGTAAAATATGATAATTAGATACTAAATAGGAATGCGTAGGTATTGCGAGTAATAATATGTGTATATCATAAATATTCAACCAAAATATTTTGGAAAATACAATTATATTAAATATAGTAGTATCTATCGTATACTATACGATAGATTTAACAATCAAAATTTTTATTTTACTAAACCAGTACAGTATTTTTAATTAAATCAAAATTACTAAATTAAATTCATATTCATTTTTTAAATTTATTTATATTGTTGGATATAATAGACGTATTTGACAAATTTTTGAATAGGTACTTGATAAATTAACTAACACCAAAATACCCAAAATATATACCTAATATAAAAGTAATTACATACAGTTGCGATTAAAAAACTTTATTTTTTAATTTATTTATAATTATACGAGTTTTAACGGTATTTTCATTTTACTATTGAAATTTTAATTAATTTATAAATTATAAGTCAACATATTGCAATGAAAAAAAAACAATAATTTGGTTATATATTAATTCGTGCTTGTAGAATTTAAACATCAGTGGTATACCCTAAAAATATTTAGCAAGGATTTAAAAATGTGTTTCTCGACCTTGGCATTGAAATAATGTAAAATAAAAAAAATACATAAACTTAGTTAGATTATTAAATTGCCAATAAAATAATACATATTATTATAAATCTAGATTGTTATTATTACTTATTTTTAACCACTGTTAGATATATATATTATATATATATATACGTATAACAGGTAATTAAATTAATATAATGTACAATAATAACAATAACATTAACTTATGGTATGCTAATAGAATCATAGTATCTTTTATTTATTTTAAACGATACAATTTTTAGTAAGTCTTTGTATAAAATACATAAAAAAAAGTATGTCACAAACTGTATAAAACAGACAATATGAAAACTATTAACAAAATGTCGATGTTTAAGAGGACGCCATACCCGCATGTGTTGTCTCTGTCTTACTAACGTACATCATAACAAATTTTCGTTCAGTAGAATTCATTTTGTGACGTTAGCTTTAATATTAGAGTAAATTTACCTATTATCAAATTTAAAGGTAAGAATATTATCTAGACAATGACATATGCTTTTATTGATATTATCATTTTTAAGTGAGTTATGAACATTTTAAGGTTGTTATATTTTACATAGCTGTAACTCACTTTAAAATAATAATATCATTAAAAGCATATGTCATTGTCTAGATAATATTCTTACCTTTAAATTTGATAATAGGTAAATTTACTCTAATATTAAAGCTAACGTCACAAAATTTATTCTACTAAATGAAAATTTGTTATGATGTACGTTAGTAAGACAGAGACAACACATGCGGGTATGGCGTCCTCTTAAGTTATGAATTTGTTTGAACTTCTTAATCAATATTCACACAATCGCTAATCAAGACGTAGTATTATTAATTATTCAATTATGAATAAATACGTAGGTGTGTGTGTATTTAAGCCAAAAACAAAAACAACTTGCGGGAAAAACCAGTTGCGGCTCGTGCATATGTGCGATGGTGCGGTCGCACTCCCTACAGAAGTTAACAATATTATTTGTAGTCCAAATATGTTTACAAAATAAATTGGTAGATATTTTAGTACAAAGTACTAATACTGTACATTAACAAATTAACAATTAAATATATTTTTAATTATTATTAAAATTATTTTCATAGTTTATTAGAATATCGTTACGAATTCGCGATGTTATTATACGGGTATATGATGGATAGCTATTAGCTATATAGGCCTATGCAACGCTGCAGCTTGTGCGATATTGTGCATCGCACATAAAAATATCGGTTTCCCTTTGTAAACTATAGGTATAATATTAATATACGAGTAATAATAATATCATCACGACGACGCGGCGGCTATAGAAGCTTATGATGTGCGGTGAATTTTGTCGCTCAAATCGGACGGCAACGACGCGCGACGTGTTTTATATTGTTTTATTATTTTATCATTTTAATTTTTTGTAGGATATATTATAGTTCTTAAATTTTTCATCGCACTCCTGTGCTAAACTACTACGAGCCGCCACTGCCGAAAAACATAACAATATAGATACTAACAAATTTAAAATTTGAATTATTATAGGGAAGTACATCATATTCATGGCATTTTATAATATTAGACACGTTTAATTGAGAATAATTTTCGGACTAAAGGTAACTAAAACCAGTAAAACCAGAGACCGAATAGATTATAACTTATATTCCAGAAAAATATTATTATAATAAATATGACTACGTAAGAAAATTATATAAATCTATACAAATGTCCCAAGTCATTTAAATAATAAATATTTATACTACAATAATTTAGAATGTTTAAAATTAAATTTATTCACATAATATAAAATATGAAAAACAAAAACAATAAATATTTTTTTTTCATGACGTATGTATGTACGTAATATTATAAGTATATATATATTTTGTACCTATAATATCATGCATAATACAGAATAATATAATACTTGTCATGATTTGTAGATTTTGTGCAGTTATTGTTTTTCAAAATTCAAGTTTAAAAATATATTACAAGACTGTTGAACTGTAGAGTATTGATATTTGAGATTTATAAATTATAGTTTCAAGATAAAAATATGATAGAACTGCGCAAAAGATAACAAACAGATTTCCTACAGTAAACATTTTTTTTTTAGATAATGATAAACTTCATAATATTATTATTTATAAATTATTATAAGAGTTAATTATAATAATCTATAAGTGATCAAGTTACCTTGTTTAATAATATATTTGCCATTTTAGTAAACCTGAGACTTAAATATTGCATTTATTTAAGAGGCTTCTCTTAATAAGAGACATTAGTTACCTATATAATAAATTAATTTTTATGTTTGTCACATCAACGTAAATTATAGCAGAATTTTACAAAATTATAACTTTTTAATATGTTTAAAAATTGAAAAATGATATGTCCACGAGTATTAAAAAGTTCGTTTTTATAATTTGGTTTTGCTATATCAAATATTGAGATTACTTTTTTGTGTAAGTACCTACATACTCGTACTTATCTATACCTAATATTATCGATTTCCTACTCACCTTTTCTGACTAAGTACAAAACATAATAATAATCAAGGAGAAGACATAAACTGTATAATAAAATCAGTATTAAAAATGTTGATTACCTTATAACATAGTTTAGGTAAACGTTATCTAACCATATAGGGCTCTATGTATTAATGTTGTTAATATTCATTAAATGTATTGGTTTTTATCAATTGGAAATCTGCAACAAAGTTGATTATTAGATAACAAAAACTTTAGTTAATGAATTGAAATTAATTATTAACTGATATATTTAAGTTGGATAACTTTAGAGTCACTATTTTTGTGTAATATGGTAGGTAGGTATCTATTTCATAATATTTTTATAAAAATCGATAATTCTTATGACAGCACTCATTATCTCAAAATGTATTAACGTTTTAAATATATATTTTTTTTTACATAATTTAAAGAAATTACAAAACAATATTTTCGAAAAATATTATTTTTATTATTTTTTATCATTATAATTGTGTAAGTTTTTTTCTTATGTTCGTATAAATTTTAAATTTTATATTCCGTGATAGGATACTATGTCAATATAAATAAAAATTGAATTTGGAACGAATAGTTTACTAGTTATAACTTATAAATATTTAAGTTTATATCAGCAAAACAGTAAACCAACAATGGGGTACATCTATAATCTTTAAATAATTATAATAGTTATCATTGGCACTAAAAATAACCTATACCTATATTCTGATTTAAGTTATGAAATTAAAGATATATATTGTTATTTAAAAAGTTAAAACTTAAAAATATTGTTTTAGACTTACTTTAAAAATATAATACATAAAAAAACATTTCTATAATCGTATATTACTTTTCGATACAACAAGTTTTGAGTGTTAAAAGAATTACACAGTAGTATTATACATATAAAATATATAATCACTAAAAATGAATAAATAATTTGTTGATTACCTATTTCTATATACTCGTGGCTATTCACAGATAGACATTTTTGCTTAATATATTATACATATAATTTGCTAAATGCTAATATAGTTGGATTTTATATTATATAATATTATAATGTATAGAAAAAGTACATATTACTATAGTAGTAGTTGTGTTTGAGTTTATTTATTATTTTATTTAAATATTTAATGGGTGATGGCCGGATACAACAATCAATACTATACTTACTTTAAGCCCACAAACGGTTAACCTTAAAATGCCTAAAAAATAAAATAATAATAACAATGATTAGATATCATAAATTATTGTTAAAAATTAATCAAATGATTAGTGTTAAATGTAACTTAATAATATTCACGACAATTGTCAAAAATCGATGAATACCTGTTTAATATTATTATCAGTTATCACCATAATATGTAGCTGTGTACGAACTATAAAATGACCCTAAAACTCACTCGAGGCCTCGATTTGCGGTATTGTAGTGGTCACCAAATTCTAACTACTAGGTCACCCGCATAGCATATATTGATACATATAATATTGTTTAAATAAAACTACTGTTTTCTATTTGTATAATATATAACATCTACAAAGTAGATAGCATACAATGTTAGCTAACTAGTTGTACTTAACCAATATTGTATTAAAAATGTTAACAAATGTAATGTGTAACATACACACTAAGTCACTAAGACATTTAAAAAATTGATTCTTTATTGTCTAGTAAAATGGCAAATATTTTTTCTAATATAATATAATAATATTTACTTTTCTTTCAGAAACTCATAACATCGATCGATGAAATGGTGTCCCGTTTTGCAGTATTTTCGTTATTCCTGATGGTGATGGTCAGTGTCAACGCATCGTTGACAGGACCCACAAATATATTGCCAACTCTACCAAATGCAATTATAAAGTCAGAGAATTCTCAATGCCAATATGATAGTTTAAAATTACAGTCGGGTCTGAAAAATATGACTCTATGGGCTCAACAAAGTAAGTTAATCATAATTAATATAACATGATAGACATATTTTTTTTCAATTATTTTATTATTATTTAGTAAATTTAATAATACAGTTGATTCCGCTTAATAGAGACACCGGTAAATAAGGACAACCGCTTTATAGGGACAATCCTTCAATTATGAAAACAAATGTATACTTGTAGGGTAAACGTTCACCACTTATCTGGGTCACGAATCCGGATAATTGGGACATTTTTATCGAGTATATTAATAGATCAATAATTTGATAATCGCGACCGTTTTGCATAATAAATTATTAGATTAAATTTTATCTTATCTTATGTTCAAATGTGATTTACATGATAATGTAATATCATGTTTTTCTTTTTGTACTATCAATTAATTTCTATAATAGTTTGTTATTTGTAATATTAAAAATATATTAAAAAAATCAGTTTTTCAACAAATGTATATGTTTGTTTTTGTATTTCGGATTATTGGGTCAAAATAACACGCAATCGATGTGTCCCAATAAAGTGGAATTGACTGTAATACGGTACTACGTATGTTAGACGTGGTATCTTGTTGTACCTATATAATTAAGTTTTCTTCAAATAATATAGGAAACTTACAATATTTCGATTTATTATTAATTATAAAAAAAAAAAAACGACAAGCAAATCAATTTACCATATTGTAATCATTTCTTATTTATGAGATGCCATTTATTTAAATTTGAAATTATTTATTTTTTAAATTTACCATAACCATATATTTTATTTTTGTTTGTGATACTTACTATTTACTACAATAATTGGCACTGAAATGGCACTGCCATGGTACCAGTGGTCAGCTACAACGATTTGCGTCAATAAAAGAAAATAGATAACTAAATAATATAGGTAATTGAAAAGCGTCAGTTTGAACAACAACGTATATAATACATTAACTATTTAGGCATATTAAATATCCGTCACAATTTTTGTTAACCTGTGGCCACGATTATTAACATCATTGTTGGTTTTGTATAATACCTATTATATAAATATTAAATATATAAACGTATACATTTTATTCTATTTATCTCTCGGAAGAATACGTACTGTATATTTATTATTAAATAAAAAAAAAATTTAATTATAGCAATTGTTTTTAATTATTAAGTATTTTTTAGATGTGTTTAATGTATACTATTATAACTTAATCAGATGTAATTTCATACGTTTATCTACTAGTTAGTTAGGTATATTTTATTTTTGAATCATAATAATTAATTATGTATAGAAATCTCTTTGTTTAAGTAGTCGCGAATTTTAGATTTTTTTTTAAAAGAATTTTTATTGTTTTACTTGACTATTACTTGTGTTTATATAGTAGAATTTCATTAATTTCTGTACATTAAGTACTCGTAGGTTATGGAGTAATCGGGTTTGTCTGTACAGGTGTGTTTAATGTAAAAGGATAAAACTATAATATTATGTACACTGTACAGTGATTATTTTCTCACGAAATAATCGTTTCTGGTAGTTTTTGCTCAGGTTTTAAATTATTTAATTAGGAATAATTAAATTATAAGACAAACGATAAATCGGATGGAAATAGTTTTGTTTGAAACGTACGCAGTGTTGCTTAAAATGTTTATAAATATCATAACAATTATGATGAATGAAAACGATGAACGCTTTTTAATTATTTATTTGATCGACGATTAGTACGAAATAATGACACGGTTAGGCATCCCTGACCGAACGGCTCGTAAAATTGATGATCGATATGCTAATCGTTGCAGAAAATAAAATCTATAATAATCCAAAATAACTATAGGGGGCTGTCGGGCTGTGGAAATATATTTACACTCTATCACGTTATATTTAGTTTTAAACAACATCTGATGCCAAAAAATTCCAAAACAGGTCTCGCCAGTTAACGATAATTGTATGCTAAACGTTTTGCAAAAAAAAAAATAATAATAATAATAAAATATTTTAGAAATTAATAATATAGGGACGTACTATACGACAGTCCATGTCATCGTATACCGTCATAAATCCGTATCCTAAACCGCGGGTTTAATGGTGATCGTGCAGAATAATATCATGTCAACGTTTGAACGAAAAAATGTATAATTTTGCGAAAAAAACCTATTGGTACACAATATGTACCTACACATTATGCAGACACGTGGTTTTCCCCGGTGTGTATGGTAGGTTATGTTAGATTGGGTTAGACGGCGCTCCGGTGACACGCCGTTACATAACATAATTATACAGCGACTTCTATACTAGTCAGACACCTATGTATTATAATGGTCGTCCACTTGTGAGATATTCGAACACTCCGAGTGCCTATTTGAATAGTTCTGCAGTATTTTAGACTCTAGTGTAAAATACGTTTTATAGTAATTTCCAAAAGATTTAAATAGTGAATTTTAATTCTAAATTCTTTACTCGTGTGTTCGATATGCTATGCACCTATATGAAAAAATGTTACCTACTTATATATTTTGCGTACGCTACCTCCTAATTAATTCCGTTTTATTAAAGTAAAACTCACTTTATGTGCAATTGCTACATACGATTACAATCGTCAAGTATTTATGTTGCTCTTTAATGATTATAAGTGGTTTTTACGTAATTCTAGAAAATATCGAATAAATTGAAATGTATCGTTACCATTTTCATCTTGTAGTTGATGATTTAAAAAATTTATATTGCTTTTCAATTTTATATTTTACACTTAAATTTTATCTGTTTCCGATATTGGAAACATGTTTTATTTGTTAATTAAAAACAAAATATTTGTATTCAAATGCCGTTTATATAGATTTACTTATTGAACTTAAGTTTTCAGAAGTGTTTTGATTATATTTTGAATATTTATTCTATAGGTTTAATATATATATAATATATTTTGAACATATTTTGTGCGAACACAAAATTGTTTTCAGTATTTTATTGAGAACTGACAATGATTGTATTCGGTCACCTGGGTACAATATTAGTGTATTTTGATTGAAAAATACAATTGTCAAAAACTAGTTTTTTTCATAGGCGACGCTGTCTACTCTCCGTTCGTAGATGATCGCAACGCAATCAATTGATACCGAAATCATTTTCACACATCGTACACGTAGACTCTTGTAACAATAATCTAATCCTGTTTTATCTGAAGCTAACCTTATTTCACGAGAAGGCGAGTTCAAAATTCCACAAAACATTTTTCGATCTCACGCATTCTTGCAGGCGAAAATCTGAACAAGCGTAATTTGTTCCTAAAAGTTTCGGACTGTTTTGACTTTTTATCTGACCAATTTTCTCAGTCAACTGTTCTGTATTTTTTATATGTAAAATAAATAGCAGGTGCCAGGTACCGACCTAAAAATATTATAAGTGTAAAAATAACTGTAATTATCTACATATAGCTACTACCTATGTTGTTTTGTATTATTTAGTTTTTGCGTTTTGTTAAACGTCAATTAATATTATATTATTGGTAGGCATAAATTTTACAAGAACGCAAAGATCAAAGAATTACATTAAAAATCACGAATATAGCATCTGTCCAAACTTTTTTTTAATTGAAATTTAAATACTGTCAATTGACAATTATTGTGTTATAGTAACGATTTAAATCAGTTTGTACACACTACATATACCGTATAGGAATGCATTTGTAATGTAATAATGTCTACAAAAAGATTATCTAAAACGCGGAAAAATTAAATAAAAATAAGTGGTTTACAGTATTTATGATATTAAAATTTAAATAATTATTCAAAAGGTAAAAAAAAACACTGCCAATTTATATATAATTTTATAACTGCGATATAGGTATTATAGGTGCCTGCTTACTTATAACAATAAACTGTGTAGCACAAACATTTACAGTAACAGGCGCCACAGGTTTCGTCGAGGACGCCCAAATTTAAATATCCTATATTCCTATGTGTACTGACAAAGTATATAATTATTCATGTAATAATGCAATACGCCAATATTTTGTATAACTAAAGTGCATGCATATAATGTATAATTTTATATTATTGATTATTCGATTTCCTTAGGATCTCATACTGACTTTTTTATAATTTTTAAATTTCAGTTTAAGATAATGTGACCATTATTTGTAGATCGGATTATTATCATCTTAATATTTTATAGTTGTTACGTATCAATGCTATCAATTTTGATTTAAGCATTTAATTTTTATAATAAATTTGATACTACGGCAGTCTAAATAAAAGAATGTACAAATTAACTCCACTTAATAGCACTGTAATAATAATAGTAGTATAATCCCAATAGGCTTCTGGTTAGGTTAGATTAGCAAGTGATATCTTAATTCAGGGTTTTCGTTTTAATTTTAAAGAGTCGTTTCTGCATAGTAAATCTTTCCAGAATAAAATATTATTTTACAGGCACTTACTAGTTTTCAATTTCAAAATGCGATATTTAATTGTATCCGTAGAACAATCCTGAAAGTTGAAATCAATGTAATACTATTTAATGTCAATGACATTCGTGTAACTTAAACATTACTATAATAATATTAATAATATATTATACTATAACCAAGACATCTATAATAATATTTTAAATACGTTGGAAAACAAACGTTTTAAACTTTGATCGCTAATTGTAATTATTATTAAAGTCAAAAATATTTTATTGCATATAATGTATATTATATTCGACTTAGTATATTTTTAACCAAATGTATGGATATTTAGATTCTTAAAGTAGTGTTAAGATGAACTAATTTTTATTTAATTGTTCATCCAGAAAGTCTTAAATTCTATAAAATAATTTAATTCAACATCTTTAAGAGTTTTAATTACGTATTAATTGTATGTAACATACATATAAATGTTTATTAATACACAAGTAGGTAATTATAATTATACAATCACAAAAAAGGAAAGTAATAATAAATAAATAATTTATTTTATACATTTGAAATTTGGAAATAATTTTGAATACTTTAATGTGCACTATATTTAAATGGTTATGATTAATTATTAGCGAAAGTGTAGTTGTAAAATAAACTTAAATTATAAACGATAGTAATTTTATAATATCGATAAAATTTTTTATTTTTATGGTTTTCCATTCAATTTGCATAGTCTAGTACTATGGATTGCATTATTATGTACCCAAAGAGAGACATAGAAAGAGAGAGAGAGAGAGTGAAGAAAAAGAGAGCTAAACTTCTTCAAGGATAGATAAATACGAAAGGTATAGTCGGTAGTCAAGCAGTTGCCCCGTTATTATTGAGTATTGACAGGCGACAGCTGAAAGGCGACTGCCGAAGTGCCGAGACCATGTTTCAACAATATCATGTACAAAATAAACCATTTATAGGTAAATTAAAATGCTGTGAATTTGCATATAAATATAAGTAGGTTCATTCAAAGTTGAAAGTTGGTTGGAGTATTGTTCGCGAGGGTGATAATATATTATTTATTTGAAGAGTTAATTTATGCCATGGCCCATTCATATTCAAATTATTGTATTACAATTAGTAGGTATATATTTGTTTTTTATCGACCAAACGGCGTTACATATTTTATCTTCGCACAACCTCTGTAATAATAATAGCATATTCGTAATCCGTATAATTTATCATTATTATATCATCATAACAATTTTAATAGTGCGATAATGGTCGATGATTTACTCGTCTCGAGAACTTCTCTATCGAACGGCCAATGTGAAGATCCGGCCCAAACCAGTTGTCACTTGAACATCTCCGCGGTTGAAACCGCCGTGATATGAATAAAAACCGTCCTACTAATTATTGTAATAGATGTATACCCACGTATACGGTTACCGATTTAAAAGCGAACGTAAAATTTATGCACATAATAATATGTATTTAACGAAATTAACAGTTATTAAACAACTAGATATTTGCGTTGGCCAAACGGGTTGAAATACCACTCGTTTCGATCTCGCAGAGTCGCAGACTTTCTGTTTTCACGCCAACGGCATAATCCGGTTAAATACGCGTATACATAGCGTAGCTGTACGAGGTGTCTATAACATATTATTTTCGTAAAATTTTCTCGGCGGATTTTGCAAGTTAAGTATATCGGTTTAGCGATGCCTTAAAGTCGTTTAATCAATGTATATATAGGTGTGTTCTAACTTCTATATTATTATCGTTGAGAGTTTATATTCGTATATTAATGAAATGTTACGGGTAAAAATAGCGTAAGTATAGTGTAAGTTATCGTGTTATTAGTATACATTGTTCTGCAGCATTCTTAAAGCAGTTATAATTATCGTTCAAAATGAAATTAGCATACATAGTATTATTATTTTTTTTTTTTGATCGGGATACAGCAATTTTTTTTCCTTATCGTTATACAGTTGCCATAGTAACAATCCAACATTAAAAACGAAAATTAATCAATTTAATAATGTTTCGATTTCGCGTTATAGTAGGTATCTACGTAATAGTTGCTCCTAGAAACTGATAAATAATATAATTACGTTACCATAGCGAAATCGTTTTACAATTTTTTTTTTGACACATACAACATTTTGTTTTCTACCGTTATAGTGTTTACATGGCAATTGGCAATCAAATAATAACCATAGTTAGATTTGGTTAGGTTATAAGTTGTAGCGTTTGTATAGGACCTAGGTTGTCTATATTCATAATTTCATTACCATAGCGACCACCCTCCCCTACTAAAATATGATTAAAATTTGTTTTATTCATAATCGGTTTTTTTTGTTATCAAGTTGGCTCTTGTAATCGATAATTTATATAATTGCATTACTATAATTGATACAATTTTAATCATAGTTTTAAAAACGTGTCAGATATGATTTAATGTTTTTCCATACAACGAAAAAATATGGAATAGCACGACATGTCTATCATGTACCTCTCATGTCAGATGTTGAGTCCTGTTCTCGGAAATGTGAAAAGCCTTGCACCTATAGTTCTGAAAACGGGATGGGCAATTACCGATGAAGGTCGGTGAGTTTAAGAGTTCGTTTCCGCGACATCTATTCATTACCGATCTTGCCCCTCAAATGAATTTTAATAATATTATTATCAATGTTATATATAATATGATTACCTGGTTAATCTATAAATATTGAAATTAAAAACATTTTATGTTTGTCGTGGATTTATTATAAATGGGTATTTTTTTTTACAAAATATTAATATAATTTTTGTTGCCAACAATTTTAATTTTAAATTGCTACTGTAATAAAGTATCCATGTTATGCATCGTCACATATATAGGCATATATTAATAAAATAACAATGAATGTTTCATAGTTTTAAATGTTTTAATAATTATTTTACGATATAAATAATCTAATTACAAATATTTGCAGATACTTTAGGTTAGTTTTAATGTTCCTAACACCTTATAATAGAATAGTTTATTAATTATTGGTAACAATGATAACAATAAATTACACCTGTATTACTAACGCTGTTAGTGCGTTCACTTTTTTTTTTTTAATTTAACGACAACTACAAATGCTATGGGTTATTATTATTATTTTATCCTAGAAAATATCACTCTCGGAATTGTGGCGATTGCCCATTAGGATTTGAGAGTTATTAGTTATTAGTTTTTAGTTAGTTATTTTATTTTTGACAATACAATAAAGTATACAATTAATAATTATAATAAAAATATAAATATAAATCATCATTTTACAAAGTTTCTTTAGAATATTATTTCGTTTACAAACTTGTGTGTTTTAAGTTTTTGTTGAAAATAGTAAATACTTTTTCCCAATCGATTCAAGATATGAAAAAGCCATTGTTTTCGTATTTTGTAGATTCTAATATAATGCGTTCTACTAATTTGAATTCAAACATATAAGAATAACATAATTTTGTTTAACCCAACAATTTTATTCTTTATAATTATTGTTATAATTTTACTTACTTTTTTTATTCAAAGCAAAGCGAGCATTGTACATAATGGATTTTAGTTATGAATTTTTTTAAATATTTTATTTACATTATTTTTATCAGAGCGAATGTTTTGAAACTTTAAAATAGTTCCTTTGTTTTGGTAGAAAATCGAATTTATTTTACACATTGTTTTTATATTTTTTTATTATAGTTTATTTTCAAACATAAGCAAAAACTAAAAAGGAAAGAGTGTTTTAGAAATTTAAACAGTGGTGTTTAACCAAGCTCCTTTCAGAATCGATTTTCAAAAGTGATGATTTTTTTATTATTTATACATGCATGTAATACGCTCGGGACCTATTTGAGACGGTCATCAAATGTTCGAGCGCTTTATTTTTAAATTTAATTTTAACTTTTAGCTAACCTGTTTTAAGTCCATACTATAATATTGTATTGCTATAAATATGTTTAATGATAAATTAATATTAAAATTATGTAAAAAAAGAAAAATAGAAAAATAATTTTGAAATATTAAAATTATTGAAAATATTGTTTTATTTAGACGAAATATTATATTATAGGGTTATAAAAAGTAAATGAATAATAATTTAATATTTCAATTTCACGCACGAACTGTTTTATCGAAAAAATACATCCGTCTTATCTCATTTATAAACAAAACCCAGTGTAAAATTATTCATTTTACTTGCTGATGTGCATTAGAAAATAGAACTTTATTTCAATAAAAAGTAACGTTATTTATACAATAATAATAAGGATCAATTGTAATTTGTAAGTAAGGGCGGTTTTTTTTTATTTTAGGACGCTAGTGGTTGGTAGGAATTCGTTTATTATTTTGTGTATCTAAAATATTGTATAATATTAATATTTAATATCCACAAAACCACACCACACATTGTATTTACTATTTGCTATTTACACATCCTCATTAAGAGTACATTGTACCCATTATCGTCTCTGACATACTAACGCATAACCAAGACATTTTAAAATAGTATTTATTTTGTTAATTTTAAAATTATCATAACTTGCATTTAACTTGAAATACCATTAAAATCCTGCATAAAACACCAAATAATATTTTCCCCTATAAATCATAATGTTATAACTCAATTTACTCTAATATTAAAAATAATAGAGCTTATCGGATTCTTCTACTCGTTAAATTTGCTCTGTTATACGTCAGTTAGCGGAGATAATATTAAACATTTAACGACATTATACGGTAATGAAATTGTTAATTTAATAATTACTTTATAAGTTTAAACTTTTGAAGCTTTAAATATTAAAATTAAATATTTTTGTTAGACACTTTTCACATCGAATTGTATTAATATGACTATTATACTTACACACATGTAAAAAAAATACTAGACTTCGTTTTTTTCAAATATTAAATAAATAACTTTATTCTTAGTGGTTAGTAAGAATACAATTTAATTTAATTAAACTAAAATTAAGTATATACTAACATTCTAACATAATAAACAGAAAAATGTGTTTCAAGTTTTAATTAAACTCATTTTTGATACTTAAAATAATTCATGCAGGAAATTTGTTATATTATTATAACAACCAGAGGAAACATGTTTGTGATATTTTTAAGTATCTCAATTTCGCGGGTTTTAATAGAATTTTGAAAATATTTACTTTATTTAGATGCCTAATTATTTTTATATCATTATATCTTTATATTAAATTTAATAAATATTTTTTATAATTTATCAAAAATAAATATTACTATTAAATAGTAATGTTATTTTCTGAAATAAACCTTTTTGTATTTAAAACAAATTTTTAAAAATTATGTTTACGTTAATAATTTAATAGTACAGGCAATATTGTAAAGGCTATCCACAAATTCGGGATCAAATTCAAATATATATAAACAAACACATGATGTAATATTATTTCTAATTATAAATGTATAAATGTCAGACTATAAAATATTTTAAATATTTACCTTATTATATTAAATAATAAAAAATGTCAAAATAAATATAATTCAAAACATAGTATCATAATAATAAGTTACCATAACGGCATAACAACGGAATATCTGCAGGGTGGACAAATGAAAATTACAAGCGTATAAAAGGTTTCAGTTCATAATGTATAGAAACCTTAAAAAATCTAATCACACTATTATTATATTATTTTCTAGTGTGGGATGCATCAGCGAAACAAGCAGTGGGTCTGTTGTCGGGAAACAGATTCCAGTTAGGAGACTTTGACGAGTGCCTGCAGGTAGCTAAACCAATTAAGGCCCAATACTGTCTCGTTGATGTCAAACTCGATGTGCCGTCTGAATATTCATATACCGATCCACTTGCTAGAGAGTATGATCCGTTATTACCAGCTTGGCACAAGATTTACGTAAGACAATTTTTTCTGCCTTAATTGTTAAATTTAGTCCACCTTTATTATTTATTATTTTTTGACACATACACTTTTCAAAGAATTATTCGTAAAAATGAACATAAATGATAAATATCTTCGTTAATAATGTAAGAAACCTTTTATTTATTTCGTATAGACTTAATATATTACAACAACAGCTGTTGTTATTATATCATATTAAATTCAATTTATTGCATTATTAAATTATTAATATTTAATTTATTTGTTATTATGAGGATATTGTAAACGTACTGTTTGTTTTCTATCTATGACCCACGTGTAATATATTATCAAATTTTCGTTCAACAACATCAATCTTAAATTTGGAATATAGTCTACAATACTTAATAGGCTTTTTTTTACAATTTTAGTTTTAAATTGAGTTATGAACATTTTAAATCGTAACATTGTTTAGTTATAATTTAGGTACTTTACAATTAAAATATAAATACCCACTATTGAGCTGACCTAAATAATATTTTTAGCTTTAAGTTTGATGATAAGTCAATTCACTCAGATATTAATGATAACAACACGTGTTTGGTTCTATTTAACATTTGAACGTAAAGCTTTTATGTTACTTATGGGTTAAAAAGAAAAAACGAATAGTGACTACAGGCAACCTCTACTGAAAGAAAACCAATTAGTTCCTATAATTTTTACTGAAGTAGTATTATTGATAAATTGAATAAAAATTTGGTGGTTAACTAGGTATATAACATGTTTTATATTACAAAATTATGAAGTTTGTAGGAAGTCATAAAAAACCAGACTAATAATCATGTAAAATTAATGATATCTAGTATATCTAGTATCTCATATATTTTGTATATTAGCTGTAACTGATTTAAAATAAATATATATTATTGTATTTTCATAGATTAAAAGAATAGTCGTAAAAAAAAAGTTATTGGATAAATCAAACTTATTTTAAATTTAAGTCCTTGAACACCCTTGTTCGATTTATAAAAGAAATATTGCTAATAGTTGCTCACCTCAACCTTCTGTCGTCCTCGAATAGAAATTCCTGTTTTTATCACAAACTTTACATAAAATGTAATCAATCTATTGAAAAACTCAACAATAAATAACGATAATAAATGTTATATGCCATTTATCTTATCAAACATAACACGGCATTCCATGAAAGATAAATAAATAAATAATTGATATTTTAATATGGTTTAAGTCAAAGTTTTTCCACTTGAGGCTTCTTTATTCCGTGATGTATTTTTCTCTCATATTCACTTATTTTTCCCCTTTTTTGAACAGATTGTATAATAAAAATTATATTTAAAATAATTACATATATGGCTTAATGATCAGGTAATACTGGCATTGTTATGGTACTGATATACATTATTATTATTCAAAGTCTTAACCACGGAGTCTTAATTTTCTGAATTTTGTATTTAATGTTGTCACACGTAACGCTTATTTAATTATTGATTTAATAAAACAATAGAATTAATCTTTTTATAAAAGCATACAATTATTTTAACCGAATAAGAAATTATTTTGAAACTACTCTATAAGTTTTATGCATTTTTCTAGACGACAAGCACAATTTGTCCAAATAAATAATAATTAGCCTAGTCAGTGCTTTATAATAATACTTTTCGTTAATTGTACATTCATGGGCGTTCTCACGGGGGGGGATATGGGGGATAGATCCCCCCCCAAGGATCTTTGTTTTCTTACATTTTAGTAATACACGTTTTGTCTACTTTTGATATTATATACTATTAAATTCAAGTAAATTTTCAGAACCCCCCCCCCCATAGAAAAATCCTGAGAACGCCCCTGTGTACATCTACCTTAAAATAAAATGCCAGATACGTGTCTGCATTCCTCGAATTTATTGGACCTAAACTAAGAGCCAGTGTAATAATTTTTTTTGTTTTTGGTGAAAAGGTCATTGACATTGACCAAGATAGAAATTATTTCATATCCCTTCTTTATTTCTTCGCTACAAGAACTAGCAAAAAACCAGTTTTTACACATTGTACACGACAGTATCATGCAAAACTCTTATAAAAATATAAGTGTAAAAATAAAACAAAGGTCTGATGAAAGATTTAATTAAACTGGTTAATTGTATAGTTTATAATAAACAAATAAGCGAATAACTAATATCTACATAGCACATGCTATCTTTATTTGATTATCATAAATAAAAGTACCTAGTAAAATCTGATAATAAGATAAAAAATTAATTCTTATTTTTTATTTTATTTAAGTAATTTTAAATATTTTATTTTTTAAATTGTTACCGTAAAAATTACAAATATAAATATAAATAATAAAGTAATAATATTCCTTTATAATTATTGAGATTAATGATGAAATATCAGGAGATTGAAAATGTGTACACATTGAGTAGTATTAACAATCAATAATAATAATAAAACAATTAAAAATATTTTTTTTTTAAATTATGTCAGTATAGTCATTATAAAATATTTATTTTCATATGTACATATATAACATATATACTATGTTGTCTTTCTTGCGCTGAACAAAGTAAAAACAAGTTCATAAAGTAGATCTGTGTTGAGTTATAAATAATTAGAAAGCGATTCATACCCAATACACTAATTTTAAAATAATAAAACTTTATTTTTGAGTGATACTTGTAGCTTTTTCTATAATTTTCCATAATTAAATATAATAGTTATTCATAATAGTAGATTAAAAACAATATAATTCGTATGGTATATTTGATATAATAATTTAAAATAAAAAATATATCGTTGTTGACATAAAAAAATCTCTCATTGCTAAAACCGGATTTTTCAGAACTTACAAAATAGTTTTTAAAAAATTACCTATTAATAATAATAATCAGAAAAATGCATATTAAAACTATATCAAATATTAAAAAAATTGCATTCAGAATTCAATATTTATTATCGATATTGTATAAATTGTCAATTTTTCGTTAAAGATAATAACTTGTTTTTTTTTTATCAAGCTTACACAGAAGGTTTTTCTGAATAATAGCTGGTGTCATAATTATGAATGTTTAATGACATAGAAAGTATTTCAAAAATAATTTATTGTCGGTACCATACAGGAAGTTTTATTTATTATTTTTCATTAATTCTACGGAAATATATGATAGCACAGGATAAATAACAAATTATAGCTTATTTTGTTCGGTATCTAAAGACACCAAAACTTCAAAATCTTAAATTTGGTAAATAATAGGAGGTTTTGTCAATGACGATGTTTATTTAACATTTATATATATTTTATTTTAATTCTTATTGTGTTGTATAATATCTTACTATGCCACATTATGTTAATGAATGAAACGCTATAAAATGTAAACATAAATTATCAAACTTGTAATAACAGAAATATGTTTAAACATTTTAAATAAAAATGTAAAAAAAATATTATCATATTAATAATATATGAATATTCCCTCGAAAGTAAAGTTTATTCCTCATTTTTATTATAGTTTATCAGCTATACAACGTTTTTTGCAGTTCTTAAATCACTTTCTAAAGATTTTCGATAGGCTTTCAATAACTTGTTTTTGTTATATTTAACTTGATGTGTTAATATATTAATACAAAAATAATATGCAATGTGTTTTTTATTGTTACTTATTTTAAAAGTATTTTTACAATATATACGTATAATTTCTATAGAAAAAAAAATATGTTGGCATTATTAAAGTTACGTGATATGATTAGAAAAATATTCTTTGGATAAAAATTGTGTTATCGAAAACAAAGGTAATTTTCCATTATTGTGGTTCCTTTGATTTTCTGGTATACGCAATTTCTGTTTTAATTTAAATCTTCGATTTAAAAAAGATTTACTCAATTGTATTGTTATGATTAACGATTTAATCGTAAAATATATGTTTATTAAAAATATGAAATAGAATATTCTATACCCACACACTATTTATAAATTTCGAATTAATAATTTTTTTTTATAGTATGGCGGAGCAAGGTTCAAGCAGCGTCTGGATATGATAAAATGGGCTTTGTGTGTGCCTGCTTCATGTTCAGCAATGGATGTTCAGACGTATCTCAGATCTTATATCAAAGAAAACAAACTAGACGTGATTGAAAACGTGTCAGTTGCTGACAATATGTGTACTCAAGCGCAACGTCCAGGCGATGAATATACTGCTTATGACATAGCATTTGTGTAAGTTCTTGAACGATTCAATTTAAACAAGCTTTAGGGATTTTAATCATTGAGATAATATGCAGGAGACCTATAAAAATACAGACACAAAACAAACGTTTTTCAACATGATTTCCGGTAATATATTTTGTCTAAAGATCCGGTAGGTTAAACTTACTAAATGCGAGATAAAAACAAATGTCGTTATTTTTTTTTTAAAAAAAGCCTTATAAAGCAAGCATTGTGTATTATTGTACTCAACAATCTCTCTGGTAAACTAGTTTATATTTTGCATGTATAATGAGATTTAATGCGAAATTTGCAAACCTATAGAAATATAATATCACCCCCTAGAAAGTTATACAGTGAATTTGTGTCAGCAAGACCTATTGCACTGCGAGAGGTCCCGTTTCTTGATTGCCGTTCTGAAGTAGTGTTTTGTGGGTTCGTAGTTTTTCGTGTGAAATAATGGGTGACGAGGGTTACCTGCAGTGTTTCGAAGAAAGACCAGGTCACGTGGCTATACGAAAAAATCATCTACAACTTTTTAAGATTTTTCAGAATATGTTTATACAAATATACCAAAATTCAAACAAGTTACGAATAGTTTCTAAGTTATTAAACATTATTATTTACTAACTAAAATAATCATTTATAATGGTTTTACATAGAATATATAAGTTACGTAATGTGGTATGTAATTTTTTTGTCTTTTGTCTATACTTATTACTGAATATATGTAGATCACCAAACAATATTTAAAAATTGTAAAATGTTAATATAATTATTATTACTATAACTTTAAAACCATCATAGCATCAGTATATTTTAAACCAATAAATTATCTAATTATGAACTATATAATATTACCTATAACATTTAATAACTGAGAAACTACTTGTGACCTTACTTTAAGACCTGTAAGTTACAGACGCCTATAAAACGTTAAATTAATATATATTATATTTCAAGTTTATGTTTATAACATATTCTACCCACTATCTAATGATTAAAAATTACTTATAAACATAAATATATAAAATATATTTGTAAAAGTTTCAATAGATATGTATTATAAAATATTGTTAGAAATAAAAAAAAATAATAACTATTTTAATATTTATGTAGTAAATTCTCTCTTTGTTTCAATAGTAGATATTTTAACTATTAAAATATAAAATAAAATTAATAACAAATTATTATTTTACTTATATAGATAATTTATTATAATATGACACAATCCACTAGGTACATAATCATTTATAGATTTATAAACACTTGTTTTACGTGTTTTAATCAAATTAATTATACATTTAGAACAATATTAAGTATCAATATATCAATGTAAGAATGATATGCTTAAATCATTTTATTATGATTGTTAATTACTTACCTACATTACATGTCACGTGTTAGAACAGAAATAACAATTTCATCATAAGAATGGATACGGTGATTTTTGTGGAAAAATACTAAAATAATTATAGAAATAATTGCATTTATTACACAATGTTTAAGAAAATATTATTCAAGAATATTGATTTTGTTAGATCAAACTACATTATGATATAACTCTTCCAATGAAATCTATGTACTTAATTGATAAGATATTTTTGATATTTTGTCTACGACTTCCAGAAGACCTTCTATCCTTAATATATTATTTACTGAGTACTGGCGATATACCAATAACAACTTCTCGCGAATATCACGTAATAGTCGGATAATTGAACGATTCAAAATAATTTAAATATGATAAACCTGTGGACTAACAAGAGGAAAATTAAATTAAACTAATCTAATCTATTCAAGTACTTTTTTCACTAAGAAAATATCTTGATTCACTGTCCGTTTTGTTAAATAATCTAACAATTCCAAAGGCAAATGAAATAAAATATATTGGTATTGATTTAGACATATGCCAAACCTGCAGGGTAAATCGCTAAAGGCTAGGTTGGGTTCCTTGAGAGATGATTTGTTCAAAATTACTAAAGGTTTAACTTTTAAAAGCTTAAAATCTAGTGAGCCAAAGAGTGTAGAAAGCAAAAAATAGGTCAATAAAATTTAAAATTTAAAGTTAACATTTACTTTTTAATCTTTTTATACTTATTTATTGTATTCTTAACATTTTAATATAATTTTTTGCTAAAATTTTATAAAGTAATTTGAAAAAATAGCAATAACTAGATAACAAATATATTTGGGCTGCCAGTTGCCTATACTTGATCTAAGTGATTTAAGTAGAAAAAACTGAATAATTTGAGAGATTGTAATGAACAATAATTAAACATTTTCATTTATCATTATTTGTTATCATTACAAGTCATAATGTAAAATTATAATAGGAGAAAAAAAATCATTAATTTTAAGTTTAAACTTGTCAGGTAGCACTGCTGGAAGCTTTTCGATTTCTCCTCATTTGTTACGTAGAAAATTTGTACATAAGACTTACATATTATATTTTTAGTATAAATTGTATACATATATTTTATCTAGGAAAAAAAAATGTTTTTAGTTAAACTGCATTATTTAGGAACAGGATACAAATACATAATTTATTTATTAATCTATATCATTATTAAAATTTTAATGTTTTTGAAATTCCATTCTAAACTGATAGTTTTACATAATATTACGCGGATATACAACATGCCCATGAAGGTTTAGTTCAAGTTTTAAGGAAATTAAGTTAAAAGGTACCTACCTTTTTTTACTTCATAGTAGGTATCTACCTAATTTATTAAATTATTTATTTATTATATAATAAATTTAACAATTTTAACAAGGACAAGAATTTAGTACGCATGGAAAAAAAATCTTAAAGTTTGAACTAAAATTATAAACTTAACTCATAAACATAAGTAGGTACCAATAGATTATAGACATTTAAAAAAATAGGAGAAGCTACTCTGCTACCTGCTTTACATTGGGTTCTATAGTATAGCATACCTAGGGAATTTCAACGAATAATTTGATAAACAAACGATAAGTCATTGCATGTAATTTCAGTTATTGCTTAATCCTTTTTAGTTATTTAATTTTAAAAAAATCACTGTATTGAAGGTCAAATATTTAAACACTATTTTAATAATTATCCTTTCTCATTTTTCATAGAGACTATCGGTTTCTATTTTAAAAATATTTTATAATTTATTTACAAGTTAATTACTATTAGACATTTAATTTATATTAGAAATACGGTAGGTGTCACCGTGTCAGTAATTTTTGCAGAAATACTTCATATTATATTTTATTATTATTATTAATTATCATATGGTATATGGTATACGGCCAAAACGACTGACTATATAACGTATCAAATATTGATGTGAATTGATTAGTGGTATAAAAATATTTTTAAAATATCAACGAATATACAAAAATAATATATTATGTTATGTAAAAGCTTGTAAGCTCCAATAAATACATTTTTTTAATTATAACAAAATAATTGAAAATTGAAAAGTTGAAACCTACAGAGGAAAAATAAAATTGTTATTTTTTGTTTAAATATAAAAATTTACCAAAATATGACCTTTAAATTTCTATAAAAAATTGTGATTATGTTGCTATAAAAATAACTTAAGTAGGTATACGAAACTTTGTATTGATTTTATAAGTTTTTTGTTTCTGAAAGCACACTATATTTATTTATTTTTATTATTATTTTATCAATATAAAAAAAACTAAAATTGGGCTGTATTGTATAAATATTACCATCTTCAGTCAATATATAATCATTTCTTTTTAATCCCATGTGTGTGATATCGTACTCAAAATTGTCAAAAATGAGTTATAAAATTGTCACAATATTGAAAATGTTAAGATTTTGTAGACAACGTATCTACTCGATGGTATTGCAATACATTTCCTTCAGCGTATACAATATCATCACAAAACAAACAATTACAATTACGTATAAAAAACAAGTCTTACGTATTATACAATTGTTTTGATATTGTTTTCTAAAAACAAACTCTAATGTAATTAGCTTTTAAATATACGACTATATTTTCTTCCGGAAATGTTCATATCGTATTATAATCAACTCTTTCCAAAACCATTGAACTCTATTTATTAAATGTTCAATGTGGAAACATGGTCCATTCGACTGTCGTATATCGAAACTTGACGGTGATGAATTATTTTGACAAGTTCGATGACCTAGAAATGAAACCAGTTCACAAACGTTTGCGCCGTACTCTTTACATGGTTCTAAGTCTTCGTATTTATTTCAAAAAATTATACTGTAAAAACGCTGATTAACCTATTTGTTTTTGTCTTATTTTTAATGGGGAACTACATTTATATCCTTCCGTACTCACATACGTACCTTCCTGTTTAATTTACATTTGTACACAGACATCAGCGCTATTTTGTTCATCTGCTATGCTCTATGCATATTAATATTGCACTATAATACGCGAGGATCGATCGTAACTGTTATAGTTGTTTTTTATGCTGTTTGCAGAAAATTATAATGAAGTCCCTGACATATAATAATACAACAAAACCGGGTCATCGCGATCAAGAGTTATATGGACGAAATAGTAATAATATACTTAATCCGTAAATATCGGAAAAATTCTTTGCAAAAAAATTAACGTAATAATATTTGATGAGGGTCAAAGCGATTAGATATTCTCGTCAAAGGTGTCATTGATAATTATGTTGTTCCTAGATCTCCTTGGTTTAGTATTGTATTTAAGACCTAAACGATACTGTCAAACTGTGATATTAAACTCCACTATTTTAAATTAAAGTAGAGTTGAGTTTTTAAATAATCGTATTTAAAAAAATATAGTTTAAAACGAGTTAGGAAAAACAGTAAACACATGTACAACGTGCGCTTATAATTCCTGGTTTTTGTACGTAATTTATGATCTATCTGACGAAATAAAACATAAACAATATTATTAATGTCATATTTCCCAATCAAATTTATTATGTTCAAAATTAAAATGTACATTATTAGGAACATTGAACACGTGTACCTATAAAACACCTGATCAATACTGACTGTAACATAGTAGCTGCTTTATTGTGTTATGATTATTATACTTTAGGCTCTTTAGGCCTGCACCAATCGTAGTTTATAATTGCGAAATATTTGTACAACATGTAAAAACATATTTATTGATATCAACAATTAAATGTAATAAAACTTCAATGATTATGAAAGTATAATATAGTTAAAAAATATAGTATTATAATAGTGAGAGTTATATAGTTGTTGACCGACGCACTAATGCTTCAAGTATATTTAAATTGTTTTATACATAGTACTAAAATAATTTAAAGGAAAAATTTTAAATGTGTGCATAGGTTCGTGTTACCTACATATGGCTTAATGGACACATCATTTATTAAAAAACATTTTATTGTTTAGAAAAATATGAAATTTATTCACAAATATGTTTACCTATAATAAATATTTGTGATATATTAAAAACGAATTATCTCTTAGTCATGCATTTATGCATGAAAGCGGAGAAAACCATCCATTAACTGTACTCGATTTAAATTGTTTTATGTATATTTAAAATTCAAAGTTTTAACATTATTTTCTGCATACATATTAATGTATTAATGTTTTTTGTTGTATGTGAAATTGCTTGAATATATTATACAGACATATATAAAATAAAATAAAATCCTTAATATGGTGATGTGTATACTATGTATACTAAATTAAATTATAAAGGTAAATTGAAAATATTTTAACTTATAACATAAAAATATATTATTATTGACACAATTTTCTTTAACTAATCATAAGTATATTGAAAAATAAGATACTCAAACAACAACAATTTCAATTTTTTTTCTTTCAAAATTAAATTGACATGGGTAAACATGGGTAACAATAAAGTGTATTTTGTAAATTATGTCGGTTTAGTACATTATGTAAGCACTGAAATCTATATAAACTATCGACTGTCAATAATTATAGTAGAGCTTCACAAGAAACGTATTGTTTATTTAACGAAATATTAATTCTAAGAATCGGATATTTCTCAATAATTATTGTGTTCGTAATTGACTTTCGCTTGAAAATTGTTGAGTTATTAGTAGCACCTTACAGTCTAATAATAATTTTATTCTATGAATTAAATTTAAAAATAGACCTTACCTTAACGTGGTATACTAAAAGCGTTAACTTTCAACGTTCATTTTATCGCTAATTAATTTATTGATATACCTACACGACAGTATTTATAACCACAATAAACATGTTTCTATAATTATCACGAACAATATTACAATATTAGTGTTCTTTTTGTAATGATTCACTATTGGCCAACAATTTACGAGTGAATTCATATTTTATTTTATTTTTTCACAGATTACTCATTGTGTTTTTGGTATTGCTTACCATAATTGCTACAGTTTTCGATTACACCGTTTATTCCGAACAAGCCGCATGGCAATGGAATCAAGGTATGTTAACAACTGCTGTAATCACTAACCATCTATTATTAGCAATAAAATACATATTACAAATGTCAGTTTTATCAGTTCCGCGTTTTAACAATCATTTATCGTGCAAATTTTCAGAATCTAAATCCGTGGATTTGATCATGTGTTTCTCCGGTAGACGTGCTATGCAAAGCTTAAAACACAAAAATTGCGTAGTCCGAGGATTGGATCTTACTCCATTATGTGGAACTACAACTATTTCAATGATTCTTATCATAATTGGACACAGATGGGGTTTCCGATTACCCGGACCCTTGCAAAACTACGAAGTTAATGAACAGGTATATTAGCATTTATATAATTTTGAAACAGCAACACATGCAGTTTTACACATACAATATGCATTGTAATGTTTTTTTTTACAATTTTCAGGTATTCTACAATTATTTCATTTCGATATTCACCTCTCACATGGACTTATTGGTGGACACATTTTTCGCGATAAGTGGAGCTTTAATGATCCTAATTCTACTTGACCGCCTTGAACGTTCATTCATTAATCCCTTCAAAGTATTGGTGTTTAAATATTTCAGGTGATTTTTATAATTAAATTTTTCCAGACGATATAAATAATTATAATAACAATTATAAAATAATTGCTTCATTCCGTTGTTTAGGTTAACGCCTGTTTATGCAGTGATCATATTCTTTTTTGCTACTCTTCAGTACAAAATGGGATCCGGCCCCCTCTGGGAAGCTTTTATTGGAACAGACAAAAAAAATTGCCAACAAACATGGTGGATAAGTTTGTTGTACTTGAACAATTACGTCGCAACCGATAAAACGGTACGTTATTTACTATACAATACATAAGCAAATAAAATTACTTTTTATTAAATTTGAACTTAATTTTTTTACTCAGTGTGGATATCATACGTGGTTCATGCCTTGTGAATTTCACTTCACAATAATTGGTATTCTATTAGGATATGCGTTGCATAAAAAGCCTAAAATTGGAATGTATTTAACTTCCCTACTTATGGCTATTTCTATTGCTGTACCATTTGCACTGACTTTTATTGGACAAAAACCAGGAAATATCCAATTCAACATGGAGTAAGTAATCAATCTGATAAATATATACCAAAAATAATAACAAAAAACCCTGAGATTTTTTTCACTGTTGATGCCTTTTTATAATTAAATTTTGCGTTGATATTAGTCACTAGTTGAAGAATCGTCATGAATATTAAATATAAATCGATATCAAAAATATTCTTTTAAAGAAATAATAATTTTATAATTTCACGTAGAGAATATTTACTAACTGTAATTAGAAACTGTGTACTAAATTGCACTTTAAAGGTTTTCAAGTTATAATTTTTAATAAATAATCATTTTCAAGAACCGGTTTTCGAGAAGTACCTGAAAGGCTGAAGATTATAATGTTATATTTATTGTATGTTATAATTAAAAAATCAATCCAAATAATATTTTACGTTTAAAATGAACAGTATACATGTTACGCCTGTACCAATAAACAAGGTCTTGGCGTTTTTAAATCCCTACTTGTGTAGTAAAGACTAAAGAGAGATGAAATGACAATAGTATGGTAATAATATTATGTACTATAGTAGTTTACAAATATCTAACAACTTACGTATTTTATTAGTACATTTAAATAATCAGTATAGTTATATTATGTTATTGTATACATCAATGATGCCCACTAATAATGAAGGATTTAAATACATTTTATACAGTTTACATTATGCTAGACATTTACGAGAATTTAGGCATAAAACACGTAGTGTGTTCGTTCAATACCGACTTAAATGGACGTTTTAATTTAATTATATTTATTTTAAACCTAATTCTAGCGTACACTGTACAAATTAAACCTATCCAAAAATAGGAAAATTGATTTCAAGTAGTCTTTACGTCTAAAACAGGTTTAATTAGATTTTCAATATTCTTACTACGTATTTAGGTTAATTGGTAACTACCACGATTAATATAATTAGGTACCCAATAACTTACTACTAAGACTAAAAACTATTTAATATAGTAATTCAATAATACCTACGATCGATACATTGGGCAAAAAATGTTACTACTTATAATATTAAATATATTGACACATATGGTTTGTTCATTTAGGTACCACTAGAACTGAATTTGGAGGCGGGTGGTACTGTAGCCCTCATATTTTTGCTGTGTATGAGTTGATTTTCTAATTTCCGGTATCAATTCACACCACCGTATATTCTTCTTTATTATTTAAAAATGTCTTCTTATACTAAGTTTGTTTTTATCTAAAATTTAAATAGCTTGTAATACTTAAATCAAATTTACTTTAATATTTACGCAGTAAGTCTGCACACGCCCACTTTTCCTTTAATAAAGAATTTATTTAAATTTTAATTACTGGACATTTTAAATATACTTAAGAACCATTTTTTTAATGATTTTGAATTATACTCGTAAATACAAAATCAGCTTAATAATTTACACTAAAAAAGTTAAGTTTTCATTAAAAAAAAAAGTTGGCAGAGCCATAAAATACATCTTAAATGGTACAAACAAATATTTCTTCCAGAAAACTATGCTTAAATATTAACTAATTTTATGCCTTATTGAAGAAAAAAATGCTCGTAAATTATCACCCAATATACGTATTTTAATTTATATGTAATATATTATGTATGTTTATTTATTTTCGGGATAGAAGCTAAGCCCCATCCCAAGCACCTACCAAATTGCGATTAAGTTCAGTCGCTCACGAAACTATAACTACGAAAATTAGCATAGGCGCGTGAATTTGAATGTATACTCTCTAAAAATAATTCCTATCATACGATATAAATTATAAACACTATAATTTAAATATACACAATAATTATAAAATAATATTGCCTATACATAACCCCTTTATAAACTTTGTTTCCCTCGATTTTGTATTATGTGCCATTTTAATTGCTTTAATTTTTACAACTAGTAATTTTTAATAATTATTTGGAATTACTTGTATTGTAATTTGGTAAATTAAAAAATATGAAATCGTTATACAAAACAGTATTTATTTTTTTTTTAATAACAAAAAATAAGAATTGTAATATTATTAATAACAATGATAATTTATTATAGTACGTAGGTAGATAATATATTATGTTTTTGTTTCCAATTCGATAGAATATTTTTGTAACATTTACTATATAGTATTGTGATGAATCACGTTACATGTTTATTTACATCATTTATCAAATGTAATATAACTAATAACAAATTTTTTTTATTTTTAGCTTCACGACAAATCCGACCAATGATGATTATTTTATGACAATTTACATAAAATCTCATACTCGTGCTGGACCTTACATAGTTGGTGCTATCTTTGGTTATCTATTGTATAGAAGAAAAGAGAGTACAACTAAATTAAACTTGGTAAGATACGCAGTTAAATTACATAGGTACAATTTAGTAAAATATGATATAACCTTCTATAGATATGCTTACTAAATTAAAAAAAAATTAAATTGGTATAAATTATTTTAAATTTGTTTCAAATTAATATTGAGTTTATAAGAATCATTAGAAAATATAAAATTTAACAACTATTTTAATATGTTTTATAAACTACAAATATATTATTTTTTTTAATTCAAACATATTTTACGACATTATTTTATCACAGACACAGACATATGTTTTGCTGGCAATTTCTACTTTAATATGTACAACTACATGGTTTAGTGGAGCTCTACTTTATCACCCTTCCTATGTTTATGATCCTTTGCAAGCCGCTCTTTATGGTTCAACAATAAGAAGTGTTTGGGCTGCGGGTCTAGTCACAGGACTTTATGCTCTTATAATTGGACCACCAAGTAAGTAACGTAGTTAATAGTGAATAATAACTGTGAAGACATAACGTCATATATATATGTAAATATATAATATATAAAAAATATGTAGATTAATTATTGATATATTGCACTATATACATAGTAATAGTATTTTATATCTTAGGCTACATTTTATTGTAAAAGAAATGTACTTCAAGTCACACTGATACAACTCCTTATTTAGTTCTAAAGACGTTAAGATCCTGTAAAATCGTCCCATAAAGTACATATTTAATGTTGAAGAAATCTTAATTTTTTATCGAAATTGACAAAAAAAATATTTTGTGCATTAATGCTTATAAATTTAATTAATTTTAATAATCAATAATGAAACAGCCATGATTTACTGTAACTTTTTTAAATGAGAAAATTAAAAATATTTTTAACATTTTATGAAAACATCATTTTTATGGAACCTCAAAAAAATCGTTACTACGGCAGTACTTTCATAAACTAAATAGTATTTTAAATGTATATAACTAATTAAACTAATTCTAAAATCATTTGAAAATTACAATATTTTATAAAACGTTGAATTACTTTACTTTTAATAAATATTTATTACATTTTGTAATAATTTTTACTATTTATTCATAATGTTCCATTTAAAAAACGAATACCATCAAAAGTTTACAGGTGGCAAAAAAATATTAATAAGTATCAAATTAGGTAATTATTATTGTAAAACTAATGTACGTAGTGTTAATTATAACTTTCGGCCTTCCGGAACTTCATTCGTAAATTGATTACTTTTTACGTACCCACATAATAACAATCGATAACCTTATAATTGTTTTTTTTCATCTATATACTATACTGTGAAGTATCTAAAAAAAAAGAAGAGTATCTTTTGTTTAAATAATAAATGGAACACCCACCACAGTATATGTATAAAAGTTTACGATATTATCTGGCGCACAGGAGATGGAGTGTTTAGATTATTGGTTTTCGAACTTAAATATCATGTCATTTTAATCCTTTTATAGGTTATTTACTGGGAATTGTTTTCTGAAAGAACCGTGTGATCAGTTTATGTTTAACGAAACGCGTGGGTTTCTAAATCAATTACCTACAACTGATATTGTATCAGTCACGTATATAAAATAAATAACGTGTTTTCTTCATTGATGATTTTTTTTTTGTTTGACGAATATCATCATTTCAATCGTAAAATTGCACTGTTTTTGTTCACCACTTTTATTTCTTTTCCAGATTTCGTGAAGAATGTGCTGTCGTGGAAACCGTTCATACCATTAGCCAGTTTAAATTTTAATGCGTACATGGTGAATACTATACTACCTGTAGCCGACACGGCCAGCAGACGGAGTCCCGATCACTTCGACCTCAGGAACTTCGTAAGTGTACATTAATATAATCGACGAAATAAGAATATCAGAAACGAAGCAGGTGAAGTAAAAAAAAAAAAAAAATGAAACATTTCTGTAATGGTCTACAAAAAGGCGTAATAGTATCAAGGTTTTATTAAAATAAATTGGGACGTATCGTGGTTTTAATAATTTATTATTAAATTAATTGCTGGGTAAATGTAGTTAACGCAATGAAAATTCGTATGGTAAAATATGCAAACATTGTTTGTTTTTAATCATCTGGATTGTACATTAAAACTAAATATTAAATAAAAACGCTAAAATTGGAGTAATATTGGTAGGAATAGCCGAATTCGTTTAAATGAAAAACGCTCAGATATAATGTATGTTTATGGTACGTTGCTGTCATCGCTGTAATGGAACTTGTACTTTTTTAATTATACAATTTATCTCACTTGGCGGTATCTGCTAATAAGTACTTATAAATGTTATAATTAAAATGGTGATGGCGTTTAGTTGTTTTGAAGATTGTTGAAAAATGAATCGTTAAAATAACCAAGGAAATCCAATTATTTATAGTTGTATTACATACCCAGTTGAAGTACTTAGTAAAATCAGGCGCGGGGTAAAAACTAAAACGATTAAATTTGATTGAATCCATTTCTTAGGGAAATTAAAGAAATGATAAAAAAAAATTGTATTTTTTTAACCTAACCTGTCGATGTATTTTAAAATCGATTATAATAATGTTCCGAGTGGTAATTTAACGTTGTTTATTTAATTTAAAAAAAAAACATACACTTTTTTCAATAATGACTTCGTCTAAACATATATTTTATAAATTACTAATAATATCACGTATACTTCACGAAAAATCGGTTTGTAACGACTTCGAATTGAAATTATAAAATACTCTTTAATATGTGATAGGAAAACCATCGGTTAAATAGTGTACATAATAAATAGCACTTTTAAAAAAAACTGACGACAGTACTATGAAAAAAAGAAGACAAATAATGTATGTAATATGTACCTAAGAAAATGAAATTGTGATGATGGAGGCTTAGATGAATTGATTATTTTTGTTATTGATACATAATTAAATACTTACATCAAGACCATCAAGTTTAGGTTCGTCATTAATTTGTCCGAGGAAATGCAATAGGTAACGCTATCACATATTATACGCATATTATATTAGTAATATTTATGTGAATAGGTATTCAAAATTATTTGTTCGTTTGATTATTTTCTATTATTAATGAAAACATTAAATTTCTAAAACTAAACGAAAAATATTATGATACAGAGACGTTCGAACGGGAAATAAGAGACGGAGACTTTTATATTTTATTTTTACTCTGTAGTTATAGTAACAATAAACCGAATTACAAAAATTTAATTAAAGTTGCCTTTCGATATTTCGATGAACGAGAGTAATTTCTTTCAAGATTACAAACTATTTAAGTTATTGTATTGAACGATTGAATTATAGGAAGTCTTTTATGTTATTATGTTACTAATTTTTTATTCATTATAATTCAATAAACTTAAATTATTGTAAATTTTGAAAAAACATATTTTTCGCAAAATAATTCACATAATATTATGTGGATTAAAAATAATATTGTATTTGTGTACGTTCCATGACGGTATTGTGCGGTGTTACCGTCAATTTTATAAAACTGCGACTCGGCGAGATTATTATAGCAAGCAAACACTACTAGCACTTCGTCAACTTACAATATCGTTGCCGGGCTACATTTTACCGTAACGTGAATATAGTTTCTGAAATAATAATAATAAAACTTAACGACTCCCTAGGTGCCCGGTAAAAAATCGACGAAAATATAAACTTTTACGCCTAACGAAACTAAAATAAAAGCAAAGGACTGCTGTCTTATGTGTTTTATGATAGGCTTGACGGGATCAAGGTTAATGCAGACAAGTAATATTATACTCGTAAAAATTGATATTGAAAGAATTATGGGATAAAAAACTAATCAATAAGAAATGGAGACATAAACGTATTAAGTGTACAATAATAGATACAATACCTTAAATCGAATAAAGAATAACATACTTATTATTGCTATTATTTCTTTTTAACGGTATATGCGGTTGATATAATATGGTTACAAATTAAAATTATTGTCAATAGTGTATAATATTCGTTTAAAAAATCGTCAGTGTTTAAATACAATTAATTATAATATTATTGTTATAGATTGGGTGATATTCCAATATAATATTTTAAATGTAGATTTAACATTCGAATAAAATAATAATACGATAGGATATACGACTACAGTATACGTAGGTATCTACATACAATCTAATTCACGTTGTGGATTCGGTCGATGAAATTAAATATTAATATATTAATTATTGAACATTTACAATGTTAAGACTGCATAATACCTAATTTATGTGTACATGTATTTTTCAGGTAACTGATGCAATTTCAGACACTGTAATGTGTTTGACAGCTGGTTTGTTCCTTTACTTATTAGTAGAAAGACCGTTCAGGCTTTTAATCACTCAGCTTTTTGCGTCAAAATCAAATCCAAATGAAAAAAAGTAAACAACTTTTTGTTTATTAATTTATAAGTTTAATTTAAGATTTAGATACGATTTAGGAATTAAGAGTAGTGTAGAACAAGTCATCTATAAAATATTAAAATAATATTAAAAACAATAATTATGCTTATACATAATAATTAAGTTTAATTAATCAAACAATTTAATTAAAAAAAAACCTTTTTAAAATAAGTCTGTAATAGGTACTATTATGCGTATTTTTACTATTAATTAATAACAACATTATTGTGTAATTCTAGAACGCGAGTATTATAATAAAGATAGATAGACAGGTGATCGTTCGATTTTTAATAGGACGCGATGCCCGCATATTATGTTGTCATCGCATAACATGGCAAATTGCGTTCAACAAATGCCATTTAGTGTTTTTAGTTTTAATATTGCAGTGAATTGACCTATTTTTTAAATTTAAAGGTAAGAATAATAGTTATGCGGTCTCGATGGTATTTTTGTTATTTCTTTTTCAAAGCAACTTACGTGCATCTTAAAATTTTAATATTTTACATACTTATATAACTCATCGCTTTAAAATTTAAATATCAAAAACCGAAAACCGACGAAAGAACAGTTAGTTTTATAGTTTTACATTTAATAATGGATACATTTACTATAATAATAAAACAAAAACACTAAATGGATTCTGCTGAACGCTACTTTGATTATTATTTTGAATGGAGAGGGATTCAGGTTAGGATTCGGTAAACACCACGTCCTATAAAACTTAAACCATACTTTATTATTATTATTATTATTATTATTATGGATGTACAGTTTACACTATTACACAGTAGATATTAGCTAACATACCTTTATTTAGACTTTAGAGTAATGAATGACATTTTCAGGAATATTGTTGAGTAACATATTATAACAAATACATTTTATAATATTATTGTTTGTTTTCACGTGTTTGCAGAAATTATGTTTCACAAGCAATAGAATCGAGTCGAGATTTCGACAAAGTCCTACCAACACATCATCGAACATAAAAAGACTAGTATTTATATAATTTATTAATTTATATAATATTTTATTATTTTTATACCATGAAGTATTGTTTATTTATTATGTGTAAATATTATTGTATTTTATAATTTATAAACACGCCAAATTTGAGTATAAGTTAAACCAGACGATATTAAATTTGGCTATTTATTATTTTTACATTGTGTTCTCATTTATATAATATTAACAACTATTAACTGTAGATTGCTACTAAAACATTTAACATTTAAGACATTATTTGAACAATAATCGATACGTAACGAACGAGTACATTATTATTAAATGTCTTACGAGGGTCATCAGTCGCCGGTCATTAATCATCTATACAATTCGAAACATGTATATTTACTACTTCATTAGGCACAATATTACATGTAAGATTTAATTGTATAATAATATATTATATAATATTATATTATATTCTCTATTAGCTACTAGGGCAGCTGTTTTCAATCTTTTTGGTTGTGTGGACATTATTTTTTTTTTATTATTAATTTATTAATTATTTATTAAGCAAAACACTTCATTGAACCTAATTACAAATCAAACAATTTAATGAGATTTTTGACATTGCTTGTCCCCTACGCGAGAGTCAATATCTGGATTAAAACTGAATAATTTATTTTATTACGTTAATTGTATAACTATTAATGATCAAATATTACCATAGTCAGAAATATTATTATATGATACAAATTTACAATTTAACTAGAAATCTACCTCGAAATTATATTTTTAATGGAAGCACCCCTCAACTCACGAGGATTTCCTGCATAATATCTATATTACAATAATTGAACATTCAAATTTCCTTTGAATAATAGCGTCTAGTAAGTACCGAATAGCAAATTATTTTCAATGTTGTAATTCTCAAAAGTATGTTCAATTACAAGTTACAACCAATGATAAATATTTTAAAATAAACTTATAGGTAATTAAAATACCTACCTACGCATATTTTTAATTAAATTCCAAACATTATATTAAATAAAATATGTTATTTTTTATACTTCAAAAGTTCAAAGTATTAATATCCTTTAGATTCCTTTAAGACTCCAATCATTACGACAATACGCTAAGGAACAATATTTTCTATGTCACCGTAATAACCCTAGAGTGTGTAAATCAAGTATAATATGTCCTCAACGATATACATACCTATCCAAGTTAACTTTTTATATTATATTGATCTCGTAGAATGTGTAAATATTACATTTTATATTCCTCTTATTTTTAAACTTATATAATATATCCATAGCAGTTGAGTTTATTTGAATGTGTAATATTCGAAAAATCAAAAGACATAAAAATCCAGTAAAAAAAATATTATACATTACAAACGTGTGTGAAATAAAAAAAAATACCAATGTATCTTCTACAACAGAATAATAACAATATCGCATGTCCTTGAACCATCGATTTTTGGGAATTGTTAAAAGACAAAATGGAATATCTGAGTAAAAAAATATGTGTAATTATACAAATACACCAATTAGTTATTCTCGGAATCGAAAATATATCTCTTGGGCTCGATGTCCTTTGATTTAAAAACACCATAACATCTAAAAGAATATTTGACTATGGAAAAAAATTCATATTTTGTGTTTGTGACTTTGAATACAATATTATGGGGTAAGACATAAATTATTATAATATGATGGGTGATCGTAAGAGAGAGCAATGACTACAAACGTGGTGACAGAAAAAATGTATTGTTGTTATAGAAAAAGCGAACAATAATCTGATATTAAATAATACATTTATATAAAATATATATTTTTTAAATATAATATTCCTGGAATTCTGAAATCGTAGTACAAAAAAGTTACGTGTTCTTGAACTAGATCGTTAAATTAAATTTATACATCAAAACAAATAATTATAATAATATATATAGTAAAATTTATATTTTTTTTGTTCATCTATGTTGAATAATGAATACAATCTAAATAATTTTTTATTCACATAAAAATTAAAAATTGATTGATGTAATTGTCGACTATATTGTGACTAAATATTTATGTTGTAGGATAATGCATATAGAGAGCAATATTAATTATGGTAGGTTTATATCAATACATTTTCAATTAATTTAAGAAGCAACTGACCAAACTTCGCCGCCGGTCAATACTAAAATGATATGACTATATACATAGATGTATAATGTAAATTTATATAAATATGTATATATATATATGTATATACACATATACATTTCCTTTACATTATGCCACATCAAGCATAAGCTTTGGAGAATCCTATAGGTTATGAGGGCGGATGTGAAACGAGGAAGTGATTGGATTTAAAACAAAGTGTTTTTTCCGGTACTTAAACACCATTCCAGGTAGTTAAACATTACGTAGTAAACACGCTCTAAAAGTTTCATGCAGCGCGCATATATATGTATAAAAATTTACTTATACTAATAAGTCGAAAATTCTTGAAAATTTTACCAGTTATTTAGATTGCCATTTTCTTTACGTGATTTGATTTTCAAAATATTTTGAATTTTTTTGAGCTATTTATAGTCAACTGAAATTTTCAATTTTCCTAAGAATTTTTTTTTGAAGTGTCGATAAAAATTTTTTGGCTGAGTCAAATTATTTGAAAAATTAATAAAAAGTTCCTCATAAGCTATTCTTATGGCGATAAAAAAAATTATAAGAATACATAGGCACAATTTACTAGTCCGAGGTCCACCCCCCCCCCCAAATGTACAGCAGAGCGATACTCACTTACCCGCTTTTTATTATTTGATTCAACAGCTGAGTTTAGTTTTTAGAATTAAAGCTGTCTAATCTAACATATTATGACGTTCAAACTTTAAGTCCAGTTTAAATATCAAAACGTATAAATTGACTTTAATACCAATGGCTTGAAAATATTATACCAAATTCTTCAACAGTTGATCTTACTGGAATTGGAAAAAATATTTTACGTTAAGTTATTATATATTAGACACGTTAACATTATTATTGGTTGAGCATTTTTCACATACAAGTAGCAATATTTACCACTATTTCTGAAAACCGACGCGTAGTAACCAATCTACATATTAAATTCATTGAAAAAATAAACTTATTTTATTATTTGCATTTCGCAACAACAAATAATTGGAAATTATTATTCAATAATCACGTGGACTTGAAAAAATTAACAATGAATAATGAAATAATATTTATCACGGGAACATCAATAATGTACACATTTATGAAGTTAAATGAAAGTTTAATTGAGTTGCATACATGAATGGATATTTCCTATTTATCCAACGTTTAAATGAATATAATATAATATTTTATTTATACAATTCGTATGATATTATAATGTATTTCATTCATAACGCGTTTATATGTATTTTATATTCTTATATAATTTTAAACCTATCGAGTTTGTACTATAACTATATACTTACCGTTGTTTTCTTTAATAAATCGACAATAATAATGCTGAATTCTTTAAAATATACTCATCACTTTATCAGATGTAGTTATGTTTTTAATACAAACCGCATTGCGCAGTGAAGAGAGTTTCGAAAATTCTTTCCCAAGTCCCTGTACCTTAAACTTGACAACATATTGATGAATAGCCATAATTATCCTGTTAATTCTGTTTCTCACCAAGTTATTTTAAACTCAAATGTTCGATTTTAAAAAGAAAACTACAACTCTTGCAGTTACTCGATGTAAGTTTTGGAAACATTGGTCATTTGGCTTGGGTGTTATCCAAAAATCGATTCCCGTACATAAGGAAATTTTTGTTTCCTTGATTGCATTAAACTGTCTTTAATCGTACAATATTATTTTCCGTGAAAAAGTATACGTCTAAATGTTTTTCATTCGTATGTGGTACATATTATTATGACAACAAGAAAATTCAAGTTGTTTTTATTGATAATATTTTATTTAAATATAACATCCTACTTTCATGACTACAATATTATATTACGTATAAGTACTTAATGAATTGTACCTATAATAATTAATAATTATTAAATCTTACAAACAAATCACGGTAATTATAATTATATTATGTACAGGGGAATTACATAAAAGTGCAAGAACGGGCAGCATACAAAATGTTAAGTATTAAGACAATATAAAATATAAATAGGATTAATATATAGGTGGTAAACGGCAATTTAATTAATAATATTTAGAGTAAAATTAATACTTAAACAAGAAGCACACCGGCTATTATGCTTACAGGTGATAATTTGTATTGTATTTTTTATAGACACTATAAATGCACGTATAATAGGTACAATGAATCGTTTCATTCAGTCTTCGCTCTTAATGAAATTATGTAATTAAAACAAACAATATTATGTGGTATCCAACAATGAGTGTATTTTAATGGATAAGAAGAATAAAATTAAAAAGTGCATACATGCTTTTAAAAATGTAAATAAAAAAGAAGAATGATCAGGAAATTGAATTTACACGTAAGCAAACGTATTGAAAAAAAGAAAATTTATTATTTACACTACTATTATCATATAGTTTTTAGTATACTCCGGTTTGACGAAATCAACAAATTTTATTCTTCATACAGAAAAATCATCTTAATTTTTTCGAAGCGCACCAAGTTGAGCTGCCAGTGACGTCTCATCGGATACAAACGATCTTTTCTTATTCACTTTAGCATCTCGAGGAAACTGAAACAGAATAAATAAAGCACGTTAATATCATCGAAGTTTTTGTCTCCTAATAATTAATTCTTATAAAAATATGGAAAAATTATTCTTATTTTAAACTATTTTATTATTATACAGTTAAAACTAAAACATTCAAAATTAATTGGTCTTAATGTGTTACACTATTATTAAAATTACCGAACGTTTTACTTATTTTCAGTAATTTATATTTTTTTACGAATAATATTTATGGCGATGAAAATACATAAATTTTTATTGAACTGCAATTGCGTCGTTTGTACAGAATAATAAAACTAAGCACGATACGAATAGTATATGCATTGTACATTTACAGTATTATTCCAAAAACAACGTAAATACATAAATGATGTAAATAACAACTTTTTTTGTTACTGTCCGTGTGCAATGTATAAATTCGTCAGTGTCATAAAATCGTAACTTGAAACTTATAGCAGCTCGTTTGAAAACTAATGTAAACAAGACAGCTTCAGTCATCTGATACTGTTTACGAACAGTAACGAAGTCACCGATGGGGTGTGGTCGAGGTGACATTTTTAATCATCGCTCCTAAATATCTATATGTATATGATGCGCGCGTGCGTATGTGTGTTAGGTTAAATTAAGTTATATAGGTTAAATCTACCAACTGTTTATATGTATATTTTTAAAAATACAGTGCTTAAATAGAGAGAAAGGCGCAAGGATACAGTCACTATCAATTTAACATTTATACACGAATCAAAACGTACCTCATTCCAATTTAATTAAGGAAGAAACTAAGAAAACAATATGGTCTACATTGAATTTTATTTGATCCTTAGTTTTTTAATTCCATTATTAAATAAAGAACAATAACAAACATAATAGCAATAAATTATGATAATATAATATAAAGTGCATACACCTATAGGATTTAAGATTAAAATAAGTTTTATAGGTCTTGCCAGCCAGTAAAAATCAATGTTCAAAATCCAATAACCAATAATTTATGTTAACTCTTCTGAAAATATATTAAAATAATCTTAAATTACTATAAATATATAATATTTTAGAACAATACATTTATATATGGTGATATCAATGATACCATATTAACTATTAATATATTATTCGTCTACCTATACATGAATATCTACAAACAAAATTAATACCTATAAAATATGGGACTCTGTGAAAATACTGTTGGACGTTAGTGATTTTAAATATACATATATAAATATATATTATTATATAATATCCGCCAGGAGTGATCAATCTTTTACTATATTGTGACAAAAAAAAAAAAAAAAATAGAGAATGAGCCACACAAAATTTAAATCATATATTTACTTTAAATTAATGTAATACTTATATTATGTTATTTTATCTGACATTACTTAGTCACTCAACAACATCGATGTGTCGCAAAAAACACACATGCCACAGGTTGGCCACCCCTGATATATACACTGAAGACTGAAAGTATGTATGAGGTGCAAATCATGCAATATTTATTCTGTACTATACATATATGGGCCGGGTCCATAGTAAATGTTGTCTCTAAGGCGGCACGCTTATACTGTAAATCTCAATATAATATACTCGTATGTCTTCAGCACAGGATTATTATATAGAATATGGTTGTTTTCTATGCAAGGTTTTAAATTTTTATACGAGAAAAAAAAATTAACCGCGAATGAAAGTTATCCGCATTATTATCCGTGCCCTGTGCTCGAGCATGGGACGAGAGTCGTAATGGGTGAAGTGGATTCGTGTACGAAGAATGGTGTGGGGTGTGTTGTGTGGGTGGTTAGTCAGAGTGTTAACCTACAACTACTCTGTTTCGTTCCCAGAGGAAGAGAGAGAGACGGAAAGGATGAAGAGAGCCTCATAAATATTCGGCGCGTTACTCTTTCGGGGGGTTGTTGGGTTCGTGTGGGTATCAGGGGGTCGCTTGTGCGTGTATGACGTCAGGCATGGCATTTTTGCAAATGGTAGGTGGTTAGGGTGGTAGCGGTGATAATATTGTTGGGAGGGTGGTGGTGGGGATTCGGCGAGAGGAGTGACAAGGGGTGGGGTTTCATTCAACGGCGTGCGATATACAAGTTTCTATTTTCGCTATTGACGTCATACACACAGTTGCCGGCAAATTTCCGACCTCCATTCAAGAATCCGAGTGCCGCCGCCGCCGAGAGACTCCGTATCGATTGTACCGGTGTTGACGTCACAGCTAGAGAAAAGTAATACAATTTAAACGCCGGACACGTAAACCACCCCATAATAGTATAAATTATATGATTTTATTCCCTAGCGAGTAGCTGGCGGTTTTGTTTTTTAGTTTATTTAATGTTTTATTTTACCTTAATTCGTGGCTGCACTAGTTTACACTAGGATATAAATTAGGAATTAAGAATAAAAAATAGATATGAATCAAACAAAATAATAATGTGCCCAGACTTTGCTTGTCTACAAAACCAAGAACTGTACATTATTACTTTGTACAAAATAACGGTGATGTATACTTATCAATTACCTATTATTTTGTAAGTATAGTAAATATTATTATTTATATAGTCTGCAATTAGGATACTGAAAAACAACACTTTTCATAAACCTTTAAAAATTTGCTACAAACAATATTGTCACCTAAAAATGTAAAATAAAAGAAACTAGAAAAGTAAAAGTAAAAAGAAATTAAATATAACATCTCTTACATAAATTTAAGCTTGGATACTAAATAAATAAATTGTTATTATTGTTAAAATAGAATACTAATGAGAAACTTGTTTTTTTTTTCATTTGTGCATATAGTGTATTGAGAATTTTTTTAAAACAGTTTATATAAAGGAAACCAAAAAAAAGTTATCATAGTAAATAAATTCTTTTAAACATGTATTCAAGGAATAATTTTACTACCACACTTTATAAATTATAGGTACCTATTTAAATTTTATAAAAAGCGAACTTCTTTTAATACAATCTGAAACCATATTACCTATATAATATTTTATATGGCTTTAATTAATTTTTATTTTTTATTATATTGATGCAGTACAATATTATTATTGAGTTTAATTACTTTTATGAACATTGGTAAACGTAAAGCCAATGAATACTCATAAGCTAATAGTTTAATGATCATTTATTTAAAAAATATTAGGGAATCGTGATCATATCAATAAATGTTACGGTTCCTTTTATGTATTTATCAAAATTATTAAAAGTATGATTTATAACTCGATAGTTTTACTACATTTATTAATCTCTTGTACATATCCTTGTATACCTTTGTTATCATTCAACTTTGTAACAAACGTAATATATTTAATGTATTGAATAAAGTTAATAGCTTAGGTTAAAAAAACAATAACTAGAACCATTTTAAATTTTTTAAATATACTAAGATCTTATATAAAATTAATTAATTATTAGAATTATATTGTTTTTTTATTTCCTTGTGTATTCATGCTCATTTTTATACATTATTTAAAAAATGTTAATATCCTGAATGTGTTATTTAATTAGATATTTATGATTCTAAAAAAAAGTTAATAATATTTATTATAAAGGTAGATATTTTTTTTAATACGTTGTATGTAAATTAAATCATAATATAATTTCAAAATCTTAAATATTAAGCTTTTTTCAAACTTTTGTAAAATTTTAATTAAATACCTATTAATAAAGACTTCGTGTTCTAGCCAGAATAAAAATGCCAAAAACTATACACAAACATCGTTCTAAATATTATTTAATAAAATATTCAATATAATATCATAACATATACTGTATATTGGTATGTGTTTAAGACAATAATCAATTAATATAAGAAATGTATATTTCCATAAGTTTTAATACTATCAAATAAATCGTCAATTATATGTTTGGTTTCTTCGTTTTTTTTTTAAAATATTTTAAAAAACAGATTAATAATACATTAAGTACATATTATACTTTTGTTCAAACTCTGATATTTTAAATTATTATATTCTTATTAATAAATACGAATTAATTAATATGAATTATTAGATTATTGAAATTTTAAAAATATAAAAACTAATGCACGAGTGTATTAATAATTTTCTGATATTTTCTGAAATAGTTTTTATTCGTTTAATTTTTATTCATATTAAACAAACGGATTTTATTTTTAAGAATATATGTTTACTTAACCTAAATACAAGTATAAGTATAAATTATTTTTACTTAGATTTCAGTTTTCAAGTTGTTGTCTTTAAATTCAGTTAAAATATCTAATGAAAATATTACCTCAGGATATTTTAATTACTGTCTTCTGTATGCCTATATATACTTGAATAAATTAACTTCATGAATATTTATTGATTATAAAAACTATTCATTATGATTATCGAGTTATTAAAAAATCTAAAATTATTTTTCTACAAGGCATACCTAAGTATGTAAACTACTAAACAGTTAATACATTTGATATAAATTGGTATATATATATAAATATATAGATACACTAATTAATTGGGGACAGTTTGTATTGATAATAATATAGACATTTTAAAAATAATATTAACATGTCAATGTAAAGGAATATTATTTTAGAAATTCAAATTTCATACAAGTAAGTCATATCGATATCATCTCGTTTATACAAATATGATTAATTTAATTTCAATGAATTTCTGTTAATGCGATTTGGGTAATAAATAAATTACCTATAATATGTTTTAAACTTACGTATAATAACAATGTAACCTTTGAAATATAAATTATAATATACTATATACGTAGCCCTGTGTATTAGAGTTATAAAATCTGTATAGTATTTTGATCAGTGTTATATTATATATGTAAAAATTATATTTAGGTAAATTTGAATTTTAAGGTTCAAAGGTGTAAGATAAATCAACTTAAACTTATATATATATATAATATATACATAAGAACGTAAATTTGCTATCTGGGTAATAATAAATGTATATGTTTCTTATTTTAATATTAAATCGTCAAAGAAAAAAATATATAAAATGTAGGCAATCTTTAAATAAAATAAAACTCATGAGAGATATGCTTATATATTTTAAATCACAAAATAGAATAATCCAATATAGACATTCAAGTGCCAGTACATTTTGGATTCTACGTTAAACAAACTCTCGTTACGCTTTGTCGTTTATATCGATCAATTTTCTTCTAGTTGTTAACTATTTTTAGGTTTAATAAACTTAAAAAATTAAGATATTATTTTTTATTATTTGTATAATACTACAGTCTACATAATACCGTATAGTGTTCAATGCGTAGGTACTGTCATAAAAATAAAAATGAACCGATGTCAAACGATCGGTAGACTACACTGAAAGCACGTAGTACAAAAACGTATGTTGGTTGGAATAATGAAAAAAAGTTTAATTTTGAAATTAACTACGGTTTTCTCATAATAAAATCGTCGATGCTTGAACATTTTTATAACACAGAACAACTTACGGATTATTAACCAATATCCATCAACTATATTATGTTGTAATGTTGATTTGTCTAGCCATACAGACGCATTTGAAAATAAAAATAAACTGTTTTTGCTACAAAATAGAATAAATTGAAATTAAATATCGGATAAAATTGGTATTTATATAAATGGTATTATAAAAGAAAATTCAATTTATAGCACTTATCTATATCATTATAATATACAAATAAATTATCATTGTATTGTGGCATTGCGCAATACAATTTCTTGTAGTACATATTAATTAATAGTTGTTTGAAGTGTTTTTTTTTTAGATTTAATTTTAAGTTTTACCTTCCTTATTTAGAAGTTTTTTTAAAAAAAAAACTTTAAGAATTGGATAGTTAATTTATTCCGTTGGAGGATCATTTACTGTAATGTATGATGCCTAATAACGGCCGGTGGCTAACTAATTACTCATCGGTTACTTGTTGATATTAAGGTAAATAGCTTTTTCCTTATTAATTGCCTCGAGAGATGTATTGTACAATTATGTAATATTATATTATATATCTATGTATAATACGACTCGGTGAATATTATTTTACACTTCAAGATAACTTCTCAAGTATCTACGGAAACTTAATTAAATGTGTTTACCATTCTACATTTATAATATATTATAAAATGTAATACTATTCTAGAAATACTTTGACAATAATTTCCCAATATCACTTAAGAAGACTCTTCGCAGACACTTTTCGTCTGTAATACGTATGCAAAATGTAGACGATGATAAATATCATGCTATTCCCATGTATAGCCAATAATATAAGTCAAATAATGGTATTTAAGTAAATAGTATTGCTTGCATTCTGATAATATAACATATTAATTTCATGTTTAAAATACGAATAACGTGTAATCTGTAATATCTGTTGCCAGGGCCTAAAATTGTGTGCAGTAGCAAATTTAAAAGTGTGCAGTATTTTTTTTTGGAGTTTATACATTTTTATTTGATTAATATTCAATATTGATTATTGAAAATTATTAATTACTATTATATTTATAACTAATTATTAATAAGTACCAACAATAATTATGCAACGAAGTTATATAATATGTGGTATGATGTGCATTGTGCACTACTAAGTCTATGTTTATTATTTTAAAATATTTTGGTATGTGGAATTTGGTGTGCAATAGCAAAATACCCTAATTGTAGAGCTGTCTGTTGCCACTCTTTAGTCTTAGTTAATATGTATATATAAAAGAATAGTGCAAGGATTGCATACTTTTTCTTTCGATTTTAAAATTAATTGAACCAAATAACAATCATTACATTTTTACAATATTATTGTAAAATATTTATATATCCAAATTTTTTTTCTCGACTATGTACTAGGTACTAACTATAGATAATATGTACTTGTGTACACAGAATTAGTGTAAATATTCAATGATTTTTCACATAATTGCAATTTAAGAGAAAATACATTTTTCGATGATAAAACTATAATTTAAAGATGTCTAGGCACTAAAAATAAAATAATGTTCTTTATTATAATGCGTTTACTCGGTCACAGAGCCATTTCAGCGATGTAGCTTTAACTACTCCCGGTAGTGACATTATTGCAGCTTATTAAATCGTACATAATATACAGTGAACAATATACACACACAGGTAATACATTTCTAACGTGTGTGTACAGTATATATTTAGTATTAGTTTTTTTTATACATAAAATACCAGCATATATGTTACCATTTTATCTTGTTAGTTTCAAAATATTTTCTACTTATATTCACAAATGCTACAGTGACTACTGTTTAGTGTTTACAATTTTTGAATTTAAGGAATTTTATTAAATAGAACGAAATTCCTATCCCGTTGTCTACTTTTTTATTTAGACCATATTTTGAAATATTATATATTTCTACTTCTTTTATTTTTTTATTGGCTTTAAACAATTTAGTATTAAAGTGAGTATAATAATATTATATAGTTACTTTGGCGGTAAATATTGAATTAAATAAGACTATGCAACATTAAGATTATCTATGTTTATAGTTGTTTCTCAAAAAATTGCCGGAATATTGAGTATTATCATATTAAAATTGTTTGATAATGAATAATTGGATTCGTTATTGTATAATATAGCACTAATAATAATTTAACATTAACCTAAATTAATAAATTATTAATTAGTAACCCTCAAACTTGGTCCTGTCGCTATTTTAATACTTTTTGTTTGTAGTTAAAAAATAATTTCGATCGTCGACGCACTTGCATGTTTCGACAAAATAAATAAAATGGACATTTTTTGATTTCAGTTAACCGCAATACACTTACTCAGTGGATTACCCTTATGTGACGGTTTACAGAGGAATATTTGTAATTTCCGGAGCCCAATGAGTGCATTCTAAACACGCGATAATGTTAATAATCTATAGTTTCATTAATCACAATTATTACATTTTCGAGTCTTATTCACTTAATTCTTATTTTTATTTTTAATAGCTTTTAACAGATGCTAATCAAGTAAACGTAAATTTTTATATGATATAGTAAGGAATTTTTAAACCATAATTTAAAATAACAATCGTATGATATTTTCTTTAATACTACATTGAGTGTTAAATATAGACTATTCGAATGTTTCATTTTTATATTTATAGTTAATATTATCAAGTGGCGACGACTATTAAAAAAAAGCGAAAATCGTCTTTGAGTGGAAAGCACTAAAACGGAACCGCGTATCATGACGAAAATGGAAAACTGCAGTAATAATATAATATAGCGCACTATTTCGGTTTAACCAACATCCACACACAGCGGGATTTTTACGATTATTGAACGTAAAGTGTATATACTCACATTTCCGTTATCGCCGTAGTTTCCACGAAGACCATCTTCGGCGATTACCTCCAATAGACTCTCTAAATCCGTTTTCTCGCCCGCCGGTCTGGGCAGCACAAACTCTCTCTGCCCTCCGTCCGCCATGGGTAGCGATGGTGCACCCGCAGTACTTGTACCGGCCACCATGGTAGTGGTTGTTGTGGTCGACGTGGTCATTGTTGTCGCCGTAGCTGTCGTATTGATAGCGCTGTTGTTAGATTTAAGTTCTTGCAACTGCCGTACGTCGTCGTTGTCCAAAGTCGATGATGATAATGATGACGATGATAGAGATGATAATGGTGATATAGCCTGTTGGACTCCACCGACCGAAGACCTCTTGATGAGTGGCGATCCGTTCGCCCACTGTTTGTAGAAATTTCCGCGTTGTACGGTCTGTAATGGCGACGACAGAGCCGAGTACGATGATGATGGCGGAGATGGTGGCGGTGGAGGTGTCTGTTCGTCAACTGGCTTGTAGTGCTGTTTTAGTAAGTGCTGTTGGTTCTGTAATTTCTGTTTCTGCTGTTGCTGTTGCTGCAGCTTGAGAAATATCGGTGGCAGGTGTTGATATAACAACGAACTGGGGGACCCATAGTCCAGTGGCGACTGATGCTGTTGACGGTCCAGGCGTTGTTGCCCGACGGTGTCGTCGGTTTGCTGCATGTCATCCAGGTCGCCGTTGATTAAGGATTCCCAAAAGTCATACAGCTGCCGTTCTTTGGGCGACTTGAACGCGTTGGACGGTGACACGAGGTTTGACATGAACACCTTTCGGAAATTGTGTATCTTGTCCGTCATCGGATATCTCGCAGTGGCAGACTCATACCTGTTGATCGCTGCCGCGGCCATTTGTCCGGTCCGATCTCCAAACAACGAATCGTCACCGTCGTCGTCGTCGCGGTCGCGGTCACGGTCGTCATCGTCGTCGTCATACAACAGATCGTCGTCGACGGCAACACCGCTTCCACCACCCGGCGCTGCCAGGCTGGCTATCGGATAATAACCGTAACCACCGTAGCCACCGTAACCAACACCGTAACTCGGATACCTGACTACAGCGTAGTCCAATCGGTCGTACCGTCTAGGGCTTGGGTCGTATGCGACCGATCTGACTTCGCTATCGTAATAGTCGTCCGGCGATAGCGTTTGTCTACCGCCGCCCATTATCGCTCCATATCGGGCCATCGACACCGGATAATGCCTCATCATGTTTCCGTATGACGATGATGCCCAACCACCAGCCCGGTTAACTCCATTCGCCCATGTCGGGTTGCCGTATCGATATTGTTTTTGGGCCAACTGCTGTTTGCCGTACCGGTTCATGTTATGCACTTGAGTCGTGGCGGGCCACGCTAAGCACGCTACCACGGTCGCCACGATAACCACGTTTAAAGTGGTGAACAAATTCATCTGTTATACAAAAAAAAAAAAAAATTAATAATCACTTACAATTCGTTATTATCGTCCATCAGCCGTGAGAGCACTGCGAAGTAATAATTCTTATTTTGAAATAAGATTTAATATGTTCATCATCCCATAAAAATTTATTAAAAAAGGTAATTTAATAATATCACATTGTTTTAGTATGGTGTATTTTTTTTTTTTTAGTTACCTATCTAAAGAAATCAAACTTTTTGGTGATTAAAGAAAAATATTGTACAAACCACTATTATAATAACGTAATGTATACGATTTACGATTTATTTTTGTTTATGTGAAAATAATATTACATTTAGAATGTTCGTATTATTTTTGTTAAGAATGTTAAAATGCGTTAAGATTTCGTTAAGTCAATGCATAAATAATAGTTGATTTTTGTTGAAATATTTACTTTCAATTATTGAAAATCTGAAAATCGAGACTGAATATTTTTTAGTATAGTTGTTACCGTGTTAGTGTAGCAAGTTTTTATTTTATTAAAGGTTCTTGATATCAAAATATTTGCGGGATGTGTAAAGTAAACATTAACCAATATAGAACTTAAAGTGAAACATAATACTTTTTTTAGCAAACAATTTAATTTATATTGAACATGTTATTAATCAATACAAAATGGTAATTTCAGGGACACCTGAAGATGTGGGCAGGTGGTACAAATGGCACCACCAGAGTAAATATTTTTTAATAATTTGGATTTTCAAATAAATAATTAAGTATACAAATTCCTTTTTTATTAATTTATAGTCAATGTATATTATGAGAAACTGTGGTTCTTTAGTATTTACGTAGGTATACAGTCGCTAAAGAACGAAAATACTACGCGTTTAATACATTTATTTTGGTCACTAATGATATTATTATTTATTATTAATTTCTTCATCTGTGTGTTATAAATTAGGCTATATATTATGTTCTAGCAATATAACATAATATTATAGTGCATAATTTATAAAGAAGAAAATACATTTTTTTAGTACTAATAAATAAAATTAGTTATGGTTTCAAATGTATATTCTCATACTGATCATTGAAGTACACAGATTTTATATAAATTTACGGTTAGATGGTATGAGGGAGGGATTACAAGCCCCCATAGCCTATATTGACACTAAAAATATTTTGCATCTAGTGAGTTACTTTTCTGTGGGAGTCCCTAGACAATTTAAATTCTTTTTTTCAATATAAAATAATGTCAAAAGCCTATAATATTTTATAAAGAAGTTTTTTAATAATTACTTAAATTACATTTTAATAATTCATTTTAATTTGTGTTTATTTATTATTGATATAGCAATACAACATATTAGATTCTTTCCAGATGCCTTTTTATCGGAATATTAATATCAAAGTAACGTTTAATTGGTAGTTTAAATTACAGTTAGAAATATAATAAATACATGCAGATATTAGGTTTGATAATTACTTAAAACTAATTATTGCTGGATTTAATATACTTGATGCAAACATGTATTTTAAGTTAATAAAATCGATATTGTTACTGAATTTAACTAAACGGGTTTTCTACATTGACTCAAATTATGCGGGAAAATCGTTTGCGATGACGTGGGTCGTTTGTCGAGTGTTTAGCTATAGAACACCGCTCTCAAGGCTTTCCGTGACTGCAAAGTGAGACTTTTTATTTATTAAAAAATGTTATCACTGCTGTAATGTAAACTATAAACTGTAATACAATGATTCAATCATGTATATTCATAATTATATTATGGTATTATTTTCATTTACAATATAATATAATTTTTACGTATTTACTAATGTGCTTAACTGAGCAATATGTGATGTTCAATAATAATAATAGATGATAGGTACCTATTCGGGAAATACAAAAACAATACCATAATGTCTCATTAAAATAGTAAAAATGGCAAAGAAAGCTCTATCAAAGTAAAAAAAATTATAAATAGGTGCTGTAAAAATAGTTTAAAGTAAAATATATCGTACAGTAGTATATTATTACCGATGAAAATTACTTACGGTTCGCTTTTCGGTTATTTTATTTTTTTCTTAAAATAAAACGTCGTCTCTTCTAGTCGCCGTGTAAATATTTTTCTGCTTCTTATTGGTATCGTAATCGCGCCAGTGGCGACGTGTCTCGTGCTCGGCGTTTGTTCCGGGACTGTCACGATCCGCCCGGCCGGGGTGAGGTTTTATAGGGGTCTGTCGCGACGCCCACGCGTCGCACTCTGAATGAAACCCTCCGTGCTGCCGACCCCGCCACCGAGCGGTGGTCCGATTCTCCGATCACTATTTACGCGTCTCCCGCCCGTGCCCAAGCCACAACTGCCCCAGTACCCACCATCCAACATTACCTATCCCTTTATCCACCGGGTGCCAATTGTGTTTCTACGTCGTTGTCGTTATTATCATTATTTACCTCCGCTTTTCCTAACAGGTCCCTAAAATCTATATATATATATATATTTATGTGTGTGTGTGTGTGTGTGTGTGTGTGTACGTGTATACTATCTATAAGTTCGTGTGCGTGTGTATTCCATTGGGAATATTGTGATAATCGTTACAGAGTGGCTCGATAATTTAACGGGAAAACGTATAGTATCGGTTAGACCTTGAAAAATTAAAAATAATAAAAACTACTACAAAATTATACAATATATAGTATACACCTACTATGATAAACTAAATAGTTTATGTATTATTAGTGTACTATATTACATATATATATATACATTAAATATTTTATAGTTGATGTTACCGCTATTGGCCCGCTTTTATTTTCCATATAATATACAGTACGTGTCGTCGAAAATAAAATTAATTTCTTCAATAGTATATTTGTGTCTCTATTAGAAATACTTTTTCTATATTTACAATTTATAACTATATATAGAGCCACAGAATTGTTTCCAAATTAAAAGTGGTTTTAACAGTTCTTGATCTCGTGTTAGGATTTGTAAAAGGTGATATGAATTATGAGTATATATGGCTAAAAATAATTATAGACTTTAGCCAGCAAAAATTATTTATGCTCTCTAAAAATAAATGCATTTTTTGCGACTTTGGTAAAATATAATTCTTTAATTTAAACATAAATTTAAAATCATAAAATTAAAACATCACGATAGGTGGTGGTGTTAATGAAAAGTGGACAATAAGCTTTAATTAAATCTTTGAAACTTTAATATTAATTCGTTATTATTACAACTAGTAAAACTAAAATAAACAATTTTATAGTTAATCATATTTTATCATGGAAGTGCCATGCTACTGATGTTTTTAAGTAGGTAATCAGAGCATTTTTTATTATATTATTAATCTATTTAATAATATTAGCAATACATAATTTTAAGGTACAACGATATGTGTTATCGATTTAAAAATGATTTTTTATAAAAACTTTTTTTTTTAAATTTTTAACCTCGTTCATTTTAATTTTTTTCACTGTCGACTTCATCTTGACGTTTGACGACTCTTGTTAATTTTCAAAGAAGATTTGTACATTTACATGTCAACTGTTACAGCAAAATATACGGTTTGACTAGCTGTGCGCTGGATATGTCTAGTTGAGCATCAAATCAAATTTACATCAAAAATAACGAGCACATAAATACGACATACGTATATATATATTACGTTACATCGTTACATATACATATTATATATAACAAAAAACAACGATCGATGAAATATAACTTCGTATTTTGTAATATGCACGCACATAATTTAAATAAATAAATAAATATAGAGGTATATTTATGGTCTGTAAATCTATGATTTGAGTTGTTTCTAATTTTGTATAGCATTAGGTTACCTTATATTTATATAGATTGTATACAATATAATATATCATAATTTCACGTAGCCATTTATTTTATTTGTACATAATTATAGGTCATTTTGTCGAACGGCTTTCAGGTTATATTTTAGTTTCAAAACAATTTTCTATTTGTCTTCACAACGAAATTTATTTTAATTGATAATGTATAATGTTTTGTAAATGACAGCATTTCAGCATGTATTTTTCTGAAAACAAATTAATAAATATAAAATTGTATTTTTTTTTTTTTTTGTAATTTATAAGTTTAAATCGAAAAAAACTGGGAATCATTCAGCTGTAAAATAGGGTAAGGTAAATCATTGTATACGAAAAGTAATTTTAAGAGAAGACGGTATTTTGTTAACATCTATTTCTAAGGGTATTTTATAATTTATTTATATGACTATTAGTAATACAGTAAGATGTAAATTGAATCTATTTTTGACAAAAACATTGCGTATTAAATTACATTATAATTTGTAATTTTTAGTATTGTTTTTAAATTATAGACAATGCTTTCGTACGAGTACATATGTACAGTAGAACGGTGTAAATGGCAATGATTCGTGATATAAATAGATAATTAGTCTAAACATTATGAATAATTTAAAATGCGTAGAAAATAAAAATATATGTATGTTATTTTTTTTAATATTTTAATATTTTTTTTTATTAATCAATCCGTTACAATTAAGTCGAACAATAAGTGAACTTGATAGTACATAAGGGGGGGGGGGTAACATGACAAGAATAACCGAGTTAAAAGTCCTTCCGTTGAAGGAACTTCTATATAATATTAGTAAATATTATTTAAGACTAAAGGTGAAGATAATGTGAACAACAGTTAGATTAGTTATAGGTACTATTGTATTTATGTATATATATATATATGTATATGTAATGGTGTAGTGTTTGAAATTCCTAAGATTAATTTATTTTATTGTACCTATTTATTGTTTTCGAATCACAATAAAATAAATAAGATTTCTATTAAATGATAAAATCGTTATTTTTCGTTTAAATATTTAATTTAGTCAATTATTGAATTTTAAAATTAGGTACAATATTATTTCATCAACTTTTACTGACCATATCCAGTATAATGTGTACAATACTTACGGTGGCTTTCCAACCGCGATATTTTCTGTTGGTCATCAAACCGTGTTTACAATACATTTTGTCGTGCTGTACTTATATTACGTTTAATAGGTAGGTACGTAAGTACAACAGTGGTCGTCGTCCTATTCCTGTCGATTTTTGATTGAATAGTTTTAACGTCGCGTGCCAAGAGTACGTCTATAGTGATTTGTTTTGAGTCAAAACTTCATAATACACACATATATATTATATATGGTGAAACCAGTTTTGAACGATCATCCACGCGATCTCTAGCTAGAAGAAATAAATATACATATACGTTATACCAGTGTTAACAAAAAGGAATTTTTAAAACTGCCAACGTGTTTTTGCAAACACGATTAAAAAAAATTAAAATAAATGTTCCGTTTATTAATACTACCAATATATTGTCTATACAAATTACGATTTATCACTGATTAAAATGCTTTATTTTTTCTAGAGCCTTTTTTTTAATTCAATAAAATTGTTTGCAGTTTGCTGTTAATTGAAGCTAAATTATAATAACATATAAATCTATCAAAGTAATTAACCCGATTTGATAAAAGTGGAATAAAATAATTCACGATGACAAAAAAAAGGATACCTTTGTTTTAAATTAAACCAAATAAATGTGTAAAATAATGATACATAAATATCTCTGCAGAGAACTAACCTGTTTTAGGTATTGACCAAATGTTTATTTATAACTGCTCATTTTGGTTAGAACTATCCGTTAGTTAATAATGTAATTATGATTTCTTATTGTTTTTAAAGTTGCGCCGAAAGAGCACTAAGAACTGTTTAACTTTTATAGTTACGTGGTGAGATCTACCGGATTACATTGAAACGTTTTTCCACTTTTTCCGTTTTCGTGATTATTTACTCATCACAGTAGGTATTAAAATGTAATAAAATGTTAAAAATCCAAAAGTTTTCAAACAGCGAGCATTGCATTATATAGGTATATTAAATTATTTTTTTATTGTTTTCAGTATCAAACAAAAAATATTGAAAAATGTCGATTGAAACCTTAGGGCTTAGATAATACCACACAATTATATAATGCAATGGTTCTTAACCTTTTTCGAATGTCGGAACACTTAACATTTTAGAAGGTTTTCGCGGAAAACGGCCGTAAAATACAACAGTAATTATATACATTTTTTAACTTTTTTCTTTCTTATTTACAGGTTTTGCGGAACACCGGTTAAGAACCACGGCTATAATGCATATTGTATAATGACATAGATAGGTACTGTCGTATATAGACTTTACGGCTGAAATTATCCAAAATCTGTGATATTACCTACATGGCTACATAGCTACATGGCTAGATAATGTTGATATTACGATAAGTAGAGTATGCTGAGTATGATATAGTTATGTATCAGTATTGTATTTATTTGGTGCATTTGATGCAACCTCTTAACAAATGATTAGTTTTCAATTAAGAACACTGAAATTACAATATAAACAATGATATAGGTAACATAGGTAATATTTAAATAATTTAATCATAATCAGGGATTTGAAATCGGAATTCTAGAACAGTTGTCAATTAGTCAATTACTATAGAATACAAATAAAAATAACAGGGTAAGATATACGTTTGCTATATGCATTAAAAATTCCAAATATAATATTATATTGCATTGCATATTTTTGCATAACTTTGCATATCGTAAATATTTTATAGTTTTGTATTGCTTTTTTTCCTCAGTTTGGTATTTTTTTTATTTACTTACATAGGTAGGTATGTTAAATATAATTTATTTTCTGTTTTTCATAAATCTTGTTATTTGAACGAAAACAGTGGAAAAAAAATAATATGAGAATATATAGGTAATAAAAATATCCATGATTCGTTACATTCAATCGATGTCTTACTAATTGTCTTAGTTGAAATTATTTTTTTTCTTTCTTTTTATTAATCTAAAAAAGAAATAAAAGGTGAATTTTTCATGTTTTTATGGTATATTTAGCGTACATTTTAAAATTTTTTTAACTGATATTAATGATATTACCTATAGCATATATTTCAATACCTACTTTTTATAGTGTTATAAAATCCTAGCCCTTGTCATAATAGTAAATATAGCAATACAGCAACTTTACCTTATATTATATAATAATAACACTACTATAAATTTTCATTAATAATATAATATAACAAGTGATTTGAATTTCTTATACTTTCATTAAGTTATGTGACGACATATAAGTTGATTTGCATTTATTTGTATAATTAAAGTACATAAGAATGATACAAATAAAATAAAAACCTTTATAGTTAATATTTCATAAAAAAAATATCTAATCACCTATACTAGGTATCTAAATTCTAAATCTAATCATTTATATTTTTTATAATTTCTTATTATCAATGTCTTATTTATTTATAAATCACATTTTTAAAGTATTTAAGTCTTTTTTAGTACATACATTAATAAGATATCAATTTTTAAATACAAATAAAGTTTATCTACATCTGCGGATTTTTTTTTTTGTTTTACATTATGGTTGATCGTAAAAAATTCACATTCCAGATACATTTCATTATTTGAAATATTTTATTATTACTATTAAATTTAGAGTGTAGGTATATAAGTATCTGTGAAATCATTTATATAATTAAAATATATATGTAAATTCAACTTAGTTTTAGTAGTGTTACTGTGCTCCCATCAACCATCACATCATCAAGTTTCTTTATTTGTTTCTTATTGTGATCCCTAAATTTACTTAGGTACATTGATTTTAACTTTGTAGGTTATAAATGCGCAATTAACTAATTTATTTTTAATGAAAAAAAAAATTTCCGTATTCCAGAGATAAAAATGATTATTCATGAAACTATTCAAATGTTTATAAATCATACTTCGATTAGTTTTTTTTTTTTAATTATAATATTTCTAACACAATTGAAGATTGCATCTTTTTTATTGCCTAGCACAATAATTTATAAATTGAATCGTTCTAAATGTTAAGCGTTATCGAACGGTCGGTTATTTTTAATAACAGTTTATATCCTGTAGTAATATTATAATCATAATACATAGGTAGTAATAATAATAATATAGTATGCGTGTGTGTTTATTAAGATTTTTACTCCCACCGTTATATTATCATACCTACCGTAGTCGCTGTTACGCAACATGACGGTCATTCAGAGACTGTTGTAAATTTATAGTTGTTGATCAGTTCAGTTGTTCAGTATTCCATCGGCTATTAAAACCGGCTGTTGTCCGCAGTGTGGTTTGTTTCGTATTTCTGTTTAGAGCAACGGACGAACGATGCGGATGTTCGCTCTATCAACAGCATTCTGCAACACCGTAAGTATAATATTATTATTACAACAAATAATAAAATACCATTGCTTATGTATGTTAAACAGATGATTCAAAATGTATTCAAATATGATCTTGAAAAAACTAAAGTAACTTATGAATGATAAAAAAAAAATTATAAATATACAATTCTTTATTTATTATTGTACACACTATTTCAAGTTAATTTAAATTTTATCAGTTGCGTCTTATAAGTATTTTGTGCTACCATCTAGAGTCTAGACAATTAAAATATTCATAATATATTACAACAAGGAAATGTGGTGCCATCTATACTATTATCTTTAAGCTTAGCGTATATCCAAATTTTTAACTTAATATAAATACTACGCACTACAAAGGTGATAATGATAAAAAACTTGAAAAAATATTATATGTATATTGTATATCAATTATTAGCATTTATTGTTTCCAGTATCTATTCACAATCTGTTAATAAATATGTATTTAAATACTTATACTCTGATTTTCAATATTTTTAAGATTGTACAATATATTATAATAATATGATATAGTAAAGTAAAAATACGACTTTTTATTTTATTTTTCATATTATATTATTATTAGGTTCCTAAAAAATTTTTATTACATATTATATCTGCATTGAACTATAGTCTAATTAATAATTGTTGTGTTATACTTACAATGTATAGATTTTATTACATGTAGGTAGTAACAGCAGATAATATTCAAAAAAGTTTTAATCATTTATTTTTATTTTTATTTTTTTTTTTACAATGATAAAAATAAAACAGACAGGAAGTTTTATGTTTAGTAAATATTTAATTGTTTAAATGTGTAGTGACATCTCATTGATAATACATTTTAAAACAAATTGGTACCTAGTTAATAGGTGGTAATTTAACTAAATCAAATATAAATGATAACAAATGGATAACAATTAAAACAATCACCTATCATCATTCATCATACTTGTGTTTTTTGTATACAATATAATTGCATATAATTAAATTGTAAAAAATATTTTTATATACAGCGTGTTTATGTAATATATTATGATTGTATTACATAAAGTCACATCACCCATACAATATAATATATCGTATTTTTGTACGGGAAAATCGCGATATAATTTTACTTCTATTTTTATTTTATATTCATTTTTAGATGCAGCTGTTGACGTTGCTAACATTATTATTGTTTGTGGTAAGATCGTCCAGCGAAGGACAGAAGCCACCAGTGAAGCAATTGAGTATACTGGCATTTTTGCCGACCGAAGGTAAAAGTCATTTCATGGGCTTCAAACCGTTACTCGAAACTCTTGTTTCTAGAGGACATAATGTCACACTGGTTGCACCGTTTCCACTGGACGGTGCTAAGCGGCCGTATCGTCACGTTAAAGTGGAGAAGACGTTGGGAGGTAATTTTTAAAATATTTAGTAGGTTAGTTAAAAGTTTAATTTTTGTATTCGAAACAAATAACTGTCGAATTTTATAAAATAAATACAATTTTATTATTTAACTTTTTGGATTTCAATCTTTTTGGTTATTCAATTGTGTTAAATATTATTTTATTGTTTAAATAACATTGTACACGACGTATAATATGGTTATAGTATATTGATTATTATAAGCGACATAAACACATAGGACAGTAATATTATGTTCTTTTGTGTACTTTTCTATTTAACCTAACCTATCCTTTTATCTTTTAGGTTGAGCACTAAATAAGGAATGTAATATACAAATATTGAATATCTTACGTTAGTTTTTAGAAAATGTTTACGAGTACAATTATATTATAATTATATACAGTTTTTGAATTCCCTCTACTTTCACACTGTTTACTGTGAATAGTGTATAACATAGATATAAAATCTCCCTGTGTGACAATATAATTATTTTTTGCTTAAGCAAAATTTCGGGTATACGTTAAATCGAAATGCGATATAATTCACACGTATTAATGTACTTCCTGTCGGTATTTTATAGACTTTTAGATTATAAGTGGGTTATAGTATGATTACAACTTATAAGTGTTAAGTATAATGAATTAATTTGTAATATTATGAGGTTAATTCAATGTTTTTGAAATTTAAAGATGCATATGTGTATTGTGAGATATTTAATATATACTAAGGAGTTTTATAAGTCAACTGATTGAAGGGAACGAAAAATATTGACGTCCGATGATAGTTTTGCTGCACTCTACAATATTGTTTATAGCTATAGAGAAGGAAAGTTTGGTAATGAATGGCATTTATAGATTTGATGAGAAATCGAAGTTTATCAACAATTCATCATATAAGACATAAAAAACATAACATTATTAAGGTTTATTATAAACATTATGTGGTCAATCCATGTGTACGTTTTTTCGTCAAAATTAGGTACCTGTGACTATTTTCCCGGGGAGTTGTGTCATTGTTCACTTATTTGTTTTTTTTTTATATTCAAATTCAAAAGCAACAGATAAGACGTATAATTTATAACGAATAGTGAGTATAGAATTGAAGACAGCGCGAGAGTATTATAAGAGGAAAAATATAGTAGGAAAGCGTAAGCACGGATAATCGGTGTACGTTGAATATTATATAAATAAAGTATATCTAAGTACCTATATCGTATTATATGATGGCCGGAAAACTAAAACAATTCGTAATAAAGCACCATCATGTGTCTATACGGAGTGATTATGTATTACTATACTGTACTTTTTTTGTTTTTATGTTCAAGACTTCGACATGCTGAAAGTGGCGAAATACGTGAACCTCATACCGACGCCGTTGCACTTGTGGTGGTTCGGGCCGCACATCAGCGAGACGAGCCTGGACAAACCGTCGGTGGCGGACTTCATCAGGACCGACCGGTCGTCGTTCGACTTGGTGCTGTTCGAGAACTTCTACCACGAGTGTTTCGTGGCCATCGGACACAAGTACGGCGCCCCCGTGGTGCAGCTGCTGCCGTTCGCCGCCAACTCGAGGGTGTCGCAGTGGCAGAGCAACCCGTACAACCCGGCCTACATACCGGACCTGGTCAGCACGTTCGGGTCCAACATGACGTTCGCTCAGCGCACCACCAACGCGGTGTCCGCGTTCTTCTACACGTCCGTCTCCCGGCTGGTGTACATGCCCCGGCAGCGGGCCGTTGCCGAAAAGCACTTCGTTTACCCGGGACACGAAAGCCGGCCCGACCTCGTCGACATGCTCCGGAACGTGTCATTGACGCTGGTCAACAGTCACCCGGTCGTCGGTTCGGCCGTGCCGATGGTGCCCAGCTACGTGCACGTGGCCGGCATGCACTGTGTGCCCGCCGGTCCGTTGCCTGAAGTAATAATATAATATATAATACATATGCTTTGACGATAATCGATCGAGTATTGAAGTAGGTATAGCCCAAGCACTGCGCGCGTCATCGATTTTTCCTTATTTTTATTTTTCTAATTTAATTATAGATAGATGATTTTAATTACACCGACATTTATGTCCCTATATTCATGACACTCATTTTTTTTTTACGAATACAGTCACTAAAATATGATTATGATTCTTATTTCGGTAAAAACCACCCGAGGTTATTAGCAGTGACAGAATATCAATGCACTAAAAAAGTATCAAAAGTGTTCGTAAACAAAATTTAATAAAAATTTAAATTTTAAGTTTGATTTACAGTAAAAATATATATATATGAAATTATTATAAATAAATTTAAAAAATTCAGTTTTCGTTCAACTAATAAGTAATAACTAATAACACTTGTTACAACGACAAAACCTACCAATAATAATACTACAATTTTTGTTTGAAAAATTATCCTTTAAAATTTAAAATTCGAAAAAAATGTCCCACATTGCACAAATACTACTAAAAATAACTTATATGATATGAAAAAAATGACATAAAATTATACTAAAAATAATAAATTAATAACTTATTATATATTATAAGGTTACCTATATAGGTTAGATTACCTACAGGTATTCTGGTATTCTTCAGCTGAGTATAGTGTTGTAGTTTTCCTGTGTTATTTAGTTGCATGTTATCATAAAATAGAATAGATCTACTTTCCAACCATTAAAAATTAATTCCTCATCTTCTGGTGCGATTTACAGGACCTGAAGCAGATAATGGATAATTCTAAAGAAGGTGTAGTCTACTTCAGTTTAGGATCAGTGGTAAAATCATCTAAAATGCCTAAGGAAACAGTGTCACTATTACTGTCAGAACTCTCGAAAATCGAACAGACTGTTCTATGGAAATGGGAAGCGGAAGACGTACCGCAACTTCCCAAGAATGTCATCGTTCGAAAATGGTTTCCTCAAAACGACATACTAGGTACGTATTAATATTTATATTATTGATTGTCCGTCCTTATAAAAGTTTAATAAGTAAGACGTACTGATTTCTAATTTGACGTAAAATATCCGTAAGTACATCAATAGAAATACAGAAAGGCGTAAGTTCTCACATAAAAAGAAATTGTTGGGACATTTTATTATTTTATTGTTTGTAGAAATATTGACGACGTAAATATAAGTAAAAGTCAATTTTTCAATTTTGAAACTGAATTAATTTAAAACGTTTGTTATCGAATATTTGTTAACATAAAAAAAATATATACACAGCACCCATACGTAAACATGCCTTTTTCTAATAAAAAAAAATCGTTTATGTCCAGTTAAGTTCATTTTTTAAAGGAATTAAATTAACAGTTTTACAGAATTTAAATTACTTTAAATATATTTTACACCATTTCAGCTATCCGATATAAATTGATAAGTATATATATATGCGTATTTAAATTCTGAGGTGCATTTATGTGTATTAAGTATTAACTATTACTTACTGTTGTATTTTGATAAAATATAATAATTATTCAATATACACTCAAGCTGCAAAAAATGTATATTATTTATATAAGAAAAGTGCACAATATACATTGATTAATAATTGTAAATTTAGTGTTATTAAATACATTTAATAAACTATATCTATAAAAAATAATGCTCGCGCTTAAAAATTGTTAATTCATTGTATTCTTTTTATATTTTTTACTCTGTTAATATGAATTTAGATAAGCAATAATTGTTATTAAACAAAATAGCATTTAAATGATTATGATTTATGTTATGTATTCAAAGGAAGGAGAGGAAAGTTCCAATAGACTTTAACACCAGGAAAATAGATAACATACATGTAGGATCACGTAACCGCTCGTGGCACTGCAGGTTGAGACTTTAAATTACAATGAACGCAAAAAAACATAATAATATAATAATATAATAATATTATTTATATCATTTATAACTACTAATTACTACTGTTCATAGGTTACGGGTAAAGTTGAAAATAAGAAAATGTATTAGGATAGTTCTAAAATTATATAATAATATATATATATATATATTATATGGATAACGTAGAAATTATTTTAATATAATAAAAATATTATTTAGCTTTTATCATAATGATGATATGTCAACATAATAGGTAGTAAAATAATGAAATAGTATAGATTTTATTATTAGATAATATTGATTTTAGTAGGTAGGTATTATAGATATATTGAATTTAAAACTGCCCAATTTTTTAATGCCTTAGTTTTTACAATATCTACAAACATAGTTCAATACAAAAATTAGACTTATTACTCGTATAATGCTAATTAATAATAATAATAAAGTTTATTGCAACAGTAATCGATTAACATGATTAGATATACAATATAAATGACAAAAGTTGCAAATCATCCTATAAGCAAATAATCTTGAATGTGGATGAATTGAGTTCTATTAAGTTTATAATTGCATTGAAAATGTTTGTGAAAAGAGTCGAAAAAGAAAAACGTTTATTCGTTATTTATTTAACACTACACCAGACACTATTGAAAATGTCAGGATTTTTTATTTCCAGCAGAATAATCATATTTTTACTTAGGTCATCCAAACTGCAAATTATTCATCACGCACGGTGGAGTACAAAGCACCACCGAGTCCGTCTACCACGGAGTGCCCATGTTAGCCATTCCCGTTTTTGGCGACCAAAAGGGTAATTCACTACGCGCACAGTACAGAGGCATAGCAATACAAGTGCCGTACTTTGAATTGACACACGAAGCGTTTGGCAGTGCACTGCACAAGCTGCTCATCGACCCGACGTGAGTATAACATGTGCATAATACCACGGATAAGTATATAAATATAATATAAAAAAACGTACTTACAACCCGATGGTGGCTTTGAGGGAAGGCAATGTTTAAAAAAAAATATATGTTTGTTGGTGAAAGAAAAAAAATTTTGTAGCAACAAACGGCATATAATCTACTGACCTCACCAAAATTATAACTATTAGTAGTTCGTTTATAACTAATATAAGAAATCATAATCTGCTTAACATATCTATAAATTTCAAAGATATTATATGAATTAAAATATGATTGTATTTAATTAAATATATTGAATTATTTCATCGATTACGCAGAGCAGAGTAGCAGATGAAAATATAAACAGTATATGATGGCATAATAATAATAATGTTTTTCTGAGACCAAAACGCACGAAACAAAACAAAATAATATGTACCTACCGGCTACCTATATTATATGTATATAAAAAGTATATACATTTTAAATGTCTGCAAAATGTTCATATCGTTTACTATTTTGTACATATTATGTCATTTAATGTACATTTAATTTGTTAGCATTTAACAACTCTAGACGTAAATACACTGCAGTCATAGGCAACACGTAGTGGAGGGAATAAGACCCACACAACCTATACATACCTATATAACCCACCTTGAATACGCATCTAACTATACTGACTTATTTAATTCGAATACTCTAATATAAAATATCGCTACACAATCACAACCGTGGTATATTGTTTATGCCAACATTGCCGTTCATTATTTATAGGTATAATATCATTTTTATCACCAACCATGATGATTATTAGTGTTAACTGTTAACCCAGAACAGAACGATCGTTGGCGTAAAATTAATATTATAATAGCACTATACGCTGTTGCGTTGTCGCTTAATGTACTGATCTCTTATCGCTCATCGTTGAAATTTCGTTTCATTTATCATTCACTCGATTTCATTTTAACGTTCTCGGCATTAAATTATACATTTTTTATATGCGAATTGTGTGTATGTGTTTGTTAGGTAAAAATGTTGGAAAGAACGAGGTGTATTAAGATCATTTGATATGGTTCCTTATTCTTAATATAATGAAAATTCGTCATGCATAGTATTTCTATTAATAATAGGTAAGGTTTTTATTTATTTTTCCAACAATACATTTTGAAGAAAACATAATGAAAAACTTGTTCGTCTTATTTTTTGATTGGTTACGAGTTTAATTTAAAAGTTTCAGGACTAAGTTTAACTTTATTTTTACTTCTTAAGGACCGGTATCTTAGAAACTTATTTGGATTATTTGTTCTAGTATTCTATAGATGTGAATACAGTTGTTGGTCTGCGATTTTAGAATTGCTTAAATATTACGTAGCTTGTCAAATTTAAATTTTATAAAATTTAAACATTTTATAGTAGGCGTATTTATTATGATCGAATTTATAGTTTTCTAAGTTTTCTAACTATTATTAATATTAATTACATTATTACTAAAAAATACTTAAAATGATATTAAATTGGTAAAATATTTACAGTTAATACGATATATTTTTTGTATATTCCGATCTTGAAACTTGGACATAAGTAAAGTTATCCATTTACCCATATCAAACTCAATTTTTACTCGGTAATGATAAGTATAGTATATTATATATTATGTATAAATAGTTAACCTATACTTTAGAACAGATGGTTGTTCTTACAAAATAAAACTATTTAATACTTTTTGGTGCATGAAAAATGTAAATTGCCTTCTAAGCTGAAACTCAAATGTCTATAGTAAATAATAATATACTTTTCGATTGATCAAAAAGGTCAGTTTTAGAATTATTTGAAAGTACTTTTTTTTGTTTTTTAACATAACACAACTTTAATAATCATACTCACATTAAACTTGTAGATATAATAATAATATGATTTTGGGGCAAGGCATTATTAATTTACGATCGAGACTAACATAATAATTCTTTAGCCGACTATAATATTCTCAAAGGAGAGAGAGTTAATGAAAATATTTAACTCGAGTAAAGATGAGGGAACACAAGATCGTTAAGTTATAACTTATAAGTTATAAGTAGTTAATAAATAATCAATTTGACTTGCGGAGTTTAAGTTTATGCCTCTGGCTAAAAGTTCTTACTTAACTCATGCAGTCCGAAAAAAAATCTACGTATTTTTAATCAGTTCTACGTAGACCACATATCAGTTCTATTCAATATTTCTCAAACACTTTAAACATTATTTCTATACGCGATGACATTCGTTTAATATATTATGTAGTCTAAATATATGTGATTAAAGTATAATACCTATTATATCTTACCGTTTGTTCAACGTGACAGGTACCGGGAAAACGCCAAAAAGTCGTCGGACCTGTTCAGGGATAACCCATTGCCGCCGCTGGAAAAGGCTGTATTTTGGATCGAGTACGTTGCCAGGCACGGCGGTGCGAAACATCTACGAACGGCCGCCAACGACCTTTATTGGTTCCAATACATGCTTTTGGACGTCCTGTTGCTGGTGTCATTCGTGGTTGTATTGATGGCGTGGATGACTAAAAAAATGCTTTGTTGCGTGTTCGGTCGGTGTTGTCGTCGGGGCCGAAATGTTGCCTCGCCGCCAGCAGCGGGAAAAAAAACACAGTGATATGATAACGAGCACAGCCTAATATGCAGTCGACTATCGTTCCGCTCAGAGTTCAAAAAGAAAAAAAATCGAGTTATTAATAAAAATGTCAGTGTCAAAAAAAAAAAATCAATATATATATGTATTATGTATAATCTATAAATAGTATACCACACCTAACCTAACCAGCGTTTGAAGGATAATTTTTAATATTCGAAATAGTATCGATAGTCGACTTATTGTATTTTTTATTGTATATATTATACTAACCTAATTATTAACAGAGCTTGAAATCAATTTTAAATATTGATAAAAACCTTCTGAGAAATCGAAAGCAGCATTAATATCGACATTTTTTTTTTTGTATTTAATGTTATTTAAAATTTGTATTGTGACTGAAACATTAGGTAAAACCAATAATATTTGTATCAACATAATAGTTATTTTATAATTTCCATTTAAAATGTGAACGTCTATAAACCAACATGCAAAATGTCTAATATTGTTCACCAGTAGGTATAATAAGTTAACTAATATTTCATTTTCTTAGGTCTATTTCACAGCTATCCGTTACAACACCGCGCAAACTATGACGCTCCTGTACGTTGGTTTATTGTGTGTACAGATAAAATTAAAATCGCAAAAATAATATCTTTTAATCGAAAAACAATGTCTTAAATCTACTTAGAAATCTTGAAACGATAATTAAATAAATCGATATTGTACAAAGATAAAATTATTATATAAAATTATAAAATTGATGTATCATTTTTTATTCGAATTAGAAAAGAAAACGAATATCAATAAGTGAAACTGAAATTAAAATTAATTTTGATTCCTAAAACTCTGATCATTATTACTTTTATACGATATTATTATGAATTATAATAGGTTAGGTTAAATAGGTTACATTACGAATCGCGATAATAATACACGTCAATAATCAATATTACTTACCTATACCGTAGCGTGGTGCAGATGTATAATCCATGACGGTCGCGCTTTGTCGCCAGTTCGCCTACACGAAACTAATACTTATCTATAGTTAATAGTCGTAATGAATCGTTTTATTTTATACTGTACATATTACATAGTTAAATGTTTATATTAAATTTCGGCCACGTAAAAAACATTTAAAAACTAAAAACGAAATTTAACACAACTGCATTTTACAATAATAAGTACTTTATTATTGTATTAATAATTAATATGCATCCGTCATAAACAATATAATGAATCCTGGTGTAGGTGGTACAGCTCACAATTATTACATAAAAAAGATTTAATATTTATTTAATAAAATCATGTACCTTATATGTATGCATATTGTGCAAATCTATTATGAAATAATATATTATTCATTTTCCTCGAGGTTTTGAAAATCAAATATTTAAATTATTATTAAATATGCGACGAATAAAAATTATATTTCATATGATACGTCATGCTGTATTGTTATGATGTCATCAGTGTTCGAAAATCATTCTTGGCGGATTGTACACACTTGACACTTATCTGACGCTTCTAAGCTAGGTATATGAAATTAATAAAATAATGATACGTTTTAAATTTTGTTTATTACAATGGTTTTTTAAAAATATTAATCCGTTTATAAATTCGTAAAAAGTGATGAATGAAGACTGAAAAATTAAAAAACATTCAATATATATAAAAATTCAAAACAACTTAAGAGTATTTGAATAATAGTACGTGAAATAATAAACACAATCAACTATAAATATAGGTATAAAATATGTATAGCAGATACTAATTACTAATTAAGTAGACATATATTTTTGTATTTATGTATAGTAAACACATTTTGTCTATGAATTATTTTATATTTACTCGGATAAATAAGATTGGTTAGTAAATATTCGCTTAATATTTTCTGAAATCATGTGTTCGTAAATTTAATTATATCTCCAATTATTATACTTTTTATGCAACTTAATAGAATTTTTTCTATTAAAAAATGTAGGTACAAGATATTTTTAATGTTATTAGTTATTAGTGTTATTACCTATTATGATAAGATGATGTACCTACCTTATAAATTTTATGTCTTGACATAATAAGTTATGATAGTTCATCTATTTGTCTATTTGTTATGTTCATTTTATAATATTACTATGGTGATAATAAAACTAAATACATAATTTTTTACAAATCAATTGTAATATTATTTATGAGTGATTTATGTAGTAAAAGGTTTTGCGCTTCTGCTGAATAAATACCTATAGCTATAATGAAGAAATACATTTTCACTCTTATAAACCACAGTACTAAAATAGTAATAACCATATTATTATGCATGTACATATTAAGGTATTGTCTCTTACTTTTTGTTTGAAATTTCAAAGGAGTCAAAACAAAACAAAAAAAAATGTTGATGATTTTTAATTAATCTATCGTTGTAAGTATTAAAAGCATTTTTTATTACCAATCATATTATATTTTTTTTCACTATATATCATTAATTTGGTTTTTCCTAAATTATACTAACTTTGATGTCTAAGTATCTTGTGAAAGCTAAATTAATTTGACAATGATTATGTCTTCTATGATCTCGTTATTTATCATTTTAACGTTACTAAAATATGCTGTTGGTTAATAATTATATGTAAAAAAAATCGGTAGAATTTACACACGTAAAACAACGCATATTGGTAATATTAGTATTGTAGGTAAACAGTATTTTGTTACTCATATTTTACAGGTAAATCAGTAGAAAACTTATGTGTGCTTGTATGGTTTATTTATAAATTAAGAATAACCATTGTAATATATAATGCATTTATAATAAGCATAGGCGCAATTAGTATAAAAAATTTGGGGGGCTACAGCCCCTCTTATATATTTTTCAATCACTGCCTCTCAAAAAAATTTTTCCAACCTTCACCATCTATAAAAAATGTGTTTGTTGGAAGGCAAGTAAAACTAAAAAATAAAAATAAAACAATAATTCACTTTAAAATATAGGTAACAGATTTAATAAAGATTTTTAGATTTTAGATTTTTATTTTTCTATTTTATTTAGCAAATGTATTTAAAATAATTTCAGTATCAACAATTATATCTCTCTCAATATTAAGTACCTATTGCCAATATCGAAAACCGTTCTTGTGACATATTAGACCTGAGATAATTAATTCTTTTCATTGCAGAAAATGACCTATTACAGGTAACCGAACTTACCGGAAGAGTAATAGCCAATTAATAAGCTTTTATACAAATCTATAGTGCTATCTAAACATTCTAAACCTATATTATATAATACAATATGTATAATTGTATATTGTATATATAATTTTATAATATTAGTTAAAAAACACATGACACGTTTAGTTTAGGTATAGGTGCCTATATAAAACAACAAAGATAAGATTATTAAGATTATAGTTCAAAGGTTAAACAACAATTTTAATTTATTCGGTACTAATAAATTATAATATTATTTTATATGGATTTGTCAAAACCGATATCGGCTGTATCAATAAAATAATATATTAAGTTTTCACCATAATATTTATTATTAACTCTAATCTTTTGAAATTTACTGTCATTGATCATAATATTATATTATATTACAGTAAATTGAAATAAATGTCCATCAATAAAGATAATTATTGTTATTATTATATTAAGTAAGTATGAGTAAACTTTTTGTTATTAGTATGATAAAAATGTATTCCTACTATACTCATTTCTAACTTTTGAAAATTAAGTATAAATGTTTATTATAATTTAATGTTAGGATTTAAAAAAAAAAATTGGGTGTAAGATAACAAATATTATTTTTAAGCGTCAAAAGATTAAACTTCCCAGAAAAAAAAGTCTAACTGTGCTAGTATTGTATAATAGCGTTACAACCACGATTAAAGAGGGACTAGTAAACTCCTACAAAATAATATAATAATAAAAAAAAATTATTTTTTCGTTAGAACAGAGAAAATTTAAAGTTTCTATACAAGAAAATATACTATTATATAAGTAAGTATTTTGATCATTTGATAAAAAAAATTGTTCAAAGTGATTATTATTTTGTTTAAATATCTATTAAATTTATCGTATTAATGAACTTCGTCAATATTTTTAGACAGAGGTCGTAAAATTGATTTACGCATATATTACTCACATTTCGTCTAATAAATATAATTAAAATATTAGATTAGTTGTCCCTATTTAATTATAATCATTTTTGGCCTTTTGAACTTTTCAGTTTCAAAATCGTGTACTCAAGTAAAAATGTAGAGTGTAGGATATTACCCGTATTTTTTTCAGGTAAAAAGGTCCATGTAGGAGATTACAATATCTTTTATTTACAGGTAAAAAGGTTATTCATTTGGGAATTTACAATGGACCCATTTAAGATATCTTATAAATCGGGGATAGGTATAAATTGGGTCTGCGATAATTTGGACACATACTAGTTGCGGACAAATTATTTTAGGTCAATATTATAACATAACAATTGCGGACACACGTGTCGTTGTCATAATACTAATTGCGTACAGAGATTATTTTAATAAAAACCACGTGAGTTGCGGACACAAATATTTCCCTTCACCACTTTTCAGGACTTAGGACAAGCTACCAAAAAATTGGTAGGTGGGGTTAAAAATATGTATGTCTTGCAAAAGTGTAATCGTTATTTTTAAAATTTTTTAAAATAAAGTTACTATATTATATTATATTATTATTTAAAGTTGTAACCTAACTCTTTAAGTTTTTCACTATACATTTTTATACAGAAAAATAGAAAATAAACGAACAGAAAGATGATACTACGACACATATTAAGTAAGCGAGTAAGGTTGTCGATAAACTGATTAAACATATTTTTTGACAGCCGTTTCAAAAGTACCTGCACAATCTTAATGCTGTTAAATAATATATATATTTATATATATAAATCGTTAATATCGAACAGTAATTTCCCAACGTCATCCACAATCATTAATATCAAAAATAATAATTGGATATTTGTCCGCAATTCGTATGTTACCTTTTTAGATTTCGTCCGCAACTCGCATGGTTTTTGTTACTTTGTCCGCAATTCGGAAACACCGGATAATTTGTGTTTATTTTTAAGGCTGCATCCGAATTGGTTCCCATACCTGAAAATTGACATCCAAATTGGTTCCCGATAAAGCCATAATTTTTAAAAACTCGGGAACCAATTCGGATATACCCTTTGTAACAACCCGGGAATCAATTCGGATATACCCTTTGAAACAACCCGGGAACCAATTCGGATGTTTCGGAACCAATTCAGACACTCCGATTTTGAAAGCTTTAAGTTGAGTCCCGAGTATATAATATAATGATTTAATTAACGCAACTAGGTCTAAAATACTAACAACTTAAAACTTTAATATTTAATATTTACACAATTGACTTTTAAATAATTCAGTTACAATACCGATTGCTAAACAAACGTTACATAATTTTCAATTATTTATACCACTTCATTATTTATTTAGAACATGCCTTTATAAATACCACATAATATATTTTAATTTATACCATTTATACAATGTTTATACCATAATTATAAAATTTGACGTACTATTTTTTAATAAAGGTAGGTACTAACATTTTTTACCGGGACTCAACTTACCTACTACTTTGCTTTACGGGACCCAATTCACTAATCCCGCTTACCTAAATCGTGTTTACTATAGTTTAAAGTGTTTATACCACATGTATTTTTTTCAAACTGTGAAGCTTAAAATAAAATATAATTTTGGTAATAAGGATGACAAAGATACTTTAATTGGCGTACTAAGTAAACTCGCTGTAATTAATAAAAAAAAAAAAGTGGGCAAGTGGTTATATTGCTCTGCTGTATAGTGGAGATAGAGAGTAGGTCACTTCAGGTCACTATAATGGTAGTGTTAAATTTTAATGCAATGACTGGTATCATTGTATACGAAAAACGATTCTGAACGGAGATAATTTGTCAGTCAATGATAATTAGTTGGATATATTATATTATTACCTATATTTAAATTGTAATATATCGTTATTTTACGTGATTTCGTAAAAAATTAAATTTATTATACTAATAAAATTTTTTCTACATTGACGCAGGAATTTTTTTTTTTTACAGTTACCTGAAGGAAAACTTATGGATAACCTTGTATTAGATTTTTGAACCTTAGTCCTTAAGTATAAATCACAAAAATTTTATGAATTTTCAATTTTAAAATTTCTTGCAAATTTTCGCGATTTTGATATACCTATTTCATAAATATTTGAACTTAAAAAAAAAATAAAAAATTTGAAATTGTGACTAACGATTTTTGATTTTTTTTTTTTTAACTACGATAAGTTCAACTTATAACAAACCTTGTATTAAATTTTAAAGATTTTTTGGATAGCCAAATTTTTTTTATCGGCATTTTAAGAAAAAAACTTAAAAAAATCAAAAATTTCAATTGTCTATAAGTAGCTTAAAAAAATTCTAAATATTTTAAAAATGTAATAATAAATAGATAACGCTAATATAAACATTTGGTGAACATTTCAAGTATTTTCAATGATTCGTTTTTTAGTTACAGCAAAATCAAATAATCGATTGTGTCAAAGTGGTTATGCGTAAAAATTCCCGTTTTTCCGTAATTTTTTCTGAATTTTTCCCGACTCTTTTGAAAACTATTGAAATTTTTTTACTTATGTTCCCCCAAAGTACCAATTAGATGAATTTTCCTTTTCAAAGAGGGGCTGAAGTCAAAAATCGCAGCATTATTACTACTCCAAAAAGTGATGATAGTGATGACAGACAAAAAAAAACACACATCATTGTGTAAAATCAATACATTCATTACTCCGTTCATAATCTAAAACTATGTATGTTATTAGATGAATATTCATTTGATCATTTGTATTAGAATAACTAATAAATATTCTTAAACGATTAATATTTTACCATGAATATATATTATTATTATTTAAATAAATCTAATTTTAATCTATAGTAAATATTTAAATATAATAATATATGATTAAAATGTTTTATAAGTACCTTATTAGAGAAACAAAATTAAAGTAACCAGTTAATATACTTAGTAATAAAAGTAGACAAATCATTAATTCCATTCAGAATCGTTTTTCGTATACAATGATATATATATATATATTATTTATCAATAACAATTTAAAATTACTTTACACAATTTGATAATTACAATACTTTTTATCTATCTCTTTTAAGCATAGCTTGAGTTAGAGATAGAAAGTGTAACAACGTTACACTAATAAAGATCAAAAATAATAAAAATTTACAATTATATAAATAAAATTATAGAAAAATCAAAATCACAATAAAAATAATAGATTTAATTTTTAAAATTTAAAAGTAAAATTCATAATAAAAATAATACAAAAACAAATTATTATTCTGACATTATTAAGTTAAATTACTTGAATATAACTATCTAGTAATATATTCATACATATATATATATATATATATATATATATATATATACCTTATACCTATCATTGAATTCAAATTTAACACATCCGTATAATAGTGAACCCCACTCGACGCCCTCGAATTTACAGCAGAGTGGTACACATTTTCCTACATTTTTTAAAATTAAAATTATTCCAAAGATGGATTTTTAAATGCATAATTGGTAGGTACCTATTGATTAGGTATTTTTACTACTTCTGTACATGATATATAAATTAGCTACTTTATTACAAACACATAAATTTAGATACATTTTCTATTTTATATATTACATTTCGTATTCTTGCAGGCGACATGATTATAAAACATAGCAAATAATGTCACCGTATTAATTATACCATTTTGAACTGTTAGATGAACAATATCATTATCAGTGATTTTGTATTCAAATTGTATTACAATTATAAAAAATCAATCGTTAATAATGAATTATGCAATTGATATTTTGGCTCACGAACAACATATTTGAAAGAAAGTTGTCCTTAGAATATAGATAAAAGAACAAATCACATAATATTGATGTGCCGGCGGCACAGTGCCGCTATACCCGAAGTTCGTCTGAGCGTTCATGGCTGGTTGTCATAAGTCGTCACTGGTTGTACGTTTTCACAGCCGCGATAGCGTGAATAGTAAGTAGTAACATTGATAAGCAACAGATCATCTGAAGGCAAATATTATATTTTACGATTTATTTTCGTCATATATGAAAATTCGGACATAATAAATGTTGAACATTTTTTATTGAAACTCTTAAGCCATCTATTCAATTTGCTTGCGAGTTACCCTATGCTTATCCGTTCAATATTTCTGATCGAATTTTCCCAGTTTTCAATGGAACAAATCTGGATTCTGTATGATTATATACCTTAGCAACACATTCCTATGCCAAAGATGTGCAATGGCACGAATCGTGATATTTGATAATAATCACTCATAATAAAACTTATAATTCAATATTATAATAAAAAAAAATAGATATAATAGTTTAATCTTTTATTTACATGCTTTATATATAAAATTTATAGACATTCATAATTTTAAAAGTTATTACATTTTAACACCGTTTAGCTTATATTAATAATAATAAAATCAAAAGTCTTCCGTCGTAGAAGGTAAAACTTGAGGAGACGGTTAACTGAACAGTTTATTACAATATTATTATTTCTAGCTCAGAACTGAAGAGCTAATAATAGATGGTTACAGCAATGGCACGAATCGTGATATTTGATATAATCACTCATAATAAAACTTAGAATTCAATATTATAATAAAAAAAAAATATATTAATACCTAGTTTAATCTTTTATTTGCATGCTTTATATATAAAATTTATAGACATTCATAATCTTAAAAGTTATTACATTTTAACACCGTTTAGCTTATATTAATAATAATAAAATCAAAAGTCTTCCGTCGTAGAAGGTAAAACTTGAGGAGACGATTAACTGAACAGCTAATAATAGATGATTACAGCTGTTTTAGAGCTTCTTAATATTAATTTAAAAGAATAGTAGGTATAATATAAATTTAATTATTATATAACATAAGCGTCATAAGCTGCCTGGGTTTCATTATCTTGTTCTTTTTCCAACTCAAACGATGGTATTTAATCGTCCAAACTTATAATTACGTTATTATTGCCAGAAATTATAAAATTACCGTTTGGTAAAATGTCTATATCTGTAATGTAGTCACGTATAGAACGATTCTTTACGAAAGGATGATTTAACATAAAATACATATAACTGTCTATTTCTAGATTTTCATAAAGACAATCTAAATTACATAGGTATAGGACATTTTCATTTTTGTTTTCTTCTATTTAAACAAATATATGTAAGTGCGTCAAAACATCAAAATGTTTGCATTGGTTAGATTTTACTGGTACCTCAATTCTCAATTTTGTTATTGGACATATCAATGGAAAATTAAAGAATTATCAAAAATTTACAATTCCTTAGGGAAGGATGATTTAACAAAAAAAAAATATAACTGTCTATTTCTAGATTGTTATAAAGACAATCTAAATGACATATCGGACATTTCCATATTGTGTTTCTTCTATTTGAACAAATATATGCAAGTGCGTCAAAACATTCAATATGTTTGCATTGGTTAGATTTTACTGGTACCTTCATTCTCAATTTTGTTATTGGACATATCAATGGAAGCTTAAAACGTGTAATGGCCAAATCCGTATCATTATTTTTTTCAAATAATTTCAATATATCATTTATAGTCTCTTGTTTATTTCTCCTTGCTTTCCTAAACAGCCTGTTAACCAAAGTTTTGGCTGTTAATTTACTAACAATACACATTGTCAAAGCATATGTTTTTGTATCAGGAGTATACTTTATGCTTATAGTATTTATAGTGTTAGGAGTAAATTTAACAATTTTAGTGCAATCAATAGGTGCTCCAAATAGTCTGCTTGATGTATTTCCTAATGTATATTTGTAAAATGGTAATTCACAAGGTAAAGTACCAACATGAATACTAAGACCCTGAGGAAAATAATCCACTACACCATTTAAAGACGTGACCTTATTTTCCAGCTGACAAATTCTAATTTGTAATTGATAATTATATCGATGACGATTGAAGATAAAGTGGACGTGTTCCTTTGGTAAAGTAAAATGTATTTTTTCTTCATTTGTGGCTGAAATAAAATACATATTATAAGTATAATTAACTAATGGAGAATTTTCATAAAATATATAAATTTTGTTGAATTACTTAGAATTGTTGGCTTGATAACTTCATAAATAACATCGTAAAATAGTAACCCTTTGAATTTGAGATAGGGTGGAAATTCGTTGTTAGAACCATTAGATTGATTATCCATAGGATCATTATTTCTTATATCATTCATTATCAAAGTAATATTCTGATCTGAATAATGAACCCAATGATTATAAGCTTTTAAAAAAAATTGTACCAGTATCTGAAAATATTATTCATTAGTAATTTATGATTATGATTGTAGTTACCTTAAAAAGTTGTGTTATTATTATAGGTTTATAACATAAAAACAATTAAAAAATACAATTTTTTTTATTAATTTTATTTTATACACTGAATTTTAGGAACAATCAATTGTTGTACTTATCTACATTTTTAAGTTATACAAAAAAACTGAAAAACAATTGAAAAATATTTTAAATATTTTTTAATTCTTTAAATAATTGAGTCAAACTGAATAAGTTATTGTGAATCTCATAAGTTTAAAATTTACTAAAAAAATATGTAAGGACATTATGTTCCAAAAGCTCAGTATCACTCTAAATTATCTCAATGAACAATGACTAATCAATATAAGTAATATAATAATACAGTTTTTTAACAGACTTAATCTATAAAGAATAATATGTACCTAACCTATAACGAGATGGAATATTGAATTTTAAAATTTAAATAATAAATTATTCAATCTCAAAACAATGTAAACAAATGTATAAAATCAAAAATTGCAAAAAGGTTGTATAACTATATACTTCTAATTAAGCAGATATTAAAGAGTCAATTACAATTTTAAACTTACAAAATATTATGTTTTTTAACTAAATATAAATTTAAAAATATGTACATAGATCAAATCTATATGTTCAATATTTTTCATTCTATAATACCTACTATTAAAGAAAAGTTTGAAATTTCTATTAAGGCTACAATAGATACTAATTATTTTGGTTTATAGGTGGTTTATAACCTTTACGGTGATGGAAGCAGTAAAATTCAGCATAACACAATTTACTAACTAGGTACCTTCATCACCAACACAATAGATTTTTACGGCCAAAGCAGCTGTGTACCTGTATAACACACACACCTTATTTCCAATGTAAATAAGAGCAATAAATCTTTATAACACATCAGTGCCATGCTAACTATCAGTGGTGCCCTAGGGAAATTATATTTGGCGCCTTTGATCATAAGCTGACATCTGGGTGGGGGAATTTTAGGGGCTTTTTGCCGCCCTTTAAAATATTGCTTCTTTTACCGCCCTAGAGCACTTACCCTGATTCCCCCTTCTTCTTTGCACGGCTCTGACTTACATATTCAGTGCCTTAAAACATACATATTGGGAAATACAAATAAAGAATGAGTGATTACAGTGACACGATAAATCCATAAATTCCAAGAATTATAATGACATTTAAAAAGCGTTACATTTTAGTTACCTACCTGTACTTTTTCTCGTTTCACAACTGATGAAAACTCAAAACCTTGAGTGGACGATTGCTGCTGAACGCTGGAGTGAACGTGCACACGATCTACGGATAACAATTATCGAATAGGAAATAAATAACAGACGTCAAACCAAAAACTAGAAATATTTTAAAATTAATACAGAGAAGACTCTCGGAAGACCAACACTTGAGTACAATGATGAATGGAATCGCGGCGTCACTACAACGCTAACCACAAAAAAAAAAATGATGATGACGTGTCGAAAACAGGGGAAGAACTGATCCCATCAGAATTGGCGGCCGTGATTGTGTTGACGTGTACTGTGTACCACTAGGGTATAAACAGTTGTAGACACTGTGTGCATTGGACTAACCGATTTAACCTTGTACATTCGGGGTGAATGCGAGTGGGTGGTGCGGTCTTTCCAAACTGTGATATTACGCTGTGTAAGTATTGATATGGCGCACGGTTACAATGAGTGTACAAAATCCCATAGTTCTTGTTCGCAAATTGTGTGGTGTACATATTGTAATTCCTTGATCAGTACCTCACGTGTGGACGCCAGAACTGCTATCGTCTATTAGTATAAGGTATACGATGTAAATAAGAGATGTGATACATCGTGATAAGGTCTATATCTGGGAAGCATAACATACGTTATCACTTACATAAACCATATTAATATTATCACAAAACAATATTTTTTTACAAATTTATAAATTTTTTACTTTACAACCATAATGAACACAAGAATGAATCAACAAAATGCACTATAGCAATTTTTCAATCTCTATGACAGGACACTACTACAGTGGCTATAGGTGATCAATGTATTGTTTCCGTTTTTTAAAATATCATAACAAAAATAGGGATAAATGTTATCAACAACTTATTAGATTACAGGCACGGTTTTAACTTTTAGAGTCCAATGGGCTCAAATAGACGTGGCTACGCCCCACGGCCCACAATTAACATTAATCATTCTAAAATACTCTTGTGAATTGTGAAATTTAATTTCTTAAATAGTTTTGTACATTCTTTGAGTTACTACGATCCGTAACTATAACATTTGTTACAGTCACTTTTATCAAGAGAAAAAAATCCCGTTATTTTATGGCACTTATAAAAGCGCATGTCATTAAAATATCATTCTTATTTTTTCTTTTAACTTTTTGCAATCACTCATATTCGATTTTGATATTAGCCATTAGGTAGGTTCAATAATTATATAATTAGAAAACGTTCTACAATGTCATGTATTATTAAACACAGAAGTATTTATTTCATTATTAATTTAGTTATTAGCAAAATACCAATAAAATAAACCAAATGGTAAATAGTTCGATATTATTAAATAACTAATAAGATTTAAAACATAAAATACAGTGTTGAGACTAGGGGTTCCATAATTTATACGGACAGGGGCCTACCGGGAAAATCCCGATTTCCCAATAGCCCTATCTACCCATATACCAGCTGTCTTTACCGAGCATGACTCCATTCTACTAAAAATCCGGTTCAATGATTTATGCATAGCTCTTTCCGCACAAAAACAAAAAAGATAAGATTCTCGTTTCTACCTAAATATTGTATTTTTCAAAAAATAATTTTTGTGATATTGCTCTGTCAATTATTATTTAGAAACTATATCATACACGAACGTAAAAATCATAAGTGATGTACACTATAGCAAAAAATATGTTCTTATATTATAATTATTACATAAATGTAAATTAAATATTATCTCAATTATGTTTTTCTTTTCTAATTTGTTCTATACTATTGCCATTATACCAGGCGCGAATCCAGAATATATTTGGGGGATGGGGGAAGGACAACACCACGTGCATATCGTATTTTATCGGCTGTCAAAAACAGACATCCTACAATTTACCTGTGTGGCAGAGTCTACGGGAGAGGTGGGTTATCGCTCTTTCTCCCGTTGAATCCGCGTCAGCAATGTATACTATGGCTGCATCCGAATTGGTTCCTAATATTCTAGGTAGGCGTCATACGTCCGAATTGATTCCCGATAAAGATTTTAGAAAAAGTAAAATACGATATAATATAAATTAAATATTTAATATTATTATAACATATAATATATATATAGGACTTTCAAAGGAATTTAAAAATAATGATTTCGAAATAGGACTTATATAAAAAATTTTTTTGGAAAAGGATAGCTCATTCACTCTAACAATGTGGGTTTTTAAACCAGTAGTAGAGAACAAATTACTAATTTCTGTGAATCATTTCAAAGCAAGTTCAACAGTTGCTTTTATTCCGCACATCCAAACATATTTCAATTTATGGATGTAGTAAAAGAAGTTCAAATTGAAACTTATATAAAATTGAGAAGTACGAACAAACTACAAAACCTGAAGTCTAAAAATAAGGAAATATTTATAAAAACAGAAATGAACAAATATAAAAATAACGAAATCAGTAGATTTGAATTTTTAAAAAAATTTTATTATAAATTTTTACCTCAATAACAGAAAATAATAATTATAAAAATAAATGTACGAATTTAAAAAAACGATATATCTATACTTATTATTATTTATTTTATATTTTTAAATTAGGATTTGAATTTGTTACAAATATTTGTTATAAAAGTTTACTGTTTATTATTATCAAGGCACAATTTTTAACAACTCGGAAACCAATTCGGACACTCCGTATACTATTTATTATCAAATGTTATAGTGTTATACGTAAATACTAACAGAATCTATCCATATAAAAAGGCTTAATTTGTAAAGTATATCAATAAATAAATATGAATTACCTAACATTTTCATTAATAACTAATAATAAGCGAAGATCATAAGATATTTAAAATTTAACTGCTTGGGAATGATTATTTAGATAATAAACAATCCGTGATAAAAAATAACCATTAAAACCAAAAAATTTTAACTAATTTATTATTATTATATGGTCAATATTGATAAGGGATAACCTTATTGAAAGATTTATGGAAGTCGATAAATATTGTATCTACCTATACTTGACAAATTTGATCGATTAAATAAATCAATAGATTCGTTAGAATTGAATGCTTCAATACTATTGATGGAAACCATGCTGAAGAGGGCAATTATATAATTTCCCGGTAAAGTTGTCAATTGTTTTTAGTAATATTTACCTTAAACTGGAATGATTGATAATTTTAATATTAGACGACAATTGCGTAGATATTATAGTGCTTCTGTCACCAGTTTTATACATTTGAGTAATAAATGATTTCATTCAAATATATCAAGACATTTTAGATAAAACACTAAACTAATAGAATTTGTATCATTTATTTATGATCATGATTATAGTTTTTCTGATACATCAATTTTATTTTTGTCTCATTTCTGTCTGAAAATTAACCAAATGTATCAAATATCATAGTTTAACAATAAAAAAATGAACTTATTTCATCTAGTAAGTTCTCATTTCAACATTACAAAAAATGCATTAAAGATTTAAATTACTAAAGAATTAAATGTTGATAGGTACCATTTTTTTCTATAATTTCTAACTTATAAACGGACATAATATTTTTATTTTTTGTTGATTATGATTTTATAAAGAACACAATATAAATTTAACAAAAAGTAATTTTCAAGTGTTTTGTTAGAAATTGTATGTATTTTTTTGGAAAACATTCAATCTATAATGAAACATGAAAAAAAATTAAAACTAAATGCAGAAGAAATGTGTCGAAACTTTAATTTAGGCAATATTTGTATTATAAATGGTTTTATTAGAATCATTAGTTATTACAAAATATTTTTAATTATTTTTCAATATAACAATAAAAAATCATAGATCATATACATATTATTTTAAATTCCTAGTTATTTTGTACTAATGTTCTATATAAAAAATAACACAACTATATTTTTTTACAAATAATATTCTTATTTAAAATAAATTTAAAAACAAAATTAATAATTGTATTTATAAAAATAATTTTCAAATTATATTTCTAAACATACCGTGCTTATTAACTAATTAAATTTTTATAAGTAATAAGTATAATAAGTAAAATATTCTTGTAAATGTTATATCTATGTCACAAATCAGAATTTATGAAATAATACTTACATATTGATCACCTGAACTTATTTTTTTAATCATTTTAATGTTAAAGGAAAATTGGATAAAGCATTAAAGCGCATTGCATGTTTAATGCTAAGTAGACGGTAGACCAACAAGAAAGACTAAGGAGCAATATTAAAATAAATTTAAACTTCTATTAAAAAAAATAAGTGTTTACCTATATATTTTCTAAACTTTTGAATTTCATTAACAATTTATAACAAAATCATATATTGATTAATATACATAATGAAAATACAAAATAACTTTCAAATTTTCGTGATTTGTTGATATTTTAACTTCAAACACTTGTGAAAAAAATCATACTAATATATTTTTAATATTCTTAAATTACTAAAATAACAATTTATGTGAAATCTTACATTACATTTTCGAGATAAGATTTTTCTATCAACGTTTTAAAAATTCAATTTAATTTAAAATTTCTTTAAATAGATTGAATTTAGTTTAAACATTTTGAAAATTGCATTGATTATAAACAATAATAATTATTATTCATATATATTGTATGACCATCATGGTACGTTTTAAAATTTTACAATTAATAATTTTTGAATTACAACAATCAAATTAAAATTGTGTTACAATTTAAGCTTCCGAAGCTGGTAAAAAATATTCGTAGAATTTCATTCTACTTTTTCGTAATTCTTGCAATATAAAATTAGGTATTTATTTTCAGTGAACTCGAAAAAACTTGATTTAATTTTATTTAAGATAACGTACGCGTAACGTGTTTTTTGTAGATTCGACTATGATTTGATTGCGCAACAATATTATAACTAATTGGTAATATAGTGATCATATAGTGAAAGTTAGGTACATTTATATCTAACGTCAAACTGTTATTCCGAATGATCACGGTGAAGCAAGTGAATTTATCAGTCGGTGATTTTATAGAGAAGGGGGGATATTTGAAATCCTACTTCATATATTTTTTAAACAGTGTATTTCAAATTATAATGATACCTATGATAAATACTATAGATACTTATTAAGAATAAGAACTTCCATGGCCAAAATAATATTATTATAATCATAGGCTTATTAACATAAAATAGTTGACCTTGGCTTGCAGATTACACGCAATAACAACTACTTATAGGTGTACCTATGACTGGCTATGACAGACCAACTCATCACAATAATAAGAACGATGATCCGATTGGTCCATAGATATATTGTATATTTCTATATTTATTCTATAACTATACCTACTTACATAGTAGAACACGTCGTAAGTCATGGAGGTCATGCGAATTTTCGTATTGGTTTTACACTGATACAAGCGCGCGTATTTGTGTGTGTATGTATTTTGGCTTTACGGCATTTTTTAGTAGAAAAAATGTTCTAACATGTTTTTCAACTTCGAGGGGGATTTGTTTTAAACATTTGAATATTTGATGTTTAGATAAAATTTTCTAACACTTTTCAAAATAATCTTAGAAAAATAATATAAAAATGGGAATCTTAACATTAAATCATAGACAATAACTATTTTTTGAAAACATCGAAATTATTTATTTGTTGTAATTCAAAAATTAATAAACAACTATTGAAATCTATACTAATTATTCATATTAATGTAATTGAAGGTTTCTTATAAGACAGTCTTACAAACATTATAAACACTAAAAATACAAAAAATACATAGTTACTATAAATTTTTATAGAAATATTTTAAGTTAAAATTATAACGATATTCATTAATATTGTTAGTTATTTTATAATTAAAAATGCATTAAATTTATTATTTAAACAACTATAAGTTTTAAAAATGTAATACAAGGTTCCTCAATAAGTTTTTATAAATTCATATTATGTATTGTTATATGATGATAGTTTAAAATTCATATTTAGATGACATTATATATTCAGTGTTTATAATAACGATAGATCTATAAACAATTATTAATATTTTGTTATTATTAAAAATAATATTAATTATAGAAACTATTTAAACATTTCACTATTACTTCAAGCAATTGTTTTTTTCAATATACCATGCTATTTCAAAAACATTAAGACAAATATTAAGGTAGGTATTTATAAGTAATTGAAATTTCCAATTTTTTTTTCTATATAATATGTTATATGATCAGCCAAAATTTGCACATTTTGAATATAGTTTAATTAAGTTGTACTTATATTGACTTAAAAATATTAAAAATACATCGGCTCAATTTTGTATATAAACGTACATTTTGAAAAAATCACGAAAAATTGCAAATAATTTTGTAGTTGAAAATTTATAAATTATTTTATTTCGATAGGTTAATTGAACATTAAAAATAAGATTTATTTGTAAATTTTTCTCAAAATATAAAAAATACAAACGCATAATTTTTGTACAAACATTTCAAAATCAAATTTCAACAATATTTAAATGTAAAGTAATAAGTTATTTTTTTTTTAATTTATTCCAAAAATATTATTTGCTAGGACTTGCAACTTTTAACACTGTATATGATTATTTAGGTACTATAAAAATTATATTTTAAATTAATATAGGCTATTTTTTGGCAGATAGCTCTATGATACGTGGTAGGTATTAACTTATACAAGTTAATTACAGCTAGTAATATTATCTGAAATAATTTTTAAGATTACTTTTATTTAATTAATTATTAATTAATAAAATATAAAATTAAATTAAATATTATTATATTAATACCTATAATATTAATATAATATATATTACTATAACCAGTATAACCTATAAGAATTCAATGACAAAGTACAATCGACACCCGTATAATTATACCATATTATAGTATTATACAGCACACTGAATTTCCAAATTTTTACTATGAATGAAAGTATTTTGTAATAATAAATTAAATTGACCATACTTATACAGTTATACGTAACCAAATAATATTTTAAATTTATTTTAATAACAGTTAGATTTTTAATTAAGTGAATTTTACATTGAATTAATTTTTTTTATATATAAAAATTTGGAAATTAACTTTCTACTCTTAAATAATCAATAATTTGTGTAAGCCAAAGGATTACTGTTTTAAATAATAATAATAATAATATTAATAATATCTTTAATTTTGCATCAAAATATAACCATAATTACATTATAAAATTCATTGCAAAATTAATCAAAAAGCAAAGCTGATGTGCGGCTGGGTTGAGTTTTAGTATTTAGCCATAATAGTTTAATAACAATAGCATAATAAAAGTATTTATTTAAATATCTTACTATTCATATTAAAAATAAAAATAGAAACAAAAGTAACAATACTAATATAGTATCTAATTTTTTTAATACATATAATTTACTAGAAATATGTTTTTATATTCCTTATAAGTTTATAACTAATGTAGTTATTAATTTTAATATTTTAATTACAAGAATTATATAACGTAGAAAGGCCATTATAAATTGGACTTTTGGAGTCAAAATCGGTAGAATAAAAAGAATATTTATATTACAATTTTGATTTAATCTAGTACTATAGTTATGCTGTATATGATAATCTTTAAGATTAACTTTATATACGTGTAAATTAAATTGAAAATTACAAAAACGTTAATGGCTTCAACAAGCAATCGAACAAACGTCGATATTACTGTCAAACAATCGATATATCTACCTGTAATAAAATTCAATAAGTAGCGCCTAACCATTTTGTCGACATTATCATACTATAAGTACGCCCAGTTGTATAACAAACAATAATAATATTGCATAGACTTTCGATCTTTGACCTGATAAAAACACCGCGTCATTATCACTTATTAGGTACTTACGGGCTACGGCGACTTGTCCATCAGTTTAACGCCGTGATCATTTGCGATAGATCGTGTTATCCTTGTGTGGTGAAATATTTTCGTTCATTTTTACATTTAACGGATAGTGTGAATGCAAAGTAAAAAAATGGATTACCGGTTACAGCTAACCGTGAGTATAAATATTATTAACATGTGAATATAACATAGGTACGCAATACGCACGTCATTCATATGGGACTATTCGATATAACTACTGCACTGTGTACTTACGAGTACATAAGACGAGAGAAAAACGTACAGTCATTTTTTATTTTTCATTTTGTAATTTTTTTTAGACTGTGATCGTGAAGGTTTTTAAAGTAGGCTGCAAGTGCAAAATATACATTTAATATAATTTTTATAAATATTAAAAAAAAAGATATTCATAAAATAATAAAATTAAACAATAAATATTGAAGAAAAAAGTTATTTTTATTCGTTTTTTTTTTCATATATATTATAACTAGCAGCTCGTGTAACTCTGTGTAAGTGAGTAGGTACCCTAAGTCGGAAACACGACTTGACAGACATTTTGTTAACTAAACTTATCTTTAATTGATAAATTCAGTTAATTAAAAAAGAAAAATGCATTAAAATAAGTGAAAAATACTTGTATGGTAAATAGTAATATACCTATGAATAATATAGATGCATATAATTTAAAACCTACTGTAAGACTGTATAATTTTATAACTATTTTTACTTCACTCTGATGTCTGAGTTTATTAAAATTTAAATTGGAATGTAAATGTACTTACTTTATTGTTTAACACTTACAATTTAAAAATAAATAACTAAATATTAATATTTTAAATTTTGAATTTTCTTAAATTGAAATGGTCATAATTCATGATAATCGACAATCGTACAAATACTATAAATTAAGATATTAATAAATATTATAAATAATAAGTAATAAACTAATAACTATTGTCTATTACTAAAACCTAATAAGCCCGTTATTGACTTCGTATGGACTCGTAGCTATTGATGTCTTATATTATAATTTTATATAATTGTATATAAATATTTTATATTTTATATTAATAATATTGAATATTGCTGTATATTAAACAGTGATAATACAAGTCGTTTTATATCAAGGATATCTACTAGCTGTATATTATAACGTATAACAATTACCAATACGTTTTTTTTCAACATAATATTATACAGGGTGATTTTTTTATCAAACAACACTCATTATTTCCAAAAGTATTCATGTTTTTGAAAATATTTTTTTACATAGTTTCAAATTGTTAAAAAAAACAATGTTTTTATAAAAAATTATATTTTTAAATATTTTTTATCTTTATAATTTTTTAAGTTGTTTACTTTTTTGAATGACAACATAGATTTGTAATTTCATATTCCAAAGCACAATAATTTTCTGAGTATTTCGATACATAAAAATTAAATTTAGGGCGAGTAGTTTATGAGTTATACGTATTTAAAGTTTAGTTGCGCGGAGTGGAGTGGTACGGGGTTACCCCGCAAAATGTTTGTCCACTACTCCGTTTGTCTAAACTTTAAATAAGTATAACTCATAAACTACTCACCCTAAATTCGATTTTTATGTATCAAAATGCTCAAAAAATTATTGTGCTTTGGAATATGAAATTAAAAATCTATGTTGTCATTCAAAAAAGAAAAAAACTTGAAAAATTATAAAAATAAAAAATATTTAAAAATATAATTTTTTTATAAAAACGTTGTTTTTTTAACAATTTGAAACTATGTAAAAAAATATTTTTAAAAACACGAATACTTTTGGAAATAATGAGTGTTGTTTGATAAAAAAATCAGCCTGTATATATTATATTGTACATTAAAGCACTTTAATTCAAAAATTGGTAAAAATGTCATATACTATATATTTTTATATTATACCTATATAATTGACCATAATTAGAGTTTCACTTAGTTAGTATTTATTATATAAATATTACACGACTAAATATTAATAAGTTTACAATTATAAATTATTTACTTATTTAAAATTTTTATTTTTCTTGTAATCTTAATACTCTTAATACTTGAAAAACGCCCACAATTTAAGTTCATAGCACATTTTTGAATAATACGAAAAATACAAAAAATATTGTTTTCAAGTTTAAGTTTCAGAATATTATATAGGTATATGAAAGTAATAATAAGAAACGTGATCAATCAATATTATTCACAATAATCAAATCTCCAAAGAAGCCTATTACACCTTAACTAACTTACTACTGTCATTAATAAATTAGTACCTACTACTTATATAGATGGGTAATTGAAAGAGAACATTAATAGAAAATATTGTAAATAAAAAAATTACGTTTTCCACTGGCATCCATGTGTTTCATATACAAATTTGATTATAATTTATTTACAACATATCTAATAGATATTATATTTTTTTCAAGATATTAATTTTGGCTGTCTGTTGTTGCTGCGGATTACCAAATAACACACGTCCATACAACATTCTGGTGTTTCTACCAACCGAGACAAAAAGCCATTTCATCGGATTCAAACCTCTGCTGGAGACATTAGTGACCAGAGGTCACAATTTGACTCTGGTCTCACCATTCGCGTTAAGTTCGTCGTTGCCACACTACACTCACATCAAAGTGGAAGTCAACGAAAACGTCGCAGGTAGTTGTACATAGGCATTGTGTATTTTAATATTTATACAACTATAATAAACCTATATTGGCTAAATACGAGAAAACAAATATTCAACATCAAATATTCTGTATTCGTCACCCTGAAGGTATTTTAAGTAATAAACTAACAAGTAAATAAGTCGTACATCGACTAAGAACATATTCAAACTTAATGGTAAATAGTACAATAAGTTTATACAATATCATTATATTCGTGTACGCAAATACTCCAAATATAATATTTACATTTGAAGTATAATGTTATATAGTATGTATCTCACTGAAACTTCTACGACATTTACTCTTAAGAATGAGCGTGTTTAGCAACAGTGCGTAAACCGTTCAGTCAAACAATATTATATCATAAAATGTATACCTACGATTAAACGAAGCTTTCCAGATTATTGTATAAGCAGGGAATTGTGCGTGGTGTGGGTGGGAGGCTATAGTAAAGTGTACTGATCTTACAAACCCAATATGTCCTTAATTTATTTTAATTTCATACAATTTTGATTTTTCTATAAAAATATCAATTTTGTAGTTTCGTACGTATTATGTAGCCATGTAGGTAGGTAGGTATATATCAATTTTTAGAAATTGGAATTTTAAGACACCTCTATTCATATAAAATAAATGCCAATACAATTTTAAATTAATTGATCAATAATGATCGCGATATAGAAATTAATTATTATTATATACTATTATTACTTTATATGATCTTAAGAGGTGTTTGTGTAATTTTTTCACGCTAAAATAAATTATCATACTATTTTTACTTTATCCGTAATAAATAATAATCATTATTTTGACTGGAACTCTGGTTCGAAGTTCGGTTATGTTCACAATGGTTAATGATGACATTCAAATTGTAAAAAATACTTAATGTTATGAATTTATGATAGTTTTAAAATTACATTTTATTTTATGGTAAAAATGTTTTAGTTACCAATGAATATGTCAAAATCTTGATTATTTTAATTATTGTCTATTCTATCAAATTTTGTTTTAATGTCGTGTAATCTTTTTGTTTAGTGTTTTATCATTATTTTACTGTTTTTTATAAACAAATAGTGCAACAAAATACTATAAGATCCAATGTCACATTGAAACATATTTATATATTACTTACTAATTATAGCTGCAATGAGTACGAACATTTTGTACAAAAAAAAAAAAAAAAACGCTGATAACTAATTGGTTAATTTTTTTTTGAACTCTTCTCAATAAATCACTAAACTTTATATTAAAAAAAAAATATGCAAATAAAACCTATAATACCTGTATATTGTATACCGAACCGGTAGTACTTCAGATAATAATATCACTGTGCTAACAAATCGCTTCGAATTTTAATAATATTATGATATAAGTAAATACATATTATTTATATACAAAAACCTTATACTACTATATTATTATAAATGTATTATTATATGTAACATAATTATTTTTGTTTGTCTGTTTGGTAATAATCTATCATAATATTAGAGCAACAAATCATATGCATTAAAAAATCATGAAATATTTTTTTTTTAATGTTATACATATATATGTTACGGTGAAAGAAGAAAATTAGTAAATGTCGTCATTCCCCGGTCAATGACGTCATTAACCAAAATGATTCAATTATGTAGGTAAATGTTGTATAAACACATTTTTAAAATTCAATTGTACATCTTTCACCAGTCATTGACGTCATTTACCAAAACTTGTGGTAAATGAAGATAAATTTCAAATAATACACTGATTGTTTTAATATATCAGACTTGGGTAGTATTCTGAATACTTTCAATACAGTATTTTGAATACTTTTTACAAATATTCTTAATACAGTATTTGGAATACTTTTTTTCCGTCCAATCACACTAAAAATAATTTCATTACTTCTTCTGTCATAGAAATTGCTTTCGCATTTATACATAACCATATAAGCACCTATAATCTATGTATATTTTTATTCAAAATATTTTATAGTAAATAGTAATATATTATTTTGTTTTATACTATTTTTAGTGGGTAATATTATTTCCAATTTGAAACGTTGAATTCGTAATTATTATTATTATTATTTAAACCACAGTAACTTGGCTATTGGCTTAAAGTAGTTGATTAATGTACTAATTTTTATAATAATATTAATTTTATTATAATTAAGTATTAATTAATAGTTTTTTTTTTTTTGTGAGTATAATGTTCCTTTATTAGGTTTTACTAAAAAAGTTATCCATTTTATTACTTAAATAAATCACATAATATTTATAATAAATTAAATATTTAATTTATACTGAATAGATTGGACAATGTTCACTTATAAACACTGAATTGAAAAAAAAAATATATTTTTGTTATTGAAATCTATTTAACATTATTTTTTAAGTCAAAACTATTTTTTAAAATTCGATACAATTCTTTCCATAAATGTATTGAACATCATTCTCCAATTAAACTGGGGATTGATGTCAATAACTGGGGAATATCTACATTTACAACATTTACCAATTTTTAGGTAAATTATGTCATTTACCGGAGAATGACGACATTTACCACGTTAACATCATTAACCGTAACATATATACTTATGCAAGAAAAAATTAAAAATATACAATTAAATATGCCTTAAAATAAATAACACGCTAATATTACAATAAACAATTATATTTTTGTATAAATATTTGACTTATTTTAAATTATTTAAATTATTTTACATTATTCAATTTTTTATTAAATTGCATATATATTTTTGGTGGGGGGAGGGGGGTTGGCGTAAATTAAATATGCCAAAAACCTTGCGATTTTACTTATAATTTATATTAGTATTTTCCACACATGGTATAATTTCAAAATATTTTGATTATTTATAGACATTAAATTTTCCATTTTTTTTTTTTTTATAAATATCGTTAAAAAAATATTCACTAAGTAAAAGTGGTTGAAATTTAAAACAAAATTTTTTAATTTCTTATACCTAAATAGTTCATTGATTGCAAAAATTGAAAATGTATATATTTCTCAGTATTTTTTTATAAGTATTTACTTCAAAATTCTTAAAATCTCAAAAAATTTAAAATTATTTTGTGGTATAAAATTCATAAAATGTTTGAAATTAATATTAAATAGTAGAAAATGTAGTAATAGTAAGTATCTAGATATTGTAATATAGTTATTTAAAAATATTTAAAAAAAAACATATGCATGGCTTTCCCTATTTCAAGTTAAAATTTTACAAAAATGTATTTAATATTCAATTTTTAATGAAAGTTGAACATAAATTTTCTAATAAATATTTTATGTATTGTAATTAAAATAGATATTTAAGCGAAGTATAACGATTTTATAGTTACTTTGAAGTTTTTTTAAAAATATTATTCGTGTAGGTATACTAGAAAGTAGAAACTTTTTTCCTACTTTATTATATTTTATAAATTAAAAATAAATTAATTAAAAAAATTAATAAGTTAAAAATGATTTAACATTTAACAATTATATGACATAACGACGCCCGCATCTAAAATAATAAATTATGATTACCGTCTTCGGTCCGTTTCAGACATGAACTTCCTGGACAAGAACTCGCCGATGAATCGGTTTCCGCTGTACATGGTCACGCTGTGGATGGGCCCGATGATCACCAAAAACGCGTTGGACAAGAAGTCGGTCCGGGACTTCGTACTCGGCGACCGGACCGCGTTCGACCTGGTGGTGGTCGAGAACTTCTTCCACGAGTGTTTCGTGACGCTCGGTCACAAGTACGGGGCGCCGGTGGTGCAGCTGCTGCCGTTCGCCGTCAACCCCCGGGTGTCGCAGTGGCACGGCAACCCGTACGCGCCCGCGTACGTGGCCGAGTTCACGGCCCATTACGTGGCACCGATGACATTCGTGCAGCGCGCCCAAAACGCCGTGGCCGTCTTGTTCAACACGTGGGTCAATCAGCTGCTGTACATGCCCCAGCAGCGGGCAATCATGGACGAGCACTTCGCGTACGCGGGACACGAGGACCGGCCCGACCTGGAAACGATGCTCCGGAACGTGTCGCTCACGTTGGTCAACAGCCACCCGATGATTGCCCCGGCCGCGCCGTACGTGCCCAGCTACGTGCAGGTGGCCGGCATGCACACGAAACCGGCCGGACCGTTGCCTGCGGTAGATACATATAAATATTATATAATATTGAATACATAATATACACGTTTAATATTACGATTGGGGCTATGAATTTGTAGGAAGGTGCATTTCTTTTTGGTAATTGTGAAATGTAGCTTTGTTAGTACATAATTTGAATTATGTAATAACAAATCCATTTATGAAACTTTTATTTTGCATTTTTTAACACATTTTGTGCCCTTTTAGGTCATATTTTCCTTTTTTTTAGTTCGTTTTCCAGTATTTTTAATTAAACTTCGTCAATTAACATCTTTATAAAACCTTTTAAATGAATAGCATTATTAAAGAATCAATCAACTTCAAAATCAAAATTCAAATAAAATCAACTCTTATACATTTTTTTTTATTAAATAAATACATTTTTATGCATATAATATACTAATATCAATATAAATGTTAAATCGAAAATCATTTTAAGTGCATTTTATATCATAATTTTTGGCATTTTAAATGCATTTTTAAGGTTTTTTAGTGCATTAAATTCACAGCCCTAATTATGATAGCAAACTCTTCCCCTGAGGGTCATGTGCCAACATTTTATTTTAAGTAAAATTGCACCTGCTAAATAAGTGGCCAGTGAGAACACGATTATAATTGATGGGGGTCTGGGCCGCGTTTTCATTGATATAATATAAATGTGATAAACATCACGAGAATATCCGTTAGCAATTTAAAAAATAATAAATAATCTAAATACAAATTTTAATTAATTTTCTATTACTCAACAATATACGTAGATACAAGTTGCTATATCTATAATAAATTGTTGTCACCGCCATCGTTGTTTCAAGGTAAAATAAACCTATTAATTGTTGGTTAATAACATTATAACTTTTGGTTTATATATTATTTGTATCCTATAATATTACTCACTTATTTATTATAGTAAAATGAAATGCTATACAGTTAAAAAATGTCCAGATGGACAATGACCCCTTTCTCTTCCCTTTTGGGCGCCTTTGGTGAGTGATTTCGCAGATTCGATTAGTTTTAAAACAAATTGTTGAATCTGCTAATTTGTTTAAATGGAAGTCTAACGGACTAAGTTGGATTGATTGTTTCTTTTCGAATTTTGTACCAACCAATTAACATTTTTCTCTAGTGATAATCGGGTTTAAAATAATCTAACATTAATTCATATGTACAGGACGTGTGCAAGTTTATTGGTGGAATCACAGATTAAATCTGGTTTAAGAACCGGAATATAATACGCGTTTAATTATAACATGGCATTTATTGTTTGTAATGAAGACTTACCATAACTAATAAAAGTGTAGTCCTATAGAAATAATATAATATAATTTGAATAAATCTATTTTTATAATTTAAATCAAAAAATATAAATTAACTAATAATTAACTAGTAATTATATTATAACAATATTAGTAAATCGAAAATATATAATATGTTGTTATACATTTAATATTATTATTATTAAACTTGGCCCTAAAAAATAAATTTTGCAAACCTTTCATAATTATTCTTTTTCAGGATCTAAAAACCATTTTGGACTCAGCTGAACATGGAGTAATCTATTTTAGTTTGGGTTCGGTAGTGAAGTCGTCAAAAATGCCACGAGAAACAGTATCGTTTCTGTTGTCGGAATTAGCCAAACTCAAGCAAACAGTTCTATGGAAATGGGAAGATGATCAGATACCTAACCTGCCGAAAAACGTCAAGGTCAAGAAATGGTTCCCGCAAAACGATATATTAGGTATGTATGCAAATATCAAAACATTTCTACAATTTCTAAAAGTAACACATTATTTTTTTTTTTTTGAAGAGGGGGTCTCTCTAGAATTTAAATTACATTATGTGACTTTAGTATGTCTCGTATGATTAGCTAACCTACTTACCTTTATACGCATTAATTAACTCACATAAAATACAAATTACAGTAATAGTTACAAATTTATTATAGGTATCAAAAATACGGTGATGATATATACCCATAAGGTACCTACACATAATATTGTAATATTTATATACTACCTATAACCCTTTGTTCAGGTCACCCCAACTGCCGGTTGTTCATCACGCACGGCGGCATACTCAGCCTGATCGAGGCCATCTATCACAGCGTGCCAATGCTGTCCATACCGGTATTTGGCGATCAGACGCACAATTCGATGGAAGCCGAGAGCAGGGGATTCGCTTTATACGTGCCCTACTTTGAACTGACGGCAGAGGCTTTCGGAACAAAACTTCAACAAATTTTGCGAGATCCAAGGTAAGGTGCGCTCTTTTATTACTAATAATATACTACCTATATGATTTATATTTTAGATATAGGTACCTACCACCTCATTGTTAGATGTCCGAGAATGCGACAAATAATGGTCTTGTAATCATAATGTGTAGTGATATTTTTCTTTTTGAAAAACAAATTTGTATGGATTATTTGAAAAAACAGAATTTCAACAATGTTTTCCCATACTAATAATATATAGGTAACAAGGCGACATGAAAAAAGTGCTATTTATATATAAGCATAAGGTATACAAGGAGGTATACCGTATATGACTAGGTCGTAAGTTTTAGCTAACTAAATATTATATACTTCAAGTTCAATGAAAACAATTGTATAAGTAAGGTTAGATATTTTATTATTAAGGTATTTAAACCTATAAATGTATTTACTAAACATATAAATGGTGACCACAAAAGAAATATAAATATAAATACATTAAAAGTACATATTATTAAATAAAAATTTTAACAGTGATATTTTCATACTGATATAAGTGATTTTATTAAACAAAAATTCAAAAGATTTTGAAATTTTACTAAGTAGAAATGACTACACTAAAGAGAAAAAATTCGGATGTAGAAAAAGTAGCTATGGAAATTAATGTTGAAAGAGAGACGAAGTGAAGAAGACCAAACAAAAGGTGGTTAGATAAAATATGGAACGACATGAAAATAGCCGTTATGAATAAAGTGGAGAAGGGGGGTAGAAGTTCATAATGGTGGAGTAGGATAATGATGTCTAATAATATATAGTTTACCTAACCTATAGGCAGAGAAGGTAAATAAAAAGAAGCAGACATAAAAACTATAAATATATGTACCTTTTTACCCCACCTCCCTCATACAAAAAAAATGCTCATGATTGTGGCCTGATTTTAAATGACTTGCAAATATTTTGGTACCAAGAATAAAAACATTGAAATGATACTCCTGTGTAAATGTTCAAATATTTACCAAAGATACATATGGCATGTGTTGTTTTTTTGACATCAAATAAAAGGGTAATTTAAAAATTTAATTTATCTATTACGTACATTTTCTCATTATTAAAGAGTCATTACATTTATTTGTTAGTTTCAACGTATTCATGAATATTTTAAATAAATATTGAATAAATGGTAGATACACAATTCATATAATTTATATATATGGTATATTTAATTTATTAAGGTTTACAAGGTTTACAAAAACAATAAATATGAAAATATTTTTAAAAAATCCTATAAAAAGATTTGTTATTTGTTTTTGAAAAAAAAAATAATAATATTATTAATTATACTCTGATGAGGTTATTGATATAGGGGTCACATATCATATGATTCAACTATTTTTATATTTTTGGATTTAATTGAATTGGAAAGTCAAACATCTATAAACATCATAAACCACTTGAATGTTTACATAAACATGGATTTACTGATATTTATTTAAAAGAACATTGGATATAATTTTTCACAGATAAAACCAGTATATTTTTAGAAAAAAGTAATGAAGTTGCTTCACTTTTAAAAGAAAAATATCCAATAATATTTGGTTGGCACTATATTAATCATAGGTTAGAATTTAAAATTAATGATGTACCTATTAAAAAATATTATAGCAACATATCATTACAAATAGGTATTTTCTTGATACATTAAATTTCTTGTAATAAAGACAATCAACTAAGAATCAAAACGAATAAAATTTGTATAATATAAATTTAAATAAAATATACAGTAGAAACCGTTTATAATGACATTCAAGGGACTAGTCAAAATTGGTCATAATAACCGATTGTCATTATAACCAAAATGATAAAAATTAAATTACAATATAGGAGTTTTGCCGGGACTTGCAATCTAAGGTCATTACACCCGGTATGTCATTACAACCGGTGTCATTATAAACGGTTTCTACTGTATTTAAAAATTGGTCGAGTACTAGATGTTTGTTGAGTTACTAGCAAGTAACAGCTATAGAACTATAAAAGTAGTTTGAAAGATGTATCCAGCTTTATACAAACACCTTAAAGAAGCTTCTGAGGATAAGTATCATGATAAAAAAACTAAATCCAAGTATAAAGGTCTTAGTAAACGGTTCAAAAGCTTATAATTTCTTTCAGACTTGACACTTAAGCGTGATGTGTTGTCTGAATTATCTCATTTATCTTTAAATGTACAAAGTCATGATATAACTTTAATACAATCTAATAAAAAAAATTAAAAGAGCTATTAGTGTATTGGTTCTTTAAAAGCTAGCAATCGTGATTCTCTTTATGTAATTATATTAAATTAGTAGATATCAATAAAAACCAATTCATTACAAGAATAATCATGGACAATTTAAATATGAGACTATTAGATTAATATAATGAAGAAGATAAACTAATCATACTAGATATTAAAATTTAAAATAAAAAATAAAAAAACATGGCCTACTGATGTAAATGTTTATTTTGGCGAGGAAGAAGTAAAACAATTTTGTAACAGATTTTTTTTAAATAAAGAAAAAAATATAAAATTGAACAATTAAATAAATAAATAATTTGATAAAAACGACCCATACAGAGGAATGCGAATATGGATTTAGCTTGATAATTAATATTATTTGCACTGATATACGCTCAAGATTAAATACGTATTTACAATATTTCAAATCTAATACTGATTTACATAAATGGTCCACCATTAAATATGCCGAATATGGAACCCTGAAGATTATGTTAAAATTTAAATTTTAAATTTTTAAACCACAGAACGACTGATGACATAAGATTTAGAAAAAAATAAATCGAAATGAAAAGAAAGGTTCAAACAAAGATTGTAGAGTATTCTATAAGCTATAACCTTAATTTATAAGTATTAGGTATATTATATTTAATAAATAAATATATTTTATAATAATAATAATAATTACATTGTTGAAGTTAATAAAATGTATTATTAATTTATATGATTGAACGGAGGTGAAGAGGGAGGGTTGATGACAGAAGCATCCCTAAAACTGCCACATATTTAGCGAACGGTTTAAAGCATACTTACAAATAACTTATTAAGATTACATCCTAGGAAATATCAATTTTAAATAATAATGTGTCATTAATGTTAAATTTCTATCAGCCTATAAAGCAAGTGCATAAAATATCTTAATTTAATATTAAATAGTTTTAATTTTTATTTTATTTCACCTTATTGATTTAATCAAATTAATTTTTCTATTTCTAAGTACATTCAAATGGTAATTAATAATTAATAAAAACATTTTACAAGTATCAATATAATAATAATAATGTATGTATTATACATGACATTTAGTGCAAAATTTCATATAAATTATTTCAAAAAACGCATTAAGCTCGGCATTAAGTTAAAAATAAAGTTTCTAAATTATAATAATTTATTGAAAAATTTTCTAGCAATATTTTTCAAAACTGATAGTAAAATTCTTGATACTTTTATTGATGATCAATTTTTACAAAATAAAAATTTTAAGTTGAATAGAATCTAAAATATTATTTTTTCATATTTCATCATTTTTTATTGTACATAACCTAGGTTTGGTATTAATAGAAAATAATTATTCATGAATTAAGGCTCGGAACTTTATGTGCTTAAAATCTTAAAAATATGCGCATACATATGCATTTATTTTTAATTAAAAAATACCGGAAAAAAATGCATAATTATTTAAATTTAATTTAAAAAAACATATCTTGTACATATTACTAAAAATTTATATTTTATTATACTATATTATTAAAAAAAAGTCAAACTATTGAATGGGACTATTGAATTGTCTTTGGATTTTTCAACATTCAGTATATTCTATAGGTACCTAGCAATTACAATTTTTATGTAGGTATATATAAAAAAAATAATAATTTTATAATTCTAATTATGTACTTACCTGCGTTACACTGGATTATCCAAGTGCCCTATCGTGTTAATACTGGCTCTGGAAGTAAAGGTAAATCCGGTGCCTCAGTTTTAAACAGAAGCATAAGAGATGGAGCTTTTCGAGGAGCTTTTCTAAATATTTTTTTGATATTTGAAATCAGCTGATCAACAGATTTATAATGGCTTCGTACTTATTCAGCCACCCTGTGTAGCCCGTGAGCAGTGCATTGCATGTAACGTGTGTCATTTTGGAATATAAAGCATTTAACGTTTGACCATATTTCACCATATAAGGTGCTGTGTCCGACAAAAATAATAAAACATTATCATGTTTTATACCTTCTAGCCATACCTAATATGAAAAGAGATTTGTCAAATAGCTTACTAACTTGTAGAATAATTAGCTTTTTCCAGTTCTACAGTGTTCAAAAGAAATATTTTTCCAGATTTTTCAGTTTCCAAAGTACCGATAATCACGTTTGCGATTAATTGACCTTCAGCATCGGTCGTTTCGTTGATCGATATCCAAATTTTATGATTAGAAATATATTCCCTTATTTTTTGCATAGTTTCAATAAAACAAACATCAATATAGCCTTTTCTCGTATGGTATCTCATTCCCTGTATAAGATTCCAAAAAATTTCGAATTAGGTACTTGGTTCGATAATTTATTCAGTGGAATGTTAGCTGATAGCATTGCAATGCTTTACATATTGAAAGTAGACTTTTTAGTTGTATTAGTTTGTGTAATCATTTGTTGGATTCTTGTATTGAACATTTCACTCCGTTTAATCATTAAATATTTTCACATGATTAACTGTTTGTATATACTATATTATGTTATATCTTGTATTACTATACTAGATCACCGTTACCGTTCATATTCTACTTTAATTTTACATATTTTGCAAAATAAAACTCTTCTGTCTGCGGAAAATACATTATCCCCAAATTCCAAAATGAAACTTTTCAACCGACTAATTTGATTTTTCTTTCTTTTGGCATATTATACCACAAATACGAGCACTAATAATTACAAAATATTGAATACAAATACGAACACGACAACGATTGACGATATCGGATATAAACATTGACACGACAACAATCGTAGTCCGTCCATCACTGGATACTGACTGTGTACTAGACTACTAGCTAACACTGCTAACAGGCTAACAAAATAATACTTTTAAAGACAGATTAAAATGATTAAATAAAAATAATATTATCTTCAGAGCTAAAAATAAAATGGATCCCCCATAATGCTATTGATTATCACCTTATTGCCGACAAAATCATGTAGATAAAATTGATTAATTCACTAAAAATATGATTTAAGAGTAAATAATCAAAAAATATTTTAAAATATGCAATAAAAATCAATAAATTTTAAAAATATGCATTTGTAGAAAAAAAATCCAAAATATGCAAACATATTATGCACAATAAACTTTTAAACTTTAACTCCAAACACCACAACACAAATTTGTACCGGATCAGATTTATTCTATTTATTTCCTGGACAAATATGCAAATGCATAAAATCCCAAGCCCTGTATCATGATGCAATAAGAAATAATTAATAATCATTATTCATTATACACTTATATTATTAAAAATAAAACACATATATCTCTGATTACTCACTTCCTGTTATTGAATATTTGAATCAGTTTATGTTATTAATAATTGTATAATTGATATTGTAGATATTTTTAATGAATTAGATTAATCAACTAGTAAAACGTCTACTAATCCTGATGGTATATGGTATATCTTCCTTATTCTTGTATCATTGAAGTTTTATAGTTACTCCTCTCTTACATAAGTAAAACTCTTTCTTTAAATAATTTAAACCTAGGAATTGTCCCCTCTTATTGGAAATCTACTTTTATAAAACCTATTTTTAAAAAAAATTCAAAATTTCTAGTTTCTTATTATTGATCTATATTTTTTACTTCAAAATAATTTCTAAAATTATTAATTATATAAACTAACTCTTTATTTTTAAAAAGTTACTTATTTCACAACATAGTTTTAGAAGTAATAAATCAACATTGACCAATCTTATTAATTTTAAAGAGCATTCAAACTGATATTATTCTTACTGACCTTGAAAAGACTTTCAACAGTATTGATCATAGTTTATTATTATCAATTTTAAAATAAAAAAAAAATGGCTTCTCTAATCCCTTATTATCTTGGTTTTCATTCTATATTTCTCAATGTGTGTAATTTATTAAAATAAATAATTATATATCTGAAGAGATTGACGTCAGTTCAGGCGTTCCACAAGGTAATCACTTCTTTTCTTTTCTGTTAAATGTATTCAAAATAAATTTATTTATTAATTATAATATAATTATTTTTATCAACTACTATAATATCTTACTTTTTGTTGACAATGTAAAAATGTTTTAAGTCATAAACTCACTGTCTAATGCTGAGGATCTCCAGTTTTGAGAACCACTAATATATATACTAATATACATCATCAATATTATGAAAATAATAACATAAATAAATATACAAACCGGAAAAAATATACATAATATCAAACAATATTTCTAAGAGAAAGAAGAAAACAAAATAAAAAGGAATTATTCATCATGTATTTGAATTTAATTATGTGTTATGAAGATTTATTAAAAAAAAAATCAATATTTTTTACAGAACTACCAATAGACATTAAAATATTGGCTGATGAATTTTTTATTTAATGTGTGTAAGAATACTTTGTATAAAATAAATTAGAATATTGCCAGTGTCCAGTTAATTAAATTTATTTTAAAATTTATAATTTGCATTAATCCAGAACAATCAATCAAATATTGTTTAATTTCAAATTTGTATAAATTTTCAATTTTAATTGTGTAAATTGCTGTTCTATCAATTGTACATTATAATAAAAATGATTATAAAGTTATAATAGAATGAGATGCTCCATAAACAAAACATTAATGATATGAAGATTTGATAAAATCATATAAAATTGTATATTTGCATTACTAAATATAAATGTTAGATTATTTCTACAATTCTACATGTGTATTAAAATACCTACCTAGCTTTTTAAATGCTTTATTTTTAATAAAAATCATATTATGGCCATTGAGAGAAGTTTTGAGTTTACCCCAAGATTGTGTACTGTTAATTAAACTAATATTTTTGCATTATCAGATAATAGTAGAATTGTAGAGTGATTAATAACATAATATATATATTTAATAAAATAACAAAATAATATTAGTGATAAATATTAAATAATTTCCTTGTGGAATATCAAAAGTAATGAGTATTTGTTCAGAGAGATAATTTTTTTTTCAAATCGGAGTTATAAATAAGTATTTCTATTGTTCTGGAAAAAAATATCAAATTACTATATTAAAGAAAAAGTAATAACTAGACTACATTGAAAATAAATATAATGTTACCCCCCCCCCCCCCCCAAGTGTACAATATGTATATGTCAGTTGGCATATTGATACATTAAGTATTTTAATTGGCATTTGCCAAATTATTAATAATTTTGTAACAAAGTATAATTAATATGACAGCATAATAATTTATTAATAGGTAGGTATATTGTAATTTATAATGATGATGAAGGTATATAAGTTAATTTTCCAATTACCAACTGTCCAACACAAATACTACAATACAATTTAAGTACTAAAATATAGTTTGTTAAATAATTTAAAACATTTGAATTTTGATTTTTCAAATAGAAAAATTAAATTGTTTAAGTATGTTAAATTATTATTTTAATTACATTTAACTTATGTTCAAATAGTTAAGTTTTAATAAAAACCAATTACCTATTTTTTAAGTTATTATTTTCTATTTGTTAAATATATACATCATCGTAAAAGATTAGCTTCAAAACGATATAATTCTAATGCCAGAACTCAAGCTGAATTCACAAGGTATCTATTTTATAGAAAATAATTTAAAATGGTTCTCAATACTCTGTTGAAACTAACAAATGAAAATTAAAAATCATATATTTCTTCTATTCAACCATTATTTACTTTATTGTCTCAACCATTTAATAAAAGCAATATTATATTATGTTACCAAATGGCAAATTATAATAGTTTTGTAAATATACAACAGTGCTATACATTTTGTTATTGAAAATATTTTATTTTAGTATAGTTGTGAAGACATTATCAAAATATATTAATATATATATTATGTATAAAAGATAGTAAAATGGAGAACATAGTAAAATATTTAAGAATTTGTAATATTGTGTAAAATATGTTTATTGACTACTATAATATGTATGTAATCTATAGGAAGTAAAAATTTTTTTTGAGTTGGCACATTAATGCATCTCACTCCCTTTTATTTTTTTTATTTGGGACGGCCTTGGCTCTCTTAAGAATATTGAGGAAATTTCATTATGGCTGGTTGCTGTTTTATTCCTAATTTAAGTAAATTAAAAATATTTATTTGTTTTAATTCAATTTTATTGATGGGGTTGATATTGTGTTTTTTTTTTTTTAATGACTTGTGGTCAAATAATATCATTAGAGAATAGAGACATATATTAAAAAGGTACCTATTCCTTAAATAAGTTAACCATATCTTTATCATTTTAAACTTCTTTAATTATATATGAATCCAGGGCTCGGATTTTATAGCACTAAAAATAAATTAAATATGTGCTATAATATCACCTAAAAAATCTTAAAATAAGCGTTATATTATGCCCTTTAAAAACATGAAAAATAGCAAAAATAAAAATGTATTCTGTTTATAATTAAAAAAACTTATATTTATTGACTAAAGATTATTTATGAATTAATAGGTACATTTAAAGTTATTTAAAAACTAATATTTGTTCACATTTTATAATTACTAAAATTACTTGAATTAAGCATGGTAACTATTCACATTTATCTGGAAATATGAATAAAATAAAATAAATTATTATTTATTAATTAAATAATATATTAAAATATTTTACTTGATTCCACTGTATGATTAAATGTTTAAATATGAACAAAAATGTGAGTATTTTTCATACGTATTCAAAAAAAAAAAAAAAAAATTAAAATAAATGACAACATTTTTATAATTTTCATACCATATAATATAAACTAGATTTAAAAAAATATAAAATAAAACATTATATCATGCAAATTAGCAAAAAAATAGCACCAAAAACATAAAATACTTCAAATATACAAAAAATAGCATTATACAATTTCATATTTGGAGTCCCTGGTGCATAAAACCAATTTATAACTCACTCTGCTATTTTTATCTGTATCCTATAATAATTAGCAAATACTATAAAATCCGAGCCTTGTACATGACATAACATTAGTAATATAACTATAACATATCATAATTTTAATTTCTTAAATGTTTACAATTAGCAAAAAATATTCACAATGCTCGAGTGTTTATAAATATTCTAAGCTCTTATATATATATATTAATTTTTAATTCTATAAATATTATATATTAATCACAATTATGTATTTATACAGTAAAACCTCCACTAACGGACACCTAATATTGTATGTTTTGTGAAGAACAGGGACATTTTCACTACCTTTTAAGAGGAAAACCTCCAAATAACAGACATTATTTTAATATGGAGTTTTTAAAATAATGTTAATTCCCTAATTTTTATTTGAAAATAATACGTATTCACATTCATATGTATTTTCGTATTACTGTTGAGATTGCACAAAGACGGTATAATTATAAACAGACAAAGCTCACCGATATTTTATTATCATATTATTTATTTACAGGAAACTCTACATTCACATAAAGTATTCTTCTTACAAACATGAATAACATTAATTTTGAATTCAATGCTTGTATGGAAATTAATATAATATCCTTGTATTATTTAAATATTAATTTATATTAATTGATACGAAGATACAATTATTATGTATTAGTAGTATTTTAAAGTTATTTATTTTCCTATCACAGTTTTTAAATTTATAAATTTTATATAATGATACAGTTTAGATATTTTATATCTCAGCTTCTAATAACTAGGATAAACTGATAAACCTATCCAGGGAATAGGGAACATGAAAACTCTGGGATGAATGGAAAGCCTAAACATGGTTATTTGTACATACAATAATAAAAACTAATATTGTATTATTAAACAATCACTTATTTATAATTAAAAATAAATTGTTTTTCAAAATGTTATAATTAATAAATTTAATGGAGTTGGTAGTAGTACAGTACTTGGGTAGTAATTAGTCAAATCCCCTTACGAGTCTGTTTCTTCTATAATGTTTTACATATGTCTGTACTCTGTAATCTGTATAAACAAAGTTCATTAAAAATCAAATTACTCAATAAAATATGTTTTAATAAATCTTTAACATTCCAGATATTTATTTACTGTTATTATTTTCATGAAAAATGTATATTAAATAACATTTCTATCAATATTTCTAGCTTTCATAAATAGTTAATTTCAAGTTAAATCATATTTCACATCATTTGACATTTCTGTACAAATGTTTTTTTAAATCTCTTCCCAAATGGATTACGACTGTTTAAAATCAAAATCAGAATATTCTGTTAATTGCTTCAATACATTTTTTGGCTTTTTCATCTTAAATTCAAATACAAATTTAATATGGAATATGTATAACTGTTATAGTGACATATTTATTATTTAAATATATTGTAATATTGAATTATATCATAATTAAATTAATTAATTTTAAATGCAGTCATTTAAATATTAGAATAATTCTATTGTATCTGCTATTGAGTAGCCTAATGTTTGTGCTACCAATTTTATTTTATCATTAATGAATTGTTAATCAACGTTCACAGTCAAATATTTCATCAATCTTGTGATCGGAACATTATACTCTTCTTTTAACCAATAAGAATCACTAATATAGGTACGTAATTTATTTTCAATAACATAACTTTTTGTCTAATTTAAATATCATAAAAATGATAGTTAAAAATATTTGTTGTAAATTTAAAATAATTAATTACCTATATATAAAATATGAAATATATACCTGTATTTAAATTCTTAATATAAGCCCAATTAATAACGCCATAATTGTATTCAAGTTATTGTTATGTAGCAAGTGCAACGCAAGCTAGTTTAATATTGTGACACACATTGAGCTGGTAATATAATATAGCCATAACATTTATTTAGAAAATTCATTAACATTAATGTTAAATTTAATTTAATCAATTATTATTATATTACTTTCAAAACAATCCTTAGTCATACTAAAATATTCAATTATTACACAGTTTACATTCCAAGTATTATAGGCAGTCAGTTGATTGTAGTTCCAATATATATGCCACTTAAAATTCAAGATTCTGCATCTTTAATCACTTTAATAGTTCAGCTTTTATTTGTTTGTTAAAATCAATGGAGAATAGTGTGATGACATTCTTTTAATTTTTCAATGATCTAGAGTTAGGAATCATAAAAAAAAGGTTGAGAGCCCCACATTTGACATGTCTGTTCTATTTAGAAACGGGTTCATATAATACGTATCTAAATCATAAACAGAACAAAAAGGCTAGAGCATGACAAATAAACCGAAGTTATATGACCACATAAAAGCTATCGCTGAGATCGCACAGTACCTACGTAGCAATAAGTGGAAAGTCGATTTGCAAGCAAGAGTATCCCTAATTAGTTCGTAGTCCTAAATCACCAGAAAATTCAAATTGAATATAATTTGTGACCTACATTGTTAGTAAAGGCAATCTTAAGACTCCATCAGATAATCTTTTTAATACCGTACAAATGATGGAAAAACACTTTAAAAACTTGCACGAATACGGCCTGTTAAAAGAAAAACAAATATTCAAGAACAAATACACAGACACCACACATTGAACATATTATTATTTCAACAGAGATTGTTCACTGTTCAATGTTTAATCCGAACTCGTACACATATTCACCTCAATAATTCAAATAGACAAAAAATTTTAATTAGAGATAAAAAAAAAATTGAAAATGATTAAAATGAAACAATTTTTAACTACTACTGCCTATAATATTATTTATTAACTACCTATATTAGTTATTTCAAATTAAAATTGTTCACATTTATTTTAAAGAAAATTAGATGTTATTTTTCAGAACGTAATAACACGATAAGAGTAAAATTGATAATAGGCGCAAGCCGACCGCCATTTTATGCATATCAAATAATATAATATTGCTGACATCAATTATTATATATACCTGGTTTTTTGTCATTGGCTTGGATAGGTAGTATCTACCTACCTTTATTAACAAAAAAATTAAATTATAAAAATTATAAAAATGTTTAAAAGGTAGTGTTTAGAACAAAGGTAGGTACAAGGCCCAGGTAAATATATTTCTAGTATTTCTACACCCATACGCTAAGCATGCCACTGGCTCCACTAACATAATTTAATAATTTGATATTAAAGACAAAATGTAGATATAATAGATATATAATTAAATAGAGCCAAGACTAAACCGCCTATGATAATAATTTATTTAAATAGAAATAATCAAATAAATAAAATAATAGTTTTGTATAAACTTTCTGCTAGGGGTAATGGTTGGGAAGGGGTGATTTTTTTTTTTTTAATATTATAGGTACTCACGTAAAGAATTTATATTTGTTATACAATAAATAATAATTAACAGCTAGCGATACTACTCGATATAAAAATTAACAATTACCAGAGCCCAAATTATGGGGGGGGGGGGGTAGGGTGGCTGCAGCCTCGACCCCCTGTTGATGATTAAATATTAATGTGGTACTGTAAAATTGTATATTGTTACATTTGTTAGACATCATTTACATGATGTAGGTATATCAGTAAACTTAGTAACCTAAAAATCATGTATTTAAATATTATAGGTACAATTATTAAAAACTAATTTTTGTTCTATAAATGAAATTTTTGTTCATTAATGTAAGTTTTATGTTATTTTAATGTTTACTGTCTTTTTTAAATTACATTTAACAAATATTAAAGGTTCCTAAAATTATATTGCCCCGGGCTCATATTTCCTAAGTTAGGCTCTGCCTAATACCAGTAATATACCTACCTATCAAAAACAATAGGCGGGGTGGCGACCCACCTGAAAATATCACTGGTACAAATTTATAAAATATGTTCATTATAATAGTTATAATTAGGGTTCGGAAGTTAATGACCTTTAAAACATTCAAAAATGACATAAGAAAATTATAAATATTTGTTTTAAATTAATAAAAGTATATATTTTTTAAATTGTACTCTATTTTACTACAAAATTCCATGTACATTTATCAAAGCTTACAAATTACTCAAAATATGACATACAAATTACAAAAAATGTTCTTAAAAATTAAATTAAATTTTTTCGACATTTCGAAAATATTACAAAAAAAATAATAAAATTTAGGTATACTCGTATAGTATTTTCATACACGACAACGACGAGGTAAAATCAGATAGGTACTAATCTTAGTCCGTGGTAATTTCAAAGTTCTAAGTAAGTTAGGTATCGACATAATGATAAGAAGTGAACTAATGTAAAATCAGTAAAACTGACTACACCTGAGAAATTACCATAATAAATATAAAATATTTTTAGATTAACTTTTTTTGAGTTTATATCAGTATAATTAAAAGGACGTTACCCACATGTGTTGTCTCTGTCTTACTAATCTAGATCATAGCAAATTTTCGTTCAATAGAATACATTTTGTGATGTTAGATTTAATATTAGAGTCAACTTACCTATTATCAAACTTAAAAGTAATAATGTTATCTATGGCATTTCATAGGCTTTTATTGGTATTTTAATTTTTAAGCGAGTTACGAGCATTTTAAAGTTGTAATATTTTACATAACCATAACTCGTTTAAAAAGTTAAAAATTAAGATATCAATAAAAGCCTATGAAATACCCTAGAAATACCCTAGAAATACCCTATTCTTACCTCTAAATTTGATAATAGGTAAATCTACTCTATTAAAGCCAACATCACAAAATATGTTCTGCTGAATGAAAATTTGTGATGATCTACATTAGTAAGACAGAGACAAGGTTGGTTGGTTATATAATATTATTAATTAACAATTATTAATATGTTTGTTTAGTCGATGGAAACAATTTTAGATACTAAAACAACTTACAGATAATATGTTGACCATGTAGATCTAACCTAACACATGGAGTAGTATAAAATTAATTAAAATTTGTATGTATATTTAGATACCTAATTACTAATTTTTTAATTGCTGTCGGATTTTCTAGTGTTTATTGCATTTATAATACATAACGGAAACGCGATCCAGGCCCCCAATTATATGGTCACTGGCACTACCAGTGTCTTTATTGTCAATTGTTTACCATTTTTTAGCAGGTATATAATATTGTAAGTAATTATTAGATTGCATTCTTGCCCCTGGTGGGATTTTATCTTGTCGACGTGCTTGATGCAATGATTATAAGATTTATATCTAGAAAATGTATACAATATAGCAATGTATAGAGTTTGTCTGAATCTAAAAACCGAAATAGGTACCTGAATGTTTTTCATACATAAAAATTCCGTCATTATTCAGGTAAATGGAAATGCACAATACTGTGATAATATTATGATGCGTTGTGAATTCATTATAATAATAACTTTGCATATTTGTCGAAATATAATGTATGACGATTTTATTGACTATTGGTACAAATGTCGAAAACGACCTATATCATATGCATATTATATTATTATAAGAAACCTTAACCGCAGAACTGTTTTCATTAACGCGGTGGACGATTCGGTTTCAGGTTCGGCGAGGCGGCAGCGAAAGCGTCGTCGATAATGTGGGACAATCCGACGTCCATCATGGATAATGCCGTATTTTGGATCGAATTCGTTGTCCGGCACAAAGGTGCGCCCCATCTGCGTACAACCGCCAACCAACTTTACTGGTTTCAATATTACATGTTGGACGTGATAGCAGTGGCCGCGGTTGCTTTTGCTATCGTTTCATACCTCAATTTCAAGTGCTTGTCATACTTGCTAAAGAGAATAGTCGGTGGCAACGCTAATCCCTCAAAAGTATCAAAAAGCAATAAGAAGAAACAATGATAATACATAACAATTTTATATAGGTACTCACTACTCATACAGCTGACCATCGTCACTTATAGCCTGATAGGGGTATCAGTTATCTCTCGCTTACTGTTCAAATTATCAAATATCAATAAAATATAATTATATCTGCTTATATATAAATGTATAATAATAAATAGATTTTATTTGTACTCATATTTGTATTTAGTATTTACTTAGATACCTGTATGGCTATAAAAACGAATACGGGTTATTATAACTTCGTCCGTAACACTAAAATAATATAGACCTCAATTTTTATACTTTTGTGAGAAGTGAAATGTGACATTATATTATGTAGGAACCTACTTGAAAAGTAAAATTTTATATTCTAAACACAGAAGCCATTATACACTTAAATTGGTGTTTATTCTCTCCTTCTAACTTCCCGTTATAACTTAGGTATATAATAATATTTATTGTTATTTTATTAACATAGATACTATAGAAAATTAATAATTATGTTTAAGGTATATGAGTTCAAAAGATAACTTTTCTTGGACTTAATTTTTATTTCCATACAGGCCACAACAACACATTGTAACATCTATAAATTGACACTTTTCAACTAATCTGCTGATGTAATACATACATTATATACATATATATAGGTATCAGTGGCGCAAATAGGGGGGGGGCTTGGGGGGACTTAGTCCCCCCAAAATAACTCAAAGCCCCCTCAAAAAATAATAGTATAATATATGTATGTTATTCTTAATAAGTTATTTTTACCGGTTTTGGTAATTTTGGGGCTTGAGCCCCCCCCCTAAACATTTTTCCTATTTGCGCCACTGATAGGTATTATAATTTATAAGTTATTCTTAATTCTTATACTTTCTCAATTCTAGTATTAAATATATCATCAAAAACTAATTTTTATTATGAATAAACAAAGAAATAATGTCAATCTTGTAATATAGGTATTTAATATTTAGTATCTGATAGTATATTATTTAACTATCTTGTTTATTGTTACAATAAATACATATTACATATTATTATAAATAATTTTAATAATTCAAAATAAGAAGAATTAGTAAAAAATTGTTTAAAAAAAAAATCATACAATAGGTACTTATAGTGAATAAATACTCAAAACCTAAATAAATTGATAACATAATATAAAAATTATGAAAAGATTTCCATTAGTCATGTGTTATTAATATATTTACAAAAAATAACAGAATACAAATACAGTTGAGTCGCGACAACTCGAAGTTGAAGGAAGATAAAAATTCGCTTCGAGATATACATTATTCGAGTTATCTAACTCGAATTTATATTTCGAGGGGAATACAAAAAATCCAGTTGTCCAGTTTTTCAATTTATTGAAGTTCGAGTTAGGTATCGTGACTCGACTGTATAACAATTTAGCAAAATAATCCTGAAATGAATAAAATCTAAAATTAGAAAGAAAAAAAATACTTAACAATAAATCGTTACATCGATATCTTCTTCTAGCAGTTCTAGTTCGAAAAATATATAACGCACTAACATTAGAGTTTTTTAATTTATTATACAAACAGGTATGGTTTCTGATTAATCGACTATATGGTATACATTACAAGGCCGTACTCAGATCATATTTTCTGGTTGGAGGGGGAAGTAACGCTGGTTGATGCTTGACCATAGGTTATTACTTATTAGGTAGCACTATATTCAATGTCTCCTATTCCAAACATACCGCTACGGCCACACCATATCTTTAAATTGTTATTGTTTGAGCTATAATGCTTAATTAAAAAATGATATTAAATTTCTAAGTTTGCGTAATGTGAAACAATTTAGGGGCGGGGGAAGTTTGAATCCCCTCCACTTCACCCCCCCCACAACCCATCCAACTATCTACGGCCTTGACTACACATTATTTCTAATTTTTTCACTACGGTGAATTCATACATTTATGAGTAACTACTTTCCACAATTTTCTAATGTTCTAAATGACATAAAAAAATCAATAATAATTAATATATATGTGTTGTTCTAATTAATTGTTAAAATATACAACGTAAGTACTAAGTACTTATACTTATATTATATACGCTGATATATAATGCTGCGATTACTCCCTATTGATTAAATTAAAGCTATTTTATTTGATGGGATGAATATAACTTTGTCATTTTCATCTAATTTATTTATATTGATGTATAGCATAAAGGTTCTTATCCACGGAGTGGCAGTTTTTTTTTTATACATTTTATATTAATTATAGGTATTAATAAGGTTTTTTAAACTATATTTATTTTTATTTCTTCAAGGGGGGGGGGCGGATCCGTGATTATATTTTATACTTCAAAGAAGTTTGTGGTCCAAAAAATGTTAAGAACCTACGATGTATAGGACGATTAGGATGTAATGGAACATTATCAATAACTATAATAAGTAGTATTATTTAATAACACTTACATAGGTAGTTACATTTTCTTTTTTACAATGTATTATTAGAGCAAAATCAGTCAGTACAGTCGATGATTGAAAAGAGAACCATTAAACCACGCATTTTTATTTGATTTATAAATTGCTGGTAAACTTCTTTCGAGCAATTTTTAAAAATATTCGTGGATTTTCAATTATATGAATTAGCAACAGTTTCATTTTAAAACACTAAAAGCATTGCCACCCAATAGAACACTGTTACTTTACTTTTAGTTGATTTAAATCCTACAGGCTACAGCTAATTTTTATTCTTAGGTAATACAAATTTTAGAAGGAATAGGTTTTAAAAAAAACGCGTTTCGTCAATACCAAACATTTGTTTTGATGTGTATCCGACTTCTTTGATAATTATTTTTGATTTAGGAATAAAAGCATATGTCGCAACAGATAATTGATCAGTACTTGAGCTTTACCAGTAATTTTTGTACTTACAAAAGTTTTTGAAACAATCAAACTAACCTATACTAGCATTAAATTCAACATTATGTGATTCATAATTTTCTTCTTTTAATTTATTAAGTAACAATTTGGTTTTGAAGTGAATACATGAAAATTAAATTTTTAACTTAACGGCACTCGACTACGTTGATTTAGTCCTCAATTCACAATCATAACATTTTTTCCATATTCTCAAATAAAGGATTTCTGGTTTGATTAATTTCATTTAAACTATATTAATTGTTAGTCATTTGTTACTGATGTATTTTGGATACCTATTTAACTTAATTATTTCAGAATTGCTATTTATTAAAGGTGTTGACCAGTTTCCCTAAACCGAATGTACCATTTTCCCTCACTTAGAGGTAAATATGTAAATAATAATCATTTAATTACATTGTATATGTCGCTTATAATTATTATTGTACCTAGCTATTTATCCTTTTTACTATAAATATTATTATTATTCTTATTTTTTTATTTACTTCCTTTATATTTTATGGATTGGTATTATAATCATAATATTATGTATAATATAATATGTGAGGGAAACTGGTGCAGTTTGTTCTAGGTAGTTTGGAGGAATTCAGGAATTGATATAAAAAAAGGGGCATAGCCCATTTGGCTCCCGATTTTCCTAAACGGCTCCCGTTTTCAAAAAGGTCAATTCCCAAACGGCTCCTGTCGAAAAAGGTTTTACGAACAGGTCAATACCCAAACGGCTCCCATCGAAAAAAGTTTTACTATCCGGGTAGTATCCTGTTTTTTACAACACAAATTCCTTCCCACTTCATACAGACTTATGACTGTCTCTAAAGAGGTTAGTGTGTTGTTGTTTTTTAAGGTTAAATTATAAAAATTATATTCTGTGAATTAAATGTAAAAAAGTTTTGAAAAATAGACAAAAATGTATAAATAAAAATATAAAAAAAAAATTATAGAAAAGGTAAATTTTTGATGCACAATTTTTTTATATAATCTATGGTAGTTATTTTATTTGATGAAAATCAAAAAATTATCGGTGGATATTTCCAATTAGCCATGAACACATATGCTATAGATTAGATATCGATGATATACGAGTCATATATACACGACGAAATAATACACACAAAGCTTTGGCGATTATGATATATGTAGCATATAACTATTTATACTTTATAAGAATTTTCCACTTTGCCCGCAACATATATATAATTAATTTCGGTATACAGTTACAAAATATAATAATATAGAAAAATCGTATTCGACTTTTTTCGACGGGAGCCGTTTGGGAATTTACCTGTTCATAAAACCTTTTTCGACGGGAGCCGTTTGGGTATTGACGAAAAAAAGGTGCTTTTTGAGGGCAACTGGTAGTTAGTACCCTTGATAATTAGGATGATGGTAGTTGCTAAGAGACATGATATATAGCAACGTCCTCTGCTCGCTTACCTGATTTAAAACGTTTTCGATGTAAATTTTTATAAAAGAGTGCGGGTAATTCTGATTTTTTTTACATATTTTCAGACATAGAAGACGATTATGAGCGTTTTGTCGCCTATCATCATATTGATTATAATCGAACAAAATATGTCAAACATGTATAGAGTAAAATAATATTATATATTCCATACAATGCAAAAAAATAATGTGCACGAAAACCTTATAGTTGACAGTAAAAATGTCGTTAAATAACTGATTATCAACACAACGATTACGAAATACATTAAATTAAATTACCTAAAATTAATAAAAAATAGTACCTATACCTACATATTATGAATTATGATAGGTATAGGTACTACTGGTACTAGGTAGGTAGTACTAGGATGTGATTATGTCAACCAAAACGGTTAACAGTATTTTCTGAAAAAGATCGACGAAATTAAATTATTTTCATGCAAATGTTAAATGTAGTATACAAGTTTGTACCTAAGTACAAATATAACTATAACAACGACTTGATGAACATATTTATTACCATTGGTTTTATAATATACTATAATAATATATTTTATAATATATTATAAAATCAATGGTATTACAAACGACATTACCTACATTGAAACCGTTGCAGACTTGCAGTGTTGAACCAAACACTAAGACTTGAACTTCTGTGATGAAATAGTAAAACAACGTTAAATGAGGACTTGCTGTAAATGATCAATAAAATCATTTTAGGTATAATATTATTATTAATTATTATTATACCTAAACCGTGTTAAGCCAAACAATAGTTAGTAAGTACCATACATTAACACATATTATCATCTTTTAAATTCATCATTTAATCCACTCACGTTTTTACAATCTTCTCAGACAAAACTCTCTTATTATTACTACCTATATATCATTTGTTCACTTTACCATAAAAGTAGTGCCCGTTTGTGTTGTCTCTGTCTTATATACATATTACATAACAAATATACCTATTATGTAAGGAATTCTTACTGAATCTACAGGTAATTTATAGTTAATATTAGATAATTATTGGAACATATTTATATGCTATCGGATTTGTAGAGGAAAAATAAGAAAGTAAGTTGCACCGAGTTATAATTTTAATTATATTATAATATTTATCTAGTTTTAAAAATATGCAGAAATCTCTTCGATCGAGCATAGTTAATATTACAAATGTGACAATTTTTAAATTTGATCTAATATCACAAACTATAAATTAAATGCAGTAAGAATCCGGTACAGAAATTTAATATGTCACAGGTTTATTGTGTAACATCACTAATAACTAATCTTACTAATCTAACCTATGACAAATACAATATATGTGGGTATGACTGTATGACTTCATATTTTTATAATTTAAAATTATACACAGTATTTCCTCAATTTAATATTTCAGAGGTTCTTAAATTCAACATTTTATTTTATTATTCAACTTTAAGTTTTAATTTTTGTTTAATTTTCTATTCAAAAATATATGTAATAAAATTAATGATTAATTTGTTTTTATAAAATAGTGTTATAGTCTAGCGGAAAAAAATAAAAACTCAATCTTCAAAATAAATAATCTAAGAAATTTATTTGAACACTTCATAACGAATAACGATAGTGTTCTCACAGATCCCTTTTAACGACTAACGTAATTTTATAAATTACCTACTAAGAAATAAATTCATGAGATGATAAAGCATCAATATATAAGACATATAGATATAATCATGAATATTCTTTCAAATTACTTTTATTTATTTAAATATAACTCTCCTAACAAATTAGTAATACATAATAATAAAAAACATATAGTTAGGTGATACTTGTTTATTAATATTTATTATTTTTTAGTAAATAAGATTAACAATACTAGATAAATTATATAAAATTTGTTCTTAACAAAGATAAAATTCATTATTTTTATCACAGTAATGTAAACTTACAAAAGTATTTAAAAATAATTATTTATAGAAATACAATCTGTTAATAAATTCTTAAATTAATAAAATATAACTGTAAATAACATTATGTTAGCTTAATAAAGTAATTAAATATCACACCTTTATTTGAAACAAAAATAAATTTGAACACATTAATAATTCAACAAATTTAATCTTTGTAAGATTAATTATTGATATTAATAAAATAATAATACACTTAATCTAAATAAAACAGTTAATTACATATTCCATTTCAATTTATGACTTAAATAATATAAATTGAATGTATAAATACAAAAGATTATAAATTAAAAATGAATAAAACCTGTATAGTATATACATAACAGAACTAATTTTGAAAATGTTTATTAAACAATTGTAGTTTAATTAATATTAAATAAATAAATAATAAAAATTAAATATATTTTTTAAGAATTTAAAAATTAAAAATTAAATAGTACACTCTAAGTAAAAATTTAAAACAACTAACAAATTATTAAACCCAAAACACCACAGACAATCCATTTTAGTTTAAAAAAACTTGGATATTTGTAACTAATGCAGATACTCGTATAAATTTAATTAATAAGAGTAAAAAATTTCCATTGGTTCCTCTTTTTTAGCATTCCAAAATTTATCTCGAACATATTGAAGTGTTCGTTTGCCATTAAGGATCCTATATAAATCAGCAGTTAGGGAAACGTAGATTAAAACTTTAATTTGGTTATTTTCAATCTCATTATCATGATCTAACCGGATCCGCATAGTTAAATAACTACTCAAGTGTTCAACTATAAAAAAGTAATAAATATAAAATTATAAACATTTTTAAAGTATGTTATTTTATTTTAACTATATCCTGTATCAAAAGAGAATAATTACTCTTAGTACATACCAACTGACGGTTCTGGCAGTGGTGAGCAAAAATTTTCCCCATCTTGCTAGCCAACATTTTTTAATAATAATGTATGAACACTTATGAGTTACGACTAATATTCCTAATTACTAATATTATTATATTTAATTTGGAGACCACCCAATAGTAAGGGGCATTAATAGGAGATGCGCGGAAATGAACAACAATCGGTGTTCCAACTGATTATTATCTTTTGAAACAGGGTGTATTGTATAGGGCAATTATAGATTGTTTAAGAAGAATTTGTGATTAATTCCTAGCATTTTAATTTTAAACAGTTCATTCATTCATTTAGTTTTTTCCGATAGTATTATATACTTTGTCTAAAATAAGAGTTACCTTGGACGGCAACCAATTTTTTTTTATTCAATTATACTAAACTCTACTATATTATACTATACTAAACTTGATTAAATTGATTTCCAACAAACTTTTAATTCAAATAATAAGAGGTCGAAAAATTGCTTTATCATGTTAAGATGATGTTATACTCACATGTGTTGTTCCCTTTTTATTAACTTATAATATGATGAATATTATATAAAAGGAGGATTACTAGTTAGTTTAAAATATATTAGAGTGAATTGTCCTACTATCAAATTTAAAAGCAAGAATACTGTCTAGGGCACCTCAAAATATGTTCTTGACATTTTTATTTTGAAATAAATTGGTATTATTTTAAAATCATACATTTTTAATTTATAAATTATGTTATCTAGGTAGTATTTGAAATAACATGGTTATACTCTCAAGACACTAGGTAAACGTAAGTTACATCCATTTCCACCAACTGTCAAGGTCACTATTATACAAGACAATGTATAGCATATTATAAAATAATGAATACAACTTATTATAAAACTATAAAATATAAAGTACAGAAAAGTTTTAATTTTAAAGATAAAATCTAGAATTCTTAATAAAATTATAAATGTTAAAAAACAATAAAAATATATTTAGTTTATTTCATGTTATTTAATTTAAAAGACATACCAGTAGCAGAAGGTGGTATTTTTAGATAACGTAAATCAGCTTTTTTTAAGTCCTTTTCTAGTTGATTATTATTAGACATTTTCTTAGGATGAGGTTTAAGCACCAATTCCAAATCATTTAATGACACACTTTTAAACACACCATCATTTTCAATAATATTGGGGATTACTTCTGTAGAAGATGGAGAAGGTCTTTTTATCTTTTTCTTTATTTCATTTGTTTCTACGATTGATTCTTCCAGTTTGACGTCGTCCACTTGACTTGATGTTGATGGTGTCAAAGCATTTGATGAGTTACTTTCAGTTTGCTGTAGGCTTCGTTTCTTTTTAGTCTGGTACTCACGCTTTTGTTTTTGTACTTTTAATCCTTCAGTTATAGATTTTATCAAATTATCTTGACTATGATTCTGTTTTATTTTCTCAATATAATTGCTTTGATGTGCATTATATTCTTCACGATTCGGATAGATTTTAGATATTAACAAATCAAATTCTGGGTTAGCTCGTAGACATCGTTTCGATTTTATCTTTTTACGACAAGTAGGACATTCTTTATTACCTGAGCGAAGTGCAGTCACAATACACTCATTACAGAATCTAAATAAAACAGATTCATTTTTTATTGCTAGCTACATAATTGTGAAGACTTATAATAAATTGAATATTATATAATATGATCCTATTAACACCTACCTATGGAGACATTTAGTTGACACTGTCTTGGTCAACAGATCTAAACAAATCGGACACATAAATTCTTTTTCAAGACTCCGGCGGGGTACAGCAATTTCGGTGTTATCTGTAATAACTTCATGGGGAGTTCTCTGCAATTCGTAAGATGTAAGATCCCATTCTCTGCCGAGTTTGCTCGAGTTTGTAGAAGCCATGTTGGTAAGCGATTAAATTACACTCTTCATCACGTAAAATAAATAAAATTAAACGTCAGTACTACAATAATACGTCATTCAGTATATCATGTAATAATAAAATCAATACTCACATAATGGCGGCGGACGGTGGCTGAATGATGATTGAACGCGTGTATACAATTACGACACGTGACGATGAAGCAAATGGCGCAACAGAAGCTTTGGCTTTCATGCGCGGTTTGACGGTACTAAGAAAACTACGAACAACGACCGTCAACCGACAGCACAAATAAAACCAACTTTAGCTTTTTAGTTTCCCCAAATGTGGTTACCGCTTAGCGTGCGAAAATCGACGGCGAAACGATAATGCATTATGGAACCATGAACAGTATGAACTATGAACCGTTTAACTGTCCGATAAAAAAAAAAAAAAAGAAAAAACATTCAACAGTTGTCACGACTAGCGATGCTACGGTAATACCGTAGATATAGTAAACAGGTGTTTTAATGCTCATACACAGAATATGTCTATATACATGTATAATAACATAGACATATGTGTGCACATACGTCATTCGTTATCAAGTATCGACGGGTTATCACTAATCGTTGTGCAAACAAGTGAATACGGCTGATATCCGGGACGCCCTTACGCGGCGGAAAAGGCCACGGGAGGTAGAACGGCGATGTGCCTATATATATTATTATAATTCATGACTTGTACAGCATCTGGCGATGTAATTTTGTTTTCATTTTTACCATCACTGTGATTAAAAATAATGTTTTTGGCATTTTCAGTGTTTCGTTTTGTTATCAGAAACAGAACGTAAGCAAAGTCGACCACGTGAGCACGTCGTTGTCAAACCGTTACGCGAGTAAAAATATTATAAACGTACCTATACTTCGTGAAACTATCTATCGTTTGACTTGCATACCGCGGACAGTTTTTATTTTGAATTAATGAATTAAAAACGAAAAATCTTCGTTTATAGAATATTTATGATTATGTATAATAATATAATATACTTTATAGTATCATAGTATCATAGATAATAAAGATATGGATAGGCCATAACGGTCTTATCAGCGATCATGAAGGGGAACGATTGAGGCCAAATAAGTATACCTATAACGAGTATCGACTATCATTACAAAAGAGGCCTCAATTGACTTCCCCTCCAAGAACGCGGCATCAAATAAGTCAAATATATTTAACATATTATTATGCTTGTCCTATCCATTTCTTTATTATCTATGCATAGTATATACAATAATAACCTTTCGATTTTATAGTATGTTCATTCAGTGGCGGATCCAGGGGGGACACAGGGTCATGCCCCACTCAATGGACTATAGATCAGCGTTTCTCAAAGTGTGGTCCACTGGTAGGTTATCAGTCAACTTTTGGTGGGTTGCGAACAATTTTTTGAATTATATAGATTCCAAGAAATTTATATTAAATTAATATTAAATATATTATTATTTATTAGTATATTATTATAGTAGATAATAATACCAGTCACCAGAAATCACGTGATGGACAATGCGCCGATAGGTAATAAATAATAATGGTGGGAATCAAAAACAAACATTAAAACAAGCTAGATATATATATAATTATCGGACTCCTTCCATTTGAAAATAAGTAAGGTTGACGTTGATATCAATGCTGTTATTAACCATAACAGAAAAAAGCACATATTTCGCATAATATACAAATTCTGTTTTTTATAACTTATTTTTGAAAAGTGAAACCATGTGGGTCGCGACTCGCGAATGATTTTTCGGGGGAATTTGGGTCACGGTACTAAAAAGATTGAGAACCACTGCTATAGACAATTTTTGAAATGGTCATTTTTTTTTTTATTTATATATAGATGTGATTTTAACAACTATATAAACAAATACCTATATGATAGTGGGACAGCCGGTGTAGAAACTTTATTCTTATACTCGTATTTTACTCGTATAATAAATTAATAACTATATATTATATAATTTATAACTAATTTACTGGAAATATAAATAATTTACCACCCCCTTAAAATGTTTGGATCTGTCTCTGTATTCAGTACACTCACTCATAACGTATGACTATTTCATAACTATTTCTAGTTGATGACAAACACATAATCATTGAGTTGAGAAGGCTCTCCTCGTAAATTTTTCTTTGATGTAACTATAGGTTACCAAATAAACCAAACAATTAATAACAATAAATTATTAAAAGACAATTGACAATTAAATAATAAATAGCAATTTTTATTTGTATTTTTATTGCACGTGTTGCAAAGAAGTCTAAAGAGAAATTTCATATTTAGCAATAAATTTAAACATTGCATTCCAACATTTATTATAGGTAATATTTTCAAAATAACGATTTTCTTGTTAAGTTGTGGTAATAATTACACTAATTATTAAAGATTTTGAATGACCCGGAGTTAGATCATAAATAGTAATTGGTTTGATATTTTATTAAATTATATTTAATTCTTAAGATTTAATTTAATATGAACAAAATACTTATATATTGTAAAATAATTACACTAAATTGTCGAAATAACACAAATAAAAATAAGTTCAATAGTTTTTATTAATGATAAAATAATATACTTATTTTTCATTTCATATTATAACTAAGTGTTTCCTTTTTTTTAGTATATTTTTCTCGACATTACAAGCACATAATTTTATATACATTAAATACATGTTAATAAATATACTACCCATTAAATATCACAACAAAACGTATAGAATAACAAAGACATAATGTATATATACATGTACAATAATATGTATTATTATTTATTTAAAAATTGTTTTTCTTGTTTTGTAGTTTACTTATCTAAAATTTACTTATTTTAAGTTATTAGTAAATTGTAATAGGTATATAGTATCTAGATTCTAGGTACCTAAATATTGTTAATAGATAAATTATAAACGGGTATTACACATAAACAATAAACATATTATGCACTTGCATACTATGTAGGCTTATATAGAGACTTTTTTAAGTTTCAATTTACCAAAGTTTAAAAAAAAAATATTTATGTAGATACGATAGATATTTATGGCTTAGTTAGGTATGTGAAAAGATTCATAAAATTATATCCTTTTTCAATAAGTATATATTTTTATTTTTCAACATAAAAAATGTTAAAAAACTAATAATTATTTCTAAAAGTGGCAGTAATAATAATATTGGTACCTATGTAATCATAAATATTTAAAAATTAAGGTGGTTCTAGTCAGTCATACACTAAGGAATTTTGTATAGGCAATACATTAACCTTTGCGATAGGACTTGTTAGTGTGTGAAAAGTAAAATAACATTAGTGTGTGTGCGTTAATTTTATCGTGCCCGTGACCCGTATCAGTTCCCCTATATAATAATATATGACGTATAATGATATATATAATATATCAATCCGCGTAGCGCGTATTGTATTGTTACGGAGTACTATTTTAAATTTTATCTTATCTAACAAAATCAAACTACAATCAATATAATGTACAATGAAGGGTCAATGATCTTTATTATTATTAATTACTCGCCGGGTGACACATTACGAGGCAAATGCTTTTGCAAATATGATTTGTTTATAGCTCTTAGATGGGAGACTACAGGTACGTGTCATCTCTAATAATACTTACATCAAATTACCTATGTATGTTGCCGTGGCTTGGAAAAAAGTTTAATAAAAGCAATAATTAGATTATTGTAGTCCATACAGTTTCGTTAATGTTTACGTATATGGTTAAAATTCAACCTAAAATACATTTCTCTACTTTTTTTATTTTTTTCAATTCTGTGTCATAATTTGATGTTTATTATAATATAATTATTATATTATATATATTACGCAGTTCTATAATATATTATGCATTCTACACTATTCAGTCACCAATTGATGAGTTTATTATACATACCTACTTACTACGCGTTTAGATTATTTTCACGTCAAATTTTTTTATCGTTTTTCTGTGAAATCAGATTTTCAGTTTTTTACCTCTTAGTTTGGATACATTAAAACAATAGTTAGCTATAATTTCAACTAGATGTAATACAATTTGAAATAAAAAAAAAATATATATGCCTTTTGTTCATTATTATAATATAAAAATACAATGCGTAAAATTAAAAATGTAATAATTTACCAACTAGGAGCTTTCTTCGTTTTTTGATGCAAGTCCATCCCTAATAGGTAAATTTCTATCAAATCGAGAATCGACCATTTCTGGCAATAAACAGTGATAGTAGAAGTTAGTTAATTGATGTAACATTTTTTCTAACCAAAAATTGTCGTCTCTTTTAATTTTTTCATACAGCATACCTCGAGGTGTCCAAATACAAAAATAACAAAATGTTCTCTTTGAAATATGAAGTTGACCTTGTACTTGGTAATAAAACGTATCCGTACGTTTCAATCGAAGCTTCCCATTCACAATTTCACAACTTGTAATTTTTTTTCTTGATATACCTTCTTCGGGAGTTAGATCTTTAGAAGTTATTGGACACTTGATTTCAACCAGTGAATCTCTATCAATCAGACCATCTGGAGAAGCAGCTAAAAACGGCAAATCTTTATCAATAATTAATCCCGACGGTATAATAGTTTTATTTAAAATTCCAGATAATGCAGATTTAGCGTTTTCTTCGTTTTGTGTTCCATATTTTGTTGCATTATTTCCACTAAACGAACCGTACAAAATATTCGAAACAGTTTTAGCTCGTGATGTTGTAGCTCTAAGTTTGCATATTTTACCGAAATAAGAAGCTGTTAATCTTTTTTTCCTGTACAGATGCCACTCCGTGCATTCATTTTGTCGCCGTGTATCTAAAATTAAAATTGATATTATGAAATAATTTTATTTAAAAAAAAATTGTTTTATTTATAAAAAATATATAAGGTTTAATCATATACCTTTTTCAACTTGCTCTATTTGTTCTCTGGTTAGTTTCAAACGAGATAAAAAAATATCTTTTTTAATTTCAAATTCTTCTTTAGACATATCTGGAGAAGTAGTTAAATCCACCGTAGCTCCATAATGTTCATCTGGTCCATGTACTGTTTTATTATAGACAGGAGGATGAAAGAGACGTCGTTTACTTCTGGATTCACTTTTTAAAATAGATTTTGATATGTACTTTTTAGTAAATATTCCAGGACTACGCTTAGCAATTTTTTTATGTAATGAGTACAAACGTCTAGGGCCTTCATTGTACGATGTCACCGCGGCATTACATCGTAAACTATATGATCCACGCATTGAAAAATTTACTCGTTTACCACCGATAAATTTTGCCAAAATGGAGTTATACGACTCTGCTGCATTATTATTTACTTTGTATAATAAACTTTCTGCGTGAAATAAAATGTGACTTTTAGCTGCAACTAATTCATCCCAAATTCCCAATGACTTCATTTCTGGTACTAAATTTATTTCACCATCCTTTGTACCTTTACAAAAATAAACACTACAGTTTGTATGCTCACCAAAAACATGACTATGACCATTCATTAAATCTTTTTTTAAATTCAACAATTTTTCTTCAAACGAAATGTCTTTTTTATTTTTCCAATACTTTACAGCTTCAGTGATTGCATACCTCATACGCAAAATTCTGTCTTTTATTGTTTGCCTAATATTACCAGGAATATTCACGCCTCTATTTGATCTTCTTTTTGTAGCAATGTCTTTTAATTTGTTTACGTAATTACGTAAAATATGATTCGAGCATTCAATTTTTTTTATAACAAAATCACTTCCATAGGGTTTGGCCAAATGCAGTTTATTCATGACACTACTGTCACCATCACCTATACAATAAAATTAATTCAAAAATACATTTAACTATGCATTATAATATACATATTATAAAATTTACGTATTATACTGAATACAATTAAAAAAAAAGCGGGTAAGTGAGTATCGCTCTGCTGTACATTAGGGGGTGGGGTGGACCTCGGACTAGGGCAGGTTAAATTTGAATGCAATGATAGGTATCATTGTATACGAAAAACGATTCTGAACGGAGATGATTTGTCAGTCTGGGATATATTATATTTAAATATTGTCATATATTCTATTTAGTATTTTGAAACAAATTCAAACAATTAAGTATAAAAGTTTCAAGATCTTACGTCAAGTAACTTTTTAAAAATAACAAAAATCGAAAATTATTTATTAGTAAAACGTAATTTTACACGTGTATTTTTGATTTCAAATTAAAATTAAAACTTTAAACACTCGTAAAATTTTTTAAATTGAATAATTATCAAACTTTTTTATAATTATTCTAAGCTTAACTTATGGACAGCATAGTATTAAATTTTCAATTCTTAGCTTTTGATAGTATAATATTTATAAATTTTTAACTACCAAATAGTGAAAAATATTCATGATTTTGACGAATTTTTGTCAAAATTTGAACTTATGCTAATAAAAAAAAATCGTGCCTATGTATTTTTATAATTTTTGAATGAGAGTTAGAACAAGTTATGTGGACCCTTCAATTAAATTTTCAAGTAATTTGTCCCAGCTTAATTTTTTTTATCAACATTTATAAAAAAAAAATAAAAAAAAATTGAAAATTTCAATTGTCTATAAATAACTCAAAAAAAGTAAAAACATTTTGAAAATCAAATCACGTAAAAAAAATGGCAATCTAAATAACTGATACAATTTTCAAGTATTTACGACTTATACTGTTTGAATAAATAAAAAGAAGAAGCAAATATTATATTATATTAATTTTTCAATCTTATACATATATAAACACAAAAAAATTTATGATTTTTCAACTACAAAATTACTCGCAAACTTTCGCGATTTTGACATATTTCGTAAACATTTGATCTATAAACGCTTATAAAATTGTGACTAACGATTTTTGATTTTTTTTAACTACAATAATAACATCTCATAAGGAATCTTGTATTCAATTTTCAAGTTTTTTTAGTTATCCAAAATTTTTTTATAAAATATTTTTTACTTCAAAAAAAAATTCTCAGAAAAATCGAAAATTTGAAAATGTTTTGAAAATTTAACTGTATAGATAACATTGATATAAACATTTAGTGAAAACTTCAAGTATTTATAATAATTAGTTTTTGAGTTACAACCATATAAAAAAATCGGTTTGGTCGAAAACTGGTTTTGCGTAAAAATTCCCGTTTTTCCGTCACTTTTAGAAAACATATAGTATAATATATATATTTATAATATTACCTATGAGACGCGAATATATCAAATTATGCATATCAAGACTTCTTTTGAAACCATCGACAATGATGTCTGCTTCCATAGCAGTGGATGGAAAGTTCCAATTTTTAAAACACATGTGTTCTTTAGGTTCTTTGTTGTTTTTATAAGCTCGTTGACATACACAGCAGTACTTATTCCTTACGCCAATAAACAGAATTTTTCGTGTTTTAGCTCCAACAATACAAGCCTAAAAATTAAATTAACTACTATATTTATATACTACAAAATATAATTATTACTGAGTCTAATCACTTGACACTTACAACTCCAGAAAGAGCATTGTACTTGGTTTTGTATGATCGTTTAGACCAAGCGCCATCTGCTATCACAGCAATCATTGGTCTACCTTCAGCATCGACATCATTATTTTCAATAGCAATTTTCGCTTCTTCTTTGCCAGCTAATTCCATGTCTTCCCATGATAATTCGTTCATGTGTGTAGAAATATCGTTATGAAGTAACTGATATTTACTATTTGACATAACAGGCATGTTCGTTATAGCTCCTAATTCTTCAAGTTGTGCATGCCTATATAACATTAAACATTAAATTATAATAATTTATAATTATATAAGAATTATTAGAAAATGTATGTTATAAAGTGGCATAATTAACGTAAAAAATTGGAATATAAAAATATAATTTAAATTTCTTCTTTTAAAATTATGCCACTGATGTAAAAAAGACGATTTAATCTTACCCTTGTCCTATATTTACAGCAGCTGTCACCATTGCAATATTAGTGTTAAATTTAGTACATGGTGCTTCAGAATGTATAACTTCTTTTTGGTGACAAAAATTGCAGGTAAAATAAAATGAGCTTATAAAGCCATTTCTTACTTCATGACTAAAATTTAAATTATTGAAAGTACAATCAAATGGAGAATGATTAATTAATTTTATAGATTTAAATATGTGATTTATGTCTACAATCCGCCTTCCTTCAAGATTAATTTCATCTGCTTTATCTACGTCATTACTATTTTCCATCGCCAAAGGTAAAGCAAAATCTTCCATAGTGTCATCAGAATTCATGACTCTAAAAAATACGTTGTAAATTAATATGAATATTATACTATAAAAACACTTCCTTAGTGGCTATATTGTTGTAGGTATACTTACACACGAACGTCACGATTTAATATTACATTTTCATTATTTTCAATTCGATCAATTGCTTTTTTCTACAAAATAAAAATTAATATTATCTCTATTAGGTTAGGTTTGTAAAAAAAATATTTTGAAATTGTTATTTTTTAGTCAATATTTAGCCATTAATTTGGAGTAACGACCTCCTAACTAAAACCTATATTATTTATTTATTTATTTTAAATATATTAGTTATGAGTTTGTTAAACAAATTAACACTTACCTTTTTTTGATTAAATTCAGCTATATTACCCTTTCTCTTGGGTGCTTTGCTAGGGAAATATTTCTGTTTTTTACCTTTTCGCCAACTACTATTACTATTCATTTTTTTAAATGTCAAAAAAACAATACAAAAAGAAACGTTTATGACACGGTTACACGAAACACAGGCTCAATTCAATCGATTACATTTAGAAGACACATGCGCGCGTTTGCTAATTTGGAAGTGAATTGGAACACAGAATAAAATGTTTTATTGTTCATTTCAAAATGGTAATACGATTTACGAGACATAATATTGTAACACTATTGTTATACATTTCATAAACATATATTATATTGTATTTACTGATTTCCTAGTAAATAATATTATCGGTAGGTATTTACTATCTATAAATCTAATCGCTAATGTGTTTATAAATAATATTCGTCGCGGCGTAGTGTCCGACGCCGGTGGAGTCGCGCCGCGTCTAGCATTCCCGCACTCGCATGCACATGTCAATATAATAAAATTATGGCCATTTACAAATTTACTTTTTGAACAGAAATATGCTTCCGTTATGACAAGATTGTGAGATTTTGGTTGGTCCGATTTTTATTCTGTAAAAACCTCAATATTGCTTGACATCTTTTCCAGATCTTGATCGAGGCATTTTCCAAAATATGAATTTATGACTTTGGTATGATAAAAACAAATTTTCCAAATTTATAAATTTTTTCTTGTGGATATCTAAGGTAAAAATTTATATTTTAAAAAACGCCTCGATCAAGATCTAGAAAAGATGTCGGGAAATCTTGAGATTTTTACAGAATAAAAATCGGATCAACCAAAATCTCACAGTTTTGTCATAACCAAAGGTTTAAAAGCGGTATTTTTCAACCGGCTAGAACCACCTTAATGGTATGAGCATTTTTATTTTTGGGAAACACCAAAATTTGCACACGTCTATACTGTATAGTGTATATGCTGTTGTAATATAATAATTGTACTTAAGCATTTTTTTTTATTTGTCACGTGTATGATTGAATAACTGTGCTCATATTGTGTTCTAAAACATACATATACTTAAATTATAATTTAAAATAGTTTTATATAAAATAAGTAAATCTTCTTTTTATATGATATTCTATAAGGTATAAGTATAATGTCATAAATATTACTGATAATATTAAGTGTCAAAATTATTATTTTATTTGGGGAATAGTATGTTCCTACACGAGAGTAGCAGGTAAACAATTACATATGTTAGTTCCTACACGGGCATATTATGTAAGTTCCTACAGGGTAAAAACCAGGTACCTATGTTAGTTCCTACACGGTGTAAAAAGGTACGTATGTAAGTTCCTAAACAGTAAAAACCAGGTACCTATGTTAGTTCCTACACGGCGGAAAAAGGTACATATGTAAGTGTACCTATATGTGTATATATGTGTAAATATGTATATACGAATAAATATATGATGATTATATATTATATAATACAAATATATAAGTTTTCATTTTATTTTTATTTTAGATTCTGAACGAAGTGAGGAATGTATTGCTTTTACTATGATGTGTTTTTTTTTTTTTTTTTTTTTTTTTTTTTTTTTTTTTTTTTTTTTTTTTTTTGTGTCTGACTCCAACAGTTGGAGCAGTAATAATGCTCCGATTTTTGACTTCAGCCCCTCTTTGAATAGGGAATTGAATCTAGTTGGTACTTTAGGGGGGTCAAAATTAAAATTTTCTAATAGTTTTCAAAAAAATCGAGAAAAACAAAAAAAAAATGACAGAAAAATGTAAATTTTACGGAAAAACCACTTTTCGACAAAATCGATTTTTTGATTTTGCTGTAACTCAAAAACGAATTATTGTAAATACTTGAAATTTTCACCAAATGTTTATATTATGGTTATCTCTTTACAGTTAAATTTTCAAAATATTTTGACCATTTTTAAGCTACTAATAGACAATTGACATTTTCGACTTTTCTAAGTTTTTTTTTCTTCAAATGCCGATAAAAATTTTTTGGGTGGCCAGAAAATCTTGAAAATTTAATACAAGGTTTCTTATAAGTTTTTCTTAAAGTGATAAAAAAAAATCCGAAATCGTTAGTCACAATTTTTTTTTATAAGTGTTTAAAGTTCGAATTTATACGAAATATGTCAAAATTTAAATTAAATTTCATACGCTCATAATGCGAATGTTGGCCATAGTAACCATAGTAACATAATATAAAAACTATACTATTTGTTTCAAAATAGAATATTTGACAATATTTAAATATAATATATCCTAAACTGACAAATCATCTTCGTTCAGAATCGTTTTTCGTATACAATGATACCTATCATTGCATTCAAATTTAACCTAACCTAGTCCGAGGTCCACCTCATCCCCTAATGTACAGCAGAGCGATACCCACTTACCCGCTTTTTTTACTTTTTATAATATATTATATTCAATTATGAAAAATTAAAATACGATTTTTATTATATTTTTTACTCATAATATTATATTTATTTGTGACGATGCGTTACGCGATTTTTTTTTTTGATTTTTTACTCTTTATATTATATTATATTCAATTATGAAAAATTAAAATGCATTATGCAATTTGTATTATATTGTATAATCATCATATATGTATTTATTCTTATATACATCATATATACATATTTACACATTTTTTCCACAGTGTAGGAACTAACATACGTACCTGGATATTATCGTGTAGGAACTTACATGCATATCTTTTTCCGCTATGTAGGAACTAACATAGGTACCTGGTTTTTACCGTGTAGGAACTTACATACGTACCTTTTTCCGCCGTGTAGGAACTAACGTGTGTATTTTTTTTACCTGCTACTCTCGTGTAGGAACTTACATTCGCCCTTTTATTTAGTACCTATAGTTAATGCTATTGATTATACTCGGAATTAAACCCACAAATAAGAATTATATTTTCTATCTTAATATTATCGTGATTTTATATTTATCAAGTAAATACTTTTTAGTAATAACTACCTAATAAAATAATTAAGTTTAAAACAATTTTTTAGGAACAAATTTTCAAAAATGAATAGATTTTTACTATTTAACAATATACGTCATACGAGATTACAATAAATGTATAATATTTATAGTTAAGGGAACGTTATAGTAAAAGTTAATAAAAAAAAGTTATTCAAGTTTAAAAAACACAAAAATAATCGATTTTGAAACACTAATAACTTTTTTAATATAAGTTATATCGAAAAAATGAAACGACATTTCACAGCTAATGTTCTCCTTTATATGTCGTAAAAATTTCGTTTCTTAGTTATGACTGTAGCTTTCTCGGTTCTTTCCCGCGCGAAACAGTTTTTACGGACGAATTTATACATATGTGTAGCGTCCTCTTAAGCAACGTGGATAATTAAATCTAAAAGATATTAAGATTTTTAGGTTCTTAAATTAAAAAATCAGTTTTGTTTTTTTAGGGGATCAAGCCAATATAGTTTTTTTATTTAAATTAGAAATATTATGTAGATATAGTACAATATTCATTGATAATTGATTTATTGATATATAATGAGGCATTTATCAAGAATACAATTATATAATAATTATGTTGTTTATACTTATAGATAATCTAATGGCTATATAAAATTAGGGAAAATACTAGTGTTTCCTCCCCAAGTCACAAAGTTTGATAATTTTTATTTGAATTTCCTCCCGACTTTATACAAATTACATACCGGCGTACCTTAAATTTTGTCATAAACGAAAACGTTTAGCACTAGATGTCACATTATGTCAGGTCAATAAATTTGTAAGTAGTTGTTGACGATGCAAACATAGATTTGTAATTTTGTTTATTTTCAATATTCAGTATTCAGTTCATATAAACTTAAAATAAAACCATGATTATAACTATAAAAACCATTCAAAAATAAAGATAAATAGAAAAATATCTACGTACATTTAAAAGGCTAATGTTTATTATTAGTATATAGAAGATTAAACTTTTTTAGTTTTGTTAAATTTTATACAATCAATCTATATTGTAATAAAATGTTTATCTTTTTATTATAGTATTTAAAATAGGTATACGCTAAGTACTTACTTATGTTGTCTTATTAATTGTTTATAATTATAATAAAACAATGTATAAATAATTCCATATACTTAAGAGGTATTATGTTTTAGTATTTAGTTTAAAGTTTATGAATCACTGCTAAATTATTTTTAGTTGGTTGCTAGTATGAAACATTTTGGTAGGCAATTCCTATATGGTTATTATGAAGTAGCTGTAGGTAGGTACTGGCCATTATAGGTTATTTTCTTGTAATGACCTTTTTTTTTTTTAGGATACGGTTGGGATGAAATAGGCATATTTGGGAATGCGAATAGTAAATTAGTATTGATATTGTTCTGAGAAATTACAAATCACGTGATACATTATACTTTATACATGTGGGTACAGGTAGAACCAGATTGGGTCGTATAGTTTACCTTTTTGGGAACGCAGTTCCATACATCACGTATTTGTTGAATAACAAAGACACGGTCATCCCACACGTGTCGCAGTATGTGCAATTTGCATGCAAGAGAAGATTAAAGTTTGTCAAATTTGAAATTGTATGATTTTCAAAATAACATAGGAAGTTAAATAAAATGTTTTCTTATCAACATATATTTAATTGTATTTAATGATTAACTTCATGAGATATAATAATAAACGTATAAGTACGTCGAATGTTGATGATCATTATTAATTATTTCTAATTTAACTTAAACCTTCATAACAATTATCTATAAAAGAAAAACTGTTAAGTATTATACTAAATATACTATTATATATGTGTGTATATCAATATATCATACTGATCAAAATAATATATTATAAAATAAACATTTTTCTTAGAATTTAATATTTATAAATGTTGATGTTCCATTATGAATGGGTAACGCCATCTCGTAGAAAGTGTTCAGATCTTGTTGACGCGTTTAACCGCAACGATAGAGGTCGGTGTGGATAGTTTTGAACTAACAGGAACATATTATTATCTAGATTTAAAAAAATATTTACGTTTTCTTCATACACGTATTCTGAATTTTCGACTATAGAAATTAATTTTATAATAAAATTATTTAATTAAATAGAAGCACCATTTAACAAATAAAAATAAAAATAATTTGTTATTCTAAAAATGATTACAGTCATCAACGTTTTAACACATTATGCATTTTAGAACAATATACGTACGTACTACTATTGATTAAAGATTTTATATTATATATATAATTGGAATAAATAATAATGAGGTTTAATAAAAAAAAAAAAATAAAGTTTCTAACAACATAACAGTATATTTTGTCAATTTGTCATCAAGTAAAAATGCAAAACATATCTACATGTTCATAATATAAAAAAGACCGTCCATAGTTTTCTAAAGCTGTTGATCTCCAAGGAATATGTAGTTCTTATACATTCATTCAGATCATGAGTTTCATAATTTATGCTCGTATTATTGTCAATTTTATACATCAACTATAGACATCAAATAACTTTGAATTGGAAAAATTATCTATTATTTCATTAAAGTTGGTCATGATTCCCGTTCGTTACCGACTTCATTTATCTGTCGTTGGCCGTCGTATCATAGTTGGAAATAGTGATTTGTCTTTTTTTTGGTAGGGTTGGGGGGTTGGAGTGACTGGAGTGGCTTGAGTTCAGTCCAATATATATATTGTAGAAGTAATGAGGACTTAACCCAAACCATAATTTATCTACTTGTGACCGACACCCGTACAAACCGTTTCGGTTACAATAGGTAAGTTCTATAAATACTATCGATTGTCATGAGTCATGACTTATTACATATCAGGCATCAATGGTATACGGGAATCACATCAATCGGCGTACAACTTTATTGTATATAAAAAAAAAAAAACAAACAGAACACAAATCTTTATCTTTTCGGGTTGTATCTAAAGCCCACCCTTAGAGCTCACAAAATAACAAGATAATACTAATCACCAATACCTATATATATTATATGATATAGAGGCGTATTATATTCGTGGGAGTCGTTATTTCGAAATGTCAACATTTCGTTTCGGCAATATTCCTCTAACGAAGCGTTTTCTTTTTGCTATGATAAATTAATACCAAATTTTGATTGTAAATAATAAATAATAATAATAACAGAAAACTACTGAAATCAGATTTTCGCTCATATTAATCGTTTCGTTGATATAATAATAAAATATAAAATAAAATTATAATGTTTATCAGGAGGTTTTTCACAGGTTATATTATAATAACGATAAATTGGATGAAGAAGATATTATGTTCAGAGTGATAAAAAAACAACTAAATTACAAAAATTAATTTCCCAATAATGCCCAAAGGTTTTACCCAAAGGTAAAATGTGTAATACAAGATTTCTCGTAAGTATTTAAAATTATTTCTATATAAACATAAAAAAATTAAAAATATATTCAAGTTAAATTGTTTTTAAAGACATTGAAAATCAAATTTGGATGAAGAAGAACAAAGAATAAAATTTAAAACTTTTACGTATGCCTAATATTATTATACACATGACATTTTTAAACATTTGTCATTTAGGTTAATTATAAGCTACTGCCTAAATAGCAAGAACTTATTGGCTGTTCAGAGTTGAGACCGATCTACAGTAAAATGGTAAGTATTCACTTAAAAGTTATTAAAAATAATAAATTATAAAATTATATTATATATATTATTTATTATTCACTATTATAATAATTAAATATTAACAATCATAAATGTAATGTTTTTGAAAACAAATAAATTAACCTACCATAATATAAATATCAAAATAAATTACTTTATTAGCAATATAAAAAAAACATAACATTATGAGTAATATACAAATACTATTTGGCTGATAGACCGTTTTCGCTCTGAATAATTTTTCACGTGCAATGATTTTACATTGAATTTAAATGTAACAGTAACATACACATTACAGAGTACACTGTAATGATTCAGTGATTTACTCAATGACGAGTTACACTTGACATTTACTGTACAACAGAGTGGTTACTGTATCTCTTTACTTTCCCCATTTTTTTTTGCATATTTTATATTTTTTTACGAGTAAATTAGAATATTTTAAGGGTTTTGTGCATAATAGTATTGTGCATCTACTTATCATAGCTTTATAAGAACAAACAATTCTTTTCAGTAAATTATTATTATTTATGTTAAAAATTGAGGTATAATATTGTCTGTGTCAATACTTTGTATTTTGTTTATTATTAACATTAGTAGGTACCCAACAAAAGTATAAGCACTACAAGTATCTATTAAAAAAAAAAAATATAATAAATAAATCATTTTTAAACTAAACAGAACAATAATAACATATAAATATTATATAATATTTAATAATAATTAGTAAGTATTTGAATATTTTATTAAATTTACTTATATTTAATCAAAATAATAGTATCATCATGTTACGATGCAATATCGTTGTTAACGATAACAATAAGCTGAGAAGTAGAGAAAGTTTCGTTATAAATATTCAAAAGTAAGACCCTAATATACTAAATGTTGTACTTAATGTATTTATTAATGGACAATGATTGTATTTAAAAACTAACGGGTTATATATTATTAATTTTCAAATAATTATAGTCAATATTTGTATTAAAAAAATGCAGTGTTTCGCGTTTTAGACTCAAAACTAATATTATAATGACTATAAGTTAATATTACAAAAGTTTCATTTATTTAATCATATTAAACTAATCATACACACATTTTTTATTATTATCCGTGAATTTTTATGTTTAGAAAATTTAAATATTATAATATTTTCATTAGCTTAAGATAATACATTTTCAAGTCTTAGAAATTTTTTATAAGAATAATAATATTCGCATATCTCATTTTCGATGTTGACCAAAAGATGTAATATTACTATATAAAGTAGAATTATGCCGTTGACACATTTTTGATAAACGTAAAATTCAATGGTTACATTCACAACGAATAAATCACTTTTAATTTTTCTAAAACTCAAAAGCCTACTGGTATAGTTTCTTTTTTAGTCTTTTGTAATGAGATATTTTTTTCTGAATGTGTTGCAGTCTAGTGTCTACACAAATATTTTTTGTAGTGAGCTAACCTCTTATGGTGACCTTAGTACTACAATTAATTTTAAAACAAAAACGTGGTAACATCATATTTTTATAAATTTATGGTATACTGGAATTTAGCCACAAAACATATTATAGCCACAGAAAATTTCGTTGTTTAAGAATGTCAGCTTTCCAAAAAATATAGATAATATATATCTATGGGAGATATTAATTTTGCTTTTGAAATATTTATTACCAAATAAATTCTATTAGATTTTATTTTTAAGATTTCTAATTCATTTGATTTGAAAAAAATTAACAATTTAATTTGAATTACATTAAAATAATAATTATTATGTGAGGAGAAATCATTATTACTCATAAAATGTTTTAATGTTTTTTTTAATCATTGTCAGTACGGATTTAAAGGAATTTTGTAATCAATTTTAAAGTTTCAGGTATTAAAATTAAAAATTTATGTATTCTAATTATTCACATATTAGTATATTACTGACTTATCGTTTATGTTATACACTCAGTGAATTTACTTAATGTATGGAATAACTGAAATGTTGAGTACCGGTGTATTATGTATTATTTGTATGGCCTGTAGTCGAGTTTGAATCGCGAAGAAGAGATCAACAAGTAACAACACTACATTTTTAAAATATAATTTTAAATTTATTTATTTACTATATACACCTATAATATTCTACCATTCTACTTTATTGACAAATTATTATAATTTTAGTAATTATATTATGTGTTGGTACTCCCTTTTGATCTTGAATACCTCACCCAAGAACAGAGATATTTAGGTAATAGTGTGGTCTACTGTATTATTTTATATTGGCTAAATCTATGTGTATGGTGGAGTGGAATATGATCACATGAATTGGAAGGAGGTAGTAGAGAATAGAGAAGAACGGGGAAGGATTTGTTCTATGGCAAGATGGTCTCAAAGGCCTTAAAAAAAAATAAAAAATATATGTGCCTTGTATAGTGTATAAGTTGTTACATTGTGTTTGATTGTGTACGTTTTAACACAGGGCATGGTTATTAGAAAGAAAATGGTTTGTTGCAGCATTTTTAAGTATAGAACAATTTAGAAATGTCTGTGATTTTAACGAAATTCGTCGAACTGCTAAAGTTTATAAAAAGAATAGTGACGATGTTTTTTCAATATTTATTAGTTGCTTTAAGAACTTATAAAAAAACTTTTTATTAAATTTTCAAGCTTTTTACTTAGCAACAATACGCAATACGTATCATTATAAATTCAGATAAAAAGTAAAATATTTCAAATAATATAATATATTATAGCTTATTAGAAGCCAAAAGTGTATAGTATAATATTAAGAAAATATTGTTATTAATATTTAGTGAATACGTCAAAGTTTTGCATAGTTATTGATTTTTGAATTACAACAAAATAACAAAATTTGTTTTGTCAAACACTGGTTTTATGTTGATTTATATTTCTATTTACTGTTTTTTTTTTAAATTAGTTTTGACTTATCTGAACTCTGAGTATCAATTTTCAACCAAAAAATTTACATCATAAGTATTTGAGTAACGAAATATTTTTAATATTGATAATTTTCTTATAATAAAATTTAAGAACATTATATATTAATATTATGATTTATGAGATTGCAGGTTTCCGGGGAAATATTCATTTACGACAATGGTGCATTGCAATAGACTATACAAAACGCCGTATTACACAATTGTTTCATTGAAATCCATTATAAACATAATATTATATTATAATAATATACCCCACAAAAAATGGATTCGATGAGTAGTGTAAACACTGTAAACCCAAAGACGGAGAAAAGAAAAAAGTTATATCAATAGTATAAATTATTCGTTTCGATACTCCTCGCATCCAAAGTCTCATCCACAGTTTTGCCATGAAGTGAAAGAGGTTTACTTGTTTAGTTACGTATGGCACACTCAAGTTGTCATGAACATGATTATATTATTTATTGAGTATTATTATTTTATATTTCAGATAAGGTAATAGTGATATTTTGGATTTTTTTTTACTTTCAAATCAATTTTTTGTACGACAATCCATCACTGGATAGCAATATTATTTATCAATATTATTTGGGTGCTCGTCATTTGCAAACTGAAAAACTACTTTTGCTCTTTCAGCGATATGTCATATTATTGTTTTATTCGTTGCAGTTGTTTCGTCGATGGTTTCAAAAACCTAAACAAACAGCTGAAATAAATTTAACAACAATGAATAAAGCAATGTGTATCGTTTTAATAAAAATAAAAATATTTACACAATGTTTTATAGTATTATATAAAATTAAAAAAGAAAGTAATTTTATTTTCGCTCTCATAAATATTGTATTCAAATAAGAAAAAACATGTTTAAAATTGAAAATGTGTCAACTATATTAGAAGAAAACTTCTAGTTAATATTAAATATGCATTATCGATTCGTTTAGAATTTAAAATATGATAAGGTTTTTTTTGTTTTATATGCGTACCTATGTTAATCTAGGTTGAAGTAAATTTAGTTTTTTCGATTAGTTAATTATAATCTGTTTATTTTATAGTCATTGATAACGCGTACGTGCATCACGGCTATAGATACTATCTATAGCCGTGACGTGCATAAATAAGGGTTTTAAAATATCGTGTCTACCGGTTAAATGTAAATTTTCGATTCTAATGTTAGCAAAGAGCATATTGTTATTATTCATTTGTATCTAACCTATTAGTTATAATTCCAAAAGTAATTTGGCAATGTGGTTCGGATTTAATTCGAGTGTTTCGGGAAGCTTTTTGTTTTCTATTCCAAAACGGGTTTTATTGGAACTATAATTTACAATTTATAATTAGGATATAATATAGGAATTCGGATTTGTATCATACTATTCACGATATAACTGTATAACCGTACGCTTTTCACTCCGGGTGTGGATAATCTTATTTTGATGACACCGAAACTTCTTTATAACGCACAATGCGAGAGAATAACGAATATTAAAGTCGTATTTTATAACATTTTGTACACACATCAATTATATTTTATTGTTTCGAAATTTGAAAGATTGTTTTATTTTATTTGACCGGAAAATGAAATTCATCTTACGCTTTACTTATTAAATTGTGTAAATTAAACATTTTTTGTATAACTGTAGCTTGTACAAATCTACAAAATACTAGTATTTAGTAAGCTAACATAACGTTAAGAACGAACATTGGAAATTTTAGAGCAAAAAAAATGCCAAAGAATATAATATAATCAAGACCTCTTAAAATACAGTGAACACGGAAAGTTGTAGTTTCATATCAAAGACGGTACATTTTTGAATCATAAGCTTAGGGAAAGGGTGATCATATGGATGCACATTACACACAGACACACACACATTTACGCACGATTTGTTGGCGCGTGTTTGCGATGTATGCAAGTACGTCGAGGAAGTCGTCTAGTACCGCAACAGCATTGCCACTACCGCTAAATAATAATATGAAATAGCGGTAGAGTCAACGACATAAGTCCGGACATGATATACAAATATAGTTCGGTGTATCGGTATATGGTATAATATTTCGAGACGGTATTCATATTTAGCGCAAATATTTACCCTGTCCTCGGGTCATTCCCGTCACCCACCACTATACCGTACACGTCTAATGCTTGTATACTCGTAGTGCGCGTGAAATTAATAAACACGTCCTCGGGCGATGGTAAAGAATATATACAGTTAAACGCGAAGCGGGATTAAAACAGGGTGAAATGAGTATCTACCTAAGATGTTTCAGTTCACGAAACGAGACGTTTATAATGTTAAAAAATGCAAAGGTCAAACACACCATACTTTTTCTGTAGTTGTATTCGGATATGAAAAAAAATGACGAATTTTAAGTTTCATCTGATTCGAGCACTCGATTGGACTGACTTAATTGATAGAAACATTATTATAACATTCCTATACCTATACGAATACATAATAAAGATAGGTATTTGTTAATTTTATTATCGCACAGGGTTTATAACAATACACATATATTTTTTTATTTTATCAATTTTGTTTTTTGAAAACGGAACGGAGAACGGTGAAACAGCTTTACAAATATTTCGGGTTAGAATGTTCTTTGCTGATTGTTAAAATATAAAATGGGCCTCGGTTACGTATATATATTTCAAGAACAAGAATGTACATTAGTAAAATATACGTCTAATATTGTAAGAATGTCCATAAAATAAACGGTTTACTAAAGTTGCTTGGTTCCGGGGACGGTGAATAATTGGACTTTTAAGAGTTTCGATTAAAGTAAGAAATTCTGATGACGCTTATAATAATTTTAATTTGGACTAGGTAATAGTTTTGAGGACATTTTCATTGTTGGTTGCATATTAATTTATACGTAGAATTTTATTGCTTGGACATGTATTACTTCTTAAGATTGGTATTTTTCCTCTGTCTTTCTAATTGCTCCAGCGAGAGAGACACTATTCGATAATACAAATACCGTTTTATTCCCAATGGACATATATATATTTATTAGCCAATCATCAATACAATAGAAACTATCTTTTTAATCTTTTATACGTGTAATACACTCGCTTCGAACAGAACGATTTTATTTGACCATGTTGCCCGTATGTGCAGCATTTACCTATAATACTTGTCTTGTAGATGTTGTTGTGTTGGTTATATTGATATATTTTACGAGTTTAACTTGTACACTGTTGTAGTTGTTAAGTACATTTTGCGGCGGTCGATGTAAATAATTGTTATTTGCACGTCATATTGTATATTGTTCGTACACACGATTTCTTCTGTTTTAACAAACGCGCGACGCAATAAGCTCCGATGATTCATTTCGCAATAACTTTAATGTTTATCCGACATCGTTTTCATTTGTAACTGACCTGAAACTATAACCGGACACGATACGCGTAATCGCTATAGGGTTTAATGTATATTATGAGTACATATTAAATGAGATAAAATCATTGACATTGGTTTTTTGAACTTCAGTGTCCGTTTAATAGTAGGAATGTTATAGTGTTTAATGTGTAAATATACGATTACGCTGTCTGATACTTAATGTGGCGTATAGATTTCAATTTTTTGTATAGATATCTTTTAGATTGAAGTTAGCTCCATCTGACATTGATATAATATAGACGCTAACACTCCAAACTTGTGCCAATATTTAAAAACCTTTTTGAAACTTTTAGCAACCAGCATTAAACAATTTTCAACCAATGTCTTTGTAGCCAGAGCTCAAAAGTAACATTTTAAAACCCGAGGATCTTCGACTATGTATATACTACCAACCTCGGAATTGTGCCAATATTTAGTCGAGTTAGGTGCTGATTTATAGAAAAATCTCAATTTATCGGGCAACATCTTTCGCTTCAATGGCAGTGCCATCTAAGGAGTATAAGTGGTTTTGTTTGTTGTACTTTAAAAAAGTTTCCAAAACGTATAACTAATTAATTTATGAATAGGATTTGAGTGTGTAATTTTGCCTTTTATTGTTTTTTATAAATAAAACGTAATAAATAAATAAGTATTTTTGACTAAAAATTAATTCGATAAACATTTATAATATATATATATATATATTAATATTATATTATACATATTATAATTTATTAGGTAGGTATATAATATAGTTTTACGTGTTTTGTGATTACAGTGCAGTTTATCACTAACTATCAATTGTTAGGGGTAATATCATAATATTGTCGGTTCAGGGAACAGAAATGTAGGAACGAGTGAACGAAAATGAGACAGAAAATAAGGTTATAATAATTTTAGAGAAACTAGTCATACATTTTGTGAAACATTTGTGTGTGATTAACAAATAAAAAAATAGGTAGAAAAAAATGTATTCTAATATTGTTGGTATATTTATCTATATTTTCCGTAATGAAAAAAAAGTCATTGAAAAATAAGTAAAATTAGAAATAAAATGATTAGACTTGTGTAAATAAAGTGAATTAATGTTTTTGGGATATTTTTAAATTTTGGAATGAATTTAAACATTATGGAAATAATTTATTTATATTTTTCATAAAAATAGCATGATTTAATTTTAAAATTGTTTAAAATTTTTATTTTAGTTATTATTATTAAATTGTTATAAAATAATGAATAATTTTACGTGCATTTGAATTAAAAAAAAAATGTTTTATCTATTTTTTTTTTTATATAGTTGATTGAGAAGTTTCTGGGTGCTGCGCGCACTCTCCAATAAAGTTATCGATTTAAAACAAAAATCAAGTAATTATTACAAAACTCTTGAGATGTGTATAAATACATGTTCTACGACTTTGTGGAACTATTTTTTCTTTTAACAACTTTTGTGACTTTGTACATATAGGTGTATTGAAGATGACGTAAAATTACATAACATGAATATTACGAATTTAATATAATCGTATTTTCGTTGCATATTACACAGAACTTTATTTTATGCTTTCAAAGTAAAGCGTAATGGTTACATATTATTAATAATTATTATACGTATATTTTAATGATACACGGGTATTTGAATTAGATTTTTTTTTACAATTTTTTTTTTTTTGTAATATTAATACAATATAATATCTTTAACAATTTGAATTTGATTTTTAAATTTTAAGAAATTCCCAGTGCAAATAAAACGAAATATGAATAATGATAATGACGATTTCATGTACATAGATGTTTTGTAACGGAGATTGAAATGTCTGATCATAATATGTCAATTGATCTGTTAACATGTTTCTTATATAATTACTTAGTTGATTGATACAAACGACAAAACGTAATAACAATTAGTGACAAATATTTCTCGTTTGTGTGCATTGCTGTGTGTTAGTGAAATAGTGACTTTCTCGTTTTTGCTAGAGCAACAATAGATAGTAGTTAGTGACACACTAAACGATAAACGGACTTGTACGAATAATTACTTACGTCTTTAGAGAATTACCACCATAAACTGATTAAAAAATCATTTAAATATATATAAATATATATTTTAATTAATATTATAATTTTTTTTTTTTTGTTAAAATATGATATAATATAATCAATAATTCAAACTTATTGTGTATTTTTATTTAAAAAAAAAAAAATCAAATAATACACTATAAATTATAAAACACAATTATTGACTTTATTAAATATTATAAAATTGGCTATATGGAAAACTATTAGTTATATCTGTTATTGGTAATTTTATTGAAGACCTAATAATAATGAATAGTCTTATTTTTAAGTTATTGTGTTTCAATTTTCTCATCTATGATGCTTAATGTTTAATGTTTATAAAAAACAAATTATAAATATATTCTAATATTCTAATAGTAATAATAATAATAAAGGATGATTTTCAAGATATTACAATATTACGAAATAAATTGAATGAAATGCTTACGTCAGCACGCATCGTCGTTAGTTTATGATATATTATATGCGTCACGTCGTACTATGTCTTTCTAATGGAATTGAAATATACCGAATTTTTAAAAGCATAAAAGGGACTTTATTGAATACGTGACCGTTTACTCAAATCACTCACACGCTGTCTTCTATCGGGATAAATTTTATTTTTAAATTTTTGGAAAAATAAAATAGGTATATATTTGTAAAGATATACTCGTTGAAAGACGAAAGCTCTCCACAGTTATTTGTACAGTTCTTATTATTGAACGCGGTGGACACAACAATGTCGTACACTAATCAAAATGTCAGCCTTTGTGCACCCTTTGTAAGAGGAAAAATCAATCAACAAAAGTCCCAGTGGGCGTTAACACATTTGTTAGTAATTAATAATTTATATTATATTATAAATAATTGCATTCAACGAACTTGGTGTCGTTTATGTCGCATTTATATGTTATGGTATTGAATAATTATACCAGCTCGAGTAAATTATTTTTTATTTAGATATAATATTATGTTATTTGGTATGATATTATAAATTATAATCATTTAAATCAAAGAGAGTTGACTAAAATGTTGCTAATGTACAGTCTTTTTTTCATAATTTAATACACAAACAGGGGTAATCTCAAGTCTGCAGATAATTAATTAGATGCGAAAATTCTGGGCACGGTATTAACACAGTGCGATTTCATTCGAACGGCAGCAGAAGAGGCGCTCCGTGAAACTCGCAAAGATTCACACACACGCCGTCGTAAAAACCTGCAATAGCTCTCACTCCGCTCCGCAGTTCCGAATCTAAAAAGACGCGCGTACGTGCAGTAAACCTGTCGATAGGGCTTCGTGCGATGTCTGAACGTCATCATTAGGTATAAATTAGTTATAAAAGTTTAAATCGCGCGTAGAATACTCTAAAATTCGGCGCAGGTTCGTTTTCGCGTACCCATATAGGACACCTGCAAATAAGGGCGTTTGTGAACAAACTGAGATTATATAGATTATTGCAGGAATATATTGTTATGATATTTTTTATACAGATATCTACGCCATACATTATCGGGTTACAGAAGACGTTAGACAGTGTTATATTGTTAAGTCATGAATGCTGCGAGGGGTTAACGATTCTTTGTACAACGTATCCCGTTCTGTCGTAGATCGCACAGCTGGTTATAATAATAAAATATGTGATTGTATTTTACGATTTTTTTCTTTGCATTTAATATTCGATTTTTAAATAGCCAATCGAATCACATTTTTAATTTGTATTTTATTATTATATTATTTGTACACGATTGATCGAGGACAACAATTATTATTGTTTTTATCGTATAACTTGACAGGCACAGAGCTGATTGTATATTTGTATATTATATTTATCGGCATAATATAATATATTAGGTTTATATTTTTATAAGCATACGGTCAATAACAATGTTTGGAGTAATTTTACTCGCAAAATCATTGTACACGAACTAGATAGTAGATAAATGCGTTGTATTAATACTATGCAATCCCCCGGATCAATATTATATTATGTAAAATATGATCTATCAGTTTATCGTATCATGGGAATAAATGAAATAAGCCAAATATTTTATATTAAAGTATATAAACATTTATGTTTCATATGGTCCAATTATTCTGTCTGTTTTTGACTGTTTTCGAGTAAGTGGTAGAGGTAAAAATCAAACTTCTCCCTAGAAAATAGATTGAATTCACCGCTCTACTACTACAATGATTAACTCATTTACTCACCCAATATCATAATTATATAATATGTATATAATATATAAAATTAAAAATAATTAAATTATTTGGAGATTCATTCATTAAAGTGTTGTCAAATCATATTTCATATATATTATCTATTATCAAGTAACTATAGTGAGATATATTATTATATTAATATTGAATACTGTAAAAGTTATCTGTTTAAATTTAGTAATGGCGATATATCTACCACGAATTGTTGTCGATTGTTTCTATTGCAAGTTAGCAACTCTTAGGCCTTAGCATATAATCATGTATGTGTTTTAACCAAGTTAACTCAATAAAATATTTAATCAATTTCGTTCAACGACCTGTCACGAAAAAGGGGAATTGCATTTTTGTGAATTGAATATGTGCCGACGTGCATTATAAATTATAATTCAACATTTGTCGGCCCCTAGACAAAATACAATAACAATATTAATAATTATTAATCGGCCGAAAACAGTTTTGGAAATGCAGTGGGCTGCAAAAATAAAGATCAGCAATAACTATAATATCATACGATAATAATATATTATGTATGTTATAATTATTTCTAACCATCACTGTTATAAATTTTTAATACGACTGCGATTTTTTCCAAATAAAAGCGATTTCCAAAACACGCGCTCACAAAAATAGTGCGTGTGTGTGTGTGTGTGTGTGTGTGTGTGTGTGTGTGTGTACGTGCGCGTGTTCGCGATAGAGAATAATCGATCGATCATCGTGAATCATTTTGCTTTTGTTTTCCAAACGCCAATCATAAGGCCCGTTACGTCACCACTGTCCAACATTATTAATTACAACAACATAATAATAATGATAATAATAATACATTTGTCCGCGCGTCGATACAAACAATCGCCGGTAGTCTTTGGCAAAGCGATTTTTCGTCGGAGATTCGGCGATAAATCATTTACGCACGACAAACGGTCGGGAAACAATATATATATACAATTATGTATGATGTATATTATATGATATTATATATATACGGACCACACGGCGACACGGGCGCGAGGAGACCTTGGTCCGGGCTGGTAAGTGCGCGGCTCCGTAAACGGAATATATCGAATAATATTAATATTGTTCCGTCATAGAACTCGAATGAATTTCGGCACGGTACAAAATTAAAATCAAATCTGACGTCGCCGATAACATCGTTACATGTGAAGATTTCTGAGATGCCTATCTCCGTAATCATGATATTAGGTATACTCGAATTATAATATATTATAAATACAGCCGATAACACACCGTATTATATTATTATATTATTATTTTGTCGTACAAGTAGGTACAGTATATTATATTTGGTAGGTACATTGAGGTGTGGATTTAAAAGTGAAATTAATTTTGCGTTGGACGCTCTCGAGCCCACTTTTGTAAATTTTTCACGGACCATTGCTTAATTCCATCGTTTCTCTACTAATTATTTTTTTTATGATTTATATGTGCACAATAACCTCAGAGATGCAGTGAATATCTGTATAAAAATGTACCATAATATAAATTGCTTTATTTACACACAATAATATTGGATTCAAACGTTAAAAAATAAAAAAACGGCTATTCGACGTAACAGTACATTACACGATGTAGATATTGAGACATAATATATTTGAATGTAGATTAGTTAATAATGGGGATAATTGTTTACGTTATCGTTAGTTAGTTAATTTACGAATTTTTTGAATTTGTTCAAACATTGTTTAATATATTTATTGCATTAGATTTAAATACCTTTATATATGATATGAATCCTGATATTTAGAGTATCACAATAATCCTCTTAAATAATATATAATGTAATATGTACCTATCAATAGTTTAACCTAACGTACACTTAAAAGTTAAAAGTAAATAGCAATAGTCGAACTATAATAGGCATTCAATCAAATATTAAAATTAAACGTCATACAGTTCGGGGAATATGTAAGTAATTTTACTTTTAGTACACAAAGTTAAATAATTCAAAAACTATTCATTCAAATTTTGATTTTGAAGTATCAAAATATTCAGAAAAATTATTCATTAAATAATTTACGACAATATAGGGGGGAATTTCATTGGAAAAAAAGTTTGAATTGCTACAGAAAACGTTCTTAGGTAGTACAAAAATCTCAAGAGTTTAAATATATGATATTTAAGTGTATTGAAAGTTCCAGAAATCAGATTTTGAATAACTACCAAGAAAAGGGGACGAGTATGCTTAATGGATCACCGTCTATACACTATACTTATTCATTATTTCTTTCAATCTTCCCTTCAAATAAAACCCTGAATATGGTACTGCAATGTTTAAAACAACTTACTATTAAAAAACCTGTCGTGTTCCAAATTTACTATTTATTTTAATTCAAACTCGACCAATAATATATTAGAGGAATAAAAAAATTTATTCCAAAAAATTGGTATAAAATTCCAGAGTTACATAAACATACAATTACAAACAAGATTTTTAAGGAACTATAAAGTATTTAATTATAACGCATTTTCACGGATTTCAATGTTGCAAAATATGTTTCCACCGTTAATCACAGACATTTAAAAATAATAACGATCCAGTTTTACATTGTCTAAAATGTTTATAAAATTTAAAATACGAAATTTATTTTGTCCACGTTTTTACAGTCCAGTTTGTACTATCCAGATTTGCATACTGTCCTGAGTTAAACGGATTTAAAAACTTAAAATTTCGGTTTTGTACTGTCTAGATTTTTACGTACTATATTTTTAAATTCCAATTTTCAGTAAATATTCACTATATATTTTTTTAATATAGTTCGATTACTATTTCACGGATCCAAGATGCCAACGGTGTGACCCCACTGCAGGTATCGCGCAGTTCAGCGTTTGGTCGATATATGTTATTATTGTCATTATATTAAAACAATCCAATAGAAAACGAAAAACTGTGTGCAGGATTTTACGTGCGCAGTCTACCGAGAGTGGGACAAATTGTGTAATATAAACACGGTGTATATATATATATATAAATGCAAGTTACGTTATCGGGTGGTGGGTATGGGGATGATGGCGATCACAGCACAACATTTTCATGGCTCGGTTGTACGTGGACGGTGGTGTTGGTGGTGGTGTTGGTGGCGGTGGCTATGGCAAAAAAGGGTAAAAATGCAATAACGCTTTCGGGGCGAAAACCCCTGCTTACAGGAAAGGTATATGAAAACGCGTTTTATTTCGCAAAATAACACAATAATAATAATATTATATTCCCCGTCGTTCAGTTCATCATTATCGTCGTCGTATCTCGTTTTAAATCACGTCATCCGGACGCGTATTCAAACACAGCGAATGTAAAGGTTAGTTTATAATACAGCGAACGTACATCGTTATTAATTATAAAGTGTGCGTGATCACACATATTTCACATAAACATTGCAATAGTAAGATGATTCTCTAAGCTTGCTCACCTTATCACCATTTATTCATTTGAAAACTAATTGAATGAATTTATTCAGATTCTGATTTTCGGAATGTTTATAAATATATGCTTGAAAAACATATTATTTTCAAATCCCAGAAATGTTTTGTACAACTTAAAGGGTATTTTGTAACGATACAAACTTTTGCTGTTAAAACAGAAACCCTCTTTTATACTGTATTTTATTACTTGGATGGTAATTAAAAAAATTGAAAAAATTGATGTACCTAATTTAAAATTCTTACGAGTAGTATTTCGGTTATGTAAATATTTATACGAAAGATAAAAATGAAAATGAAAAATGATTTTATAAAAATATAAAATAGGTGTAGTATATAATATAATGATCTAGTATTTTTTATACATGAACCAATTTTATAAATTATAAATAGTGATAGATAAATGATTAAAATGTTTACAAATTGTAAATATTAATAGATTAATATAAAATATTAAAATTTTCAAATCGCAATAGTCGTCGTATCTTCCAAACCTATTATACCTTAAAGCAAACAAAATTAAATAACTCTTAAATAATAAAAACTATTTATACAAATATTAATTTTAATATGTCAACATAAAAAAAAAAATATGTATATCTGCTAAAAAAGGTATTGTTTAGAATTAAAATAGAAATTCTCGTTTGAAAAACAGAATTTTGAATTTCCAATGGCACTTTTTATTTAAGTTGTATACAAATCTTGATTATTTTATAATATGGTCTTTCAGTATATTTAATATTCCCAAAAATCATATTTTGAATATATGCATTACTGAAGTGAAAAACGGCGGTGAACATGTTTAATGAATAACATTGTACATTGAGACGAATGAGTTTATCGCGTGGCTCGCATTCGGCTATATTGCTATTATATACCTAAGCTGTAAAGTAGTTGGCGAATTTAAATAGTACTCTAAACGCGTTAACCATACGCTCCCTCTCACCAACATTATATATACCACAACACCAAGTGCTGTATACTCTTTGCAATAATAATAGGTAGGTACTGTAATATTATTATTTTAAACGCCGACAACGCGCGTGCCATCACTTATTATATTAGAACGGATTTTCCACTATTTTTTTCTGTGTTTTCGAATAAAAAATGCCGCGGCCACGGATCGTTTTATCACCTATACTTATTATACATGCATATTTTATTATTATAATTTTAATAATACGACGCCTATACCACGCGGGACTCGCGTTAACGTTATTATAATATTATACTGTTTGTACAATAGGTACGCACATATTTTATGCTCTCGCCAGATGATGGAATAATAACTATAACGTTTACGACCGTCCGACTGCATATATACAATATCGTAATGAAAATAACATACCGTATTCTACATACCGATTTTATACACGTACCCACTACCGTTTTATAATTACACACTCTTTTGCCCGTGCAGTACGAAATAATCCAATTGTTCGTCGTAATTTTTTTCAGGTCTTCTTTTAAAAAGGAAACCCTCGTTCGTTATAATTGACATAATAATAATAATATTACATTATGCATGTACAATAGTTATAATTATGTTTACGGTAAAAAAAAAATTAAAAAAAAAAAAAAAACAATTTAACGCGTTTACATATTACGCAATGTGTCAAACCGATAAAGTGTTTAGCGTCGAAAGAAGATAGGTAGCCGCGGAGGCCCGTACGGTGCGTAAAAAAGCCTTACGCATTATGCATCACCTATTACGATAGTGTGCAGTCTGTGCGCCGTACGGCCGCAAAATTCTTACGCGAAATCCGGAAATAATAGTTTCGTTATTAATAATAATTATATCGCGTGCGCGTGGAGCCGGAATAAGAAAGGAATTTCGATTAAACGAATAGAATTCAGCCGACAACAATACCGTAGTGGCTCGGTGGGATGGTGGAGAAGGTGAGTATTATATGAGAGCGAAATTTCATAATATCTGAAGACGATTTTTAATCTAAGACCGTAAACGCAAAAATGTAACGGGGAATTTAATAAGAGCCGCGGGTGTACACACACGTACACGCATACACGCACGCACACATACTACATTCGCCCGACTGCATTCGTATGCTAGTGATGACGGTCGGAGGGATGAGTGGGGTGGCTTACTTTCGGATCACCGATTGTCGCAGAGACAAATATTATTGTACGCGAGTATATATGTATATAAATGCGTACTGTTTGTATCCGACAAATTCGGCGATAGGACGTTGGAAATGTTCAAACGACAATCCGGATAGACTGTGCGAGAGCGACTGCGCTTTGAGCTCGGATTAGTGTTGTTGTTTTCGTGCGATTATTTTCATAAATTCACATTGTCGTTATTATAGCTAATCGGATTGCAATGGACTGACTGCTTGACTCGTTAAGTTTTTAAAATTCCAGATTAAATCAAACAAATTAATGTTTAAGTGCATTATTTATGTATTATAGGCCTGTAGGGCATTAATATTCGAGCACTAATTAGAAAGCGCTCATCGGATGCACGCATCGATTTAGCATTTTAACAGATACTTCAAACCGGCCAAAAGTTTTTATATTTCGATAGTTACACGATATTTTTGATTACATGTTGCGGGTAAATGAATTGTAGACGATGCTTTGAGACACAGTAGGGACAAAAATCGACGACGTAATAATGTATGGTAATATTTTTCAAATTTATTGATTACAAATATTAGTATAGTTATGACGTTCACAAATTATACATTGTTGCCTTTTTATACTATTTTTAAATGGGTGTTTAATATGTGAGAGTAAAAGTCTAATCACACGTCATATCCACGCTGGAAATACTTTTATAGGTAATACTGTGTAAAATACTTAAATTTATTCGATATAAATTTGCAATCATTATATTTCATAAATTATAGTTGGATGAATTATACAGGTATAGGTAGAGGTTTATCAAGTGTAATGGCTATTCTACAGTATATTTTGTTTTCTAGTAAAAACCATAAATATTTTATTTGGTATACTGATATGTACAGAGTAATTTATCAAGCACGCTCAGCCTCATTTTTTATTTAATAATTAATTTATTCAAATCAATCAGAATTTTAGAATTTGTAGAAATATCGAATTTTTAAAATTCTTGAGACTTTGTGTGGTACTTGGGGAGTATTTTGAAACAATAAAAACATTTGTTTTTTTACATGAGAACATAACGAACTTGATTCATAATTGTGTAGGACAGTTATAAAAAAATGTTTGAATTAAGGATAAAAGTCCATAAAAATATAAAATATAAAATAGATATAATGAATAAGATCTAGTATTTTTTTTAAATTATAAATTAATAGATTAATATAAATTACTAAAAGTTTTAAATTCAATTTTATAATCATGTACTAGGATATTTATAATAATATAAGTACATCAAAAATCAATTGGTAAAACAAGTTAAAAAAGTTTCACGTGTTCAAAAATAAAATTCTAATTGTATGTACATATTATAATAAAAATATTATTATATCTACATGAATAATATAAAGCTACAAACAAACAAACACAGATAACTCCATGGTAATATTATATTCAACTTCGCACCATAGTCATGCGTGGGTTGTGAGGGGCGGGAGCTATGGCTAAATCGTTATTTCGATGGCATTGCAAAACGTCTGTCGCCTGTGTAAGTTCTATTTTATAACTATACATCTATAATAAAATTGTACTATTATTGTTGTTATAATATATTGTATTCACCAGTTGTGTTCAAAACTTGAAAATTACGTTACTTTACACGGATTTTAGTGCAAAATGTACATTGTTTTTAATGACTTATTAAAAAATTATAATAAGTAAATAACTATTAAGTAATATTATTTAATTTTATTTGTGTTGCTTATAATTCATTGAACTCATATAAAATATATTTTTACCACGAAAGTAACGTTATTTTCAAATTTATAACACAACTGGTGAAATACAATATATTATCATAATAATTATAATATGTAGTTGTATAATATGTATATTGTAGTAATCTGTATATATATATATATATATGTCAGTTTTTGTAATATGTAGGGAAAATTACTAAATGTATAAATGTATAAATAATGAAATATTTAAATATTTTTTTAGAATATTACCGAGCAAAAGAATGCTGCTAAAATGGTGAAAGTAATATTGCATATTAATTGCGCCCGATTTAGTTGTAGTCAACAAACGTTAATTTTGCAGAGGAGAAACAATTTATCTCGTTTAAACATGGAATACCGAGTAAGAATAAAATAATATAGAAGACCATAATCTTAGATCGATTTCATTAAAGTTCATATTAAATTCAATAACATTTGAAGGAACAATACTTTCATATCAAATAAGGAATACTGAGTACAAACTATATCCTAATATTACTATATTAGAGATCATATTTTTCCACCCTCTATATTGGTTTCATTGCGAGTTTTTCGTATTACGTTTTCTCAAATATTCTTTGCTATTTCAGACATATTATTCTGGTTTATTTTTGATATTTTAGGTATATATCTTTTTATATTTTCTTTACTTAAATAACGTTTATAAAAACGATAGTCAGTATACCATTTGATTATTTTAAAGTTTCAGCATGATTTTCTGTAGTGGTGGCGGATCGATTGAATATCGAAGATACACACGATCCAAATTTGGTATTGTCCGTTACTAAATTAACGTAATTTTTATTTTAAACGCTATTTATTTTTAATATTTATTACTTGAGCCATTCATAAAATGTAGTACATATATTAAAGTTTTAAATTGCATTTAAGCTTACTATTAAGTTATATTTCCTCTACTTTAATAATTATTATTTATTATTAAATGGCGTTACGTGCTATGTACCTGTATTATGTTTTTTTTTTTACCGTAAAATGGTAAAATACGATGTATTTCATTTCAATAATACAGTATTATGATGACACGGCGTTATGGATAGGCATTTTAGGTACACCCTTGTGACAACTAATTGTCTCGATGCCTCATTATAGTTAGTATAGTTAGTAGTCTTAACACAATATCTACAATTAATGTAATTTTCTAAAAGCAGTTTTAGGTTTTCATATACAATTATTATTAGGTGAAGTATAATATCTCTTTTGTTGCATTAATTTTAAAGTTCTAACTTCACGTAATAAAATTAAATTTCTTCTTTTGTTACAATACGTAGCACAAATTATACTTCTAATCTCCTCTTTGCAGGGATGATGTGTGTATTATCAATGTAGTATCAGCATTCTCTAATTCCTAACACAAATGCACTAACTTGAATTTTTTTCATAATATTGTGTTTAATAATTATATATCTTACTTGTTTATTTATAATTTATATTACTATTACTTACTACTTTCTGTTTGTAATTTTATTGTAACCATTGAGATATTTTTTTTGTATCGTAAACGACCGGTCTTTTTTAGTCGACTAAACACTCTAAACTATTAAAATAATTGTTAAAAAAAAATGCTCATTGTATTTAAATTACGTATTTAAACTGTACCAATTTAAAAAGATGCTTTTAAACGCAGGGTTATAGCAGTCTGGCAGATTGTCTATAAGATGATTCCATGCTGTATGACTCGATATTGTAACAAAATTGTATGAGTTAAACCCATTCGAAGTTTGAAAATAACAATAATATACGCTTGGTAAATGTGTGTAGAAACTAAATTTAAAAACTAAAACAATGTATCTAATATACCACGTATTCATTAATTCATTAAAACAATTTAATTTAATTAAATTTAATAATAAGGTTTTAAAAATTAAAATAATATGTTCTATGTAGATTATGCATAGTTAAGGACTGATAGGTATACCGGAAGTCCGGGACAGGTTGACCGCAAGGTGTCCAGGTCGAATAGTACGCCTACTGTATAGCCGACGGAAAAGCTTTTTGTGGCAGTCAGTGACCGCTAGTATTAAACCAACAATATATTTCAAACATAATGTTAAAATAGGTACAATGTACATTGTACGTACATATTATTATATTGTTTGCGTTCATAAGAATTTTGTGCATAAGCATTAAAATGTATTTATTTATTTTTAGAAAATAACAATAATTAAATATGTTTGTTAGTTTTTTTTTAAAAGCAGTTTTATAAATTATATTATATTCTATTATAATTTTATTATAATTACGATATACGTATTTATAAAAATTCAGTAGATTCTGTTGTAATCTGGATGCATTTTTCTAAAGATCAATTATGTAGGTACCTATGGTTAGTAAAACGTATAAAACTTTGAATTTTTTTTTATGGCAAAAAAAAAATATAGTTTTATTTTATAAAATATATTTCTGACCTGTGAATCATATATAATATTATGTTGTGTGAATAATACAATTTAATTATTATTTTATATGAGATTATAATAATTGGAATAATGATATTATTATAGGAAATTTTTTAAATTTAATTTATCTTTGCTTTAGACATCATAATTATTAAGACTTAGGATTTTAATAGACTTATTATAGCTGTATACAGGTATACTTTAAAATGTATTCATTTCTATAATCAATAAATTATCAATACGTTAAAATAATTTATTCACTATAGTAATTATTTTTCAAATGCGATGATTTGTTCAATTGTTCATTATCGATGAACGAAATGTTCAAATTAATTTAAAATTTGAGCAATAGATAGATGACGATGACAAGTATAATCAATGAAGTAAAAAAATAAAAAATCCCAACCTATAGACATAGCGCAGATATTAATTTATTATATAAATGGTGTTTATGAAACGCTAGATTGCAGATAAAGACGTATTTCTTTAATACATTAAAAATTTGATAATTTTATTATTAATACACATTACATATGATGAGTGTTGATCTCTTTAAATAGTGAGTTAATATGCTCAGATTCTGCACAATGATTCTAGAACATTTATAATACGAATAATTGTAATTTGTAATATAAGAAAAATATTGAAAAATGTTTGTTCATATGTTTACTATGTTTGTATTCAGCTAAACATAGATTAATACTAAATTATGACTTACGAGTGTTACTTTTATAATAATAATATACATTCAATGCACGAATTGTCTAAAGCATATAAATAGGCATATAGGTGCATATAAATAATTAAACTATGAAATATACCTACTTCATTCGATCATATTTGATATAGTATCATATATTATGCACGTTCTATAAATATTATACAAGCGAATCTAAAAAAAAAAAAAATGAATAGACAATTCTGTGTCTCATCATTAATCATGATGAATTAAAAAAAAAAAATAATAACGAACAATTAGTTTAAAAATCTACAACGTTTCACAATTTTCTTTTAAGTAAATAAATATTTATAAAAATATATTTTATAACTATAGCTTACTGTTTAAAAATATGCCGTAGCAGTGTATATATTGTATTTATATATACATTTTAACAGTCATGTCAACGATGTAACAATAATTATATTACAATATAATATGAGTTAACACAACGTGACGAATGATTGCTGAAAATAAAACGGTCAAAATGGCAGACGTGAATGCTATAAAATAATAATATATTGTATAGTATAACGACGACGCGTCACGTTAAAAATAAGAATGAAAAAAAAAAATAGTTAGCATTTTAATTTGGTTCAAATTATTATAAAACATATTAACCCCATCACCGAGCAGCTGTCACTGCTAGTTAAGAGTATTATTTTTAAAATCAACCTATTAAACACGCATCGTGTCGTTAAGAATGATTTTATTCTCCAACATAATATAATACAATTGTTGTACGTGTTTAAAAAGAAAGACTATATAATATATTATATTGAGTAGCACAAACTACTAGTCCTGCAGTTTTCCACTAATAACGATACTTAATATTAGGCAAAAAGGTTCTCGAAACGGCTGTTTTTCAAACAAATAGTAAATGAGATTTTAATTTTTTTTTGTAAATGATATCAATTTTTGAGCTAAACATTTTTTTTTAAAACTATTTATAGTTAAATATTTATAAACGATAACTTAAACGTGAATTTTTCATAAGTTTCTATTCCAGAATAAAATGTTCACCAGAAGAAATAAAATTGTTGTTGAAATACATACATTAGTTGATCGCTTCGTTGGTATCCAGAATCTAATTTACGTATATATCCAAACAATATATTTAAGTACATATTTAATTCACTATCGTCGTATGAAAAATTTTATTTTTAAAATAAATAAATTACAATTTATTATAGTACCTTCCAATAAGTAATTGTAGTGATGAAGAATTTACAATAGTGGAACAAAATATGAATAAACATCTAGTAGTACTAGTGCAAACAAGTTAATCGGGAATAAATACAGTAGGTCGCTAGAGTAGCGTTTCTCAAACTGTGGGTGGCAAGTAAATTATTGGGGGGGGGACCGTGAAAACTTTTTTTAATTATATTGATTCTAAGCTATTTGTGTTATTTTATACTGTATAAACATAAACTTTATAAATTATAAGGTGTTGGTATATCAGCAACAGCAGGAAAAACAAGCACACACTTCGCATGCGCCTTATTATTAAAAATACGTTTCTAAAATTAAATAAATTATAAATCTATAGACTATAATATAGTATAAACTAGTAACTAATAAGTAATAAAAGTGACAGACAAATTTTGATTTTTTAGTACTATTGATTGATCCTGTAAAAGTGAAACCATGTATAAGTATTTTAAAGGAAAAATTTAGGTTATAGACCTAAAGAGTTTGAGAATCATTGCGCTTGACCATCCATTTGGATTTTTAGGGATAGTGTGAGAAGAAAGTCGTCTATTTAGTGGATTTTAACTCTTTGGTAACGTGACAGGTAGTGCATTTTTGCTAGTTGATTTAGTATTAGAATTTTGTAAATTCTTTGTTGAGATTTTTATTTTTTTTATACCTGTACAAAGGCGTGGATTGAAGACAACTTGACGAAGACAAATGAACTGATCATTTGAAGCGTTCTAAGCTTCTAAGATATAAAAATTCAGCTGAACTGGGTTCTTTAAAGTATTATAATACGATTCACCGTGCGGCGGGAGATCAGCTACGTTAAACGAATTTGCTATTAGGTATATAGATAAAAAAATACACCCGTCGCAAAACGCTGTATCTACGGTTAGACTAAAATGTCAGTTTAGAAACGTCGCAACGAGAGTTGGTGCGAATATAGACAGACAGGTATTAGGTGTATCGTGTATATTATAGCCACGTCGTTGTTATTACGTCCGAGCACAGTAAATGATAGGCAATCGTCAACTAATGAAAACACAGAAGAACAATACAACAATATAATGCGGTGGATAATGGATAGGTATAATAAACAATACATAAGCTATAATATATATATATATATATATATGTGTGTGTGTGGCGAATACCTTCTTATGTACTTTGACGTGCAATCGGATCTATCAGTCGACGGACCACCACACCAAAAACACTGTTGTCAATGATTCAGCTATAATATTATTAACGTTACATAAATAACAACAGCGATGTCGTGATCGATCTCCGTTATATTTATTCAAAAACTGTCAAGCTTGTTCAATTGTTATGAAAAAAAAAATAATAATAATAACAATAATAAAAAAAAAACAACATCAATTAATTTTATAGTACATCTAAACGAAATTCGTGTATTTTTATTATATTATGTGATAAGTACCTATTTATTTTTTTAATAAATAATTATATACATCACAAAACATTTAAAAAATAATTATTATCAAATTAAACACGGTATGGCTATGATACCGTATATTAAGTAACAGTTGTTGATTTTTTTACTTTGCAAAGACTTAATGACGTTATAAATATATTATATATATATATATATATATATATATAATATATACTTAATTATAATTATAGTTCTAAATATATAATTATATTTTAAATATTAACGCGTATATATTATATACATATACATATTCAATGAAATTAAGATTAAAATGTTATCTTGTTTTGTTTATTTACCTACTTTTACTGTTTATATTGTGTATAATTATTATTCTATGTAAATACTTAATATGTTTATTTTAAGTTATAATTATTTTGTTTGTATTTGTATAACTTTCTATCTTAAATATAAACAAAACATTATGAACAGATAAATCACAAAATTTGTGTAAAAATATTTTATATTTATTTGTTTTATTTTGATTAACAAAAATAAAACTTCATGTCTAAATTATATTATAAAAATAGTTAGTGACAATGACAATTTACTAAATTATGAATGTGTTGTGCACTAAGCAAATTCCTTTCAATAGCTCAACAATTGTATCACATCATATACATTGGTATGAATTATTTTCAGTTAAGTCTAATGTCAAAATATCTGTAACGAGCATTGAACGTTAGACCAGCGTTTCTCAAAGTGTGGGTCGCGACCCACTGGTGGGTCGTCAGTCAATTTTTGGTGGGTCGCGAACAATTTTTGAAATCATGATGTCAATGCTGTTATTAATAAAAACAGAAAACAAGCAGACATTTAGCATATACCTCATTATTAAGAGTACATTTGTAAAAATATATTGATTGTAATGTATACATATTTATATAATAGGTACAAATTTTGTTTTTTATAACTACTTTTTGAAAAGTGAAACCATAATTTATGAGTCGCGAAAAATTTTTCGGGGGAAATTTGGGTCGCGGTACTAAAAAGATTGAGAATCACTGCGTTAGACCATTATATTATAATATTGTTTATTAACGGAATATCTATAAGTATGAATACTTTTACAATAATTATTAAAATGTATCATTTATAGATAGATGTTAATATAGTTTAATAACGTCAAAAATATGTACTAAAAGTGATTAAGGTAATATGCTACTAATCGATTTGATTAGATCAAATAATAAGATTTTACAATTGACTTCATCTAAATGTTTGACAGGGTCTTGTACTTTCGCAAAATCGTAGCTATATTCGAAAATTGAACAATTACTGCAATTATTGTATAAATTATATGTTAACCTATATATACTTTTGTCAGTGTTGTATATTTATATAAGGAATGACCACATAGGTTTTTCTAGAGTTAAAATTCTGGGGAGGGGGAGCTGAAACTGTCATTAAGGCAGTTAACTTTAAAAAAGTCATCTCCATACAATATTAGACATTTTAAATTCTGAACAGAGCGAAGATGACCACATTCATCTTATAACAGTTTTTTTACATATGTGACACCATTGTGAGCTAAGTTAGCTAATCATTTAAATGTCTACCCTAATTTCTATATACCTAATACTATTAGTTTACCAGTTGTTTAGCATAAAATATAACTAATGAGAATATATTATTCATCTAAAACATCAGAAAAAAATATGTATGTAAGTGTTTTTTAAGCAGCTTATTAGTTTGGCCAGGGGGTGCTAGCTCCTGTAACCCACTAATTGGCAACAATTGCTCGATTGAATAACTTCCTCTGATTGCAATGATTAAACCGTAATTTTTTATCCTTTAGCTTTCATATATTGTACGTAGAAATTGATGATTGATGATTATTATAAATATATTAAGTAAAAACTTCACTGGAAAATAATAATAATAGTTTTTTTTTTTACGTTAAACTAAACGGCTACAATCAACAGATCAACAGCGTCTAGTATTTATATAAGTGTTTATTATATATTGATATACAATTGGCTTATAAAGTTGTAAACTTACAAGTAGAATTACGTGTATGACCTAAAATAATATGCAATTTAAATGAATAGCAAAAATATAAAAATTTTCATTCATAAAAATAATTTTTTTTATTGATTTCCCAAAGTTTTTTTCAGTTAGGATTTGACGAATCCAACAATCTAATTAGGGTGAACAAATTAAGTTAATTTAAAGTTTTTAACTTAATTAAGAATTACTTTTTTTATTAACTTAACTTAACTTTAACAACATCCAAAAAAATAAATAACAAGTTAATTTTGAATTAAATTTCCGTTAAAATAAACAAATGGGTCCTACCCGGAAGGCATACCGCTATAAAAAAAAAAAAGTAAAAACTATACTAAAATTAATGTGGTAATTAAACAAAAAAATATAATAAAAAAGACTTTTAGAGAGAATAAAATTGTTTATACTTGTAATACTGGATAATGTATTTTTGTTTATAATTTATTAATTAGGACGTTGAATTTAGCAAATCATCTTTGTGTTTCTAATAAATTAACATGCTTTTTTAGAACAAATAAATGACAATCAGTATAAATAGATAATAGGTATTAATGTGATATAGCGTTATTTAACAATAGCACAAATTTAATAAATTTATTGTATACTCTTTATTAACTTAAGTCATTTTTGTTTGACAACGATATATCACAGATCTATACAGTATAATTACGAGTATTACATAAATATTTTTCTTTAAAAAATCGTTTATTATGTATCTGTTTGTTTTAAATAGCATGTAAGTCTCAAATACGTATTCTCAATGTTCTCAATATTGATCAAGTAATACACAGTACCCGAAGACGTGCAGTTCGTGTTCATTATCTTAACCAACAAACATAATCCACTATACAATACAGATCACAGGTCATGGTTGTTATTCGTATGGTCATATTAACACAAATACACAATTGCATTTAAATCGGGTACACTCATCGTGATGGTTGTTTTAAAATTACATCGTTCTACTTTTAGTACATAACTACAAGTGGATCTATATAAATTAAACCAATAAAAAAGTATACCAAACAACGATCGTTACGGAAACATTTAATATTCTGGTGATAAAATAGACTACAGTGAAAAAAAATAATGTTATCATACCAAAGAATAAGTCAAAAAAATAAAAAAATTCAACGTTCAAAGGCATGATACGACTTGGGAAATTCCACACCATTGATACAGGACGGTATTATTTTTTATCGACTTGATGTAACATACAGGTATCACAAAAATATGTAGAGTGGTTGGCACTTCAATTTAAAAATGGGCTTTTACTAATGGTTTATACTCTATTTCAATTTCCTGGTTTAAAGTTTATGGAATTTTGAGTATTCAGTCAAAAGGATAATGTCCGTTTACCATTACAAACGGTAAAAATGCTTGATACGTTTTGAAAAAAGATTTTAAAAATAACGTCACCTGTATGAATAGATTGTTCACGTTTTAAATCGTTTAGATTTCACTGTGTGCATGCTGGCATTATGTATTTAGAGTTTTATCGTTAAAACGAAAAAAAAACTGTTTAATGCATCTGTAAATTCTATAAATTATAGGTAGCCATATAGGTACTATGTTAATATTGTATTTCTTTAAAGCAGAATTTATATTTTAGTCACCTTAATGATAAATTACAATACAAGTTTATATTTATTACTTATAATATATACTATAAGTATTTAGTCTATGAACTATACAGCAAATAAAGTGTTTTTAACATAAAATAATATGAAATAAAATAAAGTTGTAATATATTATGATAGATAATAAATAATAATAATTCAATACATAAATATAATAAGGCAATAAACCTATACGAAGTACTCTTTAACGTAACATTTACCTATTATTATTTTAGAAAACACTATAATTTTTGAAAATATTTCTTTAAAATAATTTTAAGTCATTATAAAACATACATTTCGAAATAAAATTACATTGTTTATTATTATAATTTTTAAGTTTTTACTATTTAGTATTTTGAATAACTACACATTTTTAAATTCATATTTCCCGAAATTAAAATATTATTCGGAGTATTTTGGTTAATAGAAATCAAATTTCGGACAGTATAGTTTAATAATAACTTTATCAGTATTTTAAGTTTTGATGAGCGAAATAGTGGACTAATATTAATTGGGTTAGGTTAGTGACTCCATTTCGTTAATTTACATTTAAAATAAGTACTTACTTATAAAAATCCTATTATTCATGAAATGTTTGTCAATAATTCGATTTCTATGTATTTGAAGTACTCAAAAAAATAAAATGCTTTGGAATAAGAAATAAAATATACATGTTGCAATTAAAAAATGGTAAAAATTTAAAAAATAATAGCATTGATAAAATATTTCTGAAAATGCGTGTCTCACGTTTCACTGTGTACCTGTTGTAACCTGTACACTAATACTGACGTTATCCATTGAGTGGTTTTGCTGCCACTGCACGCTTCGACGATTTTAGTCCGATCTCACTTACACGCCTGAAACTTTGCTCACCTTAATGCAAATGTACTTAGGTCAAAGCAAGTTTCAGGCGACATGTGGACGGTTAATCCGTGGAACGTTGCGGACGGTCGTCGGAAGCTGATCATCATCCGGTCGGCGTCGTTGTTCTGCGTGTATTGTTCGCAACGTTGGCACACCTGAAACTTTGCTCACCTAATAACGTATGAATAACACAGGTTGAGCAATGAGTCAGGCCCGCCAACATTGTGAAACGTATTAGTATTCACTTGAGATGACACACACACACACACACACACACACACACATTAACGATTACAAGTTTCCGTTTTGGCGCGCGCCGTTGAACACGCGAGGCGTGTTGGACGCGAGATAAAGCCCCGTCCCGGCAGCACCGTTCCCGCTCCGCGACCATTCAGCCGTGTATAACGGACTTATTTCAAATCGATTGCTCTGCCTGGACTTCAAAGATATTACGCTCATCTGTCTGTGCGTAATATAATTTCATATTATAGAAACGGCCGCAATAAGACGTATACGATTTCATTATGGTCGACTGGTCGCGACTGACGGACGGTGCGGCGGCCGCGGCGTCGACGACACAATATATAATATTAATAATATTATAGGCGACGCGCGGTGCCGGATGTCGGTGCGCGAGGGATGAAACGGCGATGCAGGTGCCAGAGAATTATACGTCACCGCTCACGAGAAAACAGTTCGATTTATCGTGATAACGTTTACACCGTACGTAGGTAAACACGACATAATATCGCGTATAACCCGTTTTTCGCGAAAACAGTTGATTAGACTTTAAAATGAAGATATTATATCTAAGCTAAAATACACTAAAAACTTAATATCTAAAGTAATATTAACATTAATAATAATAATAATAATAAGGTAGGTAGGTATATTATTAAACATTTACAATGTAGTTATACTTATTTTTATAGTGACATTAGTATTTTTATGTATAGGTACATACAAAAGCGCTCTCTTACAATTTATACAATAATAAAAATTATGAGAACGTTAAACTCTTAAACTACGCCTTACGATTTAATTTATATCAAAAATACGTACATATATTATCTATTACACATATTAATGTACAACATTAAATTTAAATTATAGGCTATTGACTAAAAAAAAAACATTTTATTTTATTTAAATTTGAATATTGAAACGAATTCAAAATATTCAATAAAAAACTGTTATTATTTTTTACGCAACAGAAACTAATTAACTATTTCTTATATAATCATTGTAATTTCTAATAAACATAATAATTTTAATAATATATAATATTATGATATATTTTAGTGTCAGCAATTCAACTAGGATAACCGAATAAGATATTACATGGATTTAATTGCATCGCGTCTCGACAATATTCCGAGTAATATATAGACGTCATGGAGTAATATTACTCGTCAGTTGTCGCAGACATAATTTTTGCTGAACCCTTGGCTAACATGCAATACCCAGGGTGAATTAAATGGGGGGATGTATCGGTAATAGAAAATAACAACAAAATACAACGTCTGTCATCGACAGCTTGTGGAAACTTTTACAGCTGACACGCGCGAATATTTTTCAACTTTTAAACGTACCTATACCGTTAAAATAAATATTGCAATAATAATAATATGATTATTACATAATAATATCGTTTGATTGCTTCTCGTTTCCCGCTGACGAGTAATTAACCGTTTCCAACCAAATTGCAATAATATTATTAAAAGTATGTATAGGTACGTGTTTGCAAAAACCACCAAAGGTGACCACAAAAAATAATAATATTATATATTATTATATTATATTATCATCCGTGTATTATATTATTATCAATAATGGACTAGAGCGACGATTGATGTTACGAAAGTTGTACGTTAATGTACCGGCACACACATACTTGTACATTTCGATTATAAATTGTAGCAACTTAAAGTGTAATATATATTGTTAAGGATATAACATTTGTAACAAGATCATTTTCTGTAAAACTGAAATCCCAATGGAAAACGCTGTTGTGAATTTTAATAATAATAGTAAAACAAAAATTGCATATATTCGGAACTATACAGTTCATTGAACGATCACGAATGATCGATATTTAATGTTTTAGATTATTATTGTAGAAAGTATTTTGTGTATAGACAGTATAGTATAATTAAATAATAAACAGTTTTACAGAAAAAATATGTAACACTTGTCAAACATAATAATATACCAAGTTCCTAATACACCAGGAAATGCATTAAAATATCGTTGGACGGCGATGAAATGTTTATAGACTTACACCACTTACAGACTGCAGAAGTTATATTTGTAGTGCACGGAAACAGTTCTATATAATGTCCGAGTTATGAGTTTTGCACAACGGAATCATTGTGTCCAAATAATTATATTTCGTTCAAGTGCATCGGCACAGTAAACAAAAACAGTGTAACAGTTGCTGTACATTTAATCAAACTAGTACGAAAACTACGGAATACAATATTAAAACTTTTGCTTTTGAACTCTTCATACAGTACAAATAAGGATATTCGTGCATTTAATTCTGTCAAAGATTTACGCACTAAAAAAAAATTACCTATGCAAACGCTATACTATAGGCAGTATAGTCTATTTCATTGCGTAATGTGTTTTTTTTTACGGATCATTTAATATGGCCGTTAAACCATTGCTGCAGTTATACGGTTATTGTTATTGTTACACACCCGTATAAGGTGCTTATAAGTACTATTATAGCTGTACCTATCATAAATGATATTAGTAATTGGTGCGCCTACATATCAAATTCAAAAAAATTGTTGCGTAAAATTACCTATTGAATCGCATATCAAAATGCGCAAAATACTATATTACTATTATTATTATTTACTACACGAAATTATTATTATGTGGTGTTCCGATAAGACTTTATGAGAGGGAAAATAAAAAAATTCAAAAATTCCACTCAATTTTTGCAGGCTACATACCCTCCAGACAGCGGTGGCGTTACACGACTGCACGAATCGCCAAACGCTTACCGTATTCCCCTCGCAAAATCTACGTACGCTACGGTCGTCATCTCTGTCAAACGCGAGGGGCGATGGAGTTTCATTTCCTTTTTGAAATTACTCGAGTTATGTACACACACGCGTGTTATGTTATAATAATAGTAGTAGTAATACAAACGATGCGTAAAAGGGATGCGTTTTTATAAATTTTCACCGCACCCGTTTTTCTACCCCGGACCCATATATACATACATTACAAGTGATACGCCATGCTGTATTTCAATACCAAAACTGACGAATCACACGCGGTGTTCGATGTCGTATAATTGAAGAAACACTCGCTCGGGGCCAGATTATTTTTGACGCCGGTCTCGTGACGGATACGCTGAGTGAACTGTAGAGAAAGAGAGAGAGAGTCTCAGTATAGGTGTAGCTGGTACGTGATTAGATTCGCAATGTTTCCGACGGCGTTAAATCACAGGGCCGTACGCGATGCTAACTAACTACATTGCCGACAGCAGCGACCCGTTGGGTGGAAGGGTAACCGGGGACGACTTTGGGAAATTGAAAATTTAATCCTATTTATTGCTTTTTCCGCATTACGCGTACATATATACCTAGGTATCTACTACTTACATACACAAACCTATCCATATAGTAATATATATATTATATACATTATACATATATAAAGTGATATTCGTACAGGATTCCAAGTCACGTCACCGCCACCGCTCTGGTGGACTTGTTAACGTTGCTGAAAATCAATTACCGTACACACTGCACCGGATTAACCGTCCAAACGTGATTCCGCCGAACGGAAGAATAACGTTACTCGAAATACGTTTAGTGTGGATAATTATATTTCTACTAATTGAAAGCGGCGGCGTATCGCCATTTTTATATCATTCGAAATTCGTTGAGTTTAAAAATCCAATTGTCATGTATCCGTACTCGCAGAGCGGAACGGCTTTATTTCAAATGCACCAAGTGATAAAACTGAAGAGCATACATACGATTTTTTGAAAAAAATTAATTGACTTGACATGGAAAAGTATATATTATGTAAAATAAAATATTATATAGGATGAAGTTTATTGGCTTATCTTTAATCTACAGCATATTGATAATATAGTTTTTAGATTTTGTATTTTTACGTAGTGATGACATCTTCGTTTAATTTATTCATAATAATAGGCATATGTAACGTGTAAAACAAACGATGAAGGCGTGTTATTTTAACTAAAAAACCGTAAGTAGTACAATATAAAAATATACAATATATAAATTGAAATAATTTTACCCAGTGGTAAAACGCAAAGCCATGGTGATTTGTTTTTTATAAGCAGTCGTATAATAATGAAAGATCACTGGAAATATTCATCCCTATCAGCACTTTCGTGCACGTTATAATTATATAATAACCGCAGCGGCACTATTATTGCTGGAATCATACCGGCATGTTATTTCGCAATTGAACGTTTAGGTCGTTTAAGGAGTCATATAGGTTGTATTATATCTGCGGTTACCATATCGAAATAATATTATCATATTATAATATTGTGTAAAAAATATACTTCGACGTTCTACCTATATACTCTTCTGCACCGACGCACTATTAACATTATACCGTTAAACCTTACCACGAGTGGAGATAGGATAAAACCGACCGGATTTATTGGCAAACGTCCCCGTCTACTATAACGGCGGACCTACAGTGTAATAATATTATTGTGGCGTGTATCGTCATCGCGGCTAATACGCCGTGCAAATCGATTTATTAAACGCCAGGGCCGGGTGAGCAAACACACAATCACGACGGTTGATAGTCTGTATACAAGTTGTAATAATAATAATAATAATAATAATAATAATAATAATAATAATAATAATAATAGTAATAGCGATCGCGCGCGAGCTAATGCACTTTTCTGCATCGGCCAATCTGCAGTTATATATTATATATATATATATATCTTGTATACCGTTACGATATTATACGCTACACATTGAGACCTCGAGGCGTTGCATTGTCGTGACCAGTCAAGTTCACGATTATAATATTACGTGCACGTGTATGAGTATAAACGTTATGTATAGCGTAAAATATGTTTGTTTGAGTGTGTATGTGTGTCTGTTGTATACATTTACAGAGAGTTGCAGTTGTGTTGTCCACACACACATACAGTTGGTAGACTTTTGTGCGGAACTCTATACTTAATACTATATTTAACATAGTGTTGTGATGATGAGGGGGAGTTAGTGCCCGCAAAAACTAGTTTGTCAATGTTATAAATAAAAAAAATAAAATAAATTAACCAGAATAAAAGAAAGCTTTACGTCGTACACAAAGCGCAGCGCCGTTCAACGTTTTCTCGGTTATTGATGATCCACGTGGCGTTTAGACGGTATTAACGATATGGCATACACAAATATTTTTTATTGTATTTTAGGTACGCGTCGTTTAAAATAGAACAAAACTGATGATCTGTTATCGTCGCATCGGTCTGTCGGTTCTCTGCAGCGCATGAAGTATTACAAATGCACATGTACGAACGTCTTGTGAGGATGAACTGACAGCGCACGTAATAAGAAAAGATTTTTTAGGTAATTGATATATTAGTTATTGCTAAAAATCATTCTAAACGTAATACGACGTTAATACACGTGCTTTTGTTTCTTTGAGTAAGTTATTCCTAATTTTTAGAAACATAAAAAATTTGCTGAGAACTTAGATTGTCTGTCAATCAAACCGTAGAATTCGCGTATTATTATCAGAACCAAACTATTCTGCTGTATAACGTTAGCGGAGAAGACTTTAAAGATTTTTAGATAAAATTATTTTTTCCGCATAAAATACCAATCGCAACAGAATCAAGACGTTTTAAAATAATTAAAATAAATTCACGTTTACATTTATATTTTGAAAACTACAACAAAGTCGGTTTTTATGGTCCACGATGTGGTATTCTATCGTATCGTATAATATATTTTAGAAAAACTCTTTGAAAAAATACCGGGTGATATGAGAACAAAATGAAACATTCATGAACTCCCTTCTCTATAGACCACATCTGTTGTGGTGGGTGGATAAGGCAGGGTATTGTACTTAACCGAATTGCAAAACGTACAGTCCGTCACTCCACCGCCGGCCATATTATAGCGGTTATACTATACACGAGGAGTCTAGTATATTTTTTCCATGATAAAGTGAGTGCGTGTGTATTAAAAGATGAAGTTGAAATGCTTCCATTTGTTGTGCGTGCAAGTTACTGTACACACACACAGACGATGGTGTTTTTCGGGATGGACCTATGTTCTATATATTTCGATCGAATAAATGACCACGTTTAGAATTATATTATTATTATTATTATCACTATTACGTATATGCTGTTGTATATATGTATTATGTGGCTGCGGATAAAAGGAAACGGAAGTAACTCCGATGGCCAATCGACCGAAAACTATATCGTGTTGGGCATGCGAGTTTTGGAGATTTCCACAATATTATTAAATATATCGCACCGCCACTGTACGAATACGATTATTACTACTACCATATATATTCTACTGCTTAACGATGTTCGGACGGGTAGTTTCTCAAAGGGCGTTGCAAAGTTTTTTCAATCTTCCTGCGATTGCGGAAAATGATGCAACACGTATAATGGTATTTGTGCGTTGCTCATATATTTTATGTTTATTTTACGCTTTTATATGATATTATATATATATTATATTATATAAAAACTACGCAAAGAGGAATTTTTCTTAATTTTTGATAGCACACGTTATATTGGATCTATTTATGATACTATGATAGCGTTTTACTTTCATATGCGTATAATTAACACTGTTCAAACACAATAGCTTTAAATGTATTTACGTGTTATTATCCTCATGTATTCCTGTGATCTATTCATATTAATTATATCCAATCTTTTGATTTTTTACAAAGTGAATTCTACTTGTGTCGTTAAGTTTTCAACTTATTATGATTTTATGTTGTTTTTCACTCAAAAACAATTAGTAATAGTATAAAAATTATAATATAACTTTTAGATATACAGCGAACCATCATGAGAAACGTAGAAATAAAATGAATGTAGTTTGTCTGTAGGTATATTTTCATATGGTCACATATTATTATAATAATTAAATTATGATGCAATGTTCTTAGATTTTATCGGGACACAGTTTATTTTTTGAAAACCGAGTAAACATCATGCTGATTCATTGCGAAAACTGCATAGTGCATATATTTAATTTTAATTGTGTATTTATCATTTTTTTTTACATTTTTTCATTGAATCCCGTTTTACTAATCTTTGCTATTTAAATGTACAGTGCACCTACACAATATTAATAATAAGCAAGTGAAGAAGAAAAATAAGAAAAAAATATAGACCTTTTGATATTCTTCGTCCTACTCAAAGAGTTAAATATTGTAATCATATAAATTATATATATATTTATAGGTATAGGTACTGCATAATGCATATATTTATCTATCCATAAATAGTAATTTATTATTGAGTTATCGTGAGAATTGACTGATACTGTTTATCGTTATACACACAGAGCTCTTGGACGTATATCTAGTACATGGTTAATTAATTTTAACCAGGCAATCATTGAATCATACATCATAATAATAATTATAATAACAAGACCGATAATGATACTATTCAAGTGGGCAGATCCGGTTTGATTAAAACCTACTGACGGGCAAAATGTATTCAGTGTTTAATATTTTTATTTTACATACGTGCAGTACAACGAGTAATTTTGTTACAAATTAGATGACGTCAATGTAAGTAAATATAATTTAAATTCATATTCTTAAAGGGTTTAGTTAGGTTTGGACACAAAAGTTTTTTGAAGATTCTGAATTATATTTGTATAGTATATAATATTAAATTAAATAATCGATAAACCATACTTTTTTTTTAATGATTTATGTAAGTAATATATACACTAAACTAAGAAACGCATTTATATTTTTATTATTTTAAATAAATGCATTTTACTTACTGAATTTAATTATTTATTACAATTTTATATATATATCTAGATTGGTAATATTTTCAAGATGCATCTATCTTTGTAATTATCTTTGTCGTCTGTTTGCGTTGGATAATAAAATACTGTGATTTGCATTTAAATAAATTTTGTTGGTAAAATATATTTATTATATTTTAGTAAGAAAATATAAATAATATATATTTAAAATATTCTATCGTTTAATGTTAAATAAATTTCAATCTTTGATGTAATTTTTAAGAAAAAAAATGTAATTAAACTAAAATTACTAAACAGGGATTGCCATTTCGGACACAAAATCATCCGATTACAGTAAAAAATGTGTACTTCTCATAATTCAATGTAAAACAATGTATGAAAACATTGAAAACAAATGTTTAAGAGGATGCATGGAAAAGAATTTATACTAAGGGTTTATTTATGTGTTACAATTTTCTTGTGTTTTTTTTTCAAGTTGATATATATATATATACACACATATGTGAAACAACAGAGTTGTTTATCGAAAACAGAGAAAATAGGGTTCTATATTATTATTATAATGAAAGCTGTCGGTTTAGAGGTAAAACGATCAATTTTATTCTTGTCGGGACTGCGGGAGCTTGCAAAGGGATGGTTGGACGGTTTCTTAATTTATTTTATCAAATACAATCTTATAGAGCGGTAAGAGAGAGAAAGAATAACTGAAATTCCGAAATAATTTTTCAGCAACAGAGGCACAGACCAACATATTTTGTAGTACCTACAAAACGTATATATATCTACAGAAAACGCAATAATTGAGTTTTTTTTTTGTTGTCGTAAATAACAATAACATGGTGTCGTATCGTATACGTTCGCCACAAACAACACCACCATCACTAGATAATTTCATAATAATATGTTCAAGCCATCGCCGCGTGCTACCATATACTCACAGAGATACCCCTATTACGTACTTACCCTTTTTGTACATAACATAGTATTGTGACAGTGACAAACAATAATAATTGCAATTTATTATAATATCTTAAAAAGAGATTCGGGAAATTGGAAATGCAATCTTCACGCGTCGAAATAATTTTGAACGGATGTCTTGTAAAACAAAAAGAATTTGACATGAAACAATGAACAAGTGGGTAAACCTCTGCATTTTCATTTTGCTGTTATTTTTATTATTTGAGTGTATTTATCACGCAGCATGAAGATCTGCAATCCTATAGTGCTTTTCGTCATCCACAAACGTGGCACGAGCGATTCGACTTTATTTCGTGAAATAAATCAGTTTATGTTCGTTTATATTATATATATATATATATTTTTCACGTTTATATTATAACAACATGCTGACCGTCGGGAACGGTATCCATTTTAACGTACCCACCGGGGAATAAAATAATAATAATAATAATGGCATATAATATAAAGTATGAGGCACGGTGTCCCGTCGTTTGGGGCATAAATGGACGTAAAACGTCGATAAAATTCACCGCGATACGAGGCGCGTAAAAATACCGCGGCCGGGTCGTACTCGACGACTTCCGGAAAACGAGCCCCGACGGGGCACGACCAAATATATGTATATAATATATTATGTACGTGGATCGCAGCGGCGATATATATATTATTATAGCCTGTATAGACCAAATAAGATATATGTATAATAATACGTATAGTGCAATAATATAGTTTACGTTATGTTATATACTATACGAACGTGGCGTATATATAGAAGACATTTTTTTTATGACTTGTTGATGTGCAGTATACACGATTTTTTAAATAAAAAAATACCACTGCCTCGCCAGATCCGATATCGGAGTCATGGCAATATATACACGAAACGAATGCCACGCACGCGACACATTCATATCAGAGATTTTTTATGTTTTCTCCGCGGCCGGCAGCTGCTGCAGTCGGTGGCCGCGGGATATCGCTTCGGCTCCTGCACAAAGGGGAATATACGCACACTAAGTGTAGTCTGGTTGTCGTATTGTTTCAGGGATTGAAAAAAGGTTTCCATCCCTCCCCAACCTACCCAGACTTACGACCCCGCCACTCCTTATAATCTCGTATATATGCATACACACACGCGCACACACACCAGACTTGTAGAAGTATATAAATGTATATATATATATATATACACATCTATATCTATATGTATACAATATATACCACTCCAACCATGCATATATATATATATATATATAATATATATATTATAGGCCATCTGTCGTTTATCATCACGCAAACTCTCGAGTATAAAATCGAAAAAAGCAATGTCTGCCGTCGATGTTTCTTCGATTATATTATAAGTGGTTAGTAAATATTATGGAGACGTACTTAATATAATATTATAATTGTAGTTGTAGCAAGTAATAATATATAGTTCTACGAATCTAATGATATATTTTTTATGTTATATTCTTTGAAGTTTTTGGTTGTTCGAAAAAATTATGTGATTGTGCAATTGGAAGCGAGCGTCAGAATATTCATTAAATGTTTTGATAGAGTAGAGAATACCGTAGGTTGAAGAGTCTTTGATGAAACTGTAAAAAAAATATTAAGGCAGGAGGTAAATAGAAATCAACAGAGAGTTCGATATCGGGCAAAGCGCCGTAGCCAATTTGAAAAAAAAAACGGAAATATCGTTTGAAATTAGAGAGAATTTAAATCAAGATAAATGTTCAAAAAACGGCAATTTAGCAGTTGGCTTTAAAGGTGCCTACCTATTTACTGTATAATATAGTTTATATGCAAATGGGAGATGAATTGAAGGAGTTGTTGCGAGTAGCAGTTTGCACAGACCAAACCGAAGACGAGAGAAAGAAGTAGTATCTCTTTATAAGGAGACCAAAATGCCAGTATCAGAGAACAAGTTGGTAACGTCATGTAGGCATATAATATGTCGTTATCGGGGTATGAGAGGAGTTTTAGCGCTAAAAAATAAGCTTGTTAGCGATTTTATACGCAAAATTTCAAAACACTCGAAAATGCGCTTTATTAACATAAAAAAAAAAATTAACCATAAATCGAACTTTATATTTTACAAACATTGAAAGTAATGAACTAGCTGAAAATTCAAAACTTTTTCAATTTTTCTATACAAAGAAAACGATTATTATCTGATATTGGGCCATAAAATATCGAAATATTATATTAAAAATAAATTAGAGTTAAGTAATAACAATAAAGTAATAATTATAGTAATATAGTTATTATTTTTTCATTCACGTGTCAATAATACGAATTGACTAAAAAAAGTAGTAAAATTGCGTTAAAGGCCATATAAAATATGTCAATCATTAGTATTTGTGATTTACTTATTGCCAAGTACGGAAATAATTTATTTCACACTCTTCTAAGCCATCTAAATATTACATATATATATGTGTGTGTGTGTGTGTGTTCGTGTGTGTATAAATATACAGAATTCTCATATACGAACTCGATATAAGTACTTACTAATTATTATTAATTTGAAATGCGTCAAATCGACTATAATATAGTAGGCCCTAAATAATAGAATGTTATACATTTTGACACTGCGCTATATAGGTATGACACACAAACGATTGAACGCGTACCATATAATTATGGAATTACACATGGTTAAACATACGTTTTATCGATCTCATATTTGTTTAAACCCACGGCAATATTATAATATATCATCGCCACGGACGTAACGGGTTTGTGTGCGGGGGATTCGACCGCGTTAGATAACGAAGAGGAATAATAATAATAATAATATTATAGAATTTACCACCGCCACCACCGCTTGTCACTGTAATAATAATATATAATGTTACATTCGACAGCCACGGACCGACGTGTTTGTGCAACGCCGTTTGACGCGTTGGCAGCTGGAACGACAGTGGCCAATAAATTATACCGTTTTGTACATTATACGATAATATTATTATAGCAGTTTTATTATTATTTTATTATTACTCACTATATTATATATCATATTGTACGGCTGTAAGCGGCTAACCCGCCGGATTATACGCCGCAATGGTTGTGAAGTCGCGACTCAGGTGCGGCACACGCGCCAGTCGGTCGCGTGGGCGGACTGACGGGCCATGTGGGGAGGGGGTGGAGAGCGGGTTGAAAAAAAATAGTATAACGTGACGCGCGCGGGCGGTGTCGACGTCGCGTTATCGCTCGTATATGTATATAATATTATATGAATATATAAAATAGTATACTGTAACAATATACATTTTTTATTTTTTACGAAGGGCTTTTGAACGATACGAAAACGTTATAATTATTAACCATATTATAATAACACAATAATATAATATCTATCTTCATGACACGTTTACCGTAATAAAGAATATTTTTATTTTTAAATAAAAAACGTTGGCCATAATAATATATTAAATTCTGTTTTCGTTACGAATTAAACCTCTAAAAAGTGATCCCTGCATAATATTTAGATAATAATATATAGTTATAACCGATGATCGTATCCAAGAGAAAAGCGGAACCCTAACCCGAAGCACACGTGCTACGTCAAATCGACAGTTTATTTTAAGCTACCTATTCTGTTCAACGACGCAGCTACCACCGTCGACCAGATGGATCACATGCACAAATATTTATCAAATACTTTATATATTATGAAAACAAAAACAATCAATTTTCTGGCAAGTGTACGAGGGCCAGTTCTTAAAATATCCGTTTAAAATAATATATCATAATGGACTTAGCACACGCACACACACACAAATTAAAACACACTTCTGCATCGAACGCTTGCTGTCTCGATCGGAACACCTGATAAATCATTTTATACGGTCTGAGAAAAATTTAATTTTGAGTATATTCCGCAAACCGTTATGATAGCTTTATTATAATGGGTATAACGCCTACGTATCACAGCAATACCTGCCTACTATATGATATTATTAAAAAATATTATAAAATATTAATATACAGTTATTTATATATGATATTAATATTATTCTAATCGGAATTTTGCAATCGGTGCTTGGCCATGCCATCACGCGTTATTATAACTAGATGTATGGTGACGATGTGATTTAATTGTTCGGTAATAATAATGGTAATGATAATAATATACAAACATATAAATTTATAATAAATTATTATAAAATATAAATTGTATTGTGCTAATAAATAAATAATATCATATTTGGCGCACGACTATATTAAAATAGTGATATTAAGTATTCAATCGTTATTGCGATTTGCGGCTAGTCCTGGCCAGAAAATTGTGCAATATAATAATAATAATAATAATACAAAGACAAGGAGGAAGGCTTACAAGATAAGACTGGGATTGAAGACACGTGATGTCGATCCTCTTCGTCCCGGAAATTTGGTTAGGCCTTAAGCACCGTTATGCTGAGCGATTACGATTTACGATAACACAAAAATAAAAAACCGACAGAGCTGTGCTTTTTATTATAACGTTGTCGTCTTTGCACCGTCCGAAAATGTTTCAAATTGGTCGTCGTAGTGTGACGTATTTGCCACACAACATCATCGATATATCGGAGTCTTCGAGTTAGAAAGGTCGTTATATTAGAGAACTATATTATATGAAGTTCTTTACTGGCTAAAATACTGGTATAGAGAGTATTATATATAAAATATATATAGAGGAATAAGTCGTTAAATTTTACAGCAGTTTTGACCGAAAACCATTCACGTGTGATATAACTTAAAGAAACGAGCTTAGTCTAAGAATGAATGTACCGAACAAAGGCTATGCACGATACTGAAACATACTACCGCATAAACGTATAGCGAAAAACATTTTAATGAACGCCTTTGCAGGAATTTTTAACACTACGGCGAGTTTCATTTGTGGCAAAATTTTCGTTCAACAATGTATATAGCATATATATATACGATATACATATTATTATATGCGTATACGTGTGTGTATAGGGGTGTCGGTGCGATTATTATTACATGTTTTTTGAGCATCGCATTTTACGCTTTTTTTCATTTCTTCCCCCTCGGCGTCAATTCTCTATAATCGATCCCTTTCTGTTCTTTAAAATTCCACAAACGCAATTCGATAACTTTACCATCAATGAAGAAACATTCGCGGCATGGACTATATATTAATATTATTATGTATATACCTCTCAATAATATAGAACGTTATAATACAATAGGGTATAAGATGTCATTTAAATATTCCATTATTAATCGACAGCAGGAACAACGACAAGGGGAGGAGCGACGAAATGCATACTAAGCATAAATAATAATGAAAAAAATTAAACATCGTTCCACAACGAAATAATTTCCATTATGTAAATGTAATAAGCATTTTGGTTATTGAATTAAAACATGGACTTTTGCAAAAAAAAAAACAAAATATAAAAATGTTAATAAAAAAAGCATTCGTGGATTAACTTTCAGTGAATTTCAAATTTGTTCTTGTCTCCGCATACCGAGTATAAGAAGATTTGAAGATTTTCGGATAATAAATAAAATGCGCGAGGAGGAATAAATAACAAAAAAAAAAACATTAGGTGATGGGGCACTCGAGAAAACCGACAAGCAAAGAAATAACAATACTCGAATGTATATTTATATATTTATAGTTTCTTTTACGTAAAAGTTTTATGCACTTTTTTTCTGGAGAAGAGCAAAGGAAAAGAAAAACAAAACAAAAAGAGGTAAAACAGTATTATATACTTGAATAATAGAAAAACTTTTCGTGGACCGGATTGCTCGCGCGTATATTATTTTATATTATACATATATATATTTTATAATATGTATATATAAACCGTGCTATAATGTATTACACTTAACCATCACACAGTCTCTGCACATTATATAATACTATGGTAATACTTGTAATTAATTAATATTACCGGGATTACGTTCACGTTGCTGGTGTATAATAATAATGTGAATTTTCGGACGTAAATATCATCCGTTAAACCCGCGCGTAGAGGACACAATGTGGTCGGTTCTGGAGTGGGTCTGCAATAGAGCTATTATATGTGAAAAACGAACAGATCGCGTTAAGAAAATAAAACAATATTCGCTTCGTACATTTTCAAAATATCTATCGTAAGACTATAATATACAGTATAAAAAATAAGGGTTTTAATAAAATCCGAGTACACAATCGACGTTTTGGTATGAAAATAAAGTTGTCACAATCCGTTTTTTTTTTAAGAAAAACTGAAAAAAATATTCATGATATATAAAATAATAATTTATTACCCAAAGTAGTTGCACGGCTGCCGACGTTCGATGGTGACGACGAAGACGACGACGACGACTGAACACAAGGTTTTCGCGGCATGACGAGCGTGCTTGCCGACGGCCAGACGGCGAATGATCGACGATGGACCGGCGCGAGAGAGATTTAGAGAGAGGGTGAAAGAGAGAGTGAGCTAGATAGATAGGAAAAGAGAGAGGACGTGAGTGTAGAAAAAGAAAAAGGGAAAAGTAGAGAGAGAGAGAGAGAGAGACCACGAAAATCGTGTACTATGCGTGCCTCGGCGCGTGAAAATATGGCGAAACGCCGCACGTGCGACGATCTGTGCGCGCGCGTCTCTGCTGCGAGCGGGTGGTGGGACCGGCAGTGGCTTCATTTGAATTTCGTGTTTGATCGACGCGAATTCTATCGGACGTTTTTTTTTATCGTGCCCCTGATATAGGAACTTATATTGGAACTATGACAGTAAATGGGAAGACAATATTTTAATATTACAGCATAGCTAGCTATATCTACATTAAGAATAAAGATAATTATTTATATATCGGTTAGCTTAAAAAAGAATGCGAATTGAAATACGAAATACCGAAACTGAATTCGAATAGTTACATACTATTATTATACTGGTGTAGTAATTCGGTCGTAAATAATCCTATTTGTACGAACTATACAAGCGCTTAATGTTTAAAAGAAAAAAAATTATAAAGGCGTCTAGCAATAGACCCATAATAAATTGTTTGTACCTATTATTATTTTTACACTTATACAATATTATGCTATAAATTACATCATACGAGTGAGTTTCGATCAGAATGGTGTTATTTGGGGTGTGATCCACTATATGTAGCCTTCTTCTTCACTTCTCAATTTAAAGTTTTACACGCGTAATTTTAATTTAAAAATAATTGTTTTAACTTAATTTCCTATCGCTATAACAATATAGGATTTCGGTTTTTACGTTGTACGGACCATTTGAAAAAATATAATTAAAAAATAATAATATTTGATTACAATTGATTAAAACGTTATAAGTATGTTATACATTTACTTTTTTAAGAAAAAATTTTAAAATTCAATCGTGAAATTTTAAAAATATCGCATTTTAGTGTTAAATATTCTGCCTAAAAATACTCTAAAAAAATAAAAAAAAAAATCTATTTACGCAAAATAAAAACTTCTTTTTTTGATTCAAAAATATATGAACTATATATATGTTATAAAACTAGCATCGCATAACTATCAAGGAAACAATGTAGGTAAAATTAATTGAATTCTCAGCTATAATCACAATCAACATGGCTACACAGCTATTATAACTATTATAAAGTTAATACGTGTTAATTGAAATTTCTAGCTCACCTCCATAGGTTTTTAACCATAATATGCATGTATGTACACTATATCCTATGCCAAGTCTAAAGAATCGGTACGATGAGTGTTCATAGGTCTCCCAAGATCGCGGCTGTCGTATATTATATTATTAGACGTTTCAGCAGTTAGCCTAATTTCATTTCACTGCTCTATGATGTTTTCAACGATCACGATTATCCGCACGAGATCTGGTCACGAGTCCGTTGTAGTCCCGAACAACTCGTCTGCGGCGGCAGCCTCTCCTGCGGCGCGCGCAGTTTCTCACATTACAATATAATAATATTATAATATATATTATAAGTATACTATATAATATATTATATTATAAGCAACCACTCTCAAGGCGACGAAACAATAAAATGAAATATCGAGAAAACTCGACCACCGTTGAGTGTATTATACATATATTATTATGCCCACCTGTATAATATTAAAGTTGGAAGTAGGTTTTTAAGACATTATTAAATTATAATATACTGAGTGATCAATTTAATGTAAGATATTTATTATTTTAAAAAATATTAAGGTTTGTGAATATACTTTTTTTTACATAATTTATAATTGTTAAAAATAAGATTTTTCTAAAAAATATATATTCTTTTACTATTTTTTCACTATAATTTTTTTAAAAGCGTTTACCTTTTTTTAGTGACAACAACATAGATTTTAAGATTTGATTTTCTTATTCTGAAGAATATTTTTTGGATTACTTCAATGTATACAATTCGAAAATTTTGGACGAGTATATTATAAATTATAATTAGATTCTAATTAGTGATAAGTGGAGTTAAATAGTACAATAGTGGTACACTGGTACCCTGCAAAATGAATGGTTTACTACATTAAATACTTACTTATAAGTTAAAACTGACAAAATGTTTGCCAAAAATTTTATCTTTATATAGATCGAAATATTTTGAATAATATTTTTTTTTCGGAATATGAAATTAAACATGAATGTTGTCATTTAATATAGTTTAAACAACTAAAAAAAAAAAAAATGCGAAAACATGTTATTTTCCTTTAAAATTTATCGTTTAGACCTGAAAATTTAAAAATCATTTTGATATTTCTAAAACGACGAGTGTCTTTCGTTAAACAGATCACACTGCATATTATACATGATATATTGTATAATAGCTGCTGCGTCAGATGTGTGTAATATCATACACCATCATCTACTATAATATTTTAATAGTGACCGTATAGTGTGATATCATATAGTAATGGAATTGCGCGTACATTTAAATGTAGTATAATATTATTATGGTAATGCTGCAGCCCGGTCGCGATATATTAGATTACTGGCGCACGCACCGCCGCCGTCCGCGTTCCACTTACGGTGGAAATGCGTATATTATAATATTATACGTCTTAAAACGAAACGCACACGGTCGGACGGGCTCGCGATACGAGATCTGCACGAAACTGGAGCGTGATGATGACGGCGTTAATCAACTCGCGGCGGTGGCGGCGGCATAGGAAACGACCGAAACTATTAGAACAACGAATGCTGCACCGGGATGCGATGAAGGTTATTCAACTGCCGCCGCGCCACTACGGTGCCATATTATTATTATTATCTGTCGTATTTCGTCGTTTGTGCAGTATTTACGAAGACAGCGATGTGAGATGTCATTTTTGTCATGATATGACCCACGTGAACGTAATAATAATTACCTCAACACCGCTGCCGAAATCTCGCGCGAAACAGTATCTACACAATTTCCCCTCTCCTCTTCTGCAACTACAACCATTACGCTCTCACGTCCAATGGTTGAAAAAACGGGTTTGAGTTTAAAGGAAATGATCTGAAAGGTTTCTTTCATTTCTTGTCTACGTCTTCGAAATATAAGATGTTCTAATAAACATCATGTACGTTAGAATTATGTACTTATTACAATTTGTGAACTATAATTAATTTCGATGAGATTTTTTTGTTTCAAAACTGTACGCGATAGTTTAATGTAATCTTTTATGCATCAATTACAGTGTATTAGTGGTAAAAGATCAAATTAACGTAAATCAATTAATACCATTTAATTTGCATACTTATATCAATTCTAATTGAATTCAAAATCGCATAATTTTTATTTCACTTATTTTTAAAAATAATTACATTATTATATCAGTCAAAATTTTAGTCTATATTGGTTTATTGGATTGATTTTTCTAGTTAGACTTACAAGGATATATTTTTTATTATATCATTTAGCTAGGTATTTAAAAGAAATTAAAGAACGTGAGATGACTATAAAAATAGTAATACACAGCTGCAGTGGAATACGATTTTACGATAATGTGTTTTTTAAACGTATAGTTCCAAGACTTACGAACGACCAGTTAACACGTAATGCCATTATATTATAATTAACGGGAGTGGTAAAATAACGAAAATTTAAAGAATCTATAGGCAAACTGAAATGTCGAACAAAAGTTTCGTGTCCATTATTTGAAACAGTTTCATTATTAAAACAAAAACGTCGTGGGCGCAGCGCCTCGACCATTGTATGGACGAGTGGTATGCTTTTGTCACGACCCGTTGTCTTTATTTTTAAAATATTATCAAAAACTGAAAACGTTTACCTGTTTGTTCGTTTTTGAAAAGTTCACTCCTCTCTGACGGGAACTCATCATCCATTGAACTCGATGACAACAATAGTTGCAATTCTAGAAATTTTTGTCTCCTGTTTTCCGTACTGCGTTGTATTATTATTGTTGTACTCGGTTCATGCAAGTTTTTCTGCAGACCACGGAAGACGACATCAGTGGAATTTCATCCGTAAAATATAGACCGTTTATTTTGTTGTGGCGCCGAGTGGAATGCAATTATATATCGAGATCCAGAAGCGTTTGTTTAGTCTCCGAATTCCGCGATCAAAAAGTGATTTCCGTCTGCGAAATCGAAAGAGAACAGAGTTAATACGTGGGTGTAGTCACACAACCACACACACACACACACACACATACACACAGATAGACCATTATCAAAACGTAGGTATATCATACACGCCATATAGGTATTATGTTTTAAAAATTTGTACTTATACAATTATACGAAAATGGTGAATTATATTTTGTATACGAAATGTCTCGGTACAGTCTAATTCTTTCTCTATCTATCTCATTCTCCCCCAATAAGGAACGAGTTGTATGCATTTACTTGCTTTATAGTCTGGGCTAGGAAATTAATCGTTAGAAACTTAAGAATTTGAAAAATCCATTTTTAAATTATACAATGAATGTGAAAAAAAAAATTTCACTATAATAGTTATAATATTATTGTAAGGGTACCTATTTAATAACATTTATAAGAACAGTGGTTTAATATTATTAAGTTTCAATATAATGAAAATATAATAATATAAAGTTTCGATTGGATACGAATATATTATACACACCAGTGTTAATATAGGCACGTGCCATATCTATAATTATATATTATATAAATATAAATAATTAGATATTTAAATTTTTTAAACGTTTACGTGGAATATACATAGTATAGGTACACAGTATTACTTAAAGGGTAACCCCACGAAAATGTAAGTAAATGTGCTGTAAATTTAGATTTATTTGTTTATAAAATACACGTTATTCAAAATACGAGTTGAAATGATTTTGGATTTACATCATCTATGGTTTTAAAATAACACGTTTTTTTTTTTGTTTTTATTTAAAATATAATATTACAATCTATACAACAATTTAGTACAATAAGTAATTTAGATATAGTATATTTACATATCGAGAATAACAGATGGGGGAGGACACTCAGTAGTGCCACCCGACTAAATAACACGTTAAGCCACAGTTTTGGCTGGCCATTCATAAAGAGTATACCTAATATATTAATAGATAATACGAATATTATCTATGCTATATGAGCAGGCATATATATTATAAAAAAAATACTCTCTCAACGACAGCGCCGTAGCCCGCGTCACATTCGACAAAGTAACGATAATAGTAAAAAAAATGCAATAATAATAATAATGAAAAATAACAATATATAATACATAATATAAGAATAACGACGTAGGTACCCTGCATATAAACGGACGCGGCTGTCCTCCTCCTAAGTCCATATGACGCCGCCGTGCATATTATATACCGCGTGTCAGCGGCGATGTTATCTGGCGCACTCTGGGACGGGGTTAGACAAGTTTTAAAAATGAAAAAAAAATTTCCACGCAGTCACCGCCGCAAACGAACAAGAAATACGTTTGTCCGATAGCCAGAGACACACAATATATATTGTAATATACAACGACCAAACATACGACGACTCGATATTGTGTGTGTATAGTTTTTTTTTCGTTATGTTCTGGTTTTTGTTATTTTTTTTTCTAATCAAACTCTATAAACGTGGTGGCGAACGAGATGCAACCGCGGTCGCGGTATACAATAATATACCTACACACCATGAGCAGCTCGCATCCGTCACGAATACAGATTTGAAATTCAGATGGTATAGTGGCCGCGCCGCTCGTGCGACTATAGTATATACATTATTATTATTATTATTTTAACGAGTTGGCCGTGCTGCGATGTTCAAAGGAAATGGAGAGAGAACGAAATATCGCGCGCGCGAGTCTGCAGAGAACATAATATTATCTAGCCCCGTCGTATATATTATATACATATATACATTGGTTTGTACATTATATTGCTTATACCAGCCGTGGACAAGCGGTACGATTTCATTGTATTAACGTTTCCGGCGTCTTCTTCGTAACTTATAAAATAATATATTTAATATGCACAGAGTGATTCATCAAGCATGTTTATCTCTTATTTTTTACTTCAATAATGCAGTTATTCAAAATTTAATTTTTTAAATTTTCAGCTATATTATGTCATATTTATTTTAAAACTCTTGAGATTTTTCGTAATACTTAAAGAGTGTCTTGTGAAGATACAAACTTTTGTTTTTCAAATGAGAACATCTAATTTTTGAATTAAGTACATCGCATTTTATTTTAAATACTCACAAATAATTTACAGTAAAAAAGTTCGGATATGAATTTGTGTTTATAATAATTCTAAAAAACAAAATATTAACAAGCTCATTATTGAATTAAAAAAATATATGAGAACATACCTACTTAATGAATCTCCCTGCAGTTATATAGGTAAATTTTAAATAGTATTTTGTTTCAGTATAAAATAAAAAATTAGATTAATAATTATCGTCAATCTAGGTTTGGAAATCGATATTACATATTAATATAATATTGTGTGATGACAAGTAATATGGATTTTGGCGAATATATTTTTTTGTGTAACGATCATTGAAATATATAATTAGTATATTATTATTGTGCTTGAATGATTCGAGTGTACCACAATGGCACAAGTATCGTCAGCGGTGGTCTTGTTGACAGCGTTAAAAATAAAGGTTCTGCTCTACAACGATCTATATATGAGGATAGCTTCGTTGTAAAAAAAGTTTTTTTTTTTTTTGAAAAAATGGTCCTTAGGCGTTGGTGAAAGACGGCTACGACGAGTGTTTATTGATTAATGTATATACCCATTATAAATGTGTATAGTACATTGCACAGTTGCCCACGCACGCCACTCAGAATCAGAATAAATCATTTTAGCAGCATTAAAATTATTTAACCAACACACACACACACACACACACACACACACACACACAGCTACCGAATTTGAAGATTGACACGTCAAATGAAATAAACACTATGTATTATGTAATATAATATTGTATACATTACATTTTATTGTTATATTATTATATCCTACAATTTATAGGCGTAAATATTATATATTATTTTTGGTAAGTACCTATACTGGTTATACCTACTTAAAATATTAGGTATATTTTAATATGCTTCTTGGAAAATGTATACAGCTTAGTAAGGAAGAGTTCACTAAGAAAATAAATTATAATAAAGATAATATATCTACACTAATATAATATTTGCTGAGTATTTTATTATTACAGCTTATAAATTATAGTTAATTAAAATCGGTTTGTTTCGATATTAGTTATACGTATGCTATGAGTATACTAATCTTTTATGTATATAACTTATACAAATGCGATACCTTGAAAATTATTCTTTTATATTAATTTATTATGATACTTATATTATACATTTGTACGACCATCAATTAAAACGAATGCGTTCAAAACCCAAGTAAGGGGACGTGCCTCCTCGTCGACGTAGTTGTCGCGATAGTAGGTGTATAATATTATTATTATTTATTATTATCGTGCATTGTTAAAAATAATATACAGTACAGGAAAAAGTTGAGATTGTACCTTATATATAATAATATACAGTGTATTATATATCGGATACCAATATACACAAGTGTATGTATATAATGTACAATGCAAGTGCAGGGTGAAGGGTGTGCTGGGTACTGCTGTTTTTCTCCTCTCGACGACGAAGAAACAAAAAACGTGATAAGAAAATAATATAGTTTACGATTGAAGCTCGCACGCCCGCCACGCGCAATTAAATTGCGGTACGTGACTTTTGCACGAGAAGTAAAAATACACACACACAAACACACACAATATATATAATACACCTCTTCCCTATGCATATATATGATATACACTCGCCATTACTCGGCTATATATACCACGTTGTATCATAACAATAATAATATAAAAATATATTATATTATATATTATATACCCCACGCCATCCAATCTTGTTTCGGATTCGCGACGTTGTAGCCTCTCGATTTAATAACTGGCATAGGTACTATGATAATAATAATAATAACAATAATAATAATAATAATAATAATAGTAATAAATAATAATACATAGTATACATTCCGCGGTATAATAATATTATTATTATTTATTATTATAACGTAGCACAGCGCTGGACTTGATAATAATAATGAGACATTTTTAATTCAAACATCTATATATCTTTTTTTATCGAAAATATTACAACCTGTGACTTCCCCTCCCCCCTTGCAGACGTATGTACTCGAATACGTCTTGATTATTATGCCACGGTCGTCCGCTATCGAAGCGTTAATTTATGCCGGGCGACGACTGCTGCTGCTTTATCGTCGTAGCGCGTTCACACCAACCACCTCGTAATTTACGAACAATCGTCCGTCGTCGTTCCTATTTTTTTTTTTATTTGCATATTTTTTTTAAATTTATTTATAGAATTTTCTGCTAATAGTAAATATAACAGTTAAAAAAAATTACAATATTATCTATCCTATTCAACCGATTCCTAAAGCGGCCTTTGCGCGATTCCTCGCAAATCGTAACGATGCAACGAAAAAAAAAACGTATAGTGCATATTATATTATTATAGGTATAAAGACATATAGTTAGATCAAAACGTTAAAAAAATAATAGAGTTTAAGACTTATTAGTTTAGAATTTTAAATTTAAGTCGATAGTATGAAACAAAGGAATGTATTATGTAATTTTATTTTGCTCATGAAAGTGATAAGCTAGACCCATTCAAATTATATAACTCATCGATTGCGGTAAATGTGTACTTAACTAAATTATTCAAACGTACTTGGAATGGCTTCATAACATTTTGGTAGGTTTAAGTAAAGGGGAATGACTGTCCATCTGCCGAATCGCAATTATTGCGTCCCTTGCGCTCGCAAAGTAGGTACGTATTTACAACAGGTGTATATAGTAGGTATATTATAATCACAAAATGTTATTTCGAGCCAGTACGTACTGAGTACGGTGAAACGAGTTAATGCGTGATACAAAGACAAAACCTTCGCTCTCTCAAAGATTTTCTTTGAAACTAATATTATATACATAATATATATTATATTCACAACGCGCGACCCATAAATTAATAATGTTTTCGTCGTTGGTGCGATGAAATCGTTATAATGTTTACGGCGACAACATTATTATTACATATTATATAGTCCACTGTTCAGCCGCCACACACTGTAGTTTCATATGAGTTTGTTCGGAGATGGGTTTTATCTCGTTAACGGAGCCGACACGGAGAAACCGGAAAACCTTTTGGCAGTTCGCGAACCGGAACTACTTCCGCAAAGTCTTCAACACTCGCGTGTGCAACGGTGGCGTCAACTCACACGCGTCCCCCACGGTGGCGGAGCAGCATTGGATAATTTAATTGAATACAAACACACACACACATGAGTGTATAAACGCCAGCGGAAAACTAGGGTAAGATAAAGGAAAAGAGGAGTATATATCTACTTAACTTTTGGCCGGATGCCGACGCGTAATGAAGTTTAACTCCAAACCGTCTGATATCTAAACTTTTAGTGGTCACATAGTGACATCGATTCAGCTCTGTAATAATATTATATATTATTATATACAGTTTAATACCGAAGAAATTTAAAATGGTATAAAACCAATAAAATATGAAAAAATAATTTTCAAGTAAATTAAAATAAGAATAATGCGTTATTTAGATTTTTTGAATTTTTTTTATTGTCTCGATCTATGTTTTTCGTATTGAAACTCAATAATTTTTATTTTTATCACCTGTATATATTGTATAATTATTCATCTATCATAATATACCATAGTCTATAAGTTTACATTTTTATTTACGAATAAATTAATTTAAATGTAAAACTCATGATCGATTTTGATCCTGAAACGGATTTCTTCCTATTAAGATGTAGGTAAATCGAGTAACGAGTAACGGATATTTTTTGATTAATATAACATCATACGTTGCGTGATCCGATACATATGCTTGTGGCCAGATAAAATATAGATACTCTATCAAATATTAACAAACCTATAATATAGGCAATAGGTAATACATTAATAAATAGATTAGGACAGTGTTGAATAATTACCTTAATAAAGCTAAAAACATCACACGAAAAAATTATTATCGTAGAACATAATAACTGACTGCCGGTGATTTTATTAGGTAAACTTTATTACATTAAATAAATTCTATTCAAGTAAACGCGTAACGCGTTTTTAATATTGATAACCGAACAATCATGTATCTACCGATATAAAATTAATTATATTATATCATATTATTTGAATACACTATCAGGAAAATTTAAGATATATGCATATATTGTATATACAGCGACAGCAATATTCCCTCATCATTATTGATTTACTATACTATACCTACTTATGGAAAAAAAAACAACATTCAGTAAAATAATAAGGGATCGCGGAAACTCTAGGGACTACTAAACGGGGTATCTTGATAATGATCGAGCCAGTCTGGCGACATTGCTTTTATATTAATTGGGAAAATAAGAAACTTTTCGCACGCGCACATACAAAGCATACAGTGCATCACGGCGTAACACTTTATATATATATACACTTACACACACACACTTTATACATCGAAAGACCTTTTTAATTAAAGATAAAGTCTCGGAACACCGACGGGAAGATAGAGATAGAAAGAGTAGTTGGCGTCAGCCGGGGCAAAATGAGGGTTGCTTGACAAGTTTTAACTGTCGGAGCTCGATTTTTACCACGTTCGAGTCTTGATTGATGAGAGCTCTCGATAGAGACTGCTAGCGTCGTACAAAATAAGAAACCGTAGAATTATAAAAGAAGAAAAGAAAAAAAACGGAAAAAAGTCGATGAGTTGTATTACTACCATTACTATTACTACGGTTGCAACTAATAAAATAGACTACCACTAACATTACATGTTACCGTTAAACACCCACCACCACCACTGTAACTATACTTGATCATTACTAAGACTATCACATTATAATATTGCACCAGATTAATAATAAATTATATTGCCAATGATGCACCGAAAGCTAAAAATATGAACGCCAGATGATAAATTTAAAAATACATCATAATAACGTATACAAATGCAGTTTGGCACTCAGTGAAATGTTTATACGTGCACAGCACTAGAACTCGTTTTTAAATTTTTTTCCAGTGCCGGGCATCCGTCCAGCTGCGAAGACCGATATACTAACGGCTAACAGTGTTAAATAATAATAAAAAAAAAAACTCAAAACGTTGAACGCGAAATACTTGTTTACACATGAAAAACCAGAACGGATGTCATTTTATGTGCGGCCATTTCGTGTCGCACACTCGTGTTTTTCGCAATTAACAAGTTTCAAATAAACACTGTTGCGACACGAATCTGACGAATGATATGTCTGCGAGGTTCTGAATTGGGGTGGGGGTGGTTAGAGGGAAATTATAATTATTATCATATAATTTTATAATTTACGATGTGCTTCCTATAATCAAGTACTTATCATTTGCTATTGTTATTATCTATACGTTTGATGAGAACAAGGTTTAGACAAAAAAAAAATATTTCAAAACGTTAATTATATGCGTATATAAAGAACAACGAATACCTTATTAATATATACTATGGGCAATGAGTATGTAATATGTATATATTATACATATTTTTTTTAAAACTATATTTTTTACACATCGCTGTGTGGTCAGAGGAAACGAATAAATAAGTTTCCGAAAATAGACTATACCGTAAACAGTTACAAAATTCTGATTGGTTTTCGAGAACGGTCCTATTTACGTCATGTCATCATCAATCATCATAATAATTAATTATACACGTGTTTACTTCCTAACAATAATAATATTTTAACAATAACACGACGAGAGTGCCAGAATGATGATTCAGGCTTGGTAAAATATCGAATAGTTTGTAGATTTACTGAAGTCTCCAATGGTGGGCACTGGGTAAGTTGATGTAAATGATCAACTCAAGTTAATGTAAATTAATTAAACATAATATTATTAAGTTAAAAGTTAATAGTTCACAAATCATAAATTTAACTCGGTTTAAAAAAATATATATCATACCTTTTTAATAACTACGAGGATCACGTAAAAAATATTTTATATAATATTATGTTTATTTATGTATTTGTATTATTATTTTATCAAGAAATAGAATAGAAAATATAGTTTATTAGATTATTTTCATTTAAAATAAATAAATAAAATTGTTAATTATAGTTAATGCCAAGGTTTGAAAATCATACTATAGTTATAATATTATAATATATACATACAGATTGTATGCGTCTGCGGCATTCTGACATGGAACAATTCGTATTAGGTTATGAGGAACAATATCGTTTTTTGTCGTCGACACTCAACAACAATTCGTGGGAATAGCTTTGACCACTGCGATTCTGAAACAAACAAAAAAAAGCATCATAATAATATAATACTATAGTAGTAAAAACCGTAATACTCTTATTTCAATATTTAAGTCGCGCCAGACGCGGGCATGATAATATTTTCTCGGAAACCGTACAGCATATTATTATTATTATTATTAGAATAATAATATAACATTGTAATTTGCAGACGGCATTGGAGTTTCGTGGAATCGCACAGGGTTCCATAATAATATAATATTATGAGTAGAGTTCGCAACGTATTTTTTGTTATGATTTTTTCACAGTTGATCCACAACTTGACGTAATGACGCAAAAACCGTCGATGATAGCAAGGATCACTTAACTATCGTAATTCGTAAGTATTAGCTTAGAACAACATTTAAAGACTAAATAACAGTTGTAATTGTATCGCGTTAATCAGTTATTTTTAGACTCCGCCCCCTAAGACTTCTTTTTAAATCCAAACTATCTCTATCCAATAAACTCATAATATATAAATCAATAATACGTAAACGTTTTTGTATTCGCGTATCTTCCTTTATTTACAAGCGATGAAAATGTATATTTTCGCGACGGTTTTTTTATTTAATTTCAAGTTAAACGACCGATCCCCTGTTTGACGGAAATTTTTATTTGCACGCATATCTTAATTTTAGTTTAATTATTTCCAATAGAAGATACGATTGTAATATTATTATTATTTCTAAATTAAAATTAATAAGAATAATTATACTAAATATTGAAAGTTATAGAAATAGTAAAAAATTCAACTGTACATGTATAAACAATACGTCATCAAAATCTTGGAATGGAATCGTAAAATAAAATAATTAATTGTTTGTTATTAAAATGTACAACAAAAGTCAATGTCCGTATGATTGCGCCTTATAGATTCAAAAATTACTAAGCCAATTTTGATAAAAGTTTTAGAGATATTGTTCTTATGTTATTATAACATCCTAATATTATTTCTGTTTTTAGAAGACATTTTTTAAAACGATATTTTTAACTGATATTTAATTAAGTGTTCTATAGGAATAAAAATGGACTTTTGAGGGGAAATAAACAGGCTCCTCTTTGGAGTGTGGAGTGTACAGTAGTGGTTTTACCTCGTATACTCAATGCGCGCGCACGCCTATGGTCGATACTTTCCCCCACTACGATCCAATGTAATGTGGTCTCTCAGCCCCTATCATGTACCGCATGCAAACGTCAATAATATAAACGTGATGAAACCTTATTCCGTATAATAGATAGGTATTATACGTATATTATGTAATGCTGATGGTTCAGCAGGGATAGAAAAACCACGATTTGACGGAATTTGACTTATTTTTATCAGATTAATTTAAAAATAGGTGGTTTTAAATGATTCAACTAGAAACAATTATTACTGCTAGTTACCGTTAAGATCTAATGCCAAACTGTATTGATAATCGTAAAATTTAAATCAAATCCGATTCTAATACATAATAAATTCTTATTACATATACGTTAATATTACACGTTGCGTATACATGCGAATATCGATCAGAAATTTTCGAAAATAAATAGCGGACGTCGTGGGAGTATATTATGACAATCAACCACGAATCTTTGCAGGAGTGAATACCAGATGTAAATATGGTGGCAATATGTATATGAGCAGGTCATACGTTGATTTTTTCGCCGACGTGTGTAAAAAGTATGAAATATATCGTGGACTTCGGTGGCAGCGCCGCTGCCAGGGATCGATGGAGAGTCGACTGTGGTTATGGGTGGTGGATTGTGTGTGTGTGTGTATATTGACGGGTGCACGAGAACGACAAGAGGCGTGTAGGTGCGAGGACAAGCCGTCGCGGGGGATATAGCCGGGGATGATTGATGCCCGAAGCAGAGTCGCTGACAGCCACCGCCACCGCGTCCCTGGGGTTTTCCTCACGCCCGGCGTAGCGCGCGTGGTTTAAACGCCGTGACGCTCCGGACCGAAAACAATGGTTGTGACGCGGAAACAACGTGATTAATGGTCGTCACTATGCGTGCGAGGGTATGGGTGGGTTAGGGAAGAAAGTTTGCGGACCGAAGAGAGCCGCCCGTACGGCGCAGCGCTGCAGTCGTACGTATAGCGTTCTGTGTATATATACATATACATATAACATAGCGTGTAGGTAGTATGCTGTAGAGGTGGTGGTTAGTGGTGTATACAGTACGGCCAAAAAGCTTTTTCGATAAATCAAATAAAAACGCAACGGAAACGAACAAGACCGTTGCCGGTAGATATATACACGTACACACGAAAATATTGAATTACTTCGTGAGCGCGTATGTTATGAACCTGAGTGGCAGAGATGAAGATAAACTGAATGATTCGATCGTCGTTTTTGTTTCTCAAAACTGCACAATAAGGATCGGAATGAATCGTTTTTTTGTTTTTAAAAATTAATAACACGTGATTTTATAATAAAACGCGATAGGTCATGTAAAGTTTATATTATGAATTAATTTAATATTATCAAAAAGTAAATAATAATTATTACTTATCAACTGAACGATATAATATAAATCACAAACGACTAAACACAAAATGACATATTATTATACTAGGTAACGAATTATCAAAAAAATAATTAATATATAAGAAACAAATAATAGTTATTAATTATTAATTATATTACTTTTATAACAATGTTTTACCGAATAGACGACGCGTGTTTGATATATTGCATCATAAGTACCTACTTAGTGCATACTTCATATAGTATTTAAGTCTATGTCGTTAGAATTTGTGGAATTATCTAAACTAAAAACCGACTGGCGTGTATAACAATAATAAATTATATTGTTACACTGTATATATTGATTCGAAAATATGAAATAATCTCAGTACAAAAGCACTGTAAAAGAAGACTTAACAGTTTGGATTTCGAGAAGTTAGTTCAATGTCAGATGTTGTTCGATTAATTACGTTTTCAAGGGACAAAAACGTTGGTCGGGGAGATTAATGCGGGTTACAGATCTGAGGAAACGAGGCCTGGGGATGTTTTAATAGGAGATAATAACGTTGACTAATCGTCTCGGGAAACAAACTCGGTGCAAACAAAACGGGTCTCGATGACGAATTCGGACCCGGTAAACCGGAACAAGGGAACGAGCGGGTCAGGACAACGGGAACAATTTCGCTCCGACTCTTGTAACAATTAGCCAGATGACTCGTTCAAGTTTTATGTATAAATCACGTTACATTATCTTGACGTGACAGCGAAATGGTGTGACCCTGTTTGCAAATAAATTTCGCACACAAGAGGAAAGACGACGCTTCAAAGCGTACACTTTAAAAACAACAATGGTCAATTATAGATGTACCTACCTGTAATAGTATAATCATGTATTTATGCAGACAACTGTAGTGAGGACATTCAATCAGAAACTTTCAGTTGTAAGCCGCGTTTTCGTGTATAATAAATTGTAAGAAGAAATTTGACGAGTTGAATACACGCACACACACACAAACACAAAGATACTGAGAAAATTGAAAAATACCATAAGCAGACACGATAAGCAGTGGATCATCATGTATTTCGTTAAAACTAAAGATTGATAATATTTCAAACAATCACGAACAATCAATAAACTAAAAATAGGGAATAAATTAAATAAAAAAACAACCAGAGAGAAGAATATACGTTTATTATTATACGAAATATTAATTCGTCAAACAGGTGAATAACTATATGGACGAGTATCAGAGTAGGAGATAAAACAGATTATATTATAAATAGATAACTATTTAAATAATATAATACATACATTGTAGTATAGGTATTGGTGTAGTGAGCCGAGCCGCTCCTAAAACGATTAGAAAAAAGAAAAGAAAAAATACGCAATTACCGGAAACTGATAATTAGTTTTGCTCCGTCATCATTGTTTATTTTTTTTTTTTCATTATTACCAACGGAGGTTTACTGTAATGCGGCTCTAAAGGATAGAGGAGCGGCTTTCATGTATCTTAACTAACAGTCCGCATTGTATCTATTTCCGCCCAAGACACTCCCTCCGAAACAACCGATTATTATACTGTCGTTGTCACCACAGCAGCGAGTCGGTGTTATTTAACGACCAGTTAGTTTTATTGAAAAAGTTCAAAATTATTGTCGTAATTTCCATAAAATCTGGCGTAGGTGTCGATTTTATCAGTTTTAAATTACACACATAATATTATTAAACATTTTTTCCATGAACGGAAACATTACTAGGTTTCGTTAAACTCCAAACCTCCATTACCACATACGAAAAACAAAAAATATTTTTTGTCAATTCAATGATGGTATACTATGTATGGTAGTTTCACATAATAAAAAAAGAAAATGAATAAATAAAAAATTTCCAAGTAAATGTATCCACAGTAATGGTATAATATTATAGATATAACTAATAATAAGCGTATATCACGGGTACGTTCTTTACCTATATTATATACACGCCGTCGTCTATATATTATTATTATTATATGTACCTACGACATAATGATATTATAACAACTATACAGTGTACATCTATATGATGTCGTAATGTTATATCATTTTATAATACGTATATATATATAATATATAGGTATACAGTATATTAGGACGATTACAGGCCATTATCCGAGAGCAAAACATCCGTGACAAACTACGATACGTTTATAATAATTCTTATATTCATAATATACCAACATAATATAATAATATTATATTTAACTGTGATGGTAGTATACTAATATGTATACAAACAACTGCAACAGTATTATGCACGTATACTTTAATATCATTATAATAATATTATAAGTTTACGCCGATTTAATATTATACAGGGTAATTCACCAAGTGTGTTCATTGTTCATTCTCATTTTGTCTCTTGATAATGAATTTTCAAATTCAACTTATGATATTTTTAAATATACTTAAAGATTATATTTCCAAAATTTGAGATTTTTTTGTACAACTTATGTAAACTTATGTTCATTTGAAAAACAGAAAATAAGAACGACCACTTTTTTTTTTTTTACTGTAAATTAAATAGTGAACAATTTTATAGTAATCGAAATGTTTGTATTAAAGTTAACAGTTTTAAAAAATAGTTTTACAAAAATTATAAAATAAATAATGTATTATTTGTTCTATAATTTATTTTACTTGGACCATTTTTAAAAATTAAAAATATATTATGATAGATTTAATAAAAATAATTACTATTAAATTTAAAATTACCATAGTTTCCATATCTTTGAAGCTCATTATTATGGACCTACTACTCTTAGAGATAAAGTTAAATAACTCAAATGCTACTATTCAAATTTTTATTTTTATAACAGAAAAAATCTCAAGAAGATAAAAATAGTGTTTTTGAGTATAATATTTGAAAATTTCAAAAGTGAGATTTTGAATATTTACTATAGTACTATACTTTAGAAGAAAAACGGGAAGAGTATGCTTGGTGAATCACCTTGTATATTACGATATCTATATACTATTTGGTGATTTGGTTTATATATAATATAGAAATATACATTATAGCAGTGCACATAGATCTTTCTGGATAAATATGAGATGTATCTTCACGGAGCCGGGAATAAATGAAAATCAAGTGTATCGAACCGTGTACAGTCATAGCAGTAAGTCGTCGTATATATACAGAGCACGGTGCAGACGGAAACGCGCAATAGAAACACACACAATGACGACGACTATGGTAAATTATTATTATTATTATATATTTTATAATTTAGCTGAAGTCAACGAAGATACGCTTGTGGAAGATGGTATCGTACGCCGACTTAGTTTTTCGCTCCACACACGCGCGTAATTGTGATATAATTGAGAATATGTTAGTGTGTGTGTACTGACCGACGCGTTAAGCACGACGTCGTATATACAGTCGCGGAGAAGACACGGTAGAATAAATGCGATAATCGAGTGTAAGTCCCGTGGACTTGTCATATTATTCGTTGTCGTCTGAGGCAAACCACGGTAACAATAACAAAATACAATCGAGGGCCATGTGTACGTTTTATATACGACAGTGGTTATGACTGAAGAGTGACTGGAAAGCGAGCAGAGCTATAAGCAGTACCCGAGGCTTCTGCAGAACCCTACGAGGATGAGGTATATTATTATTATAGTATGACATTAGGCGAGATTTTGTCTTAATTTTTGATATCAATAATATTATAATATTATACTAGGTGATATTGTCTCTGATCGTCTTTCTTCGCAATCTCCTAATTTGAGGGGGGGGGGGGTTCGTCAGCCATGCTTATTTAGTTGGTTTTTGTGACTTAAAGATCCCGTTTTTTATCTTGAAATTTAATATTTGTAATTTAAAATATACAAAACTTTTTTATATAATACAAAACGAAGACAATACAAAATACAATATAAAAATACAAGATATATCTACATTATTATATTATATAGGAAGGGATGTATTTGTGGATAAACCATCCCGTCCTTTACGCCACGTTACTTATGTCGTATTATTTGCAAGGAAAAAAATCGTTAGAAAAGATAACGGACCCTGCTTAGTATACTGCTGCGTGCAGAAAGTTTCAGACATAATTGACTGATCGCTAAATTTTCATACGGAACTGATAACAATTAAACTTAATCGATGCAATAGCTTATTTAAAATTTTTATATTTTGTTATTCAATTCATTTATTCGTTAAAAGCTTGTTTTTAAACAGTTCATGTTTTAGACATCGAGACATAATATTTTGTGTTACTAAAATACGTATAGCTTAGCTATTTTTTGTACATGTGGAGTTTTTGAGTTTTTTTTCAGTTAAAATCAATAGTTTTCCATAAGTATATCGAAATATAACACATCATCTACTAAAAACTGTCTATTAAAATAATATCAATAATTATAATTTATAATTGAAAATGTATTATACTATATTTAATCAATAGTTTATAATTTTTAATAATCCAAATTGCCTATATAAAACCCCTTAGAAATAACTGTGATCAAAATACATAATAATATATTATTATTGTAATTATTACCAAATACTGGTTATTCTATATATTCTAACTAATAATGTTTATAACTGGTACCTTCGGTGTATGTATATTTATCTGGAATACCAATAATTCTTTTGTATGTCAATAAAAAATTTAAAGACAAAAATACAAGAATATTGGTCATTAGTTATTACCGACATATTGTGTGCAATGGCGTACTGATTACAATTTTCGGAGATATATATAGTTAATGATTGATATTACCATAAACAGTAAGTTATTCACTATGTATTTACAGATATCGAGTGGATTGATGTTATAAACAATATACGTCTATACCTAGTCGAGAACTTTGTATACAGTCTCGTTACGGTTACGGTGGCAATTGAACAATGTTGGCGTTAAATATTTGCCGAGACAATACTATAGTCTACAATCAACACCATCACTATATTATTATTATTATTATTATTATAATAGTAGCACACGAATTCCCGGCGGACGCGGTATTGTTGGTTTAATCGCTGGTAAATAATATTATTATCATTCGACTCGCGTCGTCATCCGCGTACAACTGAGCATTAAAGCGCACGGACGTCTTCGAAAAGTGCAGAATATTGTTTACTGTAAGGTACAGTAGACGAGACAAGTAGGTAGCTAGGAATATAATAAAATATATTAAAAATAGGCGCAACGCATGACGCAGAAGATGAATAAAACGTGCATGTTATTTCGATACAGGTATAATAATATTATATAACATTATATTATGTGATATATTATCGTATACCATATTATTGAGCGAGTTGATGAACCGATGAATAGAACGATATATACGAGATAATAAAAAAAATATACATATATCTATGTAAATAACAATAATGAATATGGTGGGAGTGAGCATGCATAAAATAAAATTATTACAATGATTCATCTTTAGATTTAAAAGATTTAAAACGGAATGTTCGAAAACGCATTATTACGAGGATATTAATTCTTAAAGGTGGAGTGCTCTTTCCGAAAAAATAATTAAAATTAAAACTTCGAAGCCATTTTTAATTATCGCAGATGCTTCAACAATCATAAAATAATATACAAATGAATGGCGATATGTATTGTTATTAAACACGATTTTGCTGCTTCAAGTGCCCGTGATCAATGACCATATGGGTAGCGGCAAATACGCACAGTTTTCGTGGGGGAACAATACCTAATCGTCGTCATCACTTGATCGTCGCCGGCAAGGAGGACTTTCCATTGTTTTGGCGTTTTCGGGGGGGGGGGGGGGAGAAAAAATGTAAACCTACATAGCTATAATATCGCACACATTTGTTTTTCTCTCATCCCTTGTACGACCCATGACTGACGTTCTAGCACCCATTGTTGTCCACCGAAAAAGCGGCTACCGTATAGTATTATTATGTTATTATCATGAACGGTCGTCACGATTGCCTGTTCACGCACTCACGCGCACCCGAGACGACGTGCACGAGCAGCAGTTGTATATTATAGTCCTTTTGTAGTAACAAAAATCGGGACCTTCGTGCGGCGTCGTAAAACGTCGTAGGTAGGTACGTGTATGGTTATATTATATTATAGATGTGCATATTATTATTGTACGCGACGGCGATATATATATATATAGGTACATCGCCGTCGAACAAAAAAATAATAATAATAATAACAATATTATAATACCAACGATACCGGTAGCACTTCAGTTCATTGATTAATGACAAAAAAACAATATAAGATTATTTTTATTATTTATAAAGACGTGAGTAGAGTGGAGAGGGAACCGGTTTATGTAATTATAATAATATCATCAACATACATTTTATACCGCAGTCATATAAGATAAGTGCCTCTCAATTATTATTATTATTATTATTAGTAGTAATAGTATAACTGTTTTACTTTTTTAAATTCAAAGGTTTTTTTTATAGAACACCATCGTACTATTGGTAAGAAAAAAAATGTTTTGTTATGTTTTAAGTACTGAACATATAACATTACGTTCTTTTTCTTCAAAAAAATTGCATTTTAATACAAAGTTTTTTCGTTGTTTATGCCGTTTATGGTAATTTTCGCATAAAATAATATCTCGAAATATCAAATATTAGATAAATTATAAATACATTAAAATGAATCAGTTTATTATAATAAATATTTTAAGTTTAGATGAATACCACATAATAATGGAACAAGAGAATTCGTAGAGCATGAATTTAATTTAGATTATTTGATTTTTGATATTCCTATATTTTACAACATTATATGAATATAAATTTAAAAAAAAAACATCTTATTCATCAGAGTATGAAACCAAAAACAATAAAAAATGCATTTTAGACGATTGAAAACCACAAAAAACAAATATATCTAGAGAATTTTTGAAAACATTTATAGGTACTACACATAAATATAATATAATATGACGTTAAATATTAATTAGGTATGAAAAAAAGCTAACACATTTACCGAGAAATAAACGAGCGTATCAAGTAAAAAAACATAATATAGGTATCAATATTCAATGTATCATAAAATATAGTATCAAGCAAGCACCAGCGGCGGGTCGCGGTCTCCGGCGATCGTCGGAAGAATCACCGAAGTTTCTCACGTTCGCCTATACGGTATAAAGCGGTCACGACGTCCACTAGAGATGTAAATATTATAGTATTATACGTATAATATAATCTCAGACGAAATATCATCGTTCTCTCCGGACGAAACAAAAAAAAAATTTTTATCTCGTTTACACGCGTTTTTTTTTTATTTTTGAATGTTGTTACAGTAATATACATAATACATTATACGGCATCATAAAAATATAGTGCGTATACACTTATCTACCCGACGACAGCGTGTGCGTCGCAGCGGAAATGTCGACGAAACACATACAAAGTGTATCTCAGCACTTGCTCATCATCAACTAAACATAAAATATGACTATACTAAACCTCATCTACTATTCGCTTTCTGAAAATAAACTTTTAATCTCACATAATACACGAATACTTATTGAGAAACTGTATAGTAAATTTTATAATTTTTATCAAAATTCAATCTATAAATTGGGTTTCTTATATATATAGACTGATGTTTACGAAACGAAAGTTTTTAATTTTATAGAGATAGGGTAAGCAAAAAAAAAATTCTAAGGCTATTGCTGTGGGTATCTAACATGGAAATATTTTTTTAGAAAACTGGATTTTACATGTTTTAATAATAAATTCCGTACACAGATATTGTGGTTGCGAAATGGTAACTAAATACTATAATACGGTGGGAATCAACATTAAAAATCATAATTAGATGTATTCAACTGTAAATTTACATAGATTCTAAATAGATTTTAAATATTATAGGTACTACAGAATAAGTGATGTGTTTTAAAAGAATATATTACATATTATTATTGAAAAATGAAATAAACATTATGTAGGTTATACATTTTACGTGTTATTACCTATATATATATAATATTAATTTAAATACCGTTTCCTGTTAGTTTTCATCGAAATATTGTTGTTAATCAAATGTATCTTGTATTATATTATATGTGAATTAATGATTTTGTTTTACTGGGAAAAATGCATTTAATAGGTACTATAAAATGACTAACACTAGTATCGTTTTGAACAAGATTTAACTTATTATTTACGAGATATATTATAAGTGTATAATATGATATGTATTATATGAAGGTGGTATGAAAAAAATTGTTTTAAATTTATTCGTTTATATTACCGTTCAGATTATTATGTTGGTAGACTCACTTCACATAAGTGTTAATAATTGATATATTATACTGCATACTGTTTATCGCACATCGTTTTTATAAACGACAAATCGTGAGAAACCATATAATAATAAATATATATATATTTATTACAGTCGGTTGTATCAGGTATGTAACACACGTATATGTTTATACAGGTCCTGGAGGCAACTCGAGTGGTTGGCCAACACTTCTTTTTAAGAATCGATAGGTATAGTATAACGCCCGTCTCATTGTCGATGACATCGCCTCCTTACGCGTCATCGGTTTTTACATCCATGCCGCGGGGGCACACTGGCAGAGAAGTCTGTACTCCGTAATCAACAGCGATAATATGATGGTATACAAAAGTTAAAAGGAAAAACGTCAATCCACTATAGTGACACTCGGCGTGGGCAACTTGAAAATACCACAACGACCAGTAACGTCCTTAATTCGAGAAAATTCTCGACGCCCGCCCGCACAAATCATAATATTATTTAGAGATATATTTACATAACAACGTTAATCGTGCGTTAAGTGGTCAAATATTATAATGCTACACTCATGGCCCACGAATTTCTATGGACGCAAACAGAGCAAAATTCGTAACTTGCAGGGCTCTGATTAAACTTTTATAGCGGGTTTATAATAAAGAAAATATAATAATATCAGTTCAATAACGTCGGTATTTAGAAGATTATTCTGCTTTAGATGATATCAAGTTAAAAATATGGAGTATAATTTAAAAACCAAAAGTTATTCAAAGAATAAACCATAAGGTAACATGAAATAACAGAACTTATTATAACTTTGATTTTTCAATACAGTTAATGTATCATTTTTTTAAATACCTAATTATTTTGCATGGGCTGAATATAATACATAGTTATAATATACCTATTATATAATAATATTTTGTTGTTTAATGTCTTCTGTAGAGGTCATTGTGGATGCGTCTATTTTATTTTGGTCTAATACAATAAAGTATATGATTTTCATCGATTTTAATCGTTGCGAACTTTTATACCGAACGACATTAATAATGTAATAAGTTAAAAAGTGATCGGACGTGAAAAATGTATACACCCGACAACGATGATAATGTCTAACGTACACGCCAGGAAATCGTTTTTCTTTGCTCCTTATCGGCCAAATTCACCGAACAAAATACTCGAACTGGGGTCTTCCATCATAGTCAAAATGATGGATGAACGTTACAGTGACCTCCCGTCGGACTTTCCTCAATTTCATTTCCTACCTCCTATATAGTATAAAATATATATTATTTTACCACCGTACGACGAAGACCGCTGACTTTTTATTTTCGGACGGAAGGTTTGTTTGCTGTCCCAACTCATTGTGTTCGACAAAAAGTCTGGGGTTGGTTTTTTTATCCGCCCATCCCGTCAGCTTTTATTTTGTTCCTGATTTTTTTTCACCGAAATACTCGTTATGTCGATGTAGATAACAGAGCACAATGCCTTTAATACAGCCATATTCCCTCCTACTTTTTAATGCACGCGCCAAAATGAAAAGGAAAATATGTTCTTTTTTTGGACCTATACATTAGTCACGTACTCACGTGTGTATAAGATAACAATAATATAATAATAATATGCTATTTTATGTAGGTACATAAGATAGCGATGGACTTATATTTAAATAACAAACATTATTTTATTATATTTTGGTGTGTTTGTTTGTTGTATGCGCTAACGTAATTTATGATTATTTCTAAATTTTGTATATTCACAAAGGATTGAATTTTGAAGACGTATATTATATTTTTTTTTAATAATAATTATATTTTTATTTTTTATTTATCATGGCTAAAAAAACCGATGTCATAAAATATGATGAGCTATCGCCGTTTATTTTAAACGCCTATCAAATAATTTATGAAGCTGTTTTCAGTTTGAAAAAATAAAATAAAATCTGATAATATAATAGTAGGTAGCTAGGTATAGGTAGGTGTTACTTATTTAAAAGATCTAGAAAAAATTCTGATTAACGGTGAACAATACAAGTAAACTAAAAACCTATTATTATGTTTTATACATATATTGAAATTTTAGTTATTTATATAATTATGAATTACGAATAAATGGTCATAATTGAAGTACATTAGCTTAGTTTATTAGCTGTATTATATGTGACGAAACGCAATGCAATTTTATCAGTATTTTTACGTTTATAATAAATTTATGAATAATTTAATAAAAAACAATTAAAGTGAAAGGAATAAATTGTCTAAACTCTAAACGCGCCTATATATATTTTTTTGAATGCTTAACCTTGGACATGAAAGAAAATATATTTAAACGTAGATATTTAAGCCGTAATATTATACAATTATTTTTACGTTTAATTTTTTGGCATTACTCGAATAGTAATAATTCTATAACGAAATAACGAATTCTAGTACATACTAGAATATACGTTAATCCAAAAATACCATAGAAGAGTTTTTAAATAATTACATTTCAATATTCATAGTCGAGTTTTAATTTAAAAATACGTCCATTCCCTTTGTCGAGTTTCATTAAATCGACTTAATTTAATTACACAAGCTGAGTAAATATTAAATTTGTTATGTCCAATTACCGATATCCAATTATAATAGGGGTTGAGCATTAATTGGGATTCTCTCCAGTTTTATTATAATATTTTTAATGAAGTTCAAAACCGTTATCGTCCAATGTTTTTATTATAACGAAAATCGTATATATTATATTGCTGTGGAAAGCAAAAATTAATAACGTCCACTTCATTATTATTCCGGTTGCGTTTTAGACGAATGCCAACAAACTATATATTAATCTATTCCCACGGGATTACACCATAAACATTTCCGTAGAAAAAATTATTAATTAAAGAAACCGCCAGCGGGAAAGATCATATATAAACGCATATTTTTAAATAATGTGACATTTTTTTAAGTTTGTATAATTTCGTCAAGTCAAAAATATAGTATAGTATTTTATTCTTTATATGGGCGCTTCAAACATAAAAAAGAAGAAAAAAATAAAAATATCAAAGTCGGGATACGGCATAACCGACTGTAATATTAGAATATGACATTTCGCAAACAAATCTAGGAATTTACATTTTAAAACATAGTGTTAAAATTCGGAAATCATTTCGATTTAGTTTAACAAGAAACACATAACAATTTTACTTATTTGAGTATCGTAGAATAAATATGCGCGTTTGGGGCAGGTGTTTTTTACACCATTAAATTTCGTTTTAGAAAATAAAACGTGAATTGCAGTAACAATAACAGTTTTGTTTTATGTTTTCTTAGTATAATTTTAAGGACAAAGTAAATATATTTAAAACAAAATATCCACATTATTGTAATTCAAAGATTAAATTATTGATGATAGTATTATTGCGATACCGTTCACAGATATCTAGCATGGTAGTTGTTATCTTAACACAAGAGGTGGAAAGCTTATAGACGCAGGTACCTATTTAGGTATGTAACTGGCGCATATTTCGCCATGTCGCCTACCGGGAAAGTGAAAATGTATTATCGTTACAGACTCGGAAGCGGATTTTGTAATCAATATAGCATCGAATCGAAAAACCTATCCGCTGTCAGTGAATTATATTAATGCTATTAAAATAAAAGGGAGATTTTCATTACCAGTGGTAGGTAAAAACTAAAACCTTCAGCGGCTTAGTGAATAGTAATTAACTACCATCGCCTTCCTATGTGTGTGTAGTATCGAAGAAGGAGCCCATTGTATACAATATACATACTTGTGTGTGTGTGTGTGCTCGCGCGCCATAACAAATACGATGAGGACAAAAAAGGACCCTAATTGGATGGAATACATTTTACTCGCGTTCAGTTTTTAAATGACCCTTAGCGAGACGAGATTATGTATTACTTATACACCTATACCTATATTAAAATAGGAGAGTAAACGAGCAAAATTCTTCGGAACTTTTAAAATAATATATATAATATCAATATTATGTAGTGTAATACGTATATTTTAACAATGCTTCTTATAAACGTGCCCTCGATGTAATGTGCTGATAAATATTATTGTCACTCGGGTACTTACCTGTACCTTACTTGTACCTTAAATTCCGAATCAAATATTAATTCAATATAATATCATATTTAGTTACAACAAAAAGTAGCTAGCTGTGGTAATTTGTTATATTTGCAAAACGAAACGATCCTCCGGTCTTGGAGGACGGAGAGTGAAACGGTGATACTACAATATTATTATCGTCATCACTACCCCACCACAACGCTTCGTGGGTTCCACAGGAATACGCGTCACGATTGATATGACATGGTATACCTATACTATAATAATTTAATATTATCGACGTCGTCGTCGAGACGGCAATCAATCGGTATTTAATCGGAAACGTACGGCAACCGTATCGTCGTGTTATCGTTACAATAATACAACTTGCATGTCGTACACAAAGAGACAAGAGTGCAATAATAATAATAATAATTTTAAGAATAATAATACCAATAGAGCGTTATGCGTACCACAATCGTACACGTAAATTTAATAATATCACATCATAATAATGTATGGCACACGAGTATAATAATATACGCTATCGCGGGGTCACGCGCTGCATTCGATGGGTAGCCCCCGACCACGTCGCTTGTGTGATTATATTATAATATGACGTAATGTTGTCTCGTGAGCCATGTAAATTTTACCAGCTACTTAATATATTACAATAATAATATTATATTGTCACCGTAGCCGCTGCCATTGGTATAATAGTTCAACGATTTTATGATAACTGATAAGTATTAATATTATCATTATTTTAATGCTGGCGGCGGACGCTACCAAAATGACTGCCACCGCTGCCGCGCGCATAATATTTTACTTAATTGCGCGGGCTCCTGGTCAATTAATTATTATTACAATATATGTGTTTGCTGTGTCGTTTGTATTGCACGTACGGACGAACTGCAGTGGCGTCTGTACAAGGACGTGCACGATTAACACATATTATTTTATATAGGTAGTATAATATAATAACAAGACGTACATGCCATATGTGTCATTAATTCATTATAATAATATCATGTTATATAATATGTGTAGCGAGTGTAGTGCCGTTGACCGTCCTAGTCGGAAGAAAACAACAAAATAATAGGTGATAGTGGCAACTTATTTTAGAAAAACAACAAGAGAAAAAATATAACGGACAAAGACCATTGTGCCAAAAAGTTCCGATTCGCTACATTAATAATAATATTTTCAGCGAAATCCTAACGTCCTCAAACCGTTTATCCGTTGCGCCCGTTTGCGCACAAAAAATGATAGTTCATAATATGCAGTATGCAACCGATTTAAAACTAGGCAAAACCGTTGAAATTGATTTGGCTAAAATCCCAATCGACAAAAATAATATTGTTATGATACTCATAAAGATTATAATATAACCATTATATCATTGTAATTTCAATAAATAAATAAATAATTTATTTTATCGGGCCCGAGTGCATTGGATATATAAGTACATTAAGTATAGAAGTTAAGTATTGAACCAAATGTTACGGTAATGTCGTATCTATTAAATATCATATTATGACGACAGAGGTGGTTTGTGAATTTAATGTTTAAATATTACTTGGCGGTATCGTCTAACGTACTTACCGATAATATTTTGTGTAAAATAGGATATCCGATTATTGATTTCATCATTTTTGTTGCTCGTGTAAAATTACGACTCGTTCGATTGTATTGTTATGTATTCGCTGACTAACCTGCAAAATAAAATTTAAAGTATTAATGTATGCCAACACACATCGTATTAAAAGGGGTTAGGTTACTGTCAGTTTTATAAGTATAATATTTATATATTTGTGTGCGATTGTGAAGTAATTATGTTTTAAATAATTTTATATATTGGTACCAGAGGGCAGAGACTACGCAATAGATAATTTTGTTTGAGATGATATCTACAACATATATTTAAAAGCAGAATTTGATACTTTACACTGTTAAATATAATAGTATACTGTGTATCAAGGTATCAATTTATATACAGACATTTTTACTAATAAGCTTTGAAATGTTTTTAATGAGCTGATCGTAAATCGATCAGCTGCAGTAGTGATGTGAGAGGACTTTAGTGGTGTAAGAAGGGGTTATATCAGTTGGAACTCTTCCAAGGGTTGTTTTTCAGTCCATTGTTTTTAAGCAAACAATTGGCTTGTTCTTGGTATGTACACACGCACAAACATACAAACGAGCAGTCCGTTGTTGGCCAGGACTGCTCTCTCTCTCTCTCTTGTATGTATAATATAATCCATATGTGAAATATAATAATAATAATAATATGCTTTATTTGTCAGACGTATGGTTATTTACAACCTCTGCGAGCCGATAGGAGAAGACGATTTGACCGCAGAAATGTAAAATAACACTATATACACATAAATACGGTAAAATGGTTTTATTATTTTTAATATCGTTATCACGTCGTAACCCCGAGACTGTGGTGGAATATAATATATAGTGTATATAAATAATAAAATCCGCAAATAAATCGCCATATGTCTGAACACGAGGAGACTTTTATTATTATTACTATGCTATTATTATTGTCGTTATCGTAGTCACTTTAAGCTCTTTGTCCTATATCCATGATGGTTTCCATTCGCACAGCACTCTTCGAGTCCACGTAAAGTACAATGCTTTGTGTACCCACGCTGTATTATATTACACATTTGATAACACGAACTCCAAGAAAACGAAAAACAAATTACAGAATAATATTACACCTGACTTTTAAGTATAGTGATTTTTATTTTAAAAAATTACATTTCATTAATCCCACAAAGTATAATTGAATTTTTATCAGTGGAAAAGACAATTTTCAATATTAAGATCAACTGCATTTGTTCAAGTTTTGTGTCGAAACTAAATTTTAAAATTATCTAGTGGATTAAAAGTTGTTTAAATTAAATGATTTTTACAAATAAATTGAATCGTGGTTAAAATTATATCTTATATAATTCTTTCATCTAGCTATAATGAAAAAAAATTGAATTGATTAATAAATATTGGTGGTTGCCTGTTTAATAATTGTAATTAGGTCACCAATATTCATAGATTTTCAATATTATTGAATCTTAATTGATTTTACAAGAGTCTTATACGAGTTCGATGACAATTGTTTAACCTGCCTCGTGTGCAGGTCGTGGAAATCACAGCTCAAATTAATCGTAGGTCACGCATTCGTATACAAAAGTTATGAAAAATCAAAACAATAGATGCGTTGTAACTACTAATATATTTTGTATGTGTAACGCGTAAGCATATACGATGTACTAAACACGTAGAACGTATTGATATATTATTATATTATTGCCAATTTTATGTTCATAATTAAAAATGTACAATAGTATGAGTCAAGATTCTTTCTATAAGTATAGAAATTTCTAGCTGTAAATACTGCTGTCAGTCGAAGGCCAACACAGTTTATAAAATATTATACATGGTTATATCGTACTTTGGGATAAAACATAACAGTTATAATAATAATTCTACAAAAATTAAAAGCATGTATTTAATATTTATACATATATAAAAAAATAACAGAAGAATGTTGATGCAAATATTTATTGAGTATAGCACTTTATTATAAAATAATATATGTGAAAATTTTCAATATTATTTACTTATTGCGAATGATAATATATAATATAATATATATACTAAATAATGCATTTTATTCTGCAGTAGCATATAATATTATACACTAACGTCGAGATAATTGATTTTAATAACGTTCAAATATGCAATTAAGCGAGACCTATTTTAATTAAACGTTGTTCTCACACGTTGACGACATTAAACAAATTAGTTTTTGCAACGTAATTTAAATAACTCGGAACATAATAAATTATCATACATAATATTATACAGATGCGATTGAAGGTTACAATACACTTGCATAAAATATAGGAATATATTATTATAACTTTATATTGACAAATTGCATTTATGCAATTTTTCTATTGCACTCCTTCTGAAATATAAATATTTCCATGGTACATATAAGAACTATAACAATACGATGGTTTTATTTGAACTCAATGTAACAATTTTGAATAATTCCATTACGCCATGATGGCTAAGTCATTAATATTTTATAGTCGAGCGATTTTTTTTTTTTTTATCTTGGACTCAAATTCAAGGAGACCAAGTCCACAAATAAATTTTAATATTATTCACCAGGAAAGTTAAATAAAAAATAATGTGTAATTTGCACGATTTGAATCTTTACTTGTGAAATATTATTATGATTCATTTGCCCTTGAGGACTTCAATCGACAAAGTGTCTTTAAATAACGATTTTTTTCAATAACGAATTGGCTGTTAGTACTTTCTGTTTCTAATTTTCTGCGTACTAAGTTGAGAGATATTTACGATTTCAGACATTGATGGGCCAATGAATTTATATTGTTAGATTGTATAGTTACTCCGAAACAGTTTATCGATGAGCATTAGTCAGTTTTACTTATGGCAGTTATGTATAATATGCATATATATGTATTTTCTTTTCATCACTACAAACTACAAAGTAAATAACGAATTCAACTAACATAAAATAAATGAAATTACACTAAAGATAGATTTTCAGTCTCTTTAAATGGTCTAAATTATTGATGTTCAAAAATTATGGATGAATGATTATCATGAATAACATACAAGAAATTAGTAAAAATAATGAATACTATTAGAAAATTGGTAAAATAATCAAAATGAAATGTTTATAATGTATTTTAACGAACCTATATTTCCTTACTCATTAAATCAACTTTGCTGTTGTTTATAATGGCGATTGATTCTATTTAGTTATTAAATGCTTTGATTTTGGATGAATTTAAATTGGTAGGTAATTATATTCAAAATACTTCAGTTACTATAGAAACATTTCATAATGATTTCTAATAACAGTTTTTGATTTACTTGTGCAGTAAACAAAACAACATATTATTAAAATATAATATCATTATTTACTATAAAAAAAAAAAAAAACTATAACTTATAAATTGAAACACTATTCATCTAAACGGTAGAGTATTTAGTGTTTAAAAGGGAAAAGTTTTCTCTGGGATCAAAATAAATAAAATACACAATTCAATTTTTTTTTACCTAAATAGTTGGTAAGATTCTGAAAAATCCAGTTACGTAGTAATTAAATGAAAGTTCTAAATTCCTAATTAATATATATCCACACAGTATATACTTGTATATTAGGTATGTACGTAACCAAATACAAGTTCACTTATAAGATTAGAATTTAAGAACAATATAGTCTCATTACTTATTTTCATTCAAAATCACGCAAAAATACTTGGCGTAGAGCAGGTTATATATTTTATCCAGAATGGATTTTCACCACAGCATACCTGGAGTTGTTATAAGACCCGTGAAATTTACGACTCGTGCACTATTCAATCTTTATTACACTTTCGACGTAACCGCACGCTTAGGTACCTATATATATATATTATTCTGTGTCTATATAAATATATATATATATATATATATATATATATATGATAAAAGCCGGTTCGTTTTAAAGCAAAACTCACGTGCCCTTAAAACACTTTGGTGAAAACTTTTTCGATTTCCCCAACTTTTTCACTAGGTCAATATTCTATTGTAGTCTTACACGATTGATCACCGTATTCGTGAGCTCGCTGCCTTTATACATATTATATAGTGATATATATAGTGTTTAGCGTGTATCAGTGTATATAACTTCGTAAACTTTTACATGGGTGGACGCTACCGCTAAATTATAATATACGGCTTTTGTTTATAAGTCCGTTTTAATGTTCCATATCACGATATTTAAGTTTCTTATAGCTTTATTGTTTGTTGTTTGTTGTTTGTTTTTTTATTTTTAGAGGCGTGTTTGCGGTGACTCGCGATGGCCCGAGAAAGAAACGTTTTGTAAAAATTACATTCGATTGATTTTTCTCACTGTGAACCAATGTTTGGAATAAATTAAAAAATATATCGATTATACACCATCAGCATCACGGTTTATTCGGTTTATTATTCGAGAATATTGTGTCAGAAAACCGCATGAGAGATAGAAGTAATTTATAATATATATATTTACAGATTATATATAGTATAATTGATTATATTATTATTATGATCATTATTGTTGTGGGCGAAATGTAACTGCTGCAATTAATGCAAGTCCGTAACAAACTCGGTCGGCTGCGCAGCTTGTAGATATAATATTTTAACACCATGATTTTAAAAGTTGAAATTTTCAAACATTTTCGTCGGTGCGCACTCGTTATAAATCACAATACCTACGATGTTTTATTCATTCGTAAAATAGCGATGGAAAAAATAATAATATACACAGTATGTATTATACGCGTGTAGGTATAATAATTTACTATTCAAATTTTTGACCAATTTACAGCAAAACGTGTATTTTGCCTCTCATTCTCTTTTGTCGCTGCGCCGTGTTATAATCTGCCACGACAATAACAATTATGACCACATTGTATGAAGAACGTAATTATCACGCCCCCATGATGTCACTATATTTACGTATATATATAATATGTACTGTATTGACAATGTGACACTGTGTAGATGATATTAACCATGTCAGACATTGTTGTTCATAGTGACCGTCAGCACGATATTAGTTATAATAATTTGAGCGAAGGATGCTATAATGTCACAGCCATTGCGATTTCTATTCATGTATATTATGAACCTTAAATACTTATATAATAATATTGGATTCCGATGAGCTTTTTTATTTAGCATACTACCCGACGAAAAGCGTATGTTAGGTTAGATCTAAATAGAAATTAAGCAAAATAAATAATACATAATAGTAGCTCGTGCATTAACCGTAACAGTCTATCTACATATTATAATTATACACTTCTAAATGTATACTGTGTCTCATCGCATGTCGGTCCTCGAACATAATATTATACACTCACCCTTCCACGGACTGTCTAAACTTTGATACTAGCTGCATTATTATTTGAATATTTAATGAAAATCAGTAATTCAGCTTTTAACACATTTTCCATAAAATAGTTCCTATATAATAATATGCATTAGCCGTCGCTAATGTAAGTAACAACCAAATAGACATTTTAATTTGTTAATGTTAAGTTTTTATTTTTATAATTTTTACTATCGTATCTATACCTAACAGTTTTTTGAAATTATGTTTCAAAAATATTAACTCATAGGTTATGGTTAAATTTAATATTTATATAATATAATCATCGGATATTTACTAAAAACATTCAATATATGTAATTTATACTTACAAAATATTTAATCAGGAACTACAATTAATAATAGTTTATTAATAGTTATTTTAACTTTATATTAGTTAACTATAATAAAGTTGAAACTAAATTATAGTGTTCGGGTAACATAAATAATATTATACCTATATTCTAATATTATACAGTAAAGTTTTACTTACAAATTTTTGTTCGCGATTTTTTCGTAATACATATTGGCTCGGTACATCGATTATCGATATTAAATAGGTACAGGTCATCAATTCCTGAAAAATATAAATTAAAATAAAGTGTCTATCTTGTGTTATAATTATTGTATAAGTAATATTTCTAGAATTACATAAATCGGATACAGTTTATAATAATAATATGTTGTGCATTCAAACATACAATATATATTATACATTATATTATTATGTATAATATTTTATATATCCGTAAACGACATAAATGAATGGTACAACATTAAACTATCATACGTATACGTATTACATTTAGCCGATTATGCGTACATAATTAACGCTATCTTTATGTAAGATTACAATATAATATTTTAATATACGATTATAGTTCACGTGCACGAAATTCCCTGATCGGTGAAATCCTTTAAATACAATCGTGCATTCGACGGGATATTGTAATAATATAAGGTTATTATATCATTATTTTGGTGTGTAATAAAATATAACATATAAAAATTAATACTATAATAGTTACTTGTTTATACAAGTAAATTTATAAAATACGTAAAAGCGATATTATTCGAAAAAATAAAAAAATGTGTTTAAAATATAATTAAAAAACCAGAAAAAAATTAAATAGATATTTTTCAATCTTGCTATATAATAAAAGTCTAAAATTTATATTCATTTTAAATAATTTTTAACTTTAAATTCATAAAAACTAATATTTATTGGAAAAATTGAAATTAAAATCGAAAAATGTCATTTTTATTTCAGGCCCCGAATATAATTTATAATTATATTATATTATTTTATATTTATAATTTCTAATCTATCACCTAATGTTTATGCGACTGAACTCAATCCGTATACACGAGACTACGAGAGTGAAGCGCAGTCGCTCGCGTACTGCTATTATTACTGCTTTAGCCTCGTTTACCCGGAGATGCGTATCTACACACTCGTAAGCCTCGGAGCCAGAAAATACCCCGTGTTCACGCTAATGACGAACACTCGACTTGAACCTGACTTCAGCAAACGATTCCCACACCGTTCGTGTCACGATCTATATTATTACAATGCGTACCTATGTATAATATACTACGACGTCGCAGAGGCAAGCGGTGAACTGCGATCACGGACTCGGTGTATAAATCATGGTTTAAATATATAACTATAATTGCAATACAACTCATGTGTGTATGTTTCATCGGATTTGTTTATCGGAACTCGATGTAATAGTTATACCAAAAACGGTTGTTTGAAATGATTAGTATTAGTTTCAATAATTTGATATAACTATATAAGAATTAAAAATATTGTTTTGTATTTGTTTCATACAGCCATACAGGTACAAGTTTTTTTTTATTTATAAAATGGAGATAACTTGATTAAAATAAGACTACTTTTAAAAAACCGTCTCGTTCAAAGTTTGACCGGTCAAGGAGATGTGATGCTGAAAATGAAACCTACTTATTTTAAATGCGGCGTATATGTCACTCCAAAATGAAATTTAAATATATACGCATAGGTATATATTTTTGTTTTTTACGAGCACGCGTTAACTCTTTGTAATTTTAGGCTTGTCACACAGATAGTTAAAATCCAATAGCGATAATCGCAACTACGGGATTTGAGTACATAATATAATGTCTATTCAAATACGATCAAACCAAAAATCGTCAATTGAAATATTAAAATAGGATAAATAGTTTTATTTATTATGCTGATATAACAAACAACTATAGAGTATATTAATTTTTTTGTCATGCTGCTAGTGAAGAGGATGATCTCCGAGAGTGCTGTTAAATTTGTTTTATTTTTTTGTTTATAATTTCGTGTAGTACGATGAACTAAATTATTTTAATTAAAATAACGTGCAAAAGTACAATGTCACTTTGTACAACAACGATGAATAATGTAATAAAAACGTACTATTATAGAATTAAAATAAAAAAAATACATGACTTTCGATTAGAGATACATTTTAACTATTTTTTTTTTAAATTTGTATTTTTGTGAGGATACAAAGTATAAGAATTATTTTTTTGTTAAAAACATATAATATCAATAGTGGGAAATAATTTAACTAGAATTTAATGCCTAAATAACTGCAGGCTATTTTCATGTATTTCACTATATACAAAACACTTTATAAATATAACCTACACATTGGACGAACACTTACGATATTATTATATTTAACAATACAGGAGTATTTGTTAAATGTATGTCTTTAAGTTCGTTAATGAAGAAACTTAAAAATTAAAAAATTAAAATCTGATCGAATTATTGAGTCCGAATGAGATGACGTAAGTGAACTGAACGAATTACACTATTTACACTATTACATATTACCTATACTCAATAAAGATGTTAATAAAACAATGACTAATATTACAATATATACGTAAGTAATGTTAATAGATTTTGATAAAATAGTGGTGTTTTGTAGGAAAAGTGTGGCTTTGTGTTAGAGGTACCATCGTATTAAGATAAATATTATATACTTGCAGTACACGTAATATTGCTTAAGATGCAATCTAAATCGTAGACGTTATAGACATCCAATTGAGTAGATCTTGATATTGAAACAATCATAGGTGATGAACAATCGTAAAGGTCATGCATCGTCAATAATATTAAATATAGGTTATTAAAATAGGTATAATAGTTTGTTTACTCTGTCGATGGCAAAACTCGACAAAAACAAATATCAGTCAAAAAGAGCGCGAATAATTATACAAAACACGACAAAGTGATCGTGAAATCACTATTCGATAGCGAAAAAAAAATATATGTGTCCCGTGGTAATAATAATATATACGTACCTAAATATTTTACTTTATGATAAGTATTAAAGTTAGAAAATGGCGACAAAAACAAATCGCCCGGCATATTATTATAATACACTTATACTGTACGATTATTTCATGTATATCAGCGTTACTGCAGTTGGTTATTTTGTATATAAAAAATATATTATTATATAGGTACACGGCTGCAGTCGTAAACACGTGCGCGCGATAAATGACAAAGACGTATATATATACAGAGTGATTCTCCACAAGCATGTACACTCCCATTTGCTTATTTAAATTATACATTTATAAAAATACTGATTTTAAAATTTTTAATTATTTTTAATTATACCCGAAGATTATATTTATTCAAATATTTGAACGCAGTTTAAGAAACTTAATTTTGTTCGAATATGAACGAATTTTTTTGTTAATTTTTCAGGTAAAAATTTATTTCTATATAAATCGAAACGTGAACGAATATTTTATGAATTATTAAATTTCAAGTATCAAGAATAATCTACAGTCCACGTGATAAAAAGTTTAAACGATATTGGAACACGATGATTTAAAAAGTACAGTAATTAACAATAATTAATAATATACATTTATTAAAATTGTATAACTTGTAAAAATAATTTTAAAAACCATTTTTTTCTTAGTACGTAAATTTGGTCAGAAACTACTCGCTTGTATTTTTAATAAAAATTTTAAAGAAAATCACTCAATTAATAATATTTGCTGTAGAAAAGGGTGGCTCTCATCTGATAAAAAAGTGTTTATCACGTCACCGGATAATCCTTAAATGGTATAAAAATTCTGTGTTTTTTAAATAAAAATACTTAAATTGAAATTTGATTCATGTTGATTAATAAAGAATAAAATTGGGTCAGTATAAGCATACTCAGTGAACTGCTTTGTGTAATATATTCTGCTGCAGCATACCCATACTTAAACCTTTGTTCCTAAATGAAAAAAAATATAAATATTTAATAATCACAAAAACATGAATGCTATAATTGTCTGTAATACGTATAGCTAGGTTCACACATATTGCATATTATTATGATACACATAGATCATAGGCATATCTGCTGAAATATATATATATTATATTAATATCTGCATATATAATGTAAAAATACGATAATCGCGCACACTGTCATATATTATGAAGATAATGAAGTTATTATTTTTATAAGCCCAATATATACGAGCGCGTGTATCATGGTAATATTATGTGATGCGGAACGGAAAAAGTCGTTTGAACATAATAATATTATTTAAAAATTACGGTTATTAGTTATTATACTATTCAAAACGCGACGTGTACGTGCGCACGCGCGTGCAATTTACAGCCTTGCATTGCGGTTAACCGCTCGTCATCCGTTTAATTAAACAACCTTGACCGTCCTAACCGTACGCCATACACAACAGTACAAAATTTAAAAATATTATGTACTCCGAAAATGAACGGAGTGAAAACCAAAAAATAAATTGTACTTCGTCGTTATGCAACGAAATTCGTAAAATTCTAACTTCGTTCCGGTAAACATTGATGGCAATGAGTAGGTACTTATATCGCGTTGGTGCTTACGGCAGTGGGCACGTACCAAAAAATATAATAATTAATGTTATTATGTACGATACCTACATCGCGTAAAAAAGCGAATCCTCTCAAGTCAATTCGTCACTATAATATAATGTGCTATTATTTTGTATTTTATTTTACGTTTCTGAAACGAATATAATACTCTCAAAATTCGAACGATTTTCGAACTGCATTCCCCAAAGTCTTATCGTAGCTCGAATCACAATGCCAAGACCGCTTTATACAGTGGATTTTAATGAAATATTTCATGAAAGTTTCGTACAAGTTTACATGACGGTTCAGTGTACAGTGATTCGCATCAAGTTGTGAATGTAAATTTTAAATATACAGAAACTTATAAGCCAAATTAATATTACGCCTTCGTTTTTCGGTCAAATAACACATTACCCAGTAAACCCAAAGAATTGAAGCAGGGTAATTGTATTTGATTTTTTGATTATATCAAAAATTTAAAAATGAATAGGTACGTCATGGTGGGTTTTATAATATTTGTTTATATTTTTATATACATACCAGAATTTTGATCATATTTATTATAATAATATTATTATACATTGTACGTATAATATCTATATTATAATAAACCGTATTATCAATAAGTATGAGTGCATAATATGATATCGTAAAAATATATAAATATTAATAATTTAACAACACTTCTGAGATGTGATTATAATATGCTGGAGTGAATTTTATATGTATATAAACCAACCACGCATGGAGTTCGTTATACAAATAATGATGATAATAATAATAATAACGAATAACGAGAACGATACATATTACATAATATATAATATAGTACCCGACCGACCACATATATAGTATTATATTATAATGTTGGGACGACGCGCGCGATTTATAATATTTATAATAATAATATTACGACAATTTCACGCATTAATAGTATTATGTGACTTCACTGCGGCGGTACGGCGTGTTTTTCTGTAGCAGTTGTACACTGTAGACACTATACATACACAATAATAATAATAATATGATATATTTTACTGTGGGTCTGTACATGCGTTAGTGGATACAACGCAGTCGATTGTGTGATCATTAACCAGCGTGAGATCGGTAAATCTGTCGACGCGCGCGCGGGTAACGAGTATGATATATACCTAATATTATTATATAGTTGCTGTTGCTGCGGTATAATATAATATATTGTATAATATGCGCGGTCTTTTTAGTGATTATTATTTGTTACGTTTCGACGGCGAACAACACCACGACGCGCGTAGTAATATCACACGGAATAAATGAAATTATTATTATTCATTTATTCCGTGGTAATGTACCGTGCAAATAATGCCAGGCGACGAACGCTGCCGAGCTTGGCGTTTTCTTCGTTTTTTTGCATCAAAGTAATATTCCGGCCGGTCTCCCGCAACGCAGCCGCCACCGGAGTAATTCGCCGAGCAAAACAACACAATATTATAATATTATCGTAATATATATATAGGTTTCGTCAGTAGTATTTTTTGTTTTTACGCGTATGTTTATTGCGTGCTACACTATGCGGTTATATACACAGGCGTTGTTTTTTTGTCTTGCGACGATCGAATTACCTATACGGTTTTCGTGCGAAATGTCGCCTTTTAGACCGAAATCGTACACCTTGTTCTTGTCGTTATAATATATATATATATAGGAGGTAGGTACGCTGAAAATCATTCCGGCGACGTAATGCACGTATGTTTAGTTATTTTTTTATTATTATTATTCGTAAGACACGACCATAATAATATAGCACACGTATTGTATACATGGGACGCGCGTATACAGCGGGGGAGCGTGAGCGCGGCGGAAAACGTCGGTAACCGGAAACCACGCTTATACAGACGACGTGTTGAATTCAATTTCCTGACGATGCTGCAAGGCGTATTCCGGAAATATATATTATTTGCTCATCGGTTAGACACGTACAACAGCGACGAGCGCAAACAAGCGAGCAGCATCTTCGATTAAAAATAGATGGGGTACATAATATATAATATTATTATACGATCGTACCTCTTATAGCGTATATGGCGTGGAAAATACGATAAGCGATAGTCTGCCGCCTCTGAATTTTTTAAAGGACGATAAGTTTATATGGCAAACGCGGGTAATAAGTAAGTATACTAACTATAGTATTTATTATTACTAACTACGATAGGTAATTATTAATTACTAAACTTAACTAAATAATTTAATTACTAATTAAAAATATAACAGTAAATATCATTATTGGGTTTTGAGTGGGTGAAATATAATTCGACTAATCTGAAAAATGTCAAGTACATCACACCTCTGCACGTATACATCATACATAGGTAGCAAATGAATAATGTACGTGAATTTTGCGCAGTTAATAGCTATATTAATATTATTAATTATTATCGGCCGGCCGTGTAGTGAGAACACAGATTTATATTTATTATAATATAATATAATATTATGGTTCTATGGTGCATTACAATTTAAAATACTTACAATAGCATTGAATATCAATAAACTATATATAAACTGAGTACTGTATAAATATATTCAAATGCGAAATTAATATTTGAATACGTATTACTAGTTAATGTTAAGTTAATTAATAATTTTTAAAGGTCGTTTCATATTATACAACTGTTATTTACGTTTAAAATAATATGATAACATCGTCATTCATGTCGTCGTCTAAACATACTGATATACTATACTGTATATACCTACATGGCTACATATACTATATTTTATCTATATAACGGTTAATAATTATTATACTATTTTATAGTGAACGGTGAACAAGTGTTGTACCTATCTACTCAAGTCAACAGAGTTTATAAACACATCATTTTTAATAAGGTATGTTCATCGTGCAAAATCGATGCATTAATACGCGTTATTGTACATAATATTTTTATGATCTATTTATTATTTAATGAAATATAATAGTGTAAAAATAATTGACTAAGTACATGAATTAAATCAAGAATTCTAACTATTTTTGCTATCGTATACTATACTATACTATATAGTTACTACGTACTTTAATAATGTGCAAAACTGATTTGAAATATTTATGAATTATTACACATTATTTTTGTTTTATCTCAAACACAAAAGTTGACACAGCTGTTCAGTATTCAATTCGAATTACAGAAAAAAATAGTGTTGAATATTCATGTTTTGGTTTGAAATTTGTTATTAATTTATCGGCTATGTGTACTAGTGAGTTATGATTATGCACAATGGTTTTTAAGACCTTAAATGTTCATATAACGGTCGGTGATAGCAAATCATCAATCATCTTTGATCGAACGTTAACGTGGTTTATACTCGAGGGTTGTTATTGTTACTGTTTTCATTGCTATACACTAAAAAGCAGAATTTTAAATATCTACAATATTATAATAATATATCATATAATTATGTGCGTGTGTTTAAAAAGTATTGTTCGTTTTTATATACTAATTTATCATACGTTATTAAAATACAGATATACACGCGTATTATTTTAATTGTATTTTTTTTATATGTGTCTGAATAATATTAGTTCGTAATGGAAACCTCGACGTCTATACATAACAGAAATAAAGTATTTTACCATTTTGGTCGCTCACACATAAATAATGTTGGACAAAAACGGTTAACGCGCGACACGCAAGTACAATATTATACAACACACATACAGGACTACTTGAGTATATACAGGTGTAATTAAGTCAGGCAAATTACGCGGGTGGCGGTGGAGCTACGCCATTTGGCGTCATTAGCAGCCGCGTTTCTATGTATTGCCGCCACGAGAGTATCAATATAAACTAGACGCGTGTAATTACACGTGGAATCGCGGAACGAGCGATTAAAAAAAAAAAAAAAATCGACTATAATAATAATAAAACAGGTTTTAACGACGTATGGCTTAAGCGATTTTTAAACGAAGACGGGGAGGACGAGCTCAAAAAAAATAAATAAATAAAAAGAAAGAAAGAAAGAAAGAAAAGATTATCAAACGGTAGCCGTTCACTGACGACGATGGCAGGTTAGTTTACTCATATAGTATTATTATTATTATTATTATTATTATACTGTATAGCTGCTGATAGGTATACATATACATTATTATGGTATAATAATATTATAGGTGTATGCGTTTATTGCTGCACACACGTGGTAATATTATTATGCACACGATAGTGGGGATGGGGACTGTGACTTACACGCCGCGAATGCTACCGAACATTAAAAGAAAAAAAAACGTATTTATTATCGCGTTATATACATTCATGTATATATATACAGCGACGGCGGCAGGTCGTCTACGAAAATGTTTTTGCCAACTCAGCGCAAGGTGACGATTTGCGACATTACGCTGTTTGACTGTATAAATGTATAATATACATTATATTGTATAGGATTAGGATGATTCATCAAACATGCTCACTCTCTCTGTTTTCTTCAATAACACAATTATTCAAAATCTAATTTTTTAAATTGTATAAAAAAGTAAATATACTTAAAGACCAGATTTTAAACTTCTAGAGGTTTTTTTTGATACTTAAGTAGTGCGAAGATAATAACTTATATTTTTCAAGTAAGATAACACTTTTTCTGTTGTAAATTATTAAAAAATATTTACAAATTTAAAATTTGACGTTTCAGAAACAAAAGCAAAAATAAAATGTATTATAATTTTTGCTTAATTTTAATTTATAAACGTATACATAATATTCATACTCGTTGGGCAGGACTGGTGTATTCAATTTGTAGTTTGTTTCTATAAGTAATATAATATATAGTTATATGTAGCCATGTAGGCAGTTAGCCTACGTTTAATCAATGATTCAAAATTAATTGTCGATCGTTTATATTGGTGAATTATGAGGCCCCGCTACGAGTGTTGTACGCACTACGCAGCGTACAGAAAATATTTCATCTATATAATATATAAGTATAACAAATTCTGTGTGACAAACTGACAACACATCTATATTTTCACGGTAAATGATTCGAAATATAAAGTGGAAATATATTATTATCAAAACGGTTTATCTTCGCTCGCAAACGTGATGGGGAGAGTATTTTATGTGTACACGTGTATCGTCACACTGATATTATACACAGTGTTGTACCTACTATACCTGCATTATAATATTTCATAAACTTCCGGATAACGCCATCGTCACCGTCACTTTACCTCAACAACATATTACTTATTTGCTGTAATGATACAGTATAATATAACTGTTATATTATTATGAGACTTCATTCCCATTTCCCCAACTCTCCTTACTAATTGTACGTCTTAAAATCACGTAATTTCGATAAGGAACGTTAAATTGTATTTAATCGTTTTATTGTACGCACATAGACATTCGTATACAATACGACCTAATTGTTTTTTTATCGTCACAAATAACAATATTTTTCAGTGTGGTAATAATAATAATAATAATAATAAAACGTTAATTATTATAATATGGTAACTACGTTTGTGATATATTACACAATATTGTTGTTAAAATGGTGCAGGGAAAATAATATACATAAAAACTATACTTGCAAAGTACTATAACGATGTTTAACATTATAATATAATATAGGGTACCTACCGAAACGTATTTAATACTAATACAGTATTTTATCAGTTAAGTTCGGTCAATTTAACATACATTGTTGTTGCCTTATTCGTAACGAAAAAATTCAAAACAGAGAAGAAATATAAAACATGAATCGCCATCGATTTGAAATTTTGAACGCAATGGGTTTTCCGTTTTAATGGGTGATGGTGGGTAAACTATATCGACACAATATAAATATAGTGACAGAAAAAACTGCAGTAGCAATAGTAGTGGTATGGTATAGTAGAAGCGACCGTACGGAAGCGGTATAATACAGTATATCATGTATAAGAAAAAAATACCAAATACACATTATAAATGACATTATAATATAATTTATATTTTATGTATATGTATGATGTATCGTTTAACTCTTAATACGGAAACATTCGACCGGAAATGGAAATGCCTATGAAAAATGTTCACAGTTCATATTATTTTATATATTTATGGTATAATATAAAATATAATCCATAACGAATAATTGCGTTTTCGTGTTTCCATAGAAATTGATTTAGCTATAACGTTCCCGGCAAAATCATTATTGATTTCTATATTACCTATATTTTATACGTAGGTGCTTATAATATATTATATTGTACAATAATACGCTATAATATTTACGACGACAAGTTTAATGGACTAAAGGCTGCGAAGTCCAATGTTTTTATAATAATTTGATAAAATGATAACACTGCAGTGATTCGAATATTTTTCGATAGTATAATCTAAAATCATATATATTTTTCAGCACGTAAGCATTTAAGATATTATTTAATTTGAAACTGTGTCGAATATTGGTACACATCAATATTGATTGGGTTTTAGAATAATAATTTTAAAACACTTACACCTAAAAATAACACCCTGCACAAATAACCTTCGAACTCAACATAATAATCCAGGATTTTAAATTAAATGATATTGGATATACATTTGGCAGAAAAATATAAAATATACAGTTTATGTTTTACTTTGGTTTAACACTGTTCGCGACGAAGTAAAAAAACTATACTGGTTTTATATTATTATTGTTATCGTGCTGATGTTCGCCGCTCGGTTTTCAGAAACTGATTGAAATGATGTATTTACCACGTAGAATATATAATACGATTTTGAATATTGTATCAAATAATACTGTTTATTCGAGGTTTTTTTTATTTTTTATTTTATTCGTTTGGTTTAGTAAAAAATCAAACGTCTCGTATAATATGCCAAAAGTAGGTATATAAGTAGGTATACGTTTATTATATAATATAATTACGAAGACTCATTAAATATTAATGTTTTACTCTATAGTCTATATTATACTAATACTAAGTAACAATAAATAATAGTTAATATTAGACAATAAGGATGTTAAATATATATTTTTTAAGTAGTTACCCTTATAATAATTATTTCGATATGATATAGCCATAATATAACATATTATGTAGGTACCTCCGTAAAATACGAGTATGTAATATTATAACACTATATCATGTTTAATTATCGCATTGATTTATTGATTTATATAGGTTAGATGTCCAGTGTGAAACTATTAATCAGTATAACGACTAAAATTGTTATTTTAATAGTTTTTCATACTTTATTATTACTATGTGACGTATAATATATTATGCACACGCGTGCTGGTGCTAGTCGAATACAGATATACAGTATTATATTACGTCCAGAAGCCGTTTGTTTTTCGGCGCACATCGCTAATCGATAATGACGCATTATGATTTCGGGCGTTTCAAATGCGACTTGAATATTGTTATATATTGTTACTATGCAAAATTAATACGAGTCTACGCGTCATTGTATTATATAGTAGGCATAATATGTACGCGATACCTACATTTAAAAAAAAAATACTCTTCGTTATCGATAGAATATTTTATTTCGAACGCCTCGTACAAAGTATACCTATATTCTCACCGTAGTATATTATAATATCATGTACATTTGACAGTACCTTTATATGGTCAAAAAGATTCTAAGTCAGCGGTCACGCGCGGTGTGTTAAAAAAAAAAAACGTTGTATCGACACTTTTCGACGACTCCGCGTATATCTAACGCGGGCGACCTATACACTAAAGAAGTAAAATTACCGCCTATAATTCTCCAACAAGTGAAGGTATCAGAGTAAAGTTCGTATAAGGTTTGTAAAGTTTGCAAAATTCATATAGGATAAAACAAACGAAAATTGGTTATTGTATATTTGTATTAAAAATTAATTTTCAAACGCAGCTAATTAGTTACTAACATTTATACCTACGTCCAGTAACCACGAATATTTTGTATTTGTCAAAATATTCATGTATAGGGGTTAAAACCATAGACATGCAGCGATATTGATATCAGAAAATACGTAAGGCGTAGAACGATTGAAATAGCTGGCTAATAATGGGACTCGATGAATATCTAATATTATTTTTTATTCGTCACGCACAATCAACTTTTTACGAACATACCTATATAATATTTATTATTTTTATTCGATATCTGTGCTATAACATAATATATTATTATGTATAAATGTATAATATACGGTATGGTATACTATGTGTAATCATCAACAATATTCACAAGACTCAAATCGATGATTTAATCTGAAAAAATCTTGAAATTGGTTTTTTTTAAGAGGAAAATAGTGTAGCCGAATGCGAATGTTACGATTCATACATGCATTATTCGTATAGATACAAATTTGCGAGTAAAAAAAACTAGGACGCAGCGTTATCATATAAATGTAGATTATATTATTATATATTGGCACGTTCTTATGTATAATAAAAAGATGAATAGATGACTCAAGCATGAACACGAGCAATGACAAAAAAAAAATTAAAAAAATATGTAAATATATATTACTATGATATTAATGTAATAAAAAAATATGATCGTCGTCTTTGCCGGGAAAAAAACAGCCGTTGCTGTCACCGCTACCGCTGTGGTTAATACACCAGCATTGTCTGATTGGTCTCGTGCCAAATCGCATTTGAATCCCGCGAGAAAAGTAAATAAACCTCCGACTGGGCTTCGGCAAATGAAACAAAAATTCGCGAGCTGATTGTGGCGGCGCTAGTGTGGCGTTTTTTGCGTTTTCGAAAGTCATTCTTTCGTAATATTATATACAATTGACAGTGGTGTACCTCTCTACAGATACATACACGTATTTACTTATGCATTGTATCTTAATTTAAATATACTAACAGTTTGTAAAAAATAAAAAGGACAAATATTTTATTTGTTTTTAGGTTTGTATGTGTAAACAAAAAAAAACAAAAAACACCTAAAACAGATAATAGTAAAAAAACTTGTTTCATACAAAAATGTGGCGAAAATTTTTATGTAGCTATATAAAATGTGGAGCATACAATGTATTTTATAGGTTAGAACTTCAAATTGTACACAAACGTTATTTTTCAAAACACTACAATAATTGATTGAGTGTCATAAGTTAGAAAAAACGATTTGACAGGTTTGACGTTTAAAGATTATTTTTACATAGAAACTGTAGAGTGAACGACCTAACAGCCGAAAATCCATTTATGTCGGTCGAACAACATAAACGCAGTGCGCCTCGAGAAAACATATAATAATATATTATGCGCCATTTTATCAATATCTTATCCACTACTATATAATATGCATACATGAATATAATTTTATTTTATTCTAAAATGTTATTTATATAATATATATTATATTTTTCTATTGCGTCATTCGATCTCATTCTACACAATCGATATTGATTTTTAACTCAAAGCAGTACCAAAATAATAATAATAATATTATAAGATTACGATATATGCGACGATGATATGCGCCGGTTTTCGGATTATTATATTTTTCGTATAAAAACGTAATAATATAACTACCAATCATATATAAAATGAACATTCGTTATTTGACATGACATTGTATATTTTAATACAAAATCCGATCGGTCAATATATAAAATGTCAATATTATGAAGGTATATACAAATATAAAATATGAGTAGATATTCAAGATAAATTTAATTCACATGCATGCAACACTATGCATACTATTTAGGTATACCTATCATTATTACATGGAGTTTTCGGTCTTTATGGGAATTTAATAAAATATCGAAATTGTCTTGGAAACGAAAGATAAAACACAAATGCATTATTCATTTGTTCAAATAACCCGTAATCTGATTTAAAATACTACCCCGTGCAATAATGACAACCAAATTTATACCAAACTATAATACTATTTACATACTAGTAGTTTATTTATAAATATAGCTACTGTCAATCGAAGTATAAAATTTGATTTCAGTATTTCACGAATAGAATATATAGAAATACGGTTCTTATTTTTATTAAAATATATATTTTTGTATACACCTCAAATGTGTCGAATAGTGTCAAGTGATTGTTTTATTAAAAAAAAAATAATAATAACTTTTTACATGTATAGAATTAGTTGTACAAAGAAAAAATACAGAACCCTTCTTTACAGAACGATAGGTTTGTTAATTGTTATATTTAATTAATTGTTGATAATGATTGATAATTACTCTATAAAATATTTAACTGTTTTGTGAAAAAAATGTCATTGATTATATAATAAAATTAACAATTATGGTTCGTTTCGAAAAACAACGATGGAAAAAAATAAAAAAATAAAAAAAATGATGACAACATTGTTATTATAATATATTACCTGATAATACAACGAAGGCACATGAGATAGATAATCTAGGACAATGTTAAATCATTTTCAAATGTTGTAAAGAAAACTCATACCGACCTAAATCTGAGGAATTCATACTTAATGATATCTATCAAAAGAAAACACCCCTCTAAACGGTCTCGAAAAAAAATAATACTAAAAATAAATACAATTTAACCCGACTATTATTATTATAGTGGAGGAGGGTCTCTGTGGGTTGGAATGCTAACTTTTAACGATCTCTTGAATAATAAATGTTCGTGACCGTTTGATAGGCGCGAATACCACAACGTTTATTATTTTTTTCTATTCAATTCTTCCTACGCTTTTTTCCCTCTTGGCTTTTAATAAATTCGCGTGCGTACATATTATAAATAGCACGTAAAAATGTATACGCAAGCTCAAACTACTGGAGTACGATAAAAAAAAAAATGATAGTTATGACGTTATTCGAGACACGAGGAATAGTCCATATTAAAATATTTTTTCTTAGTAAATAATAATAATCATAAAAATACATTTAAAAATAATGTATATTATTATAGGTATGTATGGCGTGTATAATATGCGCTGTAAACGAACCGAAACGTTATATAACTACTAACTTGGTAGGTACATGACGACTTTGTAACAGTGTTAGAAGCTTATTCTGTTAATGTTAGTGCAGGTGTTATCGGGGCTCGGGTTCCACCTGTGTGTTTACCCACTCGCACGAAATTGGTTAGATGACACCGCGTGTAACGCACACCGGAACAATCGGTGCAGCTGGTGCTTTTTGTTTTCGTATTTTTGTTTTTTTTTTATAATATTATAATAATAATAATATGATGTTAAGTATGTACGTTTCGTGTGTAATATGCGGGGCCCTTACAGAGTACGATAAAGAAAACTAGATACCGTAATAACATTATTGTCGCCCACCTATATATGTATATATATATATATATATATATATATATTAATAATATAATTATGCAACATCGTGGGTATACGACGTTCGGATAACGGTGTATTTGAAATAATATCGTACAATACAGTATACATAGAGTGAAAAATTACTACTGGTAATAGATTAAAAATTATAATATTTATTATTATTGTTATTACTTGCAGTTCATTACATACCATTGAAATAATAAATTGTGTGACGTGTATGTACGTTGTGTGGTGTTGACAAAAACAGTAAAAGTTATCACCGTCGCATTACGGGGCTTTATTAGCTTTTATGTTGAAAATATAATATTATTATACTAAATTACCATAAACTTTTATTATTGTTTGTGATTATGATTATTATAATTTTACATGAGAATGGTCCCCTTACCGTCACTGAAACATATTAGGTTTGAATAGGAAACCAAATATGTTAGGGCACTAATGATGAATCGATGCAACGAAATACTTATAATACCTATCCAGGATTATAGCACGTTTGGATATATGAGCGTGTTTCAAAATCAGAAAAATTGTAGGGAAATTTAGAAAGTCGGGCGAAAAAGGTATTTATTATACCTTCTATAATATTTAAAAATAATCCTTAAATATATGTAGGTAAATCTATCGGTTTGAAGAAATTCGCTAAAACATACTTTTTTTACTACGTCGGACAATAATTATTTTAAAAAAATGGATGAGCGTATTACACATGTACATTTTAGAGTTCACATAGTTATAGGGGACCGTATGCGACGAAAAAGTCGTAAAGTTGTATATAGATCATCCTCGGCATAATATTATGTTTACGTGCACAGCGGGAAAACCATTAATATTATTTGCTTTGACATAATCACCACGTTTATCGTAACGAGTATAATATGATAATAATTAAACAACGATCTTAACAATACTATAATCGTACTTAATTAACACTATAATATACGAGTCCGATGAATATTATCAATAATGCGTCATCATAATATTATTATAATAGGTACATAAAGAATATTTCCATACTGCGGAACGGTCGTCGCGAGAGAAATCGTTTTCAACGGACAAGACTGCTTAAAACGTTGGCGTCATAATAACGAGCGCTGTATTTTAAGGAGGCTGTGTACCTAATATCATAGGTATCTTTACTATCTATACCGAAAATAGCCGAGCCCACGACAACCAATCGTCACAAAAATCATAGTCATCGAACACTACATCGCGCAAGTATTGCTTCGTTACGGTTAAAAATTTTAAATCGGTAATCGTCGTGTTGATAATCGTTCGTCGAAGTAGTGTCAAACTTTCAGTCCGTTCGAGATTGTAATACGATTTAATACACACATTATTAATATATTACTATAATATTATTATATTATATTATAATAATATATAACGACCCGAGATCTCTGCCTCGGGGTGTGCGCCTTTCTGTTCGCGTATAATATTACGCGCCGTCCATTGCAGTTGTTAGAAGTCCGACGATATTGTATTATACTATTATCCATTTAACACATACACAAACAATGTAAAAACACATGCACACTAAGACGTAATAATGCAATATATATATATATATATATATATATATATATATATATATATGAATAGAAATACGAGTATTGCGTAATTATAATAATTCAGCGCGTTAAGGTAATTACGCCACGGCCGCTGCAATAGTTCTTCGACGTCGTTGTATATTATAATACACGTCCCGTTCGCCGATATTATTATAACGGGTTGTTTGCGTGGGCAGTACGCGATCGCGCGAACTTTACAATGCGAACGGCTCGCGTGGGAGATTGAAAATATTTTTAGTTTTGGCTCGGTGCACGCATGCACATGCACATGCACTGCATGTGTACGTCATGCAAACTCTGCGGACGGGGAGTACGTACTACGTACATACATATTATTATCCGACAACGACGACTGCGAAGACGACGATAATAATATAATATGTATAACTATAAACGCGTTTATATTATATGTATTATATTATAATACCGGTCAGCGACGAGACTATAAATCGTTTATGCGAGTGGGCGCGCGGAAAAGATCCTATATTCTCGGCAGATTTTCTCGCGTAACTTATACACTGCAACGCTGCAATTGTATTATATTATAAGCACGTATTATTATTTTTCCCGTACACGTACACGGCGGGTTAATAATATAATAATAATAATAATAATAATAGTAATAATGTACTCTCACTTGATAGTTCAAATATACATAATATTGTTATCGTGATGTGCCGTCGGATTCGTCATGTCGACTAACTAACCGACGGGATTTACTGACCAACAAGTCAATGGTCCATCATCGTGCAAACGTAACAGACCAAACGTATCTTGGCAATTCTAGGTAATCTTGTTTCGGTATAAACGCTCTGGATGTTTCTCCATTTCATATTATTGCGTGACTGTAACTTTCTGCAATATCTCCTATATCTATTCACTATAGTTGACATATTTTTTTTTTAATTACGACAATGACGTTTATATGCCATGATAGGTATAAATTATAATTATAGTTTTATACCTTGGTTCAGTTTATTGGTAAGCACTGTTAAAATCACAGTTTTTGTGATAACATGTTTTTCACCGTGATAAGATATTATATACGTTTAACAATTTACCAATCTAAAATATTTGAATTTAAGCAACATATATATCTTAAACTTACATTACCCTGTATTATATTAATCGTGTTTCCGTTTTTCTCTGTAATACATTTTAAGTAGGTGCTTTTAATCAAATACAATAAATGTAAAGTGCATCTTATAAATCATATTAAGCTTCTTTTTTATCATTCTAAAATAATAGAATTGGATAGTTATTTATCAGAAACAAACTAGATAGTTACTTTTCTTAGCTCTTGAACGATTTTTAGCTTTCTGTAATTCTTTGTAGTTACGTGGTATTGTAATAACGCATTTAGTGTTATATGAATGTACACTATCGTTTTGCAATGATACCGAATGTCTTTGCAACTGCGTGCGTCTTCGAATAGTTGTTAATATTTTATTATAGCCTATAGGTAGGTACCTATAATGATAATAAAATTATATTTTTATCGTGCGCCACTTTTGTGAATGATGTAAGTTGATCGAATTGATCGCCAACCGGACGTTATGTTGACTTTATACACGCTATTGTAACTCTAATACGGTTAGCGACGTAGTGTGGTATAGGTACATAGTGTATATCGTGTATATTATACATTTATACACATCCGTGTCCTGAGGTACAGTTGAAAAATCCGTTGTTGAGAACGTGACCAGCGTCCAGATGGTCCCGCACCGTTTCCACCCATTCACACTTCTCGAAACATCTCTGTAATCAGAGTTTTCTTGTGAGACGCGGCGCGCAACGTATTGGTCTTTTTCTCTCTGCCGTCGCCTTATTTTTTAAAAGCGGACTAATTAAGTACAATATAGAAAGAACATAATATTATTTTCTTGGAGCGGTGCGAACGACCATTGTTCGGTCGCGGGTCACGATTCGCCTATAAACAACCGTTCTCAAAAAAGCCGTGTGTGTATGTATTCACACCTCCACCTGTAGCATACATTCCACCGCGTTACCACGCGTGTGAGTATATTTTTGTCTTTCGAATTACCTGTCTGAAACTTCCCGGACAATAATAGTCTTAAATATTGTGTACAGTATAATAATGTATCACATTAGTATATACAGAGGTGCTCGGTGTACAGACCTTACCGGAGTTATTTTTGGAACTGCATTAATCGTGTATTATAATGTTTATGTGTTTTGCCGATTTCTCCGCGAGTTTTGTCTCTCTTCCGTCGACGTGACACACGCCACGCGCACGCAGTCGTTTATTTTTATACAATATAATATATAATAAAATAATATACGTTTACCGCTGAACGTCGATTTTACGGTCAGTTTAAAGCTCACGAGCCATAGTCGCGCGCGCGTTACGATCGTCGGTCTCCGATACTACGATAGTAATATATAGAGCTGCCACGCCTCAAACCAACCAATGCCAATAAATTTGATGGCCTTCTTCCCCGTCGCCACTGCGTATATTTTCTCTTATTTCCTTTATGGCATTTCCCATTGTGCTCCCGAGAATTTAATGCGTTCCATATATAATATTATTTTCGATAAAGTTTAATAGATCGTAAAAGCGGCGACTTTGGCATTAGCGATCTGTCGCCCGGCCAAAAAAGAGTTATGACAAGATATTATAATACAGATGGCGCTTTATTTTTTCCCGGCTATATATGTACAGACGCGCAGAGAATCGTACCGGATTGCTTTGCAGCGGTGTTGGTACGATATCGTCGGGCGGCGGACTTGAATAATAGTAATAATAATAATAATAATAACAATACAGGATAGCTGCGGGAAAACAATAGCGAAATGAAGCCGATCTGGTTTTCATTGTTTGATTTTTATACTGCTGATCAGTGGAGTGATGGTGCTGGGAGTAGAGGGGAAGAAGTGGCAGAGCAGCAACAGCAGCAGCAGCACGCACCACCACTGGCGGCGTCGTCGAACTGGCTCGCCCAGCTCGGGCGTTATGGCATAACCCCGTTACACTCGGTGTAACACCACGACGACTACACCGCGCGTCAGTACCTATACGCGGCGTACCGAAAACACCGGGCCGCGACGAATTTTCATATTGTCAAGCCGTCGACGACTAAGAAAACGACGAAATACGTCGTGACTACCGTCGTATTCTGCGATAAACCTCGTCAAAACAAGTCACAGGGGTCGGACGAAATGAGCGAATTTTTCGTGCAAACAAGCATACGGCCCGGCACCGCACCGATGTATAACACGCGCACTCGTTTCAATTTGTCACCGCCGCAGTTTTGAGTTTTGTACGAATCTGTACTATTATTATAAGACACAAACATATATATATATATATATATATATATATACATATAATAGTATAATAAAGTGGTGGTAGTATAACACGGCACCACTGACTGCCGCTGCGGAACAATTCCGTTTTGTTCTTTTCGAAATACGCCGAGGACGGAGAAACGAACCGTGGCCGGATCTCCGGTCGTTTGAACACGGTGGCATCGTCATCGCCGCCATTGGGTTTCCAACACGGCCAGGGTCACCGGCGTGACCTTGCTACGCGCGCAGCCAACTCCCACGCGCTCTTTCACGTCGTTTTGTTTCTCTCATTATATTATAATATTGTGTATACCTATATAATATTATATATATATATGCGTGAACACTGCACTGTTTGTATACCGCGTGGCAAGTATAACAATATAATATATAATAATATTTTTATATACGTTTGTAAAATAATATATATATATTATATTTTATTTCCTCTTCAGCAGCAGCAGTCGCCATCACCGTCATAATTTTTCCCTTCTCGATCGAAAAACGCGATTAATGACTTTTCTAAACGACAGGTTTTGTATTTTTTTTCTTCTATTCTTTTCATCTTCGTATATCGTCGTCGCATCGTGTAGTATTTCCCGGCTGGTGGCGGCGAATTTGTCACCGTTCGAGTGGAAACGACGACGATTGCACACTAGATAGCCGCGGCAGGTTGTCACCGCTTCGTCGATTGCGAATGTCGAACGAAAGAGTTGGTCGAAAAATGCATGTACAGCGACCGCTCGTCGAGGCAACGACCTTCGACGACAACGAGTCTTCTCCGCGCGTTCGCTAAACGAACGACACGCGAGATATCGTCTGCAGGTTTTGGGTTACCATACTGACCATGACCATGTGTCCGGTAAACACATATGACGTAGGTAAGGATACATGATGGCGTTCAGCCGGATAATATTGAGTCAGTCGATCACAAAGTCGAGTTCCGAATGTCTTGTTCGTTTTCTTGCAGTCTATACAACATATATGAGTACCAACACGGAGTAGATTATTCTTTTAATCTTTCCGTATGGTTTAATTGGCTCAACGATACACATGCACACACACACACACACACACACACACATACTTACGATTGCGCGCACACGCCACTCGAAACAATAGTCCGTTTGACTTTAACGGCGTACACACTGCTTAAGACGCGTATCTATCCGTCTCTCTCATTTTCTCTTTCCCTCATGCGTAAATTATATACGTATTTTTTATTTTCTCTCTCATTTGGATCGAGATGGTCTACACGCACATACACAAAACAACTCCACATCCTTCTAGCCCCACCAACCACGGTAACGATTACGATTACGACTACAACGGCCACTATAACCGACGTATATGCAACGACAACACGACGACGTAGTCCGACAACACAAAGCCCGTCACGCGTGACCCGTGTGCACTTGGGCCAGATAGTTGCTCTTTGTCTCTCCGTTCAGTTACAAATAATACGGCTGCGAAGACGACTTGTATATAGGTAGGTACCTACGTATTACACCGTGTATATACGGGAAGCGAAGAGAAGTCGCGGACAATGACGATAATAAAATTATTATCAACGAATAATAAGAATTTTTCATAATCAGGTTTCTGCGCCAAACGCAATAATACGCACGTTACAGTAGTTATACTATTTATATACACATTATATACAGGACGATTTACTAAACATGCTCACTCCTTTTTTTCTTCAATAAGTATTACAGTTGTTCAAACTCTGTTTTTCGGAATTTTTAAATACACTGAAAGACCATATTATTTTTAAAGTTTTGACATTTGTTTGTACTATTTAAGGAGACGCAAACTTTTGCTTTTTAAATGAAAACATTATTATACAATATACTTTATTATATTCTTATTATGTAAATTAATCTGTGGATTATTTTTTACATATTGACATATTTACTCAAAATTATTTGAATGCGTAGTTTATGTTCTATTTAAATTTGTGAGCTAATGATAATTAATAATTTCATGATAATACCTAGGTTTGGAAGACGTTGAAAAGCTACTAAATTTAAAATTTATGAAAATCGTCTAAGTTTAATAAATAATTATTATACAAGAACCAATGCTACATCTATTTTATATTTTTGTGGAAACAGTTTTTAAGGTCAATTATTCTTAGGATAAACTATTAAGTTCTTATAATTGAAATATACTCGTTCAAATTTTATACAAAAATTTAAAAAAACCATCCACTAAATAATTTAGAACAAAAAACCGTTTTCATTAATTTGAAAAACGGAAGTTTGTATTGTTACGGGACAATTAAGTTCAGAAAAAAATCTCAAGTATTTTAAAATTTGGTCTTTTTGATATATATTTAATAACTTCTAAAATAACATTTTGTATAACTGCATTAGCAATTGGAAAAATGTGGGGATGCGCATACTTCATTACCCTATATAATATTATATTGGATACAGTGCATGATATTAGATAGCATGTAGGTACGCATAAAAGTTTACCTATTTATATTTCGTTGGTCCACCGGTGAGCAAATAATATGAATTCCGTACATACAGATTACCATCGTATGACGTATATTATATCATAACCTAGCTATAACCATTGGGAACGAGCATATATAATATATAACGGCCGTGTACGGTACCTATAATGTGTAGCTGCCTTATAGAAGATTACAACTATATATCATTATTTATCATATCGACCGAATGAATAAAATATTGTTCGAGTCACATTGTTCGCAATGAAAAACTCGCGGTCTTTTCATGTAGGTATAGATAATAATATATTGTGTGCCTATATATATATCTATAAATATATACATTATGTAGGTACCCTGTGCTCGTCATTGTACCTATATTATAGTCGTCTCCAAAAGTCACATGCTTCATTATTCATTGGCGAGTTTGTATAGCTGTGCCGTATATATAGTGGGTGGACAGCGCGGGCGTGCATAGTGTTTTAGGATAATATAGTATTTTATTATTATTATTATTATTATTACTATTATTTTTTTATACATTTATATTTACCAGTGGTTCTCAGTGGCACAATAGCGTCTATTCATGTATACATGTAGGAGTGTTTGACCCCGGCGATGGTAATTATTAATTGCTCGTTATGCGCCACATTTGAATATGAATGCGCCGTGTAAACGTAGAGCTCGTGACTGTATACAATGCAAAGAGAGAAATGTGGAGCAATGTACATGAGGAGTATCATACAGTTACTGTACGTATAATATGTTTGTATAAAAGGAAATATTTCGGAGACCATTATGTGTACGCGTAGAGAATTTGTGTGTATATATAATGCGTGTGTGTATGTGTCAGGCAAACTGTTTTTTAATAGATAAAGTCATCTCGTTGGAATATGCTTTAGCTGTCTCCGTCACTCTCCTTTCCTCTAGTCTACATTACCAGCATAAACGTCTTACTGATGGTAATATTAAGCCAAATATATACTTTCATAGTCTGGGGTGAAGTATGTTTTTATACGAGTAGAACGTAATTATTGTTAGTAATAATATTTCAAAAACGACCTTAAATTTAGACCTTAAATTTTCATAATAGAGGTAACATTCAAATGTATTTTATTATTAGTAACTATATATGCATTTAATATATTAATATCATTAAAATGTATTCTATTTCGATAATCGTATTTATATCATATAATAAATGTTGATTATAATCAATGACATTTGTTAAAAAATAAATAAAAAAATTCTTGGATTTTTTTTATTTATTAAAAATTACCTAAATGTACTATTAATACATTTTTTTATATTTTATAAAATATGTGTTTACTATTCATATATTTATCATAAGTATGTACATGTATATAATAAGTATTAAGCACTCAAAACCTATTTTAATTTTACTACTGCTATATACATTTATTCGAAAGCAAATAAACTTTAAAAATATAGTTTAAACTTGGATGTATTTTTTTTTTTAGTTTAGTTATACATTTTAAACAGCATAATAATATGACAAAAATAAAAAAAAACAATGTTTATTTTATTTGTAATTATTATGAAAACTAAAAATATTCTCATAATAGATGATACACGCATAAATTATACAACTCTTGAGTTATTGTTCCACAAGGAAAAATATAGAAATTACTAAATTACGTGTCATGATTGACTGGTAAAACTGGTTCTGTAACGCTTACATGGACACAATAATATGGATTCAGGATTCAGTATTGTCAACGTCAGTATTCATATACATACGATACTAGGTCTAAATAAATTTTAAAATCGGATTCGATAATAATATTATATTATATTATATCGGCTTATATACTTCTGAGTAGCTATTTTATATTATGCATTTAACTAGGTGTGTTTTAGAGATTTATGAGAGACTGCAGTTTATCGGACTGATGGATTCGTTCAGTATTAGGTAAAATGAAATAACATATTTATGTAGGTACTTACGTCATACAGCCTCTTGTCTGTATTCGTACTGAGGAATTTGGATAGTGTTTGACAACAGTGCGGTGTATGAGATTTCCATATTACCAATGAGAAAACGAACGTAATTTTCAGTCTGAAAAAAAAAACACAAACACATATCTTAATTTAATGTTTGTATCTTCAACGGAAGCAGCATCAACACGTCGTAACTACTGTGCATAAAATCTGGCAGGTTTTGAAACTGGATATAATATTTTAAAGCTTATAATGTAATTGTATATATAAGTGTGTGCATATGTACATTTACGATTTATCCCGTAAAAGAAGAACCCACACACACCAACATGCCACAAACATTTTGAACCCTTTTGAATTTTCCCACCCACTGATGCAGTTTTATAGCATTTTATGATGCATCGTAATTCTTTTCTTAGACTATGAATTATGATAAAGGGACAATTAATATCCATAAGGACAAGTTATATGCACATTTCAAACATCATTCCAAGTACCACATTGTAAACGTCTCATGTATAAATAATATTAATATACAATTGAATTATTAAATAGATGAAACTATATAATTTATATTTTTAAAAGTATTTTTTGTTATGGTAATTATAAATGTTGATATTACTAAGAGTAAAAATGTAATTTTACAAACAAATAAATTATAAAGTTTATTACATACATGTACATAAGGGCGATTCCAAATTACTGCAATATAAATACGTAGGTGTGTGAAAAAATCCTAACAAACAAATTAACCGGTTTAAATATTAAAAATTCTCTAAGTTCGGTGTACCACGGTAGTTGTTTTGTTACTTACAAACGCATGCGCACGCATACATCACACACACGCGTGTATAAAATTATATTATAATAATGTTTGAAGTCGTTTAATTTTTGTTTCCGACCACGCAGACACGACGCACCGCGAAATTATTGCCGTCGATAATCGACGAGTGGGCTATTCGTGGCGTTATGATGGATTACGTAAATAGACGTTGATCGTTTGTCGTGTTGTAGACGGAAAGAAAAAAAAATGTTATTTATTCACGAGACACATACACGCGTGCGACCGCGCACGCACAAATAAAATGTATAGATCTTCATCTGCGTATATTAAAATAATCATAAGGAGAATAATATTAACTCGAGATGTACGTCATCATCACCGCCATCGCCAGACATACTACTTGCGTTTAATATTATTGTACATACTTAAATTATATTTTAAAAATCCGAACGGCATCAGACGCAATCGATCGTCGTATATTAATAATGTCTGGAAACGGCTTTCGTCCATAGCTTGCCAGAGGTCAATAATTATTATATATACCGGTACCCATACGAATTTGAATCCACCCGAAACTAATGACGACGACGATGATAATAATAATAATAATAATAATAATAATAATAATAATGGTGCGCACATGAGCGTCACCTCGGCGCACATAAAACTAATAATGAAACGGTTATTTTTATTGAGCGACGAGAATATTTTATACAACTCGGACGTTTCGTCTGATTACAATATATATCGCATGGGACAACCGTTCGATTATAGCCGTACACGTCGTAATAGAGGTAGGGTACATGTAAAACGAGGCCGCCGACAAAGAGTGAACGCTGCTGACGTTTGGCATTGACTTCGCAGTCAGCCGTTATAGAACGGATTCAAAGTCGGTGGAATTACGTTCAGTACGAGTGGTTCGGCCTGTGTTCGTGTCGTGTTAAAAGTTAAAGTGGACGCAGCTCAAAGACCACTGTTACAAGCAAACATGACCAGGATACCTGGATGGTCTTTGATTACTATCGTATATGTACCGATTGTCTTTTTCACGTCGACAACTTACGTTAATTTATAAAAATACGAGTAAACAATAGCACTATTATTTTTACTATTTTACTATTACAATTACTACTACTATTACTATCACTACTATAACTAGGTAGTAACTACTACTATTAATTGTAATAAAAACCCACCTGAAAGAAGGTTAGGTAGTCGTGTATTATAATTCCAAATAGTACAATATTTCGTATTTCGACTTAACATGTGTGTGCACTGTATCTGTACAACGAGTACATGATATAAGTGAAAATAACTGCAAAACAATAAAATATGACATATTATAGTAGATACATGTAAAAATGGAAAAGGATTTTTAAAAGACAATTTATATATTGATGAGATAAAAATGTAAATATATCAATATTTTTCAAAATTATTTGTTAATGGATATTAAGTTTAAATATTCTAAACAAGGCATATATTTAATATTTCTAATAATATATAGGGACGTGTATATAACGTGTATAACCATTAACCATATTATATAAATATATTAATGATTACATATTTTAAATTATGAATGATCAATAAAAGTCATCATAAAAATATAGACTTATTAGCATCTGGATTCTCAAACAGTTTGTTTCATCAATGCATTGTATATAAAAAAAAAGTTTTTTAAACAAGACGGGCTATACATTTAACAGAATGAGCCTAACAAAAATACAAGTTTATTTTTAACTTCAATAGTGCATTATTTGTAAACGTGTTAAACGAAAAAATATTTGAAAATTACATCATATTTGGTTCGTAACTATGTATCGAAAAAATATCAAAAGCTTACAACCTTACAAACATAACTTAAATATATGACGTTTAGTCAATACAACGGAATATACACGTGATAATTAGCTTGAATGTAATATTAATATAAACCAAAGTAATATGTTTTGTTGAGGGAATTTTTAATTAAAAGTTCATAGCATTTTATGTAGCTAATCAATAATATTTATTTGACTAAAATAAATTGAAGATGATTTTAAGTAAGTTTGAGCCCAATATTTAATATTATATTATTATTCGTAATTACGTTATCACCATGTTATTATTATTTCTTTATTTTTATTTAAAGCTTGATATATATACTTTTATATAATTTGTAAAAAATCACAATAAATTAAGTCTTTCTCTTGTCTAGTGGATGATATTATTATTATATAAACGAATAATAATATTATAGACAAGTAAGGCGCCACATTAATGACACATGACCATATTAAGTATTTTTTTTCACATCATCTTCGTTTCAATGATCAGCCATTGTCAAGTGGTTTCTAGCGGTAATTACCGTTTGAGTCACACGGCCGTGTTCATCGAGCCGACTGGGAGAGATGGCGTCACATAGACGATAAATATTATAACAAGTCCAATGGTCACGCCGGCTGTCTATTCGCATGCAATATTCAACCACTCACGGGAAACACGAGAATCGAAAACTGAGTACATGCCAATCTCGATGGTATATACAAGTAATGATCTAATGAAACCTAATGAATCCACAGTATCGGATTACTGTGGATTTGAATGTAATTCGAATGGAAATAAAGAAGGAGAAAAAATGAGAGAAAAAAATCAATCTGCATCGACAGAGCGTGCATGCAGATACAAAAACTAGTCGGTGGTCAATGTATCGGAGATAGATAGAGAGAAAAAAATAGAGAAACTATATAGAATCTAACAGACACTTTGTACGTTCATAAATATTGCACACGGAAAACGAATGCTCTTCGCGAGTCCTCGTAAATAAAACCAGTTCGGGATCCTTTGTGACGGCTAACCATAAAAAAAAAATAAGAAAAAAAATAATAATAATAATAAATAACATCGACCATGAGCAATAAAGAGGAAAAAACAGTAACGATTTTCTCTTGATCTTCAATAGACGACGACGCTGCTGAAAGCTATGCGCCGACAACGTTTTAATTGTAATAATGGGTACATGGTGCGATAAAGACTTTTTATTGCATTAAAAACATGTCGAGTAGTCGAACAAAACCCGAGGTGAAGTACTGAAGTGTTTGAACAATTATAATGAGTAACAATAAAGATTAGAAATGAACGAGTAAAATATAACGTCATTGCATGTACAGTGTATACAAATATCTACATAATGTTTTTGAAAAAGGCTTTTCATTTTGCACAGTTATTAAAAAACGCAGTTTATATTTTAAATTTTTGGAAATTTATTTTAATATAAGTGTATATTTAAAGTATAGTTTGAGATATTTGATTCATCAAATTCGTCTTATACTTAGCATGAATTTGTAGACCATTGCATAATATAAATAATATTAGGTATTTGTCGGAAATCGCCAACGCGTTTATTCTTTACTATAAAAATTGTACATATATTTGAATTGATATATCCATGACGTAAACTCATTTCAAATTCCTTGTGACAAAATTTGATATTAGAAAATAATATACAGCGATCATTGTACGGCTATAGTATTATAATATTATGTGTTTTAGGAGATCAGACGTCATCGTACGTTTTTTGTTTTGATGTTTATTAATAATGATAATGCAGACAACCGTTTGGTGAGGTCATTTCAATAGAAACATCCTAAGAAAACCATGAGCCTCGACGAATCGGCATATTATATTGTACTCAACAGTCAACGCTAGCCATTAAATTACGAAGAATTGATTTTGATCCCCTTTGCTGCTATATCAATATATATATATTTGTTTTTTTGAATAATTCAACGTTTTATAATTTATTTGTGCAGATAAAGGGGTGTTAGTGAGCATATAAGGGTCATCGTTGGTTAGTTCCCATAGGATAGATGTCAAACATTATTTGTCACCGATTGGCGGTTAGAAAATACAATAGTCAAAAAATGCTGAGATAAAAAAGAAACGAAGAGAAATTGCATAAAAGTAAAAAAAAACGTATTTTATTTATAAACACGACCGCCGTGCCGCTGGACCGGAGAACTTCGGGCTCGCATCGTTGGCTTGAGTTTAAAAATAAATTTAACTGTAATATTAAATATCAGCGGTTCAGCAATATTGCGGGACAGCTGTAAATTATAAATAATCATTTCCTCTTGTGTATTTTCCTTGGCTAGGTGTATCGGTGAATATCGGCTATGCCTGTGCACCGGGGCGGTGAGCAATTTTAAATTTAGCCTTAAGTGTTAAATGATCACCTTGTTCAGTATTTTATGGATTATATTACCACCAAGAAAATGTTTTATCGACACCCAATTCGAATTTAATAAACATTATTAATGTTTTGAGATTCAAAAACCATAATACGTTCTTATTGCCTATACAAATTCATTACATTGACCATTCTCATAATATTGAACTTCATATTGTACAATGATAAGTAGAACTTATTTTTTTTTACTTTAAGTTGTTAAAGTTAAGAATTGAAGTTTAGTTTATAATATTAAATAGGCGTATAGAATAAATGATTTCTAATTTTAACAATGTATTATAAATATATCCTTTTCTAATTGAATGTATCAAAATAACAAAGACATTTTTTACCAATATAGATTCAAAACTATTGATAGAATAAACCGCGGGGAACTAGAAAAATTAATGGCTTAATATAATATAATATATTATAAGTATATTTTTGAAAAAAGTTAAGTCATAAACGTTCTTTAATGCACTTAAAAAAAAAAATAATAATAATAATAAATACATTAAACTTATTTTCATATGAATAGTAGCAAAAAATATTTATTTTCATATTTAAACATTAAAAATGGATTTGTAAGGAAAATTAAACAATACAACTTTTTAGTTGCAGTTCAAAATTATTATTATCTAAATCTATCAAAGGAGACATTTGGAAGTAAATCCTATATTTTTTTCTTCATTACATAGTATTATGTTATATCTGTAACAAGATTATTTATGTTCATGTATTTTTTGGTATACTACGTGTTCAATTGAAAAGGCTGGATGATTATAAAAGGTCGTGATATTGTTGAAACAAAAGCGATGGTAAAAAATGATAGGGTAAGGAAAACGAATTTACTAGCGCTAAAAGGTCGAATGACGTTGCTAAAAGCTTTTAACAAAGATGTATACACAAACTAAATTACATTTTCTTCTGGCCTGTTTACTCCCTTAAAATGTCACCATCGGAAAAATGGTTATGGTTTAATTTCCAGTACTTGAATAATGTCATTACGCATTGTAATTTAAAAATGTTGGAACAACTAGATAAAATTTACTGTCAGAAAATGTTCACTTACAGCCTAATCACAAACCAAAGTATTTTAATTTCCTACAAAAAAAAAAAATATATATATACCAACAGAATGCTCCCGGGAATTTATAAACAGAAACACGATTGTAACTGGCTTTACATGCATGTAAATTATCAATAGTATTCTATCCACGAATCGGACCTTTCAGCGATATATCGTATGCATATCCAGTAGCTACCGAATTGGTCCCTTCTCTCTTTTACGAATTTATTCAAATTACTTGTCGTATATCAAGGGTCCACATCGACGTTTTATCGTAATGGTCTAAAGGGAAACGTCAAAAATAACTTTAGCTTTTATTTGAATTCAAGGTGATTTATGATGGATAGTCTTGAAAACATATGGAAACAAATATATTTTCCACTAGAATGGAAACATTGATTATTATAATATGAATCATACGGACAGTAAAGTTTTAAGAGCCTATTACAAGGGTACTATTTGTTCATAATAATATATGTTTTATTTATATGGAACTTAAGAACTCAAAGTAAGTACATAAAATAAATAATTTTATGAACATTTTTAAATGTTCATATAATATAATGTTTAATAAGTCATATATTTTTTATGATAGGTATAATTTATAAATCTAGTATCTTATATATTTATTTATAAGGAGAAGAATGCTAAATTTTTTTTTGTTAAATTAGATAATATGATAATGAATTTATTCAGATAAATACATTTTATTAAAAACGCATTCTATCTATTAGTGTCGAAATATTCTAATGATTAGTGGTCACTCGTCAATGTAACTAGTCCCACGCCTTAACATGCGCCTACATACACATTGATATTATATAGGTACTTATATTCTTATACATTAACTTTGTATTAAATAAAAATGTATATTTCACTTAAATATTATACCTATAATATAATAATATAGAAAAAATGATAACCATCAACACATAATTATAGTAGTATCTGATAATAACTATATACTTCGGGCATTACAAGTTAATTTTGTATTCCAGACGATCTACCAGATAGCGTCAAATAATATATCGTCAAAATAATTTATCATCTACAATATGTATAATACTACAATATATTATTCTGACTTATTAAAACGTTTTATCATCCACCCTCGTTTACTATAAACTAAAACAAGGCAGAACCTTCGAAATGTTAATAAAAGTACTCCGTAACTGAATAATTTCCATTCTCCAATCAATTTCTTATTATTAAATATTGAATTGATAAATCAACAATTTTATTGCAAAATAAAATAAAAATAAATATAAGAAAAATGGAGCATAAAAAACAAAATAAAAACAATCAATATTTTATTTAAATTTTAACAACGAGACTCACAAGTCACAACATACCTTATATACAATACAATTTGAATACCTATAACGGTTGAGTTATAATTTTATTTCAGTTTGGTGATAAATGTATATCACCCGAACGCTAGGAATGCAAGGGAGATAATAATTTAAACAGGCCGGGGGGTCCAGGTTATAATAACAATTAGTAATAAGCGATGTCCGTGACCCCTACTAACTTCCAGTAGAACAAATTAAAACATAGTATGTGATGTGCCATTAGTGTGTACAATGTATAGCGTAGCGCATAGGTTCTATTGTTTTTATGACTTAACATCCCAACGTAGAATGGTGGGGAATTCCTTTACCCGTTAGCAAGACATTAATCCTATGCGTCACAGAGCCAAAAGTAAACAAATAATAATATTTGGTAAAATATAAGCTATTTTCATGGAATGATCTAAATTCTGAATGTTTTAAAGTAAGCGTTTTGGTAGGAAAAAAATATGAGTGTAAATGATCGTAAACATAAACGCACACATAAACCTAGTTGAGTGCCCCTCTCATACACATGTGAAATGATCAATGTAAATGTTTAAAAAACGTATTCATGAATAATGATCATGTAAACTTTAAACGAGTATAATGAAAAATACATTTATATAGGTATTGATAGTTTAACGGAAGCGTTTGTTGATACTAAATAAACAATACAAAAAAGAACAGTGCAAAAAATAATAATTACAAATTGTTTTGGTAACAAAAAAATAGTGTTTAATATTTTTTTTCTAAAGCTTCAGTAATGTAAATATTTAAATTGAACTGGCAATTTGCATCGTGGACAAATGGGTCATTAGATATACATACATTTATCCCAACCATTGATAATTTAAAATTTAATCATACGATGTAATACTTATTTAATATTATTATATAAATTTATAAAAAACGAATCGTAAAGTAAATAATAAGGTTAAACTTTATTCTTAGAACATATTATTACCTACCAACAGGACCCACAATCTACATATAAAAAAAATGTAAGGAATTTATTCAATAATATTACATATTATACTATTACACATTTATAACATAATATATTCTTTTTAATTTTAAAATAATTTGTTTTTTTATTCTTATTTTATTAACCGTTACTCAAATCTAATTCCATTTATTATCTGACCAAGTTAAAAAAATCGATATTGTACAATAAGTAATAAACCAGTGTTATAAAAATAAACCCTGCATGCATGTTTTTAATTTTCAGGGACGTAGTTTCAAAAAAAACAATATATATGTATGTATATAGTGTATACCATACATATGTGCACACATCCTCCCTAAAAACGCTTATTCAGTCGAAACCCTTCTAAATCGGACAGCTGCCATGGGAAAATCTCTCCCCATCGCGTGTTATTAAAAAGTGGTATAGTACGTCATATTTTGTATTATATTATTATTTCATTGTATATATACACATTTTTATTTTTTATGTACGTAATATATAAAAACACAATTTTGATATGAAATAGAGATAAAAACAATGTGCATGTTATTTTTTAGTATACAGTATTTTTTTTAAAACAAATGTACCTTAATGCATTTAATAAAGAACAATAGCTGTTAATGAATTACACGTAACTAGTAAAAAATTTAGAATGTGCTGTAACGGAAGGGTCCTCGTTAATCGAGTTTCATGTATTTTATAACATAGCGAGAACCAATTGATAATATTTAATAAGAATAGAAAAAAAATATAATATGTTATAAATCAACGATATTTAATTTTTAATTTATTACACGAGTTATATAGATAAAAAAAAATGTTAAATAGGGTACCCTTGAATTTTATGACAACCTATAATGCAATTATCGGGGGAAAAGAGAGAGAAAAGTTTGTTTAACAAGTCATATTTAATTTAATATAGAACATAAATATATAAATTGTGTAGGTAAACCATAAAAAAAGGTATTATTAATATAAAAATTATGTTTAATCAATCAATTATTATCAGTACTTAATTTTTATTATTAAATATTGATGCTTAAAGCATAAAACATAATATTAATTATTATTAACTACATTTATTTTGTAATGGTCATCCAATAAATGTCATTAAAATATAAATATATACAAATATGTATTAATTGCTATTTGTTGAAAAACTATTTAGAAGTTATATAATGTGTTTCCATTCAATAAAATAAATAAAAATTAGATAAGCACGTCATATATTAAAATGTTTGACATAGGAAAATTTTTTTTAGTATACTGTGTGATGATTTAAAACTAGTTTTAAGCTTCACAGTATAATATTATACTAAAATTGTTATTTTCAATCTAAATTGTGTTTCAATATTTCAATTGCTTAATTTATATTGTAGGTATAATGAAATGTAATTGCACAAAGATAATTCACTATTTTGTTTATCAATTAAAATATATGATAATTCACCTATATTAATGTCTGTTGAGTGTTGACTGTTACATGCTTAATTTTTTTTCGATTAATATACGGGTTAATTTTGGTGTCACATATGGTTAAAAACTCATTTGCACAGTCCATCCCTTCTTTTAATGAACTATATGCAGACAATGTATGCACGTTGTTAAAAAATATAACAATAATAAAACAACATAAAATATGTATTTACTATTGTGTAACATTATCGAGAAAATTATGTATTGCATTAAGTATATTTTTTTATTAGGTACATATAACAATTTTTTAAATCCTAAAGATTTTGATTACGAATATTTAAAAAATGTTATTACCTGGATAATATATTGAAATTAATGGTCCAATTTAAAATAAGTTGACCAAATAAAAAGTCACAAAATGTAAAAGAAATATGTTTATTAGTTTTTTCTGAGGTAAATCGGTCATTAAAAATAAGTATATACCTAGCTCATAATCAAAAAACTTGGCTCGAAAACAATTTGGGTTAAAGATATTTCGTGTTGGCGATGTTAAGAAAATTGCAACAATTTGAAATACATGCAACTTTGGTTTTTTTTTAATGTTTTGAATGCAATGAGCCATACATAGAAAAAATTAAAAATTTTATTATTTTTATGATTAAAATTTTTATAGTAATCAAAATGATGCATTCTAGTTGCATATTGTTGTATTAAAAAATATTTATTATTTTAAAATAATATATAATAGTATACAATGGTAATTTTATTTTATTCAAATCTGTGTACATATTTTGGAATTTTGGTTAACAATTGCCATATTATTATTATTCCTATACTTATATAATTTACTTGAAAATTAAAAATATACTATTACGTTTATTTTTTATACTTAAAGAACAACTTGAAAAAATATATTTCTAAAATATAACTTATCATAAAGACATAAACATATATTATACAAAATAATCACATGAAAGTACTCACCAATTTAGCCGGTTTACCATCTTCGATGATGTATCGGAGGACTGTCTGCAGCCTGGCAATGAGCGCGAGTTTTCGATATTATCGCGATCGTTTCTTTAACTTTAATTACAGAGGGTTTTGATTTTTGATAAAATAAAATAAATGAAAAAAAAAAAAAAAACCAAACACAAAATAATAAGTAACCGCGATACCGGCGCGAGAATAACGATGAATTCAGTTTACCCGGTTGACGGACGAAAAGAATAATAATGATAAAAAAATATATATATATATTATATAAACGTAAAAATTATATTTTTATGGTGCAGCGAGTAAGTGTGATAATATAGTCGAGAATCGTAAACGGCAACGGAATATATACTATTATGATATTATTATAACGGAATGAGAAATTAGTGTGTTTTAATAATATTATGGTGGTGGTGAAATGAGAGAATTCGGTGCGAGAACGTTAGTTGTTGATTGCAGCAGTCGTACGAATGACGGTCGACGGACCGGCGAGCGTTCGCGTCTGGCCGCGGTTCCGTTCCGCTCGACCGTAGCGCGCGCGGTGCGATACCTGCGCGCGCGCCCGCGCCGGCGTGCGAGCCGTAGCCGGTTTTCGAGTTTTTGACGGAGCGCTCCGAGCGGGGCCCGCTCCGGCGACGACGCCGCCGCCGCAACACCGCGAGCCCGAGTGCGTGACGCGACGGCAGGGGAGAGCCGACCGGCCGGCCGGCCGGTCGGTTCCAGTGCGCCGCGCTCGTGGTCGGCAACCGTCGGTCTCGGTCGGCTCACCGCCGTCGACGCCATGTACCGAGCACACATCAATACACACCCGCGGCCACGTGCGACCACACCCTTCGCGCCCACAACCCTTTTTTTTTTTTTACAATAATAATATATAATATTATTTTCTTTCTTATTTCCATCCTTTCGCCGCCGTTTCATTTCGCTCGGGAAATCTAATAAGCAATTGAGAGGACCTACGCAGGTAGACGATAATGTAATATCATCCAGTATTTTTTAATACACATACGAATATCACGATGTACTTATCTGCACGACTAACGTCCGCGAGGCGCGCAACAGACTCTCCCCGAGATTCGAACCACCACACCGCTGTCTAGATAATAATAATAATATTATATCATTCTGTATAAATTACGCGTATATTTTTTAAACGACGGTTGTTATCATAATCGCGGAATATTATAAAAAGGAACTCGCCCATTGTATATACGGACATGTTTGCTTATTATGATATTTGTATAATAGCGACGTATACAATACCACCGACGCGGCAACGCCCGGCCATACTCGGCCGAAAGCTATGTAGTGAATAAATGCATCACGTATATCATTATTATAATATGTGGGTATGGTATATTAAAATAATATTGTATAGATACGAATTATTGAAAAATATAGATTCTACGATTCATTGTAACATTATAATATTATATAAATACTTCTGGATAATCATTTTTTTTTTTTTAATTTGTATAACTTTAATAATATTATTTTAACACTATACAATAAACTGCTAGTAAAAAAAATATAGACCCAAAGGTTTACCCGAATAATTATACTGTTGACATCTACTATATATCTAGTGATATTGGTCAGTATCAACGACAACTGTATATATTATATTGTATATGTACCTATTATGAATATATAATATTATAATATACCTACTGTTATCTATATGATTTAGTTTCTTTGAACTATGTTCAAGCTTTCAAGGTGTCATTTATTATAATCGATATTATTGTACGTATAAAAATATAAAAGAATGTCGAGCAGGTAGGTATTATGTATTTTTTTTTTTTACATTTATAAACTATCGGTTCTACGCGTATAACTTCGAAACACCAACACAATTTGAATAGGTTTGATGAATTTTTCATTTATGAATTCATTCTATGCGTATAGCTTAATTAACATATTATATGTACCTATATACTGAGCAGTACTTGTATTTATTTAATGAAGAGAATAATAAGCGTAATGAAAAATATCAAAATGTATTGTAAGTAGGATTGTACTTGTTGATTTTACATACATCCATTTTGTTTCTCACTGAGACATTTTCCATTATACACACAATTCGTTGTTTCGTAGAGGTAAATACAAAAAAGTTAATTTGTGTGTATATATTTATATATTCTTGCATATTATTTTAGAGGTTAAGATACTTTATTTAAAGCAAATTTAATAACATATTGTAATATACCAACTGATAAATATTCTAGACCATGGTAAAAACGGATAATTAAACATACTAGGCAATGCTACTAACATATTTTAATTAAAATGCATAATATTTAAATTTTATGTTTTATATGAGAATTAAAAAAAATATATATATAAATATTTAGCTAGGTAGTTCTTTATAAATCCATTAGTGTATATTTTATTATATTTGGTACTTTTTGATCATCTATTATCTAACATATTATGTAGGTTATATAAATTATTAAGCTTATGAGAATTTCAGTGTTTATGACATAAAATGCCCATTTTATGTTTTTAATTTCCTGGTTTCTACAATTTTATATTAATTTAAATTATTCACTCGAAAAAAAAATTGTTTATAATATATAAATAACATTCATGAATATTCAATTAACAATTTATAAAATATATTATTCAAAGAACTTTAAACCAATATTACAAGCTGCCACGGATTACTTTTAATAATGTATATCATACATACAATTCACTCCCCATATTTCTTTTACTGTGAATTTTATGTTAAATTTCAGCGTTTCATTAATTATTAAATGAAAAGGGAACACTGGACCTACAATAAATAATCTTTTATGTCAGTTTTTTACAACTTTTTAATTTTTAACCAAGATGTAAAAAGTTATAGTAGTTGTTATTAGGTACCATTAAGTTTTTTGATTTTTAATATCGTACTTCAAAATTGTAACATTGAAAAATGCGAAGTAAAATTCAAAAATAATTTTTCCTTTTTATTTTATTATAAGTAATCCTACTCTGTAGGAATTACGAACGTGATTTAATTTATGTCATGAGTGATGTTGAGTTACATTATATATATCGTGGGAGATTGTATATAAAAAGTTGACGTACCACTTTTTTGACAAGAGTTGAGCATAAAATTGTAATTTAAAAATCATAAAATGCATAATTATGTAATATAATACACATGTACACAATGATATTTTCTTTTTTCACACATAAATTATCAATATGTGTATCTGTAGATGTATAATAATTATGCTGATAATTTAATAAAACTTAATATTTTAACACAGAAAATACATTTTTAAATAGTAATCTGGAATTTAGGTAAGAATAATGGTCATAAATTCATTTAATTTTAGTGAAAGATAATAATTATGAAGTTTTCTTTTTTTAATTTATGAAATAATACACATGTGGTTAACCGATTTCTTGAGTTAAATAAAAATATACCTTAGTTGAAAATAAAAAGTTTAGAATAATAGTACGAATTAAGTAATTGTGCATGATAAATATATAATTTATTTCTCTATTAAAAAATTATCAACTATTCTGTTTTATATTTTAAGTTAAAATTTTTATTAACTATTTATTTTATTTTTATATTATTTTTCCTTGATATCAGTTCTTAGAAAATAAATCAAAACTTTATTTCTATTTAATACATAGTAATAAATGTCAGCATTTTTTTTTTATTTAAGAAAATATAGCGATATAAAGGACAGTTAAAATGTATAACATTACAAAAAATAAAAAATATATATTATCAATTTTCAATTGATTTTTAAAATATTATTATGATAATATATTTATATACATATAATGATCATATATATTATATGAAAATGCATTGATAATTTTAACATTAAACCTGCTTGCAATTGAAATTCATTTTATTTAATGTTACGATTAGTATTTAATATTATAAATATACATGCATTATTTTATTTCAGTTATAGATATATTATTATATTAATTATTATTATTACTATTATAGTTTGATATAAAATATATTGCGTTAGTAATATAATATATTTATATATTATTTTTAAAATGTTATTTGAATCATAACGCTATGTATATAATATATCATTAAACATGAATAAATTATGTACGTAAATGTAATAGGTGATTTGAATAACTATCTCATGCGAAAAAAAATCCATATCGGTGGGTCGTGGATCAGATCGTTAGGAATTGGTCGTTTATTTTTTTCGAAAAGGTATAGTTGATTTATTTTAAGACCTACTGAATATACAACTGAAAATTTTGGAAAATACACAAAAAATAATAAAATAAATTTACATTATTTTATTGTTATTCATTTTTATTTTCAATATTATTTTGTCATAGGTTTTTACTGTTTTTAGTATGTATTAATATCAAATATTTATTAATTTAAAACTTCATACTATACCTAATTAATAGTTAAGTTATTTGTTTGTGGTATTGTGTTCTGTAATAGATTACAATTTGGCAAAATTCAAGTTGTATTCGAAGATTTTTCAAGAATATTTTTGAATATTTCAATATAATTTACCTTTACATTTTAATACTCTGCTACGTTTCATATTTATTAGATATTATATTATATTTTGGATTTTTTTCGATGGTTTTTTGTTAGTTATCAAAACTATTAATACGTGTTAAATATTATTTAAATTCAACAAATAGTATTCTATATCTATATAATAATAAATAATCAATGAAACACAATAAATCAAGTTTAAATAAAAGCCATCTTCAAAATAAAATAAATTTATTAAGCAGTTAACAATTTTATTTCAGAAGATGTAAAATAGAATAAAAAGTTTAGTTTATTTATTTATAATTATATAATTATTGTATAATTAAACATATGAAATTCAAGTCTTTATTATTATTAATTTTCCCAACATTATATATATATATATATACATATTTAAATACTATATTATAGGTATTTATGGGTCGGGTGGCAGTATTGTGCTAAACAGTTCCCACCCGTTCCCGGTTTCAAAAGGGAAAAAAAAGGTACTTATGGGTTAACTATACATTGAATTTATATGGTTTCTTCAAAAGCTTATCTTCAATTTATTTTATTTTTATTTTTAATCATTCAATTATAATAACTATCTATCTATTATTAGACGTAAAAATGTTGTTTTATTATTTATTTAAAAATATATGATTTTATTTATGCAATTTTCTTTCATAAAGCTTGGAATTCTACTAGTCCCTTGGTACAGATTATACACATAATAATATGTCACGCAAAAAATTATTAAGGAAAGGTATTAGCTTCTAAAAAAAGTTTCAAAATATATAATAATTAATTTCTTGGATGAAACTATTTCGTAAAAAAGAAATAATAATATTTTAACTAATATTATTTCAACCAACACATTTACTTATTAATTTAATTTAATTATATACTGTAGGTGTTAGGTGTTTATGAAATATTGAATAGAGTTATGTTAATGATATCGATCTAATTATTATGACACTGCATTTATATAGTAATACATACGAGTAAAGAAAAAGTGCTTATATAATAAATTTATTAGGAGTCATACAGCTGTTGTTTATACCAACTCTATAGTTGTTTTAATTTATAATAGGTGTTAGCTATACCTATGCGTGTAATTTCCAAGGTCCATAGAGGCAATAAAAAAATATCATAGTTACCGTAACATAATATTGTATTATATTTCAATTTTTTGAATTTTGATATCTGTATTATCTAATACGATCATAATAATATTGTCTATCGATATTTTTTCAGTTCCTATAACTATAATAATAATTAGGAGACCGTGTCATGTAGAGTATAAATTGTATAACATAATACAGTTATCAGTTAAATATCTATAGGCATACCTAGAATAAGAAAATAGTTATATGTAAACTTTAAACTTTTTTTTTATTGTTGCTAAGTTGTTTTGTATAAATGTATAATTAAATAATACCACGTGTACTTACTAAATTTTTTTAGTTTGCTGTGAACAATATGGTTTAATTTGGTTTGACTCTTTATTATTTATACTGTATGGATGTGAGATGAGGTGATGCAAAGAAAATGGTAAGATTTAACAACTAACTGGATATGACGTGATTATTAATCATTACTATTGTGATAAGATTTATTTATATCCTACAATACATAAGTATATAAATAAATATAGGTTAATCATGTAAACTCATAATAGGGTATTGTGATTTATTCGCAAGATTTCAACTCTCAAGGGACTCCAGTTAAAATGTACTCTCATGACGAATAAAAAGTTCCTGGTGTATCAATACTCAGAATACTTTAAAATATATAGGTATGTAGTGTAAATACATTTTTGGATTAAAAACGCGGTAGGAGAGTTTTTTAGAATATAAGATTATATCATAAGAAATATATTACCTTAAATAGCGTTTACAACAAACATTAATATTTAATACGTCTAACAATATTATTTAAAAAATTTTCAATTTTCAATTTTTATTTTTAGGATATTCTAACTAGTCTATATTAGTTATTTCAATATTTTTTTATCACAATTTATTTTATTTTAGTAATACGTATATATTTAAAAGAAATTAACAATGACATTTTTTTAAAAAAATTAATAAATAATTTTTATAGTACCAAAAAAAAAAAAAAATTGGATATTAATTATGATATTTCTGTACTTGAAATATAATAAAAAGTACAGATTTTCTTTCTATTTTTGTGATATATTTTCCAGATAACTATACAGTATGTACATATTAATCGTTGAAGATTTAAACAGTACATTTAGAACGAAAGCTTTTAAAATTACCATATAAAACTGAATGCAAGAGTATCAAATCATTTTATAACTCATTTTAATTCATTTTATTCTTTTGTCGTTATTCGTTTTTAAATTTTGAAAGGAATCAAAAGGTTTTAAAATGTTTTGTTCGGTATTTGAAAAAAGCGTAATTCCATTAATTTATACTAAATTAATTATAAAATATTCTACGAATGTAATGATATTATGAGTTATTAATTCACCATATTCTAAATGTTCTATACATTTTTACTTTTAATAACCCACTCCCTACCCATTTGATCTATAAATGATTAAAATTTAACTCTACTTGAGGATCGTAATTATAATAAAATTATTATTGCCCACTAAAATGTAATAATAACATTAGTGTATTGGATATTTGGAAACGATTATGAATTTAAAACCATTTAAAGAAAAACGTACTATTTGGCATATTAAAGTAGCAGATAAAGTGATAACAATAATCACAATAGCAATAATAATAATAATAATAATAATAATAATATACCTTCTCACATGGTAGTATTAATCAATTATTGATATTACTCTATCGATAGCAATAATTATTAGGTTTGATGATCAGATTGTGTTTTGTCGAATACTGCGAATAAGCACGGAATACGCGTTTGCGTTCAAGTTTAACCTTAAAAAAAAAAAAAAAAAACAATTCATTTTGAAAACTATAAAACGTACAACGTCCACACTCATGACCCATGACACGTTTTTCCAGGCGGCTTTAATGTATAAAACTGTTAAAGACGTAATAAAAAGTTCGCGACTGCAGAAACTTGATGCGCTAAACATACGATACCTACATTTTTAGGACGTTGATTTTCTTTAGAAAAAAATCATTAAAAAAAGATCGATAAAAGTTATTTATTTTTAATCTTATAGTATCTATTTTGCACTCTAGACCCCGAAAAATCGTTAAGTTCTTCAGCGTAACTTGATGTTATCATTATTATGAAGTTATATAGAGCTCTATACCCATAAAATAAAATATAATATAATATCCCGAAAACGACCAATAGGATTTAAAGTTATAGCTTATTAAACATAATAATATTTATGTCACTAATATATTGTTTTTTATTTTAACGTACTTATCATATTTCATCGAGAAGACACTTTAAAATCATCTATACAATCATAATAATATCATTGTTAAGTATACTTTTATTCTTGTCAAACGGCCATTTTACTCCAGTCGGATGATTCGATCGTGGCACAATAGGTGTTTAGTAGTTATATTATAATAATATATTATTATTTTTAGTTGATATCGAATATCGACACGTTATTCTACTCATAATACTTTACAAATCAACACCGCGTTTTCGTCCATAGTCACGACAATTTATTTGAACACGTTTACATATTATTATTATTATTATTATTATTACTATACGCGGTGGACGTAACGTAATATATCCACGCGTGGCTACGAGTGCAATTATGTATTTTAACGGTCAAAAAATCTACCAGAAGAGTATTTACAAGCATAATACGGTTTCCGAGCCAACTAAAGGTTTTATTTATATTGAATTATTTAGTATACGTTTTGTCTGTAGGAAATGAAACGGCAAATCTGGGTACGTGTTAGTCCCACGGGAGTTGCTGCATCCCGATACGTTTTGACTGTACAATCATTTATTTCACTTGTCACCTAACTATTCGCTTAACTCTAATTAATGTTCACGTACAACGTGTTTTATTGTTCTCGGAACTGGGTGTACAGTTATAATATGCACATTACGCATCCGCGATATCGGCATCCCGATGAAATGTTATAAAACATTGAAGACGAACAAATAATACTAATGATAAAGATAATATTATATTAATATACTATGTAATATATTATTATATTGCGCGATTAAATTATTCTGTTATATTAATTTATTTCCAATAATTGAGTTAATAATATAGTGGCATACGAAAGTTTACCATTACGCAATAAATTATATTAATACATAACATTATGTCTATAAGTCAAAATCGTTTAGATTGTATCTGTATAATTATATTATTTGATAACATATTGATCGAGTTAATTATTCAATATTCCAATGGTACATATACTATAATATTATACAAACATATTATGTAGAATTGAATAAATACACATTACAATTTACTATGATTTATAATTTAAAATAAAAAAAAATAAATAGTATTTCATCTATTTAGATAGCCCTTTATGGTTTAATTTTTTCAAAAGCCACATAAATATAAAGAGTTAAATAAAAAATGTGCGTTTTATTTAAAATAATAAATATTTTTAAATTTCTTTAAAATTATATTATACTAAATAATAAATCATGTAATCAATAATAATAAAAAAAAATTAAAACGATTTAATTTAAAATCTCTTCGGATGGTTTTGTAAATGAATCTAAATATTATTATCATAATATGTTATCATTGCATTAATTTGTGATACCTAATTAATTGTTTTTATCGTTGCTATTTTTATTTTTCTGATCTCATACATACTTATAATTAGTTAAAAATACGGTTAACTAGTTTTTTTATTATATTTATAGGTGATATTATTATTTAAAATTTTAAAAATGATTTAAATATGTATTCATAATTTAATAGAAAAAGAAAAAACTAACACAATCATACTAATATTTTCTATCGCATAACATTCATATAATAGCATTCATAAACATTACGGATCAGGGGCGTATATAGGATTTTCTTGAGGAGGGGGATATAAAATTTTTTTTTGGTGTTGATGCAACCTTTTGTTAGTTACTTCATGTAAGGCTAGCTAACAATAAAAACAATAATATTGATTATAATTTTACTCTGTTTTATTAATTTATAAAATAAATTCTAGTTTTCTGTTTTTTAAGCACAACTCATCAATTACTTCATCTGTTGTAATTTCGACCTCTCTGTGACAAGAAAGCATAGCCAACCCATTAAGTCTAGTCTATAATAACAAAACACATGCATTTTATAACAGTTAGTATAAATATTTTTATTGAAAATTGAAATATATAATTACAAACTATTTACTTCTTTCATACTATTCCTGAGGTAAGACTTTATTCTTTTTAAACAAGAGAATGAACGCTCAGGAGTAGCTGTTGACACTGGAAGGGTGCAGAAGATTTTTAAAAGCATGTTTATATTTGGATAAAACTCTTTATCACAAATCTCAAGTGCCTGTAGGCCTGACCTGAGAATAATGTGTTCTGTAACTAACTTAGTTCTCCACATATTTAATTCAGCCAAACTAGAACAAGGGTCTATTACAGGTGAGTAAAAGTCTATAAGTTTAGTAAATTCTTCTCTATCCTTCAATTTAATTGGAAGTGCTTCTGTTTTAAAAATGCAATCAAACCCTAAAACAATAAATATTATATAAATTAAATAAGCACACAGTTTAAAATAATACATCTGAATTAATCTTAATTTAGATTATTTCATTATTTAACATTTTAATATTTTATTACATTTATAGAGTTGAGTAGGTAATAGGTATACAATCAAAAGTATAAATACCTTCAAAAATATTTTTATGGTTTATAAATCGTTCATTAAGTTGGGAAATAAAATAATCAATATATGGTAAGAACATTGTGATCCGATAGTATTGTTCAATTGAGTCTTCTTGAATAATTGGATTAGCTCTTTGAGTTTGTTTTGTAGTTGTTCTTTTTTTTTGCAATTCAATACCAACACTATCGGCTATTTTCTAAAATATTACAGTTTTGAATAATTTATTTACATTGAATTGTTCAAGTGTTTATCGATAATTTATAAAATTTAATTGATTTTTAATACTATATAACTATTTACCTTAACGTTATTGTAGACTATACAAAATTCTTCATCAGAATTTTCTCGAATAGACTTTAAAGTGGCTATCACGTTTTCTACTATGTATATAGTTCTTCCAAGATCAATTTGTACTTTTTGTAGTTGTTTACACAATGGAAGACCAAATGAAAATAACAACTGAAATAAATTTCAAAAATGTTAGTAAAAACTCAATTAAAATAATAAATAAACTAAATTAAATATACTTATATACCTTAATAACATTGAAAGAAATTATAAACTCTGTATCTTCCATTGACTTTTTATCATGTGAGCCTCACTTGGATCTTTCCAATCAGAAATAATTTCTAATGCTGAAAGAACAAATGGGAATAGCTCTGAAAAATCTTTTACTGAATCATAGCGTTGAATCCAGCGTGTGGCACAAAGTCGTTTTAGTTGTTTTGTACTAGGTTCATCGTCAGAATTTTCAATTACATGTAAAAGAACAGAATTCCTTTTGGGGGTGTTAAAAAACGTGTATGCTTTTTCGATTAATCCTAAACAATTTCTGATAGGTTTTATTCCGCTTGCTGTTGAAACTGCCAAATTCAAAGAATGTGCAGCACAGTGCACATACAAAGCTTTGGGATATTTAGACCGTACAAGAGTTTGGACTCCTTTAAATTGGCCAGCCATGTTACTGGCCCCATCGTAGCCCTGACCATATAAATAATTACAATCTAGACCACAATGAATTAAACCTAAAAAACCAATACACATAATACATAAAATAAACTAAATAAATTATTAATTTAATGTTACCATTTAATATGGAGTTTGCCAAGGCATCACCAGTCAAACTTTCAATTTCAAAGAACTGTAAAAAGTCCTCATGTAGCATATTTTGTTCATCAATATAACGGACACAAATAGAGAGCTGCTCTTTTGTGGATATATCCGTTGTTTCATCGGCAAGAACCGAGAAACATTTTGATTTGTTAACTTTATTTACTATTTTTCGTAGTAATATTGTATTGCACACCTGGACTATTTCGTTTTGAATGACTGGACTAGTGTACTTATTTCGTTTACCTGAACCTTCCAGAACAGTACGTAGAAAGTCATCTCCTTTGGCTCTATACTTCAATAAGGCACGAAAATGACCTTGTCTTATATCATCTAAAAATTCAAAATACAATAAGGGCTAGTTAACAAGTTTTTTCGCTTAAAATATTTACTTACCATCAACATTGATTGGACCAAAATCTTTACTTCCTCTTAGAGCCAATTCTTCTTTACCACATAATATAATGCATTCAATAATTGGTTTAATTCTTTTTCTATTTTCTTCTATCTGTAGTGCTCTAAAATAACATTATAAATTAATAAATTTATATAGTTTAAAGAGATATAACTACTATTACATAAAACTACTTTAAATTACCTATTTTTATCTAAACGTTCAATTATAGAAGGTTCCTTTTTTTCCATTATTTTCAAAAATTGCTCAGAATCTAGTACAGATGAAGTATGGTACTTTAAATTGGAATGAACTCTATATACCTGAAATATTTGTAATTAAAATTAAAACAAAAAATAAAAAAGTTATGTATGATAATATGAATAAATTATAAACCTCTTTTGCTTTCTTCCAATTAGTGAATGCGACAGTAACAAGATTCCCTAAAGGTTGACTTCCAATCCCACCATTTCTGGCAAACAGGACACAGTATTTACAAAAAGTACCATTTTTTACATTAGAATATGCCAGCCAATTAAACTCTTTCAGCCACTTATGTTGAAACCGTAGGCCACGTTTCTTATTTTTTTCGAGTAATGGGAATTTGTAAAAGTCATCTGGTACCCACAAATTAGTAAGCACCTAAATAAGGTAAAATGTAGTGTATTAGTGAAAACTCAAAGTGTATTCAAATAATTATAGTACTTATGTAAATTTGCTTCAAGAATGAACTTACAAGCTTTTTATCAGCATCTGTCAATACTACTTTATCCACTATAAATCCAATATCATTATTTGAACTGGCTAGTGTTTTTTCATCTTTACTTCCACAACCAAAATCAGCCTTAATTAATAATTAAAATGTAAAAAACAGCATGCTAGCATAGTTGCATGCATTAAATATAAATTAAAAGCTTATAAAAAGAGAAAGATTTAGAAGAAACATGTTTCCAATAACTCAAAATATTTTAAATAACTAAATAATAAATTGAACTATAAAAATATATTATTTAGCAAGTTTATTTGTTACATACAATTAAAATATATTTTATTATATTGCAATATATGCATTTAAAATTTAATAAATTAGACTTACCTCATTAGTTTCATATGAATCTGTGCGTGCTTTTTTATTCGTTGTAAAATATGATAATAAATTATTACTACATGGTTTTTTTGATGCCATTGAAATATAACTTTTTTAATTTTATAACTTATTTATTAACCAAAAAAAGAATTACATAAAAATAACAAGTGTGCAATGGCAATGCGGATAAATCGTTGCAACGAGTGCGGGAAAGTAAATAAGTGGAATGAAGTGCGAGTGTGTAATATGCGATGCACGACCGGAATGATTAGAAAATAATATTTATTATATGTATAATATTTATTTTAAAATTTACGAATTCCTTATCGTCTTCTGTCCGCTGTCACAATTAGTTTCGTGTTCTACCGTTCTACGTATATAACAGTATAATAGTAGTGAGCTATCTTTATTCTTTATTAGGTACTAGCGGGTTTTACCCGGCTTCTCCCGAATATGGTCCCGAATTTTGTTGTTATTTATGTTATTATTGGGTAATATCATTCGCAGCCCACAGGATAACAAAATTATAAATAGCATCAGTACTGCAGCCATGTAGCCATCTTTATACCTAAATTTAAAAAAAGTGCAAGGGAGGGGATCTATCCCCTATATCCCCCCCCATAAATACGTCACTGTTACGGATGACGTATGCACGCAATGAGAACGGTTGATAAATGTTATTAATTCGTCCCAGAAAATATTATACTTAAACGTTTTTTTAAAGTCATATAGAGAATAAAAGAAAAAATCGCTAATCATATTCAGATTCTCATTCATTAAATATAATACAATTAAAAAAATAAAAAAATAAAACAAAATAAATTAGTATAATCTGTTACTATAGGTCAACAGATTTGGTTTTATATAGCCGTTTAGCGGTAACTAGTTGTTTAAACAATCCATAAAAAAATCGGCGAATAATCTATAAGTAGTGTTATATTAATGATTAGCAATTTTTTATAAAACAGTTTTTTTAAATAAATGAATGTAATCACTAATAACTATAATTAATATTTATTATAATTTATAATATTATGGTTTAATTGTTTTTTTTTTATACATAATATTGTATAGCATAATATTATGATACTGGAACTCTGCACTCGCAACGGTAGTGTAGCTATATAGCCTATCTAAAACGCCGCGAGATTACGTTAAAGCTAAAAATCATTCTCTTTATAAGAGACACTGGAAATATGAAGAAAATTGTGGTTATACTTATGGTTAAAAATTGAAAACAGGAAGGTTGCATTAGGGTGTTCAGCGGTTGTTATATTATTAAGTAATGTATTATGTTATAAAAAATATAAAGTAATAAATTAACATACAACGTTTGGTGGTTTTTTTTTTTTTTTTTTGATTTTTGGTCTATTTCGTATATTATTTTTGTACAGTTTTATTATATAAAAATAGAAAATAAATATCACTTACGAATACATCTGTATGTAGGTTTGACATGGAAGCCATAATTTAAAATGAAAAAAAAAATAAAAACGTATTTTTTTATTCTGTTTATTGTTGTAATGTATGATGCTATGTCGTGATAGATCACTATTCAAAGGTACAACGCTTTTATCTTAGTGTAAATTAATTTTTAATTACACGAGACTTTATGTAAGCGATGTTATGTAGTATTATTTTTGTAGTTATTATTATGTAGTATTGAAATAATACGCATAGTAATAGTATATAGTTATTAGTATTACTTAAAATCACAAAATATCGTTAGTTTACCAAACTGTATGATACATTTAAATGTTTACTATATTATATTAGAAAATAATATACATTATACATGTATAATTAATCAACTATGGTTTTACGTTAAAAAAATATGTTATCACGTGAATCCAATATACTGATAATGTTTATAAAATGAATTTGTAGTTTATAATACTGTAATATTAAATATTATATACTCTAGCATACATCATTAGTATGTTTTTATAATATTTAGAAGAATAACATGCATATTATATTTTCAACACGCACAAGAGTACTATTTATTGATCCAAGCCAAAATAATTGTGTATCATTTGGTGTAGTGATTTTATTTTCAACGAAAAGATTAACATTCCAACAATAATACCAATAAAAAAAGCGATTTTTCCTTTCTTTCCACCGTGGTTATGGAAAATAATTATTATTAACACTTGAATGCTCGTCGTTCGAACACGACAAAGAAAATACACAAAATTAAATTATAATATCGCGCTCACTACCTGGTTATAACAATATTAAAATCTAAGATTAATCTCTCTCTATATTATATGCCTTGATAGACACATTCGGGTAGTTGCATATATGATATATTAGACTGACGTATAAAAGAGCGTCAACGCGTGCACACTACATTATGATGTAATTGAATAACAAAATAATATAAACTACCAATTAATTTCGTCTACATCTTAGTGCATTTTAAACACGTGCCAGCCCTACTACAGGTTTGAGAAGGGGCGAGTTGTAACTCACCGCTTCTCAAACCTGTGCAAAATTCGCGTATCGTATATGACTGTTCACATTATTCCAAAATCAAGCTACAGTCCGCTTTAATAGCGTACATGATCGTACGTCACCGATGGATGGAACGTTCGTCAAACTTGCGAAGTGGCCTTATGTTGCCATCATCGTAGAGAAATGTTCAGAATATTATACTGACGAAAAAGTTAACACTGTGACCGTACAATAATATGTCTACATTTTCTATCATGAAATGCAAAAAAAAATGCTGACACGTCGCAGTTTGTTAAACGATCGAGGAGAAATAAATTGAATCACAAAGTACAAGTCAGCGCTTAAGAAATGAATATTTCGGAAATTAGTATCGTGGGAGAGGGTGGACTTACTGTATTTTCAGTAACCCGAGAAAAAAACAGGAGGTTTTTTTTAAAGGTGAAAAAATAATTAATGTCCATTTCAAGAAATGAATAAAAATGATCATCAATATTACCATAGATATATTTGTAATTAATTATTCACGATATGGACCCCATTTGTTAAGTCGATGTCAACCTTACGAAAAAACAATTCGACTTATCGGACAAATGTTATAAACAAAAAAATTAGATCATTTTATAAAACCACTACACATCTCGTAATTTTTGTCTCGATCTTATAATAATACGTATTACCTAACTGACTACAATCATTATAAAACATTAAACGCATTCAATGTAAGCGCAAACAAAGAAATTCTTATATACTTTAAAACTTCTGCTACAAAACGATACTTACGCTTCAAACAAATGCTTTGTTTAAGGCATAGTTATATCTAATAGATAACCGTGGTACATATAATATAATATTTTCGCTTCGTTACTCAATTTCAAACAGAATTTAGAGTTGCAGAATTGTATATTGAGGTGTGTGAAAAGTTTATGCCGATGCTGTGATGGAAATCACTGAGTCAAAGGTAAACGTTTATATTTTATAAACAAATAAACAATGTTTTTATATAAACTATTTTACATATATTTGTATATATTATATAATATGATATATAGGTTTTAAATTGTTTTTAGAAATATGTATATGTTTATATATTAAACGAAGCGAATAATGCATTCATTTGACAAAGTTGTTTTTTGTTTCTGAGGACACTTTTCTAGTAGAAGAAAATGATCTGATCATTAATTTCAAGGGTAGTTAATTCGATCTAGTTGGTACTTTTAGAACCAAATTTTTATTTAAAATTCTCAGTATTTCTTAAGATCGGTGGAGAAAATAAAAACATTATTTAATATTTTAATACTATTGTTAAAATAATTATTTGATAATAAGTAACTTTTTATTTTTATATCTTTGATTTGAAAATATAATGCAAGGTTATTTATAAGTTTTTTAACCAATATTATAACATAGTTCATTCAAATTAGTTTAAAATAACTATTTCTTCTCAAAAAATTCTTAATATTTTATTGTAATATTAAAAAAAAAAAATAAATAAAATAGTAGTAGATACTTAAAATTATTGTTATCAACATTTTCTAGAGTGATAAATAATAATTAATAATAATTTGTATACGTGATACAATTTCATAAATATTTCGTCTCTTTTTGAGTTATAGATACCTAATTACAATTTTCAATTTTTATAACTTTAAAGGTTTATTATTACAAAATATGATGATTAGACGTTTTCGCTGATCAAAAAGCTTGACATAGGTATAATTCAAAATACTTCATAAATGATTTTTATATATAATATATAAAAATATTCAAAATAAAACAATCGTCAAAATTAATCAAAATCACGAAAGTAAAGATTTATATAACGTAGAATTTTAGATTCTGAACGGAACGATGAATATATTGATTTTACAATGACGTATACATATAGACTATCTTTTGTACAGTAGAGTGGTAGGCCAATTACCTAATTATTTCAATTTAATCTGATTGTGATAATTAGGAATGGTAAGTACAATTTTATTTTCGATCAAATAATAATGGTACTTAAATATCGATAGTGAGTATTTGATTAAATATTAATAAGTATTGTGAAAACGAAAGTCGGCTGTGTGTTATTATTATCATATTTTTTATTGAAATTCAGACCTATGGCTATAATTTATTCATAATATACGTATACAATATTCGAATGCAATTCAAATAAACAGGAATTATGTCTGAACATTGTACATAATGGGTAAATATTATCATTGAGTATAGATAGTATTATATATGATATTGTGTATTCATGTTTTTACCGTGCATCCTATTCATTTTAGATAACATTTAACTGACAAGTAGAGTAAAACGTTTACTTTGTATCAATGTGCTGTGAGATAACTATTACCAATCTGCGAACCATTTTGTCCAGAATTTAGCAAACCACCAACAATATTTTTTGACTAGTTGGTAATTAATATTATTTATTTTGTATAACTGTCAATTTCATACATTACGCATCAAATGCATAAAAACATATTACAAACAAATTATCATTATTTTTCAATTTACATACATTATTAATTAAAAACCGTAAATGGGCTTAAGGCTGTTTGAGCACTTAAAATTGTTTGTGATTTTCGACCAATAATAATTGGAAGGTTAGTTTAATATGTACTAAATTTCTGCATTATTGATTATTGTATGTATGCATTTATTAGTTTTTTTTTTATAGGTTATTCAGGAAAAATACATTTTGTATTTATTTTACAAACATTGAAATCATTTTTTCTTTTAAATATAAAAAAAATAAGAAACATTTTTTTCAATTTCATATATAATATATTAAGTTGTAAATATTAAATATATTTCCATGTTTCCTATAATAATACCTAGTAAAAAGGTTAATAAACACATATTGTTTAAAAAAATTTAAATCAGACCACTATAGCTAGTACTTTAACTAATCAATTAATAGGTTAAAATTGTAGTTTTAAGGACCATTAGAAGTATTTTGAAGTTTTAAGCGATTTTAGTTTTTTATACTAACTTTTATTATACTATAAACGTCATATTACACATATATATTTTATTTAGGATTTAAAATAAATTGCCAATATTTTAAATTTTCTACTCCAATAGCCTTAACAGGAATCCATGTAAAAAATATATCAAACGATAAAATGAATCAATAGAAATTATAAAATAAATATATTATAGGTTGTTTTTATTTAAAAATAAATTTATTATACTATTATACTACTATACTACATTTGTTTAAGGAGTTTTGGATTTCACAAAATTCATAATAATCTAACCAACTTTTTATATAATTAAACCTGTTAACTACCGTTTTCCGTGATAATAAATTAAGACTTATAAATTCTTTAGGATATATTGTAGGTATTTATATTATAAATCATGAATAAATTACTATATTAAATATAACGTTCTTTAATGATGAGTTTGGAATACATTTATTATTCGATAATTAAGAGTTATATTCAAAAATATAAAATATTTAAATTACTTGAATGGACAAAACAAATAAGTCCTGAAAACATGTCATGTCAAGGATAGAATATATTTGAAAATATGATATGAATTCGTGGTAAAATACTCGAATTACATTTAAATAATATTTTATTTAGATATAATTTAAGTAATATTGTTAGTTCAGTTATGTAGTTTCAATGCAATAACCATACCCTTTTGTTTGAAAAACACCAATTAATTCTAATTCCTCAGAAATCTTATTTTTAATTATCATAAGCTAGCAGACATATTAATTTAATAAAATCATCCAAAATATTATTATCGGAAAATGATTTTATTAAACCATAATTTTCCCTAGTTTCCCCTGGATTACTCTTAAATCGTTATAAAAATGTGATAACGTGGAGTTTTGAACTAAGGTTTTAAAATTTTAAATAGAGTACCTACCATTCAATTTAAAGATTTTTTTAATGAATTTAAAAAAATATATTATATTGGAAACTCTTTGTACTAGATTATTAAAAAATTTTTTTCTGTGTAAAATGTCAATTATTTCAGAAGACTGAAACGGTATGGTTGGCTGGGGTCCTGGGGAAATGTCCTTTTAACAATTACGGTATCCTAAAAGGGATAAAATAGTGACAGGGAAGTAAACGTCCACAGCTGTAAGTAAACGCACAGTTTGAACGAGTAATCGTGTACATTTTCAGCACTGCTGCGTCCTTATAATAATAATAATAATAATAATACTAATAATAACAATAATAATATTATAATTTTAGAGCTGAGTTCGTAAACGGAATAATTAGTTTGAATTCGTATAAGCCGGACAGACATCGGTGACAATTGTTATTATCATTTGAAAACCGCTGAAATATCACTTTAAAGTTTGTCGCCTGACTAAGACGAGCACAAGCTGCACCGTGCTATGGTGGTGCGGTTATAATAATAATAATAATTATGGCAATTATACTGACGTCCGCCATCGCCGTCGGCCCGGGGAATTGCCGTTTGATTTATTGTCACGGCGGAAGTAAAATTCGTTGGTGGCGGTGGCGGATACGGTGTTTTAATTCGACTACTTCGTGGAGGTCCGACTCGGAGAGTACTATGTGCCAACACAATATTGTTATTAAAATACGATTACCACTGATACAAAATAATGTGATGCGCATTTACTCACGTCAGTAAAAATTGTAGGACTCGACTTGACCTAAAAACTTAACAGTAACGATAATACTGTTGATATATTATTATTATTTTCAAACGGATAATATATTATAATCGTGTCATATATATAGGGTGATTCTTTTAAGTGGGTACACTAATTATCTTGAAAAGTATTCATGTTTTTGAAAATATATTTTTACATAGTTTAAAGTTGTTAAAAAAGCAACGTTTTTATTAAAAAATTATATTTTTAAATATTTTTTATCCTTATAATTTTTTAAGTTTTTTACTTTTTTGAATGACAACATAGATTTTTAATTTCATATTCCAAAGCAGAATAATTTTCTGAGTATTTTGAAACAAAAAATTCGAATTTAGGGTGAGTAGTTTATGAGTTATACTTATTTAAAGTTTAGACAAGCGGAGTAGTGGACAAACATTTTGCGGGGTAACCCCTTACCACTTCACTCCACGCAACTAAACATTAAATACGTATAACTCATAAACTACTAGCCCTAAATTCAATTTTTATGTATCAAAATACTCAGAAAATTATTCTGCTTTGGAATATGAAATTAAAACTATATGCTGTCATTCAAAAAAGTAAAAAACTTAAAAAAAATATTTAAAAATATAATTTTTTAATAAAAACGTTGCTTTTTTAACTATTTTAAACTATGTACAAAAATATTTTCAAAAACATGAATACTTTTCGAGATAATTAGTGTACCCACTTAAAAGAATCACTCTGTATATTATATCATAGAAACGTGTATAAAAATGACGGTACCTCAATCGAACCCAGAACACGTGTGTCTACTGTCAGAGCCAGCGGTGGTCATGTGAATGTAAACGTCAGTTTTAAACAGTTATCAATATATTAACTCAGATTGGACACCATCGTCGGCTATCACATTTAAACAAAACTTCAATCAGTGAATACGAGACTTCGCGCGTTAAACAGTTACTCCGTTCGTCTACACAATCCACTGGAAATCAGAATTTCCATCTACAAACAACTATAATGGGTATACAGTCCAGAGCCATGACGTTCAATAAAAATGTACATTGTACACAGTACATACAACTTCGGGGCGCAGCAAGAAAAACTCCAAAGCAAACGCGCTCTTCAATCATATCGATTGACAAATCTTCGTCTAATTACTGTACAAAGCCCCCCGCGGGTATATTATACTATAGTGGCTATACGTACGTTCTATACACACATACACACAAAGTTATCGCCGGCCCGGTCGTCCAACCTTTACCAGAATTAAAGTCTGATATCACGAGCCAATAAATTAAACGGCTCTATTCGACAAAACCATGCAAATCCATTAATACTTCTCACAGTCGCATTGGTATCATCACCAGTATAGTTATAGGAGGCATTAATATTATGATCCAAATGTATTATGCGGTTAACTTCGTATCAAATAGAAAAAAAAATGAAAATTCTGAATACTTATTCGTGGGTTTTCAATAAAACTAAAATCTATCCGATCTGAATACTATTATACTATAAAAAAAATTTAGAAAATCGAAAAAAAGAACGTCTCGTGTCTGTATATTTGGAGACAAAACTTCACGTGACACCTGACAAATCTACATACTATTAGAACTTCAATATAATATGACATTATACCCGATCGTTAAACGCAAGAGCTCTGTTGATTTGTCGTCAATCGGATTAGACCGGTCGGTTACAATGGCGGACACGTAGAATAATGACAATAATATAAGCCGACTACTGATAATTACGATATAAATATTGACGTTACATCGTACGCCAACTCGGCCAATTGTCGCTACCGACGCCAGTGACAGCCGTCACTTGGACCATTCGACTGCTGGGCATTCTGATATATGTCAGACGGCGCGCATATTAAAATATAATTTGTTTTATTATTATTATTATTGAGACCCGCGTGTCATCATATATATATATATATATATTGGTTACCGTCATTCAAAAACTTTATTTTGTAATAATATCGCAATGCTTGTATTGCTAAACGGTAATAAAACAGAGAAAAGATATCATAATTTATTTTATAGATTTTATAGTGTAAGAGCTAATAGTACAATAATTAATAAGATTTATTTTATACGCACCGATGAGTCTCTGGACCGTGTAATATTGGCCGGCTCGGTACTCAGTCGAAGCCGACACGAGTACAAAACTATTACGTCGTCGGCGATAAATGATAATATATTGTATTTCCTTGCAGTGTACATAATATGCGCTTTGACGTTTACCAATGTGACGTGCTACGAACGTACCGCGCAAACGATAACAATTATAATAATGTGAAGAAATATAAACGTTTTCATAATTATTATAGTGACGTGGGAGATAAAGCGATTCCGATCGGCGTGACGTTATATACCGTATAATAGTAATGCTTTTCTTCGTATAGTAAAATAATTGCAGTACACCATCAAGTCGGATATTCGAACGGCGACGTCGCATTTTTATTAATTATTGTTTTAATCGTCCGTGGTTTATACCAATAGCGTTTTTCTCACGAAAAAAACGAGCCACCGCCGTCTTGAAAAATGACTTCAAATTTCACCAACTAATCTCACGCCACTCCTACAACACGTCCGAATTTTCTTAAAGGTTTTTGTTATACCCGTTTCCGATTTCGTCGTAATATTACAACTGGATAAGTTCCGAACGCGCTGTTTAAACCAATAAAATCGAACTCAATTGATTAAAAAAATAAAAAAAAATACACCAGTTATACCTACGAATTAGACATTTTTTATTTTTTCGACCGTCTTGCGCACAATAATACCCCAGAATTAATAATTCGTATTGTATATATATTTTTTAAAATCCACTTAAATCTAAATAGTTTGTTAGGCTGCCTCTGCGAAAATAAACAATTACTAATAGGTATTTTATATTAATTAATGCAAAAAAGAAAAACTATCATCAATAATGACGGAACTCTCATTACGTCACGATGTCGTAACTTGAAGTCGGGTTTGTTGAAAATTCAAACCTTTGAAAAAAAAATATTATAGATTTGTATTACTGGAAAAACTTACGACGACTGATCGTAGCCGAATGATTTAATTAATAAATTACAACTGTGTCCAAGTTTGTCATACATTTGACCCTAAAGTTCCCCAAATTTTTAACTCGTAAAGAAATGTTGCCAAGTTAGATTGTATTATGGGACATCGTTTTAGAAGTTCTCTTGTTAGTAAGTTTTAGTTGTCAGCCGTTCGTGCGTACACATCTCCGAAGACCCGAATGATATACCTTGTATATTTAGAGTAAGAGTGGCATATTAAACTTCAAAGAAATAATAAGAATAACGAGATAGTCGCTTCGACACCCGTTAACGAATCTCAGAATGTTGTCACAAAGTACTTGTTACTTTGAAACAATATTGATGTATTATAGATGCGAGTATTATTTTATTGTTCTACTATAACAATTTTTTTTTTTAATTTGATAACTGTTATCTTGTAGATAGATTATTAATATTATCTTATCAAAAAGTAAGTTTTATTTATTTGAATATATTGTGAATAATAATTATATCCTTAATTCAAAATTTTAGTATATTTCGGCTGGTATTTTGACTCCGACAAAAATGTTATAATCATCACAAATAAAAGTTATTTTTTTTTGATATTCCATAATATTATATACCTACTAATTTGGAACCATAATAAATATAAATAAAATACGTTCAGATTTTTACGATTAAAATATATTTGATGATATTACACGATAGCATTTATTTATACCTATTATTTACTGTTTAATACTTGATGCTGTTACTGGTCTGTTTAAATGTATAATACACATATTTTTTTACTTTTATTCCAAAACAAATTATACAAGTGTATAATGATTTAATCCAGATTGATAACAGTGTAAGATCGAATGAAAATTAATTGCAAAAGTCTGATTATATTGTGTTTCTTTATAATATTATAATTAATATTTAATCATTAGATTAGTACGTAATTTTACCATTTCTAGTAAAACGTATACAACTATTACTCCATCATAGCTGTAATATCTATATGTTATTCATTAATTCATTATTCGGTAAATTTACGATTTCCTAAATTCACTAAAATAAAATGCACTATAAATCCATTAGGTTATAGAAGTATGTACAATTATTTTATTTTAGTATGTTGTTAATAAGTGTAAATATATATATATCTATACTCTTATCAGTTGTTTTCTTATAAATATCCATTTAAATATTCAATATTGTTTTGGACCCCCGTCCGGGAAACCCCAGTCAAATAGATACAGCAAAAATCTTAGAATCATGTAAATAATGAATTTGAATTATGCATATTTTTTAAATAAATTACATCATCTATGATAATTGTTATTATTTCAAAAGTATTGTATAATCCATCCATCTAAAATCTTTAATATATTATTAAAAATCAAGAAGTAGATTATTTTAAATAAATTATACATTAATACATATTATAATAATATCACTTGTGTTTATATATGAATTAATTATTTTAGTAAAAACTCAAATAAAATATAAACGCAGTCTTAGACAATTAGCGGAGTACTAACCTTTTTTTTTAGATATATAAATTTAAGACTCGACGGAATCCAAGTGGTAGAATAAACACTAAACAGTAGCCAACGGAATCAATAACCAGTTGAGTCGATATGCATACAGTATTTACAGTAGCCGGTAGAATCGATACAAAACCTCCTTATACAAAAAAAAAAAAAAGAAACAACAAGATGTTTCGAAGGAAACGATGAAACCCAAAGTGATTAATTGATTATGCAAATCATATTTCAGACTTATTTAAAGATATAATATATAGGTATATTTACAATAGTAGATGACTTCGATGTATTGAATTCGAGAACTATAATAAAAGACCTCCGTGGAATCTTCCAAGAATATTATGTAGACTTGACTAGACAAATATAGCTTCTAGGTATAATAATCAACATTTAAGTTGATCAATGGCGGAATACCAAAACATAGTTTTCTTACATCGCGATCAGCATCACAACAAAATAACCTCTGTAAATATGAACAAAATAATCAACATTATATTTCACGGTTAATGTAAACCGATATTTTATTAGCTTAAGACAGAGCTAGTTAATAGCGTATAAGAAACATGGCATTGCATCTCTTAGGCACATTTGAATTTCAAATACAAAGGTTTACTGTGCGACATTGTTTCCATAAATAACAATAATATACAACTATGCCGTGTATATATAAATAAAATCAATATTGAAATATGAGTGTGTATTTATAGGAAATATGTTTGTATAGTAAATGGTTATTTTGTATTAAAATGCATTATTCATTGTTACGATATTATTATTTTGTATTGAGCACAATTAGTTATCATGACAAAAATAAAATAAAAAATTATATGCGATAATTTAATTTTTCTTATTCAAAGAAACAATATTTCAACAATAAAACACATATTATATTTTAATCAAATTCTGTGAAGGATTCAAATCTGAGATCTCAAATAAACAAGATAAACCTCATGGTGTACGATATTAAAGTTTAAATAATTGTAAAAATATATAAATATTATTACTCGTATGTTTGATTCATGAAATATCAATATTTATAAGTGAAAATAAAAGTATAATATAATATAATATAAGTTTATTTGAGCTAACGTCTACTCAACATCCGCAGTAGGAAATTGAAAAATTAATAGATTATTAATAATAATAAACTAAAATACATTGGATTTAACGTAAATTTAAATACTAAAATAAAAATATCTGCTTAAAAATTGTTTTTTTTTTCTGAAAAATATTTTTTAGTGAAAAACATATCATCGAAATATGTTTAAAAAAAATAGCTTTTAGCAATTAATTCAACTAACGAAATATATTTTTAATTAAGAACGGAGTTACAAGAATTAATAATCCCCCGTGGAAAACTATATCATATTTCTTTGTATACCTCTAAATAAATAAAAACTTAAGAATTTTTTCTCATAATTTATTATTCAATTTCCCTGAAATGTTAGTTACATTAGATAAAAAAATAATTATTATTTACGTCCGTCTCTTAAATATTAATTCTCCCAAACTTTAAACTAAAAAACCCCTGGCCATTAAAATCAAATTAAAAATTAAACTTTTGCTTGGTTAATTTTTTGCATTAACTTACTATTAACATTCTACAAAATAATTATTGTACCTGATTTAATATGTAAGTATCAAAGATAAACCAAATATGAAGTAATAAGGTAATATGTTCAATTTATCTTGATGAAAAATTATCAAACCCTATATATTATAATGAGTAAGATATTAGAGTTAGAATTTTATAACATTAGTCATTAATTAAATCTAAAAATGGGCGTTATCATTTTAGAAGAAAAGAGCACACGAGAAGCTAAATATATAAGACATATACTATAAATGTAGAAGTAAGATAAAAATCAAATAGTAATATTAAGGTAAAGTTCTATATTATATTGTGCGTGTAAAAAGGATGTGATTTAGAAGTAAAGGAACTAAGTATTACATAGATTAGATTTGGAGTGAATGGGGGAAAGAATGACAAGTATATAGGTAGATAAGTTAAAGAATTTAGGGTCAGCAGTGCCGAAGAATGGTAGTTCTGAAGCGCGTGTATTGCTCGGCGTAGACAGTAAAATATGAGTATATGAGCAAATGCCAAGGGAATTTTGCGATAAAAGGTTCCCAATTAGGTGGAAAAAATAAAATATTTCATACGTGGTTGTGAGGTCATCAGTTCTATGCAGCTAAGGTGTTTTAGTTAAAAAAAAGAAATAAATATTAAAAAAGAAGAACATTGAAAATTAAACCTTATTAAACTATTGATTAAAACCAATATAGAAGGATAATAAACTTACTATCTCTCTTCTCTATATTTAATGTCTTGGATCTCTGTCTTCAGTAGTGTAGAACCGATTATACTTATATTTAATATTACAGTTGTCGTACATTGCAATTATTATTTTATTCCAATCATTTTGCAAAATACAATACTATTTTTTTGTTTTTAAATCCATATATCTGAAAAAATAACAAGATTTTTTGAATTTCTTCTACTCCTAGTCATAATATTAACCAACGTATGGCAATCTATTTTTTCATAGTAATAATATATCTTAACTGACTGAAACTATTTCTATCTGTGATGCATACCTTTACTTGTATTCACTAAAATAGTTTTTTATATCATAATTCTCTTTTTATCAATCTCATTTCTTTCAGTTCCCGTGTATATTACAATGTACATACATTTTTATTGTTTGTATAATTTGTAATTAAATAATGATAAAAGCTACGTGCGTTATTTTGGTATCTATGAATTTTTGTATTATGTGTAGAATCGGAATCAAACATAATATTTTATATAAGTGTTACCAATATTATGAAATTAATCTTTAAAATGGAAAAAATATGATAAAATTGAAGAAAAAAATCGGGACTGAAATAATATGAGTGATGATATAATTCATTTTAAGTTTATGCAGTTTTTAATAAGTACATTTAAAAGGTTTGGTTACATTTATTTGAATTATACTATTTTAAAATACTGAAAAAATATTTGATAGTATACTACACTGTCATATTTTTTCTTGGACTTACATATTATTATGATCATTCTGTTGATCCGTATGTCAAAAGCAAACAAATAAACTAATATTAGACTACCGTATTTAATGATAATAATAAATATAAATCCAGGGAACTTTGTCTACTGTATATTTGTAGGATTTAAGTGTACCTTGTCAGTCGTCATTGGGTAATGCAAAGCTGTAATGGATGTGCTTAATTTGAGTTTAATGATAATTTATTGTACAATATTACGAAGAGATGGGTAGATCAGTATCGATTTACAAGGATAGTTATGCTAAAAAATATATGATAATATTGCAGTGGTGGTATTAAAATAGTACTATTAATATGATGCCACTGCAATAGCTGTAATTAAATAACTTTGTTCAACTAAATTTTACTGTTACACCGCCGTATTGTGTATAAAACTATTATGCCTTCGCTCAGGATCTAAAATACAAAAAAAAAAAATTAAAGTTCCGAAAATCGATTTTAAAGTCAATAATATACATATAGTGTAATATTTTAAGTTGTACATTTAGATAAAAATATATAGCTATGTAAAATATTACAACTTTAAAATATTCATAACTCACTTTAAAATGATAATATCAATAAAAGCATATGACATTTTCTAGAAAATATTCTTACCTTTAAATTTGATAATAGGTAAATTTACTCTAATATTAAAGCTAACGTCACAAAATCTGTTCTGCTAAACGAAAATTTGGTATGATCTACATTAGTAAGACAGAGATAACATATGCGGGTATAACGTCCTCTTAATGTAAATTAAATTATGAAAATTGCAAATAGGTAAAAAATACTATTCCAAAATAGTTAATAAACGCAAATGCTTCAAGACTGAGAATTTAATAGAACGGGTATAAAATAAAATTATGAAAACCAATTTTTGACTTATAAACAAAAAAACTAATAATAATTAATCATATACAATAGAACAAACAAACAATCAAAAATACTAGAAAAGTAGAAGATTTTAAATGTCTGTAAACAAAGAAGAAGAAAAAAGAATCATAATATTTTTATATTTGTAATTATCTATGAAATATTCAAGTAATATAAAAAGTAACAGCTTAAAGTATTTATGGTTGACATTTTTGAATTTCAATGAAAATCTTAAATTTTATTTTTGAAAACCGGTTTTGCGTAAATATCTTTGTTTTTATAGTTAATTGTTTGCTTTTTTTTATTATTTTGAAGAGTACTGCGAAATTATTGTTCCCTCCCGTCGTACATATATTACGTCATCTGTACATAAAAAAATAAAACATTTTTTTCAATCATTACAATATTTACAAGATTATTTAATTCTTCGTTTCTTATTTTCAATTCATTAAATTTTAAGTGGAAGACAGAGAAAAGTATAAACTATTTTTATGAAAGCTGTTAGCTTTTATACTAGGTATGTAAATCTAAACTCCAAAGTTATACCAAACGCATTTTATAGTTTAATTTAAACGAATAAACAAATATCTTTGTATTATATTATAATATATAATATAAAATATTAGTACGCACCCCAAGATAAAGTTTTATGAAAAACATCTGTGGCTTTCTGGGACTTTTGCACTGTACAGTATACTACAAAAACCAAACAAAGCTCATATTTTGTTTAACTAAATTTAAAGAGAATAAAATAAATGTGAATTGATTATATTATTTCGGTTGTCTTGATTTAAGCAGCTAATTTCGTAAAAAAAAAACTTAATAAGCCACATGGAATGTTTATAAAGTAATGTAATATTGTAATATTATTATTATTTTATACTGTAATAATTGTTGTCGATTTTCAATTTAATAATATATTTGGATTTAATATAATTAAAATTAATACAATTTATTGTTAGTGTTCGTTAAAAATATTAATTTTTTTAAATAAAATGAATTAACATAATATTCAATCGTGAAAAAACGTATCTTATGTAAGACAATACAAATTGTATACAATATATGTATTGTTTAAGTATATTTTATTAGTAGTTAAAATAAACATAAATTTATGCAAAATAAAATCAGCGTTAACCAATACAATTTTAGATTTTTTCCATACCAGGTAATAATATATATTCAGAATTAAAGCTTCATTTATCAAACGAAAACTTTTTTGAAGTACATATTTCGAGATGTGGTGCAATTCGATAGACTCATACCAAGACCTTCAACTGGACATAAACATATACATCGGATTGAAATTACTTATGCAAAGTTACAAATGCTACTTAATCTTGTCCCACTTTGTCGCTTTACGACGACTCTTCTTTGTCTTCACGTCTAATCCAATAATGTAGCTTAACTGCTCAAATATATTACAACAAACCTCTATTTATCAATTCCCCCCTCCCCAAAAAAACACGATGCACAACGGAATATGAAATGCCAATAGCTATATTATATGTGATATGTGTTTGTATATTATATAATATATATATATATATATATTCACATAATATATTATATTCCCCGTGATTTATATTTTCACTAAATTTTTATAAAATTCGATATTTTTTATATTTTATATTTTTTTTTCCATCATATAATTTATATAATTTAAAGAAATACGAAAAATAATAAAATGTATTGTTTTGAGGTATTTGGATCGTTTTATTTGAGAAATACATTTGCCGATATTAAATTAAATTATTAAGAACACAATCTCGTTACGAATCAATTATAAATATTACATTATTCCCATCATAAAAATATGATAACAACGTTGTGATTGTTTTCCTTTTAATAACCCTCTTTTTTACGATGGTTATTTTCGTACATATAATACATTTTTATGGAATGTATCACGGAGAATACTGAGCTACGAGCATTTCATCAGTTAATACAATAATATATTATGTTATTGATTTAGCAAACAAAATAAACACAATATCTGTTTTTTTATTTACATTTTTTGCCAGAAATATTACTTTGTACCTAATATTTTTTCTCACTTCGATTTACTCATTTTTCATGTACATCATATTCACATGTTTAATGACTGGATATACGATAGCATTATATTATTAATATAATACGCGACGTGAAAAAATAACACTGACCCTTGTCAAACGCGCGCACGCATCGCTAAACAAAAAGCCAATTATGTATGAAAATCTCACTGTGTCTTTACACAGATATTTCTAATATTTTGCATCCTCACCCCCCCAACCAACCTACAACCTGTCGCCGGGTTTATGGATACAACTAATTTGTATACAATGCTATTAACGTAATAAATTGTCTAGGAGACAAAAAACAAGCTATCCCCGCATGAAACTTTGTTCATATATTTATATACTGAGAATATATTGCGAATTTTTAATTAAATTTCTACTTATAAGTTACATTGACATAAAATATGCTCGCCATTTTTATTGTTATAGTACAGCTAGTGATATCGAACACAAAGTTTAAAAAATAGTTTTTTTTTTATAAATATAATTTTTTATATTTACACATTATTATAACGTACATATTATTATTCAGAAAATAAATCCGGTGACAATACTTTAATAATCGAAGACTTAATATGAACATTTTTTTTCGTCAAATCAGCATATTTTATCATAACATAATTTCTATAATAATTTATTTTTAATAATATAATTATAAATCATGATTTATGGTTCAATAAATATAAAATATAATTTATTACATTGTTGCTAGATTAATTATGATAGGTATTTACTGGTTTTTTTTTGTTTCTAAAACATTTTATTAATTTTTCAATCAAAATTAGATGCCTACGACTTTACACTCAATATTTAAAAGCTTCGTACCAATTATGTTATTATTATTAAAATACAATATTGTAGATACTAGACTTAGGAAACTTTTATAGGCAACTTCTTATACATCAGCCCGTAGGCTATACAGTCGTGTTGTAAATGACGGTCGTTAATTATAATAATTAGTATACGTCATACTTGCATTATAATAGTAAAAGTTCAGGTGACTATTTTATGCACTTCTTGAACAAATATTAAAAATTAATTCTGCGACCATGAAAAGTATTATCTTTTATTTTTTTATTTCACGTTTAAAAACAGATGATTCTAATATTCAAATATAATACGTTAAAACAGTTACTCCGTTATTTATTTTGAAAACAAATATACAAATTCTGCTTAATATCTATTTAAATGAAGCGATGGAAGCACATTTTTTAGCTAATAAAATATTTTTATTGGAGTTTCAGGCTTCAATGACAGATTATTAGCTTAGTGTTTACATTGTTAATTTTACATTTATTTAAATTATAATTTTTTTTTTTTTTATGAAAGTCTGTAATATATTATTTAAAAAGCTTAAATATATTTTTAGTGCTGCGTTGTTCAAGAGCTTTTTCTGACGTTGTTGGATTGTTTATGATTAAAGATTATAGTTTGAAATTCATAAAACACATTTATTGTACTTTGAATTATGGAAATTAAAAAACATGGCATAGTCATTATCTTGTAAATTTTATGTAGACTTTTAATAATATATATTTTTTAATACTATAACGAAAATCGGTAAAGGCATTGAAACGTACTGTTAGAATTATTAGAATGAGAAATGTTTTTTTTTTTTACTAAAAATATAACAGTCAAGAAGACCCTTCGCATATTATGTACAAAATTATTGCAAAGACGTTTATAAAATGAAAATATAATGGTAAATATGAATAATAATATGTTCATCAACATTTTCTAAAATCTATAATGAATTAAAAATGTTTTAGATTCTGAACGGAGTGATGAATGTATTGATTTTACAATGATGTGTGTTTTTTTTTTATTTTATTTTTTTTTTTTTGTGTCTGTCGACAACATTTGGGGCAGTAAAAATGCTTCGATTTTCAACTTCTGCCCCTCTTTGAAAAGGAAATCGGATCTAGTTGGTACTTTGGGGGGTCAAAAGTTAAAAATTTTCAATATTTTTTAAATGAGTCGGGAAAAACCTTAAAAAAATGACGGAAAAAACGGGATTTTTTTACGCACAACCAGTTTTCGTCAAAATCAAATTTTTATTTTGCTCTAACTCAAAAACAACTTGATGTAAATACTTGAAATTTTCACAAAATGTTTATATTAGCGTTCTCAATACACAGTTCAATTTTTAAAGAATTTTGACTTTTTTTAAGCTATTTATAGGCAATTGAAATTTTTAATTTTTTTTAGTATTTTTTTTTTAAATAACGATAAAAAATTTTTTGGCCGACCAGAAAATCTTGAAAATTTAATTCAAGGTTTCTTATAAGTTGCTCTTAAAGTGATAAAAAAAAATCCGAAATCGTTAGTCACAATTTTTTTTTATAAGTGCTTAAAGTTCGAATTTATACGAAATATGTCAAAATTGCGAAAATTTGCAAGTAATTTTGTGGTTGAAAAATCGTAAAATTTTTTTCTTTTATAACTAAGTTTTGAAAATTTGGTACAAGGTTCTCCATACATTTTTCTTTAAATATCTGTAAAAAAAACTATACCGGATTTAGACAAAAAATTTTTATGAGTGTTTGAAATTTAAATTTTTACAAAACCGCGTTAAATAATGGTTTAGCCTCAATCGATTTTTGATATTTGTTGTTATTCAATCAGTATAAGTCGTAAATACTTGAAAATTTTACCAGTTATTTAGATTGCCATTTTCTTTACGTGATTTGATTTTCAAAATATTTTGACTTTTTTTGAGCTATTTATAGACAATTGAAATTTTCAAATTTTTTTTATTTTTTTTTTATAAATGTTGATAAAAAAAATTTAGCTGGGACAAATTACTTGAAAATTTAATTGAAGGGTCCACATAGCTTGTTCTAACTCTCATTCAAAAATTATAAAAATACATAGGCACAATTTTTTTTTATTAGCATTTGAAGTTCAAATATTGATACAAATTCGTCAAAATCATGAATATTTTTCACTATTTGGTGGTAAAAAATTTATAAATATTTTACTATCAATAGCTAAGAATTGAAAATGTAATACTATGCTGTCCATAAGTTAAGCTTAGAATAATTATAAAAAAGTTTGAGGATTATTCAATTTAAAAAATTTTACGAGTGTTTAAATTTTTAATTTTGATTTGAAATCAAAAATACGCGTGTAAAATTACGTTTTACTAATAAATAATTTTCGATTTTTGTTATTTTTAAAAAATTATCAAACGTAAGATCTTGAAGCTTTTACTTTAGTGTTTGAATTCGTGAATTTTTTTCAAAATATAATATATGACAATATTTAAATATAATATATCCCAGACTGACAAATCATCTCCGTTCAGAATCGTTTTTCGTATACAATGATACCTATCATTGCATTCAAATTTAACCTACCATAGTCCGAGGTCCACCCCATCCCCTAATGTACAGCAGAGCGATACTCACTTACCCGCTTTTTTTTTTTTTTAATAAATAAAAATAACAACTTATTTAAAAATCTAAATTGATTTTAGTTATCATGATAAAATTAATTTCAAAAACTTCAAATTTTGCATTATCTTTTTCATTCAAAATAATTTTTTTCGACATCATTGTTTGTATACATTTTATCTAATCGCAAAAAATATAATTGAATTATTCGATTATATGTTTATAATTATAAATGATAGACAAATAAATTAAAATAAACTCGTTGAATTAAATATTTTACGTTATCGTTGTATTAAAATGTGTTCCTTATACATCATTATATTGTGATAATATTAAATTATACTCTTAATTTAAATATTATCTACATACAAATATTTAGGTTTAACCATCATGGTTTTTAAAGTATAGAAAATAATCAATAAAATATAATCATTAAATATTATACCTAACCATTAACCATAGATGATAGATTATATACATAATCCATAAATATTTTATGCTGTGCAAAAGTGTATTTTAATTACTTGAAACTCAAATTATAAATGAATGTGTATTCAACTGATCAATAGTTGTAAAATTTATCTCCTTTATACATTAAAAAAACATTGTTCAATTTCAGATTAATTAAAAACCTGCAATTATAATACGACAGTAAATTTCAATTTTTTTTCTTTTAAATACAAATTATATTTTATTTATGCAATCGTATATATACATTTTTGCACATGACTGATTATGAACTCAAAATGTATAAACCATTACCATTTTATTTTAATGAAAAAAAAAATTAAATTAATTAGCCAAGGTAGCAGGATATACATTAAAAAAAAATATTTTTCTAAAATAGAGTTTAAAATATGTGAAAATGAATAAAATGTTTATAATAAATATAATAAAAAAATTATTCGTTATGCACCACAGATGATACCAACATAATTTTTATGTCGTGGATGTGTTTTTGATTACTGTTTGTGGGAATAGCACTTAAATATTTCAGTTCAAATGCAAACGAGTTATTTCTCACTACTATTTTGAATGTTATTCTATTTCTGTATCTGAGTTATACCTTTTTATTTAAAATAAAAAAAATAAAAATTATAAATTTAAATTATTTTTACTATGTAATAATTTATTTACATATTGAACCTGATATTTTATCTTTCATCACGATACTATGTATTATGTTCAATAAATCATATCCGGTTTTTGTATTAATTCGGAATCTTATACATAATAATGTTTTCTGAAACACATTGTGATAATAATTTTCTCAACGAAATGACAAACATTTTGACGTTTTTTTTTTTTAACTTTCCCTGTCTCTTAAAAAAAAAATAAAAAAAAGAAGTTTGTACCCAACAGAAAATACATATCCGTTAGTTAATGCTATGCTATTCGTACAGACGACGGAGAAGGGAACTATAGTTAAAATCTCTCATCTCTCCATTATATATTTTATTTATTTTGTTGTTTTTTCATACCTCACGGAAGACATTTCTTGGGTTCCTTTTCTTCCGTAAACATTTGTATTCAGCCATCATTTATGATACGACGAAACTTTAGAGCTTAAACTTCATCCTCGTGCTTTACTCTCAGAGTTTTTCATCACCTGTCATTATTATAACGATGACGTTGCAATGTGATTTGTGTCTCCATTAAAATTAATTTTAGTATTTCTTTTTTTTTATCGAACGAAATTCTGTCGGAGATGTACAACGTATATGCAGCGCTTGTTGAAATATTTCTTAAAAGGCGTACATAAATATTTAATCTGACGTAAAAAAATAATGCAATTTGTAAACAGCATTTTAATATTATTTTACAATGGAAAAAAAATACAATTAATTGTATCAATTGTTTATTGTAAATACTAAATTATACTTTCAAATGGGTTTAAGATATTTTTCTTTGTAAATCAATATAATGTTGTACATCGGTATATTGTGATACGTATATGCTTGTTAATTTATTTAGCTATTATGAATTTATTTTATTAGTTATTACTAGGGCTCGGAAGTTGATGACCTTAAAAACAATAAAAAATGGTCATAAAAATGACCATAAAAATGGCAAAAAATGTCCTAAAAAAATTACAAATATTAGTTTTATATTAATAAAAATACATTTTTTTAAAATATTTTACTCTATTTTACTATAAATTTCAAAATATGGCATAAAAATGACAAAAATGTCCTTAAAATAGGAAAATAAAAAAATTAAAAAATATTTGTTTTATAAATTTATCAATGCTTACAAATTATTAAAAAATCAAAATCATTGCATTGTACAATTAGAGCGTATTTTATGTTATCGAAAGTAAATGACAAGAAACGATAAGAAATGAACTAGTGTAAAATCAGTAAAAATAACTAAAAATGTTGGAAAATGACCTATAAATCTCAAAAAATGACTTAAAAAGTAATAAACACCAAAAAATGCAAAAAAATGCAAAATAAAAATTAGTTATTTAGATTCACATGCTTATGAAACAGATTTGTGGCCAGGAGAGCATCGTCTAAAAAGTTCCAAAAAAAAATGCAAAATGCATCAACTTCCGAGCCCTAGTTATTACTTTCCAAATGTAATTATGCATTATAAATAATAATAATTATACAAACGCATCATAATATTAATATAAAAAAATGATTAACCGAAATATTGCTGCCACGCGTAACTAATCGTAATAATATTATAATTAGAACTGCGATATAAAATAAGAGCATTTTAGTTAACCATTCTGTGGTCTATTAAACTTCAAGTTATTGTAAGTTATGTTTTTTTTTATCAATTTACAATTGCATACATAAATGTCAGATAAAATTAGGGAAAATATTATGTATCATATAATGAGCTATTATAATAGATATGCGACGATATTATTATACACGATGTACCCATTGCAGGTTAGTCCAATTTAAATTTATAAAGGTGGCTTATAACAAATTCCGATGTCATTCAATTTGCGGCATGAATAGTCAAAAATCGAATCTCAGTTTTAATGACCTCGGATGTTTTTCTTTGTGTAAAATATTTTTTTAAATTATATTGAAATTATGTGCATTATAAGGCGGAAAATTGGAATTTAAATGAGCATTTGTATATATGGCTATCGTGTACTATGTAAAGGTTAATTTTATCTAAATAAAACAAACGACTACGCTTTGAAGATTGGAAAAAAAGTTATTAGATAGCAATGTGCTAGGGAATTCACGCGGACTTTTATATAAAAATCAACTTTTCAAACTCCATTTATTTATACCGCAATCTCTCCTATCCCCAAGTGTTTATTTACGAAATCTTTTTCTCTTAGTATTACCACCGTGTAGAAATTTCTTTACAACTACATTCGACAGTGATTTATACGAATTTATATCTATGGATGACGGAAATAAAAAAAATTCGATTTAGTCACACACACACACACACATTATATACACACGTCACAAAGACATTCTGTAAAGGGAAATACAGTTTTTGGCGATCACGTGTAATTTATCAAACCGATCTGAAAAAAATAACTATTAGTAGTTGATTCTTTCTTGTACTACGATATATATTATTTTAAAGTTATTATTTTTTCCATTTATGAAACTAGGAATACAAAAATGTGGTTATTTATTGTCAAGTTTCTTAATATTTTTCTTAGCAATTTCCTCGATGGAAAACATACAGTATAAAATATGTTGACATTTTAAACAACGACAAGTAACTATATTGATTTTGTAATAGTGCGAGTATAAAGAAATATAATATATATAATATAATATACATTATACATAAGCATATTAAATATTTTAATGAAATCGAGATTCAAATGTACAAAAATATATCAAATGTATAAATAGTTCATTATTTATTTTATTTTTTTGATTAAATGAATCGTTCAAAACTTTTTTAGTCATTTTAGGTTTTTAGAAAAAAAATTGTTTACTTTTTACTTTAGATGAATACCGGTACCTACCAACAAGTTATAATAAGGTGCAATTTTAGTAGAATATCATCACAATATTATCATACAATTATTGATGTTAGCAATATAATATTATAATGCTATTTTTAATTATTTATAAAAATATAGTAAATACTAATTTAAACCAGTGATGCATACAAGAATATCAATTTATTTTTAATTTTTATGAATACAATATCCTATAAAAACTTTATAATAAAAGACAATAACCATGAAAAACCAGCACGAAATTTCGTTTATTAATTTAATTTGTGCCTTAAGGAGCTCATACATAAGTATCTCTAAAGTCCTGACTTTAATTCGAATTTTGTAGGAATGTTTAAAGTTTAATAAATATAAAGTTTTCCAATTAAAATTATTTTAAAATCAAGTATTACGTGGTGCCATATAAATAAAAAAAACAGATATCATATATACGTATATTAACAATTATGTATTATTTCAAAATTGATTTATAAACAATAATATAGCAATAAATTACATTTTTGTACGATAATTTTGAAATGATGAATTTGATATTTTATTATTTTTAAAAATAGTGAACATGCATTATTTGTAGAGAATTTCATTATATGTTGAAAATAAAAAAATTATTGTTTATTTTTCAATATTATGTTGAAAAGGAGATACCGAAATAATAAAAATATTGATCATATTATTATTATTTTCGTTGTTCACTGCGAATTGCTTTGGTTTGTTATTTAGTTAGTTTAGTTATTAAGTTACTTGAACTGAATGAAAATGAAATCGATTGAAATACAAAAAAGAAATCTTTTTCATATTTCTATCGTTTAGTTGAATTACGTCATAAAACAAAAATTTAAATCGAAACTGATAATGTTTTATTACTATATAAATCTGATCTAGTGTTATTATTGTAATAGGCAATTTCATAAATTGTAAATAATTTTAAATATTCTATAATATTATATGAAAACCGATTATAAATATTTATCGGTTTTGGATGTTCGTTACACGGTAATTATGAATTTATACATTAGAAATTCATCATGTTAGTCTTAAGCATTTATTAATTACAGTAAGAAAATTATAGGGTATTTATTGTACTCGTGTAATGCTTGTACGAAAAAGGAAGAAATGACAACTGAAATTTACAAAAGTCGACTAAAATCAAAGAAGTTCAAAATGAAGATAATATTATTCTGATATAGTTATAATTCGAAAAATTGTACCGTCAGTGATGTTTTCATTTTTCGCATTAGAGGAATTTCATTGAATATCTAAATACTATATATATATATATATTATAACGGGCTATAGAGCTATACGCGTTAAAAAATAATACATTATTTGTTTCTCGGCGATTTAAGAGGTCGGATGAACCATTTACATTAATTTAGCCGTTTTAAATTATTTACAGGGAGTGTTATTGTATTCGATTAGCACTAAAATAATTGATTACGTATTAATAAAGCTACCTTTTAGACATATTCTGTTCCATTTGTTTCGTTGTATTTATTGGTTTTTTTTTTCGAATAAGGTAGTAATAAATAAATTAACATAATAATATATAACATTATGTTATTCAACGCACATATCACATTATCTACACAATCACATCAAATTAATTTTAAATAATGAGTTCAGCGAATTCCCTTCAAATCCAACTTTTGTATTATGCATGACGCATATACATAGCGAATAATTTATAAGAATGATACCTACCATTATTAAATAAAATGACAATTCGTGTATCGCGTTGAATACTTTAAGAAATGGATTATATGTTTCACGTTTCACAACACATAATATGTATAATATTATTATACGCCTGCGTAATATTGTTCTCCCTACATGATTATTATGTGCAAACATATTATTATATTATACCCTAACGGCCTAACACTTCACTTTGTTTATTGAGTTTTTAAATAGCATATTGACGTAATAATTAAATATTCCATTTTTATATATTAAATTTGAAAAATTTAAAAATATAATGAATATAGTACTTGTATTATATAATAATTTGTGGAATGTCATGTATAGTGTTATGGTCGTCGGAGAAATAAATGTAAAGTTTATGCTTTAGTGTGTTATTTAAACGACATGTGATTACATTTTATAATATTATGTAGAATAATATATAAACGTATAATGATTGGTATATACAAAGCGATTCACCAAGCATGTTCACCACCATTTTTTTATATTTATTAATGAATTTATTTAAATTTTGATGTTTAGAATTTTTCTACATACTCATAAACCATTTTGTTTAAGAATTCTAAAAATATATTCATGATATTATTTAAAGAGTATTCTGTGATGAGTGGTGACACATAATTCTGTTTTAGATGAAAACAATCTTCTCTACTGTAAATTATTTATCAGATAATTTTATTGAAAGTTTTGATGTGCCTATAATTAAAAATTCGGACGAAAAGTTTTTGAGTTATTAAAATATATTTTATACTAAGAATAATTAATAATCCTTAAAAAATATAAAATAGATTTAATATTGGTTCAAACATTTTGTTGTACTTGGACCAATTTTAAAAATTTTAAATTTTGATATACTGTTATTAATTACTAAAATTATCAAATTATCATCACCATATTTTCCACTGTTACACCGTCATAGGTAACTATTATTTTAAGTACACAAAGTTAAATTAACGACTCGTCCGGATTTTGTTTACGATACATCAAACGGTTCAGAAAATATTATTATTATTTCATATTATTCATTACCAAATAAAAAAATCTGCATCTTTATAGTACACTTGAGTAAAAAAATCTAGAGAATTTGAAAATATGGTCTATATAATATAAGTGTAAATGAAAATTCCAAATATCGGATTTTACATAAATGCAATATTGAAAAAGAAAAATGAAAAACGAATGATCGGTGAGTCATTTTGTATATCTTTAAAACTAGTGAATACGATAGAACATGTATAATTTATATATATATATATAATATGCTTCAATGAAAAATATTATTTCACAAATAAATATTGTCGGTTAAAATGTATTTTTTTGTCGTATACGCACCCTCGCCGAGAAAAGAAAAATCGGTCGGGCGAAGTATATCGTTAACGAAATTATTTGTTGGTGGTTTGGTAAATTCAATAATGTTATATTATATAGTATATGATATTTCTCTTTGAAACGGGAATTTATCAGATCGAGTAAATACGTTTTCTGGGCTCTCATTGTCAACAGACGTTTTTCCATTGTGCGGTGAAGTAGTCATGTTTTTGGGGACCCGCGGTGCGCATCGAATTCCTCGTTTAATCAAAAGTTAAATTGAACGGCCACCGCGCACACACGCAGATAATAATAATGTGTAGTGCACAATAATACACTCGCTGCGTATAATATCATCGTGTAGACGCGTTTTATTATATTTTGTGTGTATACGTGTAACTTTTCGTCGTCGTCGTCGAAACCGCGTGCCCTCAAACTCGGTGTGCCGCGACGCGCGGGCGGGTCGGAAAACGTTACTAGTTAGATATACGCGGTTGGGGTAGGTATACCTCGCCTACGGTATACTAACACTGCGACTCGTCGGTACTTTATCAACCGGTGGCAGCGGCGGCGGCGGCGGCGGTCACTGCGGTAGACATCACGGCGAGAGATTGGCGACGGACGTTACTCGATGTACGGCGGCCGTGGAAACGGATGGTCCCGGACAATGTTTCGCACGTGTACATTATTATTATATGTATATATATATTATATATACGTGTGTATATTTCACGGGCATACCGCAGGGGCGATTTCGAGTCGGCGGCGGTGGCGTGTCCGGGCGCGGGCGGAGAGAAGTGAATTTGATTAGAGTCATTTTTCTCGCGTTAACTCGTGTACGGTAAGCATTAAGGTCGCGGCGGCGGCATCGTCATCGTTGCGCGCGCGGAGCGGTCCGTTCAGCGGACATCGCGCGGCGGTCCGGCAATATTTTTCACGATTATCGGCCGGCGATAAGGAGATGACAGTGAGAGCGTAATTTAAAAACAATATATTATTATTTCCGCGGCGCAAAACGGGCGTGGTCGACCCGCTTATCTAGTCGTAATATAGCTGCGAGCCGGAATTACATAGCGCGTCCGCCGAGACACATAGATAACCGCAAAAATAAATAAATAATAATGGCGGGGAAAAAATAATAAAAATGATATCACTATATTATGGTGCGCGTATGGCCATACCGCAGAAAATGTCCTGCGGGGATCGCACGGAAAGCGCGTATATACAGGGCGACCCAGTAAGTACACCTATATAATACGCGCTCGCCCTTATTAGGTATATATTTTTATTTAATAACGAATGTATTCAAACCTTGATCCTTGGAAATTTCGAATGCGCTTGATGAAATGCAGTTTTTCAAATTAATTTTTGTTTCGTTCTACACTTAAGGAATTTACCGCGGCAACACGAACTTTGGTTTTCATACGAGAAACCTCAGTACTTTCAGTGTTTTACTGTATTTTATTTGGGGCATAAATTGTTCGAACGATTTTAAACGCGATAATTATTTCACTTTTTATAATAATATTTAATAACACTCGTATTATTTAAAAACAACCGACTTTATACTAAATTAATTTTATAAAAAGATAATATTTCGTAAACGAAAAAACCGTCGGAAATCCGTACATAGTTTGTACGGTTTTCCCGTAATATAAAATTATATTGTTTTTTTTTTTTGCACAGCGAGCGTCGTGTATTTTTATAATATACATGGTATGTTTTAAATTTTGAATTTTAAACAAAACAATATTGTTCGAAAACTTCTATGAGAGACGTAGGCTATATGTATAATATAATACTATAATGCCTGCTGTTCAACTGAGCACAAGCTTTCAGTCGATTACGACCGGGTCTGTCTCGCTTCTATTATTTATCAGTGCACTGCAATTCCTCACTACGTAAACAATGTAAAAAACTCGTTTGTACATTTATTCTCTTTTTAATAAACGTAAGCGTATGTGTGTGTGTGTGTGTGTGTGTGTGTGTGTGCGTATTTATTTATTTTTAAATAGGAAATACATTTGTCTCCGCGTCAGAACAGACTCGATATATTACCACGAGACAATTATTTGTATATTATGTTAAACGATGAAACGAATAGATATTATTATCAGCATACGCACAGCATATTATTATCATAATCGCAGTGGTCTACTTTATACAATATTATAGAAATTTATAGATTCAAAGTTAAAACGTGGGCAATATGCATAACCACTATAGTTCAGATAATAATTTATTGTATTGTACAAATCACTAATAAGTACATTATAATATTGTGTACACGTAGGTTTGGCTTGTACAATATCTACTGCAAAAAAAAAAAATAAAATAAAATAAAACAATAATTTTTGCTTTTATAGAATAATCAATATCTACGTATGGAACGCGTTATATTATATTATTTATTTATTTATTTATTTATTTATAAAAAATCAATGGGCCAAAGCCTTTTAACAAAGAAAGAAAAACATTATATATGAATTGGCACAAAGTTTTAGCTTTAAATACTTGACGAGACAAAACGAAAAAATCCAAGACTGCATAGATTCTATTGGCATTAATAATGGCGCTTGAAAAAAATGAATTTTTTCCACTATTAGTATTAAAAATAGGTGTATGGAACAAATCAGAATTACGTGTATACCTTCTGGGGATTCTAAATTCAATTAAATTTAAGATAGCTGGGGAGTTTATATTATTATTTAAAATATCATACACAAACATTATATCAATTAAATTACGCCTGATGTTAAGGGAGTCAATACCTAAAGAGTTTTGAACCAAGAGGAAAGATTCCCTGGATATACTACAATGAGTAATAAAGGCGACTCTTTTCTGACATTTATACTGAATATTATTAAGCTCGTTTGAGTAAGTAGAATATTTATTAGACCAAATTAAAGAGCCAAATTCTAGGTTTGATCTAACTAAATAAGTATATACATTTTTTAAACATATATGATTTTTAAAGTCCTATGTGTTTCTAGTAATAAAACCTAACATTTTATACGCATTATTTATGTTTTTTTTTTATGATTTATTATGTTATCGACTAACGTGTTTGTGTTCGAATTGCGTCCATATAGAAATCAGCATTATAAAATAATTATTGCGGTACCTTTATCATAATGCCATATTATTATATTAGACGTACGGTGGTGGAGTACCCTAAGAAAAACGGAATTACTCTTAGACCGCGTTATCCAGCGCTTTACACTAGCACCTTATTATAATAGTTATATCACTATATAAAATTACACTTTTTATGTGTTCTACAGAATATTTAGCGCACTTTAATTTTTAATATTAAAGTGAATTTAACTATATAATCAAATTTAAAGGTAATAAGGATGTCATTCAGGGTCTCAGGTTTTTTGTTTTGGAAATTAAAATGTTGAAAAAAATATTTTAAAATTGATTAATTTTATAATGATTCAATATAATTGTATTAAATTTATATTTTTTAAATTAATTTGTATTTACTTAAAATATTATTGATTTTTATAGAATTATTTTTTAAATTTTAAGTACAAAATTATTAAATTAATTATTTTAATTTATTATTAAATTAAGTACAGAATTTAAGTACAAACAGCAAAAATAATATAAATAAATACAATATTATTAAATGTGGTTAAATATTTATTACTATAATAATATGTTTGCACATTTTTTTTTTACAATTATTTTTGAAACTTGAATTATTTTAGTTTTGGCTTTTTTTTATTACACTGGTTATAAGAGATAAAAATAAAATTTATATTATCAACACATCTTTAAGAAAAAAAAATAGTTGAATCATTTTTACATAAATTTATAGTTAATATTATAAATTATAATTGTATACATCATACAATATAACTAGATATTTTCGTAGAATGTTGCAATTTGTATCAAAAATAACATTAATTAAAACCAAAAAGTCATTAGGAGGACGGAAATAAAAATATATAAGTATTTATACGTTATGTCTTGCATCTCTTAAGAAAACAGATGTCAGTAGTTTTGTAATGACAATGACTAATAATTAATAACTAATAACAAGTAAATTATTAATATTATGTAATTATTCGGAAATTTATTATCTAATTTAAATTGTATATTTTGATGCCTTGACATTATAATAATTACTAGAATTTCAAGAAAAAAGTAATAAATATAACGTGTGTGTAAATGTATCGATACAGTATAAAAATTAATTAAATTAATATTGATAAAATAAATATTAAAAACCAAAGTAAAAGTGATTTTAGCATAGTCCGTCACGCAAACATAAAAGTTGATAAAAAAAAAAAAATAATAATAATATTGTTATGTAATTTTATATTTCTGCAAAAAAAAAACAGTAATAATACGTTGTATTATAACTTAATTCCATACTACTAAAAAGTGATTTGAAAATAAAATTGTCAAATGGCGTACATTGGAAATAATATAAACATATAGTACATAATATAGTACTGCACAGTCATATAAATACAATAATATAATATTATATAATTTATAACTTGTAAGGATGTATTGTGTTTGTCATTTTGAATCAGCTTAATATTACATAGCTGTATGAATAACTAATTTCGTGTGTTGGGAAAGTTCTCTGTCATTTGCATTTCTTTTTAGAACTTTCAAATTTATAATATAGTCAATTCTATTGACGACACGGCCAATTGAATAAGGAACGGTGATTCAGAAAGAGCAAGTGCTAGCGTTTGATTTGTTGATAAACTACTTCTTCTCTACACACGTGACCGAATATATAGTAATTTTCAAATCGAAACTGCACTATGTTTATATTCGGTTGAATAATATAGGTAGTTATATAATACATAAATAACAAATATAGGCTTAATTTCGAGATGACAACGCTATAAACGAGGGTGGTTTTTCCCCTGTTTGAATTAGTTGTGGATGTCTTGTATTTCGTAAAAAATAAAAAAATATAATTTTGTAAATTTTATAAAATATTACGTATGTATAAAATGTTTTACGATACTTACATAACTAGGGATTAAACAAGTTATTAAAATTTAAAATGTTTGTCTTTTTACATTTTTGATGCGCAAATAAGTTAATTTTAATTTTTTTTATGAAAAATAGCATAAATCTGTGAATTAAGACAGTACAGAGTCTTATTGCTTTATATTTCATTTTCATTAAAAATATTTAAAAAAAAAATGTTGAATAAATAATGTACAAAATGCCTTATAAACAAAAACTGACAATAATATGTTTATTGTAGTTCACTTTGAGACACTTTGATTTTGTTCTTTGGCTATAATAATAGTTCTATAACGGCCAGAGAACGTTCAAAAAATTATTTAACAACAATAGGACTCATAGTATTAGTCACAGTATACGAAAACCAGTTTTAAAAAAGATTATATTCATAAACCATTAGAGTGCTAAATAAATAATTTATTTAAAATACCTTCTTATTCAATTTAGTAATACTATTAAAATATTATATGTATGATAATATGGTATTATGATAATGGTTTTCAGAAAAATAATGTACTGTAAATATAATTCTAAAATAAATTACATTAATGCAATAATGTTACATATTGTAAAATAATAATATAGTATTTTATAGTATATATATATTGTACATAAATAGTATACTAAATTAACATTGTATAACATTAAAAAAGTGTTTGAATAAAATGTTATGTACCTACCTACTTATTTACTCATTAAACAATTAATAATAAAGAAACAAAAATATTATTATTTTATTTACGTCTAAATTGTAAATTATATTTATGTATAGTTAAAACAACAAAATATACTCGTAAGCTTATAATAATTATAATATTACATCAATTGTGGCTACTTAAATAACTTCTGAGTAAAATTAATAGCAATCCTCACCTTTTATACAACTCAACATTGGACAACATCAAGATGTCTTCATTGAATCAGTCTAAAAGGAAATCATCATATTTTTTTTTGTAAAACTATCTTTCTACTTGAAAAAAATTAAAAAAAAAAATTAAGAAAATGTAAATTAAAAGTATAGCTAATGGTTATTATACAATTGAAAAAGTTGTAATAATGACGATTAACTAAAAAATATATGCATATATTATACCTACTAACTACTAAGATATCTAAAAAATGAATATAACTATAAAGTGTATTGTTATCTGTGTTTACTTTAAAACTACAATCTGTATGCTGTTGGTTATTATTAATTTTTACATTCGAATTTCTCCAGAAAACTTCTACTATTGTTCAGTTATATTATATGAATAATTTAAAAATATAAGTTTTTGTCTACTTTGTAGTTAGTTTTATAAAGATGGTTATACCTATTGTTTTCAAAATATGATCATTTTGTGTATATACAAATATTATTATCAACAAGTATTTAAGATTGACAGTCCGCAGGGAATATTGAGGCTTTATTCAATGCATTTAACCCCTCATAAATTAGGTAAGTTTTATACAATATAAATCCACGTACTCACAGAATAGTTTAAATTGAAATTTATGAAACAAGAGACCAAAATCGCAATTATCTGTACAATACTGCTAATAATAATATGATAGTACTTTTATATAACATCTTTAATAATGAGTTTTAGATTCTACGTTTTCATAAATATATACAAATGTTTTATATAGACGTTGCTAATATATCTGTTGTGTATTATTGTATAACCTTTATTGTATTTCAAGATATGAGAAAATAATTGATTGATAAACGAGACATTTATATTCATTTCGGTGTGAAACGATAAAAGTGTTGATCTTAGAAAATTTGTATTTATTTTGTATTGTATTTTATTTTTTCTGACGTCACCTTAAGTATGAGTAGCTGTCAAATGATTTAATCTTTAACTTTGAGTGTTGTTAGCAAATTGGATAAAGCTGATAAGGAGGGAGATGTGTGAAAATTAAATAATTTTTCATAAATTATATTTTGTAATCAATCAGGGAAAATTAAAAATAAATTATGGAAAAACGGAAATTTTTAAGCAGCGATAGTTTTCGATAAAACCAATGTTTTATTGTGATTTTAAAATTAATAATTATAGATTCATACATATTTTACCTAATATTTAAAATAAGAATTTCATTAAATTGTAAAATTTGTAAAATTATTTGAGCTTTTTGAGAAGTTTATAGTCATTAGAAATGCTTGATTTTTGTTTTTATACAATAATGATACACTATATCTATCACTATAGCTATTAATAGTAACTTAATACAAAATATCTCATTGGTTTTTCCCACAAGAAATTCTAAAAAATATATATTGTATTAATGCGCATTATATTTTTATGACCATTTGTTAAAAAAAAAAAAAATCAGATATTTATTAGAAAAATAATAATTTTTCGTTAAAATATCTTAGTTATTTGATTGTAGTTAAAAATAAAATAAGTTCAAAAAGTTGATACTACCATCCACTGTAACTTAAATAATTATTTTTTTAAATTAAAGTATTGTTCAAAATATTTAGATTAATTTAAAATCATTTAATACAAATTTTTCGTTTTAAAATTTAACACATCTTTACGAATAGGCCATTTGATGATACTTCAAAACCTACTTCGACGATGACCGCGGTACACTATACATATATATTATAACACCGTATATATACGGTCAAACATCCCCTAACGGTCACCTCCGGATAAAAAAACCACTACCACACGCTTTATAAAATATTCATACACGGACGAGTTGACTTTCGTTTAAAAAATTGTCCCACCCGGGAACAAAATCGTCCGACGCTTTACCGCTCAACTTGCCCGGTGTGTCCGCCTGACCGTGCATTTTACCGATAACTTTATACAGTTCACGTTCCCAGTATTGGCCCGTGTGTCAAATGTCACATGTTCCCGCGGGATACCACTGCTGCAATAATGGAATAGGTACCTACAGTATTACGAGCGGTGTGCGTATAATTAGCACGTCGCTAACTCACCTATACCAGACTGTTTTTTTTTTGTCGTCTGAAAGTTCGCTTAACGGTAGAGCGATTATAGTAATTTCCGTTACGGAAAACTTTCGTAAACACTCGTACACAGTACACTACACAATTCATTATGTATATAAATATAATTTGAACGATGATTATTATTACCACCAAGAAAAAATAAATAAATAAAATCGTAAACGGAATTCCAAAGAGGTTTAACCGTATTATTATATTAATAACATTCCGATGTCGGTATTCGAGAATACCGATATTCGCGATTGGATTTGATTAAACCAGCGTACCTATAACACAAATCGGTATGAGCATTTCAATATTCTATGTTGTAAATATACCTACCTTAATATCTACATTTTATATAATATTATCATTCGTAATATTATAATAATATGTATGTAGCTAGGTACTTTTGTATTATATTATAATATTATAATGCGCGAAACAAATAATATTTTGAACGATAAGATAATATTCGAGATGATAATATCGTTATACCTATTATAATTTTTTTTGGGTTCAGAAAAAATGATTGATTTTCAAACAAAACAAAGAGTTTTGGATCAATGGTTACATTTAAGATAATATATTACTACGACGACTAATATCGGGAAATTATTTCTTTATAAATGGAAATTGGAGCCGCTTATGATTTTGATTGTGGTGGCCATTGAGTTCGTCTGAATAACAATAACTATAATGGCCTTATGAATAATCAATATTAGTTATTTACCAATTGTTTAAAAAATCTAAAAGACGTTAACGATTAAATTCAGTTATAATTACAAATTGTTTTATTTAACCGTTTCAAAATAACTGTGTTTAATAAATAAAAAAATGTATAATAACCCGTATAGAAAGAGCATTCGATAAAGCACACTCAAAGTAATTACTTTTACGACTTTAAAATTATTTTACGTTAAAGGTTAAATACCTCAGTTGATGATCATCGGAGAATAAAGGTTTTGGATGAAGTATTATGAATACACAATGATACTGAAATGCGCGATACACATATTACGAGAACTGCAAACAAAAATCGATGGTTTACAAACATATTATTTTTGATGTAAACACATTGTTTCCGATTCAAATTACGATTTCGTTGCGAATATTACTTTTTTTCTATTTAATTTACTATTAATAGTATGCAGCTACCACGAAACTTAATAATTTATGTTGCAATTTAAACCCAATGGCTAACGATTTTATAATTATATCTGATTTTAATACATCGCACACAGTAGGCAATTAATGATCATTTAAAATTGTAATTATAGCGTTTTTCAATAATATAACTGTTAACCTTGTAGAAAATATTAATTTATTATTTTTGGATAAAACAATAGTTATATAATACAAAACAAAAATCAAAAGTTTCATTCATTTATCAAATTAAGCGAACTAAGAATTTAAAACACATATCATAAATTCATAATGTCAGTAAAAATACGTAAATGATTTATGAAGAAAAGAAATATTTTTAAAATTATTTTTATAATATAACCTACAATAATACAATATAGACGTTATACTACTTCTTTGATATTGCAGGCATTGTTAGTATTATTTCCGTATAACAATAACTATAGATATTTTATTGGGTTGAAATATTTCAAATGTATTCGTTGAGTACCCACCTACATTAGTCCTTTTTGGGTTTACTTGTCGAGGGTAAGTAAACTTCTGTTGAACATTGCTTTTTTTTGTCTACCGATTCCATAGTGTTTCACAGCAAAACCAAGAGACGTATTTCTGCAGTTCACGTAGAACTTGTATTGTGTATAGGCCACTACGACGTATACACCGATATTTATTAAACAAAAACATAACATAATATTATAATTTAGCATAAACTTTATTTTAATAAAAAACGCGCTTACGTATCTCAAGACCAGCAAAAAAATATCGAATAGTGACAACAATAGGTTATTAAGATACAGAACCTGGTTTTTTTTTTTACGCTGTCAAAATCTATGCTACATCATGTCCCGAGCAAAAAATAACTCACTGATACCGTACACTCATTTTCCTTTAATGTTATCTGTAGGAGGCAGCTAAGGTGCATGCTTGGTCTTCTGAGAGTCGATTGTCACATAAATAAGGACTGTTTGACTAATATTTACTCGTGATAATAATATCGGTGTCATTGTATAATAATGTAACGTGAGTTAGGATTAATATAATTATTATGAAATAAATACATTTGTATTGTTTTTGATATCCTTTATAGTTAACACTGGCGGTGACTATTTCTATACTGAGCCAGTTAACAGTTAACATGATGACTTTTTAATACCGAGTATAACATACAAAAACTTCATGAATCATTAAGAATGAAGAAAACCTTACTAATTGTTATAGTTGCTACTAACATTTTGTAGTATGGTAAGTTGTATTAAAGCAATGATAAACAATTTATAAATATTATAAATCTATATATATATAATATATATATTATATTTATTTATTTATTTCGACGTATCGGAGCAAAAAAAAGAAAAAATACTTAATACTTAATAGGTATACAGGAGTACCTAACATGACATTACAGATGTAAAAAAAAATATCTGATTTTTCAAAAAACCGATTAAAGGGTGATGATCGAATATACAAACGATTTGGGATATAATATTGAAATATCACACTCCACTGTTAATTTATTTGACTAGTTTCCGACGAATACACATAACCGAAAATATAATTTTTCTGACCGTATTGTCGAAGTATACATTGTACACAATTCTAAGGTAAAAATAAGAATATTACATGATATTACTACACGAATATTATATCTATGCAAAAAGTGTTTGTATCCTTTCTTTGCACCAATATGGACCACTAATATGACGTCACTAATCAGTCCTGACTCCTGAGGATAATACGGATCATATCATCTTTTTGACATTATTTAATGTCGTTCTATACTCCTATCTAAATAATTATTATTTAATTTTCGTTATTTTTGTTTCTCGTCATACATACATATAAGTACTAAACTTGATGTTGTTCCTCTGAGGTACAATATCGTTATATTGATATTACACATGTGCGCCGTCGGGCTATCTATACCTGTATTTTAAATAAATAATTCAACATCACACGTATTCCCATACTACGAATAGTTACTTTATTATATTATTCAAAGGTATATGTTCCGTTGTAGAACTCGTTTGGTTTATTTATTTTTTATTTTTTGTATACAAATTCGGTAACCAATAACATTAATGCCGAGCAATCAGCCAGTCGCCGGTTCACGGAAACGTCGTATTACTATACAGTATACGCACTGCTACAATAAATAGGTAGTTCGTAGAATTTCATTAAGCGTACACAACATAATATATTTTATTATACCGTAGTTCTTCGTGTGTATAAAAAGCTACGGCAACAAATCCGTTGGTTCTTGCAAACGGGGGACTGAGATAGATTCGTTCTACACGAGTGAATCCGCATTTAAGGTGAAAAAAGGAAATACTACCAAAAGCGCATAACGGCCCTGCCAAACAGTTCTATACATAATGCACACACGCACACACGCACGCGCGTGCTCGTATAATATGTAAAATGGTGATAAAAAAAAAAAATGTACGTCTTTTATAACCGATAGTAAATTTAAGTGTTCGGCGACGGCCACTGGACCGTAAGACAATAACTCACGAACAACGCGTATATGGACGATATGACTTAGGTAGGTGCCTATAGTCTAGACGCGGAAAAGCGACAAAAATTCAGTAAACTTTGGCGAGTAGTCTTACTTTGCCTATAATATATCTAATATATTTTCTTTTCCCCGCGTGTCCCGTCGTATATACAAAGCGATCCACTAAAAGAACGCTCGTCCCTTCGTTTTCGATATTGCAGTTATAAGTTATTCGAAATCTGATTTTTGAAATTTGTAATCATATTTTAAAATCACTGACATTTTTTTTTTTGTTATTAAGGAGTGTTCTATGGAGATACAAATTACTTTTTTTAAATTGCCAAATTCCCCCTTTTTTTACAATAAATTATTTATAGTATATATGTATATTTTAATTTTGACGTATTGAAATCTAAATTGGAACCAATAGAGTTTGAGTTATTCCATTGTTTGTACTAAGAATAATAAATCCATGATGATGGTAACCTAACCTATTTATACAATTCTTTTAAACAGTAGAATAAACACAAGATATAAAATTAAATCTACTCTATTACACTCTATTTTCGTAAAAATATTATTAAGGATCTTGTTCTGTATAGTAATAACTAAAAAACTACTCGTTTGAAAATATTAAATTAGGAACATGATGATTCTTTTTTTTTAAAAAAAAATAATAGTTTACAATAAAAAAAGAAAAAGATTCTCAGATGAAAAACAGAAGTTTTTATTACCACGGATCACTAATTTAACGAATTCCAACAATTTGACAGTACAGGTTAAGTATTTTTAAAAATTCTGAAAATCAGATTTCAAATTAATTCATTATTAAATGAAAAATTACGGTGAGCATGTTTGGTAAATCATTCTGTGTATATATTTATTTAGTTTTCCCAAACATCCGGTTTTTCAGTTGTGTATTTTTATTTCTCACACTGCTATCAGGAAGAGGAGTCAGCGTGATTTACTGTTATTGTTTTTAATTAGATGCGATTTTATTAGGCAGACTCCGGAAACCCAGCCGGACAGTGCTGATTTAGCGACGGGCAATGGCCGCAAAAACAAATTGCTAACCTTTCGTAAAATCTCGGCATTTTTCATTTATATCCTATGTACACAATGCGAACGGAATTATTTAAAATATTTGTAGTCCCGGGCCCCGGGAGTTTACCAACCTCAAAGTGGCCCAAGATAAACAAATTAAACGTAAATGGAATGTCTATATGTATATATACCCCCTAATATACCTATTAAATTATTTACATCATTTTCTTTTGTACATTCACCGTTGTATTTATAACATATAATAACACAATTTATTCCGAAGAACTAAGTAATTGAAAAATAATTACATGTTTTTGAATAACGTTCTTATATCACCGGTTTTTCTTTACAATCTATTTTTTAATAAAAATGTAAAGTGCTCTAAATATTGTTTCACTTTTTATGCACTTTATTGCTTATATTAATGGATAATTCACGTTTAACGTTTTTTTCACCCTTTTAAGTTGTAATTTTTAATACAATTTACGACTTGTATTTTATACAATTTGTAGTCTGAAGTTTAATTCAAAATAGAGATGATGAAAATTAATAACAATTGTTATGAAAAAAAAAACTGTAAAATTTACACTAAAAAAATGTTTTACATTTAATTATTCTTTCATGTAAACTTCTTAAATTCCACTTATCTTATACGTTAATAAGTTTAAAAAATATAAAAAATTGCATGTATTTTATTTTTAATAGAATTTGTGAAATGTTTTAAGTAAAATTTTAGATCTTTTTTATAATGATTCCTAAATTTGTCAAAAAAAAAAAAAAAAAATAATCAAATTATAATATTTGTATAGGTACCTAGAAGACTAAATAATTTATCTTCTATAAGTTTTTTTTTCAAATTTATATTAAAATTATAACAAAAAAAGGGATTTTAATACTGAAAATTTGTAATGATATCTGAAGTCAAAAACTTAGTTTTTTTTAATCATTTTTTACTCAATTGAGCAAACGTTAGTTAATTATGTACGTTTACGAATCAAAGGCAGAGATCGTCCCATATTTTTTTTAAATCATTTATTAAAATATATTTGAGATTTAATATGTCCTATAAAATGTGCATATATTCATAGAATATTAACTATATAATTTATGAATTGTCAGTATTTTATTTTAGTATATTTTTAAATTATATTGATTTATACAAAATATGTTTGTTAAAAAAAAAAAAAAACAAATAATTATGTACCTACTTCACTCCACTTTTGTGCTATACTAGGAAAAAACTACAAAAATGTTTTAAGTGTATTTTAATTTTAATAGCCACTGAGAATTGCTTATCGAATTGAAATAGTTTAATAACCATATTCCAAAAAATAATTCTTTTTATGAAAACTTGATTTTATAAGCGTTTGAGGTTAATTAAAAATTGTACAGTTAACAATTTAAACTAATTGCTATTTTTTTATATTTATTTTGTCTTAAATTATTTAAAACTATAAAATATAAATAGATACATCATTATTTTAATAGAAATTGAAAAATTATTTTAGTGTTAGCTACTACTAATATTAATATAACATATTCTTAGAAATGGTACTTGTCACATCGTCAGGTTAGGCCATATATAAGCTTAGAATAGTTTTTCGTATACAATGATTTATCACTGAATTGCATTCAGCTCATCCATTACAGTGACCTACATAATAAAAAGATACACTAGAAACATATTATTAAAGCGACGAGTCGCCTTAGTTTTTATTTTTTTGAGTAATGCGTGTATAACAACTAGAAATTCAATAACTCCTACTCTAATTAATTGTATATTATAATTATTAAATAAAAACTTATTTTTTATTATAGTTTTCTTGAATGTACTTTAAAACTTTTAAATATACCTGACTAAAAAGTATTACTATTTTGTTATAATAACTATTGTCTAAAAATAAAAACTACAATTTTAAATTATTAATTTGTTTTTGGAAATATTGAGTTGGTATTAAATTACCTCCAGTAAAACTTATATTTTATAGGTACATTAAAATAAATAAAATATATTTATTTCATGTAAAGTATATTAAATTATTGCAATATGATTAGTTATAATAATATATGTTAAAAAATAAAATTAGTCGAGGATAAAAAAAAAAAATAATAATAATAATAATAATAATTTTCTTTTAAAAGTATGAAAAATGTATGTCTTCAAATGAAAATAGAGATGCTATTTTTTAATTATAATATTATGTTCAAATTAAATATAAAAATACAAACTTAAATATTTCTTGGTATTAAAATTATTATTAAAAATAAATTTTATAAATCAGAAAGTTATTAATTATTATTATTTTAGTAGTTTTAATTATTATAATAAAAAATGGTTTTATTTTTTTTTTTTTTAGTTTATTATCGGTAAATACAGAGCTTATTATTATTTAAATACAACATTGCAAAGTTACATTTCATGGATAATGGGGTTTAAATCTACCCGATTCGTCAAATACAATTTTATAATATCCTCAAAGAAAAAACTATTTTCCATAAGCAGCTTACAAACTATATATGTGTTACTTATTTTTGATCTTATTGTTTAAATATTTAAATTAAGTAGGTAATTGTGTATCACAGAAAATTCTGAAAAGTGTGTATTTAAATAAAATATGTATACTACAATGAGATTAATAAGTATGATGATCCGTAATCAACTATATAACATTATACAACTATATATATTATATCTAATAAATAAATTCCAGAAAGTTCACACTATATGTACCTACCGACATATTGTATTGAACAATGAAACACGGTCCATTTCATTGTTATATAAAATGCAATACTTAAAAAATCGAGGAAAAAATTCTAACTATACGTATCGTGTTATTTTAAAGATATCTGCATGTATAATTTAAATGCTCGATTTTTGAACAATATAAATGCAAATATTGTCTACAGTTAAATATTATTCTAAAGTAAATACATTTTTTTTTTATACTCTGTAAAAATGTAATATTGTATGCGCTAAAAATTACACCATAATAGTCGAAGTATTAGTAAGTTTAATCGTTAAATAATAAATTACAATATCTAAATATAAGCAATAGGCAACACAACTATAATTAATATATTATACACTCAAGTTAGTGATAGTTTCTACGCAATCGATTATCGATTAAAATGGTAGATTATGTTTATTGAAATTTACATTTTAATCGTATCATAATTTACTATACTACCGAGTAAATGAATAATTATCGGGGAGAATTTTATTTAAGGATATATTTTAAGAGTATGAATTCATATTAAAGCCGGATTTTGAGTGAAACCTTTTGTGGCGTACTGTAGTCGTACCGAGTAGTTGGGTTCTTAAATTAAATTATATTTTGAGAAGCAGGTATTCAATATAGAATATATGCTTAAAGCTTTTAGCCACAAATTGATGCGTAAAGTGAATTTTTTTCAACAAATCGATAAACAACGGATGAGTTTTATATTTTTGGATGATAAAATAATATTACTACCCCTTACCGAAAATAATCAACCAAATGCCCATCTTTATTTACTGTAATATGTGTCATACGTTTTTGCAATTTATAAAATAAATTGAAATGGTAAATGTTGATGCAAAATTATAGAAGAGTTTGGAAAAACTAAAAAATCTGGATAAATTATACAACAGTAGTTATATCGATAAACAATAATTAGCAATAGTAAAAAGAAACACATAATAATAATATATTGTGCATGGCGCAGTGTTCGTTTTGAATATATATAGGTGTGATATTTTATGATGACAATTATAAATTTATATGTAAGATTATGCTATATAGTATATAATAGTAAAATATGTAGGTATACGATATCATATTTAATAAAAAAAATAACAGTGAAAATAAATTTCGATTAAAATAAGAACAAAATATTGTGACTAGGAGCTTTTTAATACATATTTGCCCTTTATTCTTTTTATTTACTGAATCCATGCCTATATTCTGTTTTAATGCGAAATATTTATCAAGGGATTTCAAACTAAGTATCCGTAAGACTTTTTATTATTTTTTTTTTCTGAGAAAAAGATTAAACGAAATAGTTTTTTGTCCGTAAATAGTAATAATTATACGGACATTAAAAAAAAAGAAAAAAGAAAAAAACTCCAATCGAAATAATGTACAGATTTATAGAAACTCTTATTTCTTGTTTTGTATGCTACTATGTACCAGCCTATCTTCACAGGTCATATTATTGAGGTTTAGAGTAAATATGTACTGATCTCTTCATACCTCTTCAAACACAGCTTCAAAAACCAATATGGAATGCAAATAAACATTGTAAACATACATATATAAAATATAATTAATTACAATATAAAAGGGGAAAAAAGGTAAATAATTATTTACTTTTATACATCAATGCACAGGCAGGTATGAGTGCATGATACATATTGGCCGTGATGTCAAAAAGATAAATAATCAATGTATGTAACTATTTACACAATGTATATTTGCGAATTTTAATGGATAGTAATGTATTCGTGACATAATATACATGTGACCCTGAATTTAAAATCAAAAGTTACTGATTCTTCTATTACATATCGTTATTTATTTATGAAGCTTATTGTACTTAAATCAAACTGCATAGTTTTGTGTTTTTTAAAAATATATTTAAAGCATGATGCAAGAGACAAAATAGATTAAAGAAAAGATCAGTAGGTAAATAATAATAACTAATAACATAAATCAACTCAGATTCAAAATGTATTAAATAAATCGAATTAATAATTAAAATGGATACTTTGAAAAAAAATAAAAATAAAAACCATTTTCCTAAACTGCATCCGGTGACAAGAAAATTAATGTGTTTTTGAGTTGCACAAATAAAATTTCGATATTGCTCCAATGCCGATGTTTTGTGTTGTAAATAAATAAAAAAGAAATTCATTGCGTTCACTACCGGCGCTCAATGAATTTATTTTAATTTGGCCGATAAAATTCAGCTGGGGTTAGGTCCATAATTGATTGATGGGAATCCTCGCGTACCTTTTACATGCCGCGCGTCAGCCTGCGCTTTTCGTCCGTATCCGGAAATTCGCAACCAAAACACGTCCATACCGTATAAAATATCTCCGCCGCACTGAAGTCAGCGTATATTATAGTATTATAGTCTACATATCGAAAATTAAACACAAAGCGAGTGGGTGGTGAGAGAGAGAGAGAGAGGAGGGGGGAATGAGTAGAAATATAAAAACCCCTATAATCGTTTTTCTTTTAAACAGACGGTATGCACGTACGTCGGAGAAAAATAAAATTTAATTGTCACTAAAATCCGACGATTTATGCTAGCTCCGAGAAGCATAATACGTAATAATTTTGCTTCTCTAGACACACCAAACTACAACGGTTATTTGCACTCAAATGAACTAACGGTCGTGGCCATGACAGTTGAATTATAATTCTATTTCCACCAAACGACGTACATCCTAAATAATGATAATGCACTATTATACTAATCGTATTTATATTTCATATTTTTTTATTTAGTACCTTCGACGATTTTCGTTTATTTTGGATAGAGAAATCGGTCTGGCTTCCACATTTTGTTTGGGTGCTTTTTGATTTTGAGAGCAACGATGAAATGTTGAACATGTGATGATGATTTTATAATGACGGATGTTTTTCATCACGTTTTAGTGCAGACAAATATTTTAAGCTTCAACTTATAAACACAGTAAAATATTTAATCTTACTTAAATCTTATTACTTTGATCTATTTAAAATTACAAAAATTTACAATCTATTTTGTTACTAAAAATTCATACCGTTTTAAATTTTAATAGCTTAATTTTTAAAATGTGTACATGGTTCCTCATATAGTGTTCTTACAGTATATTGATATAATATTCTATTTATAGGTATTTATACTATTCATTATAATTTGGTGAAAAAAAATTTTTAAACATGAATGACAATTTTACTCAGTCAATATTAGTAGTTATTTTGTTGTAATAAAACAAAATAAATATTGATTATAGGATTAATTTTAAGCTATTTATAACACATCCTTATTCACATAATATTACACTGTTGTATGGTATCTATATCAGTATCAATAAATAATAATAAATAATAATAATAAATTGATTACCTGCCTGTGTGGTTATTATAATATTTGTGGCAACAACAAGTTCAACCTACTACTTTATTCCTAATAAAAAAAATATATGTATTTATAAAATATTCTTCAAAAGATTACATAGAATCATCTGCCATATGCAATGTCATATTATAATATCGTATTAAAATTTAACACATCCATAACAGTAACCTCATGCTATTTAATAAGTGATTTTCATATATATACATATTTTTTTCTTTTGATTAAAGACTATATATTTTATATGTTTCAGTTTTAAGTTTCTAATCTAATAACATTAATTAATGATATCGTAACGTAAAATCAATAATGTGATTAAACACTATGTATACTAATTATTGAATTATATGTCGATACGCTTACTAGAATATTAGATTACAAACTTAAATATTTATATATAAGTAATATTATTAAACTATTAATACAAACCACACGGTTACTTAGTATTCAATAAATTAATAGTAAGCTAATGGTTTAATAAACATGGTTTAGTGCCAATGATTGGCCCATTAAATTTTAGTTAACCATTAAATTAATTAATTCGTTTTGTATCTTGACGTAAGTATAGGTATGTAATTTACAATTTTGGGAGATGAAAATCACAAAAAAATTTATTTATTAGATTTTAGATTAAAGTATAACTTTTAATAGTAACAGAGTAGCAGGTGTAGATATATACCTTTTACCAAAATATATTTACAAGATATAATTGCAAACTGATGATTATTTTCCTTTTATTTCTTCGTATCAACTAGATAGAAAAGGTTGTTATCAAAAAAAAAAAAAAATATATTATTTGCATAATTAATAAAACAATAATAATAATAATAAAATAAACCATACGTAATAATGATGTATAAACTATAAACATACTCATATCTATGACCTTATTGCAAGTTAGATTATAATATTAAAATGCAATACCAGGTAAGCCTCATTTTTGACGTAATTCTAAAAGTAGAAACTTAAAGTGAAGTTAAAAATGATAATATATTGACATACTATATATGGTATTATATTAATTTTATTATAGTTACCTAAATGTTTAAATACCAACCCAATTGTTTAACATTAAGTATTTCACTAAATTATTATATTTTGTTTAATCATAACTAGGTAATATGATCGGTACTACTATAAAACTTTTTTTTTTTTTTAATTAAAATATTAAATAACACTGTGACATAAAAAATAATTATGTTGAGTATTACTTGAGTAAAAACATTATTTAAAATAAATTATTTTTAACATGACATTTAAAGTAGGCATAATTTAGTTAAGAACTGCTGTATTTAAAATGATTTATAATTGCATAACGTTACCGTTCATAATAATAATTAATTTTGAAGTATAATTTATTCGTAGCTTATAATTAAGTTATCATACACAATCAAAAAATTAACGGTCAATTAGTTATTAGTAAATTAAACAGTGAAAATTCTAAAATATTATCTTTGTATTTATATACTATCACGAAACATATCTGAAAATTGTTTTTAATAAATGTAATATTTCTGAATAATAGAACAATAGATAAGTATATTTTATTATTGCGTTTATAATTTTTTTTTAAATTTTAAATTCAATGAAAAATAGCTAATATTGTCAATCGTAACTGAAAATAAAAATAAGTATTACATTACACGATTTTCACTGAAATTATAAGTCTGTATATTTTAAAATAACTATATATTTATAATAAAAATCTAAAAACTATAATATCAATGTAAAATTTAAAGTTCAATTATTAAAATTTAAAATATTTCAAAGGAACTACTAAAACTGTAAAACGTAATAATTAATTGGTATACATTAAATGCATATGAACACAGGACAGTATTTTTTACTAAAAATTATAGTTCTGCGTTTTTTATTCTCAAAAATGAAATGAATAAAATATAGTAGTGAAATTTAAACCTTATAATTTTACATATTACTTTATATTTTATTTTTTATATTCATTATTGCTTAGTATGGTGAACAAAAGTTGAATTATTTCTATAGACATATTTTATGTTAACTTGGCTCATTTAAAGCTAGTTATTTTTATCTTTCGCATTCACTTATTCTGATAACTATAGTTACACTAAAAAAACATATTTTTAAATTTGCTATCTCTTATTGTATCTTATTATTGGCCATACAATACAAATGTCATAACGTCTGGAACAAAAATGGACTGTTCTCTTTATACTATATGATTTATTTAACCCATCTGAAAAACATCACTGTATAGTGAAACAATATGTATTACTGGTATTCACTTATATTTGAAAATAAAATAATTCATTTTATATATCATAGAAAACACTAAATATATTTTCAAATTAATCCACTACGGATATATTTGAATGTTAAATTAGTTCGAAAAGATCGATGTCGTATAAAAGAAATTTAAATTTTATTTGATTAATTGAAATTTATTGTTTTTCAAAGAAATTAAAATCCAGTATTTTCGAGATTATTATACTCATAATAGGAATATTAGGATACTTCTATAATTATACGGAAATAAAATATTAAAAATTTATTTCAAACAATAGATAATCATTTTAGTGAAAATTAGAGCTGATTCGTCATCGAAATAATTATTACGTAGTTCACACTTGTATGCATTATGAATTCCTTAAGCAATAAAAAAAATGTGATTGAAATGATATTTTAATTAAGTTTAATGTTTTTTTTAAATATAAATAAATATTTTTTTCCAACGTATAATAATATATTAGTACATGTCAGTATGTGTAATGTATGTAAAAAACAAACAAATAAGGAAAAATAATTATGTATTTCATGTAAACATACACGCATTTGCAGAATTTAAAATGTTAATCAAAATTAATGTTTTATTATATTCTTTAAATGACATTATGAGTAGGCAATTTAAGTACCAATGTGAACATAAGTATGTAGATAGGTACTCTCATTTCTTACATACATATTATCATATTTGAATAATAATTTATTCAGAGCACAATTATTTTTAATTGTACTACAATAATTAGAGAAACTAAACGCAAACAAATATATGATCTACCATAAATTCATAATTTCACTTCATAAATAATATAAAAAATTATGTCATGTAAATATTTGAATTAATAAAGTAGGTACAATCTAATGGCTTAAATAATTATTTTTAATTTATCTGAACAATTTTTATTGCTATTATCTATACTAATAATAAATTATGTAAGTAATTAAAAAAATATCAATTAAATGTTATGGTTATTAATAAATTATTATATAGATATAATTAAGATTAAACGGATCATAAATAAGTATTGATAATAAATTAATATATATATATTATAATATAAAAATAAACAACTAAATTAATACATTTAAATAGGTACATATTTTTAAAGAAGTAGATTATAGCGTGGGTAATATGTACAATTAAATTTTTGAAATTGATTTACATTAGCAAATGAACCTTTCAAGGATAAACAAATTATTTTTCGTATTAATAAATAACGGGTTATCATCGTATTAAGTAGATAACTGTCGTATTATATCATCTCCAGCTGGCCATAATTTGTGCAAGACAACCAACCAGCTCTATTTCTCAGAGTGTTTATTAAATAATGATCTGGACTTGTATTATACTCAGATCCTTATAAAATATTGTTTATCTCTGTAATGGATTCTGTCGTGTAGCTAAGGCAATGGTTTTAGAAAGGCTGTCCCATTCAAATTACCAGTCATAGCTGACTTGCGTGAAATATAAAAGTATTCAGTCGTCGTAAAACGTTATGGCCGTTCTTGATTAAATTGTACACAGCGCACAGACAGCAGCTCAAAAATAAGAACCTTTAAATTTATCCATAACAGATAAAAACATTGTCAGCAACAATCGTGGAGAGAATAACGTTTTACTGTAATAATATATAAATGCAAATTTAATTTGTTCCAATAAGAATATTATTATTGTGCGATATGAAAAAAAAATAATAAATTTTCTTAAACTCTGAGCACGAGTCATTATTATATTTTCATTAGGATACATGAAAAACTAAATAATTTCCTTTCTCATTGTGTGCCTAATGTAGTGATTATTTAATAATAATAAAAACTAAAATGACACTATATAATATACTCTTTGACGCCATTTTATAATTTCAGATTTTTCTTCCGTCAAATAGTCGAGTTTAATATAGCGGATATCCCTCTATTGGACGACCCGTGTAATAAAATAACAGTAACGAGATAATACAATAATTCTTTCGTCAATAAACAAAACGACCAACAAACAAACAAAGTATCACTTTTTATTATTATTTCCAAAAAGGAAAAAAAATCACGAAGCAATAATGGTCTAAAAAATATTTAGCTTTTCATTTGCTATAAAAAATATTGTTATAACTTCTATAAACATTTTACGATAATAGAATTGTAATTATACATAATGATAACGGTGGAAAGAAGAGTGCAGGACACATAAAAAGTAAAAGCCTCAGAGCTAAAATCTGATCCAGTTAATACTTATTACGCAGAAAATTAGAATTTTACCAAAGATAATATTATTGTTTAATTTTGAAATTGTATTCTAAACTTTTACATTTAATTGCGTATATCTTTTCAAATATAATATAGAACTTTGGAATTATATAAAATATCATATGAAGAGAAAAATATCCGGAGAATAAAATGCAATAATAAACCTTATGGAGAAAAAAGTTATAAAATAAGAATAAGAAAATCCATCTATAAATGCATGTAATGATGATTTTTATTTTTGTTTGTTTAGATGTTTCTCGCACTGAATACAATACAATACAATAGGGTAGTTTTAGTTCGTAATAAATGCAACACTATTATTATTATTATATATATGTATTGTAGTGAAACGTTAGCTAATATTAGTAAAAGGTATTAATATTGGTTAAAAATATATTAAAGCAAAAGTCCATCGGGTGTGTAAAATATAAGATAAATATTAAGATAAATCTATTTCAACGAACAATACACAATTTATAGGTAAACATAAAATTAAAATGTTATAGGATTATCTCCAAATGCATTTCAAACGATAACATTTTTCAAAATTTATCGATCGTAAGCATATGGTAAAAAAGGATGGTATACACTTTATAATAATACACATATTTAATAAAGAAAGGAAATAAAACAATTATTTAATTAAAATTACAGTTGAAGGATGTTTTTAATTACAAAAGATAATTTTTCTTGTTTTTCAAACCACCTAAAATTATTATAATAGTGCTAATTTATTTTTCAATTGAAAACAAAAACGAAAAACTAGAAAATGAGGTCCAAGTTGACTACAAACAAAATTGATAATGCAGAATATTACTGTGGTTAGAAGAAGGTCGTATTTCAATGTTCCCTCTTTTAATTCATAAAACTTCAATAAAATAGAAAAATTTGTCAAGACACATGGTTGATGGAGGTTTCACTCAGTTTCAGTCTACTGCGGCGCTGTCTACGTGTAGTAACGATATTGTAACCAGTTCAACATCGTTTGATGGTCTTTATTGTCGTCGAAATTGAAATCGATATCGTCCAACATTCGTTTTCGATCGCAGCAATTCGTGTAGGCTATCCATTAATTAATACAACATCGAACTGTCTGCGCACGTATAAAGCATACAGAGGAGCCGTCAAGCGGACTAGGTAAATTGTGTCCGAGATAAATTTGGTACATTTTGAAAGCGGTAAATTGAGTCCCGGGAAAAAATTGGTAGTAGGTAAGTTGAGTTCCGGGAAAAAATTGATAGTAAGTAAATATTTTGACTTATATGTTAAGCTATTTATATGAGGAATTGTAAACTTATATAAATGTAGTGTAATCTCCTACAAATGATAGTGTTAACTCCTACAAAAAATTGATACCGCTGGATTGCTGTAAAAAAATATCAGTCTTGCAATATATTAACACATAAAATAAAAATTGTTTAAAAAATATAATATTAGTGTTAATAAAAAAATAGTCATAATCATTTATGTTTAAAACAAAAATGTTGTGAAAAAAAATAATAAAAAATGTAATAAAACAATACTTAGACATAATCATTTAAGCTTAAAATAATTTTTTTTTCATTTACACTCAATTTATTAACAAATTAATTTTAAAAAATTTTATCATTATTATTATATTTATTATATATATATATATATAATATTATATTATGTACACATTAAAAACTTCATTGATATTGATTTAAAATTTTACAAATACAAATTTTATAGTGCATATTTTTACATATTATTCTGACGTTAGTGCATGTTTGTAAGCATATTTTTAAATTTTAAATGTACATAAATCATTTTTCCCCAGGACTCAAATTACCTACTACCTTATTTTTTCCAGGACTCAATTTACCAAGTTAGGGTCATTTGAGACTCAATTTACCAATCCCGCCGTCAAAGCCGTACTAGTTGTCGTACATTTCTGTTTGACACATTGACACAAAAATCAAATTGTAACAGATATGACAGCTAGTGCTAAAATTTGACGTTTATTACTTTTAAAAAGTTTTTAAGCAACTCTACCCGTCACTTAAGTACAATTAAAAATTGCAATGAAATTACTTCACTTTATAAATAAAATAAAATTAACTTTAGCACTTTTGCATTAGAAGACAAAACGAAACATTACACGTCATATGGATTTCTCTGATTTCTCATCAAATGTCAAATGGCGATTAAAATAAGTGGAAACACTGTATTGGTATAATTTTTATAAAATACCAAAATTTAGAGGAAAATTGTATTTTGAGAATAAATAAAGTATAAACTGCGAGTAAATAAATTTCCTAAAATATTGAAAGCAGAACAATGACGATTGTGACCATTGTTAAACATTATATTATATAGCATTTCATAATATTTTTTTCTTATATTTATTTATAAATATATTTTAATTCTTGAAATTCAAAATGGTAATGATTTCCATCACATTTTCGTTACTCGGAAAAAAAAATTCTAATGAAATCTCAAATTATTACGTAACGACTTATACTTTAGTTACTCTATACGCTACTGCTCAACACAACAACGTTCTACAGTAATAACGACAGAGATTTGCAATATACTAACAGCCGTGTTATTATATAGTAGTTATAGTAATAGCAGTGTGCTATATAGGTAATAACCCGGTTGGTTAGCATTGGCTACTGTCCAGATGTCTCTCACATTTCCCCCCCTCCTCCACTACCCCCGCCACAATTCATTCGCAGAGGAGTGCGCCGCCTCCATACAGTCCCGTAATAAAATAATCTCGGCGACAGATTGCACGTGCTAAGGTACACGGTCTCCGCCGGTGGATAACTTAATAAGCCACTGCCTGCGCTCCGATTTCCTTTCCGATATAATATACACCGGCGAAACGGAGTGCGGTCCGCGGAGAACGTGCCAAAAACAATAACGGACGCACGTACGCTCCGTAATACACTCATCGATTCCGACCATATCGACGACCACCTATATGCGCACACGAGCGGGTCGTCCGTTTCGGAGTCACGCGGTCCGACAAACGGAAACCTCGCGCCCGTCGGTCTACGCGCGATAAATTACAATATGTTCGAGTGTCTACTTAAAAAGCACGACTCTCGGGCGATGCTCAGCAATTATTATGATGTTTAAAATATTTCCATAATAGCGGGTCGTACTTTATTTGTAAAAAAAAAAAAAAATCTACTTTCTACGCTAAAAAACTTTTTTTTTCAACTTTTAATGACATCGTCACTTCTCCAATGCTATTAAATTAATTCGGTGTATAACTCCTCGACATACTCTAATTCGTGACTGCGCCATGACATGAAAAAATGAATATATAGCACCAATCTTTGGTGTAATTTCATTGGAATAAAATATCTTTATAATCTTTATAAATCATTTACAAATATTAAAATATTTGTGTAATTTTCACTATACACCTACTGAATTATATTATATACATTTTAAATGGAAATAATGGGAATATACTCTGAATATCAGTTCATTATTCGAATTTCATTTATTTGCCATTTTTTTCTCGAATTTAATATTGTATTTGATAGATTAAAATATAATGTATACTTTTTCCATTTTCACCTAAATACATCAATGAACGACGTTTTTAACAAAACAATCAAGTATAATATTAAGGTTAGAATTTATAGATTTTAATGAGAATGTATTCAAAAAATTAATTTGTACACTAAAATATCAATAAAAAAAAAAAATCATCTAATGCATTATCGTTTATAGAAACATTGTGTAACAACGAGCATTTAATATTCTTGTATTATGGTAACATTTGACGTCAAAACAAAGTCAAAGACCGTCGTAGTATCATACACTTACATTGGAACAACGCGTGGGAGTAAAAATAAATAGTAGTAGAATTTATAATGGCGTAAATGGATAATGTCCCAAGAGCGGCGGACGTTAGTAATAAGTTGAACATATAAGAGGGTTACAAAGACTCAGGAGGAATTTAGATTGAACTTAATTCCGACAATAGGACGACAACGACGCCGGCAGCCGGGCTTATGTGTTTCAACGTAAATGATTAGCTCGATCGTTAAATCCTCCAAGACAACAGAAAAATAAAACGTCAGTGGATAAAACGGCGAGGGGTTCGAGCTACTTGAGCGAAATGGTTTTCAGTTGCTGCGCGGGCGTGGCCAGTCGGAAGTTAGGTTACAGACTAGATCGTGAGTTAAGGAGTTCAGCGATAAGGCTGTAAGCGATTGATTAACTCGACGTTAGTTGCAAAAAAACATAATATCGGTTTAAAAATAAATATTTCACTCAATTTGTAGTTATCGTTGGTTCATTTTAGTAAAATTACTTAGTAATGATTATTAAAGAAGTAATTATATACTCTAAATTGTACAAACCAATTGAAATTATTTTATATCATAATTTATAATATATTTTGTTATATTTACGTAAGAAATATTAATATAATATTATATTATTATATTTTATATAATGTTATGAAGTAAATATGAAATCTTTAAACTTCATTAAGAATATATTTAATGAATTTTTTTTTTTATTTTAAACTGTTTATAATAAAGTTAAAATACTTGATATTTTACGTTATTTGGATCGGTTCACATTGTAGAATTTTAGATGTAACTTAAATATTATAACACGGCGTCTTGGGTAGACTATATAACTACATTATTGTCATTACAATTTACATAATATTATACTATGTAATATTATACTATAGTATAATACTGAAATATAATATACATTATTTAGTTTAAACATCAAAGTAAGACGTAAGTGAGTAAATATTTAAATATTATATAAGATGAAAACAGAGTAATATATTAATTATTATATTATTTATTATGTATATAACGACTGAATGAAACTTTGGATAATTGATTGAAAATAAATTTAGTACTTGACAATAGGTGACATTTTTTATGCCATCAGTGTAGTTTAATTCATGTACATTAAATATTATATTATATTGTTAATATTATATTTATTCAAATCGATAAATTATTTATTCTATGAAAATAATAATAAAAAATTCCTAACATTTAACTATAATAATTATTGTTGAAAAAATTCCGGGTCATTAAAATTATCAAGTACTAAATATCAAAGTATATAAAATTTGCTTTAAATAAATTTTTTGCTGCCTCAACTCATTTGTTTCATTGACCTAAATTATACATCCGAATATTTAATAATTCAACAATATTCATAGTTAATATAATATTTTAGTAGTATTTATTGGTACTACAATAATGCTAAAAAGTTGACCAAATACCAAACAATCACCAAGTATTCAAAACATTCTTAGTTAAGCGAATTTCTAAGACCTATACCCGACATTCCGACTACATCTAAAACTTAGACAGTATCGATTTCTATCTTAAATATTATTTCTAATAGTATTATTAAGTTTCAACTATCGATTTAACTACCATAGCCTGTCACGAAACAAACTGTACCTACTCAATAATACCAAGGATGCTGATATAAACTTTCATGTTATGTTGGTATCGGGTCTTTCAACAAAATGGCTAATCATCACATTCACTCATATCCATCATTGTGATAGGTGCGCTATTGGAATGTTTTATATACATTTGAACTAACATTGAACCCCTAGTACACAACTTTGACGTCATACGATCAAACATGTTATTTAATTAATAAAGTTGTAATAAAATGTATTTATACATAATAAATATACAGAGGAAAACCTTATACACAATAATTCAAACAAGATAATTCTCATAGTTGAACAAGAATATACAATAATAAATACATAATACTATGTTGTTAAAAAAAAAAAAAAGAGTTATCGACAAGGTATGAGTTTCTACTTATTATAAAGTACTATATAACATGCGATTTTCAACTTATTATAATATAATTATTATTTAATCTATATTAAAGGAAGAATTTAATAATTATTTTCCTGTAATAACAAAAGTGTGGATCAAAGATCTACTGATATTAAAGAATATTGAGAGTAGAAATACAAGAGAAAAAGTCCATAGTACCTAGATTTTTAAATTATTTAGAGCATATCAATACAAACTACAGTACTTATTTTTATTAAATAAACTTAATTATTTACTATTACTTTTCTATTTTATAAGATTTTTTTTGGCCATTTATCATTATTATTGAACATTAAAATGTAAGTACACTTTTATTGAAAAAATGCCGCATACTATACGACTATGATTAAAATATATTATAATATTATAATGATTGTTTTATTTAATTATTAATTAATATTTATTTTTAAACGACCAGTGGGTATATAGAATATATAAATAATATTGAAAGTATTGACTAAATATGTAAAATAATAATAAAAAGTGTGGAAGGCATTATATAATTATTTTATATGTTTATAATTATAATATATTTTTTTTAAATAACACGTGAATAAGAGTACAAACAATTAAGAAAAAATAAAAACTGAACGATTGTACTCATAAGCATAAATTTAATCTGTTATTGATAGATGATTATGGTCAATCGAAAATCAAATCCAGTTTATTAGAAATAAAATATTTTAAATCATTAAAAATTATTACGTTTTGGTAAATTTGTTATAAAAATATAAAAATAATCACAAAAACACACGATTTAATTATTTTTAAAAAAAGTATATTATTATAATTTACCAAAATCAACTGTCAACAATCCACTCTCATTTTAATATTATATTTAGATTTATCTTGTATTTTAGTTTATCAAATATTCTTTTGATGATTTTTATATAATATTATAACAAAATGTTCGCTGTTGTGGGTAGATGGTTTCAAGTTTCAAAACCGATGTAAAATTATGTATATTCTAAAAAAAAAAAGAAAAAGAAATATATATAATAATTTCTTGGGAGATGTGTGAAAATACAAGTGATACGAGTATTTTACGACATCTATATAATATGTTTCCTGTCGTAATTATACGCCTCTGGTCCCAAATAATAGATATTACACGCAACGCCGGCGTTCTCGCGCAAAAAACGTCCCGGAGACTGACGTGTCAGAAAATTAGAATTGTATACCGCTTTCGGGATTTCAGCTCTTATTTCGATTTCCAAGGAGAGTCGTAATAATAATAATAATAATAATAATGAAAAAAGCCCCACAACTCGTCAGGCCTGTGTCGGTCGGCTCAAGAAATAGTTAGATCGTATGGTATACCTACATTCCGCGCACAACATCGGTTGTTATAATGTCACGAGAACTCGGCGAACACAACAATAAAGTGATATTATTAAATCGTTTTCGAAAATCGTCTGCCACAACGCTATCGTTATCGCATTTTAATGTAGATAGGTACCGTATGACGCATGGTGACATATTATTGTTATTGTCGTATAGTATCATATTATTATAGCACACGACACTCTCCAAACTGTATTCGATCAATTCACGTTTATCGCGACACACGAATCTATCGCCCTCGATGACTGACAAAACCTTTAATAGACTATAATATTATATACATGTATAGGACTGTGTGATGTATACGTCGGCATCATATATCACAAACGGGTAGTAAAGTGAAATGCTACGCATTAAACGTACACTGCGAGTACTTGTTAAAACGCTTATTATTATTTTTTTTTTGTAAATTTATTATTTTATATACATGTTGACATTTTTGTACGTGTTCTAATAATTAACTAATAATAATATCACAATTTATTAATTTAATAATTTTAATTATTCTACACACATAATATTATGACGTACTTACTCACCAATGATCATTATATAATATGTAATCATACTTATTGACTATTTTAAATATGTGCAGAAGTTTTGTTTTTTTTTTAAACATTACAATTATGATATATATATATATATATATATATATATATGTATATGTTCTTCAATTTATATGTATATTATTGGTACATATAAGAAATCATATGAACAAAAAAACAAAAAAAAAATAGTAAGATGTTCTAGCTCTTCATCTTTAATTAGCTATTAAAATATACTGTATATGCACACTGCTCAATAAACAATAATTAACAAAATTGTTTTCTTCTTGAACACTAAAATTAAATTAAAAATACCTAGGCACATATTTCACGTGGTTAATTCAACAATATTCATTAACCTAAAGCGCTGTAGAACTCAATTATTGTTACATTCAAAAAATAAGAAATCAGCACTGCTCGGGTGTAAATTTATATTTGTATTTTTATCTAATCGTTTCTGTAGTTACCGTGTCTTGTAGTTCATTTCTCTTGAACATGTATACTGTTATACCTTTACAGTATTATACACATTTATTTTAAATCATAATTTATTTTGTATACATGATTTATATAATAAGCACATTGCATAATATATCTAAAGGAAAAATCTTTGCTTATTTTAAAGTCAAGAAGTTGGTTTTAATAATATCCCTGGCCGTCTAAACATAATAATTTATGTTTTAATATAATATGCGTTCCATTATAACTTGGGTTTAGGTATCCATAAATCGATCATTCTACACTGTAGGAAACTCTAAAATAAAATAAATATTAAATACATTTTCTGAAACGCTAATGTTTAAAGCCACTATTCGTATTATTTCGATACGTCCATTATGATAGAGGTATTTTTACATATCACAGTTTAAAAGATAAACTGGTTATCTATAACTATATGCTAGTAGTATGAAAAATCTTCTTAGATATCACTGAAAATTTTAAGTTGGATATGTTAAATAATTAGTTATCTAGTTATCCACCCATCACTGGTACATTTTGAATGGTAAATAATAAACTAACTAACTAAAATCAATAAAACCGCACTAAATATGACTCGAAATCAAACTTTAACATCATAATTTAACGATAATATATATGAATGAACCAAGTAAAAGCTGTTAGATTTTATAGTACTCATTGACCCTTGCTTTGTTAAATTTATATAAAAAAAATGATAAATAAATAAAATATTTCAATTTTTGAACAAATAAAGTATATAAACAACAGTTTTGTTAATAATTAACTAATTTATGTATTATAACTGATAGCATTGTACAAACTATAAATATCTTTTCAAATGCTAATAATATTTTGTGTGCTAAATTGTGAACATTTACAATTTTGAAACTTTAAACATAGTAAACGTAATAACTAATAAAATACAGCTTAGAACTAACAGTATTAACATGCATAATTGAATAAAAGAAGTATGCAGACGTTCAATAAAATATTTGCAAAATAAATGTACATAATATTGTACAACGTTGTATCCACATAGACGAGAGTTACACTAACTATTGTTTTTGTTTGTACCTAGTTACTTGATGATGGTTATGGTTAGAAGTGACCTATAACCTAACAAAATGAAAACAAACGTTTAATCATTCTTAATATTTTATTGAACAAATAAATTTACTGGATAATCCATTTAACGTAAGACGCTTATAATAAGTGTTTTATGCTAAATGGATAATCTTGTGAATGACTGCGAAATAAAGTAGTACACGCGACGGTTTAAAAACCGTTTCTTGCAATATAAATATAACCAACTGGTATTGAATTTGAGAAACGGGGAGATAAACAAAGATAGTGAGAGAAAGAGATTTATTGAGTATGAAAAAAAATTTAACTTTTCGAGTTTATTTGTAATGGCCCAGAAACCGTAGACCGTTATTTTTAAGTTAAAAATGTAAACGCTTAACGGACCCTTTTATCGACGGCAGGACCGATGAAGAACGTGGAACGACGATTTGTTCTCATACAAGGAAGAAGAGTATTGTACTCTCGAGGATGTATTATTTTCAATCGCAGCGACCGATTGTTCCCGGATATAGGGAGAGTCTGATATTGAATAATTGAAGATTATTTTTTTTGTTTTCAGAAATAAGTTTCTAAACAGACCATTACCAACGATTCAACTCATGTGGCCTGAATGGGGGATGTATAACTATAAATCCTTTAATAGTCTTAACTATAAACATTTCTTATATATATAACTATATATATATATATATATATTTATTTATTTATTTCAAAACGATTGCCAAATAATATAACTGTATTACGCACATTTTAGATACTAAGTGGAACTAGGAAGCAAATAATGTTATTATTATTATGTTATTTAAGTTTTGAGTTGACATATACGGTTTCATGCAACACGTAGGTATTTTTAAATTGGAGATTTTATTTTATTTTTATTTTAAACGTATAGGCTTTACCTATGTGTTTTTGCTAAAAATAGATGAAACGATTTGATAAAAACTGAAAATCATAGATAGTTGTTTATGAAATGCTATTATTTTGTATGACAAATATAGAATATTAATGAGCTGTTCGATATCATTTTTTGAATATACGTAATTATTCATTAGTTATGAACCATTTTGGTAAGACCGGAAGTAGATCTGTTGTAGTAGTATTTCCAAAATGTTTACCCTAATAGTTACGTGCATCATTACACAACGTAGGACAATAAAATTGTTGTTGTTTTTTAAAAAAAAAAAAAAACTTTTAGTTGAGATATTATATACAATATACATTATACATATTATCTAAGTGGTACAAGCTACGTGGGAAAAGCCACAAAAATGTTTATTCACCGCACCGCTATTCTAAACCATAATAATTGTGTATAAATAATGCATTGTTGGTTCAATAATCGATGTTTGCATACCAAATTTTTACAAACATTATTTTGCTATTGCGTAATGTTATGATATGTATATTAGATAATAAATTACTATTCAATAGCTGCTTAATAAAAAATAATTTAATCTAAAATGTTCCACAACATGAGACAAAAGCTAGGCGTTATATTGTACTATGTAATAAAACACTTGAAAAGTAATTTCTGTGTAACTTTTTGCATTTTTTTTTAAATAATACAAAATTAACGTCCTAGGAAATAATGATTTTTATTTAATTTATTCTCTTATTATTATCTTTTGTCAAAAATATTACCGTAGTTAATAGAAAATCACATGCTTACGACTAATGTGAGCACTTAACACTGGATAGTGTCATAATGATATTAATTTATTGTATGCTATTGAACAGCGTTTATATCCAATGCACACACGAACATAAACTATATTATCATCTATTATGTTACATACGCCACGTACTACACTAACACTAAATCATATCCCATGATTTATACCTACCTATTATATTATAGCAATCTGTTTCACTGTCTATTTTCTCTCCATCTCACCGTGTCCTTTTCATATTTTCTCTCTCTCTTTCTCTCTGTCTTCCCGTTTGACCGTCCAAGCTACAATCATCCAATCGTGTGCTTCGCTTATACCTCTTGTGGCCAGTGTCACACTTACTCGAAAGAAAGTCCTTCTTTCTGTACTTTCACATAGTTTACGAATTTGAAAAAAATATGTAGTAGAGTTTAACCCAACGATTTATAAACTGAGCTTCTGCAAGTGTAAAACTATGAAACATTTTACTGGCACATTTCTTCCTTATACACAACGATAGATTTTTTAAGCATCACATCTTTATAGCTTATGTATTATATGAAAATATAACTAATGTTAGTGATCGTGGATTTATAATCAACAAAATATTTGTCTATAACATTTGATTGTCACTTGAAAGCAATTGTATCATATAATTACAACTTCTATTTTGAGATAGAGCTAAGAGGGATTGTTGGACAGACGTAGTGGTCTGCAGCGATCGGAGTGACTCTAAAGTGTCTAAACACTGTATAAGTCGTATAAGATTTTTTAGAGAATTAACTAACTAGTCTAAAGTAAAATCAAAAATTATGTATAAAATTAATTACATTTTTCAATTAATAATTTATCAACGACAATATTTACATCCATGTTTAATGAAAAACGAATTTGGCGTTAGGTCCCTTCATTCTAGTGAAAAAAAAAAAAATAAAAATAAAATTTAGTAATGGAGTTCCGTCCCTCCGTGCAATCCTCCCCCGAGAAAAATTCGAGCATTGCCCGCCTATCAATATTAATATATCATCGTCACGTCTATATATATATAATATGCACGATATTATTTACACACCTAAAACGCACTGTAGTTGTTTAACCGCGCAGTGGACGATGCGACGACGGCGTCGGTGAAACAACAGCGTAATAGTTTTCCGAGTTTGGTCGCTATGGCGACAATTGGCTAGCTCCGCCGCCACTATATACTCTCGTAGACGTATATTATGTAGTCGCGTAGTAGTAATGTTATATGCGGTGCGTGCGGAAATTTTCCACAGCGGCAGATCGAATTTGCGGTGGCAAGAACACCCCCCCCCCAAACACACATACACTACCACCACCAGCACGGTATTATGGATAGACTTGTCAGCCGCCCACGCACGCCTATGGCTCTGTACACGCGATGTGATATATATATATATATATATGTATACTTAATAATATTACACATACGACCGTATATAAAACGCCGCCGCCGCGTACTGTGCAGAGCGCAGCTATTGTATAATATACCGAGCGGTTGTATTGCGATATTCGAGTATAATATTATAATATGGACGAACGCACCCGCACCTGAGCTCGGCCGTCGGAAACAATAATTTGGACTCGGCGGCGTTCGTGTACGTCGTACGGATTAATGAATATAATTTAAGGGGCGACGAGGAAGTGGGCGAACAGATGACCGTCGCGCGCGCCGGGGGGAGGGAAACGGATTTTTCGATCGACGTCCGAAGTAGGTGCTGTACGCGGAGTTTGATTTGCCGTAATCAGATGTAGCGCGCAGTTCGCGCACGTATCGTCACCGCACACGCGACACACGCCCACACGCCGCGCCCGCGCGTACGCGCAATAGCGATATTGTTGTATTTATCATCGCGCGCGTATTTGTGCAAGGTAGGACTTCATTATTGTAATACGATAACCGGATGTTATTATTGTTAGAACGGCGTTGTCTTTGTCTCTCACACTGCTCTCGAAGACGTAATCCAAACACGATTTACACTGAACCATCCCCGTCGACGCTCCGACTTCACCCCCTCTCATCAACGGAAACAGCTCGAACGGTCCGTTCGATTTGTCGACGTTATCCGATCGACACGTCATCGTCGATACAGTATATACGCCACCGACGATTTGCAGCATGATTTGTCTTGTTCTCCCCCCTCCCCCGGAACGCGTTATCACACGGGACGGCGTATATTATTGTGACGGATATATAATATTATTTTGCGCGGCGACGTACGATATTACAGTAATTTAAACGTAAATAATATTATTTTAATACGTCGATCGGTATGATGTTCGACCGACGTCACGTATTGTATACAGGGTGATTCCCCAAACGTGCACAGTGCTCGCCTCGGGTTTCTTATGATATTATAACGAATTAATTAAAATTTTGATTTTTTTGGATTCTTAAATAAATCCAAATACCGTATTTTAAAATTCTTGATATTTATATTTATGTGTACTATACTTGCGTCGAGTGTCCTTTGGTAAAATTATGTTTTTTAAATGAGAACACTCCCTTCCACCCCCTCCCTCGTGAATTATTTATTAGGTAACTATTTTTTGTAAATGTTGATGTAGCTATAAGTTGATTTTCTCTTTAAGTGTATTTAAAAATTCCTAACAATCGAAATTTGAATAAATTCATTAACAAAGGAAAACTTAAAGTAAGCATGCTCGTTGAATCACCATATTCTATAGACATTTTCAGTCTCCCGGTGCTTGTTTTGTGGTTGAATTACTGCTGAACTGATTATGGATTTCTATTACTCCATATCACTGTATAGTACGAGATTACCGTCTTGAGTTTCAGTTTAACTCTAACAATGCAATGGAACGGGCAAATGTAAACACGGCTTTAAATTACCTTCATTTTTGATCTGAGCTAAATTTACAGATAAAATTGCGTAGGTTAACTGCTTATTAATTATTATATACACCTAGATTTAATCTGAAAGCAACAAAAACTAATTCCATGAGCAGAATTAAATGATTCGAAAAAAAATATGCATATTATACATATTATAAATAGTAAAATCTAATAATATATTGATGTTGTGCTATTTAAAAATAATTAATCTAAATATTATTAAACAGTTAATATTTTTAAACGAAAATTCCGTATAAAATGTACTTACCCACATAATATAGTATGCATTTACATAAATATAATATTATAGTATAAAAACTCGAGCAATATTACAAATAAAAATAAAATTTCAAAGAATTTCGCATGAGAAAAAAAACATGCTGACTACACCTCATCTGATTTTTTAAAAATTGATTGCCTGTTAAAAAATTAAAATATAATAATTAATAATAGTTAAAAAAAAATAATAAACCTGTTTTTACATAATAAAATATAATATATTGAAATATATTATATTTCATAGTATTTATATTACTTGGTATTTTAATGTTATAACAAATGTATTATTTTTTTCTTTTCCATTTTTTAATAAACAGCATTTACAGTTTTTAAAACTAGATAATAATATGTCACCATATTCAAAATGTTATTCATTTTAAATTATTTAGTATTAATTAGTATTTTTACGCTGAATTGTAAAATTATTTGGTTTTGTCTATTTAGGCGCGTTTTTTTCAACTTCTAATACTGCTGTGTATCTTAAGCAATATATAAAATAAACATAGGCACAATTTAGTTCAAAATTATCACACAGAAAATTTAATATTTTTTTCTAAATATTTATAAACACTATTATTTTGGTAGGGCGCAATTGATAAATAAATTATGGATATTGAATTTATAATTTATATCCGATGTAATTGTTTATTGTTAATTGTTTCTGTTCAGTAGTTCAGTTAGAAGTTTTATGAAACCCATACATTAACTAGCTATATTGTTATTATTGTCACTGCCAAAATAATATGAAATTAAATAATAATAATTGTTTTTGTTTTTACTGATGGTAATTTATATAATATACTTAATATATATATATATTTCAATTGCATTATTTTAATTACTTTATTAATTTTAATTGTATTTCATAAATTATTGTTCAGGTTTTAAAGTTAGTTTACACATTAATTTAAATGTATTTATTTCATATTCAGCAATTATTATTTAACTTTAATTATCTCTGCGTGTATGTTAAGAACATATAGTAAATTAATATTAAATCAATTCCGAAAGATAAATAATCCTTTCATTCAATACATTTGCATAGTTTATTTTGTATATTATACCATAGGTACTCGTATACTATATAATATTGTTCATGTGTTTCGAATAATTATACGTATGAATGAGTAAATAATCTACTCGGTATAAGAGGTTACTTGATAATAAAATAATATCAATACATCACATAACATTAGTTACTCATTAAAAACATTTTTTTATTATTTTAAATGACCTAATTTAACGGTTTTATTTAAAAAAAAGTTTAAAAGTAAAAACTATAAACTAAACACAATGCTTTTTAGAATCGTATAGCACTTATATGTGTGTGTGTGTGTGTGTGTGTGTGTGTGTGTGTGTGTATTGTATTAATGTTAATCTTGAAAATTCAAAATTTTCTTCTCAGAAAGTATACGTAATTAATGTTGAATAAATAAATTTAAATAATTTTACTTAGAAAATTTAGGTGATTGGTAGGTAGTTTATACTATTATTTTGTCAAGATAAAATTTATATATCATATAAAATGTAATTCGGTATTGACTGTCCCGCATTAAACGATGCCGGAAGAAAGTTATAATTTTTATTTTCTCGGGGGATGATAATAATCCTTATACGAGTTTCGACTCTAATATTTTATCACATACTCCCGATACACTATTTCGGTTGTCAAAACTGATCCGAAAGAGTCCAATATCAATTTCATCGGAAATTCCACATCCTCCCCTCGTTGCAGTGAATATAGTTTTTTTCACCCGAAACTATTTGCAACGCGAAAACCGAAAAAGTGAAGTTTACTCGGATTTACGAGCCCCAAATAACATTATATTATCTAGTTCAAAATGTTTCAATTTGGAGATAATACCTACACCATATAATATACATTCGAAACTTTAAATCCTAAACAATATAACATTGTAATAGTTGAACAACAAGCGAGTTGTGCGATATTTATCTTTGATCTCCAGAGGAATATTGATAGCGCGCGCATTACACTATATTATTATTATACCGTTGAGGTTTATCGAGCGTTATGCGCATCGCAGCATACGCGCCCGTTAGTTTCGAAATCTAAATAATACGCTAAACTCGACCAAAACGGAATGACGTTTTCCCAATATATATATACGCTCGCGCTTACAAAATATATTATAATATTATATTATTATTATTATTGTTATTGCATTGTATACCGTTTGCAGTTATTAGCTCGTAAAACGTTTTACGTTCAACCGTTAAACAAAACATACAAAATTCCGGTCGTTAAGTTTTTCCGCGCGTGAATCGTATATATTATTATTATACGAAGTCTAATGGAATTATTTAATGAATAATCACAATCACCGGGTCCCGTGAGCTAGTGTATAGTTGTCGCGAGGTCACGTCGTGGTGTGTCGTACAACAATAATAATAATAATAATATCATACCTATCTGCGATGACGCTGTTTACTCGATGCAATACAACAGTACTGACATATTATAATGGCGTGGCATATAAGTACTTGAGAATCAATATTTTGCATCAAAATAAGTAATATATTGTAATATAATATGTATTCGATGATTTCGTAGGTACCTTCGTTAACGACGACACTCGATGGACTGGAATAACGATAATAATTATTTGGCTTTTCTAATCATCGGTCATCGTCTTATATAAAAGTCTGACTTCCGGTCCGTTGTAATCGAGTTTAATTATTAATTGTTAACAAAAATAACGCCTTTATTACATTGTTATTATACAGCTTTAATTATTGACATATCATATAGAACGGTCTGAATAGGTTTGTAAAATAAGTGCTCATAACTCAATATCGTATACTTTACTATCGAAACACGTGTACGTATTATCGAAATAATAATCGATACCAATTATTTTGATGCAAAAAACAAAAAACAAAATGTTGCACATTACGTTGTTGATTTGTTAACTTTGTATTTATTTTGGTGCAAATAGGCTAAACAGCTAAATATTTCGCTCCGATCATCGGTAACGGGCAATGCACAATTAACATTTAACAATATTATTATATTTATGTTTGTTTTTTGGCGTTTGTTGCGAATCGCGTAATGGCGTAGTTTTACGTCCGTTCGCCGGCAGACAATATATTATTATTTCATAACGAGTAATATTATTGATGGCGACAATGACAATATTAATGAGATTTATTGTTCATGACTTTCCAAATTTCACACGTTTTCAAAATAACGATACTCTCGTTTATTATTGCCATAACTCTTCAAACGATGATATACCGAATATTTCAGTGATGCGTCGAGTACAAAAATATATAAAAATATATCTACACTGTTATAGTGGCTATGGGTATAGCCGCATATTATATGTGTTATGGTATTACAGTCGGAGACCATCACGCCGCGACAGATTCCGCAGCTTCGTCCGTGCTCTCTCTCGGTTATCATTTCGTGTATAGGCCATCGGACGACGGACATATAATACCGTAGGATTTATCGTTTTTAACATACGACCACCTGCCTCGGACCATTCATCGGTATAGCGTACCGGTAGGCATTATGTTTTCAAAACGCGGGATCGCGGTTGTACGACCGAGGCGTGGACGAGAGAACCGCTGAATTCGTGAAACGCAAGTAGAAAATAACTCTGATAATAATAATTCTTAAATATGAGACTGTACCGTGTAAACGAAAACTTTTCAAAAAAAAAAAAAAAAACCACATCGTGATAAATAACGTCACCACGACGGAGGATCATGTTTTCAACGCATACACCGTCCATCAATCACTGCGCCGACGACAATTATAACGGGTCGCTGTGTTTCGACCGCAGAACGATATCGGCTCCAAGGGTGTGATGGCGTATAATATTTGTGAGTGCGCGTTTGACTATAGACGTCTGGGAAAAAAGTGTAAAAACGTCAAGTCGTATCGTTCGCGTTATCGGCGAAACGCTGCGTGTCGCATGGTTTGGGATAGAAAAGTAATTTTAGGCGAATCTTTTTTTTTTTTTTTTTTAATTTTTTGTAAAACGATGAAATAATATCAAAGTTCGATCAATATTATACCTCCCGAGTTGAACAAATACATTCAGTGTCGCTTAGAAACTGTCTGATTGTGACAGTTGAATATTTAACATAATAATATTATAGTAATCGTTTTTCAAACTTCTTCCAGACTGAAAATCATCAATAACGTATTTTTACTGATGTTATTATTAAAGTAAAAAATAAAAACCATTTAAAAAGTATTAACATTTTCAAAATGGAAAAAAGACAAGAGTCTTACACAAATATAATAAATGTGTTTTGAATACATAGCCATAACAGTATTATAGTAATAGTATTATATGGTTTCAAGTTTTTGAGCAGAATATGATAAATCGTTAACGATAAAACGCTGGATGAAACTACAAGGCTACAACCTATCTATTATATCATAACACGATTAACGTTACAAAAAGAAAATATCTAAACCAAAACTATATTTTTAAGAGCAAAATAAAATAATTACTATTTCAATTATGTTGAATTTGCAGGTTTTTCCGAGTTATACTCAACAGTTTTTATTTCATTTAAAAACATTAAAGTTAAGACAAGCGAAGTATCCTTAGGAGGCTATGCAGCTCTTATCTAAACGGTAAACTTTAAATATTAATTTAAATAACAATTTTAAGTTAACAAAATTTGTTATCTATATACATCAACATTTTCATAAAAATATTTTAAGACAATTAAAAATAAATTATTACAGTATTGTACCCTTATTATAATCTATATATAACGTCAAATTGTTAAAAATTTAAACTTCTATATATATTTATAAATAAGTGGTATAATTATATTATGCTGTTATTGATATATATTTCCCTAAAAGCTCAAAGACAGTACATATGCGACTACCATCAGTTAACTTTAAAATACACTGAATTAATTCGCAAATTATGGCAAAAATGTAGGAAAAGTGTATGATTTTTAATATTTTAAACATTTAAACATTTACTGATTATTAATTAAATTAATATAATATAGTTGAACGATTATGCTAAACATTATGGAATTAATATATATATATATATATATATCAGATATTAGTAGTGTATTTATTATAGTATTATTTTAATAATTAAAAAAAAAGCGGGTAAGTGAGTATCGCTCTGCTGTACATTAGGGGGTGGGGTGGACCTCGGACTAGGGTAGGTTAAATTTGAATGCAATGATAGGTATCATTGTATACGAAAACCGATTCTGAACGGAGATGATTTGTCAGTCTAGGATATAATATATTTAAAATTTAAATATTGTAATATATTATTCTATTTTGAAACAAATTCAAACATTTAAGTAAAAGTTTCAAGATCTTACGTTTAGCAATTTTTTAAAAATACCAAAAATCAAAAATTATTTATTAGTAAAACGTTATTTTACACGTGTATTTTTGATTTCAAATTAAAATTAAAACTTTAAACACTCGTAAAATTGTTTTAATTGAATAATCCTCAAACTTTCTTATAATTATTCTAAGCTTAACTTATGGACAGCATAGTATTACATTTTCAATTCTTAGCTTTTGATAGTAAAATATTTTTTTTTTGTTTTCCTCTATTTTTTTGAAAACTGTTGGAAAATTTAATTTTCACCTCTATAGTGCACCAAGGATATCCACTTTGCCATCGGAAACCACCCCCAAAGATTGAAATTGAAGCATTATTTCGACGACTAGTTATGCTGTACACAGACACAAAAAAAAAAAAAAAAAAACAAAAAAACACACATCATTGTAAAATCAATACATTCATCACTCCGTTCAAAATCTAAAAAACATTACTTATTGTAATATGACAATAACAATAACAGATATTTTGAATTACAGTGAGCACCATTCTACCAGTTGCATTGTTTAGTGGAACAAATATTTTATTTTTTAAATCACAACGCTTATAACTTATAATCATAACGTCTACCAGGTTTTAGCCATATCTAATTTTTTTATCTCATATTTTCATAGGTATATTATTCTCTATTTTAATGTCAATACGGCGATAACTACATACCAAAATAATTGTACATCAAACCAATTTTGTTAATGTCGACAATCGCCGGTGAATGTCAACATACATCTATTTTGGAATTTCAAAGTAACATAATTATTTATTATATTACATAACATTAAATAAATAATAAAAGGAATGCTTTATCGAATAGGATTACATATCAATCGATCTATAAATATAGAAGTGAACATTTTGTTTACGAATTCGTGAAAAAAAAAAATCAATATTTTAATAATAATATATTCCCAAGATTCCACTTGTCACGTCGGCTATCTACATAACATAATATAATATTATATTAGGTGTATTGGCACGTTTGTGGTGCGCACGACTGTCTATGCTGTTTGTACGAAAAGGTAATTCTTATATATTTTATACCACCTTCGGCCCGGCATGGGATACGTATTTTTTCTGGAATTCAATTACTGCAAATAAAATTATATCGATTGCGAAAAACAAAAACAAAAACAGAGGACGGCATTTCCGGGAATTGTAATACTCCTTTAAAGTTCTAGTAGGTTTTCCACTTGCACTCCTAAATATATAATAGGTAGAGTCATGTTCGGGTAAAGAAGAAATAGGGGAGTTGCGGGGGGAAGATAAAACTTAAAGTTTGTGATAATGACGTCAGACAATTATAGTTAACATTTAATGAATTTAGACGAGATGTAATACAAACATTTTGATTCAAAAAAAGCGATAAAAAATTATTTAATGGAATGCTTTTATAAATTATATTTAATATTTATTGAAAATAAAACTGTAGTTATTTTTTTTTGAATTTCATGTGGGAGTCTTAAAAAATCTTAATCTGTGCTAGAGTCTTGAGCGTGATGTTGTAGAATTTAAAATAGTGTTAAACTCCTGTCGGCTAATTAATATATGTGTGATATATGGTCTTGTAGACCAATAATTTGTATATTATAATACATATGGTTCTTTTATAATTCAATATTGTATTTCATATTATAATAAGTACGTGGTCGTAATCGAACGTTATAGCGTAACCTGTAAATCTTTAAAATGCGTGTACGAGAGCAGCATAACAGTTTTACATCAGCAAGGCGAAATAAAAACGACGAATTCTTCAATAAATGAAGAAAAAAAATACCTATATAGATTACGAACGTACGAACGTACGCAGGTAACATACTGCAACCAGTTTCCAATTAAGTTTGCGTTTTCTAAATCATCTGCTTTTTTTATGGTATTTCGTATATATTTTTTTGAGTGACAGTTTAATTTTTATCTGTTTTGTTTGTCAAATCTAATTTTACAGATTTAATTGTTCCTTCCATTTCAATCGACTTCTTGTAAAACTTGTGAAAACACGTAAAAGCTTTCTAATAAAGTAGAATTAATAACATTCTATATCAAAAAGATGAAAAAACTAATTGTTTTTTTTTTTAAATATTCTACAAACACGGGTTTTTAAAAAATACAATCCAGTGAATGCTATATATGACAAATTATTATTTAGAATCGAATATTGGTTTAATCTTTAAATAGTAATGATTGGTAATAGCTCATGCAAATAATATAATCAATTTGTGTAGTACATATTATAATGTCATAATGGTAATATAACTTAATCATTTAACCTATACAATATTATTTATAAAATTATATTTTTAATAAATTCGAAATTTTTGTTAATTAAATATAATATTTTACATTCCTATTACAGTATTACTGTATGAGGTTTTTTGAGGACTATTACAGTAATACATAATTACATCGCATTTAAAATCAGATTTTAATGATTTACTGATTACTTAAAACATACTGGTGTATTGTATATATATAGATAGATTCTGCATATTTGTAAATAACTAATTGTTTTTTCAATAACTTTTTGAGGAATAGAATGCTTATTTCACATCTTATTTTATATGTAAAATAGTATGATTTGCTAATCATTCAGCTCATAACTATAAGTTACATAGATCATTTTTTATTAATATAATTTTCTAAGGTTTTTCCTAATCGCATTTTGAGATTAAACACATAGTTTGACGCTCTTCACAATGTATAAGACTGTCCATGGACCCATCATATGACTACTATATATACTATATAAAATAAATATATTAATGTAAACAATATGATTTAAATATCTACTAAATGTATGTAGGTATCAAATGAAAAAAATGCAAGGGCAAGGTAATATATTTGTCTACATTGTAATTGATTGAAATTATTTTAGATTAAACCTATGTCTTTCCCTCTACATTCTCTTGTATCTATGTTTCGATATTAAATAATGTCCGTTTAACATAATATTTGTATCCACCAAAACGTCTCATATAAATAAATTTAATACGTTTGGTTCATCGTTCATGGTGGTTTTGATATAATAATCCTATATACTTTACCGTAACCATGGAATATAACAATTTATTGACTTTTGTACATTTTCATATTATTGTTATCTAAATAATACAATTATTGATTTGAAACATTTATAAAAAGTTGCAGACCATACTCATTAGTCATTATGACGATGTTTATTAAAAAATTTTCTAGTTATTTGACACCCGGAAAAATATCAGAAAGTTATAATGAATCTGAGATTTTTGATGTGAAACCTATTATCGATGATCCTGTAGTACGTATTAATTATATTTTGCAAACATTTAACTTTTAACATGATATTATCATAATACATAAAAATTGGATAAGTTTGCTATTCTGTATTATAGTTCTATCATATATATTATATAAATATAATTACATTAAAACGTTGAAATTTAATAATATAATTTAGATCGTTGATTTAACTACTAAATTTTCAATGTTGAAAATACATGTCGAGGAACCAGTTTGTCAAAAATATTACTCTTTTGAAGAAATTTTTCATTTAGAACTCGATGTATGTAATATTCGTAATAAATATTGTATAGTATTAAATTATTAAAATATTGATTACTTTATCGCATTTTGAAGGATGATACGGAGACTCAATATGAAGTATGTGATTTCACTGAAGCACACACAAATCATCTTTTTCAAGTGCATATAAAACATCTATAATAATACCATGATATACATTCATTTTTTGTAATTTTTTATTATAAACATAGGTGAAACGTAAAATTGGACACATAGTTTCCGAAAACGAATCTTTATGTAAAAAACATAAAAACAATAATCATTATGATAATAAATATGCTTCTATTATAACGGTTCATATAACTTAAAAACACAATTGTATTAATATAATATACGTATATGAATTTAATTGTTACAATTTGTTATTATCATATAGGTACCTTGAACCAGTGGCGTAGTTACGGGGGGGGGGGTGTAAGGGGTTTCCACCCCCCCCCATCATTAAAACAAAATGTTTTTTTTTATATTGGTTATAATTTTAAATAATAGTTATACTAAATAATACTAGTATAAATTAACATGTATATTATTTTTACTATTTATAATAATATAGTTGTAGAAATTATCCGAGTGTTTACACTTCTATTTTAAGAAAACCAATTAGGTATAAAATCGACGAAAACAGCGATAACGGCCTCCAACGTTCAGCACGCCGACGCTGGTCGATATTATCTACGATATTACGATCTGTCGACCGACATAATATTTCATTTGATTGTTAGAGTTTGAAACTTTGAAACATTAGTTTTTTTAAATTCAAAATTTTTTAAAATTACACTACACGATACGCATATCAACTATGGATAAATTTGTTATAAAGGTAAGCATATTAAACAATATTGCATTATTTTTATACAATGTTAATAGTTTAATACATTAATACAATAAATTGCGCATAGCTTAAACTTTGAAAACATTATTATTTTATTTATTCTAATAAAATAATAATTCAATTGTTGCGTAATTAACAGTTTTAGTATTTATTATTTATTTTTGTTGATATTACTGTTTAGTATTTAATGTTTATTTTATACTACATAGTATAAAATACTAGCTTCTATTAAAGTATATTTGAATATTTAAAAATTTTATAATATTACTTAACGAATACAAATAATCGATCAAAATATTAATTTTGTATTTTAGAAATCGAAACCTAAAGATTCTACCATAGAAAATTCTTTAGAACCTAAAAATGATCTAAATATTAAGACTCCTGAAACCTGTACACCTTCTTCATCTTTTACTTCAGTTAATATAAGAATTAATGACATAATATATTTTGTTAACCGTGTGTTATCTGATAGTGAAATTTATACAGTTATAAATAATATATGGACACCAGATATAACGTTTAATTTTCCCATACATAAAAACTTCGATAAAAATAAAAAAGGGCAAACGAGCAAATTTCAATTTAATTGGTTATTAAGATGGCGATGGTTAGCATACTCTGAAAAAGAAGACGGTGCATTTTGTAAACTTTGTGTTGCTTTTTCCAAATCTGAAGGTGGGATAAATGGCCAGAAACTTGGTGCTTTGGTTATAAATAAATTTGATAATTGGAAACACGCTATAGAAACGTTTACTAAACATGATAAACTAAATTATCATATTAAAAGTGTAATAGATACCGATAATTTTTTAAAAACGAGGAATAATCCAAGCATATCCATTGAAAATCAATTAGATACAGCACGTAGTAAACAAGTAAATGAAAACAGAATAAATATTTTACCTATAATTGAAGTTATTATTTTATGTGGTCGTCAAGAGCTTGCAATACGAGGACATAGAGATTTTGGTAAAATTAGTGTAGATACAATACAAACTTCAAATGAAGGAAACTTTAGGGAACTATTGCGGTATAGAGCTCGTGGTGATCTAAAGCTTAAAACATTTCTTGAAGGTCCGGGCGAACGAAATAAATATATTAGTCCTACTAGCCAAAATGCTATTATTGATTGTTGCAACACGGTAATACTTAATAAAATTGTAGCTAAAATAAATAAAGCAAAATGTTTCACTGTCCTCGCTGATGAAACTGCCGATATATCTGGTATAGAGCAAGTGTCTTTATGTGCTAAATATGTTGATGTAGATGAAAAAGTTGTCAGAGAAGATTTTTTGCAATTTGTTCCCACAAACGATTTAACTGGCAAAGGCTTAGCAACCCTAATTATTGAAAATTTGAAGGCGTTCGGGATAGAACTTGAGTATTTACGTGGACAGGGGTACGATGGGGCTGCAGCTATGTCTGGACAATTTAATGGTGTTAGATCACATATTTCTCAATTATATCCGATGGCAACTTATGTACACTGTACAGCACACACCTTAAACCTAGCAGTATCTAAATCCTGTACAATACAACCAATTAGAAACTGCTTGGGTACGATTGGAAAAACACGAGATTTTTTTGTATACCCTAAACGAAAAAATATACTTTCACAAGCGATCGAAGAATTTAATGGAACAATATTAATGCAAAAACATTAAAACGCAACTGTGCTACAAGATGGATCGAACGTTTTCATTCAGTTCATGATTTTATCGAACTTTTAGAATGTGTCATTGATTCCTTAGACACTATTAGTAGTTGGGCCGATGGTGATACCTCAAGTCAAGCAAATAATTTAAAAAATTCAATCTTACAAGGAGAGTTTATCATATCACTTTTGGTTTTATCTAAAATATTTGCCATTGGATTGCCACTGTCTAAACAATTCCAAAGCGTTGCTATTGATTTAAGAGAAGCTATGGTTTTAGCTAATGCGACACTGTCTGAATTAAAAACAATTCGAAGTAACGTTGATGAATATTTTCATGATATCTACACAAAAGCATTTGCTCTAGCTCAGGAGTTGTGTTTTTCAATAACATTACCTCGAATTGCACGTAAACAAAAAAACAGAGATAACTATTCAGTGAATACACCTGAAGAATATTTTAAAATAACAATATTCATACCCTATTTAGACTTATTTATTAACGAAATTGAATCAAGATTTATTGAACATCAGAAAATATTAAAAGGATTTCAAAACTTATTTCCAAAAACGTTAGAAATGTCAACACTTGAAAAAGATGAATTTATTAGTTTGATAGATTTTTATAATGATGATTTGGTAGATAACAATAAAGATATTTTGATATCTGAGTTAAAACTTTGGCAACGTAAAATATTTGCATTAGATAAACAACCTAAAAATGCTATGGATGCTTTAATTATTTGCAATGACATGTATCCAAATATATACAAATTGCTACAAATATTAGCAACACTACCTGTTTCAACAGCTTCATCCGAAAGGTCTTTTTCATCATTGAAGAGAATTAAAACGTACCTAAGGAATACAATGTAAGAGGTATTTATATAACATATTATATTATAGGAACTGTATTTAATTAAATAAAAATATGAATGATATTTTAAATTTTTAGAAAAGATTAAATGGATTGGCAATGCTGTCCATTCATCGTTCAATATCAGTGGATGCAAAGGAAGTGTTGGACGAATTATCTACAAACAAACGACGGGTGGACTTTATTTTATGAATTTCTTATTATAATAAACTAATATAACACTGTTAAAACTATTTATAACTAAAACCAATTTGAAACAAAATAAAAATGACGTTTAGTTTAACTAATAACTTGTAAATTTGATCATAATTTTATTCCGTTAATAAAATATTATTATTATTATTATTATTATTATTATTATAAATATATTTTAAAACCCCCCCCAGAAAAAAATCGTATCTACGCCGCTGCCTTGAACAAACTTCAACATGTTCAAACAGTCCAAAATTCCGACTCCCATAGAATCATCCCGTGTTACATCAATTTCTGCTTTCATGGATTGTATAAAAAACACGTTAAATAATATCATAATAGGTATACCAATTACCAAGTGACATTTGATTATTCAATCCAAATAATATTTATAATATAAAATTAAACAGTAATCATTATTATAATTTTATATTATTATATATTGTACTGAATAAATAAATTTTTATCGTTTATAGACAAAATGCCAATATAGCTATTGTTGAATTAGTTCAAATAAGATACTTTTATATAGGTAATTAATATATTATATACATTTTATAATTTAATAAAAATAGATATTAGTTAGATGAATACCTAGCTGACTTACACATTGTACTGTTTTTATTGTTTTATTTTTTTTCTCAATTAATGCAATCTGATAAAATATATTAGTGTAAAAATAACTTGAAAACCTATAGCTAAACCTATAGCTAACAGTCAAAAATATTATATTTAAAATGTATAATATCATTGGCACAACTAATTTTAGGAAGTGATAAACCTATCTATATTTCGATTCGTGTACAATTAATATAATATTAAAAATAAGCAGACCAACATAATATGTAGAAGTACTAGTGTTATTATGATACTATCACAATGTTTTTTTTAAATAATATGTAGGTACTAATATATACTTATATACAATGTTATGTATATATATTGTATACTTGTGTGTGTACGCCGTACGGTGTATCTATTACACATAAAACACGAAATACGTGTGTAACTCGTATTTAGCTTTTATTAAATTTGATGTTTTTCCATTATAGGATCAGCTGACATATACGTTGAAAGAAGAATGGAATAACGAAAATAAAATATATGCACGTCAATTGAGGAAGAAAAATAGCCGACCAATACCGTACAGTAGTCGTGCTCCTACATCAAGAAACAAATTTATGTCCAGATTAGCGTCCAGATTGGAGCAATAATGTATTTACTTTATTCATAATTAATGTTATCATATTATAAATAATTATTTATTTTAATACATGTTTATACCTGTTAAATTAAATAGTTTAATTAATTATTCAATCTATACATGAAACTAGATAATAGATATTTTCATTACGGACTAAAATATATCAATTAGAATTATTTCCTTCTTATAATCGATATAGGCATTATCTAGAGTATCTAGATACTCATTTATTATAGACGGAAAGGTGGAAATTAATTATTGCACATTTTAATGGTTTTACAAGTTTTTCGACTATCCGTTTTTAGTCCAGTCGTTTAACGATTTTAGACAATATAATATCATACTATATAGTCGGGACTCGGGAGCACGAAAAATGAGCGTTGTCGGTCATACGCCAAGAAGCAGTTTCTCTGCAGCGGTTATCAAAACGTCACGTCAGCGTAACAGTTCAAAGTTTAATGTAGAGGACTATTGCTATAACCGTGGGTATGAACAACGGTCAACGGGTCGCAGTGGTCAACGCACATTTTTCGTGCTCTCTAATTATTATATACATATAATCAACTTCATCTCGTTATACCAATAATTATTTTAATTATCATCAATATTTATAAATATACAAATAAATATTTTAATTACCTAGGTATATAAAATATTATTAAATATAAAAAAGAGGGTAAGTGAGTATCGCTCTGCTGTACATTAGGGGTTGTGGTGGATCTCGGACTAGGGTAGGTTAAATTTAAATGCAAATGATAGGTATCATTGTATACGAAAAACGATTCTGAACGTAGATAATTTGTCAGTCTAGGATATATTATATTTAAATGTTGTCATAATATATTCTATTTTGAAACTAATTCAAACATTTAAGTAAAATTTTCAAGATCCTACATTTGGTAATTTTTTAAAAAATACAAAAATCGAAAATTATTTATTAGTAAAACGTTATTTTACACGTGTATTTTTGATTTCAAATTAAAATTAAAGCTTTAAACACTCGTAAAATTTTTTGAATTGAATAATCCTCAAACTTTTTTATAATTATTCTAAGCTTAACTTATGGACAGCATAGTATTAAATTTTCAATTCTTAGCTTTTGATAGTAAAATATTTATAAATTTTTAACTAGCAAATAGTGAAAAATATTCATGATTTTTGACGAATTTTTGTCAATATTTGAACTTCAAATACTAATAAAAAAAATTGTGCCTATGTATTTTTATAATTTTTGAATGAGAGTTAGAATAAGTTATGTGGACCCTTCAATAAAATTTTCAAGTAATTTGTCCGAGCTAATTTTTTTTTATCAACATTTACAAAAAAAAATAAAAAAAAAATTGAAAATTTCAATTGTCTATAAATAGCTCAAAAAAAGTCAAAATATTTTGAAAATCAAATCACGCAAAGAAAATGGCAATCTAAATAACTGGTAAAATGTTCAAGTATTTACGACTAATACTATTTAAATAACAACAAATATCAAAAATCGTTTGAGGTTAAACCGTTATTTAACGCGGTTTTGTAAAAATTTAAATTTCAAACACTCATAAAATTTTTTCGTCTCAATCCGGTAAAGTTTTTTTTACAGATATTTGAAGAAAAGTGAATGAAGATCCTTGTACTAAATTTTCAAAACTTAGTTATAAAAGAAAAAAATTTTACGATTTTTCAACCACAAAATTACTTGCAAATTTTCGCAATTTTGACATATTTCGTATAAAGTCGAACTTTAAGCACTTATAAAAAAAAATTGTGACTAAGGATTTCGGATTTTTTTTATCACTTTAAGAACAACTCATAAGAAACCTTGTATTAAATTTTCAAGATTTTCGTGCCGGCCAAAAAAATTTTATCGTTATTTAAAAAAAAAATAATAAAAAAAATTAAAAATTTCAATTTTCTATAAATAGCTCAAAAGAAGTCAAAATTCTTTGAAAATGTAACTGTGTATGGAGAACGCTAATATAAATATTTAGTGAAAATTTCAAGTGTTTACATCGATTAGTTTTTGAATTGTAGCAAAATAAAAAATTTGATTTTGTCGAAAACTGGTTTTGCGTAAAAATTCCCGTTTTTCTGTCATTTTTTTTTTGTTTTTCTCCATTTTTTTGAAAACTGTTGGAAAATGTTTACTTTTCACCTATATAATGAACCAAGGATATCTACTTTGCCATCGGCAACCACCCTCAAAGTTTGAAATTGAAGCATTATTTCGACTAGTTATGCTGTACACAGACACAAAAAAAAACACACATCATTGTAAAATCAATACATTCATCACTCCGTTCAGAATCTAAAAGTTAACCAGTGAAAAGTAGAGTGCAAATTATTCATGCCCGAAATCGATAAATCTGTTGATCAGAATTAATATTAAAATTAGTACGTGAATGCTGTGAAAACGTACACGATGAGTTTAATGCGGTTTCGATGCGTGTTCTTATGTACCTGCGGTTTACGCTCAAACCTTTGAAAATAAAATCACATATTTTTTTCTCTTTTTCCTTACAAAGTCTTATAAAACTGAAGAATTTTGTTAAATTATGGAAATTATATTTGAAAATTTTCTCTTTACAGTTCGTTTATACTGTTTAAATTAAACAGTAAATATTAAACAGTTTAATATTTATCTTACAGACAGATTGATACGAATGTGTTCCATAATAACAGACAATGAGAAAGCTGATAATTATTAAACAATCCTAATTTTCAATACGTAAAAATTTCATTTGGTACATATAATTTAATGTTTAAAATTACACGCATATCATAGTCTATAAAAATGTATTAAAACAACTATTATAATATTTGATAATTCAAATTGCGTAGACATTGCGTTTTTATATTATACCTATACCTATATCATATATTATTCATAAATATATGTTGTTATATCGTATATACCTAACGAACGAATTTGATTAATTTAGGTAGTAAATTTAATTTTGTTTTATAACAATAATAATAATATAACATATAAACTTTTGAATCGTTCCAAGACATTTAAACGAAAAAATACGATACCTATACGTTTGAATATATGTCTTGTTGATCAGTTGTCAAAGAGCTTTCGTTGTAATCTAATATAAACCTGACCCGTCAAGACCCTAGTTTGGATTTAGTTGACACATAAATAGGTAAATGTTTCAACCATATGTATCAGACATTGAACTTAATAATAATAATTAATAATAATACCAAGATTCGGGAAAAAATCATTCTTAACATTTCAAAATAACTATATAGGTAGGCACTAAACGAACAACAGTCGCTACATTGTATATATAGTTAAAAATTATACCTATTCTTATATTTTTTATATAATGACGTCGTGTCAGGAGAATATTTTTTTATGGTTTTCATTTTTCATTTTTTCAGTCACTGAAAATTACTATGATTTCCATTGCATTTTGTCTAGTGGTTCGTAATAATACTCTTACACTAAATCTAACTAATTTGAACCTGCCCCTATACCTTCATAGCAACGCTCTCTCCGATGGGACTTCAAACTTCGAAATTGTATGTCAAAAGTACTCAAACAATAAACCGACCTTTCATCATTTTTAATAAAGGATCACGCGTACGTATTCATGTTCAAGATCTACGGGATAAAATTTTTCAACGACACCACAAAGAATGCAATTTACAATTTAAATTTTTCCATCCCGGGCTTCATGCTATTCCGGAACAATAGAATTAATATGTAGGTGCATGTGCATTGTGTATATTGCGTGTATTTTTTTTTTATCTAAAATCAAGTAAAGTTGATTTCTCTTCATACATATTACAAACTACGTTATTAACCTCTCTTCTTTCACTGCAGTTTTGACATATGATAATAATTTATTATGTACGTCCACTAGAATTGTGAATAATTTATATGCATCAAATTTAAGGAAGACAAGACAATAAAAAAAAAGACAATTTTTAAATAAAATAATCATCAATCAATATAGATAACGACGTTTCAATTATACTTAAAATTATTCGAATACACAATAAAATAGCATATTGATTCTCTTACTTGTGTAAAATAAGTGTTATTATGCAATAACACAAAATATATTAGAACTAAATAGTTATCATTAAAATTGTACAAGTTGTATTAGGTATGGTATATTTCAATGCGAACTAATTTTTACTACGATATTTTACGTCATTTAATTATATATTATTTTATTTTAACAAGTAATCAATTATTTTAGGATAATATGAATTATTATGTTGATTAAGATTATTTTGGAAACACGTCCCAATAATAAACTATTTATATTCCAATTGAAAATTAAATAATTGAGTTAAAAAAATGATTCAAAAACTAATACTAGGATTAACAAAAAAAAAATAATAATAACTGCATTACGTTAATATTTGATTCGTTTATTTGAGGAAAACTATGTTACCTCTTCTCCTCTCGTTTATAACTTACTCACGAATACATATTTTTATCTGTTATGGTTATTTATGAATGTATGATAAATTATTATTCTACTACCGCATATTTGTATATTTTCTAGTTTCTTTACTTGTGACACACTGCCACATATACCCATTTTCTATTTCGGACAGTTCAACGGGACAATAAATTTAAGCACATACAATTTAGAATTAAACCGTTATTTATTTTAATGTCATTTTATTATAAGGATGTGTCTTCTATACTACAAATGTACGATATAAATATACGATATGAACTACTATTATATTATGATATGCTGCAAAACGTTTACCAACTAAACATTCAAGGGACTTAAAAAAAAATATATGAGAGAATGAAAATAATTTTGGTTTTTAAAGTGCTATATAAGCCCCAAGATCATCGTTATCATATTATATATTGCTTAAACTATTTCAAGAATTGTGTTTCTCATCAAGTAATATATTATATATATAAATATAAATAAATTATTTTTCCTTCGTATACATAGTAGACAATATAGTGACTCAAACATACTTATAAATAATGTTTAACTAGAATATTTGATACTAAATAAAAATGTTTACATATTATTCCTGATGTGGATATATTTGTATTTACTTTTTATATTTTTATTAGTATTTAAATCCCCAAAAAAATGAGCTAGAATTGTACGCCTTCAATGTCTAATTTTATTGTTTTTATGCATTTGTAATCATATTAGATTATGTCAACCTAACAATGGCTACTATTCTATTTTTGAAAATACAATAAATATTTTAAACGTAATAGCTTGTACAAGTAATTTAAACCAATACATTTCAAATGATTATTATTTATTATTTATCATATCAAAATTATATTTAAATCAATACATTTTCATGATTCATTTAACGAACAATTTCTATGATATTAATTACGTATTATTATATTTTATTTCAACACGAACCAACCAATATATTTATTTGAAATCCACTTCAATGTAATTAATAAATATTTATTAATTAATTTCACTTTTTTTTTTAAAAACATCAATAATGATGATTTAATTATATTAGTAGTTAAATGTTCAATATATTTTTAAGTTTAAGAAACTTATGGTCTAATAGAAGTATAATAATATCGTAAGTACAAGGTACTGTCACATTAAACGACGAACGTACTTAATTTAAGTTATAAGTAAATTATACCAAAAACGAAAACTTTAAAATAGGATAGTATAGTCTGTTTTATATTTCATTTATTTTATATGTCTACAGTAGATGTTTTAAATACTTTTTCTACGTACCCTATCATTTTTATTAGTAAACTGTTTAATATAAAATATATTATTATGTCATGTACACACATAATGTACAATCTTTTTAAAAGTTTTATTTGATACATTAACAAATAAACAAAAAATATATTTTTAAAGATTGGTCTACAAAAGTTTCCAAACATAACAAGACACGTTATTGTTATAAAATAAATATTATATGGGTAATATACTTAATCAAATATTAATGATATTTTTAAATGTAAATTATCTATATAATAAATGATTCGTGTTTATACGAATAAAATCTATAAATTATTATAAAATATTTAGTAGGGACCACTACTATAATTGTTCATCAATATTTAATGTTATTTAAATCAAATAAATTATTATGCAATTGTTTTTTTTTTATCACAATTTACTACTCAACTATAATAGGTAAGTTCACTTTGTTAAATGCGTTTAATGTTTTTTTTTTTTTTTAATTTTATCATTAAAATATTTATTGTGGTTTTCGATATTTAAATATTAAATCTATAAAGTTCTAAGAAAACTTTATAAATATGATGAGAGGGTTTTTTTTGTCGTTGTAAAGTTTACGTTTACCGTTTTTACAATACACCCATCAAACGTCTCCATTGTTCTCGTGTATCAAAACTAAGAGACGTCGTCGCCGTCGATGGAGTTGTTATGAAATACAATACACAATATTATACCTATTCGAAAATGTATAATGTGTATTGTGCACATATATATTATATTATGTCATTTAATGTACACACAGTAATTGATGACTATATGTACAACATCGTCATATTATACATATTATCATTTCATCTGCGATGACAATAAAGCGCGGCACATTTATCTGCACACCCGTTCTTACCGGAATCGACACGATAACGTCCCACGGAAGACAGAATATTGTATAAAACAAGGCGTAGGCGGTTATAGTCCTCGAAGGAGACTATATACATATATATATATATATATTTGTATTTGGGTGGTGGAACGAAAGCTCCCGAACGTGGTCGGTGTCGGTGAGCACAGGGGCGAGTGGTTGCTGTGTTTTTGCTTAAAAAGACGAGAGAACAAGCGATACAGATTACGATTCACCCAAACTATCCCACTCACCGCCATCCCTTTCGAGAGCCTTTGTTTGCACACGGCCAAAGTCGTTCTCGGTGATAAAAGCATCCCGATGCCACCACACTCGAAAATCCCCGTACGTGTTTGACTGTGACATTTTCAATTCGTAAACTTTTCTCCTCTTACACACACAAGGTTAATCATTACTAATAGATACTACTAAAGTCCACAGGTAACCGACTACTTAAAGTATAGTAACCAGTTGTTTAGGTGTATATATTTGTAAGGGAGATTCATATAACGTTTAACACCCATTGTCTCAGGAAACATTGATGTTTTTAAAAATGTAGTTTTAATTTTTATAACTAATTTTTCTCATTATAAATTATTAAGTTTTTTTTTTTCATTTTTAACTACCTAAATTTTTAATCTCATATTACGAAACAGTATACTATTATTCAAAGTATTTAAGTATTATATAAGTATTTAAATATATTTAAATATTATAAGTACATATTAAGTATTATTGAAAATAAAATTTCGGAAAAGTAGTTTATTAGTTATAACTTTAAATAGGTAGCTACTTATAACTCATAAGCTATTCGCCCATAATTATACACCTTGGTAAAATAAATTTTACTTTCTTTGGAATAAGGAATACAAATTCATGTTGGTAATTAATAAAGTAAAAAAAAAAACAAAATGATAAAAAACAAAACATGTTTTTTAATGACTTAAAATGATATAACATATATTATAATTATACTAAAATTCAGACGTAAATTAAAAAAATGCTTATCGATGAAAACTGAGCACAGAGTAAGAAAGGCATATGGAGTACAATATATCACATCGCATTAGTGTGGTATATTTAAAAAAAAAACTTTTATTTGTTACAGTTTTAATTTCAAATATGATATAATATATTTTGAAATTTTTTAAAAAGTGTATACAAATTCCATACTAGTAATTAATATTTTATACATTAAAAGTATTTTAAATTATTACAAAAGGAATAGTGGACCAAAATTTGCCTGGAGCCACTCATCTTAACTTAAAATATTTATTATTAAGGCTCATTAGAAATTCAATTTAATGTTTTGAAATATTCTAAAAAATATTTCGCTTAAGAAATGTGAATATTAAATTATTTATAATTTTTTTTATGCAAAAATCATAACAACATTGTAAACATATTATTTTTCAAAAATTATGTTTAACAATTGTGTTTTATTTTATTGGAAATAGTAAATGACAATTTTAATCTCCAAATCATTACAAAATTTATAATTTAATAGGCATTATTATAGATGTCAACATCAAACACACAAAATAAATTATACGAAACGAATATTTTATGTTATATGAACAAAATCGTTAAATCCGACAAACGGTTAAAAGTATAATGACGTGCAGAATATAAACTGACGATGGAAATATTCAACGACGTAAATGTATCCATTATTCGAACGCAAAGGAGCGTGTACGCCCCAATAAGTCGTCGGTTTTCATCAGAAAAACCAGTCGATCGAATATATTATTATATTTGGATTGGCCAAAATTCGTGTGTACGTCATTATTTCTTTGAACCGTTCCACGTAACAGCAGTAGAGTTTATGGACATATAGTATACATAAATATTCCCATCACTATAATGAATCATTATGAAAATTAATAATGATTATCGTATACACCACTATCTGAGTGTATCATAATATTATATTATAATATGTAATAGTTATTCTTTTATTTGTTAAATTATTAACAATATACCATAATAATTATGAAATAAAAATGTATGCACACGTTCCACTTGAATATTTAACCACATCACAAACACACACACACACACACACACACACACACACACACACACATTGTACGAAAATTAATAAATTGCAATTGCTTATCGTTGTGTTTTAAACGAAATTGTTAAAATTTAAAATACTACCATACAAACTAAACTCAGTACATTTTATTATGTATTATAAATCTCTAAGCCACAGAGAATACAATACAGAAATGAATAAGACAAGCTTATAAGAAGCAACGATCCCGAAACGTTTTGTGATAGCATATTTTAACATTATGTAAGTTATATTTTACGATTATTATTTCAACAATTTTCTTAAGCAGACTAGCAAAATTTCTGATGGATTTTGAGATTTTAGTTAATCCTATTTCTGAAACTTTTATCATTGTATCAATATTTCAAATAATTAGTGTTGGTGTATATATTTTTTAGTATAATATTTAGATATTTTTGAACGAGTAACAGTGACAAAACAAAACGCACTGCCTACATAGTTTTATTCTATGCATCATCATATTTTTAGTTAAAATATACTACATTTTGAGGACGCAATTAGATATCCGCTGAGAAATGTCATAGAGTAGGTATTCAAAATGAGGTAGGGCGTTGAGAGATATGTAACAAACTCATTTAGTGCAACATATTCAATGTTATTATTCAATAAAATTATTGAATAGAATAACGTTTGAACTAGAACGCAGGCAAAATTTGAAAATTATATCATTCATCTATTCAAATTAACGTTCAGCAAAATCTTAATTAATTTATCATACAATAATATTACACTACAGAAATAAATTAGTAGATATGTATAATATCTATAATATTCGACTTATGATAGACATATGAAATAACTATTTCAGTTCTATATATGAACATACCGATAAAAAGTATTCATTTTACAGTGATGTATTTTATTTTTATGTTCTAAATAATTGTTTTATAGGAGAAAGATCCGCAAACAGAATATTTAACTTTTAGGCTAGTGTATGGTAATAAATTAGTTCAACATAATATAGTATTTTAGTGTATTACATTTAGTAAACTAAATTACTAATAAAATATCCTAAGGAATATATGCTTGTAGACGGTTACTGGTTGGAATCGTACTTCATATGCAATGATTTATCATTGGATTAAAATTTACACGTCCATTCGTCTATTGCAGTAGACTATTCAATGATAAGGAATACTTGACACCTTATTTACAGTAGAACAACATACCAAGTTTATTTTTTGTAATAATAAAATATTCTTATTATGTAATTTACGTTTTAAAAATAAATCCAAACAATAATGGTAATAGAATGAATTAAACAAGTTCATATTATATAATACATTATGGCTTATTATTATGGTTAAATAATGGCCAAGTCAACCATAGAAAAGCTTTATGTCTATGTTAAATGTTTTTAATAATAATAATTTTAATTCAGTTAACTTTTGTTACGGTGTTAAGATATTTTTTTATTTAATCAAGTAATCCACACCGAACAATATCTCCATCACAATAATGTATTTTTAAATGGTTTATTACATTTTATACTGCATAATAGTGTGTAGGATTATTACTGAGTAGTGAGTTACACTCTTTGGTATATAATAAAATTAAATTTTTTTTCAAATAATTTATTTGTGTTAATTTTAATTTAAAAAAAATCTAATTTTTTTATACATAATCATATTAATAGAATGTATAATTATTATTAAATTTATTGTATTATTGTACAGTATGATATATTACACCGCAATAATGTAGCCAATTTTAACTTAAAACAATTATAGCATATTAGTTATTTCTTGTACACGTTTTTTTCATAGATATGTAATTTAATCAATACTTGGTAAATAGATAAAAGTACGCATATCATATATTAGAAGATCATTACTTTAAAGCAAATTTCTTTGTATGATTTTAGTTTTCATATTACATATTTGACCGATTGGAGTAGAGCAATGAAAAGAGCATAATGTCAAGGGATGCCATTTTCAGTGAATAAAATGCCGGAGGAAAAAATATATAACAAGCAATATGTGATATTCGTTTATTTATCCTTTTAAATGCGTCGAAAACCATAAACTTCTAAATGTGATCCTTGTTTCACAAAGAAAATTGAATTTAGAAAATTGAATTGGTTTTGGAATTGACCATCTAGCTGTGTGTTAAAAATACTGACGATTAAATGGCGACTATGATTCAAAATAAGGCTTGCAGTCTGTAAATATTATGATGTCTTTGTGTAAGGACTACTATGAGTTCCCTCGCGTTCTGATTGTATCTTACAAAAGAGGTTTAAATACATTATATTATTATAATAGTTATGACTCGTTTGATCTAAATCTTCAGACATTTTTTTTTCTAATAATATTATTTCCATTATAAATGTACTCATAATAATATGATAACGATAGTTATAAGAAAGCAATGATTTGACTTCAATTTAGCCAGTGGATAACTTATTCATTATCCTTCGACAAAATATTTTAAAACTTTATAATCCAATATTGTTTATATAGTTATATTTATAACTCACGTATGTATTTTAATGTTCTATTTGTAAGTTCATATTTTATTATTTATTATTATTACTTTTATTTTAATTTGTATTTATACAACTCACAGTCAACACAATTAATATGAATATCGTAGTGATTTAATGCATATTGATAGTGATATAGTTATAGGGACTATGTAATTAATCATCATGATTTTTTCCTTTACAGAAAAATACGGCAAAAATATTAATATTTCTATAAAAAAATTAACAATACAACATTACAGTTAAATAAAAACAAAAGCAATTTTTCATTACAATATAATATATTATACATGTATATATTATATGTATTAAAATGTTTTCGTTTCAACTCGCATATTATATGCAATATATAAATAATTATGTATAATGTATATGTACGCTATGTACGTACCATGAATATTGTAAACTTATTTTATCATGTTTATGTGAATTTTGAGTGAAATTCAATCGAACTTTTATTCGTATTATCCTTTTAAAATTTATATATTTTATTAAAAAAAAAAAAAAAAACTACTTGTACATTATCCCATCTGAAACCTATTCAACCATTTCACACTTTATCCATTATACTTAACTCAGAACGTCCATTAAAGACAATTAGCATTATCGAAACAATCGTTATGGTTAACGTGAATAGATAATGTGAGACTTGCACTACCATTATTTAGTATTCAAGAATAAATTATTTAGTCCCCCAAAGTTTAAACTGTATTTTGTATTAGTATATACTCACTTGGAATTGTTCGCATAATCAAATTTTAAAGCAAAAATATGCAATGATGTATACATAATATAAAATAATATTATATAAGTGTAGTACAGTATATGAGGTTAGTCGTTTTTACAACGCGATCGTGTTGAAACATTTGTAATAATGTTGTTCGTATATATGTATAGTCTATATTTTCTATTTAACTTTATCCGAAAATTGGTAATATACGAAAACGTTCAATTATATTACTAGTGTGTAACACACATTTGATTAGAGAACGACGCTGTTTTCCCGTACAACAATATAATATGATCGTTCGGTTGGAATGATAAATTGCCTGCCTCTTCACGTGATTTTCAGCGCGATCGAGAAAATCGAAAAACGAAATAAAACACTCCGGGCGAAAATTGTTACGTATACATAGCTAGTATCTCGTCGAGCAATTTTTATCTTACAGCTCAAGTGACGATATCTTTTGTCCGCCGGTCGACGGCTATATGTCCACGAATAATTAATGAGTTGTCTGCGGACGTTATGTGTCTGTGTGTAGGAGATGCGCGGGCGAACGTGGATTTTCCAGGACGGAATAATAAAGGACGTTTTTGGTGTCCTGTGGAGAGAGAGATGGAGACAGAGAGAGAGATACGTACACGCATACACGCACACATCACGCTCGCGTGGAGGATCTGAAGTCGGGAAACATTGCAGGATAGCTGCGAAGGACAGAGACGGCGGTGAGCCGAGCGAGAGGAGATAGCTGAAGTAGAGCAGAAGAGACGGGTAAATAATAATAATAATAATAATAATAATAGAAAGACGTACACCGAAGGGGCTTTACGAGAGATAAGAGGTCGTCGTCGGGGCGTTGACGTGTTAATACTGTACGGACGACGGCGGCGGCGGCTGTGTACACAGACACACACGCTCGTGACTATACAGCGTGCGCGTATCGTACACGCGTATTATTGTGCCGTCCTCTCGCCGGCTCGGTATATATTTCCATGTCTGAGCAGGTGATCTATTGTCGCACGACGTGACCTCCCCATCTCCGCCGCCGCCGCCGCCGACGCTATCGTCTTCGGCACACACACGCTCTCCGCGTATCCTCCCTGGCCCGGGGCCCGACACGCGACCTTTAACAAATCGGTCGCTGCATATTTTACACGCGCGGGGCGCCCGTCGAGTGCGGGTTTATATATTCCTCGAGTTTCGGTTGTATATAGGTATATTTTTTTTGTTATTCTACCGCCGCCCACGACTACTGCGGCACCCGCGTCAGAGACATGTTTTACGGGCACAACACTATAATACTACTACTATCGTCGTTATCTATGTTTCTACAGACGAAAATAAAAAACTCCCTCCCGAGGTGGGTCCTGTGTGTTATACGTACGCGGTGCGTGTCTTAAAACGGACAAAAACCGAAATCAAACGAATGCCCGTCGTAGGCGTCTCTCGCACGACGACGATAACGTAATACTACAACACTACGTCCTGTTTGACGCTGTCGTGTCACCTGTGTAGACAACGAATAGCTGCTGCTGCAGTGTCGTCCGACGGAAAACGACGATAATATCGTACGAACATCGCGTAACGACCAATATCGATGTCACGATTTTAAGTAAATATATATTATTATTATTATTGTTGTTATCATAAAAAAATCGTTTAACGCAATAATAATTATAATATTAATTACACACCACGCGCAATATTATATAATACGATCGTTCTTACAACACGCGTGAATGTCTTTGTGTGTGTGTGTGTGTGTGTGTGTGTGTGTGTGTCTATATCAATCTATTATATCGATCGAACGACGGCGGTGATGATGACGATTTCAAGTGTCGCTGGCGTTTGAAAACAATCTGCGATGCGGTGGAAATGCCTAAGATGACACTGTGTGTCTGCCCCGCGTCTCCTGTTGTATACCAAACATTTTTCATTCCACACATTTCAGCGTTAACGTTTCGAATTGTATTCCGATTCAATAAACTAGTCGAACTCGCGCATAGTGGTGGCCACTGCTGCTGTAGCATAATATATTATAAACGGACGATTTAAACACGACGATTGATAATATATAATATTCTATCTCGTAGCGTTGTTATGTTATATAAAATGTCGTATTTTCATATCGTACGTCATTGTCGCCAAATAATAATAATAATAATAATAATAATAATAATATATGCTTTTACGCGACCATGTCTAATCCACGACACAGCCCGTCGTAATGCTAACCGAAACACGATAAACTTCAAAGTTCTACAAAAGCTCGACAGCTATTGCTTTCGACGTGTACCGTTTGTCCGTGTTTGATATTCGTGTACATACTTCAGAATTGTACTTAAAACTTATGATATTGTTATTAAAAAAAAAAAAATGAATATATTATAATAATAATATGCGTATTATTAGAAAGCTAGTAAAAAATTCAATAACATTTCAAAAATCATATTAATAATTGAAGGCATACTATATAAATTTGAAAAAAAACCTATATATTTTAAAAATTAAATTCATAAAATGTATTGTAAATCCGTGTGATTATAATATGATGATGAAACGCTGAAGTTTCCCCGGATCAAAGGTAATCCGAAGGGGCGTTATCTGCAGTGTTCAGATTTAATAGCGTCTGAACACTGTTCTCTTAGTTTAAAAAAAATAATCAAACCACATTAGACCTCGTACATCTAAAACTACAGACTTACTGCATCGCGTCGTTGAAGACAATAAAAAATAATTCGAAATGAGCGATGCCGTTAAAAAAATAAAAAATAATAAATACGTATCTATAATAATTAGCGATATGCGTGTCAAGACTCATCGTGTCGACCGATGTGTGTATAATTATTATGACGTGATGTCGGGAGAGACATTCATTATGACGTATACGATTATTACAATTTAGAAAAGTGATGTATTTATTCGGGCCGCCACAGCCGTCGCGTGACACGCCGAAGTAAACTGCCGCGTCGCAGTTGTTGGTATACGCGCGCTGTGCCTGGTTGTTTTTATTATTCAATAAAATTATTTGTTTAATTACCATTGTTCAGGTGTAAACACGAAAACGTGTTTTATACGAGTTTTCCTCGTATAACGTACACATAGCGATCGGCGGCGAGTGTGAAGTGTGTGGTGGAAAAATTTCGTTCGTTACAATATGCCACAATGGTCGGAAATGGAGACTACCGTGTTTTTTTTACTTTTTGTTTATAATTTTTAAACGGGTTAAATAAAATCCATGTTGAACACACGAGCAATGAGGTCATGGTGACATATTTCAATTGCCAACAGTGTGTAGTTTTATAAAATTAAGTTATCATCTATTTTGTGATTCGAGTGGGTGGGATCAATGAATGGTAATTCTAAATTTAGGAAATAAATACTAGGGCACTAGGTGATATAATGTTTTTATTGAATAGGTGATCAAATATATTTTTAAATCTTAAAAACATTAATAAAGTATTTAATATTAATGAGTTTATTACACTTGGAACCTTAGACGTATTTTTTATAAATAATATTAATAACATTTTTTTTCTATTATATATATGCAGTGATTCACCAAATATGATTAGGATGATCATTTTTATATTCCCTTTTTTCATTCAATAATGAATAATTGGGTTTTTGAAATTTTTAAATAATATATTCAACGGCCATATTTTTAAATTCTTGAGATTTGTTCTACTACTTTAACTACTCTGTTCTACTACTACTTCTACTTTAAGCATCTTGTGGAGATCAAGCTTTTGTTTTTCAAATGAAAATTCAAATTTTTGCATTAAATTATTTAATGAATATTTTTCTCAAACTATTAACGTATTAAAATCAATTTTCGAATGAATATTTTTTGTTATTTAACTTGGTGTATTGAGGATAATAGGTTCATGAGTCCATCATTAATCCAATGAACATGGACAATTTTGATGATTTAATCATTTTAGAAATTGATGTTAATTTATTATCATTTATATATATTTTTTAAATAGTTAAAATATAATAAACACTAGATAAAACATTTAACCTATTTTATATTTTTACAAGAATTATTTTTTAAAAAGTGAGAGAGTTCTGCATTTCTTACTTTTTGAAGAAATTGGAAACTTGTTTTAGGAAAAAACGATTATGGCTCCCCTGACTTTTTAATATTCGATGCACGTATAGAGGGATCTGTGACGAGTGCACACGCATAAAATTATGAAAAGTACAAGCACGTCTTTGGAAATGAGTATATACAGATACTGGGGACAACACACTATAATATTATCAGGATATAATGGATGCTGCGATACGAGTTAAAAGGATGCAATGGATACTGAACAAACGTTGGTTGTTATCTTTGTCATGTTTATCTACGCAGATCGGTCAAACATTTATCGATAAATGGTCTATATTATGAGTCAACACACAAAATATGTGAAAATGTAATTAAATAATTAAATATTGTTAAGTATATTAGTTTTTATATCAAAATAATTATAAATAATTAATAGGTTAAACAAAAAATAATATGCAAAAATTGTGAACATAAGAGTTTTTATGAATAATTTAACAAAATAAATACAAAAATGATATTTTAAAAACAATTTAAATATCTTTAGTTACCAATTCAAAGTATTCCACATAAAAAAAAATTGAAATGTAATTATTAATTACTTATTAAATAGTAGTGATAGAGGATAACATTTTTGATAAAAACAAATTAAATTTTGTATGATATTATCATATTAATTATTATTGATTGCATAATTATTTTAAGGTAAAAATAGTACAGTTTTATTTTGAATTTTTTTAAACAACTTTAACCTAACTTTTTTCATGTCATTAAATATAAAACATTGTTTATTTTAAATTATGTACATTGTATTTTTACTCTAAAATCTAAATTCAATAAAGAATGATTAATCACTTTTCTACATAGGTGTGTTTTTAAACTAAAAATGTTTATGTATATCTTAATCAATAGCAATTATAAACATCAACGGATCGCTACGCGTTACGACCCACATGTAGTCCAGAAGTGCCGCCCGAAAATGTAATTATTTTTCGGTGACCTCTATGGACACATATGGGCTGAACTATTTAAAAAAATAAATCACTCAATTTATGGTAAGTCGCAATTAATAAATTATGGCTATAGGATATATTATATTGATGTTGTAATTATATTATATTCCCGTTTGGTTAGAAAAGTTATTAATCATAAAGATTATCTAAAATAATATTATTATTAATGAAAACATAGGAAAAATATTAAATGGAATAATAATATATTTTTACTGTTTTTACTGATGATGATTTATTTAAAACGTATATTTAAATTTCTCAACTTTTAAAGCTAAATTGTTTTCGATTTTTTTAATTATTACATTTAAATAAATAATATTTTTAAGTGAGTTTTGAGTTGAAGTTACTTTTTTTGAAAAAAAAAAAAAAATGATTATCAAGTTAAAAATAATATGTTAATATTTTGAAAGTTTTTCTAAAAATGTTTTTAACTTTTCATTTATAATCACACTTAAATACTTAATAGACATTTTTGCTGAAAAAACTTTTCTCAATGAAAATGATGATCGATCAGTGTTTACTATAAAAACCATATTACCTATATGATAAAAGAACTCAAGAACCTTAATATTGTAGATGCGTGGTGGCCCGTATTACAAAATATACATAAAGCTATATGATTATCGAATATCTGTGGTTCACAAACCATAATTTTAGAAAATATCAATTTTTATTAGCCTTTATCAAAAATTATTTTAAAACAATTGATGCAATTTAAAATGTAACAAAAGGCTCTATTATTTTCCATTAAAAATCTTTGGATAGTTTTAAATTTTTAAATTTAATATGCATGATATTAAATAAATTGTTCTCAATTCTAAGCATATATATATATACATAATATATATATATATATATATATATATAATATAAACGAAATATTTAACATTAACATACAATGTAATTAAAAATAAGTACTTATTATAATTCTTTTATAAAGCCTTAATTTTTGAACAATAAATTAATTTGACGCTGGTAATGTTGTTGTGAATGAACGAATTAAACATACTTACATACTTATAAATGACCTTTTTTTATAAACTTTTTAAGTGTATTTTTAATAATTGAAAGTACCTATGTATAAATATAGATTTAATAATATTACAATATAAAAATGCTTTTTACGGAATTACGTAGTTCGTATTAAAGTGTTTTTGTGTTGATTATAATTATATATATTGTCATAATATTATAATAGTCTCTTTGTAAAATAGGAAGTGTCACCGATTGCTAGCTTTCGTCAAGTTATCTATTGTTCTATTTTAATCAACTCATACTTGTATTTTACGCGCAAGTATGGACTATGTATTTAACAACAAAAAATAACTTTTATTTCTAAAATGTTTAGTAAATAGTGTTTTACATGAAACAACCATGAACAATTAAAATCATTATTAGTATTTTATTAATATTTAATTTTTCAGTAATAATATACTGGTATTAACACATCAATGCTGGTTAGATATTTTGGAATTGATATAACCCCAAAGATCAATACATTAATATTTCTCCGGTTAAAAGTCAAACAATAAGAAGATATAATATCATATCATATTATTTATATTTCAAAGATAAGTTTAAATTAAAGTCTGTACTTTGTTCATTTATTCAATCCATGAATAAAAAAAATAACACAGCACTAATTTGGTAAAATACGATTAGTAATACATATAAAAAATGATCGATTTACAAATTGTTTATTATAGGTAACCTTTAAAACAGGTGGTATTCAATATATTTTACATCATTATCTTTGATTTTAACGCGTTAATTTAAAATAAAAAAAAATATTCGTGTAAGAGTTAAGATCATTAGTGTTAGCCTTAGTATATATTGTAATATATGCGTGATTTTAATATATTATGAATATGAAATTAGTTTGTCACTCATAATCATCAGTCAATTTAAATCAACTGTAATATAGTTTTGAACATTATAAATATTATTACAAAAGCGGGTTATTGGGTATCGCTCTGCTGTATATTAGGGGGTGGGGTGGACCTCGGACTATGGTAGGTTAAATTTGAATGCAATGATAGGTATCATTGTATATGAAAAACGATTCTGAACGAAGATGATTTGTCAGTTTAGGATATATTATATTTAAATATTGTCATATATTCTATTTTGAAACAAATAGTATAGTTTTTATATGTTACTATGGTTACTTTATAGTATCTGTTTATTAATAAAAAAAATATTAGGCAACATACGCATAATGAGAGTATGAAATTTAATTTAAATTTTGAAATATTTCGTATAAATTCAAACTTTAAGCACTTATAAAAAAAAATTGTGACTAACGATTTCGGATTTTTTTTTATCACTTTAAGAATAACTTATAAGAAACCTTGTATTAAATTTTCAAGACTGTCTGGCCACCCAAAAAATGTTTATCGGTATTTGAAGAAAAAAAACTTAGAAAAGTCGAAAATTTCAATTGTCTATAAGTAGCTTAAAAATGGTCAAAATATTTTGAAAATTTAACTGTAAAGAGATAACCATAATATAAACATTTGGTAAAAATTTCAAGTATTTACAATAATTGGTTTTTGAGTTACAGCAAAATCAAAAAATCGATTTAGTCGAAAAGTGGTTTTTCGTAAAATTGTCATTTTTCTGTCATTTTTTTTTGTTTTTCTCGATTTTTTTGAAAACTATTTGAAACACCCCCCCCCCCCCCCCCCCCCCTCAAGTACCAACTATATTCAATTTCCTATTCAAAGAGGGGCTGAAGTCAAAAATCAGAGCATTATTACTGCTCCAAATGTTGTCGTCAGACACAAAAAAAAAAAAAAAAACACACACATCATTGTAAAAGCAATACATTCATCACTTCGTTCAGAATCTAATATTATTTATATTTTATTACAAATATATAAGCTTATATTATACTGTGACCGTGTGTCATCATCTTACATTCATTATATGTTATCAAGGAGTCACACATTTCCTCTACTATATTATTCAATTTATAATTTATAAGAATAATAAACTATTGATAACAAAAAAATCTATACAGAGGAAAAAATAAAAATAGTACGGTGCACTTTTCGGAATAATAAAATGTAATCATAGTGTTTGTACGCGAACATGCGGAAACAGGAAACTATTTTTTTTTACTTTTTGTGTTCAAATAAATACAATTCTAAGTATTCCCAAATGATCGATAATCGCAAATTAAAATATACATATATTATTTATATGAAATGCTATTATACCTACTATAAATGATATTTTATATGAATAGAAGTTTAAATTAATTTCAGAGAAATTGTAGGTACTTACCTTTATTCGGATATGATTTTGTTAAAAACAATTTTTCAGGGTGCTTAGCGACTGAAAACATTTTATAATAATATGGTGTGGAATTCGTATTACTTTAGCAACACGGCCTCGCTATATACTATCGTAATATTTTAGTCAAAAACTACTCATTTTAATAACTTTAACAGTGCGTCGCTATGCCTACCCCGATTTTCATTCTGCGAAACATTTTCCAACTCTCCATGACATGTACGAGAGAATTATCCAGCCATATTATTTTTTCGTCCTTTGAATTGCAATAAATTTGGTTTAAAAATGTCAAGTTTATACATTTATTCAACTAAAAATATTTTTAAAATATGCTTCTATATCATTAGCTTTTGCTAAAAAAAAAAAATATTTGCTAAAATTGCCTTGTAAATATTGCGAAAAATTCAAATACTTTTTCCAAAACGAAAATAGAAATAAATATTGTAACGTAGTAATTAGAATATTAAAATCATCTATCTTTTAATCATCTATTTCAGTGATAAATAAAACATTTTTTTTTTATGTATAAATTATATGTCTTACATATATACATGGCCATGTAAAATAGTTGTCAGTATAGTCTGAGTGAATTATATTTTAAAATTTTTAATGATCATTTTCATTTACATTTACATAATACGGTGACATTGTCAATGTCCAAATGTACACGAAGTTTCCATTTAACGCTATCTCTTACAATCTATATAATAGTGGCGATTAGGACTTTTAAACGCATTTATACAGTAATATATTATAAAAAAAAATTTGAGAGACCTTGATTTAATATTAAAAAGTTAATATGAATAAATAAAATTCTTACATGAAAAAAAAATTATATAAATATTGACCGTGAAAATTGTTTAGAAATTTGATGAGACTTTAAAATTTCGTTTACATTTTGTTTAGCTAATAAGATTTACTAACCGTTAATGCTAAGTTTTAAAAAATTAATATAAGGTTATTGTATAGTTGTATAATATTTACTATTCATACAAAGTTATAGGTTTATACCTAACTATTTTCAAAAAGTTTCAAGAATTTGAAATAAGAATAATTTAGAAAAAATTAGAATATTTGAATAATATATTTATTAGTATTAACTTTCTAAAGTTAATGTGCAAACTATATTAGAGAAATAGGTATGTCGTGATGACTGGTATCAATGTGTATTGTGTACAATTTAAAGGTATGACTTCAGTTATTCATCCTAGGTCTGGCCCTAGATATCCAGTGCTTGATTTGGAAAAAAACTAGGAGGACTCAGTAGATGTTGGATGAACGAACGTTCCACACAAAATTCAATATCACTTTACTGTGCGGAACTGCGAAGCAAAGCCCCCACATCACCTTCAGCCACCCATTATCTCCAAAATTCATAACTTACTATATAAAATAGTTTAAAATAAAGAAACACTTATTTATTTATTACACATCATCCAATGACATTATAAATTAAATAACGATTTATAAAGATATATAAAATGTAATTATAATAACTCATCAATACATCTACAAAAAACTTATCATGTATTATTACATATTTTATACACCCAGAAAAAAATATTTTATTATTAATGAAAAACGACTATGAACTTAATAAAAAATGGGTATGATTTGGAGCCTATGGAATTCACTCATTTAGTTAGGAATATAGAATCTTTTAAATTAATTAAATCGACTACACATTAATTATATGGTGTTTATCATAATTTTTAGACAGTTTTATTTTGATACAATGATATGACTTCCTTAAAATTATGACACACAAGTACTGTAATATATTATATTCATCTTTAACTCAAAAATATTGTAGTCTTATTTTTAAGGTATAAATTTGTACACCCAAATACACCCATATACATGAAAACAGTATTGTGCGACACAAACGTCGTAGAGAAACGCTTTTATGGTATACAGCACATCTCGTGGTCGAAGATATAAGTATGCCGTAAAAGTTTAGCTATCGAGAACAACAAAAATAATATAAATATATAATGCAATTTATTGAATAAAAAAAAAAAACAGTATTGTACATCGACAAATGGGCTTCGAATCAAACGTATATTATATACGTGTACATATTTTAAACAATAACAATAGAATAAATATCGCGTAGGGTAAATCGATCGGCGTTCTCGAGCTTATGTGCGAAAATAAGAAGAACGAAGAAAAACGTCCGGGGGACTGTCGTCGGCGGTCGTACTCATCATCACCACAATCGCAACCGCTATGAACGCAAACGGCGAAAAATATACGTACGGCTTTCAAAAGACGCAAACTACGCGAACACGAAAATAACGGATTGGAAAAAGCTCTGGAATAGTCTTAAAATCTCGTGAAAAGTTTGTACTTAATAAATAATTGTTTAATATTTTAACTTTTAATATTTTGTCCGTGAGAGGGGGGATTTTTCCGTTCGCCAAAGAGAGGGGGGATGCACGGATAAAGGTTCTAGATTCTTCATTTCCTTTTTATTATTCTAATTCCTAATCTTATTTTATTATTATTAATATTACTATTTTTATTATTATTATTATAATAATTATTTTATTCTTATGACCAGCATTCACATTCACTGGCTGTCCTCCGTCGTAGGAAGACCCACGCCGGGCAGACTTGCGCGATTAGGGAAGGCATCTGGTATCTATATATTTTCTGATCTGTAACATGTTATGTTGCCTGCACGCATTACATTGCTTGTATTCGTAAGTGTTCAAGTATGTTTCCCAAACAGAACGTATATTCGTAAGACGCCGTTTCCCTGTGCGTTATCGTCATTGTCGACATATTATGCACAGAGCTACGGCTGGTTTACGTTCCACAGAAATGACGATTCGCGCGTACGTCGGATCTAGCGAACAGATGATGGCACAATTCCAGCGACTCATCAAAGTTCCGCGTTACGGGTGTATATCGTTCTCATTTGTGCTGCCCGTCTCGTGTGCCGCTGTAATGATCTGACAACGCGTGCGATTCGATTCTGATCCGATTATTCGGTGGCTGTGACGTCGTTGAATGACATACGAATCTGTTCGAAACATTGTACACATTACGAAAACGTTAATTTTTTTTTTTTGATAGTGTTTGTAAAATTGTAACGTATAATAATTTATTGTCTATTATACAAGATCTTTTTTAGTAATACATATGTTCACATTCATTTAGTTAGGTTTATTATTTACAAATACCTAGTTATGAATTTTTTTTTCTTATAGATTTCTTATAACAAATGAGAAATTAACTCAACTGTGGCCAATCGATGTCAAAAGTGAATTAGTGTAACATTTGTTGAAAATATAATCATAGATTTGACATCTTCTTCTTTTCTACATTATTATAAATTTAAAATAAATGTGAAAAATAGTCATACGTTCAGAATATCTAGGATCGCAGCGGTCGCTGCAGCCTATCGATTGTTTATATTAATTACCCATTATTATTAACCAATTTTTTTTTCAAAGTCGATACAAATATATAAATATTATGACTATGGGTTTTAAGTAAGTTATTAGTATATTTTGCATCAGAGAGAACTGATGGTTCACGACTACACTACAGCAAATTTTGCGTTTCCAGTGTTCCGTTTCAAATAAATAGAAGGGCTATGCTAAAAAATAAATAAAAAAGAAGGCGGACTCCGTCCCCCCACGTCCACCGCCCAATTCAAGCACTGTAGGTATCACAATAAAATAGATTATTAATACGGTATGATCATTAATTAAAAAAAATAACTTCGACTTTTTATATTTTATTTTTATAAATGTCACGCAGCGAAAAAAATCGGTTTTATTATACCAAAGAGCTCATACTACGCGTGTCATCTCGTCTATCGTATTTCTATTAATAATTCATTTGTTTTTATTCGTATCACAATACGTATTAAATTATATACGGACGAATACTATTTTTTTACCCAAAACCTACTACGATATTATATATATGTGTGTTATTATTTTATTGTTCATGTGTCAGTTGTTGCGGCGGAATTACTATATACTTTATATATATATACGCTACAAAACCGTATAGTTTCAATTTGTCGGTTTCGGATCGAATAAATATAACGATCGTAACGACCAAACTTTGTTCGTAAATCTCTTAACCATCGATTTCTCGTTCCGTTGTTAAAATTAATTGGTTTACTTTACACATAAAGACCGATTTAGTGTAGAATTATTACGACAAAAAATAAAAAGTAGTAGGTAGTAAGATTTATATTTTTTCACATTGTTTCATGTGTAATAAATATGAATGCATTTGTGGAAATCGAAAATATTGTGATATTTTCCGATGTTTCGCATGAGGAAAAACTTATTAAAACCCAAAATACTACGTAAAATCATTGATTTTAAATACTAGTAATCAATGGTAATATTTGTCATTAGTTTAAAATAAAAATTTTTGAAAACTTATAGAAATGATGAGCTGATGTCGTATAGTTCAAAAATTTGGATCGCTATGTTAGCACGCGAACGGTGCTGCTAGTGACGAGATGTTGCGATGACCAGTTATAAATTATTTGCAAATTCAAATACAAATTGCGAATTAGAAAATATAACTTATAAGTACGAAAATGCGATAATATTTAAACTATAAGACGTACTATATTGGGTATGTATTAATATTATAATAAACGTTTATAATTTGATTTTTTTACGTTAAATATTTGGTCGATGCGCTTAAATGTCGTAGTAAATGAATTCGCATCGAGGAATTGCATTTTATCGATACTTTAGTCATACCGACGTCCGACCCTTCTCGAGACTTATACAGTGCAATGCCGTCTGAGTCATTGAACAATGAACACGCCGGTGTACTTGACAGGCAAAACAAACCGGACATTTTGCGGTCGGGACACGAGGGCTCGCAGCCCGTGTTTTGGCGGAAATATTATATTTTTTTTTTCGTTGTTATTATTATTATTATTATTTTCATGATAATATTTTATGTTTTACAAGCTTTTCTATACGGTGTGATGGTTTCCATTTTCTGGCTCGTCGTCGATATGCCTACACATAATTATTTTCCGATAGGCGTAACAGTAATGTTGACCGTTTTTAATTCGCATCATCTACCTGCCTACGCATATGGATATGACTACGCTATGCCTACGTTTGATCATGTTAGGTGTAGTGGTGGTGGTGCCCACTAGGGGTTACATAAAGCGAGATTTTTTTATTTCCATTTCCACGGTCTAATACCAATTATATTATTTTTACAGTAGGTATGCGAGTTTTGTCATTTTTTCATCAATCGTTTAATTAGTGATTCGTTACTGTATTGACTGACATTTTGTTAGCTACACTTCTGGTAATATATTATAACGGGAAAAAAATAATAATAAAAAAAAAATAGTAATTACGTTTTAGTAAAGGTCGTATGATTGAAGCGAAGCTGAATTTTTTTCTATATTTATCCACTCACACTATTTTAACAGCAAAAAACATACGGTTACACAAAAATATGATACACACTTTTGTTATGACAATCAAAGTTAGCATGGTAAATAATAATAATAGGTGAAAAAAAGTATCTCATGAATATTTCATGAACATTGCTTGCGATTCTCAATAATTATAAATATCCGTGTACTTAATCAAGTTTTACATAAAACAAACAACAAGTAAAAGTCTGGTTGATTTTTAAAAACCAATCTATCATTTGTAATATCGGTAGTTTATAATAAAAACTCAATAGCATATTTGTATTTGAAGGAGGAAGGGTAGATTAAAATTATGCAGTATTGTATATACTAAAAATGAAAATATTGTTTAAAAAAATTCATTCGAAATAATAAATGTGTTCAAACCTAACAACGTATCGCCGTATTTCTGTAGTGGGAGTTGATTTTGGCCCTTCCTTGCATTAACAAACATTATTGAAAATTTAAAAACCATATTTAGAATAATGATTATGTAATCAATTAATTAGTTAGATCCCAGATTTATGACAAATAAAATATATATCCCAATGTGACTTATTTATAGTATATCACTCGAAATATTGTGTACAACAATAATTGCAGCAATAATTATAAAAATAAATCGTTGAAAAAGACAATTTTAAATTATTTCTTTGCCTCACAAGTTTAATATAATATTATATTAATTATAGTGCCTAGAATATTCCATAACATATCTCGTATTTTTACTAAGAACATAAGTTTTGAATAATATTAATGAAAAAGATTTTACTTAAACATCATAATATTAAAAACGATCAAAAAATATATTATTATTTTTTATAATATTATTAGGTATCTAACATAAATTATTGATCGCTTAGTTAACGACCAACCATCGCGCCTTAAAACGAGCATACATCTCGTACCTAAAATGTGAAGATACAAATCGATTAGTATTCTAGGCGTTTTGGTCACCCGAGTTAATATTCTTTAAATTGTGTGATTTATACCACGTAAAGTTGATTTTCGTTAAGACTGAACTTGAATCCAATTAATTATGCACGTGCCACGTAGTTAAATGTCAATGATTTATTACCGAATTATAATAGGTGGTGGCCTAAATTTCTACTGTTATTGTATTTACTGATATTGTATATTATTTGAATATAGTAAATATGTGATCAGCTAGTTTAAATGAAAAATTATGCGTAGTCGTGAAAATAATATGCACACACTCATTTTTTTTCTCTCCATCTTTCACTCTCTCTGTCTCACACACACACACACACACACACACGCACACACACATGAGCATACAGTTTAATGTAAAATGAGTTTGTTTACGCAGGTCAACCATACTTTTAAATGATAACTCGAAAACCGTTCCAAGTTTCGACGGGTCATTAGCTACAATAATAATGTAAATGTGTTATAATATTTATACATTATAAGCTTATGGGTATAATATTTTTTTTATGGAAAAAGCGTTGTCATAAGTACAAATTATTATATTATTATAATAAAGAAGAACATAATTTATTCATGGTTTTTATTCCCTTTTACAGCAAAAGTTTTTTTTTTTTTGTTTAATCATCATAATAGTTTTACCAGTAATAATAATTATCGTAGTACACTATTATACATTTATAAATCTAACTGGTAAGTTGTCGTATTGTTATAAACACTAATAATAATTCCCTACGTGTGTTGAGATCGTATCGAGGAGGAGAAATCGTCTGGGGATTTCTGAGGTCGGCTATTACATAATCGCGTTGTCGCTCGGCGTGGTGTGAGGCTGTTGCGTCGAATATGCGGTGGGTTGGAAAGATAAAACGGAAGTCGAACAAAAAAAAAAAAAAAACAAACCAAATATATATAAACATGCTGCCGTGTTCGTCAAATAACCACCGGCGTCACTACAGTTATAATGCAATACCACTATACCACGGTATGCGCTATCGCGTTGTGGTAGTATAAGTGTTGCCATCCTCTCCGTACGACCGTTTGCGAAAGATGACAAGAATGAATACGTCGATGGAACAAAATAAGAGACGAAGAGAAAATTTTTTTTCCGAATTAAGAAGCCAAACGTTGCGGTGGAAGCGTTCGTGGCATAGGACGATTTCCCGGGATCCCAGGGTTTGAGTGGGGTGAAGCGGTGGGTGAGAGTGAGAGAATAGAGAGATAGAGAAAGATAGATAGATAGAGAGAGAGAGAGAGAGAGAGAGAGAGAGAGAGAGAGCAGAGAGAAAGGGAAGAAAGGGAGAAAGGTAGAGAGTGTGGAAGTTGCAAAGGAAATGATGAGTGGGATGGGGATGAGGGGATCGGGTGACGAACGGTGGTGAAGAGGATGGACTTTGCGGGGTGGGCGCCCTCCTATAATCGATAGGACGTGAGCCGACGGCAGCGCTCTGACATTTCGTAACTTAACTAATCGGGATTTTTGCGAGCGCGACGCCTCACCGCCTCAATTAATTTTTTTTTTCGGAACGATACAAATTATAATTTTTTTTTCATTCTCAACCCCCCCCCTCAAACTCACCCCATATATAATATACTATATATTTTATGTGAACATTTAATATTAAAGTAAGTCCCCAGCCGACGCAGCAAGATCTGTGCAGATATTCGAGTAATCAATCATCCTAACCACCTTCTATACATAATTGCACGTATATAATATATATATATATATGTATTTGCATATCCCGTACGTGCGCACATCGAACATGTATATATTATATGTATAGAATTAAGTACATGCTATACATACTTATGTACGTATATATATATATATATGAGTACTACATACATCATGACGCATTTCTCCGATAAGTAGGATTAAGTGAAAATACCAACGCTGCAGCCTCCATCACCCGTAATTTCCGATGCGAGTCGACGATATTAGGTTTATTAATATTGCGTAGGTATTAATTACTATTCATAATTGCTAATAGAGTGACATTTCGAACAAAACCTCAATTGGCATTACAACTATGCTTTTAATATCACTATAATACATGATATTATAAGGAATATTCGTAAATCGTGGATGTTGCAGGTACACGCAGTCAAAAAGGATATATTTAGAAGAAAGTCGAATGTCCCGTGTGGCCACTAAAAAAAAAATCTAGATAAAAATATTGTTTAAAAGTTCGTCATAACAGTTATTTAAATGTGTGGAGGATCTAAAACGTATATTATTTTCCACGTGTAACAGTATAAGCACAAATAAATGCAAATTTAGGGCTGGAGGAAATTTATGTATATATCTAAAAATTGCACAATAGCGTAAATCTCAAAAAATAAATAGAACAATAATTAATAAAAGTCTTAAAACAATAGTTTAATTAACATTTTAATGTATATAATTTTTGTTTTATCTTTAATATTATAAAAAATAAATAATTATAATAATCATTCATTAGTAGTAAAAGCTGTTTTATAGCATTTTTATCATAATATTATTGCCCCTTGTGTTTTGGTCATTCTACAGTGTTGAATCTACACAATGTTCAGGCGAAATGTGTAGGCTTCCACTTTGTCCAATGAGAACATTGTACTATAATACAACGCCGGATTATACGCTTTGACCGTAATAGCTGATAATATATCAAATAATATATTAAGCCATACGAACGGATAGCATTATATAATAATATATCGTGTAAACACATAAACCTATACCATACTCCTGCCGCGAAGTTCGACAAAAAGGTGTTGCCTACGCTAAGTTAGGTTGCCTATCTCGAATACGGTTTACGCCTTATTGTTGGTATGGGCCATCGCGTGTATAGTTTAGTGGACATCACACTCGACGGTGATCTGGTGATAACCAAATCGTATATTATCTGTCTAATGATTTAGTTCTATATGGAATGCAACAGTGCGGTTAAATTGGCACAATATACAATATTCGTTTACAGCATAATACATAATAATAATATTATGTAGAGCACTGCAGCGTTTGAATAATTATAATAATTATTATTGTTGTATTTTTAGATTTAATATAAGTATATAGGTTTGATCGCTGTTGATATCATATTATTATTATTATGTTTACGCGACACGACAGACCGATTAATTGTGTTCCGAGTATACCCGATTTGTCTATCGGCATTCGGTCACGTCTATACTTTGTACTCGCGACACACTATTATTAAGATACACATAATACGTGGTGCTATTACGTTAAAACTGTGGTCGTGATTTAATTTATGCGTTCCGCGGTTATTAATTAACACCATTTGTTCTAGTCGAGTAACATTAGCGTTATACGTTAAATTCGATTACTAATAATATTACATTCATAATGTGCACACGTCGAGTGCTCGAGTGAACTCAATAATAATTATACTCCATCCACATACGCAGTTTGGCGTTTAACGTGATACTGCCGCTGTTAAACGAGTACCCGCCCGTAATGATTAGCTTGTTGGCATATTATTTTTGTTTTTAACGCGTTTTTATCGGTGAGATACGCGATCGATTAGCTCCGGTAAATATAAAACCGTAGTTAATATCGATCATTCATCGGTACATGTTATAATAGTAGAAACAACATATTTTTATGCGTTATCATCTACATAATAGTCACAAATTGAGTAGGTGTAGGCACATGCTATTATAAGATTTAAGAGTATAATGAAAAATAAAGAGTTATAACATTTCGTAATGTATACGCATCGGTACCGGGAAAGCTGGTCTTTAATTTTCCACTATGTGTTTTTACTATCATTGTTTTTAAGATGAAAATGCTATTATTTTTTTACACTTAAACGGGTGAATGGTTTACATGGTATTGGCGAGTATAATGTATATATGGACCATAAAACGAATACGGTAAGTGTAGTAACGAGTAAGTATTATTATGTAATATATAATGATTGTTCCAATAATCAAATATAATATTCTACCAAGTATAATAATGTTTATATCTTGCTGGTCTTTAAAAGCTCTTTTATTCTCATACTAAAACTTACTTCTTTAATATTATATGTATATGTGTGAGTGTGTGTTTCAGTTTTATTTCTATAAGATATTTACGACCTTTTCAGATGAGAATAATAAGTAAATATTTTAAAGGCAATTACATACAAATGCATCTTTTTAATGTAAAAACCAATCATTGTTTATACTTACTCCATATATTTGAATCAATTATTTTGTGCTATTAATTTTTTATTATTATTTAAGTAATTTAAAATATTATCATACTACCGTTAAGCCTTATGCGCCTTAGACATTTTTTCCGATTGGAAAAGGAGGATATTTTTTTAGTGAGAGAGTTGAATAATCAGGTAATTAATAATAAAATATTTTAGAAAAAAAAAGTTTCTTTGTCATACAATGGCATTATTCTTATATTTTTACAGAGGATATAATTAGAAATATAGGGAAGATTGTTAATAAATTGTCCATTAAAAAAAAAAAAATGTATTTTTATTATCATTGGGTTTTAAGCATTTTTGCGTAGTGTTAAGTGTTAAAAATACTCAAAATATTTAGAGTACGAATAAAATTAAAAAATGTATACATAACAATATATTATATATCAAATTTGAATGTTTATATTGCGTGTACAAATATAATATTATTTAAAATTGTTGTTAAAATGTAAATAAAAAAAAAGTATGGGAATTATTAAAAACCATATTTTATATTTATATTTTCTTTTTTTTTTTTTTAAGTAACATGGTTGAAAAAGCAATTTACTATCAGCTTCTTAGGGATTTTATTTTTTATCAAAAGACATCCCAGCTTCAATTTCGTTTTATATAGAAATGAGGGTTATCTGGAAGAGTATTCAATTCAAAAGCGTACGAACGATGTGAAGATTTGAAAGAAAATTTAATTTTGCGTGAAATCGTTTTTTATACGTACTGCTATTATAAGTTGGAGAATTCAGGTTTTAAACCAATTTTAAGTCACAAAAATAAATAATTATATAATATCACGACAAATATATATTAGTATATTCATTAATAATACCAACGTGATCACATAGCCTGAGTATTTTTTCTCTCAGTTACAAATATAACTATATAATATAATATCACTATCATCAATAGTTAGATATATTTTCCTAATACATTTTTCTTATCCCTTAGGAAATGTTACAATTTGGCAATAATTTTCAAATCTCTTCCACTATTAAAAAATATTTTAATCTTATGTTCAAAATATGAATCAACACACATATTAACAATGTAAATAATACTGATTTTTAAATTATACATAGTATATTTGTATGTATATCATTATTTATGTTAATATTATTATTGTACCCAATTTTAGATTTAAGATTTTAAACAAAATATTACTATTTATATAATATACCAAATATTAATATATTAAAGTTAAAATTTGGCAATTTTAAGTTACTTATAACTATTAATAAAATAAATAGTTTTTTTATTTATTAATGAAATATAAAATTATAAAATATTCTACTTAAATAAATGTTATATAAAAACGAACGAAATTCTAAAGAAATCAATTAGGTATTTATTGTATTAGGAGCTTAAACCAAGAAATAATTTAAACACTACAGGGGTTAAAGTTAGATTGAAAAGTGTATACATATACTATAAATACATCATTTAACACATCGGTAAAATCAAAATTAAAAAAAAACTCAATTAAAAATTGATTTGAAAATGTAATAAAAGTGAGAAAAAAGTTATTACAAGTTTATAATTAGTAAAAAATATTTTAAAAAACGTTTTTATTTATTAATACAACATTGACATGTCTATACATCATAAAAATAATATAAGCACCTATGTGATTTTTTTTTTTTAATATTTCTATTAAATTAAACATTTTTTTTTTATTATTATATTTTAATTACATTTTTTCTTCTAAAATATTTAAATCATTTAATGATTAATAATAAGTTTATTATAACTTAGCAAGTGTTATTAATTTTGTAATATTGAATATTTGATTTAACAACAAATTTAGCATAAAGAACTTTCCCATTGTTGAAGAAATATAGATTTGGTATATTTTTCTAAAACTATATTAGGTCATCGATTTTAGAATATTTTTAAATATTATATAATATACATACCTATGTATAAAGTATAAAAATATTCGACGAATTTTATATAAAATAAAAATATATAAATATCACTATGTTCAAAGGATCTTTTTAAGTTAGTTCGTTGTCTGGTTTAAAAGACTATTATATTTATTTTGAACTAGTATTTTTTATTTATTTTTTTTAAAAGAATTTTCTCAATAGCTATTAATTGGTAAGTTGGTTAGTGCAATTGTGCAAAAAGAATAACTTTGCAAATATATAGCATAATACAAACTACACTATAATCAATACAATTAAATTGTTGAGTAATTTATCTTGGTTTGGATATTTTTTAAAGTAAAACGATATAATCGTAGATCACGTTGTGTACCAAAAAAATTAAAAATGTAAGGGAAATAAAATTCTTATTAAACTTTTAAAATTAAAATAATAATAATATACAGATTCATATTATTATATTGTAATGCTTAAGTATACGTGGCATTAAGAAAAATGATCAGCATACAATCATATCAACTTATCGATTAATGAAGCCAAACAACCAATTAAAATATTAATATGTTTAATTTCAAAATGTAGCTTATGTTTGCCCAATTTTTTTACATTTTTAGCATCATTATCCTTATTATAAGAACATTCAATTTTGCAAATTACAAAACTCCTTCATATGAAATTAGATTTTCTTAGTTTTTCATATATTTAAGACTATATATAAATTATAATATACTAACTATAAGTGTTCAAAGAAGTTATCTACTCTTGAAGTTATCTACTCTTTCTAATATATTCACTGTGTGTACATAAAATATTTTTATATTCTCCTCAAGCATAGTAATCTCTTTGGACGTTATTTACAAAAATTATATTTACTTTAGAATACAGAAGTGTATGCATTGTGCAATCGTAACTTCACTATTTAAAAATACAATTAAACGATATCGTTCATTTAATATATATACACAGAAATATTTATTTGATTTATTTATGTAATATTTATATATTTTTACTGAATATCGAAATTCTCTTACCTCATTAGTAATTATTATAAATAATATATAATAGGTATACCGTTTTTATATTTAAATAATAAATTGAAAGCTTTATTCTCATTTTGAACAATAAAAGATTTTCCCTCTTTTAAACCCGAGCCAACTATGATTTTATTATTATTATTATTATGGTTTCGTTTTGAATCAGATATTACTGGAAATTAGGCTAAGTTCATTTGAATAGAATCGATAACAAAACCAATGGGTGATGTAATTAAAACCAAAGCGCGGTCGTTTTCGAGTCTCTCGCAAAGTTAAAGTATTTACCGAAAGTTTATCACACAAAAAACATCTAAACGGAAATGAGAACCGTGTGTATTCCCCCTCCCTCTCATTTCAATTCACGTGGCGCATTGTTCGCGAACCGTATCTGAAAAACACTGGAAATATGTGGTTAAACGTATTTCATAAGGACCGCGCGCGGAGCGAGTGCTTTTGTTTGGGCGCGCGCGTATCCGGTCGGGCATTACAATGAAGAAAATAATCACAAAAGCTATACGCGTTTCGTATGATATTGTAATTACCGATATCGTTTAACTACCATTATCGTCGTCGTATTGCTTTCGCTCTAACCCCGTGAGTAGTGTACAATATTTGTATTATATATTTGTGTATACTTTTAATGATGATGCGCCGTTCCTCGCCCGACGTCATGCGCGTACGTATTGCGATCATCATTAATTCGCCATAACTTCCGTAAACTTTAATTACGATCGTGCCGCTCTGTATCGTCCTCCGCCGCCGTTTTAAAATGCAATACAGTATGTTATGCACCGCCGTGTGCGATTATAATAATTATTAATTATTATTACAATAATAATAATAATAATAATATTGCGCGTGCGATGTTCACGTGCGTCGTCATCGTGTTACGCGTCGTGTAGGTGGGCATCTATCGCGAGCGATCGAAACGCCGAAAACGACGTAAACGAAACGATGAGACGACTTCCGAATGTCGTTCTACGATATTATATTTTTAGTATTAGAGAGAATATCGTCGTTGTTTTACATTATCATATATATATATATACGCACATCATCATATAGGATATGAGGCGTAGAGATGAATGTCCTTTGCTCCGGGCTATGGCCTATGGTATATATATATCGGAAAAATAAATTGGCGAAATTCCAATACGTTATGGATTTTGCGACAACAATGGTCCGATTGAATTAATAGCGGCGCGGCGCTGTCGGTCCGGAGACGGAGAAATAATAAAAAAAATAAAATAAAAAAAAATAAAATAAAATAAAATAATAATAATAATAATAATAATCGCCGTTCAATAAATTATAAAACGAAATGAGGACTTTCGACATTTATTCAAGCGGAAAACTCCAATCGGAACGAAAATAATTATATACAACTTTGCAGCGTTTGAACACCGACGGCTATACGCATGCATTTACTATTATATGAATTATGATTTATATATATATATATATTATTATTACATAGGAGCAAACGTCGCCCGAGGGGAAAAAGGTATAGCCAGATAATAGAGTCGCAGCGTCGGAAGCATCGAAAACAGCGGTGACGGCGGCGGCGGGTGTGCCGCGGAAGAGGTTATAAACGAATTAACATAGGCCGATAATTTTGCGACAGGGTTGGTGCATCGATAAAGTCGCGCTCGACCACATCTGAAACGATAAACTTATATAATATTATATTACGTTTTGAGGATACGACTGGATCCGGAGAGCGTATCGCGTCTTGGGCTCGACGTGCAACTCTATATATGTGTGTTTGTGTGTGTGTGTGTGTGCGTATAAATGTACACAACGCGGTAGGTTCACAGAGCTTACCAGAATTTAATTATAAACAAGAACCCGGCTGAAACTTCTCCCCGTCACTAGAACCGAGAAGATTTCGGCGTAAACGGATTTCGAGGTTTTAGCATAAATATTATCGTTTTGGAAATTGAATGTTTTCCTTTGACACTGTACAAAGCTATTTGACTAGCGCCCGGTAAGAAAATCTAAAATACTGTGCTCCGGTCGAACAGTGTACGTTAATTAGTATATACTCGTGTCATCATAGACGTATATTATATACGGTGACTGACACTGGTAGTGCAGCCTGCGAGCAAAGGCTTTAAGTCAAATCACATACATTTTTATAATGCCCACTATTTGTAAAGCGATTCACCGAGCATGTTCAACACCCATTTATTTCTCTGGGAATAATGCGGTTGTTAATAATATAATTTTACATAAATATACATATTAACGATCATATTATTTTCAAACACTCATGTTTTTTTCGTAACATTTAAGAAGTGTTTTGAGACGAAAATATTGTAAATATTATGTGTTTACTGTGAGCTTATGATTTTTGTTTTTATTTAAAAGCAAAATAATAATAATATTTTATTGCACAATGCGTGTAATTATATTTTATATGATAATGGTAAAATTAAATAAATATATTTGCGTTGTACGTAACACAAATAATTCAAAATATACTGTTCATGTATTATTAATATTAAAAACTAAAACGGTATTATTTTATACAAACCAAAATAAATAAACATAATTTGTTAATGAAATGTATTATCGATATTCAATAGTAATGTTTACCAAAGGGTATGATGAGAATATTTGATGAAACATTTTTAAATCCTAATTTATCGATTAAATTTTGAAATCTTAAACAAAGTCCGCAGGCTTTGTCTCCATTGACTATCTCACACAGAAGTAACATTGAACATTTTGCGTTCAGATAATCCATTTAATAATATTATTTTAAAACTAGAGTAAATGAATATTATATATATTATATAATTGTAAAATTTGAAAATAAAATTATTATCCGGGTATATTGGAAAGTTTAATAATTGATATTTTAATTTTGAAGAAAGTTAGCATTTTAAAATTGTAGTAACTTTATTTTTTCAAATTAACATAACTTGCCTCATATCATAGAAAATATCAACAAAACACTCCGAAATGCCCTAGATAGATAATAATCTCAACTTTAAATGATACACTAATTGACTAATTGTATGTACATTATTGATAAATTTACTCTAATTTTAAAAACAATAGAGTGAAATATATACTGACTTTGATATGTTACGCGTGTATAAAACAGAGTCAACATTCAGCACATACCGGTGTAGTCAGATGTCAGCACAATATTTGTTTTCTCACTCAAAACCACCCGCATCAATGCAACATAGGTAAACACTTTCACCTAAAATTATTATGATTTGAGTAGTCTTAGAGTTAAATCACTTATTACAAAAATGATGGAGGATAATATTTTTGAGGAAATGAAATATCGGTTTTATATTTTATTGTTATTTGATTTTATATTCAATTTTTTTTAAAAAAAAAGGTAAATTTTCAATAATGTTTAAATTGTTTGAGACAATAATATTTAAATGAATCAATAAGTCATACCCTTAAAAATAAAAATAAATATTTTTATCGTTTTTGTAATGGGTGATTTTACTCTAAGATTAGTTATAACTTATAAGTACTAAAAAAAAAAAAAAATATTCTGCATAAATGCGTTTTGTCTATGTTGCGCATGGGTCAGACAGAAAAAACAAACAGTGCATTGATATCCGCTTAACAATTCATTGGCTATTAACAAAGTAAAACAATAAAATAAAATTTATAATATTCTATATTCAATAAATAAAATTTACTCTGACTTTCCTTTAATAGGTTTTGACGAAATTAAACTTTCTGTAGTTTACGGTTGTACCTATAGATAATACCTACATATAATATAAAATATAGACCTATATATTATGCATGTAAACTGATAAAAGTTTTAGGAATTATTAAATCATAATTTTAAGTATGACTTTCATTTAATTTATAATAGTTATCATCAAGTTCATCAAAGTTTAAATTTAAAAATCAAGAATTTTTAATATTATTGACTATTTTATAACGAACATAATGGCGCATAGTATATACAATTTTATTACAGGAATATTACAATAAATAATATTTGAGTATGCATAATATTATTCTAGATGCCAAAGTTATGATAGCTTATATAGTGTTCCTAAAAAAAATATAACATAATTTAAACATAAAAAATAAAACGTGGGGTTTAACATAGGTACAAAATTAAATAATAACATAATCTTACATATTTCATAAAACTATAACATTATTATTGAACATTTTAAAGTTTATAATGTTGTAAATAGTTTCGAGCAATTTTTGATGTTAAAAAAAATGCAGTGATTTAGGTACCTTAAACAGATTTAAACATAATGTTATATATTTATCTATTTATGGTGTACATGTATTTAATTTCGAATATAATATAATATATTATAATTTGCAATAAAAAAATTTGTAAACGGTTTGTTCATAAATAATAACCATGTTTGATAAACTATAGTTTTGTTTTCATAAAAATGGTAAATTATGTAGACTTTATATTAGCTATAAAGCTTACTAATTTTAAATTAATCTTTTAGTATGTCGTTCAATAAAATAGGCGTGGATTATACATAATTTGATGTGTGTGAGTGAATATTATAATAAGTATTTACGAATCTATTTCTAAATAAAATTAAGAAATAATATTGTGAATAATGAACATATATTACAGTTTTTTTGGAGTACTATGATTGCATGTTACATGGTAGAGTTTTACCTCTAAGGTAAAACCTCAAAGAGGTGCATTCTAACTGGAACTTTAGAATTCTCCCTTTAAATAGGTGCTGTAAATTTACAAAATATATATTACTTGTGCAGTTGTGTGGCATGTCACGTTCTCTTTAAATATCAGTCATTCTATCGACGGGCAAACACACACAGACGGAAAAAATGTGTACTCTCGCGCAATGTCTGAAATAAGTTGTTTACCATAAGTGGCAGTCAAATGAGACCCCAGTGAACACTAGAAAGAAGAAAAACTGTATACCTGAATTGCCAGCAGAAGTGTACAGTAGATCAACCGCAGCCGACAAAAAAATACTTGTGTGATAAGTCAATCGCACGTGGTGGTGCTTAGATTGAGCAAGAAGATGAAACACAGAAATCGGCAACCGCTATTTTGTGAAAAATCATCATGTCCGACGGGGAATGATTGCAAATCTGCAAAAACGATTCGTTCGATATTTATAGTATTATTATACTACTAAAGTATGTAATATATAATTATTTTTTACATAACCGTACAAATATTTTTGTTCGATAATTAAAAGTTTATCCTGCTTAAAAATATAACTTGGATAAGGGTGACATATGAATGCGACAGTAATTTTTTTTTTTATATATATGACTTGGTTATAATTTGCTAATTGTTCATGATAAAAAAAATATGTATACAAATAGTTTTTTATTATTAAAATATTAACGAAACATGTTTAAAAGCATTCAGAGATAATTATTTTTAAAACATATTTTTTAAAATATCAAAACAAATTAAGTTTACTTAAAAATAAAACAAGTGGTTCTCTATACTTTTTTTTTTCAATTTTGTATATTATATCGTTACATTTATAAGACATTGATAATCATAATAATTATCATAACATATCAGATCTCTATAATAGTTATTAGTTATTATATACTAGTAATATTATTCAACAAGTCGTATGAAAATATTATTATTAATTTAGAGTCCTAAATATATGTTTTACTTTTTAATGGACAATTTAAATTGTGTTATATGGTATAAGATATAAATAAAATATATTTTGTTTTAGACAACGACGGAAATTAATTTTACCATTTTATATACATTCAAAGACGTATAATGCGTTTCAGTAGCTTATAGCTTCATGAATATTTTTTTTTAATGAAGAAAAACGATCCCGTTGCAACGGTGGTGCAGTATTATATTTATAAGATATTAGAGGGAGAGGTAGATTCATATATTTTTTTATGTTTTCTCATTATTTTCGGAGAAGAAAAAAAAATACCAGCGTCGATATTTTTATTGTTTTGTAATTGAATACCACTAAAAGAAAAAAGGAATTCTCTAATGGCCAAAATCATTAAATTTCATACCATCGAGAATGGGTATATACTAGCTTTAATATACAGCTGGACCTAGCAGAGCAATAGAATTATTTAATAAAACACAAGAAAATCGTACAATGCTTTCATTCGGATTAAAAAGAAGGAAAAAAAAAGGAAAACCTCGCTTATCGTTATTATTATCGTTATTATTATTATTATTATTATTATTATTGCTATTTACCGTCGGATCACGAGCAAGCACGCAATATTACGACACACGGACGTCAGGCGGCTTGGAACTAATCTGTTTCCCAAACATTCCGTGGGTTCAGCAGGTTGTGACTGACTTCTGTCAACATCTACCAAAATCAAATTTTATTTCGAGAAAAATATACTTGAAAAAATGGTTACTATTATTCCATAACTAGATCGATAAGACGTCCGTTGGGTATAACGAAGCGGGACAGCGCTACACTGTAACCATCAAACTAGATTTCTAAATAAATTACATAGTGAGATTGGTTTTCGTCCACCTATTTCGTGACCGTTGTAGCCACGCGTATCACTGTGGCCTTTGTATTCTTGTTGTTTCGATAACACAAGGGTTAGGATTTATAATATTATATATTATGCAATATAACACTGTAAAATATGCATTTAGTTTCGTTAAAAATTTAAAACATACGACGAACACATCAATAATTTCCTAACTATCATTATTTAGACGAATGACTTACAGTGTAAGTCACATATGACTTTTGTTTGTCTTATTTTTAAAACAGCGGTCAAAGTCTATATATCTACAAAACACCCTTCCTCATCAACATGTGTTACCTAACGTAGAGTCTCTAGAATTTGAAAATAATACGGTCTTTGAGTATATATTTGGAAATTTCAAAAATAAGAACTTCAATGAATTCATTGTTGAACGTGCTCGAACACAATATTATTTATGTAATTATATATTATGTCTTACATAATATGTACAAAATGTTTGATATCTATCATATTGTAATATACATGTGTGTGTGTGTGTGTGTGTATGTGTAAGAACAATATATTATTTTGAGATCGGACTGGTTAACCCGAGAGACTGTCGACGCGACGTGTACGCACGTCATATACGTTCGTATATTATAATGTGACATTAATAGCATAGTAGGTATAATGTATGACAGCGTCGTCGCGCCCGAAGAGAATGCAAATTCGTTCAAAACGGTTTGTTGTAATATAATGATATGTATTATAATCGCGTTCGGCATAACCGCAGTCGGACTAAACGGATTATGCACCGCCTCGGTGTCGCCGCCGAGCCGCTCATCTCGTGGCGGCGGCGGTGCCCGTGTCAGTCATCGGGTCGTAATTTCCGAGATTTTCTGACGGTTTTAATATTATAAATGCGTTCGAAACACGACCACTGGCGGCGGCGCTCGGGGTTTCGTCGTACCAAATCCTGCCGAGTAAACGTGATCGCCGTACGAAACGACCATTTCCCGTCGTCCGTCGTATTATATATACATTAAGTGTATAATACTGTATATACTGTGTATACTGTATATATATTATATATATTTTACCGACACCCTTATCTGCTATAATATACTGCGGGATGGTCTGCAAACGGTGTAACGACGTTTATTGATTTATATATTTTTATTCATAATATGAACGTGTGGACGGGTATATACTATATAATATATATATATATATATATACCGAACGAAATTTTCGATTATCTACACAATTTTCTTTTTTTTTTTTTTTTAAGTAACAAAATAAATTGATTTATTTTTTGGATGTTCTTTCTCGTGTACCGCCCAGTACGTGTTATTGTGCCGTATATAATAATAATATACGAGTTTGTAGTGCAATTTATAAACTACTGAAGGCGAGACGCTCGCAATTTACTTTCTTCTATTTTATTTTTTATCGAACAATTTCGACACCACGGGAAGCTGCAACAATTATTATTTTTAACTTTGTATTTCGAGCAAATCTTTGTCTTGTGTTTCTAGTCAAAATATAATACGCTAGATCACGAAACGAAACTCGACGACGACGGGTATAATTATATATTTATATATTATATTAAAATTATTTTAAAATATACAACCTATTGCGTGTTTCACTGGTTCCTCGTACCGCTATATTTTATAAATTTATAATATATTATACAAAAACTCAATAATCGATTTCGGTATTTTTGCAGTCCAACGTGGCTATAATATCTTAAAATGTTTATATTTTTTTTCTGTTTGGAAAACAAGGTGTGCATGCCGTGTCGGTCAACTGCATATAGGTATAACAGTTTTGACGTAATGCTGACGGTCAATGTTTTTCAGTCAATATTCCGCAGCATCGATTATCGTATCATTACAATATACATATTCCCAGATAAATAATTATCGTTCGGCGAAACCGTACCGGTACACACGGTGTGGTTACTAAATACACTCACACCCACACACGCACGTGTCTCGCCGGCATTAATTAATATAAACGCGTGTGTATACATAGTTTATACGGTATGGACGAACAATAATGCAATTTCCGATGATTTGATTTACGATTATTATGGTACGCGTCGCTGTATGCAAATACGCGATTTCGGTCAGCCGTCTGTACGTATACATAATATTATTATGTAAAACACACTCGCACACGCACACGCACATACTTGCGCACAGTCGCACAGCATCGTATATGATTATATGGAACCGAGTCGGGTGAATATTTACTAATTTGAAGTGGCCGAATTATTATGTGGAATCTAGACTACACCGTGCGGCGTACGCGATATATACACGGTGTACGCGTCCCGGCAGCATCTACACTGAATTAGTAAAATATTCAAGGACCGAAGCACCCCCCCCCCCTAAATATAGCATGGCGTGTCGGACATGACGTATTCTGCAGCGGCGTATTCCGGGTGTACGTACAACGTAATATTATAATACATAACGTTTCGTGTGTGTACACTGCGCAGTATACGCATCATATATACTTCCATAATAAACCAATATTATTTATTATCGTACGGTGATAATATTATTAGGTATTATTATTGTTTTTGTATCGTTAAACTATAAGAATAATAATAAATTATATTTTACGTTATACTAGTAGAGACGGTTATGCGGCGAACAAAAAGTACGAACGGGATGTTTAACACAAAAACAACAAATACATATTATTATCTGATAACACCGCCGACAAAATTGCAATATAATATTGTGATTCGGGAGATTGAAATTTACTGAATGCGTTACATACATATTATTATTTAATATCGTCCGTATAATATAATTTGTAAGCACATAACATATGGTGTTAAATATTTAAATATCTTGGTCACAGGGTACTCAAAATATCGTTGATACAATAATATATTATACAGCTACTATCGAGGTGTTTTTGCCTCGTTCCGTATTCGGCTGCTGTGAAATAAATTGATTCTCAACACGTTTGTCTAATAAAAAATTTATTAGGGTAAATTCTATATAAAAATAGAGTTGTTACTTTTGAAATAAAATTTTAATCTGCATTTTTTTTTGACAATTTCAGGATAAATGTTTTAAAAAAAAATACTAACAAAATTTAGTATCTAAATAAAAAGAACCTTCCTCCAGTGATACTAATAATATTCGAGAAAATCAACTGAGAATTTATTCATTCATTTTGTAATAATATTAATCAATATAATATGTTAGATTAAGTATTTTTTTATGAGTGCACAATGGACATAGTGAATTATTGTCAATAACACCAATAATTAAGCTTATAACAATATAACAATAATTAACAATACGCACGGGCCGTCAGTATGGCTATTGGATACGAATTTCCGCGTTAACGACTATGTAATTAATTATACGATATCTGGATTGATAGAACGATACAGTTTCGTCGTTGAAATTCATCACTTGGTACGTTTGATCAAATTTTTTTTTATTTTTAATCTCGTTTGTAAATAAAAACAAAAACAAAAAGACAGTAAGCTACTTAAATGTATTAAGAAAAAGAAACAAAAAACTATTAGCTAACGATGTTCCAATAGCCACGACAGTGATATATAATTTTCATATTAAAAAACCTCTCCTATTCGATTCAAGTTGCATTAATAAAACTAATAAATAAAATTTATATAGTTATATGTATATCATGTTGTGTAATACATAATGTGTTTAGTCATTAAACTAAAAACGCGATGAAGTTTTCACATTATATAATGCATTATAAGGCATTATTATTAGTTTAGATCTGCGATAAACAATAATAAATATAACCACAGCGCACGTGTACCTAATTAATGAAAAACTTTACTTACTAATAACATGCACTTGGTAATCACATATTATCGTAAGTATATAATAATTATATTGTGTTATTTTGAAGGAAAAAGTAATTAAATTAGAAATTCAACCGTTACACCCACTTACTATAATATAAGTTTAAAGTTTAGATCAATGTTTTTCTGATTTTCTTATACTTATTTAGTGAACCCGCCCATAGCCCGGTGTAAATTGCCATACATTTAAAAAACGAAAAATGTATAGTAAGTGCCTCATCATCTATATGTCTTTGTGTGCATACATTATAAAAACATATAAGTTTCAAGTACCCTTGAATAATAATTGTATATATTATAAACAAATAACTAAATCGTTTTTAATCGTTTAAGTTTGTAATTTTGTTTAAATTGTATATTTTAATTTAAAATGTCTACAAGAAAGCTGTTTTTATAAATGTTTTTTTAAATTCGTTAATTACATCAAGAACTACGTATGAAAAGCCTTGTAATTCAAACTTCAATCCTTCTATAAAAACAATATATTTTTTTTAAGGGAATTATTGATGTTTGTTTGATAACACCGATAAAACTATTTTATGAGATGAAAAAAAAATAATAATAAAAACAGTTAAGTACAACCAGTGTTTTAATTGGAAAAATATAGTTAAGGAATGCAAATATAAAGTGTATTTCTAAAGATTATGGATTGGTTTGGAAAAAATAAAAAGATTAAAGTGATAAATTAAATAAAAAAAAACAGAAAATGTACCCTCATAATTCAAATACTGGATACAAATTATGTGACTAACTTTTAAAATAAATAACTGAATGTTTGTGTATACTTGTGTCTTTTACGGGTAGATAAGTTAAATGGTGGAGTGGATATGCCTTCTGTTTATTAATGACTAATAATTTAGTATAATTTAAAGAACAAAAATACTGAACACAAAAGTGTGTTTGGATTGATATAATAATATAAGTGTGTACTGAGAATAAAAATATAAAAAATATATGCTTAACGAGTACAGTTGAATTATATCATAATATAAATTCTAAAGTTTAAAATCTAAACCGTCAACCATTTCCTGGGTTAATGATATTGTATGTTTTTGTACAATATATATTAAAGTACATAACTAAAATGTCAATTTTTTTTTGAATATCAACAGCCAACATATTATAATAAATTTGAACCGACCTAAAAATTACAATATTAATATGTATTTTATCGGACGAAATTTACCGAACCCGATTTATTGATGTCATATAAGAGTGCCTTCAAGGGGAGGCTTCTCCTCAAATGAATTTTTTGTTTTCTGATAATTAAATATACACCGTTATGATATCAAACATTTTTATTGTAAGTATTTATAGATTTTTTTTCTTTAAAGGCGAGAAACTTGGTGTTGCTTTGTACTCTGTTGTACATTAGGTGTCATTCTAAGTGAAGGTACATGAATGTGTTAAATTTAAGTTCAATAATATACAATTGTACCTACATATAAAACGATTATGAGCTTTTCAGCGAGTATTACAATAAATGCATTTCAATAATTGAGTACCAGCAACATGATTATTTTCCAGTCCTTTATTCTCTGAAATTATCGACGTTGACTGATATGAGAGTACAAATGAATTTAACTTTTCTTTCTAAATTACTCTCAGGTAAAATTGACTACCCAGATCTCCTTTCTTGCATTGATTTAAAAATTCCTGCTTTGGGAAAATGTAATAATAATTATCGGTTTCATATTCCTTTTTGTATCACAAACTATACTGCTAATTAGCCACTCATAAGAATGATGAAAATTGTCAATACTGAACCAACTCACTCTTCTAATTAACTTTCTGTATTTTATTATACGTATCTTATATTTTCTTTGTTGTGCATTATATATTTTTCTTATTTTGTTTTTTCATTTATATTTTAATTGTATTTTAATATTTCCACTATTAAATGTTACTTATAAGGTAACCATTACTATTGGCTACCAGCCCGTATTTTTAATGAATAAATATAGTTCGATATATTATGTGAATACATTTTTTGTTCCTTGGTAAAAAAAAAATTGACAATTATTCCACACAAGGTTCTCTATGCTTTTTTTTATAATCTAAAAATACAGTTATAATTTTCCCGTGGTAAAAATTACTTTCACAGTAGCATTTTGTAATTTATTAATAATATATCAAATAAAAACCAATATTAAATAATTTGTCATAAACATTTATTCAAGGCAATCATAGATATAGACATAAACATTGATATTAGTAATTTTATAGACATTATATAATACTTATAAAACACACAATTTAATAATATAATATGCAGTTATATGATATTTATATCACATAAGAAGTGTTATATCATAATAGTTATTTAATATAATTTTGTGAGTTGATCATATGAGAAATGTTGTATTGTAGTAGAGTGTCCTATCATACTATATTTGTATTGCCAATTGTATAAATATATGCACGGTCTATAATGAACTTAAGAGAACGCGTCATCTATATTTGTGTCTCCGTCTTACTACGAATGATATGGCAAATATTCGTTCACCAGTTTCAATATTGCGCTGTTAGTATCATTAATATCAGAGTGAATCGATATAATGTCAAACTTTTTGGATAAAACATAGATAATATTCTTTCCTAAAAATTTAATAACAATAAGAACATTCACACTCTAATACAAGAACTAACAGCGCACTAGTAAAACCGGTAAACGTATAATTATTATTGCTATGGCGTACGTGCGCAAGACAGACATACAAACAATAGTATAAAATATTAAAACGTATTATTGTTAATAGTAGCCTAATATGTCATTTGACAATATTATTATATTATTATTATAGGGATCGCGTGTTTTTTACATATTATAATACTAATAACTTGTTAGGTGTGGCGTCTTCCCAACACCTCGCGCGTACAACATCGGCGAAACAGATCAGAATACGCGCAGCAGCACAGTATGGATCTCATAAATTTTTTCGTTCTATACCACAACGATTTCCGTTTACGACGAGTGTGTTCGTTGCGGGTGTCGGTGCACGTGATTGCTCCGGCGGATCAGCAACATCGCCACATGCTTTTCCGTCGTCGGTTTCCAACTGTTCTGATTCAGCTGGTAAGACGATAGTAACTGGTACGTCCAGCGGACTGCTTGTCGATTATGTTTCTACGAACGAGATTTCCGGCAAGACGGTTAATCCGCGCTGGCATTTCGATGTGTTCAGATCCGAGAGTAGTTCATCAGGTGTTGCCGAAACGTTAGGTACAGTCTCATATTTTATCGGGTTTGTGTTTTGATGTGTTGTTGTTATATTTCATTTAACACGATTGATAACAATATAGACTATAACGATGCAAAAATAGACGGTAAGTATAACCGTAAATATGTGTTGCTCAGTACAGTTATAAATTGGTAATGAGACGAAAATAATATTTTGTTTTCATATTTAACCGACAGTTCTGCTTGCATAATACTACTCCTCTATATATAAAAAAAAGAAACATTAAATATACTAGCTATAATAGTTATACCATTATATAAATAAATAATTGGTTCATGAAATTCTAATGTCAAAATATGAAATCTCGTGGATTATTAGAAAGTTTTAAAATATTGCAAAAAGTTTCTTTTCAAGCAGGAATCGAACAAAAGTGTTGGGTATGATCGTGGTTTGGGTAGTTTTTCACTTTTTTTCTGGTAAACTAGTGACAATAAACTTTTGAAAACTCCTTTTCGCCATAAAATTGATTACATCTAAAAAATACTTCATTGTTATGGAGTTTATCTTGGCTCCATTCACGATTTAAATTAAACAAAAAAAAAAAACTTTTCAGTAAGTTTATTGAAAATGTATACACAGGTATATCATAATGTTTACGATTGATTGGACAATTTTAAACGCCTTTTTAAGTGTCAACTTTTTAATGGCGATTTTAAAATACATTATTGTTTTTTTTTGTCAAAAAAATATTAAATCACAATAAATAAAACGTAAATTTATTTTATTATTTCCAGACATTATTAAATCAACAATACATCGTATGAATTATTTATGATAAAGAATTATTATATTAGTTTAATCTGCAGATATAGTGTTTATTTATTAATTTATTAGATTCATAAATGTTTTTTACTTGATTTTATTATATTTAAATAATGCTTTGCTGTTATTTATAAAAACTAATGATGACGAATAAGGGTGGGTCCAGAACTTTGATTGGGGTGGGGTTCTTGAGCCGAGTGGACGTGTAATAAACATTTTATAATTAATTTTCTGACTGAATATTATTAACAATTACAAACATTTGTACAAAAATAGTGATTTAATGATTTACGGCAGCAATATTTTTTTCTACTTGAAATGTTAGTATTCTAAAATGTAGGTACGTTGGTTTCAAAAGATAGACAGGTATTTAAAAATATATAGAAATATTTACAGAATTTTAACCTATTAAACCACCGATAATATGAAACATTTAGCTTTTAAATGTAGTATAGTTGGTAATTATCTAATTTAAATTTGGTAACAATATTATACCTAATTTATATTATTTAGATCTATAGTACTATAAGCACATTATATTTTTGGTATATTTCTGTGCTGGTAATATAAATATTTTATTTATTTTCATTATCATAAGCTTCAACAACAAATATATTGACTGTTTCATAATAACTTGAAATAATTTTCATTTTAAATAAATAACTCAATTTTGAGTAGATACCTTATTTTTAATAATATATATATTATATTATTATTAAACTGGGCTTTATTAGTAAAAGGTTTAATTAAATTTAGTAATTTAGTACAATATAATTGTAACGTTGAAAAAACACATATAACTCAATAATCAATTATTTATAATGAAAGAACTTAAAAATGCAATTTAAATTATTTTTAAAGTTTAATTTATAAAAACTTAATGGTTTAAAAGAGATAACAAATAAAATGTATTTACTAAACACACTGCTTTTATATTCTGATCGCATGTCCGCGTTTTTCACTCGTTATAGAAACAAAAAATAGCACACCGAAATGCTAGAATGATATGTGAGGGAGAACGTCCAATATAAAAAAAAAAAAAAAACAAAACACGACAAAGCTAGGGTAAAATACCGATTTTTATCACTGCAGGTCATTAGTGGCACGGTATCATGGTTATATGGTTGATTAGTAAAAGAAATAAATAGAGACAGAGTATGAGAGAGATGGATAAAGGATATAATGGTCGAAGGCAGGACTAGTGTCCGCCCGTGACTATGACTTATGACGCCAATTTGACTTGGACAACGATCACGCGAACAGATATCAAATCGACCATTAACGGACACGAAAATGGTGGTGATTATAACCCGTTAAAGTCCTGTTGGCGATCATTTTTGACAAGTCTAATACCACGAGGTTGTTCTTTTTTCTAGAACTAGAAAGATAGATACCGAGCCTGTAGCAACTCAAGTTTTTGAAATATATGGATTTATAGGACAATTTTTATTTGTTTGTATATTATTATCATTTATGTAAAACGATCGGAAGTCAATCTATTTATGGCTCATGATATCAAATTCTAGATGCTGATTGGAGCGATGAATATCATTATTTTACAATGATTTGTTTTTGTGATAAGTAATTGAAGAAAAATGATTCGATATTCAAATTTATGGATGCTTTCTGATTGAAAATAGTATCTATTTTGAGCTCTATAGAGGTTAACATTAAAAATTCTTATTTTTTTTTAAATACAAATTATAAGATTTAAATCGTTTGTTTCTAGTTTCTGAAAAAAAAAATGAAATAATAAGTCTTCGAGTAATTTCGTGAACTATTGAGTGTGACAACATATACAATAACTGAATATGACAATATGTACTTGAACGAGTTCAATTTAAAAATAGCAAGCGAGGGTAATAAGGGTGATTGGATTTTTGACGTTTACGGTACAACTATTTTTGTATATGGGGTTAGATTTCACTATACCACGAGGGATCTAGTTGTCATCGCATCAGAGTTGTCTCCTTCCATAAAATACATTTTTAATTAACCATCCTTTATATATTTAAAAAAAAAATAAATATAATATTACTTATAATCAATATAAAACGATCAATTGAAGATAATTACAGCAGAAATATTATAAAGCAGATACGAATTTTTGCAAAAATAAACAATTAACACTTTCGTTTATTTCTTATTTTTAACAATATAATTTAAAATTTTTGTTGAAATCAGAAATTATCCAACCGATTAGAAAATAATAATAAACGATTACAATATATTAATATGATATAATATGATTTAAAAAAATATATTATACCTATATTATATGAGGTAAATAAACAAACTAAGATACTTTCTGATAACATATAATATTATATTATACTCACTGTAGTGAGATTAAGTTTTGTAAAATTAATTAAATTCGTATAATATTTATTTTTAAAGTTAATCTTATATATTTATGTATAAAATAGTCTTGAATGAACTCAATAATTGAAACACACGTGGCTTGTAGATCACACAGATCAAAACATAAGGTTTGGCATTTGAATAATTATTAGATATTATCTACGTTATATTATCAAATAAGTAATATTTTTTTGAACAATTATTCAATTTTTATAATTACTATTATAATGTATTTTAAATTTATTTATCAAGAATGAGATGTTCAAATAATAATAATTTTACCCAAAATTAAAAACAGTATGCATTTTAATATTTATATATTTTAGTATACTACAATATTCCATAAACTTTACTTAAATTATTTCGTATTTTTCAGATTTAATTATTTCAATAAATGTATAATCTATATTCTGTATTCAATTTTTTATAAATACTGATAAATACAAATTTTGATATCAAAACAATTTATGATTGTTATATTGTCATATATTTTTTTATTATTATTGTTTATTTATTCTTATTTATTACAACCTATAAAAGTTATTTTAATATGAAAAATATTGTTCTTAGCTATTTTATTATAAACGAGTTTTGAAAAATATTTTTGATATTGATGTAATAACGTAATACATCACACTTATTTTTAATTTGAATTATTATTGCGTTACCTATATATATATATATATATTTTTTTTTTACTACGGAAAAATATTGCTATATTATAGTGGACTATGAAAAAAAAAAGTTTCTACACTAAATAAGAAGAAAATAAAATTGCAAAAACGATGGTTTTCTATCTATAAACACATTAAAAAGTCTACTTTATAACTCAATTTCATTACACATTCTTCGGTGGTAACCATGAATTATTATTGTATACGACACGAGTTACTTTCAGCACATACAATATAATGTTATACTCAGTAATCAATATTAATGTAATTGTATAGTATTTTAATTTTCCAACCAAGTGTAATATGAATCGTACAATTTGTAAGTCTGTAGATTGAATAAAAATATTTTCAGACAAGTCACATCGGTATGATTCGTGAATATGATATTTCTGATTCGTAGGCATAGCTGTACTCAAAATCAATCGTGCTGTTTTATTTCCGTTATTATTTAGGTGTTTATATAGCTATATTATAGCTGAAATCTCACGTAGTGAGATAAACTCATGCGTCGTCTGGTCGCCGTCCATTGTCCTCGTAAGTAAAAAATATTTACAAAATTAATGTGTTTTTGAGTTTCGCCCGGTGGGTTTTTACTTTTCTCCGATTCGATTGGTGTTATTTTTATTTAAAAAAAAAAAGTCGATTACGGTGTACAACAATAATATTGTGTTCATCCCGTCGCATTTGTTTATATTATGGTTTATACACATTATAATATTGAGAGGCCGCACTCTGCCCGTAGCGCTCTTACACGCCACAACACGATTGAACCGTGTACGACCGGGATACAAGTTTTATGCATTCGGGTTGCGGCGAATAACACCGTTGACCACCACCGCCCGCGAAACGTTTGCGCGTACGTGCAACGGTCGGAAGGCGTCTTGGTTATGCAATATCGGTACGTCCTTGTCAGCGGACTAATCTTTCGGTCGATACGCAGCGCGTTCGGGAGTAAACCGCGTCGTGGCACGAAATTATTTAGTAGCGATATTTTAATGTATTAAAGTAATATTAAAAAGTTTTATCGGAAACGCATGACACGTGATCAAAGATAAAATATATTACGCGTCTATTAAAAAAATACTTTATGTATACGCTATAATATATCGCTAAAAATAATCAAGTTGTGGAAAAAAAACACATTTTTGTGTAAAAATCGTCGATTTCACGTTCGTAGAAACCAGTGACAGTTTAATTTTTACCAATGTCGACATAATATAACATAAATTTAAATTTCGCGTAAAATATAATATGAGAATAATATGAAAAGGAACAGTTAAAATATAAATTTAATGTTCTATTTATATCACGCTCCCTTTATGACCGAATATTGTTCAACGATAGAACAAAGTCTTGGTTATGAAATATCGCTACTTTGTAATAGACATTCACATTTAATTTTTGGTTGGAACAATGAGTTAACAGCGAGATCAATTATTATTGCATTGCTATAAAATCATATAATTACAATTTTTATCGCCTAAAAAATTAAATGTACTCTGGAAAAATTTACACATAAATAAAAATGATAATATTATAATATTGTAATAATGTACTCAAGTGATGCTGATATATAAAAAAAAATTTTTAAATTTATTTTGCAAGACTTTTAGTTATACGTTGACATATTATTTTTAAATCGTATTATAATTATTTAATAGGTACACTCAATTTGTCACAAATTATCAAAACATTACCTCAGTAGTCAAAGTATACGATACAACTGGCAATAAATATAATAAACCCGTTTAAAACTAATTGTTTCTTTTAATATAATTATTAATTAAACAATGGTATGTGATAATATTTTAACATATTAAGATATCTTTATAATAATGTATAAAATAATAGTGATCAACTTACTATCATTATTCTTCACAAACACTTAAAAAAAAATTTTTTTTGTTACATTGTTTATTTGAAATAATAATATTTGTATGATTCAAAAAACAGAGGATATGTATTTAAATTAATACAAAGAAATTATCCAAACGATTTTATACAATCCAATTGAATTCAACATAATATACACCTATTATTATGATTTAAATTGTTTCAATATTGAATATACACATAAATTCAATGACACATAGTCTACCACCAACAGTATCAATCAGTTAATTGTATTTTTTATTTTCAACTGAAATAAAATTTTTTTTTATATAATTCCCAAATTTGGGTTTAAACTGTTTATAGTCCAGTTACCATAATCATAATAGTTGTGATGTAAAAAATACAATTTATGTATACTATGAGTTTTGTGATATTTTTATATAGATTTATAAATAAAAGGTAAACAACTAGTTCCGCTATAATTTACGACCATTGAGTCCACTATAACTGTTTTTTTTTCGTTGGGTAAAGCAAATATTGATCGAGAATTAAAAAATATTATTTAAATTTGAATAATTTATTCAATACGGAAATACGAGTAGAAATATTACGACGGACATTATATAAATAGTATTCAAAATAAAAATTTCACTTATTGGTTATAGTATATTTACTATATTTATATTTGTCAAAAATAAACATTTGCTTTTTACTTTTTTTACAAATCATAATCATATAATATATCCGTTATAATATCTTCCATACGCGTATTGTTCGAAATCAGACGCCCAATGAATATTTATTTCGACGAAAATATTTGTAATAATACAATTCTTGCAGATCTCCTCCGTTTCTCATGTTGAACCTGAATATTATATTTATCGAAACTATTATTTATACGTCTGATATTTTCCAGTAAATAATAGTTATGAAATCTCCATTTTATTTTCTGACAGAAATTAATATCTTTATCATTTGCGTGCGTTTTATCGTATTTTTTACCGTCAACTCACCTATTCACAATTGAATCGAAAAACATGATCCCCGGAGACTCGGCAAACATAACCGAGACATAAATAATATTTTCTTAATGACGGAAAAAAACGTCTAACGCAAATGACAAAAAAGAAACGAGCTCGATATAATTTACAAATGCGTGTGCACTGCACTACAAGTATAATATAATATTGTGTATATTGTATTTACATTTGCGTTTGTGATAATATCACGACCGTGGGCTGACGTTTAAATAAACCATGTTATAATAACATTAAAAAATATTGTATATACCGTTTTAATTGGCTAAGAGCAAAGCAAGCGTCTCCGGGGAAATTCGAAGAATATTGCTGTGTATTATATACTGCCATGGCTGCGTGTGCAGGAAATGATCGTATCGCAGTGCCATTATATATATATATATCGGCTAATGAAATATTATAAACATAAACATTCAATAATATTTCGTCTTGCTCGCCAAGATTCGCAATTATGTGAAAATTAAGGCGTTCGAATTGACTAAATGATATTTCAACACAATTAACCGGCTTATTTAACTGTAAATGTATAAATTATCGTGTTGTCGATCAAAAGGCTTGGTAAATGTTATTCGTTTTTAAACATTTACTCGTTCCATTAGTACAATCTACTGAATAGTTTGTGTAGCGATACTGTTAGTATAAAGTATTAAAGTACTAATACAATTTGAAGTTATCCAACAAAGACATTAACTATACGTGCCACGTTGTTGATGTTGAGATGAAACGCCGCTCTAACCATAAAATAACTTTTAAAATAATCGAGTTATTGATTTAAACTTTATAGTTCGTTTATTCCATTAATCAAATTTTAGCAGAAGCCGCCATCACTCCTATTCACCCCACACAATTATTAAATAAATTAAATAACAAATGCGTAGACATTTAATGCATTTGTTATCTATAAAGGTACATTACTATTAACATAATTAAAAGTTACGTATATCGAGTAAAAAAATATACATTAAATCAAAATTAATTGTTTACATAAAAACAATATGAACATATTTTAACGAATTTTTATGGTTATTAATTTGTAGTGCTTTTAATAAATAAATAAACAGAAATGAGAATTAAATCGCACACTTTAATTTCACATCAACATGATTTATTTTGTACCAATATTACGACGACGTCAGTGTTGGCTCGTAAGGTTTGTAATGTTCATTTATTCATAACGAATCGTTCGTTCGGTATTAATACATTTTATTATTTTTATCATAATAATATTAACTCGAAAAGTGCCACTAAATTTTAAGCCACACAAGTTGTTCTCTTACTATTGATCGCACATTTCTGTTCTTCATTGTTAAACATTCAACTATCCCGTCTTAACCCGTGTCTCTGTGGTTGTACCTGACACGCGCACATAAGGGTCGATCGTGTTACTGGCGGCGAAGAAAAATCCAAACCACTATTTGTTCCTCTCGTTTCCCTCGAATTTCACCACTAGGGATGGTGGACCGTCCATTTTTCACCGCCCTCGCTAGAACTCCCCAGGTAATAGGGTCCACTTATCATCGAGACCAAAGAAATACTTGTCCCGCAACTCCTTTTATCCCGGCAACCGAAATTCTACACTGTTTGCAAATGTGACCATTTACATTGTGCGACCGATGAAAATTGACAGAATACTTTGATATTTTCAGTTGAAGTTCTGTTAAATATAATACAATATTTAATATTATTATCGGAAGCTATTAAATATACTGCTTTACCATTAGAACGGTTGGAACTGTTGTTTTAATGGTAGTGGACTTTTTTTTATTATTTTTTTAATCAACAAAGTCAAGTTTAATTAGAATTTAAGAATGTTCATTAAACTTGTGCACAGTATTCTTTTATTTTTACTTCGATAAGATAATAAGGTTTTTGAAATTTAATAACATTGATTTCAATTTCAATATAAAAAATATTTTTTACATTAATTAATTAAATATAATTTATTATATTATATAACAACCTAAAAACATAGCACTGGTATAAGAATATAATGTAACATTATGTTTGTTGTTGATATAGGATAAAATATAAAAACAAAATGAAAAGGAAAAATAATTTTCAGATAAAAATAATATTAAATGCCAAAGCCAACAAAAGGTGTAAAGCTTTCATATATTTTATACGCTTTCTTTACGACCAAATGTTTTATGGTTTTAAAATAAACTTTATTAGTACTTAAATAAGAACTTATTTCAATTTCGTAGAAAAATACCATAAACACACTATCGTATCTTATGATATCGATAATATCTTCTATAGACTTTAATTTATATAACTGTAAACCTCATGGGGATAAGAATATAATGTAGAATAAGTTTAGAGTAAAATTATTGTATTAAATATAAATCAAAATAATGCTTGGAATTGAGAAAATGTTATAAATGTAATATTTAACCAGATATTATTTACCATACTGAATTTATTGTTCATTCCGAAAATAAGATAAATTATTTTGTTTGCGATAAAATTATGCATTTTTCTTTGTATAATATTATATTCATACATATATATATATTCTCGGTATTATAATATTGTATAAAAATTAAACATAATAATATTTTAGAGTAAACACAAATTCTTGACATAAATTTATATTTATCAGTTTGTATTAAGACCTAAGTATGAATGTGTAATTGGACTTAATCCATAGTTCAAAATTAACTAAATCATCTATTTATATATATATATATATTTTTTTTTATCGTTTAAATACTATCCTACTGAAATAGATTATAATATGATTCAATTGTATTAAAACTATTTATACAAATGAATATCATATGGGTATTTATTTTGAATTAAATAATTGCTTTAATTCCAGTAAATAGCTTGGTAAAAAAATAAATAAACAATTAACACATCGCTGAAAAATACTTAAACATTTTTTTATTATTTAGGTAGGACTGATTGGGTATGGTCATGGATAGAAACTATTGTGTGAATTGATCTCACACTTAATTACAATAATTGTTGATACAAATAATATAAGTGTATATCTTAGATTAATAAGATGGGTTCATCGAAACAAGATAGTTTGTACCTATTTCTATTATTTTATTTACATTAATATTTGAGTAGCTTTTTGAAAACAACTTAAGATTTTAAAAATAACAATGACAAAAATATATTTTGTGACATACAAATAGTAGTACTCTACAAATAAAAAAAATAACAGGAATGGAATATGTCAACCATTTATGAGAAAAGAACATGACGTGTAATACAATTAAATTACATAAATTAAATTTAAAAAGTAAAGCAAAATAAATGGAATTGCACATAACTGTACTAAACCCACCTGCTCGCTTGAATAAAATCACTAGATTTTGACAGATAAAATTTGAATATTTTGACAGATAAAATTTGAATATTTTATTAAAGAAAAAAATTACAGTCATAAAAATTGTAATATGATTCTTCTCAGATACATAACTAGTAACCTGATATATTATAAATCATTTGTTTGTTTAGAATTAAGTTTTTCATTTACGATTTTAAACAATTGCTTAAATTATAATATGTTACATAAATATATGCCTATAAATGTTTATTAATATTTTATATTAGGTTAAGCAAAATAAATAATAATGTACTTTGGTCATTATTAAATTACAACATGAATTTAAATAAATAAATAATTCAAGTTTTATGTTCAATTAAAACTTAATGATTTTAAATATTATTTCTTTATATAAAAATTAACAAATATATATTATTTTATATAATATCTTCTTATACGTTGGTATATTTTTAATTGATAATTAAAAAGATAACTGGTAATTATTATATATGTATAATGTATATACTTACAAAAAAAATAATATATTTAAATTTTAAATAACTATATTTTTCAACCGAATATTTATAATTGAAATTAATTGTTACTGATCCAGAATTATATAAACACATTTAGTAATATATTTTAGAAATAAAATATGTAATTAGAAAAAAAAAATTTAATATATTCCATCGAAATCCCCAAATTTCAATAATTTCTTCTGATTAATTTTATTTGTTTTCACAGCATTTAAACATAATTCTGATTATAATATGTATAATATGAATGAATACTTATATAATATTTAACGTAATATCTATACCGAAAATTATGCTTTATAGCCTGTTTACTAGTTGTAGAACTATTCATAAAAATATAAACTTGTTCAATTATCATCATTATTAACCTAACATTAATACAATAACTAAAACAATCAAAATATTTATAGATCACATAACGCCTGATTTAGTGTAGTTTAAAATATGAATTTATAAATTATAAATATTAACAAACTCACAAAAATAAATTTCAAACGAGTAGGTAGTGAACTTTTCGACTACTGTCTTGCTATTAAATGATTTTTTTTTATGCATACAATTGGGATTCTATGAGTTGACATTTAAGTTAATGCCAAACACTGACATTTTCTCAGGGGCTTTAAAGAAATTACGAACAATGTTCTACAATATTCCAATGGCAGTGATCGAGTGGTTTTATTTAGATAGAGGTGTATAATCCAAGTGCATTCAAATTTCAAGGACTTTAATAAAACAGGTCACAACTGCAGCATAATATTTGTTTCCATATCCGAATCATCAACATTATTAGAGAATTTAAATAATTCACAACACAAGTGTAGAATAACTTTTGTTATTATGTTATAATTCAAAAAATATTAATCACGAGGGCATGAAACATTTAGTCATTATACATTTTGTACACAACAAGGAGATAAACAATATATATATACTCATCATATTATGCTATATATTTATACTATATATCTGTTCACAGTTACACGATACCTAAAATTAACTATTGAAATTAATACAAATAATATATCATTATAATTGATAAAATAACGTGATGTTTTTGGAGAAACGTGAGTTAAAATACACTATAATACTATAAAAGAGACATAAATTACTTGTATAGTTATATCAAATAATAATACAATATCCTTAAAAAAAATTGTTTAGCATGAAATTGTTCTTCAGTTATCGGTTAAAATTGTTTTTCGTATTTAACAATTTACCATTGAATTCAACTTGTACGCACCAATTAATAATTATACATATTTTATACAGTTATATACTTCATGGCTGGCAAAGTAAGTGCATTTTATAGTTACTATACAACAGAGCTGTTTTTCTGAATTTGTTTTATTTTAATCGTATTTACAAAATATATATTAATAGATACATCTTTAAATTTAAATATTACGTTTTCATGATGAAAGAGGTTTTCATGACGTATAGTTTAACGCGTTAAGTGAATTTAATAATTTAAAATGATAATAATTTTACACGACATGCATAATATATAAATTTATAGCGTTTTAGAGTGTTGTTATTCATCTTCTACTTTCGGTCGTGATTTCAAAATATTAATTCACGCCTTCGACCAAAAAACGTCTGCTTGTGAATTATTATCGGTTTCGCAGATGCTCCTTTTTTCGCGTTACCGCATTACCCTCCCATTTACCATTAATAATTGAAACGGATTAAATCGTGATTCATTTTCATCCCTTTCTCGGCGAAATTACCCCAAATTAATTTATAATTTGGTTTTTGTTAGGTATGGTAAAAATAAAAAAAAAAAATCGCGAATAAGCAGATATACATAACATTTATTATACGAGTATACGACTACGGACTAATATTGTATATAAAAATATATATATATATAATTTTTTTGTTGCGCTTTTTTTTTCCATAGCCACAGCCATGGGCATCAGAAAATATTGCAATAAAGACCACCGCGATGGACGCTCACGCGCCGCCGGTATAGTCTCCCCTCGTTTAAACATCCGAACGGAAACCAATAGCCCGGTGACCGATAAATAACCGACTAATTCCGTAAAACGCGGCCGGGTTATAAATATTTATCCGAACATGTGTCCCTTTCACGCCCACCTTTGGCACCCGTAATACGCTATTCCTACCTACTTCCCCTCCACCATCTATCTCACCCCCGCCGCCTACGTCCTTGCCGTATGCGCTTACAGAGCTCCCGGGGTCGCGCGTTCAGACTGCTAATAAAAATACTACTTCAGCCTCTTTTCCTCCGCAGTAATGTATTGTTTTTCTCTACCCCCCCACACCGCATCGCCGTGCCGTGTTTGTCTCCCACGTTTTTTTTCCAACCATTTTCAATTCATTCCCGCCCGCTCCCTCTCATCGCGCCCGGACAACCGTGTATAGTCCTCTGCTCCGTGTAAAAATAAAATGAAAACCAAATACAACAATGCTAAGTAGTGTTAAACAAACGTACTTGCAGTCGTATATGAAACACTCCCTTCGATTTTCGAGCAATGTACCGAAACGACAATAAAAACGGAAGATTTTTCGTATATATAAAAAAAAAAACATTAAAAACAAAAAAAAAAAACCTGAACAAATTAAATAATATTTCTGTCAGAAACATAAGTCGATTTTAACTTTTATATCGTACGATATGAAATTCACATATATTTTCTGGGTACTAAACAGTAATAAGTGTATTACTGCAGTATTACCTATACCGAAATTCAAATATGCATTGTGTACTTGAAATGATTAAAAAAATAAAGTAATTTTTGATATTTGTAGATTATCATGAAAGATTGTATACAAACAAAGCCGAGTAACAAATTTGAATTTAAACATAAAATTATTATTTTTTGTTGTACAAAAAAATAATAACTATAACATTATCCAAAATAAGAAATTTGAATGCATTTTATCACTATTACACCAATCAAACTTAATTTTATTAGCAAGTCCTTCCGATTGTTTTACTAATAAAGCAATCGTGTTTATTAGTTTAGGTTAGAATTTTTCCCACAAAACTTTCATAACTGTTGAAATACGTAAACAAATCAAACACATATTAAGTATTATATAAGACAGGTAAACTCTATAAAATAAATATAATAAAAGAGGTAACTAGATTGGATATTACATTTTGGAAAACAAAAATGACCCAACAAAAGAATTTATTGTATTCGTAGACATAAAAATAAATAAATTTTCTAAAATGTTTATACGAAAACAACTACTATTTATATTATAACCATTGCAAGTATTTTTACATTTTTAAATAAACTAAATATTAAAAATTGTATTTGATACAAATATTAAGAATTCTATTTGCTAAATTCCAAGGTTGTTAAAGCATATTTTTGTATACTATATAGTTGCTAAAGTATTCAATTTTCTGTATGTAATCTAAAGAACAAAGATGTACGTTTTTCAAAAAGTTTATGTTAAACATTTTTTTTTTCTAAATACGACGCTACAATAGTGAATTTTTAATAGGATAATAAAAGAAAATCATCGAATTTAAAACGGTTTTTATACTCAATAATGTCAAATATTTTGTATTAAATAAATATTTTTATACTAATCCACAGTGTATAACATTATGGAGATAAATATTTTATTTTAATTAAAAAAATAACAATTTTTTTTATAAAATAATAATATGTATGTGTTATATTTCATTTAATTAACGAAAAATTAGAAAAATTTTATAAAATTATATACACATTTTTGCATTGATTAAACTTACGATTATTCAGGTGTAAGTACTATTATATTTCAATGATAAACGTTGTTATGTTACGAATAAATATCATTGTTTATTAATTCTAAATTGAGTTACTTATCTAGAAAAAATAAATATATTAAAAATTATTCAGGTAAAAATGTAATAAAACGTAAACGCCTTATAACCACGTGTATACATTACCGTATTAAGTAATTGATTGTTAATGTCCATGTGTAAACATATTTCACTATTTGATCATACTATTCATTCTATACTATAGTATTGAATAAATAAATAAAATTACTAGTTGGAATGATAAAAATTGTTAGATAATCAGAAAGTTAGAAAACAGCCTACTGCAATAAAATAAGAATAAGACGGTTTTAGCAGTATTTAATAATTAAAACATTGATTTTCATTAAGAAACTAGTAAGAAAAAAAATTAATTGTCTTTGTGAAAACACAAAGTTTTCAATATCCTAACAACTGGATCGTGATGTCTCGGTGTGTCTTTTACAGCGCCCAGTTTTCCCTTCTAAAATGTCCCCCTCAGGTATAAAAATGTTGAAATTGTATTTTTTTTCTTATTTTTTATCCTTCTTTTTCTTTGCATCACCACCCATAAGGACTTAGACCATGCCATTGTCCCAGCACCGAATACTTGCACTCGGATTTTCCACTCCGCCTGCCGTCTAACGGGTTTCCCGTCCCCGCCGTCATAATATTCTCACAATCCAATGACATTTTCTACCCCATTGAAAAAATCTTTTTTTTTTCATCGTTCTGACCTTATTGCCACTGCTTGCTCATTCTCTCCATTCACCACCCGCATTCACTCATACCAATGGTGCTTTTGTTAGCGCCAGAATAAGCCTCCTCCCATGCCTTCCGGCGTTCTTTGCGCGTAATCGGGACATAGTCGTTTAGTTCATCTCAGAAGCAGCATTAACGCTAAGTGTCCAATGAATACGGTCCGGGTCTAGAAAGAAATAAGCGAGTAGACTATAACGAAATATTCTCATTTCACCTCATTCTTGTATTCATCGTAGAAACTCAGGTTTAGCAGATAACTCCTTAAAAATCGTTCGTTTTCAATTTATTGATTGAATAAAAAAAAATGCCTTACTTTTGCATGTAACTAAATTGAATAATTTGAAGAAAAAATTTACAAAAATAATAATTTGGTTGTAAATTATTGATTTTAAAAACGTATTAATATACATTATACTCTTTTAATTATTTCCTGTGATCAGTATGGAAACTATTTAAGTATAAATCTCGGCCACCTGTGTTAGTTTGCAATTTAATAATTTTGCCAATTTGTAATATTAATAAATCAAGTTTGAAAATAAAAACATTTTATTTTATGATGGTTGTAGTATATTCTAAGTAAGATTATATTATTATAAATTTATGTAAATAAAAATTATATTTTGTAAAACAAATACAAATATAATATCATATACATACCTTCATACTTTTTTTTTTAATAATTTTAGCTATATGCTTAAAAGTGTTTTTTGGTAATTTAATTTGTTTATTTGCGTCAACATTTTTAATACTTTTAGTGAAATTTGTAAATAAATAAATAATTTATAAATAACAGTAAGTAAAACTAATTCTAATCATTAGTAATCTTATATATTACATGCATATTTATTACTTAATATCTGTATAGTACGTCAATAGGTATGTTTATATTTCTTCATTTTTTTTCACAGTTATTATTCATTTAGTATCATATTTACTACTCACAATACGCTTTACCACTAAATAAAAATAATCAAAGTTCATTTTCTATGGAAATATGAATATTTTATTTATTAATGAGTGCTACTTAAGGTTTATCCAATTTTTTAATTGAAAAAAAAATAATCAATTACCGAAGAGCCTTTATTTCTTATAATTAATTAAAATATGAATAATTACATATATATTAATAATAAACAGTTTAAGTTAAAAATTAAAACATCCTTGTTATCCTTAAAATTATTTTCAAAATTTAAAACTCAGTAATAATAATATAATTATTACCATTTATTTATTTAAAAAAAAAAGAACAAAACTGAATAATTCATTAAACTTTTTTAAATATTTTCAAATCATACATAATTAAAATGTTATTTTAGTTAATTAAGTTTTCTAAGAATACCCAAAAGAGTTAAACTAAATTCTTTATTTCTAATCTTGTATTACTAGATGTATGAAATGTTATTATAGTAACCAGTTATACTATCAAACAATTAAAAATTTAATACAAATAATATTTTTCTTATTTTCCTTTTATTTAAATAATAACTAAGTTAAAAATATAATATTATGCTATTGTTGTCAAAATAATTTAAACATTTTTCTTTAAGGACATAGATATCCTACATTTCTAAATATAATCGGTTTTCAAGAATAATAGTTTACACAAATAAAGTTATTACGCTTTATATTAATTTAAAATAATTATAGGTAGGTAGACACCTACTATCTTTAACAATACGAATATTGTTTTCCATTATTCATAAACAATACTGAAATATGCATAAGAACAACAGTATTTTATCAACCCTCTCTAAGACAATAGTAGTTTATAACTATTATTTGCATTTTAGTTCTTAAAAAAAAGAAATACTATTATAACATAATAAATGAAAAGTAGAATATCCATTAATGATCTGTACAAAAGTTTAAAGTTAACGACCGACTTAGTTTTCTTCCACGATTATAATTTCCAACGAGAATATTGTCACAACTTTGGCTAAATTTATTAAAATATATTCGTTCAGTTAGAATAAACAGTAAACACATTCCATGAAGATTAGTAACTTTATTAATTAAACTTAAAGTCGCTAAGGAATTATCACTAGCTTATTGAGAATTAAGTATACTTTTAAAAATATAATTAATTTTAGGGTTATAAATTACAACAAAAAAAACTTTTGTATACTGTGGCTGATTTTTTGGAGAATAAGTAAACTGTGTTTGCCAGATTATGATATCATCTACAGCTATCAAGTAAAATAAACTTTTAAAATTAAAAATTAAAAACAATTAAAACATAACTGTAAATATTAATTAGTAGACATTGCATATACAAATTAATAATTATCATAACAAAGAATGAATATATTATAATTTCAAATTAATTAATGTGAGTTTATTGCACATAATATTTAATATTATAAGAATAAGATACATTTAGGTATAATAGTTAATAAATTTAGGATTTTGGAAATTTTGGCGTGAAGCCGTTTTAACTTGAACCAGTTTTGGCGTAGGTGACTTTTTAATAATAATTTAATTTAACAAAATATAAGTATTATACACTTGGTGTTTTTTATCAGTACTGAATGCATTAGATAAATAATATATAATATTATAATTATTACTCACTAAGACATCTTGTACTTATGAAGATGCAATTAATTTTGATACAAATAATAGTGTTTATTAGGAATCACTACACGTCGGGTATTGTGGTTTTAAACCGGTAACAATACTAATATAATATTCGTGTTTGGGTTTTTCGATATAATAACAAGACAAGTGTACCTACCGTTTTATAAATAAAAAATGTTATGTTTACAACTAAAAGTATATGTATAAATTATGAATGTGTTACGGTTTATTTTTAAGTGCTTATAGTATGATATATTTTCTTTGGGCCAGAATAACATTTTCAGTATTAAATTCATCACCTAAGTAAGTACGCTAAGATTTCGCAATAATATTAAAAAGTAGAATACCTAATTGTATTTCAGTTAGATAATAATTATTATAACACGGGTGTATGATCCAGTTCGTAGTAGGTATCTATATTATCTTGGTATACGATACATCTGAAATTCGATGTACAATCAACTAAGTTATTTAATTTATAAAATAGTTATATTATGAAACATAAAAATGTATTTATTTTGCTTTATATTAAATCCATACAATTGTTTTTATAATATATACTAATGAATTAAGACTTTATAAGATTGCACTTACATAGTGTAAACTGTAAACAGTATTCATAAACCTAATATTATTTTATTGATAGCAAGGTACCTTACTTTCATGTTTTACTTTTATTTGTTGATAAATTTCTTATAGTATATTACCAAGATAATACTGTAAATACTAATTTATTAATTAAAATCTATTTTACAAGGAATGAAACGCCACCACAGCAAATGGATAAAAACAAAGCTAAATTTATGCACATTTCAAGAATTCCATTATATAAAGATCAAATTGCCTATATATCTTTTATATTCTATTCAGCTACGACGCTACGTTTATACATTTTTGGCATTTTAATTAATGATAAAAATATATAACGATGGTTCTCTAGAGTTTACATATCTTCTTTGGTGTTATTATAAATTCAGCTTTATAATCTTTGATATATATAATATGTATGTACTGTGTACACATAAGTTGTGAAATAATAAAGATTTAAATTGCCAACGTCAAAAAAACTAATTCTTGTGATTTATTCATTTAAGTTTATCTTAAAACTTAAGCATGTCAACTAGTAAATATAATATATAATTCATACTCAAAACACATTTTTAACGTTCCTATAAAATATGATTATTTTTATGATAAATATTAAATCTAAGTAGATAATTTTTGAAAACATATTGTTAACTATTACTTTTAAAATATTTCTAGTTAGTTTATTCTTATAGAATATACGTTTAATAAATATTTTAATCAGTATAATTTAATATTATTTATAAACATTATACGTATAACTTATTAATATTTTTAATGTTTAAAATACATGTCATAGAATTTGTCAATAAAAACTACAACTATATAATATAAATATTTAATGAGATCATAAAAATAATAATATAATATTGCAGTTCAATAAAATAAACTTGACAAAGAAAATAATTGAATTTTAAAATAAAATTTCCTCTAATTCAATGAAAGATAAAAAATATATTTATTTTGTGTTTATAAAATAAAATAAATATCTATTTGTTGGTATAATAAATTGCATTTATATTGGTGTAGTTTTCAAATCCGATTTTTTTTACGAATGATGAGTCTATTAGTGAAACTAAATTATGGTATACCATAAGATACTACTCTGATTCTGTGTCACTTTATGCATTATTAATGATTTTTACATTGCATATGTGAAATAATCTTTTTTCCTTTAAACAGACTTAAATAATATTATGTTAAGACGCAATAGTAATACTTTAAGTTGTGATATAAATGTAACTGAACAATTATCGTGCACAAATTTATATAATTCAAACTAAAACCATTTGTTTTCATTATATATAATTTATTTGAATCACGTAATAGGTGAACATAATGTATAAAAAACGACACTGATATCTTTCATGTGCAGTTGCTTTTATCTATAGTACGCAATAGTCCTGATCACGTTATAAACAATGTATAAATTAAAATCATACTATTAAATTTTAGTTTAATAATTACTATAATAAAACTAAGTAAAATAATCTATAAGCAATATAATGTGGATAATAATAAATACAACTTTATAACTAAAATAATAGGTAGTTAATGACAAATGTTATCATTGAACATTTATGATATATATTTTTTTTTACTCATCTTAAATAAATAAAAGGTAGAATTTTTTACATATATTAATCGAACATTGTATTTACATACAAAATATATTTAATTTAATGAATAATACCTTACATAGATTACCACTTTTAAACCGACTTTAAACATATTCAGTATGCATAAATCAACAGCTGAGTCATACATATTTCAGTAAAATATTTTTTAGTTAACTCAAACATCATAAAATTACTCTTGTTAAAGATTATTAAAATATAAATTACATAAATTAGGTTACTCGGATTTAATATTATGTAAACATTTAAAAAGATAACATAAAATAAATATCCCTTGTGTTAAATTTAGTAAAACACAACCTAATTACTTATGATAAAACGGAACTGTCCAAACTATAGTATATCAGCTATGATTATAAACATTTTTTAAATTTTATTTATTACATTCTATGCAGATATGTGTTCTTGTAAGCAATTGCTAGTATACGGAAAATCTAAGGTTAATACTATAAGGTTTATAATAATCCATATTTTGTAAAATATGTAATATGTATAATAATAAAATATTATTATAGGTAGCTATATATTAATAAAATAACTTTATAAATTACTATATTTTACATGTTTCATATACATAATATATTTGTATGAATTCATACTTCATCTAGTTCGAATAGAAATTATATTTTTACTTACACATATACTATGCTAAAAAATAACACACTACAGATAATGGGATTATTATGTTGATTTTTATATTAGATAAATTGGTATCTAGAATGTTTTAACCATTTTAGTTACTTTTATCACACTTTTTTTTTTTTTTAAATAGACTAAATGAAGAACTCGTAAACTTTTACAGAAACTCAAACATTAATAAACGCATTTTAAGGTGACATACAAATGTCAACAGGGATTATTGTATCAAAGTTTCCATGCAAACAGAATCGTGAAAACGATTTCCTCTTAGTTGCGCAATCCCAGAGGCTATGTTTGTTATAATATATTCATCAAAACACGAACAAGAAAAACTAATTCAAAGTTTTTTGATCAATATAAATGGTTTTAATTGTAAAACATTGATTTCTTTACAAAATCAAAATGTTCATTAAAATTCGAATTAAAAATTATCATATTATCATATTTGGTAATTGTAATTTTTAATTTCAGTATATAATACAATTAAAAACTTAGGTTATATTAAATTTGATAGGTTTATAAAAATGTAAATATTTTGAATTAAATCAAATTAATTGTAGAGACAAAAAAAAAATAAAAACTAAAAAATGTTTAAAAAAATTATTAAAATTGATTTTTTTTTGTTTTGATTTTACTGATTTAATAAATTCATTAAGTGTAAAAGTGTAAAATAATGTATTATATTTTAATATAAACTAATAGACTAAACATTAGATTTTAAGGAAAATAAACAATACGAACAAATGTAAATTATTTTTTCTTCTTAAAATATAAAATTAGGTCCTCAGCTTATTAGATTATTTTATATGATAATATAATATCAGTATTATTAATTTTCAATTCAAGTCATAATTATAATATTATGTTTAAATTTGAATAATGGCTTTAAAATACAACTTAATAATTTGTTTTGATAAAAGTGCAACTAAAAATCATATTTCAGAAAATATGGAATATGAGTTAATGGAGTAAACGAGTAAATGGATAAGAGTTACATAAATTTGTTTTTTTATTTTATAATAAAATAATATTTATGAAAGAAAATTCGTCAAATTAGACACATCCAGGAGACGCATCAACATAATATTGTAATATATATATAAATTGTCAAAATATATTATAATCTTTAAATTTATTAACAATATCATTATTATCAAAGAAAAATTAATTCTATTAAAATAATCTGTACTATTAATTATATTTAAGAACTTCAGATTTATAAAAATAATTGTATAATAAAATAAAAACCGTATAAAACTATTATAACGTAAAAACTATTTTAAACTTGATAATTTGTATTACCTAATTAAAATATTAGAATTTCCTTATTTTTTTTTTTTCTATATATACCTACATAGATTTTACGTTTATAATATTATTATAGTATTGTGTACATTGATAATCACATCGAAGGGTAAATGCGGACTTGTAAATATAATTTAATTTTTCATTGTATTTTGAGAAATAATTTTTGTCTCATAATGATATAATATACATAACATATTATGTAATTATAATAAACGCACAAGTTTCGTTTATTTTCGTCTGATGATCGCGTTATTAATTAATGAATTGATAATATTGTTATTCACATAATATTAGATCGAGAACGAACAACTGAATATAATTGTTGTTTTTTCGGATTAAACGATATCGAACCGGTATACGCATTTACTATTATAGCAGTATAATTGCTATATCGATCAGTCGTCCGACCATTTTTCCCTCAGTTCAAGACAAATATTCAACGTGGAAGTTTTATTTGTTTACAACGCGGGATACGACTATAACGTGACCGATCGCTGTTAAGTTACCTTAGACGGGCAGAACGGGCGAGTGAAAACAACTCGAGTTTTGTCCATTTGGCCGAGTTCTATTTATTGCCGAATCAATTTCTCAAACAGCTCTCGAGTGCTCTCGACCGTCCCCGGCAATATACGCGTATACCCGTCTTCTGTGTATAATAGTGGTAGTGACCTTTTCATTGCCTATCGTCCATCGCGCGCGTATACTGCGGGCGAGCTTTTGTAGTGTACGGGACCTTACCAACCCCCCCCCCCCCCCCGTCGCCCACCCCAAAACCGCCGCCACCGCACAGCCCCCGCTCCCTTTTAATGCATTACTTTAGCCTTGCATCGGCGCGCCGCGCCGCGCCGTCGCCACCGCCGCCGATATCGAACTGCTCCGGTGACTGGCCACCGATATATTAGTGAGTTTAATAATGAATTCATGGGTCACCCGGGTCGATGTCTTCTTCATTAACTTAAACCCTTTTACCTGACTGCAAACCGAAACGGCGAAACGACCCCAAAAGCTTACGAGTTGATTATAATATATACTGCAGTGTGTACATGCGTATTATATACACCCGCGGGTTTCCATCTCTTGTGCCGCGCGCGTACACAGACATCGGACACACTGTGCCGCTTTGGCGTTCCCGGCACACAAAATAACATGCGGTGACCACTATGAACTATATATTATTATACACCGCACAGACGTACGGCATCTGTTTCTGAGGTCTCAATGATTTATCTGTACGGTACACGTTCGACGTACACACACCCGAAATGCCGCCGCATCGTGTGTACCGGCGGTTTGATGATGATAATAATAATAATAATAATAATAATAATAATAATATAGTAAACACACAAATTCGGTTCGGTTTTATACACGAGAATCCGACATGATATACCCACTGCGACTATATCGAGATATACTTCCGAACGCTGTACTTCGGTTATTCGTCGCGTGTGCGCGCGTTACGCATCGACGACACTACAACAACTACACACTGCGGGTATAACGTCGTGATGACAATCGCACCAGTTATTGCACAGTATCCGTAATACTGATTGAAAGAAAAATACACGTCTGCTGTATTATAATAATATGATGTATACGTCAGTAGATTTGTTATATCCTTAATACTATAGCTATAGCTGATTATATTATTTAAGGACTGCTATTATATATTATATTCTTTATATACAAGGACTGCGATGTACTACTAGTGGTCCGCGGAGCACAATAATATACAGATACGGTCAGATATCAATTCATTATGTTTATGGTGACCAGACGTACTATTTTTCGTAGGACAGTACTTTTTTTTATGCATGTCCTAGTGTCCTCGACAGTAGTGTTAAGCACCACATAAAATTGTACTCTTTTTTGAAAATATTGTGGGCTAATACAATATGTTTGTGATTTTTATAATTTGGTATTAATTTACATTAAAACTAATATTATTACATACTTGGGCGTAAATAAACATTATAAATAAATGAATTAACGGAGGGCATTGATTAAAATAACTTATAATATTAAAACACCATAATGTTTAAGCTGAGCACAGCATATTTTAAATCAAGTATAGCTAGCAAATTACAATATTATGGATCGATTTTTATTAAATTTTTTTTTTTTATAAGATAAAGATTCTAAATAATGTTCACGCATTTGCTAGTATTGTAGCACAAAACACATGATACGATTTAGTGAATTTTAATGCAATAGTACATTAGTAAGCGTCTATCAATCGTCATTAAGAAAAAACAATTTATTTATAATTATGACGTGTTTTGTGTTTTTTTTTTTTTTTTTGTATCAAGATAACAATTTGTTTCTCACTAATTTTTATCGATTGTAGCCATAAATTCCATTAATTATTTAATCAAAATATATTTCAGGTAACTTTGAAATATTTTAAATAAATAGAAACAGCTTTATGACGTTGAATGGCGAAAAAAATGAACATTTGATTTTGGTCGATTAAATGGTGATATAATTTTTTTGATAAGTGCTTCATAAGTATTAAAATATATCAATTATTAATTTAATTTAAACTATTGACATGTTTTAATTTGATATTTCATATTCAGATCTAAAAGTTACATAGGTATGAACTGCTAACACATCTTTCATTGTTCTATAATAACATTTATTGTTTAATAGCATCATTGCATATTATTTTGATTTTATTTAGAAATTTAAAAAATGCAATATAATTGTACATTTTATGGATATTAAATTTGAAAACAATTTTTTTGTGGGTTTACCAAGAACTGTATATTTTATCTTTTATATCCATTCAAAAAAATGTAGTAAATTGATTTAAATTTTGAACATATTCAACATATTATAATAAATTACTTGTTTAATATTTTTAATACATATTTGTTATTTATTAAGGATAAAAAAAAAACCATCACGTTTTAACTCGTAATAAAATTAAATAGTTCGTAAACTTTAATTTAAATTAAATATTAACTCAATATTTCCTATTCACATAATCTACAATTTTTACAATATTGAAATTTTACAATAGTTATAAAACTTAACAAAAATATTTAGAGACGTTTAAAAAAACAAAAAAATATATATATATATTATATTGCACAAATTCACGTATTTTGTTTTTAATTTTACAGAAATATAGTAGATAAGAGTTTATGAAGATTCACTAGAAAAAATATAGTTTATGCAACTGTATTGTTTTTATATTTTGAGTGAAGTGATTTACAATAATATATTTTTCGTCGTCAGATCAATTAGTTGAGTATTGATTGTCCGTTTTTGATGAAAAAATAACAATACAACCTGTACAACAATTTCTAGCTGTTTTTAAATATTATCCAATGAACAATTGTTTAACTTAAAATTGATAATTTTAGCAATAGCAAGTTTTATTTTATTTTCTCTTTAACACTCATCTTGATTATTTGCAAAAATACTTCTGCAATTTTATTATTACCAAACATTTAACAAATGAATATATTTTTTATATTATAACTATTCACTACCAACAAGATTTTTTGTTTTAAAAATAAATCCTTAAGTTATTACTAGTATTTTACCTACAAAACAATTTAAAGTTTACATATTTTAAATAACTTAATATATATTATTATGACGACGTGTTCATAGTGAAAATATTAGGTGTAAATTTCACACGTGGCACAATATCATAGTCTGTTGATTTTTACGTAATTTAATTTTAATTTAATAGGTGACCTAAGTTATTTTATCATAAACAATTATTATACATTATAACATCCGAATGAATTTGCTCTGGGTGCAAACGCATATCGCTCTTACCTAAATCTTTTTTTTTAATGTTTGTTTTATTTATTATGTGTTGGAATATTATGCATTATTATTATATAATTATAAAATCATTACAATTTTACGATTCATCAATTATCTACTGTTTTCATTTTAATGTTGTTATTAGGTATTATTAATATTTTATAACTTCGGAATTTACGATTTTTTTTTTGTTTTGTAAAAATAGATTATTTCTTAGCCATTATCATATACGTTTAAGTTTTGAAAATAATATAATTTAATATCGATGAGTTGTATTATGATATTCATGATTTATGTGTATTGAATAAATTCTAAAAGGTAAATTATTATACGTCATATTTTCCACTCCTTTTCTACTTCTTCAATTGCGAAATTTGTTTGCTTTATTAAATGTTACGCTAAATTATACGAAAACTACTTTTATTGTGTTTTGTCATATAAATGTGGAGTGTCGTTTATTTTGATGGTGACGTAAGTATCAAAGTATATATCAGGTATAAGTCTATTTTTAATAGAATCCAAGTCATATATTGACCATAATATTATATGGTCAAATGTTACAGAATAGTCGCAAATAAACGCGAGTAGCTTAAAATAAATTAAAGGACCGGTCTTAAAAATCTTACTTGTTTATCTGTCTGAGATTATTTTTACATTGGTATATTAAAATGTCTGTAAAAATCAATATAAATAAATGTAAGCCGTATTATAGTTATATTCTACTAAAGCAAATATTAAACAGTTTGATTGAATATCATAAAATACAATAATTATAATTTATAACATAATATTATACCTACCTACGTTATGTCTAAACCATTGTTGTGATAATTGAATGGTTATCCTTTTATATTATCTTATCATAATTTCCACCTATCTAATACTTTTTCAAACAGGATTAAAAACATTTTAATATATTTTATATAAAAAGTTATTTTTTACCAGTAAAGTATTTTGTTAAAATTACACTGGATAAAATTTAATTTTTAGAGCTTAATTGTAAATGAGTATTAGTTTTTTTGTGTTGTGTAATTATTATAAAATGTGGAGATTAATGTAAATATTTACTTTTAACTTTTCCAATTATTAGTTTTGGCAATATCTTAAAATTTATGAACCTACAATAATCACTCCAACATAATTTCTATAAGTTACACGGTGTCAAGTGACATTTTTCTGTAGAAATAAATATGGCTGCTTACAATTGAAATAATTTTGAATATAGAATGTGGGTCCTCAGTTCGTTTTCTCATTTTGCTCCTTTTTCTCCCTTTATCAATAACCACAGTCAATAATTTATTGAACACGGGTCACGGACTAACTATGACTTCTTACTCTAATATAATTTTCGTATGATCAAAGGTCATCAAAATGTACTTTATGTTGTTTTAGCTCACGCTTGGAGAAGCAACTAGAGTGTTTGTTTAATGTGTGAGCTGAAAATAAAACGATGAAAATTCAATTGATTAAATGACACGCAATTCTGAGGTTTGATTATTTTTCGTGTATTGCATTTCACTTCAAAAATTTCAAAGCAAATGAAATATGGTTATTGGAAAATAATTTAATTAAAAAAATGTACTATAATTTAATGATTAGTTATGTGTACACAATGTACATTACAATAAGCGTGTAGAGTTAATATATTATATACATTTTACAAAATCAAATTATTTTCACCGATCATAATTAACATAATTAATTATTTCATAACCAGTAGTGTTTGATCTTATATATATATATATATGTGTGTATATATAAAAAAAATTAATAGTAGATAAACAAATAATTATATGTTTAACCGTTGACCGTTGTTGTGAATTATTTCAATTTACGCAGATAATTATAACATTTTATCTTGTTATTTAAAATTTATAAATATATGTCATGTTATTTTTTACGCATCAATAGCTAAAACCATCAATTATAAATCAAACAGTCTCAATACTAAAACTATATAATTTATGTTAATATCAACTGATTTAAATTCTTAAAAAAATATTTAATTATATTTTACTTCATGATTACTATGTATTTGTTAAATATAGGTCATCTGAATATCAATAAGAGTTTTGAATACGGTTAGTGTATATTATATGGTCAGTAGTCATCAAATACAGGAATAAACTATACATTTTTATCTTTTTGGCACAAATAGCTACTAAACATATTTTTAGAATTAAATTCAAACCTATCATATAAATTATTATGTGAACTATTCTTTAAATATTTTCAATCATTTTTTTGCAATAACAATAAAAACTATATAAGTTTTTTTCGGTTCACAATGTAATAATATTATGATTTAAATCAAAATTTACATTGCCACCATAGTCTTGCATGTATAACGGAATGTCTAGTTAATATAAAATATTAGGAAAGTGTCATGGAGCTTTATGTATATATAATTACTTTAGCCAGGAGTAAAATATATATTATTTAAAGATCATGAATATATTTAACAAAATTTAAGTCAGGATTAATCCATTGTCATTATTTAATTTGTCACAAACAACGACTTGCAGGATTAGCTAGTTCATAATATTATATTGTAGTTATCAGTTAAACATATTATTATCTATTCACATTATTTATTTTGTTGCTTCTTATTGGCCTGCTATACGATTTAGAAATCCATCGATTGCCTATGGATTATACTTGAAGGTAAAATATATAATTGAAAATATAATGCAATAATTATAAAAAATGTATAGAGGTAAAGACGTATATTATTTATTGTTTATAGATGTAAAATATTGGTATGAATGAATGCATGACAAAATTAATGCTACTTTAAATTTTCAACTTTTCATTTTGTTTTTAATTTATTAAAAAATCTAATTTAATATATTAAACCTATTCATGCTATGTATGCATAAATACATTTTGCAATAAAAAATTGGACTGAAATTTAGTCTGCTTAATTATTGGCACACCTAAAAACTCAAATGGCTCCACTGAGGACGCTTTAATTTAATTTTACCACAACAAAACACAACTATATAAAGAGGTAATAATATCATATTGTTACTCACTAGTATTGGATTTGTTTAAATTATACATTTGTCCATATTACAAAAATCCTTAAATTAAAAATATAGATGATAAATTTGTATCATTTTATGATTTTGATTCTAACGAGTTACGGAGTACAATACAAATATGCTTAATCGAGAGATAGCTTATAATATGCAAGATTCCATATTTTAAAGTGCCTACTAAAATATGTCTAGTCGTTTCCAAAAAACTTACATTATAATAGCAATACAAACTTTTAGAATGAAAATCTTATTTATGACTGCACATTATAGTTAAGTGTATTTTTTATGTTTTTGGTTTATTACAATCATATTTCGGATAAACGGTTTACGCAAGATACTGTCATTTAATGATTCCATGGAAGGTTTGATTAATGTTAAGTAATAGTAACATAATTTATTTGTGTATTAATTTTTCTTTCTTTTCCATAAAAAATTATAAATAATCTATAATGTTTCTTATAACTTTTATCTAAAATTTAATTTTAATAATGTAATAACCGACAATTTAATAACATATCAAGACTTGACAAATACGGATACTAAATAATGGGTACTGCAACATATTTTACTGACTTTGAGCATGTTTTACGTATAAAATATAAAATTATAAATATTATTAAATATAGTTAATTGGAAGATACTGAAAATAATATTGTTATATCTTTTTGGTTCACGTGACTATACGCTCGAGATAAATTCTAAGTGTACTCATGATTCGTATATATTATTATACAAGGTTTGTATACGTAGAAATCGCAGAGTTAACTTGATACAATTTACTATTATAACATGCTACGTATTATAAAATATACTAATAATATATTAACTAAGCTGCACAGACAAACACTATCTACAAAGAGTATAAAAACTACATTTGGCAGATTGCTGATCATTAAATGTTTTTGGTTCGAAGGATATCCCAAAATCGGCATTGCATCCACCAATCGTCCTTCACGCACACACACACACACACACACACACACACACACACACACACACACACACACACATACACTAGGTACGGGTAGTTTTAATACAAAATCGTGGGCCATGAGATGGTATTAAAATATTTTTATAGATTGAACTAATTTATACTACAAAGGATTTATTATTTACGGTGCAATATTTATTATTATTATTACCGGAGAACCCCTGTTTATAATAATATTATTATACTAGACCAACTCGGTGTAAGATTACGCATAATTAGGTTTTGATTTCATATTAATGAAATCTTTATACTTTCATATGCCCCTAAAAAATCGTATTATTTTATAGTTAGGTACTAGGTACCCGGTATCAAAGGTGTAAATAGTATACAAAACATAATAAGCATCAGCGTAGCGTGATCAAATGCTGTTCGGTAGAGTACATATTATAATATACATAAATAATATTAATTACCTAATCGTGTACTATGTCTTGAAAAGTATTAGCTTATGAAGTCCGCCAAATATAATTATATAAACATTATAAACCCGTATAAAATAGCGGTAATTAGAATATATTTTTACACATCAAATCGCAGTAAAGGAACAATAAAAATAATATAATGTGTCTGAAAAGTGAAAATTGTTTTTATTATTTTTTAATTACAGCAATAAATAATAAAAAAAAATACAGCAAAGTTTTTATTAATAACTACCATCGATTTTTGCCTTTATAGTTTATTTCATTGCTTTGTCATGCGAGGTATGCATGCAGTTATTAGTAGTAAGTTGTTCAGATAAATATTAGGTACTATAGAACTCGTTCTTTTACCTCATTTCTTCTGAACAATTTTGTTACATTTTTTTTATTTTTTGTTAAAATAAACAATAAGTAAATTGTTTCATTTTTTAAATGAATAACGTCTGAGTAATAGTCTAACAGTTCATAAAACATTTTGAATTTAAAAATTAGAATTTTTTTTTTGATCTTGTGCAATATGTGAATAAAAAATACCAGAAATACATTACAGCTACGACAAGTATTATATATTTCGAGAAAACCTAAATTTTGTTCGTATCAATCTTTATAATAAATGTCAATTATACTTAGTGGAAAAATTATTTTTAGTATAATGGATTCCCATTTTATACCTATACCTATCCACGTCACTAAATTGACATTTTATTAGATAAGTATACAAATTAAAAAAACGTACGCCATATGATTTTTACTCGTAATACATTACAGTAATAACTTATTATAATACATATATTATTATATTTTAGAATTTATAACTTTAAAAAATTAAGTTCTCGCGTACCGAGCGTAATATTTGTTCACGTATTTGTGGTGCATATATTATATTTGCATATTTTTTATAAAGTTATATAAATACGTGCATATTTTAACGTTTTATATCGCACACATTATTATATACGTATACGTATATTATATGTCGTAGCCCTAGTCATTTTAATACAGATACTGCCCGTGGGGAATGTGTTTTGTGTTTCGTCGGTGACACTAAACACGAGTCCTGCTGCACATATTACCATATAGTACTGCGACGCGTTATGTTGTACGTCGCAGGGTCGGAATCGTCTAAGCCCCGCGACAGAAAAGCCAGATAATGTCATTAAAATCTCTGTGCAAGCGCGTGGAGACCGCCGACCGCGAATTCCAGTGGCGGCCACGCTCGCCTCGCCCGTCCGCGACCGTTGCAGGATAAAAACCCGCTCGCTCGCAGCACAGAAGAGCAAAGGCTATGGCGGCGGCAGTTCGGTCGGTATATGATGGTTATGCGGGCCCATATATATATATACGGATATATATGTATATATGGAGTAGGTACGCGCCGCGTGTCGTAAACCGTACTTTGGCGGCGGCGGCGGCGGTGCAGCGATGCGTCGGTTTTCGCACGTCCGCGACTGCCGACGAGTGTACAGGAGAAGAGTGGCGCGCGAGTGCACGGATAACGCGTTTGTGGGGGAGGAGTGGTGGCTTTATGATTTATGCAAATGTCCGTGTGTTATAGAGCAGGAGAGCGTGCAGCCGTTCTGCACACGAGTGTGTTGTACGTATCTGTTGAAATGGTGTGGTGGAGGTGGCGTCGGTGTACGTGTCGAATTAAAAGGTGACGTGCGCGGACGGAGGAAAAGTATATACGAGAGGACCTTTGGCCGGAGAGCGGATCGCGGACCTAAACACGTTTAAACGGCGGACGACCGCGGACGCAGCAGCGGTCGGCGAGACGGACCGTGACGGGACGACGACACGGGCAGAGAAACGGGAGATGTGCGCGCGTATAAATATTGTATGTGTACGGTTTTGGCGCGCGGAGGAAAAGGACGACTTTGGCCGTCGCGCCCTTAGGGAGGTACGTGTGGGGATTACACGTGTGGGGAAACGGGACGGGAGGCGGACGCGGCGGCGTTGTACCCGCAAAGACGTTATTTTAATGCCGTCCGGTAACGCGTTCACCCTAATTTATATTCAAACTTTTACTCGTAGGTACACATAACAGATGCTCTCGTAGTCTCGTCCCGACTCCCGGGCGTACGCGGCGTTTTCGGCCGTAATAGTATAATCAGCTCGCCGTAGTAGCCAGTAGGTGTATTATATAATACCGCGGCGGCGACTGCGCGGTGGCGACAGATTGTATAATAATATCTAATACGTTTATTGCAGTGTATAATGACCGCCCGAGAAAGTCTATATAATATGCGCGTGGCGACTTAAATCGTAATAATAATAACAGTAAGGTATTTGGTCGTCTGAATTATTGAACTACCCCACCACCGCAGTCATTACTTTGAAATGCTCACGCGGCACGCAGAATAATAATTACCGTGATAAAATGATAGGTAGTTAACAACGACGAGTGTAGTAGGTATTTATGTTTTGTGACGAATAACGATATAAACTCTAAAGTATATAATATTATAGAGTATAATATTTAGTATGATGTATAATAATACGACGTATACCTGATTCATAGGAATCACGTAATGAACGGGTTGCATCGGTTCGGAGAATTTTCCCGGTTTCCAGCTATACACCTTTAATGTAACCCTATTTTTGTACAAAGTGCATAATACGAAATAATAATGTGATAAACAATATTCTCGTTAGCGTTCAATTATTCAATTGTTTTATTGACCATTCGATCAACGGATAAGTCAATTTCATTCGCACTATAATTACTGTTGCGGGGTAGTTCTAGGGGGAAAAAAAATAGTAAACTACAGTATTTTGAAATTTATATCATACTTAACTGTTCTGACATAGATTAAATTAAAATAATAATAATAGTTGTTATTTGAGTATATTACACACTGCAAATAATGTAAGTTGATAACGATCGTTTTACTTAACATAATATTTTTTTTTTTTTTTAAATATTCAGACTAATAATTTTAAGCTATTTATTTTAGTATGAACACATCACACCGTTCAACTGTACGTCGATGTAGACTTATAAGTTAATAACAACTATCTATAAAATCAAATATAATAATAAAAATCATATTAATATGTATATGATGTTTTTGTTATAAAAAATAGTCAAACCTAATCTAATGTACATCTAATAGAAAAATAACTAATATCAATATAAATATAATATACTAAATAAAATATCTTTAGAATAATATTAGTTGACGGTCTGTCTCCACTTAGAACCGTTTTTCATCATAATAATATACAATGATTTATCATTTTAATCAATTTAACACATCCATTCAGTGTACTCAGTAATGAATTACATTCATTACTGAACAATATTATTACACAGCAAAATGACTTCTCCATTTTAGATTCTGAACGAAGTGATGAATGTATTGCATTTACTATGATGTGTGTTTTTTTTTTTTTTTTTTTTTTGTGTCTGACTCCAATAGTTGGAGCAGTAATAATGCTCCGATTTTTGACTTCAGCCCCTCTTTGAATAGGGAATTGAATCTAGTTGGTACTTTAGGGGGGTCAAAATTAAAATTTTCTAATAGTTTTCAAAAAAATCGAGAAAAACAAAAAAAAAATGACAGAAAAATGGAAATTTTACGGAAAAACCACTTTTCGACAAAATCGATTTTTTGATTTTGCTGTAACTCTATACGAAATATTTCAAAATTTAAATTAAATTTCATACTCTCATTATGTGTATGTTGCCAAATATTTTTTTTATTAATAAACAGATATTATAAAGTAACTATAGTAACATAATATAGTAACTATACTATTTGTTTCAAAATAGAATATATGACAATAAAATTATAATATAATATATCCTAGACTGACAAATCATCTCCGTTCAGAATCGGTTTTCGTATACAATGATACCTATCATTGCATTCAAATTTAACCTACCATAGTCTGAGGTCCACCCCACCCCCTAATATATAGCAGAGCGATACCCACTTACCCGCTTTTTTTTAATTGTTATTAGTCATGCAATTATACTTAATTTAATTTTTCATATTTTCGTATTTTTAAGAACTGAATTATAAATTAATTACTTTATTTCAAATTACATTTTTTCACACTATAAGTTGTTTTTGTGAATTGTATAAATTATATTTAATTTTTCTTAAATTAAAAATGTCGAAGAACGTTTTAAAAATTGTATTTATTATTCTTATATTTATCATAATAATGTAATATATCCGTTTATCGTATAGTTCTATGTTTAGCAAATTTTACAAAATCGTGTAATATATGTTTTTGTAATACACGCCGATAATAGTGGTAAATCATAAATAAATATTTAGCTTTATTAGTGTTGTTGTTGAGATTCACGTAAAAACGAGAATATTATGCAATTTATTGTATAAAATAGAATCTATTAAAAATATGCATTATGCAGTGTATATTGAACGAACAATAAATAAATCATTTTTTTAACGATTTTTATAATGCCATATTTTAATTAAATCCTTTGATTTTTTTTTTATCACATTTGCATGTATTTGTAGAGTTATTAAGATCATAACTATAACAAATAACAACATAATAAAATATAAAATCATAAAATTTATAGTTATCATAATATTATGTATTAGATTATTTTTCTTGTATTTGCGAAAAGTTGGAGCTCTAATAATATAATTTCAAACTATTTTGAAATGTAGAAGTTTATTTAAAAAAAAACATAGTGTTTTGATTAACACCAAGTAAGTATCCACAGTTTTCACTGCGCTGAACATATATTTTATACGCACTAGGTATACATATAGTATTTTGCGATGTTAAAAATAAAATGCAAAATAATAATAATAAAGTAAAAAAAGCGGGTAAGTGAGTATCGCTCTGCTGTACATTAGGGGGTGGGGTGGACCTCGGACTAGGGTAGGTTAAATTTGAATGCAATGATAGGTATCATTGTATACGAAAACCGATTCTGAACGGAGATGATTTGTCAGTCTAGGATATATTATATTATAATTTTATTGTCATATATTCTATTTTGAAACAAATAGTATAGTTACTATATTATGTTACTATAGTTACTTTATAATATCTGTTTATTAATAAAAAAAAATATTTGGCAACATACACATAATGAGAGTATGAAATTTAATTTAAATTTTGACATATTTCGTATAAATTTGAACTTTAAGCCCTTATAAAAAAAAATTGTGACTAACGATTTTGGATTTTTTTATATCACTATAAGAAAAACTTATAAGAAACCTTGTATTAAATTTTCAAGATTTTCTGGCCACCCAAAAAATTTTTATCAGCATTTGAAGAAAAAAAACTTAGAAAAGTCGAAAATTTCAATTGTCTATAAAAAGCTTAAAAATGGTCAAAATATTTTTAAAATTTAACTGTAATTAACTGTAAAGAGATAACCATAATATAAACATTTGGTGAAAATTTCAAGTATTTACAATAATTTGTTTTTGAGTTACAGCTAAATCAAAAAAACGATTTTGTCGAAAAGTGGTTTTTCGTAAAATTGCCGTTTTTCTGTCATTTTTTTTTTGTTTTTCTCGATTTTTTTGAAAACTATTTGAAAATTTGACCCCCCCCCAAAGTACCAACTAGATTCAATTTCCTATTCAAAGAGGGGCTGAAGTTAAAAATCGGAGCATTATTACTGCTCCAAATGTTGTCATCAGACACAAAAAAAAAAAAAAAAACACACATCATTGTAAAAGCAATACATGCATCACTCCATTCAGAATCTAATAAAGCTTGATACTGTAGCTTCGCTACATCGCCCCCTTCTTCCGTATATACAATTAAATATTACTTTTGTCTAGATTTTTTAATGAAGTTATTTAAAATTAAAATATAGTCATTGTTAAAATATTTAAGTATCTGACATATTATGTTATTAAATTAATTAAAAACCTATTTTATTAAAAATAAAATTGTAATGTGTCATTTATATTAAAATGCAGCGCTTTAAAGATAATGAAAAAATAATAATTTCAATTAAATTCTAGAATTATTATCATTATTATTTTTTTTTGTAGTATTAATCCACAGATAATTAAATTTTGGAATTTATGGGAAGTACTATAATCACTGGTGAATACCATTATTATTCATTTTTTTTCTTTAAATACGAGTATATATATAAAATATATTATCAATGAAACCTACATTATGTTTCAACACGTAATACCACTATTAGATTTTTACATTTACTTGATATTTTTTATGCAAATATAGAATGGAGACACTATTCATATTATAATATTGTAAAGTCAGATTTATGTGAACAGGGAAAAATAGTTATGCTTGCCTAATTCATACATATGTATTTGGTTCCGTATTAATTATATAATATTACTATAGTAGACAATAAGTCCCATAATAATATAAATTTTGATGATCAGATTTTTTTTGTATGACAATCAATAATGGCCTTATGACCACTGAATTGTATATAAATAACTCATATTACCTATCGTCTTCATTTATTATATTATAATTGTTCAGCTTCATTGAAAATGGTTATTAATGAATAATTCTTATAAGATTCGTATCAAACAGTTAAATAAACTTGGTGTTCTTCTTGATTAGTTAATTTATACACAACAATATTTTTGTAATGTAATGTTTAAAATTCCATTTTATTTTGTTTATCAGTATTGTTATGATACCTGGTGAGTGGTTTCTGTATGTAATTCTGTTGAGATATTTGAAAATTATAAATTTATATAAATAGTACATTCTTATATTACAAAAGTATCAGAAATTACGATATTATATACTTCAAGTGTATTTGAACAGCGATAAGGTATAAACAATAATTGACATTTGATAAAATGCATTAATATATTTATTAAAAATATAAGGGATGTACCTATATTTATGTAAACTATCTATTTTAAAATGAAGAAAATCATTTTGCATATAAATAATATAATAATAATAATATAAAATATAATGTTATTGTTTAAAACAATTTAATTTTTATATTAAATTTTTTAGAATTAATAATACATATCTTCTGGTTCAATATCAATGCTAATTTTATGACTTAAATCTGTCCTGTACCTACGTTTTATTATAGCGCTTTACATATATACCTATATAATATAGTTTTTCATTAAATTAGAAAATGCTTGAATCGTTTTTAATTTGATTTCAAATATCCCTATTTATAAATATATTACATGTAGGTATTAAATATTTACTGAATTTTAAATCCAAATTTAAATTTTTAATATTTTTCTATAGAGAGATATATTATAATAATATATCGATTTCATTCCCTTTTTAAAATATACCTCTTAAACACAACCGTTCAATCATATTATAATTTATGATATTATGTTGTTTAAATTACATTATAAATGTATTCTGATAGTTGGGTAGGCCATTGAATTCACCAATGAAACCTAATAATTATTATTGAATGTATGTGTAACTAACAAAAATTAAATTGTGTTAGTACTTACATAATTTTATTGCTATTATTATCTTATACTTTCGAAAATGCATCTTATTAGACTTTTCATTTTACTACATCAAATTAAAATTATTAATTGAACACACTCCAAAACTAATTTTTCCAAAAAAAAATATTTTCTTATTTAAAATGAAAATGTTTGGAACTTGTTGATCTTTTATATAATTGTTGCCTAAACGTGTTGACCGAAATAAAATGTTTATATCACCATAAAGATAATTCCAACGAATAGTGAAAAAGAGAACATCAACCTGTAGATACTTTTTATGGAAGGTTTTATATGTCTCATTAAATCTTCAATGACTTTTGCAAAGCTATCTGATTTTTCTATTCCATTTTGTAGTTAAATAGAATGATATAATAGAAGATATTTTTATACTTTTGATACCTTGTGCATCATATTTCGTCGCATAAGTATTTTTTTAATGATAATGAGTCAATAATAATATCATGGAATTTTTAATATAAGAACGAAAAAAGAAGTGTTTCATTATTTTTTAACGTGCAATAATAATTATTAACCATGATAATTTTTAAACTTTTAAGCACTTTTTTGTACTAAGTACTAACGGCAAAACAAATTTTTTTAACGGTTTTTAATAAACAATGGTAGTGATTTTTTTTCTTAATGTATAGGTTATAAAATCATAAATATTGTACTGTACCATTTAATAATTGGGAGTAAAATAAATAGTTTCGAAACTCTTGAAAAATATTTTATAAATCAACATATTATTTAAACTTAAAACACTCAACAAATATTTTTTTATTTCAATGTATACACTATACATGTTGTTTTTAAAACTAATGGACTGATACAGGTATTTAAATTATATTATAGAAGAAAGTCAATCAATGTTATATCTTGTGATTTTAAGAGTTATTAGTTATTAGTACCGCCACGACCAGTATCCACTGGGTACTGTATATTCATAATTTGAGTACTCTTTGTAATAATTTAAAGAAAATATTTACATAAATTGTCAATAGTAATATAGGCATTAGTACTATATTTTTACTAAAGATGAATCTTTAATATTGTCAAAATAATATCTAAATTATATTATTAATTTGTCCACCTAATTAAGTATTTTAAGTATTCAAATTTAAGATATTTAAGTAATTAAAAATACAATTGAAAAAAATATTATAATCAATAATTATATTATAATGCGCACTTATTTTGTGCATAATGTTAAAATTAAAAACAGATAATTAATAAGATCAAAAAAGTCACCTGTACAAAAAAGGTATACGTTTTTACTTGTATGTACGTTTTATTAGATTTTTCATAAAGTTTTTAAAAAGATAGTTTAAAAATACATATTTAGATCTAGTTAATTAAATGTTTTCAAATAATTTCAATTATAACTATTTGAGACAAAACTTTAGAGGGTAATAATAATTATAGCGGTGAATCAGAAAAAACCTTTCAACTTTAAACAATTTAAGAAAAATAAGCACAACCAGTATCCAACAAAAAAAATTAATTTGAATTTTCTGTTAGTGCAAATTTTAAAATGTTTATAAAAATTGTTCGTTAATCATAAAGAAATTGATCATTTTTTTTTATTATTTCATATAAAAACAATGTATATGACGACACAATACAAATCCTGTAGGTGAAGTCAATCTTGTAGTTTTTAAAATTATATCAGTATAATATTTAGTATCCTATATTAGGTAATATGTTTAATGTAATATACTGTAGCTCATAGATGTATTTTTGATTTCATTACAATTTGTATACCTAACATGTACGATGTCGGAGTGAAAATAAGTTATGAAATAAGTCATATAAATATAAATTATAAACTTTTAGGCTTTAATAGTTATAAACTATAAAGCAAAAACATATAAAATATTGTAGGACGTATATTCAAGGTGGTATTATAATTCACAGTAATGATGAAACATAATCACCTACATTAAAAAGGTATCTTTGGAATGGTATTTAAGAGAAGAACTTTAACCACCTAAGCCATTTTATCTTGTGCGTATATGTGTAAATGATGGTTCATCCCAACGATGTTAATTATAATTATTTAATAAATGTATTTCGTAAAATTTAAAGTAGACAGTATTTCAATTAAAAAAATTATTTCATCAAAAACTGAATTAATATCATTAGATTAAAGTATGATAATTCGTATATCGCTTATTTTTAGTTAGCACCATTATCTCATCCAGTATTAATTTGAATAATGGCGCCGTTTATATTTTATTATTATTATCATATTTTTTTCATTTGATAAAAGGTACATATACGCACTTATATATCAATCCCACGACACGCACTTATTGGGAGTTGAGACATAAATAACGCAGTTCACAGCAGTCGCAAGTACAAAATACAAGTATTACGCCGTACCGTAGTTGGTTCTCGTTCCTATTGACCATCATTTCGGGACACAAACAGCACGATTCGTCCAACTGTACCGTTTTACCCGATCACTAAAGTTATAGGACGCGGGACCGAGCAAACTGTACGCGTATATACGAACCATTGGCAGAGGCCAAAACTGACGTTTGTAACGTTAGACAACTTACTAGGTTCGTGACAACCACCGCGAATGACAGAGTGTAATTGATATTAATATTTCTGTCTAATAAAATCCGATATCTATTATGCACTCAATTTTTCGTTAATTACAGTGTCACAGTTTTATCATCACTCTTCGCTCTACACCAATTCTCACCAAACAATAACAAAAAACAGCCGAAATCATCAAAGTCCGCGTCAACGGTATTATAGAGCATTAATCGATAATAATACATTAAATTTTAGTCGAAATATGAATTAATTGTTCTTTGTTTGTCTCCTATATATAGGTAGACTCAAAATTAACTGAACTGTGAACTCAATAAAAGTTATATCAATAGATTTCTTGAGATTTATGGGGTGTTTCAATACCTACAGGTTGCTATATGGTGGTTTGTATGTATATTTAGTTTCAATTCACGAAAATTGAATATTTTATTGTTCATTTAAATGGTTGCCATTGGTTACAGATTGTATTATTTATGAAAATAATATTGCCAACAACAATTACTATTAAGATTTACTTTCTTAAGTCTGGGCATATTTTTAATGTAAACACAGAAAAACAAAAACCAATGTTAAAATTATTAGTTTTACATCGACTTTTAAACATTTGTTGAACCTGTCTCAATGATTTATATTTACAGCAAAATTATTTCCATAACTAATAAATTTAAAGTCAAAAAATTAGTTATTATAATTTGTATTTATATTATATATTTGAAGCGAAATGTATGTTTAAGGGGGCGATGGACTCATCGAGTTTTGACAGTGCATCATGTAGCAACACAAACCCGTGCACAACCATCACGAGGCGCAGGAACGACTATACTCTGTTGCGACTGAATGATCCCATTTTTTGGTCACTGGCTTGGCGAAACGGACAATGATGATCGTCATCTGTTTCTCGAAATAAGTATACCTTGGTAATCTCACTTTACATGCATTCGCCGATCCGGAATTACGGTCAACGGGAGACTATCATGTATTCTGTTCAATAATGTTGTTGTATATCCGCGTTACAATACTCTATTATCCGCAGGAATAATATTATATAAAATTGTATACACTCTCGAGGGTGGATCAAAAGTCAATTTTCATGAATTTTAAGTTCGAAGGTGATCAAAATCCTCTTAAGTTTAATACGTCCACAGATCGAATATTTTAAGCACAACCTTATGTACCTATATTATAATTTCTCTCGGATGAAACTCCACTATAAAATTACCATCAGATACATATGTATAACACGCACATCAGTGAAACATATTATCTTCTCTTGCAAGCCTAACCGTAAAAGTTATTATAAAACTATTGTACAAGAGACTATTAATAGACTATAATAGTCAAAGACAATAATAATATAAGTAAATAGCTATAACATTGATAATTTATAAGTGATAACAGCAGCAAAGTATTGTAGCATTTTGGTTTAAACGATTTTTTTAAACTAAACGATAATTTATCTAATTCTAATAATAAATTTTTACCAACGATAACGTTTTATTAAACGATTTTTAGTATGTTATAATTTATTTTAAAGCTTTGGGCACTTTGACAATTTAATGCGATTGTTGTTAAAGAACTGGAAAATTGGTAGTGAATGTTTTAAATTCGATTACAAATAATCAGCTTACTCGCATTTTAAATGCTACAAAACGAATAAATTATACTTTATATAGTTTATTTTAAAATTATGAATCATAATGGATTTATAAATCATAAAATAAATAATATGCTTAATTTGTCTTTTAAACTATCCATGAATACGGGTTAATTGTACTCAAATTTGAAACTCTTTTTGCTTACTAATAATATCAATGTTTGTTTCTCGAAAGTTTAATATTTATTACCTTTATGTCTAATTTTCTCGTTGTATTTCGAAACTAACTTGAACCTGCAAACGTGTTTGCTAAAAACTTTAACTGTCAGGCGTAATTTAAGTTTATTAATAATTATTTGCATCCAAATTAAACATATTAGAACTGTACGAAATAACCGTATTTCTTCGGATTTTGTAGAAACACATCAATGACAAAATACATGAATAACCATAGTAATTAGGTACTAACTTTGACATTAAAACAAACATAACTTATCTTTTTAATATATAATTAAGAGTTTTGTCTAACTTTACATGATCGGCGTCTAAGAATATTTTATATTAATTATTGTTGTTCTAAAATACAATCATAGTAAGATTATATTGAATAATTATGATTATTCTTAAAATATCCAAACCTTCCGAAATGAGTTTTAACACTGGTTATAAAAAATGCATTTAAAAAACAATTGAATACGTCATAGTTTTTGTTTTATTTAGCTATATAGCGGTAGTAGATTTCAATTATTTGGTAACGATATTATTATTCACATTCCAACAAATTTACACATCATCGACTTGCACGTACAACAATAAAACCATGCATTAATTTAAATAAAAACTTTATCCCTACACACATAAAATAATAAGGTTAGAAAATTTAAGGGTATGACCGTGATATTAATATTATTATTATTATTATTATACGTAGAAACTGTATATATATATATAGGTATAATAACATTATATTTCACCGAAACTTTGGTCCCTGCGATCTGACCACCGTTCATTACTCAACATCAACGCCGCCGCGCGACGTGTGAAGTTTTACCAACTCGGCCGACCACCTATATACGTACACGCGAATGTATAATAATAATAATAGTAATAGTATGTTCCTGTATATTATATATAGTGGGTCCGCGTGCGAAGTTGTTTGTTTTATCGTCGGACAAGAACACTATACGCTGCCCGGACAGTATCGGGACTTTGCGGTTCGAGAGATTCGTCAGTATTTCGCCGGTGACCTAAAAAATAAACTCACCGAAAAAAAAAATTATAGGGTCGGTGTGGCCGAAAAGTTGTGGGCCAACGCAAGTGCTTTGGGATTGGTGGGCTAGAACGGTGGAAGGTGATCAGGTAGGTAGTAGGTCGGAATATTCAGATATGTCTTTAGTGTGAAGAATTTTTTTTTCACACCGAAGCGTAATAAACGCGTCTGCTTTTAATGTCGTTCGTTATTTTGCCGCGACCGTAAAAGGTCGACGACGGATCCTTCTCTTTTAATAATTCAATTCGACGCGCTCTGCGGACCCGCCACACTTTGAAAATCGTATATGGACGGACTAGAAGCGATAGAGTTTGTATAATATATTATAATACCGTATTACGGTCATTACAGCAATAGGTATTGTAAGCTTTTCAATTATTATATTATCATTATAATCATCATCCACATACCTAATTGTGTATTATGACGGGATCACAGGAATAATGTAAGTATAATAGTACCAGTGACTAGTGAGACTTATATCACTTTATTATCGTAATAACAATACATTTTACTCTCCATCACTTCTCTGTGCTCTGTTCCCTGCTAAAACAAATATATATTTTACATTTTACGAAATTATACATAGCTACAATACAAAGTTCAAAGTTGCAGAGCACGTTCACGTTCATTTATGTCAAAAAACAGGACTCGTTAGATGTAACATCTCACATTTAAATATTATATATTTAATAAAAATGGTTATACATTTATACACAATAATAATAATAATTAAACATAAAATATATAAAATTCACAATAATATAATTCTTTACTTAGGTATTCATCAATTTCATATAAATAAGATTGATTTTGAATATTAAACGATATTTTATACTCACGCACGCCGACTTAGGCACTTATGTACGTGACGACTGACGAGTCCCATGTTATAAATAAAATATTACAGTTAATAGTATTTATTTATTTTTCATGACAAAGAAAGTGTGTGAGGGAGAGTAAGTCATGCAGGGATGATTAAGTGTATTATAATGTATAGTAATGTACGGTATATATGCACTTATCGTGTAATATTATATTATATTGTGTACCTTAAATTAATTTCATTATTATTTTCTTTTGTTTAGAGAACTATAATTTTAGATCGTATACGATTTCACGACAATACTACATTAACGATAAATATTATTAAAATATACGAGACGAAGCTTTTCATTTTCTTTACGCAATAGTTAATATAATAATAATATGTCTGTATATTATAATATTATAATCATCAGTACTTGTTGCAGTGAGAATTCCAAGACTTAATATATTTTTATTTTTCTGCAGTTATTACTATACCGAAGACCTGCTCATACTTATTGTTTTAGAATTTAATGTATTAGTTTAAAAATATGATGAGATTTTGTGTTTTTTCCATATATTTAAAAAAATAATTTCACTCATCAATTTTGGAGATGATTTTCAGTAGTAAATTAGAAATCAGTTATAGCTGAAAAATCTCAGTATATAAAAAAAAAAAAAACTGGGGAAATAATTAATATGTAAAATTAATCAATTTTACTTTTTGTTATATAATTTCAATAATTATAAAATATTAAAAAAATACAATAAAATAAATTCGCACTTTTATTTGTTCAAAATGTTTAGAATAATAAATATCAATCTATTTTCACTTATGAACCTATTTATGCCGTCATTTAGTACCTACGTAATATTGATTTATAACTTAAAACTTATCATGTATTGTGATATAATATTATAATTATTATTAATAAAATAATACATGTAATATTTTTGGTAAAAATTAGCTTAAATGACGTAATACCTACTAAAAAAAAATATACATTATTAATAGAAACATAAATATTCAATAAATTATCCTTAGAAATAAATTGTAGTAAATCATTTTCGGTCAAAATCGTTTTTATTTGTGGAATGAAACACATCTATTATAATTTATAACCTATTCAAAGACGAGGTTTACACTTAATATTTATCACGTAACAAAATTAATTCTCCGGCATTTTATTTTATATGAAAGTATGTTTTCAAAAAAAAAAAAATAATAATAATAATAATTATACGTAATATAAACACTGCAAAATAATCATTTTCACTTTTCCAACTGATCAACCATTTATTTATTTTTTTAAAGGCACATTAAATATTAATAATTATTTAATGCAATCAAGTTATATTATATTATATTATGTTAAGGGGACGTGCATTGTATACCTACATTAAAAACTGTCGTTAGAAAGAAAAACCTATAAACATGAGTACAACAAACGTTTTTAGTGTAGTAATAAACTAATAAGACTGAAATAATGAAACAGGTGCATCGGTGATAACCTTCGTTAGACAAAGTTTTTACGTTTCTGAAAAACATTCTTAGAGCGAGAAAACAAAATTAACGAGAATAATTTTTTTCTTAGTCGCCAGTTTCGAACGTTTTTTTCAGATCACTTTAGACAATCAAAAACCTTTCAATTCCTTAAAACAAATTGAGTTTTTTTTTAACTAAAGGAATTATTTTTGTTTAAGTGCTGTTCTACACTGACAGCGAATATAATTAAACATTAACTGACAAAGAGGTAATGGTTATAATATTCTTCTTTAATCAACAGACAAAAATAATACAAATGAATATTTGTTTAGGTATTTTTATTTTATAATGACTGACTATATTATATTATATTAATAAATAATAACTAACTGTGAATTAACTTACTTAAGTTCTGTGGATAGGGGACCGCTGATTTCGAAGATAACATATTCTCAACATGAAAAAATTAATGAAAACAATTTTTATGAAAAAAGTTAACTTTTAACGTTTTGAATTAGGTAAAAGGTACAACTTACTAACTATATCGTATACGTTAATACAGTGTATAATAATATTAAACCTACGAGTAAAATCAATAGGTTTCAATATCATTTAACTTTGATTCAAATCTAAAAAGCATATTTTTGTATTAAAATTCAATCTGATTTTTTTCGATCATTTTTTAATGTACCGGAAGATAAACCATTAGCATCCAGTTATTTATAACATTCAAAAACATTCGTGTACGCTCAATTCAATATACCTATCTGTTACTTACAATAAACAATTTTATACAACATAATTATTATTGCGCTAGTTTTTAAGAACAACTTAAACAAGTAGGTACTTATTAACGTTCACAGATGTTTTTATGTCCAAAAAGTAATCAGTTTGAGATAACAATAATATTATATATTTATGATATTATTATTATTATATGATTTTTGCCGCATTAGTAAACATGTCTGAAAAAATGTTATTTATATTATTATTATCTCGTTGTTATGAGGCCTACTACACTTTATGTTAGTGACTTACGGTAAAGATAGAACAGATAGAGTGATTTATTTAGCAATTAAGTTAATCGTTTGCTTGAATTTATTCTGCGAAAAGGGACGATTAATTAAATTGTCTGTAGAAAAATGAATATTTATAACTTATAATTTTGTTTTGTGTACAGCCAGCGTGTGCGTTGATGACGAATACATGTGTTTGCATATTTTATTTAAATAACAAATTGTATTAAATAATATTTAAACGCCCATACAGAATACTTGACTGTCATTTTAAACGTATAAGTAAGAAATGGTGGTTTTATAATTATAATTTTTCATTTGTACAATAATTGTTTATTCTCGAATGCATACAGAATATAATGATTCTCAGATTTTAAAGTTATAATATACCTATATACATTTTTTTAAATAGTATAAAACCAAAGGAAAAATTGGGATCGAATGATTGGTTAATAATAATAAATTAATTTGTTTTCGTCTGACTTTCACCTGTGACAAAAATGTGTATTATTATAATTTTTTTTTTTTTAATTTAGTTTAAAACACATACTATTCGAATATTGTTGTTTGATGTTGATAAAAAAATACACTCAACGATATTATATTGGTCACTGAAGTGTTTGTTGCAGTAAAGCTATAGGTACACGAATAATAATAATAATACCATTCTCTTATCGATCGGTACGAGCCGCAAATATATTATAACCTATCCTTATTCACAACAATAAACGACATCTAGTTAAATTGACCTAAACACGAATAGATATTACGTAGGTACTTTTGTAATACTTGGAAATAGCCTAGACACACACACACACACACACACACACACAGATATTATTAATAACAACTGATGTATATATTATATGTCATCATTATGGTGGTGGTGCAGGGTTGTTCACGACGACCGATTTCCCGAATAAATAAATTACGCGAAGTGTGAAACGTTTCCCGGCCGGGCGATGCGTCGAAACTACGGTTTTATTCCGGTGAAACGCGTCGACATTGTTTCGTCCGGGGCAACGTCAATCACCGTTTACCGGCCACTGGTCCGAATGTACCGACGAATCACGCTGCTAAACACAATGGATTCATTATGGCCGATCGTGGAAATCGTAATTATAATAATAATAATAATAATATCGAATTCAAAGGACGCTCCGCCGGTGATTGCAATTGTTATTAGTGCATGTTTTTAGGGGAAAACGACGTGACGAGGCATCGCCGGCCCACACATAATAATACATTGTTGTATAAAAATCGAACGGCTAAATAACAATAGTTCGCATATCGTTTTTAAAAAGCGAATAATAACAAAGCGTCCGACGAACGCGCGTATAATGCAACGTTTTGTTATTATCACTTGTCAGTGGACCTGCAGGTCAGCGTGTCTATATTATACGGTGCTGACCAGTAATTATTATTATTATTATTTTCGGAGAGAGCGATGGATTTTAAGGTTTATACTTAAATAATTAAAAAAAAAACTTTTCACTAATAGTTAGTTAGTGAAATATATCACTAACGTGATCGTTCGAAAGAAATGGGGGGCGGAAGGACGATGGAAGGATTATAAATAATTAATTACACTTAATGCAAGTATAATACTTAGTTACTCGCCGTGATTCGTACGCCAGATAGCAGTTAAAAAATTGTCAAAAACTGATGATTACTCACAATATGTTTCATCTGAATTTACAACGAAATGTTTGTTTTGCATTATTTTAATTAATTATAATTTTGTTAAGTTGGAGTTTTCTACAAAAATTTCAATAGCCATATCTATCAATCGGAACATTCATCTTGTTGATATTTTAACCTAATTTTCAGAGAAGATTTTTTTTTACTTTCTAAAGTGTGAAATTAACAATTTTTACTCGAATATCATATTCACATACATATTGTACAACGACGTGCAACAATAATTAAAGACAGCGTATGGACTAGGAAAAATTAACACAACGTGGTCATTGAGCTTTTTTCATACAGAACGTTGCGTATCGCTTAATATCGTTGGTAAAATAATGATTTGCCACCACGAAACCGTTGATCACGTTAAACCAATTAAAACCAGAATAATACATTTTTTCTTTTGGTAAACTATTTGTTGTAACACATTCATTTTTTTTACAATTTAATTCAATTTTTACCACAGGTAAGTGGAATTTAAATTATACAATAACTCAAGTATATAATTACATTTGTATTCTTATTTAACACTGAATATTCGTATTTTCGTGATAAAAACGTTATTAGGTATAGGTATGTTGTAAACTTTATTTCGGGGCACAACGGAACGGGGCACTTTGAAGTATTTTAAAGACATTCCCTATTCCACCCTGTTATTTAATATAGTGGTACTTTTTTAAAATCTTTTATAGTTATATTAAATATATATTTAAGTTATTTATGTTATCAATGAAGAGAATTGCAATCAGTGCTATGAAACATTAATTTTTTGAGAATTGAAATCTTTGAAATGAGTATAATATTGTAGGACTAAATTGGAAATTTCTCTATTCTACCCAGGATTCGCATATTCATTTATTATTTTATTATTTTGTCCATCAATCGTAGGCGCAACTAGACCTCTAAAACGCGGGTGCTAAAACTGTTGACAGTTTACCAATTTATGGTAGGTATTTCACTAAATATAATAATAGTTAGGTGTGAGAAACAGAGGGTACTAAATTTAAACTTGGAGGTACTAAAGACCCTTTTGTACTCTCCTAGTTACGGCACTGCCGTCAATCGGTATTATATTATATTGATATCTTAAAATGATTTATATCAATATTGAAAAATAATAGAAACTATAAAATTATAATTCACCGAAGGTATTATTATTTTATTCGGCAAATAATAGAAATATAGTCAGTAGGAGTACGTGTTTGGTGTTTCCGGCGTTTACGAACCACGTATTAAAACTATGTATTATTTCATATATACGTATAGGTTACCTACGCGGCTACCCGTTTATATTTATTATTTTATTATAATAATATAGTGTGTTTGTTATGGAAACGAAGCGGCGTGTGACGAAAGAATATTATGCGCAAGCCGCATTATGAGGAAGGGGGGCTGTAAAATTCAACTGACTGGTGATTTTTTTCTTCTGGACGCGCGCGCGCGTAAAAAAAAATAAAGCCGACGCAATCTGTTCACGTCAGGCCAAAAGGTACAAATTTGGTATACAAAACGTATAATAACGACATTCCCGCGGTTATATTATTTTTTCGACATTTTCGGGTCATACATCAACTGGCGACCTGCACGAGCACTATGTACGTAGGTACGCGCGGCGAAAGAACGTGGAAAATAAAATAAAATATAACCACAGTGGTTGACGCGTACAAGGGTCCTATCGAATTATACGCTTATATTTATACATATTTTACTCAAATATATGCACTCGTTTTGTTCGGCCGTGTGTTTATAACGTATGATGTATATTATATTATTTTTTTCCCTTGAGTCTCTCCTCGTTAATAGGCACTCGATAGTGAGCTGTTGACATTCGGGCAAAATGGCGTTTGAAAACCGCAGTATATACAAAGTTATAATATAAGTGTGCGGCGCATATCGCGTGTAAACCAAGTAACTATGATATAATATAACGGTATGTATTATATGCACCTATCTCCAGCTTATTTAGCAAAGGGCGTAACTCACAAAAAATGGTTTTTTTTTTTATCATTTTATAGAAAAAAATCACGCATAGGATTCCACGGAATTCATGTTAAACTATACTGAATAATATCATATAACATAATATTTTTAATTTTCCCGTTCCAGATTTTATAGGATTTCAAGTGTCAATACCTTATGGCCGTCTGTATAATATGATAGGACCCATAGAATACATCCTACCTCTTTAAAACATTTTGTTATCTTTGTCAAGAAACTTCTTCCTTTCTCTCGCTATTATCGGGTATATAGACGAATTCAGTTGTATGCTATCGTTCTCACTTGATGATAAAAGGTAATGTACAGTTTATGTTTAATACTTCTATGTAGTTCTATGAAATAACTGTATCTTTGAAAAAAAAATATAGGAATTTCAAAAAAAAAAAAAAAGACGGGAGTAAATAAAAAAAAATGCGTAGCTTGCACATAGCCGACAAATTTAGTATCTACTTAATTCTTAACTTTGAATTTAACATAAATAATAAATATATTTTCGGTCCAAATACTCGATTGAAAGGAATACATTTTTTTTTTAAGAATTTACGCTCTCTGCCAATAATTAGGCCGACAGTATTATGTTGATTGCCGCCTACTGCAGCTGTGCGAATTCCGACGTATGTCTTAAAACGCCCGGTCGGTCGGTAGTCGTCGTCATGCGTCGGCGATGTAATGGTATTATTATAAAATATACAACGTAATAAAGATTGATGGAAAGCTGCCTATGTAACGCTTTTTGTCGGAAAAGCCGTCAATATAAATTCGATTCGTCTATACACGCCAAACGCTTACGTCCGATTGGCGGCGGTATACGCGCACGGTTATTCATTATTCATTAAAACGATGTTTGGTTTTATTTTTATATTTTTTATTTTTAGGTACCATCGAGGGGCGAACAATATTCAAACACTGCCGAGTGCCGGTGTACACAATGATCATGCGTTACCTGCCATATTACTATTATACACGGATAAAATAGTGTTAACCACGTGTCCACATTTGACCTCGCGCCATAATATATAAGGACGAGAATATAGGTACTTTGCTTGAACTATACTTTACCCTTTTTTCGTGTCGATGATTTAGTGTTTGAAATACGGTCTCTTGGTATTGTATCGGTAATATTTTTTCATTTTAATTGATCGAGTCAAACACGCCAAGACCACCCTTATCTCATAAAAATACATAATATTGTACCAATCAATAATAATGTTCATCGAACTACTAGTATATTACACAATATTATATTATAATATTAATACGATAGACACATTGATTTAGATAGCGTGCAAATTGAAATTGTCTTATTAAAATAATATGACGGACAGTCATTACTCATATAGTAAAACAATATCCTTAAAAATATTGTTGTATTTTTACTCAAAATATACAAAAACAGTTATGAGCATGCATTATGATAACACAAAACATAAAAAGTATACCTAATAAATATAGACACAAAATATTACTATGCTACGGTTCGATTGTGTAATTAACACTAACATTTTGTAGTAGTTATTTAAAATCAAATATGTACTCTTCGACGTTAAAATAAATAAAAAATTAAATATTTACTATACACAAATAGTTACTTTTTTATGTTATATATTTAACAACAGTGTTTTTTTAACCTTTAAAGTTAAAACGTTTGAAGCAAGCTTACTGCATTTTTTCTTTGAATCCCCGTAAGTACATATTACATATTTCAAAAATTAAAATTAAATTAAATTAACGTTGTATATGATTTTTCAAATTACGACAAACTGTTTAAGGCATCAAGAAAGTTTTGAAATCCTAAATATATTCTACATTCTATATTGTAGGAATCAAATAAATATATGTGTATTTATATGTACCTACAACGGTTATTGGTGATTATAATTTAATTTAATTAACGGGTAATTTAATGGTAATACTGCTCAAAGTTATCGGTTTATGTTATATTTAATCGTTACTTTAATACATGTTATCGTATGATCTTCGCTACAAAATCAGTGTTTTCAAACTTTCTTGGAACATTTGCTATATGTGTAAACACAATATATTTGATACTCATCATACATTTTAATATTTACAATGTTAAGATTCAAAGTAATTACATAACTTTCAATTATTATATTTCAGACGTGCTGAAGCTGAATAATAATTATTAGTTATCGTTGTTCAATATATATTATATTATACCTATATACTTATAAAAATTCTTATCTGAAATAACGAATTCAAGTTCAAATTAAATTGTTTAATTTTTAAAAATAATTCAATTAAAATAATATACTGTTTTATTTTATCTATTAATATAGTGTGCTTAAAAAAATTCTACAAATAATTCTTCTGCCTATAATATAATAATATATATTAGGCACTTGCAATAATGCATTATAATAAACATTAAATAATAAGTAATTTAATCAAAACGATTGTAATATGTCTTTAAAAAAATATTCAAAGATTATAATTATTTATTTGTACAATTATTATTATTATTATTTTATTTATTAAACGACAGCATTGACCACCACACGGGTCATTAGCTGTACATGATATTCTATCTAACTTGACTCAATACAAATTGTGAATATGTACTAAATTCTTGTATCGTATTATTCGCGTCAAATGAATTTTTCTATTTCAGCGCTTTTGAGGAATGATATTGAGATGTTTTTTTTTTATTATTGATCTATTATTTTTACAACCTGGCATCATTGGCCATTAATTACAGTGTTTTTTTTTTGTAGATACGTTTATTACATAATTATATTTACATTATATTTGGTCTATTAAATTAATTGATTTTAAAAAATTAAGTATTTTCCTGTTTTGATGTTTTCTGTTTGGCAGTCAAACCCAATTATTTCGTAGAGATTCTCTGATATGTTGTGCTGTTTTCTTTCTTGTTTTGTTGGGTCTGAATTCCGTCATTGAGTGTTTTACCGTCAAGGCTACTTTGCACGAGGAACATTCTGATGATGGTTGATTTTGTATGGTATTTCCTTGTGTAAGACGAGTGTGGCTGATTCTCAGCTGGTTAGTTCAGTTAATTGGATTTGTTATTATTGTTTAATGTAAAACGATGTGGTAACAAAAATCAACTAATCTAACTATAAACAATAAAACATAATATGATTTGGTTATTTTTAATTATTTATTTTTAACACAATAACACTGATAAAAAGTCCACCACCTGCAGGCCATTAACGTGATGTCATAAAACTCGGCGTATTATGCTTTTGTCGGTGTTTTAACCCCACGCTACAATGCTCATTGGCACTACACTATAAGTACGCGTGTAAATAATTTACCGAAATTAATATTCCACGTTTGGAGTACGATTTTTAATACTAAACACAATAATATTGTGTACTACGTGGTTGTTTGCGTGTAAACTACTGCAGTACTACACCCTTACCGACCACTTTTTATTTTTTACTCAACCACCCATACCTGCATACACGCACATACACTCGCTTGTGTTGTAAACAAAATTATTACCATATTATACTCCTCGAAAATTTCCTGTTTAAAAGAATGGCTCTTCTAACGGATGATAGAATAAACCAATTTTACTTTCTATGATCTGCATTCTATATTTTTTTATTTTATAATATTATATTGGCAAGTAAGGTTTCATGTACTAATCAAAACAAATTTTATGAGAATTTTTCATTACAGTTATATTAAACAAACATAAGTATGGTCATGCGTGGTAAGAAGTATTATATAACGTATCGTGATTATATTATTATTTATTACCATTTTATTTACTCTATTATCGAACTCTTAGTGTATACCTACCTATAATAATGTTCGGTATTTATTTAAGTTATATTTATTACGTGGTGAAAACTGAGATTATATTTAATTGGATAACTATCGAAAATTAGGAGTAAGTATTTAGTTATTCCTATATTACACGAATATTATATTATGATTTATGGAACAGGAATAGTTATACCTGTTAAACATTCGAATTTGCGCCCCGGATCGCATTGTTGACACCTTTTCATGTCTCTGTGGATTCGCAAATAACCAAGTTTTGAAGTAAATTTCAATTCTATATTTTGTTTCAGCCGAATAAATTGAGTGATATAGTGCTGTATGGGCTTGATATAATTAACTCCTTACTATTCAGATGATGGCAAAAAGGAAACTCTCAAATTTTTGTATGTCATTGGCAATATTTCATTACAAATTTTAAATGTATAGTGATAAGTTAGCGGATTAAGTTTAACGATGTACTGTGTCGAGCCTACGCTCGGCTATATAGCCGATATAGTCATGGTAAATATATTTTGTTTTTGAAGATAACATAATTATTACAATAATTTTTATTATGATTGTTTCGTATTATATTATTATTAAACCTCAAAAATCAAGTCTTGTTGACCAACCTTCAGTACGAACGAATCTATCATAATTATTATTATTTAGGTATTTATTTATGTACATTTTGTTTAAACTATTCTGAAATACAAACAATTTCGAAATTACATAAGATGTAAAAAATATTTCCCAAAACTATTTTACTCTAATATTTATCAAAATTGTATTAACAATATTTTTTATCGTTTAAATTAAATTTAAAAAAACAATATATAAATAAAAACAAATAACAACTATTTTGAGTATTTTGTCAAATAATTCTCAAGAATAAATTATTATCAGATGTCTGTCGATCGCTTGTAGCTATTACACTGGAAGGGTTCGACAAAGTTACACGGCGAATTATAATATGTTACACGGTTTTCCACTAATACCTCCATACTAAAACTTATAGTTTGATATTCAGAGTCTTAATTACTTTTCTCTAGCACTCTCTGCGAATTCAGCTTTATTGTTACCGTGAATATAACATCTACGTAGTTATATTTAATACTGTATGAGGCATAGTATTACACGTATAAGTCTATATGTAATTATAGTAAACGATTATAACAGTGTTCGATGTTTAATGTTTATATCAATGTGTGTGTGTAAGAGTGTGTTAAGTGTGATGGTATAGTTAGGTATAATATGTTAAAAGTTAGGCGTTGTGGTGAAGGGGTGTAAGGGTGAGTGTTAACAGGAGCGAAAATATAGGTCTAGAAAGTTTGTTGCGTTTTCGCGTAAAATATTATACATACATAAATAGTGTGTGTGTGTGAGAGAGAGAGAGAGAGAGAGAGAGTGAGATAAATACGGGCCTACGTATATATATATATATATATATATATAGAAGTCGGCGACTGCGAAACAGACGTGATTCCAATAACGGAAATATGGCTAAAACCCGAGCGTTTACTCTTTACACCCCTTCGTTACACACACACACATATATCTCCTCTTCCACCCACCTATTTCGCTATAGTTTGAAAGGTATATAATCCCCCTTCCGCGGTGATCGGTCGTCGGTGAGAAAAGGGTAGAAGACTAGGACTATTCGGCATCCGCGTGTTTGCCATTCAGTCACCTCCACTTGGAAACTATCATAACCCCCGTTTAATTGCAGAGTGTCACTGTGGGGAATTCATGCCGCGCATGCTGTATATATATAATACGGGCATATATTAAACCCAAGCGCCGCAGTGTTCCTTATAGGTGTGTACGACGATCGTATATTACGCACTGTCTATACGCGCAAGTGTGACCCCGAATATATCGTACATGATTTATACGTGAACTATCTATATAGGACGAGGGACGAGTAATAAAACATAAAAAATATATTATATTGCCGCAATCGCGTGATAATCGTGATATAGCGTTCAGACGGGGAATGAGCTGGTTTAAAAAATTATCGACAGAGGTTCTTGTCCAGTTCCAAATACTCATTTTTCAGTTACCAGAGCCATTATTGATATCATAATTATTCTTTTAAAATGTAAAATATCAAATGTTATCGTAATTATCATCTAAGTATTTTTTATATCCTTCGTAGGAAATGGTCGTCTTCTTCGGGAACAGATTTTGTTTTAAATAACATTATACATAAAAGTATATTCATATATTAAGCAGTGGTGCAACCAGGGGGGGTTCTACTAACCTATCTACTTATATTATGTTTATATTATTGTAATAATGTAACCACAAACAATTTTTTTCTAGTTGCGTCACGGATAATTATATGTGTAACTATCATTTTTTTGATACAAAATTTCAGTGACCAAGAGCATCTATAGTATTTAGAGGCTTCACTGAATTTAATAAAAAATTAAGGTTATAAAAATAATAAAAAAAGAATATATTAACACTTAAAAGTTTAAATAAGAAATTTGATTGAATTAAAATAGAATTAATAATATATTCAAAGTTTTAAGTTCCCACGAATAATATTTTAAAATTATAAAAAAACAATTAACATCGTTTTTTTTTCGTTTAAATAAATAATTTTACCCAATTTAGAACTTAAAATGTATAATAATAGTAATTCTGTTTAAATATTTTTAGGTTTTATGGCTCTAGTATGTATAAACAATGTTGTATTCGTTTTTTTAAATTTAGGTAAAAATAAAAGTCTTTATGAACTTACAACCACAAAATAGTTTGCAAAATGTTGAAAAATTTCGTTAAATTTTTAACTTCACATGAGTATAAAAAAATTATGCCTATGTATTATTAATCATGTTATACAGATATTAAAAAATAACTTTGGTGGAACCTATTGTAATACATTTTAAAGACTTTTGACATAACGAATAACTTTTTATCGACGATTATAAAAAAAAAAATTAAAAACGGAACGCATATAAATAATTTGAAAATTATAATTTAAACATTTGTTGAAAGTTTCAAGTATCTAGTATTATTATTTTTTGAGATGCGAAAAAAACATCAAAAATGGTTTTAGGAAAAATAATTATTTTACGAGTGAATACCAAATGTAAAAATTTAAAATTTAAATGATAAATGGTCATATAAATATTAATATGATTTTCCTGTAGAATTTTTTTTTTTTTTTATGAGTTTTAAAACGTGTTAAGAGCATTTTATTACATTTTTAGATTTTAGATACATATAGTATATGTATATTTTTTTAATTGATTAGAATTTAATATCAAAACATTCAAAATATTAAGTATAATTTGATATGCGTATACTGTGCTATTAATGAACTCGAGGAACACTGTATGTAGTGTCTAACAAAATATTATTATCTTCGGAGTTGTAACCGGCGCCGGAAAGCTTTTCGGGCCAACGAAAAACCGGAAATTAATCTCATCCGTTAATTAAACACCCTAATTGAATATTCCCCATGACTCCTAACGAGCAGAACTAATTGAATAAAATTTGCCTTTTTACGTCGCAACGAAAACGGCAAAACCGTCGTGGCGCTTAATTATACAGGGAAACCTATCAGCGCCAAATTAGTGGAAAATGAGTCGAGACATGCCGGAAAGCGTTTCGACAAGAAAAACTAATTCGGCGACGTCGTCTTTATGGGGTTTCTGTTTTTACACAGTTGACATTTTCTCTCTTATTATTTTGTTTCCAATATTACTGTCGACCCTTGATTTACATATTATTGTGCTGTATTGGGATAGAAAAAAGTATTTTCTCATCGGAAAACACGGATTAATTTGTCTTCCAATAAATTGTATCGTCAAAATGTCCATACCGTTCCTCATTGTTAGCACTTAGAAGGATAATATTTGTTTTAGTAAATACCATCATTAATTTTATTTTTCTTTGCAATTATTACAACATACATCTATTAAATTTTTTATTATTTTTTTTTTTATCTCCTTGATTTTTGTATTTTATTCGACATATCCGGCCTTTTGTTTTTGTAATAAGCTTAAAAATAATGAGCTTTGTTATATTTATGTTACCAAACAGTATATATTTATAAGCTCTTTTCACTATATTATTATCTATACGTAGTAAATATAAAACATCGGTTTATAGTTTCGTTATTTTTTAATTAACCTTTTTAATTTTAACAAGCTGTCCTAAACCTATATTTTTACTCTCATAAATTTACAGTAGATACGTAAACATTTTTTTTTTTTGTAACATTATCACAATATTAGTATTGTGAAATGTAATGAAACATCGCAGCAGGAAATACCTAAAGGGTGTGGTAAGGGGTTACCTTACAACATTTTTGTTCACTATTCCACTCATCTAAACTTTAATTAGGTACTTGTATACTTAACTATGTCATTATTTCAATTAAAAAATTAAGTTTTAAATTTGATTTTATGTATTTAAATCGTCAATCAAATATATTCTGCTTAAGAATATGAAATTTATCCTACGTGTCTAAAAAGTAAAAATATTGAAAATAATAACGAAAAAAAAGTAAGTATAATTTTAAAAATGATGTATTGTTATGATTATTTATTATTAAAATAATTACCTTGTGTCCTTATATATATAGAATATATCATCAATATACGGTCGTCAACGTAATTGTTTTTTACGCCTTTGTGAGAGTTAAGCTAGGCCTAAGGTAAAGTGAATGTTAAGTATGCAACGAAGATAACGGAACTTGAATAATTAAGCTATTTAGAATATCGAGTAAATTAACGAATATACAATAAAATACTCAAAAGTCCAATAACAAAAGTACGTAGAGTTTACAAAAATTCCTGCCGTTCTATAATGACTGTTAAGAAATAATCATGTTGCTTCATACAAGTGCAGTTTTTATTTTATTTGTTCGTATATTTTGTTTCAATACTATCACCAGACAAGAAAAAAATTGTTTTTCAATATTATTCTAGATATATGCAAACATCTGGAAGTGAACAGACAAAAAAGGAAACGCGATAAAGCGAAAATTAATTGACGATTATTTTGAACACATTTGTTTCGTTGTTTCGGGTGAGGACGAAAAACATATTTTTGCCTAATGATCCTTCTTTCCCAATGACAGTACCTGCGTATCAAAAGGTTGGATCTTTCGAAAACATTTGAATAAAAAAAAAAAAAAATTATTTTAAGCCTTACAATATTTCACAACTCGTATAACAGTGTTTCAAATAAATCCACTGTTAATGAAAACCTAATGAATTCACTTTATTTATAGGATCTCTGCTGCAGCTGGATGTCGTTCAAAAAAAAAAATCAGTTATAATCAATGCTCGAACATTACGTATTATGTAACAACTGAATATAAAATATTAATACATAACATTATCATACTGCATTATAACACATTGCGATAATTATAAAACGGCTTACACATCAGTATGCATTTAAATTATTCAAAATCCAAATTCACGTCTACGTTTAGTAAGTTTGAAAAAACAAAATTTATAATAAAAATAAACTTACATAATATATTATTGTACATAGCTTATAGAATTTCCAGAATTTTTATTATTATAACTAATTTACAACACATTATATCGTAGTGTATCGTACATCAACCTTGGAAAACAGCGTTTATTCAAATTTATCTATTGCCCATCTTTGGACGTTTAATCAACAAATAAATAAAATTGTCGAATAACGCTGCAATATCGGTCGACTATACAATATACTAAATAATAATATTATATCATTACGGTATGACTTTGAATTGCTGATTTTTGTATTTTTAATCTTATCTCAAAGGTTATTAGAATGCATACCGCATTATAATGTCACGTATTTTATGTTTTTTTCATATCAAGTAAAAATATATATGCAATTCAATGATACGACTCCAACGAGGAACAAACAATGTACATATTATGTGTAGTGGACTGAGCAGTACTGGTAAATGAATGAATGATATAATATAATTTATAAGTATATTTCCAAGATGGACTAATGTCTAATTATAGAGTTAAGTATAATTGAGTACACGTTTGTGCTAAATTGTATTTAATAAAAATAAAAACCCGATACAAACATCGTGTTGAAGTGCATAAGCATATTACAATCGCAGAATGAACGTTCGACCATTAGTACGACGAACAGAACACTAAATAGAACAAAAAATATTTAAAAAAAATACAAAAATACAAAAAGAGAACTTCCTGAGCTTCGTAGTTTTGCTTTAATCAAAAGATCTAAGCGAATGCTAATAATTCTTATGATTTCTCCTCTCTTTATTCCGCAAAAAAAAATATTTACGCGAAAAGTCAAAGGAAATATTTTGTATAAATTTGCGTAATCACCATCGCTTTGTTTCGAAAAAGAAACCGTGTAATTAATTGGAACGTCGCACTTACAAAACGAAAACAAACAACTGCAGTCTCGAACCGTGTTTTCGTATAGAATAATAATATTGGGCGTAATTTTTTCTTCTTGCAATCGTTCTTTTTCACTGTTAGTCGTCTGTTACTTGAAAAAAAAAATAACGATGATAATATTCAAATTTTAATGTACAAAATGCTGGTGAAGCTCATATTATAAATATACTTAATAAATCACTATTTTATGTATTCACAATATCGTTACTTTGTGTCTGTTAAGTAGCGTATTTAGTATATAAGAACTAATTAAATAGCGCAAGACACATGATTTTTCGAATTTATATTGTTTGATATCATTATGCGGATCGTCGTGAACATTATTTTTATACTAAAAAAATTAACTCAAAATGTTTGAGTAAGAATAAAATAATGTTAGAAAATACGTTATAAGCATATTTTTTTAAATTCCAAAATTAAAATTTTACTGAATATTATAGAAATGTTTGTCGCTCTTTATCAGGACATTTTCCAGAAACGAACTCAAACTTCTAAGGTGGAACGGGAGAGATAAGTTGTCTGCCATTTTTCATCTTAAGAGCGCTCATGATGGGCACTCGTGTTTATACATAAGCAAATTATAACATAAACTTAATGTTAATTTAGACTAATATAATAGACGTTACACTCCGTTATTATACAGCAGTGATAAATGTGTAATTATTATTTAATTTTTTAATGGTGTTTGTTCGAGCTAAACAGTATTTATATATTTCATGGACATATTTTAACCGTCATGAATTTTAAATATTTAAAAAGAATATGTACAAAACATATCTCATACAAACATATGGAAACAACTTACAAAACAGACATGTATATTATCATATCATATAATAATATACTCTCAAATGCGATTTGTTAATATGTACAAATGTATAATAAATTGACCAAATATATTGACTCTGGCTATAAAAATTACTAATGATCTTTACAGATTGTTCTAAAATCTTAAAATAATTTTTATAGCGTGATAGAACAGCACAAATATAAGTACCTAAGGTTATATTATTTTAGAACTTAAAATAAATAACTATTTTTTTTATAAAATATAAATGAACATAATATGAAAAATAAAACAAATACTAGTGTGGTAATATTTATTAACATCGCGTTGAAATAAATAATTCACTTTTTCCATAAAAATAAGTAACTACAGTGGTACGCATGTTTACAGCACTTTTTACCACTTGTAACATCAGCAAAACTACCATCGCTACTATAACATATAACATAAATAATCGCATAATTTGTATACGTGTAGTGTTGATGATGTTAATAAACTCGTGGGCGTATAATATCATAACATATATACATATATTTAAGTATTACGTAGTAATTACACATATTTTAAAGGCGATCGAAAACCTAAATACTATAATACTGTGATTGAAAATACATTTTTTATTCATTTATTTGTTTCGTAATAAAAATATTAAATTACTAGTTTTATCAAAACAATATAATATATAATTATTAAACATAACATGTTTTGATACGAGTCCTCTACGAATTGAGGATGTGTGAAACGGTTCTCAACAAATTCTAAAAAAATCTATAAAATTCGGTTTTCAATCGTCTTGCTTTATACTTTATGTATTATATAATATTTTTCTTTATTTTATTTTATTTTTACTTTTAAAACACTGTAAAAAAAATGATCGTGTACGTATCAGAGGTTTAATATTATGTACAAAGTTACAATTTAATATGTAACTACAAAATAAATGAATAATACCATACCACATCAACCACGTCAGATCGAAGATACATTTATGAAATAAATAATAATAAAGACATTTTCTCTATTATTATTATTATTATTATTATTATTATTATTATTTATTATATTTTTGGGCTACTCCCTTGGCCGTTATTTCATCGCTCATTCCCATGTTTTTGATCTAGTGCGATGCTTCTACGCAACATAGAAGGCAACGTCCCATGAAATAATCGTAACTCACCGGCTGCTACGTGGGAAACTTAAACGTGAACGTTGGCGATGGGGTAGTTTGGGAGAGGCTGAATACAGATCTCAGTCTTGGGAGTAAAAGGAAATAGGCTTTGATGTACAGCATGGCCGGCTGGCCATCTACAAAAATATTATTTCATATTAGATTTATAATATAACCTAAATCATGTAGTATAGTAAATATAATATTATATAGATACATAAAAAATCGTTTAGATATTACATTCGAGGGTCGGGGAAAAAAGGTCATATAATAATCAAACTTTAAAATGAAAAACACATGAAAGAACACAATACACCATGATGTTATTAATCTCGTGATCTGTTTATCTCTGTAACGTTATTTTAACGTAAAGTTTATAAAAAAAAAACACGTTCTCTTACAATAGGAAAAATCTTAACGAATTTTTGTGCACTTTTCTCTATTTCTGCTTTATATAGATGAGATAAGTGATAATCGATCACATAATGTGTATACCTATAAAAATTTAAACACGCGTTAAATTAATTTTTGAGTGATTCTGTGAACAGTTCTTCCGCGACCACACAAACTACTTTTTGCTAATCAACATTATGACGTCAATACGATTTCGTCAAATATTGATCTCAGTGAAGTTTCGTTAACACAATATTCTTCAAGTAATTATTATTCGCTTTGGTTTTAATAATGAACTCATTTTTTAGGTGCATTTGCTGTTTACTAATTTATATTATAAATCATCGTGATAAAGTATAAACTATCTTAAATTGTATACGTTGGATTATCCTATTCTGAATTCACATGTGTTATGAACAATAATTCAGAAATGAAAATATATTTAAAATAAAATATCTTATGGATAGTTAGTGAGCTGTAGAGATATTTTAACTCTCCTTAAAAATTTACACTTTGTGCTTGCACAAGTCAGATTTAATTTGAATAAATATTATAATGCAAGTACCTATAGAATAATAATATAACATAGGAAAAAAATAAAAAAAATGAAACTATTTAATAGGTATATCAAGACGTTCTGTGTTCATGCATTGATTGCTTAATAATTTATTGAATTCCAATGATGTATTTTAATATTAAATGTAGGTATGTTACCTACCGGCTACCTCAAATAGTTCATCGTCCTATGTGTTTTATTATACAATTCATATTACAAATAGGTTACTATTATAATACCTATGAGAGTACAAGCTGATGGGTTGTAAGTATGTTTAGTGCAGAATAACAAGTTTTCACCCCAGATTATCGTTGATCAAAGTCCGATATATTTTCAAAATTACGAAATTAAGCACTGGACCAATAATTTCATTGGATTAAGCACACACACTGTATCCCTTAGGGCTATTCGACATAGATATCTCGTGTATTATTATGCTACAGTTAAATGGCAAGTATACAATAATAATACAAGTTACTCATCGCTAATATTAAAATTATTTTGATTGCATTAAAAATTATTTTACCAAGTATTTTATTATTGAGACATTTTTAATTCGTAAAAAATAAGTAGACATTTTATTTTTGTTCAAAACCATTGAATTAAGTGGTAATGCATTTAAATTTAACATGCGTTATTACTTATCATAGATAATTCTGCCTGATCATAGGAGTTATAACAATGCATAACGGTAAAAATTAATAAATAATATATTTATAAAACCAAATATTATTTTATGATGTCTAAGCAGTTTTAATATTGTGATAATATTACGTTATAGAATAGAATCAACACTTGTATCAAAATAATGTGTCAATAACACTAAATAATATAGTAAAAATATATACTATTAAAAGATAAAGACCTGGTGTAGTTAAATTGCATATTTAAAACTCCGTGTAACCATAATATTGTGTTACTGAAAGATTATTGTAATCCTTATTGTACGGCGCTTTTAATCTATTTGATATAAAAAAATAGTACGAAGGAGAAACAGGATAATAATTTGTAAACAATTTTTTTTTATTTATTAAACTTATGATAGCCAACATTTGAATTTGCAATATACTTTATCATTGTTTTTCTGAAACCTAAAAAAAAAATATTTTTCATTGTTTTTCTAACTACACTAAACGCAATTATTATGTTCAATTTTCAATATTAATAATTGTTGTGGTATTTAAACGTAAATCATCGCAAATCATGGGAAAATAAAATTAAAAACACTGTGATAAATTATTATATCATAGATCTCTTTAAAGGGATTAATGAAAACATCATTAAAATCGTTTTCCGATGTATTTGTTCCGTTATTGATTGAATCTATTTCAATGGATATTATGTTAAATTTAAACTCAATAATAAATTATTGTAGGTATAAATAAAATTGTTATTAAGTGAAGGAAGTGGGTGAATCAGCATTATCTAAGTATTTTCCAGGAGAGTTTTACGTCATATTTATGTTCTTAAATCTTGTAGGTTCAATTAAAATGTTTGAAAAATTATTATTTACAATTTATAAAACAGTTATAATGTGTCATAAAATAGTGTAATTTAGTTTTCTGCTAATAACATACCTATTATATAACTTCTTAAAAATCAATTAAAAAAAAAAAAAAAAAAATGTTATTGCTTTTGTAGAAAATTATAACACTTTTGAAGACATAATAAATACTTTTTGAATTTCAACAACTATAACTAATATTCTTTGAGAAAAAAATCGTTATTTTTTTTAAAATTAAAATTGTATTTTAAATTATTTAAAAATACATGCACCTATAATATGGTTATTTGTATATTAAATATTATTAAATTAATATATTATGTTAAATTAAGGTAACTTTGTAAAATATTTTAAATTATTTTTATGAATTTTTTAAATAAGAAAAATAATTATATCAACATTCAACATATTAAACTAAAATATTAAAAATAAAGTTCAACTTATCATATGTTATTAGTTTTCATAATTATTTTATAAACATTTAAAGTTGCAACACGTTACTTATTCCTTTTGAAACGTAAATTTAAACAGAAAATTTTATCTGATATAAATATTCGTTTTTAATTCAATTAAAGTCTTATATGCAGTAGACAATATAATGTATTTAATATATCTAATATACCTTAAGTTAAAAATTTAAAATATAATACTGTATCTCATCATTTTTAGACAAATATATTCCTTGTCGCTTCGTATAGAATTTAAAATACATTGTAATATAATATATTTGTAATAAGAAAATTGACAATTTAAACCAAGTAGATAAATTGTGTTAGTGCATTTAGTATTTTTATTGGATTATAAAAATGTAAGGAAATTTTTACTTACGATATAAGAATTTTTTTTAAATTTGTCTAAATTGTACTCTGATCAGTTTTGAAACAATTTGATATAATGGAATAGTATTTCAAAACGTCACTACGAAAAACCCAATTTCAAATGTGGCTAATATTGTTTATAATCACTTAAAATACATTTGGTTTGAATTGTAATTAATAACAATAATAATGAACGATCTGTTGACTCTATAGATTTTACTAGAAATGTTTTAGCTAAAATGGATTATTGAATGTGCGGCTGTTGTATAGGTCATACGACCTCATATGAGTTGTATGATTTTAACTATGATTCTACTCGACACTTCAGTCATTGTCGTGAAAAACGATACCAAATAATATAATATTACGTTTTTATTATAATATGCATGTACTTGCAATAAGTTCAGTGGTTCACAAAAAACGTATGATAAAAGATGTATTATTTATACATGACGTGTAGCATTATGTTGAATTGCAATATTATTTATGCATACGATTACATTTTTAAATATAACGGCTGTTGCAGAATACTTAGTATTATATTATCAGTACCTACTAAAACTAAAATATTTGTATAACATATTAACATATTTGGCCACTGTATAGGTAATTTAAATATTAAACACTAATAATTATTATGATCGTAATATTACTAAATTTCTAGGATCAGCCTTTGCGGAACAGTCTGTACTACTCCATATATTATGCGATATTATAATAATGATGATACAAAATAAGTAAAAAAAATTAATAATAATAATATTATAACGTTGACGATGAATGACGATGACACAATGTAATGTTGTAACATCGATGCTTTATATAATATCCCGAAATTAATCGCAAAAGTTTTGTGGCTGCAGCACGTTCCTTTCACCCGGGGATAGAAGTGGTGTGTTTAGCCGCTTCGTGGCCTACACCGAGAACGAGGAGGATAAGGTGGTGTATTGTACTCGCGCTGTCGGAGATTATGCACACACTCTGTGCCGGCCGCGAGTAGCTCTTCTCTCTCTCTCTCTCTCTCTCTCTCTCTCTCTCTCTCTTTTAGTCACTTCGTGTACGCGCACTCTGTATATGCTCGCACAACAACGCCTATCTATTGATCCGCCACCACCCCCAACGCCATCTCCGCTAACACCACCACCTCCGACCGCCACGCCAACTACCCCGCAAATTCCGCTCCCTTATTCACCAACCACCCCCGCAGCTACATCCGAGCACCCACAAAATGTCAACACCCAAAACGCGCGCAGCCACTAAACACTTGAAAAATAACCATACGACCACCGCCACCGACGATCTCACGGTTCATTTAATAATAATATATTATTAATATCCAGTTTTTATTATACTCATACTCTCTTTTATAATACAACACGTTTATACATTTTGTACGATACAAGTTCAGTGATCGAAAATTGATTCGAGGCTTTTGGAGATCGGAGAAGTATCAATCGATTAGGCGATGCAGGAGTTATCTCAGCTAAAAAACGGATTTCGATAGATTTAATCCGACCGATATTGTGGTATATATTATCACCTAATCGAGCAGAACATTGCTCAACTGTATTAGCATTGTATTTTTAAAATAGTTTATCGTATGTGTGTGGATCATTAGAACCAGTGATTGGCCAGTTGTATGCAGGCCCGAATCAAAGCGTGACCTTGATACAACTCACATAACCACAAATTTAGTGGTACGCGTACTAACACTGTCCTTGATATTGTTTTTGTTAAAATATTTAAGTCCTGAAATAGTACTGAACGATTTTTGGCTATCGCCATTACGTGTTTTATTTTTAAGTTGTGATATTTCCGTATAATCAGTCATACATCGATTCCATGTTTGTAGCCACAGTCAACGATAACTATAATGAGAGTATAAAATTGCAATCTTAATTAGTTGAATGTTTGGAGTCAGTCCGTAATCGTCACTTGTCGCTGAAATTTTGTATTTTTGTACATGCGTCGTGTGCACAGAAAAAGTGTCCGTAAATCACTTATTGTAGATTCTAATCAAGATTTTGTATACTAGTTTGGGTAAACGAGTAGTGCGTTTTATAGATTGTTCAGTGTTTGAAATTTGTATAGACAAATCAAATAATACAATTTTTAAATATTATAAATTTATAATGGACTATAACGTCATAATAGTGTCACACAAGGTAGAAAACATGCAAACTAAAAGAAAAAAAAAGAAGGGATTTTACTCAGTAAAATATAATTAGGTTAAATATTTTTTTCAAACAAACGTGTAATATTAACCTTAGTTATTGTAATGCAAACATTTTTTTGATGACATTGAAAATTAAAGCATTCTTTCAGATGAGTGTATGTATTCTTTTTCAAAATTAGTTTCTATACATAAAAATTTTAACTTCGCTCTCCCTGTATATAAGTATACCAAGAACAAAGGACTAGAGTGCGTATTTCAAAATTTAGAAATAATTATTATGCGTATGTATTTTAGTACAGCAGTTTTAAACTGAGAGGGTTTATTCTGTTCATAAAACTGTAAAATTTTATTAATAGTATATTAATCCTTTTTAGGATTTTGTTATTATGAAATTATATGTGATTAATTTACGCTTATTTATATTTTTAAAACAAATTGAACACCCGAGACTTCATATGAGTTTAAGTGAGATATATTAATATTAAATAAATCAAATAAAATGTGTGTGGCGATAAAAATAATAATTTCAAAATGTATTGTTAGACATTTTTATTTTGAACAGAAAAGAAATTGAAGTAATACCTATTACTTTTCGTATTTTTTTTTTATAGAAATTATATTATGTCCTTCGCTTTGAAAAATGAACATAGGGGGTTTTTCTTGTCCATCTATCAAATTACTTTTGTCTGAAGAAACAACACGTGTTGTTTGTTAAACGTTGATTTAAAAAAAAAAAAAATTAAGTGCTACGCGTTGATCATATATAACATAATTTGTCTATAAATTTAAAATCTGATTATTACCGATTATTCACTAAATAATTACGATAAACCTTAATATTATCATCAAAATACATAAAAATAAAAAATAAATATTTGTGGAATTCGGATATTTTGTTATAAATACGATAATAACATAAAAAAAATAGTTTTTTGTTTGTTCAATGCATCTATATAAAAAAAAAGGAACTTTACTGAAAGTTTGACGTAGACTTGCCATTAAAATCAGACAAGCTTGTAAAGTCCATCTGAAAAAGTAAACAAAAATCTGAATTATTAACATTAATGTAAAAAAGTTATTATAGTTAAAATCAAAACACCGTTCATAAAACTAAAAAAAGTATTTAAAGACCACTATAGTTTTGAATTAAATTTTATTAGAAAAGATATTACTGAAAATTCAAATTAATTGATTTTCATACAACAGTTTGATGTCAATTTTATAACTATATTTCAACCAAGATTTATTGATTTGTTTGTAAATGAATACATTTCATAAAATGTATCATGTAGGTACGTTATATTATTTTCACATTAATAAACCTTTTTTTTTATAATAAACCTTACAACTACAGCTAAAAACTAAGTTAATAAGTACATATTTTTAAATGAATAATTTAGAAATATTATAAAGATTTTATAATAGATTTGAGAATAGAAAATTACTGTTTTAAACAAAAAGTCTTATATATGAGTGTGTAACGTTTATGAGAATAGAACTTACCAAAAACAGTAGATTAAATAATGTATTTGTATCGCTAGTCCAAATGTAATAAAAAAGAAATAATGTGATAAAGGAATTGAAAAATAACATTGCAACTATTTGGAATTTAAAGTGACTAAAAATGCCTTATATTTAATATTCGTTTTAAATATATTTTCAAAGAATAATATATAATAATATTTAAAAAAAATTCAAAATGTGAGTTTAATAACAATTCTAAGATTACGAACAGAGTTGATAATTATTATTATTCATTTTTATTATATTCAATTCACTTTATTTGGAATTAATTATACAATATCCCCTGAATAGGTAACTTTAAAAAAAAATAACCGTATCTTATGAAATATGCGACACCTTAAGTAAATTATAAGAAAAACTTTTATAAAAAAATTTTGTTTTAAATTATAAAAATTAAGTTGTTAGCCGAACCGTATTACGCATACAAGTGTTCAACTGGCGCGCAGTTGCTTACTTATAACTTATAAGTTTTATAGTAACGTTTTAATTAATATCGCGAAAAAATACATTTTATGAATTTATAATTAAATTAATATTCACTGAACAGAAGTATGATTTATGTACATAAAATATTTAAGGACGGTTGTGAATAAAGTTTTTAATTTTTACCGTTTTTAAACACACCGTTGATAGTTATTTAGTTTGTTCAACGAATGTTTTGTACAAAAACCAAACACAAATATTTATTATACAACAAACACTTAGTTTCCTGTTTTATAATATGACGTACCGTTTTATAATTTTTGTAAAATTAAAACCTGTCTATATAACGTGCTGTATAGTAATAAATATATATTTGATATTATATTATTATGCTACGACTACCTACGTATAAATATGAAACTTGAATTATTTTTTACTTCGATATGATTGGGCTGTTTCATTGATATATCCACAAGTGTTGAATTCGGTTTTAATCGATTAAATCGGTAAGGATTACACGGTTCTCGGTATCAGGTATTTGATATATATTGGTACAGTTTAAATTCGATTACTCGAATCAGTCTAGGGCAAAAAAAAATCGCGTTATCAAAAATATTTTTTATACAAAATAAAGTGAATTTTTGTTTTGTGAACATTACGTTAAATATCGAGTTAAATATTTATGAGTATATTAATTCGATCAACGTAAATTTACCAATAATGTATACTGTATATAAATGGTAATATCAGATGATAATCTGTTGAATTTATAACCGTACCTTTTAAGTAAAGATTGATAAAATTAATAGGTTTTCGATTACGATTATCGTTATTTGTATAGGTACATATACTGATTATACGCACACGTATTTTATTATGTAATTATTATATAATTATTATAATATGCAATATGCATTTCAGTGCATTTTGTCGGTTATGTAGGTCGAACAATTCGAGTTATAAGCCGAAATTCAACTGGAATGACTTTGCCGTATCAGTATTCGAATTATTGAGAAAATGTTTCATACATACCTATCATAATACATTGAAATGCAAAGGCCAAAGCATTCTTTCGAGTTATCGAAAATTCGACTTATAGAAGTTCCATTAGAATCGAGGTTTTACTGTATAAATATTTTATTTTCTAGAATAGTATCCACTAGGATCAAAAACGTATTTTGCACATTGTTTTAGTTTCAGAAATAACTATGTCTAAACAATTATATGGTGTAAGTGATTGATTTCGTATATCTTTTAGTTTATCCGACAATAATTTTATTTCTGATAATAAGGTGAGGAACAAAAACTTTAATGATTTTAAATTGCTATTAATATTATAGCGATGTTTATTGAAATTATTACTATGACATTTTATCATATACATCATTGCGATTAAACGTTAAAATAAATTCCTATTTCATTTGAAATATCATACTGTACACTTTGGGGTTGAAACATGACTTTACCTGTATGTTACACATTACATGGTGCTGGATGTTTGTATTAACGAAAATGTGAATAGTTAATTTAAACTATAATATATATACATATGTAACGCGTATCGTACACAATTTTCATTACATAATATATTATGGTTTTTACCCAATAATTGAATGGTGTACATACTGTACATTATTAGTTTATTGTTATTATTTCGAATTTATCGCAGCGACTAGAAATAATAACTTAAACAAATAGAACATATTGTTACGATGTATACCAATGGTGGTGGTTGTTTTTTTTTCTCCTTCAGACTCAAATCCTACGAATGTCAAGAGAAATCATAAATATTATTGACGGGAAACCTAATAGAGACGATTTGTATAAAATCAAAACAATAATCCAATTCGTGACATATTTCGGGCTACGTTTTTGGCCATTCAATAAAGAATATATTCCACACGTACAAAATTGACGTCCTTATAACTCATTAGCCTGTCCTAACTATCTTTATTTTACTTCTATGTGCATTAATTCAAATTCTTGCGTGATGCACTACAAAAAAATTAAATCATTCGATACAATTTTACTTAACTTCCGTAGTAAATCAATTTGCGTCAAAAAATATTCCCAGCCGTCATTATTATATAAGTATATAGGCACATACTACATTATCTATGTTTTTTCTAAAATAAAATAATATATTAAATTATTTGATTTTACACGATAATCAGACTTTTTATTATAGTTTATACACTAACATAATATTAAATCATATTTACAAATAATAAGTTAACTATAATAGCACACACAAATATAAAAACGTTCTTAATATACATGATATTTAATAATATTTAATACAATACTTTTTTTTAGCATCCTTAAAATACATAATAATTTATTTTTTCAAAAAAATTGTAACTATAGCTGTTCAGCTAATTGAATAACATTTATTTTTGATGGAGGATTCACGTTAGGATCACTCTGTATAGCATATACATAACATATTGTATAATATAACAGCAGACAGATTCCAGTTTAAAGTTTTTATTTTATCTCCAAGTTTCAAAAACCATATCTTTTGATGTTAGAAGGCATTCTACATTAAATAAAATATGTATCGTAGACGTATATTATACTATGTAATATGTATATTTTATATGTGTGCAAATATAAATGCTATGTTTGAACGTTTCGTTTAACTAAAAAATATAAAAGTAATTTAAGTTTGTAAACTAAAAACCACGTCCTATCGATTTAAAATAAAATAAATACCATTGCAGCTGAATATGTTCGTTTTAAAAACATATACACATTTATTATATGTGTATATAATTCGTACATTTTTAAAAACTTTGCCTCGATCGAATAGACCGTCAATTATTACAAAAATATATAAAATTATAAAGACACACAGATATTTAAAGTTACGCGCATACATTTTGAGATACGAATGAATGCAAACAAGTAAAATATACTATTGATAGTTATTAAACCATTATTATTTAAACGTTATATAATTTTTTTTTGTAAAATTTTCTTACGTTTTTAATCAAATCACGAGTCCATTGTAAAAACTTCTGAAAACATATCTGTACACTATTCTTTCATTAGCAGCGTTAGTGTGCTTCTAGTTAATAATGAGTTCATAACGGCAGATAAACATAACGAAAACGAAAGAAATAAGTCACCCATGAATAATTGCAAGTATCAAATATCGATGTCTTACGTTAATTAAGTTTTAATTTAACAATATATATGTATATTTATATGTATAGTATATCGAATAGCATATAAGTACTTCGTAATATTTTAGTATACAATTAATGTGTGGCTCGAATTTTATTTTGCGAGTATTTATAACATTTTAGTACTATGATTTATTAGTTATTGATGCTATATGTAAGTTATAAGAGTGTTTCGTATAAAGTACAGTTCAAAATAAAATTGTTCAGTAATATTTCTTTTGAATTTTTTGAATATTTTTTACTATACACACGATTTGTATCTAATTAAAGTGAAATTCTAGGAACATTTTGCGTATAAAAATAAATTATTCTAATTCTCGCGATAAGTCCGTCATTTCGACGGTCTACAACCCGAGAATACCTAATAAAGTAAATTACAGTTATTAAAAGGTGCAACATTTTTTTATAAAGAAATCTTATTTTTCGGTACTTATTGGGATTGATGGCATAGACATCGTTAATTCTTTTCTATGCGTCGTCATCGCATCAAAACCTTCACTGAGATCCGTTGAAAACAATTGTAATATATGCGCGTACTGCGCGTGCGGGTGTTTATATGGAGAAATATTACTGCGTGAGCGATGGAACAGGTCAATGGTTATGTACGTGGTCCGCGAACCGTTCGCGACGTCAACTGCAAAGGACTGCAGAAAAACGTCCTCGCCGAGTACATGTTATGAGAAAGAAGTCACGAGCTGTGCGGGACCAATATCCGTTCAACGCGAACAAACGATTTCAAAGAAAAACAAAACTCCGTTGCTAAATTCATTATACACATTTACGCGGTGTCGTGGACTAATAAGATGAAGTCGAACGAAATGTGTGCACGCTATAGCTAGGTATACATATATACACACATATATATATATATTATGTAGTCGCGCGTAATAATATATCTTTCTCTCTGTAACATATTATATTCGCGTGTGCGCGTGTGTGTACTACGACAGTATTATTCGTTCCTTACGCGTAAATATAACGTCTATACGATGGCGAGCGTATATAACGACGTTATTTTCGTATCGTGGCAATAATACTAGCCGAAATCGAATTACCTGTGACGCGGTCGGGAATGACGCTTTACGGAGGGCGTGCGTAGGTAGTATGTCGTACTCGGCGCAGTGTGTATTCGAAGAGGGCCGAACAATCAAATTTATGGTTTAGCGAATCGGGTTGATGTGAAATTGTTTTCCATCAGTAGCGTTGTGCTGCCTTGCGCTCCTATATACACCTATACACCTATACATCTATATATATACGTACGTACATATAAGCATATTATACGCATTCGGGGATAGCCGAGGAAAACAGAGATAGTGAGTGAGAGAGAGAGAGAGATAGTGGAAAAGAGAGAATGTGTGCAATATAAAAGGGCTTTTATAATATCATATATAGAACCGTCGTGCCCATACGTCGGACTCGTTTTACGACGATTCCGCCGCCGCCGAATGAACCCGCGAGCAATACGATATAAAAATTTACGGCGTCGAGGTCTACAACAGGTACGCCTATTATAGTGCCTAAATCGTATATCCGCGTGCCAGTGTTTGATTTTTGGCTCCCCGAGACTTCGATCCCGTGTAACTGCGCGATATATTATTATTTTACGCGCGCGCGCGCCCGTCTAATCTGGTATAATACCAGTAACGCTGCTGTACAGATTATCGTGCTGTGTACCGTAATCAACAGGCGGACGGAAAAATTTCGTCCCGAGGCATAGCTAAAGTCGGACGTACATATTATATGCATTATGCACGCGCGCGGGGCAGCGTACGCCGCGGCGGTCGACCTCGTTCGTTTGAATAAACGATCGCGACGGTTGGCTCGCCGACCCCTGGGCCCTGGAGTTTTCGAAAAAGAACCGAAAAGCGACGGTATACCGATGTGTACAATATACTGACTTACACGCAATACTATATATATATATATGTTATTGCAATGCGGCTTGGTGGTCGCTGCCACAGCCAGAGAACCGCGGCACTGCGTTGCGGTATTCCGTTCCGAATATATTTAATCGAATCGCACACACACATGCCTTGCACACACTATGACACGTATTAACTGTTTCGCATTCGGACGGTTTTCGTTTTTACGGGCGCGTGTATAACGTGTTTCGTAGTGTATAGTGGATTTTTGATTTTTTTTTTCCGGAATTGAATCTTATTGCTATATTTTAAACATCAGTTGTCACTGTATAAGCGAAATGTGTGTGTTGGAGAAACAGCTTCTTATATAAAAGTTTCTGATTCAAACATCGATAGTGATAAAACGAAAAATGCATTTATTTTACAATGATGTATTTTTTTTATACATCACGATAAATTTTCAAAAAACGTTAAATATTTTTGAGCTATTTTTAAGCATAACAAGTTTTAAATTTTTTTTTCTGTATACCTAAAGTGATAAAAAATGATTTACTGGTTAAACATTTTTGAAATTTGATTACAATATTCCTTATAAGTAATTCATATAGAATCGTCAAATCTAAATATATTTAAACCCTTTATTTTTTATGAACATTTTAAGTTCAATATTTGCTAAAATTACTTACTTAATAAAACATTTTTAATTATCTTGTTATAATTTAAAAACATTAGTTTTGAGAACATTGAACTTTTAAATCTATGATATTATCATCTATTAAATTTGGTTATTTTCATTCCTAGTATAATAGTATATTTAGCAAAGAAACGAATAATTTGTGATAGATGATATGACGTTTTTAAAAATAATTGTTTTATTATTGTAGAAATCAACAGCACATTTCACATAAATAAAAATAGTCAAATAATGATTTTCTTTTGTAGAATATTTACCTGTTTAATTACATGGTTTTTATCGATCCAATTATGCAATTTTACGACAGCAATTGAATCAAAATTTATTGGTCGGGATTTGTTTAAAAACATGCGTAAATACTTAAAAAAAATAAAACACACATACAATTATTTTTCTCTGTAATAGCTTGGCATCGAAACATTGGCTCATTGCCCAGATCTTTCAATGGTATTCAAGAAAACCCGAAAATTTTGAATTAACGCACACGATTTACTTTTAGTTGAACGATATATACTACTGGATTCAGACCCTGTATCCCATAAGTAGACAGGTTACATACAAAAAACAAAATAATTATTGTAATAATTGTGTATATAATATGTACATTATATATATTATTATCGATTGACATTTTTATCTCACAGTTTCTCCATTAGTTTATGAAGAACACTTGTTGTTACTATGATTTGTTTGAACATTTCTTTTAACCACATAATGTTTGTATTAATATATTATTATATGTGTACGTTTTTATTCATATAGGTTATTTTCAAATATCCATATAAATATAATTTATTCATTTATTTTCATATTATAAATGCATATTAATATATTCAAAACTAATGTTTTCCACCGAATCATAATGAAGGATTTTGATCACTTGCAAATAAAATAACCAGAATAGTAAAAATAGTGTGTGTTTTGAACGAATTAATATTAATTAATTATTTATATATAGGGGTGTAGTTGAAATATTTATAACTAATTAATAAGTAAATGACTACCATAAACAACTGTCACCCATTTGAAATCAAAAGAAAAATTACAACATAATAATATGATAATAATTGTCAGTAAAATTAAACAAATCCAGATTAAAAATGTTATATAATATATTAAATATATTATATATATTCATTTTAAAATTCTAATATTATGGTAATGTTAAATAACTATCTATATTTTGGCGCCTATTATAGTTGAGAAAAATTGAATAAAATCCCGTTAAAAATTAGATGTATAAAATAAAAAATATTAATTGACCTGAAAAAGTCGTGGAAAATCATGGATACCAAATGAAAATATAATTACTTACACTACATCTTCTAAAAGTCAATCAAATGTTACGAACTTAAGACTTACGTCATATGTGTTGTGTACTTGTGTGAACACTTTAATGAAGGGTTAATATTAATGTTAGTGTTAGGGTATGACATAAGGATGAATTATATCAGAAAATAAGAACGTTATAATACGTATCAGATACACCATAGTATAGAACCTATTTAAAAGTTAAGAACAACGTAAAAGCAGTAAAAATTAAAAGGTATTTACAAATATAAATTAAATAAAAAATACTTAGAAAAGATGAGTTCTGATAAAATAAATGAAAACAATCATAAATTATCATTGACATAACATTAATACAGAATAGTATTAAAACAATAAATATTTCAAAATTCTATCAATTAAATGAAATATATATTAACTTTTGTATGATAAATAAAACACAGTATCTATAAAAATACCTTCAAATATTTTTAAAATCGTTATTAAAATTACTGATAAGAAAAAATAGACTTTAATTAAGTGTTAGGTACGGATACAAATCATTCGTTCAATCATAATAATTATATATATTATATGAATAGTATAGTGATTTGTACACCATGCGTGACTTTTTCATGGGTATTTTCGTATAATATATTTAACGAATAATGTTTACATCAACTAGTTATATGTTTTAATGAATTGAATTAAACATTCTAATTATTTATTCCGAAAAATATAAATTAGAAATATTTTTTTTCTCTTTCAATTTACTGTTGATCAAAATTAGTTATTTTTTTTCAATTGACATTTATGTATATATTAATATATATATTCTTCTTTGGATGTTGTATATATTTGTATAATAATATATACTCGTAATATTTTCAATTATATTTTTACTTAAAGTTACTTTTTAGAAAACAAATTGAGTATTATAGTACGATTATTAGTATTGTTTGGGATAATTATTCGTTTGATGACAACTTGCTCTAATTTTATTATAAAATTAGATTTTGTATACAGTTTACACTATACACCCAACAGTAAGTTGACCCAAGTTCATTTTAGTCGAAAGTTGTTTGATCATTCTATGGTATACCTACAGTGTAAACAGAAGTCTAGTGGGGCGTAAATTAAATTGGCCACCCCTCGCTGGCGCCAATGGGGACCACAGTACTTCAGTTTTTGAATGAATAAAATATCCGGTTTGTTTGCAGCCACGGGACACAATCCATACGCAGTATGAAAGAAAAACAGAGTTCTCAAACAAAATTCAATCAGAAAAAATAATCACAAACACACATTATATTATATATATATAAATAGTATAGTTGTTCAAAAATAGAAAATTAATAAAATTATAGCTGTAGTTGTTAAAAAAAAAAACCTAACATAAAGTAAAATATTAAGTTAATTAAGTAAATCATCAGAAATATAGTTCCAATGTATTGAAAATAAAATAGTTTATTATTTAAGAGTAATAATAAACTAAATAAAAAACAAAATAGAAAACCGTATAAATAATTAAAAATAATAATAGTTTAATTATGTATAGTACAGCTTCGTCAAATAATAACAACTTGAAATAATAACATATGAATAACGCCTACTAGAAAAAAAAATTAAATAAAAAATGTTTAACACAACATCAAAAAATGGAATTACGTTATCATTCAAATACGAGAGGAAATAATAATCATCTGAGTGAATATAGGATACAATTGTATCATTCATTACTCCTACCTAATCTGCAAATAACCATTATCGGTATTTAACATTCAACTCATAATCTTAAATATGTTGCACTACATGTTTCAACAATCTACCTTCAATACAACAATTAATGTAATAAATTAAAAAAGTAGAAAATAAATCTCTACTTTATACACTAAATAAACATAATCTTACAATATTGTAGAAAGTGTAAGCATACTCATTAAATTTTATATTTATGAACTTAAAACTTGTATTTAATTTTAATCAAAAGTAGGTTAACAGCAAACAATTTTGAAAACTTAACAAATATTAGTTATAATAATAATAATAATACGCATCAAATGATATATTTGAATAGAACGTCTAAATGGTGTATGAATAAATTGTCTAAATGTCACTACAGCAATACATTTGCATACGATGCATTCAGAATATAATGGGTAGGCACTGTATGAGTTATTAAGTCTTGAAATAAAATCGAAAGTTTGTGGTTAAAGCCTCAGAGAATGTTAACTTTTATCAACTATTGAAATTTGCAACTAAATAAAATATTAATGAGATTAATAACTTCATTAAATAAAGAAATCATTAACCAAATTTTCAGAGAAAATTAAAACTCAAGGCACGGAAAAACTAATTGAAAAATGTGTTAATAAGATGAGTAACCCAAGGGTGATTAAAAAAATGGATATTAATATGATTATTTCATAGTTATTAACGACGCACATTTATATTTATAAATTATGAATTAAACTATTAAATACTATAATATAATATTGAGTTTTAACTCTTAAAATAATTTTTAAATTTTATATTTTATTATGGTTTAAATTGTATTACGTCCATAGTAATATGTTTTAAATCACAAATTATTTAATATTTACCAACATTATAAAAACTATTTTTTATTTTCAAGATTTGAATAAAATCTTAATAGTCATAAGATACATAAAAATAGAAGATATACCTATTGATTTATAATTAATTTCGACCATTATCAAAATGAGCATAAATAATTAATAACTATTTAAATTTTAAACTTTTATTTTATGCATACTTTACGTTTAATTTTTTGTAATAACTAGTTAAATATAAAAATAGCACTTGATAAAGCTTAAAATACTATTCAACCATTCTGATGTCTGTTGTTGTATTATATTTTATTGCAATACTTTTCAACATTAATTTAGGTACTAATGGACTAAAAATAATATGTAACTAAATTAGAATTAGATCGTTTAGAATATTCAATCAAATAAGCATCTATTAAAAAACGAATTGTTAAACAATAACTTACTATTTTAAAATGTTGTTTTAGTTTTATACAAATTAAAATAAATAAAGATAAAATAAATTATTTTTAAACTTCCTAACATATATAATTCCCTGTTTTTATTAAATTTTAATTTCCTTATTTCAGTTCTCAGATGATACATCCAATATTCATGCAAACCTAACTACACTAAGTACTAAATAACATTAATATAATTTCAAAAAATAGAAATTATTTTTATATTGTTATTATTATTATTATTAATTTCGCAAACATAATTATTCATAATTTATTGGTATAACACGAATTTTGATTATTATTGATTTATGCATGCATGCATGCATGCATTTATGTGTTTAACTTCGCGAGTAAAAAATCTTGAAATGTAAAATAATATCGTTTGTAGATACCTAATTGTTGTAATTTTGTACTTAGTAATAGTGATTTAAGAATATTTGGAATACATATTCATAATTTTTGTTATTCGCAATTGAAGTTCAAATTATTACTAAGTCCTCAAAATTACGAAATTACACAAATTATTTTATTATAGTCAAACAATAATACATTTTTAATTTTTATTAATATCACTGACACCTACAGCACATCATAGTGAATTCCTTGAAAATTTTTATATTATTTTATTTGGTTGCTATGAATGCGATATAATGCTTTTTAAATTGTAATAACGATCAAATATTGTATTATTATGAATTTTTATGTCTAATTTTTATTAATTATAAAAAAAATAAGTTTATTAATCTGAACTTTAAAACAATATTTATATTTTATAAATCATCAAATATCGTTAAATCGTATATTTTAAAACCATTTCTGACATTTGAGATTTAGTTACTGTAACGATTGCCATCTATCGGCATCGTACATTATTCCTTAAGTAGGGCACCCGCTGCCTAATATGCTGAGTGTGAGGAATGGCGAGCGCTGCTGACTGCTGACCAAGGGTTTTAGGCACACGGCAGCGGTGTATATAATTACGACCGAGGCGGTGTGTGAGAGAGTGTGTGCGCGACACGGAGACAACAGGAACAACGACTCCGCGACGATCCGACGGCCCCATCAACGATCCACACTCACGGCACGTCATCATCTACCCGGATCGGTAAACCATTTAACACATTTATATATATATGCTAATATAATATCTACTATTACTTTTATATAATAAATTCTAATAATTCTATAATAATACACGTAATTTATACATTATACCTATATGCTTTACTTAAGGAATAATGTACGATGCCGATAGATGGCAATCGTTACATTACCTTTGCACACAAACGCCCATGAGCTTAATATAGCTCATGTTTTTGAAACACGTAACTAGGCATATGCTAATATTTGATACTTTCTAGTTATTCCTATCGGTTTACTGCCAAGTTTAACGAATGTAAGTACCTATTTATTTTTAAATTCTGGAGGTAAATAGAAAATAGTACGAGCATTTCAAACTTATTAATGCAAAACGGCGTTCGAACTTTTTGAATTATCGTTTAAAATCGATATCGGAGACAAAGAAACGTAATTTTATACTCTGTCAAAACGAGTTTTAAATAATAATAATAATAATAACATAAACGTTGAACGCGCGTTGAATTTAAACTCCACTAAATATAAACAAACAACCCAAACGTTTTACAAATAAAAATATGACACTCGGTTCGAGAACATTGCGGTTATAACTATTTTATTCTGTGGTCGTGGAAATGTAGTACACCTACTCCGGCGGAAAAATCGTACGGGGAATATTATTTTCTTTTTTTGTCCAGACCGTGCGGACTGTATTTAAAAAAAAAAAAAAAATTCGAAAACGATAACAATAACGGGCCGGCTGTATACTCGCGGTCGAGACCGTTCGTCGAATCGCGACGGTAAATAACTCGCACAGCCGATTACCGGGGAAAAAACGACCGGAGAGATCTCGACGTAAACACAACCCTTTCCACGGACGCTATACAGTACCTACGCATATTATTCGCATTCGCGTCAGCAGAATTTCACAACCGTCGCGGACCACCGGAAAAGCGACGACTTCTGCAACGACTTTAATAAGACGACGACGACGGCGGCGGCGGAGACGATGATAATAATTACCGCTGTTGTTGGCGTTGTATTTTCACCGCACAACTGGAAATCGTAATTAGAACCGAAACGCGAAGTGCCGAGTGTGAGTGAGTGTGTGTGTGTGTGTGTGTGTGTGTGTGCTTGCACTCGGCAGGGGCGCGTACGTATATATATATATATATATATCATATAATATGTGTAAACACACACTCGCCCCTGTCGCGCGATTAAAACGGCGTGAAGGGGTGGCGATGAGGGTGGACGACGCGTAGGGGTGGTTCGAGCGTGAAGAACGAGCGCCTCCGACGCGCGGCGGAAAATATTCGTCGGACTATACGCCGCGGTGGTGCGTGTGCGTACGTTTGCGTGCCTGTATGCGCGGGTGTGCTGCGTGCGCGTGTGTGTCGAGTTCATCGGCCATAATTAATTCCGAAAGCTTACCCATCACGGCAGACAACGGCAAAACCCGGCGTGCCAGTCGTGCGGTCGTGCATCAGCGTGCGGGCGGTGGCGGGTTGACGGCGATACGCCGACGCGTGTACGGTTAAATACGACGCTGTCTAATTGGCCGTCCGCTAAAGCCGTGGACTCTGTGTCGCTGCACACGTCATCGTCGTCAACTTATAGTGACCGCCACGGTATCGGATGATATATCGTTAAGCTACATAACATAATATTATATACATCATGAGAGGACGGGTGTAGTCCTGCGGGACGTATATTTGACCGAAACAAAATAGTCCGACCGACGTGTGAGCAGTGCGGGTACTGCGAAAAAATCGGAACTCGAGTACGTGTATGTTTGGTGAGACGGACACTGTAGCAACGATTATGACGAGAGCGCGAGACGGGATAATTATCGAGAAGCGACAAAACGGATGACCAGCGGCAAGAGATTATACCGAGACGGCCGAGACGAGTAAGGATTAGACAAAGTGTGTGTTGGGGGGGGGGGGGGAATGATCCTGAAATTCTATGAGTAATAAACGGTGGCGAATAATTAGCTAATGGCAGTGAAGCATGTTAATATGAAGTGGTGCGGTGATGGTTGTGGCAAAGTGTCGGAATGGTCTTTATTATAAACCCTGGAAGAAGATATTATACGTATTTGTAACGCGTAGGCACCGCCGTTTCTGAAAATGTCTGCACGGACGCGTTAGGTTAACGTACATTTTATTACGATACCGGTGTGGACAATATTATGTATAAATTCTGTAATGGTGGCAGTTCGTTTAGACGGGACACTACGCGGGTGTACTGCATCGCCGGAAAAAAAGAACCTAAGAAATCGCGATATTTAAATAGATATTACTTATGTTTTACGTGTTTACACGGCAAACGCGTGTTTAATACGAATTGTGTAATAAGTTATTATTATTATTGTTATTATAGACATGTGATTTCTTCGAGTTTGTTGCTTTGTTGCTACTATACCGTTTATCTCATCACATTGTTGCAAGAGATAAACAAGAGCTCTATCATTATATGACTGAATAATCAATCCCAAATGTTAGACAATATATCGTATTGTACTTATAATATAGTTATAAACTTATAACTTAATAATACATTCTATTTTCCGACAACAACCGTAACATTCTAACCATGTAAAATGCTCCAAAATATACAGTACAAGTTATATCCATCACGTGTTTTTTATTATGTTGTAATTTTAGATTAATCAGAGAAAGTTCAACTTTTACCTAAACATTTTAGTTATATGTTGTTCATAACTCTACAGTGCGTACACATAATTTATGTGACATAACTTAACTTCCGCTATTGAATACGTAATTACTTTCAAACTCGATCTAATCGATATTATGTTGGTAATTAATTATTTATTTATTAAAAAGTATGGAATGGCCTAAGTATGATGTAACATCGTGAGATATACAAAATATAGGTTAAGATATTAACATTACAAGTATCGCAGTCATAAGATAATATTTTTAATTATTTACAATACAAATATAATTAATTACGTTGGAAATTCACAGCATCCTTGAAAGATGTACTTAACAGTAAAGTTAGTGTTACTTCTCGAGAAAAAAAGGTCCATCTTTGAAATTAATGTAACTATAAGGAGATTTTAAGGACTCTATTTTACTCTAATTTAAACTATTGGATTTATTCATAGATCAACGCAAAGCTTTATTTTGCATAATTTATTTTCTGTAGAAAATTCATCAATCAGTACTATATATATTGAATTAATTTATTATTTATTAATATTTCCGTGTACTATAACTAGTAAAGTATAAGAAAAGTATAGTGTTTCGTTATAATTGCTGTTGTTTGATGAGTTTCGAGCTGCCTTGTTACCCTCCTAATACCTGTGTATATTATACATATATATTATATATAATATATATATATTAGTATATTTCTCAAGACATATATAATATTATAATACATTATTTAGTGTATATTAATAATTTTTATTTTTAATAAATTTACTGAAAATTTTTAAGCAGATTTTTTTTTTCTAAATACAGTAGAAACCGTTTATAATGACATTCAAGGGACTAGTCAAAATTGGTCATAATAACCGATTGTCATTATAACCAAAATGATAAAAATTAAATTACAATATAGGAGTTTTGCCGGGACTTGCAATCTAAGGTCATTACACCCGGTATGTCATTACAACCGGTGTCATTATAAACGGTTTCTACTGTATTGATAAATCTATACCAAAATTCTAACAAGTAGTTTCTAAATTATTAATATATTATATAAATTATAATTAATAACAATAAAAATCTTTATAAATAAATTTATTTTACAAAAATAGTAATTATGTATAATATTAGATCTAGTATTTATTATACTGGGGTATTTTTATAATTTATAACATTTTGATGGATTAATATTAATTACTCAAGTTTTAAAATCATTTTAGTTTCCATAATATCTTTCATATATATATATATATATATATATAGTCATGGTCCAATATTATCCTTAATACATGAAGTTAATTAAATCAAAAAATATTAGTTAAAATGTCTATATAGATACATCACTATTTTGAAAAAATCATCTGAATAACTACAGTAAAAAATGGTTATTTCTTATTCGAAAAAAATAAGTCTATATTGTCACGAGACATTGTTTAAATACGAGTAGTATAAAGATATATGTACCTACCTATTTTAAAATATTGCGTTATTTAAGCATGCTTAATGAAATACCCTGTATGTTATACCAAGTTAACAAACTATATTATGTAGGTATTTTAAAATAATTCAATTCGATTCTCATGTATAGTGCCATCAGTTATTTCAAGTTTAGTATTATGTCTTAAAATATGAACAATGAACATTACCTTAGTTTATTCTTACGCAATACAATTGTATTGTATTTTTTGTAGAAAAATCCCTATTAGTGAAGAACACAATCTTGAACTTAAACGTACATTGTACAGTGTACACGTATATATTATCATAAGAATGCATGTTTGTAATGTACAATAGAACATCTGTGTAAACTTTTGTAACTTTCTGTTAATTTATTTACCATGTCATTTAAAATACTTATACATATATTTCCATGTAAATACATATTATTATATGAAAACTTGCAGCTTTTTGAAAAAAGTTTGAAAGCTGAACAGTCGGTTTGTAGGACGAGAGGAACAGAGATAACATTCCACTACTATTGACATTACAGAACACTTTTAGAAAAGTGTTATAATTTTAAATTTTAAACTTTTTCGTCAAGGATGATATCATTACAGTTTCACAATCCAGGTGTTTCCAGATGGATGCCTCCATTTCGTATCCATAAGATACGATACACGACACATTATTTTTCACATTATAAAATAATTGTTTTATACTAATTAAATCATTTTTTTTTTTTTTTTTTTGGACATCAAGTAAAACACATTCACAACGCCAAAGATAAAAAAAAAGGCCCTCTTCCACTTTTCTTTGTGGAGATCTACCCGGATGAAAAAAACAAGGACATTCATAATATTAAGTCGTTACTTAATACCAAGGTGGTTATCGAAAAACCCCACAAGAAGAGCTACAGCCGCCCACAATGTCATAATTGCCAAGAGTTTGGTCATACGCATAATTATTGCAACCATGTCTCCCGCTGCGTAAAATGTGGTGCGGAACATCATACCAGTGATTGCACCAAGGACCCGAAAAGTCCTGCCAAGTGTGCACTTTGCTCCGGTGATCACACGGCAAACTTCAGAGGATGCCCAGTTTACACAAGAACTCAAAAAAAAAATAAGATCTTCAAAATCACTTCCAGCCAAAGTTCCAGTGTCAAACCATCATTCCGCTCCGAAATCTTATGATGAAGCAACCAAGATTCAAAATTCTTCCACAGATCACATTTCCGCCATATTATCAAATTTTATTACTAACCTCAATTCTCTAGTAACTCCACTAATAACTCTCCTCTCTTCAGTACTTAACGCACTAATTCCCATATCTTCCTTATCTCCATAATTATTTGCGTATAATTATCCTAATTATAACTTAATAATCTATCCAAGGCTATTACACTTATACCTCACTAATGTTTTAAATACCTATACAGATATCGAGTCTTTGTACCTACCTAAATTTTTAATTAAGTAGTATTTCATGTTCTTATCTCATGTCTATCTAATATGTATAACTGTTATATTATAATTGTCGAGCTACAATAGTGTATACTGAAAGCTAATAAAAAAAAAAAAAAAAAAATCATTTTTTTAAAGTAAAAACATAGGGTTTTGTATAATTTCATAAACTGTAAACATATTTATTTTAATATTTTTACGTCATTTTTAGATATTCTCCTTAGTATACTTTTCGAAACTGTATTTTAAAATATAGAACCACCTCTAATAATTAAAATAATTTACAAATTAATCAATCAATTGATAACTGATTTATCCTTGTATTTTATAAATAGTAATAAATATTTTTAATATAATACTATATTGTACTATTAGGTGGTTATTAGTTAGGTATATATTATTATTTTTGTAACATTTATAAAATACTTAATATAAAAATTTAATTTAACTTTCTTGTAGCGCAAAGGATAACACATAATATTAGAACCATAATTTATTGTTTACTCTTGTAAATCAATATTTATCATGGATGACTTTCTCAAAAAAGAAATGTATTTTAATTTAATTCACTACTATATTATGTTTGTATGTTTTATCATAGAGAAACCAGCAAACATAATAAACCCTACTTTAATTTAGTAGACAAAATCCAATTTTGAGCTTTTCAAAGTATTTAAATAGCATTACCCACTATGCATATATTATTTTATAGTAGTCATTGATTTTTTTTTTTATTATTTCATTCTAAGCTATACAATCTTTTTTCTCTTAATTGCTGTTGCTTCCAACGACTTGCGCAACATTAGTCATGGTCATTAGCCAAGGGGAGTATTGTAAAGCAGGGTCTTTAAGGTTTTCGGGACGCGTGTTTTACGGTGTGGAACGAAAGGGTGTAGAAATTCGAGGCGCGATGGCCGGATCCGAAAACCCAAGCCGTGTACACTAACGTCGTATAGGTAACCTATTTAAAGCACGGCCAATAACGCATCAAACATGAGACGATTTGAACATTTGTTAATTTAGAGATTACTTGAAACTGTATACAATAACAGACTGTGCATGATCAAACGTATAGTAGGTATGTAGAGATACAAGATATGCGGCAACAATTTATAATTACAAATAACTCAAGTCATATCAAAATAATAAAAAAAACCAAAATATAACATTTTAATATCTACTTATATGGAAACATAAATAATTTATTAATACTTTTGTCTGGATAACTAATAAATAACTAATATTACAACCATTCTGGTGTAAAAATATAATATTAAACATTTGAATTTTTATCAACTAAAATTAAAAATTAATAAAATATCCTTCATAACTTTTGCGATCCGAATCATTAGGTTGAAACAGTGTATTAATATTTCTGCTTATTTTATTTGAACATATTATTTACTCGTATATATTTTATAATGTAGATAAGTCATTCATACAACCTTATGAATAATAAATGTACTGTGTACAATATTTTAAGGGATTTTTTTTCGAAACTTAAAATTGAAATTCATAAAATAACTTACGTCCGAATTTTAATCATGATATTTTTAAAATAAATTTTTAGATGCAGGACCACAATTTATATTAAAAATTAGTTTCATTGCTTTTGATAAGACATAAATTGTTAATTTATTATTTCTGTAATATATTTTCATATGAAACTATGTATATATTTAATTTGTTTAAAATTTTACCACTATAGTTACTATTTTTACTACTAGTGTTACTCTGTTGATTAATACGCACATACACGTTTCTACAGATTTCAATGACAGATACAATGAGTTTTATTATAATATGCAATATGTAGGTATGTTTAAGTTGTCCAGATTATTTAATGGAATAATTTAAATTTATTAATTAATAATTATAATATTTTATCCACCGAAAATTGATTATTAGCGGTTAGCTATAAGCGGTTCATGACTTCTATTCAGTTGATTGATTTTTATTGTTTCGGTATTATCATTATGTTATAAATTATCCATACTTTAACGGTTGCATGTCAGCTATACATTTTTAAATAGAAAATATTGTGAAATATTGATTAAACACATTTTTTTTTTTTAATATGTAATGTAGGAGTATATAAAATACTATACCGTATACGTTTTAAATTTTTAATTATGAGTTTGTCGTCTTCAGCTGTAGTAAGTGTTATCGTCATTATTGCGTTTTTCTTTGATTATAGCACATACTTACCACGGTCATTCGATTTTATTTGAGGTTAATATCATATTGTATTCATATCACTGACTTTTGATGGACCATAAAAATAATTAAACAATTTAAAATAATTTACGACTACCATAACTTTGTAGATCTTTTCATATTGATGGGATATTGAATAAAATTTCTTTTACATAAAAACTAGAAAATAGAGCTACCGCACAAAATATATAGGGTACATCTATATTCTGATTTTAATATCATATTATACGACTTCATAAACAGCATATTATACTTAATATTTTATTTTGTCTTCAATATTTTACACTCCGTTCTTTTTATATTAGAAGGTATAAATAATATTTTAAAAATAAAAATAAAATTTATTTATATAACACTGGTATACATGAACAGACATTAATATGTTTTTACAATTATTTTCTTTTTAAATAAAATATTTCTAAATTGAGCATACGTTTTGCTATATAAAATATTACCTATATAATATTATTGCTTTAAAATACAATATATAAACTTTCGATTTAAAGAATAATTAATAATAATACATTATTACCTGATAAATATGATATACATATATATACATTGTATATTGTATATATTGTATACAATAATTGTCATTGAAACATTGCTAAAAATGTATTTTAATTTCTATATGTATGGATCTAGAACTGCAGTATTGTTCAAATGTTCAAAAACATTTTGTAAAATATAATTCATTATAGTGTTAATAATTTATCGATAAAAATTTGACCAACATTTCACGCATAGCGTTTAATTTCCTAATAATTTTTATTATCATTTTTCGCGTTTACAAAATATAAAACAATAATCATCGTAACAACACAATATATAAGCATCTTAAGGAGGATCGGATTACACGTGTTTGTGGCTTGAGGACAATTTTTTTTAAATGCCTTCTAGAAAAGATTTTTTCTGGATTTATTTTTATTACAACTAAAAACTTAAAAAAATTAATTTAGTCCCTACAGCTATTTTAATTTATTGGTTTTAATTTTTGTTTTACACAAATACATTAAGTTACATGATTAATATGTTTAAAAAAATTTTTTTCTTGCTTTTAGAGAAGCTAATTTTTTGATAGTCTCATCAAAGTTAATAAATTCAAAAATATTATTTACTGATAATAATATTAGTAGAAAATTTAAATTGTCTTGTGTTGAAGTACTTCTATAATTGTTTTTATACGTACCAGTTTAGAAAACGCCCTTTCAGCTGAATAACTGCTAGGTATACTGTGTAAAGTTAAATACATTTGCAATTCTATGTGTAAATTAGGAAACACTACACTACCCTATGATTTATTGTTGAACCACTTCCATAGATTAAGTATTTCATTATTTATATCATTGTTTGGCATTTTCATTTATGATCTGGTCCAATACTCATGAATTGAATTAATTAATTTTCCAAAGAACTATCCACCTATAGTTTTACAGAACTTCATAGTATTTTTAATACTTATTAATACAATTATACACAAATTACTAAATTATGTAGGAGATAAAAAATTAATGATAACATTTTTAATTTTTATAACATGTTTTATCAATTAGTCAAAGTATAAGATTATGTAATTTTCTTTGTAGGCACATACTTTCGTAGGCTCTGAGGCCATCCTCCTTAATCCGGACCTGATCCTCAAGAAAATTAAAGAATATTTAAGTTTCGAGAAGTGAGACAGAAATTTAATTATCGGCGTGCAACATATTGTCACTACAGGTAGTAGTTTTCTACTAAACTGGCAAATTAAATGACATTATAGTCAAAAATTGGTTATCTATATTTGCAGTAGTTCGTCACTGCAGATTTTCTTTACTACTATCGGTGAACTTAAAATGTAGACGTTAAGACTTGCTCATCTGAATGATAAATCAATCATCAGATGGAATTTATGTATTAAAACATTGTAATTCAATTTTAAATATTATGAAACAATTTTTTTACTCCATATTATATGTGTATTGTGTACTTATTACATTTTATACTGTACAATAATTATTTACACAGGATAGATTAAATAAAATGGTAATATTGTCGGTATACCGAATTATGACTTTAACTCCTGATGAAATCATTAACGAGTTGGAATGAAAACTCATGAAATTAGATATTGCTGTACCTATAATAATAATAAACCTTTATTAATTAACATGGTATTTTGATCTATATAATATAATGTATGTAAATATTTATTATCCTTAATGCAACCCCCCACCATTGAAATTATTCGAGTACGCTGTTAAACTGCGATCGTATAAACGCATGTTTAATAACGAAATACTTTTATGATTTAAACATTTTAATGTATTACACAGTTTCTCATGTCCTTGGATTATACATTAACACTTGAAGGCATTTGCCTATTTGTTTAATGCAGTCCATTTGGGATTTAAACGGAAAAATTCTACATGTATATTGTATATACCTACGTAACCTATTTACTATAAACCTATAACCGCTATAACGATATTACATTTTTTTTCCACTTACATCATAGCAGGTTTTTTTAGACTTCCAGGGATTATTATTTTTAATAATTAAAAAAAAATAAATAAAAACTACCCAATTTTTTTTAGAACTCATTGGCATAGTACAACTACGTTGCTGTAGTGAGCATATACGTTTATATATAAAGGCTACCTACGTGTATTCTCCGCTCGTATTCCCAAATCGATTTGTCAAACAAGAACTTATATTTATTTAAACTGTAATCGAATAAGGCCAGTATTAAAGGAGGATATAATATATATATATACGGTTTTTTCCTTGTCTCCATTGGGCATACACCTATAATATATATATAAATCATTTCTGAATGAATAGAGGAACTAGGAGAAAATGAGTGAGAGAGTGTGAGAGAGAGAGCGACACATCTTTCAGAAGCCACGCGTATAATAATATAATGCCGTTAGTGGAAATCGGCAATCACGTACGTACTTGGAATTTAGCGGCACACGTTTGATTGGCCGGACGTGACGACAAAGAGTTATGCAGCCAGAAGCAGTGAAATATCATTTTTCATCGCAGCGGAGCGCCTCTTGCGCCGCACCCGCTCGGGGAATAGTAGTAATAATAATAATAATAATAATATTTTATTATAGTTTTCCGTCGCTGTGTTCCTGTTGTACACGTAGTATGTGATATCGTTACGGAATATGATTACTGCAGCTAATTTAACCCGCCCGAACACAACAATGCGTATTATCATACCGTCGATACGAGAGGTCAGAATATTATGATATATTACATTTTACAGGCATCGCACTATTATAATATAATAATAAATATTATAATATAATTTACTGGTTAAAATAATGTCTGTGCATAATAATATCATCGAGACTGTCGGGAGAAAATCTTAACTCGCGATTCGATTTTTCCCCAATAACACGCAAATTAATTTTGACCATAATAAAGGAGAAATAAGAAATACGAAAAAGCCAGTGTCGCGGGTAAACATTATTGTCGAATTTGGAATATCGTTACCATCGACCCTACTCCGGTTTCAGCGTGATATCTATAGCAGAGACACTGTGAGACGATGGAAATGACGATTTTTCACGTGTCGTTGTTCTATCGTAATGAGATTTCTGTCTGTCACGGGTGTCGTGAGTGAATGTGTCTGTTTCGATCGACCGATCAGAGCTGACACTAATTTTTTTCTTCAAATTTTACCCTTTAAAAATATTATTATAATAGTGAAAAAAAAACAGATATTAAATTGGTCAACGGATTTGCGATCGTTTTGTTGGTGATAAACCACAAATCATATTATAATTTAAATATATTTTTTTATGTATAAACGTTATAAACTGATAAACGTATAAAACGGTAAACTATTTATAAAATATATTGTATTATACCATTTTATACCATTATAAGCGTCTTTGTGAAGAATTTAATTTAAAAATTTTTTTTTTAACTACTAAAAACTCATATTTAAATGTTCATATTATGTTTATATTATTTCACTGCCTATAATATAATTGGTTAGAAACTGAGGCAACTTAAGTGAGTTTTAACCGGGTTTATATTAGAATAATAATACAATGCACATATACCTATGATTTTTTTTTTAATTTTAATCCACTCGCTTAACAATAAATTATTTTATATTCTTCTTTTGAAACAATCCATTGAACGATATTTTAATCTAAACTTATAGTGTTCAATTTGTTAAGTAATATTTATGGTTCAATATTTGGAATTAAAATGTTGGGTCTTAAACTTATAAACAAAAAATTTTAATTATTTCTTTGTTTTTAATAACTTAATACATTAATGTATATTACTATATTATGTGGAAATGTATTTATAATTCGATTTTATTTGATATTAATTAACACCTAAGATTCGTATTGCAGTACATTTATTTTGTAGTTTAAAATTATGAATATGTAAGCCGTAATGAATAAGACTCGTACATTTCATTAAATAAAAATAATAATAGCGCATGGTTTTTAGAATGCAAGTTTAAAATTACAAATATATAGTATTACGTTCGTAAAAAAATATATTTTACCATCGATATTCTATTTAAAGTGATTTTTTTCCAGTATCCGTTTTTTGGAAAACATTATTTTACAGTAGGTACCATTAGATGTTAGAACGTATAATAGAATAATAACTTTACCAAATTTCCTGACAAGTTTTTCTGAAGTATTTCAATTTAAATATATTTACATATTTCTGCAAAGAACTCGCTAGAATTAATGGTCGGATAAAAATTTCGTTTTAAGTGGCTTATGTTTTCTTTTTATTTTATTATAGGTACGTGGACTATTATAATAACTTTAAAAATTCAAAACTTTTTATTCTTAATATTTAAAATAACACCTTAATAAATCATGCAAACGAACGTCAGCTTGTTGTAAATAAGTTTTTCATTAATTTCAATATTTAAATATCTATAGCAAAAAATAAAAACCATAAATGAATATTCGTTTTGTTGTTGGATTCAACCAGCAAGTTATATATAAAAAAAATAATAAATAAAAACGAACGCGTTCGGGTATTAGGATATTTTAATATTTCTGGGAAAGTATACAGGTTTCGTGACTGTATAATATTATCACATTAAATAAACAATTTATTTGTTTTGTTTTGTGTTGAATAAGCGTTATATTATTATTACTGTTATTATTTGTAATTATATGATCGTCATATTTACGCCACACTTAAAAAACTACCAAGTTCAACGATTTCACGGTATTACAATACGAGTTAAGTTTTACCACTCATAATCAAATAATATATTTAAATACAACTTATAGTCAATATATTTTAAATACGCTTTAATAAGTTATTAAATATATAAAATTCATTAATCAATCATATTGATTTTTGTGTCTTATACTTCGTAAATCATTTATTCAATTATAATGATTTTATAATAAGCTGCAATAAAACAAATGAGTCTGTATTGCCATTCATGAATGAAGAACGCGTAGATCATAATAAATAATAATACAATAAAAGCAAACATTTTTATGGTCTACTGTCGAATATATTAGAATATTGCAAATACAAATGTTTTTTTTTATTTTCATTATATATTTGCCAATTTAATTTTAGTATCTTTATAAGCATATTTGTAGAGTCAACAACGCAAATAAGCTGAGATAAAAAGAAATATTATTTTCTATAATTTATGAATGTCTAGTATATAAGTAGGTCACCTGAAAAGTGTGCATAAGTTTCTCAGTTTTTGAATAATATTTAAGATCTACAAAAGTTGGTCGGGGAGTTGGCCCGAGAACACTTAAGGTTGAAGACTGCGGTGTTTTTTGTGAATGCATATTATACTTTTGTGTTTAAATTAAAATTATGATTAAGGTAGGTGCTTAAGTAATTTTTCTTTTTTCATAACTTTCAATTTATTTTATTCCACGCTTCATATTATACATTTGTATATTAGTGTGGATGTGAGTGAGTGGCAAAGGAAGGAAGAGAGTGTGTGTGTATATTGTAAAAACCTGAAAATACATTGTGTGGGAAGTAACATAATATTATACTATATACGACACCACTTACAAAAATTACCAATACAGTATAATTTCTACATGTATTTATATATGAAGATGATAGTTAAAATATATTGATAGATTGTCAGACCAAGAAAATGTAAACAAGCACTGGAGCAGTTATTTACTTAGATATTATGTTTGGCATATAACAATATTATTGTTAATATAATTAATATTACTATACCTCTCTTATTTTTTTTTTTTATAGTCTCACTATACCTACCTAATATTGCAAAATATTGTTGAAAAATGACGAAATATTTCATCACTGCTTTAAAAATTGAATAATGTATTGTTTTCTTTAAAAGAGTTACACGTGGATTAGCCATTTTATCAACCAATCATTAGGATCGAATTGAAATAAGTAATTAAGAATTGGACGAATTAGCAGTAAAAAAAAGACGTCTACCTTTAATATTATGAGATTAAGGTTTTTAAATGTAAGTGTTTTATATGTATATATATATATAATATAGCTATATACGTTTATCCAAAATGATAAAAAATAATATGATAATTTACTCAATAAATTTAAGTGTTAAATTAGTTTTAATTTGTTTAATAAAATTGTTTAAACTGTATTGCTGTTATAATTATAATCAAAAATCTAAGTAGCAGTTCTAAGATCTTTTTATAAGAATATTTCTACTTAAAATATGTATTATAATCAGTTATGATTTCGTGATGAAACTATGATAATATTTTAGTGGATAAAGTATTAACAGGAGTCAGGATCCCCCTCTAAAAAATATACCAAAATATGCCACTGTGTAGGTAACATTTATATATAATATTAAGCACACGTTGGATTATTTGAATCTTTTAAACTTATCTAAAAGACCGGTTTAAATGTATGTGTGTATGTGTGTTTTTTAGGTACGTCAACTTAGTACGTCAACATTTTTTTGAAGTTCTTGCCGCTTTCATTGTTGCTCACCACAAGATATGACATTATACAATCAGACTGTACGTACACTAATACCAATATTTATGAATATACCTATATTATTATACTCTTTTCATATTATATTTTATTGTCATACTTAACGAAAAAATACCTAATGCGTTGATACCAAGTGCATTTGTTTGCTGAAACTAAACTACATATTACGTTTATATCACGAACATAACCTAACCTGATAGTTATATTTAATCAAAATTCCAAATAAATACAGATGAAATAAATAGAAAATCTCCCTCCCAAACCTAAACATACACAAAAATAAGTGAAAAAATTGAATTTGTTAATGTGATTGATGATTTAGAGTAAATGATTTTAACAAATTATCTTAACCTCCCCCCCTTATTCGGAAAAAAACCCGTATACTCAATGATTATTACAAATGCGTATTATACGAGCAAGTGTATTACAGTGAGTAAAAAAAAAAATGACCTAATGCGATTGAAAACATCGTAATCGTGTATGCATAAATACAATATAATATATTATTGACGTTATAATAAATACAAATTTAGATAGATAAACAGAACCCTATTGTGAATATAATATAGAGATTATAAAGAGCTCAATCACGTGTCACGGACGATTTAGAAAACAAAAATACTTAAAAAAAACTAATAACAGTCAATTTGTACGAAATAATATGAGGAAATGTCGTTGACCGTACACGATATAGCAGTAATTACCTACTTCGGAATATCGTCGTACTACAGTCGTGTTAAGCGTACACGTGACACGCACGCACGACGTATAAAACGTCGTCGTAGAGATTTATGATTGTACAATAATATCGCGTGGTAGGTATACCTGTCTAAGTATGTATAATATCATATTATCATTATTATTATTATTATTATACTTATAAAAGCCGTATACAGTGCGGCGGCGGCGGCGGTGTCAGTGAGAGTTCCTAATGATAACGGACGGGAATCGGTTTAATAATTTAAAGGCGATCATTTAAAGCGACGGCGGCGTTGGCGAGGAGGAGAATTATTTTCACGGAGGCTGACGTGGTGGCATCGCACGCCGTAGGTATTATATACACCCGTAAATATGTATAATATGTATACCTTTGTTACATATATATATATATATATATGCAACATACGGCGTGTTTCACGTGTAATGCAATATTAACGACGTCTGGGTAATACGACCGCACCGGCACGCCAGTGAATACGTAAACTTAGTTTCCTATCCTGATGTATGTATGGGAGAGCTTTAAGTTGTGAATTCATAACGTTTATTTATTTTGTCGTCGTTATGTATGTCATATTATAGTATGAATGAATATATATATTATCTTAAGCGCGGGCATACGATTGAAAAAAAAAATAAATAGGCAAAAAATATGCAAAAAACTAATAGTAACACTTATATAAAACATTATAATATAATGCAATGTGATATACTGATATGGGGGGGTGACTCGTCCATCGTGTTAACTCCGCTGTTTCATCTGATGATTTTATTTAAATTTTGATATTTAGAGTAAATATTAAATACACTCAAAAGACATGTTTTTAAACTCTTGAGATTCGTTGTAACACTAAATTACTGCAAAATTTTTTTTTTTTTTTTGATAATTTGGACGAAGTAAAAGTGTTGAGGGCGTATTTTTGTGTGGGTCCCATAATCTGTATTAGTGATGTATAATAGTTATACACAGGATGTAACAAAATATGTTACACAAGGCAATTTAAAATTATTATACACATTTTAATTTAATACCATATTATTGTTAAATTAATCAAAAAGTATATTAAATTATGACAATCAAGTTATATGACATAAATAATAATTACACTAATTTAAACTAAAAGTGTTCAAATATTTTGAACAACAGACTTATTCAGTGTTTTGCGTACACGTCTTAAAAACATTATACATATAAAGTTTGTTTATAACGTTTAAGTCTACATAATTTGAGTTGTTTTGACAGCTCAAAACAAGAAGATGGTCTTGAAATATAATTTTGTGTAAGTATTTAGTTTATACCACGCATGTTTTTATTGATGGGGTAAATTATCGTAATTCATTAATTTTAGTTTCCGAGTAAAAAGGAATTTTAACGGGAATTTATAGTAAGGAATATCTTCAATCGTTATTTATTTTAATTGATAAAGATCAGTTTAAACCAATTATATGTTTAGAAGGTTAGCCTATTAGTCTGAGGCCTGACGGTTTTATTTTAAATTCTATAATTTTAATGACATATTAAAGCAACTACGTATAAACTGTAATTATAAATTTAATTATATTATATAATAATAGGTATTTTGTTTTTGTACTCATATAGTTTTAATTTTTTTAGATTCTGAACGGAGTGATGAATGTATTGATTTTACAATGATGTGTGTTTTTTTTTGTTTTTTTTTTTTTGTGTCTGTGTACAGCATAACTAGTCGAAATAATGCTTCAATTTCAAACTTTGGGGGTGGTTTCCGATGGCAAAGTGAATATCCTTGGTGCATTATAGAGGTGAAAAGTAAACATTTTCCAACAGTTTTCAAAAAAATCGAGAAAAACAAAAAAAAAATTACAGAAAAACGGGAATTTTTACGCAAAACCAGTTTTCGACAAAATCGAATTATTTATTTTGCTATAACTCAAAAACTAATCGATGTAAACACTTGAAATTTTCACAAAATATTTATATTAGCGTTCTCCATACACAGTTAAATTTTCAAAGAATTTTGACTTTTTTTGAGTTATTTATAGACAGTTGAAATTTTCAATTTTTTTAAGTATTTTTTTTAAAAATAACGATAAAAATTTTTTGGCCGGCCAGAAAATCTTGAAAATTTAATACAAGGTTTCTTGAAAGTTGTTCTTAATGTGATAAAAAAAAATCCGAAATCGTTAGTCACAATTTTTTTTTATAAGTGCTTAAAGTTCGAATTTATACGAAATATGTCAAAATTGCGAAAATTGGCAAGTAATTTTGTGGTTAAAAAATCGTAAAAATTTTTCCTTTTATAACTAAGATTTGAAAATTTGGTACAAGGTTCTGCATAAAATTTTCTTCTACTATCTGCAAAAAAAACTCTACCGGACTAAAACAAAAAATTTTTATGAGTGATTGAAATTTAAATTTTTACAAAACCGCGTTAAATAACGGTTTAGCCTCAAACGATTTTTGATATTTGTTGTTATTCAAACAGTATAAGTCGTAAATACTTGAAAATTTTACCAGTTATTTAGATTGCCATTTTCTTTATGTGATTTGATTTTAAAAATATTTTGACTTTTTTTGAGCTATTTATAGACAATTGAAATTTTCAATTTTTTTTTATTTTTTTTTTATAAATGTTGATAAAAAAAATTTAGCTGGGACAAATTACTTGAAAATTTAATTGAAGGGTCTACATAACTTGGTCTAACTCTCATTCAAAAATTATAAAAATACATAGGCACAATTTTTTTTTATTAGCATTTGAAGTTCAAATATTGACAAAAATTCGTCAAAATCATGAATATTTTTCACTATTTGGTAGTTAAAAATTTATAAATATTTTTCTATCAAAAGCTAAGAATTGAAAATTTAATACTATGCTGTCCATAAGTTAAGCTTAGAATAATTATAAAAAAGTTTGATAAGTATTCATTTTAAAAAATTTTACGAGTGTTTAAAGTTTTAATTTTAATTTGAAATCAAAAATACACGTGTAAAATAACGTTTTACTAATAAATAATTTTCGATTTTTGTTATTTTTAAAACATTATCAAACGTAAGATCTTAAAACTTTTACTTAAATGTTTGAATTTGTTTCAAAATAGAATATATGACAATATTTTAATATAATATATTAACATATCCTAGACTGACAAATCATCTCCGTTCAGAATCGTTTTTCGTATACAATGATACCTATCATTGCATTCAAATTTAACCTTCCCTAGTCCGAGGTCCATCCCACCCCCAAATGTACAGCAGAGCGATACTCACTTACCCGCTTTTTTTTAAGTTTATATTGAATTAAAATTTAATGATCATTGACCACCATAATTTAGTTGCCATTAATTTGTATTATTATCATTTCTCAGTGACATAATACAACATTCAAAATATAATAATATTACGAAAAGAAAGATACGATTATGTTAAAATGGTCGGCTATATCAAAACATTACGTAAGTTCATATTACAATCGTAAACCTAACTAATCTCGTAAATGTCCTAAATGTATTAAACTATTATTTAGAACCATTAATATTATCCTATATATTGTGTTAGCAATTTTGCGTTTACAGGTATATGATTATATAGGGATTTATAAATTAATCTTTCATTCTGTGAACGCGAAATATGTTAATATTTAATCAATACGAAAGTATAATATTTATCAAACTTTAAAGTATGCTTGTATACAAATGCTCAATACTGCTATTATTGTTATTATTTACCGAATTATATTATTATTTTTTAATGACGCGTGCACTGTACATCAACAACAATACCGTTTGTTTTTTATATTAATATTTATGTTATTTTGTTTAATCTGGGTTTACTGAATATCGTCCAAAGTTGTTGGAAATCTCTTCATTTTTCATTTCAATAAAAATGCTATTAAAATTTAATAGGTTCCGTAGACTATAGACACTTGTAGTCTCTAAACTTTGTTATTCTGGTAGTACATTATTAGAAGCTTCTAAAAGTTTTAGCGTATGTACATGGTTACACATACGTAAAAACTAAATACAAACGTATACATTTAGTATTAACCCGACACATCATTGGGAAAAAAATAGGAGGTAGATATATAGAATAACGTGTAGTCGAAATAACAATTTTTATTATTCCATATAGTATAGTATATGTAATATTTTTCTGGGAAACCAATGAATTTTATACATTGAATTATTCGTTATAAGGGTCTTGACGGGAAACCACTTGGAAAAGTGTTTACAGATTATTCAACTATCGATAAACTGTGCTATGTTTCATATTATTATACCCAAAATCTATTTATTTTTTTTATTAATTCAATATAAATTGAATTAACTGTTATGGGTACCACATGACGAGAAAAATTGTTATTGTTTCAAGTAGTTTTTTGGGAACACGATGTTATCATAACTTTTACGGACTACACTTCTGCGTAAAATATTTATGCAGAATAGTCAACAAAAAACTTATCCCGTTGGTCTATTATACCACTCAGGACTTAATTAAAATTCCGTGCCTGTTAATATATCCCGTTGACGTTAATTGTTCAATACGCATATGCGTGTCGTGTAAAGGTTCTCATCTGGCGTTACATAAATACTGAGCTTTCTGCTTTTCTATTTGCACATATAGGTATAGTTATATAACACCGCGCAGGTTTTTGAATATGTTTTCCTGCATTAGAAAATGCGAAATATTATAAAACTAAAACTGCCGTGGTATTGCAATAATTTTTTAGTATGGCAAAATCACAGTTACTCAATTTTACATGGTTAAAATTGATAAAAAAAAAAGGTGAAAATGATTTTATACGGTCGTTTACTTTGTAATAATATATTATATTTATTTAAATGATTTTGCAAATTATAATATTGATTTATGTATATCTAATATTTCTACCGAAATAGGTATTTAATATTTTATTAAAGGTTTTAAGATTTAAACCTTGTTTTCTATTTCATAGGTATAGGATATTGCAGGGTTACAATGAACTGACTTCTCGATATTATTGAACGCATTAAAAAAAGAAAAATAATAACGACACAATGTCCACCGATTATTCATATTTATTAAAAAAAAAAAAATAGTAATAATAATATACAATAATCAAGAAGGTGACTGCTGAATTCAATGATAAATCATTGTATACAAGAAGCGATTCTAGGCGGAGCTGTCTGTCAGGATTTATTACTCAAGGTATTTTATTATAAACTTATATTACAATTATTAATTTATTTTATTTTTAGGTCAAACTTCTAAGGTAGATTTATTTTTTTCCAAAAATGTTATATTAATGATGTGAATATCGTAATAATAATATTTGTATACAATTAATCTAAATACTTTGAAAAAATTATTATGTAACATTGTAACAATATTTATGATAAGTAATAACGTTAATATTGAGTAAGGAAGCTATTGTAATTGGTTTTTCAATCATTTATGGTATTGTTTATAACATAAACAATATAGGTACATATATAATGAACTTTATGTGATTATTTTTAATATTAACATTTCTTTGAATGTTTTTCTTTACTATTTATTATATATTTTATTAATCTTATTAATTTTTAATCCAGGTTTTTATTAACCTCTTATTTATCCTGTTTTTTATATCTTTAAATATATATCAGGACTTACTTAAACATATAACTATAATTTATATGCATATATATTTTTTTTATTTTTAGCTCAAAATATTGATAATAGCTTATTGCTCATAACCATTGAAAAATTAATATTAAACTTTTTTACTACTGCACATAGTACATTAAAAATGGGATGGTTTATCGTACACGACATTTTGTATAGTTTAAACACTATGCTACACAAGCGAAGATGGTTAGTAGTAGTAAATGATGTGGTTAGCAGTTGGTGCCTTTGTGGTATCTGGTATTGACAGTAATAATAATTGAAAGCTTTTGAATTTTAATCGTTTTAAGTTAAAGTACGGAAAATAATGGATACCGGTACGAGGATGACAACGCAAGACAAATTTGGAACAAGTATCGGAGTATTCAACTAGTCGGAGTGATTTTGATGAAAAATAATGTGATACGTACGACAGATTGTGTATACTTGTTGTTCTCGTGCAGGTAGCATTGAAATCCGAGGTATGTTTTTATGACGAATATGTGTGGTATACATATTACTATATTATATCGTTCAAATACAGATTTATCAACATAACGAGTCCTTGAGTATTTGCCATATTTTAGCAAATGTATACCTCGCCTAAAAACAATAGTTTTAAATTTCCCTCAAATAAGAATTTAAATTAGCTATCTCATCGTCAGAATTACACTCCAGATATACAAATACTATTCACTCTACTTTATGAATATAACCTTAAGATCTGTAAGATCACAGTGTAGATACACTACATGATGCTCTCGCGTAACTATCCTTGATCCATTCGTCTATATACACAACACACCGAGTATACCGCAATGTAAATAAATCCACAAATACGTCAATGTATAAACAATATAATATAAACTAATAACTCGATAGAATAATGACAAAAATACATTCAGACGCGTATCAAAGAACCAGAAAGTGCGGCAATAATTTGTATAGTAAATTTAAGCTCCTTCGCTCATGCAAGTCATGCAGAATCGGCCACGACATAATAACCTATCTATCCAATTCCATAACTACATCTTCGAAATATTACATTTTTCTCCGAGTTTCTCAGAATTTTAATAAATAATATCGTTAACATACATAATCCTTAATAACATATTAATATATTTTAACAGATTAAAACAAATGTATGCTAACCAGGTTATTGAGAGTGGTTGAAAATTAGAACTAACATAAAAAAATAATCCAAGTACATCAAATCTATCATTCAAATTTCAATATTATTAAAAATCTACCTATACCAAATAATAAAACAAAAATCAATTCCAACTGGCAAGTGAAATTCTCAACACACAACTTCAATGAAATACGATATCATGACGTTATACAATGAAAATATCCCGAGGAAACTCTGGGTAGTTATAATCGGATTACGTATCAGCTATACGCCTATACCCATTTCTCAATGTGTATAAAAATGTTTTAAAAAGAACCTACATGGGAAGCTTACCTTATAATAAAACGTATTATAACTGAATACCACACTTATTATAGCCTTGAATTAAAATGGCATTAAAATCTTTAACTCTCAACTTCCACCCTGATTTTATCAAAATAGCTAGTATTATTCATTACCTCCAAAAACAAATTATGTTACCAAATTCAAAATCATATAGGTATACTTCCAATTTCCATATAATATAAGTATAAAACTATGCAATTTATTTAATAGTACATAATTGTCAAATTTTACTTATTAATAACAATATTCTATGAAATAGAATATAAAGTCGTACTTATACGGATATAGGTACTTAAAAGATTACACGGCCACGTGTAGATGCGTATTATCAAAAACGAATAAACATAATCAGTACCTATTACTAAATGTATTAATAAAATATAAATTTATTATAATTGATTTTGTTGTAATTACTCATGTAAAACATGTACGATTTTCATATATATATATATATATATATTTTTTTTTTTTTTTTTGACAAATAATAAATTATATAACTTTATACTAATATAAAATTGCATAAAGTTTACAATGCGCAATATATTATTATAAATTGTAACTATAGCAAGACTAAATTGTTAACTAGTAATGTAATCTATGAGTATAATATGTGTAGATAATTAAGGAATGTATTATAAAATTCAGTGCACATTTAACAATTCATTGGACTCAATACATCGCAATGCATTTTACTGTAAGTAATTATAAGTATATTTTATTAATATACAATATTAATAATACATTATTATATATTTATTACTATAACTGCTACGTTTAAGAATAATAATATGTACCTATACTTATAATATTCGTATATAATATTATTTAAAATATAGTATTAAACTATATGAATGTGATTTGAAATAAATTATCATCGTGACACAAGTCGATTCTTATATCATATAATACACATGTTCGAGTTATTATTACATTCGTCATTATTCAAAACAGAACTTCCTGACAGGTTATACGCATGAATTATTCATATAATAATAATAATAATTTCGTCAAATTATTATTCATCGGTTCGTCTCGTTTCGTTCGTATTTGTAGTTTAGAAGAGATGGAACTACCGCGTTTGTTCTTTTGCAGCGGACATCATCCCTTACCACACGAATAATAATAAACGGTCTCGACAACTATCTCGCGTAGTTTCCGATATGATCTCCACTCAAATAGCTCGTTCTTTTGCAGTCTCTCCCCTATTTCTCACGACCCTCGTTGGCCATTGTCCCCATTTCTGTTTGACTCCTAAAGACTTTCACTAAATATATATATATATATATACACACAGTATACACATAATATATTGTACTACATTATACATAATAAAACATTCATCCGAGTTCACTGATGCCCATTACCTATTAAGCTACAAAATGTTACGATATTATATCCATGTAAACCACGCTACCAATATCTCTTACTAAAACATAATATAATAGTAATAGTGAATTATATTTTGTACGATGCAGCACGCAGTCATCTGCGTGGAACTGACATGTTCCGGAGGCTATTTTAGTGCATTGTCATTCCTCGTCGCATCTCAAACTCGAGCGAAATAGATCATACGCGCGGACAATTCGTCATTTTGGGGTTAATTTTTATTTCGACATTAGAACATTATACACCGTCTGGCAGCGAACTCCGGACAGCGTATATAATATAGTTCTTCGAATGTCGTTTTCCGCACTCGGAATATTCCGACATTCCGGCACACGCGCGCTCAAATCAAAAATTAGATAGATTACCGCGGAGGGGCGAGTGTCGTGTGTTACAAACCGTTACGAATCGGTTACTATGCGGCCGGTTCTTGGCGCGGTAGAGCGTCGAGGATTTTTTTATTATTATTTTTATTGACAATGCGCGTACAGTCGGGTAGACGACGGACCACTGCAAACATCGCACGCGCGTTAACAGCGCAGGCACATACGAATCGGCTGTCAGATCTTGCGCCCCATCGCCGCCGTCTCTATATACGTCATGCAAACTAATGATACATCGCGCGTGTATACGCACGGTCACGTGGCGCCGGGTGCACGGGATGCTTGAAAATCCGTATGCGTCCGCATAATGCGTATAATTGAATATATTACAGTAAACTATATTATTATTATAGGCCATATTATATGTACATCACACACACACACTAACCCGAGTTAAGGAAGCCTATTGTACATATTATATTGTATTGTACCTACCTTGTATTATACTGTCCTACTCGTATATTATATAGTGTCCACACGCGGTATAATAGTATATATTACATTATATTACACACACACACACATATATATTATATATTATATGGTTACACCGCATAAATGTCCGGACTCGGGTTCCAAGACGACTGTTTATGTAACACCGGCGTGACAATGTTAGAGGAGGGTTTTCCCGGTGTGTGCGTATATTGCCGTTCCATATACTGCCGCCGCCACACTATACACGTCGTAAAATATATTATTATCACCTATACACACGCCGTACCCTAATATTTCGAAAATCGCGCATTGCGAGATCGTTACGCGGATAGCACACGGGCGCCCGGCCATTGCCGCCGGCGGATTTGGTTAATCCACGCATCGAAACAACCGTACTTATATCACATATAATATAATACTGCCTATATATTATTTCTCTTCGATAAGCCGCGGTAAGTATAGGTACGTTTGTTGTTCTATGCGACATGGCTAAATATTATGTGTAGGCATACTATTATCTATAGCTATTATATTATGTTTTGTTTCGACATAATATATATATTGGCCACTGTTATATAGGGATCTGCAGGAAGGCAGTGCGCGTGATATTCCATTAGATCGTTCTCGATGCGCGGGCAGATTTATTTTTCGTCATTTTTTTGCCCTTTTTGACCATTTAAAACGACGACGCTACAATACTCTTATCCCTATATTATAGGCGTTATTCGTAATAATAATATATGTTATATTCATTTCATTTCTTCCGAAAACGATGCATCTTTGTAATATTATTTTTTGAAAGTCATATATAAATTGCAACCTATATTTGCATATATTATATTATATTTACAATATTTACATACACAAAGCCGAGGTTAATGCACATTTTAACTTATTAAGAATTTATTTAAAAATAATATGTTCATTTGGTTGATGCAATACAATATTAGTGCTTAGTAGTCAACATACTTTAATACAAAAGAGAGCAATAAAAATTATATCTATGATGAATTATTATCAACACTAAAATTCCTAACGCTTATACAAGTATAAGGTTACTTCTTTTTAAAGATTAAACTGTATGATAAAATAAAATCGAATTTTAAATATAAATAATATTTCTTTGTTTTATATAAGTAGATATGTTTTTACATTTGAATATTGCATAATATCATATAGTTTTGTACACAACTGGAAATCATGGTTAGATAGAATAACTAATCCCAACACATTTTTAAGATCGGAGTTTTAAGTAGCTTGTATTTTTGGTTTATCAAATCTAAGAACTAAAATATCAGATAATTTGTATGTGATTGTTTGTCCGTGATATGCTTTATTAATTATATGCAGAGTTTTAAATAATGGATAATAGTATTTTAATGGGACACTTTTAGTGATGTCATAACTATTGTTAAGCTAAACTTATCTGATTCGTTAAATGAAAATAATTTCTTCTACAACTTTATTTAATTTAAAACAAATTTCTGGAACTAATTTCTAAAAATTATTCTGACATGGTTAGATACCAATGGAGTATACCGTACCTAGAACGGCTTGTTGGACCTATACTAGATATAAGTCTTAAAATAACTAAATTAATTTTTAATTATTATATATATTACTAAAAAAAGTCACACAAGTACTTATAAACTAGGCCTAATTGTAACTACCTGAAGTTTCACACTCATCGGTGAAAATAACGAATATTAACAACAGAACAGTTTTATTATTAAGCTCCAGATATAGAAATATATCATAGATTATAAATTAAATACTTTATAAGTTAAAATTGAGTATAAAATGTATCACATAATATTACAATGTCATATTGATCACTAAACATTCGTACTTATATACATTACTGTACTGTATTATTTATTAGACGTAAAATAAACACAGGATAATGATCAAAGGGTGCACTATACTATATTAAATACGTATGAACACAACATAAAAATCATATAAATTGATATATGGTCCAGTGAGTCGGAACATAATATTGTTTATATCGAAAATATGTTTGATCCATTGTAGTTGTTTAATGAAAAAATAATTTTTTTCTCTTTTAAATACCGTTTGTTGTATACAATATTATGTCCCAATAAATCACGGACGGTAAACAAACAAGGAGATATATGAGGCGTGTTTAATGATTCGAGATAAACTGATAAATGAATTAAGAATATAATATTGTTTTAAAATTAAAACAATGCTAAGCATTAAGAAAATGTAAGAAGTTAAAATGTGTACTCTGGTAAATACAACACGTTAACATTGTTATGATACCATTTAACATAGAGTAATGGAAAAAAACATAATTTTTATAAACGCGAAATTTGTTTATTTATAAAGGTTAAATTTATTAGTTACATAAATGCAAACAAATAATTTATATTATTCGAAAGTAATTTTTATTTTAAAATTATAGTAAAAAGCATACTTTAGATCAAAGGTTTTACACATTTATTTTTCTTCGATAAAATCTGAACAAATATGTTGTTGAAAACTCGAAAACATGAAAAATTAATTGTTATCCGAGAACAAGTTTTCTTGTTCAACTCGACTTAAAATCGTGTATAATTTAAACTAAAAAAGTAAAAGTTTTAAGATCATATTATTTTCATTGTAAGTAAACTAATTTTGAAAACGTGAATTTATAAAATTAACTTGTCTTGTCTCGGAATTTATCAAAACGGAAAAAATACTTATTGAGAGAAATGGTGTTGTATACGCCAAGGTAATTGGATTTACTGCGTGTAGCGCCATGCTTATTGTTTTTTGTCGAACACCCTTCGGCGAGCTGACGGCTGTAGGGCGACGATAAAATGTAATGAGCTAGACTACAGATAATAAAAATAAATAAAAAGCAAAATATTACTATAGGGATGTGTGCGTTTCAAATGCTATAAAATCGACACTGGCAAATTCGGATTAGCGGTAGGCGAACGATATTGGCATTAAAAAAGAAATACACGATAAAGTCTAAGACAACAAAGCATCCTCTGTGAAAAAATAACAGTACCGAGCTTGAGGAATAATATTAACTCGATTTAATGCTTTTAAAAATAACTCTGGATCGGCAAAATTCATATGTAAGCTGGAAGAGAAATAGTGTATTACTTTTATTGGAAGCGTCAGTATATATTACAATAACGATAATGCGAAAAAAGAAAATGAAATGATTGAGAATAAATTATAATTTAACTGGTAGTATTTAATCAGATTATCACGGTAAAAAATCATTTATCTCGAATGATAAGTTACGAAAAAGTTAGGTTAGGTAACTTCAGGGTTTTTTCGAATTTTTTTTTCTATTTAAATAACACCTGTAATATCGCTCTAGGCTAAAGTCAATTGGTACTCGACGTTTAATATTATTGAAACAGCGCACATGATCACACTGCCTCGTAGAGTAGTAATGAAAACCAAGATTTCGTTATTATATATTCACTTATTTATATTATATTCCTCCAATAAAATGCACATCGAATTTTACTGCGGAGTTGGTTCCAGTTGTTGAGATTTTATCGGGCAGCCATCACGGGCGATTGTCCTGAGAGGCTATCCCTACGTTACGACTTACAATTATGGGAAATTGTTTATTAAGCATGCGTTTTCACAGTTTGTGCGATGGAATCACACATCATTGTCAACTTCCCGCTCGAGCAATTAGGTGTGTTGGTTGATGTGGATCCGAAGCCGGAAGCTTAAGCAAGCTCGTATATTGGATAGTTTGTTCTACTCCGAAAACTGGTTTTTATTATTGAAACAAACCTAACCCAAAGGCTGCTTAGTGTGTGTATATCTTTGGAAATCAAATGAAGATATTTTTTTTATATTACTTTTATAATGTGTTAATGATGGATTGGGACCCCCCCTTTTTTAGCTAGATTTTCACATTTTTCATTCATATTCAGTCAATATAAGTTTAAAGACTGAAGGAAGATATAAAATATGTCGCATAATTCACAATATCTTGAATTATAATATATTTATATATTGTCCTATAATTGTACTGTCATATGCAATAATTATCTTAAACAGACTTCTGGTATCATTTTATTTTATAATAAAAAACAGAATTTTTATTGACAATATATGGTTTATAATATAATCTTAAATTTTAAGTTAAAAATATTTTATATACGGACCTTTAGGTGTGTATAATAATATGTGATGTGTAAGTAATAGTGTAATATTCTAATACGTAATATATAACACATTATGGTCATTATGATAATTTATTTATTTATAAATAGGAATTGTTGATTTTGTAATTTATTTCATTATTTTATACAACATAAAATTTCTTATTGCTCATTTTCTATTTCCATTGCCTAAATTTGTACACGCCAAGTCAGTAATCTCCTTAAATTTAAGGGGGTATTGTCAGGTAAATATACGCTTTAGGTATAATCCAGCACCATTTATATTCATGATGTTAAGGTGACACACCACTGCCTCCAGGACATATTTAACTTTATACTGTTCTTTTGATTTAATTTTAATGCCTAAAATACTAGGTACATTTTTTTAAAATTGTTTTTTCAACTTAATTTTAAATTGTTTAAAACAACAACCCTAAATATATTTATATTTAAACACATATCCCTTATTCTACAAGTGTGTAACTTTTAAAGTAATATTTTAACCATCATTTTAAACGTAATTTAATTAGTTAATTTATGATTGTGGCGTTATATAATGCATATAGAGGTTGATAATTGAAATAATAATTAAAGATAAAATAAATATTTTAAATTCTAATTAAGAATTTATATATATATGTGTATGTACATACAATTGTTTAATCAATAGGTATGTCAATTAAAATATTTGTGTCAGAGTCACAATTTTTTGTTGTATTTGTATTGTAGAAATGAAAAATATTAAATTTCTAATCTAATGTAAAAATATAAGAGTCATTATATTTAATAAAATATTAATAAGACCATTTAGATAAATATCAAGTGAATAATTCATTAAATGCTATTATAAATTGTCAAGTTTAATTAAACGTTACTTAAAATAAATATAACAAAGTCATAATATAAATTAAAACTAATAAAAATCTCATTGAACAAACACATGTTGCTAAACACGTGTTGCGTAAAAGTTTTTGTTTATAGTAGCTCTTCGTAATTATGTAAGGAAATGTACAAGTTTTCAATAAGTTAACCTTTTGAAATCATGTGTATATACTATATACATATATTATTTATTAAAAGGTGGAAAAAGGTGGGTAAAACTGGATACAACTTTGATTTTTAATTAGAATTAAAAAAATAAATAAATACAAATTGTTTCATAATATACATCGTATACGTATATTTTACATAAATTAAGAAGTTAATAGTTTTGAGTTTGAGTTTGATTTTTTTTTCTTTTTTAATTAAACAATCACTTGTTTTTTAATTTTAAAAGTTTATATGGTACTTCTACTATGAATAATATTACCATTAGAAAAGTGATTACAACTTACAAGCTGCTCATTACAATGCACGTTTGAACGGGAAATGGGAGAAAATTTAAGCTCACTCACAATGCAATTTGTGCATTTGTGTGTATATGTGGTGTATAACGTCCGGTACACAATTAAGCCCCGCCGGAGCTAGACATTTTCTTGGAATAATCGTGGGCTAATTTCGATTTAAGCCCCCGGGAATCCAATTAAGCTGGACAGCCGCGAAATATTAGATTCGCCGACCAGATCTGCGAACGGTAATTAAGGCCGTGCGTTGAGTTAATCGCGTAACGTCCTCGGGCGGTCGCCTGCCTAGTAAATGAACAATTAATCGGCCCGGGGAGACGCGAGCATAACACACCTATACACAATACCTGCATGTATATTACAGTGTGACACATGGTGACTTGTAGGTCAATATTTCTACAGTAAAACATACATACATAATATTATATAGCTGGATTATTGGAACGAAAATGTTGTATTAAATCGACGAAAAAAATATTTGTAAGACGCGATATGATAACGTTGTAATATAATTGATATTATGTGGCTGGTAAACTGTAAATAAGATACGGTAAGTAAGAATATTATTGTCTGTTGTATTGTTGAATATTGATTGTATAGGTTTTTAAATTATGATGTTGTTTATTGTTAGGCATAGTTTTGCACCGTGATTGCAAATTTGCGATACGTCTATAACAGGAATTAAATACGGTATTAATTATTCTTCAAACAAAACTGCAGGGATTAAACACTTCCAAAAAAAAATTGTAAATCATGATCAATATATTATTTGTAACATCCAACGTTTTAAAAAAAAATCGTAATTACTTTTGTGCATGCCTGTTTCACTTCAAAAGGTATTTCGAGTCTAATTTTGTTAAAAAAAAAAGGCTTGTTTATAACCGCAATTAAAACCGAAACGATTCTACTGACAGTTGACGTGGCAGAATTATACTGATATAATTTATATTGAAACTGTATGTACATTTTATCCAAAAGGTACATTTAGTAAATAATATAATGAAAGAGATAAAATAGTTTTCACATCTGGTAAAATAATCCAACTTTTAAATACCGTTATAAAAAGCAAACAATAGATTACAATATTGCAACAATTGGCGTCGTATATGAAATGAAAATAATTGTCAATTAAAAATATTATAGCATGAGTTAGTAAAAAAAATAATAAAACTAAAATAATAGTTGGAAATGTTTTTGTCATTTTTTCTCAAACGTCACATGTAAAAATAATTTTTTAAACGCCAAAAATACTAAAAATGAATTTAATCCAAGACATAATTAAAAAGAAAACCGTTTTTTTCACGTTTTATCGTTAAATTATGAAAAATATAAGGCAATTAAATGTTGTACTCTAAAAAATGTACAATAAATTCACTTATTAAATGTCCAGAATGAAATAATGTTTTTATTAAATAAATTTAGCGAGTACTTACTCCTACTACTCCTAGTCTGCATGGCTGACCTACAAAATATTATTTAATAAAACCTTTATTTTTACCGGACGAATTAAACATTATTCAAGTATATTACCTCACGTTGAACAACAAAACATAAAGAACAACAGAATAGTGAATAATTGTAATGATTTTCGTCGAATTAATACTATTATCGTTTTAAGCCACTGGACTATCGAAATTTGGATATTGTCGCAATATTTTAATTATTAAAATAAACAGCTTGTGAGAAGTTATTTATTTTAAGAAGTAAAATCAGTATAATTTCAATACACTAAATTCGAGTATTTGCACTTAATGAGTGTATAATTGCATGTGCATAAATAATACACAAAATTGTATAAGTAAGTACGTGAGAACTCAAACATTAAATTCATCTACAATGATAAACTGGCTACATACATTATTTACTCATAACGATGGTTGTATTTTTTTTAATATAAATAATTATATTTAATGTTTAATTTGTATAATAAATTGAACGTACAACCATAATCCACGATACTGAATTAGATTTTTAAAAACATTGTTAATACGTGTTGACTAAATTTTGTCGAACTTACCAAAATATAATTATTTTAAATTATGTTATCAAAATTATATATTTAAAACACGAAGAATAACAAAAATAGTTATCGTTTTGTGATTCAAAAATTGTATTCGTCTGGGTCTAATATAACTTAACGTATATTTTTATATTCTATAAACATATTGATATTTTCAAAGTATTTTGATAAATTGTACTGTTCTCTATTTTTTACGATATACTTACGATGTACAGAATATTTTTTTATATCAAAAACCTATTCACGATATCAACATACAAGTTAATAACAATCATATCATATGAAATAAATATATGCATCAATATAATGCAATCGATATTCTTGGTAAATATGCATTCAACTTGCCGTATATCTAACTCTAAGATAAATTTACAATAAAATATATTACTTCACAGACTGCCTCCGCTTAAAATATTTTTTGTATAGATACAACACAATAGTTTATGATTTTAATGTAATATTATAATTTAATTCAAATTTAACCCTAACCTAACCTACATTCGCCACCTATCAGTATTGCAGAGCAGTACCTACTTTTCCAAAAATCTATATAAAAAATAAGACACACTGATCAAAACTAATTAATAAAAAAAAATAATCATTTATAGAAATTAACCACTTTGTCTTCGATGATTTGAAAAATGTATATAATACAAAGTGACTCCTTATTTTATTAAAAAAAAAAAAGTAAAATAAGTCAATATTAAAGTTTATATATCCTATTCGTGAGAATATATATTATTGAAATTAATAATAGTTTAATAAGTAATAAAACTTTTTTTTATATAGCAGATAATGTACACTATAAAGAAGACTAATCAATATCAATGTATTATTAGTTTTATCAAAACAATGAAAATATATATAATATATAAATTAGGTGCACGTGTTCAGAGTAAATGTAATAGAAAATCATTACATTACAATATCGATTTTAAAACTTACATTTTTTTTACCGCTTTTTATACTATTTTTATCTTTAAAATACAATCGGTGTTTTAAATTTTAAATTTCTAAAATATGTTTTATCAATATAAATAATATTGTTTTTGGATTTTTTTTTAAATCTTCATAAGAGATATTTAGTTGGTATCGAAAAAATAACCTAAGCTTTTAATATAGTTATACTATAGTCATATTATTATAATTATTGGTAGTTGCCATGTATAATAATTTAAAATCAGAAAAAAAGGAATATTAGTGTCAATAATATTTGCAACAATACGCCACTTTTCTATGTGTTTTATATTTACTCCCGAGTGAAACGCAATACGAGCTCATAGGTAGTTATCACTGAATATAGGTATCTTGTATTATTTATTATATCTCAAAACTAAATTTACCAAACTTTCGATGTGTATCAAATACCAACCGTGTTGTTATAGTCTTGACAACGAGTTTATATTTTAAGGAATTGTGCAATGACGAATGGATTAATAAAATCCGTTTACGTGACTCCTTGTGTTAGTACTTATTTTTTTCATCGCGACCGTCTGCCGCATTATTTTTTTTTTTTGTGTCCCCAAACACTTTGTCAACATTAAAGTTATGCAACAGACGTCAGCAATGCTACTTTATTAGCCGAGTTTATCTTTCAGGATGTGCTTTAAATCTTCGTTAACGTCCAGACGAAATGATACAACGTTAACAATATTTTACTCTATATTATCGTGTCGGATTTATGGTTTGGAGAGAAAAAAAAATGAAAATTAAGTGCTTGTAGGTTTTTAAAACTAAAAGGACGCTTTTATACATCACATCCCGAAAGTATGGTTACTGCATTATATGGACTAACGTTAGATTATATGAGAGTAATATATGTAGGTATTATGTAAGCGTACCTATGTGAAAAAAGTTGGTTACAAGATCTTATTTCAACAGGTAGATGAATTGTCTGTAAAAATTATAAAAAATAAAGCATTATGACATTTTATACTAAAATATTACTATATAGTTTATACACATAATCAACAAATTAACAGCAACAATATATTTCAATTTAATATTTGGAAAATATTGTCAGGAGATATTTTCCCTCAAATGAGTTATTTACCTAAATATTGGTAGTATAATAGACAATATAGATAATATTTGAATAATAATTGTAATTTAAAATATAAATATTTATTCAAAATTAAATTAAATGTATCTTAACATATAAATAATAAAAGGTATATTACTATGTATATTAAACGTTAATGGGCAAAAATGTTGATTCACCTTATCTTTAAATTTCAAATGGAAATTTAACGGAGAGTTTATTTTAAATTAAAATTATCATATTTTGATTGAAACTCGACATTTATTCAATGAAAATTATTTTAAATTCAACATTTATTAAAGGTTAATTTATAAAATATTTGTGTGTGTGTTTTTTTTAAAAAAATCTAATTTAGTATCGTGGATTATGGTTGTACGTTCAATTTATTATACAAATTAAACATTAAATATAATTATTTATATTAAAAAAATACAACCATCGTTATGAGTAAATAATGTGTATAGGTACTGTTTATCATTATAGATGATTTAATGTTTGAGTTCTCACGTACCTTACTTAAATAATTTTTTGTTTTAGAATAAGTAATTTAATTAATTTTTTTCTAGAAAATAATTATTTAAAATTTTTGTTTGGTATCATTTACATTGTAAAATATTGTATAAACAAAAAAAAAATACCTTATATTCTTATAATTCTTACCTATCATCATATTATTAAACAATACATATTTGCTTTAATCCTCGAATTTCTGTTTTTTTTCTTCAATTTATTATTTTATTCTTAAAAAGACACATTATCTCTCTTCTAAAATTTCTTCATACATAACTTCCAAACCATACAACCGAAATTGTAAATTGAAATCCTATATAAGATGTTTCCCGTCATTTGCAGTAACTTTATAGGATAGTAAAGCTATGGTGCAATCATTTATCAAAAAAATATTATAGCAAAATTGTTTATATCTGAATACAAGTCCTAGCGACATCACCAAAAACAGGTAGGTAATGGTATTATTTCAAAATATAATTATATCACTGAAGTGAGATATAATCTGTAATTAAGTTATAAAAGTACTTAATTGGTTTAAATGAAATTAATATTATAAATATTTATAATTTGTTTTTTCGAATTAGTAAAAATAATATGCTAATGTTACAATACAATAGTAATATTTTATCAATTTATGTAAACGAATTTAAAATATAAAAATAGCATAAAAAATAATAATTCATTGTTTAAAACATATTGAATCGTTACCTGTATTTATATTAATAAATAACGATAGAAAGGCATTTAAAGAAATTGATACTCTTATAATATCACTTTTAAACAAAATATATGACATTTTTACTTTACAATTGTATCAACTTTACCGAAAGTATCAGAAATCTGTTTATCTATCAGAAAATATTATAAACATATTATAATTTAGTTTATGTTTACGATTTTTACAAGGTCTTATATCATATGACTCAAAAAATTATCAATAGGCATATATGAATGATATTATTTTATGTTTATTATTACGTAGATGCCCAATGGGCAATGATACTTTTATACATCAAATTATTTTTTAAATGTAATTTGCCTATTTTAAGGGTCAATGTTGCAAAAATTAGTTCATGGGATGCTCAATGATTCATTTATACATCATACATTTTTTAGAAAGATGTATTTAAAAAAATATTTATATTTTAATCATTTTCCCTTAATTTAGCTATTAGAAGTAAGGTTCAAGCAAAAACAAAATTGTTGGTCAAAAATTATAAATTCGGGCTTGAAAGGGCTAACAATCATTTAATATTATGAAAGTTCTATTATTTTCGATAAAAAAAACATTAAAAGTTAACAATCATACTTAGTTTATTACTTTACTTTAGTTTGTCTTAAATATTTTGTGTCGATATTAATGTAAAATACAATAAAAATACTCGATTTTGATTTTGGTTCGGGGTAGACATAGGAGTATAAAGACGACAACAATTTTATTTTACTAAAATTTATAATTAATTAAAAATTTATTTTATTATATTCGTTTCTGTGCAGTGCTGATATTATACTCGCAATGAAAGCAATTATAAGTAAATATTTTGAGTATTTTTCTCTTACTACTTTAAAATATTTTATTGTTTGCATCTTTTAATTTAAGTTCATAATACGAATAACAGTGAAATTTTTTTTTTTTTTTTGACGTTAGGTAGATACACAAAATAATGGTGCAATACTTGGTATACTAATTTATACTTTCTATGTAGGAATTAATTAGTTTTTATTGTTAACTGTAAACCAAAATTGGTTTTTTAATAACAAATTATATAATTATATATTAGATTTCAACTGAATGAAATATCAAAAAATTAAACACATACAATAAAAAACATATAATTTCGTGGAATAAAAAAATAAAACATTGTGTTATTGTAATATTAATAGGAGTGCTATTTTGTATCAATTTATATTTTATGAAAATGATCTGAAATAAATTAATGTTAGAAAGGCACGTTTGAGATATTTATATATATGTATTGTATTATTTGTATTTAATTGGTTTTAATTAATTTTAAATATTTTAGACTTCATAGTATAGAATATAACATCGTGTCATTGTTTACTTAATATGTTATATGTACTTAAGTACCCTTAGTGAAAAAAAAGATCCAAAACTTCATTTTATATTTTATTAACATTTATTCACAGATTGTCTTTTTAAAGATGATAATTATTTAAACAAAATTATGAAAAGCGTACCAACGAATATGATTCACTTTTTAAATCTTAGAATTTCTATCAAACTATATAAACATAATTGTATAAGTGAGTTTGTTTAAAAAGTATTTCATATATTTAGATTCTTAGCAAAGTAATGAATTTATTAATTTTACATATTTAGTTTTTTCATTTTTATTTTTATATTTAAAAATATTAGAGGTAAAATTAAATAGGCATGATTTTTATTTATAAACATTTAACGAAATACATCAAATTCATGAAATTTTCATTATAAATATAGGTAATTTAAAATATATAAAATGTTCATTTCAAAAAAATAAGTATCAATTATTTAATACATATTGTCACTTAAATAATGCATACTTCATACGGAAAATAATATCTTTTTGCATGTTGGGAGCTTATTAAAATTTAAAAATTCTTAAAACGATTTTTAATTATGATAATATTATTATCTATTATTAGTCGCTATATAATAAGGTCATTATTAACTTTTAATCATTACTATGACCGCTTACATAATGTAAAATTATATTTATTTATTTGTAATTAAAAAAGACATAAAAATGAATCAATGTCTTTCTAAAAGAAAAAAGGTTGTTTTTCATAAGATGCAATATATTTTTTCTGTTGTCCGGTAGTTTCTTTCTTCTCATAATGTATCCAATTTCAGTTGAATTCTTTTCCATGGTCATCTTTCAGTATTAAATCTACTACACAACTTGATACTATTAGGTTTAAGTTTATTTATTTTGTTTGATATGTCTTCGCATCATTATTTCTTTCACTAAGTTTTGACCGTATTACTATTGTAACCTTAAGATGTGTATAGTTATTAACTGTACATCTACCGTAATAAATATTATTATATACTATAGAACTCATAAATCGATTTCCACAGGACGCGATATAATTAATTTTAAATAATTTTAATTACATTTTAAAGTTACTGGCATAATAATTATCGTATAAACATTATGTTATGTGTAAAAAATAACAATAATAGTTTTAAAACTTTTTATAATTAGTTATAGTTATCATATATTATTATATAATATGCCACATTTAAATTGACGATTGTTATTCATTTTCATGATCTATAAAAGAACTACGTTAAATTATATTTTATATTATTATTATGTACCTTTTTTTTATATATAGTGTTTGATCGGTTTTTAATATTCCTTAACTTCTCTGTGAGCTAACAACGAAAACTTTACATAAGCCGGAATGACCTAGATTGAATTATTTTTAATTACGTTTTTTATAATGTATACGGTATACCTATCGTTGTAATACATTTTTAATTGTAATTATCACTATGATACTAATCTTAGATAGTTTTTAGTGAGTTTTTAATATTATCCATTAATTATTTTCAAAAATTGTATGACTGTCTGATATCATCCGATCAAGCCACCTAGCTAAAATAGGCTACGATTTTAAATTATCAAACCACATAATATAATAATATTATAATATTTCGATCAACTAAAACAATGAATTTAATAAATATTTTATGTCCGTCGATTCTTCATAATTAATTTAAACTTAATATTCATTTCGATGTGTATAAGTCATTTTTAGCCCTGTTGGTATAAAAGCATGTCCAAATATTTTCTTCGTCATAGTATTATTACCTGAAGCATTAAAGTTAATTGACAGATAATAATTTTCATCCGATTTTCTGGTAATATCAGTGTAATCTCATTGCCGTTTAAATTCGTTCCTGATTTCTGTAAGTCTTTACAAATCACCTTTTACTACAAATTGTATGAAAATCTAAATTAAATTCTTCTACCTCATAAAAAGCAGATCAGAATATCAGAATTACCTGACGAAATTCAATTTTACATTATTATTTTAAATATATTATATATATTTTACCCAATATAGTATAATGGTTAACAATATAACTAAAGATTGAATGTTTTATTAAATAATTATTCCAAAGCTTTACATAAACCATGCACTTATATAATATTATGTCGTGATATTACATTATTAAGTCATGTCGTAATTGTGTCACCATTATTGTTTTTATCATTAGATAAGGGTTTTTAAATATAATCTTGTATTTAAAATATTAGTTTAAATAAATGGTTGGAAAAAGTATACATTATTTTCCAATATATTAAATAATTATGAATAAAACCTTTTAAATATTTATTGCAAGTCTATATAACTATATAAGAGCATCATAGTATAGAAATGTATCAATTGAAATTAATTTCTTGGATGTTATACATAATATTATGTACATTGTACATGTTAATTAAATATATCATAATTAGTTGAGTGAAGGCAAAGAATTATTTCTCTACTACTTACGTTTACACTTTGTTTTTTATTCAGAATTTTTTATCGGGGTAAATATTTCAATTATATGTATATATTTATTTATTTATTCCATAGTAAGATATAATAAACAATTTATTTTATTTATCGTTTCATAATTTTTATGAACGTGATTTATACTCTATAATATATATAATATATATAATATATATATACATATACCAATAATTTTTAATACAAATGCGTAAATATGATCAACATCACAACAACTGCGAAGTTTCTTAAAGATGATTACTCATCTGAATAAGACCGTCTTGATGATATAACTTTAACCGTAACCGATAAAACGTGTAGTGTTATAGCCTTCGAGAGGTAATTAATTACACTGTACACACTGTATAATCGCCGGAAACCCATCATCGTGTAGTGAATTAGGTTCGAGTGTCCAAAAGGTAATTTGAATATTGAAAGTTCGTCGCTCGTTAATTTTAAGACGACGTTTCTCGAGTCGACATTGATGTGAATCTCCTATTATTTCGAGAAGTTATCTATTCAGAGACACGATGTTATGAAAATCATCAGCCCGAACCATAAAATAATAATTTGGGACGTTTTAATACTTAATATTATAATACTTCTAAATTCTAATCTAAGCCGTATATTATTATTATGATGTTTTGTATTGTATTACTACTGTTACTCTAATAATATAAAGTAGGTATTTGAAACAAAAAATAACGAAGGGAAATAATGTCTTCCGCATATAATTATAATTTTAAAATAAAAATAATAATCACATTGGCTCGTTGGATGGTAATTTGTTTCCTTTAAATTTACAATTGCGAAGTTTACACAGATTCGGGTGATAAATTATATGGAAACGAGATACCGGTCTGGCTGTTTGGAAAAACGAATCTGTACATCGTTACCATGGAGTTGATTAAATGGCTGCTGGCGTTTACGTAAGAAAAAGAAATTCGAGAACATTGTGGAATATCTTTTTGCGTCTACAGGGGCGTATTTTTCGTATCTACTTAGGGGAATTATATATTTTTTTAATGAAAAAAAAATAGTAAATTATATAGAATAATTCAAATTTATATTGATTATTTTATATTGCTATACAATAAATCGGCTTCTAATTAAATTAATATTCAATTTATACTCACCTATTGATTATTCATATTTATAGAAAATCGTTCAGTTTAACATGTTGTAACCCTAATAAATTGGTCTTATTTTTTTTTAGTTCTACATTTAATATTGACAAACTCAATGTACATAACAATTGAAACTTATATAAAATTAAATTAACTAGTGAACAATTTATTTTATTTTAACTACGACAAATTAATTTGACTATTGGTTTATAGAAATTGTATAGGTAATAAGTATTTAAAATACAATCATAGAAAGTTATTACTACTTTAAATTAAATAACATTTAGGTAATACGAATTACGAATTTGTCAATACTGTGTGCATTTTTCATTGAAAAAATAAATATTTTTAAAATTACCAATTGTATAGAACATTGATAATTCTCGTTAGTTCAATATTAGGCTATTGCAGAGAATTTAATAATATTTTATCACATGGGCATTTTTAAATTAAATCAAAAGAATGGAAGAATAAATGAAACTCGCATAGATTTATATAATTATATCATACTAAATTTTATATAGTTTTTTGTGTTTAAAATAAAAGCTAAAAATTAATTCTGCAATTTTATTTGTTATAGAGTCAGGCGTTATTTTTATCGCTCGCACCCACCTGTGATTGCATTAAAACCAAAGGCTTACCATCTATAAAGGGATTTCATCTAATGGTTTTTGCATACAACAGTGTTGAATGATTCTAAATTATCGTCGAACAAAAAATGAATATTAATTGCTTATTATAATAATTTTGACGTCACCTCAAATAATATTATGTTTACGGTGGAACAAACGACGTGGACGACATTTTTACGACGCTCGTAGTCTTTGGGTGTACAGTTTTCTCAAAAAAAAAAAAAACCATTCGTCGACTAGACCGGACGACGTGACCCGTGCAGGTGTTCAAAATTGCTTTTCACCGTCAAACCTAATGGAAACACGCCATATTATTATTATATGATATCCACAACGTTACGATGATGATTTTGGGTTGACGGAATTTACGGTAAGCATATACATGTGTGACGTGTGTGTGTGGAAACAGTTCTCGCAAAATTATCATTACACCGCAATACAATATATACGCATATGATAGCATTATAATACGATGTCTAAATAATAATAATAATTATTATTATTATTATATTAATAACGTGACGCGTATATTATCACATCATACAGGTATGAATAATGCTGGCGCCCGCCGCCATTCGAGGCGTAGTCGACATCAGTTCGAGGTACGCGGCGTTTCCGCAGCCGTGGGGATGAACATCAACGGCTCGAGCAAATAATTGTCATTATTCAAAACGCCGCAGTTGGACACTTGAGAATATTGTGCCAGCGTATATACATATTGTTATGGCGGTATAGGGGCTGGCGATGATGGGCAGGTCTGCGAAGGAATAATTAATTATGTCCACGACCACATAATCGTTATTATCGCTTTGCGGCTCAGTCTGTATTATACGTATTATTTAGGCGAGTACCTATTATACGCAGTATTACATTATCGTGTTAAATTAATATGTGGTCATATAATAGTTATTATGTTATAATACGTGTCAAAAATCCTTTTCCTATCGATACGAGTGCTCCGTGTTTATTTTATAATCAATAATCATAGTCCACTATACTACTATATCAGCAGCTCCGTTTAATAATTTTATTTTGAGTTATAATATTTCCTTAGAAAATCGTATAATTTAACATTTTATTCAAAAAGTATGTCGGTACGCCCGAGTGTAGATAAATCGAATCAAAATAATTTTATAATTTTTTTAAATGTTACAGTTGTTGTAATTTAGTTCAGTGTTTCCCAACCTATGAGTAGTAGGAGTGGCCCACTCCGAGTGGATCGCGTAATCAACAAGGACTAAATTTGAAGGTGGCCATCACAAAAAAGGTTGAGAAACACTGATTTACTCTATTATAAGTTATTACTCATTATTTACCTAATTTAATATATATTTTTTCATTTTGATAAAAATATTATTATACAAATTATCTACTCGGTTAAATTTATTTTATTGTCTCACTTTGCCATATGTTTGATTATATACTATTTATTTTATATTATATAACGTTCTATACGCTTTTTTTACTGATAAACTTCCACTACCTATATATGAAAATCTAAAATGTCATAAAATAACTAAGTAAGATTCGGTAATATTGTTTCACTATTTCCTTAAATCCTTGACATTACTAATAGTTAACCTTTTTCAAACGGAATTCAAATAAACAACAAAGTATTGTAACTATACTTCAAAAAAACAGTAAATGAAAAACATAGGTGCATGGAAGTATTTTGTTCAAATATAACAAATTTAAAGTTAAAGTATACTGGCTCATGTCCGGATCGTCGTTTACCCGCGTATACGACAGAAGAAAAACTCCACTACGTTCGTTATCGAAATTGACTTTACTTCCGCCACGAGGTAGCGTTTTATTACAATGATCAAATTATAATTTATAATTTTGTGATCACAACAAATTCACGTTTACCGTATTCGTATATTAATAACTAATTTTGTTAAAATGTAACTCTAACTAGTTAGGCTATATGTATTTTAGAAACATTTGTAAATGAGTGCGTATTACAGTAATACAGAAAAGTATAATAATTATGATATTTATTTATTTATTAGAATAATTACTATTGACGAAATTATTAATTTAAGTTCCTAGTAATTTAATATTATTACAACAGTAGGTACTAATCACAGAAATATAATATATATATGTGTGTGTGTGTGTGTGTGTGTGTATGTATGTGGTACTAATAAACACACGGAGAGCTCCAATTATTAGTTGTGATAAGACAATTAAATTAAAAATAATAAAATGTAGATAAGTTAAGTGATTAGGCTATATTTTTACTGAATATTGTGTACTGTTTTGTGTCACTTTAAGGCATGTGTCAAAAGAATAAATCAATATACGTTTGTATATTTTATTATAAGAAATTTCTGTATAGAAATCAGTCGCCTAATTTCTCAAACAAATGATAATATACATTGTATATTATGTATTATAATATGGTCCCCCGGGACGTTTGAAATACTATAATATTATAGTGAGAGGTAGATAAAGGTAATGAAAGAGCTGACTGCAGAGCGACTCGTAACTCAATCACTAACACATGATTTGAAGTAATCCCTCACTATTGTCGTTAGCTATAACGCCTATAACATTCACCATCATACTGTGACGTTATATTCAACTGACCTGTGCAATATCATGAATGCGGCTCAATGCAATAATTACTAAGAAAAATAAAATAATTTAATATCGAACACTGACCATAATAATAATAATTTAATAAATTGGATAAACAAAGTCAACATTATTGTATCAATAATCAATACAATTAACTTCACCATCGTATATCAGTCGAGTGATTGACCCCAATATGAAATATTCAGAACCAGGTGGCTGTTAATAATATTATGACTATTTTTTATAAATCTCTTACAGTAAAACATTTGATAATATGGTAAAATTTGTAATAAATTATTATTAAAACCTAAAACATCTCATATAAAGTTTACAAATTAAATAATGTTTAAAATTATGCCTGACATTGAATTGAATCCCACAAATACTTTTGGGTTATCGGAGTTGAGTCCGACCAATATTGTTAAGTTGGTCGAGTTGAGTCCCTTCAGCCTATTATTGATATATATTGATTGCTTACATTGTTTTTAACAATAATAATGATAATTAATAACAATCATGTGTAATATAATAATGTTAATAATTAAATAGTGGCTGGTAAAAAATTAAATGATACAGATTTTAAAAAGTCAAATCTCTGAATTTATATATTTTTTCGTCTGCTCCCGTAAAGATTTCTTTTTCTAATGTTTCTTTACATGGTATTTTTGCTTTACTTCTTAATTGTACATATGTATCAGAGTGTATTCCCCAAAGTGTGTCTATAAGAATAAAAACATTTGGATGTCCCGAATGAAAAAAAAACATTTAATTTTGAGTGAATTTTATTATTTAGATATAGTTATGACATTTTATCTATAGGGACTCAATTCAAAGATATCAAGATAATAAGGTGGACTCAATTCATATACATAAAAGTAGCATGGACTCAATTCAATATCACCGAAAATTATAACCAAATAAGTAATAACTGTTATACGATCGTTAAACTAATTTGTCCAATAATGTAGTTGTTTTGTTAAAAAAATAAAATAAAATAGCAATACTTGTGGTTTTTTACTCCATAAACTCATAATGCTATCGTGTAATTTATATCTACCGGTTCAATATATATTACCTATATTTATTATTTATATATTAAACCATGACATTTTAAGTCGTTGTTTAGTAGGTACTCTATAGTCTATACTAAATGATTTGTATCTTACACAAAAAAAAAAATTTTGAACCGGATGATGATGTACAAACGGAATCGTATATATTTTTTAATTGATCACTGGCAATAATGCAATTATTATCAAATAACATACATGCAGCCCTGATTAATTATGGATTGTGATGCAGTCGTTCCTGTTTTCAATTTCGACGTTTTAAAACATTTACGTGTTTTCTAATTAATAAATATACATAATTTTACACTCGGTATACCATCCAAGACGAAATAGAATCAGTTAATGGCGTTATAAGTTATACGCAATACGTTTATGCAAACACGAACGGTTATCGACGTAATCGCATTGTCGCGATTATGATTGGTAGACTTATTGTTTTGACTTATACAAGCAAACATCATTATTCAAAACGGTTCAAGCAGACGGATTACTAAAATAAATTGTAAACGTAACGGATGTGGTGGCGGTGGTTCATATAATGGTTACCTATTCGCTTTGTGGCTCAGCTATAAAGGTATAGGTGCGGTAGCACGCCCTTTCATAATGCGTATATTATCATATAGTCTTGTAGATCTCCACTTGCGGTCGGATAATCTCGTTTAAATTGCTCAGAAACCTTAACGTATTATAATTATTACAATACTGTAGGCATAAATAAGTTGTTTTCTCGGTAAACGAATATATTTTTTTACATTTCCAGTGATAGCATTACGACGGCTAAACAAAATGTATTATACGTGATATTATACTTTTTTTAAATACTCGTAGGTAAAAATATACATGTTTAATTTTGTATTCTGAAAATTTCAATAATTAAAACCATTAAAACCGAATATTAAATCGGTATAGAAAATAAATTAGTTAAATTAAAAATATAAAAACTTATAAAAAATGATATTATACTTTACATAATATTACAAAGTAATGTATGGAGTACCAACAGGCTACAACCTATACTGCACAACTACATGCACCTTTATAATCATCACTATTATACCTACTACCACTACTGCAGTTGTAATGTAATTGTACATCACGCTATACTCTGCAATAATAATAACAATTAACAATACACGGTGATACAAACACGATCACCCTTATTTTTTTCATTTTACATTCAATCGGAAATTTATTAGTAACACCAGCACTCAGAATGGGCGAAATAATGGGCATGTAATGGCTACCCAACAGTTGGCCGATATTTCCGGGCACAGTACTGGCTGTTATTTTAACCAGTACTACACTAGTGCTATAACCTATATAGTTTTGATACAGCAATGCCCGGAACTAGCATATTACTACGAATACCGAATTAATTGTAAGCAAAGGCCGATCAGTGTTGGATAGTCGTAGTTATTGTATCAATGATTGACGAAATACTATACTGATACGTATATATTATATTATAGGCTCAGACGCTTGGTAATAGAAGTGCATCGATAACATGATTATTAATCTGTGTATACCTTCATTAGATTATAGTATATATATAATTGAATAATTATTCAATTACAGGTGTTTGACCAAATTTAGTGAACTGTGTTTTTATTTATTAATAAAACAATATTAAGACGTTATTTTGAATTATAAATTAATATATCGGTTTATTCTTAGTCATTGAGGCTAATCATTTAATTTTAAACCATGAATTAAGATGTTATGTACCTACTTAATTGTATATTTCTATATTTTAATTCGTGGTTCAAACTCAATACGTTTTTACGCAGTAAATGTGCTGATTGTCCGAAATATCAAATAGTTGTGTTATTTTTAACATGTAAAATTACTTTAAATTATGCATTTATAACAAATTATTAAAAAAATTTCAAATGTATATAAATTTAATTACCTACTGCAGTTTTTTCATACATTCACGATATTGAAATGACGTATAAAAACTATTATTTTGTTTTTTTCATTTTGAAATAACTAAACCGGCGCCAATAATGCATGGACATTTTATAAAGCTATAAAGTGAATTCGTAATAAATAACGAGTCTGTATCAATGTGAGAAATCACTTTACATACAACTCTTGTTTTTCACAAGTTATTATATGTATATAACGTTATTTTATGATAGTCCGTAGATGTAGATAACATTGCTGAGTACCTATTAGCCTGTTATTACTATGCTTTGTCCAACGTGGTATGAAATGTAGGGTTAAGTGTAAAACCACAATGTAGAGAAAGACAGGTTATATTATCTAAATAACTAAATTTAAATAATATATTATATATATATATATATATATATATATACAGTACAACCTCTCTATACCGTCATCTTTGGGACTGGGGTTGTGGTCGGAATACAAAAAAGGTCTGATTATTAGAAAATACAAAATAAATATGGATTTACAGTACTTAAAATATTCAACTATATAATTTACTGTACATATATTAATACTAAAAATTGAAAATAAGACTTTATTATCTAGTAGAAAATTACTTAGAAAAAAAAATAGGGTATCCAACTATCAGAATAATGATATGGTGTATACAATTAAGAGCATAGCCAGTTTAGACATTTTTACTGCATTTATTCCTTATTGAATTATTCTAAAATATGTACATTTACTTTATACCACCTTTTAGAGAAAAACAAATGGCACAAAGAAAATTTTAATTTTCTGTAATGGAAATTTACAAACACTTACTCAGAATTTAGGTACACTAAACTAATTTTCTTTTCAAAGTTTATTGTTTTTATTTTTAAAATGTGTATTTATATTTTAATTTTTGGAGTAATTACTCCCTAATTTTTAAATATTATATTTGTAAATAAATTCAAGTCGACTCAACTGATGAGTTTCAGTTTCCAAAGATAGAGAAGGAGAAAGTGGGACAAATTGTACAACACATACAATTTTAAAACTAAAGACAATAAGCTAATTAATATTTTAAATATTACTTAGAAACTTTAATTATACCTTATTAATTATTATTTTTAATTTTATCTATACATTTATACTTCTAAATCAATGGTTTTAGTTGTAAATAATGCTTTTTATTTAAAAATGTAACAAGTCTTTAAAGTTCAGTATAGGTAAGATATAATTAAAAATATTTACATTAGTATTGTAGCAAATAAAAAATTACATTTTACCAAATCATAAAACTGTATTAATAAGACTGAAAGTCTAATACTGGAAAAGAAATATCATCCCAGTCATATTGCAGTAGATAGGCGATGCTGGCTGCCAGTACTGATACGACACTGTGTCTGTAATGAATTTTTGTTCAAGATAATGAATTTACTTAAATTCTGATATTTTTTTTTTTAAATTTTTAATGTACTTAAAAATCATATTTTCAAATTCATGAGATTTTCTTACAACAACTTCTTGTTCAAATTTGTATTTTTATTTGTCAAAATATTTTAAACATTTACCCGCTTAATAATTTACAGTCGAATATGGGGTTTCTCGTTTGAAAACAGGAATGCGTATCTCCACTGGTTAGTTGTACAAATTTCCAGAATTTTAAAATATGGTCAAAGCGTATTTAAAAATTCCAAAAATTACATTTTGAATAATTGTATCACTGAAAAAAAAAAGAAATGTTGAACATGCATGGCGATTCGCCCTGTATAATATTTACACAAAATGTGGTGCTCACATAAAATTGGACGGAGAGGATGTTATATGCGCGTATTCCGAATGATTTATTGTTTTATCAGTCGGTTATGAACTACCCTCTCGCATGTAACACATACACTTCATGCACGTATATGTATATCGTTATACGCACGCATGTAGGTACAGACTTGCATTTATTTATTAGGTCGTCTCAGATATCGTCGCGTTGTGATTTTTATTGAGCGTCATCTCGTTTATTTTAGATTCGTGTGTATTTATATACAATATAATATGTTATTATTATGACGCGCTCGAGAATTCGCCTTTTATTTTATTTGTTTTCACCTACCCTCCCGTCGTCCATCGTCACCGTGATCGATTTTTCTGCGCTTCGTCGTTTGGGTTTGATTTTCGTTGACGCATACCTAATAATATCATAGGCGACTGGGGAGCGATACAAAACTGAAAATACACAGGATGATTTTCCAACAGTACGCTTGTCTCCATTTTTCTTCTTAGAATTTATAAATTCATTTAAATTCTGATTTTTAGAATTTAAGTTTATCATACATTTTCTTAAATTTAATACAGTTCTGTTTAAGTGTTAATTTTAAAGCTAAATTAATAATTGTTAGAAAAAATATTGATGCATTTAAATAAAAATTTAACAAGTAGTTTGAAAAATATACCTAAATAGGTATACATAAAATCTTTAAAAAAAATAGAAAGTAAAAAAATTAATTATTAAAAAGAAAAATAGAGGTGAGCGTTCTATTAAAATCTCATCTGAAGTTAAATGTAAGACCAATATCTGAACTTTAAAAGATTGGCTTTCTTTAACATTTTAATATTAAGTCAGAAATGAGCAATTTTAACTTGTAATATTTATTTACAATACTGTCCATACTCATATCTTGCTTCGAAATTAAAATATTGGTTCTACTGAATGCAAATTTTCCATATACATATAGGTAGTAGGTACTATATAGTTATATTTTTAAAGACATGATAATACATGTGAGGAGGGCATCCTGTAAAGGTGACTTAATATTTATTATAAATTATTTCTATAATTCTAGCTTTATTATCCGGTTTCACATGGATTAAAATTAAAATATAATATAGATAATATAATTTAGTTTATAATACATAAAATGTCTCTCATTTTCGTTTTGCTTCAGTAGAAATATGTAATAAAAACACTGTGATAACAATTATTGATAATTTTATGATATTCCTCTTCTAAATTTAGGACACGTGGTCGATGTAATACAAAGAACTGGAGACAAATTGAACGAAAGTTTAAAAGACAACGTAAATGCAAGTTAAGACATTTAATATTAATATTCGTCTTTATGTATTTACATCATAATATATTATATGCTCAGAATCAAAAGATCAATTAATGATTGCAAATAATAAAAGTAATCATTATAATTATTACTTATGAAAATAATTATTTACTCAATACTAAGATTTTATTTTATTTTAAATATATTTCCACTCATTATAATGGTACCTAATATAATATATTATAAGACTATAACTAATAGAGTTTCGTGAACCAAAACAAAATTCGTGATGTGTGAGATATCCAATAATAACTTTTAAACTGATTAAAATAATATACTACAAATATCCCTCCCAAATCTCAAATAATCTATTAATTTAACTTTTATTTAAAGCAATTAAATCGTTCAAAAGTTACCTACACGATTACAACATATGCATAGACAAATATTATAAATATACGTATGGAAAATAATTTCTCTTAGAATCGTTGTCATCATTGTCTTGGACTATTTTATTTCATTATTTTAAATATTGCAGTGCCGACATTTTGACATTTCATATAAGTATATTATATCGTACTCATTCAAATACTCGACAATAAAAACACAATAATATTATGCTCCTATACTCATACTCCCACAGTCCCGCATATACTTAACAGTTAAGCATTTGTACTCAAACGCAGCTACAGATAAAATAATTCAACCGTGTGCGTAATAATATAAACATCCGCTTCTTATAAAATTATATTATTATACATTAGACGCACTGGTTGCTTGCAGCCACTATTATAGTTTTAGTAATATTGTCGTTATGCCGTGTACGTCACATTCGCATGAATATTACAATAGTACCTTAAAACTCTGTTCACGTCCAAATGCGGTCATAATACATTAATACGGAGTTATACAATTCTATAACGGCATGACATAAAATTACCTACTTATAATATTGTACAGCTTATAATCGACTAAGGAGTGACGTCGATTTGTTCTGCATCGTTATCTACTACATATAATATAATATCATAGTTAAATTTCAATAGAGTTCAGTCATTTGGTATTTCTCGCGTATAAGTGTGTTACCTGTAGTATACCAATACCGATCGGTTTAAATTTTAATTCTTTGCATTCTGCCCGAAAACGAATTTAAACGTATTTTGTTATCAACGTATTTTCAATACTTCTCCCCGCCCCCCATTCTGAAATTATAAAAAATAATTTTGAACACTTTAAATCGTTATTGTTCAGAGACAGCGTTTGGAGAATATCATCAAGATCGATATTATAAAAGTCGAACACTATTAAACTTCATGTCGAATACCATTCGGTTTTCAAAGTCCCAATCGCATAATTAGATCAAATAGAATACGACTAAATTCTAATATGTCACGTGCTTGTTAGACAGAAACGGAATGTTACTGCTTCTAATCCCCTCAATGGTAATAATCACCTTCGTTTTTAAAACTAGGAAACTTGCAAAATGTATCGATTGTTTCGTTTAATAAAAATAATAATAATAAAACCAACCCGTTTTACGATGAAAATACACAGATAATAAACTACAAAACGAATTCGTTTGGAAGGGAAAAAAGTATAGTAACCGCAATTTTTCAGTTGCTAAACGCACGGCTCATTTTCGTTCAATGTAAGTAATGGTTTTGCTCAGAATGCTTATAAACCAGCGGAGTGGAATGAAATGTAAAATATATCGCGGTTATCCGAGGTTCCTGCGAGATCTCCGAAATGGACACGACGAATAAAAAACAGCAGTATATCGGACAGATCCGTACACTCCGTATCGTCCGTATATAGTCCGCATGTTCCGTTCGTCTGCGTAAATATATTTAAATACCTAAGTGCATAATATCCCGCCGCGCGCTTATTAACGTATTTACAGCCTATAGGTACTCATTACAGGTATTAACGGCGGTGTTTTAATAACCAACCATGCCACCGTGGACATGCATTTATTATGACTCGACCCAACAGAAACGATATATTGCTATACCTAAGCACTTAAAAACTTGCCAACTAAATAAATATTTACGAATGTTAAACGCCAAGTGTTCGCCCCTAAATATTATTACCTACACAATTATCATAACATGCAGTATGAATGCGACACCTAAGTGGATAATAATATTATAATACTGTTTAATTGGTTTATACAGAAAAAAAACAACAAAAACGATATATATAATATATATATTTAGAACCGTTTGTCTAAGTCTCAACGTTAATAATTTTTTTTTTTTTTTGTCAAAAGTATTGTAGAAACTATGAATAACTATTATAGGTACTTAAACGATGTAATGATATTTATATTTAATTTCAAATAAAACAATATTTGCCCACTTCTGTTTTTATTTTTTTTAGTCTCATTTTATAAGACTCTGCGTCACACCCCGTCTGCGTCCACTTTGTAAAACTTCCCACTCATTGGCGAAAACCAGGGGCAAAACTAATTATTACTGATAAGGAACACCCGGGGTCTGCAGATATTAATTAACCGACCGACAGTTCGCAATTTAATTAATTTTAAAACACGAGATAACGATATATTATTATGGAACAATGGAAGCTAAAAATGAGCAATATTCCAAAACCGGGTTAATGGGTTGTTTTTGTGGTGGAATGGAAATGGTATGCTATTAAGGCTTTCTATAATGGCGTTTAACGATGAAAAAAAATATTATACATAATAATCATAATAATAATAATAACAGATAGGAGTTTATTTCAGGGATATTTCGCAAAAAGCTTTTTAGAATTTTGGAATCCGGTGTTACACGTGCATTGTTATTTTTTAATTTTCTATTATCGACCATATACCTAATCGACATCGCGAATTTTTCAATATATTTTTTTATTTTTATTATTCGACATCACGCGATAATACATAATTTTACGATTGTTTATTGCACGATCAACGCGTTATATCGATTTATTATTTTAAAGCTCAAAAATAAAAGTTATTATTTAAAGCCAGTGGTTTTTTTTTCAGTCTTATAGATATAAAATTTCGAAAAAAATGTTTAATATACGGATCGTAAGTCTGTAGGTACCGGGAAATGTAGTAGATTCTGTAGCGTTGGTGGGAAGCGATTGGTACCTGTCTATCTAGTACTACAGTACGAATGACCTTTGAAACAAGCCCGGACTAGTGATATATTCATAAAATTACAACATTCACCCCGACTGTCCACTAGAGGTTTTGGCAAAAACAACAAATTATTTCGAGTTCACGGTTCTATCCTGCACACGTGTGGGCGCGCGTTTGTGTGTGCGAGCGAACGAGTGAGTGCGCGCGCGTGATATATGCCAGTCCTGAATTATTTATTTAACCATTTCTACACGGTCAACACTATACGGTTCCCACCACTGTACTGGACCACATACACTCGTCTTCTATGTATATATATATATATATGGTCATAATAAAATCGAACCCTCGATCGTGTGTGCGTGCAGTACCGAGCGCCGTGGAGCTAAAAGAAACTAGAAGGGATTACCGCGTACTAGATCCGGATATGTAAGGACACACGAGGGAGGATTGGTAAATATTCCGACCATTTTGTGTCTCATCCGGGTGGGTTTGCGATATCGTTTTGTTGCGTAATAGTGTTCAATATTATATTGGACTACCGCACTGGAAATGTTCAATACTCTATATATTCGTTCCTGTATCGACATTAAATTTCCATTGTAAATAGCATTGCTAAACACGTTTACGCGTAATATCACGAACCCGTGTGTTGTGTGCGTGATGGTATAATAATATCGTTGTAATAACTGTTTTTATTTTTTTTTTTTTCCATAATTAATAAGCACTTTAAATAATTATTATGAGAAATACCTATTATACACTATATAGTACACAATACGTATAATTGTGTAAAATACACATTACGGTTACATACACATTTATTCGTTTGACACAATTATGATAACTATAAACTTCAAGTTCAACAGTTTTAAAAGGGTTTTTGATTTACGTTGTTAATTAATATTCTGGCTTTTATAAAATCTTTATTGGACTTGCCATTCAACGAAAAGCATTTAAATTGTATTATTTTAGCTTCGTATTGTTGTTTCAACAACAATACAGTTACCAAGACGGTAGGTAACTAAAATTTGTTAACATGTTTTAGCTATTATTAATATTATATTATACACAATATTACACTTTCCTCGATCGTTATTTTATACATACACCTACGTGATTTAAAGTTCCAAACCACTATATTATTATATAATATGTGATACATTACCAAAATACAATGTCCAGTACTTTGTATTGTATAATTATACATCTTAATTTTAGATTATAATAGATTTATGTAGAAATCGTTTAAAAATAAAAACGTATATATATTATATATTTTAGTGTAAAAATTCGTTCAAAAAATGAAATTAATTATATAGCGTATAAGTATACACACAACACGAATATTAAATTAATCAGATTCAATAGTTATTAATCGTTCGGTTTTAAAATATTTACATGTTTATTGAAATTCATAAGTGCATGTAATTATTGCAATAAGAATAAAAATATTTCACATAAGAGAAAAAAACGTACTTGTTATTAACACATATTTTTTTTTTTTTTATATATATATTATTGGTTTGAAAAAATATGCGGAACTGCAGTTCGAACGGTTACAAAATACTATATAGGTATAAATGACTCGTTAATATTCGTCAAGAACTGAAATTTGTTTCAATATTGAGTTTCTGCAGCTGTTTAATTATAGCTGATATGTCGAGATTATAGCTTAGGTACTACCTACATATCTAATATAATACGTATACCTGATTTCGATCGAACTTGGTAGTACTTTTTTATTTATTTTCCGCGTGCTACGGTTATCATCTAATCACAGTTTAATGCCTAATCGAAAGGCGTTATTCGTGTACTGCAGTGATTTTATAATACCGATTTCCGCCACACTGTTTTTCTGAATTAATATTAAATTAAATGGTATATGATCTATTCACGAGCTCACTACTGACGCATTTATAACAACTTTTTACTTTTTCTCACCGTATTGTGCATGAATTCCTGCAGCCGTCCTCGATCAAGGATAAGCGTCAAATCATCTATCTACTATATTTATATTATTATCGTCAATTTTTTGATATGCATACCGTATAAACACACAAGTGCGCACGCACGCATAACATTGATTTACCGTCAGTGGTAACCGTCAGCGTTTACAAAGTGACATTATACATAATAATATCGTAACTTCGAGTCTGCAAAAACTTTTGAGGTGTTGCGAAATTCTAACTTCGGAGTGTGACAACGGGAATTCGAATAATAAGTACCTGCGCATAACGTTACACGCGATAATTGGATTAAATATCATTCGTATCCGTATTATAAAATCTTGTAATAACGTAAACAATAATAATAATAATAATAATAATTCTGTGTGGTATGTAACGAAGATAATTATTATTAGTTCAAATATCTTTCTCTCGTAGGTGTAGTGTATTAACCTCACCACACTCTTAAAATAACACTGGATAAGACCATAATAGTAATTATAATAATAGTGTTTGCAGGTGACCTAAAGCAGATGTGAACAACAAACATAATCGTCAACGCGTAATTGGTATTCATATTAAACTGCGTATTCCAGGCACAAAGTATCGGTCAAGTTAATATTGCGATGAATAAAAGTGGTGAAAGCAACATAGCAACATGGAAATTAATGACCAGCTGACTCAATCAACCTAAATTACTAAGATTTAAAGCATCTACAGTATAGAGTGTACATAATTATTATAATTTTGTATTATATTCGAAAAAGGTATCCAAGTGGTTCAGTAAAAATATACGTTTTTTAAAGTGATAATAATTACTATAGAATGATTATTTTTATGTTTCATAATCATTTATTAGATACTTTTACAATTATTTCGTTTATTTATTTTGTATAATATTGGTATTATTTTTTTATTTATTTATTAATCATTTGAAGTGTATGTATTTTAATAACTACGATGGAATATAAACGAAAAAAAAATTAATAAACCTTTCTTTTGCTATCCCATTATACCGTCTAAGATACCTTAATAAATAATATGACCTATTGTATTAAAAACAACTATGTATGATTATAATATAAGTTAAAAAATACAGTTAGCATAATATAATGTACAATTTTTTAATATTATATATTTTTACTAGCTTATATATTGTATAATCGTGACTAGTGATACATAAATGCATAAAATAATTTGTATTTATTTAAAAATAGATAATAATATTTAAGTGAACCACTTCTTTTGAACTTTTTTCACATATTTAGAATGTGGGTGTTTGTACATACTCAGTACTAGATTTCTGTCCACCAAACCAACGTCTTCAAAAAATAAAACATGTATTCCAGTCATTCCGAGGATACCGTGAAATATACCAGAGCTAAAATTATAAAAAAAAAAAATTTCATAAAAATAATAATATTTATTGTAATATTTTATAAGAAAACGAATATTATTATAAAAAGATATTATTTTAGTTGAAAATCGTGAATATATTTAGAAAAAAAAAACTATGCTGACTACATTCTTTCTATACGTCATATATTATAATATATCGAACATGTTCAGTGGGGCCCATTATCTTCTTGAAGAATAAAATAAAAATAAAAAAAATAAATAAATATTTGTGTAATATAGACACCGGTTTCTATTATTTTAATGAAAAAAATATGTAATTACAATTATTTATTTAATTGTTTAGTTATTTTTCTTTAATAATATTGTTATTTTTTAAGCACCTAATATTTTTTTTTTTGAAAATGAATTAATTTTTTTATATAAATGATAAAAAGTAATATCTAAGTTTTCGTTTAATGCATACATTTTCAATAAGTACCAATATATAGTGATTAAACAAGGATTACTCTGGCGTTTTAGAAGTTTCTATAACTATTATGGACATCAACCTTGCTGTTGTATTAAAAAAATGTAATACATTTGATTTAGACAATTATAGACGATAGATTAATAATTATACGGGAAAATCATTTCTTCTCAACGTCATTTAATTTAAAAGAAAAGTGGTCTGTAGTAATGGTGATAGTAAACGATACCACATAACTTGTTCTAACTCTCATTCAAAAATTATAAAAATACATAGATACAAATTTTTTTATTAGCATTTGAAGTTCAAATATTGACAAAAATTCGTCAAAATCATGAATATTTTACTATCAAAAGCTAAGAATTGAAAATTTAATACTATGCTCTCCATAAGTTAAGCTTAGAACAATTATAAAAAAGTTTGAGGATTATTCAATTTAAAAATTTTATTAGTGTTTAAAGTTTTAATTTTAATTTGAAATCAAAAATACAAGTGTAAAATAACGTTTTACTAACAAATAATTTAAAATTTTTGTTATATTTAAAAAATGAATAAACATAAGATCTTGAAACTTTTACTTAAATGTTTGAATTTGTTTCAAAATAGAATATATGACAATATTTAAATATAATACATCATAGACTGACAAATCATCTCCGTTCAGAATCGTTTTTCATATACAATGATACCTATCATTGCATTCAAATTTAAACTACCCTAGTCTGAGGTTCACCCCACCCTCTAATGTACAACAGAGCGATACTCACTTACCCGTTTTTTAATAATTGTTATTATCTTTAACCAAATTAAAGTAAAGTAGGTTTAATAAAAATATATACTTAATAATAAAATTGGGTTAACATTGTTTAATTTATTATTGTGAGTTTAATATTTCATATTTAAATTAAAATATATAGTTCTGTTGATATCACTTAAGATGAATCCATAAATATATTGTCAAACAATATTATAATATTACAAGTATAAAACAACACGAATTAATCGAGTATTTTTTAATGACTATCAACATCATATTAACATTAACATTATTTAAAATAAAATCAAAATAAATATGAATATATTTATAAATACTTTATAATATGTATTATGTATACGTACGTATTAAATGAGTCTGTGTGTAACAAAATATGAATATTTTTTCGGACTCATTTATATTATAAGCAAGTAATTTACTTTTTTGAAGTACTTACAAATAATATTAAATTATAAAGTTTAGTGCGCTAAACTAGAGTGTGCAATAAAAAAAAAAAAATTATTATTTTAGACTAATTTATATACATTTTGACCTCCTCATCTCAAGTTTAACGAATATTATAGTTTACTTTTTATTCACGTATATAAAATATAAACTATTAGACGCAAAATGTTTTTAAGATAGTGTAGTAGGTATTTATACATTAAAAAAAAAAACTGTGAACGCAAATAAATTCATTATGTCACTTATCTCATATTATTAATCATAATAATATGTCAATTGATAGTCACTGTACGAAAACAATTATTGTCCATATAGAAAATTAAGTTGTATAGAAGTTGAGGTTAAAAAGTCTTGCTAAATATACTTATTCCACGCCAACATGAGATAATATAATTTTATATGAAAACATTAAACAGTAATATAAGTAGGTACTAATAATAAATTCAGAATTTTATACATTATAAATTTATAATCATCACTGTGACATAATTGGTTCTCAACTTACAAGTATCTAAATTTTGAAAAACACATATTTACTTTTTATCTTTGTTCGCACTTGTAACGCTTTTATACGGATTATTTCGCCTTCATTAAGTAATAAGTTTTTGTTATTTCTTTTCAGACTAAAAAAATTATCAAAAGTTTATTTTGTATTCTCCTTCACTTTGTGTTATATCTCTTGTTGCAAGTGACATTATTGTTTGTCTACTATTGTTTTATTTTGTTTAGTCCAAATATTTTCCTTTGTTTTGGTTTTCTGTGATGTCTGCTTGACAAAAATACAAGTTTTTAAATTTTAAGCTCAATTATAAACACATAGGCTCACATCCAGGCTCTGTTTGAAATTCAAAAAAAATGTTTTTTTTTTGTTATAGATATTTCTAATTCTTCTACCTATTATTTCTGTCATTTGGGGTGATTTATATTATGAATTATGATTATTGGACTAATGTTATATGCTGTGTGCTTAATATAATAATAATATAAATACTTTAATATTATTATTATTATTATTTCAATAATAAGGAATACATTTAATCATGTTGGTTTGAAAGTTTTGAGTCTGGTACTATACCAAAAACCTAATAAAAAGGTTAAGGCAATAACGTTTCAAAACACATAATATTCAAAGATCGCTGTGGATTAAAGTACCAACGTTTCCAGTAAATACACGAGGTATTTGAATTCTTTTTTTGAGTACTCTTGATAAAAAAAAAATGGTGTTTGTAGATATAATATATACAATAAAACATAGTAAGTTGTAAAACTAATTTATTCTTCAATCCACCAAAAATCTAAATAATGTTTTGTAAAACCATTTTTTTTTTATTCATTAACTATTCATAGTCGTTTTTTTATTTTACTAACCTCGACAATTTGAATACGGTTTCGATGTATCGTAAGCCCCCAAAGCGTTAGGGTCCGGATGCCATCTACCCTCTGATCACTCGGTAGTATTACGCCACCGGTTACAATCTTTTTTATCAATAAAGAAACATTATACTAGCTGTTATTTGAATCTACGTTCGGGTTCTCTGTGTATATCATTCTTGTTTGCATTGTTGAAATAGCAATGTTTATTACGCAATTTCCGGTAAGTTTCGGGTTCAGGAATTCATTAAATTTCCTTGAACGGGAAAATGGAACGGCTTTATTATAAATCCTTTTCTATTGTTATCGTTAGTTTTGGTAGTGATTCGTATTTATACGTTATTATAATATCATGCGATGGTGAAATAAGTATCGAACTACTATTATTAGTATCCAATATTGTTATATAACCAACTTATATAGTAATAACACCAATATAATCTTAATTGTTTTGTGTTATATATAATGACGTACACATTTAGCTATATTTAATTGATATTTTCAAGATAACAAAATCAAAAATGATTTCACTTTTAAAATAAATTGTTAAACGTGTTGCAAAATTATATATATATATTATATAAATATACATAATATGGAATATGTATAATGTATATATAAAATTTTATATTCACCTGGCATTACATTGAATCAAAATATATCGTATACTTATTATCTACTAATATAGGCGTCACATGGGGGGGAGTTTCCCATCCTTCAAGCTAAATTTTTCTTCCAAATATAGTTAAAAAAAAATATAACAACGAATATTTATACAGATATACATGGCGATTTGTATCGTGGCCGGTAATCGCGCCAATATATTCTATTAATTTTTATGTTCGTTTGTGTTTTTGATTACAATAACGTGACTTTTTTGTTTATATTTTAATTTTGAATTCAAAACAAATTTTAAAACTAATGGTTATAACCTGCAGGGCTCGGGACTTAAAGTATTTGCTTAATGTTATGGATTGACTTAAAATGTTGCTATGAGTGCTATGGAAGTGTATGTAAAGTTACAACACATTCATTTCTGAAATTTTTAAGTGATTTTTTTGCTTTTTCAACGATTTTTCAAATAGAGGCTTATTTCCAATTTTTCTGATCATTTTTGCTTTTTGGATTAGTTTTTCTACTTTTTTTTTCAGAAAATTCCTCGGAAAATCTATAAACAATAAGGCGAAATGTCTCGAAAGTGAAGTTTGATTTTTTTATAATATAAAGATTTATTTATTTAATTTTTTTATTTTTTAGTTTTTGTAATCTGTAATTATATTATTTTTATAGCACAGTTACAAATTATGTTTAGTACCTATATTTTATCATGTAAAAAGACATTTTTTTTTTTGATTAAATATTTTTGCTCAAATAAAAGTTTTTTAAATGCTTATTTGAATGCTTATAATGATGTTTTTAAGTGCTATAAGTCCCGAGCCCTGATTATAAGTTATAAGTTATGATATCTGGAATTGTGAAACTTGGATAAGATGGTTAATCGAGTTTGGTAATGGAAGAAAAACTATAGTCAATAATACATTTTAAATGTTAAAAATATTTGTTATTATTACTGTGACACCATAGTCTATAATTATTATTCTCGTGAAAGAACGTTCTCAAAATTAATTTTACAAAATTACGTTGTTCAATATATCGGGATCGAATAGATAGACATAGACTATACATCATGTCAAATAAATAGATATTGGCCTATAATATCAACATAGATGATATAATCGAACAATTAAGAATATTAACTCCTCTCGAGGAAGAATGATACTCTGAAGAACTCAAGTAAGTAACCAATTGTTGTTTAGAAATTGTTAAGAATGCTAATTTTCTTCTTTTTTAATATATATTATTATAAAATAAATAAACTGTGCAATTTTAATTGTTATATTAAATTAATGATGTTTACAACTAATATAATTCCATCACTAATATTAATTTAACTAATTAATAACAAAATTAATATTATATAACGTAATATAATATATATATATATTATGCCCCCTACCAGCAAGGTCTGCGTACGATTATATCTAATAGTTACTTATTCCACATTGAATAGACAATCACTAAACATTTTATGAATTAATAGTGTGCCAATGGTACCTATTCCCTAATCACGATCTTGAGGCAAACGATTGATTCTCTAAATTTTTGTGAATTGTGAATTTCATTAATTATTATTTTTAGATACAATATGCCATACATGTAATATATTATAGGCACTTAATTTGAAAAGCATATTTTTTTTATATTATAATAATATTATAAATGCATAAAATATAAAATAAAATTATATCCTATTTTTCGTATTTAATTCACTCTATAAACAATGTATTATTATCATATTATCAGGTAAAAGTAATCTATATATAGTACATGTATAATATGCAAAAGTAATTGTAGTGTGTATGTACTTATATTAAAACAGTATAAACTAAAAGCGATTTGATTTCACAAATTTCTGTTTACACAACCGTTATGCATACCTTTAATATCAGCTAAATTGCATTTTAATAATATTATTCATGACCGAATTGAACCATATACCTAACCTATAATACAGAAAAATGTTGTTGGGTCAACCACATAATTTGTTAGAATAACGACTATAAATGTGGCACTTGGTATTTTTGAAATCAGAAGGTGGCTAATACAATTATGTAGAAAACAAATTTACAAATTACATGGATCAAGAAGGTTTCTAATATCTATACAATACCTACATAATTATTATTGATGTAGACATAATATACGAGATATTTTACTACAATAATATTCTTCTATAAATAATGTAATATTTATTTTTTATGAGATTTACATTTACTTATACTTAGGTATATACCGATGTTCATATTTAGTAGTTTCGTTTTGTTAAAGTTGATAATATAGTATTGTATTGGCCGCAAAAATTACTTTAAATACATTTTCAATACAGTTACCCAATTATTTATTAATATTATTTTGCAATCCTGGTTTGAATATTATAATGACAATATAAAATAATGGAAATCAGGGTCTCTAAAAATCATTTCCTCTCTAAGAAAATGTCTTATGTACGAAAAGTAAAATAAATTCATATTCATTGCACGATAAGATTTGCTTAGTCGTTGTTTATATTTCCCTTTACGCGCCATTAACATAATGCATGATTAACCAAAAGTCAAATCCAAAGAAAAAAATCTAGACTTTATAGCCTGAACCATAACGGGAGAAATTATTATTACAATATTACAATGTTTTTTTTTTTTTTTTTTTGATTCCACTCTTTTTACATCGGAATACTTTAATGTCATAAGACATTGTTCATTAGTAATGCTTGCTTTTAGATCACAATAATTAGTTAGATTTTTTTACCGCCCAACACTTTGTCATGCACTGTAGGGTATTTTAACGCGAAGTTTCACTTAATACAAGTAAAAACATTATTTCTATAACATTATAATATTAAGCATAAACATTAAATTATTAATTATTTATATTGCTTCGTTATTATGTCATAATGCCATTACGGTGGTCGTTAATTTAGTTTCGTCTAAATTGTCCCAGTGTTTCAATTCATTCAGTGAAAAATCAATAATCATACGTTTATTTTATACGGATAAGTTTCACAGCCCTTCTTAATATCAAAAAAATTTGAAATCTGAGTTGTAGCCTTTGTTTGTGACAGCTTATATTTTAGTAACTGTATAAAAAATAAAAAGTAGTGCGTCATACCGCTTATGGCCTATTCATACATATTTTTATTCATATTTTTGGCAATATATTTTGTGTTCATATCGTTTTGGTTTTATCAAAATATCAAATGTCGTATGTACCTACTATTCTGGTTAAATGTTAGACTATTAGTATTAATTATGAATTACGATTGAGTTTTTCCAGTATCTGGTATTTAGCATATATTATTTATTTATAAATAAAATCAAGCATGTTGTAGGTTCAGACTATATTCCGGTACACAATATTAGTATTGTAATTATTATATTATTTTATTTATGGCTTCAGTATTACTTTTTTTTAATCAGTTTTAATTAGTTAAATTTTGTTTGTAAATTAACAGTTATCTGTAGTTATCACTTTGTTTAAACAATAACGAAGCTAAATAATATAAATAATTCTTTTATTTATTTCGATTAAATTAGGCTAATTTAACAAATTACAACTTGTGCACAAGTAAATACAGATTTAAATATTTCACCTATTTACTATCACAAATAATGATGAATTGTATTTAATGATTGTAGGTATTTTAACGGCAAAATCACATGGTTATTATAACTATTAGCGTGAAAAATCTAAATAGACCATTTTTATTTTCGGCAAAAACATGTTTTATTTTGTTAACATATAAATAAATAATTAAACTAATGATATAGACATTTATGATAAGCTCCACTTCACAATTTTTTGTATTTGCTACAAAAACGTCAAAGATCTGCAGGAATAAGCGATGTCTCTAATTTTTTATTTTAATTCCTAAGAAACATGAATATATTCTCATTAGTTTAATATTTTTTCAGTCAATCACTACAGTAGTATATTATACTTTTGTATGTATATTAAAAAAGAAACATTTTTAGTTAAATGATATATTAATGTTGGTCATCTCGAGGGTAAGACGAAGGATAAAAAAAGTAATTAACAAAAATTGTAAAACTTCCTAAGTTCGCGGTAGGTCATGCATATTTAACAGGGTACGCATTATTATAATAGCTTGGTGTCTACCCACTGAAATGTCCATATAATTATATTTACACATTATTTCAAAGTCCTGGCTTTAATAGTACCTTCTACTCAAACAATATTTAACATTTTCATATGCGTGTTAGATAATTAATATACATTATGTGTTATTACAGTTTGACAATGTTTAAAGTATAATATCGTTAATGGTCCAATTTAATGAAATGCAATTTCATTTGTTTTTCTTAGAAAAGATTTCAGATTAAAATAATATATTGTTTTGGTGTTCATAGAATATTCGTAAAAGTAAACATTTGTATTTAATTTATTTTATTATATATGCTATATAGTTTAAAAAAAAAAACAAAATTCACCAATATTAATTACAACAAAAATTAATATTAATTTATATATCTAAAATAGGTAAAATGTATTACTTCAAAACTTATTTGTATCAAATAAGACTGTAGCTGTAATTGATAACAATTAATATCGATAAAGTTATAAGATTTATTGAAATTTACTAAAACTGTTCCTAATAATATTTATATTTAGTATAATTAATTACTAGATTTTAAAATGATTTTAAAAAAAAATATTAAAATAAAAAATGTATATAGTAATTCATTTTTATCAATTATTTATTAAAATTTTGATATTTGAAATTTTTAAGTAAAAAAAAAAACCTTATTTTTAGGTATTTACATTTTTTTTTTTTTATATTAGTTGATTAGTATAATTTGGTATTCAAACTTGTTTTTTTAATTTTTTTTTTAAGATAACCACATGTTTAATTTAAATAAATAAGAAATTGTTTTTCAAATATTTGAATACATCTAAATAAAAATTCTGACGATTATTTCCTAAGTTATTTAACTTTATGTACTAATGTTTATAATCCTTACTAATGGGTTCTTAAAAATTTTAAAATATATGTAATATTCAGTAATTAATACTATGATTATTTATATATATATATACATGATGTATTAATGTATATTATTATATATTAAGAATGTTTAGTATATCTTTATGTATAGGTAGATTAAAATTAATAATTTTCATATTTTAAATAAGTTAAAACCAATTTAAATTTTAAATACATATTAATTAATACATTACAAATAAATTATACAATATAATCACAACTAAAACAATCCAGTTAGTTTTTGATTTTCATAATACAACAGGTAAATAACTTAAATTAAAAATGTTTCATTAAATTTTTTTTTTTTCAATGAATGAAAATACATTGATTAACAATATGTTTTAAATAATAATAATAATAAATAAATAGGCAAACCACATACGTGAACCAAATAGGAGGAGGACGTTAACTCTTGAACAGTATCTGGTTCCAAGAATTAAAGCTGACACATGTTGCACTTTAATGTACTCGTAATTGAGTTAACCACTTTAACTCATGAGATAGTGCAAATTTTTTTTCTTAGAACATAATTAACTGAAATATTATTGTTGCATGAGTAGTACTAACATTGCAACTACCGTCAATATACGATATCAGAACAATAAATTTCATCAATCATTATTTTTACTTACTATTACTTACTATTTTAAATCAAAACATTACAAATATATTATATAGGTAGATTTAGTATTAAAATAATAAAATGCGATAGGCAATATGTTGCTATTTTCTAACGTATGTTTCAAAGATTTTGTTCATTTAATTTAATTCTCTGAAAGACGTAACTACAATATTTTAGACTTTTAAGCAAAACATTTCAAGCTTTTAATAGTTTACTATATAAATTCCTATTTAATAAGTGATAAATTTTATTGAATTTAAATTTCTGTTTCAAACCCTATAAATTAGAATTACTATTCATATAGTCGCTATCGAAAATAAAGGTAAAAATACTGATGTGTGTCTGTATAACTTAATAATTAATTGAAATATTGTACCTTTAGATTGTAATTTATAGCGAGTTAAAATATTTAATTCTATAATATGACGTGTCAAACTGATAAAAACGGATAAAATAATTCTTATTTTATATTATACCTACAAACATTTTGACAAACACTGAAATTATAACTTAATTAACTGAATCGTACAATAATATTTCACGCCGACTTTTAGATTTATATCAGCTAAACTAAATTTAAACTTATTGTAGTATTATACTGGGGCTACAATATTATGTTAAAATACACCATAGTTAATTTTTTCATTAGATCGTAATATACAGAATAATATGATTGTCGTTTTATAAGCCTTTTTCGTATAATAATTATAATAATAAATTAAAATATAACACGAAGATTTAACATCCAGTTGTTCAATTAAAATGACACCACTCAAGTCCACCCGGTGTATTAGTTTTGACTTGCCATTCAATTGGTCAATGGCGTCAGGGACGTGTGCGGTTGATTTTGGAGTGGGTTTTCGCAGTGGTAAAAACACATTAACTACCAGACCGTTTACACGACTGTAGGCTTCGCGTTATTGCTATTATTATTATTATTATTATTACCGTGGTCGTGGTCCTCAAGTGTTGTTATTGCTATCGGCCAGTTTGGTAATAGAGTCGGGACTCGGGAACCCGTGCTCAGGGATTGAGTGTCGGGAGGAATAGGTCGTATACGCCGGTGTGCGAGCGTTGGATGAAGGTATGGCGGGTAGAGTACAACTGTGGAACCATTACACATTTCGCCCCAAACAGCCCCTATCTACCCGATCATCCTCCATGTCGAGCTCCGACGATCTCCTAACCCTTACACATTCGGGATGGCAAGTTTGTTACACAACAGCTATAAACGAGCCATACTGTAGTTATACTGGCATATTTTATGATTTCAGCCTCGTTCCGTAACAGCGAGATCATGCATTATCGCTATCACTGAGCAATTTTATTCATTATTATTTTTCTATTATCATTTTGATAATATCACCCAACACCGTTCATTTTATTACTAATAGTCATTTTATTTTTAAACCGTTTTACAGTGCCATTTGATATACGCGTTTCGCACTGAACGCCAGCAATATTCATTCGATTAAAATTATTATGGCCGTTTGTCTAGACCGCAGACCTACTAATAATGGATCTAATTTTATACGAGTCAGCATTATGTTGATATATTATTATGTTTGTGAGCCCGCACGCATGTGAATAATATATTACATGCAGTATGCCCGTGTGTGTTTACTGAGAGAATAAAATAATAAATACACAAACCATGCAACTGTGAAAGTATTGTTAGAGATAATCCTTATTAAATAATGCTTTTAGGATTATCACGCGTGAAATGTGTACAATATATTACATTATTATTATTATTATTCAAAAATTAGGATAACCGGATCAAGGCCAAATGAATAAATACAGTATGTTACACGATAACTTATCGGCGCTTGACAATTAATTTCTTGCACAGGTTTATTTGAAGTGCAAACAATCAATGATAAAACATTGTAGGTTAAAGGTAATTGTATAATATTTCGGTATTTGACTAATTAAAATCTAAGAATGCAGATTTAATACCTATTTTAAATTTTAGTTCCGTACAATTAAAAAGAAAATTTAATTCGTAGAAAGCAAATATCTTTTATTAAAGTATCTATACTTCTATTTGTGGCTTTTTTCGACGATATCGAGCAACAGTTTGGTAAATAACTGTAAGTTATATAAAAAAATTAATATAAAATACAGACACTTAAATTGAACAAGAAATTGAGAAAAATACGTTTTTTTTTTTTTTTAAGCATAGAAAATATATTTTATTATCAAATACTATAAGTGTCATTTATGTTTTTATTGCAACAAACGTAGAAATAAAAATTGTGTTATTAAAATGTTTCACAATATGAACAAAAATATTTCTAAGAGAATTTTATGACGTAAAAACGTTTTTGTTTGAGCTTTTATTATATAAGAAAAATTACGGTCCATATTTATGTATCACTGTAAAATAACAAGTTTGAAAATCTATTATTTATATTTTTTATTTTATTTTATGTTATTGCAGTATTGCAATAGAGGTGCATGTTACATGTCGAGCTATTTATTCAAAATGATATAACTTTAATAAGGCACAAATTAAAACTTGATAATATTTTGAAATATGTATTATTATCTATACTACTAAACTAATAATAAGAACTAATTTATTTTTGATAAGTCATCATATTAATCATAATAATATGCACATTGCACATAGTATAATACAATAATAATACAAACAAACACAACTTAATTATAATTATTTCATTGAGACATATATTTTATGTAATGAAAAGTCATAAAGCAAACCTAACTAAATGAAAATTTTATTTTATTTTTATTTTAAATATTAATAATCGAGGCTTAGTATTATACATGAATATAATATTCATGAGATTGATTTTTTTTTTTGGTAAGATTAAATTTTAAGGTTTACAGTTTTATTTAAATTAATTATGTAGATTTTTTTCTTTTATAAAATTACTTATGTTTATATTTTATCACAGATCTCACTTGAACATTTCAAACATAATTATACTTTGGATACTATCCAAATTTCAACAAATTACGTAAATATTTTATGTTTTTAATTCTTTGTTGAAAATCCTTTTTATTTATTTCATATTAAATTTAAATTTAAAAACAATAATAAAAACATAAATTTAAATTTACGAAATGTTTGAATATTTTAAATATATATATATATATATATAGGTATATATAATATAATATAATATAATATAATATAATATAATATGTATATTACTAACATTGGAATTGTTTCGCAAGTAATTTTGTATCGCTATATATCACGATTTAGTGTACCAACACTTGGTATGGTAATTAACATTCAGGATGGGTTAATAACATGAGTTAGAAAGCTCTTGGTAACCGTAAATCTAAGGAATTCGGATAAGCCCCAGCTACCCGGGCCAAGGCATGATTTATTGCTGGGAAGAGCAATGCATTACTAAATCCATGTGCGTGAAATTTATATGTATATTTTATATAGGTACTTTATTATGCATATAAATATAATATATTATAACTAACAGGATACCTCCTACGCAAAATATAAAATTAGGGAGTAAAATGTATTTATACATATCAATAAAGTTAATTATGTTAATTTGTCTATTTAGTAAAATCATGATTTGCAAAAACTGTGAAAATATGAAATGTATAATATTTTTCAAGTATTTTATGAGAATTTCATAATTTTCATAATTTAATTTTACTTTATATCAATATACATTGGACATTTGTAAAGGTAAAAATTGGATTAGGAATTATTGAATAAAATAAATAATGATTAATGATTAATATTTTAAAGTATTGAAACACAATCGCTGATTTAAATTTCTCTAAAGAATATTTTTTCCTTTAAATCTAAAATTTAAAAAACTTAATATGCTTTTAAATTTCATTTTAATAGGTTGAATTTATTTATGTTGCACATCTAGTAATCTAGTTTTAGTTTTAGATTCTGAGTGGAGCGATAACTCTATTGATTTAAAATGATTTGTATTTATATTTTGTCTGTGTACATAATGATAAGACAATAAAATGCTTCAATTTTTACTTTGAGAGTAATTTTGAATAGAACATTGGATCCAGTTTATGCTTTAAAAGGGTTAACATTTAAAATTCTCAGAAATTTTTTTTAAAATTAGGAAAAACAATTAAAATTATGAAAAACGTTAATTTTTACGTAAATCAAATAAAATTATTAAAATAATAGTTTTATAATCATTAAATCACAAATCATTAATCATATAGTTACCAAAATGTAGACTGTATTCACTCAGAATCGTTTTTATTGTATAGAATGAATTATCATTGAATTCAAATTTAACGAAATCCAGTATTTTCATTTACTCAATACCGATGTTCACTCATGTATAGGTTGTATAACGGAGCATACACTTGCATACCAATTTTTTAAATTTAGTATTTATACAGTCTGATAATTAAGTTATTTTTTTTTAATAAACTTAAATGGTTGTAGAGTTTATAAAAAATAAATAATTGAATTAATTAACTAAATAATTTTAAGAAACATTAAGTAGGAGCTTGGGCCAATGATCTATCCAGTGATGAAACTTGTATTTTAAATTTAAAACACGATTTGTGTTTTATTTGTTTTTATATATATTGATATTATATATTGTCAATAAGTAATAATTAATTTTTGACCAAAAAAAAAATTGATAAGTAAATTATAGTATTCAGACTAAAATAATATCTTTGAAAATTAAAAAGGAAAACTGAAGGTTGATGATGGTTTTAAAAAATAAAATAAGTACAGGAAAATATGATCAGTAGTATATTCTGAAAAAAATTCATTTTTAACTATAAATATGTCAATATAATGTCACACTGTATGCAAAGTATTTATTTTCTATATTTAGTTCAAATCTACTTTGCAGCGTAGGCATTTATACAAAAATTTAATCTTTATTGTTTTTATCTAATATGTTATAGAATTTAGTTGAAAATTTTAGAAAAAACTTTTATTTGAACATAATAATGCCACGTGAAATTATCAAAATGTACTTAGATCGTTACAAAAAAAAAAATACTACTTTTTTTAATGATTTTCTAAAGTTGAACAATTTATAAATAAATTATTTCGGAGTAAAATAACTTAATATACACGCTACCCTTAATACCATGTGTATACATTTCGATTTTCAAATTACTTATTTATTCAATTTTTTTTTCACCATACACCAATATCCCTAAAACGATTTAATATCCTGGAATAAATGTGTTTATATGTACAAGTGAAAAAGTGCTCAAAAGAAAGTAGGTAGGTATACACCATTGTGTTTCAGTTTGGTTTTTTTTTTGTCATCAAAGTTTATATTTTCTTATTGAATTCAATAGAAAATACATCGATTTAGCTTATATAAAAAGAAAATACATTAACTGAAACTCTGTTGTACACAAGAAGATTGCAAATTGTAAGAATAATTTGACTTTACATAACTCCATTCAATTCGATTTTCCTATCACAAATTACGGTACCTAAGCAATTTATCAAATGAATACGTTGTTTTCATCATTTTACTTCAAAGGAATAAGCTCTGTTATCTGTTTTGTCTACAGACAATACAGTGAATCTTTCATTGGTAAATACAATAAAACACATTAATATTGATTCTAAAATACTGTGACAGTTAATATTTATATAAAAATTACAAAACATGCGTTTACCTTATTATCATTAATGAGTCTTCTAAAAATACTCTTCTAATTAATATTAAAGTATTATTCATGTACTACATTATACATTTACCAATCAAATTATTGCCATACTAATAGCTTACCTACTTCAACAAAATAAATTTATAAATTGGAATATTATTGGCACTATTAGCAGTATTTTATAATTGACAAATTATTTTTTAAATTAATAATATCTATTACAGACAGAAGATAATAGCTCTATAATTTGTGATAACTTTTTTTTACCATTCTCTCACATACTATGCAATTTATGTTTTTCTTTTTTTCATAAGGAACGCTTTTAAGCGTTTAACATCTTATATGTTTTTTAAAAAAAAATTTATATGATGAACCTAATACTGACAATATAATATTACTCACGATAAAAACAATATTTTACTAAATTATGTGATATATTTAACATGAATATTATTACTCTTCCGATTTTGAAAGTAATTTTATACTCATGGTAAATTTTCTTTCCACAAATTTACTACTGTCTGCTGTTGTCTTGCGTTATGATTGCACAGTTTATATTTTTTGTTTTTGTTTTTATTTTTTGTGCTCCAAAAGTAACATAACCGCGTTGAAGACGAATTATACGGTCATTTGTTGTACCGGAAAATCTAATTTGGTACCCACGGAGAAAAAAATAACTACTGTTTGCGCTCAGGCAATATTTCCTCTTCGTTTTGGACAGACGAAATGGCGGCAAGTGCTCTTACTCGGTAAACTTTCTTCTCTCCTCGGCTTTTTTCTTTTTTAAATTCCCATCGGTCTAATTCTCGCCTCAGACAGTAATTACTTGAGGAACGTTTAGTTTACGGGTTTCCTCTCTGCAGACAGTTTTTCTCAATTCTCCTTTGTCCACCACCCAGTCCGTCAATCCAGGAGCGCGGCGTGGAAAGAAAATGTCTCTCACCCCCCCCCCCCCATCCCACGATAGTTCTACGGGCGAATTTAAAAATAATTAATTGTTTGTGTTGCTTACGTGCTTTGCCTGAATTACGTTTGGTTTGGCCTCGTGGTAATGCACAAATTAAAAATGTATACAAAAACTGTTCACTATAATTACTGTCGGTTTCATAATATTGTTGGTTTTATCTATATATAACTTAAAAAATAAAAGACAATATTATAAGCTGACGATGTAAATTCGATACAAAAAATTATTATCTACCTATTGAATGCAGGTTTATAAAATGTATTTGACCTAATTAGATTTAGAACTATGTGAACTAGCTATGAAACTATTTTACTGATTTATATGTAATAAGTGTTACATAATATTTATTTACGGTTATAATTTTAAAAAATATTACTATTTATAAGCCCGTAAGATCGATATACCTATAAACATGAACTAAGTATTATGTAGGTCGGATGTTAGAAAAAATCTAAGTGATATGCAAATAATTATTTAATATTGGTAGGTATACATTATTTATATTGTGATCAATGTCTAATATTCACTAATAATTATTAATGATTATGTATTTGGAAAATTCATATATGTATTAACCAATTATAGCAACTGGTAAGTGGTTAAACTTATATATTTTAAAAGATATATGTAACAAAATAATGTATAAATCGAAGGGATTATTTTTAAGATATTTTGTATTAAAAAATATTTTAAAATTCAATTTATTTAACAAACAAAATTAATTTAAACAATTTCAAACACACACACACACACACAAAATACATAATATAATAGTAAATTATGAAAAAAGAAAAAAAAGAAATTGATATGAGTTAATGAAACATAAACGTTAAATACTGCATTTTAGATTAAATCAAAGTGTCATTTTTAATTAACTGTCTGTTTTAATCAAACATGTACACATATAAATATATATTATATATATATATATATACAAAACTGTGGGCATAATTTTAGTAATTCATATTTAGTTAAAAACAATACAAAATTCATCAAGAGTTATATTATTTCTGTGTTATTATTATTTCAATTATGCAAATGTAAACAGGTTATGTCAAAAAATATTAAAATAAGTGACATCTGTTTACTGTAATTAAAAAAAACTGTTTTTTAATTAAAAACATTGCAAACATCAAATAAAATGCACTTATCAAATTTAAATATAAATATAAAACAATATATTAAGATGTTTAATAACGAAAAATAAATAATTATTATGAGCATCAACATATGAATATTTATAATTTATTTTTCTCTCGTGAAATATTAAATATTTTATATTCTACTGATTACACCATTATTAAACGAATTCATATAAGTTCTCGTCTATGAGTAATTTGAAAATCATTGTGTTTTTATTGATTATTTTAATTGTCCAAAAGTTTTCATAATATTCTGGTTCATTTTTAATTATAAGTTTACAAATGTCAATAATAAACAATGGTTTAATTAATTACATTATTCTCAACATAGTACATTTATTCGATAAATTATTAAATAATTAAAATTGCCTAGTATCAACTAATTTATATTAATTATTATTCTATATTCTTATTATTTTTCATATTATAACATTTATTTAATTTTCTTTGAAGAAATAATTTTTTTTTACAATGATTGATTTTGTATAACCCATCGTTCAATATTAATATTTCAATAACGTCTAATACCTCATCGTTTCATGTCGCTTTGATTAATATGCCACGTAACCGTTAAATCTACACCATTTTATATTTTTCACAAAGTTAACGATCAACATTTTTCCCTTTCATCAAAAACGCCGATTTTCTACAATATATAATATAATATAATATACACAATATACATAAGCAGTATTTCTTCTCATCCAATTCAAGGGTTTTTCTTTCTATTGCTACTGTCCCTAGAAAATGTTGGTATTCTAGCAGATTGAGTTACGGATGAATTGATCACTTGAAAGAGTTTTCTTTATTCTTTATCATCGTCTTGAATATATATATATATATGCATGTGTATGTGTGTGTATGTGTTTATTACCAAAAAAAAAAAAAAAAAAATACGATAATAGCGACATGTCATGGTTGGCGTAACCAACAAAATAAACAGACCTGTAGAAATGAACCTTTAGAACGGACAAGTGCGCTTTTCTACCCTTTGTTTGTTTACATTTTCACACTTTCTTACTAGTTTGCAAAAAAGATACAAACATCTAATGTGGTATAAGAAAATCCAAGAGGAGAGAAACAAACTCAGTTAGAGAGCAAAAATACAAACAATTCTCACTATTTTAAATTGAACAAAAACTGAATGTCCTAGTTCACTATCACTATAAGAATAGTAAATGTAAATACAATTTTTAAGTATACATAAGGTTAAAACAACACGTATTCGTATTACTATAGTCTATACAATTAGAACAATTCAATCTTAATCTTTAATCTTAAATATACTTAGGGATAAAAAAAAAAGACCGAAGAATGCAATCAGTGTTAAATAATTATATTAGGTTCCTAAAAATATTTTATTTTTAGAATAAAAACATTTAATTTTTCATTATTTCATTAAATATATAAAAAAAATTGGTTAAATGAAATGTATGTTAAGTGCATTCAATATTAACATAACGATTTTAATGTTATTTCATTTTTTAAGGACATACAATTAGCAGACTAAAATAAATATTAATTATAATGCTAATGATTGTAATTATTCAGTAGGAGGTACCTACCTATATACTTTTTCGTTTTTAATTTTATTATTTTAATTGGCATTTATTAAGAATGATATAATAATGTCCAAAAATAAAATGACAACAAAATTGAAAATACGTGTTTTATCTAATTTATAATTTCTGATTATAAAATATTTGCTTGATACCAAAGTTAGAATCCATAAATCATTGCATATGATTTCGATACAATGGTAATATTGTGATTTCAATTTATGATTAATATGCATTCGAACGTTTTGAAATGTCATTAGAGTTTTTGTGTGTGTATTATTATGAAATTGTTTCCATTAGATGGCCTGTAAGAATAAAGTTTGCAATCGAGGGTTACACTTGGAAAGTTTTGGAGCGCCAAAAACCTTTATGGAAATATTGATAAAACAATAAAGATATTTACAAAAGGTTTAACAAAGGCGGTTTAATATTTCTAAACAAAATAAATTAAACTTCAACAATATAATACATTCTTAAGATAACAATAAATGAATAGAGTTAACCGGCATAATGTTATTAAATTTGACGCCCTAGAAATTATTTACATCTCATCATACATGCAATATTTTTTCAGGTTTGTTTTGGTTAGTTAAATTGTTATTAGCTTAAATTCAAAAAATAAAATAAAAACATCTTTACAATACAACACAATACATAAAATGATTTGCTAAAATTGAACTGAACGATATATTATACGAATATATATTTTATTCGTATTATATATTGTACATGACTAGAAATCGAAATCTTGATTGTACTCAACTTTTAATCAACGTAGCGAAATATTTTTAATGATATTAACTTATTGTAAAAGATATAATATGATTCAAGGCGATTGTCAATTAAAATTTAATTCGTTTTGGGCCTACCGAGCTGCGTGGCCTTAAACGCTTGACGACATTTTTATAGAAACACACAACTAATCAATAGAATCTCGTTTAAGTATACGAGTACGGCAAAAATGGGACAGGTCGTGTAAATACACAGTAAATAGATTACACGTTTGTGAGCAAATATTGCAAAGCAATTCTGTAGCGCACGATACTCTAATATTGTTATGAGTGACTAGACTCGGGGATGCGTTTAACTAGATACACAGACAATTTGTTGCATTCCACCATATGGATATTCACGTATAAATACAACGATGAGCATTGTAGTCTTATACAAACATTCTTAATATTATAGCACGCCGAGAAGCTCTGATATCGATTCTTCAAGAAGCGACATATTCAAATTAACGTAATTACTAGAAAAGACTAGGTTAAACGAGTTTGATATTATAATCAAGTCATATATCAACAATATTATATAGGCGATAACACTTGGCCGTTTGACTCTACGCTGCATACGTCCCGGTGTGCAATTGGCCGACCGAATATAAACTGCAAATTCTGCTATTTATTACTGGAATATCACGGCATTAAACAAAAATTAAATTAAACTGTATCATTTGTATATAGGTGGAAATCGGGGGGAAGCCTTAGGGGACTAAGCACCCCCCCCCCCAGAAGCTTAAAGTACAGGTCATAGCATATTTTATAATGAGCATGTAATTTCTCCAAATTTCCGCTTATGAATTCACTTGTGACGTGCCACGATTGTAATGGGAATAATATAATAATGTTGTAATATACTAAGTAAAACACCAACGTTGTACCCTGAACCCTCAACTTTTGATAACTCGACATTTCAACGATTTTACACGATTTTGTTTTACTAAAACATTTTATGAATTATGATGTGGTTATTATGACTGGTTTGGAAAACCGATGTTTGGTTTATATTATATAAACATGTTAATGACAATTTAAACTGTGCACAATTGTCACAATGGTTTGAAAAAAATAGGAATCGACAAAATGACATTGAAATAATTTTAACGAAAATTAACAACATTAGCTCTCGAAAAATTATAATGGCTAGTTTTAAATAAATAAAATAAAAAACGATTTTACGCGTCAAGACTTTGCAACAGGATTGGAAATATTATTGTACAGCCGTGGCGCAACAACACTGCAGTAATACAATTGTAAGTGACTATTACGGACCTAACCTATCCAATTCCCACACTTACGTACTAGCTTATTTATTATTATTATTATTATTATTGTGCGTGCCGATCCGGGGGAGCTATTTCCCGAGAAACCGTGTACATATATATATAATATATACCTGGGTATAAGGTATGTCATGACGTATATATAGTATGTACGAAATATAATTCTCGTCCGTTAAACGATAGTACGACACGCTGTAGGTGGGTACGCTCCTATTTTTATTTCTCTGTGTACTTTTTTTTGTTTGTTTGTTTTCAATTGCCCCGGTAATATCAGCATCCGCTGCGGAGGATGCTATTGGCTTCCCAATTGAATGTCGCGCCCATTTCTGCAGTGTAGTCGTCGTCGTCGTCTTTATTATTATTTAATACGGTTATAAAACACCACAGACGCACCCAAAAATACCGATTACCTCACGGTGTCGGCCGTGAAACGTTAAAATGGAATGATAATATTGACGATAATAGTAATAATAATAATAATAATAATAATAATAATAATAGTAATAATAAAATCCCTACTCGACGGTGGCGGAAAATCGGATCTTATATAAGGACGGACGCTCGAGTCGCTGTAGTCCACCGCAATCCGCTTCGGCGCGTCGTCAATCGTATATTACCGATATATAACTGACAATTTTTATTATTATCATTAATCGACAACGACAAAGATGATGAGCTCCTCGATGACCGGTCCTAGTGGCGGTAGTGGTGGCGGCTTGCAGAAATCATCGGCCGGAGGTCCCATGTCGACGTCGTCACAGTCTGCTGTTGACAAGTCGGCGACAGTTTCTTCGGGCTATGGCACGTACAACAGACGTAGCACAGTGGATCGTCGCCGTCGGACCGACTATCGTGGAGATCACCACGACGACGACGACGACGGTGACGACGACGACGACCGTCTGTCCGAGCTATCCGACTCGGGACACTTTCTGGCCAAAGGCGCGTTCCTTATCACGCCCAGCAACGAACTGAACCTGGAGAAGGCGACTGCCATATGCGAAAAGATGAACTACAGAGGACCATACTCGGTGACCAAGACGGCCACGGGTATACTGTTTAAGTTTGCCGAACAAGACGACTATCACGTGACGTTTCGTAAAGGATTTCACAAAGTGACCAACTCGAGATTTTACAAAAAGGTAAGCTAATGGATTCGGTATATATATAACCATAGGTAAAACAAAAAAAATCTGGTAGAAATACATACACATTTAGATTCATGATCAATACACAATAATGTATTTATAATATAATGTATACATTCAAATATTATTGTATGAACCATTGAACCACACCATGAAAAAAAAAAAAATTATTTTTTTAATAATGTATTCATTGTTAGAATAATAGTACCAATATGACATGGTTGCAAAAATTATTTCAAGATTTAAATTTAAAACTTTTTTGTAATCATTTTGTCATTTGACATAAGAAAACTTTATTCATTATTATCCGGTCCGATAGACATTTATTTAGATTAGGAAAAGTATAGTTCTCTTACTAGTCAGTATAATATAACAGCGGCATAACGATTGAATTATTATGTGATATTAATATTATACCGTATGAATGTATGATTAATGACAAAATCGATGTTATTCTTCCTTTTGAGGTGTGAAACTCATTGCAATATACTGCCTACCATTTTTGAAGACAAAAAAAAAATCGTATTATTCTTCACACCGAGGGTTGGAAATAGGTAGATCATATTAGTAGAGTGGAAAAAACTGGACCTTCAAAAATGTTTTACTTACTGAGTAACTACTTTAAATTCTTCGGCCTTTAGAAGATACAATGATTTAAGTGTATTTATTCTCTTTGTTCGTCTCGATATGGGCTTATAATAATAAGCCAATAACTTACTGAAGATCAAAAGGTACTTAGCATGTTAAATTATTAAATGATCTTTAAATTTATTACGCTGAATACATACCTTGAAATGTGCATTTAATGTCCTCTATGATAATACGTATACTATATTATAGTGATTTTAAAAATTAAGTTTTAAGTTAACTTGTGTTTTTAATATAAAAATTTACAAATTTTTACAAACTATTATTTACATTTTTTTCTGGGTCTCGAAATTTTTTAAAATTAAATCCTCTGAAACCCTTAGAAACCAATTTCCGACCATTCCTCTAAACTAAAAATTATATTTGAAAAATGTATATCGTTCTTGGACTGAATATAAAAGTTTCTTAAAATATATTGTTATATTCCAATTTATTTTTATAAAATGTGTACATTTCGTAGTTGACTGTAAAATCTTAAAATAAATGTATAGAGTCGAGTTTCAATCACTTGAATTTCAAAAGAGATAAAAATTAATTAGACTTAAGTATTTTTTATGTAAATAACTCGATTTTTTTTTCTTTTAACCAAATTGGCTATTATTATTTATATATTAACAAGAATTACAATTAAAATATTAAATTTATAATAATACAATTTAAGATAAATTTGTCATTGCCGACTTTGACTTATCTTTGTACAGTTATTTTTACTTTACACTATTATTGCGACAGATATTGCATTGAGTTTTTTTTAGGCATTCATAAGTAATAACAAAAAAAATCGAGTTATCCTGAATCCAGTAAACGAGACTCGACTATATTAATATCTAACGAGTGTATAATTATTGATCTTAAATTTAAATTTATTAGATATATTGATATATTATTACAATTTAAATCAATGCAGTATATTTTAGTCATAATTTCTTAGTAATTTAATTATTTTTAAAAACCAACTAGGTAGAATTTTTAACTACTGGAAATTAGTTTTACAATTTTTTATTTGAAAATGATTCTTTATCGAATTATTGATCGGTTAAATCATATGTTTTTTTTCAAGTTTAAATTTTATGTAATAATATTATGAAAATAATTTTAAACAGTACCTATAACTAAAAATTAATAGACAATTGGAATCACGTTTGTAACATAATAATAATAAAAAAATAAATACAATTAATAATAACTAATTAATTTAATAATTTTCAATATTTTCTCACATTAATATTATTGCAAAGCCATTTAACCATATTTTTTTTTTTGTATAGAACACATCAATAAAAACTTTGTAAATAATTCAGTAATTGTATAGACTATCTGATATATTGTTAATTATTTATATTTATTTGAAAATTTAACTTAAAACTTAAAAAATTTTTATAATTTTATTCATACCAGTGGGTATTTATATTAATTATTTATTTTGCTATTTGTGAATAAACACAATAAATTTAATTTAAAAATAAATAATACATCTCATTTATTTTTTAAAAGATATACAAAGTGAAATTAAAAGTGAATTATTCCATTAGTTTAATTTCTAGTGATTTATTCTGATAAAGTATGTAATAATTTTATTGTATTTGGTTATTGTTATGAAATTTTTTAAAAACAGTTTTTAAATTGGAATAATCCTATTTTTATATCGTATTAAAAGTTGACTGACTAAAATCTTAATTGGCGCTTAAAATATTAAATTTATCAAAGAAACTTCAGAATCAACTGTTTTATTAAAATATTTTTATCATACTGTATTATTACAAAGGAATTTTATAATAGTTATGTCAGTATTGAAACATTTAATGTATATAATATAAACGCAGCAAAATTAAATTAAATTTTTTATGTTTAAATTTAAAATAATATATTATGGTGATCTTTTACAAAATTTAAATTGTTTTTATGAAATGGATTATTGTGTAATAATACTTTATCTGAGAAATTATTATTGAATAATTATTCCAAGGTTTACCAATAATAATAATCACAATAATAAAAACTGCCACAGACAGAATTAATATTAATGTGGACTTTTAATAAACATGAACTTTATTTTTCCAGTCCATTATATTTATTTAGAATACATTTCTAAAAGGATTTTACTTATTAATGTATATAATAATAAAACTTTTATGCTTAGTATTCTGATTTATATTTTTTTTTAATAATAAAGAAACATTGTTTTATACGCTGTCATAAAAAAACTACCTATCCTAATGTAGAGTACAATTTTTAATTTGAAAATAATTAAATAATTTTGAATTAAATTTAATAATTGTATTATCTTTAATTTGTTTAAAAACACATAAACAGCAATCATAACTGTACATCGTGTACATACTCCTAATATTAACTCTGTAATTATTTTAAAAAAATAAAAGAAAGAAAAAGGTTAAAAATATTGTTTTTGACGTCTATAGAACCGAGTTTTTATGATATTTCACTCAGTCTATTATTTCATTAAACTTAGCTCTTTTATAGTTTACTTGCATGTAGAAGTACAGAACGTGACTAGAAATCCCAAACAAAAATCAGACAAGTCACAATAAATTAAATTACATGGTTTATAAATTTTGTTATACGAATTAGTTTACGCAGTTATAAAGATAATATTATAATCATATTAGCTTGATACAAAATATTTTTCCCATATACAAGTATAATAATGTTAAATACATTTTTTTTTCTAAATAACAAACACGATTTTCGTATTATTTATAATGCCTTAAATGCCTTTATTTTGTATTCTAAAGAAAAAGAGTTATGACCAACTAATATTAAGTAATTTTTAAGAGATTCTATTAAGTCCTTTACAGAGTTTTCGTGGTCATAATTTAAGTTTGTGTTCACTATACATAATATTATTACAAGTAATAATTTGCAAGGTTTGGCTTTTAAATAGTCTTTCATAAAATAAATAAGAAAATTTGAAACAAAAATTAAAAATATATACTTTGAAAAACTTTTTTGTTTATTTCTTAATACGAAAGAAACAACCGCTCTTATATACTTTATTGTGATTGTGGTATTAATGAATTATAACCATAGTCTAAAATAAAATCTTAAGCGCGTGTTTTAAATTATTAAAAATTAACTTTTGAATTTTAAATAAATAACTATGAAAATTACTAAAATATAATATATTTTAAACTTACTATTTTTTTTATAAGATTTTTGAAGTATTAATAAATACGGGAGTCTTATATTTTCGTTTGGTATGCATATTATATTTACATAAAATATCATAAAATGTATGACTTGTACCTAATGAGTAAATATTGTTGTAAATACTAGTGCTTACATCTAAATATTAAAACAATAAATATAATTTATTTGTAACCAAAATAATTATTTACATAAAAAATCAACTAGAAAAAATTGGTCGTTAATTTTTTTGAGATAACTTAAAATTATAGAAAAATTGAAAATTTGACGAAAAATACTATTTCACACAATGGTCAGTTAACATTATTTATAAGTGCTACCTCTCTAGCCATAATTGTCTATTGAATCAGTCATATTTTCATGTAAACATCAAAATCATGGGCGTGTGATAGAAAAATACCCGATAACTACTATAGTAAGAAAAATGGCATAAAGTGTAGTGTGTTGTATGTGTTTGTTTGGTTGACATTGAATAGAAATCGCCACATGCCACAATCTAACAATTCTTTATCTCTCATTCCCTTATTTGTTTTATTCAAAGACATTTTTTGTTCAAACAGAAGTACATTATTATTATTTTTATGTAAAGTTTTGGTCATCTTTTATTAAAATATGGTTCAAAAGAAAAAAAAAGAATTGAAAGCGAAAAAAAATGTAAAATTGCAATTTCCTTAATAGTTTTTTATATTAATATATACATATTATTCTTTGAGGGATATAAAAATGATAATCGTATTTTAAATTAAAATTATTGTTTAGATATCAATTAAATATGTATATAACAATATTGGCTATATATTTAAATAAAACTTAAATAATTTAAAATATATTTTTTTGTAATTTTTCTTATCCTAAAAATTGTTATAAAATACATAAAAAAAAGTGTTATATAATATAGTGATAAGGTTGGCACTTTTTTAATTAACCCAATATTATTTTTAAGTATAGAGTAATAAATAATAATATATTAATCTTTCTTCAGTGTATTTATAGCAACAGATTTTCTATAAAGTTATAAAATACAATAAAAAAATCATTTGCAATTAAATTACTCCAATAAAACATATTATTAAGATTTAAAGTCTTAATATAATACATAATTATATTAATAATTCACCAATAATCACATCTTATTCTATTACTATTTTGTTCGCACCAATAGTTATTTTTGAAAACATTGGACAATTTCCAAGTAGTTTCTTAATGTGCACCCCTTTCATACTACATCCGCTTTTAAATCTATAAAATCAAAATATAAGAAACTGTTGGAACACTTTTGAAGTAGTAGAAAATGTTCGGTGAATTAAAAAATAATTGAAATAAAATGGTGTGGTCACGTTGTGGCGTATATTTTATTCGAGGATACGACACGTATATCAATTTAAAAGAATAATCTAATAATATATTATGTATAGCTATTAGTTCTAACATTTAATTTTTAATATATAATGAAGATAATATTAATCATAAAAATACATCATTTTAGATGTTTTTAATTTTGTTAATTTATTTATTCAATTATAACACTGATAATTAGGTATTTATCCATTATTGTAGTATTATAAATCATAGTTATTTTTGGTCCAAAGTTCAATCGTATTATCTAAAAATTACGATAATTACGATCTTATTAATACATTTTATTTTATTTGTAAATCACTAAATGCTATGAGAGTATTATCTTATACTATAAACACATTTGTATACAACCGTATTTTAATAAGCCAATCTAAAATCCTATTAACTTGAATACTTTAATAATGTTTACGATTTCCCACTTAATTTAAAAATGGCTTAACTGTTACTTTTTTTATTGCCCATACTCATGGTTTATAATATTACTATTTATGTTTATGTTAATAATTATTAATACCAAAATATCATTTTAAATCACTTTATGTTTTTGGATAATATACGAAATAAAAAAGTTTTGCTCATACAAGAATATATTTCAAATTGTTTTGAATATAGAAAATTAAATTAAATTTAAAAACAAATGTATAGATTAAGTCAAATATGTAATCAAATTTCTGACAGTAAAGAATATTTGCGTAAATATATAGTTTAAATTTTATTAAATAAAATACCTATATTACTTATATTTTGATAATTCATTGGCTATAGAGGTGTTTTAAATTATGTTAGTTGTACAGATAGTAATAGTTAGTTTATATGAAGAACTACAAAGATTAAATATTAATGGTTTATCGTCTAATGTGTAATTCATGTACATTTTTATAATATTAACAATATGGTACCTATATCAATAATTCTTGAGTTATTTGAAAAAATATCATTTTTTACTTTAAATTGAAACAAAAATAATGAAAAGTTGTGAGCTAAAAATCATAGGAAGGTACTTAAAAAGTTGTAATAGCTATGAACAAAAACATTCAAACTAAATCACATAATATCATATTGGTAAGTACAGTAATAATTTAAAAAAAAAAAAGTAAATTATATGTTTGCATTTACTATTATTGTTATTCATTAGAATAATTTTATTCTTGCTTACCTCACTTTAATATTATGTGGATAATGAGCAGTCAAATACTATTATTTCCAACACATTAAAAATTTAAAAAAACATTCACGTAGTTCTTAAGGTAATCCACCGATAACATAATTACTTACATATTATTAGTTATGATATAGTTACCGTATTTGTATTTTCTAACACAATTAAATTTTCCTTTTACAATATGTATCTACTGTAAATTATATGGTGTATTGTGGGTAATCTGTTATTACTCGTCTAATAATAATAGTCATACTATTCGCGTTAAGTATCTTGTTTTGCAATTTAAATATTAGTTTTTAATTTGGAAATGTGTTTGTATTCCCCATTACCTAATTAATTATATGTACCTTTACATAATATATTTATCATATTATTTCTCAACAAACGTAGAAAGAGCGTTGTAAAACATGAATTGATACCATCAAATTAATTTCAGTGTACGAATTTAATACAGATAATAAAAAAAAAAAAAAGTATAAATAAAACGTACTTACTTTGGACAATGGGATGGTTTTTTTTTTTATTATTTTTATTATTTTTATTTTACCTTCGTGTTAACGATGATGGTTTGAGGCCATATATGGTCTACTTGGTTTATTTACAATACATACTATTTAATACTAACCACGTGAAGCATATTATAATATAATCGATGGAAAAATGGATAAGTTATATAGGATTTCCGTAATAAAGTTCGGTTTGCGCATAGGCACGAGCGCTAATAAAATAAAACGGTCTGGCAAGTTAGAACGTTAAAAACTTTCCGCTCGGGTTTAATACCACCCTGCATTATACATATTATTATTATTATTATTATATACACATGCATGCGCGCCGGAGGACCCCGAGAGGCTTTTAGGTCGTTCCCGGGCCACCGATTAATTTGATGCATATTTTAGAATGGCGGCTTATATCCCGAAAGCACTTGCGATAAAAAATGCAAGGGAAGCACGTCGTAGTTGAAAAAAAAAGGAAAAACTACAGAAAAAGACGAAACCCCAAAAAACGGGGGATTAAAAGTGTAGTGCAAAGCATAAAATGCGATCAAATACAATAACATTATATCATATTGTATACTATTGTGCAACAGTAGAAGTAAAAGGAGTAGTGCGTATACTAATCCACGGTTTAGGACGGTTTTTGACTTTTAATAATGGTGAACATAGATTTTTATGACGAGATGTGATAACGACAAAAATACTAAGTACAAAATTAACTGCCTTGTGAAATATAGTGTTGTTTCCGCTCGTATCTTGTGGTCACTTCGACTGTCCTAATTTTATTTCATTATTTTAACGAATACATTTTCTCGGTACTTACTACAGTGGCGTATTATTACATTATTACGGACAATGTGGGTTAATATTCGTATGTCGTATAAGGGAACATACGACCATCGTAACTCATACGACATATTATGAGATGTGAGTTGTCAGCTTATTCTACTTTGTACCTAATTCGTTTCAAGTCGTTTATACCATATTATCCACTAGTCGGGTATAGTATTATATTTAATGAAAAGCTTCAAAAAATTTTTTTTTCGTAATAAACAATTTGTTTATTTCGGTTGGTAAAAATAAAAAACTCATAATACAGTCGTTATTTAAATATAGTCATGACGTTAAGTAATCAAAATCCTACAATAATATTAGGTATTATAAGTGCTTCTATAATACGAATTCAATCAATAATGTTATTTTACACTATCAGAGTGTATATAAATCCGGAGCAGACAATATTGTTATCGTGACGAAGCGGAATCTTTAAGATCACAATACGTGGAATAAAGAAAACTCTAAGCTAATATTATAATCTTTTACATTATACATAATACTAGGTATAAGGTACGGTTGAAATGCTAAACAAGTTGCCGTTAACCGATCGGAAACTCTACAAATGGGCGAAATGTAGCGTTTCGCAATCACACGGTCGGGTGGTCTAACAAGCTTTGGCAATTTCTACATTATCATGAACGTATAGAACGCCTTTGAATTAACAAACGTATCGCGAGCCGTCTCTTACACCGAGCCCAGTATGAAGCACATGCACGAACGAAATCGATGTTCAGACTTTGGACAATCTATTTCACGTTTACTGTGCGCGTTAATATTAAAAGGCATATTATTTACTATACACACATAACGTTTAGCGTAAATTATTGAACGGAATGTTAATCCGATTGTAATCGCCACATAATAGACCAAGTTTATTAATGATCAACAATAAAGGCGTGTAATTTGTTAAAACAAAAACAACAATAATGTTAATCGCTGAACTTCTCGACCAGAATTTTGATGATTTAAAAAAAAAAAATTAAAGAAATAACTTCTTTTGAATTGACAATGATTACACTGTCAATTATTGTTGTAAGTGGACGGGAAATGAAATTACTGTAAATTATGTGTGATATTATATCACTAACAAATAATCTTGTAAATAGGACGTTCAAACTTCCGCTATAAAGTTTAAAAACCAGTGATTTTCTTTAGATCGGTATCATAGTCTCGAATTATTGCGTGTCTTTCTATAATTTACGCAGATGAAGTTCTCGAATAATGTTTTATTATTATTATTATTATTATTATTATTATTTTTTTTTTTTTATAATGCGTGTTTGACAATTTTTGTACAGTATATTAATTTGATATAGAACAATCATTTTATAATTTTCAGTATCCCAGAATTTGTATCTACGTAGGATTTTTTTTTTTTTAGATAAAACTCAATGTAATCTTATATTATTATAGATTTCAGTTATAAATTTATAAACAATATATAATATTATATATTATTAACATCCAAATTCCAAATTTATATTAGTATGGGAAAATTGTAGAGAACATATTATTATTATTATTATTATATTATCTAATACATTTTATATACATAAAAATAATACATTATAACTCGACGTGTCTAAAAAATTTTACAAGTTTTAAAATTGGGCTTTTGGACTTCAAATGATTAGTCATTATTATTCAATGATTATATAATATAATGTATACAATACACTACATGATTTTTAAAAATCAATAACTTAAAAATACCTGGTTTTGGACATTAACTAGTTATTTTTGTTTGTACAGCACCCGCACTAGGAAAAATATTTTATTATAGATTTATGATCATAATAATTACAGGCTCAATGTCAGGCTACATATTCACTTATTATGATAATTTAACTGTAAGCAATTCTCTATTATATTATATTTTTATATAATATATCGAAACTTTTATTTCTTTTATTGTGTGATTAATATAAGAATAATATTAAAAGCGTGTATGTGTGTAATTTTTAAGACTATCGAAATCGCTGGCAATTAGCCAACTTTTGACTTAAATTAAATTAAGCTATATAATATTTAATAATTAAATATATTTATACATACAATAATAATAATTTGTTAACCTTATTCAAAAAAAACATATAAATTGCTACGCTACTCTTCATATCGAGTGCTTGTTGTATTGATTATTGAAAATAGACTGTTGAAGATGTTATACACTTCAAGAGTTCAGTGTATTTTTCAGGGTTTTGTAAGGTTTTCATTGTATAAGTCACATTCTAGTGCTGGTTCTTTGCCGATAAGGTGAAAGTGGTTTAGAAATGTGTATCGTATTTTTACCCTTGTAGTTATTTCTTTCTTTCTCCTCTTTTTCCGTTTAATCTCAATTCTCAGGGAATATTTTCATATTCTTAATGCTGTTGTTTTTTTTTTTTTTTTTTTTTTTTTTTTTTTTTTTTTTTTAATTCTGAGGCTTTTTGAGAAAATATATTTTTCGTATTGATTTTCAATGCTTCTATTATAAATTTATAACTATTATTTCAATAATTTTATCTTTAAAGTATATCTGAATTAGTTTTTGTGAAATACTGAGATAAGGCATTTTCGTTGGATTTTACTAAGTCTGATATTTAATTTTTAGTTACCCAATAAATATTACTTACTGAATCTGTTTTAATAATTTTTTTTGGGTTATTACTTTAATTTATTTATGATATAACTTATAACTTGTAGCGATTTAAGAATCAATTAATTATGATGATGCAGTTTTTTTGAGTTAAAATATGATAATATCATTCTCAATGCTTCATAATATATAATATTATGTTATATTAGTTTTTGGCAGTAATAAGTATTTATAATTTTTGATAACATAACGTTTCACATATATTATAATTATTATATTATGTTACTAGCAGACCTTTGTAAAAATTTAACAAAACATTTTAGCATATTAAGTACACACTAAAATATATTTATTCATCATAAATGTTTATCTTGAATATTTAATCTTTTAATACCAATGAGTATGTTTAAATTGCAATGGTATATTGTCAAAAGTTATTCGTCAAACCATACCCACACGTTTTAGTCGTTTTACAATGTATATTATATTATTATTTAAATGGCGTATATGAAATCGGACTTACTTATTTATTTAATAATATTGACACAATATGATACGAGTACCTACCAATTTTTATTGCCTGCAGTAAATTTTTGTTTGTCTTATTATAATTTAAAATTATTATAAAAGCTTACAATGTCAACTTGTTAATAAATAAAAACGTAAAATATTAATTGATGACCCGAATACCTATACAATCTACATTTATAACTGACGACTGACGTAGTATAAATAAATTATATGCCAAATATATTTTAGAATTTAAACATTTTAAAGTTAATTAAACATTATATTGCTCCAACAGTATTCTTATGTTGAAATTGTGTAATAAAATAGATATCAATATTTTATAAAGTCTAGTAACATCTGTGCAAAATAAACATTGAGTTTTAGCTAGGTACCGTACATTTAAACTAATGAGTCACTTATATAAGTCAGAAAGATTTATTTTATATTTAATAGCAATTTATATTGTAGACGATTTAATTTGATGCTAAAAAACACAACAATCGATGTAATCGATGTTCATTCTTCAAAAAAAGTAATTTTAATTTTTATAATATATAAATCTAATAATTTGTAATTTGTATAATTCATCGTTTTGATTTCGAAAAGTAACCTAATTGGTTTCGGTATGCATTCTAAATTATAAATTATAGCACAGTTTTTATATTGTATTTCATTATAAAATCTTTCTATTAAATCAAGTCAAATGCATACATAAACCGGACTATAATAGTTTCCTGTATTTCAATGTTTATTATACAAATAATGATTATTTAACATAGAAACACTACTGACCAATCCCTACAATATTATTAATTTATATTTTATACGTAAATTTTCCATTACAAAACTTAACTACCTACGTCTCTGATAATTAAAATATGGAGTGTATTTCAGTGATATAGAATTTTTGTAAGGATTGATTAAAATTCTATTTTTTTTATAGTTAATTCGATGACCATTGTAAGTAATATATTACAATATAGAAATAAACCTCAAGAGAGACGATCAAAGTTTATAATCACTTCCACCACCATTGTAAATAAAATATAAATACCACTGGCAGCATTTCCTTGGCACAATATGTGACCCGGGACAATAAAATTACAATCTAAATCATACTGCAATAATCTATATTATGTATTGTACCATATTTTAATAATCGTAATAATTGTATATACTACGCATAAAACTATATTTTATCAACCTTTGAATTATATTTTAAATTTGCGATCCTGTTAAATATACCAAGTTGTCACAAAAATATAATAGGGTAGTAGGTATATATCAGTGTTTCCCAACCTGTGGTCCGCGGACCACCAGTGGTCCATGGGCCAGTCATAGGTGGTCCGTGGTACCTTTCTTCGTAAAAAAAAACATTTTTAAACATTTTTCGATAAATTTTGTGTATTCTTGTTAATGAGCAATAAAAAAAAAAGGTCTTTCAAGTTTGCTTAAAATTGAGGTGGTCCGCGACCTATAAAATATTGTCGAAGTGGTCCGTGGTGGTAAAAAGGTTGGGAAACACTGGTATATATTATCTACATAAAGGTATATGTGTGTATATATAATGTGTATACAGAAATCAAAGATGCTATATATTTTATTTTAATTAAAAATCAAACTAACTTTGGATCGTTTATTTTTATTAACAAGTATTTTATAAACATATACTGAAAACAAAATCAACATTTTTAACATAATAAATATATAGCAATTTATAATCTCGACTAAAATAATATGACGTTTAAAGACCTTAATTACACTTTTCGGGACTTTTTACTAATTGTCAAAAATCATTATTTAACTAAGAATAGTCTTATTAATCGTGTTTCCAGCTAATATCTTTGATATGCGTAGGTTTATTTATAAAAATTCGTAACATCCGAAAAATCGTCTGCAGAGTCAGATTAATGAAATTAGTGGCCCTGGGCTAAGTTAGTTTTTGGGGTCTTATTTTTTTTAATAAAGTATTTTTATAATAATATGTAAGTTGATATTATTTATTAGTTAAATAAGAAAAATATTTTTCCTCCGAGAGCAAATTTACATTACACATTACAATACGATTCGTCTGGCATAAGTGCATAACACATTTGTATTTCGTGATTACGGCCATACACAATAATACAATATAATATTATAATATATTTTGATACGAGTAATACGTGGACAATATTTGTGACGAATCGCAATCGTGTTAATAATTTCTATTTGATGGAGGTGGGTGGAAAAATTTAATTTTCTGCTCGGATAATGTATACCACTTTTAATATAACCATCTCGATCTCGCCCGGCGCTGCATAATAATAATAATAATAATAATAATAATAGAACGATGACACGCCGCGTGACAAATTAATATCATCTACACATAATATTATCACTATTATTATTATTATTATTATTATTAAGGATGACGTCTGTGTAAAATATTATTTATATTAATATACTGTGTACGTTGTATTTTTATATACGTTTCCAGACATAGAACCGGACGCGTTTTCCTCAAACTAAATATATTGTTATATATTATTTTCCTCTCCGAACCGCGTTACGATTCACCGTTAAAACGCATTTCAAAGAGTATAATATTATTATAATAGTATACATTATGTAGGTTTAATGTGTGAGGTTTATTTGCCGCACGGATATCGTCTTACGATCGGTTTAATTTGGGAAATAAAACATTTTACGTACATACACCCGTTACCATACGGGTCTTGGTGTTTTATATCAGCGTCCTGTCGTAAAATCCCGTTATCGTTGCGCTGTATATATTATATATTATTATTATTATTATTATTATCATTATTACTGTTCCACGGTATATAATATTATAATATACGACTTATTCGCAAACCACATAGTAACTATATATCATGCAAATGCGTATCGCGATGTTGTAAATATGTAAGGTAGTTAGATAGACATATTACCATATATATATATATATATGTGTCGATTACGCATTAAATAACAATACAGTCACAGTCACCAGTGGCAAACAATTTCAAGCAAGGGCTTCGTAATATAGCCACGGGACACACGTAATGAAAATCAATAAGAATTTTCACTCTATAGTTGTATTATTTATGATTAAAATTTAAAGTTTCAGGTGGGTTAGAACCGTTGGTTGAGTTCGTATGTGAACATTTATTCATCAATATTCGTTGCGATGTTTTTTATATCAATTATTATGATAAATAATGTACTGATTCTTTCAATATTTATATTTTTATTTTTATCCATATTATTAATTCGATAAAACAATTAGGAGAAGCAGTGTTGTTTATAAAGTAAAAACAAAATAATTAAATAAAAAACAGTTTTTACGAGTGACTGAATATTTTATAAGCTACTTCGATATAATATGCAATTATTAGTAATTCGATTTATTTACATTTGCTAAATTGTATGTAATATAAATTATAAATTTTTAACCACATACTTACTTATGAATGCGTTGTTTTTACTCCAACAGTTCTGTCCACAGAAAACTGCGTGTGTATTTATTTTTAAATAAACAATGTTAGGAGGTTTACATTAAACTATCGAAATATTATAGTAAATATAGTATCTTATAGTGTTATATAAATATTAATTTATATCATGTTCCTTATGACGATTAAACTTTACAATATTTGATTGGAAATTACAAACGAATACGTTCGACTGTTTATAATGCTCATTAGTAATTAAAAAAATGACTAAGATGATTAATTTTTTTATCATCATATTCACACTATTAGATATTATTTACTCAAAAATTAGTAATACTAATAATATTCTAATAAATATAAATTATTATACTAGGTAATTAAATATCGGAAAGAATTAAATCAACGTTGCTTATTACTAAAAGTAAAATAAAAATGATTTTTATAGCTATATAATATAAAAAAAACATATTATGAATTAATTTACTTAGTTATATTACGTATGTAGGCTAACAGACGATGTCTCCTTGAAAATCGTTTTCCATATAAAATAAAAATCAAAAAAATAAAATACCTATTTTCAGGTACCTATTTCCCTACCTTTTTTTATTTTTGTTTCATTTTTTAAGTTTTTAATACAGACTATAGTTATTACTTATAACTATATAATTTAAATACTACTAATTCAAAAAGATTTTACAATTTTCGTACTAGCCGTTTGTCGTTATTTTTATGATGTGGGTTGACGGTGACAAGAGTAAGGTACCAGTTTTGTTTTTCCCAGTGAGTTTTGAAAATTTGAAAACTTCTCTCATGTATAATTATAAATTCCAGATACTTTAACGAGTTTTGTACTGAATACCTGCTAGCAAATTGAAAATGTATACCTATCCACCATCCGTGTATGAACGAAAATATCAAAGCTAAAATGTGCGGAGAGTACCTACCGTAGACAGGAAATTATAGTATCTCATATTCTGTCAATCATATGCAAATCATTTTCAGAAAATATTAGCAACCATCACATGATAAAACATTTTAAATACAGCCGATAGTTCCATAGTTCTAATCAAAAAATTACATATTATACACATAATCTAATCCTATTGTAAAAAAAGAGTTAATTATTTATTGTTACTAAAATATAAAATTTTACCAAAAACCATTTATTAAATGGTGATTATTTATATAATTAATAAAAAATTCAAGACAGGTAATCAAAAATTGTATAAATAAATTTAATATAGTCACTGAAAAATGTTTTTAATGATGGTAGAATCATCAATAGTTGGCGAGTGGTTAAGGAATATCTAGGCGCTAGGAATTAAGTAAGCGTTTCTGGTTGTAATAACGATAATGTAACGATTGCGTCTATGGACGGTAGTTTAATTACAATTATTTTGTGGAATCAGAACACGAATTTTCTAACTTGAGGCTATTAGATTTTAGCAAAACGCTTTTAAGTTTGCTAATGTTTCTTCAATTGCCAATGTTACATATTTACAAAGGATTCTATAAATAACTTTATCAATTATTATGCATTATAATATTATATTAACATAGGGTTTATTTATAATAATATGTCAAATTTAAGGGCATAAATTAAAATTAAAATAAATTTAAAAGGAATATTGCCTAGTTGTAATATAAGTGACTGAAAATATATTTTATACAAATGTTTGAAGAATATAAACTTAAAATAAATGAGAACCTGATTTAAAATTAATTTTAAGGCAATCAGATCCGGATATTTATAAAGAAACTATAATGCAAACAATTTTTAGTTTCAAGGGGTAGTGATCAAACAATAAACGTAAAGAAAAATAAAATCGAACCTTTCAACAATCATAAATGACTTAACAGGAAAAAAAATCACACCCCGTAAAATAGTCGGTTTATGGTCATTTTTTATGTACATATATAGAAAAGGAAAACTTTATTTTTGAACTAATTTTAATAAATGCAAAAAAACAAATACTAAATCTCATATAAACATTCGTGTAGTATAGACATTATCACGACTTAATAAAATAGAGTTTTTAATTAAAATATTTTGAATATAAGCGAAATCTATTTAAATCACGAGATTTTTTTCCTATGAACTTTGTCTGAGTATTAAAAACACATCAGTTCCAATATTCTTTAACGAGAAAAATAATATATGTTAAGTTATGTAATTTTTGCTATTTGGTTATTTAGAGTTTTTATTGTATGAATGACGAAATGGTTTCATATTTTGTATTCTCAATGTATCATTTCATCAGCATCGATACTATTATTAGTTTAAAACTAAAAAGTTCTATTTAAACAACGAAAAACTGGAGTTTTACAATTCAAAATATGAAGTTTAGAACTATTGTTAAGTATTTTTAGATTCTGAACGGAGTGATGAATGTATTGATTTTATAATGATGTGTGTTTTTTTTTTGTTTTTGTGTCTGTGTACAGCATAACTAGTCGAAATAATGCTTCAATTTCAAACTTTGGGGGTGGTTTCCGATGGTAAAGTGAATATCCTTGGTGCATTATAGAGGTGAAAAGTAAACATTTTCCAACAGTTTTCAAAAAAAAAGAGAAAAACAAAAAAAAAGTGACAGAAAAACGGGAATTTTTACGCAAAACCAGTTTTCGACCAAATCGATATTTTTATATGGTTGTAATTCAAAAACTAATCACTGTAAATACTTGCAATTTTCACCAAATGTTTACATTAGTGTTATCTATGTACAGTTAAATTTTCAAAATATTTTGACTTTTTTTGAGCTATTTATAGATATTTGAAATAATCAATTTGTTTTTATTTTTTTTTTTATAAATATTGATAAAAAAAATTTAGCTGAGACAAATTACTTGAAAATTTAATTGAAGGGTCCACATAACTTGTTCTAACTCTCATAAAAAATTATAAAAATACATAGGCACAATTTTTTTTATTAGCATTTGAAGTTCAAATATTGACAAAAATTCGTCAAAATCATGAATATTTTTCACTATTTGGTAGTTAAAAATGTATAAATATTTTACTATCAAAAGTTAAGAATTGAAAATTTAATACTATGCTGTCCATAAGTTAAGCTTAGAATAATTATAAAAAAGTTTGAGGATTATTCAATTTGAAAAATTTTACGAGTGTTTAAAGTTTTAATTTTAATTTGAAAATTTTGTGTAAAATACTAAAATAACGTTTTACTAATAAATAATTTTCGATTTTTGTTATTTTTAAAAAATTACTAAACATAAGATCTTGAAAATTTTTTCTTAAATGTTTGAATTTGTTTCAAAATAGAATATATGACAATATTTAAATATAATATATCCTTAACTGACAAATCATCTCCGTTCAGAATCGTTTTTCTTATACAATGATACCTATCATTGCATTCAAATTTAACCTACCCTAGTCCAAGGTCCACCCCACCCCCTAATGTACAGCAGAGCGATACTCACTTACCCGCTTTTTTTTTAGTTTGTTAGTAATTTAAAAAGATGAACCGCAATGGATTTGTCGAGAAAAATTATAATTATATTTATCTAACAAATGGAAAAATATTAAAAAAACAAGTTAGAGCCTTTGAACTAACTAAGCCTTATAATTTATAATGTATTTTTTACTACTGAGGTTTATACATAGTATTAGTTCTACATCCTACGCATATTGCATATATAATATGTATTTGTACATATAATAATGTATTATTCCTCAGCTATAACCTAACCAATACAGACCGAGTGTAACTAATATAATTTAATTTATGCGTTCAATAAATACACATTCGCGTATCAAATATACATAGTATTTAGGCACTAATATAATATTATATTAGTAGTCATTCTTATTAATTGAACGCATCAGTGATGGAATTTCGATGCATTAATGTGCAAATTATTATTCATTTTTGTCGATATAATATCGATAATTATATATTTATATAATAATATATTTTAGCCTTATAAATATTATTCTATTATTATGCAAAATGATACACCGGGCTAGGGCCGTCGGAAAAACATTGATTTTATCGGTTGAGAAATTGCTACCGCCCACACACCTTTGCCGCCGCTGCCCACCCCCCTCAACCATGGTCATCCCCTTCCTGCGCCGGTGTGCAGTGCCACCGCCGCCACCGCTGCCGTCTGACGAGTACGCGCCATTCTGGGTCATATCGTATTGATATTTCGCCACGCTTTCCGCCGTCGTCGTGGTCGACGACGCCACCTCCGCCGCTGCCACTGTCGCCACTGCCGCCGTCGACTGTGGTCATGGTCGCGCTGCGTTCTACGACCACGATTGCCACCGCCACTGCCGCCGCCTTCACCGGTGTAGCTAATTAAAATTAACGCACGCCACTGACGCCCCTCCGATAGGTACGACACGGACGGAATGTTCGTAGGCAAAGAGAAAGTCACCTGCTCTTTTCCACCCGTGTGTCCTTATCTCTAGCGCGTTATCTCATATGCGTTTGTTTTTCCTATTTTCCTTTCCTCGCTAAACGACTCTACACGTGCACGCACACTCATAGGAATACGATTATTATACCCGTTAGACACCACTCGCACGCCATTTTTTCCCTCGTTTTTTCCTTTCTACCTCTCACCAAAATCACTCTAAAAGATTATCCTTTAGTAGTTGGTCGTTGATTTTTTTTTTTTTGTTTTGTTTTGTTCTCGTCGAATGAAATTTTTGCTTTTTATCGTGAACGGGAAAATGTAATTTTTATTTTCTTAGATTTTTGCCAGTATATTTTTATTTTTGTTGCGTGGTTTAAAACGAAAACAAAACACGTGCATCTCCGATTCAGTTCAAAAAATTTAAATCTCGAGACCGTAGATTTTTTCTTACTGTTTTCATAACTCACCCTCCTCTCCTCCACCTTCTGTCACTACTTACGTGAAGTACAAAAAATTATATTAAATGAACATTCATATGAACATTTACTAACTTATCTATTGACTTATCCATAACTTTGCGAATCTTACGCTCAGATTAATCCACTTTACATTATTATTTTTAATTGAACAGTGAATTGACCTTTTATCAAATTTAAAAATCGGAATATTTTCTAGAGCCTCGCGTAGAATTTGTATGATATATTTATTATATTTATAAATTAGCATTGTTAAGGGCATTATACAATTTATAATTAAACAAATTATAATTTTAAAACGTCCATATTAACTTGCTTCAAAATTAAAATTATTTCATTAACAGAAAGCGATAGTTGATATTCTTTCTTTCACGTTAGATAATATAGGTTTATTTATTGTAATGTTAATAATAACAGTGTGAAATATATTCTTTTGGAGGTAAAATTGTGTATGTTTTGCATTAATAAGACTGAGACACACACGCGGATACGTCGTTCTTTGCATAAAATATTTTAAAAACTTTTAAGAATATATCAATTATAGGGCAGTCAATATATTACGTATTATAATTTATTTTTATTTATGTTTTCTGATTTCCTGGGATTAGGGCTGCTCTTTATATTATACATAGGCTTTTGTAGCTTTCTCTTTTCTTACATTTTCAATAAACTTTGAGCGTATGGTTATTGATTTTCTTTAAAGTAAATATTTCACTTTATACTTTATAGATATAGGAAATATGTTTGCAATACTTTTTTTTCATTTTCTATTGTAGTCATTTTACGCCACGTAACCACGCGTAATATAATAGACATTATATTTGTATTTACTGTTCATATACAGGAGTTAAGTAACAAAACATGATATTATTTATTTTACATTTTTTGAAATTTTATAATAAAATACTTATGAGTTATAATAGTGAACGCGTGTCTTGGGTAATATACAAGTCTTGCAAATCATTATAATTCTTTTATAAAATGTCATATTTTTTTGTATGGATACTTTTCAACTGAACTCTCAGTAGACGTAAATCCCATATTCAAATAGAAAATATACATGGTGCATGGATGATGTATAATATATATTTTTTTTAAATAAAAATAAAATACACATCGTTGTACTTATAACTATCTGTGTATTTTTTTAACCACACTTACGAATACTTACAATTTTTTCATATTTTTAATAGAAAATAAGTGTAATAGAATAATTAAAAACTTTTACAATTTTCTATAAAAAAAAAAAATTAATTAATTAAAATCTCAAATAAATGGTCAGATATTATAATAAAATTAGACAATATATTTTGATACCGCTGGTGTCTATTATTATTAATTTGGCAAATAGATTTATGTGGTATCTGATACACATATCCCCTATAGTGTAACTACACGTATACCCGTAATCGGCACCTAAATACTATACTGTATAGGTAATTTGTATGTAATAACAATTTCCTTTGAAATATTTCTGCTAGGTTTCGTTTTGGTGGGCTATTTGCATAAAGTGACTGTGTTTGATATTATTACCTATTATCATAACATTTCAAGTGTTGTATTTACGAAAATAAAACCAACGCTAGAACACGGAACACCTTATAGAATAATTATAATCGATACGATGTACTTTTAATACAAGTATTATGTTATTTTAATGGTCACGTGATATTATTAATTGCTCGTAAATTGATATATTATTATTATGACGTCCTATACGCGCAGCCTACAGTCGGTGTGGTTTCATTAACGTCACAGGGATCCGATAAATTATTAAATAAAGCTGGTTGGTGTTCTGCAGAAATAAGTGTAGAGGTATGGGTGAGGGATTTTTTGTGAGGCAGAAGAGAGGGGGCACGTGACGCAAAAACGGAACGTTTGAAAATGACAAATTGCTATAGCTAAATACGCCGCCGCCGCTGGCACGACACGGCGGTCATGGATATATATATATATAATATATATAGAAATAAATATGTCGCAGGATTATTCGGGCAAAATGATTAATAGCTGGGTGGCGGCATGTGATATCCTCCTCGACTCTCGAGCCACAGCCGCTCCTCCGTTTTGTCACTCTTTGCCTGTAAACGTTTTGTGTTTATTTTCTTGGTTTTTTTATTTTATACCCAAACACACCTAAACAACCACCATGCAACAGCAACTCTCAGAGAGGCTTTTTCTCGTTTCAAAACCACCTTCGTCCGTTCTCAATACACTGAAGCAGCGCACCCCTTTAACTGCCTCGGTTACGGTATGGCCGCGACGACAGCATATATCTGCTTCTTTTCTTTTTCCTTTTCATAATATTATATATATAAAGCGTAACGAGTTTATTATAATCTATTACGACACTTATTACTATGCTAAACTATGAAATCGAATTTCCATTAAGAAACAACCTTCAGGGCTATGGGCAAAACACACGCGTTTATTCAGATCCAGAAGTTGATTATTATTTATCATTTTTTTTATACCTTTTTGTGGATTTTTATTACACTTTTTTACAATAGTGAATCTTCACATGAGTGTTTACAATCAAAAAAACTGTTAAAAAAATTTTTCATAACTAAATTTTTACTTCTGTAATATTCATCATTTCTTATTAGTCATATTTAGATTATATTTATTTTTGACAAAATAATAATAATAATATATTTTTTATAAACCTTAAAATTATGTTAAGTAATAAAAAAAAAATCAATAATTAAATAATATTACATAATATGTATGAAACTGTTAATAAACATAAAGTCTAAAACTAATAATATTTATAATATAAAAGAGCGTATTATAAAACAATATTAGATTATAGAAATAAAATGTGTTGATTATTTTTATAAATTTTATAAAAGTTTAATAAATAATATTATTACTTATAGAAGTTATAATATATGTATTTTTATAAATCAACATATTTGAGTTATGATTTTGAGCTGAGATTAGATACTGGAATGTGTACCAATTTTGTCTAACTACCTAATAATATGGTATGCAGTAAGTGAAAATACTATAAAATAAAACAAAAATCAACATCCACTACAAATAAAATAACTTCCCCGTTCTATAACAAAAATTAAAATAAGCAAAAAAAAAAACCAACGGTACTTAATTGATTTAAAATATTTTTAATCCATTAGGTAGTACGAAATATTGAGAAACAGTAAACGTTAATTCAATTAGAAATATTTGAATGGTAGCGACTGTAATAATTATAATTATACATAATTAAGAGTCTTGTTTGCACTAACTTTTTTTTTAAATTTATATTCAAGAACTTAATACTATTATTTGTCACTTGCAATTATACCGTCAGTGTTCATTACTACATGCAAATAAAATGTTTTTACTGATATGTTTTAGATTCCTATACCATGCAGACCACAAAAAACATTTTCGGTTTTGGTTTATGAGATCCCCGAAGACATTCCTGATGAAGACATTCGCCATTCGTTGTATAAATTTCAAACTGTCGTTGAGGTCGTCAGACTTTATCATGCGGGTAATTTTTAGTATAAACCATACAATACATACAATACAGTACCATTTTAGTTCTTTATAAAAACGGAATTTACATAGAAAATAATTCAATATTATGTTAAGAATCCGATAACTGTATATTTGCATTATATTCGAATCCATAGTATGCGATAAATACGTATTATTGCATTCTTACTCATATGAGTATTCATAAGAAAAATATAACTACCAATGGAATGAATGTATTTTTCCTCATGTGGCTTTTATTATTCGATATACCTACGATTTTAAATTGGTGAACTTACCTTAACACAAGTATTAATAATGAGTATTATTATAATAAAAATAAAACTTTACTCTCATTATTACTTTACCAGTTTCCCATACACATAATTTAAGCCACATAGTATATAAATTGTAATTCGCATTTCCATCAATACCATACAAAATGTATACATTATATTTTAAAATAAATTATTTTATATAGTCAGTAGATAATAAACGCTATATCAGTAATTTGCATGATACATTACATGACATAAAATAAAATATATAATATTCAGTTATATAAGGTGATGAAATTAATTAATTAAATAATTAGTTCGTGTTCACATAATGTTTGTACACGGGTAATCGGTTTTGTTAGTAATTTGAAAGTTTCTGAGGGAGTATTACTCAAAACGATAATAATAATAACTTACCAAGTTGGAACATCATTAAACATTACTAATGTAAACTACCAAAACAAATTCGATGTAATGTTTAAACGTCAAGTCATTTAACTCGTAAAACAACAGTATTAATTAATCAAACCTCTGAACACCATAATATTGCTTACTGCGTGCAATAAAAAGTTTGAAATTTTAAAATTGAATAATTTGAAAAATCAACTAATTTAATCTGTCAAAAATGTTTCATTTGTACAACAGTACAACACACTCGCTTATGCTATGGAATAAATATTTCAAATAATAATTATTAATGTTATGCTTATGTCAGTGAGTTTTTTAATTTATATATTCTAAGTATACCTTCCAAATACGCAACAAATAATAATCTAAACTAATAATAAGCAGATGCAGCACACAGTCTTAGTAGTATTACATTTATGGATTAGAGTCATTATATAATGATTAGTGAATATAATAATAATAATATATATATTAGTATATTCCACATAGTTTAACAAAGTCCAAATATACGTGTATCGTGGTTTTATTTACCAGTGGATGTTATTTGGTGAGCGTCGGGTCTTACACAAATGTTAACTGTTACCTACTCACACATGTAAATATTTAATGTACTTATGTACTACATCGTGTTAACTGCACATTGAAAAATAAATAAATTTAGATAAAAAATGATTAAAAGTGATTTTAGGGTTACAACGCGTTCAACGAGAATTATAAAAATAGAAATAAATGATATTATTTCGGACGTCCATCGTACCATTTTTTTAATTATTGTCTTCTGCATTATAGTTATAACATTTATACATTTTAAATGATTTTATATTTAAAAAGTTTCAACTTTCATAACATTTTTAAAAACAACAATACAAATAAACTTTATAAATATTGATTGTATAAAAAAAAATACTTGATTAAATTTTTAATATTATTTTAATTCTGTAGACCATAACAGTAACGTTATTCTTGGTTAAAATTGAATTTTCTAGACGGTTTTATTTTTCATTAACTAACCTCATCGTTCTCAACACTGAACGTTGTATTAGATCATATTGATGACATTTTAAATCTGAAGTCTGAAGTCTAGATCAATCTTAATGGATGGGATACGGGACGCAATAAAAAAACAAAATGAAATGAGAAAAAAATTGTACGTACAGATGAATTATTATTTTAAAATAATCTAACACATAAAGATGAAAAATATTTTACACGTCCAGTTGCAGTTTGGCCATTTTTTTAAAAAACTTATGCTATAACATATCAGTTAGCACGTAAAGATGTACGTCGGTTTCTAGTCATCTCGGGCGTTATCCCTTCTAACCATCATAGCTCCTTATAATATTCCTCTTATAAATACGTCATATCTACAATATATTACATGCGTACGGGAAATATTGGTTTTTTTATTTGAATATATTTCCGTTTTCTTTGCCCCTATACAGATATATATATATATATATATATATATATATACGTATAGTAAACCATCATTATGTATACGTCATGTCTTCCACGTACATTTTTCAATAGGAAAACTCGAAAGAGAGTATAAACATGAAATACTCTGGAAAACTAAACGCAGAACATCTCACTAACATATTATAATATATATATATATATTAATATACCCGTGTCCAGCGGCGATGCCTCTGCGGGGGTGTTGGATTAGGTTCGTAAAGGGTTTTTTCTTTTATTTTATTTCTTTCTACCCCTACCACTCTCAACCACTCACTCACACGCTAACCACCAACCCGATACGCCGAAATAATGTTTACTGATTCTTATTATTTTACCCGAGGGTGAATGAACGGTGAGTCTAGGGGTATAGTACCCCAAAATCATAACAAGTTACTCTACATGCGTCCAATAACAACCATCACTGTTTAGGACCTGACTGCTGAGAAAAAATATATTATATACGAATATGCGATATTGTAAAAGGTTACAATCACTGGAAAAATTAACGATTTGTACATTTTTGGAATTTTCACTCATAAATTATAGGAGTGTAAAAATCTAATAATTTAATATTATGTAAAAATAAATAATTTTATTAAAAATAATAAAAAATAGAATAATAATAAATTAACCTTTTCACTGCTAAGTTTTTTTTCCTAAAATACTATACTGTAAAACAAATATAAATTTATCGTTTTTTAAAAAAGTCAAATAAATTAAAAAATGATAGCGAAATATGTTTAAAAATATTTATGATACTCTTTTGTAATTAATACTAAAAATTATGTTGTTAAAATATTTCTAAAAACGTTAATACTTTTCGAGAGAATTATCGCAGTGCGAAACAAAATTTGAGTAGTAATATCATTATAAAATAACCATCTTGGGAATAGGAATATTGATTCCAATACCTCTTTGCCACATCATGGCTGAGTTGTAATTGATATACGATGAGTATTATTATGATAATAGAATATCATAATATGTATTAGTTGTATCACTGCAGGCTAGGATCCACTATAATAACAACTAAATTATAATTCTCGGTCCTTCGACGCTCAAAATATGTTTATAACCTTTCGGACGTATAATAACATTATTCCGTATTAATTATTCCTTCAATATAATATATACACAAAACATAACTTTATGATTAGTTTGAGTTAAGTTAAGGAAAATTAGAATATTGCGTCCAATTAATCTACTTAATCTCTTGGTTCCTGAAAAACCCAAACAAAAAAAAATTGATATAATAAATACCTAATAGATAACTGTGAGTTGTTATTGTTTAATGCTTTAATAAAAAAAAAAAAATAGGTCTGAAATAATTAACTAATTAACTTTTTATCAATTAGTTTTGTGTAACTATTTTTTACATATACAGTAACACCATAAAATGCAGTCATAGACTTAAATTATATAATTGAAAAGCCTTATTCAATCTTAGAAAATAATTCTTTCATTTATTTGTTTGACCATTTGTTTGAATAATAATAACAACATAATTATTTTGATATTTTAATAATAATAGTATAAAAAAATACGTTAATTACATTACATGACGTATAAGCTAGATCAGAACTTTTCATTATGAAAATCATACAGTAGAATATTGGAGAAAAATTTGATTTATTTAAAACGTTTACATCGATGTAAGAAAAACGTGAAACAGTGCCCCCGAGAGACGATATTATATAATAACAACTACGTGCAATTTTAGTTGTCCAGCGCATATAATAATATTGTACACAGTAGGATAGCTGCCTTGGGCATTGGAATTCGATGCGTCTTTTCTGTATTTGATTATATATTTTATAGTCGTTGTAATATTATGTGTATATAATATATATGTATATACTTGTATTGTACCACTGCGGGCTATAATATGCTATAACAGTATTGTAATCGCGAATTCTTGAGCTGTCGGCGCGCAATTGTTTATAAGTTTATAACCCCACAAAATGTATATCGAATATTATACAGGCATGGTCATATTATTATACTTTGTTATAGATGCAATGTGAATTTAATATACAATTTTAGTTTCACATCGTTATAATTTGAGATTGTTGATGAATTTTAATTATTTTTGTGAGTAGTATGTATACTACGTATTATGAATTATGATATACGATTTACGTCTTATCTGAAATACAATAAAACAAAATAATATGTGCTTTCCAAACATAAATCAACTGATTTTATAGGTTTTTATAGGCACGATTAAAGTTTAATATTTTGACATAACACCATACCATGCCAAACATTTATAAAAAAATAAAATAAAAAATACTTCTAAAAATGTGTGTAAATACCTACACATATACTTATACAACTGAGAGTAAATTTAAAACTATTCGAAAATGTTCGACAATAGTGTTGTATTCTGCAATAAATTTTGAAATAATTTTATCCACGTGAATTTTAAACCAAAAACAGAGCTAGAAAATAAAACATTGTAAGTCTTGATAGTTTTATATATTTATTTATGTATTTTTAAATACAGGCGGGATGATAAAAATCATTAACCATTTAAAATCAAACACGGATTATTGTTGTACTCTATTACACGCATTATATTGGATATTTTATGGAATTTCTCAATCATTTTTGAGATAATGTAAATGCAAAAAATTATCGATATGCCATCAATAATAATAATAATAATATTATAATGTAACCTGATCTGTGATTCAGAACAATGCTAAAATAACTGTCTAGCACAGAGTTATAAAATAAAAAATGTATACGCATACGCCATGACCGCCGTGGTATGGTATTGGTAATTGCTCTAGTTCACGTATTAGTTTACTGTTTGGAAATAATATATACAGTGTACACTGTACAGGCACATCAAATTTGAATATTGTGCCTATGAATTTTCCTCCTATGTAATATCATAGCTATATTCCCGCATTAATAATATATTATGTATATTATTATTATCGTGAATACTGTATATAACAGTTGAATGGTGTACCTACTGCAATCAATTTGGTAAATATAATAATAAATTAAAGAAAAAAGAAAATTCAAATTGTGTACATATTTAGCTTACTAATCGATCTAACTTTTTTATTTGATTAAAATTAATATCATGACATAAACGAAATCGGTCTATTATGATAAATTCTTTTCAACTCATAAAACTGTTATTTATTTTGTTAGTTGTTTAAAATATAGTAGGTATAATATCTTCTTCAAGTAGATTTCCATAAAAATAATTTAAAATGTTAAAACTATATCCATTGAACTAGTTTCAAATTAAACCTAAATCCCTAAAGAAATATCTATTTTATTCATAATATTAATCGAATTGAAATTCAATTTTTATTCTACATATTATTTCACATGTTATAAATACAGAAATAAATTAAATTTTAAGCCTGCAGTCAAAACACGATATCAATATATTATAATAATGATTGAATTTCAAAGTATTATACACGGATTATAAAGGTTATAATAATAGATAAACCTTACATTTTAAAATATAAATGACAAAATTATAATAATATGGGATATATGAACAAAATTTATAGATAGAAAGTATTTTATAAAGCTATAATTACAATTTCTAAGTGCAAAGTTGTGGAAAATCTTTAAATTTTACCCTTATTTCCTAGAAATTTCATTAGAACAAGAGTTCACTAAGCAAACAGAGATTATTGGTCTGGTTTAAAACTTATACGTATAATATAATAATATACTATAGGCGTTTTAGGTATACTGAAATATTATATTATTATTGATTGAAATAAGTCTTGTGCAAGTCTTTTTCGAGGAAGATCCTATTACGAAGGATAAATTTCACGCAACACTTTATAAAAATATAATATTATACTCACACGCCATGTTTGGTGGACGATAATAAAATTATGTACACGAGGGATTTCATTTTTGGTTTACAACATGGGAGTATTTCGGTTGAATTTTGTTTTAAGAAGTTCATATTATTAGATCGTAGTGGCAGCGGAGTAGATCTGTAGTAGTTATTCGAAATCAAATTAAAATAAATTATATTTTTTACTTAATTAAGTGTTTTTTTTTTATTTTTACAAATTTGCTTAATTTTTTAAATTCTAAATAATATCTAACATTTTTATTTTTTTTAGTCTATAATAAGAAACTTTTTGAACACGTTAATCGTTATTGATTTGGTTTTATTATATTAATGTTTTAAAAAATACATTTTGTTAAAATACATCGATTTTTCGGTAGGATATTATATGGTGTTGTAAGAAATTACATATTAAAACTGTTACTACAAATGACAAATAAACTGAATATAAAATCAATACTTACTTATGCTAAATTAATTACATCAATAAAAATATACAAATAGTTTAAGCTATTTAATTTTTATCGACATCCCCAAAATCACATAGACTGACTTGCTGACCGATTACCATTGATTATTTTTTTAAACAATCGTGCACAATGCGTTTTTCTATATTATATAATGTGTGTTGTTATAAAAATAATACGTTACGGCGTGATACTTACTGTGCGCGAGTAAAAGGAATTTCAACATTATTCGGCCGGACGTAACAGCGGGTAGCTGATATGGTGTACACGGTAGTGGTGATGGATGAGAGGGTAGTGGAGTGTTATATCCGTTTCTACGGTTTCGACAGCAGAGCTAGCTATTGTCGTCACGATTTTCCAAATCCATTATCCCCGGGAAAATTACTCTCACTGTTATTCTTCTGTATTATACACATACACAGATACTGAATAATATATTATATGGTTTCATTTTATTCTCGTATTATTTATCGTTGCAAAAAATAAGTTTGCATGACGTATACAAACAAATGGGTTCAAATACACGTAGAAATTACCGAGCTGAGCTGAGCTGGGTGTCCGATGAAACACTGTCCCCGGTTTTAGGTTCGATTGCGGTTCTCATAGTTTCAAAACGTCAATATTAAACATGTATCCGGACATAGGCCATGATTCGACCAGACGAATTCAGCTACCATAATCTGGGGCATGTCGGATGCAACACTTGTATCATGTTTGGTTAGTATATTATTATGCTAGGAGGGGAATCGTAAATGAAACACAAATACGAACAGTTCACATAATAATTTATGCCCAACTTAACCTATACATAATATAGTATACCAGTGGTTGTCAACCTTTTTGGGTCCGCGGCTCCTTTTGATTTTGAAATAAAATATACGGCTCCCATACGAACATTTAAAATAAACAAATTTACATTATTTATAATAATTTTAATCTAACTTTATTTTTAATGGGACTGCTGTGCTTGTTTTTGTTGCATTATATCATCAAATCGTGGGGTAAATTTTGATAGTGCGATTCTCATTTTCTTTTTGGTATTTAGTTTTGCTGGAAATTTTATTTTTAGTTTCATTGCGAACGCGGCTCCTTGATAATAACCGGCGACGCCTCTGGGAGCCGCGACGCACAGGTTGAAAACCACTGTAGTATACGATGGTAAAGGGTATATCGCCAAATGTCAATCGACTAATTTGTTCATCTAAATTTCAAATAATTATGACTTACTTACCAGACACTCTTTTTAGATTCAATTCAAGTTTCTAGGCGTAGCGATATTTATATAATACGTAAATATGTTACAATGATGTGAGTTTTTATTAATTTTTTTAGATACTTTTATTGTGTTTACTGTGACCCCTTGAAGCAGTAAGACAACTTCAATTTTTAACTTTAATGGTGGTTTCTGTTAGTAGAGTGGATCTAGTTGGTACTTGGAGGCTCAAAATAAAAAGTTCCAAGTACTTTTAAGGCAGTATCCACGATGGAAAAATATATAGAATATAGATACCTACATCAAAATTTGTATTTGTTTGATACACACAACCCATTCAAATAATTTTTACTTAGCCTTTATCTTATTTATCCAATTTTTATAGGTTGTCGTTACGTATAATATACATTATACATATAATTAAATATCGAAAATAATTGAAATATTTGTATTGCCTATTTTAACTTATTAATATTATAAATCGGTAGGTATTAGACAATTTTAAAAGAAATTCAATTAAAATTTTACTATTATATTTTGTAGTTCGAAAATTATTAAGATACATTTTTATCAAATATTTTCTTGTATTTGTATATTCTAGAATTGATAAGGTTTTTAAAATAATTTAGATAACTTTAAGGTATTTATTCGCGCGGGAAACTATTGAAATTTAAAATTTTTTTAAACAATTCATCTAAATAATAATAATTTACAAATTATTTTGTGAGTAAAAATGCATACAATTTTTAATTTTATCAACTAAGATTTAAAAATTAAATAAAAGTTTTCTCGTTTGTTATTTAATTATAACAACTTTAAAACCCCAAAATATCAATTATATTATAATTATAATTATATTTTACTTAATTCGTTATTAACCCATGATACAATATATTACGTCAGTGAAGATTTATAATTTATAAGTATAATAAATCGCCGTAAACGATTGAAGTAAAACGATTATCGTGATATCTGCAATACATAATATTATCTGTTATTTTCATTTCTCTGGTTCTACAAAATTAAATACCTCATAGACGTAATTATACGATTTTAGTGTATATTGTCCACACTCCACAATGATAATATACTATTGTAATTACTACTCGTATAATTTGTAACAATACCTGAAACTGTACACGTCACTGTGCAAGGATAATGAATAACTACAATAATTAACAATAATAACCCGGATGGTTGTCAAAACGATATAATTATTCGTTTTAAACCAACTTCAATTTTACGTTATTTAACAAAAGTCTGGCGATGAAAATAAGGACAACACAACAGAGAAATTATCTAATTCTTGTCGTTTATATAACTAATAAATTTATTTTAAAAATTTAATTCTGCATCATAAAATACAACCAAAACATATTTTTTTTAAATATTATTTATATGACACATGTAACAATCGTTACAGCTATTTTTAATTATATTTCATTATCATTTACTGAAAAGTAAATTCAGTTGCTTGAAATATTATATTTAATTTATTTTCGTTTTATTTTTAATTACGCACACTTTTTGTGACATGTCATGTTGATAATAATGATCATATATTTTAATGAAATAGTGTTTAAAAAATACTGTAAATTGAACTACACGACAGCCGTGTACCTAAAATGCATATTCGAAACGCCGTACTGTCATTATTATTGAAATAGGTCAACAAATAATATTATTATTTATTATAGATAATCTTTCTTTATACACACGAAACGCTAAGCAATTTCATGCATCCCCAATAAATTAGGGACATTTAATTATATTCATTCGTTTGATTTTCAATGTATTATATTATTATTATTATACCTACGTATTGCTCATATGTCCTACAAGGTATCCAATCATATTAAATCAAGTTTTTCGCAATTGCTTATCAAACTGATAATTTTAAAATTACATTTTAACTTAAACATGACTTAGCAGTTAACATAATATATTAGTATGTACATTTTAAAAAACAATAAACTACTTCCAATAAAACTATTATTTAGTTACTATTTACTAATATATAATTAAAAATCACAAAAACTAGCTTATTAGTTAATTCCCGAGTTCTGAAAGTACAACAAGTACTTAACAGTAAGTAGTTTAAAATTGAATTTGAAGCACCAAAAAATACGTATTTATAATAATTACAATAAAAATTAATGTCACATTTAATAATATTATTGATGGATAAAATAGTTTTAACCAAACCATTTTTCATTGAAAACAACATAAAATTACTTTTTACGATTTTATATTGCATAATACATTTTGTACTGCAATAAACACCCAGGCTATTGAAAAATACGTTATAGAAAAATCAGCAATGCTGATTGTGTAATAAATGATAAAATAACAGTGTTGTGGAGTCGTATAAGGCTATCGCTATTATAGAAGTTTATACGATAAATTGAAAGTTTGTGCAAAAATGTTTCTACGATATAATATTATGGTTCTTAAACAAATCTTACGATCTATTTGGCCGTTATTTATATAATATTAGTATGATGCTGAGTGATAATAATGTATACTTTGTGTCAAAAGTACAAATATAGATAAAATTCAGATTTTATAGACGCAAATGCTAAATTATATAAACGACCGCTCTTGGACCATACACTAAAGCCTTAAACAGTATTTTTATGATATTTTCTACTGTAACAAAAACAATGTTTATCATTTGGATATTACCGTGAGTTTTTTTTTATACCTTATATATATTATATTATATTATAGTACCTATGATAAGATTCCAAGATTCGGGTATTGTCCAATTTCGTTGATAGAACCCAGTGTTTACTGCACTTATTAAGAACGTCGATTTCACCTGTATTAAAATGGTATGAACCGAATGTAGGGTATAACTTTGTTATTGTAAAACCATTATAGAGTCAGATTATAGTTTTAGAATTACCACGAATAGTGGTTACTCCTCGCTTATTTCAATAATTGTTTTTCATTTATTTAAAATTTAAAATTAATCCGTTAAAATATATTTGTATTTATTTTATAATCCTACCTAGACTCTGAGTACTGAAGACTCACTAAATAATATTCACGCTTTAATTTGTCATCTAAAATGTAATAAAATAAAACGTATTATACATGATTTTCTTAAATAAAAAGAATACATTTATAATACACTTTTTTAGACGTACCTATCTGATATAATATATGCTTCAGTTTTAAAATCTACAAGTTAAAACGTTTTAATTGATATGTTTGACGAGACACTTAAAATTAAAATAAATCACATAATATCAAATAATTCCATACCCCGATACCACACATAATACTATGGTTATTGAAATTTGCAATGCATGGTTAACAACACGAGCTATGTTTCCGTGTATAAGTATTATAATCGTTTGTCGTTAAAGTATGTCGGGTGACTGTGTGAGTTAATGAACGGTGGGTGATGGTGGGAGCAATAGAAAATTATGTAATGTACGGTTATTATATCACAAAATATATTTTTAGAAATAATTATACCCTGACGAAATCTTATAGATATCATTATTATCATTATCAATATCATTATTATTATAATATTATTTTACTGGTATAAATATTGAAAACTTCTAAAATTATCATCAAAATCAGCTTTCGTTTAAATATTAACAATATTATAAAAACAACATCTATCAAAATAATTGTCGTCAACTTATGGAACGCACATGACGTCGATCTGTATTGTTGTCACTGACGATGACGGTGAAGTGTGTCAGTTTGTTGTGTACATTGGGTAAGGGTGTATGGTCTCACGGCCCACGGGGGGAGTAATTACACTTCTTGTGCACATTTATTCCACCTAAAGTATCCCTTTCCCCGATACTCGACAGAACATTATTAAGTTTTCATAGTATTTAAATATTAAAACAAACGTCTTTTAAATTCGTTTTCGTTTGTTTGAAAAAATGATTTACGACTATTTTATAGTTATTAAAAATACAGTCTTTTGAATTTTGAAACTATAATTTACATATAGTTTTATATAGGATTGGTAAAAATATTTTAAACGTTTGTATGTTGTATCTTATAATATGATTATACTTCCTAGGTCAATTTGATTGCGAATTCTTCTTTCTTTATAGTGTCATAGCTTGTCAATAAGGCTATTAAAACACAGAATATTGTATTTTTGTATATTCTTAATTTTATGTATATTACAGTAAGAGAAGTCATAACGTTTGTTGAAAATTTTTACATAACGTGCATACAAATAAATTTAACGAAATAAGAAAAAAATTGCATGCTAAAAATTAATTTAAATAATTTCTAGCCATACAGTGAGTAATATGAGTGTAAACTATAGAGTAGCATTACAGTTTTAGTACACGTCACGTCTTATGAATTCATTCGGGCTATGCGTGTGTTTGAAATATTTTAGTTATGAGCAAACGGAAACTATATACGATAGGCAACTTCTAAAAAAGTGATTTCTACCAAATCACGCTTGTTGGCGATACAAAATTATTGTTTTATGCATTGTAAGATAGGGTTGGAGAGGAAGGGATGGTTGTATAAACTATATGTTTTACAATTACGATGGTGGGGTACTAGAGTTAATACGGTGACGTGGCGATATATGGGCGCGTGCGTTCCTGTCCATAATATAATATAATGTTATTATCATTATCATTATTATTGCTATTATTATTACCATAGTTTTTGGTCTACAAAAAGAAACACTTAACGTGAATTACAAATAAATATTAATAGTGCCAGTGCCCCAGTGAAGTCCATTTGTACTGATTAAACCAACATTTTATTTTTTTTTTTTTTATTTATTCTGTCCTTCGCGTCCGACAATCGGAGTCGGTATCGCTTCGTACTGCAGTATATATTATTATGCTGACTATAATATCCGCCTAACATTATAATGATATGCTCCTACCGAAAATCTTTTGCATTATGTATATTATTGCACATACACACACACACACACACACACATTACAAACGATAAAAAATATACGACGGTGGTTTTGATATACAGAGTGATTCGCCAAACATTCATATCGCCATTTTTTTTATTTATTTAAATTCTGATGTTTAGAATTTTTAAATATACTTAATAAATACCATATTTCTAAATTCTTAATATGTTTTATTTTACTTTAACATTTTCCTAAAGCAATATGAATTTTTGTTTTAAAATTAAATTCGCCTTTTTACTGTAAATTATTTAGTGCATATTTTTTTTTATATCTAATTTATAATGTAAACGAGTAGTTTTCATTTATTTAAATATTAATTATACTCTATGGATAATAATCTTTAAAAACGCTTTTAAAAATATATAAATAGATTTGATATTGAGTCTAGTAATTAATAATAAATAAAATGCTGTATAGTTTTAAATATTTTTTTTAAAAATTATAAATAATGTTGATCAAGTTACAATACCTAGTTTTCAAATCTTTCGAACTCTTTATCGTGCCCCTGTTATGTTTAGTACAAAAAATTAAATACTCGTTCATATTTTAATTTTAATACGTCAAGACTTTTAGAAAAATCATTTGCCACATATTGTACAATTAAAAAAAGGTGAGGACCATCTGAAAAATATAGGTTTGATATTCCTTAAGTAATAGAAATAAAAATCTTTATTATTTTAAAAATACGAACCTAAAGTAAATTTACGGATTTAATTATGAGATTTTAAATAATTACACTATTGACAAAGAAAAAAAGAGTTGAGCATACTTAGAGAATTGTGACGAATCACTCTGTATACACACTGGGTACTTTAAGTATGTGTGTGTGTGTGTGTGTGTGTGTGTGTGTGTGTGTGTGTGTGTGTGTGTGTGTGTTGTGTGTGTATGTATGGGTAAATGGATTGGTTATTTTCTCGGGCCTTGTGGCTCAGTTCGTACGCATATTATCATATACACATTTCCACGAACGTATATTTCGTACGTAGCAATGTCAGTACATATTATTATTATTATTATTATTACTACCCATACGTACCTAAAACGCGTCTATATGTGCGTACTATAAGCGTTTATCGGACGTGGTCGGACCGGTATGTGTAAGAAACCGTTCAGGAGTTTTCGGCGGAGACTCTGCCGCAAGGGGGTTGATTTATTTTATGTACGCACACACACACACACACAAACCTATATATGTGTGTGTGTGTGTATAGGTATACATTATCCACTGGTGGAATACACGCGCGTTGTGTCGGCTACATCGTTTATCACGTCAGTTGTCCGCGCGCGTGAGTTCTCCGGTGTGGCGCGACGGGGAAATAAGGGTTGTACGAGTAGAGTCGGTTATTAATACCTTCGACCGACTACCGCACTACTCTATACATGTATATATATATATATACAAGTGTGTATACCACATTATACCGCTGTATATACCACTACGCTCTCTCTCTCTCTAATACTTTACACGTAAATACGCACACACGCACACACACAAGAGTGAATACGGTGTACGTGGGCAGTGGCGGCGGCGACAGCGCGCGCAACAGCCACGAGGCGCGCGGAAGAGTGTTTGCGCGTGTATTTTTCCGCCGCCGCCGTCAACGAATCATTTGTTTAAACCCGTCCGCTGGGCAGACGGAGGTGGAGAGCGCGAGACTAACGACCGGCCGCCGGTCTAATAAAGAATTCCCGTAACGTTCGTGACCTTTTCCGCGCTCGTATTTTCGACGACGCGCTTGGGGTGGAGAGTTTTGGTCCGCCACTCGACCCCTTCACACGACCGACACGACCCTGCGAGTCAGCCCTAGGGCCCACCTGCACCCCTACCGTCCTCCCCGCCGGGGGGGCTGTCGACGGACCGAGCCGACCGTTGCCGCCGCTATAGTTCTTACACCGAAATTTACAATTCCCCTCCCCCCGCACATACGCACGCGACCCGTGCCGACACGACCCACCACCACCATCAGCAGCAGCTAAGCAGCCCGTCACTTTATTGTTTTGGACATTTTGTATTATATTATACACATCCACACGTATTACATTAAAAATAAATATTAACAATGCCGAGTCGCATTGGATATCTCGATTTAACAAGCAAAATCATGTCCAAGAGACCATATTTATAGCTGACTATTGATTCATTAAATGTTAAATATGTTTTATGTGATCATAAAGTAAATAATACATTAATATCATCCATACACAGAAACTACTTGTTTGAAAAAAAACCGATCATAGTGACGAATTCTTGCTCAAAAATCAGCTCTTATTGCGAATGATTATTATTTTCAGACGACATTTGATAGAAACATTAATTTCATTTTATAAACTCGTAAAATATTATACTGATTAATAACAAAACAATGAACAGATATTTTATTTATGTGAATTGATCCAAGGCCTGTTTCATTATCCTATTTATCCATCTTGCTTGGACTTCCTTCCAGTAAAACACCTTTATACCTGTAATGTTTGAATGTAAACAGTTGAACTTTATTACACTAAGTTTTTATTTTATACTTATTTAAATGCGATGTACACACTTTCAACATCTAAACTATACTATCACACTACTACTTTACACACTTTGTGTCAGAAACTCGGGAATCACGAAAACCCTGGGCTGAGGTAATCTTATACGATTTCTTTGCATCAACAAAACAACCTGTAATATTACAGACAGTTTTAATTAAATTCTTTGCGTAGACAAGATACGAGAGTAAAGAAATACGCAAGTTCCGTTGCATACTGCCATACTGGTACATAATATATTATAAAAGATTAAATATTTAATCACAGGTTTTTATTTTTTATTTAATTATGTGTACTATGTTAAATGTGTATGCAATCATTGCAAACTATAGTTAAATCGAAAAATAGGTAGGTACGTACAATTTTATATTTTCCATTATTCTAGTTGATTTTTTTTATAGTATATACGTACTGATTGTAGCAAGAGAAAAGTTAAATATTTTTTTAAGACTGTATGCATTCGCATTCGAGATTTTTCGTATTTCGGCTAATGGAGGTTTTACTAATCACATTATTTGATAATATTATAGAAATATAACATGGCTATACCTACAGTTTTTCGATAATAACCGTAAATCATGAAAAAAAACATTATTTGTTTCTCACTACAATAGGTGAACTCGACAAATCTTTATGGCCGTTTTTCTATCTACTAATTAAACGGAAATTTCGTCATGTCATCATAAAATAAAAATATATTATTATAGAATTGGCGCACGACTTTTTCATTGGTAGTTGGTACCTACCTATTTTATCGATTCAAGCGGAAACGTTTGCAGATACGTGGAGTAATAAGACAACGCATTCCCCATCCCCACCCACTCAAATACTCAATGTAGGTAAACACGCGTTCGCAAACACAAAATCATATTATGCGTACGTCGTACGTGTACTATTTTTATCTTCAGAGAAACAATCACCTATAGTCATAAAACATATTATACAATAAATATATTATTTTTATTTTATATATTATATGTGCTGTAAAGCAATAAAAAATATCGCACATTTTTTTTTTTTTTTAATTATAATGCTTCGTCTTTTATAATATACTTGCGACTATATCCACATTTCACCCCGTCTGATGAAAATAAATTCCAAACTTTTATATTTACTTTAAATGAATGTGGATAGATGAATGTTTTTCATTACCATTTGTATCAGCCGAATGCTATAAAAATAATGAAAAATAAACAATTTTAATTATTATAAGCTTTTTAATATGATATTATAATTCAACCGCTGTGACATATAAAATATGACTCCCTTAGTTACAGCAGAACAAATAGCTATTTACAATTTAAAATAAACTTTAAACTGTAAATGTTCAAGTGTTAGAATATAGTTTTGCAAACTACCTAGTAAATATTAACTTGTACTCAATAAAGAATTTCAAAAATACCTGGAAAAATTATTGTTACATCCCAAATGGATACATAAATATTTTTCAGGCTATTAAAATATTATAGTTGTATTTTACAAAAAAAAAAAAAAACGGTAATTTTTTGTACTTAAGCAATATATTATATTACGTTAACGTTTATACGCTATACAGCTATTTTATTATTATTATTATCATTATTTTATTTTATTTTTAATTCAAATATTTATAAACCATTACATTGATTAAAAATGTATTATTATTTATTTATCATGATTTATAAATAGATAATTAGTATATACGTACAGTGGCTATTGGTTATATTCAAATAAAACAAATAAAAATATATTTTACAAAATGAGTTGTAAATATTTTAATATTATAAAATTTACTCAAAATTAATTATAATATAAAAGTAATACAGATTACTATTAAAGTAGTTATTTAAAGGTTCTGACTTAATTGAATTATTATAAAATAAATCGGGTTCGAAAAATCCTAGTATATCTTTTTATTACGTTGAAAAGTTTCCATTCAATGTAATACATTTTAATCATTTTCAATACATTTTCTAAGAATTCTATCTCATTCTCTTATTTTTTATTTTACACTTTCAATTACAATAATTACATGTCATATAAAATAATATGCTGAAGATACTTATAGATTAAATATAACAAACGGATCATGTAATAACTTAGAAACTTAAAACTTAAAAAATGATATAAAATATTATACATAATATATATTTTATTAATCGTATTTTTATCTTTTTTTCAACTAACTCATAACTAATGATCAGGTAAAAAACGTACTGGTCGAATTTACATACCCCCACATAACGTTGTTCAATTTGTATTTCATTAATCATACTCCATTTCTTATTTTTATATTCAATTAATAATAAATTATGACATCGATCATGAATTGTACACCAAATATAATATTTCCCTAGAACACCTTTAACACTTATCTACATAATAATATATTATTATAATTTCCATACACAATTTTACCAAATACATTAAAACAGGGTAGTCTGCCCTCGGCAACCTTTTTAGACTCTAAATTCTAAGGACAAAAATAAAAAATTTTATATTCTTAAATTATTTAGCAAGAAAAAAAAATACTGTCTAAAACTGTAAAATAATGAAATGTATAAAAAAAATGTCATCGTTCTATATTTTAAGTAAGCTATATACAATATCAGCGTGGGTCGCCGGTTGCCGAATACTGCATTAAAATGATAAAACCAAGATGATTAATGCTGTTATTGGACCTGTTGGAGAGGATATATCTCAAATGATATTTCACACCAAAAAGGGTGATTTTATTTAAAGTATTTGACTTAACTCGTTTGATTTGTTCAGATACAATTTTTCTCATATTATTTATATAATTAATATAATTATATAATAATATTATAATTTATTCAACCTATATTACATTATGTTATCATTTACTAGTATAAAGTGTAATATTGGTGGGCTCGATTTGTGGTGCAATCGATGTATCAAGTTTCTGATGAAGAAGTGTTTCAATTAGGTAGAAAAAAATGATCCGAATATCTTATTAAAATGATTTATACACGTTCTGTTCCACCACGACGTTTTATCATATTCGCATCATATTATATAATATACATATAGCGTACAGTAGTTTATTATCGAGAGCGTCACTATAATAATAAACTATCGTACAAGACACATCGATTTCTGCGTCGGTAGAATAATAATAAATAAAAAAAACATTAACTGGTCGAACAACAACGATGATATTATTAGGTATCCGTTTCGCTTGTAGCATACCCTGCATACCTCCATCTTGCAGTCTTAAAACACGTATTTGTTTACAAACGATTACACCAATAATTGTCTGTAATAATGTATTATCAATAATTACTGATGATAATGTGCAAGTAAACATAGCGTACACACGTTCGACGAATTTATTTATTTTTTTTACATTTCAAGTCAGAGTAACGTAGTGTACAATATTATTATAGGTACCTATAATAATCGCACGTGTATGCAGTTTGGATAATTGTCTAATTAACAAGTTACTGTAATGTCGAAAGTTCAGCAACAAGCATTTCACGATAATTAAAGTAAATTATAAAGGCGCATTTTTTATACGATATTGTATTAGAATTTATTATTTTCCAAACCATTGTGTGCAAACGAATAAAAGAGTCAACATGGTCATCGGAAATTGAAATTGTGGCATTGTCCGCATGGACTTTTTGTCGATGTTCTATGATTTTAACTGTAAAATGTTTACCGAATCGAATACAATAAATATAAAATATTGTGGCAACGGTAGCGCACAACGATCACGACCACACTGAGAAATGAATAAATCACTCGAAAACCTGCAAACTCGAATCTTCATGTTTACTTTCGTGAAAAATAATACGGTTGTCCGAGTGATTTTGAAAAACGACGATGAATCAATAATATAATAAAATAAAATAATTAATCTTACAGGTAAAATCCCTGTCTTGATTTTTTGATTTTAATGACTATGAACATGGACTTTTGCATTTTTTCAACACCGGGGTTTTTTTTAATGTGGTCCGAGTGTCGTTAATCAATGCCGACTGCTGTGGTTATTTTAATCATAACCACTTGTCACCGCCGCGTGTTTCTTTCGTATTATTATACAGAGTACTAAGTCATATACGGTTATCATACCAACGCGTGTCCTATCCGTGTATATACGACGAACGGACGAACCTATAATAATATAATACCATAATATATTATTATCGTCTACGATGTCATATACCGCGTGCGAGCCAAACGGAATTCGACAATATTTTTTCGCCAGCACCGTCGCGGCGTTCCGGGCGAATTTGTTTTACGGATATCCGCCGCGCCGTCTCTGCGGACACGACCGACGCAGCATCGCTGTATAATAATATTATTATATACGCTGCACGGTGGCGGTTGGTCCTGTGTGGTAGGTGCGGTAGGGATGGACTGCTCACGGCGCGCGTAGCTCACCGATCACGAAGCGGGAGGTCGTGATAATAATAATTATGATCATAAGACATAGAAACGCAGCGCGAACACTCGCGGATACGTGTGGGCGTGCGTGTGTGTGTGCGGAAGTATATTTATACATGTATTTAGCGCCTAGATAATTGAATTCTAAAAATCCTGTGGGCGTCGCAGAGGCGGCGGCGGCGGCCGAAACGGACGGCGGGTGGCAATGATAGAGTTTTCCGTTCCGCCATAGCGTCCCTGTGCGGCTCTGACCGCCCGCGCGACCCACCGCCACCGCCCGGCGACGGTTTTCCAACTTGCGACGCGTCGCGTCTCCCGCTGGCTGGCTCACCACGCGCGCGTATATACATATAACCTTTCGCCACTGCCGTCGTCGTCGCGGAGAGCTCTCGCCGCGTCGTTCTAATTACACGACCGACTAGACGACGGCATACGGTTTTCGCGACTGTCGCCAGGCGCCGAAAACACTGTCGGCCGATGCCCTCGCACGTCATCCGGTATACAAACACATAATATATAATATGCTGTTAATATATATATATATATATGTTAGCTATTGCTATTCGGTTTGCGTTTTAACATCGATAATGTATATATATAAAATGTGCGATATTATTGATGAATTGTAGACGAATTCAATTCAGCAGAATATAAGACACACGTTTTTTCTCGAAACCCTATACGGCCTGAGAGCACCTATACGGGAAAACTTTTTTATTTTTATAAAAATCAATTTTTATTTTAAATTATTTATTCTCATTTCATGACGTACTTAAGCTAAACAACGAGTACATCACTATATCAATAAAAGTTGAACAGATTCTTTTTCTATTCTTTATTGTATATTATTTAAGATTATGATATAGGCGACCTTACTTTTTTGTTTTCATTCAGTTGAAATAATAATAATATTAGATCAGAATTTAAAAAAAAAAATGTTACAAAAATTATTGTATTTTAAAAATTAACTTAAAAATATATCTCTTTAATATTCGCTTCTCGCAAATTAATTTTTTTCAAGTATTTCATAAAATAGAATTATATAATATATATATAAAAAAAAATGTATAAATTTATAGCATTTTTATAAATTAAAGTAGTTATTGAAACTTTTCTCTCGCGAATTTTCGTCGTATCGTTCTGTTTTATGTACAACTCTATAGTATAGTAATATTTAACCATAGTGCAAAAAATATTGTTGCTGCGTTATTATCATAATAGCCGTCTGTTGGAAATAATTTTGAACGAAAATATCAATTATTTTACCTTTTGTTGTTAATTTTGTACCGTCGAAAAAATATTTTTTTAATTAAAAATACATGGGTCATTAATTTTATGTCTAATTACACGACTTGAAGTGTATACTTAAAACTGTGTTAATAGTAATAGTTGTCGTGTATTCAATATATCATTGAATATATTATTATTATTATTTTATTTACTAAATTTAAAAATACGTCTTTGATGATTACCTGACAAAATGTATACAATATCACTATTACTATTTTTGGAAATTTGTAATAACATTTTACAATTAAGATAAAAAGTTATTTTATAACGACGTTCAAATCATTATTATAATAATATTATAATATTTAATCAATTTTATTAGATAATATTATTTTAGTATTTGGTTAAATCTTATATTATAATTTATAAGTTTTTCTTAGTTAAAAAAAAAAAAATTGGTCTACATTTGTATATTATAGTAGTCGTTAAATTGAAATTTGTAATTGATTTGATAAAACTTTAATTTCTTTTAATTTTTTTCTCCCAACGAAAAATGGTACTTGTATTTTTGTATATAGTTAAAGAATTAATTTTTTTGTCGATGAAAAAGTACACGGTAACCCACTTAAGATACGTTATAATGGAGTTTTTTTATAATAAAAAAAAAACACTTTTCACATGAATACAAAATAATACTAGTTTTTGTAAAATACATTAAATCGAAACGAACCTTGACCAAAAACTTTTAACAATTATTTAAAACGCATATTTGACAATAATAATAACGTTTTGTAATATGTCTTGATCAATAGACACAACCTAAATAACACATGGTAATGAAATTTACTATCCATCACTGAGTACCTATCATACATTACCATATGTATCGCGTAAAACGAAAACAAAATCGATTAATTTAAAACTAGTTTTTTTTTTCAATAATTATAACATACTCTTAATTTCATAATACCATATTATGCAATAGATGACGATCTGGATTATATTTTAATTATTTTTCTGTCGTGGGTGTAATAGACAAATGTTGAAAAATGGAAAAGTTCATATTTAGTTTAAAAAAATCTAGGTATAACCTCACGTGGCAAAAAGTAAATGTGATTCTCACATCTACAGATATTGTATAGTGTTTAATTGTTGCTCATAATTAAGTTCAAATAAATCGATGTTAAAAATCATTGTACATAATTAAACTTTACTTGATACATCCGAGTCTCTTCAATAAAGTAACAACAATATATGAACGCACTGCCAATAACCTATACGTGTGACCCGAGTAATCAAAATCTTAGGATATCGATAGAGTTGTCTACGCTACGCTACACAAAATGTCGTTTTTGGAAAATCAAAACGCATCACTCGTAATTGTGTCATTTTACGTTTCTCTCGTCTTTTCATCTCTGTCGTAATATCATCGTTTCCGAACCCCCTTTGACCTTACTCCCCATCCCACACACCCGTCAATAGACACACGCACACACCCACGGACCGTCACCTCTTCTAACCGCATACGTTTTTTTGTTATTATCATTTTAGGGTACCGCCATGCGCCCTTGACCGTGGCGGACGGCAAGAACTCGGCTACGTCGCAGACAGCTGTTGAACAGCAACAGCAACAGCTCCTGCAGGCCGGACCGGCGTCGTCGCTGGCGGCGGGCGGGTCCGCGTCTGCGAACACGCAACAACACCACCCCGCGCCGCCCGTGGTGCGCGTCACACTGGCGTCCGTCGAGGAGTGCAACGTGCTGCTGCACAACGGCTTGGACTTTTACGGGGCCACTTTCTTCCCGGTGGAGGCCGCCTCGCCGGTTGTACCGAAAAAGAAATCGTTGCCGCCAAACAGGTATATTATTATATAGTATGTATATGATGTCCCCACAAGACCACAACGACAAAAAACACACACTTGCTGATAACACTGCTATCGTATGAATAGTTTATATGGTTCAGAATTCATTGATTTACAATAGCACTACGATACCGTGTCAACAACAATATTAATAGACCAAAGTGTTGCTGCGGGGTACACACATGATGCAGCGTCACTCCGCCGAATTCGTCTGAATTTTCTAAATATAATATTATATTGAAACTGATTTTTCACTACTCGTTTGGGATTCGATTTGTGCAGTTTATCGAAACACTTCAAAAACAGATATTCTTTTTTGGAGTATGGAATTGAAAATGTGTTTTGCTGTTTAAAAATAAATAAATTTGATATAAATAAAGAGTAAGGACAATTGAATGGATAACTTTTTTTATTTCGACACGTAGATATTACATGACATTACGTCGCATTCGTTATTATAATATTTCAACGGAACAACGGTATAGTAATATTTTATTATGATCTACAAAACTCTTGAAACAGATGAAACAGTTGAAAATATCTATGATTATGTTTGTACATCGTGTACAATTAGAAATATAATATCTAACTGCGAGTCATAATTGGGAATTTATAAAAATAAGTTATTTCGATTTTAAAAATTATTCTTAAACAGTTGTGATAATAAATTGTACTAACTCAGAGATAATTTTAATGAAAACTACAGCTATCTCGTTATTAATAAATGGTCTTAGCACTCTGTTTTTATCAAAATCCATAATTTTAAGGCGTTACTAGTCATGCGTTATTAAAGTGAATATTTTGTCAATTCAAAAACTTTATCTCATCCGTAAAATTAATGTATATATATATTTTTTTTTATACGTTACATGTTTTATGATATGTCTTATATATATAAAAATATACATTCACACAGTAAATAAATTATCATCGAATGCCATTGCTGAAATATAACCATATCTCTACAATACCTAACATATTTTTAAATAAAATAAAAATAAACGAAGTCAAATAATAATTGAGATGTAAGTAACAGTTATCAATGTTTAGTACATAATGCGAATAACAATATAATATCGTTTTCGAACCGACTGGAGGCACAAGCGGTTTATTGGATTTTATTCCACGGCCCCGGGCAGCAGGCGTCGTGTATATGTACGTAATATAGGTCATACACAACCGTCAGCTATCGCATGGTATATTGAGACCCACACGTTAACGATGATCACAATATTTTCAATTTATTATTATTGTGCGTCTATATTGGATATTTGGATCCCAAGGTCTCCAAGCTCTTTTAAAAGAGACTAAAAATCGTACGCATAAAAAAATATATAAGCTTATTGTAGTATTGCCACTTTCAGTTTACAATTGTTTTTCTAAAAATATAAATAAAAATATGTAATACAGTTTGACATTTTATTAATCTGTGAGCATTTTATATCGTTATTTTTTGCATTTCAAAAGTTTTCTCAGATTAGTTATCATAACAAGGCCAAATCGTTATTACTAAAAAATGCTTAACGAAACGTTAAAAGTTTTAATAATTGTCTACTCGTGATTTAATATCAATCGCATTTAAATGTGTAATTCAAGAATTGGCAAATAAAAAAATTAATTTTTCCAAAACTAGGTTTACCAAGTTAAAATAAAGAATCAAGTGCATCGTTTTCATGAGTTTTATTCATTTACAGATATATTTCAAAATATTATAATTTGTGCTATATCATAATTAAAATGAAAAAATATACATAACATACAATTTAATGATAAACATTAAACATTTAAATCAATAGAGTCTCAGAATTCAGGGTTAATGAATTTTTTAAAGTTCAAAATAATTTTTGTTAATATATTATATTGTTTTATCATTTAAAATAATACTAACGACAATTTGTATGTAATTGTATAAATTCTAAGAAAATAATTCAATTTAATATTGTAAATTAAATTTACTTTTTATCGTGTATTATAATTATAGTTATCCAACAAGAAATTACGGGGTTGAACAAGTATAACATTCAGTGTAGTTACTAGTTTTTGTCTTTGCCGCTGTCGCTTTTTTTATTTTTATTTTTTTTACTGTCAGTTTTCAAACGAAAATAATATATAAACAACCGTACCGTATTACACAGCGTTTCACCATACGTATTATTATTATATTACAGCTGTGCGTGTTTGTTTGAATAGCGACACATACAACACATACATACACATATACACATACACATACATACACACACACATACATACATACATACATACATACATACATACATACATACATACATACATACATACATACATACATACATACATACATACATACATACATACATACATACATACATACATACATACATACATACATACATACATACATACATACATACACACACACATACATATTAGTCTCGTCACGACATTGGTAATCTGATTTATACGCATGCTACTTTAACTGAAAAATTCGCGAGGAGAGCAGACATCGTCCTATAAGCATAATATATAAAGGATTATTCACCAAGCATGTTCCCTTTTACTTTTTCAATAATGCAATTATTCAAAACCTGATTTTTAATATTTTTAAAGATATACCAAATTTTAAAATTCTCAAGGTTGTTTGTACTGCTTAAAGAATATTTTGTGGAGATACAAAAATATAAATTTTCATTTTCCAAATTGTAACCCTCTTTTTATGTATTTAATATGTAATTTTTTTAATATTTTAATTGATTTATCATAGGTACATGATACTGTGTTTGAAAGATATGGTGGATATAGATATTTGAAAATTAAATTAATATTGAAGTATAAACATTTAATATTCATAAAAATGTTCCAATTATAATAAATCCTAGACCCAGAAAGTCCAGTAGATTCAACATTAATTTTTTTTTATATTTTTCTAAAGCTACTTTTTTAATATAAATATTTAAAAACCTGAAAAACTGCTTGTTTGGATTCAAAATTAGATAGATTCATCAACATTTTCCAAAAAAAAATTAAATGTCCATAAAATAATTTACAGTAAAACTAATAGGGTATTCATTTGAAAAATAGAAGTTTGTATCATTAAAGGACGTTTCTTAAATAGTACAAGAAATTTAATTAATTTTAAAATAGGGCCTTTAAGTGTAATTGAAAATTCTAAAAATCAGAATTTGTTGAAATTACTTTTTGAGATACGGCCGTACGGGCGTTTTCTTAAAAATATAATAGGTAATAATATAATAGTTTGCCCTTACTATGGGGTATCCCATCATTTGTTGGTCTCCGAAATAAATCTGCAAAATAAAATTCTAACGAATAGATCTTTATTTTTCTAAATTAATGCGTTTTTGAGCAATAATCTTTTAGTTTTCACACATTCTTGCATCGGTATTAAAACACATACGAATCATTGTTTGAAAAAGGTTACTTAATATTATAATATATATTATTTAGATATTTTATTATTTAACAAAATATAATTAATAATCTGAAAATAATTAATAGGACAATAAGTCAATTTGACCAGTTAATACTTAGCAGATAAGATAATTATAAATGGGTATATGATGACGTGACACGTAAAACGCTACGAACAAATCACCCATTAGTAACACTTCTTAATTAAATTAAAAATTCCTTTCAGTAGTTTTTTTTTAACATTTTAATAGAATTTAGCTATATAAAATGAATAATACAAAAAATATGTTAACTATTAAAAGTAAACCATTTACAGTTTGTGTGACATTTAGATGTATTATAGGTACTTTATGCAATAGCGCTGTATATTAAATGCGTACAACAAATAATTTTGAATTTTTTTCTGCAGTCACACCATGCCTGACCACGTAATATATTCACGCGTATTTTTATCATTTTAAAATTCCCGAATAGTCCGGTTTTTTTTTCAACAAACAATAATCACAACTCATCCGGGAGGTCCCATATGCCACCATTTATATTGCGTACCTACAAGAGTGTGTAATTATTTTATTATTATATTGCCCGATTTATGATTATCTACACAAACATATTATAGGTATAATATCGACGTTGTTAAATCTATACATATACCTGACCCGATACAATTCGACGATTACACGATACTTAACCGCGGGGAAACAATTTTATAATAACATTTATTTTTTTATCATTGTAATATTAATTATTTGTCTAACGCAAACCGTACCGTTTTTCAGCCGTCTTATGGATTTGGTGACGACCAGTGGTCACCGTATACGCGACCTGTTACCCGTCTTCGACTCTGCAGGATTTACGAAAATTCCGCCGCCAACCAGCAAAGTGGTCAAGCCGCACTAGTCGACGACGGACGATCTTTCTAGTCTGATGGACTATATAAGATTTAATGCGAATATTCATAAACGAATATTAATATATTTATATATACATCTACGATTTTTATTTTCATTTAAAATTTTAACAAAACAAAAATACAAACTTCGCATCGGTTTACTATTATACTGCAAAACCATTACAATATTAAATCGCATTTTATAATAACACGCAACGTTTAGTACATCTTGATGCATAATATTATTATATTATCGTAGTATAACGGTTAGATGGTTATAATATAAACATTTTTTTTCGCGTATTATTATTATTATTATTATAACTACTATCATATTTTAATCCAATAAAAAGTTCATTCGAAACGACGTAGCGTTTTATTTAATTTATAAATAATGTACAGGTACCAACTGTGTGTACACGTAGGAACCTCCCACATTATCATAATATATTTCTGTACATCACAGTCGTTCCACGGTCCCGCGCCAAAGACTCCGGCAAAGTTTTCTGGCGAATTTATAAAGTTTTCGTGCGGAACAGCCGCCACCGGCGCTGTCGCGGTATATAAATGCGGGTCGTCTCGCGTTAATCGTCAATTCAAGACGTAGGTAATACTTTATTTATAAAATACATTATTGCGAGTGTGTGTGCACATCTCGAGACAAATCTGCCGCCGAACCGCCGACGTCAAAGGTGGTGCAGATGTAGTTATGTGCCAATTGTTCATTTTGCATTTAGTTTTACGCCGCTTTCTCTTGCGGCACTCTCCACCCCGCTCCTGCAAGACTACCCACTGCTCCCAAACTGCAACCTCTCTCATTATTCCCCTTGCTGAATATTATATTTCCATGATTTAACCGCGAAATCACACTTAAGTAGTAGTTATAAGAGCGTGTGCTCCTTTGCGCCGCAACATATAATAATACGCGAATCAGCACGATATTATAAAGATACTGTCGATATAATATATATTTTAAAAGAACAAACAAAATAATATGTAAAATACTATAATGCAGAGTGGTTGGTTGTCATGAAGGCGGAGCTGCATAATATATACTCGTGCCCGTGATAAAAGGTGATATCCGGAAACACATTGTAATTCTATCAGTTCTGTAGTTTTTTGGTAGAGTATAACACATAATATATACACAACGTACGTAATATAGGGTGACCAGACGTCCCGTTTAAAACGGGATTGTCCCTTTTTTGATCATCGTGTCCCGTTGTCCCGACAAACTTCGAACGGGACGCTTTTTGTCCCGTTTTTAGAAGATGGTCCCATTTTAATCCCGTTTTTTTACAAATTATTACATTATATTTTTAAAATAAATCGATCTATGAAACAAATCTAAAATAGTTTTATAACCAAATTTATAAATAACAGATAATAGTTTTCGTAAAACAAGAATCTAATAAGTAATTAAATTAGCGGTAGTGTTTAATAATAAAAAGTAAATTTTTCATTTCAGTCTTGGGTGACTGAAATGGCTCACTTCCGCGCTCGCCACACAATACACATACTTTACAAGTACGAAGGTGACGACGGGAATCGGTTGCGATGGACACTGCCTGTGTGGGGTGACCCCCTAGAAAATAATCCTAGTTACGCCACTGATAAGGGAGCCAAAAGGGGTGGTCAACTCCAGGACGTAAGTTATAGGGATGGACATAATAATGGGAAATGTGGGGAGGAGGGGCACTGGGGGTCGTGTAAATCATAGGTATGGGGAAAGGGTGGTGAGAGGTAGAATTATAATATGCACTATTGTCTCCGGTCTCCGGTTCTGACCATTCCCTTAATTGTACGGTGGGGAGAGGTTGGTGAGGCATAGCATTGTGATATTCATTATTGTCTCCGGTCTTCGGTTCTGAACTTTCTCTAGCTTTTTCTTGTGTCTTCCTCGCCTTTATCTTCTCCTTCAGCTTCTTCAAATTCCTTCGGGTCCGAGCTTTCTGAGCCTCCGTCTTAACCTTCACCGCTGGTGTGCGTGGTCCGGATATATTTACCGGCGACTCTCCAGCCGAAACGCTGGAAGTCGTCGCCGGTTTTTCCACCTCCACACAAACCAACGGTTCTGGTTCAGTCGGAGGCGCAGCGTCTTCTGCCGGCTCTGCGATCTTTTTGTCTGCAAAGGACAGTTAGTATAATGCAATTTTATTTATTAAAATAAAATGCTGTGACGGAAAAAATATCATAGCTGCCGTTCGTTGTGTTAAACTACCAAAATACGCGCGCGTGTTCATTGCGTAATTTTTTCCTTGTGTACTATCAATCGACACCCGTTCATATAGGTAGGTACAGTTAAAAGTTTATAAAAATTATTATAAATAAGGTACTTACGTTTTAGCAGACGTTTAAGTCGGTCCAGACAGTTTACCACGTAAGGTTTTAAGAAGTTCATTAACCTCGATATTAACGTAATAAGCATATTTTAGTTATGTTCAAAAATATAATAATAATATATTTGAATATTTCACAAATGCGAAATGAAATGCACTGAACTGTATTTAAATGTTTTATGGTAATTAATAATATTTTATCACATTATTATGATTTATGTTACCATGGAATGTCAAAGTATATATTACTAGAATAATATTATGGCCAATATGGGTTAATTTCTTGGGTGAAAAATAGATTATAAATATATTAAAATAAAAATCAAATATGTCCGAAAACATAATCTAAATACTACTTTCGAACAACTACATACTATATCAATAATATATTAAAATGTATTTTAATTTTTAGTACCTATTTTATTGATAATATTTCAATAAATTAAAATGAAAAGATTTTATTTCAAAAATCATTTTAGTTATTGCATAAAATGATGCATATAATTTGAGGCAATATAATTATGTGTTTATATAAGATGAGACCTAATCATTTAAAATGAATGTTTTAATAATTTTTATTCACTTTTATTTATTTAAATACTTGGTATAACCATGAAGTAATACAGAGATTATATTATTAATCGACTCTCCGCGAAAACGACCACAGAAAAACCCAGAAATTGAACGGATAAAAATCCTGAAAAATAAATATACCCCGTAAAAAAACTAAAAATATTTCAATAGGTAAATTGGATTTTTATTACCCAACTATTGGTGACAATTTTGATATTTTCATTTGTTGAGCAAAATACATTATATCTTATTTATGTATATTGTTGGGTACTTACATGGCCGTATTCAGTATTTGGCCGTATTTTTGACTTTCCTCGTTAATCCTAAACATCGCGTAAATTAAAAAAAGCGGGTAAGTGAGTATCGCTCTGCTGTACATTAGGGGGTGAGGTAGACCTGGGACTAGGATAGGTTAAATTTGAATGCAATGATAGGTATCATTGTATACGAAAAACGATTCTGAACGGAGGTGATTTGTCAGTCTAGGATATATTATATAAAAATTGAAAATTATTTATTAGTAAAACGTTATATTTTTACACCTGTATTTTTGATTTCAAATTAAAATTGAAACTTTAAACACTCGTAAAATTTTTTAAATTGAATGATTCTCAAACTTTTTTATAATTATTCTAAGCTTAACTTATGGACAGCATAGTATTAAATTTTCAATTCTTAGCTTTTGATAGTAAAATATTTATACATTTTTAACTACCAAATAGTGAAAAATATTCATGATTTTGACGAATTTTTGTCAATATTTGAACTTCAAATGCTAATAAAAAAAATTGTGCCTATGTATTTTTATAATTTTCGAATGAGAGTTAGAACAAGTTATACGGACCCTTCAATTAATTTTTCAAGTAATTTGTCCCAGCTTAATTTTTTTTATCAACATTTATAAAAAAAAAAATAAAAAAAAATTGAAAATTTCAATTGTCTATAAATAGCTCAAAAAAAGTCAAAATATTTTGAAAATCAAATCACGTAAAGAAAATGGAAATCTAAATAACTGGTAAAATTTCAAGTATTTACGACTTATACTATTTGAATAACAACAAATATCAAAAATCCTTTGAGGCTAAACCGTTATTTAACGCGGTTTTGTAAAAATTTAAATTTCAAACACTCATAAATATTTTTGTCTGAATCCGGTAGAGTTTTTTTTACAGATATTTGAAGAAAAATTTATGGAGAACCTTGTACCAAATTTTCAAAACTTAGTTTTAAAAGAAAAAAATTTTACGATTTTTCAAGTTTGACTTTTTTTGAGCTATTAATAGACAATTGAAATTTTTAATTTTTTTTAGTATTTTTTTTTAAATAACGATAAAATAGTGTTTAAAGTTCGAATTTATACGAAATATGTCAAAATTGCAAAAATTGGTAAGTAATTTTGTGGTTAAAAATCGTAAAATTTTTTTCTTTTATAACTAAGTTTTGAAAATTTGGTACAAGGTTCTCCATACATTTTTCTTCATACATCTGTAAAAAAAATTCTACCAGATTCAGACAAAAATTTTTTATGAGTGATTGAAATATACATTTTTACAAAACCGCGTTAAATAACGGTTTAGCCTCAAACGATTTTTGATATTTGTTGTTATTCAAACAGTATAAGTCGTAAATACTTGAAAATTTTACCAGTTATTTAGATTGCCATTTTCTTTACGTGATTTGATTTTCAAAACATTTTGACTTTTTTTGAGCTATTTATAGGCATTTGAAATAATCAATTTTTTTTTATTTTTTTTTTATAAATGTTGAAAATTTCAATTGTCTATAAATAGCTTAAAAAAAAGTCAAAATGTTTTGAAAATCAAAACACGTAAAGAAAATGGCAATATAAATAACTGGTAAAATTTTCAAGTATTTATGACTTATACTATTTGAATAACAACAAATATCAAAAATCGTTTGAGGCTAATCCGTTATTTAACGCGGTTTTGTAAAAATTTAAAATTCAATCACTCATAAAAAATTTTTGTCTGAATCTGGTCGAATTTTTTTTACAGATGTTTGAAGAAAAATGTATGGAGAACCTTGTATCAAATTTTCAAAACTTAGTTATAAAAGAAAAAAATTTTACAACTTTTCAACCACAAAATTACTTGCAAATTTTCGCAATTTTGACATATTTCGTATAAATTCGAACTTTAAGCACTTATAAAAAAAAATTGTGACTAACGATTTCGGATTTTTTTTTTATCACTTTAAGAACAACTTATAAGAAACCTTGTATTAAATTTTCAAGATTTTCTGGCCGGCCAAAAATTTTTTATCGTTATTTAAAAAAAAAATACTAAAAAAAATTTAAAATTTCAATTGTCTAATTGTCTATAAATTCTTATAAAATTCTTTGAAAATTTAACTGTGTATGGAGAACGCTATTATAAACATTTGGTGAAAATTTCAAGTATTTACATCTATTAGTTTTTGAGTTATAGCAAAATAAAAAATTCGATTTGGTCGAAAACTGGTTTTGCGTAAAAATTCCTGTTTTTCTATCATTTTTTTGGGATTTTTCCCGACTCATTTAAAAAATATTGAAAATTTTTAACTTTTGACCCCCCAAAGTACCAACTAGATCCGATTTCCTTTTCAAAGGAGGGGCTGAAGTCCAAAATCGAAGCATTTTTACTGCTCCAAATGTTGTCGTCAGACACAAAAAAAAAAAAAAAATAATAAAAAAATAAAAAAAAAACACACATCATTGTAAAATCAATACATTCATCACTTCGTTCAGAATCTAAAAAAAAAAAAACAAAAAACAAAAAAACACACATCATTGTAAAATCATTACATTCATCACTCAGTTCAGAATCTAAAATATTAATTATTTAATTTAGGTTAATTAACTCAAAAAAGTAAAATAACAATATTCATTTTTTAGGGGGGGGGGATAGCAACTGTCCCGTTTTTTTATTTTTTAAAAATGGTCACCCTAACGTAATATATACGACATATTTTATAAACAATTACATAGTTTTTAAAAACAATTTTTTTTCAGTGGTACTTAATAATTTGGTTTTTTTTCAAAACTTCTTTTATCAAACATCTTTTTTTTTAACTCTATATTTTGGAAATAAATAGTAAAATGCTATCATTACAAATATTTTACTAATAATATGTACACTGTACACGTTTTAATGATCGAAATTTATAAATGTACTGAAAATTCACGATAAGTATATCCCGCGCCACAGAATATTTTATAGTATAATCTCTAAAGTTTCATAACGGCATAACGCTCACTATTATAGTTGAGTTAAATTTAACTAGAACCCCAGCAATATCTTATACCACTAGCTACGTTGTGGTGGAGAGATGATATTCGATTATTACAGCGCAGGTCTATAAATTGTGTCGTAATATTGACCAGCGTATAGAGATCGTAATAATATTACATCCACGCGTTTGCGAAACTATTTCATTATTTTTATAAACCATGCAAAATAAACTATATACGTCACAACTCATAAGACGTATAGTAAATTTATTTTATTTATCAAAAGGTTATTTTACGTAAAACAAATTATCAACTATCAGGAACTTCAATGAAGTAGGTGTATTAAATATTTTTAATGTTCTAATGGCTTGTGTAATGTACCTATGTTAGAAACTCATTACTTTTGGGACAAACAGAAATGTTGTATTATAAAATTAAAATTTAATTCTTACCATTAATTATTTAATAGAAACAACGACTGAATACATTTTCAAGAATTATATTTACTTTCAGCAAATTAAAACTCTTTTAATAATTTATAATTGATAATTTTTTTTTATTTTAATGAAGATAGATAATTATTATTCTGAATAAACTTTATAAAATGTAGGTTATAGACAAATATCAAAATCGTCAAAAAAAAATCTTCAATAAGAATCCATACATTTTCTAATAAAAAGTTTTTTTCATATGGACGAGAACCATAGTTATAGGAGTAATACTAACATTTTTTCTGATCCTCTTCTGACAATTTCTATAATTAAACAAAGTTATTATTTTCAGAGTTTCACAAATCATCTTATCAAATGACATTTTAATTTGTTTATTTGGAAGAAAAAACTTTACACTATTGGTTCATAAAAAAAAAAAAAAATCGTCTAGGTATAATTTGAACATTTTATGATTTAACGAAGGAAGTCTCTTTTACAAATATACCTTCTGCATTCCAATCAATAATAAAATAATTAGTCTAATTGTATATACTTTATAGTCTCATATACGAGTTTAAATGATTTTTTCGTTGTATATAACAAAATAAAATAACACGATTTTGTTAAGACAGAGTACGTATTTTTAAGGATTTTTTTAAATACATATATTTTATACCTATTGTAATTATTTATGTGGTTTCAATGGTCTCAAATTTATACCAAATTATATTGAAATTTATATTATATTTTATTGATAATTAATAATTAGGTACCTAATCAGACAACACATATTATGATGATTTTCAATAAATCACAAAATATATAACATTAGGTACATATAATTAAGATGAAAAATTAAATTTGAATCTTACTTAACCATTTTCGGTAATTATATTTATTAACTAATGATCACATTAAGTGGAACTCACCAGTTATCGCGCACACCATACTTAAATATTATACGACTCAAACAAAAACGTATTCAACGCACGTTCCAATTTCCAGTAACGATGTAGGGCGTTAAGATTCACGTACCCATAGATGTTATAGGTACTCATGTCATACTCTCATATGTTATACATTGCAACGCTAAACATTATACATATTACAGAATTTATCTTTATAGAATATTCGACTACAATATCCACCGATTGCTTATATTGACTGAATAACTAATTTTTGAGTACTTGATGCGGTAGTATTAACAAGTACAACTGTCTTAAAATAAATTTTGTTGTTAAAACGCAATAGCAGTTTGACTTATTAATCAAATTCAATATAACAGTCAATATCAGAAGCTAATTAATGTACCTAATAATAATATATAACATATATTATATTTATATTATTATAATGATTTGTGTATATAATAATAATAATTGCGGTTTGTGTGTGTATTAAATACTTTGACTTAAAAATATATACAATTGATTATCTTCTACTATAAAACAGGTGGAAAAAAATTACAAATTAAAAATAGTATGTGTAGCTTTACGTTTCGTTTTTTATGTTTTTTATTTGTATTTATTTATTGAAAACTGACGTTAATACATATTATAGATAGTTGAACATAGCATAAAATACAACAGAGCGTTATTAATAACATCAGTATAAAAAATTATTAACCAAGGAGCGCAGCGTGAAATAATTAAAGAGTGACCGTCGTTTGGTTGAAATTGTAATAAGAAATAAAAAAAAAATCTGGAAAGAGAAGTATAGATAAGGGTGGTAATTTACTATATTTTATGTCATGAAAGAATATTACAGTTCATATTTTTATGAATATAATATTATATGTTTATGCTAAGAAAACGGTGAACTTAATTTAAACAAAACGTAAAAATATTATGAATTTATCCTTGAATCACGTTTTAGGTATCTCAATATATAATTTTTATTTAATCAAATGATAATATTGTTTATAAAAATTAAATTTGAATGATAGATTTCAACAAAATAGAAAAATCTGTTTAAATCATAATACTCAATACATTATTTGTATTAATCCGAAATTGTAATAATCAATAGATTTTTACAAAACTTATTTATGGTACTAAGTAGGTATTTGTAAAGTATAAAATATTTAATGAAAAATATCTATTCTATCATCTTATTACAATTGGATATTTATACACATGACGATGCGCATATGGCCATGGTCGATAATTATAGTTATAAAATTAAAATTTACGTAATTATTAATAGTGTATTATGTAGGTGATAACCTTCAATTTGGGCAAAATTTCTAAAGTAATACCGTGTAATTTTTCACTCGCATAAAAAAAAATTATCTTATAACACGTCAAAATAAATTGTGTTTACCTCAACATCGCTTAACTCAATCATTGCCGTAATACATTCAGACAACAACAGCAGCAGAAGTTTGTATGATGAAATTACATTAGCATCTTATTAAATATTATTAATTTCCAGTCCTCTCTACTCCAAATGCTTCCTGTCTACTTTCTATTCTCTACTCTTATTTTCTATATTTTCATTTCCTGAGCAGCAAAGCCATTGGCGAAAAACTATAAAAGTTGAAATAAAAATATATAATTGTTAACTCCATTGGAAAAATTTTCTAATTCACTTTTTTATAATTTATTAAAACATTATTATTGTTTTATCTAAGATTAAAACTTACTCGCATATTTTAAAATTACAATACAAAACGTCTAAGATATTATTATGATATACTTGAAAATTTGTATTTTGGTGAATGAAACCATTTGTGTTACCTGAGTCCACTAGTGGACTCACACCTTACATTATAAACATTTCTATAAATTTTGATCAATCAAAATTATTGAAAATAAATCGTTTCAAACACTCAAATCATTATTTTAATGTAAAATTTACCAATATTACACACCATGGACGCCGTTAATATTATATTTAACTGTTCTAAAAGCTCTCATTATAATAGTTTTATCGACACCTAAAATAGTCACATATATCGATTATGCAAATGTAAATATTTTCATCATTTAAATTCATCTAAATTATAATTGTTTTTTTAATTTTCAGGACATTATAATAAAGCCAATCATACTACCTATTTATTAAAAATAATATAGCAGTGATCAAATTGCATACCCGTAAAAAAAATTTAAAACGTGCACTTATTTTCTGAAGTCATTTATTAACAGATTTAAAAAAATATATATTTGCTATAAATAGAAGATTATTTGATACAGCGGCTAAAAGCTAAAATATCGTAATTTTTAGTTAAAATATAAAATATTATATTTGTAATATTATAATATATAATATATATATATATGATATGATGGTTTTTTTATGAAAAATGTCAATAATCAAAATAACAATCCTAATTTAATTATTGTACCTACTAGTTTATTGAAAACAAAACAATTAATATCTGCTTTCATAAAATAACAACTACGCGTTTTAAGATAAAATAAGAGGTATAAAAATAGTTTTCGATCACTAAGATACCTTTTAAAATAATTACATTACTCTTGATATAAGATAATATGTGAGAATACGTTATACTGTTAATTTAACAATGTAAATACATTTGGGCAAAAGTATCCAATAAAACCGTATAATATAATACCTATATAAAAGTATAAATTATAAATAATAATTTTTATTTCCATTTAAAAATGAATTAAACTTTTTAATTTCAGATACCTGCCAGATGTTGAATTTAAAATATCTAATTACCTAGTTGACCGAATATTTTAGAAACTTTAAATTCTTATTAATTTAAATTTATTTTTTATTTATTTTGTATGCAATGTGGAGGCATTAAATTCCAATAGGTATTTGTTTTCGTATTCAAGAATGAAAATTTAATAATATTAAAGAATGTAGATAGAATTTTTAGAACCTATTAGCGTTATCCAGGAGACACCACGAGGAGGTTGGCTCTATTTAGTCTCACAAAAATATTTTAGTATAATGTTTAATTATTTGTCATAGTTTTTAAATTATTATTTATTATATTATATACTATTATATCATATATCATTATTATTTATTTATTAAGTTTTTGTATATTATATAATAATTATATAATGTTTTTACCGGTAAATATTGGACAATTAGGGATAACTATTTTGCAACATCTTTATCGACTTTGTATTCCTCAAATTTGTTTAATACATATTTACTATTATCCATGTCTTCTTTTCTTTTTTTGTTTTGTACATTTCGTTTAATGCTGCCTATTTTTAAGTACGATTCTTCTTGAACTTCTAATAAAATATGTATTATTGCAAAACAATTAGGATGGCAAGTATAAAATTAACTGTTAAATCTCTATGAAAAGCTTCAGGTCCGTTTGTTGTCCTAGGATCCATAGATGGCTCACCTGCCCAAAAGTGAGGTGGGAATAAACTATTTTCATCAATAAACGTGTCTACAATATAATCCGTAAAATTTTCAACATTGGGTGTTGCATTGGCCATGAGAGATATAAAACCATCATTTACCTCATTAGAAGGTAAATAACTTAGACCGAATAAAAAGCTTTGAAGCCACTGGTACACAACTGTTTTTCCTGCATAGTGTTTATTTAATTCTTTTTCATTTTTAATACGACGAAACCAGGCTTGACTTAAGTGAAAACTACAACCTATCACTTGACAATTTTCGAATACTTCCAATACTGCGTAGTGAGCATCTTTTTCAAAGTCTAAATGTATCATTTTCAATTGCAATATTGTTGTCCGTGAAATTTAAAATATAACTCTTTTATTTTCAACCAAACGCAAGTATACGATTTTTGTGTTTTAGAGTCCATAAACATTGAAACGTTGAAACATTTAGTGAGTTTCATAAACCATTCTTATAAAGATAGTTAATCTTTTTTTTCGTGATAACCTATTGGCCATAATATTAGCGTATGTACCCAAACGTGAAATGTGTTTGTGTACCCAAACGTGTTCCACATTTACAGGTAAAAATAATGTAATATACCCAAACGTGCTTCACCCGTAGATAGGTACTATAGCAAAAAATTAAACAAAATATATTTATTTTTTCGCTCTCGCTGTTTTTGTTTCGTTATTTTGTCGTTTTGTCATTCTACCGTCACATACAACAGTCACGTCTGTGCGCGCGACCATATTCATATGGAAATTACAAACGGGAATCGTGATTTGATTAAAAGCCACCTCTCGCCACCGCTCTATCGCCGCTGGTGTTGCTGATGTGCTACGACTCGCACACCCCTCGCGGTTACATCCCTACGCAGAGCACGTTCAGCGCGATAGTTGGATATTTTCACCGTACAGGGCCGCACTAAATAATAATGTATTATAGTAACAACCTGGAAAAGATTTTTATTTTTTTACATTTTCGTAATCGTGGTCCGTCGACAGTGTTTTGGACGGATAAAGCTTCGACGGTGACCTAGCTGCTCTCACTCGTCACTTTAATAATACACGGAATAATGAATAAATTCCACAGAATATCGAAAGAGATCATATAATAATATGATCACGGCACATCGATTAACCAAACTATTATGTTTTTGGGGTATTCGAAAACATTTTGAATATCGATGAATAATTAAAATAGTAGTTCGAAATCAAAAAAGGTAGTGCATAATTTTATTATTGTGTATTGGATGTGAATATTATTGTTCAACCTTTATTGTTCTGGTAATGCTCTGATAGCGTTTATTATTATTATTATTACTATTCTGTTACCTCTTTATCCGAACATAAATAATAGGCCCAAAGTACAAAATAATTATCATCCTTAATGAACGATAAATACTTTACTTTTTTTCAGTATAGGTGAAACCAACAAAATAAGGATTGGATAACCTTTTTATTGAGTAATTTACTTTTGTTTAAATGTGTATTCGACTTCCATCTGTATAGCTATATTGAATAACGAATCCGTTGTGAAACCCGTGATTTAATTACTAAAACAACAAATTGCTCCGTTAATTTGAAAACCCTAAATGCTATTTGTTATGAATAACGTTATTTCAATTAATCATTTATTAAACAGCGTGTACAGATAGCTGGAACGTTATTGCCGTTGCGATAAAAATATATATTATCGTAAACAGCGGAGGATACCGCCCTTATGCCACATGATATTCTGAGATTGCCTATCCCTTGTGCTGGCCAACGAATATAGTATTAATATAATAAAATAATGTTAAAAATGTTTAAATGTCAAATAAAATGTAAATCATATCAGCTGTACCGTACAATATTATATACAATATTATATTTACACGTCTTAAGTTCAGATCGGTAGCTAACTATTATAATAGTGGTGTTTGATATAATTTCAGAATTTCTATATTTATTTTAATATTTAATATACCTAAAATGGTTTAATTATTATGGTTTAGGTATAAAGTAAATTTAGTTTACGTATATAATTTTAATATTAAAGCATTTAAGATAAATATAAAATGTATATAAGTACTTTTTAAGTGATTATATTTAATATATATTTATTTATTTTAATGATGTTATGTAATGCACTTTAAAACATTAATTTATCTTTCTATACATAATGATTATTTTAAAATTCTTTGATATTATACTTTTAACAATAATATATTATTATATGACAACCTTATTTATTTATTTTTATACATAACGCTTATACATCATACATATCATAATAATATTATGTATTTATCTTTCATCTTTTATCTCGGTAGATATTTAAATATTATTAACTATTATGTTTTTATTGATAAATATAACTTTTAATTTCGTGATTAACCTTAAAAATATTGTTTACCTATACTCAAAAAAAGAAATATAATAACATGGTTTTCTTTTTGTTAATTATTTACTACTGATCAATGCTACGGTAAATGTATACGCATAATATGATACGATAAGATAAGGTACGATCTTATAAAAATATAAACGTTAAAATAAAAATAATTATAAGATTTCGTTAATTTTTGAAGTGCATTTTTATTAATCTCAATTCAAATGTCTGGAAAATCAATTGGTAGAATGTGATTAATCACAAATATAATTAGATGTAAATAGGTATGTAATAAAGGATGAGGAAAAAGTATTTACTAGTAGAGACGATAAGGATTCAAATAAACGTATTTTCTAAAAATATTAGAGGTAGTGTCTTAATTATTTTGATTTATTTATTTAACATTCAAATATATAAATTTAAATGTTATATTACTGTTCAGTAGAATATGAAAATAATTTTACTTCTATTGTAGGTTTCAATGAAATCGAATGAATTGAACAATCAAAAAGAATATGAATGAGTCAGTTAACCTTCTATTTAAATCATCAAGACTAAAAAAAAAAATTATCTCCATATTTCATTGTTCGTGGAATAAAAATATCCTAATTGCCCTTCACCCACAGATCTACGTTTCCGGACATATTTTTTCTCATTTCTCGCTGTAAAATAAGAAGAAAAAACCGTTTATCATATTTACGGCGCGTGTAAAATGTGAAATGCCGACTCCCCCGAAGCTATCATTATTACATTTTTTCGGTCGACTCCGAGTCCCACAACACTCGAGTGTAATATTTGTGTGACGGGACGGGGTATATACACGGTTGGCATACACCACATTGCATCTCCTTATAATATTAATTGTGCTCTGTAAACGCGGTACGGCATTAATACTATTATACGAAGGCACGAGACCAAACAACAACTGCTTTATCGAAAACCACGTCATAATAATATAATAATAAATTACAAAAAATTGTCATTGAAACAAAATAATACATAAACTCTGCATATCATTATTATCCGCGGTATATCTATTATAACATTATACTTATCTTACGCGGTGCCCATTACTACACGAAGTCGGGGCTACACAATGCACATCGTATACGTATAGAAATATTATTATTGTACGATATTATTATAATATACGTGTGCTGCACTCCAGTTGTATTTATATATACACATACCCCCCATCTTATTCTGGAGCTATAATAATGCATTTTCGTTTTAAATTACAAAGCGCTTTAAATTTAATTTTCCGTGGGTTAAATTAACTTTTAATCTCGCCCCGGAGTTCATTTAGCACAGTTTGGTAACTTTTGCGTCGACGTTCTACATACCCGCACACACACATACACATGATCATTTATATATTTTGTATATGTGATGTGTGTGTGTGTGTGTGTGTGTGTGTGTGTGTATTATATTGTGTTCTCGAGACGCATCCATATACGTATAGTAATCCCATATAATATTATATTTCGTATAAGCCGGGCGCCTCGAGTCTGTATAGCGTACACGAGTTTGTAATCGTCGTGATCGCGATTTAATGACGGGGCCCGCCATCGCGAATAAATCGAGCAGTGTTTTAATACGGCACAATCGAAACGTTTATTGTGTATGGTACACGTACGATACCATCGGCGGTATATGCGCTCGAACGCACATGAACGCATACGAAACAGATTCCGATGCCCGTCGAGCTTATTATCCTTATTGCAATAGAATGATAACAATAATAGGCAAATAATGCTTTTAACGTTTAGCAATATCGATTTATTAGAATACGTGTCGACCGGCTGTATGGACAATTAACATATATATAAATGCACATTTAAATATTTAATCTGTGACAGTACAAGTAATACGTAAGTTTTACAATAACACAAAATAGTGTATGTACTATATTATCGAGTAGATCGAAAAACGAATAGCAATACACGTAGACTAAACGAAGGTAAGACTCGACTAAAGCATTCTATACATAAGATAATTGTGGCTGTAGAAAGTGGTATATTATATATGAATTAATGTAAGATTGAGTTTGATGTCTAACATTAAGTGAATTGACTTTAAAGAGAATACGGTAGAGAAGGTCATGTGATGTGCCTGCTAAATTATTGATATGAGCGAAAATAAACCGAGAATCGATGTATAGAAGGGATGATGTTTAGATAATGACTAAAGTCCAAGTAACTAAGTTGATATGGTACTTTAAGCGTAAAATCAGTATACTTATGATAAAGTAATTTAAAAGTAGTGTACGTATGATAAAAATGTAAATACTGAACACACGTTCAATGTTAGATTAGTTTTTTACTCATCCTTTTCTGATAAGGGTGCTAAACATCTATCCTGTATTTAATTAAAAATGCTTCGAACAAGAGCAAAGTTCAACGATCGGAGATGGTTATCTGAAATCAAGAGTTTGGTGTATAAAACTTAAGACTTTTAGAACTTAACTATTAATAATATGAATTTGATGACTCAGTAAGAGAGAGTAAGTAATAGTAAATACTAAGCCATTAAAGTCTTTGATAATAGAAATCCGCTGTAAATTAAGCGCATAAAGGTAATTTATAGGGTTTCTAGAGAAAAAGAGATAAAATTGTACTTTCTAAAATTAAGTCTAAGTTGGAGACTCATAAATATAGTTACATAACATATGATAACATTATGAGTGACCACTGACCACGGTGTATTTTTTTTTGTTTTATTTGAAAAAAAGTTTTAAAAAAAATCATTAAGATTTTCAAAAATATTTATTTTAGCCGATTTGTAAATAGAATTATTTTATTAACCGCTGTAAAAATAACACATGGCTTTACATCTATCCGGGTAAAATATTTTCGTACTTTATTTAAAATAAGAGTAAGCTCAGTCATCGACCTAAGTTTGTTATTCGGTTTTTTACACGCATTGACGAAAGTTCGGCACTAACTTGTATTAACCATACCCATTTCTACCATTATTTGTAAAATTCACTTCTAGAATATACTACAAATTTTAACAAATTACTAACTTTAAACAAATTTTCAAATTTGATGACAATAAAATTAAAATTCAAGTATTCCAAACGATAATTTATCTAAATATATTATAATTATACATACAAAAGAGAGAGAGAGAGAGAGAGAGGTATTTTAAATTAAACACAAAATCACGAAAACTACTTCACCTATGAAGTTGAAATTTGGTAGGTAGGATATATCCGGTTTTGGAATATTGGTTTTGCGAAATTCAACCACAAAGAGGGTTGATAAAGAGTAAAAATTAAAAGGTTATATCCATATTAAATACAACTTTTTAATAAAACACAAAAGTTATTAGGTACAAAATGTTTAAAAATTATTTTTGCTTATGTTGATGAAATATAAAATAATCATTAAAATTCAAGTTTTAATTGTTTTAAGAGCACTACATTTTTTTAAATTCAACAAATTAGCAAGGTTAACAATTTAATATTAAAAAAAGGGGCAATCCTATTTTTAGCAAGTACCAGTATTTTTATCTTACACTAATTGACATCAATAAGACAATAATATATATATACTCCCGTAACTTTTATGTTCCTCAGTAATTACAAAAAGTAGATTTGTTGACCTATTTTAATCATACCCATACATGAATTACATATTAAATTCACACGTTACATAATTAATTAATTTATAACTTATAATATATTTTACTTTTTATATGTAGTTTTTGACCTCACTATAATATATAATATATTTATTTGATATATTCTGAAAGATAATATAAACAATTATTTTAAAATATTTTACCTAACTTTGTTTGCGGTAGTTGGTGAAAGACGTGAATTATCGTGAATTATCTATGTAGCGTGCTGTAAGTAATGCATTTGGAAAAGTATTATTAAATTCATAAAATTATATTATTGTACGTCATCATTTCAGGCATTTTCGGTAAACCGTTTACTTAATAATAATTTATTATGTATTTCAGTTGGGGTGCATAATATTAGAAAATTGTAATAATTTATTCTCATCGTCCTGTAAAACACAAGCAATACATTCGTCAAGATAGATTTAATTATTTATTTTTCATTTGTTTAATATATTTAAATCAGAGTAGATCCATTTAGTGAAATTGATATAAGTACAAACTAATTTCACTAAATGGATTTACTTAACGAATAATTGAAACTCTAGTTTATATAGTAAAATGCCAACATCATTAATGCGTAATACGTTTCAATATATTATGGTTACACAATTTTGAAATTCATAATTAAAAAATCATTACTTAAAACCATTTAATACACGATTTGAACAAAAAGCTATGTCAGCATCGTAAAAATGTTTTTATGTTTTTGGAATTTATAGAACTTGTATTTTGAGTAAACAAATTAAAATAGATTCATAGTTTGATACCCTTAAACAAATTCGGCCACTATACATTTCGTATTTCAAATACCAAATATAAATTATACAAAATATTGATATCTCACGAACATGTTGAACATTAACAATTCGAATTGACTGCCGTAATTTAGTATTTATCATTATATGTAGACACGTCGAGGAGTTCTCGACAGATACGCAGATTTTTGAACTTCGGCGACTACGTTCGTATTGATTTAAAAACTTTAAATACCTACTTGTACAAACATTCGAAGTTCGTTTGTACAAACGACTAAACATCAGCTGTATGTTCGATATTATATATTTAAACTGACACACACGACATTGCACGCGTTGACACATCGGAACACGCACATTATTATTGTAGAACACCCACATTACTATACCGTTTAATCTTTCACGATATTCCAAAGTTTTTCAATATTCTCTCATCTGCCTATACTGCTGTCTCTTCAACGCGTGTGTGCAATTGTGCATATGACGTATATATATATATATATATATATATATATATGTATTATCTAGTATGTACCCTCTTATATGTGTATAAGCTACACATCACACATTACAATATAATGTATATACATTATATATTTATATAATATTTCGTATATATAAATTGCGACGTTAGGCTCCTCTAGCCGGTTTGACAACGACAATCCCTCATCATTTCGAATGCGACACGTCCCCGCGACCCTTAGCCTAAATCGTAATAATAATAATAATATCATACGTGTACACATCACGTCCTACACCGTGCAACCTGTAGATTTATACTGCACGTAGGCACGCGTCTATTTGCGTGCCTTCTTGAATATTCCGTCGTTTGTTTCCGCAGATGTTTCTCTCCAAACGTACTACGCATTGCTACATTACATATTATTTTGTTTGTTCTTTCAGACGGGGTACGAATTATTATAACGTTTACACATGCACAGTGCACGTTCACGCCGTTGGCAGGCAGGCAGGCAGAGGCAGATGGGTAGATAAAAATGAAAAACAAGAAAAACGTTTTTTTTAAGAAATATTATGTACACATACACATACGATTTTTCGTCAGGCGAGTTAAAAAAAAAAAAGCATCAACCGGATCCGCTCGCGAAAATTTCCAAAATTGTTGCGAGGCGACCTCACGTGACTGTACAACATAATGTACTTACCTATAGCTATAGCTATAAATGCAATATTAAAATGATAACAACATTATAATAATACACTACCTGCTTTTTCGGTTAGGTTATTATTATATTATACGTTTACCCAACCCGCCATGTAAACATTCATTATAATATGGGTCATTCTGTAGCTTTATTAAATATTAATGCCCACGAAGCTTTTATAGTGAACATGTTTTACAGTATAGTTTTAAAAGAACATCGGTTAGTATCATTAATAATAATACGTATAATACAATTCCGTTTAGTTTATACAATTGATTCTATAAAAAAAACATTCAACTGTTGCCCGAAACGAAGGCATTAAGTGTTTTTTTTTCTAATATTATCCTATCGACAGACCAATATTGTTATTACGTCTAATCGGCGAAAATGCGACTCATCGCGAACAATATACTCCTCTTATTTGTGTGTATAAAATGTTCTAGAACACCTATACGTATTATCAATAGAAACGAGATCCAAATCCCCGAGGATAGTTTTTTTGTTGTTGTTGTTCGTATTTGAATTTAAAAGCTTCCTACCCCGCAAAACGTATAACACTCCCTCTGCAGTCAACACAAACACATACACTTATATATATTATATTTATATGTATATAGATTATACAACTAACAACAAACGTCCATATAGTATAATACGTATCTACTGCTTACGGATTGATTTTAAAACGCCCTCCCGTATGCATTTGAGCTTTTATTTTTTTTTTGCACAAAATGTTAAATAATTGTATGCATATATTGTGTTCAGCGCTTTTCAATAATCCCCACCCGCAAGTTATTATTATATCACGATCAGGTGTATCAAAGTGTTTTTTATGTCTAAATATTAATTTTCAATTTTCATCTAAAAAAAAAAAAAAATATTAAAAATTAAATTTATTAATCATTATTTATCTCGAACGTTTTAATTCGTAATACTACAATATGTATTTATAGTTATAATATATAAATGAAAAAGTTTCGACGTTTATCTGACAGGTATTGTTGTTTTTTTTAATATAAAAACTATTTTGATTATAAATATTAATTAAAATCAAGATTTTTAATTTAATTTATCGTGTAGTTTATACAGATATAAATCATTTTGTTTCAATGATTACCATTTTAAGGTATCTTCCATGTATTAACGAATTACAACCATAGCACACATTATCATACGCACATATTTCTCACGAGCCACTGACTCGTACGCTATAATAGATCTTTATTGAATAGTGTACACACATTTGATATCATGTGTGCTTTATTTTATTTTCCAAATTATGTTTTACAATAATATTTTAGATTCTGAGTAGAAGGAATGGTGTCTTGTTGTGGGCCTGAAAAAACTTTTTTCGTTGGAAAATAGTATTACCTAGTAAATTAGCTATGTTTAACAGTTTTATTTAAAATTTAAAAAACAATTAAATATTGTAATTTATCAAACTTCTAATCACTGAAGTAGAAGTAAATGACTATCAGTACATTAATATCATTACTATAAGTATTACAAAAAAAAATCAATATTTCACGTTTTTGCTGCACAATTTAACAATTCACGATAATATGACAAAATATATTATACTTCAAACGATATACGCAAATTTTTCGTAATTCTTTCGATTTATAACTTGTATTATATTGTATTATTTATATTTAACTTGTGTCGACCATGCATGGCATTAGCCCTCAAATCGAAATCGATTTTTATTTTCAAATTATTCACGGCAGAATCACCGAAGCCCGTGATAGGAGATTCGGTTAATTTGGTCGCGGGTCTCTCACGTTCGGCAGTTTTTTTGTTTTATCGGACGCAACGTCAGTCGACGGGTGGGTGCATGACAACTATGGTGCGGTAATAATGTCGGGGTGGAGGAACGTTTCAGTGGCGAATTTAAAGGGCGTCGAAAACCAATTAAACGATTTATTTCCTGCCCCCCACCCGCACAAGCAGTATTCGTTCTGTTGTTTTTTAATCAACGGGAAACCCGTCAAAAAGTTCTCTCTGTGCGCCACCACCAGCAGACTCCATACACTTTTCACGTATTCCACCTCCGTTGGTCCCCGTCTCGTTCTCCACCAACCGCCGCTCCATCATTTCGTTCTCTTCCACGTCTATAGACAAAAGTGTCATTCGGCTTCTTTCATTGCACCACCACTACACGCTACTCTATTTGCCTGATCGTTCGTTCTCTTCTTTAGTGTACAGCAACACCCTGCAAATGGCGACCGATTCCACAGAAATACTTCTTTGTTTATAAGTTTATAACATTTGCTTTTCACCGAAAGAGGCACTGACAAAGAGAGGGCTAGTGTGCGTGAGAGAGACGGACACAGAGCGAGACAACCTCACCGTGGAAAAAATCCATTTTACTCTCTAAAGTTTTATTAATTATCCCACCACAGTTTTTGTCGGTGCCAGTGATGTTGGTGTAAGAAAAAAGGGTTTTTGGATGCTTTTCACCGTCGCTTGGTAAATATTCGTAATTAACGAAAGAAAGCCGGTTGAATTAAAAACGAAAATAACGCGTTACATCCGCCATTTCTGACGTTATTATTACACTTGTATATACCGTTGTAAATTTCGACTAGATTGTTTTTTTTTTGCACTATACGTACCACTACATTGTACGAATTTCTGAAAAAAAAATTTAACTATTTTGATACACCGTCTCAGCATGTTTAGACTTAAATACAAAATTCAAAATAATAATAAAGACGAATTTTATTATTGGAACTTAAAAATTTTTAAATATTTTTATCAAAATGACAATAAAGTATTACACGTTTGAGGATCATTTTGAGGGTCTACTATAAAATATAGGAACCATGGTATATAAAATCAGTATAAATTAAACGATCCAATTCAATATAATACACAATACAATATCTCCTTTCGATCACAACATGCAATAACATGGATATTATTATATATTCAAAATCCATAATAGTCGTTCTCAGAAACAATCAGCACTGAGTACAATTATTCAAGTCGAAAATTCAAAATATCATACATTTGATAAAAATTAAGTAAAAATTTCAATAAAGCTAACATTATCCAAATGTGATGCGTACGTAGTCATCCACAAACAAACACAAATATATGACGAATCTAAACACTGACTGACTAACAATTATATTGTATGTATTGAATAATGTGGTCATGTGGATAACACTGACATTATAATATTATTTTGTTTATTATTGATCCGTTAGTTATATTTTATTATAATCAAAATCATTAGATAACATTATATTATATATTTACATATGTGTGAAGCCTATAGCTTATAATATATACATATGTATATATATATAAATATACATTTATACATACATACTAGAACTTTCAAATAAAAATATTATTTTGATTAACATTTTTTTATTATTAAGTATTTTTTTTTAACACGACTAACTATTTTTACCACCTTTAAAATAAAATTATATATTATTATATACCTATACTAACATTATGCATAATATAATATGTTTCCGCCAAAGACTTAAATTAATGAAATAAAGTTAATTCCATTATTTTTTAGGCAACGACGCATATTAAAATAATGCCTAGATATAATGACGATGATTATAGCCTTTTTAAAGCTAGTATTGATAAAGATGTTAATTGAATGTTCATGTTGAGTTAGAAACGGGTCCGAGTTGTAAAATTGATTTATCTTATCAATACTAACAATAATAATATACATACGGGCTCTCTAATATGTCAGCTATATTGTACAGTAAAAGACAGTATTGACAGTATTGTCTACTAGTATAAGAAGTTAATGATATTGACTAGGAATTTTCGTTATTATCAAAATTATATATCATTAATAAATACGTACATAATAATATATTCATTTGCATATTTTCGTAATATATTCCATTCTGCAAAAACATGTTTTGATTCACAATACAATTTTTCATAGACATTTTTATTTATTAGAAATGTTATTGATATAAATTAAAGACAATAGGCAAATATGATTATACCTACGTATAAAGTTGTGACTTGTGATTATTTATATTTTATGTTGTTAAATTTATAATAAATAATTATTATTATTGTCAATTAAAATTACTAAATAAAAATATATTTTTTAATCTCTTTTACCTAAATATTTTTACTCAGAAGTGGACTCCTTGACAATGTTACCTATACTAGCAGTTGGACATTTCATTTTGGTTTATTTGATTAATTTTAATTTTATTTGCTGGACAAATCAAAACTTTTTTGTAAATCTCTTCGAGTTTAAATGTTGGGTAGTTTCTTTGATGCATACCTAATATGCATTTTTGTGTCCTGTGTAGTTGATTATTTTTAGTCTACAGACTGTATTATTTAATTTTGTTTGACATTATATTCGTGGCAATGACACTTTACATGTAAATTTATTATTAATAAATATTTAGTAAATAATAATTTATTAACATTTAATAATTTGTGATTTTATTTAAATCAAATTTCGGGTAGAAATAGTAAGTTATTGTATTCTAAAATAATAGTTTGATAATAATTTAACATTATTGTCAATATAGCCATAGGTATAACTGTTAATGATTATGTTAGATTTCTTTTGAGTTGTATGAGAGTTAAACCGAAAAATCATAGAAAATATAATTTAAATAACAAAAATTATATAAGAATTTCTTTCTAACTTAAAATTTTCCAAGCCAGCTGATATAATAAAATTTGATAATTATACCTAAATATATTACAATTTTATTATTATCAGAATACTTATTTAATATATAATATTAATGTATGCTGGGCCACTTTTCTCATGCAGTTGTACAATATTCACTACTTGATAACTGTGTGATAATTTATGAAGTGTAATTCTAAGTTTTAAGATATAAATTATAATATATCATGTAATGTATTACGATACTTCATAAAATTTATGAGTACAGTTCTAAAACTATTTATTTTGTTTTAAAATGTGATAATTTTGTTCTTTAAAACACTCACATCAAAATATCATGTAGTCAAAGAATAATTAAAAATATGTATTTTTAAATATAGGTATATTTAGCACTATACTAAATCAACAAGATACAAATGCAAATTGCATCTTTTAACGACATCGGTATCGCAGTTTAAATATACCAGACTACCTAGTTCCTATATAAATAATATTTCGTCATTATTTTAATATAATAATAATATTAAGTAATAATGATTAATTCATAACCACTTTATTTCATATAATAGGAATTGAATTTCATAAAAATATTCAACGTGAATAATTGTACCGTATAATATTACAATATTGTGTATTGTTATGTTAAAATATGTACAATATTCTTTGAGTACAACACAGCTAATCACACATTCATTTCACGTTTTCAACCAAACATTTTTTATTTACGTCAAATACACGCGGTCATAAAAAATATTATTTTTGTTATCGTTATGCTAGTCTAAGATATTATTTTTTTGATTTTTAAGTCAAGTATATTTCTGTAAGGATCTCTAGTTATTTTAATGTTAATCTTACTTTTCACATTTTATTTATAATAAACACTCAGGTTCATGACCATAAGAAATTGACATATCAGTTGTTATATTTTAGATTGTTAGCAGACTGATGATTATTGATATGGAAATTAATTTTAAGATATTATCTATACATCTATCATCTATGTTTTATTTTCCTCCATCTCCGGTCAGAATAATTTTTCGTGTACAATGATATACCTATCATTGAATTTAAATTTAACACACTCATTACAGTGATCCAATCAATACCTAATATACATTAAAATAATATTCATTTTCCTACTTTTTAGATTTTCGTTTTTTTAGTGTAGATGAAATAAGTTTTCAAAAGTAACGCATAAACACAGAGTACATTTTATTGACGAGAATTAAAATAAGAATGATACGTTTACAATAGATTATTTTAAATTAATTTGTCAAATCCTGATTCCTAGAATTTAGAAGATTAACTGCAAAAAGTTGCGTTCCAAGAGTTTCCAATATGTCATCAGGCCTACATTCTAAATGCACGCCATAAAAAAAAAGTTTTAATTGCATGCCATATTGTAGAGGGATCTGTCCAATTGAATACCATATGTTAGAGTAGTCTGTCCAAATTACATGTCAGGTACATCTTTATTTTTATTTTCTATAAATTAAAATAAAATTGATTAATTTTGAAATTTAAAACTGGTAAGTAATGCAAATTTGAAAATACATAATCACCATTTAAGATTTTAATGTGTTTGAAGGATGTATTGATTTTATCATGTTTTATTTCATGTGCCCGTGAATACATGATAAGTTGTCAATAAAATCCTTCGATTTTTGAAAACAGGAATAGTTTTGGATATAAAATTAAATCTAGTTTGTACCTTGAAAAGATCAAATTTAAAAATTCCCAGTACTTATTTTTATAATTGAAAAAACAAACAAAAATTTTTATGCAAATCCAGTTTTTAACAAACTCGATTTTGTTTATTTGGTGTAACTCGATATGATGTGTATACTTATAATCATAGGTAACTGAAATTTTCATAAAATTTTAAAATTATATGTTTATTTACAGAAAAATTTTCAAATTATTTCAATTATTTTTAAGCTATTTATAGATATAAGATATTTTTCTTATTTTTTTTTTTTTTATTAATGTTAATTAAAAACTATGTGCTAGATATAAATGCTTTGAAATTTAACACAAATTTCCTGAAAGTTCCTAAAAAGTATTTATTTTAAAAGTATATTAAAAAAAGTTTAGTGTTATTAAATTTTTAAGGGTATTTGAACAAAATATGTTCATACAATTAGATTATAACGATTTTTAATTGAAAAATTTTAATTATTTTGTAACAATTCAATATAACAAACAATGATTAATTTTAAGCAATTTATACCATGAACATACCATTATCCACATAGTTCTTGGTATGCCGATATTAATTATGTAGGTATAAATTAATAACGTCTAGTTATACTATAAATAATTAATAGTTATTGTTCAGTATATACGATTCGTTTTTTTAATAAAATTAGTTTAACTTACCACACTACTAAAATAAAAACTAATTACTGTCCTACCACTGATGATAAGCCATTTGTTTTTAAAATAGCTTTTTATGTGTAAAATATAATTGTTATTAAAATTTTAAGTGTCATTAAATTTTGAACAAAGAGATATTATATGAGATTTAGATTTAAATCATAAAATATTTTGTTTTTATTTCTTGCTTCACGCATTCAGTTCACGGTCGGTCAGTAAGTATATATCTTATATTTTGTATTAAGTTTTTAACGTATATTTCTGTAAAATGTAAAGCATTTAAGATTCTCGAATTAATCGAAGATATTTATTTTTTATCAACAAAGTAAGTATTAAGTTTTAAATTAACGACTTTCAATGATACAACTTTTGATATAATTTATAAATTCCCACACAAATTATGTTGAGTCTACTTTCAGCGATATGTTGTCCTATGTATATAACTAATACCTAAACGTCCTAAACTATGATTACTACTTACTAGTAATAACATTTCTTTATTGATTCAATAACATTTAAAATACTACAATATATACATTTATGAGATAGAGAGGTCAACTCTAAGTTAAAAATACTCAAATAGGTGGGAAAAACATGCGATATAATCCTGAAAATAATCTAAGTTATATGAGTAATCACCAAGCTGAGACTAAGTATAAAACAAAATTGTGACAAGCCAGCACATCTATGTAAGATTCAAATTTTTGGAAAACTATGTGGCAAAAACCTCGATTTCGTTTTACAAAACCGTTCACAAAATATATTGTTATATAGTATCCAAATTCATATTAAACATGCTATGAATTACGATTATGATCGACCACAGCACAATATGTATACTTATACACTATATCTCGTTGTTAGTTTCAATTACGACCGGCGCCAGTGGTGCATTATTAGAGCAGTGTGATATATAGTTGTTATTTCCTTCTATATTATGATTTTTATTTTTATTTGCACCATATGATTTTATAAATATGTACAGTATAATGTATTGATGTGTATACATGGAAGAGTTACGCTCTCAAAATAAAATTCCAATATCGTCGTAAATTTATGTACTATACGAAGAAATAATGAATAAGTCAGCACATATTTGAAGGCTAGGGCAGTTTCTCGATATCTTTCTAAATTACTCGAGCTCTAATCTGCAAAGGAGAAACATAACGTTTTAATCTGTAAGACACTCCTTAATTTGGCATACCTACCTTCAAAACGGATCTACATAAATCGAATAATATATTATACTACACACCTTCCGAATGCATAATTTGTAGTACTTATATGATTTTCGCGATCTATTTGTATACATAATATGAAGGTTTAAATGTGAACAGATTTAGAATTATTACTTGTTTTGTTTTTTTTCGGAACACGTCACACAAAAATGATTATGTAATATTATAAAATGTATTATATAACAATAATTTCCGTCATTCAAATAATTCAATGTGTGCCACCTACACGACGACTACCATAACCGCTATGCCATTACATAACTAAAGGCAAACCCGGAGAACGTCCACTGCACGCATATATTATTATATTGGATTAGGAGACCTTTTTCGGCCGGCCAGTATTATAATAGTGTTATCTTTTCTGGCCAGCGCGGCATACTCGTGTGTATTATTTTTGTCGTCATGAAAATATAACCAGTGGACCGTAATAATAATAATAATATCATACCGCGGCAGACGTTTTAATTCCAAACGATGTAAACGCCAATGGATAATGTTTTTTTTTTAATATTTAATGTCGATATTCCCGCTTCGGATGATAATAACACTTTGAATTTCCGTACGACTAAAAAAGAAATCTACAAAACAACAATAAAATATGTTTCTCTAATAGGATTTGAATTATTATTACTATTGTTATTATAAGAACTATTAGAATAATTCTTACAACAATATACATACAACAAATGTTTTACTTTTTATTATGCCATTATTACTATAATAGGTAACGATAAGTATAAGTTATCGGATATTGTGAATATACTGGGCCAGTGTAATATTATATTTAATTTATAAACAATGTTAGAATATATTAATAGGATTTCATCCCCCCTACACATCCATCTCATTTTTAATAATATAAGTGGAGTATAAACTATAATAATGTATAAAAAAATTAGTTAGATATCGGTTTACTATTTATAAACAAAACATTTTAGATTACATTTGAAAACACTAATTACAAATGAACCACCTATTTTAAAACGACATATGTCAATAAAAGGTAATTCAAAGAAAACAATAAAAAAAACTGTATTTACGCTACCAGTTATATACGGTGAATAAACCGAGAGGTCTAATGGAAATAACTCGGCGAGATATACGATTTGAAAAAAAAAATACTACGTTTTGACCTGGGAAAAAGTTTCTGGAATAACGTCGTTTCTCGTTTCTACAATACACAATTCTCCGTGGTGTAAATGCGCGGCTGAATTACTGTATACTGTATAGGTTGTCATTGGATTTATTTTTATTCTCAAATACGCGTAGTCAGCCCCAATTACGCCTATAATATAACATTATTAAAATTATTTTTTTAATTTGTCTTTAATGATCGAACAAAAATGAGTCATATATATTATTACCGCAATACACTAATTTTATTGTATTGATTATTAATATTTTTTTAATATCGTTACTATAAAATAAACCTAGATAAATACATTTTTTTTTGTTTCAAAAAATGTTCCTTCAAATAGAGTAATGACGGAAATAAAAATATCATTACATACATTATTTTAGTATTTATATTTTATATGATATATCAGCATTGTTTTCATTTTGTCCTTCTAATGTTTTGATTCAAAATACGATATGCAACGATTTTACATCATTACGATTTTCACACTTTACATCGAAACTTATAAACATTAATAGTATAATACGATATACACTTAAAGTTATCGTTTAAAAGATTTGTTTAGTGAGGCTTGGCGAAAACTTGACCGGAAAGTTTTCAGGTGATCCGAGAAAGTATAATATAATAGACTTCTATACAGCCGGAATTTCATGTTACATAATAAAAGCATTAAATTTTCTCCTCCGGGTTGGACAAAAAGTTATCCCGCGCGTGGACCAGGTGTATCAGTATAGTTTATATGTATTAATATTCCAATTTCTGTTTCGTGGAATACTGATGCCGATTTCAAATGTGGACCGATGGTTGGTGAAGGAGGAGTAACACCACGGTTGACACGGCAGCATCGGTGGTGCAGGCAAAAAGTCGTAAAGTTATACGGCTTAGTAAGTCTAATGATACTTAAAGTGCGTATATTTTAATATTCTTGTAGGTATATTTTACTATGGGACCGACAGTCGGCGTACGTATAACTAAATAGTAATACGAATTTAAGTTCTTTGAGTTTCGAGCGCATTGCTTTATCAAATAAAGCATACCTATTTTATTTAGAACGATGATAAGTAGATGAAATGACCGATAGATATTTTGTCAGGTATGCTATGATAATATCACATAAATTAATCATTCATTTGTGAAAAAAATATCTCTTACACGATTTTATCAATTTACGTCATAGACATATGAGTTTTATTTTAATCGAATTTGTTTGTACTATTATTATTTACGGTGTGTATAATATAATTTATGCTTATTAATTTAAATTTAAGCTTTTTTTATCAAAATAAAATATTGTTCGATATCATTTATTTAATAAATGTTAAAACTGGTTTATTTCGATATGCCTCTCTTACACTGTACATTTTTTAATACGTGTAATTTCTAAAAGCTATATTTTTTTTTTTTTTGACGAAAAATTGTCATATATACATTAAAAAAGATTAACATTTATGTTGGTAAATTTGAAGATTGTAAATCGATTCAAACTATATTTGATTACACTTCATTTCAAATTTATTACAAAATACAGCGCTCAGCTATTTATCACTCATTAGCAGCCAGTAGGACCCAAATTTTACAGCAATTCCAGTTTTTTTTTTTAAATGTTTCAAAACATGAGCTAATAAGTTACAATTCCGTGATTACAGATTTGAAATATATGAGACTATGAGAGATAAAGCTACTTGAACATATTTTTAGTAATATTTATAAATAATGAAAATATTCCAAGTATATAATAAATATTAGAACTATTTTAAGGACTTTTATCAATTATGTAAGTACATACTGAATTTATTTTTAAAAAATACCTAGTAAATAATAAACAATGAAAGAAGTAAAAGAAAGTGATATTATTCTACGCTAACATTCCATTATCTGAATGCATGCTGTATGTGGTGTAATTTATTTAGATCTGATTACATTTCCATTGAATGAGTGAACATTTATTTGCCACCCTTCTTTTTTTAGAAAACATTCTTCTGGACAGTTAAAAATCAAAATGGTCAAAAACGTAAAACACTTTGTTGTACTCTATAGATTTGTTATTTTGGATTTTTAGTTGCAAAAAAATAATGAGTTTTCAAAAATTGTGGTATTTATAACAAATTAATTTTGTTTCACTTAAAATTTTTTATTATTTTTTTATTTTTTCGTTATTTAAATTTAAATTTTACATCTTTCGACACAATTAAATAATTAATAATGATGACGGGTTTTCGATTATAATGATAATTTATAGACAAACGAACAACGCATAAAGGGTAAACGCGTCGGTCAGTGTTTTAAGCATTGTTTGGCACACAGCTGACGTTAAGACGTTACGTATAAATTAATTTTTCAAATGATAATATTTAATATGGCCAGCAATATATAGGGTGTAAACGAGTTTATACATACAAAAATATTAAAAATTATTTTGCCTTACCGAATGCAATCGGAAAACTTGTTTTACATTTACCAAATATGATATTTTAAAGACACTTTTGTACTTACAATAGGTTTTTTTTAGATTTTCTCAACTCAGACCCGAGGCTCTTAAAACCCTCAACAATTGTTGTTATTTATTTATAATATTATAATATAAAATTGAATAACATATTTAAATATCAACAGCTCTCCAAAAATCCTGAATTCGTTTAAAAGGAAAGTTTTTTTTATTTAAGCATTATATCATTCTAAATGTTTGTACGGAAAACTTCAAAACACCCTATAACCTGTTTATATAAAATACACAACACATTGCAGTGTTTTGATATTGTCCGGTAACGGGAACTATGGGAACCAGCCTTTTACGTCGACCCTAAAAAAAATGTAATGATGGTAATACAAATAAAAATCCGAAACCACTCTTCGTGGGCGTGAGACACATTGTCTTGTTACGTTCTCAACTTTTCTGTTAAAATAGTGAAATATTTATATTATGTTTATTCGAGTGGCGGGAAATTGTATTGCAATAAATAAGATTTCACGAGCTTCGCAGATACGGGACGCTGTGGTATTATAGGTAGGTATACTACGGTTTCAACCGCAACGGCCGTATAAATAAAATTATTCCGTCGCAATACACTAATCATTTATAGTACACTACGAGTTTATGCAAGAAACTTGTTCATCGATATATATTATGTATATTTTGTTGTTTTTTAAGTTATTAGTATATGGTAGTTGTGTATGCTTTGATTCGTACGACATGCCAGCTAATATTATTATACAAAAGTTCCAATAGCAACAGATAACAAAGTTTTGAGTCGAAAATGAATATTTTAAGCTTGTACTACGTTTATACATACATTGCATTATTATCGTGTACCTAATATATTTATGCGTAATGTAGACGTGAAGGGTATTTCAAATTATTTTGCTTCTTAAGATATAATCAAGTTTTGTTTTCATTTTTTTTACAAAGATTTAGTTGTGTAGCCTTTTAGATTCTGAACGAAGTGATGAATGCATTGCTTTTACTATGATGTGTGTTTTTTTTTTTTTTTTTTTTTTTTTTTTTTTTTGTGTCTGACGACAACATTTGGAGCAGTAATAATGCTCCGATTTTTGACTTCAGCCCCTCTTTGAATAGGGAATTGAATCTAGTTGGTACTTTAGGGGGGTCAAAATTAAAATTTTCTAATAGTTTTCAAAAAAATCGAGAAAAACAAAAAAAAAATGACAGAAAAATGGAAATTTTACGGAAAAACCACTTTTCGATTTTTTGATTTTGCTGTAACTCAAAAACGAATTATTGTAAATACTTGAAATTTTCACCAAATGTTTATATTATGGTTATCTCTTTACAGTTAAATTTTCAAAATATTTTGACCATTTTTAAGCTACTAATAGACAATTGAAATTTTCGACTTTTCTAAGTTTTTTTTCTTCAAATGCCGATAAAAATTTTTTGGGTGGCCAGAAAATCTTGAAAATTTAATACAAGGTTTCTTATAAGTTTTTCTTATAGTGATAAAAAAAAATCCAAAATCGTTAGTCACAATTTTTTTTTATAAGTGTTTAAAGTTCGAATTTATACGAAATATGTCAAAATTTAAATTAAATTTCATACGCTCATAATGCGAATGTTGGCCATAGTAACCATAGTAACATAATATAAAAACTATACTATTTGTTTCAAAATAGAATATTTGACAATATTTAAATATAATATATCCTAAACTGACAAATCATCTTCGTTCAGAATCGTTTTTCGTATACAATGATACCTATCATTGCATTCAAATTTAACCTTCCATAGTCTGAGGTCCACCCCACCCCCTAATGTACAGCAGAGCGATACTCACTTACCCGCTTTTTTTTTTTTAATTATTATTATTTATAAGACGCAGTGCGGTTAATAAGTTGTAAAATTGAATAAATTTACGTATTTTAGATATTTTTTTTCAATTTTATATCTCCCCAGACGTCCCCCTTTTGGAGTCTATTTAAGTCCGTTTTTAATACGTAACCATATATCATTATTAATTGGTAACTGTAGTAGTTTCAATATTTTTTATAATGTTATTGGAATACGATCACTTTGCGACATTATTGATGTTTTGCCATTCTTCGTTAACAACTCCAAAACTCCTTGACAAAACGATAATAATTGCTAAATAAATATACCATTACAGAAAAGCTTTTATTACCATTTACTATAAAAAAACTACTTTGTTGAAAATAAATTCTCATAGTCACATACACATTAAAACAATAGCATAGTAAAGCTGACTAACATTTTCAACAAAATTAAAATAATATAACCTGCATTTCCTCACTACTTTGGAAACAACAATTTACTTCTTCAGTTGTGATTCTTGTTACTGTAAAATAATTAAATAAATGTTAAATAAATGTGTGATATTGATACAATATAGAATACGCAATTTTTATGTAGGTAAACATAAAAAAAGGGTTTCATAATAATGTAACTAAAATGTGATAAATAAACAAATAATATATAATAATAATAATTTAAAAATAGCGAGTAAGTGGGTATCGCTCTGCTGTACATTAGGTGGTGGGGTGGACCTCGGACTAGGGTAGGTTCAATTTAAATGCAATGATAGGTATCATTGTATACGAAAAACGATTCTGAACGGAGATGATTTGTCAGTCAAGGATATATTATATTTAAATATTGTCATATTATATTATATTTTGGAACAAATTCAAAAATGTAAGTAAAAGTTTCAAGATCTTACGTCAAGTAATTTTTTAAAAATAACAAAAATCGAAAATTATTTATTAGTAAAACGTTATTTTACACGTGTATTTTTGATTTCAAATTAAAATTAAAACTTTAAACACTCGTAAAATTTTTTAAATTGAATAATCACAAACTTTTTTATAATTATTCTAAGCTTAACTTATGGACTACATAGTATTAAATTTTCAATTCTTATCTTTTGATAGTAAAATATTTATAAATTTTTAATTAAAACAATATTGATGTTATTTATAATATTGCTAATATTTTCTTATTTAGTACTTAACGATAAACTATATAATAACGTCTATCAGCTGTTTTTAAGTCGGTTTTTTTTCCATGATTGGTAATTATATTTACAAAATACAATATAATATAATAATAATAATAAAATAATAATCATAATATAATAGCTGTTTAGTGTTTACTCTATAAAAATAATGCACAGCAGACCTATTGTTAAATATTATAAAATATTTTATGCCTTATGGGAATTAATTTGTATTTTAAATTACTTAAAAAGTTATTTAGATCATAACATATTAATATATTATATGGTCTTGCAACAAGTATTTCAAAAAATATTTATGAGCTATGATAATAGACCTTACGTGCAAGCTATTGGTAAGTTTTGACCGAAAATATGTATCAAAATATTTTCATCACTTTTTTTTTTTACAGTAAAATATTATCACACATTGACATACTACAGATAATGGCTAAATTGCCTATATTAATCGTTAGTTTGTAACTTATCAATTTTATATAATATTATCATTATGTTCTTAATCGATTAATGTAACTACTATAATATAATTTCTAGTGGGTTCATCGTATTTTATTCAAGTTCATATTTTGAAAAAAAAAACAAAATTACTGTGGAGAAAAAAATAAAAATTGGTCACCGACGATATATTTTGTTTATGTAAGTATAATGCTTGCCAGGCCGTTGATACGGTGACTCTAATTGCTGTAGGCACATATCTTATTTTTGTTTTACGAACTTTTCACTCACACCCATTAAGCGTAACTCATGTGGCTAACAGGGTGGCTTAGAGGGGTACTGGTCTCAAAACGTTAAGACTTTTAAAAATTCCACATGATTAACCGTTTTGGATTTATATATATAATATATAATGGCTGTCGTTCTTATATAATATATATAAATATATGTATTATATACAGTTTGTAAACAATGGTTGCACGTTATATGTAAAGATTTACTGTAGTAGAAAATATATAATATACACTGAAAAATAAAAATGCCTACTGTTAAAGTTCAAAACTTTAAGATTTATAATTATTTGTTATTATTATTCAATACTATTACATATTGTACGGGTATTTGGATAAAACAATATATATATATAGTGTTAATTTCCGCAAATGTATACAATTGTATTATTCAAACAAGTCCAATTTCGAAAATTCCAGGTGCTGTATTTTCCAAAATATAGATATTGTGCTTTAAATATTTTAATTAAAATGGGTTTTATTATAATTTGAAATTTGGATTACTTGATTTCGCTTTGAAAACCAATTTTATTTCTATATTATAATGCGTGTGTTCAAAAAAAATAATTATTTATACACATAGTATAAATATTCATGCTACAGACTTTATTTTTAATTAAAAATTTGTCATTGTTAAATATAAGATTTTTCATTTTAAACCAGTTGAACTAATTTTCTTTATTATGTTAAACATTTTCAAAAGCCTCTATGACTCAATGTTGATTCAATTTTTTCTCGATATTATGTAATAATATGTATGTACTAAATTTATATTAAACTTGAAATAACATGTTATATACAGAGTGATTTATTAAGCATGATCATCCCCATGTATTTCTTTAATTATAAATTTATTGAATTTATTCAAATTCTTAAAATGTGTATTACATAGATTTATTTTTAAATCACATGTATCTAAATTGAAATTCAAATGAATAATTTGATTAATTGTCTAATTTTGTTAGTATTTAAGTTATTTAGACTAAATATATAATAAGTTCACTAAAATTGGTTTAAAAATTTAATGTTTTGAATATTTAATTTATTAATAAGTTTTAATACATTAAAATTTTACAATTTGTAAATATTATTCGTGTACAATAAAATATTATATCCAATATTACATTGGTTTCAGATTTTTATAAGAATATTTTTAAAGATTATTAAAATATCCTTAGTATAAATATACAATTTTGTAATTCAGAAAATTATGATAATTATGTCTAGTTCTTGTTTGAAAAACATTAGTTTGTATACTTAAAAAGTCCAACCAAAAAATAAATTTGTATATATAAATTATTATTAAATAAAAAATGAAGATGAATATAGTAAGTATGCTTCGTGAATCATTCAGTTGACACATTTTGAATATAATAAATTTAAAAAAAAAATAAATTAATACATTTTACTCTTTCATACATATATAATATATAAATTATACTTACATAATAATATTATGCAATTAAAGACAAACTTATCAATCACTTTTTATTTTATTTTATGACTATAATTTTAAAATAAACCCATAATACGAGTATGTAATATTCTCATCACAAGACAAAAAAATCCTTTGTAGATTAATTTTTTTTACTAATATTTAAATTTAGTACTTTAATAATCAATTATAAATAATAGAAGACTAACGCAAAATATATATATTGTGAAATTGTTTTATGTAAAAAAAAAAAAATGTTTCCAATTCAAATATTATAAAAATTATAATTAATGTTTCCATTATTTGTTTTGGTCACAGCAATAGTAAATATTTGAGACTTAAGAAGTAAATTGACCCGTTTTGTTGTGGTGTTCATCTTCTGTATTCTCTTCAAAGCGATTAATAAACTTTCGGGCGGTTAAGCGTGCTCCAGTGATTACGCGTCAAATAGTTCTTGACGGAGATGTAAACACGGTAACGATGTACGTGGGTACCTGTCATGTAAATGTCGCATAAAACCAATTTGGCGTTTTAGATTAAAAACCAAGTACCGGAAAAAAAAGCCGAATATTCTATCTGACAGCGGTGGTCTTACCAAACCACAAAGATTCTACTCTCCGGTGTTGATGCGACTTTGGTCAATACGGTTTTGGTTCACCGAACCTGAGCATAATAATATACGAGTATATTTAGAAATAATATCATATGACGCTAATCGAATGGATAGCGCGTAGGTTTGTAAAATTCTGCTACATTATAATAATACATCTTCTTGACTACAAAAATATTTTAACTCAATTGATTTGTGAGATGGTGGTATTCTGAGTGAACAAAAAAAAACTTCTTAATTTCGTATTTTGCAGTTTTTATGTTACACGGGATCCAATATAATTATGGTATATCGATTCTTATGCTATATAACTAGCTATTAGTTACTTAGAATATAATTTTTGTTTTTTCTTTTATTTAATTTATTTTTTATTTTCCTCTATAAAACTATATATAATATATATTGTATTAAATGGTAATGGTAAACTGTATCTAACCGAGAACGCACGTGGTGAGCAATCCGTTTAATTTATTTAATAAAGTTGTTTATATCTAATTATTATAATAATATTAAAATGGTCAGTGGTAAGATAAATAATATGGTATCATCTTACAAAGCCAAAACCCATATTATATTATATAATACAACGCGCTCGTGTGTATAAATAATGAACTATCTTTGAAATAGTAAGAAGGGAAGAAAATGTTATAAAATTTAAATTTAAGCAAACATTATGAAAACTTCTTATATTATTGTAATGTTGTATGTATAAGTGTATAATGTTGTTTTACCTTAAAATACCTATAATATACACAATTATTTATGAATGAATGGTTATCAATGATAAACAATTCAATTTTAATTATTTTTTATTATTATTATTATTTTTATTATTAAAAGAAAATATTGCAAGATACTATACAAATAGGTATATTATATATATTTATGACATATCATTTAAAAGTTATCATAATATTTTATGATAAGTATAACATTATTTTTTGTGAAAATATATATAAAATAATATGCCGATGCTGAATAATTAATTCATAAAAAAAATTACACTAAACAAACGTAATTTTGTAACATAATATAACTGCTTAATCAGCACTAAAATATAAAAAATTTAAGATATATTTCATAAAAATAATAGATTTTTTTAAATTTTGATTATTACCTATTTATCATTAGATCACAACATTTGTTTAAAATGTTGAGTATCTATAATTATTTAATAACGATAATATATAATATTATGTATAGGCGTATAGCTATATTGTATTTAAATATTTTTCACACTTGCTCTAACTTATCCCACTCCAACCTATTAGATTTTTATTAAAATTAAAAATATTTGAAAGTAATAATAAAAATACAGATTAGTATTCAATACATTTTCACCAAAATGTTAATATACTCTGAAATTGTAACTATAAGTTTTTATAATGTTAAAAATATTCAATAGAATAAGTATGACGACTTACAAATTACAATGAATATTGTTTGAAGCTTATACAATGCAGCATGAAGTCATCCTGATTTTATTCGTGCGTCAGAAATACTTTTTAATAAATACAAAATCATTATTTAAAGCAGTTAGGGGTCGCACCTGGTAGAGAACGACGTTGCCTGCAAATTGGACGGATATATGTAATCACAGGATGGAAAAGCTGCAGCAACGAGAGTGTAATACATTATGTATTATCAGTAATATAATTTTCTACCAAATTGACACGATTCTTCTGTCGTTGATGGGAGTATATTTATATAGCAACCGCTGTGTTCGATCAACTGAAATCATAATAATATGGTCGTAATCAATTTCAGAAAATCGACTTAGCACGTTCATTGTATAAAATGAAGAAAATATGCAAATTACGTCGAACGAAGAAATTACGATGACACGTGTCACGGGCAAAATTTGGCACATTAAAAATCGTTTATTGTCAACGAATGCTTTCAATCGATCTTTTACTATATAAAACGAAATAACAAACCGTGCGCGATCATTTTAACTACTCGCCGACGAATACCCGTCAGCCCATAATTGATTATGTATAATAATATTATGTAATTGATCCTTTGAATTTTAATTTATAACACTAGTCCTATGAAATACATAAACAATATATAAGTGAAGATGATTCGCAACCGTCCACTGGTCTCTTGAAGTCGAATAGTTAAAGCCCCGTGGATCAAGTAGATCGTAACATTTTTTTTTCGTTCTTAAAGGAACTACATAGAGGTTATCATCAAGTTTTTGGGTTTTTTTCATTGATAATGATAGTGACATTTTAGCTAGCCCGCTACAAAATATATTTTTATATAACTCGTAAAACACGCGTTACACCAATAATAATAATAATAATAATAATAATGGTGCATGATAATAAGTAATAACTAATTGCATAATTGCATTAGCGTTACAGAGTATTATATTTAAGCATTATTGTCATATTAAGAAGGTATTCAATTATAATACATTGTATCATGATTTTTGTGGCTTGTGTACTAAGCCTAAAAAAAAAAGCCATATTTATACTTTCGCCACTCCTTATTATGGGCATTACAGGTTTATTGCTCTACTCATTTTCAAAAAAGAAAAACAAACAAACAAATATTTTTAAAGTAAATAAAAAAAACATACAAAGAGAAATGTAGGTACTCATATATTTTCTGAACCAAAATAGATAAAAATATATAGTATACAAAAACAAAATTTAATTTTTTTTTAAATTATTTTGAACGAAAAAAAATTATAAATAATAGTTAGGTACCTACCACAAACAAATGACAACCTTAGTCCGTAAATCTTACTAGTCACTATTATAATAGCATATACCATATTATATTACTTTTTATAAAGAATGTTTATTTTATAAATATTATGTTCTTTTTAAAAGAACAAAACTTTCAATAAATTCATCAAATTCAAATTTACAATTATCCAACCAAGTCAAAACATTTAAGAAATAAAAAAATATGACTATAACTAGGGTTTGGGACTTCTTGCATTTACATGTTTGTTTGTAGTGGTCATAGATTATTCTAGGTATAAGTTATAAGTTTGTTTTTATGAAATGGTGAAACTAAATACTAAGTTTAAATTTGCATATCTGATTATATTTTTGGAAAAATTCATATTTGAATAATTTTAACATATTTGTGCATATTTTGCATTTTTTAAATTTGTATGTACGTACAATTGTCGGGAAAAATCATATATAAATAATTATTAAAGTATAGTCTGTTGTATTTAACTTGAAGTCTGTTTATGATTTCTTTATCGTTAAAGAATCGACCTTTTTATCAACAATATTGAATATTGACAATTGTATACTAGTTAAAATTGTACGATAAAATGAAAAGCAATTCGTGTTTGTTCATTAATCACGGTTAACTGATTAAAAATCACGCGTTTACTTTATTTTTTATTAATTAATGATATGTGTCTTTTTATTTTTATCAATTATAAATTATAATCAATTTGTTTATTTCTCGACTTTTATTATCTATCTACTTAATTTTTAAATTTTTGTTTTTATAATTATAATATGCGTTTTCAAAAACAAAATAAAAAACTATCTGCATATTTTTAAGCACATTTCGATAATTTTAAGTGCAACAAATCCCGGACCCTAACTATAACATTTTATTCCTTAATTCCATCAATCATAATAATGATTATGATAAAAAATTTAAGATAGATATCTTCTATCTCCTTTATGATTATAAATCAAATAATTATTCATTTAACATTGCATTTAAATATTTATATTTCTAAATGTATTTCTAAGAGAGCCAAAATCAAAAAGTTAATATAGTACAAAAAGTGCAGTGTGTGACTGAAAAACAATATTTTATACTTAAATGTTTAGTAAAAATATTCTCAAGCTCGGTAATAAAAATAAAATTTAAGCATGTAAACATTTAATATTCAAATTATTTGAATATTTGACCACTATTCACTATTTGTATGTACTAGAAACTAGGTTTTCTTCGATGTAGGAACCTACACAGTGTAGGTTAATATATATATACATATATATTTATATATATTATAATAATGATCATAAAAAGTAAATATTATTTTATTATTATTTTTTAATTTATATACATATTTTTCTTTCATATGGCGATATATATGTATATATGTCGTAGGCCATATGGAAAATTTGTTTTTTTTGCAAAAAGACTAGGCTCTTTGCAATGAGGTAGCCCGTTTGTGAACTACTTATTATTTTTCCAAACAGCCTGCTGTTTTTCAGGCTCATTACAAACATACTAACAGCAGTTAGGCCTTTTAAGAACTACAATCATTTTATGGTAAAAACCATTTTAATTATTTTATTTTAAAGGTTATTGATAATAACACAGTACAATATTATATGTAACATGTAACATTATTATTTATTACTTATTACTTATTAATTTTGTACAGTCGTTTACCGTTGAATTATTATAATTATTATTATTAATATTATTTTAAACTACTAACAAAAAAAAAAAAAAACTGTAAAGTATTAAATTAAATTGAAATATTACAAAAAATATTACATAACAATATTAAGTATTATACAAAGGTATTATAAATAATAATTATAATAATTCAACGGTAAACGACTGTACAAAATTAATAAGTTATAACTTTATAAGTAATAAATAATAATGTTACATGTTACATATATTGTACTGTGTTATTATCAATAACCTTTAAAATAAAATAATTAAAATGGTTTTTACCATAAAATGATTGTAGTTCTTAAAAGGCTTAGCAGCTGTTAGTCTGTATGCAATGAGCCTGAAAAACAGCAGGCTATTTGGAAAAATAATAAGTAGTTCGCAAACGGGCTACCTCATTGCAAAGAGCCTAGTCTTTTTGCAAAAAAACTAATTTTTCATATGACCTACAACATATATAATATTTATCCATTCAAAATGTCCCGGGTTCAGAAAAATATAATTTGGTAACCCTACCTACACTTGCCACCAGGACGACTCGTATGATATTCCAGGTGAATAACATCGGGTACACACGATTCATAAACGTATATAATATTATTATGTTTATGCAACACAATAATGCAGCTCATAAAATCCAATTATATTATAGTATTCGGATTAAGAACGTGGTTGGCACTGAGGAGGATGACGGCTGTAATGGGAACTCAGTTAGCTGATATGATATTATGAACCATATTAATAATAATAATAATAATATACTCGGGCTTAATACTGTTATATAACTCGAGAAAATCTTTGCTTGTTGAATCACTATAATAATATTATAATACATATAATATATATTATTATTGTCATAAACGACTACGTTTCATTGCCCAAGCGAATTTAATTACGAACGCACTCCCTTCAGCTTCCCCCCTGTTAACATATAAACTAACAATAATATAATACAATATGATATTATATATACAATATACAGTAGGTATTTATAGATATAGTCACAGCAGAGCGCAATGTCTGTGGCTATTGAATTCAACAGTAATTTACATATTATATTATATATTATTATTATTGTTATCACAGCGAATACTCGCAAACTCAATGTGCATTTGGTCTGTATAGTTTGAAAACAAAATTCAATAACATAATTAATGATCCAAAATATTATATAAAAACAGTAATTGTAAATAAAAACGTATTATGTAAAAAAAAAACAACGAACGTTTTTATTATGTTTATTTGTCATAATATTATGATTATAATTATAATTATGTATCGATTCTTCAAAAAAGTATTAGAACTGTTTTTATTTTTTCTAAATATATTAATAAAAATATAATCATGTTGAAATTCTTAGCGTCTTAAACAAAAAATACATAATAACATGTATATTCTTAATACCTACTTCGCTATTTTTACTGCATATTATTACATACAAAACATCAACAATTGTGTTTACAAATTGTAATTGTGATTTATAAAATGCTATTGAACAACACGTTCAGTAATAATTATAATGTGGAAACGGAAACGAATTTTATATATATAGCATTGAATAATATTTTATTATCTACGACCACCACAACCGTACGATTTAGGCGGCTATATCATCGAACAATATAACGTGTGTGTTAGTGGCACATGGCCTGTGCAATTTCTGAAATTTCGCCCAACTCCGTTCTTTCGTAAACTTTTAGGAAAAAAGTTTCGAATATATATACTTTAAAACTATATAATATATATATTATTATATATACCAGGCCGAGCTAAGCCCGCACGGTAGTCATCACTTCGCATACGACTTATAATCCTTCTTTGCCCGCTGTCTCGATTTAACTTTCGTAAGAACTAACCAAATAGATAAAAAAGAATAAAAGCCAACGTATCAGATTTAATTTATATACCTATACATGTATAATATATGTGTACGTGCGCGAGCGTATATAACGCTGTAATACCCCCAAATTTGGTCCGGGCCACTTATTTTTCGATCGCGTATGAGATAGGGGACTAATGTTTTGCGCAGTACTACCGCGACCCAACTTAATAGCGGATTATTTACAGATTTTTAACGTAAATATATATATATACGCGAACTCAAAAGATCAATATTCCGCTCCAATAATATACCAATTACAGATCAATGTATATATAAACTCCTGTATGAACCGACCGACTTTAATGTTGGTTCGTCATTTAATACTTATCTATCCATCAAGTAGAGTGATAATCGTACCGTTTGTCGGCCATTATATGTTTAAAGATCTTAAGGAATTCATTCGAAACAGGTAATGACATTAGTTATATAACACGCTCTATTCTCTAACCTTACATTTCGTTTTCACTATTTTCAATCATATTATTATTATTATTTATTATTATTATTCAGGTATTTAATTTTTAAATCAAATTTCTTTTTTTTTAAATGTCCATCAACATGTCTGATATTAGTAAAACAATTAATCGTTTTCCGAATAATATTCTTAGACACGTATAAATCATAACAGTAAAATAATATAATAAATTGACTAGAAAGTAAAAAGTTATTAGTGCTAGTTATTAGATTATAGTATCATCAACTATACCTACTATCTAGTTTAATCGCTCTTTGCGATCATCACAGATTACATCTCATCTTGGAAATCTAACTTCGCAAAAATAAACTCTTTATTCAAACGTATTTATTATTATTTTAATTCTAACTTAAACATTACGTTTGTCTCAAAATTGCATTCCTTTTTTTTTATGCGTGTTCCATTTCGAACGTTTACTATCATAATAGCATTGAGTATATATAGTACTATATATACTCAACGATAATAGGTATAATGCTCTTGTGTGGTTTTCTGTCTTTCGGTGAACACGACGAATATTACAGCAAATCCACATTAGACGATCGTCCGATAGAAATGCTCGCGTTCGCCGCTATCGGTTTTTGCAACTTTTGCGGATAAAAAATGCCTTAGTATCGTCAACGCCCATTTGCCCTTTCATCGCTGACGCCACGCCAACAAAATAAAATTATAATATAATATTTAGAGTGGAACTTTCGTGGTCTATTTAACCCGTTATACCGACAACGGACCCGCGGTAGTAAACACTGGAAGCTTGCGTAGACGACACAAATGACGAATTTCCCTGTAATACGCGGATGTGCCTATATCGTTTTATGTTTTACATGTATGTGTCGTGTTGGCGTTTCCATTTACTTTTTGCCGACGGGCGGAAAGTGGAAGGTACAGCGGAGGTTGTTGCTGTTGTTGTGGTGTCTACACCACGTGATTCGTTATAGGATTTTCATCGAACTGCGATAATAATGTATAAGCGACCCCGAAACCCCATCGCTTACACGCTTTCCGGTTTCCGGTTTTAACGAGCACCATCTCCGGCGTACGTATATAGACCACAGTCGTGGTTGTCATCGACAGCAGCCGCAGTTGCAGTGCGACGGCAAATCATCATTATAATTGCTTAGGCCGCTTAGGGGCTGAGGACCGAAACCGAACGAATAACAATAATACCAGAGCTTGAAATCTATTTTTTTAAATATCAATAAAAACCGTTAAAAATCTTTTGAAAAATCAAAAGTATAATATTAAAAAAAGCGGGTAAGTGGGTATCGCTCTGCTGTATATTAGGGGGTGGGGTGGACCTCAGACTATGGAAGGTTAAATTTGAATGCAATGATAGGTATCATTGTATACGAAAAACGATTCTGAACGAAGATGATTTGTCAGTTTGGGATATATTATATTTAAATATTGTCAAATATTCTATTTTGAAACAAATAGTATAGTTTTTATAATATGTTACTATGGTTACTATGGCCAACATTCGCATTATGAGCGTATGAAATTTAATTTAAATTTTGACATATTTCGTATAAATTCGAACTTTAAACACTTATAAAAAAAAATTGTGACTAACGATTTCGGATTTTTTTTTATCACTTTAAGAACAACTTATAAGAAACCTTGTATTAAATTTTCAAGATTTTCTGGCCACCCAAAAAATTTTTATCGGCATTTGAAGAAAAAAAAACTTAGAAAAGTCGAAAATTTCAATTGTCTATTAGAAGCTTAAAAATGGTCAAAATATTTTGAAAAATTAACTGTAAAGAGATAACCATAATATAAACATTTGGTGAAAATTTCAAGTATTTACAATAATTCGTTTTGGAGTTACAGCAAAATCAAAAAATCGATTTTGTCGAAAAGTGGTTTTTCCGTAAAATTTCCATTTTTCTGTCATTTTTTTTTTGTTTTTCTCGATTTTTTTGAAAACTATTAGAAAATTTTAATTTTGACCCCCTTAAAGTACCAACTAGATTCAATTCCCTATTCAAAGAGGGGCTGAAGTCAAAAATCGGAGCATTATTACTGCTCCAAATGTTGTCGTCAGACACAAAAAAAAAAAAAAAAAAAAAAAAAAAAAAAAAAAAACACACATCATAGTAAAAGCAATACATTCATCACTTCGTTCAGAATCTAATAGGAAATGTTTGTTAATGATCATCAAAATTTATATTGAAAAATAAAATTACCACATAGTTTCATATTATAGGTCTGTGCAGTAATCGCCAAATAATGAGTTATTTTTTGAAATTTAAAATCAATATAGAATGGTTATAGATCAAGACGACTAGCTAATCTAAATTTAAAATAATATAGAAACATTATTATAAAATCATAAAAATGTTAAAGTTGTATTTAAAATTGAAACTAAAATCTAAAAAAAAAAAATTATATAATAACACAGTTAGGTAACTAAATCGATTTCTGCAACAATATAAAAATTATAAAATTTTAATATTGATACATTATTTTCAAATTTAAATCAAAAAAAATTATATCAACGTAAGTAAAAAATATATTAACATTTTTGAGCTTTATATTTAATAGTATAACCAATATTATTATTACTACCTATTAAATACTGCAGAAAAAATTCATTTAAAGATCCCAACATTTTTTATTCTACAAATCAAATTTATATTGAATTACAGTTAAATTATAACATTATATCTATTAAATTTATGTAATACGGTGTGCACAGATTGGCGCGGAAAAAATAGTTTCACATTTCACATTTCCTTTGGTAGGGAAATAATATGAGAAAATGAACTAGCTCTTCACGTTATTATAATAAACAATATGGTTTGCATATGTGACATAATATTATAATATGTAATATAATGTTCTACGACACGCACGTCAAGTAAAGGGCCACATTACTTACAATTTTTCTTTACGTTTCGCGTTTCCAGGACAATACGCGTGACTATATTATTATTATAATAAGCATAAAACGTAGCGAAAATAGTGCAATTTACTTGATATATTGTGTATCGTGTTAAACGGATGTGTGGTGTAGGTGTATTGCGTGTAAAACAAAAAGCCACTGACTTAAATTAGAAATTATTGGACTACAGTAAAAACAACAAACTGATTATTTTATAAAATAAAATGATATTGTATAAAGTGTCTGCGTAGTTGCCAACGATATCAGTAAAAATATATTGGGTATTGCAATACTTCTGATTCACACAAATTTTGTGTATGGTTTATATTAACAACACACATAATATAATACTCAATACATTTTTTCAATTCATATACTACACTCTTAAAAATTACGCGATTAAGATATTACAATATTAAATTTATTTGCAAAATTTCAGTAAGGCAAATGACTTAAAAAATTGGCACATAATATCTTCAATCTTGTACACATTAACAACCTAACCTAACGATATTAGAAATTTGGAATTGCTTAAGAAATGCAAATTAAAATCCTACCAGCAATTTAAACGCAGTATAAAATTATATAAATTGTGGACGGTTATATCAAAAAATAAAAATCATTATATTGTATGGTTTTTTTTCGTTTATTAATGAGATATAATATTAATGAGAAAGTTATATTTTCAATATTTTATAGTACAAATATTATATTGTTTAGATAAAGAAAATTTTAATTGTTCATATTCATATTATGGTTGTATGCTCTGCTAAGGTAAGTACACTGTAATGTACTAATGTTTTTAAAAATATTTAGGAAGGAGAAACATATACGTACGCTATTACGTTTTATTGTGAAATAAGATTTAGATGAAAAACTAATAAATCAGTTGATTTTATGATAAAACTTATCCGGTAAGCTACCCGTACGAATAAATATTTTTGGCTTTTTTTCCAGCTTTTCAATAAATCCATTCGACCAATATTTTAGTTGTTACTTATTAGTTATTACTAAAAAATAAGTAGTAATATAATACCTTTACTGTCCTAGATTAGACAATACACTATGAATGTATTTTATAACCTGAAAATATTATAATACGATACTATTGAATAATTTTGTTATTCTATACAATTTTTTTTTTTTTTTTTGTCTATAGTTGGATATATTAATAATTGCTATATAACATAATATTGTGTTACCGTTTTATATTATTTGCGGAAAAATAATTTTTTAATCAAATGACCATAAAAAAATGTTTATATAGAGGTATCTATTATGTATATCGCGTGTAATTTCCTGAGTTAAATGGGATAAAATGGGAAACGTTACGTTTGTAAATGCGACTGACATTGCGTGGTACACGGGCGAATAGAGTTCCTCTCCTCTTCCGAAAATCGACTTAACTACAAATCGTTGGACCGTCGAACGAGGGTCTGATCGAGCGTACAGGCACAGTCGTCGACTTGTGTGTATGTGTGTATGTCAACTTATAATTATATATATACAGTATCCTTGTATCCTTTCTGATACGGCAGCGGCGAGGCAATTGGCGGAAAAGGGTCGGCGTGCGTTCACTTGAATGGACAAAACGGAAACCGTTCACTTATATACGTCGTCGTCGTAGTTGTCGTACGTGCATATACACACACACACACACAGTATCGCGTCCTTTTAAACATAATATATTTACGCAACAGCATCGGCCGACCGTCCTATCTCGTTGAAACGCATTGGTCCGTTACCAATTTAGTATCTATAGCAAGTAGGGCACCTCTTTCTCCTTTTCCTCTTTCTTCTCCTCCTCCTTCTCATCCTCCTTGTCCTCCTCTTTCTCTCAAATAATCACTGCCAAACATAGGTAAGTATACTACGATACAACGCGGGTAATTTCCCATAGGCAAATCGTTTGGTAAGAAAACAATATAACTTGACTGTAAGTATATTTAATGTATAAATCGGATTAGTAATAATTTGTTTTTAAATATTGCGAAAATTATCATCAAATAATAAATTGTTGGTAAAAAATTTCAAATCATAACATTAAAAACTTATAATAGGTAGTATTTTCATCGTTATTTACAACTTTTTTTTTTTTTGAGTAAATTAATAATACTCCGTATAAAATACATAATATTAAATATGAGTTTGTAAATCATTCGTAGCAATATAATAAACTTGTTACTGTGTAAAGTTTTCAAAGCTCCGTTTTCAATGAAAAAGTATAGAATTTGCGGTGGAAACAGTATTACGGTGGTATAAAATATAATATATGTATTTAAAAGATTTTCCCCGGATAATGTCAAAAAAGAGCAGCTTTTACTTATTGGAACATATTGTATTATACATCGAGATTGATTCGATCCCGACGTTGCACTGTATAGATATATATTATATTATATAATACCTGTAGGTACTAAACGCGCGGGAGGGTAGATATTGACGGGAAAAATACGAGTATTTTACTGGCCGGTGCACGAGGGTTATCGAACTCGTGGCGGGCGTATAACCCAGATTCGACGGGATTCGATGAAACAAATGTGCCAAAAAAAAAAAGAGTGAAAGAAGAGAGAAACCGAAACAGAGGAAAAGAGAAAAAAGAAAACGCCTCGGCGTGGGTCTATGGCCAGGGGAGGGAACGAACTGTGTTCAAGACGAAAAGCAATCAAAAGATCTCGTAGATCTAACCGGGCGGGACGACTAAGCCCCGAGAGCTTAACCGTTTCCGGCGTGCACGAATAAAAGATTTGCCGTCGTCTCACTCTCTCTCTCCTCTCCTCTCCTTACTCAATGTGTGTCAATCCGCTTACACGCTGAATAGAACTGCCTCTACATATTATATATGTATATACGTTTATTCGTATAACCGTGTACCTACGTACGAATGTGTGTGTGTCTGTGTGCGTTCGTGATTTTGCACATGTGGGCCAAGAGAGAACTGTTGTACCCCCGCATGCGTCTTTTAATATCAAAAACGTATTTTATAGTGACTCTGATTCGGCAGCGCAGTCCCTCGACGATACAAATCCGGATTTAATGTTACCGGACATTTTGGGAACGTCGAAGGGCATGAGGAATTTTTTTTAAATATTTTATTTTACTGATATAATATTATGATATTACGAATATGACGTGCAGCGAAAGAAAAAAATAAATCGCTTATATAATTTACTTGTGTGGCTTGATAAACACTAGTTGACATAAATATGATGTATATTAATTCGTAAAGGACTGCTCGTAGGTAAGTTTTTTGCATTGATAATTTTTAAATGCAACATTCAAATTACAAAAATCGTACTGTTCCCTATATGCACTATAATAAGACCGTTGAAATAGAACATTTGGAATATTTTCAATTTATTATATCATAAGGAATATAGATGAAATGTCGAGATCAATAAACTTTAATGTTATAAAATATCTTTAACATTAAAATTGCACATTAAAGCTAATAATTTACTGATGAAAACCGCTAAAATATATAAAAAAAATTTAAAAACTACCTATAATGATTTAAATTTTTTTAAAGTATTCATTAACATTTTTTATTATTTAATGCTTGGAAAATATTTAACACTGTATATTATTATATTATATAGAATTAAAAATAACTTTTAAAAATAATTTTCGTTTTAAGGTTTGTTAAATAAAAAATAAAAAATAATTGTTCATTTATACAATTAACAATTTATACACGCATTCAATTCATTATTGAACCATGGGAAGTACGTAAACTAACTTATTATTGGTTTATAACCAAGCAATAAAGTATATTCCAATAGCCAATGTACATATAACATATTTTTATGTATCATAATATGTTTTCTATAGAACAAACAAATCGGTCGCTATTATAGAGAAATACATACGTTTGTGTATGATAAAGCTGGTTCGTACATGCAACAAATCTGAATTTTTCTCTCGGCATCTCCAATATTTTGCATTGAAAAATTACAAACACCAGAATAAGTTGATTTATAAGCAGTATTTTACTAACAATACGTATTATTACGTTTTAAAATGATTTATATCGTTAAAATCTTACTATAAATATTACCACATGCATTTCAAAAAAATTACGTAATACCATAATACGGTCAATACAGATATAAACATTATAGACATCATGTAGTTTTTGTACTGAGTATACTTGAGTAATTCAATACGTACATTTAAAACAGTATATGAAAAAATTGAAGTACCTATAGAGAATATACAGAATAAAATAAAATGTATTTAAATTAAATACCCAAGTAGTTCATCTATCTTTTAGATAATATTAAATGTATTTTTTTTTAATCTAAATAAAAAAAAAATCAAATTTATTTCCAAATCATGGAAATTTATGTATGATATTTTTTATCTCATTGATTTATTATTATTTTTTTATTTTTTTTTTCTGTTCAAGAATAATGTAGGTAATGGTAGTTTGAATTAATAATACACATACCGAAATTATAGAACGCCTAAGGTTTAATATACTGATATAATATTTTAAGTTATAATAATATTATAACAATTATTTATATAATATCATAGTGCTATCTAATATCAGACGTATATAATATAATATATACATATATCAGTTTTTTTTTTTCAACCATCGTGTGCGCATTTTTTATTCGAATCCTGAAACACGCTGCAGCGACACTGCGTATTGTTTGTTTATTGTCAAATCTACGCAATATGAAAATATATTGAAACCGTATATAAATATCAATTTAAACAATAAAACGTCATAAAATTCAATTTAGAGAGAGCCGCGTGTACAAATATGTGGCGTTAGCGAGTGTGCATCTGCTCACGAGCTTGCATCGAATTATTACTCCCGCGGGACGTTTTCAATTTCAAATACACACTCTCAAGCATAATATAATATAATATACCTATACCTATAAATAATATATATTATATCAAATACGAAGTATATAAATATCGCGTGTGAAGACGTATGGTACGCATAAATGATGTTGGAAAATTACGCACAAAAGTGTCATAATATAATAATAATATAATATTGTACGCCATATACACCATCGTATATTAATAATATTATTGCGAAGGTAGGTATACGTAAATAGACTATAAGTTATAACCAACACGTATGACAGACGTCATTGCCACTTGCCAGTGTCGTTCGACTGATAAAAACTCATGATATATTGTGTATCATTGTTAAAATTACTATTTACTTTTAAGATTAACACAATTTAATTTTTTTTTATATATATTAAATTATTTATATTTTATTTTAGGTATTTTTGGTAAGGTTAGATAAGGTCATATCATAAATAAATAACATATACTCAGTACAGTTTCTATTCATGCTATTACATTTACATCGTTTTGTAATAGGTTAATATAACGCCTAATAAGAAATGAGGAGTCTCGACAAATGAGAGACACGTAATGTCTTTTACGTGTATCAATTTTTATTTTGTTAACTGTAAATATTTTGTGTTTTCTTTTGGTGGTAAAAAATAAAAATATATAATTATACATAATACGCGTTGTCTTATTTATGAAGTTATTTTAAGTTTATGGATAAAAAACACAGTTTATATCTGTATTACTTTTATATTCAGAATTACTGGAATAAAAATATATATAATATGTAACTTTTATACTGATAGTCTCTACAGAAAAATTCCTTGTTTTTTTTTTCAAATATTATTACAATTTATTTTATCGTTTTTTAAAGTTTTCAATTCTATAGCTGACGTTTTATTTAGTATACTATTATAGAGGTAGAAAAACATATTTTATTTCATATAGGTACTGCCGATATATTTTAATACTTGATACATTTATAAAATATGCGGAAAACCCAACAGCATTAAAATGTAAATTGTTATAGTTAGAATACAAAATTTTTCCATTGAAATAGTTTCTAAGCAAAATAAATTCAAAATTATTCAACTACACGGAATAACAGTAAAACGCATTATATTATAAGTATTTTAACTTGACTTGAGTGGTAGAACATGACAACTCTGATTCTCTGAGTATAATATTATGTTATATTTTATTCAATAATAAACAATTGGTATTATACGAGTATACTATTTACACCATATATGGTATTTGGAGTCTGGATTTGGGTTTTAGTTATGAAAAAACATCTACTTCTTTATTATCTCTTTTTCTCTCAGTCTCTCTCTATCTTTTTCCCCCTCTATCTGTAAAATGCATTATCATATAATGTGTCAGACATGTGTCACCACCACGCATCGTACGATTGTATTACTATTGTTGAGTGTTCGTTGGTCAGCTGAATTATGCGTACCATTAATATGGCGGCGATGGACATTGCAGGCAGGTAAACAATAAATTTTCGGGAACAAGGATTTGTCGCGTCAGTATAAATTTAGTCGGCCCTAAGATGTGTATAAGTGTATTCAAAACGAATTTTATTAGTACAAAGACACTCAGCTTCCAAGTGAGTGTTTGAGTTTTTACTTATACTGCGTTTTATCATAATCGCTTTTTAGTTTTCATTTTTTGAAGCGTGTGGTTTTTTTTTAAAACGTTGTATGTATTAAACATTTAAAAACTTTACCAATATTATTAGCTAGCAGCTGTATGTCATTATACATTTATACGTTGAGAGTGAAAATATAAATTTTACAACATTTTATTATAATTATTTTATTTTTTAATTTAATTTGTATTTGTTTTTATAATATCAAAGACTATTTGTTCTTTAAATTATATTACAATACATTGCTTAGAGTAAAAACTGAGTGTGTTGTATGAAAGCACAAACTGGAAAATATCGCCTAGAATTATGTATTAGAATATCATAATATTCATACTTACTAACTCATAAAGCTGGAATAGAGATGGACATTTTAATGAACTTGAACTATATTTTTTTGATAAAATAAATATAGGCACACAGTTTAGTCAAAAATATTCAAGTTTAATTAGTTGTTTTACGAGTTATGGTTTATGGGTATATTTCACGTTATATGTCCCTGTCCCGTTTTGGATTTCCACGTCCACAAAATAGTCAATATCCTCAATGATGTGTTATTACTTATTGTAATGTAATATTGTTTTGTCATAGTCATATTATATTTGTGCGGAGATAATAATATTATATTTGCGTGCTCGCAATATACTCGTTCCAGAGCGGAAATTGGCGTAGTTTATCAACCTGCGTTTGCATCGAACTTCATCCGACAAATTTACAATTAGATTGGACCGCCGTTGCCAGAGCAGTATATTCCACATTCAATTATAAACTATAATAATATGTAAATGTAGATTAATTACTCGGTAATATTATATTTTCATCGAGTAAAAATATATTTTAGATGAACACCAAAACATTTTGCTACATTGCTTACAATACAGTTTTTATGAAGACAACAATTTTAACTATATGTTATGATACATATAGGTACACCACTCAGTCGACTACACTTGGAAAAAGTTTCTACACTTTTAAAACATTTGTTTTTAAAAACGGTTTTAATATTATTTTTATAACCTCAAGTCAATAATGAAAACATTTGGAGTTATAAAATATTTAAAATTTTAATTTCGTGGTGTGTAGGGTGTTCGTTATTTTATATATGAACAAATTTTTTTCTTGAAAATTCTAGGAATACAGCCCGATGTGTGTTTCAAAAATTATTTGTATACAATAAAAATTTCCTTCGTTCGCTGAATATTAACTTACAGTTTTACTACTTCGTAGTTTAAATGTACAAACTAAATAGATAGAGTTTAAAATATATAATAATAATTTTATTGTTACAAATGGTACCTAAAAATTCGTTAAATGGTATTTACATATAGTGTTTATATGGTTATTGTAAAATAATACGATAGTGAAGTTGGAAATTTTTTTATAATTCAAATGATTTTGGTACTGTAGTGAAGCTTAACATTTTTAAATTTAACCCTAAAATCCGTTATCCTAAAATTAATGTTATTTTCTATCGACCCACCGCTTAGCAACTACGTATATATTATGATTAAAGCAGCGAAATTAAAAAAAAAACGTGGGTAGGTACTCGTATTTCAATAATGTATCGTATTCGGTAATGACAATAATTTTTTTTTGTTAAACTCGCATGGAATATAAAAATATATATTTATATATTTTGTATTTTGATTATTACAAAATTGACTCTTGAGTCCTTTTTAAGTCGAAAATATACTATTATTACACTGTATTTTCTTAAAAGGTATTTTTTTATGACACGTTCAGCGAGCAATATGTCATAATTTTTGCAATATCGTCAGGAAATTATTAAAATATACATTATACATATGTATTAAGAAATAATAATAACATGGCTACTGTTGATAATGAAAAGTTCAAAATATTTACCCATTAAATAACTTGTATAACATATATTAATTATATTATCATCCTGTGCAACTGTACTATACTAAGAACTTTGAAGCAAGTTAAGCTAGATACATTTCTGATATAGTTTGAATAGTCTCGATAAATCATAACTCATTAAGACATTATTATATTATAATCCATTTATAATATAACCATGCCCTATAAATTTATCCAGATAACAACTAATGTTTGTATAAAATTCAATTATCTATCCAGTTAGATATTTTGAATTTTCTTTTTCTCAATCCCATTCAAAACGTACAACCTGCGAATTAGTTAAAATTATATTTGATCAAGTTTCCAAGTCCGAAATAACCAACGAAGATAACAATTCGGTAAATAATTACCTATATTAATTTGGTATTTGAGTTGAGAAAACCCACGCGGAACTTTACCGAAATGAACAGATGAGTGACGGCCACTTAACGTTAAGCTCGGCTATTATTTAATTTTAAGTGTGCTCTCCACCACCGTATGCGCATTTAAATTATAATCATAATAATTTGATGGTATAGTAATACAATAAAATATTATAACATACCATTAAAATACATATTATCCACGAATAATAAAAGTATTACAATACTTATTGAAAATCTTTAAAATCTATAATAATAATAGATATTGTCGAAAGCTTCTATGTGACTACGAAATAAATATGAATAATAACAGTTAATATTTTTGTGGGTAACTTTATCATATATTTTTATATTTGTAATTTTCGTGTATAGGTACTCGTAACAATTACCCGATGGTTTAAATAGATTAAATAAATAAACATATATATACATATATATTATATATAATGTATAAATAAATACTTAACCTCAAATATATAATTTTTAAATTTCACTCGACCTTATCGCTATTTTCGTGCGAATAACGGTAACATATTATAGTGTTCCGGTAAAACGTTCAATCACCGCGATTAATAACAATAGAGGTATTGGGCCATTGGGTTTTGATGTAAAATAATTTGCCCGAGCATGATATATTATTATGTATTAAACTGTGGTTGTATAGCCAATACAAAGAGGTTTTTTTTATTTTTTTTTGGTTTTTCAATAAAACCTTTTTGCTCGCGTTTTTTCGCCAAAACGTGTTTGAATGAAAACAATATAATGATTACGTCAATAAACGAAAGTTGTTGACGTCTTATTGTCGTTTGTATATAAACACCGAGTTACCAACCCAATCTGTTCAAGTAAATATACGTATTGACGTCAAAGGGGGACCGTGTAAACTAAAATTACATCAACTATTTCGGCGGGGCGTAAATTACGTTCGGGATTAATTAACTTCTTGATTTAAAAACAATAATAATATGTACATAGCGTTTAAAAACGAGAGATCGCGGAACCGTTTAAAACTTCACTGCGGCAGTGTACGGAACATGTTTGCCGCGTTAATATAACATAAACAGTAGACACTTCGTACGTGTACTTTCGTGAAATAAATCATTTGGGCCTGCATCGGTCACGTTTAAGAGTTATTTATTATTTTCATATACGTGCGCGAGGATCGGAATCAGTTTGTTTGAAACGAGTTTTTAATGGAAAAAAAAAAGCGCGTAATTTAACTAGCGTTTAACAGATATATACGGCCGTCTTAGATTTGTTGAATTATTGTTCAAGTTCACTGATATGTACACACAACTTACGAACAACGTACGATTCGTTTTCGGTTCAAAACTCCGCAATCACGATTATTATTATTATTGTTATTATTGCCCCCATAGCCGTAATTATTGAGATTAACACGCTTTTTTTGATTTAATCAACGTTTCGACAATATGGACAATAATAGCTTTAAGTTTATTCTTTTTTTTTGTCGATTATAATTTTTCTATGTACTGCATATTAGTCTTGAATTTGCTATTTTTTCTAGTAGTTACTGTACTTATATTGTTTAGTAAGGAGATTTGTCTGTAACTGTCTACTTAAAATGTATTTTTATTCGATTTAGGAAAGGGAATTATTGTACTATTTCGCCAATTTTCAGGAAAAGAGTTGTATTTCCAAATCTCGTTATAGATTTAGTATAAAAATAGTTTACCGTTGTATAAAAAGGTATGATAGATAAAATAATAATATGGTATTAGGTTCAGGCCAAAGCTTTTACATTTGCATTTTATAAGCTGTTTACAATTTTATTGATAAAAATGTCTTTGTTATAAGTTGAATTTATAGTGCATTATAATATGGATGGACTTTGGACTGATGTTATCAGCATTGCATTTTTTATTTCTAAATTTGGCATTATAATTTAAATTATAACTGTCTTTTTGGAAGTATTTGCCAATTGTTTGTGGCTTTTTTTTTGTGATTCAGTAGTGTTGATTTCATTGTTTAATGTATTAATTTGATCATTTTACGCATTTGATTTTATTCTAAGGCTCCAGGCACTATAGAGTATAGGTGAGTCCACTTTGAAGTTCAAATTTGATGTAAAATCGTTCCAAGTGTTTCTTTTGCTATTTTTAGTTAAATATTTGATGTGGGCTCTGAATTTTTTGAAAATAATGTATCATTTAAGTAGGTATTTGGTAACTATGTAAACTAATGATTTTTTTAGTCTTATTTAAGTTTTTGTATTTTGTTCCACCATTGTACTTTTAGTTTATAATTAATTATTAGTGAATTTTCCAATTGTTCTTTTGGCGTTGTTTTAAAATAAATTTGTGAAAGATTCGTTATTATTTTAGACATTATCGTTGATGTGTTGGACTTTTGTTCGACTGTCTTAGTTGGGCTGAAAACGTAGCACTGTTATATTTCCGTTATTAATATCTTAAATATTATGGTTAACGTATATGCAGGTTGTCGTTCCAATAAGAGTTAGCTGGATGTATTAATAATAATAATATGTCTTATAATTCTAAGTTAATGTAACACTGTATAGACTAATGACCACATATATCAAAGCCTTTATTCTTAATAAAAAAAAAAATAATAATAATATGTCTACACCTAATAAATAATACAAAATACGTTTTGTTCTAAAAATAAAATAGGTAAAAGCAACAAAACACGCCAAGTTCTTATTTTTTTATAACCATTTTTTAAGTCTTATAGTAAATATATAGTAATAAGACTATAAATAGTACAATTATGTTCATTGCATTCAATATTGTTGAAATTGGCTTTTATTGCTTCCGAAATGGTTAACCTCATTGACTGAAATATTTTATTCAACTGAATTGATTAAATGTCAGTATCCGTATTATACAATATAATATCAATGACTTCCAAGAGAAGCAACCTGGCTTTATTATTGTGCACACTTAATTAATTTCGTATTTTGCGGAGTACCTACTAAATTATGTAAAAAAAAAAAATAATAATAATAATAATTTTAAATATATTTTGTTAGGCCGAAAATATTTACAGACTACAATCACTACAACAATACTAAATAGCCATGACTGGAATAATATTATGCATATAAATCCAGTATACTCTCACTATATTATATTTTATTTCCATATACGCATTTATTATGATATACTCGTAAATGCTATGAATAGCCTATCGGTTCGAATGTTCAAAAGGACTAGCCAAGCAACTACCTGCATATTATATAAAGTGCAAGTACACCGCGATGTGTGCACAACTTCGTCTCTGACGGTAACGGTCAAAGTTCAACGACACATAAACTCAGTAAATTTTAATTATTGTACATATACATCTAGCGGCGAGAGCGACGTCGACGAATACATGAAGGAAACAGGTAAATTCGATTTTGGGTTACCAAACGTTATACGAACAAAGAACCCACGTCAAAAAAACATCAATTAACCGATCCGGACCCTCTCCACCGTCGTCGTTCGTCTTACTGTCTGCTAAAATTGAATTCGACGTGGAAATCTATAGTATTCGACTTCAATCGACTTTTCCCCACTCGCCAAAACACCAATCTGAAAATCACTGTCACCCTTTGAGGAAGGTAAAATTTCCCGGGATATTTATGTTGTCTTAACAAGACAGAAGAAAGACCGCGTGCCCAAAACGAATTCTCCATGATTTATGGTCACCATAAATTACTCGAACAAACTTACGGATAAATTAAACGTGCAACGTGTACGGTAAATTATACACTATACTTTGAGAAACGCCAACTCGTTTTTAAACTTATTTTTAATTGTTCAAACTCGATTTGAAACATGCGACGACTATGAAAATAACGAGCAACAAAACTACCGCCCGAATAAAATCGAATACGAAATATTTGCAAATTAAATTATTACCGGTACACGATATGATGCGAAGACAAACGAAGTCGTTGTAAGTATTTCAATTTTTAGGAATTTCTGTTTTAACGGTCCTATCTTATTAGGTAAACTATATTTATTTAAAAGTTTTGGAATTGTAATTATTTTCTAATTTAAACTAAAATTAAATATATTTTGTAATAGTTTTAAGTAATACATTTTTGAATTATCTCAAGTACAACGGTTAATGAAACTGTGTAGGTTTATTTTTAATTGGCTATATTTAGCTACTATTCTACCCCCCCTCACTCAATATATACCTAAGCCCAGTATATATATATTGGTCTAGGAATAAAATTCTGAAAAAAATAATACAATAATAACATCGTAGTAATCCAATTTTATCCCTCGCCAAAACCGTTATATAGAATACTGCAAATCGTTATAAAACACTTATATTATATTACTCCTTGTCGTACCTACAATGAAACGCATTTTCGAATCCCATACCCAATTTCCACGTTGTAATAACAATATTGTCTGCGAATCAATATCCTACAGTGTATCGTAATACACAAAGTGTGCCAATTCGAATCTGCTTTGAAGCTCGGCGACAAACATAACATTATAGTATCGTCGTCGTTTACCGCCCGTACGGCAAAAATAACATGTTGTCGACCTTTCGCCGTTTTCGAAAACGCCGTTTATGGTGAAAATGAAATTTTTTTTAAAAAAAAACGTTAAAGTTTTTCAACGATTCGTGGCAACGTTCAAGAGAGAAGAACGAGAGAGGTGACGGGGGATTATAAATAAGAACGACTCCGAGACACGGCGGGGTGCGCGGGATGAGAGTTTAGGGTAGGTACACGCGCGCGTAGACGGGGAGAACAATGAAAAGAGCCTCTCTAGTTACTTTGCTTCGTCGTCGTCGTCGTCGTCGTCAGTAGCGGTGGCGGCTGTGGTGGTGGCAGTGGCGGTACGGCGCTGCTATTTAACAATGCGCTCTCGCAATCACGAGTCCTATTCATGAGATTTCGTATATACATTATACACAAGTATATACGAAAAAAATAAAAGGAAGAGCAGAAAAAAAGCTTAATAAATATCCGACCGGAAAGGAGATCTTTTTGTTCACGTTGTAATTTTTTTTTTTTAACAAGTACCGCGCCAGAGCTCCGCTGCTGCAGGCGACGGCGGTAGTATATATACACATTGAAACATTTCGAGTGTTGAAAATAAGTTCCGTGCATTCGTTTCCGTCGAGGACGGTGGCGTGCGGTCACACCGCAATATAATATATAATGTATATAGGTATAGTACGCACAACAAGAGCCGCGGTTAATCGAGATAAGCCGGTGCAGTGTACGCGCGTTTGTGCGATAAAAAAAATATTGGTCCGTCCACGTCCTCATTAGCGAGTTTCGTATACACGATAACGTGATAACGGCGGTACACTGTTTCGAATTTATCTCGATTCAAAAGTAATGTTAAATAATATTTATTTATTTTATGTCTGTTTGTTTCAAAACGATTTTCTCTCCGAAAAACGAAGAATTGCTATTAAGCGTACAAAAACATTGAACATATTTTTAACTTAATGATCCATTGTCGCTCGTTACAAATCAAACGTGCATAGATGTTCACCTTCTTAAACTTCGTTAAACGGAAAACGTGGTTATTTGGGTTGTTTTGACTTGAGTACGTGCAAAATATAAGTTCAAAATTATATCCAATCACAATAATTATTTTACACTCTGTAACCGATGGCGACATAATACAAATAAACTACGAGTGTGATAGACATGAATGTGGAACGTTTACACAAACACATACACACATACTCATAAACTTTGATTTTCATAAATAAAATTTCTATAGTTTAACTATTATTATAGTTGTATAGTTGTATATTGTATATACCTATAAATAAAGCAATATCGTTTCTAGTTTTTTTTTTTTTTAATATTGTCTTCATAAAATTGTAAAACTGTTCGACGGATTCGATTTTTACCATCTCAAGTGGTTATCCTTGTTGGACTCAGGTACTTAATATACAATTTTGGTCTATTAGTATAATTCAATAATCAAAATAACTATTCAATGAGATAACTGAAATTATTTCACTTTTTAATTAATATTTTGTAAGTGTATGATTCACTTTATAATTATTATTATATACTACTATATTTTATTTATTTTCTGTTTTATGATTATTTTTTTAAAAACACTCGTTTTAAATTTATTCTGTATTACAATATAATTTCATTGGGATAAAATATCTAGAATATTTCGGAAAAAATAGTTTTTTTGACAAATATAGAACAATTTTAAAATAATGAATTTCCAGAATAAAACTGAAGTTGTGGGGGAATTAAAAAATAAATTTAATAGAAAATTAAAAATGTTTTATTTACGCCAAGTCGTCAACACTAATTTAAATAGTATAAAAAGAGACAAAAACAAAACTTTAATTTAAATTAAAACAATTTTTAATAATAAATTACTAATAATTTATTTCCAACAAGACTTTCGTGTACTAGATGAATAAACCAAAATAGTAAATCATTAATAACACTCATTTTTTTCTTAAACGATGAATTTAAAATCACAAATAACCATCGTGCTATTTTTTTCTTGAATTAATTTATAAACTTGTATTTTTCTTTCTTTAGGAATTATCTTTAAATCAAATTTGTCGGCACTTATAGCTTACATTATTATTATTTTAGATTCATTAGTGGTAGCTGACTCTTTATTATTCATAATAATACTATAAGTACGATTATGATTTCATCCCCTAGATGTCTCCGGTAAGCGGATAGGTCACAATTTTCTTCCGGAACTCGGGTAGCTTAGAGCACAATTACAGTCACTCACTTCCTAGGTTTTATAAAGTGAGTTTAGTGACTTACATAATTCGTATAATCAATAATCTTGAATGTTTTTTTCAATATATTCAATTTAAAAAATATATATATATATTTGTTTATCTTTGCACCTATTTATTCTGTATTGATTTGATATATTATTATCCTCTTAAATGTAATTATAATTAAATCCTTTCTAAATGGTTTTTTTTTATACTGTTTTTAAAATTAAATAAGTTATTACTAATAACGGTATACCTTATACTCGCTACTCGTTTTTGTCACTAATCATCTTTGTACATTGTACAGTGTACATTACAACGTATAATGGTTGAAATGTAGGAATTTTTTCTTTAATATTCCAGTATAATAATATGATAAAAAAATAATAATGAAATATATTATACAAAAGTATGTCAGCAAACAATGTAATAGAGACAAGCATAATACTATAATAAACTATCAGTATGAGTACATAAATTTATATTGTATGACAGTAGGTAAAAGTTATACAAGTTGCTGAAAAAATACCTTTTCTTCATTCGTTATAGACAGCGTACGGACAAAGACATACGCATACCCTTTTAAGTATAATAGCATATATAGAAGATAACACAAAACAACTAAAATATCATGGTACTGCTATACGAGAGGAAAAAAAAGTTTTCCTCAAAAGATTAATTTAAAAAGTTATAAAATACAACATTTTTATAGTGGGTACTGTCGCTTATACGATACAGTACTCGTACGTATATAATATGTTATGATATACATTATTTTTTGTATAATATGATTCACAAATTACTCATATCACTAAGAGTATCGAAAAAATTATCTGTGGAAAAATATTATTAAAAGTGTTATTTTCTCGTAGTATTTAACATAGGTAAAAGTATAAGTGAGTTGGTTGGAAAATTTTAAAAAGTTCTTGTAAGTACCGTTTCAAAAATAAAGAATAATATTGCAATGTGATATCAAATGCCTGGGCCAAGTAATATTACAAATTTTACTTTTTCCCTACGAAGATATTTTAATCGACCAGCAAATTTCTAACAAAAACCAATAAATTGGTTTAAATATTTTTAGTAATTTTTTAAGGTTTACTTTCAAATTATTAATATACTTAGTATCAAAAACTGTATTATGTAAAATGTCAATCAGGGTTTCAAAAGACAAGTTAATAATTAAATAGTAAGATGTTACATTTAAAAATTGTCTATCAATTTTTTCGATCTTTTTTTAAAATTAGTTTTTTATAAAACTTAAATTTTATTGACTTAGAAAAATGTTCATAAATATTTTATTCATAAATTCTCTGCAAAATAGATATTGATTTATTAACTAATTATCTAAGCTAGTAATACAAAATTATAGAAGACATATTATATCTATTTCAAAATTTAACTTATTATACATTAATTAGATAATTATATTTTTTTATATTCCATAACAAATGAATGATATTGTGTAATATGCACATTTTACAAAAAAATGTAATTAATTTTTTTTTTTTTGAATAATTCGTGTTTTATTAAAGGCTTTTTTAAAATTATTTATCTTGTTTCGATTCTATGAATAAATATTGAAGAATAAAAAATCATTCGATGTAAATATAATTGATATATTTTTTAAATTTTTTTATGTGAATGGTATAATAAAAAAGTTTTTTGAGTTTTTAACTTGAACTTCTTTTCAAATAAAAAATATTTTAGCTATTGTAAGTAATAATCATTACTATTATGAAATTGAATTATTTAATACGAGGAAGTTGTTTTTTTAATTAGAATTTTAGGATTCAATAATTTGACATGTTCATCTAAATTATTGTATTCGTATGCATAATATACTTTAATCAATGGTATTAGTAAACGTATAGACGTATAGTAAGATATTAGTATACCTAATTAATTATATCACCATTTCAATCTGTTATTTAAAATTGTCTATTTTTTTAAGTTTATAAAGATCGCGATTAGTAATTATTTATTTATTTTTATTGTTATTATATGAAGCCGTGAAGACATTAAAATATACTATACAAATATTATACGAGCTTTAGGTTATAAACCGACTACTAAATAATCTTCCTAATTGTATCCTTCAGGTATATTAGCGTACGTTGCTTTATTATCTATAGTATTATATCAAAAATTCACATCAAATTACTATTAAAATTTTAAATAAGTAATTATTATTTAAAGTAATGATTAAACGTTCTCGTTCGATAACACCAAAATGCGCAAATTAAAGTAAAGTATGCTTATACCTCTTTACCTCAGGGTTCATATAATATTTAATTAAATTATTTTTCATATTTTACTAAGGCTAATAAGTAATGATAATTAATATTTTATTAAAATTATTAGCTATTTACATAATATTATTATTAAATTAATTAAATTGTAGGTATATTGTTTGAACTATATCAAAATACTACATACCTAATACAAATTTGTACATATAATTTGTTTGTACATAATGCATTCTTATTAATATAAGTATGATGTTACCTCAATGTTACTTGCCATTGTCCAATACCAGTAATGATATTATAATATTATTAAAAATAAATTTACAAATAATAAAATATAAACAATCAAACATATTATAATATTAACTTTTTCATAAGATTTAGAAAAACTTTTTTACTATTATCATAAATGATTTATAGTTAAAAATATTTAAAAAATATCTGAATGTGCGACAATTTGAACAAAAATCAGATTATATAAGACAATAAATAAGATTACATTATGTTTTATGTCTTAATATCATAATTTATATTTTTTTAAACAAAATATAAAATCATATTTTTAATTATAATGAAATAAAAATGTTAAGTGTTTTTGATAACATAAAAATCAAATTGTAAACTAACAAAAAGTTAATCAGTTAGGTAGGCTATTTCAAAACAAACTATAAAAAAATTTGAAGTAACTAAAAAAAATTCACATTGGACATAACTTATAAACTTGTTTAAGGTAAAGTTATACTTGGAACTTACCTATAATATTAATTGTTATTTTTGGTATATACCTACAGGAAAACTTGTTCGTCAGATCACAATTCATCGGAATAATTACTATTCATCCATTATAAATTATAATGTGTTATTAAAATATAATATTTGTAAACAAAACCAAAATACCACGCTAAATATTATTCAATGTTATTTAAAAATAAATAAATAAATAATTCCACCTTTCACTCTTACATTTGTAAAATTATTTTTTTTTTAAATTTATTTCTTATGAAATAGACAATAATTATATGACATTGATTGTTATAAAATACTCAGAATAATACAATTATTTAGAGTAAGTACGAGATATATTGTATATAAAATAAAAATACAACATTTCATTATATGATATAAATAATATTTATTCATTATAATTTAAAAAAATATACTTTGGTGCGTCGATCTATACAATTTGATTTACAATATGTAAATCCTAAATAAAAAAAAAATTTCATTTTTTTTTTAGCACTAAGTTTGTTTGAAATTCTACGAAGCGTATCGTTTATTAAGAGCTCTTAAAATTTGGGTTTATTCAACATTATAAAATTACGAGAAATTAAATAAGAATCTTTTGAACGACCGTCTCAAGAGTTAATGAGAAGTCACAAAGATGACGATTGCAAAAAAATAAGTATATTGTGTTATATATATATATATATATATATATAAAGTATATACAGAATGAATCGTCAAAAAGTTTCGGCAATATAAATACAATACAGCTATTGTTTTTCGTTTATTTTATTAAACTCAATTCGTCCGACTCTCCCGCGGACAATCTTCTAATTTCAAAGAAACGCGAGTAGCACTTACCTGCAACATAAACGAATTATATAAATAACATTAAAACGTTCAAATAATGAATAATTGTCGCAGTAACTGCACAATAATTATTTAGTCGAATAATATTCAAACAAAACATTTCGGAAAGCGGCGTTTGGCAGAGGTGGCGTTTATTTATTTATTTTTTATTTATTTATATTCGCTTCTATTATCGTTCACATAAATAACGAAAACAAACAAAAATCGAATCAGTATAATTATATAATATTACATAGACTGGCAACGGTGTATATTTTATATTATGTATATACAGTTTGCTTTAGAGACCGCTTGTTACGGGCATCGATTTTCATTATGCGTTCGAATTCAATTCGCCCAGTTGGGTTTATTTTTTTATTTATCATTATTTCCCAAATTGCGACGATGAATATTTTATGAAGCCGTCAATCATACAGAGCCTGGCTTATTTTTTACACCACAACTCTCTTAGCAACGGCCGGCCAAACACCCACCCGCGCCCACAAACACACACACGCTTGCACTACACCGTGTTATATCTATAACACGATGACCACGACCACTATTACGGCTAACGATGTGCTGTCGGACTAACGTCCACGGATTACAGTATGATTATAATAATATAATAATATCGTTGCGCGTTTTTCGGACAAATATTAATTGAATAGGCAAAAATTCAGATGAAAAAATACAATAATATATTATCGGCGCGATAGCGCATTAATTATGTTTATAGTGTTGTCGGTGTTGTTATTACTATTATTAAATTATATTTTATTTTTATAGTCGTCTGGGACTACGCGCATTACGACGCGTTATTACAAACAATAATCGATTTGTTTAATGTGCACACGATAACGATACCTAACGACAATTACACAGAGTGACCAAGCATTATGCTCACCTTTTTTTTTTTTTTTAATCTAGAATTCCCATTTGTCCCATTTATTGTCTAAATTATTCGATTAATAATTTTTTTGAAATTTTTATAATTCTATAAATCAAAATTGCAATACGTTCGTTGTTCGACGAAAAAACAGGTTGATACTCGGCGAATCCCTCTATAAAATAGGTTGTCGGGTAGTTTATTTGATGTTTGTTATAATAATATAATATATAACTTACTATCGCTCGAAACTACATAATAATTATACGGAATGCAATATTAATAATATTCTGTTCAACGATATAACAGTTATTATTTTAATGTAGACAATCTGTTGTTTATTATAATGACAATTTTTATCAAACATTTTTGCGATCAAACGAATTTTACCTTATATTTTTTCCATCGACATATTATGTTCACTGTAAAATCATCATGTTCTAGAATTCGGCTTATATACGTCCTATAGGTACACGACTTATATGTAATAATATCATACCCATCAATAACAACAATCTGGTTCGGCGAGTTCAAAAGTCGTAAATTACTCTGTGTATTCGGTATCTATACGGTCGTATAAACTATAAAGCATTCAATCGTATACGGTATAAATTTCAATGAGTTTTTAAAATGTATAAAACAACGTTTTTTAGATGAAATAACCTACAACGTTGTACGGATAAAAGCATCTGACTATATCCACGGTTTACTGATATTTTAACAGTCGCATCACGAAAAGTGACTCGGCTGGGCACATAAAAAGAGTAGTTACGACGTCGTATTTTTTTTTTTTATACATGCAACTATAATCTTACTAATCATTATGTAAAGAACAATGATTAATGAAGTATTTTATATTAGAATCTCTGAATACTACAAACAAACCGTACATAGAATATTTTATTAATTGCCCTAGCCCTATATCATATTATTATAATTATATGTTGTATTTTACACATTTTTAATGTTATCAATGTTAAAAATTGTAATCAAGTCATTAATTTTTGTGTGGTTTTTATTATTATAATTGTTATCCTCACAATAATAAATACTATAGCAAAATATTGATTTGAGGGTTAGTGGGGTTATGGTATTAAACGAGCGAGAGTAATATAATATTATGTTAACCTCATTAATATTTCTTATTTCGTGTAACGTTTTTAAAAAATAAAAAATACTTAAAATAATGTAATCCTAATTTTTTTTTAACTGTAAGTAATAAACTACTTTATTCAATAATTCTTAAAAGATTTCATTTGTTTCCTTTTTCTGAGATTCTATTTTACCAATAAAAATATTATTTAATTGAGTTCATGTAAAATCCTCTAGAACTATGATTACATCAATTCTATTATACGGCGGTTGGATCCAACAGTGAAATAGTTACGTGATTTAACGATTTTTTTTTTAATACAGGCACCAGTATTACCCGTAGTTTTGCGGTTTTATTCACGTATAAGCGAGGCCATGACGCGACGGCTTTTCATAATAGCCCAAAAGTAATTCTCTAGTGACTCGTTTTGTTTTTCTATCCTGTTTTCTAACTACCCCACCCCCACCCACGCGCCGTATATAGAGTATAATATTAACGTAAACGCGTGTTGCGCGCACTCCGCTCCTGCAACTACGCCATATTACTCTGTATATTATACTGTATAATACCTATACTCGGTCGACTCGCTATATAAACATGTATGCACAATCACAACGAGGTCGGGTGAATCTGCGTAAAAATGAAACATCGTCGTTGGCGGCGGCGGCAAAATTTCATTAAGCTCTGCCAAACAACGTTTTACGACGTTATTGTTGGCCATCAAATGCTGTCGTTGTCGTCTAATGAAACCCTCGGGCCGTCGAACGATGCCACCACCCGCTTTATTCTCCCGGTGCAGCGCAATGTGCGTGTGTCGTCGGCATATAGCTGTGGAAATGATATATAATATAAAAAAAATAAAATAAAATCATTTCAACCCGAGAATGACGTACCACGGTCGGAACTAGCCAGCGAGTCGACGGCGAGGTATAGGAGAGGAAGGGAACGGCTGTAAAACAACGTTTAAACTGCCTCGGCGTTAAAGTCCGCTCCGCACACGGTTATTATTACGACGACAAGTCCACGTGCACACACAATTATTACGTTTATACATACACGCGACACAATATAACAAAATTGTAAATATATATGTGTGTGTGTGTGTCTGTGTGTGTTTATATATATTTAAAGGTATGTTCAGCGAGCGTACATCGTTTTAATGATACCCTATAGTCCAATAGGGCGTAAATAAAAACCAATTTTTTTTCGATACACCATCTAACGTTTTACTATATAGTAATATATCGTGTGTTCAGCGCACAGCAGGTAAAAGTGTAAAACACTTAACGGCTCACTGATTTAAGACCACCGACGTTAAAACGAGTAAATACTAAATACTAATGTGTATTCCCACGTTCCCACGACGTTTCTAATGTTTCTATTGTATAATATAATATGATTTAATTATACACGATGTGAACCTATATTATATAATCGTGATGATGTGCGGACCCGACGGATCTGCCGATACTTGCTTATCTAACGTTATAGAAGACTCGTTACAATAATACGCCTGACTGTTGATTAATGTCGTGGCAAAAAATTGATGTAATAATAATACTATGGTGACGACTAATTTCTTTAAACTGTTTAAAATGCACATCAAAGAATAAACCTGAGTTGGTGTCTTTGAATTTGAGTCATTGTATGCGATCCCGTCTTACTAGGTAAACATGACTATATTATTAAATTACAATGAACGAGTATTTGTCAGCTAACTCATCTATACTGTCTTAATCATAAAAAGTATATCACAAACTCATGTGGCTATTTTAAACGATTACCAAAAAGTCTTAACTAATAAAGAAAACAACTTATAATATCAATATTAATATATTAATATTTTTTATTTTTTAATTAATTAATATACTATATAATAATTAGTTTTGATGAATTCTAGGGTTGTCTAATTTTAGACTTGTTTAAAATGGCTATTTAAATATAATAAAACTAATAATAATTAAAATTGGAGAAATTGAAAATAGTTGTCTGTAAAGCATAAATCTGTTATAGATATCTGGTATATCTATACTAAACAAATAATTGTTTCATACTTCTATACCTAACTAAAACACCGTATAATCATAATTTATGATAAAAACTTTTATCTTGCCAGATATGAGATAATTATAAAAATTATAGCGATTCACAATTATATAAATATTATATTATTATATATAACTCATCTTAATATTTTTTGTAGTAATCAATTTATTCGTATACTTTGTTGTGTTTTAAATTGAATAGGTATATATTATATGAGTATAATATATAAGTAACGCAATTTGAAAATCAAAAAATTGTTAATGGCAAATAATAAAGAATATAGAATATAGTGAATTATTTTCACGATGAAAAGATACAAATTAATAAAAAAAAAAGCGGGTAAGTGAGTATCGCTCTATTGTACATTAGGAGGTGGGGTGGACCTCGGATTAGGGTAGGTTAAATTTGAATGCAATGATTGGTATCATTGTATACGAAAAACGATTTTGAACGGAGATGATTTGTCAGTCAAGGATATATTATATTTAAATATTGTCATATATTTTATTTTGAAACAAATTCAAACATTTAAGTAAAACTTTCAAGATCTTACGTCAAGTAATTTTTTAAAAATAACAAAAATCGAAAATTATTTATTTGTAAAACGTAATTTAACACGTGTATTTTTGATTTCAAATTAAAATTAAAACTTTAAACACTCGTAAAATTTTTTAAATTGAATAATCCTCAAACTTTTTTATAATTATTCTAAGCTTAACTTATGGACAGCATAGTATTAAATTTTCAATTCTTAGCTTTTGATAGTAAAATATTTATAAATTTTTAGCTATCAAATAGGTAGTGAAAAATATTCATGATTTTGACGAATTTTTGTCAATATTTGAACTTCAAATGCTAATAAAAAAAAATTGTGCCTATGTATTTTTATAATTTTTGAATGAGAGTTAGAAAAAGTTATGTGGACCCTTCAATTAAATTGTCAAGTAATTTATCCCAGTTAAATTTTTTTTATCAACATTTATAAAAAAAAAATGAAAATTTCAATTGTCTATAAATAGCTCAAAAAAAGTCAAAATATTTTGAAAATTAAATCACGTAAAGAAAATGGCAATCTAAATAACTGGTGAAATTTTCAAGTATTTACGATTTATACTATTTGAATAACAACAAATATCAAAAATCGTTTGAGGCTAAACCGGCCGTTATTTAACGCGGTTTTGTAAAAATTTAAATTTCAAACACTCATAAAATTTTTTTGTCTTAGTCCGTTAGAGTTTTTATTACAGATATTATATTTGAAGAAAAATTTATGAAGAACCTTGTATCAAATTTTCAAAACTTAGTTAAAAGAAAAAAATTTTACGATTTTTCAACCACAAAATTACTTGCAAATTTTCGCAACTTTGACATATTTCGTATAAATTCGAACTTTAAGCACTTATAAAAAAAAATTTTTCGATTTTTTTGAAAACTGTTGGAAAATGTTTACTTACTTACTATAATGCACCAAGGATATCCACTTTGCCATCGGAAACCACCCCCAAAGTTTGAAATTGAAGCATTATTTCGACTAGTTATGCTGTACACAGACACAAAAAAAAAAAACACACACATCATTGTAAAATCAATACATTCATCACTCCGTTCAGAATCTAAAATTATGTGATTAAGGCTTTCAAAAAAAAAAAAAAAAAATGAATAATAAAAAAGTTGTAAAAAAGTATGAATAAATATCTCCTCCCCCTTTTCGCTAAATATAGTCAGATTTATCATAAAAAACACCATTAAAAATAATATTATAACTTATAAGTAACATTCGATGACATTGATTAGTGTTATTTTTTTTTTTTGTATACACACTTGAACGTATTGGTTAATTGAAAATATTTTACAAAAATGCACTGTGTAAACTCGAACAACAGTCGTGAATGAAATATAAATAATGATGTATCGATATATATTATACTAGCTGAATAACCCGGCTTCGCCCGTGTACAGGCAAGCTCCGTCGCCAATAATTAGAATGATAGTGTGGGGCATCATTGTGCCATTTATGTTCAATAATTCGACAACCATATCAATTATTTTTTTATTAATTTAATTTGTAAGAATTTAAAAATTTTTATTTTAATACACTTTAATGTTTAGAAAGAACCGTACATAAACTGGGGTGCGTATACGATGACGCATTAATATTCAAAAATAATAAGTAAAACACCTTGTGTATGCGTAAACGTATAGGATATTTCACGACTTAACAGCGTGTGCCCAATACGACAATATTATATCAAAAATAATTTACAACATAAATATTATATGTAAAAGATATCTATAATTGAAAGTATAAGACGTTGTATATGCGTAAACGCGTAGGACAAGTCTTTTTATATATACAGATATAATATATAATGTATATTGTTTGAAAATAATGTAATTCATTATTATTATCACAACTATAACGCTGCGTTATTATTTTGTTCGATTTCAACCAGCATAAATTAAAATTATTCATAATAAACACTGACAAAAACCACATTTATAAAAATTGGCTAGCACTGATTTAGAATTTATAATATTTTATGTATGTATTAGTAATTTATTATGCATACTAGTAGAATGATTTAGATGGTTTTGGTGCCCTTAAAGTAGCTATTGAATGTGATTGGCGTAGATTGTAGATAGGTTATTAGTATGTAATCTCATCGAACAACAACCCGACCTGATTCATTGATACTCCAATTTCTACCTTGTACATGATATGAGGAGGAAAACTTCTTAAACTCGTACCTCAAACAGTTGTTTAACTGGCTTAAATATTCACGTGCTACCTATAGTAATTCGTATCTATAAATAAATATTTTATAACATCAAGAAAATGTTAAACCAATTAAGTTTGGTTACGTTTAAGTAGTTATAAGTAACTTAAATGTGCGTATTACAAAAGCTTATTTTTAAAATAACGTATATACGTGTCATATTATATTTTTGAATTAGTTCAGCCCTAGTATATAAGTATTGAGGAATGAAGTAACTCTTATTTTTTAAAAATCATTTAGCCTGTCCTTTTTAATTATATATTCTAATCAATAAGACATTTATAAATATTCTAGTATGCACTTTTTTTTTTACACTTTTTTATCCACCTTTTATTTTTTCCCAATTCAAGTACTGATAACTATTATTATATTTTCAAGTTTATAAGTAGATATAATATAATATATATTTTTATATAATAAATAAATTGGCATAACCAAGCCGAGACAATACATCCTTAGTCCTTACCTACGACGATCCCGGTATTATACTAAGATTAATGGCGTTTGAACTTAATTTTTTTACTCCGGTGGGATATTTGCTTCTATAAAAGAGCCTCTATAATATATTATATTGTTATAGGGTCGATCCTTGTTACCTCACGAGAGATACAAGGCTATTTGAAAAACTGCATACTTTGCCAAAACCCACGAACTGACGTCAAGTAGTTTTTGCCATTAAAATTCGACAGTTCCGTAAAGTATATTTTTTTCGTATTTCACTTAGGTAAAGCGTCGACGGTGTAGTGGTCCGAGGACAAACTACTGATGTAAAAACAATCAAGTGCATGTGTGTGTATGTGTGTATGTGTGTGTGCGCAAGAGTGCATATAACAATAATAATGATAATATCAGATGCGGCCGAACCCTTGGAACGAAAGGCAGTTTTGATTATTTGCTGGAACAATATTGTTGAGTGAACAATCGCAATAGGCCAGTATAATAAACGTAGGTACGCACACACGCGTATATTCATACTTATATTATACGTCATATATTATGTATAGTAATTGTCCGAATGTATATGTAAGTATATTGTATACACATATCATACACCTGCGTGAGTATATTATGTAGAGTATTATTATAGACGGATGCTGAAATGGTAGATGAGGTGGGGAAAGTATATCAGAGTATCGGGCACTGAGGATATAAAAAAGCTCCGTGGGTTACAAAACCGGATTTAAAAGCCACGGGTTTTTGTTTGGCTAAGTCCGATCTTCTATCAAATAATATACGCCTGCATGCTGTTATCCGCATTACACGTACGTCGTTTTCGTATATTGTATAATATTATATATAAAATATTATACCTATAGGTAACATAAAATACACCCCGAGGCGAGCATAACGATGATACACCTTTATTGATAAATGTTGAAAATTTATCAACGATGTAGTGACTGAGTATAATTATATTCAATTATTATGGTTAGATAATATTGTAATAATGAAAACTCTAACGTTTTAGCTTTAAAAGGCAAATATGCTCATTATTCTTGAATAATATGTCATGTTCTAAAGGCTCAAGAACGATTTCTCGTTAATGTGTTCATTAATGAATATTACTCGTATGTAGACTGCTATAACATTATCTTGTTTTAAATTAACAGAAATATAAGCAAGATTACAATAATTACTGAATTACATACCACAAATTATTATTCGCATGAACTTACTGTAAATAAATCACATTTTAGCAATAGAGAAAAATGTATGAATTCATGTTTATAAGTGCTAAAACTGATAGAATAATAACACCAAATTTCAAAGTTTTAAATATTATTTAGTATTGTAACAGGTAAAATTGAACTTCAATAATTATATCTCGACTTAATAAAAAAACTTGTAAATAAAACGATTTTATAATTATTTGTTCATGATATGGTTAATTGAAGGTAAATTTTAGAAGAACCAAATATAGTAATATGTAAATTATCATTTTTGAAAACGCTTTTAAATTTCAAGTTAAACAATGTGTTTGAAATGTTTGAATTGATCGTAAACTCTTTATGTTTTTTTTTTTATTTTTAGAAATTATTAAAATATGTACATTTTTTAAATGTTCCTAAAAATAGTTTAATATTAAATATTATACAGAAAATGCCAATTTATAAAAAAAACTATGTTTCTGTGGTTTTAAAAAATATCACAAAATCAGCAAAATAATTATTCACTTGGTTACTTTAAATTAAATTGATATTATATTATGCATAGACAACGTCAGGTCGACTGCACAACAACAACCACACCTGGCCGTCAAATCGGTTTATTGGGTGCTATTGCGATATTAAATTCTTATGATTATCCTCATCACCATTGCCATCGCCATTCCTTCGAATCATTGCGAAACACTGGTTACGGTGAACGTCACCATATACGCGGTACAGCCGATCAGCCGGTACGTGGTCTGTTATGACCAATCGCACAGTTTCGCTGCCGAGGAACTTCCGGTATTCTGCTTCAGATCCGTCCACAAGCGCAGTCTTCACGTTTCCCAACGTCACGTTCACTTCGCCCGTCGTCAACGCCCTGATCGTAGTGATGATGACATTCTTCACTGATAAATCACTGAAAATAGAAATCCTAGGCGTAGTATGCAACATACGTGTATGTGGGTACAGTTGTTACACTGTGACAATCATCATATTATTTTTAACAATGAGTCAAGTTTTTGCAGTAATATGTTGAATATATTTTTTCAAAGCCTAAATATTTGGATGAGTCAAAAAAAACATTTAGTTTTTGCGGTGGTAGTCGGTGACAACGTGGTTAGGGGGTACTGACAACAAAATATGAATAATCGTTAAAAAAAAAAAAATAATGCTTTTTGAAAAATTGTGTGTTATAAGCACGGTAAATTATAATCTACCGTGGTTATAAGTATTCCAATCATCTAATATAAGTAACCAGGTAAAGATAAAAAAAAAAAATTCATAGTCGGCATTATCTATCAAATTTTTCTTATATTAATTTAACAAAAAAAACTTACTATAAACCGCTGATGCCTGATCCAAAATAAATTAAGATTCATAATAATTTACAACGTTTTGAACTTTAAAGGTATACAAAACATGTTAAATGTTGGCATGTAAGTATACTTACTGTAGTAATTGTATGTACTGCATGCCGACTTTTTCTGACGTAACCACGACCAATGATTCAGGTCCCAAATCGCTCACGATGTTAGGGATGTTTGAAATAAAATCAATCACTGTGTTTGCCGACTCCTTTATATACAACGAAAAAACATGTAGGTATAGGTATCTAATATCCGTATGAACTACGTGTCCGATTGTTCGAAAAAAAAGTACTAAACGTTCCGTTTTCCTTATACAACAATCGTATTCAATACTACGACTAATACATTAATATATTATACAAATACCAAGTAATCATCCGTTAACTCCATTTCCTTGAGTTTTTCTGAATAATCGTCGATTTTGCAGTGCAATTCAAAACACGTATTGATTTGTTTTTCCAACAGGAAATTGTCGTTTCGTGATGTATCCTAAAAAAACACGAGTAAATTATTAATTTAATATACACCGTAAGTCCGTAGATAAGTACAATCACAGTGGAGTCACCACATGGACTAAAACTCTGCATTTATTATAACAAAACTTATTATATTATATAATATATGTGGGTATGTGATACCTTCAAAATATCCTCAAATTTCTTCATGTTTTCGTGTAACTCGATTTTAACAGCTTCAATCATACATGTGAGTTTTTTTTTATTTAATTCCGATAACTCAAAAATATTCTTCATTGACATAATGACTTAAAAAAATAGTTATAAAAAAATTAATTAATCAGAATCGCTTGGATTTTCTAACAAAATAAAGCCAACGTAACGTTATGTATTATATAAAAAACATTTCAATTAAAAAATAAACCAATTTTTACAATATAATAACATATTACTTACATAGATATGAAATCGAAATTCAAAGCACGTTATATACAATTGTTATACTTAATATATATTTTAGTTTCTGCAAATCAAATGTAATTCTTGCTCGTTTTATTTGTAAATCATAACATCGTTGTTGATATTTACATTATATTTTATTAATAATAGGCCAGATACTATAGGTAATACAGTTTTTAATTAAACATTATTGAATGGTTTATTAAATAAATGTGAAGAGTTCGAGTTAGATATCACACGCGTTTGTATGTAAAAAAAAAAATGTTATCGCTCAGCTCAACGACACATTTACATAATATTTATTTTAAAAAAAAATTGAATTGAATCGTACAAAATATTGAGTACCTAAACCCTAAACCGACAACTGGGTTTTGAAGTCTAATTCTTATATACCTGGTATAAAACTTCTATTTTGCGAAATCGCTCGGGGCCAACTGATTTTACCATTATAGCCTTATAGGCAGTCTAAAATATACGAAATTTAAGTTATACGGGACTGCGGTTATTTTCTGTTCTAAAGAGATTTCTGTCTTAAAGAGGATCCTTTATAAAGAGGGTTTATCATACATATATATAAATTATAATATATAATGCAGTTTCATAACTTGGTAACCCGAATAGATACGCCGATACTGGTTCAGTGGTATAAAGATGATATGAACAACTAAGTATGGTAATTTTAACAGCATAATCAAAACTGATTGTCCATTTCTTATCGAGCGTTAACATTTTAAAATACCTATAATCGTTACACGAAATAATATTTTATTCTGTACAAAAAATATAAATAACAAAAAAAGGCGTTTTCTGCTATAAACGTTTTGATGAGTGCCATGTAGTACAATAATAATGATTGTTTTCAATAGTAGTAATATTGATAAATTTAAATAATGTTAAAATATTAAAAATATATAGTTTAAAATGTTTCTTTTCAGTACCATTTATAATAAATTAATAATAATTTTATTTCAAGCCTGTAATTACATCAGAGAAGTGATTTTGTTGAATATCGCTCGATGGCAATAGAACACCCAGCATAAAACAATGACTATTCATTAGATCAGTGGCTTATTTAGTAGGGGACATTAGAGAGGCATTATCTTTCCCTTTTTTTATGTATTGTTTAATGACTTCCGACTGTTCAAATTCACATTTTTTTTTACTCTTTAGACAGAAAAATAAAAACATTTAAATTGTATTAGGTTTTCTTGTTTGTCGTACGACTATTGTCGTAGAATATTGAATATAATAAAATTATAATCACAATAAATTTATCATTCGATCGATCTACAATCAGTAGCGGCTCGTGAGTAAATAATTTGGGGAGAATTTAATTATTAATAGTTTCTATAACATAATCTCCGTAAAACAACGAATAAAAAAAAACCCTTTTACTGGAAATTTAAATATACTTAATTAGCTAAATAATTGTATATACAATATACATACATTTATACTGTTTAATGACCTTATGGCTTAAATCTTCATGTAAACTAATTCCATTCTGCAATCTTTTTTATCTGCAAACTCGTCAATAACACACTCTCTCTTCAGTTAGGATAAAAGTACAATAATTATGAAATGTAATGAATAATGACGGCGTACAATGACCAACGACGGCGCTGTGGCACAGCGTAATATATTATAACATCGCGATCTCAGTTTCAGTAGCTTTTTTTTTATATATTATATAATATATATAATACGTAGCTTATTCTCCCCGACCCGACCCCAATCACTGACCAATGACCAATCACTGTTAACATTATACGTTAGGAATGAAACTGTCGGAGGACAGTCGTCTATACAACTTAAATAATATTTTCGTCGAAATAATTATTTATAGCCTTATAGGTTTTACATTTTGTGGTCTTCGAATTTCAATAATAATAATAATAATAATAAACAATGAAAACGATATATTTTTCAATTCAGATAAGAATAACTTCTATTCGTTTTTATTATTTACCATTAAATCATGTGTCCTAATAAACGAATTCAATAATAAAAATACTTAACCGATAAATTTGTTTGAATCGATGCTACATGTTAAATTAGTACCTTCCTATAATTATCGTATCAGTTATTTAATTTTAGTTTTAATGTACCTACTGAATATATTATCAATGTTGTCCATGGACATAAAACTACGCATTATTAACTATATAAAATGAAAAATATTAAATTTGAAAAATAAAATAAAATAATTTAATATTATTAGGTAATTACAAAATTGTATAAAATACAAATTTACTTTAATTTAATTAATTCTTACACACTTTTGATAATTCTAAATGTTTACGTATTATTAAATATCCCTCCGCTTTACAGCGTATTAAACACACCATTTTGATTACATAATAAGGTAATGCACAAGCACAATACATAAATATATATATACTTATTATATTACAATACATCAACTTGAAATGGTTATTTTAAATTTAAATGGTAAACACTCATTACATCAAAAGTTTTAAATTGTTGGAAAAAAAATATTTTTTTTTACAATTTAATATAATTTTTTTTCTTCAGAAATATTTTTTTTTCATCACTAAAAATTATCGAAAAAAATATAAACTTTTGAAACTGTTAATATTTTTCAAGATAGGTAATCTTTGAAATCGTAGCTCTGTGTATGGTAAATAAGAAATTACGTAGTTATATACACTGTCGTATGCTCACTCAACACTCAATGACACAGACATCGGACTCGTCATTAATATAACTTGTTGACGTCCAGACAATACTGAGCTTCAAACAATAAAAATACAGGCATATATTTAACATAGCGGATACGAAAAAAAAGTTAGAGATTTCTTTTTCTTTTTCCAAAACCTCGATTTTTAACATTCCTCGTTATTATATAGCACACGCGCATACGCGCGCGCGTGCGTAAAGTGTAATATCTTATCAACTCGAGATTTCTAAAGAACCGGAACATCAAACATTTTCTTTTAACGGAAGAAAATGAACTCGATGCCACCGAAGTCTGTTTTTCCTCCCCCATTCAATATATAAGCACTGAATTCCAATACAAACCACACAGAAGTATTTCTTTCTTCTATTTTTTTTCTTTCTTCAACTTTCTTTAGCCTTTTATTCATTTATTTTTTTTAATTTTTATTTTTCAAACGAATTTCTCATTTTGAGCACGCGATATTAATTTGATCATATTTAATAAATCAATATTCGAATATATTATATTATACGTGGACACTGCGACGAAGATCGGAAGGATGAAGTGATGACACCAGACGAGAAGATATATACTATATAATAACTCTATCAAAGAAAATAAGTACATGTACCTATATATAATATTTATTATAATAATAACCTAAATGTGAGCATACTTAGCGTATAATAATCCCTCAAGTATTTTAGACTCCTCGCCACTTTTTTTGGTACTGGGAATTTGGTTAGAAAATATATCCAAATCATTAAATTTTATTATATTCAATGGCGGTGGATTTTATATTTACATTTTTTTTTTTTATTCTCGATCAAACATATATATTAATCTCTTATATATAGGTACCTTATCACCAAACCACATTAAGTGTAAAACGATCTTAAAAATAAATCATGCAATCCGATACGTGAAAAATAATAATATATTGCTATTCGCCAATTAAAATTTAAAAATCTGTGAACTACTGGGATACTGTATAGTTATATTATAATATATTATACTCGTTGGTTGAACGTGGTTTCGTAAATGTTTAATCCAACTACGTTGATAGAGTAACTATCTTAATGTCATTAACAAGTATTAATGTATTATACTTAATAATTAAACTACATTTTTATATTCTATGTTCTAATAAATAAACGTTGGATTAATATATTTTTTTAATATTTTAAAAAATAATTGTACTTATTGTTTTTTTAAATTAAAAGTATAAGCCACACTAGTGTCTAATATAATATTGTTCAGAAAAATATATTAAAATTAATATCATATGTCTTCGTAATTAATTGTGATATGATCAAAAATAAAAAACGTTTAGTTTACACTTTTAATCTTTAATAAACAAATTATTAATTATAATGATTGCATTTCTTAAAATACTCATTACAATATTATTTAAATTACTTATTTTATATTTATATTTTATCAAATCATTAAACCTATATACATTTGAACTACGCAAATTAAACTGGTAACTGTGTTTGATAGTTTTTATAATTATCCCTTAAAATACTTAAGTATTAAACTTTGTTTAAATTTGTTAGATTAAAATGTATACCTATATATTTATTAATAATAATTAATTTAAAATGTCAGTAATAAATAAACTATTATAATTTTAATCATTTTAATTTTATCAAAGTTGAATAATTATTACATAACTCAAATCAATTTTCAAAGGTTAACACATAATATTCTAATACACATTTTTAATAATTTCATAATATAAATTAATAAAAAAAATTATTTTTATTTTCAATAATTCATTAATCATTATTTTTTACGTTTAGATAATAAAATGTAATATGTATGTTCAAGTTTGTATTATGTGGCAATATTAATTTTTAATTAAACTAGGTATCTATAATTATTTCACTTTGAAATATCATTCAGTTTTCCATATCTACTAAAAACTAATATAAATATTTGTTTTAATTTATAGCATTTACATATACAGGGTGATTCTTTCAACATTAAACACTCATTATTTCGTCGATATTGACTTTTTTTAATTTTTTTTTCAAAATATTTTGTTTTATGCTTTTTTCAAACTAGATTAAATTTTTATTTTTTCCACCCTTTTATAATAGTGAAACCACTATCAACTTTTGATTTTCAAATGGCAACTTATCTTTAAAAATTAAAATACACTAAATTAATAGGGCTATTTTTGATTATGAATTTTAACGTTCAAATTATTATTATTCATTAATTTTTTAGCAAGATATAGCTTTTCAAAGTTGGGTGGTTTTCGGTTTTTATAATACTTTTTGTTTCATATCTCATATAGTCATATGTATTAAACTCGTTATCGGCTCTCGACACAATGATGAACTATGTACCTGTAATAATTGTCAACGTCTCACAGATTTAATGACCTGTATGACAAACACCTAAAAACCTCAAACCACTCAACTTTGAACAGTTATTACTCATTAACGATTAAATGAAAAATAATAATTTCAATGATAAAATTTATAAAAAAAAAATAATAACCCTATTATTTTATAACATTTTAAACATAGGTTTCCATTTGAAAATCAAAAGTTGATAGTGATTTCACTATAAAATATAAAGGTAAAAAAATAAATATGTTACATAGCTTTAGAAAAACATAAAACTAAAAATTTAAAAAAATCAACACTTTTTGAAATAATTAGTGTTTAATGATAAAAAAATCGCCCAGTATATAATATTCATAATTTTAACAACTAAAGTCTGAACCCTTAACTTAAAATCAAAGATTAATTAAGCACGTTAATATAAAATTAAAAATATATTACATAATAATTACTCTTAGTATTATTATTATTGAGTTTTTATCTCAAAAATAATTATTATATAATTTGATAATACTTCAGAGTCTCAGAGATTGTTTGTAGATTAGAAGTATTTATTTTTTTAATTTGACGCTTATTTGTTCATATTATACTATAATACTCTAAATTTTCTTTTTTTTAAACTAAACATTCAATCAATTTTATCTGGTAAATGTAAAGATTATGTGACCAATTATTTACATCAAAATTTCATATAATTTAGTTAAACACGGGTTTTAATTCATTAAATGTAAAAATTACATTAAGCAAACGTACGATTTTATTTAAATTTCCGGATGAAAATAGAGCAATATTCATTAAAATTTACAATATGATCAACAATTTTATTCATAAAATTAGAATGAATACTTAAGTAACTATAACTTATAATGCTAACTTATTCATAATAATTCGACAACTTTATTTATTACAAATAATATGATAATAAAAATCATTTGTTATTCTTTTTGTTATCATATAATATTTATTTATTTATTTTATTCTTCAAAAAGATACTTATAGATATCGAATGGTTGTCTCTAAATAAATACATGTATGGAAGCTCAATGTTTATATATATATATAATATTCAAATGAAAGATAATATATACAATTTATATAGGTCAATATAGGAAAGAATTGGACTAGTAATTTTTTTTTTAATTATATTAGAAATTGTGTACAGAGAAAACTGAAAATAAAATTAAAAAAAAAAAAATTTTCTTTTAATAATAATTCAATTTAGATGATTTAAATGATGTAATCATGTGGAAAAAAGAAGTAAACGATCAATTTTTATAAGTACCTACCTGTCATAAAATGTAATATTAAATTGTTATAATTAGGTTAAACAATAAAATACTCCAATGGAAATTAACCTTTTTAATTATTCAATGTCGTGAAAATATAATAGTATACACACATAATTTTCTAATTGGCTTTATGAAGTATATTAATAATCCAATAACAACACAGTTCAACAAATGTTATCATCTATAGGAATGATAATTTTGATTAATGGATTCCTATTTAGGTAAACTTTGTAACAATTTAAGTTCTTACACATAAATTCAAACTTTATGTGAATCTTACTTAAGTGTTCCTTAACATTTATATATCTTAAAAGTCACAGGCTTAGAAGTTTACGAGAAGTTGTTGTTTATTCCAAAATATAATGAAATACTTAACTAAAACCAAGCAAACATATTTTTTGTTGGTTTTTACTTTTTTTTTAGTGAACTGTGAACAAAAAAATACATTTATAAATTTTAAAATGCTATGTGTTTATTTTTTGTTTTTTGATCATGATCAAATTTTACAAATTTTAAAATTGGACACCGGACGCACGTGTATTATGTATATAATATGCAAAACCGCACGTTTAACGAATAATAGAATGTTCGTATAACGTAGATTCGAATAACCAAGATTTTACTGAATATTATTGTTTATTACAATTTAAAAATAGATTTTGATAATGCTAAAAAATATTTTAGCATTCAAATAGTAAGCGTAAGTACTTATAGTTACCATACAATAGTTTGTCATAACATAAAAATTATTTACTAATTACCTACGATACCTCGTGTATATGTTACAGTAAATGATGTTAAACATTTAAATAACGTTATTTTCTAGTAAATAACAATAATTACCTAACAAACTAGTGATTATCGTGGTTTATTATTTTTTGGGTTTGATTATCGATAATTTCTACATACGATGGAAAATGTTGTTATATAATGTTATCTTAATGGTATTAGATACCTACTAGATAGTATTGCAGCCGCAGTAGATAGAACTTCGGACTAATATATTCTGTAATATACAAATAAAGCATAAATAAGCTTAGTGGGGCTTACTAGTGTAGGACTTTATTGTAAATATAATAACTATTATAGATAATATTTTTGTCAGTTTGTCAGTTTTTCACGGTACGCATCGGATAGACATCGCCATTATATCGTCATATTATTTTTGTATGTTAAAATATTCGTAAAACATTGTGTTAATTTTCTTTATTAATAAAATAGCTCATTATAATGTGAAAATAAATAATAATAATGTAACAGTTTAAATAGACAGAAGTAGCGGGGGACAGGGATAGGTGGCAAAATTTAGTGTTTTCAGGATGGTCTTAAGGGCCGTAACTAAAAGAAGAGAAGAACAGTTTAAATACAAATAACATGATTAACTAATATTGTTTGGAATTAACGTAAATCCTTAGTAATTAACGTTATAAACCTTGTAAAATATTCAATAATATTTAATAACGTTAATTGCTAGTTAATAACGTTAATATAAATTTAACATCTTTTACTGTAACATATACATAATTTTATTCTACAAATATTACTGGGTGTAGTTTGTTTCAATAAAATAATATAAAATTACAAAACAATGAGTGCAAATAAAATGTAGATTTATTTTTATAAATAAATTAAAATATATACATGATATGTATATAATATATATCAAAATTATATAGTGAGTGATAAGGTAAAAATTTAGGGAAGCAAAACTTCATGTTTAAAAGGACGCGATGCTCGCATATAATAATTATGGCTATTCAACAAAGCAAATTTAATTTCAATAGAATCCATTCTGTGTTGTAGTTTTAATATTACAGTAAATTAATTTATTATCAAAATATAAAAAGATAAGGATATTGTTCGTATTATTTTGTTGGTTTTTTTTTTTATTTTCATTCACTTAAGTTTTACTTCGGTAAACTATTTCCAAAGTTCCAAAAAAGCTTTTATTACTTTTTCCTTTATATATAAAAATATTTAAATTAAAAAAAAATTTAAAAAAATTAAAATTAGAAGAACTCATCTGATTATTTAAAAAAAAAAATTGGATATATAAACGCTAATTTAAGAATAATTATTACATTTTATTCCTAGCTATTTAATAATGACTATAAAGACAATCATTATATTAAAAATATACCTACTAAGTAGTAGGTATGTAACTTGATTTAAAAATATAATACAACTTCTATTAGGTACTTATATTTTATACGTAAGTATTTTACCTCAAGTTACAAATTGCAAAAGTTTTTTTGATAAAAGCGTTTAGAAATTGTTGTTTTAGCTAATAAACGTAACACGCAACGTTTTATTAGCCCTATAAAATAATGTAGTGATTTTATATAATATACTTCACTTTGTTGTTTAAGGAATTAATTACTACACATTTCTGTTTAAGCACGTAATTAACTTTACTGATATACCCAAAAATATACTAGTCTCAAAATAATCTTGTATTTTTTAAAAAAACCTCGTTTAGTTACATCTTTTTATTATCATGAAACCTATACCAATAAAAAATTTTTAATCAGTTTTGAATTGCAAGTTTTTTAATAATATTTTACATTTAAATATTTTCATTTGAATATTCGAACATAATCATTACTGCATATTATTTATTAAGCCTATGTTATAAATTTATAATATTTATTAACATTTCTTTTCAGTATTGGTTTAGTTTGAATTTATTTTATGAACAACAAAAATTAATCTCGTCTTACATTTCTCGACTTGATACAAAATAATGGATATTATTATTATTATTTTAATTTAAACATTGAAATCATTATTTTTTGTGTTATGAAATATTATTTTAAATATTTACCAAATATTTTCAATAAAACTATTAGAATTCATTATTTTTTAAAAACCATATTGTGTTAAATACTTACTCTATGTTTTATTTTTGACTTTTGAATTTGAGTAAGTTTAGGATTGAAGTTGGTATTTACTCTAGAAGTATAGATAGTAAATTCTTTACGATTATGATAATTCTGTAATATAGGTAACTATCTTATTATTAATATAAATGTAACGTACAAATGGACATTTTATGACGTATTGTGTTAGTTTCTTTGTGTACAAAATAAAGCATTGTTTGTATACCACTAAACATCAATTATGTCATAAATTCTACCCTACATGGCTACATCCATGTATTAATTGAAATCAATATCCTGATGTTATACGTATGAGATTAATAGTAGAACACAATATTGATGTATTTGTATAGTGTACCTATACAGTATACACATACTGATTACTGACCATGTTTAAATATTTATAATATAAATTATATATTTCAAAAGCTATTTTTTTACCACTTAATGTCACCGTAAAAAATAAGCTTAAGACAAATATATGTGTGTGTGTGTGTGTGTGTGTGTGTGTGTGTGTGTGTGTGTGTGTGTGTGTGTGTGTGTGTGTGTGTGTGTGTCCACAACCAAGCCTATTACACTCATAATTCTGAAATATAGTGCGCATAGCTAATACAATATATCCAAGAATGTGCACCTCGAAACCTATTTTTAATTTTAAAAAAGAATTAGTTGAATCCAGAAAAATAAATATTTTTGATTTATATATGATTTCCATTGGTTATAAAAAATAAAATAGTTATTATTACTGTATAAATTTTAAGCCTTTATTTTATATTTGATCTAAACCACTCAAAGGTGGTTAAAAATATGTATAAATTACATTTAACGGAGTTTAATACAACGTAAATGTACTTGCATTATTTACTCTGTCACGAGTAACGCCGAGCATGATCAGAATACAATATATCAATATAAAATAAAATAATATAAATTACAAGTGATTTTACAAGATCAAAAATTATTTATTGAATGGAAACGTGGGAGTGGCTACAGCTCCAATTGAAGACAAAATGAGTAAAATATATCAAATACAGAAACCTTTGAGCAGCACGTCACCCTTTATATTATTATTATTATTATTATTATATTATTATTATCATTACAAGTTATACGAGTAACTTTATTTTTAAAAGAAAATATTTGTAGAAAATGATGAGAGTTTTGAAGTGTAGAATTTCTCTTTTTTTCGCCCCTTACCAGTCACCCGACGTGCGTTGTTTGTGAGATTCTGTAACGACCCGATAAGACGATACTCGTACATATGTGTAACAGCAGAAGGGAGTTTGTGTGCAAAAATACTGTAGTCGTCACCGCCACTGCCTTATTGTATACGTATATCTATTGTATAACATATATTTGTGTATACATTTTCACTCAGAATCATCCGAGTCTGTATCGATATTGCATTATATATAATATGGCTTTCTACGACAAGATTCAATTTATCTCTAAACATATATTTATGTATACCTATACATAATATAATAGCATATTATTGTACCAACTGACGAAGTGTTTAATATACTTTCGATTATGTTTTTATTAAGTATTCAAGTTACGTAAGGTAAGTAAAAAATAGGTATACTATCTTGGCTACTGAACTTATTATTATTTTTTTTTTTTACTTTTAATCTTTCTGCAATAAATCTATTATAAGGTTAATATACTTATATCAAAATAAATTGTGAAACCTACTATATTTATACTCTACTAAAGTAATAACTGTCCATCTAGTAGGTACCTCAGTAGGAACGGAACATAAAAATTCAAACAATTCTGAGACTGCAAAATTACCATTTTTATAACTTTTATTTTAAAATACAAAACAAAAAATGTCTAATTTAAAATCTCGGGCATTTAAGAATGTTAAATTGTATTTATATTAAGAAATACATTTGTTTTTCTTGTAAAAAAAAAGAAACTAAAACTAGATCTAAAAATGCTTATGGTACAAATAAAGTTGTGTATGAATTACGAAAGTATTATAAAGTTTTGTTTATAATCTGTAAGCATAAATAGGTAGATAATACAATAAACACACACATAATATACTTGGTATATTTTATTTTTATATCAATTTATAAAACATAAAATTAGAGTTACCAATAATGCACGCTTTTGACTCTTTTTCATTTTTTCATTCTGGTGTTACCGCTACATAATCGTAATTTCATTTTTCTGATATCTCATATACAATTTGTGTAATAAACAAACTCCGTTTGATAACTGAATAATATAATGAATGATTTAAAAATATTATTGAGCTTTTCATTTGTATAACTGCTAATATTATAAACCTATGATGTTTTTACCACCCTTTTCTATGACCCATTTAAACTTAACCGGTGACCGAAATCATTGTACTAATATTTGTATACACGCATTATTAAAAACCGGTCATACATTTGTCAACATATATATAAAAATTGTGTATTATTGGTATAACTGTTAAGCTTGCATAAGTTTATACTAACGATTTATAAATACGTATTCATATTTAAAATAGATATTACGGAAATTAATATTTTTCAATAAAAACTGCTGCGATGAGGTAAAATTATTTACTTCCATTCAAATGAATTATTCAAAACGTATCAATGTCGTATATTCATCATTTATGATAATGTTTAAGGTATTCCTGTTTATTTGGATTCGCGTTAAAAAAGAAAAAACAATTTATAACAACAGAAAAATGTGACCGATATTATGTTGTTGACAAGACTAATGAAAGCTTATTTTTTATGAAAAAAGTAATTTTATTTTACCAAATATACAACGCATTACAAACAAAATATATTATTATATTATTATATACATTATTGCTGCGACATTTTTTAAATTGAATTGACCACAATGAATATTGTATTGGTGATATTAATTTTAAGTATAATAACTTACTTATTATAAGCTTGAAATATTTGCGTTTCGAGAGATGTTCTCAGATAAAATAAACATTATCGATCCATATGAATTACACTAGTTATACAGTATATAGGTCATAATTTTGGAATATAATATTTTAAATTTAGCGGTATTCTCAACAAATTACGTAAATATATATTCTACTAGAATAATTCTAGAGTATCGTTTGTTCATCATCACACTCAAGAGTCGAGATCAGATCATACCGCATTAAATGCATCAAAATAAGATTGTTACAAAAACTTTTTTTTTAAGTAAGTATATGAAAAAAGGATTTAAAGAATATAAAAAATACATAAGCACATTTTTTTAAAAAAAAACCTTTGAAGTTTAAATTGTGTACTCCAACTGTACAGTAGAGCGACTTTCCTGATTTATTATTTTAAGTTATTCGATGTGGACGCTTTATGGGTTATTAACTCTTTATCTATTATTTCCTTTTAACGTACAATAATATTCAGATTGGAAGACTACAATCAATAACAATATACTTATAAATAATATTATCTCGACGGACTGCAACGTCAACACCTAATATACATATTATAGGAAGGTACTACTTGCTTTCCAATAGTCTAGAATTACCACACGCCTTTTTTTATACACAGTGCTCGGCAAAGTCTATATAATACGCGGGTTAGGCGAGATTATCGATCGTATTTAAAACGTATGTGCAGTGCGTATATATACGTTTATCTTTTCCTCCGTCTCCCGTATAATATGATGCGATAAATAACGCGGTCTCGTCGGTAAATATCGTACCGCGATCTGCACGCGTGCAATGATTAAAAATAATATATTATATTACGATAATATTATTATCGGTATTATTATTATTATTATTATTATTATTATGCGACCAAGGCGGCGGTCACGACGCAAATTCGGTTCGATCGAGCGGGTGCGTGTCGGGGAGGCCCTCTCCTGACCGCGAGACGGAAGACGAACGAGAAAAAATGGGACGCCGGCTATACACTGGTGCAGGGATGACACGAAGGTGGCGGAGAGGTGCGTATATTGATTAAAAGCCGGGAAAAGCGCGCGCGATAAACAAACACGCACACACGCGTGGTCCGTGTGTGTATGTGAATATGGCCTGGCGCGCGTGTCGGCGGAGGCGGAGTGGGTCTGTGCACGCGAACTATATTGTGTACAACTACCTCTACCTATATTTATATATATATATATATATATATATATATATAATACGTAGACGTGACGTAGAGGTGTGGAGATGCGTCGGATGCTGCATGTGCGGTGGCGGTGTGACGGGCGAGCACAACGGGATTGGTCCAAATTCAATTAACCCAATCTAGTGCATGATGTGAGTGTTGTGTCTTTTTATGTAAGCACAACAAAATATACATATAATATATATATATATATATATATACCGAATGATTATTTTATGACGAACCACTCATCATTTTTTACCAAAAAAAACAATATTAACGTTTACGAAAATATTTCTTTTACATAAATGCGAGTGATAAAAAAAACGAAAATGTTTTAAAAAAATTATATTTTGTAACGTTATAGTTTTTTAAGTGTTTTATTTTTTTGTCGATGCATACGTATTTAAATCCACATCCTGAAACAAAATGTCATTATAAATATTTTTATTAATAAAAACTAAAAATCAAATAGGTATTCAAAGTTTAAATAAGCGGTTAGATTAGGACCAACATTTTATGTGGTAAATTTTATTTTCCACTTCACTACACTTATCTGTTCATTAAATACTTAGAACTCAAAAACTACTCTTGAAAAATTCGACTTTTACACATAAAAATACTCTTAATCATAATATATTAATTAGGAATATGAAATAAAAAAGTACATATTATCATACAAAAAAGTAAAACAATAAAAAATTATAACGATAGAAACATAAATATGTAAGAATAATATTTTTTTAGTAATAATAATAGATATTTATTATAAATAAATATATAACATCCCAAAGAATATGAGTATTGTAATTGAAAATCAAAATTATCGTTCAATTAGTATTTAAAGAAAATAATGGATTACCTACAAATCGAATACAAATTATACATTAACTTACTAATATTTAAATTATAAATATAAGATTTTAGCTTATAACAGAAATCGAAAAAAAAAATTAAAGTTATGAATTTGATTACACACTCTTGATGTGATTCACCGGATAATTTGTAAAATGAGGTATAGCAATAAGTAGATTTATTCTAGAATTAAAACAACGTAGGTACTTTAAGGCCAATTATTTGCAACAATTTTGGATAATCGATAACACCATTAAAGATTTTATACACAAATGTGACATAAAATAATATAATCATTTAGTTTTTGGTGTTTTTTCAAAAACATTATCTTCGTATATGTTATAATGTATAAGTAATATCATTGAGTATATATAGTATACTATATATACTCAATGGTAATATGCATATTACACACAGGTATATATTGCCGGCCGGGACACGTTTATTACTCGTAAAAAATAATATTATGTTGTGACTTTTATTGGATAATGCGGAAATCTATGACAAAATCTGTTAATACTAATTAGTAGTTAAAAAATCGGAAAACTAACATTTCAAGAGGTGCTCGATTTGATTATAACAATTTTAGCTCATTTGTTACTCGCCCTTTAAAAAAAAATTATCTATGCCTATCCAAAGACCTAAGTCGTTAATGTTTTATCATTGTGAACTTTTAAGATACGAGTACATTACGATTGTGTGACGTGTAAGACTTATTATTTTTCCAAAGATGAAGACCCATTTATTTTATTGATCGTAGATTAAAAATTCATTTTCTTTTATAATTCATACTATTATCGCTCTAAAGGTGCATAGGCGTATTGTATAATATATATATATACACATCTTTTTTTCCTGGTAGTATGCTTGAATAATAAGTCGATCGCCCCTTTTATACCAGTTGAATATTCATATAGCTTAAATTCAAAATTGAGTGTTCATAAATATTTCAGTTGATTGTCAGAACCTTTGTCAAATAACACTTAAGTTCAAATAATTTCCATGCGAAAATATTTTAAGAATTATAAAAAAATTGAATGAACTTCAAAATAGCAATAAACCTCTGGATATTAAATAAATTCACTACGGTTGTACTCAACTGATATGAGTAATTGATTAAATTGTAATAGAATAAGCAATTTTAAAAATAGAGATGAATTGAAGCAGTTTCTAATTGATTATTATCGATCTTCTCAAACTCATATTCCCATAATAAATTATGTTTAAATAAAAAAAATGGATAATAAATAACTTAATATTCAGTTTATACATCTTTTACAAACACAATACGCGGCAAATTACAATAAATGATTTCAATCTTTTTACGTGTTAAAGTTTACGTATATTGTTATATTTTCATTTTATACCATAATTTATTTAATTTATAATTTTAAACTGAAATCGCATAATTTTTAAATGTTTCAAAAAAAGATATTTTATGTATAATAAGCAACAGTTTTCGAGTGAAGTTATTAACATTCATTAATCATTTGTACTATAATGAATAAGTAGTACATGATAGCCGATAGACAATTGACATACAATTTAAATATCTTACCTATTATAATGTCTTTGTTTTTTATATATTACAATCAATAATAATTAACATTGATTATAAATCTATTTTCATAGGTATAGACGTATAGTACACAGTCTAGTCAATCAGTGTCTGTGTATCTTTTTGTACAGTGTTATTAGAAAATTAATTTTTACTCGTACATGAATAAATTAAATTCATTTTTTTTTACTTAATCATTATAATATTATAATTATGATTTTTTTATATATATTATATAAATATATAATATACACGTTAATTTAAATTTGTTGATCTTTTTTGTGCATTTTTAAGATATTTTCGGACATTAAATTACTCATCTTAATAATAATATAAACGCATATTATTATTATTATAAGGTAGCACAATCTGTTTCGCTCATCACCGAGTTTGATAACAAATGGTCTCTCGTACATCGACTCCACGTATACGGTAATAACAATATAATAATATAACCACTCGCTTCGGGCAATAAACACGTCGTGATTGGGTCCACACAAAAGGGGACGAGTCGTGAGTAGAACTGCAGCCGTAGACGATTTTCCGGTCAGGATGCCCCGGAAGCGTTTTTTCTCTTTTTATTATTTTCATCTGAAACGCGCGTATAACCCCGTGTACATAAAAAATAACAAACGGTGTACGCAACATAATGTGCATGTGGGGTACTTTTTTTTTCTGTTTCGTCACCACCAAACGAAAGGTTTCCCAAGCTTCAGAGCGTGAAACACTTTTTACTTTTATTTTTTGGAGAGCGCGCGCTTACAATCGATCGCATCCGTTGTCTATGCAGCATGCACAAAAACACAAGTGAATAAAATATAATATTATAAATCTATATTTTTTTTTCAAGCTGACAGCCGTGGCTTTGTGCTGTGTTTGTGGACGTTCGAAATACAACAATTCGACGAATATTATTTCTCCCAAAAACTAAATTGTATTTGATGAATATTCTCATCATAGGTTTTCATCATCAACATTATCTATTTTTCATTTATAATCGTTATTGTTATTATATTTTGCATACATTATGCTTATCGATTTAATACAAACAATAATATACATAGAATATGTCAATAAAGTACCTCTATATGTAACGAATAACGAATTAGCGATTAAGCACATTGACCAGCGACCATAATCGACTAAGATAATAATATTGTATAATATGTATTATAAAATCTATATACTATATTATATTATACGCCACGCTTACGTAATTAGAATAATAAATTAATGGAACCTATAGCAGTTTTTTTTTTACGAAGAAAGATTATTTTTTTTAATTAGTTTTGAAAAATGTGAGAAACGATACAAAATTGCCACGGAAAGTATTGAAAAACTAAATGTCTTAGGATTTAAAGCCTATTACGTGTTTACAGAAAAATTCATTTTTCAACAGGTTAGAACGTTGGAAATATGCCCTCTGGAATTAAGCCAACAACTACAGTGTTTTTAAGTAGATATAAAAATTAATTTTTCAAGTTAGTATTACGACTCGTGTTAAATGTTAAAAACTTTTTTGAATACCGACAAAAATTAAAATTAAAAATTCCCACCTATCCACTACCAATACAGAATTTCATGTTCAGTTTGAGTTACTCAAACCATCAAAAAAATGCTTTGTTTCTTTATTATTAGAGATTTAGAACTATATGCGTGAAATAAGATATTTTTAGTAATCGATAAAATATCAATAATCATTTCTGCGGCGTTTTCAAGGAACCTTTTATACCCCAGGTAAGAAAAACATAGGTACCGTACTCGTATTATATCAAAATGCTCTCCAAAATTAAAAATTTACCACTTGGGGCCCAAGCACACTTTGACTCTTCCCTAAATGCGTCACTGAGCAACCTCATTTTAATTATTCAATGAATCCAATTAATCTAATAATTTCAGTTTACATAGTAGAAAGTAATATTGGTGTTCAAATAATATGGCTTTAATTATAATATTGACCCGTGAACAAACTCAAGTAAAATTTATTTAAATTGTAATAGATCGTGTCAAACTAGCTCAAGATGTCCAAACACCATAATAATATTATAATGTAATACTATATGAGCAGCATCATCAACTGATCGGTGGTATCGTCAATACAACAAACGTTAAAAAGAAAACGAACATTTAAAAATAGACCACTGTAACGGAGAAGATAACTCAGTTGCAGACAATGTATTTTAGGGGGTGCATGACATTAAAGTATTATAATGAAATTATAAAAAAAAATCGTATCTCCCTTGACGTCAGGCGGACAACGTGCAATTATTTTAATAATATTATATTATACATTGGGATGAGGTCTGAAACTCTTGTGGTGCGCGTGGGATCTTGAATCAGGTGCCTGCAGCGCGGTTCGACGGAGCCATTTTTAGATTTTCCGCGAAAGCAAATCGCGGTTTACAAGGACGTCGTTTAACCATTGTACACGTCATCATTCCTATATACATAATATAGTACTTCGGCGAACCGAGACCAAGTGTGCGAACTATGGTACTCGCCGTCGCGCGCGGAGATCCGGATCCGGTGTGACGGTGGTTTTGAATAAATTAGGGATTTTGCGCTTGAAGTAACCTTTTATACAGAGTGATTCACCAAGCATTTTCACCCTCGTTTTTTCTTCTAATAATGAATTAATTCAAATTCTGGTTCATAAAATTTTTAAACATACTTAATATACACTTATATTTTCAAATTATTAACATGTATTGTACTTTTGTGTCTCAAATGAAAACAACACTTTTTTACAACTGTAAGTACTATTTAAAAAAAAAATGCACCTAATGTACCTAAATCAAATTTCGAACTAATATTTATTAAAATGTTTATTAAATTAACACATTTTTCAAACTACCCCAATAACCCTATATCATCTTTCAAATCCGTTATCGTGAACCTATCACGCTCAGAAAACAACGTTAAATAGCTTAAAAACTACGCATTCAGATGTTGATATTGGTATGTCAACATTTTCAGAAAGATTATCCGCTAAATAATTCACTGTATAAAGGGGAAGTTGTAATTTTTGAAAAGAAAAAGTTTGAATCTCTACAGAGTCCTCCTCGAGTACTGAGTATAGTTGTATACAAGAAAACTTGAGAAAATATAGCTTTTAAGTACCTATATTGTTTAAAAATTTGGAAAATTAGATTTTAAATAACTGCAAAAAAGTGGGAGAGTGTACTCGGTAGATCACTTTATATACCTACATATATCTATTGTATACAATTTCGGTGTAAAACGCGAAATCGTTTGTTATTATAGTGTGTGTGTGTGTGTGTGTGTGTACAACTATACGGTTTTTGCGGTGAAAAAAAGTATGGCGTTGCCGGTGGTTAGATTCACGGGAGAGTGTGGAGGACAGCTGCTGCGGCCTGGCTAAAATTATAATATAGGTGAGACAATAGTGGTGGATCGGTGGTACGAAGGAGAACCCGTCGCGTATAACTCGACGGTGAAAAACGTATTTTATTATTATACCGCCTTTTATTTTGTTTTATTTCGCCCACGACCTTTTATATTCTATATAATAATATATTCAACTAGCTCCTTAAAAAAGAAAAAACCTAGGGCAGAGAAGCGGTCTAAGGATTTTAAATTTTAAATCTCTGAGAACCGTCGTGCAGTCCTCCGCCGCCGACGCCGGAGATCGCGAGACCCGACTAAACTCACCCCTCTAACCCGACCGCGACCTATCACGATGGTCTCAAATAACAACGACTCCGCTTTTCCCGCGCACAAAACGTATTTATTCGTTATTTTTCTTTCGGTTTTCTTCGCGCGCGACACATATCATTATTATTATTATTATTATCATCATTATCGTCTCTTCGTTCGTTTACCGTCCCGTAATTTATTTTGCTTTTTTTCAGTCGAAACTATACTATGTATAATTATTATTGTTGTGCGCCATTTAGTATTAAATAATATAATACCACTGTGGCACGCAACAGACGAGAACTTTATTATAATATATCATTATACGTAACGATAAACGCGTATAATGCGAACGTTTTCGGAGAAATCGAATTTAATTGGAATTATCGCATAATATTATATTTATATTTGTGTACCAACTATACCAATAGTATACATAATAGTTATACATATATAATATGTGTGTTTGTGTTTGTAGTGTGAACGCGTGTTTATGGGTGGTGTATATGTTTACGCACGCGCACACGAGTGTTACGGACAGTATATAAACGACCAATTTCGATAATGGAAAAACGTAAATTTAATTTACAAGCGTTTTACTTACTTTTATTTATTAGACCGTTTCCGTGCGCTTTAATCAATTTAGATTTTATTCCACCTTTTGTGTTTTGCTCCAGTCTACGAATAATAGAAAGAAAAACCCGATTTTAGACAATAATAATAATAATAACGTCACCGCCTCACATTATGTAATATTATTAAATCAATAAAATTATTAATATGTTAAAAACTACAACAATAACACAGTGCGTGGAACACTAATGCAAATATGTGATTATCAAAAAGAAAGGGAAAAAAAACAGTTTTAAGTCCGAACAAAAACCGTTGTGTACCTACTCGCGACCAAAGAAAAACAATACAACTTTAAACTTACCTACTCGCGGAATATTATTATCACAACGGTAATAAAACGCGTAAAAATATACAAAATAGCCAAAATACAAAAAGCTTATGCAAACCAACAGTATACGCGCACAGGTCATTGCATAAAAATATTTCCTTTTCCTGCGGTATATCTGCACGGAAACTACAAATATAATATATATATATATGTATATGTATAGTGTATATACCGTCAACAGCTTGGCTAATCCTTGTTCTTCGTGCATCACCTAATATTATAATATTATTCTTCGGTGGTAAGTTCAACCCACTCCTTCCGGTGAACTTTTGCGAATGCGTCTGTTCGTGTAATTTTATACACACCAGTTTTAGCGCATTATTCATAGCCGTACATCGAAAGGGCGTGATAATGCTCGATGGTGTTTTTTTTTTTTTTAATTAAAGTGCTAATTTCCAGTATTATTTTCCTTGAATTTATATAACCAAAGGATTGTCGGAGCTATTTGAATAGCATCAGAATAACGCGTTTGATTGGTAATATTGTACCAAACATGAAAATTTGGTTACTGCACCTGATTAAAAGATTTTTGTTATTATTTTACATCTATGTTAATTCTTAAAATTTACTTTGAGATTAATGAAGAACAGAAAGTGACATATTTTATTGTTTAAACTTGAAGGTTTTCTTTTATCGTCGATCTTTTGCTTTGACTAAAATTACCATTAATACAGTTTAATTAAAATAGATTATTGAAATATATACGCACAAAATGATACGTTATCAAGATAAATATGTAAGTAAAAATAATACCTAATTAAAAATATAAAAATAATAAGTCATCATTGAAAAAACATTTAGGTATTAAATGAACGCAAATACTTAGTCGTTTTTACTATAATTTATTATGAGTTATTACAGAAGTTTATTTTTTTCACTGTGATTAATATATACATATTATATTGTTAATAATTTGTTAATATTTAAAAATTTGATTTAATGTAAATTTATTAATGATTACAAAACTTAATCTCTTTTTTTAACTTCGAAACGAATATAAAAAAAAATTATTTTTCACGAGTGTATATAATATGTCTTTAAGTTTTCATAGTTATAGTAAAATACAATATTATTTTATGTAGCCATATTTTAATATTGGAATAATAAACATTTTTAATAATATTTCACTTGTAAGTTATAATAATTTATAAGAATATGTTTAATTACTATTACCTATACTATTATTAATTCCACTTCACATTCATGTCAAACCATGTCATTAAATGTATCTCTAATCCCTAAAATTGTATATTATACTTATATATTATCACAGCTAGTGATGTTACTTATTTTTGTTATTTTCATATAATAATAATATTACAATATTATAAATAATTTAAAGTATAATTTGATGTTTAGTTACAAAAAATGAGATATACAATATTTTGCTAATGAATCTACTTCTTCTGTATTGAACTGCAGAAGCTATAATAAACATAGGGTCTAAACTATGATTATGTTTTTTTTTTCTGATTTCACTTTGAAGTCTTTTTGTGCAATAAATAGACTTTGGTTCGTTATACTTTTATACATATATATCGTGTCGTCTTGTTAGTTTAACAAATTTCATATACAAAGTCATTTGCTATTCATATTATATGATAATAATAAACATTCTCGCACACATAATGCCATATTATTATATATTACAATGAATATTACTCGTATATATGCTCTATTATATATTTTTCTGATATAACATAACATAGCGTATTTTCATGACGGACGTCATAATTATATGCGTAATCGTGTACATATCGATTGTACGACTAACCAAATCATATCATCATCGTTATCCCGTATATATGCATCATGTACTGCTATATATGCCTACTTATAATAATATTATATTATAGTTGACCTTTGAGAACGGGCGTGGTTTCTGATTACGGTTTATGCACGCTTAGTATATACCTACCCATTTTACAGCGTAAAAAAATATGCCCCTGCGTTTCCCATATAACTTTTTGTACGGCAAATCATTTATTTAAAATATTGAAGTCTTAAAAACATACATAAATTATACAATATAAGTGTATGAAGCATGACAAGCATTTCAAATAACTACTCGAAAAAGTTCGCGCCCAAAAAATATACTGTCTATCTATTCGTGTGTGGTGCATATACTTTTCGAAGGCAGAAATTGAAATATTTATAAACAACTATCTATGAGAAAACTAAAAGTCACATAAGAGCAACTATAAATATATATACTCAAACTATGAATCTAGAAAAGAATTCAGATTTTTAGCTTTGTATACAAAACAGTGGCCATTAGAAATAAATTAAACAATAAAGTAATGAATAAAATAGTTTTTAAATTTAATAATTTGTGATATTTCAAGGTTCTATATTGTTATTACTTTTTATAACAGCTAAAATGTCCCCACAATCAAAAAGTTTAAGAACCACTAATATAATTATTATATTTATCTACCTAAAATACCTTATAAAGATAGATTTTCACCCCATATGTACGCTGACAAGGGTTAGGAACAACAGCGTACTCAAGTAATTATTTTAATATTAAATAATGTTAAATTTAATTAAAACAAACCTTGAACTAGCCTCTCATTTAGTTTTTATTCTTATAATTTAAAATGTATTTATTATGTACTTATAATTTAAGTACATAATATAGTAATGTGACACCATAGTTATTCAAATATAATGGGCACTTATTTATTTTAAATAATTTACGTATATTAATTATGAATATTGATTAAATTATTACTAAGGATAATAATAACATACCTAAAAAATATTTAATGTATATATATATGGTATATTATTATACAAATAAGTACAGTTAGTACTCATGTATCTATTATAGGTATCTAGCTGACTTTAATACGAAATTTTTACTTTAATGTTATATTATTACTATTAAAATTATTCGCTAAAAGAAAAAGAAATTAAAATTTACTTTACATAACAAATTATTGACAAACAAAGCTGAGTGTATAATGCACGATGTTTATATAATATTCACATATTATATAATATACAGCCGTAACTCGTTAGTAAATATATTTAATAATCTATAATTAAACAGCGGTAATAGTATAATATTATCATTAAAGAAAATAAAAAAATACTTAAAAAACTAACAATTTCTTAAAAAACCTTTCATATATTAAAAATATTATTATATAGTATTAAGAATTAAAATAATTTCAGTATATTGCACCTTTTAAAGCATTAAATAGATTAAAATGGTCGGTATATTAATTTACAAGAATAAAATTGAGGACGGAAAACATTTAATTTACTAAGCATTTATTCATGGGATGAAAATGTTTAGTAAAGATGCTTTATTTGTCATTATTATCTTACACCCTTTGCCTGTTAAAATAATATATTCATTCAATGATCACACAATAGTCTAGATTAGGTTCAAGGTTTTAAAGATTTCTTTAAGGATAAAATTTTTGTTTTATTTTTTTTATATTTTTAACAGCTACGATGCTCCGTTTGTTGGGCTTTTTAATTTAAATAAAAACAATTCTATAGGTATATATATATTAATCCAATAACAATAGCAATAATAATATTTTATTTTAATACCTACTTAATAAGACAAATTAATAAAAATAACTACAATACCTATGTTAAAAACATAAATCAGCTAAAATCAAATATAATTATTATGTATATTTTATCTTTATTATTCTAAGTAACTTAACAAGACTTTAAAAATAATTTTTTTTTTTGAATAAACATGCATAAATAAATAACGTAAATAATATATTTCATTCAAGTTTGACGCCAAAATAAAATATTTTAAAAGTCGATAAATTTTAAGACAAAATCGTTATCTGTATCCGAATACTGAAATCTATACAATCAGAATAATATAATGTACTATAATTTATATGAGTAATTATGACGTATTTATCACAAATTTGATTTTTTTATAAATTATAAGTCTTAAAGTTAGAAAAAGTGCAAATATTTAATAAAATAAATTATCATTAGCAAAGAAAATTACCATACTACTTTGTTATCATCATTCCAAGTACGTAACTAGAACAAGATTTATTCTTTCCGTGTCTTATGTTATTTTATTCATCAATGAATTGAACTATAACTATTTTATTTTAATGTACCTTCTATTATTTAATGTGTTTTAAATCTGAACCCAACTCTTTAGATAAAATCAAAATGTATATGACTATACCGTCTATACCTAACCTAAACGAGAATTTCTCAATATGATACTTGCAAAAGCCCATTATCGTACTAAAATTTGATTTAATTTAGTTAATAATGAAAGGTAACGATACATTACATTAATTATACATTTTTATTACAAAATAACGAATAACATCTAGAAAATGTACATATAGTACCTATTACATTTAATGTCGTATTTTTTATGTGGTGATATTTGTATTACTTATTTTTTCCTCCGCGGTGGTTGTCAGTCCATTTCCAGAGCACATGAGTATTAAATGTGACCGGATTACATGACCATGTTTGTGTACATATGAATGTGAGTGTGTTTGTGGATGTACTGTTGTATAGGTACCGGAGTTAAGCCGAGTGCCGAACATTACTACATTTCTAATGGATGACCACCTGGGATTTTCACAACAGCGTTCCGTAGGTACTCTTCGTACGAGCTTTACTTAACGTAAGTAGATTAACATTCACCTGCCTGTCTGGGTGCTCAAAAAAAAAATAGTATTTTCTAGCGAGTAAGCTGTGAAAATATACTCTTCTCTTTTTAAAATAGCGCTAAAAATAATCAAAATTGTGTTTATGAGAAAAAGAAGCTATAAGAATTTTAATTCAATAAAATTTTTTACACGTGTTTAAAAAAGTTTATAACTTATAATTTAATATTATATTTTGTATGTCTTTATTGAAATTAATATTACAAAAAAAATAATTGCAACAGTATTCAATAATACAATAGTTAATACAAAAGTATTTTTTTTCTTTAATTTTCCTACTGGTATTATATTTTATATTTTTAGCATTCCAAAAATGAGTAAGTTATAGCTTATTTATTCTGTGTAAATACATTTATAGTTAAAAAAAAATAACAAAACAGTTGTATTACAACTACACTTTCACATTTTCACTACCTATGAATAGATTTATCAAGTTATGTACCTACGCTACGTACAACGTATAATGTAACCGCTACCAATATTGTGATAGAAAAATTTAATCGGACTGGCGTGGGTAATCAAGGATTGAAGAATAGTGCGCGTTACGTTAGAATTTGAATGGTTTTGGGTGAATACAATTTTCCATAGTTCAATATTTACATTTTATGCTTGCGGGTCAGAGAATATATAGCGTCAGCCGCCGCCGCCGACACCCTACACGTTATGCGCAACACACTGTATAAATACCACCACCACGCGGCACTTATAATAAATTAAGCACATTCTTTTTGTGGCCAAATTCGTTTACATACCTTTACATCCATTATTCAGAACAATTTGTCGTTATTTATTAATCTTTGTTTGACTAGGTACTTTTCATTAACCAACACTACAAATATTCACACACATAATATAGTATCTTTGTATTAATACCACCTGCACTATTTCTTTAATAATTATTACAAAATAACTTAGCCCTGCACGCCTCGCCAGACCAATACGTAATTGATTTTTATGCATCAGAAAAAAAAGAGATACAAATCAGAATAAAAATTGATAAAAATCAATAAAACATTTTAATGAGATAAATGTTTTTAAAAAATATCGATTACATAATATTGTCTAAATTGTTGACGTCCAGATGCACGTTCACAAAAAAAAACATTTAAGTGCCATCAGTCATGACGTATGAACAAGCTTTTTTCATCAGAATATACTTTTTGTCATCAGAATCATAACAAAGTGGCAGTAAAAATTCCATTTAAAAAATAATAAAAATATAATAATATATAACTATATGCTCTTAAAATGAATCACTTCAGGCATTCCACAAGGTGATCACCTGTCTCCTATTTATTTATCATTTTCTTCTTTATCAACTCTAATTTCTTTCTTTTTGTTGATGATGCGAATATTTTTCTGTTTAACACTGTGGATCTCCAGAGTGATTTAATAAGCTTTAACAATTGGTGCTTACAAAACGTCCTTTCCTTAAATTTTAATAAATGTGATTATTAATTTTTCTAAGAAACCCACAAACATGGTTTTTAACTATAATTTAAATGTTATTAATCTCGCTCGTACCTTGATATATATATATTTTTAAATATATATATATTTCTTATGGCTGGAGTCATTCTATAAATATATGCTACACAGAGAGCCCGACAGCTTTACCATGTCGTCATAATAAACCATCTGCAGGTTAGTTTTAGTATGAGTTTTAAACCAGTTTAACCAGGTACAAAAAAAAAATACAAAAGTATCTATCTACAATATATTTTTCACGATTTTCACAAGCCGTCCATCCATAAACTAATTTTAAAATAAAATAAAAAATAAATTGTAAAGTAATAAACAATTAAATAACTTAACAAAAAACTTTATTCGCATCAAATATAATTTTTAGTATACTGTACGCCATATAAGCTAGGTACTTATTAAAATAGGTACAAAAATAACATTATATGCTACGTTGTATATTTATTAAGCGCAGCAGCAAATCAAACGTAGGAAAAACTTTTTTGTTTGTTTCCAAAAAGATCCGCGTTTATTTTTAACGATTATTGATGCCGCGTTATACGAATCGTCGACCGAAATTTGTATATTTTCTATTTCGGTATGCGTCAGGCTTATCGAAATATTCGGCAATGAAACAGATCCCCTAGCTGGCAGACCAGTGACTTCAACGGGGCTCACCACATCCGATGGACCTTCGTTAGGCGTATCATCATTGGAATGCTGGCGCAATGGCGACGAGTTAGTCGGTGATTTAGCTTCTACGCGCGGTTGGCGCCATCACAGCAGCGTTTACGATCTTGATCATTCGTCGCATCTGCGGTCCTGCGTAATTGGCCAGCACGATTGGCGATTGACGATATTCGAGTGGCGAGTCAGGAGCCATATAGCCATGACCACCAGATGTCATTTTTTTTATGTTCGACATCGATCTAAACTCTAAAGTACAGTTTAGCGATTAAACCCGAGAATTCCGAGCTTTCCGAAATATTCGTCGTCTGAGCGTTTTGCGATTTTTTTCACAATGGTTCCTATCAAGGCCGGTGTGATTTTGTAATCGGTCGAAATATAATTATTGTCTTGCATGATTTATTTCGAATATGTGTATAATATCAATGGAAAATTAACGTCAAGAAAAGTGATTTCACTTTCTAAAGAATTATTCGATGTGTGCTCTTTGAAACAATACCAAAAATCAACTGCATTTAGGCAGATATTGTACACGACGAATATTTTATATTTCAACAATATATGGTTGACAATAGAAATAATAACATATCTTTAGTTATTTATTTAGTTGATTGATTATCAGCCATTCGGGCAAATAGAGTACATAAAATAATACAAAATACAAGGAAAAAATAATAATATAGAAAAAACAATTACCTACCTATTATAGAATTTTAAAATTAAGTCTTACCCATTGTAGTTAATATTTATTCAAAACATATACACAAACAAAATTAAATTAAATTAAATTCGTTATCAAAATAAAAGTTAAAAGCAAGGCTGTTTTTTTCTGATCAGTATAATAAGAGGTTTAGATTCAATAATAACTATGATGATTTTGATTATTTTCTATGTTAGTAACATTGAGTGCAACAAATTTAACACACGATACAGTATATAATTAATAGTACTAAAAAGTCTTATTTAATCTAGTTGTAAATTATTTTTTTTAATTTTTAATAAATTTTAGCTAAATATAACTAACTTCCACTATTAAACCTAACCTATATATGTTAAATTAAAAATATACACAAGCCATTATTCATTTCGGTAGAGTACCTAGAGAATGTGTACTTTAAATAATATTTGGAAAAGTATAGGTAGGTATTTAAATTCCACATATTATAATAATTAGCAGTAACATAATATGTTAAAATCTATAGTTATTACAACGTTACTATGTCAAACTAGGTTAGGTGTGCATTGATCTAGATTTTCAGTATAGCGAAACTTGAAATAAAACTAGGTAGTTATTAAAGTTTCTCATTTAGGGCTAACGTAAAACTTATTCTTCGATAAAAATAAATGAATGCATTAAAAATGCGTAATAAATAAGGTAATTTGAATCTCATTACATTATTAAAAAGTCATTAAATAATGTTATATATAATATATGAATCACTGAAATGTGTACATTTATAAGAAAAAAATCGATAAACTATTTATTCGTGTATAAACGCATTATATAAATTAACTGAATTAAATTATTGTTCTACCCATACCTACTCTAACGTTTTAACACTCATATGCACTTACGCCGATCAGTGATCACGTTTTAATTAAATGCCGAAATAGAGAATATAAAAACCATTTATAGTTGTCTACAAAAAACATAATAAACGGTGTTTCGGTCGTATATTCACGATAAATTACTATAAGAAGTTAATTTCACCCGATGTCCTCGGGAATAGGAAAAAGTTTACAGCGTCTCTAATGCAATTATTACGTTTTATACATTCAAGGTGCAAAAGATGATTGTGTCTGTACGAGTGGCAGACTGATGTAAATAAATTTCATAGTAAAATCTAATCGAAAAATAACTATTCAAGTACAAAACTACAAAATATACAGTAGGTATTGTTAATATATTATTATTTTATTAACTCTATATATATATATTTTAATGTTTATTTTTGTGACATTATGATTGTAACAATATTATTGGGTTAAGTAGTTCTAAGTCCAAAAAACCCATATTTAGCTTATTGTTTATACAATTTTAAGAGTACCTACAGTGAATTTTATTTTTCCGTTTTATTCAGTATTATATCAAAATTAGTTCGAACATCATTATTGTATTTATATCTATAACTAAAATTTATTATATAACAACAAACCCCGTTATATTATCAACATTTTGCTGTATACACTAAAAATAATAATATATATTTGATGAAGTAATTATTAGACGTTATTTATTAATATAAACGTTATTTATATGAACATTCAAGAAGCAACACGCAATGTCCATTATTTAATATTTATTATTATTGTTGGCGGATGAGCCTATTAAACAATGTTCAAGAAATCATCACACATAAAGTAATTCTTTTAAAAATAAAATTTGAACGAGGCAAAACACTTATTTTCCTTTTACTTAAATACGAATTTTTTTTATACACAAAATAACAAAGTTATATGGTGTACGAGGTCCTTGCTTTTTAAAAGGAAAATTTTGCGCAGATAGTTTGATACACTGTGAATGAATTCTGTTAGAGAGCGAACAACCTAATAGAATTATACATACACAATACATATTATATACTTGTGCATCAGAAAAAATACAAAAAAAGATGAGCGGAATCCAAAAAAGACAGGAAAAAATGTATACCGCAAACAATAAAGCGTTCTTATTATGCATATAGTGATAATAATAATAATAATATTCACCCATCATCGCTGCCTCTCCTCGACATAACAAGGCGTATGCTGTACATATATATTTCGCCATTACGGGGTTACTCCGTGGTTGATGGGTAAGAGAGTGTTGTGTGTATTCGCACAAAGGATCCTTTGAAAACGTCTGCTGGACGGGACAGTACGGATGAAGAACTGCTTTTGTATATGCGTCGGCGGCCAACGTGCTCAGCATTCGGAAAGCCTTATTTGGACACTGCCACATGCTGACGGTGAAATTAAAAGCGTCAAAAGCTCAATGGCTTAGAATAATATATATATAATTTGCATCGGTTTATATGCGACAATTCAAGTGTTTAATGTTTTAAGACGCATGTTATTTCTCTCAGCTTTGTGTAAGCCTTGTATGTGTTAAAATATATTAATAATACTCAGAAATAAATGGATCGAGAAGACCCGTTCAACAGACCTGGGCTAAACGAAATTTCTCGACTTTACTAAAAACATTACGTTTTTTTAAATGACTATTATTCTGCATCGATATCCAACGTAATATTCAGGATTTTAGGTTATTTCTGAGCTCTTGGATTGATTTAAAGGTGCTACTGCGACGTTTTTTTATCGATAATATTAAATATTTAACAAGGCACAATCAAGACATTAGACAGACACTCCAAGCCCTAGTGGTATTCGACACAATGATTATTTAGAAACCAATAAGATCTCCAGCACATGGACCAGCTCAGTAACATATTAATAAACTGAGGAAAGTATTATAGGTTTTATTGTTTTATCTCCACTTTTGAGACGAGTATTAATACTAGGTTTGGATATCCGATCATTATATATTTATATGATAACATCTTAACAGTTATGATAATATAATATTTAAAATTTTCTATATTCATTTAAATGAAATCTTATCCCCTCTTCAAAAAATCAGTATCAACAAATATTGTACGAGACGTGAAATAATTTTAAATCATTTTAACCATTTTCTTTTTATGAAAAACTTAACAATTTAATCACGTACTAAAAACATTATAGTAAACCGTGCTCGGCTCAAAATCGTTTTCAAATGCGATGATTTATCATTGCTTTCAAATGTATATTAATAATTCACCATTATCCTGCGCCGAGATGAATGAAGCAAAAACGAGTTTCCAACACCCCCTTTTCGTACACTGCCAGACCTTTTTTTTAACATAATGTGTTGAGCACAAGAAGTGTAGGCAATAGTGCTTCATTACAGTGTTGAACAACATCATAAATAATGGTCAATATTAATAATAATAATATTGTTCATGACTATTACCGCACACTGTAACGAAAATTTGTTATTTTTAAATACATACAATGTCTCTAATATCTTGTTTAATATTTTAACTATACTATTGTACGTAGCTTATCAACATGTATTATCTATGTTAACAGTATTGATATTATAAAATATAGAATATGAAAGTAACAAGTAATTAAAAAAAAAATATTTTAAACGGGTATGAAATAGGTATTAATCTATAGTAATATACACAATTCATAAATCTGAACTAATTTTCATATATATATGTATAATAAGTATCTACTTTATAATTGGTGATATAGGTCGTTAATGACGTTATTTCTTAATAATGTATTATTATCATCATCATCATTATTATTATTATTATTATTATTGTATAAAGGACAAAAAAAATTATAGTATATACCACGTCGGTGAAAGAGAAAACTGAGGGAAATGAACTCTCTCGCTCTTTAATGGATATAACTACATGCACTTATTTAGTGCGTTGTGGCATTTTCGGTGTTTGGCACGCGCAGTGTCTAATGACCCTAAGATACATTAAGCACGCGAATTCCGTACGACGGCTTTTATTTTATTTTCTCGTCCTTTTAGCGACGCCATTAGGCGTTTAACAATATTTTATATATCTATACTTCGCACACAAAAAGCTTATTTTTAATATATATATATATTTTTTTATGTATACAATTTGTATGACAAATAATATTATAATATTATTTTTTTTAACACAATATCAAACACTTGTATTTATAGAAATACATTATAATATAATTATAATTATAATTAATTATATATTATATAATATTATATTATTATTATTATTATTATTATTATCATGTTCAAAAATTACTTTTGATATTAAATTTTAGATTCTAATGATTATATTAGTTTAAATGGTTTTACAATGATGTATTTTTAAAGTATCTAACAACACTTTTTGGAGTAGGACCATTTTGCTTTAAAATCCATCATTGAGGTCTGAGGATGGTTTTTGGTATCAAATTTGATCTAGTTCAGCGGTTCTTATACTTTTGTAGAACGAGAACTCCTAACGAAAGACTTTTAGACTCCCTCATCCTTCCCCTTTTATCAACTTTTTTTTTAATCCCTTTTTTAAAAAATATTCTACGTTATATTTCTAAGCTAAAACCCCCATATATCCCCCCTAGACTCCCAATATAAATATTACGAACTCTCAGAAGGCCGCAGATCATGATTTAAGAATCACTGATCTAATTAATATACAATTAATTTCAAAAACCAACATAATTTATTATGCTTTAGTATATCTTAAGACAGTAAGAAATGAAAACATATAAGCAACATCAATTTTCGGCAATATATATTTTATTTATTTGTTGTAATTTAGAAAAAAATAATTATATAAACTTTTCATATTTTTAAAAACTCTAGCTATTTTCATAAAATTTTTATAATGACATTTTCTTAATATCTCTTTTCAAAATGTTATTATGAATTTAAAAAATTTTTATCATTTTTGTTTTTTCATCAATACCCGAAAAATAAAATATAAAATTCCTTGAAAATGTCCTTATACATTACATCTATTTAAAATTAAAACGCACATGCATACACACAATTTTTTTTAGGCATTTTAAGTTCAAATTCTAACGAAATTGTATAGCTACTTAAATGTAAAATGATAACTTTTTCTCCGACGATTTTAATTATTTTTTGTAATTTAAATAGTATGAACCGTAGAAATTAGAAATATTACATACTATTAATATACTGTTTACATAATTTTTTATACACAATATACTTTTAAAAATATTTAGACTAATTTTAATTTATTCACACCAAAATACGGCTAGATATCAACTAATAAGTTGTGTATAATGTATTTGATTAAAATTAGTTCGGTCAACCGAATTCATATAATAATAATAGCACGTATAATAATTGATAAAATACAAACCAACCTTAAAAATAGCTCTGATTTTCTCAGCTCCTTCTCTCAGGTTCTACGTATAAAACGATTTATTATTTAATTAAAATTTAACACATTCATTACAATTATTATCTACCAATATTTAGTCCTACTACATACATCAGATCAAATTAGCTGTCTTTTACCTTACATAAAATGTAACCGATATATTTTCACAATATAATAGTAGGTATACAATTCTCATGATTCGGATGCGTTTTATGTAAATTTTAACTACATACATTTTTCCGTCTATATTAAACATAATATTGTTATAATAATTTTAGTATAACACAATTATTTGACCAGCGATGGTATGTTTTACATTCATGCATCGACTAGGGTTTGGTTGTAAGGTACATTATATAATATGCAGTGTATATGATAATATTAATTTGTATTTATAATTAGTGTTATTTCGAATGGTATACACAATATAAAAGTATAATAATATATAAAATATGCGCGAGAACAATAATCACATGCCACAAAATTAATTATAGCACCCTTTTAACCACCCACCCACTTGCAATTATATAATAAATATTAAACACAATATAGTATATACACATATTCAATTTTTAGATTCTGAAGTGAATCAAAAATGTTTCAGGCATGATAATTTTATTGTTTAATAATAATATTATTATGTGCGTATACATAATTATTAAAAATTCATGCGTAGCGTTATACTAACAAATTGGAAATTGGATTTAGATTGTAATTCTAGTAGTCTGCCTGCTATCAAAGCAATTTACGCCATTGAATACGTGAAATATTTTTAATATTGAAAATAATAATATTCTATCATTGGAATTGAATATAAAATAAATAAAAATACCATTTTATTTATATGATTAGCGTTTATATTAAATTGATTTAATTTTTAAGAAATCCTTAATCAATAAAAACTACAAATTTAGCCTGTCGTGAAATTGTATATAATATATAAATTAATTTTTGGTAATTACATATAACTAATAAAATACATGTATAATATATAATATGAACTTAAAAATTGGAACTATACTCCAGCCTGGTATTATCCGATAATGTTTTTAAACCATCGGTCAAATTATATTTAGATACACTTGTCTAATTAATTAATCTTTACATTATTTTTGTTTTATTTTTTATTTTTCATATAACATGATTGATCATTTCTTTTTAATAATAATAACTGCACACCTTAAGTAACTGAAGCAACGCGTTATATTATATAACTAGGCACTAAAAGTATTTCACTATAGTTACTGTGTACCTATAAAATAATAAATTATAATGTTATATTCGTATTTAATTGTGTTATTGGATGGTATATATAAATTTTAATTTTAAAAATATAAAATCTTAAAAATAATTCTATAATAATATACCTACTAAGAAGTAGAATTAATATTTTATCAACAATAAATATATTACAATTCATAATCATAAATAAAAATGCTATATGATACCTAAACTTCGATATGAAAAGTAATTCTGCTGTTAAAATTATAGTATATTTTATTATTTCTGTTATTTTGATATTTAGTTAAGATATTGGTGTAAAATATAGACATTTATTACTAGATAAACTTATCGTTTTACGAATATTAAATATTCTACAACTATAATAATCATGAATGTAATATTTTATGCTCGAGGAAAAAAAATAATTGTAATCAAAAAAATTACAATTTTGAGCGAAACTTGGTTTTTGAGTAAATACTCATATATATTTTATTTTAACTTATCTTTTCTTCGATGTTTTTAAATTCTATCCAGAAAATTCTTATCTGTCATCTAGTGGGACAATAAAAATACTTTGAATTGGAGGAGGGTCAAAGAAAATGCTTGAAAATGTAATATGAGTACATAGTTTTTTATAAGTTTAGTAGCTTTAATAAAAAAAATCAATTTCTACTAGTAATTCATATTAGTTTTCAAGACTGTTGTAACTGTTTTAAGTTTATGTTTTACAAGTTTACAACAATAGATATTCATTATTCAGTATTTACCCGTATTATAACTATTTCTCCATCACTAAGCAAATAATTGTATAGACTCAAAGCAGTTTTTAAACGTCGTAAATAAGTTTGGAGAGTATGATTATTAAAAATGTGCTCTATTCCTAGACTACATTTACATAGTAAATTCTTATATTATGTATTTATTTATTTTATTATTTATGTAGTTTAATGATAGAGAATGCGTTGTAGCAAATAATACCGTAATGTTTAGGTTAACGTATACATAATATAGTAATCAATTCATTAAAGAAGTATAAAGTTGTGTGTAAATTTTCTCATCGCCTTAGCATATAAGACAACAACATTGAAATATCAGATGACGTTTAAAAGCATAAGGCACGTTATTTTTATAGTGGTATCCCCATAAGCAGTCCAACTTATTTTCTTAAAAATATGTTGTGTTTCATAGAATTTAAAATATGAAATTGCATGTAAACGTCAATAAATAATAAATTTCAAAAAAAAAATTGAATTTTAAAATTAATCACTTCGCAGTTTAAGTACCTACTACTCATACTCTATAAAATGATTATTGATTTTTAATTTATTATTATTCTATTTGATCTGAGAAAATTAAATAAAATATTAAATACCTACTGATTTAATTTCCCGTAGTTTATATATACTAGGTACTTCAAACTTCACACACTTTCGATAAGAAGCTAAATTTGACTTACAATATTGTAATACGTTTTTTTTTAACTCGACATTCTTACCTCCCTGTCACTCTATTTCTCTCTCAAGCCTACTAATACAAATACATATTGGACACACAAATCGATAAACAACATCATACAATTTCAGTAAATATTAGTATTATAATAAAATTTTTACTGCACACCTATCTATACGTCTGGTCAACGGATATGGACATGTAGCCACTATAGTATACGATTCAAGCTAACTGTGTTCGCTGGGAGTTATTGTTATCATTGCGCGAAAGTTTATACGTTTGACGGGTTTCGACCCTTTTTTTCTCAAGTTCATTCGGGGGACGTCGAACTTTGGCAGGCTAAATAATATTATACATTATAATATAATAGGCCGCGGCCGGTATACGACATTTGATTTCCAGCACATTGTACGCGTCACGCGATAACAATAATATCCACCGCGGCGCAGTCGACGAGTTGAAAGCAAAACGTGGTAGTTTCGGTCAGGTCCATATAATATGGTTATAACCGTTATTATATCTCGTACGTAGTAAAACTTATATATATATATATATATATACATATATTGTATACGTGGAAGTGGGTATGCATGAAGGGAAAATAGAGAGAGAGAGATTGAGAGAGAGAAAGAGATCATCGTAACCGCACGACTATATTTTTGAACCACACACTTATACGTATTTTATGTGAAATCTTGCCTGCGCCGTCCTAGTCGTTATAACTCCGGGTCTCTGCCCGTTCGCGGCTCACCACGTACGAAACATAATTCAACCATATCAAACGGAGAAAAAATTGACTACGCGGGGCTGCTCTATCCGCTCGCACGCCGTAACGTCGATTTAAGAGAGAGAAATGATAGTGCAGGGTGTTGGGAGTGAGACGAGGGTCGTGTCGAGGTTGGAAGAGGCAAGAGGCGATGGCGTATAACGATCGTTTGGTTTAACTCCCCTGGTCCTAATATATATATAATATATTATACACATACATCCGCCCACGCGTATTGATTGTTGTACCCTGTATATATGAGCGTGTGTATGTATAAATCCAGCTGACCGATCTGACTCCAACACTCGTGTACGTATACACCCCCTCCCCCATAACACCGCCACACAGGTTCGCTTTCGTGAGAGGTCTCGGGGTCACCGGGCTCTAATCCATCAAAACGTCAATTCGAAACCGGGTCGGCTGAGCGCGCCTCGACTAGGAAACCGCCCGAACACGTATTTCTAATCTACACCTGTCCACAGCGATATCCATTGAATTTTTTTTTTTTGGCAACTCTGACAACCCAATGCTTCTCCGCCGAGACTGCTGCCACCGTCGTTATAATATTATTGGAAAAAGTAAACGATTTTGGCGTGTGGCGGAATAAAGAGGCGTAACGAGGGAAAACAAAAGGTTTCTGCGTAAAGTCGAAATTAGATTTAAACCGCGTCGGTTTATTATTATTATTATTATTATTATTCCTAAGCACCCACGCGTCATATTATTGTTTTACGGACCGTGTTCGACGTCAGTACCTACCTATTTCGTATTTTCCGAATGGCGTATTCCAGATAAAATAACATGACGCAATAACAATATATATTCTCTAAACTCGTTTAATATTATTTTTTTAAAAGATATCGAATCGTAACCATTTTGTTCTAATAGAATTTTATATACGGATAGTATTTCTACTTTTGTATTATATTATTAGACTTATACCAAAATTGTAATTATAAACCGTACTAGCAATAGGCTCAAGACTCAAATTAAATCGATACAATTTTTATATTTTTCGATCGACTTACAATTTGATACGTTGGATATTATACTTTTGCTATTCGTTTTAAATTTTATTTATATATTAACTATCCAAAAACAATACGATTTTATTAACGTTATTTAATGATATTGCAGTTGTTATGCTGATACATGGTTAATGCCAATATCATTTCAACAATGCGACGTCAAAAATAACTAGTACCATAAATCCATGTCCTTCAGTCATTTATACTTAAATTATTTATTACACTATATTAGTGATTTCAAAGGTCCAAATTATGGTTTTGACAGAAATATTATCTTTCAGTTTTATCTATGTCAGTGTTACAAATGTTCATGTCACTCCAATTTCAATGATCAATGTTTGTAAAATATATCTTAACGTAGAATTTTCAAAATCAAAACCAGATTATCTTAAACAAATCAAGACGTATCATAGTATAAATTTATAATAGTAATCATTTTTCGAGGTTCTTATAAAATGTTAATTATATAAATAGATTTAGAATGTATGTTATTGTATTTATTCACATATTAAAATAAATAATTTGTATTCATTACACATTAGTATAAATAATATATATATAATATCAAAAATAAGGACCAATCTAATGTATATACCTATATATATATGTCAACCTATATATATGTTCAATAAACGAAAAATTTATTTTCAAACTACTGGATATGAATTTGCAGAAATGTACATTATTGTTAACGAATTGTGTGACTACACCACGTTAGAAAAAAATAAAAATAAAGAGTACGTAAAGTATGATTTAGAATGGATATGATATTTTACACGAAAAAGAATTTGTTATTTATACCTACTCGGTGAAGTTGGAAAAATATAAACGTCGGCGATTTGTCTGGTGTGCCTTAGAATAGCAACATAATATTACAACAATAAATTTAATGAAAAAACGGGTTTGCACCGTTTTTGCGTGTCACACGATTTAACCAAAATTGTTTCCTCTCCGTCCAAGTATATAAACACTTACTCACGTAAAAGCACATAAAAAATTGAGAAATGACGTATCATTTGCCCCACACACGCTGTAACGCCGGTAACAGGTATATGAATAAATATATCAAATCAGAAAATAGAAAACGTGTGACGCATATACGCCTTATAGGAACTCGAGCTTAAAATAAGCATATTCATAGCTTATCGTTTTGATATCTGTCACTATTGATAGCTCTCATCAAAAATAAAAAGAGATTAGTTAACTTATTATAGAATTTTTAACTCTATCTTATTCATCCAGTAATGATAAAATATGATTACGTTTATAACCATACTAACATGATTGACCAATCATCTAAAAAAATAAATAATATAACTATTATAATAACCACATTTTATTTAATTTTTTTTTTGTTATTACTGTATAATTTTTAAACTAACTTTAATTGTTCATTTTACAAATTTGTAAACTACGTATTCGAGGAAAATATTTTGCCCAAATTACCGAAATTACTAAGTTTTTTTAATAAATAATTATGAAGCATTAAATATTTTATTTTAAGTATTGTTTTTTAAATAAAAAAAATAATATTTTGATAATTTCCGGTGTTCGCGATGTCACAATGTAACAATATTGATCGCTGTAGTTGACGTGCACTTTTAAAAGAAACATTTCAAAAACCTCATTATGACAGTACGAGAGCATAAAATAAAATAAAAATATTGTAATGGTTATTATTAATACCAATAGTTATCGTCCTTCTACATTTTATTATTTTGGTGGTTTTTATAATAAGACAACGCTCGTGATTGGCACACGATTGACGCCGTCGCACATCGTCCCTGTTGACTTCACAATCAAAAACATTCCTTGAATATATGTGACACAAGCAAGCGTTAAAGCAATAGTCTACAAGATTGAAAAAGGTGCAATTATTTATTTTCAAAACCAACATAGTGATGTTTCAATAAACGAAGGGAGATAGACTAAAGTCTGAAAAGTATTTTAGTAATTGGATATTTAATTTGCACGCGATTTTTTTAGCGAAGATCCTTTATCACAAACCGCGTATTTGATATAGTAGAACCCTACTGCTTCATTACATCGAAATTCTGAAATCGTAAATATATCCGGTAGTTTTATTTGGGATGAGTGAGAGTGGAGTAATTTATCAAATACCAATCATTATCAACCACCTATATATAAGCGTGAATTGAAGTATTTCAGAAGCTAAAAACCAACAATTTGGCTATTTTACTGAAGCCTAATCAAACGCATGACGTATAATATATAATTATAGGTAGTTACGATCTTTAAAGTGGAATAAATTATACAAAAATTAATTAAGTCATTTGGAATAAACAATATTATTAGTACTCCCCGAGTTTTTTTTGATTGAGCGTATAACGATTCGACCGTTTATGTATCAACACCTATACGGATTTAATATTAATAGGTTAGGATACTTTGATATTTTTAAATAATATACCAACATATATCAAATAAAAATCACGATACTGAATTATATATTATTTTTAAAATGAATTATACTTATTATTTAGATTTTAGATTTTTTGTATAACATATTGTATCTATATCATGAATTATTATAGAAATACATAATTAAATTTAACCTTAAGACCTATGTTTTCAATTAATAATTTTAATAAAAAATAAATAAATTTTAGAATATAACTATTAAATCATCTTTTAATTTCATTTTGAAAAATATTTCAATCCTAACATTTTAGTTGATATACCTATTTAATGATACAACTAAAATAAAATATAATTTTCAACGTTGACGATTTGTGAACAATTTGAGTATGAACAATTGAAGTTAGTTGGACAGTGGTAGTAATTTTTAAAAGTACCGAACTGACAATATTTTACGATATTACTGTGAACAACGCGTGTATTTAAGTATTATGTAACTTTGTAAAACAATATAACATTTCATTCCAACGCTTGCTCATTTCCACTAATTTTCAACCGTCGCTGTAACCATCCTTTGTCCGCTGACCGCAAATTCCACACAGCCGACCAAGTACAGTAGAATACTAGTTTTTGACAAGTTTTGTGACCCGCGCTGATGAAAAATACGAGTGGAATTGACCACCAGCTGTTATTTTTATTTAATTTTTTAACAGTAAACTTTTAGAGATAAATATTTGACTATCCTGTCAATTACTTTTGAACGCCTAAAAATACAATAACTACTCCAACGGTCACTGACGACTAAGCTATCGCTGGCATTTATGCTCGTTATATTATTATGACCTCAGTCGACGAACAGACGGCCCGTCCGACCGAAGAAATCGTCCCCAAGGATGCATTTTCTCCAATGCGTACCGACCGCCATCCGCTGATGATTCGTTTTATTCGCTCGACCCGATGTGTATATATTTTTTTCCTATCTCCTTTCACAAAAGGCCATTTTGTTTTCAACGAGGATAGTGGTGGTGGTAGTGGTGTTTTTTTGCCGCCATAAGAATAAAATGGAAAACGGGACGACCGGGAATTTTATCGAATTTCCGCCGTCTCCGTTGTAGTTGGACAACAGATGCAATCGTTTTAAAACCAAAAACTTTTATTATGTTTTGACGCAGTATAAGAAACGCGACGAATTCATAAACCAGCTATGTGTGCTATACTTATGCGCATTACCTTAAATGTATGCATTTAAACGATAAAATACCATCCGCATCAGACGTTTTATTGGTACACACGGATGAATAATAATATTTACTATCGTTTATTCGACGTGTATTTTCATTTTTTTTTTTTAAATTTTATACACCGTGTATGGGTTTTGTGATGACAATAAAGTTTCTATGGTCTCTATAAAAAATGTCAATCGTCATAAGAAATTTTCGTACAATAAAAAGCTCGAGAATAGAACTACCTATTCAAATAGTTGTATATATATTTTCCTTTTAAGAATGAGACGATGCTCCACGATGAAAAAATGTACAAGTTTCACTACAGAGTCCTTTTTTTTATTATTATTACAAGGAATCATTATTTAAATCACAATTTATAAGAAAAGCAATAAATTATTAAAAACATCATGCTTTCATAAGTCTAAAAACTCTCTATATATTATTATTATACATATATTGTATAATAAACTTCAATAAATAAATAAAAAACAAATTAAAAATAAAAAAGCACAAAAATTAACTTTGCTGTAATGTGTCATTGAGAAAGTTATTTTTATAATGAACGTATTCAATTTTAATTAAATTAAATTAATCATTGCATATGAAAAACGATTATAGACGGAGACGATGAGTCAACCTCTATTTCTAAAGATAGCTTATAATTTATTTGTTTTTTTATTAGTAATACGGCAGGATGAACTAATTTTTTCAAGAACATCGCATATATGCATATATTACATTATGGTTATATAATATGTCATAATATAGTTTTTTTGATAAGCCAGTACGGCGAACGATTTGTGTTATAAATAGCATACAATTAGTCTAAACTTTATTTTTGAACTACAATAAAAAAAAACAATATCGATTACGTCGAAAACAATAAGTGTTACGTAGGTATTTAATATTCCCATTTTCCACTCTTTTCATTTGTTTTTCTCAATTATTTTAAAAATTAGGTCTCCTTTTAATCCTAAAAGTACTTTAGACTAATTTTTTTTTGCTCTTGATAAAAATAAAGAAAATTAATTCATTTTAATTTTTAATAATGCAATTTAAATAATTTGACATTCTGATCAATACAACTCTTAATATAATAATATTATTATTAGATGTAAATGCATTATTGAACTATTAATAATTGGTTAATTAAACCTTAACATTTAGGTTAAGATTTCTATCAAGATGATCAATATGATCATTAATGATCAATATGATGTTACTCGATTGATTTATAATATATAAATCAATCGAGTAACATCCACAAACGGGCGCCGATGACGGGTTACAATTTTTTTCAATTCATAATTTCGATTAAGACAAAATAATATGAAATACATAATATACTCGTACATGTGTGCTATTCAATAATCATGAATTATAAAATGGTTTTTTTGCACATTTTTGGTTATAGCTCGTTTCCCTCTCCCAAGCTCAACCAGATAGCCAGTCAGCCTGCCGCAGTTTCGAAACGGCCGTAATGATGCAATATAAAACAGTATTTTCCGCCGTCGCCTGCGCTTCCGGATGTATTTTCCTGAGAAAACTCTACAGAAACGACAAATAGAAGGCGGCGTATAGAAAAAAAGGGCAAGACAGCTAATGCTGCAGTTATATAATATATATATATAGCTATAACGTCAAATCTGTTTGCGCGACAAAACTCATTTGCCGATTTCTCGGTTCATTTCCACCGTGTTCAATTTGAAACTACACGGTCGCTCGCCGGCGGCGATGGCGCAGCACTAGTGCCATTTTTATAAAACTGAATAACATTAACATCCAGCTTCTTCTTTTTTTTCTCTCGTCGTACCCTTATCCCGCTGTGCGCAATCGTTCCCGCGAAGACGTTTCCTTTTTCTTTATTTATTCATTTTCGCCGAACAGACGTTCCATTAAAATATTTTCGCGAATAAGTTAATATCGTTCAGTTTGGCGTACGCGCATAAAACAGGCGCAATCTATAAACGAACGAAGGCGATTAACATCAGTTCTCGGTAGCGTCAGACTATTTACAGATTACTATTTAACGTGACGTTTTTCATCGTAATATAGTTTATTGTTTCACCATAATGTAGAGTGGTACCTAACTATATTATTGAATGTAATGGAACCAAATTTAATACGAAATAAAAAATGTACTATACTAAACATTTATGTAGAAACTAGAGAAACGTTTGTTGAACACCTATATGTAAACTTTATTGAGTTTATTTTTCCAAATAGCCTTTGATCAAATTTTCAACTACCTATAATCTATTATAATGTTATTTAACTGTCATAATTAAATTTAAGTAAAGTTAATCAATTTGTAATATCTAATATTTTTGACGTGTATATACAGCTCAAAGTTATAACTTAATTATTATAAACTTTAAGTTCATACGTATATTATGAGGTCATGGAATATGATTTATCTATTGATCATATTTTAACAAAATGTAATTTAATTAAACACAATTTGTTTATAGTGTTTATACCTACCTGCTACAGTGCTACTAAATACTATATAGACATATGGTTTTACTAAATTATGGATTATTTTTAATGTACCTATAAAACGTATTAAAAAAGATAACAAAAAAAAAATTACAATTTAAAAATATTATAACACATACATAAAGTTATTTAAAAATTAAAAATTAAAACAATGAAAAATAATACTAACCATATAATATAATAGGCATTTTCGGAGGTCGGAAGTAAAATGTTAATAATTCTGGAACGTAATATCGTACAACGACAAAACAATATAATATTGTGGAATAAAACTGAAACATATACAACAGGTAAAATAAAATTAGAAACTGTAAAATACATAACCAACTTCGGTAATAAACATCACTAAATAATACGAGTGTCTCAAACGAGTATTTTTTTTTTTTTATCAAAAATATAAAAGCTGTGTAATAAAACCGTTGTATATGTATTTTTGAATTTCTTTTACGTTTCTTATTATATTTTTCAGCATCTTTGGACTTAGCGTCGTCGTCAAAACGCCCCCGCCTTGTCTCTAAAGCGTTATGTAGTGAGAAACTGATCGAAAACTCGATATGTATGTGTGTGTGTGCGTGCATACGCGAAATCCAATAAAATAATAGCTGTTTTCGACAAAGTTGTTTTAACCTCCTCATACGAACTCCTCGCCCTCTCTCACTCACAGTCTTCGAAGCACTCGTTTCCGAGGATAAACAAACCGTCTCTCCGACAGAAACACATAATAAAAACATTTTGAACGAGCCACCGTCGTCCCCGTCAGCCCGGTAAGTCTATCGTGAAAATATTCCCGAGGGATTGCCGCCGTAAAGTCAGACGACGAGACATACGCTCGTCTCGGAGCATAAAAACGCCGCCGCCGCCGCTGCCGTTGCTTTTCGCCCTACTCATTTCTTCGAAAGCCAAGACCATGGTAGTCAGTGGTATATGAAAGTAATCCATGTCCCCTCGGGAAAAAGCCGCTCGATATTTTATATTCTTATCTACTGTACAGTATATAGTACACTAGTGGTAGAATATGTACGCGTATACATTATAAAATAGAGTAGAAGTTATTATATTTTACACATAGTGTGTTTAATAATATAACTTAACATTAACCACGAGGTGCTATCGTAAAACATCATACTTGATCGACGTATAATCGATTTGTAGCGGATTTAGAGGAAGTAGAAAATATTTGTAAATTGGTGTATATTGACTGAAAATGACTCATCGGCCAGATTTCAAGTCGATTAAAAAACCCAGCTATTATAGAGTAATAATAATAATAATATGGTGTGTAGGCTATGTAGCTGCAAAGTAATACATTTTATCATAATGCATAATGACAATATTAAAATAGATAATTTACTAAAACTTAAAAATATCCTATTAAGTTCATAAAATTCAAATTCTTTCTCTGTGATATTCGTGTGAAGTTGACACCCTGATGACTTTTGACTGATTTACTTCAAACTAGTGCCAAGAGTTTTGAGTTAATCAGACAAATTCAAGGGCGTTAATGTGAACTTAACATAATAACATACCAAGTTTGAATCATATGTTTCATTATTACGTTTATTATAAAACTATTATATTGAAAATTACAAAATTAATTTTGTAAAACGTTGTAATTTAATATTAATAGTTATATATTGTTTGTGTTTCGGAAGTAAAAACAGGAAACAATATACGTCCATCGGGTCCATGACGCTATTTTCATGGTTAATTATTGTATATTTTACTTTACGTGTATTACAGTCGTTATTATAGTGATGTACATACAACACATTTTTAAATAATAATATTATTATTCAATGAAAATGTATTAGTTTTATGTCTGTCTAGTCATTATCACATAAATATCTATACATGATAAACAGAGTTAGAAGCGCTGTTCAAGGCACGAATTAAAATATATGTTCGCGAATACAAAACTTAATGGAATGTGGTTCTAGATTATTTGAATAAATATAAAGATATTAATAATAAATTCTTATATTTCCATGGTGTATTATAATATATACAATTTTATAGATAGTGACAAATAATAAAAATATATTATATCATTGATTGGGGGTTAGGTTATGAAAAGGTTGACATTTTATCTAAAAAAAACTTTTAAGAACAAAACTACTTTAACGGGCTTTTTTTAGTGTAAAATTTGGAATTTTTATGGTTTTTATTTTAAATTTTATTTTTTTATTTATTGATGTCTTAAAATAATTTATTGCTTTTCTTATAAATTGTGATTTAAATAATGACTTTAAGGCTTAAGCAGAATCTATTTTAACAGTTCCTATTTATAATAATATAATTATAAACTTATACTAACTACTATTGGACTTTGAATATGTATATACATATTATATACATATGTACATTGCAGTTATCAATTATCATTATTAATACCATTATACCGACGGATGATGTTAAATTCATTTTCTCCAAAAACATGGCATATTTGAATATTATTCATTATTTTAATATTTTATTATATATTATTTTATATACATTTTTCGTTTATATTTTTCATATACGTATGAATGTAATATATTTATACAAAAATATAATACATAATTTTATATATAGGTACGAGTACATCCTAAAACTTTTATTTCGTTATATTTTAAATTCATCATTCAATAGCGGCAGATATAAAACTTTACAACCAAAAAACTCATTGTTCTATCTGCGATCGTTTTATTGTCATACTCCGAACTTGTATACCTACACACATAGTTAAAGAACTGAAATCGTTTTTACAAGCCAAAAAAAATCGTTGAGTTGCAGTGCGTTATACGCGGTGTCTTTTTTTATGATTGATCGGATTATATGATTTTATATGTATATTATATTATGTACAATAAAAATCAGATACTAGTATACTACCTATATGTGACTATATACAATATATTATAATACTATTTATCTACGTATTTTTCACGCTAGAACGCATGGACTTATAAAAACATTATTAATTGTTTTATTATTATTTTTAATATTCAACGTTAAGTATGATGAAGTCCATATAAACAAATTAAATTAGGTTATTTATATTAAAAAAATATACAGCTTTCTTTGTCGTTATGGATTAAAATCAACAATGAAAAAAGTTGGATTAAAGATTTATAAATGTATAATGATTAAAAAGAAGTGAAAAAATCCTACTATATATAAGTCAGCACACGCTCGTTAATTGTATGTGATTTCCCATATTAATACTTAATTGTTAAAAAAAATCTTGCACGATTTCGGTTCATAATAATCTTATTAAAGCGCAGATGAACGAGATTAAAACTAAAAAAAAAGTTTAATTTAATTAAAAGGATCGGATGGTGTGTTGAAAATATGCCACCCCGAATTTTAACGTTCCGCGTATTGAATTTAATTAAAGCTTTGCGGCTATAGGTGTTTTGTTTTATACCTTTTCGTTTCACTGATCAAATGTGCGCGGGACGGTGGGTGCCAGACTGATTCAGCTTTCGGATTTTCTTTCCAAAAATAAATCTCGAGGAACCGAAGATAAATAAAAACGAGAGAAACTCGTGTAAAGGAGAAAAAAACAAAAAAACCGTAGCAGCAGCACCACCACCACCACTAGTATACGTGGAGCGATAAAACCTTCATGATTGATAAGGGTCGTCAGCGGCGGCGCTAGCGTTTTGAAGGTGAACGGAACAAATAGTCGAGGGACCGGGTGTGCACAGGCTGAATGTCCATAAAGCTAATGAAGGTTCGCGCGAGCGCCTCCAATGATAACAGACGGAAAGAGAAAGAGAGGTTGTGTGTGTTGTATATTCCGACCATTAGTTAACTCACTCTATCTGCAGTCCCTCAGCTCTCCACCCACTCACTACCGGTGGTCGGATAGACGATGTTGTGGGTCAAGCGGAGAATCCGGCCCAAGTCCTATTTTTCTCCCGCGTAAACAATTTCCTTTAACAACTCTTACATTTGGATACCGGCGATTTTTTTTTCCTTTTCCTCTTGCCGCCGTACTTTCTTGTTATTTTTATGCATTACCATCCGGACATTCCGGACCCGTTCGTTTGTTACTACTAAAATATACTATATTATCGTACCTCGTGGTCTGTAAACTGTGCAGACCGTTCTGTACGCCCATACTACCAGTATTATATAGCTACCAAAATATTTTTAAATAATCAAAACAAAAGTTGATGCGTTTTCCTTAACTACCGTATTTTCATATCCCATCCGCCACATAGCTAACTATTATAAATTCTATAAATGAACAATAAAATGTTAAATGTTAATGTTAATATTACATGTATTATGTATAGCGCCCTAAGCTGTTAACACGCAGCAATGCAATAAATAAAAAAAAAATCTTATATTATAAAACGCGTAGTAGTTGACCCGTTGTCCGCCGCGGCGCCACCCGTATCCTAAGCGCGTCCAATAGGAAAATTAAATTTTTTTTAAGCCCCGCCCACCGATCGGTGTTCCGAACCGCCGTTTCGTTATCAAGTCATTGTCATTATATCTTTTTTTTATTATTAATATTATATTTATTCGTTTTCGCCGTTTTCGGTATTCCCGTTACGTTACTAATGTATAAATATTATTTTCTCTTTTTACGTACGTATATGTAAGAATTATATTATTCGTTTTCGTTATTATTATATATAATATAATATTATAATATATTATATTTTTTCTTTGTATAATAATACGTATTTATATATATATTTTTTTTACCACTGTGATTGTTATCAATTATTATTATATTTCAGTTATTACTATTATTATTTCGAACGTTTTCCGTTTTTCACCGGATTTAAGACTTTTTCACGTTTTTCGGTGCCGTTCTGTCCGCGTTCGTCTCTTTTAAACCCTACGTATACGGTTTCGATTGCGTTCGTGTCAATCGCCATCGCGGTATAAATTACGGCCGCCGAACGACGTTTTTTTTCAATTTTTTTTTCCGCAGATTTTTTTCCGTTTCGTGTTTTACGACTGTTCGGTACGTATTCGTGAAGTGTGCCTTTCGAAAGCCGTACACAAATACGATTCGTGAATCGTGTGTTTTGGATCGCGACGCTGACCGACTTACGAGGTATATAATCTGTACTTTTTTTTGCTCTGTACTATTATATAATAGTATTATTATATTATTATTACGTGTTCTAGCCCTATTCGTTACTTTTATCGTCTGTCGTATCGTTTTCTACCGTCTTCGTCGCCGAAATATGGTACGAATGTCTTTATTTCTTTACATTAATGTACTCATAGTAATTAAATATAGTTTTTAAACGTGTTGCAGGTCTTCGGAGAGCGGCGATGTCTGTTTCGACGCACAGTTACCTATCATTTACTGATGTACACTACTTTTTGTTGATTCAATAAACATCATTATATCGTCGTATTTATATTGTTTTGTTGTCTCGATAGCTCGACCTTTTGACACGTCTTAGACCATGGGTCTTTCTCTCTAGCATAAAAGTGTTCATTGACGACGTTTACATCACACAGTAATGTATTTACATACTTGGGTGTATATTATAATAATATGTATGTGAATATGAGTTAATAATATTTAATATCTTTTAATGACGTTCAATTGTACAATACTTTGAGAAACGTACAAAGTATATTCTGTAGTTGGATTTTTATAATTTACATAAAATCAAATAAAACCCATGCTTAATAAATGATAAATAAAATATTATATCTTTTTTTATATAAATGTAATAACATTATTATAATAAACACTATATAATGCAAATTGTATTAAACATATGATTTTGCTGGGAATGTTGGTGTATTTTTGTAGTAGAAAGCAACATTTGACATCATGTAATGAGATGAATTCAAGTATTGTGTGTTTTACTCATAATATAATATATTTCAATATAGATAATCATTGCAGACTACCAAATTAATTAAAAAAATTTTCTGTGGTAGGACTTTTATATTACTCAGATTAATTACCTAGACGCTCCTATTGTATAATAGTTACTGGTTATTCGACTAATAAAAAACAATATTTCAACATTTATGTAATAATTTTCTTTTTGGAATCAAACACAATGTTAAATATATGTTTTGGTATCAGCTTTGTTATTATGCTTTTTGTAATAGTACTTATTAACTACCACTGAGACTGAATATGTTATATTTGCTTATGACCAAATAAATAAAAATCAATAAGTGTTAATTTATGGCCTCAATTTTTTATATTATATTATATTATTTATTTGCCTCTACAGATTATATTATTATTATTTTTATATTTCTGTATAATATATTAACATATTATATTGTAAAAAAGAATGGTAACCTACCTAATGAAACACAATATGTGTATGTATGGAATAATTAGAAAATATTTTAAGAGACTGTGCTATAATGTATCTATTAAGGTCATATAGATCAGGTAGGTATACACATTAATATTTAATTCTTTGAATAAATAGTGTATATTTTATAGTTTTTTTTCTATACTAAGGATAATAATATATAATAAAATAAAAGCATGACATAATACTGTAGATATATACATTAAAAAGACAATTAATAAGAACATCCAAACTTCATCAGGGCTTCATGCAAAATTACTAATAACTTTCAAGTTTGAGATAAAAAAATATAACACTTTTACAACATGATGTAGTAATAAATGTATTGTGGATTATTTCACTTACTACACTCACAGTACTCATATTGTCTGCGATCCGACGCAGTCGGATTGCCTACCTGAGGGGTTTAGTTACACATAAAGTATATTAAATATTTAGCAAATAAAAATTTCAGATTTCATAATTTGCTCTCACGTAGTCTGCAATTCGACATAGTCGGAATGCCTGCCTAAGTGATTTATTTGTGTATAAATCGATTTTCACAAAAGATAATAACATTATACAACATTAACACTTCGTTCAACTTGAACTTTTTCCACTACAATACAACATCAAATTTCGACGTTAGGAGGTATAACAATCCGCCGTAGGCGGATTGCCCAGCACAACTATCGATTCGCACTGGTTGATGACTAATTGCTAGACCCTCAATTACCATTATTTTAAATATTTATTTTATTCTCATGCAAAAAAGCACCGGGCAAACGTTACGATATGTATCCAATCCATAATTGCTCAGCCAGGTATATATTTGCCCAGGTTGAGGACTGATAGCTAGACGCTCAATTACAATTGTTGATGTTATTTTTTTTTTAACATACAAAAAAGAACCGGGCAGGCGACAGGAATCGATATTACACCAAATGATGACTGATAGCTAGACACTCAATTACCATTTTCGGTACACATTTATTCTTATTGATTTCAAACAAGCACCGGGCAAGCGTCAATACAAACTTTTACACCGAATGATAACTGATTACTGATATAGTGATATCTCACACTCAAGTTGAGTTCTCAACTCTATGACAATTTTAGTGAACGATTTCTAGACACCCGACTATCATTTCCAACCGAATTTCCCTTGAAATGATTTTCACTCGACCCCCTCGAAGGCGCCGGAGGCGGCTTCTACAAGCCTGGAATCGAGGCACACCAGCCGCTAGTATCCGATAAAAAATGAAATACTAAATTCTATTGAATTACGAACGTCAACAATTCGTGAGCGTGTCGCAGACGGTATTTACAACTAACCTATAATATATATATAGGTATATCATAAATATTTCAGAGGTTAATTTAATCGTGTTCAACGCAAAATTATTTACACAATAGTCTGTCATCTAATAACATAATATAATATAATATCAATACACGGACAACGATAAGAAACTACCATTCTTTGATAGCCCACTCTGGCACCCTTACATTATATATATAAGTAAATATTATACTGACGCGTGACGAGCATTCTAAAAGCCACGCGTAAGATAATATATATAATACGCGCAGGCAGTTTAACTATTCTGTTGGTAAAGACGTGAACGTTGTACTTAATTCATAATACAATAAATTATATTTCAATTGCTTATAATGACATAATATGTTAAAGGGCGTCAGCCATTCCGCAAAGTGGTCGAGTATATTATCATATTCTATGTATATTATCGAAAGAATGTTTATATATTTGTAGCTGCCACCCAAACATTTGGTGTGTGTATATTATTTGATTATTATCTACTTATCTAGTAACTGGTAGCAGGAGCATACTATACAATAAGTCAGGGGCTTATTTAAAAAAATGTTTGGGTGGGGTTGAGGTATTTTCAATTATATTGAACTTCTACAATTTACATATGGTAGGACATAATAAGTAGACTTCATAAATATTTCCAGGATTTCAGGGAGGCTAAATCCTCCTCGACCCCCCCATAAATACACCCCTACAATAAGTAGTTCACGAACGGGGTGAACTACAATTTCATTACAGTTATAGTGCTGCGGGCGCTGCGGCAATATCAAACAAATTACCAAACCATAGACGTGCTGAATTTATATTGGGGACCTGAACGCGGGGCAGGGCGAGCGGGACCCCCCTTCTCACTATAGTTGAACAGGCCCTACTATCATAATAGATACAATAAAAAAGTCAAGTTGATGAGCAAAAAAAAATTGTACATATTATCATTTTTTTTATATAAAATTATTAAAGAAAATGTCGTCAACTTAGCTATAATCTCTATAGAAAAAGAAATTGCCGATCAATTTTAATATGTTGATATCATTAATCAATTCGAAAATTTATGGCGTAACCAAGTCTTAATGCTATACTACGTATAACGATTATATTAATAAAATGAAAAATAAATAAATAATAAAATATTATGTTATGGTCGTTACGAGTCATACACTTTACGTAGTACTTATTGCCAATAATATACCCAAGTTATAAAGAATCTATTATTTTATTATGAAGGTAGATATTATATTATAATACAATCTTAAATATCTAATAGCTACAGCCCTTTTAATTTGATTGACAAATTAAGAATGAAAAATGCAGGAAGGTGTTATCCATATTTATTTTTATAAATAGGTATAAACTCTATCTTACATGCACAATACAGACATAATGCGAATATATGATATAGACTGTATACTATAACGTATATATGGTATAACAATTGCTGACAATTATTTATATTCATAAAAGTAAAAACTAAAAAATTATAAGTTCCTGTACCTTGTCTATAAATCCTTAATAAATTATAAATCGAAAAGTCCATACGGCATACACTATTATAGTGTATTGCCGCTTAGTCAAGATGCACTTAGATATTACGAGTATAAATAGTATGATATTATAATGTTATATTGTATAATATAGATCTTTAATAAGCACTAGGTAGATGAATTATTAATGGTTGCACAATATTATGTATAATTTATTTTCTGAAAATATTTTTAGTACTTAATAACAAGCTACCTTATCTCTACAGATTGATTGGATAAAAAACAACCATCTATGATTTATCATTGCTTCCAAGTATAAATCAATTTAAATGGCATATACCTACCTAAATAATGGTTTTCATTTTTTTTCTTCTACAATATTTAATTTAAAAAAAAAAAATGTTATTACAAAGCTCATCTGAAATGATTTCATGTCACAATTCATAAAATGAAATATTGTAATAATTGGGATAAAAAAAACATCGATAATCATATACATCTTTACTTAATGTTATTTGATAATATTCTAAATTTATAAAATACTTCTATATGATAATATAAATATAAAAAAGTTGGTAAGTGAGTATCGCTCTGCTGTACATTAGGGGATGGGGTGGACCTCGGACTAGGGTAGGTTAAATTTGAATGCAATGATAGGTATCATTGTATACGAAAAACGATTCTGAACGAAGATGATTTGTCAGTTTAGGATATATTATATTTAAATATTGTCAAATATTCTATTTTGAAACAAATAGTATAGTTTTTATATTATGTTACTATGGTTACTATGGCCAACATTCGCATTATGAGCGTATGAAATTTAATTTAAATTTTTACATATTTCGTATAAATTCGAACTTTAAACACTTATAAAAAAAAATTGTGACTAACGATTTTGGATTTTTTTTTATCACTATAAGAAAAACTTATAAGAAACCTTGTATTAAATTTTCAAGATTTTCTGGCCACCCAAAAAATTTTTATCGGCATTTGAAGAAAAAAAAACTTAGAAAAGTCGAAAATTTCAATTGTCTATTAGTAGCTTAAAAATGGTCAAAATATTTTGAAAATTTAACTGTAAAGAGATAACCATAATATAAACATTTGGTGAAAATTTCAAGTATTTACAATAATTCGTTTTTGAGTTACAGCAAAATCAAAAAATCGATTTTGTCGAAAAGTGGTTTTTCCGTAAAATTTCCATTTTTCTGTCATTTTTTTTTTGTTTTTCTCGATTTTTTTGAAAACTATTAGAAAATTTTAATTTTGACCCCCCTAAAGTACCAACTAGATTCAATTCCCTATTCAAAGAGGGGCTGAAGTCAAAAATCGGAGCATTATTACTGCTCCAAATGTTGGAGTCAGACACAAAAAAAAAAAAAAAAAAAAAAAACACACATCATTGTAAATGCAATACATTCATCACTTCGTTCAGAATCTAAAATAAAAATTAAAAATAAAAATATATATTATTATTTTTTTTGTCAAAATCCAACAACGGTCATACTTACTAGCTACTACCTAACCTATTATTATTATATGAATTGTCGGTCTCGACGTAAAAATTCCATTAGACTATTTAGACTTTCAATTCTACTTGTCCTCGTGTAAATGTAAATACAGACAGCAGCTATAATAAATATAATCCAAATTCACACGCAAAATATATTATTATGAACGAATTTCAACATATTTTGGACGAGATAAATTTCCGCCCGGTCGAAACCACATATATTTTATACATATAGTCGCAGTGTGTCACTAGGTTCGTATAAATTTCAATTTATTTTTCCATCCTCAACCGCGTGTTTGGAGTATACGCTCGCAATATTATGCAAATCGTACACGGAATTCCACACTCGGAGTGTTATATATTATATTACACTTTAATAAACGAGTCGCCGCCGCGTAACGAGCGTTTTAATTTCGCTCCGTTTTAATACCGTTTTATACTTGCATAGTCATTATTCATTACGTTATCCGAAGACGCACGTCATTTTGACGAGAATCCGTCGTTTCGAGAAAATATATTATATTCCCGAATCTCACCGGTAGCTTAAAAGCTAAATGCTTGCAGTTTTCCGGATTCCGATTATTTTTTTTTTTATTGTCTTACCGATCGGTTTTTCAGGTTTTTGTTTTCAAAATACTGAAACAAACTATTATGCGAGTATATAATAATTATGTAAAAAACACGCAACAGCGGTTAATAATTTACAACTTCGCATAATAATGGATTATTGTTTATTAATAAAAAAAATGAGAATGAAATGTATTTTTTGAATGAATGAATAAAAATTTAAGCTAAATTTAACACATTAAGTTCATAATAATAATTGTTTGGATTATTTATAGGATTTATAGTTATGAAGGGTTTATATCATAATATAAAATTATAAAGAATAATAAAGCTTTTTTTCAAAATTGAATTGCTTTTATTAAAATAAAAAAAAAAATACAATGATGACAATAGTTAATAATAATAATACAGTTCAACACTTCTTTCATTATCAATAACACAGTATATTTTCGAATAACTAGGTATTAGAACTTACAATAATAATGCAACTAGATTTATAAAAAATTAATTTTATTGTTAAAAATATGTAAATACATTTCCAAACCAGAAATTTACCGGAAATATCATAATAAACGTATTGTTGTTTCAAGAATAATAATATACAGAGAAAACTGAGAAAACTTGAACGTAACTCAAAAACTACTGTAGCTAGTATGTATAATGTTTCTTTATTAATAGAAACAATTGAAACCAGTTACATAACTTTGATTTATATACCTTTAATTTTTACAGGATTATTATAAGGAGATCTGGTGTTTTTTATTCAGCTTTTTATGTTATAATTGTTGTTTATTTATTTGTTTTATATACGTTAAAAATTATACTTATCTGTTCCGACAATAATTTTATTAATTTAATTACCGTTTGTGAAGATAAAGCAACACTGATCTTATCACACTCCGAAAAAAAATCCTGATTACGGTACTGTTTTTAGTATTAATACCTATACTGTTATAGTGTACCCCGTGTTAAATTTGATGCACTCAAAGCTTACATAGTGCATAGTATATATAAGCCATATTGTGTTGAAATACAAAATATTTATCGTGTACCTAATATCTGTCTAAATACAATTGATTTTTGGTCAAAGAGCACACATCGAATAATTCTTAAAAGAGTGAACTCGCTTTTCTTGACATTAAGCTTTCATTAATATTATACGCGTATTCGAATTAAACCATGCAAGACAATAATTATATTTTGATCGATTGCAAAATCACATCGGCCTTGATGGGAACCATTGTGAAAAAATCGCAAAACGTTCTGACCACGAATATTTCGGAAAGCTCGGAATTCTCGGGTTTAATCGCTAAACTGTACTTTAGATCGATGCCGAACATAAAAATAATGACATCTGGCGGTCATGGCTATAATATGGCTCCTGACGCGCCACTCGAATATCGTCCATCTCCAATCCTGCTGGCCTATTACGTAGGACCGCAGATGCGGCGCATGATCGAGATCGTAAACGCTGCTGTGATGGCACTAGCCGTAGAAGCTAAATCGCGGGCTAACTCGTCGCCGTTGCGCCAGAATTCCGATAATGTTACGTATAACGAATGTCTATCGGATATTGTGAGCCCCGTTGAAGTCACTGGTCTACCAGCTAGGCGATCTATTTCATTGCCGAATATTTCGATAAGCGTGGCGCTTATCGATATAGAAATGCAAATGTTGGCTGACGATTCGCATAAAGTGGCATCAATAATCGTTAAAAAATAAATGCGGATCTTTTTGGAAACGGACAAAAAGGTTTTTCCGACATTTGATTTGCTGCTGCGCTTAATAAATATACGACGTAGCGTAGAATGTTATTTTTGTACCTATTTTATACAGCTATATTCAGTGTATTATAAAAATTATGTTTGACGTGAATAAAGTTTTTTGTTAAGTTATTTAATTGTTTATTTTTTTTTAGAATTTGAAATAATATTGCTTATTCGTTTGTGCTTTGTATTAAATTATCCAGCTTTGCTATAAATATTAAATATTTTATGAATTTCTAACTACATATAATGATTACAAATAATTGTAATTATAACGAGTATTGTCAAAATTAAAAGTTCACCGTTTATAAAAAGTCTATGTGAAATTTTCTACTTAATTTTTAAGATATTTAATCATCGAAATTAAATTTATCATGATTACTTAAATAAAAAATAATAATAATAATCTGAAATTGTAAATCAATAGTTTATCTAAATTGCATCTAAATATTCTTAAAATCATATTGAGAGTATAAAATAATAATTTAAGTATTAGTGTTATATATGTCAATTTTTCATGATTAATATTATAGAATAAAATTATTCAGTTATACATTTTCAGGTTCATAGTTATGATTGATTAATTAAATGAAATAATAATATTAGACATTTTAGTTTATGATTCAAAATAAGTATTGTATAATATGACTTCTATTATAGATACTCGAATGTATTGAATTAACAATGACGTATGTTTTTTTTTTTAAGATAATTTTAAGTAGAAAAAATATTCCGATTATCAACATTGATTGAAGTTTTTGGAACTAGATAATTATTATGCTTGTAGATTTTAATTACTAAAATAATTTCATTTTTTTATATAATTTTCCTAAATATTGTTAATTAATAATCATAAATTTTATTGTAATTTATAGACTCGTTATTTAAATTAATAATAATTGTATACTAGGATCCAGGAAATATAACTAATTTTATAATATTTAACAATTGTATAACATTTTAAATTTTAATTGTTTAGTTTAATTTTAATTATTTTAGAAATATCTAAGATATATTGTATTGAAGTAACAACTATAAATATAAATATATTATACTTGTTGTTGTACTTCTGCTTATGCATGTATTTTATGTGATAATTGTTATTTACAACGTATACACATAATTACGAACTCTAACGAGAACATAATTATCAATTTATCATAAATGTATTATAAATACCTATCAAAACTATTGCATTGAAGTATTCCTCAAACAGTAACGGCCACGCCATCTGTTGTCGTTGTCGCCTGTCATCTAGAAATACTATAATTTGTTATTATTGTCTTGGGAATAAATTATATCCAGTACTTGAATTGGTGGTTGACGTGGGGGGACGGAGTCCGTCTTCTTTATTTTTATTTTAGCATACCCAGAAGGGGTATATAAATAGAAGATTTATTTGAAACGGAACGCTGGAAACGCAACATTTGATGTAGTGAATTTGTAAATTATCAGTTTTTTCTGATACAAAATAAACCTATAACCTATAACCTATAGCCATAATATTTGTATATTTGTATCGAATATGAAAAAAAAATTGGTTAATAATAATGGGTAATTAATAAAATCAATCGTTAGGCAGCGGCGACCACACCTAGACCTATTTTCTATGCGACCGCTGCGATCCTGGATATTGTGAACGTGGCTATTTTTCACTTTTATTATAATAATATATAATAGAAGAAGATATCAAATCTGTGAGTGTTTTTTCAACAAATTTTACACTAATTCGCTTTTAACGTCGATTGGCCACAGTTAATTTTTTATAGGAAATCTATAAAAAAAAAAAAGTGGAATAGTGCGGATATCGCTCTGCTGCATGTATAGTAGAGATGGAAAATATAGGTCACTGGTCACTATAATGGATGTGTTAAATTTGAATGCAATGACGAGTATCATTGTATACGAAAAACAATTAATGAATGGAGATGATTTGTCAGTCAATGATAATTAGCTGGACATATCATATTAATACCTATATTTAAATTGTAATATATTATATCGTTATTTTACGCGATTTCGTAAAATATTAAATTTCATACGCTCATAAAATGCTTTCTATATTGACGCTGGAATTTTTTTTTACAGTTACTTGAAGGAAAACTTATGTATATAACCTTGTATTGGATTTTTGAACCTTAAGTGTAAATCACAAAAATTTTATAAATTTTTAACTTCAAAATTCCTTGCAAATTTTCGCGATTTTGATATATTTCGTAAACATTTGAACTTTAAATGCTTGTAAACAAAAATTGTGATTAACGATTTTTATTTTTTTTTTACTACGATAAGTACAACTTATAATAAACTTTATATTAAATTTAAATGATTTTTTGGATAGCCAAATTTTTTTTTATCGGAATTTTAATAAAAAAACCTTAGAAAAATTTAAAATTTCAATTGTCTATAAGTAGCATAAAAAAGGTCAAAATAATTTAAAATTTTAATAGGAAATAGATAACCATAATATAAACATTTAGTGAAAATTTCAAATATTTACAATGATTCGTTTTTGAGTTACATCAAAATAAAAAAATCGATTTTGTCGAAAAGTGGTTATGTGTAAAAATTCCCGTTTTTCCGTTATTTTTCAGGATTTTTCCAGACACTTATGAAAACTACTAGAAATTTTTTAAAGTACCAACTAGATGAATTTTCCTATTCAAAGAGGGGCTGAAGTCAAAAATCGAAGTATTATTACTATTCTAAAACATGATAACAGACACAAAAAAAAATTAAATAAAAAAAAAACACACATCATTGTGAAATCAATACATTCATCATTCCGTTCAGAATCTAAAAAAAATTAAAGTTTTCGTAATGTGTACAATATTTCGAACAGATTCCAGTGGCAGTCAAACGTGGGGATGAGGGGGATAGATCCCCCTCAATGACTTTTTTTCTTTAATATTTATAATAATTTCATTTATGTACATTGTACCTACTATACTACTATAAAGTTAATGTATTACATTTTGTTTAAATTTTTTCTCAAAATAAGGCTTATGGGCATATATTAATAATAATAATTTATTATTATCTAGATTCTAGACTCATTCTAGGAATAAGGCTATTATTATTAATACTTAGTAATTAGTTTCTTTTACAAAATAAACGGAAATTACCTATACTCAGCTAGTCAGCGGGCGATTGTAAACTCTCCCGATGGTACACTCTCCCGGGTCTACTCCAGTACTACCTGACGGAAACGTGTAAACTCTCCCGGATTTATTCCTGTACTACCTAACGGAAACATCTAAACTCTCCCGGGTCTGGTAAAAATCATAAAATAAATTTAATATACATATTTAAGTTGTGTTTAAAAATAGTCAATCATATATATATAATAATAATAATAATAATAATAACAATAACAATATAAATTAATGTCTTTAGCTGCTATGAACATGATATTATAGTCAAAATACAATTAAAAATAAAATTTCAAAAAATCCAATATACATTGAAGTTTCTTTTAAAAATAGTCAATAATAATAATTAAAAATATAAAATATACGTAAAAATATTAAGGTTGCGTTTAAAAATAGTTAATAATAATATAAATTAATGCCTTTAGCTGTTATAAACATGATATTATAGTCAAAATACAATAAAAAATAAAATTTCAAAAAATCAACTCGGGAGAGCTTACATACTTCCTACAGGTAACTATAAAGTTGACCCGGGAGAGTTTACACATTTACTTCAGGTAAACATAATTTTGACCCGGGAGAGTTTACACATTTACTTCAGATAAACATAATATTAACCCGAGAGAGTTTACCATCGGGAGAGTTTACTATTTTTAAAAATCGGGAGAGTTTACCACCGCCCTAGTCAGCTCGGTGATCGTGAATATTCAATTACAACACACTCTCCCTTGACCGGTACATTTTCTATGATCTACATCAATAAAACAGAGACAACACATGCGGGTATAACGGCCTCTTTATACAATATTATAGTACTTATGTAGCTATGTTATTAGTTATTACCTATAATAGTTGGCAAATTGTATTGATTATTATTACATTTGTCACAATATTTTGTTACACAGACCACAGTGTTTTGGCTTTCATACTCGTCACTCATGTCTCGCATCATACATATTTAAACTGTCTGCTGTAAATTGTAATATATATTGTTTATGGTCTATTTTATAAATTTATAATGTCTAATAAAAGAAAAATCACCACCTATTTTACTTGCTCTGCCACTAAACACTCGGACTAGGTTAATAAATACAATAAAAACATAAATTCTATTTTAATGATTAATAAATATGATAAGTGCATATTAAAAATCAGCCATATCCCCCCATGACAAAATCATTTGACCGCCACTGACAGATTTATATGTTATTCAACGACTTCGCAGCCACCGAATAATCCGATCAGAATCGAATCGCACACGTTGTCAGATTATTACTGTGGCAGCTCAAACGAGAGCAATTTTGAATTTATACACCTGTAACGTGGAACTCTGACGAGTCATTGAAACTATGCCATCTGCTCACTAGATCCGACGTACGCGCGAATCGTCATTTCTGCGGAACGTAACCCGATGTAGCTCTGCGCGTATCGACAATGACGATAACGCACAGGAAAACGGGGATTTTACGAATATACATTCAGTTTGGGAAACATACTTGAACACTTAAGAATAACGTATTCCTACGAATGACTGTTTATCGCATAACACAGAAACAGAAAAAATAAAATATGCATTAACGCAAATATTTAATACACATGTGACGATCAGTGCATACCAGTACTTGAGCTACGGAAATGTTAGAGCTGCGAATAGGTATGAATAAAATCACTATTTAATAATACGAGAGTACAAGCAATGTAATGTGCAGGCAACATAATAATATGTTAAAGATCAAAAAATATAGATACCAGATGTCTTCCCTAATCGCTCAAGTCTGCCCGGGTGGGTCTTGCTATGACGGAGGACAGCCAGTGAATGTGTATGCTGGTCGTTTCGCCGGGCCTTTTATACCCGGTGTTCTGTGACAGATAACAAGAAACCGTAGAAACCCCAATAGTGCAATCGCCGATAAACGCACAATTTAAATAATTATAAAAATAGTAATATTAATAATAATAATAATATTAGGAATAAGAATAATAAAAAAGAAAAAAAGAATCTAAAACCTTATCCGTGCATTCCCCCACATCGAACGGAAAAATCCCCCCTCTCGGACAAAAAATTAAAAATTAAAATATTAAACAGTTATTTATTATGTACAAACTTTACACGGGATTTTAAGACTTTTTTTTCGTATTCGTGTAGTTTGCTTCTTTTGAAAGCCGTGCGTATATACGATTTTTTTGCCGTTTGTATTCGTAGCGGTTGCGATCGCGGTAACGAATACGACCGCCGATGACAGTCCTCCCGGACGTTTTTCTTCGTTTTTTTTTTATTTTCGCGAATAGGATCGTGGACGCCTGATATTTATTCCATTGTTATTGCTTAAATGTACACGTATATAATATACGTTTGATTCGAAGCCCATTTGTCGATGTACAATAGGTACCTACTGTTTTTTTTTTATTCAATAAATTGCATTATATATTTATATTATTGTTGTTCTCGGTAGCTAAACTTGTACGACATACTTATATCTTCGACTACGAGATGTGCTGTATACCATAAAAGCGTTTCTCGACGACGTTTGTGTCGCACAGTACTGTATTCATGTACATGGGTGTAATTGGTGTATATATGATAAGTTTTTTGTAAGTGTATTGATGAGTCATTATAATAACATATTATTGTTATATAATATGATCTTCATAAATCGTAATTTAATTTTTAATGTCATTGGATGATGTGTAATAAATAAATAAGTGTTTCTTTATTTTAAAATATTTTTATACAATACATTTAATGATTTTTGATGATTATGGGTGGCTGAAGGTGATGTGGGAGGCTTTGCTCCGCACAGTAATGTGATATTGAATTTTGTGTGGAACGCTCGTTCATTCAACATCCACTGAGTCCCCCTTCTAGTTTTTTTCTAAATCAAGCACTGATAATAATATAATATCTATTTTGAAAATTAATTTTTTTTTAACTCCCGTTAGTTGTCACTCGTCTTGGCATTTTACCGAAAATCCACGGAAAAGTGGCAGAACTATGAATGTCATTATTATACTCTAAAATAAAATCTATCGAACTTATAGTTTTCTTCACATTAATTTTTATAATCTTCAGAAAGTTTGGTAATATATTTTTATTTCTCTTGATTTATTAAACATTGTGATTTTGGTGACTAAAAAAAGGTTATTAAATTAAGTATTTGATATACAGGGTGATTTTTTAAGCATGCTCACCCCATTTTTATGCTTAAATTATGCATATATTCAAATTCTGATTTTTGGAATTTTTAAATGTAATTAAAGACGACATTTTCGAGTATTTAGATTTTTCAAAACATTTAAGGAGTATCCTGGGGCGATACAAACTTTGGTTTTTCAAATGAGAACATATGTATTTTAAAGAAAAATGTGAATCAGTTAATTTTTCTGAAAATTTTGACGTATTGTAATCGAAATTTGAACGAAAACTTCCGGAGATATTCTACTTTAAATACTAAGGAATAAGGATAATATAGTCTATGATACTAAATAATACTTAGTAAATGTATACGAGCTCGATAATTATAATTCAGTATGCAATATAAAATATTCGTTAATAATTACTACTTATTACTAAATGCTTATGGATTAATATTGCACCTGACAATATTCAAAAACAAAGGAAATATGTATAAAATAATTTCCTTTCTATTTTATCGTGTACCTATGTTATCTTATAGCCTATAGGTATAAGCATAACTATTTACTTCGAATAAAATACTAAATAATCGTAAGTAGCAGGTAACACGAGTGTAAAATAGTTAGAATATGTAATAATTAATTAAAAATACATATTCTAATAGAAATAATCATAGACATTACTTGGGCTATAGGCTATTATACCTACTTATCGATATTTATACACGTCCAGGAAAATGCTTCCAGATTACGCACATGCTCGGTTAGATTACGCACGAAAGATCGGCTAAGGTAAAGTAAATTTAGATATCGGCGCGGCGTTTAGATAAAAGATAATTGCCAATAATTGCGATAAACCACGGACCAGACTTCAATTATTAAGTGTCTCTATAAGTGTTGGATGAATATCACGATTTAAGATAGTAGTATAGTACTATAATACTATCTTAAATCGTGATGAATATCAAATGTTTTGTCCTTTCTATCACTCCACCAAGTCCACCAATCAAATAAAAACCTAGAAAGGTGGACTTTTGTTAGGTTATGTTCAAACAAAAAAAAATTAAAATAATGATAATATCAATTTTATTTTGATATCACATATCTCCACACCACGATTTAAGATATACCTTTTTATTATTAATATTATATGTTCATGCCTTAAATCTTAAATCGTGGCACGGACTGACGGACTAAGAACTAAGATATCCACAGTAAAATATGTTACACCCACCCATAAAGATTATTTTATGCACTTACCACAAGCTATAGTGTTTTACTGTTTTATTTAAATTTTGTTAATTTTGTATTATATTTAATCTGTCGCCATGATAAGAGTTGTTATCACAAATAAAAAACAGTTAGAAAATTGTTCGAGATCTTGCCTCGTTGACTTCAATTTAAAAAGATACCTAAAATATTAATTATTAATTTATACGTTTTCCGTATATTAAGAATCCCTAAAAAAAGTAATGTATCATAATTTATTGATAATAAGAAATATACAATGTATAATTAATGTATAATTAAGCTTAAAAAACTAAAAATGTTTGATTTTAACTAAACTTTGCACCAAACAATTTTTTTCTATTACACTTTATACTTGATGGAATGTTTTAAATTAATCTGAACATTGTATTTTAGTTTGCCAAATGTGTTCAATAGGAGTTAATGTTCCAAATCCTATCACAATTACAATGCAGATAAATTTTTTGATTACTTGAAGAATGCTAGACTTAGACTCGAAGGGAAGCATCAAAATCTTATCATATTCCTAGGAATATGATATGTTAATTAGGTATTTTTTCTATTAAGAAAATAGATTAGGTAATGAATACTAGTTTAATTTAGTTTTTATTATATTTTCAAATTATTTAGACCAAAAATCATAAACTATAGATCTTCGTTTGAGGATGACACACCTACATTTAAAAATTTAATTTTTTTTTCAATCAAATCAAGATTTTTGTTGTTAATATTATACTCAATCCAACAATTCGGAGGAAATAAATAATTATTTTTCATACAAATTAATATTAAATATTTTAATTTTTTTGTATAAAATACAATTATGTTTATTTGTATAATTTTAATTGTAATATAAATTATTTTATATTTATTAAAATTTATTTATTATTTATTATTTTATTTATGTATTACAAATATCACCCACAATAAAGGAAATTCCCAATGTTGATAATATTAATGGTTATTCTCAAATAATTTGTCAGTCCTACAGTTATTAGTAGTACACCTTGTTAATTTATTAAATTACAATAAGGTAATAAGGTATAGAAAAAACAAAGTAAAATAGTAAATAACAAACTATAGAACATTTTATGACTATTTTAATATATTTTTTTTTATTATCTTCCAATGTTTATAATACATAATTTATTAACAAATTGTTTTTTTCTAATAAATGTGAAAAAAAGTACAAAAAAATGTATTTACATGCTCAACAAAACACAAGTATATTTTCATTTTATTTAAAGAATTTTGGGGAAATATCAATTACCAATTAACAGCAGAAATCACTTTGATTGTACTGTAATGCATCATAGCAATTTTATTGGTGCAACTTATTTGTATCCATGGTTCCCATACAAAATACCTTTTTTTTTTTTATGAGCATTAATATCAGTCCTTTAACATCACTAGCTTATACGCATTTTCTTTTAATATAATTTAAATCATTTAATCATGTCATATTCTAACGATGAAAAAATGGATATGCTTAAATGTTATACACAGTGTAATAATAATGCTACAGCAGCAGTTAAGTTAACTGAACTTTATGGTGACCGTACAATACCCAGCCGTTTTACTTTTTCAAGGATTCAAAAGAATTTACTTTTACACGGTTCTTTCAATAAAAATAATATAAAAAGTGTAAGATGTAAACGAGTAATAAATGAAAAATATACTATTATGGTTCTTGCACATTTATATAATAATCCACATACATCATTACGAATTATATCAGGTTAGTAGTCATATTTTTGAAATATTAAAACAATTGTTAACACTTTTTTAAATTATTTTATGTTATGATTATTATTTATGATAACATCATGGCTAAGGTCATAGTTATTCATAGCAATCAATAAAAATTGTATAGATAAACTTTGAAATTAAAATAACTTAAATTAAACTTACAATTTATTTATAATTATTTGTTGCAAGCTGAAACTGGAATAACATACAGTTCTTGCCAAAAAATAGCAAAATTAAATAAATTTCATGATTACAAAATTCAATTAATACACCATTTACGTCCAACTGATTTTGAAAGAAGATTATACATGGTAGCTCAGTTTTTAACAAAAATAGATGAAGAACCGGACTTTCTAACAAATATTTTATGGACAGACGAATCACAATTCACAAATAATGGAATGATCAATAGACATAATAGTCATTATTGGTCCGATGCAAACCCTCATTGGACCAAAGACATTAACTTTCAAGTTAAGTGGGGAGTTAATGTATGGTGCGGAATTTTGGGAGGTATTTTAATAGGTCCATACTTTTTTGATGGTACACTAACTGGGATTAAATATAGAAACTTTTTAAACAATGAAATTCCAAAACTCTTAGAAAATGTTTCATTAGAACAACGCTTAAAAATATACTATCATCAAGATGGAGCCCCGGCACACAATAGTAACATAGTTCGAGAATGTTTAACAGAAATATTTGGAGTCAACTGGATCGGTAATCATGTTTTCATGTTTTTAAAGACAAATTAATTATTTCAGAAATTTTTTTTTTTTAATAAATAGGTACATATAGTCCAGAAATTAAATGGCCAGCCCGTAGTCCAGATTTGACTCCCCTAGATTTTTTTCTTTGGGGTTTCTTAAAAGAAGTTGTCTATATAACCCCATCAGTTACTATAGAAGAACTTAAAAGTAAAATAGTAGACGCTTGTGCATCAATCCCTAGAGAAATGTTATTAAAAGTAACCCAAAACGAAGTATTGAAACGAATGGAAATGTGCTTAGAAGTGAATGGTCAAAATTTTGAACATTTGATAAAATATAAGTAATTTTATTACTAAATATAATTATCTTTTATTTAGTGAAAATATATATTTGTTTAATATAAGTCTTGTCGTTAATTTAACTAACAAAACCTATAACTACCAAATATCAAAAAGTGACCACATTAATACTATAATATAAACCTTTTTGCTTACGGTGCAGTTTAATTACAATTTAATGTGATACACTATTTCAATTTCAATAGCTATAGATAAAGTTGTTTATGGTCTATTAATTATTGATAATCAGGGCTTGGGACTTTATGCACTTACAAAAATATGTATCGAATCCGATTTCTTATATCTGTTTCCCAAACAAATATGCAGATGAATTAAGTCCCAAGCCCTGTTGATAATATAACAAATGTTTTAATGAATCAACTAAAAAATTTAAATTAAAAAAAACCACAATATTCTGCTAATGTAGATTCTGATATTAATGCACAACTTAAAATATAATAACTACTTTTATAAAAAGATTTTCAATTTCAAATGAAACATAGAATTAGTTGAAAATGAAAATATATTTGTGTATACCAAAATTATTTTCCTTATTAATATACATTAATATAGAAATAAATAAACATTGTTAAAACATTACAACATTAAATTCCTTAGTAGTCTTCTTTCAAACTATCACTGTAGACTGTAGTCACATGCAAGATTTTTGTGAAATAATAGCAATATCCACATTGCCAGATAACATTTAACCAGTCTGAAAGTAAAAACAATGAATATAATTTACTAAAATTTATTTATTTAAGTCTTTAAGCTAATGAACTTTTTATAAGATTAGGTAAAACTACTTACATTTTAAAATAATGTTGCAATACAGTGCCTACTTAATAAAATGTTTAAAAGTGACAATATTTTTTCTAAGTTTTTAAATATTCATTATTATATTGATTTTAATTGAACATTTAAGTATGAGCTTCGCAAAAAGAAAATAACAATCAGGTATTATTTTTTCCTGATATCAAATATATGAGATCAAATTATGTTTGATATTAATTGAAATTTTAGATTTGTTGGGTATCAATAAACCTCAAATTTAATCTTTGTAATGTGTGCCTGAAACTTAATATAAAAATTTAAATTACATTTAATAAAAACTGAGTAATATAATATTACCTAATGTAACGTGTAAAAATACTGGTAATCATCTTTAGAGTGTTATATGTATATTGTATATGTGTAGAAATTAAATACGATAGGTATAACTAACACTTCATAAACACCGTGAGATCAAATTCCTCGGAAAGTCTTACTCAAACCTTTGTTGTAATGACATGCAAGTTTTAGGTAAAATAAATAACAATATCCATGTTGGCAGATAATATTTAACATTTCTGAAATAAAAACAAATTTAAATTTAAAAGTAATAAGTTAATTTACTAAAATATATTTAAGCCAGCCCTTTACTTCTTTACATAACATTTTGTATACTAACTTACCTTTAAAAAATAATTTTGCAGGTAGGTCTACTTGAAAACACTTATTTAACTTTTTTCTAGGTTCCACACAATTATAACATTATTTGAACAAATCAAAATGTTGACATTTGGTATTAAATAGCACAAACCATAAATATGTCAAGACCATTATACAACAAAAAATAAACTTGAGATGTGATTAATGTGCCTAAAACCAAATATAAAAATTTAAATGACATTTAATAAAAAACTGAATATAGTAATATTACCTTATGTATCATGTAAAAACATTGGTAATCATCTTTAAGTGTTATAATGTGTAGAAATCAAACACAATTTATTAACACTTCGTAAACACAGTGAGATCAAATTTCAAGGAAACTCTCATTCAAACCGTCGTTGTAGTTACATGCACGTTTTGGATAAGATAATAGCAATATTCATGTTGGCAGATGATATTTAACATTTCTGAAAGGATGAAAAAATTAAAAAATTAAAAATAATTAATTTAATTTACTACAATATACTATTTAAGCAAGTACTTTTTATAACATTTCGTATACTAACTTACCTTTTAAAATAATAATGCAGGTAGGTCTACTCAAAAAAAATGTTAATGAGTGTCAACTTATAATATTTTTTCTAGTTTTCATACAGTTATAACATTATTAGAACAAATCAAAATGTTGACATTTGGTATTAAATAGCACAAAACATAAATATGTCAAGACCATTATACAACAAAAAATAAACTTGAGATGTGATTAATGTGCCTAAAACCAAGTATAAAAATTTAAATGACATTTAATAAAAAACTGAATATAGTAATATTACCTTATGTATCATGTAAAAACATTGGTAATCATCTTTAAGTGTTATAATGTGTAGAAATCAAACACAATTTATTAACACTTCGTAAACACAGTGAGATCAAATTTCAAGGAAACTCTCATTCAAACCGTCGTTGTAGTTACATGCACGTTTTGGATAAGATAATAGCAATATTCATGTTGGCAGATGATATTTAACATTTCTGAAAGGATGAAAAAATTTAAAATTAAAAATAATTAATTTAATTTACTACAATATACTATTTAAGCAAGTACTTTTTATAACATTTCGTATACTAACTTACCTTTTAAAATAATAATGCAGGTAGGTCTACTCAAAAAAAACGTTAATGGGTGTCAACTTATAATATTTTTCTAGTTTTCATACAATTATAAAATTATTCGAACAAATCAAAATGTTAACACTTTATTGAAAATTGAAATAACTAGTAGAATTTACGACAAAAAAACAATAAACATAACATTAAATTTTGTCATGATATTTATATTGGTATTTCCAAACCGTTACAACAGTTCAGTGTTCCATAGAAATATAGTTCTAAAATTTAACATATGGGCAGCGGGCGCTAGTAGTTATTTTTTACAGCTGTTTTATATCACTGTTAGGTGTTTACTATAAATATTCGGTATCTGTGTTTCAAGGTGGATACTGGATATATCAATCCCAATTTCTGTGTTTTAAATACAATATCAAAACCGATTATTATGTAACCTCTTACCTGTACCTCGTTCCCATTTATTTTATATTTATATTTTATGGCAATTACCTTTTATTTCTTATCTTAAAGTTATAGCACGTGCGTAATCTAGAAGCAATTACTGGTCGCGTATAAATGATACAAGATTAGTAGGTATGTTTATTTATATTACAATATGTATTTTTAATTCTAATTGATTATTACATATTCTAACTGGCGCAATCATTGAATATTTGAATCATGTACTGAATCATGTATTTAACATTTGTGTTACCGACTGGACTACTGACGATTATTTAGTATTTTATTCTAAATCATAGTTATGCTATAAAAAATAACAATACCTATACTATAAGATAAAATACTCGATAAAATAAAAAGGAATTGTTTCATACATATTTCCTTTGCTTTGAAAATTGTCAGGTGCAATATTAATCCATAAGCATTTAGTAATAAGTAGTAATTATTAACGAATGTTTTATATTGCATACCGAATTATAATTATCGAGCTCGTATACATTTACTAAGTATTATTTAGTATCATAGACTATATTATCCTTATTCCTTAGTATTTAAAGTAGAATATCTCCGGAAGTTTTCGTTCAAATTTCGATTACAATACGTCAAAATTTTCAGAAAAATTAACTGATTCACATTTTTCTTTAAAATACATATGTTCTCATTTGAAAAACCAAAGTTTGTATCGCCACAGGATACTCCTTAAATGTTTTAAAAAATCTAAATACTCGAAAATGTCGTCTTTAATTACATTTAAAAATTCCAAAAATCAGAATTTGAATATATGCATAATTTAAGCATAAAAATGGGGTGAGCATGCTTAAAAAATCACCCTGTATATATAGACTTATAAATAATATTATTAACTATAAATATTAAACACATATAGTATCATTTATTGTTTATCAGTTTATCACCAACCAGTATCCAGTATGATTAAAAAAACTGGGTGACAATTATTCGATAATTAAAATAGGCTGGAGACCAAAATGTACTATAGTTAATAATTTCTGTGGACTAAATACTCGATATTAATATTTTCCTGGACTCCACTATGTTTTATCCGTCTTAAATGCATACAATATAGCAAATAATAATACTTTATGTGGTACTTAGTAAGTTATGATAAGTATATAATAAATTACAATTTAAACATTTATATAGCTACCTTAAAAATATAAATATAGTCAAAAACCTAAGGGAAAACAAAGATGTGTCTTTACCTTAAAGTTTGATAATAAATTAATTTATTCTAATATTAATACTCAAAACACACAATTTGGATGGTAAAACATAAATATATAAATACCATTATGAAAACTCTTTAAAAAGTGGTCAATTAATTTTATAAATGTTAGTATTACCTCACAAAATTCTTGTAAATAGCTTCGGCACATTGTTTTTGATCTGATTGATGTGTTGTTATTTGAACATATTTCTATACATATATAATATCAAATACAATTATTACTTTCAATAAATAAATTTAAATTTAAAAATATAAATATAAATCTTTAGGTTTAGGTACTTGAAACGTTAATAGAAGTATGCTTAGAATCACTTATTAACATAAGTGCTTCAAAAATATTTTTTTTGGTGAATAATAAGGATTCTATAGCTTTTAAGAAATTTGCTAGTAATTCTTGCTCTTTATTATCCATTCTTTCACTCAGAAGATTTCTGAATTTGTCATTTGTGCATTTTAATAATGCATGTAGTAAAACCACAACACAAGTGTAAATTGAATTATCTTTATTGTATAATTCTTCATACTTTTGGACTTCAAACTCACAATAGTTCACTGTTTAAATTTTTTTTAATGTTAATATAAAAAAAACCATTTTAAAATTATAAAAATACCTTTTATAGTGTTATAAACTTGTGTATTATCTGTGCTCAAAGTTGAAGAACATTTTAAACAAAACCTATAAAATTAAAAAAATTAAAATATATTTAATATTTTATAATAATATATTTTAATTAGTAATACAATATTGCCAAGTTGCATAGAAAAATTAATTCAATTAATTTTGTTCATTAAAATTGTATGGACCATTTAAATTATTTTTAAGAGATCATTATTACATTATTGATTCCTTAAATGTTTGTGATTGTTTATACAACTTAGCATTAGTACTTATGTTAAATTTAATAAAATGGTAAGCAAATATAAATTAATATTTTAGTAAGGTTATATAAAAAAAATATTAGTAGGTATTTTGAGTTATCTGGTATTATGTTTTAGATATAATAAATGAAATAAAATACTTACACATTATCAACAAATTGTTTAAACAATGTACTGGATACAAAATTTTTTATATTTGAGTATTTATTGTCTTTAAATTCGTCAAACAAACATCTGAAAATTATTTAATATAATATTATATAATAAAGATAACTGGTATATAATTTGTTAAAATTTTTATCAAATAACACTATATGAATCACTAATTGCAAAAAGGGGGCATGTTCAATGTTTGACAAAATCAAGTTATCACTGAATTTGCATTTCTTTACCTTAGATACATATTTTGTATATAAACTGTAACCAAGCCCGGATTAACACAATTGTAGACCCTAGGCAAATCGGTAACTAAAGGAGAGTCCAGGGGGGTTTTTTTAAAATAGAAATATTTTATAGTAATGAATAAAGTTAATTGACTATAAATTTTCAGTATTTATATTTAAAAAAAATATTGAACCCCTATATTTCTTTATCCCTCGTATTTAACAATATAAGTGTAACAAAAAAAATAGTATCCAAACATTTTATTTTTGTAGGCCCCAAAAATGTTCGTAGACCCTAGGCACGGTGCCTATAGTGCCTATGAGTTAATACAGCCCCGACCGTAACGGAAATATACGCCTCTAATGTTTATTTTTAGTGCAAAAAGGTACTTCTTAGTCTTGTACAGACAATTTTTTTAAATTAATTAAGTTAATATTATATAAAATAAGATCAGCAACACAAATCATAAACAACAATTGATAAAATTTAAATTTATAAGAATATTAAATAAATTGATTAGTTTATACTATTATACTGTAATTATATAGTAGCCAAAACATTATCATAGTATGACTATTGTGTTTTATAACTTTTATTACATTAGTATTGTGTTAAGGACGTTAAGGTTGTGCAGGTATTTATGCCAAGTACTTATGTAGGTATAATAGGTATGCATAAAATAGTAAAAATCAATTATTGGCTTAATAAAAATAAATAATTGTATATGTTATTAGTTATTACATATATTATGTATAGCGAGAATGAGAACTTATTTTTTCGAGTCTAGATTATATGAATTCTGTCTAAATTAAAATTATTAATTTTGACCCTAGAAGATGAAAAAAATACTATTAACATTCGACTGACTTACACAACGAAGAAGAGTAGATTCAAAACTGTCCATTTCGATTTCAAAATATCAGGTTTGTGAATATTGATTAATATGCACGTATTTAATGTTCCTTTGTATTATTTGCGCGTTTGTAAAGTACACGAAAATTACGGAGCGAACGAGACGATTAAGCAGTAGCAATATTCGTTATCGATATGACCGTTAAAATAGTAAACATTGAATAGTAATAGTAAATACGTTAAACTATCAACATAATATAACACAATGACGACCGGTTAGTGTTTCTACGGTTTATAAAATGAAATTAAAATGAAATTATTTAAATTAAAAAACATACAAAAATGGTGATCCTCCACAAACACAGCCCGTATATTAGATATTGTCATCACAAGAGCTAGAATCGGCCACACACATCTCACTCATTCTTTTCTCTTCAACCATGAAGAACGGGCGTTGCCCGATTGCGGCCCAAAGTAAACTTTTTACCTTTTCACCTATCCCGATTGCGGCCCGAACATAATATAGGTAGGAAATACTATTTAAGTGGTTATCAAAACTAAATAAATATTCGGATTGCGTTCGATACGTATTTTGACATTAATATAAGTATCGATTATACACAATTCACACGATCACCAATACTCGCCACTCGATGCTGCCATATATTTAGCTTCTATACAATGGCAAAAATACAAACATTTTGTAATTATTTAGTAGACACTTATATTGATGATAATTCTGATTTTCCTCCTGAAATATGGGCTACTTGTAGTTCCAGTATATATTTCATAACGGCGTGTGTGAAAGTTTCTATTCGAAATTAAATTCACTTTCCAAGTACCTATATAATTTTTGGAAATTTTGAAAGAACGCCCAACAGATGCTAAAATAAAAATTTAATCTATTATTTGGACTCAATTAATTATATTTTATATATATATATTTTCATACCTATTGTAAACAATTTATTATTTTAATATTCCACTATTTATTTATTGATACATTAATTGTATTTCATATATAATTTCAAATACAAATACCTACAAAAGGCTCAAATACAGTATTTAAAAATTTAAAAAATTATTTTATTTTATTAATTATAAGCTATTTTGTGAACCAATGTGTGCTTGGACGCAATCGGGATACTTATATTTGGGATCAAATATGACTACCTGAATTCGGGCCGCAATCGGGCAACTCCGTGAAGAACAACCAACCTGCCGCTACCAATGCAACCTATCACTGACAATCGAACATCTCACCCTCCACTCTACCAAGTATGACAACCAACGAAATATCTTAAACCACCCCTCCAACATCGAAGAAGCACTTGGAGAAACCAGCATTGATGCAATCTTCAATTTTTTCAATACCATCAAACTTTCCAACTTATTATAAAACAATCTCTAAATGTCACTTTTCACCAAGTATATATAATAGTATATATTATAAGCAATTATTTTTAAGTATTTCTTATCTATCAAACTACTCTTAATCTTACAATGTTAACCTTACAGGCTAATGACCTTCGTGGTCGAAGCCTTTATTTTTAATAAAAAAAAAAATAAATGAAATAACGTACAGTTGAAGAATCTCGCATTTATATCAAGACTTATCATTGGTTAAATCAGTGCCTGGGTACCCAGGATTTGTTTTCGGGGTGGGCTTAAAAAACATTCATGTTTAACTCTATACGAAAATAGGAAATAATTTAAAAACATAATATATATACACAATAAACACATATTTTTTAAAATAAAAGATTTCGGGGAGGGCTTAAGCCCACCAGCCCCCCCCCCCTGAATACGGCACTGGGTTAAATTATTGTTATTATTATTATTATTTTATCGTCGTTGAAGAACAGTGTTGAAGTAATTTCGATGGATAATCATTTCTGTGATAGTGGGATGGAATCATTTTTTAACATTTCCTATCACAGTCAAACATTACAATACACTCATCACATTATTTATATATTGTATTTATCTATGCAATACACTAAGTTAACTGTTTATAAATTGATAATTTAATAATCATATTATTGTAGTAAATATATTTTAGTGTTGTCTGTTAAACCTACTTAATTTAAAAAAATAATAAATATGAAACTCCTATGAAGAATTATTTAGTACATTTTTTCAAGTCTTTGGTATTTAAATTCAAAATTTTATAAATTTTTAGCAAGAAAATAATAACTATGTTTCCGTTTTAAAAAATGTTATACAAAATTTAAACTTCAAACAGTTATAAAAAAAAATGTTCCAATGTACAGTATAGATGATTCTATAGAATGTATAGATAGACAAATAGTCCTAGTTATGTTATACAATATATACAGTACGGTCTGCGGATGAAGTTGTAGTGGTTGACAGACACCGGTCAAAAATAATATGAGAATTTTTTGTAAACCAAAAATAGCTTAGCATAATTTATACAGTTAGTTTAAGATTTAATTTTTAATCGCGCCTAATACGAATTACACCCAACTCTTTAACACAAATAATCAACGAGACTTCGTTGTAAACGTACTAATAAAAAAAAGTTTTTGGACATTTTAAATGAGGCTAATACATGGATTTTATTTACTACATAACTCATGGCATAATATTATTATTATCTATCAGTACTCTTATGAATTATGAGTATTGAGTATTATGACAGTGGTGTATTATAATTTATAATATGATTGTAATCATTTCATTAATATTAAACAGAAATGTGATATAATTATACGAATAGAAATTATGAGTTACTTATTATGAGATGCGTTTGATAAATTTATTGGAAAAAAAATAAGTTCGTTGGCAGTTATTTTACGTTAAAGTCGTTAAACAAAAAATAGATAAATATTGTCGTGTATAGTATATGGCCACCGCTGCGGCAAATGAATTTCTTGACGTCACAGGCAATGTCAAAATTCATCGTAACTAGCAAACGGATTGTTACAAACAAATTTTAGTGATACCTATGATTTTTTTCGTCTTAGTATGTATTATAATTTAAGCCAAAGAAAATTGTTGAATTTATTGGATAGTCCTTTAATAGCTCATTTTCTTGGCCGTTACACGTTTTGGCGACGCGTCCTTTTAATATAGCTGAATCTGTGACATGGCTTTTAAAATAAAGACAACACACACAACTTAGAGTTAATTTTGTGTTGAATTTGTTGGTTTGTTTACCATTATTTGTAAGAACTAAGAGTTACGAGTTTAATTGAATATACGTCTCCCATATTACTAAGTTAAATGAAGAATAGTCTTCCTAGTTCCTTGTGGTTAATCAATGTTAAAAGATACACTTTCGTATGAATTTAAACTAATGAATTACCTAATGTTTCACAGAATAAATAATGTTGTTCGACCAGACAAGGCTAGAGCGCGTCAGCTAGTTGGTTTCACCAGAAAGTCTGGTCTCCGTGACCTCGTCTCACTTGCGCCGCCGTCGACGGTCTTCTCGTCGTGTTCTTTCGTATAGGCCGTGACCGTGTGAGTATCGTGTCTTTCGTTTCATCGCGAAGTGCGTACGTAGAGTAATTTAAAAAAATCATGAAGTTAACGTCGTGTTTTATTATTGTGGTGCCGTGTAGCACGTATGGCCGCCTTGTATACCTTTACGGTAGTTTCTTATATTTTATTGTCGTCCATTGAATATGGAAAACGTTTACTCTGTACAATCTATTGTTTAAACCGCACTTTGTACGATCAGGTAAAAATGTTCCAGTGGCGGCTCGTGCATATGTGCGATGGTGCGGTCGCACTCCCTACAGAAATTAACAATTTATAGTACATATATATTTACAAAATAAATAGGTACATATTTTAGTACATAGTATATTATACAATTTATACATTAACAAATTAACAATTAAATATATTTTTAATTATTATTAAAATTATTTTCATAGTTTATTAGAATATCATTATGAACTCGCGATGTTATTATACGGGTAAATGGATAGCTATAATATAGGCCTATGCAACGATTGCAACGCTGCAGCTTGTGCGACATTGTGAATCGCACATAAAAATACCGGTTTACCATATAAACTATAGGTATAATATTAATATATATGAGTAATACTAATATCATCACGACGGCGCGGCGGCTATAGAATCTTATGATGTGCGGTAAATTTTGTCGCACAAATCGGACGGTAACGACTCACAATGTGTTAAGTTTTGTATTATTATTTAATTTTTTTAATTTTTTCATCGCACTCCTGTGCTAAACTACTACGAGCCGGCGACTGAAATGTTCGTTTCAAAATGCGGACACTTTGTACTGCTAATCGCTATCATGTACAAAAAGTACAAATTGTAAATATAAATTAGTAGTAAGTATATAAGTATAATGTCAATTACTAAAATGTAAAAATTGAATAAAAATTCATCGATATTACCTACAAATTTACAAACGTTAAAAAATATAGTATATTAACAAGTTAAAAAAATCAGTTTTTTAATTTTTTACTACTATATATTATTATCAAAATGTATATTAAAAAGTAAATTAAAAACGTGTAGGTACAGTATAAATAAACAAAAATATAGAAAAATCGTTAAAAACTACATATTATGTCGTATATAATATAGTCTGTTACAGTTAAAACCCGAAATCCGTCGAAACTAGTTTTAACTAGTCAATACTAGTTTTCACAAATCCCTTTAGTCACTTCTGGTTTTAACTAGTTAAAAATAGAATTTACTAAGACCATCACCGTCAATACTAGTTTTAATTTATTTTTATTTAGTTAGAATTAATTGTGTCTAAAATATATTAGTGAAAACTAGAATTATCTAGTGAAAATCCGTATTATTTATATTGATAGGTTAAACTAGTTTTAACTAGGGAATAGTAGAAATATTAGTACATATTAAGGTAATTATTAAATATAGACTTATTATCATGTCAGTGGTGATATTGGCGTACTTTCTTGAAGTTTCAACTTTCAGGCGATCTCTTCCTCCATGTCTTACAGCGATGTGTGACAAATCAATGACATCAAAAATGTCTTCCATCGGTAAATAATATTTAACTGGATTTCCGCGGGTTACCAGCTTTTTTGTATCACCAAATTCTAAGATATTAAACCGTTTCATCCTTCTATACTGGACAGATGTTTTTTTAGTTGCTGATATTGCATCCTCCACCTCTTTCAGAAGTAAATCATAAGCATCTTTTGTAATGATGTTAATATAATGGTTGTCTTTTTTTCCTTTCGCCAATTCCATTAGCTTTTTAAAAAACAGTTCTTGGGTACTCATTTCTGTCTCAGTTTCCGACATAATAAGAAAGTATACAGTGACCCGATGACAATATTCAATACCAGCGAACGTTAGCGAAAGCAAAAAAAAGAACTTAGAATAAAAAACGGACTGAAATTAGCGACAAAAACACGTAGGTACTAATGACTACAACGAACACAATTCACATATTATTATGTGTCATTGGACACCCGTCTTGACGGGATTGAATTTTAGTCTTCTTTTCGCCGGCTAGTACGTAAAATCAAGTCGCCGTGTACAGTCCATAACCAGATAATCAGATCAGTTGTACCATCACTCATTTGTATATCATTTTTTTTTTTTTATTACGATCAATATCGTGTGTGTTTTAGTGTTTATATATATATATACATATACATTTGTATTGCTGATATTATATTCGTGATTATTTATTGTTTTAAATTACTATTCTTTGTATTTGGCGTTAGAACTAACATATTTTTAAGTCGCCTCGTGTATATAATATAGATCTTAATTATTATTCTGATATACATAATAAATCTTATACAGTCCACTTTACGGATATTACTGTTTTTTTATTTTATAATTATATATTTATATATTAAACCCCTGAGGGTGGGGATTAGAATTCACCCTCGGCAGTCCATGCCAGTCGTAAGAGGCGACTAAAATGGACCTAGAGGAGGGCAGCAGCTCTTCTAGTATCAAGAATAAATTAATTTATGCTTGAAAAACATGCTTTAGTAATAATGGATGCTACTGCGATGTGGAAAGCAAGGGGAAACTACCACATTAATATCCCTAGTTAGGCAACTACTATTTTGTCTTCTAAAATGAATTTTCGCAGTGTAAAAAATTTGTCCGGACGTAAAATAGCTCCCCATTCGGATGTCCGGGTGGGAGCTACCCTGCAGGATGCATGTGAGAAGAACAAAACACAAAGAATAGGAACGTGGAATGTACGAACAATATTGAAAACAGGCAAGCTGGAAAATATAAAAATAGAAATGAAAAGACTAGATATAGACATATTAGGATTATGCGAAATACGTTGGCCAGATAATGGCGACTTCTGGTCTGACGACATCAGATTTATTCATACAAATAGTACAAGAGGACAAGCTGGTGTTGGAATTGCTCTCAATGAGAAGTGGGGTAAAAGAGTTACGAATGTTGTGATCTATAGTAGCAGACTATGTTTGATCAAAATAGAGTCAACACCAAACAACCTTGTAATTATACAAGTTTATATGCCAACGTCAAAAGCAGATGATGAAGAAGTGGAAGAAGTGTATGCAGGCATTGAAGAGCTAATAAAACATACAAAACCACACGATAACGTAATCATCATGGGAGACTTTAATGCTATAGTTGGAAAAGGCAGGGAAGGTAGAGAAGTAGGAGACTTCGGTATAGGTAAGAGAAATGCAAGAGGAGAAAGAGTAGTGGAGTTTTGCAGAGAAAATGGAATGATTATAACAAACACCAGATTTCAAAACCCTAAGAGAAGAATATATACATGGAAAATGCCAGGTGATATTGCCCGCTACCAAATAGATTACATATTGGTAAAAAATCGATTTAAAAATCAAGTTAAATTCTGTAAAACATATCCGAGTGCTGATTGTGACAGTGATCACAATATAGTAATAGCGAAATGTGAACTTAGATATAAAAGACCTCAAAGAACAAAAGTAAAGCAAGACAATTATAATGTTAGATTACTAAAGAGAGCGGAGATTGTGAAAGAATATGGACGCTATATGGATATCCAATACCAAAAACAAAATGTAGATGATTCACCGAATAAAAAGTGGGAGAACATAAAATCAGCTATTAAAAAAGCGGCGGATTCTGTGCTAACAAAAAAAGAAAATAAAGAACCCAGAAGAGCATGGATTGACAAAGATAATAGTAAAACTTATAGATGATAGACGAAAATATAAAAACAATAACACGAGAGAAGGACAACAGAAGTATCGTCAACTAAGGAACCAGGTTAATCGAGAAGTTAGAAAAGCAAAAGAAGAATGGCTGGAGCAGCAGTGTAGCGAAATTGACGAAATGTTCAAAGCTAACAAAATAGATTATGCGTATCACAAGATCCAACAATTTGTAGGAAAGAGAAAACGAAATGTCACTAATATCCGAGACGAAATGGGCCAATTACTAGTTGATGATAAGGACATAATAAAACGATGGAAAGAGTATATTGAGGAGCTTTATGAGGGAGAAAAATTGGAGGAAATTACAACAAATGAGGAAAAAACAAAACTACCCATCTTAAGATCAGAATTTGAGGTAGCGCTCTATGACTTGAAACAAAATAAAGCCCCTGGGATTGATAACATAACAGTAGAACTATTGCAATGTGCTAGTATGAAGATAAAGGATGCTTTATACCAACTAACTCAGGATATATATGAGAAAGGAGATGTGCCAGACGATTACTGTAAAAGCATAATTGTAACTATACCAAAGAAAAGTGGAGCAAATTCCTGTGAGCAGTTTAGAACACTGAGCTTACTGACACATGTCTCAAAAATCCTAACAAAAATAATAAATCGAAGAATAGAAGGAAAAGTAGAACAATACTTAAAAAATGACCAATATGGATTCAGAAGACAAAAAGGTACACGAGAAGCAATTTTAGGATTGCGAGTGCTAATTGAAAAACAGATCGATAGAAATAAAATCACATATTTGGCCTTCATAGACCTGGAAAAGGCCTTCGATAAAGTAAATTGGAACAAGATGTTGCATATACTTCGAGAAATAGGTATTGAGCAACAAGACCTACAAATCATCCACAGTCTGTACAAGAACCAGACAGCCTGTATTAAAAAAGGAGAAATCACAACTAATGCTCAAATAAAAAAAGGAGTCCGACAAGGGTGTACGCTATCACCACCACTCTTTAACTGCTACATCGAAAAATGTATTAATATAGTGAAAGCAAAGCTAACAAGATTAGATATTGGGATCAAAATTGGTGGAGAAATCGTTTCAATGATACGATTTGCTGACGACATTGTGGTTATAGCTGAGAGTGAAGGTGACATACAGCGTGCAGTTAAAGAAATGGATGAAATGCTCAGAACATCAGAAATGAAAATAAATAGTACAAAAACGAAGATCTTAGTCTGTGCCAGAGACCCAAAAGTAAAAGCTGATGTATACATTGGTAATCAAAAACTGGAACAGGTAGAAGAAATGGTATACCTAGGGAGTAAAATCACATCTGATGGCAAGAGTGTCCACGAGATTAAACAACGCATAGCACTAGCAAAAATTGCCTTTAGTAAAAAACAAAAGTTGCTCACTTCAAAAAGGATACATCTTAATATCAAGAAGAGACTTATAAAAACATATGTATGGAGTGTTGCAACATATGGATGTGAAACTTGGGTAATAAATGATACCGAAAAGAAAAAATTAGAAGCGTTCGAAATGTGGTGCTGGAGGCGTATGGAAAGGATAAGTTGGATAGAACGGAAAACGAATGAAGAAGTACTTAGAAGAGTGGGAGAAAAACGTACACTCATAGATGCGATTAGAGAAAGACGCTGGAAAATGGTTGGACATGTTCTGAGACACCCGGAAGAATTGCATAATATAATACTGGAAGGTATGATAGAAGGAAAGAAAACTGCAGGACGCCCGCGGAACTCGTATCGAAAATACTTAAGGGCCCTATTATTATTTATTCCAGGAGCCACCACAGAGATTTGATTATTTATTATTTGGATTATTTTATCATTTGGTTAATAAACCGTTAGATAAAATTTGTAAATAAGCAAAAAAAAATTGTTCGAATTAATAACTAATTACCTAAGGTTCTTCTTTTTCGGGCCTTTTAAAACGTTCGGGCTCGGGAGGAATCCTACCTTTCCTCCCCCCTATCAACAGGCCTGAGTAGAATATCCCCCCTACGAAAAAAACAGCCGAGAAATATCCGCATTTATTTAAATCGGATATCGTGACAAACAAATGTAATGGAATGAAATATCGTACGTTTTCTTCTAGAAATCAGGGGAATATGAATTGAATATTAAGAAACCACTTGAACAGTCAGCATTTAATTTCAGCAGAAGTGTGGTAAATTTATATAATAACTTATAATTAATTGAATTTTACTAAATTACAAATTTTACCATTTAACCTACTTTTATTATACGATTATAACCTACGATAATATCCATTTCCAAAGTTCGTATTCATATTGCCAAGTTGATTTAAGGTGACTTAGAGTAAAAACAATTATTTCAATAGCTTTATCCTAAAAGTTAATCCACGCAGCATTTAGCGGAAAAGTTTTTCATTTGAGTACATCCAGAACACATCCTAGGTGTGGATAACCCGGTTATCATAACTGACTTGAATAATCCACCACTCCGTGTAGAGTTTTTTAGTGCTTTATAGGCTTTGTAATACTATGTTGTATTTTGGTCTAGATCTTAGTTATGTTTCAATTTAAGATTAGTGAAGAAATGAAACCCCGAAAAATATGGCGTTCCGCCTAATATTGCCGGGATAAGTACTATATTGTCCGTACCGACTAATCACTAGTAAACATGTCGTTCTTCGGTTGTCCGTTTGTGCCTACGAACAGATTTGACGGTATCAGTCGTTATTTTACTTGTCTCAGACCATGTCATTCTTATCCCTAACTTATGGTGATGTTATCATCCCTGTCTTGTAGGTATAGTTTTTGTTTTATATATCAGTAGTATAGCCGAGTGTGCATAGTTCGTTGCGTTGTGATTGGCTTTTCGCCATTGTATAATTTTGAGGACTGTTTTCGTATCATAATGGGTATAATCCGTTACAATATGCCAGAGGTTCACTGTCAAAAAGATTTCCCAAAAATGTTTGTATTTAATTCCTTTAAGCTGAAGTCAGTTAATAAAAATATATGCTTATCTTGGGATAAGCATATATAGGTACGATATAGGTACTAAATAGGTACTATATAGGTACTAAACCTACTTTGAATTCTATGGAATAAAATCTAAAGAATATGAAAATTAAAAGGTTTCTAAAAGTTCTGAATTCTAAAACTTCTGTATATTTTAAGGATCTAGTGCTACTACTGGAGGAATTCTATTTTAGGAATTTTTATTAGTATTGCTGGTTCCGAGACTGGAGTCGATCATATATAGATATTCTTCCAGTTGCAATCATTAGAGTTTAAGTATATAGTCAGGATCATTGAAATTGTAATGAAACACCAACATAAGATTAAAGTAAATCATAATATTTAATTGTTGAAGACAACCCTATCTAAAGATTTTGTGTCTCAAAACTATGCTGAACACTTCATCCAGACGTTTTGTAATTTATATCCACTAATAAAGATTCTGATTGTATACACTGTCAGCAGGTTTTTGTCGATAGGTTTTTGTGAAAGAACATAACTGACAGCATAATTGCTTGTATCGCACACGAGATTAAACGTTTATAAAAAAATTCAGATACTGAAGAATCTGAATTAGTATTAAACAAATATATTTAGCGTTTCAGAAGGTTGTTGATAAAAATTACAAAACTTTAATATCAACTTTTAATAAACTACGAATTGTATTTCAATCTGTCCATAATTCTGTAAACAGGTAACCTGATGGTTCTTAAAAAAATTTGATTTTCCGGATACACTTTTTTTATATTAAAATCTATGTGTAGGAATTCTATGATCCTTGTCCGTGGAAAAAAGCTGTCTTTTATAGATCTGGAAGATTTATAAGTAATAGTGTCATAATATTTTAATTTTCTCAACAGGTACAAAATTCTGTTAAACTTGAAAGAGGGTTATTTTGTCAAATTAACTCCCATAGACTCGACTTAACTTTCCCGTTTACATTTGGTTTCTCGAAAATAACTAGAGAGGATAATTCCACAATGAAAAACTGGATTCTTCTTTTAAGGAAGTTCTATAGGGTATCCTTTTATTCCGTAATCTCTTATCGATATCTTTGAAATAGGCAATGTAATTTCTTGTTAATTTGGCACACCACTTCAAATGATCTAATCTTATCATGAGCTACTGTTGTAATTGCAATGATTTTATCTTTCTTTAAAAAAAATAAATCTGAATATTTGTAACAGTTGGACAATAATAAGTTTTCATCAGAATTTAGATGGTCCAAGCATAAAGCTTTCTGTTGCCAAACTATTATTCTAATACCATCAGCATGGTTTTCTAGTAATTCTTATATTTATTTCGTTGAAGCCTTCATATAATAGCTGATTTAATTGAAGAATTTTTATTTGAATATGATTTTCTATTGTTTTATTTAGAGTGAAGCCAAAACGGTTTGGTTTCTGACTACGACAACATAATTTCCTCCTTCGTGTGATATTTTGATTATCATTCAATTTAGTAATTAAGTCGGTAATTAATTACTACGTTTTCTGCAGAGATGGCAAAAAGAGTTTCCATGCAAGGTTGAAGTGTTAATTCTGAATGGTCTGTAAGTATTTAATCGTTTCTCTAGTACAGTGGTGGGCAAACTTTTTTAATAGGGGGCCACAAAGTTTAAGAAATTCTAGAGGAGGGCCATAATTATAGAAAAAATGCATTTTGGGTTAAAGCTTTGAATCATATAATATTATAAAAACATGACACTTTTATACTATACAGGCCATATACTATCCATGTCAATGGACCCTCGGCGGGCCGGATTAAATACTTTCGCGGGCCGGAATTGGCCCGCGGGCCGTACTTTGCCCATCACTGCTCTAGTAAATTCGTACACTACGATAAAGTTTATCATTACCATTTAAGGGTTTACCTAATATCTCTTCATACGGTACTGGAATATTAAAATGTACAAAATGAAACATAAGGTAATATCTTGCATTTAAATATAACGCAGAATATATATTTAGTTTTATATCAGGCGATTTTTCAACACAGATCTTTGGTGTGGTGTAGTATCTTCCAATTTGTTAAAACCATTGCAACTTCAACAAAATTAAATTATAAAAATTTATCCAAAAAGATGGGCTTACAAAAATGTATTGATAAATCGGGTAGAAAAAATATGAATACGTATTACAATTTACAATATAGAAATAAATGAAAATAAGACAATATAGTTAGGGCATTATAATAATAAAAGAATCACTCTGTATAAGGTATAAACATAAATTTAAATAATAATGGTTATTTGTAAATAACAAATTAACATTTATTTAAATGATAATATTATTTATATTAATTTAATTTTAGTGGTCCAAACACCTTAATATATCCTCGAAAATCAGTAACCCATAATGTAAATTATTCGGATAGAACACTCCGCAAAAGAATAGTGTTGTTAGATTATTGTCCATCATATTGTTTTTAATAATAGTTAAAGATTCTAAATGATTTTTACATTTGAAAATTCCCATCGTTAATTAAATGCATCACATTTTTTAAGATGAATAATCATAAAGCTATAAAATAAATCACACTATAATATTTACACAGGATAATAACTTATTTAATGGTAAACAAAGTCAATTTACAAATAAATAAATTAACATTTAGTCTAATACAATTACTGAATACTTTCATAATAAGAAATACATTTTTATAAAATAAAACATCATCAGTCTCGTAACCAGGTGAACATTTTAACACTTACGCAAGTCATATTATAATGGTTGGGTACAATTAATTGAATATAATATTTGATAGTTTAATTTACAAAAGAGAAAAAATAAGAATCAAAATAGAATAGTGGAAAACAATTTTCACTTCACATATAATCTAATTGAGAACAAATCCTTCCTCTTTGCAGATACATTCAATATATTATAAATTTAATAAGAATAATAAGATATTCCATGCATAAGATAAATACATATTTAAATCCCATTAATTAATTGTACTCAAATATAACTTAGTTAATATGTTAACAAATATTATAACTTAAATAAATATTACTAATAATATAAATTCGCAAAAGAAAATGTATACAAATTTACTGTAAATTATAAGTTATACAAGTATTATACTAACAAAGTAGAAAATTATTAGAAAATATTTATTACAATAGAAAAATGCTTTTATTGGAAACAATAAATATTAATTTAAATTCATATGAAAAAAGTAACCTATTTTATACTCGACAAACAATAATAAGTATAACACTATGGTAAAAAAATAATACATTATAATGCATGTAAAAAAAAAAAGTTACAGAGTAATTAACTATTATCTAGGTATGTACAATGAACAACAAATATTTACGGATGATTATGTAACTCTAAGAAAAGTTACACATAGTATGCCTTTCTGTATTCATGGGGCATTATACAATCATAATCAATCAAATATTTTTGTTTATCATGCTGTTGTTCTATATAGCTGAAAAAATACAATAATAAACAATTAAAATAATTTATAAAACAGAATGAAAAAAATGTTGACACTAAACATAAACCCATAACACAAATTCATAGTGTTGTATTTATATTTTATATAAGGTTAAATAGGATAATAAATTAAGCGGGTAAGTGAGTATCGCTCTGCGGGTACACATGAATTGCGTACCAAAACAGGTAAACGTACCTTTTTGAACGAATTGCGCGTCCCGTACGCAATTCGTGTTACCTTTTCATCTACGGTTGATTATTGTAAGGGCTTTTTAAAGTGTTATTGCCATAATGAAGATAATATGTCAAGTTATATAAAAAAATGTAAATTTAATAATTGTAAAAATATAATAATATCATAATAATATAAATTATAAGTCATAATAACATACTTATTTATAAAAAAAAATTAAAATTGAATTGTAAAAATATAATTATATCATTTAAATATATAAAATAATAAATGACTGTTTAATAAAGTAATACAATAATATTTTTATCGAAAATATCTATAAGGATAGAGCTACACACGGCGTATTCCACTGCGTTGTCCATCGAACTAAAAAGCATTGGTTTATTTTTAAGGGGATTGGAAACGTTGATTTTCTGTCTTTGTCTTACACACGTGGAATATAGGAAAAATAGCTATATGCGCCTGACAAAAATTAAGGTACTTCTAGTTGTTCGATTTAAAATATGTAAAGATGATTGAATTGGTATACAAGTTTACTTTGCATCGGTCGAAGTATATTTTTAATGTTTTCAATATATATTTAATAATAAAAATTGACAAATTTATTAAATTTAAAATATTTATTCTCATCAAAATATTTATTTTAAACAATAAAACAATCGAAAAAGTGTTTCGACCGATGCAAAGTAAACTTGTATATCAATTCAATCATCTTTACATATTTTAAATCGAACAACTAGAAGTACCTTAATTTTTGTCAGGCGCGTATAACTATTTTTCCTATATTCCACGTGTGTAAGACAAAGACAGAAAATCAACGCTTCCAATCCCCTTAATAAACGCCGCGGAATACGTAGCGTTTGAAACGCGGCAAATACGCCATGTATAGCTCCGGCCCAAAAGTACAAACCACTAAAAATAAGTTTTCATTTAACATTATTAATGATAAATATTTAATTATTATAATTTTTTTTTTTTTTTTAAATTTAAAAATATCAAAATAAAAAATAAATTTGGAAACCACTGGAAAGCTAAAAAAATTCGTTCAAAAAGGTTCGTCTACCTGTTTGGTACGCAATTCGTGTGCACCGCGCTCTGCTATATATTAGGGGGTGGGGTGGACCTCGGACTATGGTAGGTTAAATTTGAATGCAATGATAGGTATCATTGTATACGAAAAACGATTCTGAACGAAGATGATTTTTCAGTTTAGGATATATTATATTTAAATATTGTCATATATTCTATTTTAAAACGAATAGTATAGTTACTAAAAGTTACTATAGTTACTTTATAGTATCTGTTTATTAATAAAAAAAGTATTTGGCCAACATACGCATTATGAGCGTATGAAATTTAAAAATTTTAACATATTTCGTATAAATTCGAACTTTAAGCACTTATAAAAAAAATTGTGACTAACGATTACGGATTTTTTTTCACTTTAAGAACAACTTATAAGAAACCTTATATTAAATTTTCAAGATTTTCTGGCCACCCAAACAATTTTTATCGGCATTTTAAGAAAAAAAACTTAGAACAGTCGAAAATTTCAATTGTCTATAAGTAGCTTAAAAATTGTCAAAATATTTTGAAAATTTAACTGTAAAGAGATAACCATAATATAAACATTTGGTGAAAATTTCAAGTATTTAATGATTCGTTTTTGAGTTACAGCAAAATCAAAAAATCGATTTTATCGAAAAGTGGTTTTTCGTAAAATTGCCATTTTTCTATCACTTTTTTTTTGTTTTTCTCTTTTTTTTTTTTGAAAACTATTTGAAAATGTTTACTTTTGACCCCCCAAAGTACCAACTAGATGAATTTTCCTATTCAGAGAGGGGCTGAAGTCAAAAATCGGAGCATTATTACACAAAAAAAAAAAAAAACATCATTGTAAAATCAATACATTCTTCACTCCGTTCAGAATCTAAAATGTTGACACTAAACATAAACCCACAACACAAATTCATAGTGTTGTATTTATATTTTATAAAAGGTTAAATATTTTATGTTGTATAGTTACTTTATTTGCATAATATATATTTAATTTAAAATTTGAACTGCAGTGGATTACTTTTAATATAAATATAATTTAGTAATTTAGGTAAAATTACTCATAAATATCAACTTATTCTACTTACTGGAGTAATCCTCTAATAAATTCAACAGCGCTAGGTACAAAGCTATCTATTTTTTCATTTATGTCCTTCACCAAGTGGAAAAGTTTGGGTAGTTTCACTGTAAAGATTCATATTGTACATATGTTTAAAAAAGTTACTAATAAATGTGTGGATATGATATTAAAAAATATACTAACTAATAAATCTGAGGAAGTGAGGAAGTCCATAAATGTGACACATGGATATGCCAGTATTGTTATTTAAAACCTGAAACAAGAGACAAATATTAATTAAATTAAAGCTAAATCCTAATTAATTTAATATAATTTTGTTTTAATTAAATAGACGAATAAGTTGTATATAAGTATGTCAAGTACACCTAAGAGAATAATTTTTAAACCGAACCAGTGTTGCCAGATGGTACGATCCTGGTGGATAATATTCTTCCCAGTGCGACCCACTCCCCATCACCAATGTAAAGGATGTTCTAAATTAAAAAAATATAAAACCACGTAGTGTTGCTAACTACATGATTCTTGGAAATATTAGACGAAAATATTAAAATTAATTGAGAATTCCTGAAATAGTATACTATTTAGTATCATAGATTAAAATATATACTAGTATCTATGATTTTTACCTATTTTATTTTGTGACATGATTGTTATTTTTATTAAGCTATTGCATGGCTTTAATTTTGAGCGTGCCGTGGTGACCGAAAAAAAAATGTTTCGTAACAAAAAAGTGTGACCGTAAACAATAAGATTCCCTCTCTGTATATCGCGCGGTGAACCGAACTAGTTGACCGTGCTATATGTGCTATATCGGCTATTATTTCCAGATAGCCGGTATAAATATGTAGGTACTTATAATATACGATATATATATTAATGATGAAATTAGCCATAAATCGGAGTAGTCGGCTTGTTTACGAGTTAATCGATAAACTAAGATTAATCTAAGTATACATATTTTGTATCATTCGGTATATCGGCTATCTATAATACTTCGAGCTCAGTTTTCGTGGTTTTACAGTAGAGCCATAAATACGTTGTGTTATTACCACGGATATAGATACGATGGGCGCAGAATGTTCTTATCAAATCTGACAAAAAGTCGCGTACTACTAGTGCCCTCTACAGTCATTATTATAGAAATCTTGTACCGTGTTACCACAGACTGTGATGTTACCACTACAAAAATACTAGTAGTTCGTGGTTACCATAACTAATCACAATAATAGAGGCTATAGAGAGCGCTAGTATGACACGACTTTCTATTCATTTTTGATCAGAACATTCAGAGTCGTGATATCCGTGGTCGATGTGCAACCATAGTATCTATATCCGTGGTTATTACACAGTGTTTGATACATGCTTCGTTATCATTTTTGTTATTGTTATTTACAGTGACACCCGTTGTCTGAGCAAAAAAAAATCTCAAATAAAATATTTTCGTACGGTGTTTATCTACCATTATCGACAGAAAAAAAATATATAACTTAAATTAATATCATCATAAATAGTTATAATTACATTATACGTAGCTACAAAATTTCTATACAATAGTTCTACCGCGGCAGTCCCCGAGTTCCACTCAGTTTTTTCATGCATATTAATCCACGCACTCTAGTGATGGATACTAATAGAATTTAAAACTATTTGAAATATAACCTTTTATTAACACTAAGTGTTTATTTATTATTTACAAAACAAATTATTCGGTTATAATTTCTATTATATTCTGTTATTTGAACAACATTTTGTTCTTTGTAAAGCGTTCTGGTTCTATGCTTTCTGGTTAGGTGAACAAATAAAAACAAAAAACTTACGTAATCATGTTTAGGCCTTTCAAGTGGATGTAACAACCACAAATACAACGAACAGTTAAAAGCTTCTAAAATAATGATTGCTATTTCCTTGCAGCACCTGAAATATAATAAGTATTTATTTAAAAAAAATAGTAGTTATATTAAATAAAAAATAATTTATATACTAACTTATTTGTTGTAAATACATAATCCTTTATAATTTTGAACACAGTTATGTATGAAGGAACAATTGAAATCTAATAAAATAATAATATCAAATAATTTTAAGTTTTATCAATTATTACCAATTTTAATTTTTTATAGTAGTTACACTTACACAACGATCATCTTCAAGCATATGTTTATCTATAATTAATATTTCTTGAGCAAACTTGGGCAACTTAACGTTGTAATCATCAAGTGTCAACATTCCAAACCACGGATCATACTGAAAAATAGAATAAATTATGGACTATTTATAAATTATAAGCAATAGAATTGTGTTTTTAAGTAGTAATCAACGTGTTATTAGATAACCTATTAATATGGGAATCATGGACTAATAACTACAAATCAATGACGTGCGGTGATATTTTATGTTGGGTAAGCGCTAAAATAAAATTTCAAGTTAAAACAAAAAAAGGTATTTTATTAATAAAAACTTATAATAAGTATATTGATAACAAAAATAATCCGATATGCATCGTAAGAATATTTGAATTCCGTTTTTAAAAATATCGATAAGCGCTCGGCATAGCGCTTTCAACCATCACGTAAAAACGCGTATAACCCCTTCTACCACAACTAGTCATTCCTGTAAATAACGATATAGGAAAGGCAATCTAAAATACTAGCGCTTCTGTAGAGAAATTGCCTATACGAAAAAAAAAATTTAATTTCTTTCAAAATCTGATAAATTTTTTTTAAATTGAACACAAAAATAAGAATTAATAAATATTTGTAATTTTAATGTAAACAAATTGTCATTTAACATAAGAAATATTAATATATTTTTTTTTTCTTTTTGGCTGGGCATGCGCCGCTTACCTAGCTTGTCCTGACCGCACGCCACTGCTACAAATCTATATTCACATTTTTTAAAAATGAAATAATTTATTTACTTTACTAGCATTTAAATATGAATCAACATTTCCAAACAACTCTTTTTCTAAACTATGATAAGATAATTTTTTAATGTCAAATGGCGCGGTACGGAAATGAAACCAACAATAGCGTGACGACGCACCACGTGGCTTGTCCACCTCAAGTCGGCGATTCCTTCTCTTAACGGTACACTGATTTTGATGCGCATACAGTAACGAGTGAATTGGAGTATGGAACATAATAGAAGAGAAACTGCGAAAGTCAAATAGCAGATCGATTTGTTTACATTTTTCCGGAGGCTCAGCATGATGTTGGCAGTGAAGGCTCACAAATAAAAACATAATAAAACACGTTTTAATACGGATTTAAAATTACATTACGATAACAACACCATTCCGAACCTCCGCTGCCTATACGCCGAGCATACAGCAAAATGTCAAGGTCAACTAAAATATTTATCAGTTAATAACAGGATTTTTATAGCTGTCGCTTCCACTATGATGAGTAGAGCCATTCAAATTACCTATGTTTTTGTTACAAAATTATCCTGCAATTTAAACTTAAAACGTTTTTTTTTAACAACGATCACTATAAATATCATACTTTATTCATAACTAACAATTGTTATCGACGTACACGTATGATATTATGCAGTCGTAATAATCGATATGATTATTCTATTGGTCTACATGAGTACAATAATAGAACGGCGGAGATGTACACTCGAAGATGTTTGGATTACCACGACGCTACTGAATTTAAATACAGTATGTTAATTTGAGTGAAGAGTCGACATATAATCTGTATATTCTAATAAATATACAATTAATATATAATTGTATTTTATACGTCATATGTTTCTATATTTCTATAAATATTTTTAAAGTTTTACAACTTTTTGAAGTGTATATTTGCCTTTATTATACCTATATTTGACTGTAATGCCTTTGTATATTTTTCAACTATTACATATACATAAAAAATAACACAATAGTTTTATGAACTGGATTTAAAGTTATTACATAAACACTTAATTTTAAACATACTTTCCAGAAAACGTTATTTAGTGTTCCACATCTACCAGGTGTCCCGTGACGGCACGTGTTTTTTTTTAGTAGTTTATTCATTATATATCATTATATCATTCAGTATAAACTTAATTCAGAATTTAATTATATAATAATCAATCAAAAATCTACATTATTTTTAAATATTTAAACATGACTAATTTATCCAATACACCGTTTATAATGTATGGTTTGGTTAAATTGTTATTTATGCCATAATTTATGACGGTATTCAACATCGCATTATTCGCTATATAATACTGAAATAGTACACCAAACAAACTTGTAGTTTAATACTAATCACACGCCTACAACCTGTGCTGCAACTACGGTATAGGTGTGATGGTACGCACAGGTACCCAAGTTTTAAGGGCCCCTCAGTGTTTTAAATTTTAAACTTTTATAGTTCACTTTAAAGTGGTGGCGTATATAAGGGGGTGATGACCCCTAGGCTCAGATTTAAAGTGAAATGAATAAATTGTATACATATTACTTTATATATGATACTATATTAGTATATTACATAAGACATTAACGTCAACCATGAACCATACCTACGTTGTTTTTGAGGTATACAATTTATTTTACGTTACTGACTGATACCATGGTGGCATGTCTCAAAAAATGGTCGAACTATTATTAAGGCACAGGACAATAGAAGTATAGGACTCGACAAAATTTGACGTAGCTGTGTATCCGTATTTATGTTTACAATGTTTACATAGTACGTAAATGGTACGTTCTATTTTTAGAAATGGATTCCGTTTATTGTTATATTTACATTGTTAAAAATGTCATCAATTTACTATGGGTTAATATAGTAATGGCCAAACATATGTGCGATTGTGACTCCGCCTACCTTGAGGTGATATTACACAGGATAGTCTTCACACACCAACAACTGTTGAAAGGATATTAGAAAACAAATATCTTTATTAACGGTTTTAACGCTTTTTTAATTTCACAAGGTAGTAATCACTTATATGGTGTCAGAAAAAAATTATTTTGTTTAATTACATGGGCGTCTCCAAGGGGGAGCAATACAGGGTACTTGCCCCTCCCAAGAATTAACATAATAATGTACTATAAATAAAAAATAAGTATAAAATAAATAAAAAAATCTTCATTTATTTGTTTTAATTAATTTTTGCTCTCCTCTAGACAAATGTCTGGGAACGCCCATGTTTAATCATATACATTTGAAATTCGCTCGCCTTTGGCGTATGAGCGTTAACTAAAATATCAGATTTTAATTTACCGGCGGCGATAGAAGGCGGAGTTACCAACCGCACATACTATAGAAAACGCTGTATCGTTGTAGTAGGTAGTACCTAGTCACACCGTTATTGTTATTTTTCATAAAAATTATTATTGTTTATTTGTTTCACAATAGTAGTTAAATTAATAATCCAAATTATTTCAAGATGAATTACATAACATTAATTATGTCAACTATTCAAAATCATACAATTGATGGTTAAAAAAAAAAAAAAAGTTTTTTACTGTTCTTTTTGACGAAATCTCGGATATACAAAGTTGAACCGTTTTCTCTATGTCTCCGATATGTAGACGATGAATTAAATTAAGTTAGGGAAGAATTTTTAAAATTTTTACCTGTAACTGAAGTATCTGGAAAAGGTTTAGTTAATACAATAGAAAAAGAAATCCCGTTATTTGGGGTTGATTTGAAGAACCTTAGGAATTTTTTCAATACTAGGTTAAAACGTTTTGAGGAATTAACAAGAATACGATAGATTGTGAAGCGTTGATAATGATTTATCGTAACGTACCTGCTCTAAATATTATAATTATATTAATTATTATTTAGGTCATAATTAAAACCACCCAGCTCCCTAAAATATTTCTAGCTATAGCTGTTAGGTTATGTTCATAGTAAATTGGCCCATAGTAAAAATAATTCCTATATACGCCTCTGCTTTAAAGTACCTACTTATTGTCAATTAGCTGTGTCCTTATTAATCGGATAAAATAAAATTATTATCATTAATTACAGTTGTTGACATCTGACATTTTTCTTAAAAGCAGAAGAAGTATTGAAATATAAAAATGTATTATTATGATTATACATTTTTAACCACAAACAGCTGGTATTTCAATATTATAGTTACTGTTTGATATGATGTTCACTGTTTAATTTTAAAGAACCCATATTTTGCGTAACCCATCTGTACTACCACCAAAAACAAAGTGACTTATTTATACTAGGTAGTCAAAATAATTCCAAACTAATGCGTCGTCAACTTCAAGCTGTTATCATATTTAAATATTGACAATAATATCTTAGTAACAATAACAAATCACAAAAATCGAAAAACAAAAAATTCCACCATATCTCCAATAATTACATTAATCATATCAATTTGTTGTTCGTTTGTAAGCAATCTATGATTTCGTAGAAATAATTATTTTAAATAGCTGCAAAATAATAGTGATGCGGCGAGAGGAAGAGGATTATACAAATCAATATAGGTCGCAATACAGATCGACGAAAATGGGTCACGACGACAGTAGCGTTTCGTTCATCACAGTGGATGGGCCTTCGGGGCGGCGGCCAACGACGCCCGGCAAGACCAACGTCCGGAAATGGCTGGCAGGCCTATTCGTATAGTTGGTGCGCAACGGCGAACAGTTGTTGGAAGACGGTCAGCTGGCTAAGGCGGCGATTATGTTTGCGAACGCCACGCTGCTCACCGACCGATCAGAAATGTTCGCGGACGCAATACAACGAGTGTACCCCTGTTATTTTTACCGGCTATACGAACACCGAATGGTCATCATGGGCTATGGACACCTGTTTCCGGAGTCTGCGACAAACGCAAGTACCCGAACAATTGGCACAGTAATACGCAGACGGTCACCGGTCAGCGGTCTCTTCGGTGTTCGTACAACCGGTCCTGCGCACCGACCGCCATCACTGCCAACGTAATGATACGCCAACCATTACCATACTAACCAATAGTTCTACCGTCGCGCAGAAAACGATAATTTTACAGTAGAAAATACACAACCATTTAAAATTAAAGTTTTCATAAAACATTAAACACAGTTTTTTTTTTTTTTTTTAAAACCGAAAATTTAAATATAAATATTAAATACATTTTACCTGTTATATTTTATATTATGACTACGTAGATGCTATCGCGAGAAAGATACAATTAATATTTAAATAATAGCATTCACAAATGAAAACTATTATTTATACATATTTATTTATACATTTAATTACACACTGTAATAAATTATTACACTGTTTTTGTTAATAAGATTGTAAAATATTATAAAATATATATGACGCATATAATTTGGTCAGTAAAATTATTTTAAGACTAACAGCCAGTGAAATCTATTCGCAACAAATAATTGTCTGTGCTTAATTCACAATTTCATTTTAGGAATTTAAAAGAAATATCTAACATAGACCTAATTAATTTATCGTAATTGAAAAAACTCTAAAACAAGACAAATGTTTAATTATTATACTAAGGTACAATACATAAACAAACATATGAACACAACCTATAAAACCAGATATAACCTATTCAAAATAATAACAGTATTGAGTGACCAACTTGGTGGAGAAAAAGCCAGTAGACGTCGTCTGACCATCGCCAACAAAAAATCGTCGCTGTCACATACTGATCTCATTTTTAAGACTAATAGAGAATATTGACCTCAATCTTAACCAGTCGTTTGTCAACCAACTTAATGTTAACAAATTAAATCGTTCTAAAAACAAAATTTTGTACAAGTACGTTTTTCCGCGGATTATTATAACAAGCAAAATATAATAGTCATAAAATAAAAAAATACAAAGTAATATGTAATAAATTATACTCTTCTAAAAAAATACTTTAAAACTTATGAATTATTAAAAAATATATATTGAATATTATACCAAATAATTATTATGTAACTATAGTCTATTCAAAATAAGAAACACAGCCGGCGGCGCGGCGACCAGTTTACGTCGGCGGCGGTCAGATAACACCCGCGGGTACCCGTTTGTCCTAACCTATGCTGTATTGTTAAGCCACGCCCATGCGCAGTAGTCGGTCGCCTACTTTCTTATTTTGAATAGACAATCTGTATTAATAAAAATCAGATTTTTAAGATCAATTAACCTTAAAAGAAGTAGCAAGATCTGTGTATCAAAATAATTATGATTCTAATTTCTGATAATTAAATTCTGTTTTATGGTTTAAATACAATAAACATACTTATTTTATTACTTCAAAAACTAGTTTTGCATAATAATCCCAGTTAATCTTAATTCTTTAAATACATTATATATGAAAATTTAGCATTTTTTTCCACTACAAAATATGTCTATACACAAAATAAAACCATTATAAAATCAATGCAATCGCTTTTCTCAAAATCATAAAAATACCTAATGTATATAATTATATCGATTCTTTAAAAACTATTAACTATTTAAATTTAAACTCACTTCATTACTCTTCTTGCCATTCTTCAATCGTTTGGTAGCATCGTTTTTCTTATCTTTGTTAATAGGTGGTTTACTCATCTGCGATATTGCTTCATTAGCTTTTACCTTCGCAGCTCTTGAATCTACATAAGTGCACAAAAGAATGGTATAGAGACAACTAGTAATTTCAATTTTAATTATAAATTACAATATACATAAAGATATAAATTAGTGAAATTGAAATTATAGAATTTCCCTTAAACATATTATGCAATTAGAAATTAGTGATGCCATGGTAAACATTTTTATTATAACTCACAAGACCCTATTTAAATTTCAATAATGATTATTTTTTTGTTTAATACTTTATTAAATACAATTCAAATAATTCAAAAAAAAGTTCTTTAGTTCACATTCACATAAAGGAAATCAAATGGAGCTTTAACAAAAGTACAATAAAAAACAAAAAAAAAACAAAATGATTTCAGAACTTAGTAGCCAATCACATTTTATGACATCACATTTTATTATTATATCATAGTTGTAAATTACCTAAAGTTAAGGACAAAAAAAATTAAATTAATAAAAATAACTGAATAACCATGAATTATAATATAATAAAACATGAGAAATCTATAATGACTGAATCCTTGTCTAATACTTAACTTTAAGATATTATTGAACAGTATATTATAGGAAACTTACATAATTTTTCATATCCAAATGCCTCAAAAATACTACGATCTACTTCATCAAAAGATTCCAGATTGTTTTTAGAAATTTTTCTGTTTTTAACATACTGATCATCGTCTGTAAAAAAATGGAACATATATCAATAAATATAATAAAAATAATATTATAATAAAATAACCATCTGAAGTATGTGCGTCGTCGTTAGATTCTATTTGATGATTTGACAAAGGTATTGAATTTGATGAACTGGCACTTCCACATGACCAATTTCCATTGGATGTACGATAAATATTTGATTTAGAAACTGAAATATATAAGAACAATATTCAAAAAACCTCAGACTATGGAAGGTTAAATTTGAATGCAATGATAGGTATCATTGTATACGAAAAACGATTCTGAACGAAGATGATTTGTCAGTTTAGGATATATTATATTTAAATATTGTCAAATATTCTATTTTGAAACAAATAGTATAGTTTTTATATTATGTTACTATGGTTACTATGGCCAACATTCGCATTATGAGCGTATGAAATTTAATTTAAATTTTTACATATTTCGTATAAATTCGAACTTTAAACACTTATAAAAAAAAATTGTGACTAACGATTTTGGATTTTTTTTTATCACTATAAGAAAAACTTATAAGAAACCTTGTATTAAATTTTCAAGATTTTCTGGCCACCCAAAAAATTTTTATCGGCATTTGAAGAAAAAAAAACTTAGAAAAGTCGAAAATTTCAATTGTCTATTAGTAGCTTAAAAATGGTCAAAATATTTTGAAAATTTAACTGTAAAGAGATAACCATAATATAAACATTTGGTGAAAATTTCAAGTATTTACAATAATTCGTTTTTGAGTTACAGCAAAATCAAAAAATCGATTTTGTCGAAAAGTGGTTTTTCCGTAAAATTTCCATTTTTCTGTCATTTTTTTTTTGTTTTTCTCGATTTTTTTGAAAACTATTAGAAAATTTGAATTTTGACCCCCCTAAAGTACCAACTAGATTCAATTCCCTATTTAAAGAGGGGCTGAAGTCAAAAATCGGAGCATTATTACTGCTCCAAATGTTGGAGTCAGACACAAAAAAAAAAAAAAAAAAAAAACACACATCATAGTAAAAGCAATACATTCATCACTTCGTTCAGAATCTAAAACATATACATTTTCATCAACCTAAAAACTATCCTTAAAAACTTACTACATAAATATAGTAAATTGCAATGTCAGTATTTTTTAGTGGCTAAGTAACTATTTATTTTAATAAATAATAACAAATATAATAATAGTATAATACAGAAGAATTATTAACTTGATATTTTATTAATTTAATATTAATAATTAATTAAACAGTACAGTTGTCCCAGTAGGAAATATAATTGAAAATAAAACATTAATTTTAATAATTATTAGTTAATAAAACATTAATGTTTCACATTATGCTTTGTTAATCACCTACTGTATACATAAATTAATAATCAAGTTTGTTTAATTGTAATAAACTATTACATAAAAATATTACAACAAAATTAAAATTAAAATTATAAAAACTAAAAAACACAAATAATTTAACACAACTTAACCAACAAATATCAAAATAATAAGTAATAAGTCATTGTTCTAATGGTATAATTTGAATACACAATTAATGGCCTACTCAACTCATTTTCCATGTTATAAACTACATTTAACATACTAATATTAATCACAATGTATGTATAAGCAATAAACTATTTTATTTATGTCTTCAAAAACTTTTTTATATACAGTATTAATCTGATTTATATAAATAAATGTAAAACAAATAACAATTAAAATTAGAACTCACTTGATTGATAGCTATTAATCACTTTATCGTCTTTGTCAGGGAGAATATCTACATGTGATTTCTTTTTGTGTTTTACTTCTTTGACACAATTATTTCCTAAAACCATTAAAGATGAATAAAGGTGAAACATTTTTAAAATGTACAAATTTAACCCTACCATCAATAACTTTATTTTTATAGTTATTAATTTTCTTCTTATTAATTAATACAGTTGTTTGTATAGTTGAAGTAGTAGTATCAGAAAGGTTACTATTATTCAAAGTAAGACTATTGGAAGTTAAATCTGAAACAAAAAATAATTTTTTAAAACAATAGTAACTTGAATTTTATTTTGTATAAACTGTATACTTAAATTAATATTAAATATTTAATAAATATCTGTATAATAATTCTATCAGTGAAGTATTATGATTTAGCAATTATGTGTTAAAACATAATTTGAATTAAATTATAACTATGCATTATATTAAAATGACATTGGAGAAATAAAAACCTTTACCAATCCAAAATAAAATAATAATAATAATAATAATAACAAATATGATAAAAACTTAACAATATTAGTTTTTTAATTTAATTTTATTAAATTGCAAAATTACATAACAAATTATAATTCTATATGAACAATACATTTAAATATAACATATAAATTAAGTCAGTAAACTGCACAAATTTAAAATTGAATCATATAAATTAAAATTCACATTCAATTCAAAACAAGCTAATTAATACCAAATATTGAATATAATAAAATGTGGTCATTAATTTTAATAAATAGTACAATTATTTCAAATTAAAATCACCTAGTCGAGAGCCACCAACTACATTATCTTCGCTGTCACTATTTAAATCTACATCATTTGACTTTTTCTTTGTGTATTTCTTAAACCCTTTTGACTTATGTTTTTGATCAAATGCTAGATCTATAGGATATTTAAATAATTAGTATACAAACAATATCATAGTTGAAATTAATAAATAATCTTTACCCTCAGTTGCTTCACGATCTCTGACAAACTCATTTGACTCAGTTGTTGATGTCAAAGTCGATGTTTTTTCTATTCTAACTTGACCTTCTCATGAAAAAAATATTATTAATTAGTATGAATTATAGTCTAGTCATCAAATAATCAAAATTACCATCAAAAATGATATTTTTATGATCTTTGATTCTCTTTGTTTTAGTTGTCACATTTGTTGATGAACTGCAAGCTTCAGGTTGATTAGCAATGCCATCTGAAATAAAAATTATTACAAAATTAAATTGACAATGCTTATAATTGATCAATTACATTTAAACTAATTAAAGAAGTTAAACGCAAAATAAAATCCACACATATTTCAAATAAAAATTAAAAAACATAAAAATAAAAACTGAATTATTCACTTTGTATAATTAAATTGGAAAGAAAAAAATATTACACACCATCTTGATAATCAGCTTTAACATTATTTTTATTGTTAAATTTTAATGACTCCTTAGATTTACTTTTCAGTAATCTTTCGTAAACTTTTGACTGTTTGAGGTAATTAACTGGCAAACCTATAAATTAAATCATACGTTAGTAATACAAAAATATTATCATCACCATCAATAAATAATTATTATACTCGATTGATTTAAAATGTCAATCGTGTAATATCTTACTGTATGCCTCAGTTGTAGATGTTGAAGCTTTAGATCTCCGATAATCATCTGAAAATCATTATAATTAGTTTATATGGTATAATTTTTATCAGAAAATGCAGGTATCTACTAAACCTATACAGTTATTACGATAAAAAATGAATGTACAAAAAATATCATGATCAGAGGCGACCTTAAAAAATATATAACAGTGAGTGGAAAGACGTGTAAACTTTAAAATTATCGATATGATTTTGAAATTCCCAATTTTTAAGTAGAATATTCTACTAGATGCCAACTACAAGTCTAATATTGCTACAAGTGGAGAGTATGTCACATCCTCCACAACCCTCTAATCAGTCTGTCACAAAACATATTAACTAACTTTTAAAATCCTTACCCTCAGTTTTTTCTTTGTCATAATTAATTCTTTTTTTTGACTCTTTTGATTTTCGAAAATGATATTCTCCTTAAAAAACCATTATTAATTATTATGCATGACATTTAATTAATTTATCAATATTACCATCAAAAATATCGTTTTTAAAATTTTTAGTTTTCTTTTTTTTAGATACATGAGATGAATTTGATGAACTGCAAATTTCAGGGTGATAACTTTCATTGGAAATCTTATCTCCTGAAATAAAAGTAAATAAGACAAAAATTAAATATACAATGTCTATAATTACTGATTAACTACATTTTAAAATTAAAATAAGAAAAATAGGTACATAATTAATAAATTTACAAAATTTAAAATGTTATCAGCAGGACTCAAATTTAATACGTGCACACATATGTACTAATAAAATCTTAAATATGCAATATTAAGCAGTACAATATGCAGTTATTTTTTTTTAAGACATGAATATATTTTATAAAAGACTTAACTAAAAAAGCGGGTAAGTGAGTATCGCTTTGCTGTACATTAGGGGGTGTTGTAATATCTATATTTAATAAACAACCGTGATTGGGGACATCACAACTGGCACAAATAAGTAGTGACTCGTCAATTATTAAAACACATAGATCAACATAATTGTCAAAGCGAGGCACTACTTATAGACGTGTGAGTAACACAGAAGACACCTATCTCTTGGACCTGGGTAATCAGTGTAAACCATTTCGAGGAGAAGGCCGTCTTTTGTGAAATGTTGTTTCCGTCACTGCCATTCACGTAAGCATTATATTTTTATTTATTTATTTATTATTAATTGTTACCAATTTAGACCTTAGGAGTTTATTGTTATTTTAAATTATAACAAAGTTGAGCCCAACGTGGGGCTCGATATATATTATAACTTTCAAAAAATGAATAAGACTATTTTGTGTAATAGGCAATGTTTAACCATGCGACGAAATCAGCATTCATAGAAATTAGTACAGTAACTGACATTTATTTATTAAAAAAAGATAAGCTTATAGAATTTTGCGAACAAAACAGGTTGAAAACTTTAGGGAAGGTATCTGATTTAAGAGCTAGAGTAGGTAGATTTCTTCGGGGTGAACTAAATAACTGATACAAACGAGAGTTTAAATCAACAAGAAACTGACGAAGTTTTAGAACAATCAATATCAAATAAAAAATTGACTTAGACAAATTGGAAATAGAATTAGGAATAAAAGATTCGGATTCGAATTCAGATGAGTCATCAATAGGTACCATTAGGTCTAGCATTTTAAATAACACAAAACAGGAAGTTGAGCTGGTTAATAATAAATTAATTAGTGTGCAGGAAAAAGTGAATCTTTGTCTTGATATAAGTAATAATTTTTTAAGCAATAAAAATAATTTTAACGAAACGGGAGCAGGTTCCAACCATGTAATAGATAAAATTAAAATATCACCAGATAAAAAATTAGTTCAATATTTGAAAGATAACATTTTAAACAGAAGTCACGAATTAACCAAAAACACAAAAATGACAACTGACGAGAATAAAAAAAATCTCCATTCTGTAGTCCGAGTTTATTTTCGGGAAAATTTCACGAAAATGTTAACGAGTTTTTCAAGAAATTTGATAGAGCTTCCACAATTAATAATTGGACAGAACTTGAAAAAATTACATATTTACCAATGTACTTGGAAAGTACGGCTCTAGTTTTTTTCGAAAATTTAGAAAGTAAACACAACAAATTAACATGGGAGACTATAGAAAACAAGTTTAGATTAGAGTTTGAACCAGTTGCTCACAATGAATTACTAAGAACACATATCGATAAACAAAAGACAAATAGAAGATGAGAGCGTAACTTCTTATTTAAATAAAGTGGAATCATTATGTAGACGGCTAGACAAAAAACATGGCAGAAAAAGAACTTGTACATCATATGCTTAAAGGATTACGTCCTGAAATAGCTAGATATATATCAATCCTAGATAACAATTCTGTTGATGAAATAAAAAATAATATTAGAAAATACGAAACAGTAGAATTCGTGGTATCTGCAGACTCTTATAACAATAATTCTAATTCGATCAAAACATCAATATTGAGAGAACAAATTCAACAAATAACACAACACACTAACACCGAAGTGGAGGAACTAAAAAATGAATTAAATAAATTAAAAATTGAATTTATCAGGGATAATAAAGAGTATAATAAAAACGATAATATTAACGTAGAAAAAAATATCAACAAAAAGGAGAATGTAGTATGTCAAATATGCGAAAAACCATTTCACACGGCTAATAAATGCTTTCAGAGGGGCGCTTGTCAAATTTGCAAAAAAAACTAATCATACAGCATTAAAATGTAGATTTAGATATAACAAAGACGAAGATAAAAAAAACTAACACATAGGTTAAATATTAAAGCTAGTGCACAACATATACCTTCAACACTAGCAAATCGCATCAGAGAAAGTTTAGAATCAATTGCTAACAATGAGAAATCAAATTCACTCTTCATTAAAGGTAGAATAAACAATATAATACAATATAATTTATGTTATGGAGAACCTTGAACCAAATTTTCAAAACTTAGTTATAAAAGGAAAAGTTTTTAAGATTTTTCAACAACAAAATTACTTGCAAATTTTCGCAATTTTGACATATTTCGTATAAATTCGAACTTGCACTTACAAAAAAAAAATTGTGACTAACGATCTCGGATTTTTTTTTTATCACTTTAAGAACAACTTATAAAAAATTTTGAATTAAATTTTCAAGATTTTCTGGCCAGCCAAAAAATTTTATCGTTATTTTAAAAAAAAAATACTGAAAAAATTGAAAATTTCTATTGTCTATAAATAGCTCAAAAAAAGTCAAAATACTTTGAAAATTTAACGGTGTATAGAAAACGCTAATTTAAACATTTGGTGAAAACTTCAAGTATTTACATCGATTAGTTTTTGAGTTATAGCAAAATCAAAAAATCGATTTTGTCCGAAAAGTGGTTTTGCGTAAAAATTCCCGTTTTTCTATCACTTTTTTTTTTTGTTTTTCTCGATTTTTTTGAAAACTGTTGGAAAATGTTTTCTTTTCACCTCTATAATGCACCAAGGATATCCAAGGCCGTAACTGGAAAAAAATTTCGGGGGGGGGGTCCGACATTTTTTTAAATATATATACTAAATACTTGTCATTTTTACGTAAAATATATAACATTTGATTATTATCATTATTAAAAACTTAAGTCGTCATTATAATATTAAATTTACATAATAGTTAATTATTTATATACACATAGAATTATTCACATTATTTAAAAGTACAAATAAAAAAATATAAAATACAATTTTTTCAATATTAAATTTACAAAATGATTATTAATTTATATTCTATAAGCAATAAGCATGCAATAAGTTGACACTATTTTATATTAGTAAAATAGCTCTATCTTTTTGAAGAGCAAATTTATTTAAAACGTCTTCTGGATCCACTTCAATATTTCTATGAACACTTAATAATGCTAGGCCATTTTAAACGATTTTGTCCAATAGCGTTTCGCAAAAATGTTTTCACCCGTTTCAACGTTGAGAAAGTTCTCTCGGGCGTTGCAGTTGAAACTGGTAGTGTAGCTAAAACCTTTAATAAAAAGTATATACACGGAAATAATTCAGAATTACAATTGCTTAATGCTTCAACGGCTGTACTAGGACGATCGTTTTGAGAATGTGAGATCCATTTCCTATTCCATAGTTTAATTTCTGTGGGTAATAAATCAATATCTATATAGTCAGAATATAAACTAAAATCTGTAGCTGATATTGCAACTTTATGACACATTTTTGGTAATAATAAATATAAAGAAGACAAAACTGTTTTGTGTTTTGAAAATCTATCTTTTAGTTGTTGAATAAAATCGTCATAAAAAGGAATAGCAATAGCTATACGGAAATAATCTTCTGGGGAGTTAACATTAACGTTAGTTCTATTTTTTTGACATCCAACTAGTCTTGGCATTTGTATCTGATCCTCTCCGTCTATCAACTTTAACATATTTTTTGATTTTTGAAATATTTCTTTAAATGTTTGGTTTATATTGATTCGCATGTCTTCAACTTCATTCAAAACAGTTTCGACAAATGTCACTGCTTCACTTAAATCACATGTTACTGATTGTAATGATTTACATAAAGGTAATGTCAATGAAAATAGTGTGTTAGCTGTCACTAAACTAATAACAAATTCACTGGTCGTTATGCTACGATATAGATTTAGTGCTTTTGATGATGTTTCAATATCATGAAATAATTAGAGTTCTTCTAAAGAATCAACAATAGGTTTATATATATCAAAAAATCGAATCATTCCATCGTGGTTTTCGACCCACCGAGTCTCACACATAGATGTCAATTTAGTCCATTTTGTCTCGGGAATAAATTCTTTAATTTTATTTTTTAACAACTCAGTTCGTCTAGCAGAAATTTTAATGAAATTTCCCACTGATTTAATCGTTCCAATACAATTACGAATGTAATGAATATTTGAAGAATGTGCTAATGCTAAATTTAGAGAATGTGCGCTACAATGAACGTAAAGGGCAGCAGGGTGTTTTTCACGTATCACAGATTGTACGCCTTTGAAATTGCCACTCATAGATGCTGCGCCGTCATACCCTTGTCCTAACATGTACCGACTATTAACACCGAGACTTTTTAAATTTTCTAAAATTACCGTTGCTAAATTTTTTCCTGTTGTAGAATATACCGGTATAAATTGTAAAAAATCTTCTTTTAGTACGTATTTAATATCATTTTTAACATCTATACTTTGTTCCAAATATCGCACACATAATGATAGTTGTTCAAAGCAAGAGATATCAGTAGTCTCGTCAACCAATACTGAAAAACACTTTGAATTGTTTATTTTTTCAACTATTTGTTCCTGTATAATTTTCCCGCAAATTTCAATAAAATTATTTTGTATCAGAGGACTTAAATAAAAAGCATTACATTTTTTATTTTCAAAATGGTCAATTAAGTTTTTATCGCCACATGAAACACGCATTCGCAATAAAGCACGAAAATTTCCATCATTGTGTTTGACATTTTCTAATGAAAGTGGTCCGGAATCATTAGTACCACGAAAAGCTATTTTTTGCCGGCCACATAAAATTATAGTTTCAATTATCGGTATTAATCTTTTTCGATTTAAACTTATTTGTGCAGCACGTGCTGAATCTAATTTTTGTGCAATATTTTGTTGATTTTTTGAATAGATTGCTATAAAATTATCACCTCGTAAAACGTTAGTTTTATGAAAATCTTTTTTAGAATGTTCATTAAATACTTCTATTGCATGTTTCCAATTATTAAAAATTTTAAATACTAAAGAGGAAAGTTTTTGATTATTGCCTTTGCCTCCAAATTCCTGACCAAATATTACACAGTATTTACATAGGGCGCCTCCATTATCAATTTTCGAGTAAACAAGCCACGGAAAACGTTCAAACCAGCTAAATTGAAATTTTAGGTTTTTATTTGAAAATGTGGATGTTGGAAACACATAATTTTTATCTGGCATCCAAGGAGAAATTAAAAATTTTAATTTTAGTTCATCACACACATTTTTATTTAAACAGTAACTAATATCGTTATTTTCAATCTCAATTTTTTCGGTATCGTTCGAATTTACTATTTCTACTTGTGTTTGAATAGTGGGGACATCATCAGTCTAAAATAATTAAAGTAGTACTTTTTAATTGGTCTTTAGTATGGTAATTAATAATTATTTATGCACATAATAAATTTGTATTAGAACCATTTTATATAATAATAATCAGTAAATTTTTAACATACCTTTTGACGCTTTGTAAAATAATTTTGAATTTGGTTTCTTTTACTCATTTTATAAAGTTTACGTGAGTACGAACGGCAGTAAAATGAACGTTTTACAATACACACGATATTATTAAATTCTTTAAATAATTTGGATTTTCTGCGACCGACTTTCATATATAAGTTTATATTGTCTGTGACAATCACCTTCTATTGTATCTAGTACCTAACCGGCTAACCTTACCTATTAATCTTAATCTTTATTACGATATTGAAATAAAATAAAATGATAAATTTTATCTTATTTTAAATTACTGCTTTAACGAAAATATACAATTATTCTTTAATACAATTTATAGTTAATAAACTACATTCACCGCTAAAATGTTTCTACTTTTAAAAATTTCGGGGGGGGGGTCCGGACCCCTGGACCCCCCCCCAGTTACGGCCTTGAGGATATCCACTTTGCCATTGGAAACCACCCCCAAAGTTTGAAATTGAAGCATTATTTCAACTAGTTATGCTGTACACAGACACAAAAAAACACACATCATTGTAAAATCAATACATTCATCACTCCGTTCAGAATCTAAAAAATGTAAAAATTATTTTTTAATAAAATTAAACGAATTCAGGTACAATTTTAGATTCAGTACAGAGTGATGAATGTATTAATTTTACAATGATATGTTTTTTTTATTTTAGTGTCTGTCATTCACGTTTTGGAGTAGTAATAATAATGCATTGATATTTTTACTTTAGCCCATCTTTGAAAAGGAAAATGCATCTAGTTGGTACTTTGGGGGGTTAAAAGTAGAAAATTTCTGGTATACTCCGTACCACGAGAGAACGCATACAAGTGGCCAAACGAAACTCGTTGTTTTTCGCACACAAGCATCAACTTCCACTAAACAATCTCAAGCCGAAACAAGTCGTTCACTATCGAAAATAGTCGGTTACATTGCCGTTTGTGTCCTCTCGTGGTATGGTGAAAGAAATTATTTAGCCTAGAAACGACGGAACGCGATCATTTGGATGCGCGAGCCGTATGCGTTCTCTCATGGTACAGTTTACATAAGCGTCAGGAAAAACCCTGGAAAAGTAATGGAAAATGGCAATTTTTATGCATAACCAATTTTCGACAAAATCGATTTTTTTATTTTGCTGTAACACAAAAACGAATCATTGTAAATACTTGAAATTATCACCAAATGTTTTTATTAGCGTTATCTAATTACGATTAAATCTTTAAAATATTTTGACAAAATCGAGTAAAATAACGATATATCCTAAAACGATTTAAAATATTTGTTGTTATTTAATAAGAGTATAAGTAGCAGAAACTTGAAACTTTCACCAGTAGTTGAGAAAAATAAAAAATAATATATCTGAAACTGACAAATCATCTCCGAACAGAATCGTTTTTCGTAATCAATGATACTTTTCATTTCATTCAAATTTATCACATTCATTATAGTGACCTACTCTCAACCTCTACTAAACAGCAGAGTGATACCCACTTGCCTGCCCTATTTTTATTTTTGGTTTGTAAATCATGAAACATTTTCGATTATTCAGTCCTACAACCATTTGTTGTATACACGGTTTTAAAATATAGCTGCAACACGTCATCACATCATCTATATTTTGAATTATACTATACCGATAATTGATTTCAATTATTGACCCAGTAAAAGGTTTATTTTTATCAAAAACTGTGTATACGACAAACAAATTTCTACTTTATAAAAATAAACATTTTTACTGGTCCGATAAATTGCAATCAATTATAAGTATACTAAATTCAAAATATAGACAATGCGACGATGTGTAACGGTTCTTAATTATTATTTTGAAATTCTTTAAATCAATGATTTACTACTATAATATACATTGCTTAAAATCTTTAAATATGCTAAGTCATGTAAATTTGGACAAATATTCAAAAATATGCAGCATCAATTTTTGTATTTAAATTGTATGGTACTAATTTCTATCGAATCAGATTTTTAATATGCAGCTTCCTAAGAAATATGCGAATGCATATATTTCCAAGACCTGGTTATCCGCAAAATAAGTTTAACATCAAATTAAAAATTAAAAATCACAATAATAAAAACATAATTATGGTTTTTAATTTAATTTTATTAAATTGGGAAGAAAAAATGTAACTTACTTAGTTTATGATCAGTTTCTAAGTTATCTTTAATAAATGCATCTTTTATTTTACTGCTAAGAAGCTTTTTGTAAGCTTTTGATTTTTTTAAATAATTATCTGGTAAATCTATAAATGATACATCATATAATAATATTATAAAAAAAGTAATATTATCATCACCGTCAATAAATACTTACCTTTAGTTAATTTATCGCATTCACCATGTTTCTTATTGCTGGATTCTTTTGTTGTTGTTTTTTTTGATTTCCAAGAATGATCTTTTCCTAAAATTATTATTAATTAATTTATATAGCATGTAAATCAACAAAAAAATACTACCATCGAAAATTCCACTTTCACAATAATTAGTTTTCTTTTTTTTATTTGTCACGATCGTTGATGATGTTGAACTACAAATTTCTGATTGATTGCTTTGATTTAATATAAAATAATCATTAGATCTATCATCTGAAATTTTGAAAATCATTAATATGGAATAATTAAATTTTAATGTGATACAAAAAATATAATTTCTAAAGAAATTAAAAAGTTTACATTAAAGATTATTATTGAAAATCTTCAAGACAAATAAAATTTATAAACAGTTCCAAAACATAAATTAACCCAAAAATATGAAATTAATAAAAATGGATTATTCAACTTAATTTAATTAAAAATACATACATACATATATATATATATATATATAATATATATACTCACCTTCTTGGTTATCAGCTCCAGATTTATATTTATCATTAAACTTTAATGAATCCTTTGATTTACCCTTGAGCAGTTGTTTATAAACTTTAGACTGTTTGAGGTAATTAACTGGTAAACCTATAAAATTATATTATAAATAAATGATAACAAAAAAATTATTATCAATGATTACATTCAGTTGATTTTCTGGCTCTGTCATTATTAATCTTATTGTTAGATTTTGTTATTGAGGTTGATTTTTTTGAACTACGAGGGTTATATTCTCCTAAAAACATTATTATAGTTACATTATATAATTAATTCATAGAACATCATAATAATCAATCAATTAACACTACCATCAGTAATTTCACTTTTTTTTTCTTTAAATTTCTTCTTTTTATTTGTCACTTTTATAATCGATGATGAGCTTGTAATACTACAAGCTTCAGATTGATTATTTTTATTCATAATAAAATTGTCATTGGAAGTAACATCAGGAATAAAAAAATTTAACAAAATTATAGAAACAAAAATTTTACTTGAATATTAAATATTATTATAGTAGTAGATATTGTATAATTATTTAACTGAATATTTTTAAAATAGTATCTAAAAATTAAAATAACCACCAATTTTATAATAAATTTATAAAACATTTAATTTCAATAAAATGCAGTTTTAGTTTAATCTTAACCAAAGTTAACTTAGCAAAGGTAACTTACCTCGGTTGTAGTTCAAGTGAAAATGATACTTAGCAGCAATCATTTTCACCACCTCATCCGGATTAGTTTTAGATCTTTGAACACGATCTTTGAAAAAAATAAATATATTAGTATAAGTATAATAGTAAAATATATCTAAATAGTACCATCAGTATTTTCACTTTTTGGATTTTTTTTCTTATATTTTTTTTTAGAAACATAAGTTGATAAAGATGAACTAGAAGAACACCCAGTTTCGTGATCATCGATTTGGTTTAATGTAAAATTATTATTGGAAATAGAATCTAATATAAATTACAATATCATATTAAATCAAGGTTTTGCACCCGAATCATTTATTCGGGTTTCGGGTTTTGGGTGCTGGATGTATTTCGGTGTTCAAACACTCGAATAAAAAATTTAAACAAACATTTGGGTTTTCAAAACCGTTATTATTTGGGTTAATATTGGTTAATATGGGTGCTGAGAAATCTGGATAAAACAGAACTTTTGATGACCCCCCCCCCCCCCCCCAAAAAAAAAATAGAAAGTGTTCATGTTTATGTTATTTATAATAAAATATAAATGTTTTACACAAATTCGCAACGTTTGTTTTTAACTAAACTAGGTTAATTAATGTACAGTAGTTACCTTTTTCTATTAACTATAAGAAATAAGACAATTGGAAACTAATTATTTAACTACCTATTCGTTTTATTATAAGCATTAGAGTCCACGTCACTCATTTTTTTATATCTATGTACCTTAAGTTTTTAACATACATTATATTATAAGTTTCCAAATACTTATCTGTTTACTATTTTAAACATTGATATTAAGTGTAACTCAGATAACCTGACAAATACCTACATTAACTTATAACTAGAGCTGGAGCTCAATGACTATTTAAATACTATGTTATTTAATTAGTTATTAGGTTCCTATATAAGTTATATTATAACTGTATTATAGGACATAGGTAATTCCACTTGGGAAGTTCGTCGCAAATAATGAAATAACACAAGTTATTATTAGCTATTAGTGTTTGGTATTTTGGTCACGACTGTCAATACGTTCAGTTTTGTTGAGACCACGTCTATTTTAGACTTTAGTATTTTATATTGCTATTGCTTATATTTGGATTTATTTTACTAATAAAGTAATAAATTATATCATATAATAGCCAATAGGTATAAGAAATAATTAAATAAGTACTTAATATTTTAATTATAATCAATTAAATTATTAAACATTTTAATGGATTTTATTTTTAAGAAATTACCTATGATTGTTTGTAAGATTGTTCCTTTCCTTTTATTATTATTATTGATTATTTAACGCTACAAAATCGAACTCGCCACAAGAAATACATACGAAATGATATGTCGCATGAAGAATGAAAAAAAAATTATTCGGGATTTCGGGTTAACCAGAATATTTATTCGGGTTTTGGTTAATACGGGTGTTTTTTAAAACAGAATTATTCGGGTTATACGGGTTTCGGGTGTTTGATTTTTAAAGGTGTTTAGGGGTGTTAGGGGTTCGGGTTAAATCGGGTGCAAGGCCCTGTAATTAAATTAAATTACACAATGTATTTCTAAATTAAATATTTACTAAGAATTACATAAATGATTAATTAAATGGAACTAATAATTTTAAATTTAATGCTAAGAAAAAAACTCAAAGAAATTCAAATTCAAAAAATCAAAGCTCATTTATTAATTATATTAAATTAAGACTAAACAAACAGGACACCTTGTTGATTGTTGGTAGCAACCGTATAAGTATCATCAGAATCTATATGAATATCCTTGGTTTTGCTTTTTAATAATTTTTCAAAGAGTTTTGATTTATTTAAGTAACTGACTGATAGACCTATAAATTATATAATAAATAATTTATTATAAAAACCAGTATTATAGTCAATATTACTAGTCTTTACCTTTGATATCTTTTGACTCATCTCCTATAAAATATTAATTAATACAATATATTAAAAAAATAATAATTAGTTGATCAATATACAGAATTTTTTTTTTTTAATAAGATCTTTAATTTTGTTATTTTTAATCAATGAATAGATTGAAACTGATAAGCATGAAAAAATACAAGTTTAATTATTATTATATTATATTGGTAAAACTATCATTGGATTTAAGTTTTAGAACATAAAACAATTTAATTTAAAACTGTAAGTTGTATGAAAATAATAATTTTATAGATATAAAAAAATTAATATTAAAAAAAATATGAGTGAATTAATTAAATTGTATTAAATTTTTAAATTAAACAATTAGAGAACTCTTATTATTATCATCAATAACTATATGTATATGTGTGTGTGTTTAGAGTGTTAAAACTCTTTTTAAAAGTTTTTCAAAGATTTTTGATTCATTTAAGTTATTGATGTTATTATATTTAATAAGTTATATAACAAATTAATTTAAAAATTACTATAGTCATTATCAATAAATATAAATAAATAAACATTACTCTTGTATTTTTTATTAATATCCTTATACTTAGTAGTTGATGAGGTTTCTACTTTCCAGACAAGATCTCCTACACAATATTATCAATGAATATAAAAACATATATAATGAAATAATAAATAGATTAACTCTACCTTCAATATCTTTATTTTTATTTTTTTTTATTTTCTTTATTTTTATTTAAAATAAAACTATCATTTGATGTGGAATATTAAACAAAATATAACACAATTTTATAAATAATAATTCAAAGTTCAAAAATAACTTAGGTAAACATTTAGAACTTAAGTTACTTTTAAAATACTGTAAAATATTAAGTACACAATTTATTGTTACATATTAAAAAAGTAATTCATAAAAATCACAACTAATTAATTGTCTATCAGACATTGTATGTAAAGATACATTTAAATGTATATAATTATAGAAATGTTCATCTCAATCGAATATTTATTAATTATTTATATAAATAATATCTAATGGTTAATACTGTTATTAAAATTTCTCTGAAGAAAATAAACATAGAAATATTTTTTAAATTTTATATTGGATATTTATAAACAGGTCTAAAATCAAATACAGTATTGGTTTTTAATAAACAAAAAGAGATGATATAAACATTAAAATCATAGCATAACATATAGCTTTGTGATGAATAGTATTTAAAATTAACAGACCTTCCTATTTATCAGGGGTCCCCAATTAATATTTTTGAAGGGCCACATTAGGGATCTGAAAATTTTTCACGGGCTATCAAAATTCTAAGTATATATTTACATTATTTAAAAACCAATAATATTTATCAAAAATAATAATTTACAATAATAACACATATAATGTTGTCTTATGTGATATTTATTATTTGTCTACGGGCCAGATAAAATGTGTTCATGGGCCACCATTTGGTGAACTAAGCTATATATGATGATGATTGCATGGAGGTTTTATTTGAAAAGATTAAATAATAACAAATATTATTTAAAAAAAAGCGGGTTAGTGAGTATTGCTCTGCTGTACATTAGGGGGTGGGGTGGACCTCGGACTAGCGTAGGTTACATTTGAATGCAATGATGAATATCATTGTATACGAGAAACGATTCTGAACGGAGATGATTTGTCAATCTAAGATATATTCTATTAAAATATTGTAATATATTCTATTTTGAAACAAATAGTATAGTTACTATATGTTACTATGGTTACTTTATAGTATCTGTTAAAACTCCATAACACCATATAATTTCCAATATTGATTAATTAACCTTACCCTCTATTTTTTCTTCTTGGTTATTAACAGTCATAGAATTTGACTCAATTTCAAGATGACTAAGATGATTGATAATTTCATTTGAAATTGAACATTCGTTAGTGGTCAAATCTAAAAATAATTTTTTTGGTTAATTAAAAGTTCCTATTTATATTTTGATTATTTATTTTTCAATAATTTGTTAACATTAAAACTGATGATTGGCTTTAAGATAAAAAAAATATGTAAATAATCACAAATCAAAATATGAAAACATCAATAAAATACAGATTATTACCTTCGATAATGTCACTTTGAAGATAATTATTAGTATTAATTTCCAATAAATCAATTGTTGGTATTAATGATCCACTATTTTTAGAAGGAAAACTCTCATTTGATATATGATTCACATTAGGAATTAGATCTAAATACAATAATGAACCAATTAAAAATTGACTAACAATTCAATAAGTTGTATATAATTATTATAAATTAACAGATGTATTTAAATATATTGTTTGAGTAATATGTTCAATGCATGAATATTCAATAAACAATAAGTAACATGAGGAACATACAAGGTATTTAAAAAAGAAAAAGAAATAACAATACATAATAAGAATTTTAAATCAACGGTAAAATAACTATAAAATTCATAAATAATTTAATACACCTAGTGGGAAATAAATCTCAAAACCCCTAACACCATATAATTTCCAATATTAATTAATAAACCTTACCCTCTATTATTTTGTCTTCTTGGTTATTAACAGTCATAGAATTTGACTCAGTTTCAAGATCACTAAGATCATTGATAATTTCATTTGAAATTGAACATTCGTTAGTGGTCAAATCTAAAAATAATTTTTTTGGTTAATTAAAAGTTCCTATTTATATTTTGATTATTTATTTTTCAATAATTTGTTAACATTAAAACTGATGATTGGCTTTAAGATAAAAAAAATACGTAAATAATCACAAATCAAAATATGAAAACATCAATAAAATACAATACAGATTATTACCTTCGATAATGTCACTTTGAAGATAATTATTAGTATTAATTTCCAATAAATCAATTGTTGGTATTAATGATCCACTATCTTTAGAAGGAAAACTCTCATTTGATATACGATTCACACTAGGAATTAGATCTAAATACAATAATGAACCAATTAAAAATTGACTAACAATTCAATAAGTTGTATATAATTATTATAAATTAACAGATGTATTTAAATATATTATTTGAGTAATATGTTCAATGCATGAATATTCAATAAACAATAAGTAACATGAGGAACATACAAGGTATTTAAAAAAGAAAAAGAAATAACAATACATAATAAGAATTTTAAATCAACGGTAAAATAACTATAAAATGCATAAATAATTTAATACACCTAGTGGGAAATAAATCTCAAAACCCCTAACACCATATAATTTCCAATATTAATTAATAAACCTTACCCTCTATTATTTTGTCTTCTTGGTTATTAACAGTCATAGAATTTGACTCAGTTTCAAAATCACTAAGATCATTGATAATTTCATTTGAAATTGAACATTCGTTAGTGGTCAAATCTAAAAATAATTTTCTTAGGTTAATTCAAAGTCCCTATTTATTTCAATCATAATATTATTATATTTTTTTTTATTATACTAATTACATTATATATAATAATTTATGAACATTAAAACTGATGGTTGGCTTTAAGATAAAAAAAAAAATGTAAATAATCACAAGTCAAAATATTAAAACATCAATAAAATATAGATTACTACCTTCGGTAATGTCAGTTTGAAGATAATTATTAGTATTTATTTCCATCAACTCAGTTGTTGGTAATAATGGTCCACTTGTTATGGAAGGAAAACTCTCATTTAATGTATGGTTTTCTTTAGTAATTACATCTGAAATTCAATTATGCACAAATTAAAAAAAAAACTTGAATTAATATTTATATATTATTAATTAATAATATTTCTTAAAATTTCAACTACATGAATTAAATATTTATTAAATATATTTAAATATATGCATTTAAAAATGCAATATAAACACAATTTAAATAGAATGGCCATCCTTCATTTTATCCAATTTTAATTTTTTTTTTTTATATATTTAGAACCATGTCCCTCAAGTAAATAATATAACCCAATATAAATGCATTAGGTAAGTATAGAAATTGACTGGACACAATAATTGATACTGGAGTTAAGCTATTCTAACCTTAGCTAAATTCTGAATGGATGGCCAGTAAAACCTAACCTAACATGTTTTACCAAAAATACCTTACCTATATTAGTTGTCGTATCATGATAATTTATTTTCTCTTTATTGAGTATTGTTGATAATATTAATGATGAATTACAATTTTTATCTGATATTAGATCTGAAATATAAGTATTAAAGGACAATTTATATTTAATCTTTAATATCAAATCATATTATATGAATCTCACTAGTAGTAGTTATATCTTCACATTCAACAACATTTTTTTTATTTTTCTCCTCCAGCATAGTTGGAGTTGTTGATGATAGACTTTTAACTTTAGAAAAATTACATTCTTCTAAAGCCTGATCATTATTTAGTGTATGACCTAAAATTATAAAAAAAAAATTGTTAAATAAAAAGTTAAATTTATAAAAATAACAATGAATGATAAAGTAGAAAAGCATGTGATACATACAAGTTGAATTGATTAAATTTCATTGACTTAAATTCAATTTTAGTTTGATTTAATATATACCACTTACTTAGATCCTTTATAGGAAAGTCTTCTTCAAAAATAACTTCTACTTCTAACTCATTTTTAAGTTTGTCATCTGCATTACTAGTTCCTATAGACATATAGAATATTATTAATAAAAATTTATTTTAAAAAGTCAAAACATGCATTTATACTTAGTATAAAGTTAGTTAAGTCTATAACAGTAAATTTACATAATCGAGATTTTAAAATTGTAATATTTCCCACGCTTATAGCTTCCTTTAAAATTAAAATATCAATAAACCAAGATAACATATGGTTAGTTGATCATCCTCATGATTATATTTAGTTCTTAAGTAATCTTTTATATTTGTAAATAAACAAACAAAAGGCCTATTTACAATTACTACAAGATCTAACAGTTTTTTTTTATTATTATTATTGTAAATAGTTTTTTTGTTGTAACAATTGAAGATTATTTTATTTGGCTAACAACAGTGGACGAAATATTGTATTTAATGTATAATGTATATTGTACCTATACAATATATTTTAACAAAATATGAAATACATTAGTGTTTATTTAATAGATTATTTTATGATAACTAGTTGAATTTTCTTTTTTTAAATATATATTTTCATGGCAATTAGAAGCATTTAAATATTTTCTAGTCTTAAAATATTTAACATCATTATACATAAAGTTCATAAGGTCAACAGAGAACATCATATTTTCACTTAAAATCTATTTTTGGATATATCATTCTGTAAAAAAGTAATATTTAATAGTTTTTACTGGAAATCTACAAAGATAAAATTTAACTTAAAAGGAGTATGAGCAAGATATAACTAGATTCTTAAAATTTGACTATTTTACTAATACATTTTAATACCTTTACAAGAATGATATATAATAATTATTGTCATAAATTAATTTAAAAATATCAATTATTATTAGGGCTGGGATTTTGATGCACTTTGCATTGTGCACATAGCTTTCTGTGTGATGGTCATTTTGTTATAAATATGTTTTTATGTATTTTTAAATAAGAACAAGAAATTTTATTTTGCATTTTTTGACAATTTTTGATTTTTTAGAGCATTATAAGTGTTCTTATGTCAATTTTGGGATTCTTAAATCTTATGTTTGAATTTATAATTTAAATAACTCATTTATAATAAAAAATCTGAAGTATGCTTTTGTAGTTTAATGTAACAATAAAGAGTAAAAACGTTTTCAATATATACAATAAAATAAAGTTTATATTATAAAATACTATAAAGCTTTTATAAATAAATTTTAAAGATATTTTTTTAATGCATTTGTTGATTTTTTTCATGTCATTTTTACATTTTTTAAAGCGCATTTTTGAGATTTATGAGAGCATTAAAATCCCTGCCCTAGTTATTATAATTATGTTACTATTAACAGGATAACTCGGATTACCAGCTAAATTATCCGCGTTATTTGACAAAGAACTTGCAACAAAAATGAAAGATACTTTATTATTTTGCTGATCGCCCTTCAACTTAGTTGTGTCATATCCTCCACAGTCTAAAAAGTATATTAATACACATAAAGATATAATTATATAAAATTGATGTTAAAATTTAAAATTACTTTTTTTGTGTCATGCGATTTTAATGTACAATATTAAGTTCCTGTACCTACATAAAATGTGTCGTAACTTTGAGGGTTTAAAATTGAAATAATAGTCAAAAAAATATAATAAACAACACTTATGTGCGAGTCATGATATTAAATTAATAATTTATTTCTAAATTTGTTTAACCTTTTATCCTATTAACATTTACTGATTAAACTACCGTTAAATATTTGAAGTGATATATTTAATAAAGGACTCTTAACTGCAGAAAACACAAATACATATTTGAAAATATTAGTCCTTTAACATAATTGTCAGTGATTACAGAACATTTTTGGGAAAAAATATATTTTTTACTATTATTCTTTTTGATTTCATTTTTTTTTTTTTTTTTTTTGAATGACTATATACATATTTAATAATATAATTTCGAAAGCATTTCGATTTATAAAAATCAAATATTGGACAAGTAGCTTACTAGATATGAGTATTTAAAGTTTAGATGATCAAAGTGTAGAGGGATAGACATTTAGTGGGGTAATAATACCCAACAAACAAAATATCTTTCCTCAACTACACAATTTTTATATTTACTTTAAATAATTATAGCATATGATTCTATTTTTAAGCGTCAAAGTTAACCAAAAAATATTCTACTATAAAATTATTTACATGTTGCATGGATCTAATTAGAGGCATTCTTACTGTAAAACTACGTTGGAATGGTACATAAAAAGTATCAATCTGTCTAATCATATGACTAGGAACTAGAAATGATAAATTTGACAATAAATATAGCCATTTAATAGTTTATGTATAAAACAAATGTCATGCTTGACCCTTCTAACTTGAACAGTATCAAGCTTTAAATATAATAATAATGGTTTATACGAAGTGTGAGGCAAATGTGAAATATTACATTCACTGCATATTAGTCTCATTTTGAATCACCTCAAGAGTATGTATTTGACCAGATGTGTGAGGAGACCATATTATTGAATTATAATAATTGACTTAACAAATGCGCAGTAAAATGTTGAGGACTAATATATGACCGAGAAATAAGTGAAAGAATAGCTAGTGGGAACCGGTGCTATCACAGTATAAGTAAGCTACTTAAGTCCAAATTACTGTCAAGAAAATCAAAAACTCTGCTCTATACAAGCTATCCGAGACCAGGAACTACTTCAATGAAAGGTGATGACAGCAGTTTGGTAATACTCTAATGAAAGGTACTTAGAAACATTTTTAGTCCAATATATAATACAATTAGAAATTTTAGAGAGAAGAAAAAATGACGACCTATACAGACTATATTTAAAACCCAATATTTCATCATATATAAAAATTAAGAGAATGAAATGGTTTAAGCATATATGGAGAGCTGATAATGACATCATAAGAAAAGAACTAACGGAGACCATAAATAAGAAAAGACCGATAGGCAGACCACGAACGAGGTGGAAAGATGCGGTAGAGAAATATATCAAGATGTTGGGAAGAAATGTATCAGTTGACCTAGCATTGGACAGGGAAAGATGGAGAGAATTGCTTGTGACAGCTCAAGCCCTACAAGGACCGTTAAGCTAAAAAAAAAAAAAAAGATTATAGCGTAAAATGATGGTAGCGAAGTATTGTGAAAAAAATGTTGTATTATAATTCACTATGTATATTGTATACGTTAGGTTAGGTTAGGTTAGGTTAGATCTAATTGCATGACCAGTTTTTGATGATCGAGTGGACATTCTTATTACTTCAATTGATTGTAAAATATGACAATAGCTTACATTACCGTATAGTACTACCACTACAGTTTTTTGGATAGAAATAAACCTACAAATACCACTAACATATTCTAACATACTAACTTGAATTTTACTCCAATTATTATTTTTTCAACATATTTGAATTAACTAAAGTCTGTTTTATTTACTAATAGCAAGACAGAAAACATTCGCACACGTAAAATCAAAATTATTTCACTGTGAAATTTTGTAAAACATTTACCTAAACAAGTACATGTTATTGGTATGAGTTATTTTATTCCGTGGAAAAAAATGTAAATGAATTAAGAACAAACATATATTAAACAAATAAAAATATTATTTCCATTTATTAAACCACAAAAATTTAAATGCAAATAAATTATGTGATTACCGTACTTAGTCATTCATTTTTTTATTTAAATATATCCTATTAATATTTTTACTAATAAATTGAAAAATATATGTATATAATATATTTTAAGATGTAAACTATAACACTCACAAAATAGAGGTATTTTGTGGGTTTGAATTTTCTGCTAATTCAAAACTAATTATTTTTTTATTATTAATACAAAATACAATAACTACTTTTTATCTTCATATTGTTAAGCTAATAATAAATCTAGTTATGTTCCAAATCTAATATTCTCACTTACCTAGATTACCTCCAACACGATTACCATCAAGATTATTATAAGGTTCATTAAAATGCTCTCGTTTTATTGAAGCATTTGAGTCTTGTCCTATTCATTAAACAAATAATATAGGTATATATAAAAATTTAAATTTTTTAATAACACTAACTGGTTATTCATGTTTACTCTAGTAAAATTTAATTCAAGCATAATAAAAAAATTAATAAAAAAAGTTCAGGTTGAGTTGATATAATTTATAAATATTATTAAAAATATGCAGAAATATACTATTGTTAGAACCAAGATGTAACACATTCATTATATTTAAGAAAATATCAAAATCAAAATCCTGTTTTATAAAATGTGGAAAAAATACTTTATTTTATACTTTGTTCAAATAACAAATTTATAATACCTAAATTAAGTTGTGTTTTATTTCATAATAATTTTAAAATTATTTATTTTATAATTTTAATTGTATTAATCTAAGTTAAATATATAACAGTAACTATTATGTAAAATAACTATCAATATTAATCACTACCAATTTCATTAAGAATCTTTCCACTAAAAACATCAGACTTCCTTGCATGACATTTTTAAACATTATTATTTATAACTATCTATTATTAAATTTATCTATACACCTGATATACTTTGCTTCAGTTGTCTGTGAGAAATTTAAGTGATTTATAAATTATCTGATTTTAAATATTTTTAAAACATTCAGAAGATTTATTATAAACAAATTATAAAAATCTATAATAATATTATGAAAATGTATGTATGAAGAAAAAAATCTATAAGCTTACTGATAACTATCAATTAATTATTATTATCATGTTTTCTTTTTATAAAAATTTAATAACAATTTTAGATACAGTATTAGGATTTTATACCTAATTTATCAGACATTAATCCATTAATATTATATTTAAAGCTAAATAATATGTATATTAAATTCATTCTTTTATATTTAATTTTTGAAAATAAAACTAATGTCTATACTGTTTAAAGTAATTGAAAAAAAAAACTTTTATGTTATTTCAGAGCTATATTTAAAAACTAATTGACAAAATAATTAACCTTGAACAATTAATCCAATAACAGATTCCCCCATAAATAATATTATAATAATTCTAGTTACCATTTACAGTATTTCTTTCATTCATATTCAAAAGAATCTCTTCACGTGTCAAATTAACCACTTGGTTTGTCAAATGATCTCTGACGTTAACTAATTTCAGAGAGCTTAGATCTCTACCTGTTTTTTTACAAACTGAACTAATATTAAACCCTAAAAAAAAATATACATATATAATTAAACAATATTCAAAAAAAACAAACTATTATAATGTTATCAAATAGTTATATGAGGAGAATGTTGGAAAGATGAAAACTATAAAATTGAATAAATTAAATTATAATAAATATTTATAGTATATTTTTACAATCAAAAAATGTTTTTTTTTTCTTCATATGAATTTAAAAGAAAAGCTAAAAAAAATGCTTTAATTGAAATTAAAATAATGTGATATTGTTTCACATGGACATAAATTAAGTCTTTAAATGCATATCATTAAGCCCTAAAGGCCTAAAGATTTAAAAAAAACATTAAGAGATGTCCTCCATCTACTTCATTCAAGTTTCATACACAATTTTATCTTTTATGTAATTTAATTATCTGTGATATTTTTGTGTTTGGACAACATAGTGTATTGTACCATTTGTACCCGCACATACACATTCGCTGCTCATGTACATATTACGTGTATGTATAACGACGATACATTTAGTTCAAACTTAGGGAAATTCAGCGTGACAGGACGTTTTTACACTGTTTATAAAACATTAAAATGAAAATCAATGAAAACTTTACAACATATTATTATTAATATTATTATACTTAGAGCTATTATTATTAGTTACAAAAATGATTATAAATTTATAAATTATATAATTTATTATAATAAACATTATCTTTATATTAAAATGCATAAAATTAAAACAAGGTAACATATCCTTGGAAGAGATAATACTTTTGAGCCTCCAACCCCCCCTAACTATTTACGCCTATGATGTTTCTGAAAATTATGTCTAACATAGAATGAATATTGAATATGGTACGTATCTTAAGGGGATTGGAAATGATGATTTTCTTTCTTTGTCTAACAGACAAGCAACATAGGATTATAGACGTGTTCTATTTCCAACGTACCGATTGATATAATGAAGCGATAAGAATTCTGAATACAGATTTGAATTCGTCATCAAATCTACTTGAGATCGACTTTCCCACATTTTTGGTTTTTTGATTTTAACTACTCCAAAAATTGAAATACGCCAATTTTTTAATTACTATTTTTTAATGTAACGTTTTTCGGATTTTGGGAGGATAAAATCAAAAATAAGGGAAAGTCGATCTCAAGTAGACTTTATGACGAATTCAAATCTGTATTCAGAATTCTTATCGCTCCTTTATATCAATCGGTACGTTGGAAATAGAACACGTCTATAATCCTATGTTGCCTGTGTGTTAGTTCCTTAGGTCCGTATAACAAATATATATTAAAAAATTGTTCATTCAATCAAGATTTTTATTAATTTTTTATAATATTTTTAATATACAGAGTGATTCTTTTAAGTGGATACACTAATTATCTCGAAAAGTATTCATGTTTTTGAAAATATTTTTTTACATAGTTCAAAATTGTTAAAAAAGCAACGTTTTTATTAAAAAATTATATTTTTAAATATTTTTTATCATTATAATTTTTTAAGTTTTTTACTTTTTTGAATGACAACATAGAATTTTAATTTCATATTCCAAAGCAAAATAATTTTTTGAGTATTTTGATACATAAAAATTGAATTTAGGGCTAGTAGTTTATGAGTTATGTGTATTTAAAGTTTAGACAAGCGGAGTGGAGTGGTACGGGGTTACCCCGCAAAATGTTTGTCCACTATTCCGCTTGTCTAAACTTTAAATAAGTATAACTCATAAACTACTCACCCTAAATTCGAATTTTTTGTTTCAAAATACTCAGAAAATTATTCTGATTTGGAATATGAAATTAAAAATCTATGTTGTCATTCAAAAAAGTAAAAAACTTAAAAAAATATAAGGATAAAAAATATTTAAAAATATAATTTTTTAATAAAAACGTTGTTTTTTAAGAATTTGAAATTATGTAAAAAAATATTTTCAAAAACATGAATACTTTTCGAGATAATTAGTGTACCCACTTAAAAGAATCATCCTGTATATATATATATATATATATTAAAATTGAAAGAAAATCGATTAAATTACATTGATAATAATTCGCGTATAATTAATAAATGTATACTCTAACCTAAATAAGAATACAATAGGCAGCAAATGAAAACCTGTCGAAACTTGTATCCCCACCAAAATCATGTTTTTGTCACCGTATTGTAACGCGCCGACAAAGACGACTGCAACCGACCAACGACAATGGCTGCAGCTGATCTGCGTCGACCAATCAAATAACGAGTAGACACCATGGGGGGTCCGAACATCACGATTCATTTATTATATGGGCCTAAGCGGTGTCTTCTTATTTGGGACAGAGTATAATATTCATTGATGTTTCTTATGTTATAACCTTAATTTTAACACTAAGATGATATCAACGAGCAAAATAGGTTATATAGATAAAAAAAAAAGGCAATATATTTTTTTATCCATACCAAAACCCAGGGGTCACTAACTGATTTTTATGGAAGTCTGTTTTAAAATTTACTGCACTGGCCATGGTCCCTAACATTTAATAATTCATTCACGTTAATAAATACATTTTTCTTAATTAATTAGTATTAATTATTTATTCATTTGTTGAATACAGATTATTTTAATTTTTTTGTCGTAATATAAATTTTATAACACTTTTAATTTTTATTTATTTAAATTATAAAAATTTTAAATTTTCTCCGCGGATAAGGAACCGTAATAAAAAGTTTCGTAGTCTAGATGCGGACCGCAGTCCTCCAGTTGGTGACCACTGCCATAAACAAATAGAAAATGTTCTACTAATCTCAACGTATTTACCAAATGTGATAATTCTTGGATATATAACATAAAAGTAATAAAACGTTGAATGAGATTAGAAATTTATTTAAAACTATGAATACTAAAATTTCTTAATAAAACAAAATAAAAAAGAAATTGATTAATAAATAATTAGGTATTAAATAAATAAGCAGTTACAATATTATACTGCTTATGGATACCCACATGGATAATTGTATTCTCAAGGTAAAAAAATTATTTTTAGTGTATATTCTTATGCAAAAAAAATTGTCCAATGACTCGCCGTATCCCGAAATAGCTAAATTTTTTATTCAAGCACGACAAAAAAACGGCTGAAGCATGTGGAATAAGAATTGTCACAATAAATACAAAAAATTTAACGATTTTTAATAGAATTTTTGATATTGTTACAATGCAAATACGTTTTTTTAGACAAATCTTCGTCAAAACAATGATGATAGACCAGTTGTCTACTTAGACAAGATATGGGTGATCCAAAATCACTTGCATAATTATGCTTACAAAACTTAGAGAATTCAAAAGGATTGAAAATACCAACAGATAAAGGCGGTCGGATAATTATTTGTCATGCTGGTTCTAGTTAATTTGGGTTTGTGAAAATCTCTAAATAACTTGAGTTCCAAATAATCAAACGACAATTAATTCAAATACTTAAAAATAGAAGAGTCATCTGTAATTATAATAGATAACGCATCATATCACTCTGTACACGCGGACAAAAAGTAAAAAAAAAAAGTAATTCAAATAAAGGAATTGAGTTTTTACCTTTGAACACGATACCAGAGTTACATGAACAATTTAAAAGAATTAATTCTGCGAGGAAAAAATAAAAGCTCTATGAAATTGTATTTCAATAGACCATAAGGTTGTACGATTACCACCATATAGGTAAATGCCAGTACAATCCCATCAAGTTTATATAGTCATATAGGCAAAGGTCAAAAGAAAAGTCGCCGATAACACACCACTTTTAAAATAGTAAACGTTAAAGCGTTAGTACACAAAACTTTGGACTCAATAAGGATTGAAGATTGAAAGAAGTTGCAACAAACTACAAGACAACGATTTCACGAAAGCCATCTTTCGTGATGAATAGGGCTTGGATTAAAATGTCCTAAAAATATCAAAAAAATGCCATTTCAAAAAATGCATTTATGACCTAAAAACTCTAAAAATGCCCTAAAAATATCAAAAAATGCATTATTTATTAAATAAATTCAAATTAAATTATTATTAAAAAATGAGGAACAAATAAAATTCTTTAATGTTTTGGAATTTAAATGATCGACGGTTGTCTGCCAATAAGTTTTTATATATTGAAAATAACCTACTACTATGTGGTACTTATATTTCAATGAGGTCAATTTTTTTAGTTATAATACGACAAATAGGTCAAAAATGTCCTAAAAAATTAAAAAATGCACCGTCAAAAAATGACCTAAAAAATTATTGTGGTTAGATCGCGAAGTATTTGAAACATTTTTGTAGCTTGGAAAGCATCGCATAAGATATCCCAAAAAAAAGATGCAAATGCATTGAAATCCAAGCCCTAGTGATGAAGTACTAAAACCAATTATAACAGTCCTATCATAACAGGATCTATCCTGACAACAGCAGTAAAAGTAAAGATGACGATGATCAATAAAAATATGAAAGTAATTTTTTTTTTTATATTTTATTTTAAAATTATTCATTTATAATACATAAATACCCATATTATCGTGGAAAAAATAGGGTTTACCTATTTGCACTAAAATAAAAAAGTTATGTTTATTCTGACAGCCCATTTGCGCCAAATTTACCTGCGTAAAAATTTTACATACTTTTACATTACGACTTGGTTAATTCATATACGTAAAAAATACGTCGTGTCTGTAACGCATAATAAAGTTATTTTTAAAAGTCTATAGATTTTAAAGCTTTGCATATTATCAATTATTATTACTTATATTCTATAGTTTTTAAAAACAATTTCTACAAATCCCGATTATTGGTTATTATTTAAAAAAAATTCCTACAGTTGATTATGATTTAAATATGTGTATTGATTATTATTATTTAATTGATTATTATTTGAGAAAAAAATATATTGCTTTATTAAAATTAAATCAGGTACACTAGGCAAAAATGGGCTGTACCCAAAACGAATTAATTTTTTTTGGCGCAAATAGGCGATGCTCGAAAAAATTATGTAATAATTTTAAATTTCCCACCTTGTTTACGGGGATGCATGTTACTTGCATCCCAAAAAAAGGTATATTTTACAGGTAGTAAATTTGACCGGTAACTTGCGTCCTGTTTTGGGGACGCAAGTCGGCTATATAATTATTATCGATATATACTACTAAAATCACTAAAGTCGATAGTATCGTGTCACTAAAATCAATAGTTCATATTACTATACTATATAAGAAATCTCACTATTTGTGGGATGTTGGGAAGTTCGGTTTGTAAATACAATTTATCTATACATTTATCATAATAATTCGGTACATTACGATATATTCTATTAATAACCTATGTGGGAAGAAATTTCTCCATTAAATTTTATAATAAATGTTTCGTTCAAATATTTTATACCTAACCATATTTGAATTCAATATTTGCATTTTTTTTTTTTTATTATTTAATTATGTACCATATTTGAATTTTTTTATTATTTTAAATTTATACCTACCATATTTGAATTGAATACATGATTTTTTTTATTATGCCTTAATGTAAAAAATATGAATTTTATTATTATGACAAAATGTACCAAATATGAATTATTTTTAAATTAATTTTTTTATTATTAACAATATTCTAAATTAAAATCAATATCAATGTGTTTGTTTATTAACTTATTGATATCGATTATATCGATATTTTCGGGACGCAATTAGGTTATAAAAAAAGGTATTATGGGACGCAAATAGGCTATGACCCTTCTTGAATCTTTTTTTGCGGGACGCAACTAACCTACTAATAATATTTTCGGACGCAAGTAGTATGCTCCCGTTTACGGGGTATTATCATTATGAGTACCTAACCCAGGCTTAAAAACGCCTTTCGGAGCGGTATAATCCACTCGCGTTTGATGAACCCACTATACTTAAAATTAAGTAAAAATGACATTCTTTTTTGTTCAAACAATTCATTTTGAATTAGCAACTGAAGCCGAATCTTGATCACTTCAAGCCGTTTCGGAGCCGCTAAGAATTCCGCATTAAACGTCGTTTTATTAGTTTATGACGATACTTTAAATCGCACACAAATTTTTATTGAGACACGTCGTCCTAAATTACCGTTTATATTATTATTAAAATATTATACGCATTCTATACGACGCATATTAGTGTATTACTCCCGTTAATCATTCAAACCCACTAAATCTATTCAAAACGATATCAAACACCAACGCTTATTACGAGACGCAAAATGCCACAATACATACGTTCGACGGTCACGATTTAAAACATAAAATGTCTTCGATGTCACGCAGTCACGCCATAATACACGTTAACGAAACGGAGAAGACGCCGGAGAAGAGGGGAAACGGTCGAGACGAAATTTTCGAAAAGACCGCCATTGGACCGCGGTTCACTAGTGACGTGGCAAACTTTTTTCGTTTAATATAATAAAAAGATTAGGTATTTATATAACCGATTCATAAAAGTACAAAAAAACTATAACTATGAAAAAATTACTTACATAGGTCGTCTTTAGATGAAAAATCTATAGAGTTGATAATACTTTTTAAGTCCATTATAGGTTGCTTAAATTCACCAGTTTTAACATCTTCAGGTTGATCCTTACCTACTAGATATTAATAAATAAAATGTTAATTGCAACAATACCACTTAAATTCATTTTAATCAAATTTAATGTTAACAATTTATATAAGCATATAAACATTTTTGAACACTGCATTTTATGTTTAAAAACTTGTAATAGAATTTTTTAATTATTTTCAAAGTGTTATAGAAAGAAAAAATATTTTATTAAGTAGGTTTATAATTTTTATGTTTTTAGAATATTTAAAATGTTTTAAAATACTACCTGCTTTGAAATGAACACAATCTGTGCACATTAAAACTAATATGGGAAAAATGCATTTAATGTATACAGTACATAATTACTAGTAATGTAAAAGTTAAAACATACACTACTGTCACTACTATATAATATTTATATCATATATTATAAACATGAGCCCTCATAAAAGCATAATTGTCTGTGGGTAGTCAATAATTTAATCAAGGATATCATGACCAAATTCAACTTAAATGAACATTTATGGAATATATACTTCCAAAATATTACCGTAACTTAATGGGCAATTTAATAATTTAAATTTTAAAATTAAAAAATTGAGTGAAATTTATAACATTACATTTTCAATGTTTTATAGGTGCTGTTTTGAAAAAATGTATCCTTTATAATGATTTTTTCAACAAAGGCACAGTAAATTATCAATTACCTACCTCAATCAATATCCATGGTTTTTAAATAACTTATACAGATTTTAATACTTATAACTTATAAGTGTAACAAGTAATACATTTATGACACTGCATTTATTTGTAAACAATAGTTTATATTATGGCTTTTTTTTTTACATCCTAAAATATTAATATTTTTTTTCAAAACAAAATAATGTTTCTAAAAAATATTGTGTATATATACTGTATAAAATATAAAAAAGCTTTATAATATTTACACAAATTATCTTAATTTAAAATTTATAGAGTGAAGTGGTGTACCATGCATTTTATGGATACCCAATTCTAACTTATTACTGAATAATATAACCATGTATTTTTATATTAAATATACTTTGCTATTGGATATATTTAGTACGTTACATTACCATATGGACTATGAGCATAATATAATAACTACTGGGATATTGGTAAATGTTAAGATGGTAAAAGACTTACTTCTTTTTAAATAAGAATAGGTTATCATTAAAGTTAAAGTATAAAGTTGAATATAAAAGTTAAATTACATTCTAAGTTTAATAATAATATGGAAATTATAATTTAATACTCTACATCAGGGATGGGCAATTGAAAATTATTAGAGGGTTAATCTTTATAAAATTAAAATTTAGCGGGCCAAAGTATAGAGAGAAAAAAAAATGTCACTCAAAATACGCATTTTAATTTAGTATAAATGATTGACTTTGAAATTGTATGATGTAATTTGAAAATGTAGCGCGGGTCAGGTAAAAAAGGTTTGTGGGCCGGATGCAGCTCGCAGACCTCCAGTTGCCCACCCCTGCTCTATATAATATAAAATATAAAACTTTTAGTTCATCAGAGTAGAATTTATAAGAAAGGCAGGAGAATTGGCTCTTAACTACTTAAAGCTCACTTACGACTTACCTAAAGCACACTTTGTATAATTATTTGAATTGGTCAAATTTTGTTGATCATCAAACCTTAATTGTTCTATAGGATTTGAGGTTGTAACGTCTTCAACATAATTGGTTCTTACTGAATATAAAGTAATTAAAAATAAATATCAAACAACAGTAAAATATCAATCATGAATATTTTTGAAATGTTTTATTACCAAGTAATGCATTATTTTCAACAGTATCTACATTTGTTCTACGTTCTGAAACGTCAATTGTATTATCTGTTTCATTTGAGGGTTTATTCAATGCATAACCTATTAGATAAATAAAAATAAATTTTCAAATTATAAATTACATAATATCAAATTTAATTCATAAACAATGAAATAAAACTAAATTAACACAAATGGCAGTTAATAAAAATAAAAATATAAATTGTTGAAAAGTAAAACTATTTATTTAAATGTTTTAAAAGAATTTATGATTAGTATACAGCACACTTACTTGACTTATCATCAACTGAATCAATATCAAAATTGATTGAAACTTGTTGCTTGTCCAACATTAATTGATCTTCAGTTTCAGAAATCGTAATATCTTCATGAAAATCATCAATTTGTACTAATAATATATAATAATTATAAATTAGTATAATAATTATTTATTAAATATTAATTAAAATATTTTAACTTTTAATACAACCAAAATGTATTTCATGCTGTATCTCTTCTGTTGTCGAATCTGTTCTAATTTGTATTGGATTGCTTTGATTTTCATCTATCTTGTCTTCTTCACCAACTAAAATTGAAATAAATAAATTCAATTTTAGAACAATTTACCAAAAATAAATTATTCAAAATCTAATATCAATAGGATAAGAAACAAAAATATGTTCAAGGATAAAATATCTTAAAATAATTAACAAGAAGAATAAAAATAATTTTATCAATTTAAATATACTTTTTTATTTCTCAATATACATACTATCTTATTTTACTCACTTATTAACTCATTTGCAATTGAAACACTTGTTGAATAGCTAAAATCTTGTAGATCATCAGTCTGTATTTCATCTTCTTTATTGGTAGTTGTAACATTTTCATACTCAACTAGATAAAATAGAAATTGTTATATAATTTTTAATATTTATAATATTTCTTAACGCCCAACGGGTAGTATTACGGAATAATACTCGAGATAAATTGCATATTAAATTTATAAAACACTACTGTACCATTTGAAAAGTTATTTTCATTGTCACTTGATTGTACTTCAACCTCTATTTCATTGAAATAATTATTCCTTAATTCATTAGTTTCTTCAAATGCAGAATAATCATCGTTTTTGTCATAACGTTCTTCAACACCTGAAAAAAATAATTAATATAATATTGATAAATTAAAATGAACAATTTCAATTATATAAACTTGTTTTTTTTTTTTATCAATACTTGCAAACAATATAACTAGAAAAGCCAAAATGTCGGTACAGGTGAGACTTAAGTCTTAAAAAAGAAATGCTGAAAATAAACTAAGTATTTTATACTCTGTCCAGGGAGAGAATGTGTGGATTCTGCACACCCAAGGCCGTATCTGGGGGGGGGGTTCAACCCCCCCCCCCCGAAATTTTTCGCATATTCCATATTTAATTACCTACACAATATTATAATACAATTAGAACACACATTTTTGGCTTACAACCTCCCCCCCCCCCCCCGAAATTAATTTCCAGTTACGGCCTTGTGCACACCCTTCCCCCCGCATTACTTTACTATGAAAACCGGTTAGCCTATAGCAAGTTGTCACATGGGAAAGTGCAGAAAAACTGATTTTGGTTGGTATATGGCGCATTCTCGCTGGACAGAGTATAGTTAAAATAAAAAATCATTGAACGATTAACTAAAAATACAGTCAACTCGAGATATAACGAAATCCGATATAACGAATAAAACTACCGGTCCCTTGAAAATATCGCGGTATAACAAACAAATGTAATGTATTTTGGTCCCCTCGATGTAGCGAAGCGTTTTTGATCAAAACTCTCGCGATGTATCGGTACCGTTTTAGTTCTGTTCGTTTATATTTATATTGAAATTAAACAATAAATACATACTTATATGACTCATATATTTTATACATATGTCTATGAATAATACAATTATTAAATAAATATGTATATACATATGTATTTGTATTTTATTGATTTAAATTTTGAATTTTTGTTTTAAAGCTCATTATAACGAATTAAATTGTTATATTCTCTTGATACAACGAATTTTGATGTAACGAACTTTCGATATAATGAATTTTTTTCTCAGTCCCTTGAAATTCGTTATATCACAAGTTGACTGTATATTAATTCAAAAACACAACTTGAGAATGTACATCAAGAATTATTTCGATTAATATAAAAATATATAAGGAAATAAATAATGTGATTGAATAACACTATAACCAGTCAATCATAGAAGTTCAAAATAAATTATATTATTTAATTTAAAACAAAAAATGTATTAAAATATTATTAATAAATATAACTAGATTTTTGAATACTAATAATAGCAGTAAATTATTCAACCTTCAGTCTTATCTTCGTAATCATTAACTGTCTTCTCAATAGCTGATTTGCATAGTAGAACACTAGTGTCATTTATCACAGGATTTTCAATGGTAAAATTGTTTTTATCTTTTGATTTTTTTGTTGTATTATGCTCATATCCTATTTGTACTTTTGATTTTTTAACATTATTATCATCTAAACACATAAATAATATTAAAATATTCCAAATTAATGTTAAATACAATAATTTTAAAATCACTTTATTAATTATCCTATACCTTTACTAGCCTCTGCCAAATTATCACTAATTTTCTCTTTATCGTTTGATATTGAAAATCTGTCTGTATCTGAAAAAAAATCTGATTTAAATAAAAAACATATTTACAACTAGATATAACTCTAAAATAATAATTATATGCCCAATTCATTATTTAAAATATATTTAAATACGTTTTTCAAGGATATGCAATTTGTTGAAAATTAAATAATAGTCACTAATCAATACATCTAAAAGTAACTTTAGACTGGTGACTAAGTTTTTTACTAAAGCTAAAAAAATCATTTTACTATATCAATCTCAAAATATACAGTAGCATCAAAAGCAATATCTAAAAATAAGTTTAAAGTTAAGTTTTTTATTTTGTATACCTATAGTGAACAATAGTTGCATTTAAAATATAATAATACACATACAATTTTATTTTGCAATCTATTTAGCATTTTTTAACAAAATTGAAAAACAAAATCAGAAAATGTATGGTTATTAATATCAAAATATTATAATAATATAATTATAAATTAACTTACCTGAACGAGAATCACTAATATTGTTGTCAAGATATTCTATGCTTGGTTTTTTCTTAAGAAATTTTATTTTTTTTATGCCAACATATTCTAGAAGAAAGGAAATACAATAATTAGTAATTAATTTTTATAAATGAAAAATAACTGAAATCAATATATTAACTTTACCATCAATAGTTTCATCTTCTAAGTCATTTGTTTTCCTCTTATTGGTTGTCATGGTTGTTATTTCAGATAAGCCTGCTATTTCAGAAGGTTCACAGATGGATTTATTGTTGGATGTAAAATCTGAAACAGACGTTTTAGCTTTTAGATAAAATAAAAATAAACTTTAACTATTTATCGTGAACGATGATCAAAGCTAATTTTATTTACTAAATATAATGCAGTGAGAAATAACCAATATGCTAAATATCATAGAGACAAAAAATTAAATATGTTTTGAGTATTGTAAATGCTTACTTATATATAAATAAAAAATAAAAAGTTGATAAGTGAGTATCGCTCTGCTGTACATTAGGGAGGGGGTGGACCTCGGACTAGGGTAGGTTAAATTTGAATGCAATGATAAGTATCATTGTATACGAAAAACGATTCTGAACGGAGATGATTTGTCAATCTAGGATATATTATTTTTGTGATATTATATTTAAATATTGTCATATATTCTATTTTGAAACAAATAGTATAGTTACTATATTATGTTACTATAGTTACTTTATAATATCTGTTTATTAATAAAAAAAATTTTTGGCAACATACACATAATGAGAGTATGAAATTTAATTTAAATTTTGACATATTTCGTATAAATTTGAACTTTAAGCCCTTATAAAAAAAAATTGTGACTAACGATTTTGGATTTTTTTTTTAGCACTATAAGAAAAACTTATAAGAAACCTTGTATTAAATTTTCAAGATTTTCTGGCCACCCAAATTATCGGCATTTGAAGAAAAAAAACTTAGAAAAGTTGAAAATTTCAATTGTCTATAAGTAGCTTAAAAATGGTCAAAATATTTTGAAAATTTAACTGTAAAAAGATAACCATAATATAAACATTTGGTGAAAATTTCAAGAATTTACAATAATTCGTTTTTGAGTTACAGCTAAATCAAAAAAACGATTTTGTCGAAAAGTGGTTTTTCGTAAAATTGCCATTTTTTTTGTTTTTCTCGATTTTTTTGAAAACTATTTGAAAATTTTACTTTTGACCCCCCAAAGTACCAACTAGATGAATTTTCCTATTCAAAGAGGGGCTGAAGTTAAAAATCGGAGCATTATTACTGCTCCAAATGTTGTCGTCAGACACAAATAAAAAAAAAAAAAACACACATCATTGTAAAAGCAATACATTCATCACTCCGTTCAGAATCTAAAATACAAGATGACAGTTAAGCTTTAATTAAAATATAATAAATAATTTACTTGGTTTTTTTTAAAATAACATTATTATATACAATATCAAAAATATAATGAATTTCTAAAATGTTTGTTAAATTATATAAATAAAATAACTACTAATTTTAAAAATAATAAAGAATAAAATAAAGAATAATACTTAACTTAAATATTTTGTTTAATTGAAAGAAATAAAAGTAAGCTTTTGATATCAATATCAATAGCAAAACAACTTTTATTCAAAAATATATTAAGCTATTAACATAAAAGTATTAACAACGTAAAATTATTTTTAGATTCCACACTAAATAGGAATCATAAATCTGCTAAATTTCTATTTATTTATAATCAATCACTCAAATGATTATTTAAAAATAATTATTATTACTATGAATGAAATAACCATATTATTATATTTAATTGTTAGAGATTTGCATATTGCATTTCAAAAACAAGTATACGCGCACAAAAAGTATTAAATTTCTATGAATATATTATACAATATATTATATTTAATATATAAAACACATTTTACCTTTATTTCAACATAATAAAAATTTAGTTTAGATAAGACTTTACAAGAAGTAAGGCTACCTTAAAAATATTAAGAGGACGCTATACCCGCGTGTGTTGTCTCTGTCTTACACACGCGTAACATAGTTAAAAACTGTTTTGCGCGGGACAATTTTACTCCCTAGATATTTATATCAAAATTACCAAAATTTCAAATCACATTGAAGAAACTTTACCTGTGACGTAGCGTTTTAATTTTTTTAATAACATGAATGCAATTAAAATTATCGGTTTGAGAACTTAAGGTTTTCTTCATTTAATTATTAAAAATTATTGGTTACTACTATCAAAAAAAATTAAAAACGCTACGTCATAGGTACTGTTCTTCTCAGTGTGATTTGAAATTTTGGTAATTTAGATATAAATATCGAGGGAGTAAAATTGTCCCGCGCAAAACAGTTTTTAACTATGTTATGCGTGTATATGACAGAGACAACACATGCGGGTATAGCGTCCTCTTAAGTGTTTTTAGCACGGATATAGATAGTATAGTTGCACGACGGCCCATATTGGATCACAGCGTTGAGCGGCGCAGAATGTTCTCATCAAATCTGACAAAAAGTCGCGTACTACTAGTGCCCTCTACAGTCATTATTATAGAAATCTTGTACCATGTCACCAGAGACTGTGATGTTACCATAACTAATAACAATAAAAGAGGCTATAGAGAGCGCTAGTATGACGCGACTTTCTATTCATTCTTGATAAGAACATTCAGAGCCATGATATCCGTGCTCGATGTGCAACCATAATAGTATCTATAGCCGTGGTTTTTAGTAAGTTTAAAAAAATAATTTATAAAAACATTATTTAGGTTAACCAATCATTTTACTCACATAATTTTAAGTTATTCAAATATAAGTTATTGTAACCATTATAGTATTTATATTTACCGTATAATACTATAGTATATAAAATACAATATTTTAATATAATATATTATTATAGGTAATAATTAGCTATTTTAAATGCAGTTCTTCATTTTCATTTCTAAATTAAAATATTTCACAACCTGTTGTAAAAAATCTAACTAAACTGCAGACGTATTTAGAATTGTCTCGGAGTAAAGGACTCGTGTTAACTGACCGCCAATAAACACAGGTCGAGAACCTATTTTAATGCAACATCATAGTTTAACAATTATATTTTATAATATATATTGAATTGTAATCTTCAAATTAATTATACTCTAGTTGGTGGGTACTAAGAAAAATGTGACAATATCAAAATAAATAAATGCTTACAACAAGTTTTTTAACTGAATGTATTTGTTATTATTTTCTCTTCCAATCTCTGTACCAAGTATTTTCCAATCCAACAATCACCTCAGTCTTAGCCTACTATCAATGATTTCTGAAATTCTTAATATATTAAATATAGAGGTAGAAGTAAACTCTAGATATATTAAGTTGGCAATAAAAAAATAATAAGATGAAAATTACTCAAAATGTATAAAATGATTTATATAAATTTATTTTATATATCTAAGCTAAAATTAATCTGTAAAAGGAGTAGGAAGCAGTTGTAAGAACCATTAAAATATAGAAATATATGTTAGCTTATGAAAACAAGTTTATCTTTAAAAACCAAAATTGTATTATTAGGATCAGAGGTATATTTTTATTTTATATTAAAACAATAAATATATATATACATGTGTGATAAAATAAAATACGATAACTATTTTAAAAATGAGTTAACTATTATATTTCAATGATTAAGAAAAAAATGTAATTTATTTTCTTTCAATTGTTAGTGAAATGCCGACAAGGCAATTATGATACACAATAACAATTTACAACAGTGGCGTGCGGTCAGGACAAGCTAGGTAAGCGGCGCATGCCCAGCCAAAAAGAAAAAAAGAAAAGATTAATATTTCTTATGTTAAATGACAATTTGTTTACATTAAAATTACAAATATTTATTAATTCTTATTTTTGTGTTCAATTTAAAAAAAATTTATCAGATTTTGAAAGAAATTAAATTTTTTTTTCGTATAGGCAATTTCTCTACAGAAGCGCTAGTATTTTAGATTGCCTTTCCTATATCGTTCTTTATAGGATTAGGAATGACTAGTTGTGGTAGAAGGGGATATACGCGTTTTTACGTGATGGTTGAAAGCACTATGCCGAGCGCTTATCAATATTTTTAAAAACAGAATTCAAATATTCTTACGATGCATATCGGATTATTTTTGTTATCAATATACTTATTATAAGTTTTTATTAATAAAATACCTTTTTTTGTGTTAACTTGAAATTTTATTTTAGCGCTTACCCAACATAAAATATCACCGCACGCCACTGATTTACAACATAATGCAAAGAATATTAAAAAATTAACAATAATCTTAACTTATATACAAATATGTAAATTAAAATAATTGTATTAATTAAATAAATTGTACATCACCCACTTTGTCCACATAACCTAGATTACATTTTGCACCCATTAGTAAAAGTAATTCTCCATTTACTTTGGTTTTACTTTTATTAATCAAAAATTTGTGGTTGTTCCTACTTAACATATCTACAAATATTATCACGTGTCTCAGAACATTGGAAATACACCATAAATCTTAATGATTTGTTGCGGTATCAAATAGTCTATGATGATATATATAACAATATTAAAAAATATCTATTAACAAAAAAAAGTTAATGATCATTTAAAATATCAATTAATAAAAACTCATGTAAGCAGCAATCTATAACAATAATAGTAATCTATAATATCATATTATGAGGAAAAAAATAAATAATGAACCAGTTATGTGAGCCCGGTAGTAAAATAAAATTAACTAATTTGGTGCATGAACCATCAAAGAAAAAAATCTATTTTCACTATGATGCAACTATGATCACAAGCAAAGTTTGTAATTAAAAATAATTTAAATATGAGTTATGTAATTAAGTGAGGCTAAAAAATTGTGTGTATAATAGTAATGTACAATATTAACTGAAAAATTTAAATATATTAAAAAGCCAGCAGAACGAATTAATGACTTAAGTATTTGTTATTTTTTTTAATTTGAAAATGATTAATTTAATTTTGATGCGATTGTATTGAAAATTACTTAAATAATAATATTAATAAAAGTTTGCTTATTATCTTTGAAAATGTATTGGGTGGTTATTTGAAAATAAGATTAAATTAGGGAAATTTGCAGGTGAATAGTATAAAATTGAGATATTATATAAAATTACTAATTCTTTTAATGAGTTATAAGAAAAAATTATCCTTATAAAAAAGGTACATCAATTAAATATTTAAATTTTTATGTAATTAATGAAAGGAGTTTGCTAATTTGTTATCTTAGTTGAATTCAGAAATGGCGATTCCGATATCAGTTTATACATTTTGCTATACAATAATAGATGACAATGATTCATAGGATTGAATTAGATAACGTTTGAGGCACCTTTTTAAATTATTTTCAGAAATCTAATGACAAGAAAAAATAGAAAACAATAACTTGTTAGAGGTAAACAAGTTAAGAAATATATTTTTATTAGTGCATATTTTAAGAGACGGAATTATTTAGAAGGAATGATTACCACCTAATTCTATTCGAGGTAAAAACCATACTGAACAATGACCAATTTTTGTTAGCAGTTGGACAATGCCATGTCCTCATCTCTTAACCGAGTACCATCTGTACACTTGCTGTATAATGAAACTACACACATATGCATAAGAAGATGACTGCTGAATAAATTTCTTATCCTGAATAGACTATAAATAAAATTGATTACCTATACGGTAAGAATTTGAGATAAAAGAAAATTAACCAAGAGAATACAATTAATATGTGTGGACTAAATTCTACTATGGCCATGGTTATATAATTAGTGTTCTTTATATTCTTATATATATTTTAAGTTATTAGGTTAAGTAGAAGCTATATCAATACTAATATTTTATACATTATAATTTCATTAAATAAGTGTGAAGAGTTTAAATTACATATTTGTATTTCATAAGATTTTAAAATTACTACCAATTTGTATTTTGTTAAATAATAATTATTTTATCATATTATTTCTAAATTAAATGAAAAAAAAATAACCTTAAATAATAAAGCGATTAAACATTAAACAGTGTAATAACACCCACTATTTAAGGTATTATGATATAAACAATTTCAATTTTTAGTGCAATTTTGAAAACTAATTAAATGAATAAATTTTATAAATTTAAATATTAATCATGATTATCTAAAAGTGGCAGTACCAATTATGGTTATAATAATGAGGTTATTCAGATAAAAACTGTAAAATAATTTAGTGTACATTATTTACTATAGATTTACCAAATTTTCACTACATAGAAGTAAACTCTAAATTTCATACTACTTTTATTTTCTTGAATATATCATAAATGAATCTACAGATAAATAATTTTAATTGTTTTTAAATTACAAAAATAAAAATGATATGTACAATGTGTATGATAAAAATTTGATAAAATTTAGTATAAATTATTTGGTTACTACTCATGACATTTTTAAAATTATATATATATAGTAAAATCTGCTTATTTGAGACACCACATAAAAGGGACAACCGCTTAATAGGGACAGATTGGCATAGTCCCGAACAAATGTATCGGTTTATTCATTTTATCGGGACAGTCAGATAATAGATCACCGCCCAATGTGTCTCAATTAAGCGAATTCTACTGTATATATATATTAAATTTAAAACAATCGTATAGACTTTGATAGTGAAGTATCAATTTTATATATACAAGAGTAATAACCCTAATTTGTACCTTCATGATTTCGAACAGAATTGCTAAGTTTTGACTTGGTTAACATATGGTCCAAAACATTGATTACAACTTTTTCTTTAGTTGAAAAGGTATCCAAGAGTTGTGTAAAATTATGGTCTAAAAAATAAAGAAAATAAAAATATTTTAAAGTTTTCTATATTAATGAAATCATCTAAAAATATTATTCATATCTTTTATGTTACATGGTGTAATATTACTTAATAAAACAAAGAAAGTTAATGAAGTAGACAATAAATACTAATAACCTCAAATTAAATTAATTTAGGGATGAGCAAATACCAATAACTGATATTGGGTATCAGTGTTTTTTTCAAAAAGTAAAACTGATAAATTACATATTTTGATACATCTTAGTCAAGTGATCACAATATTAATTATTACTACAATTTAAGATGGTATACAGGTTGAATAATATCGTAATCATATTCTACGACTTGTGAATATTGAAGAAAAATCAATTGATGCTAAGCATAGCCAACCGGGTCAAAATAATTTGTATAGTTTATAGCATCATAGATTTCTTATTTTTATAAACTAAATTGTAAATTAATGAATAACTTAGTATTTAAAAATATTTTAAAATTATTCAAACATTTAAAAAAAAATAATTAAAAATTTATACACGCCATTATAAGCATACAATTTTAATTTAAATAATAGCAAAACCAATAAACGTCCTATACTGTAAATATAAAACGATATCACCACTATTCAGAACACATTCTAACGGACAACAAATTTTTTTAATTATATGTTTACGGCATCATTATTTCTCTATTTTTTATAAACTAAAATGTCATAAATATGGTAAGGAACTTGGAATGTAACCATGATTTTAAGATAATATACTGATTACCATAACTATAGGCAAAAATTAGGAGCTTCAAAATAAAAAAAATTTTAATATAGCACTATGATATATTACAATTTATTTAAAAAAATTTCTTTCATCATGAAATCAATCAATGGTAGCTGCATGTCAGGAAAGATTATGAACTAAGTATTCTGATAAATATTCTGAGATCTGCATAACCTAACAACCAAAAGCGCTGTTTCTTATTTTATATCTGTTCAGCCAATATTTTAATTCAAACACGTTGGTGATGAACCAACATCATCTACTCATCATAAAACACTGTCGTCGTTTAACCTGTATATCTTAAATTATGATAATATTATCAATGATAATAAAATACAAATTTATAAGCAATTATATTAATTACACAAATTTATTTAAATTATGTATCATATTATTTGCTTAGTAGCAATATATTAATAATATTGTTATTTTAGATGTTATTTAACTTAATAGTTCAAAAAATATTTCATTATTATACTAGAAAATTCATTTTAAAGAATTAATCACTAACACTTTGACTACTAACGTTAACAACCTGTATTACTTTCTGATCTCTCAATACCAGCATACAACAAGCTATTTGTGCTAGCGCCTCCACATATATAAACGATCGAAATTGTTTAATTCGTGGGTTTAAGATAACCCGGGTATTTTTATTATACTCACTACTATTATTACAAAAAATGTTTCGCACAGGGAAATCCTTCAGGTTAACCCATGCCGCAGCCAAAGTGCTAATAGAAATGCTTTTATAAGTCATAAAGTCACATAATTTGTATCATTTTATGTTTCAGATAAAGATTTATAATATCAGATAGTGGATCCAACAAACTAAAAATGTCAGATTAACTATCACTATCAAATATTTGTGAATTAAATAAATATAGTTATTACTTTTATCATCTTTTAATGATTCTTCTTCTTGAATTATTGATGGTTGTGATAGTGATTGAACCTAAAACAACAATTACCAATAATTAAAAATCAATAAAAATATACTTAACATTATAAATAATAAATATCATCATTATTTTAAATTGTATTTAGAAGGAAGTATACAAGGATTTTTACTACATACATTTTTTTCTTGTTCGGAAGATATGATTGATTCTGTTCCAACAGAAGAGTGCGATTCATTTTCAGGTAGTATACTATTGGATAAATTTATATCTATTGGTAATAAATTTATTACGCCTTCATCCGAAACCATAACTTTAAATTTTGTTAGATCAAAATTCAATCGATTCATTACTACGAAAGGTTTATTTTCTTCTTTATTTTTCTGCAAAAAAGATAATAAATAACTTAGTTAGGAGATAATTTATAACTAATAATATATAAATAATTTTATATTAATTAAAAACTTACAGAAATATGAAATCTCAATTTTTTATAAATATTAATGTAAGAATTAACTTATTGTATTAACAATAAATTATTAATAATATTATCAAACATAAAACTATAAACTAATAATTACATAATACAAGTTTTAAGTATATACCTAATTGTTAAAGAAATAAAAGTTGGACCAACTTTAAAAATCTAATTTCCTTAATTTGTGTTTCATAATTTATATATTTTGCTATGATAATACACAAGAAAAAAACCTTGACATAACATGAAGTTAATATGCAATTTACCCAAGCAAAAATTTACAAAATAAAATGAAAATTACATATAAAAATGTATTGGACATTTTTTATAAATTATTTTTCCATGTCCGATTTGAACACATTGTAATGAGCTTATTTTTCTACAATAAAGTACAAGAGATAACCCCTTAGAATAAAATTTTATTAGCGCAATCTATTTAAGAAAAATTCCACTACTCAATAAATAAACTTCTTAAATAAGTATTATTCAATCACTATAAGTTACAAATTAAAATATTTTAGATGTTTTTACCCAGACCGATTACATTATCGCCAATTTCAATAACGTTAATTGTGAGTACCTATTGAATTTTTGAAGTTGGGATACAATTAAATAGAAATAAATTGTAATAATATGTATAAATGAAAACCATAAGTAATTTTAATGTTTTTATTCAGTTTCTATTGGTTTGCAGTTAAGAGTTTACATATTTTTTTAGCAATGGCACTTACCGTACCATGTCCCGTAACTGTCCGTTATACACAGATTTCACTGTACTACATTAATAAAGAAATATAAATTTTAATGAGAAAAAAATTGAATAACCATCTACTTCATGTAGATTAGATACTAACCTAACCTCCATTTAAACTAAAAATTAATTTGTTTACTATAATAATCTTATTTCACAATTAATTTTCTACTATTTCTACCAATTCTATTTTGTTTAATTACTTACAAGTATCTCTTCTATTATTCTTTTATTTTCTTTCATCTTCCTACTATAAAAATAAAAATATATTAGTATATTAATAAATAAATAGAAAGAAACTTTTAGTAGTTACTAGTTTCTATAATTTTATACTTACTGTTGATACGCATTGAATTTCCTAACATATATTTCATTTGCACGAGATTCTAATCTTATCATAGAATTTTTATTCATTGGCATATTCCATCTAAAACATATTGATAAATAAAGTATTGATAAATTTAATTTATTTTAAATTTAAAAATATAGATGGACTAACGAATTGGCAAACTTCCAGAAATGAACTGAAAGGTATTCAGAGTCTGGAATTAATTTCTTTATTTTTGCACGGTAATATTTATTCTTCCACATACAGAAAACTTTATCGCCTAAAAAACAGATAAAAATAATATTTAACAGTTGTTATAATATTAATGTATTTGCTAACCATTATACAAAACAATTCAACATAAAATTAGCAAGTATAAATCTTGATCTTATCTATCAAAAAAATATTTTTTTAAACTATAAGTAATAAATGTTTAACTGTAGGTAAATACTTAATATTTATATTAGCAATCAGTACCTACATATTATAATATTATTATGTAGTAGCTTGTTACCTACAAATAAAAATTGTAGTTGAAAAACTATTTCTACTTACATTGCATAGTAAAAAATGTACAGTATTAAAACTAAAAACAGATTCAAATATGGGTAACAGTCCAAATACAATCTACATATGAGATTGTATTAATCTACATGTTGATGTTTTCTTTGTCGCGGTTATTTTCGTTATGGGCATTTTATTCTATTTTATTCTTGTTTCCCAATACCTACAATCATTAATACTTGTATTTACTGTCCTTAGTCAGTACAGTTCTGATTTCATTTGTGTGTGCTCATTTTGTGAATTTTATTTTGTGCAACAATCAACATGACATCTACTATTGGCAACCTATATTATTAGAGATGAAGTGAAATGTGTTCAATATTTAAAAGACTGAGGGTTATTACTGGCCAATAATCCGATGACATAATATATAAAGGTGAAAAATGGTGTTATATGTAATGGCCAACTTGTGGAATATTTAAGAAATAGTAAAAAACAAAATTCTGTTGGTACTATGAAAAAGTTGTAACATTATGATGTACCAAACGGGGTTGGCCGACTTATCAATCGATTCGTAAAGATAATGAGTTTTTTACCTACTCGGATTTTAACGGACGTTGTAATAGTCAGCTATCACTATGTGAAATAATTGAAATAGTTTGGTTTTGGGTTAATTTAGTTCCAATAAATCAAGCTGTAAATTGGACTAGCAGAAGCAAAAATACCATTATTGATTGGTATAATCATTGCAGAGATATACCAATAAATTGTTTTTCAAAAAAAATGGTTGTACTGTCCAAATTGACGAATCCCTTTTTCAAGGTAAAAGGAGGTATAACCGTGATCGATTACAAAGTGAAGACCATCAGCCATTAAGACAAATAAATAATTCCAACAACGAAGATTCTGACGAAAATGAAATAGTATAAAATTTATGGGAATCGTAGAGTAGGCCCATGGATATTTAGTATTTGTTGGAAATGGCCAGACTTATTAATAGAACGGCGATTTTTTATCGTAGAAAAACGGGACCAAGAAACTCTTTAACAAATTATTAAAAATGAAATAAAAAAGGAAACGACAATTTATAGTGACCAATGTGGAGAGCGTACTAAACATTAAATCAACATGGATGTATTCATCAAACAGTTAACCCTTCAGAATTTTTTATTGACCTGCAAACAAGAGCACACACTCAACAAATTGAAGGCTTATGGAGAATTATAAAATCTAAATATAATATTAAAAAGAACGGGGGGTCTCCTTTAGTAGATAAACAACTCCAAAAAGAGTGGTGGAGATCGTGTCAAAATCCAAAAACCATTTTTGATAACTTTTTGACTGATATGAAAAATAGAAAAATTATTGAAAAATATTATAAAATATAATATATTTTATAAGAATATGGACTGAACCAACATAGTTATAGACAACACTGAGAAGTGTGGAAAAAAAAGGTTATTTAAAATTATTTGTATTTTACATTTATGACATAGGTTGCGTATTGGATCTTAAATCAGTGTGTAGGTCTCATATTGGACCGTAAATCAGTGTGTAAATCGCATATTGGACTGTTACCCAAATATGATTTAAACCTAATTAATTGTAAGATTATATGTAATCTATCAACTATACACGATTTTGTGATTAATGATTAGGTATATATTATATACCTAAAAATCAATTATATTACATGTTAGTATGATTACATAAATAATGATATAATAAAATTAATCAATTGAAATTGTATTTATTACAGAATCATTTAATATTTTGAATAGCAAAAATTTCTGTTAATCATCTCCAAGATAGTACACCATATAAAATAATATAAATACATTATTTTACATTTTCAACAGTCATAATGCTCACCACTACCCAACATCATTATTGATGATCATATTAAATATAAATAAAAGTAAGTACAACAATAATTTTTGTTGTTTTTTCACATATTTTAAACACCAAAGAATGGAAATTTTGCTCAGTTACGAAAAAAAAATATTCTAATTATCATAGAAATATGCTAAAAAATAAGTAAATACCTACAAATTTAATTTTAAAACAAAAATATACAAAACATAGGTAAGTTATATTATTAATATTATTATAAATGTATTTAGGAAAAAAACTTAACTTAAAAATATTGCAGACAGAAGCATAGGTAGTACACATTCAGTACCGAAACAATAATTGTTTGAATATACAACTTAAGTATTAAATGTTAATGTTAACTCTCAAATAACCTATTGCTAACTTTTTGTAGCAAATAACGATACCAAATTTAAAAACATAAATTATAATAAAATAGGTAACAACGGAAATAAGCATTCTTTTTTCTTTTCGACAAATTAATAATACAGTAATCTTTAAGGTTTTAAAAATCACAATCAATGCAAAAATTATCCAACTACCTAATTCAATCCTAGCATACTTTCACATGCAACCTTTGACATTTTTAATAGAATAGAAACAGTACACATCTGTCAGATGTATCGCAATTAGTTGAATAACTATGCAATGTAATTATAAAAACAAAAAAACAAAAATCAACAAAATTAACTTTTGTAAGAAAAATAAACTAAAACAGTAAAAATTTCCTACTGACACACCTAGTCATAGAATAAGCATAAGTACTTCCTAAGGTTTCATTGATTGCTACAACCGAAGGGATCGAACGGCTGCGCCTGAACGTCTAATCGTCTGGGACCAATGAGAAAAATATACCTCGGACACACGATTGTCTTATCGTACGAAAGGAGTCGGTCCGTGCTCATGCATAGGCGATCATGTCGCGAAGTGCGTGTACATAGAGTACACTCGACCGAGGAAACCATCGAAAAAGTATTGAACGAACGTTTCGGGCGGTACGTTCGACTCGTCCGAGTACCTACACTACCAGCCGGTCGTCAAACGCATAACTGAAAATCGCGTCAATGCTGTTGCGCGCGTTTGTATTTCTAGCAGTTGGTTACCTTTTGATAATGGAGTCGGATCTTGAGGCGGCTTTCGGGGGGGCTCCTGAGACTTTGGGGTCGTATTGGCGGTCCCAGCAGTCTTGGCTGTCCGAGCCGTCTTGGCTGTCCGAGCAGTCTGGGCCGTATTGGTCGTTCGGGTCGTCCTGGCCGTATTTGTCGTTCGGGTCGTCCTGGCCGCATTGGTCGTTCGGTTCGTCCTGGCCGTATTGGTCGTTCGGGTCGTCCTGGCCGCATTGGTCGTTCGGTTCGTCCTGGCCGTATTGGTCGTTCGGGTCGTCCTGGCCGCATTGGTCGTTCGGGTCGTCCTGGCCGTATTGGTCGTTCGGGTCGCCCTGGCCGTATCGGTCGTTCGGGTCGTCCTGGCCGCGTTGGTCGTTCGGGTCGCCCTGGCCGCGTTGGTCGTTCGGGCCGCCCTGGCCGTTTGGTTTTGTCGGGATCGAGGAGGCATGGCTGGATGATCTATGTGTCGGCGGTATTTTCCGTTGGCACCGCCGCCGGAGCCGACGGTGCAGCTACGGTTACTCGCCGGAGCTAAGGGACGTCAGCCCTACCGACGATGTAGTGCCGCTGCTGTTCGCTGTTGACAAACGAGACTGACTGGCAGGTATGGATCCGTCGAGCGCGTAACGAGCGATTGAGAAAAAAAATTAAATAACGAATAATAAATTGATTCGGAAAAAAAAACGCGTAGACGCGGAACGGACAACGAGCGCACACAAGTGCAGCAAAGCCGTATCAGAAGGAATCGCGATGATATTACAGCGGTTAGTAGGCAGTGCCGATACGCAAGACAACAAGTCGAGACGAGCGGAGACACGACCACCAAGCTGAAATTCCCCTGCGAGACTGCGAGACAGCGTCACACCGAATTTCGAGTTGTCTTGGAAAACACGACTGTGTGTGTGCTCTACAGGCGCCGGCGGCCGCGGGACACTGCAGTATTACTGCTACGATGTTTTCATGGAGATCGCGCTCTACGGAGGTGGTCGACTGTTGCCTCCACTCCCACCACCGCGGCTGCCGCCGAATGCGCGATAACTGATAAGCGCGTGACGCGGATATAATAATATTATATAGGTATATCGACACTGCTGTAGTAGCGCGCGGCAATCGATCGAACGCATAACGAAAGGACATCGCCGAAATGTATAAACATGTAATAATATTATAATATATATTATCATCACGAAATAAATAAAATGATTTCGTTAATTCGGTGACATCGTCGTATAAGTCATTGCTGTTATATTATATTATTATTATTATTATAAAATTATGTTGAAATAATATCATGGCGTACAGGATTGAATTCAGGACGGTGGAGGTTGGCGGGTACCTAGCTCAGAGTCGGGTTACATTAACGAAGAAAAAAAGTATTAAATCGTTATAAAAATATATTGGATACTTTTTTATTTTTATTTTATTCCGGTGGCCATTTAATAATGTAGTTACGAACCATTTAAATATGAAAGCATATTATTTTGTTCTTTACAAAACTAGTAACTACGGAGGATATCTTGACTACAGTGACTACTTATAAATCTTAAAAATTTATTTATTATTCTTATGTAATATATGTACTTTATTATTTTGTACCTACGAGTAATGTAATGAATACAATAATAAACAATATACCTAAAATATAAATGTAAATTGTAAAAAGTTAGGATTTAAAAATAAAATTTAATACTTCAGTAAATACGCACATCATTTAATGTTTACACATCAATAAGTTTTCACGTGCTTTTTATTCCGTCGCCTTACACATTCAATACTTTATGTGTGTACTCCACTAGACCACTAATCGTATATCTACGAAATTACATTTGTGATAGGCCTCCTTATTATATCAAAATAAATACCTACCAAAAAGTTCTGAGTACCTACAATAATAGATTCATTTAATAACCGAAATAAAAAGTACCAAGTTCAGAATGAAAATTTATTTTTCTATTTAAAATTTAAATTTCTTCAAACAAATAACATAATATATATTTTGTATTATATGTAATATCATACCTAATATTATATTACGTGATATAATACATGTTCAAATTTATATTTTTATTATTAATTTAAGTCACTCGAGCTAATATTTATTAATTTGTATTTTTATAATGCATTTCCATACGATATTATAATCACCCAACTTGATTACTTATATAATTTATTATTAACTAAAATTAAATAAGTAGCTATTAAATTTTAGATACTATTATTGAATATTGATTATTTGATTGTATATAAATTGTATTTATAATGATACTATTTACAGACAATATAATTAAATACCATTTAATAAGCAAAAAATGTATTATTTATTTGGGGCACTCATAATTTATTCTGCCTAAATAACACCAAATTTCCTATCGACTCCAAGCACGGACGCCCATATTATGTCTCCTTTCAATTATTGATATGATAATAAATTGTGCAGCTCCGAAATTGAGTTCCTGAAAGTTAAACAGCAACAGCCCTTTATTGATAGGACCTATCATTAAACGATTTGTACGTACAGTTTAAACTGCAATCATTAAAAACTAAAAATACTTCAACAAAATATATTATTTACTATTATTCAAAAATATTCAACATAATAGACAGTTAGTACTTTTGTCAAACATGTAGACGACTATCAAGTTTTGAAAATTAAATTAGATATTAGTAATAAATAACATTAATAATATTAGGTATATTATTATTATTATTATTATTTAAGTGTTTTAAAACATTAAAATCTATTTTTTTTTTTTATGTTTAAGTACCTACGGCAAGTACGCACATTTTGAAATACGAATGTAATAACACTAATAACGAGTAATAACTAATAACTAATACGTGTGTTTCAATATCAAATTATTAACAATAGTTTAATTTCAAATATTGATCATACAATTTATTTATAAAATATATTATTGCTTATTAAACATAATAATTATTATTAGTGTTACAAGTTGTGTTTACACAGTCTTATAATACGAGTACTAATATAATTATAATATATTTTATTATTTTGTCAATAAATAATGAAATTGAAACGATAATCACGAAAACAACTAGGTAGGTACATTGCACATTTATATTTTTCAATTCATTTAAAATTATGTTATCAAATATACGGGTATACACTATAGTACAACTATACACTTTACTATTTTTATGTGAGACGTTCGGTGTCAGACATGGGTTTACCGATTAACGAGTACAATAAATATTAAATATAGAAAATATCAAACGTAATCGTAATCAATCGATGTAGGTACTAGGTAGATTGGTAGATACAAATAGTAATTTATTTCTCAACAATGATTTTTAACATTGGATTTACCTGATAATTATTTTTTTTTTAGTTCTAATTATACAATTTGCTTCATAAAAATGTGGAAAATTGACCATACAATTAGACAAAAATTATTTTATAATACTTAATCGTGAGAATAATTAACATCTATACGGCTAAATAACACTAGTACTTACTATATACATATTAATACTTTATACAAACTAAAATAACACTTTAATATTGCTTTTTACTTTTGTACCTATATATTGTATTACCTATATTTTTATATATTAAACATTAAAATAAAATATTCAGTAAAATGTTTGAAATAATTTCTAATAACAAGTATAAATTATGCGAACTTGAAACTAATAATAATATTATAATAAATATAGTGAATTATAGAAATAATAAATAATATATAGTAATGTAATATTTAAATACCAATGGTACCAATACCATTATAGTTTGTGTTAGTAATTTTGTATGAAATATACATGATATAGTAAGTACACGTACACCTAGACCTATAGTAATCGACGTAGATACTAGATAGGTACTATTATAAATTGTAAGTTAGTATCTAATTTAAGTATATAATAAAATAATAAAAATATTATTAAATCTTGAATTTGAGATAATTACAATTTGTGACATGAATAATGCATTGTTTACATATCTACAAAATACATCATCTGAATATATTATAGATCGTATAATACGTGTATAGTGCATACCAATATACTTAAACTGTTAAACTTGAGTAGTTAAGTACAAATAGTAGTGTAACGGATGTGTCATGTGTAATAGTATTATATAGACATACAGTCCAGTACTCCAGTACGGCATTAATGCATTAATGTAGGTTTGAACTTGGTTCTTTAGGGCCGCAGAGCGAAATTAAATTAGATATAGAGTATAAAACATATAAAATGTTACTATACACTATAGACTACAATATGATTTTATTGCTACAACTGAATCAACTGATGTAAGTAAAATATGTAATTATTATACTATAATTATGGTGACCAGACGTACTTATTTTATAAGGACAGTACTGTTTTTTGGTAACATGTCCTACTGTCCTAAATAAATGGTCGAAGTACACTTAAATGTACTTATTTTTAATAATTTAAAAATTCCAAATGGAAAAAAATTACATAAGTCACATGAGTTTAGTTATATAAAAACACATATTTTATTTTTCACTCTTAGTAAGATTAAAAATCTGTGATGCATATTTATGTTTAAAAATAAATAAATGAGTTTAAATTGATGTTATATTGTTAGGTATTTATATTGATATATATAAACATGATATATTAGCCTATATTATTATGTACTGTTTTTTCTTTTTTAATATATGGTCACCATAACTATAATTAATGGTATTTTACGTTATTAAATATTATGTAACCATTTAGATATGAGTAACAGAGTAAAATAAACCTTTGTTTAATATAAATAAAAATAAATTAAATGGATTACTTATATAATTACATAAAATTAATTATTAAAATTTACAGTTATAGCAGTGGCTGACTGGGACTAAACATGTTACTTTTTACAAAAACACTAATTAATATTTATTAATTTGATAAGATTATTAAATGAAAATGAAAATAAGTCACAGAAAACATTATCTAGTATCTATCATTAATTACCAATAACTCTATGATAAAAAACAAATAACACTTTTATCTATATTTGCATTATTTTTAATCGATATTTTTCATATTTCTGGATATATTTTTTTCCTGGTTCACCTAGTTATATCCTTTAAATATTGACTTAGAGGCATAAACAAAACTAATTAAGTGATTTTAATAATTTAATTTATTAATAAATTGAGTCATCATTACTGGAAAAATATTTATATAAATGCATAAATATCATATTTTTTCAATGGTAACTCAGAGTTTCTATGCAATTTAAAAATAACAAAAATTGTATTACATTAATTGTAAATTATTCATACATTAAGCACTTAAAGACAGATATTTTAATACCAATAAAATAATTTATTTCAGAAAAATAATAAGTGTTAAAATGTGTAATAGAAGTAAAAATAAAGTTCGCTGACAAATTTAATATACTATATAGCTAGTTTTATAATATTTTGAAAACATGCAAAATTTCGCCAAAATTCTAGTTCTCCAAAGTCTCAGTTTGTGTTTGTTGATAAATAGTAAATACTAAATACCAATAATGCCCCATCAGTACCTACCTCCGAGTCCTCCGACTAGTCCGACTACCTACAATTTTAATAATATTAATATATTATACAACAGTAAAAGTTCATATTACGGTCCATATTTTTTGTAAATTTTGCTACTTTTTAGCATATCTAGACAAACATCTTTTAAGGGTTGTAACTAATAAACATAAACTTTCTTTTGTCTATTTGTCGTTTGCTACTGCACACAAAAATAAGGACTGTTATAAAATGATATTAATGCTTCACAAAGATTATTTTAATATAATAATACATTAATTATTAATATTATGGTATAGAAGTATAGAACTATAGTATGTGGTCATGTACTCATGTGGTTATAGTTGTATTATAATATACTAACACCATAATATTTTGTACCTATACAATAAACAATATAATATCGTATTGTATAATATTTTTAATTTTTATCCAGTTTAATAGATTATTTTATATTTTATGTACTATTTAAAAATAACTATGTATCCAGAAAGTCATTAATTTCGTCATTCCGTAAATCGAATAATAATCCCAACTAATATTATATATATTATATTGTTACACTAATATAGTTACACTTAAATAATTTCTATTTTTATTTTGGAAAATTTGGAACTTCTATATAATAATACTTATACTTATATAATATTATAATCATTAAATTATTAGAGTACAGATTTAAAGGCATTTGCTATAAATGCTATAAATTCGATTTATCCTACTTAGAATAGGGTTGCCATACGTCCCGGTTTTACCGGGACACTACCGGTTTTTAACTAAGTGTCCCGGTGTCCCGAGAAAGGGTTTCGGGACATCAATTTGTCCCGGTTTCAAAATTTCACTCGATAAAATACCGATTTTCAATTATGAGAAAACATTATCTACCTAGTTCCTACACATTACAAAATGCAAGATTGTACGCTCGATAATCGTAGGTAGGTATTTTATTTTTAGACTTTGTATGGTCAAACTCAAAATGTATTACCACGATAATCATAAATTCATAAACCTTATGGCTTTAATTAATTACGTGCCTATCTATGTATATATATATATATTATAATAATGATCAAAAAAAGTAAATATTATTTTATTATTATTTTTAATTTATATACATATTTTTCTTTCATATGGCGATATATATATAATATTTATGATTTATCCATTCAAAATGTCCCGGGTTCAGAAAAATATAATCTGGTAACCCTAACTTAGAAACAAATGCGCAACATTTTATTTTGCTTTTTCTGATTTTTAGGTACTTTATTTGCTAAATATGTTCGTAAAAACTAGTTAACGTAGTTGAAAAATTAATATTTATTTTTATGTTACATAATATTATATTTTCTAAGGACATGGTTATAATAATATAATAATATTATATGATAATATATATCATATATTAATATATGATAATCGACAGTAGCGTACCCAGGATTTTCGAATGGGGGGGGGGGCTAAACAAAGTAAATAAAAATTTGACATCTTATCACTAGTTTCAATAAAGTCTTATAGCTGTTAATTGTAATATTTCATTATTATATACTTTTTATAACACATACTTAATATATTAGTGATATATTTAAATAGTAGGAAGTAGGGACTGATTTATTATACAAAATATGTTATACGATAAATTATAAATTATTTTATTTTATATAACCTTAAAATACATATTTTATTTTTTACTTTATTTGCTCCAGTCTTCTAATTGCATCCTTCTGGGTGCCTTTTTAGAAAATAATTTAATTATTTTATCGTCGCTGAGTACCGATCAAATAATATTATATCGGAACCATAATTACGTAAAGTCTATTTTTTGCTTATTTTAGATCATTGTTACTAAAGATAATACGTTGTATTCAATACTTACCTTTTTAAAATTATCATGGTTTGAAATTTGTCTTTTAAAATACAAAATGTACTCCATAACACGGCTGAAGCCCCCTAAGCCCCCCCCCTGGGTACGCCACTGATAATCGATTTTGTCTCGTTATGTTTGATTTCATTTATCGATAAAAGTAGGTACCTACTATTGTTCACTGTTTTCAATCATTTCTTGACAACTTTTCGTCGTGTGTTTGTCATTAATTTTTATAAATTATCTTAAAGAGGACAAATTTAATTTATAGATTATCTGTGGAAAAACAATAGGCTTATGAATAGAGATCTATTTTATAAAAATACATTTTTTTTAATGCTATAATAATGATGGTTCAAATTTTACGTTTTTTAAAAGATTTTTTAGAAGTTATAGAGATTTATTGCTTTATTTTAAGTGCTTTTCTTAAGTTTTTTATTGCTTCCAAGTCCGTAATCTATTACATATTTATTAATATTTTAATTTTTCATCTTCCATCACTACATAACTAATAATTATGATGTTGCTTACTGACAAAATGACAAATATGATATAATAATTCGGATTACGGATACGGACTAATTGATTATTATAACATAATATTATCATTTATTACCTATATCTATATTCCTTTTGTAATATACACGTCATGAATAATGAATTTATGTACCTATTTTATTCTATTTTTATACATGTTGTAAATTGGAAATCGAATCTTTAGATTTAGAGAGTGCTGAAAATAGTTTAAAACGCAACAATTATTATTCTTTTAAAATTAAAAATAACTAATAATAACTACACTATTACCTACATAAATATAATATATAGGTACAATATAGTATATGCTATGCTATTGTTGTTACTTGTTATTAATGTTATCGCCATTCGCCATGGCTAGAGAAGACACTATATTAATAGTAAAATTAATAATTATAATAATTATTTAGTTCTATAAAGGTAGACTATAGCGAGAGCAACAACCAACAACCAAATTTAAATTAATTAAATTGTCAATAATTAGTATTTAGTGTTTCAGATCAATGATCGTAATTATTCATTGCAATAGTAATCTACCTATAATCTATATTACGGTTTACAAAATAAATGGTATCCAAATCAATAATCAATTTTTTAGTACTTTTTTTATATACAAACATTTAGATAGGATTCATGGTTTATGAAAACACTTAAAACTGATAGCGTCCATTAGGTGAATCTATGAAAAATCTCCCATAAAAAATTCTAAGAAAAAATATTTTTGAGTAATTTTTTAATTTTAGTTACTACTGTAGTACCGTACTACCTTTCACTGTTAACTAACTATATGGTAAAAATACATAATTGTACTCTGTTGTACAATGAAGACTGTCGAGTCACTAAGTAGATTACCGTAAGTTCGTAATGGATGCTAAATTTAAATTTAATAATGAATAATGATGGTTGATAAATATAAATCATACTATAGGTACTCGTATAGTCGTATATTCAAAAACGATTCTGAGCAGAGATCTGTCAGTATTGTATTACAAACTACAAAGTATATTTTATTATAGCTTTATATAATTTTGTTTTGTTATTATTAACCCTTGAGTCAATATCAACTTCTGTAAAATTATAGAACGGAAAGAACGGTGTATATAAAATCTAAAATCTAAATACATAAATACATTCAAGTATTAATAGTCAATAACTTTGTGTAAAAATGTATAATATAATAAGCCATAACATCATTCTATTCTGTGGCCGTAGCCCGTAAGGTATAGTATAATATTAATATACATATAGGTACCTACGTAAGTATCAAGGTTCTGCAAGATTGCAAACAATATTTTTAAACTACTATGAAATAACTAAAATTGTTATTTTTATTCAAATATCCAATTTTGTCTACACAAATTGTATGTATTTTTAAATGTTTAGATTCAATAACAATAAGAACTATACTTTAAAGTTAAAGGTATCGCGCAATAATAATATCTAGTACATGAGATCGCAGTAATTAGTAAAGCAATGTAGATAAGATAATTAATAGGTAAGAATATATTAAATAAATAAAAACTATATGTGTCATATACTCATATAAAATTTATAATAAGTATGACAAAAAAATTATTTATTAATAAATCAATAAATATAATATATAAATACGAATTAAAAAAAAATGTATTTATAAATGTGTAAAAATCATTAAAACTGTTAGGGGCCGCAGCCAGTATGGTAAGTTTCAAAACGGAACTCTATAGGAATCAGTTGGTGATTCCTGCTATATGCTATACATAGTCATACAATAGACAAATTATGAAAAAATTTCTAATTTACTATTAGTGTTATTTTCTATTAGTAAAATTAGTACAAATCTTTATAAATTGATTATACTTATTTAAAATTGATTTCTGTCGTGGAAAAATAAAAACTCTAGTACTAGAGTAGTTTATGTAATTATAAGATCAAAATTTAATAATTTTATTAAAAAATATTTGTGCGTATGCCGTATAGTGTACCTAATACCTATACTGGGTATACTGTATGTATACCAATAAGCGCACATGATTTTATGAGCACGATATGACTGATTTTGAAAAAAATCTATAATTTATTATTTTTATTTTTGAATGATGCTAATATATGTTCTCTGACTTTATAGTTAATAATTTATGTAATCATTCACATTATAAAAAATTAAAACCAAATAAATTAATGTAATAATAAGAAAATATCAAGTTGTTAATATATTATTTAGATTTCACAAAAAGTAATAATTTAAAAACTAAATTGATGTAATAAATTAAAAATATTATATGGTGTAAAATTGGGTTTTCCATTTCGTGAAATCGATCAAAAATAATATATGTCCATTTCATGAACCTATAAGTTTAACTTAATATACTTATTATTCACGATTTGTAGTTAATAATATAATGAATAAATAAATACGATTACATAAGTACTATCAAGCGGATGCAACCAATTTAATAAAATAATATTGTATACCTACATTCAAATGATTTATTTTTTAAATTTTTGTGCATATTTCCTTATTTTTTAGTACACAAATGAATAATGGATGTATTTGTAATATATTATTTATATTTTAGATTCTGAGCGAAGTGAGAAATGTATTGATTTTACAATGATGTATTTTTTTGTGTGTCTGTAATAATGCTTTTATTTTTGAATTCAGACCCTCTTTGAAAAGAAAAATTCATCTAGTTGGTACTTGGGGAGGGGAGGTCAAAAGTAAAAAAATTCCTGTAAATAATTCAAATGCATCAGGAAAAACTCTAAAAAAAGTAACGAAAAAACGGGAATTTTTTACGCATAATCAGTTTTTAACATAATCGATTTTGCTGTAATTAAAAAACGAATCATTGTACATAGGTATACTTGAAATTTTCATAAAATATTTATATTAGCGTTATCTATTTACAATTAAATTTTCAAAATATTTTGACCTTTCGAAAGTTATTTATAAACAATTGAAATTTTCGATTTTTCTAAGTTTTTTTTTTGAAACTACTATAAAAAAAATGGCTATGCAAAAAATCTTTAAAATTAAATACAAGTTTTATTATAAGTTGTACTTATCATAGTGAAAAATATCAAAAATCGTTAGTCACAATTTTTGATTATTTAAGCATTTGAAGTTCAAATATTTACAAAATATATCCAAATCGCGAAAATTTGCAAAGAATTTTGAAGTTGAAAATTCGTAAAATGTTTATGATTTATATCTAAGGTTTAGAAACCCAATACAAGGTTCTTCATAAGTTTTCCTTCAAGTAACTGTAAAAAAAAAAAATCCAGTGTCAATATAGAAAAAATTTTATGTGCATATGAAATTTCTTTTTTTACGAAATCGAGTAAAATTACGTCATTATGATACAATATATAACAATTTAAATATAGGTTATATAATATAATATAGGTATCTTGTTAATTATCCTAGACTGACAAATCATCTCCGTTCTGAATTATTTTTCGTATATAATGGTCAATGATACCTGTTATTGCATTCAAATTTAACACATCCATTAATCATTATAGTGACCTACTCTCCATCTCTACTATACAGCAGAGAAATATCCACTACCACTTGCCCACCTTTTTTGAGTTGAATGCTTTTAATTCAAAGTCGTTTAATTTTTGAAACTAATTTTAAATCAAAATTTAAATTCAAACATCAATTCGCAACCCTGGTCCCTGGTAATGGAGTGCATAAAGAAACATAACATGTTTGTAGTACCTACGATTAGTATAAAATACTATAGATTGAATTATTTGACGGTCCTAAAAACAATAATAATACTCATAAGTCATAACTCATAAGTAATAATTTATCGCTTGAATTAATATTCGTCATCGGCTAGCAAAATTATTTTCGTACAAGACATTTTTCAGATACCTATAATGTATTTCAGTTGACATAATATTGTTTTAAAAATGTTTAGCTAAAATATTCTGTCAAAATATTGTCGGCTAATAATTCAGTTAATCCTTATTCAATCATTTTGTCTGGGTCTGACACTCTGACATGCAATGTTCTAAAAAAATATGTATATATATAGCCATATATAGGTATATATTTTCATTATTGATTTATTTTTTATGTTAATAATTGTTTTATGTGACTATGTAGTATGTACTATGCAGTATAATATTGTTCACCTCGGTGCCCCGTTTTAGGTGACTTAAATCTTTACTATGCCATACATCTATAACTCAATCATAGATAGGTATTTACAACGACTAGAAGCCATTTTGTTCTCATCATTGAAGTCAACAACTCGGAACAACTATATTTTATAAACAGACTAATATTTACATACTTCATATATATATATATATATCATGTATGTATCGTATCGGCGTATCGGCGTATCGCTGTCGTAGAAGTATTGCGAAAGCTGTTCTTACGGTACCGTTAGTTTAAAAACGAAAAAATAGAAAGATAATATATATAATACATATACATAGATCAATACATGAATATTTAAATATAAAGAACTTTTATAGTTTTATAGACAATTTAAACATTGCCTCTTGCTTGCATCCAGCGTAGTGCATTTGTATGACGGCAAACTTTGATCAATTAAAATTTACAAGAAGAAAAATTCGATGAGTATCAAGATTCGATAAGGGTCAGTACGTATCGTTATTTGTTACTTCGTTAGTACCTAGGTGTCCTAGGTATATTGTATTCGTATAAGTAACTTCTTGAAGCTTAATCGTTTTATAATGAACCGAAATATATCGAAACATTTCAATTTTTTCGGAATGGCTATCTTGTACGTTGTACGTAATAATTATGGTCATAATTATTGTCCGTGCTAGTTTTCCATTTGTACCTAATCAAAAAGATGCTGTGCAGCGAGATATTTCAATATTTGTATCTTTAAGCTTATTGTCAATTATAAGTGATAACAGGTTAGCACTTAACTGATAGTACTTATCACCGGGTGTTTGATTCTATAGCCTTGTGGCTTGTATTTTTATTGAAATTAATAAATATTGAAATTTTATAAAATTTAAACAATTTAATAGCACAGAATATTAAGATTTAAGAAATATATGTCTTATGCTTATTCTATTATGTACAGAAATACATTTTTCAAAGTAGCTGATACCTGCCGTGCTGCCTTATGTAATAATGTGCTCAGGAGAAATGCTGGTCATAACAAATGGTCCAATATTAAGCACATAAAAGGAGCTAATGACCAGATGAAAGCACTATTGTTTGCCAAGTTTAGCCGTCAGATGAAACTAGCCATCAGGGGTATGTTTGTAAACTGTTTTTAGCAATTGAAGTTCAGATAATAATTTATGTTTTTCCCAACTGTATGCCTATAGATTACCTACACACTTATTAATTTATCATATTACTATTACGTGCCGACTTAGGTCGATTCATGCATCAACGTAGACATGAAATACTTGGTGTATAAGTGTACTATTATCTTTATTATAATTTATTATAAGTTTAAATTTGGTACAAAATTATCAATGTATGTAAATATAAAGTGTTGGTGAGCGGTGTTACGACCTGACCCTGAATGTCTTAGATACCCCCAACCGTCTGGTGAGCTCTTGTCTTGATCACCTTTATATACAGTCAGTTTACAATAGAGTGGTGGTGACTTCATTGACACGAGGGGCCTCATATCATTATTAATATTCTCGTTGTTCGTATCGATATCCGTCTTCATGAGTTTTGACTTTTCTTAGAAATGAGCGACATATGATCATCAATAAATGTTCAAATTCAATAGTATCTATATTATATTGTTTTATCGATATACATCCTGGTCTTCACATGCTCGTGTTATTAATTTATAGAACGGAATATATGTCACTAATTAATATGATATTTATATAAGAGTTTCTAAACGTTATAGCCATGGGCTTGTAACATTATTTAGACATCACAAATTAGTTAATAATCATTATACAATGTTTATCTTAATATTTTGTTACCCCCCTCAGTAATCTGAAATATTTTTAATATGTCCATTGTCCATGAATATTTTTTAACTAAATATTAATAACTCAATTAACAGCTATTATACGCTTATTGGTGATATGAATTATATAATCATGTAAACATGAACAGTTCAATAAATTTGTATTGAAAATAAATACATTTTAATTTTACCCAACTTTAGTTTTTTCGTTAATTATGCAGTACTGTCAGTGGCAGACTGTAAAGGCATGCCAGGATGTAATTGCATCCTGGGCCCCAAGTACACTTGGAAAAATAATTGTGTGTTAATAAATATAGGTAGGTATAAAAAAATAATATAAGAACTTGAACTTTGAAGCATATTAAATGTTCTAAGAAGCTAAGATCCTCATAAAATTGTTTCTACTAATAGGCTATACCTCAAGCCCGTCACATAGAACTCACATATGGGCCCTTAATATCCCAGTCTGCCACTTAGTACTGTAGTAGTATATGTATTGGATTAACAATACTACTTTATTCTCATATGAAAATAGTATAATTAATATTAAAATGGTACATTAATATAATACAATATATATTATAGTAATGCTAAATTTTTGATGTTGAGTATTTATATCAGAATTTATGTGATCAGACAAAATGTTCTATCTATTTTATTAAAATTATTGTTAGTGGTTTTTGGCATTGTATATTATATTATATTGTTATTATTGTGGTGTATTTTTATTTTAGATTGCTTTCTAATATTGTTTCCTTATAGTCAATACTCAATACCATTATCCAATTTATTATGTTCTGTGTAGTTAGTAGTTATGGTTTGTATTTACACTGTAACAATTAAGTTACTACATTTTCTAACAACAGTTAAGTTTATCAAAAACAAATTTAACTACTTCAATTAAACTTAAAATTGATTCTCAAAATAAAAGGCAATTAAAATACATTACCTATATATTATATGATTAACTGGTACTTTTCTGTTATCCCTACTACCGCTCGATGCCGCGACTACCCGCGACTCTCAATTCTGTTATCTCGACTACCATGCCAGTGCCGCGATTACCGACTACAGTAGTTGTATTTATTAATTTAAAAATGATTATGAATCTGTGGAATTTACATAACAGCGACAAAGATGTTCTTGAATTTTTTCAAGAAAAGGGATTACTTCCAATACACCGTGATTGCAAAAACGGTCCTAAAAAAAAAACTGTACATCAGAAAAAATGAAATATTTTGGAAATGCAACGTCAAGGCGTGTCAGCATATAAACTTTTTTGATGACTTTTTGTTTTATATTATAATAACTTTTAGACTTTTACAACTGTAACTGTGATAATTTATTTATATTTATTTAATATCGTATTTTGACGGTTTTATATTATAATAACTTTTAGACTGCTAAACTTTTCACTGCTTTGATAATTTTAGAATTAGTAGTTTGATGTTATACTAATACAAGGTTTATTGATCAAAATACGGAACTGTCTGGATAGTACTATAGTAGTCGAGATAACAGAATTAAGCATCTCGGTAGTAGGGATAACAGAAAAGTACCGATTAACTCAATCAATATATTTATTTTAAATAAAACTGACAATAGTCATATCTAAAAAAAATGTCTTACAGTTTATCCATTAAAAAAATAACTTTAATACATTTTTTTCAGAACAAAATGATTCAAATCCTGAAACCAACTCTAAATTGGCATCAATTATTGAAATGGCCAAAAAGAACAGTATGCCGAAAGATACTATCTTAAATACTATAAAAACACAAGTACAAATATAAATTAATAAATCTAGCAATTATCTTTTTTTATATCTGATATGTTTTTATTTTAATAAATTTAAAGTTTAAATATTTGTTATGAATAAAAATAACTTTTAAAAGAATTATTTAATTTTACTGACAGTGTAATTTTTCTTTACTTTATTAATAAAACCATATTAACATTTAAATTTAAATCACATTAATTTATTGTATAATAATGTTAATTATAAAAATTAATGTATGTTAAAAAATTATATTGTCTAATAAAAATATAATTCACTTACTACAATTTAATAAATTATTTATTTTTCAGTCAAATAGTAAAGCAGATGTACATTGGCATGAAATTAAAGGACCTAGAGGTTCAATTATACTGATTCAATCATTAACAGAAAATGTAAAACTACTAAAGCAAAATTTAAATACTTTAGTACGAAAATCTGGGTAAGAATTTAAAATTGTAATAAACCTTAGTAGATTTTTAGCGAAGTGATAAATGTATTGGTTTTATAATAATATTTTTCTTATTTATTTAATTTTTATCAATTATATTGTAGTTATTTTTAAGTTGTTTTGACCACAAATAAAAAATATTAAAAATGTCTTTTATAATCGTCAATCTTAACGTTGTTTAGAATAAAAAATTTGCAAAATTATAATTATTAAAACATTATATGTAGTGTTTAGTTTTCAATTTTAATAGTTAAGTATAAAAAAAATATGCAAAATTCTTGGAGATATTAAAGTTGAAATATTTACAAAATTAGATATTTAAACAAAATATAAAAAATTTATTTGTTTGTTGTTATTAAAAAAGTACTAAACATAGACATTTGAAACTTATCTTACTAAAATGTATTTTATAATTTTTTATACTTAATTAAATTTTCAAAATATTTACATTAGTTTTAAATTTGAACTTATTCATACTGTTTTATGGTATGTAAGTATTGACTGAAATAAATAATAGTAATAATAATATAATGTATGCAATATTTTCAAAAATTAGTTAAACATACTGTATTACTATTGATTTTATAAGAAATCATTAAATAAAGATATATAATCAATTGTATAACTAATAGAAAAATAAATTACAAATATGTAGTATTATAAATAAATTATAAAATATCATTAGAAATTTATAAATATAAATTGACTCAGTCTCAGTGTTTCTGTTCAGAATTGTTAATTTTAAACAATTATTTATCATTGAATTCAAATTTAACAACACTATACATTTTTTACAATGAATAATAGGAATACGAATACCTGATAAAAATAAATCAGAGCAACATTTTTCGACTTTTTTTTTTTATAGTTATTTTAGATTCTGAACGGAGTGATGAATGTATTGATTTTACAATGATGTGTGTTTTTTTTTTTTGTGTCTGTCGAGAACATTTGGGGCAGTAAAAATGCTTTGATTTTTGACTTCAGCCCCTCTTTGAAAAGGAAATCGAATCTAGTTGGCACTTTGGGGGGTCAAAAGTTAAAAATTTTCAATATTTTTTAAGTGAGTCGGGAAAAACCTTAAAAAAATGACGGAAAAACGGGATTTTTTACGCAAAACCAGTTTTCGTCAAAATCAAATTTTTATTTTGCTAAAACTCAAAAACTAATCGATGTAAACACTTGAATTTTCACATATTGTTAATATTAGCGTTCTCCATACACAGTTAAATTTTCAAAGAATTTTGACTTTTTTTGAACTATTTATAGACAATTGAAATTTTTAATTTTTCTAAGCATTTTTTTTTTAAAAACGATAAAAATTTTTTGGCCGACCAGAAAATCTTGAAAATTTAATACAAGGTTTCTTATAAGTTGTTCTTAAAATGATAAAAAAAAATCCGAAATCGTTAGTCACAATTTTTTTTTATAAGTGCTTAAAGTTCGAATTTATACGAAATATATCAAAATTGCGAAAATTTGCAAGTAATTTTGTGGTTGAAAAATCGTAAAAATTTTTTCTTTTATAACTAAGATTTGAAAAGTTGGTACAAGGTTCTCCATAAATTTTTCTTCAATTATCTGTAAAAAAAACTACCGGATTCAGACAAAAAATTTTATGAGTGTTTGAAATATAAATTTTTACAAAACCGCGTTAAATAACGGTTTAGCCTCAAACGATTTTTGATATTTGTTGTTATTCAAATAGTATAAGTCATAAATACTTGAAAATTTTACCAGTTATTTAGATTGCCATTTTCTTTACGTGATTTGATTTTCAAAATATTTTGACTTTTTTTAAGCTATTTATAGACAATTGAAATTTTCAATTTTTTTTAATTTTTTTTTTATAAATGTTGATAAAAAATAATTAGCTGGGACAAATTACTTGAAAATTTAATTGAAGGGTCCACATTACTTGTTCTAACTCTCATTCAAAAATTATAAAAATACATAGGCACAATTTTTTTTTATTAGCATTTGAAGTTCAAATATTGACAAAAATTCGTCAAATTCATGAATATTTTTCACTATTTGGTAGTTAAAAATTTATAAATATTTTGCTATCAAAAGCTAAGAATTGAAAATTTAATACTATGCTGTACATAAGTTAAGCTTAGAATAATTATAAAAAAGTTTGAGGATTATTCAATTTAAAAAATTTTACGAGTGTTTAAAGTTTTAATTTTAATTTGAAATCAAAAATACGCGCGTAAAATTACGTTTTACTAATAAATAATTTTCGATTTTTGTTATTTTTAAAAAATTATCAAACGTAAGATCTTGAAGCTTTTACTTAAGTGTTTGAATTTGTGAATTTTTTTCAAAATACAATATATGACAATATTTAAATATAATATATCCCAGACTGACAAATCATCTCCGTTCAGAATCGTTTTTCGTATACAATGATACCTATCATTGCATTCAAATTTAACCTACCCTAGTCCGAGGTCCACCCCACCCCCTAATGTACAGCAGAGCGATACTCACTTACCCGCTTTTTTATATTTTAATCGGTTATTAAATTACAAATAATGTGCTCTCTTTTTATAGCTTTAAGTATTTTTAGAAAAAAATATATATAATGAAATAATTATGTTATTGTAACATCAAAAAGTTCCTTAAAACTCGAACACTTTCTTGTTCCTATTGGTCAAAAATTATATTCATAGTAGATTCCACTTAATGGAAATATATTAGTAAGTTATAACATTTTACCCTCAATAAAATCAAACACAATTTCTTTTGCTTAATGAAATTGTTTAAATAAGTAGTGTGCAACGCATCTCATATGACTCTCGTCCATTGTTTGCTTATTCCAAAACGGCTCCCGTCGAAAAAAAATTTATAAACAGGTTTGCAATTCCTTAAACTGCTAACGGTAATACCAGTATACCAATTTGAGCTCCTCTAAGTCCCTTATAAGTAAACAAATTTTACGATTTTTTATTTCAAAAACAATTAATTATGCAATAAATAAATTATGCATGTTGATTGTTATTATTTATATTATTTTTTACCGTTACATGTAGGACATAGATATTACTATCGAGCACTGTATACCGGTATATCATATTATTAAATTTAAAATATATAAAACTAAATAACAAAAATATAAGATGTATTGATAGTATTGAAAATATCAAAACATTGAACATAATTTCTATACTGAAATTATATATTATACGTACTCGTCTACCTGGAAAAAATATTGTTAGTATGGAGAATATAAAAAAATTGTGCAAAAATAATTTACCTATAATTTAAATTTTTGATTTTTTTAATATTTATGTATATATTGTATACATATATATATATGTTATTTACATGTTTTATATTTTTTAACTTTTAAGTTTAATTTACAATAATACGATAATGTATACTTTTTGTATTATTTTTATAATATACTTAGTGTTCACCAACACATTTTTAACTATTCCTCTTTTGAGACAGTCTGTACGAAGTGAGGAGGATTTGTGTTATAAAATACCAGAGCCGTTTGTGAATTTACATTGTCGTAAAACCTTTTTCGACAGGAGCCATTTGGAAATTTACTTTTTTGTAAAACGGTAGCCGAATGGGCTACGTCTGTAGTATGTACAATGTACATAGTTACAAATTATTTTAATGTGAATTTTATTACTTTCAAAGAACTGATAATGTTAAAGTATTAAGTTAAGATGATGTCAGCGCAATATTTTTTCTCTCAGACTCACTAGTAATATAGATATATGCAATTGTCTAAAATTGTTTTTTATTACTTGAGTCATTTTAAAGTAAAATTACATTTTATAAAAATTATGAAAAATAGTATTTTTGAAAGATTGACTTATTAGTTTTTTGCTTAACTATTATTTGACTTTAAAAATAATAAAACAATTTTGTAAATTTAAATGGATATTCTGAGACAATATTAAAATAAATCAATATATTATACCCTCAAAAATATTATTGTCTATAGTTTTTGTAATGAGTGATTTTACTCTAAAATTGCCTTAAAATATAATAAAATGATTTTGTGTATTTAACATCTTTAAATCTCATCTATGTATTATTATTTATTAATTATCTTGTTTTTCTATTTTATTAAAAGTTTAGCATATTGTGATTCTGGAGCTAAGCATTTGTTTATTCACAAAGGAATCCTAATAGCTAAGCCATCATCAGATTTGACAAACGCAGCAGAAGATTGTATAGAACATGCCATCAATGCTGGTGCTGAAGAAGTAGAAACTGACAGCGACGATTTAGAACCTGGCCATTATAAAGTAACTTTTTAATTTTATCCTTTATACAAATTATAGTTTTAAGTATTAACTCAGAGCCCAGTAAAATATAGTAATATATACTAGGTAGTTAGAAAAAAATCTTTTAACTATTTTAATATCTAAAATTTGTTTTTCGTGTATAGGGAACGGATTTTATTGTAAATAGGTACATATTTTTATTGGAATGAGATATTTTAAATCTGATAAAAAAATGAGTACGATTTAGATCATTCCAATTGAAATAAACCCAAATTTATTATACATATTTTTACATATTTGATAAATAAGTACATATTTTGTACATATTAAAGTAATTTTTGATTTTTTCATTGATTTTCGCTGACGTTTAACATCATCTGCTTCGTCTAAAATAACAAGATATGTAATTTTTGACAGAGATATTTTAATAGGAAAAATTTAACAAGGATCTCTGGAAATTGAATACATTTTTTCTGATATAATGAATAAGAATTATGCCCCTATCACATATGTTGATGTGAAACAGTCTTTTAGTCAATACAAAAGTATTTTCCGATCAAATTTTTTATTTGCAAACTTACAACAATATGTTGTTTCTCATTGCTTTGTTCCGGAATAATATTCATTATTTTGTATACCTACATCATATTATGTACATAATAATATGTATTACTTTTATTTCATATTTATAATAATCAAATATTTATTTTTTTGTAATTTTCAGTACTAACACATTTTTTTCAATATTTATATATTATGGATTTTTTATTCCATATTTTAAGAAAAATTGATATTTATATATGTACGTATATTGATTTTTTTTATTACAATAAAATCCGGTCCCTAGTCATGTATATTACTATCTTATATATAAAACCATGTGCATTTATATAGTGTATATAAACTATTTATTAGTACACGGTTATCTTGAAAACTTTTAAACCAATTGGCACCAAATTTGTATTCACAATTCTCTTGAAACTGAGAATGTTTATAATATCATTTTTCAAATTATAGAGGTTGCAATAGGCATAAGATGGCTCACACAGGAATTTTGTTTTGGCTCATGAAAATTGAATATTTTTTTGTTTATAATAGTTTTTATATTGAGTTTCCACTAGCTACAAAATTAAAAAGACTTTTTAATACATGACTATGTATATGAAAGTATTAATGTATATTTGTAGCTTTATACTCAAAAAGTATTTGACAAATTTTTATGAAAATTGTAGAGATTTTTTTGATATCAAGACAATGTAAAAGGTAATTTTGACTACATGTCTACATACAAAAATATAGAAATTACTATATTCAATCCGCCACTACATCTATATATTTATTAATTAAGTACAGATTTTTACCTAGAAATTTATAAAGTTATAGTACTAATGAAAAACAACTTAAATGTATATTTATTATTTACTTATTGATTAATAATCAATTTCTATTTATATTGAGAACCGGGAGCATATTTAACAACGTACCGCACATACGCCAAATGAAATTCACCACATCCTATCCTAAAAAAATAACATTTATATTGCTAAATATTTTTAATAAATTTATTTTCTCAACAATATGCAATTATTTTTTCATTTAAGTTTAATTTAAAAAGAAAACATTCTGATTCAATTATAATATCCATTATTCATTGTTATAAATTAAAAATGTATACATACAAGAAAAACATAATTTAATTAATATAATAAATAAAAATGTTACTAATAAGTAATAATATAGGTATTAGGTTATTTTAATCCTAACTATTCATAGATTTTTTTTTTCTAGATTTAATTCTTGAAAAGTCATCAATAAAAATATAAAATACCTCCATACTCTAATGATGACATTAAGTCACTTTCTATAATCTATAGTTATTATGGCTAAGGAATTAAATCTTTCTTGCAACATATAATTAATCGTAAATAATTTTTCATTCTTTTTAAAAACGGAAAACAAACGTTTGGTGATAAAGTTAGTAGTTGGTGTTGAGATAAATATTCGAAGGGTAATTTCAATAGTTTATAATAATATATACTCATATTGAAATATATTATAATGTATTGTATCTATGTTCTATTTACAATTAGATAAGCTTTAATAAAGCACAATCATCATCAATTGTGGGAAAAAAATAAATATTACTTAATCAAAAATAAACGAATACAATATCAAAATATCGAAATTATTAAATAAATTGAAAATGATGTAAGTTTATTAAATAAAAAAACAAATTAAATATGCAATACAATTTTTTCGCCCTATACGGCTGACCCATTTTTAGGAAGTCCCTTAATTGTACTAAAACTTTAGCCGAAAGAAGCTTTTTAGGTACAATAATTATATTACTATTTTTTTCTATGAAATCATTATATTTAAATTCTTACTTGGTTTCGTCTAGGTTAAATTGATCAAAACTAGATATACATAGGCTATACATACCTATACGATATACCAACTAAGGTTGAAGAGTTTTAAGTCGATATCTTGTGAAAAATATATTATATATATTATAAAATAATATTGATAAAATTGTAAACTAAATTGGGCTTTATTAAAAAAATAATTAATGTTTGGATAATTTTAATTGAAAGTATGGGTAGATATAGGTATTTTGCATTCGATACTATTAAATACCTATTCAAAATTGTATTTTTATCTAAAAATGCGGTCGACTATTTTGACAAATTGGGTATCAGCCAATTATATGTCAGCAAAGTGGCATGTCATCATGTCCACAAATCGAGTTGTCAACTAGCCGATAATATACTGCTCCAGATTGAAATTAGTAAATAATATTATTGCACTATATTAGAATAACCGTAGAATGAAATCTGGCCGAATAGCTAATCTTTTTTTTCAAATTGCTGAAAGAAATCCGTTTTTTCAATACATATTTTATTTTTTTAGTCATAGAAATTAAGCAACAACAGGCACGTAGCTAGGATTAAATAATTAGGGTGGCACAGTTATGGCCAATATTTTTCTTGAGTGGCCAACAGTTTTACTTCCCCCCACATGGCCACATTAGACACTTATAGAATTATGTTTATGTATAGGTATATTGTTTATAATATAATAAAATTGTAATTTCTGAATATAATTATAATTAGTGTAATTAGGTACAAAAAGAACTAAATTTGATACACAAATAAATTAGATAATTTTTATCTTAATATTATATAAACCTTATATATAATGATTATAATGTATATGAATAATAAATATATACATAAAATGTATGTTAAAATAAATACAATTTAAAAAACAGTCTATACTAAAATAATTTTTCGATTATTATGATTTATAGCAAATTATTTCATTATTTCATTGTATATTATATTGCATTATTTGTAATAAAATACTATATATCATATATACTATGTTATTATTTGTTATAGTTAATTAGACCTCGGCGATTAAATTTATATTTATAGATTATAAGGTACCCACTAACAAGTCATGCCGCGATTAGAAATGCCGATTTACTGGAATAGGAATACATGCGAGTTCTTGCGACTTTATAATAATAATTAATAAAGATGCATTAATGTCGTCGTTACGATGAATACGATGGGTATGGATGAACGATTTCTATTCTGAATTCTCATATCCTGGTAATCTGACCACTATGGTCACACTATGTTCGGAAAGACAATTATGTAAAAATAACAAATATGATAATAAAATTTTTTAAATATATTTAATTTTTTAACCCAATTATTTGAGCCTTGGGTATTTGAATAATAATATAAATAATATTTTTCAATGTAATGGGGTGGCCATCAGGGTGGCCTGTAAATATTTTGGGTGGCCGGGCCACCTCAGGCCACCCCTTAGCTACGTGCCTGAGCAACAATTTTAATGAGTGAGATTTTATGACCAAATTAATAAATTATTTTAGGTAAAAAATTGATTGATAAAATAATGAATATGATATCTTGATTAAAAAATAATTGACCTTATACATGAAATGTATACCTACGTGAAAAATGACCTTTTTGTATAATTATAATAATATTTAAAAATTTGTATTACGCCGTGTTTTGCATTATAAATTATTTTTTATCGATTAATAAAGAAAATTTTTGAACAAAATTTGAATAATTAATATGATAGCAGAAGCAGATGAACCAAACCAATTAACGGTATTATCAATTTTTTTATCTCCAAGTATATCTCTGATTTCTGAATGTAATATTTATAGTATTTTAAAATATTGTACAGCACAATAAGGTAAAACATCCATAGACATTATTTATATGAGTATATATCATTGTATAATAATTATAATCGATCAACTAAAATACCGTACTCGTGTAAATGATAAAATATGAATAATTAATATAATTTCCGAATCATTATACACCATCAAGTAACCTTGCTGCAGATATACGCGTCCAATATATTTTATATATAATCTAGGTACATATACTACAATAATACATGTATGATGTATAGTTTATATAAGTATAGTACATGCAGTACATAGGCGTAACTTAGGCAACTGCCCCCACGGCCAAAAATTGGTGAGGGCAATGCTCCCGCACCAACTGATTTTATTATTGTTTGGTATAAAACTTATACTTTGTATAAAAGAAATTTTGCTGAAAATAAGTTAAATGAAAAATAAATGTAAAAATGATAAAACAGTTTTATTATAAAAATTAAATTTAAATAATATTATAAAAATGTATAGATTCGCAAAAATTATTTTTGCCCCCACGTGAAAAGAGTCCAAATTACGCCTTGGTACAATAAAACTTTTAGTAACAGATAACTAGTAGGCATATTTAAAATATTAGCGGACACTTAAATTCCCCGAAAAATATAACGGCACTACTATTGTCTATTATACTTATAAACATATTGACGTAATATATACTTGTTGATCATTATAACTTCTAAGTGGGCATTAAAAACTAGTTTTAACTTTGTGTTTAACATCTCATTAATGGGTATATCAGCAGTTCTCAACTTTTTTAATTATTTGTATAGTTTAATAATGATGATCCAGTACCGGAATTTTACTTATTTTTATAAGAATTCTGGATAAAGTATAATATTGCTACGTTAAAAAAAACTAGCTTAGATACAATGGAATATAGCGTAACTACCAAATCGCTCGCCCCCGGACTCGGCTCTGTAAAACTAGCTCCCTGCAGGACGTTTCTCGGCTGTAGTTGGAATTCAAGAGAAAGTTCTTTAAAATTATGTCCCGCATCAGGGAAATTTTGGTGTTAATATGTAGTAGATAAGTTCATTGTATTAAAAAAAAAACTATAAGTTTTGCAGTATACATATTTTTGGGCATAAGACCTGATCACAATATTAAAATCTCTAATGGTATGTCTTTGATTTTTAATCATTAATTTTAAGGTAAAAATCATATTTCCTAAAAGTTTTAATTATGCATTTTATACCTTATACTACAAGTATCATTTATTCAAATAAGTATATAAATCTTAAAAATCCATAGGAAATATTAAAATATATTATCATTATTTATGATATTTTATGACTAAAATTGGTTAATATTCTTTTAAAAGTATTCTATAAAAAAATATTCAATCATACCCTATAACTTAAAAGTTACATTAGGTAATAAAAAAAATGCATTTCATATTAATTTAAAACCTTGTTTTAATCCTTAATAGTAAAAATACAATTATTTTACTTATTTTTAAAAACAGTGAATAACTACAGTGTTTTATTCTATATATTATTATGTCTTATGACAAAATTATGCCGGCTTATGTCATATGTAGTGCGCCGTTCTTGTTGGGATATTTTTTTGTATGTTGAAAGACAAATTTCACTGGTGTAAATTTCATAATGGCTAATTGCTATCTACATATTTAGTGGAATATTGTCAATGTATGTTTTTGATTGCTGTGCTGCATTTCGTGATAATTTATATAAATGTTTACAACTAATTTTTCGTATTTTTATTTTTATAAATTATTTAATTATACTTGGTACAATTATTATAATATTATGCCGTTCATTTAGAAAATTAAAAGACATTATTAATACCAACATTTAAATTCTGTGTATTTTATATAACTCGCTGCAGCAAAATATGTAGAAGTTGCATCTTTTTAGTAACTTAAAATTATTTACAAAAATAAGATTTAAGTATCGAAAAAATATAGCATTAATATAAAATACATATATATGTAGATACTATTATAATTTATATTTTAAGTATATATTATAAGACGTATAAGTTATAACTTATGCATTATAGAGTACCTATAGACAGAATAGTTTTGATTAATAATAATCATTAACCAATATTTTTTTTTAGTATACCTTCATAATAAATTTCCGTTCCACGATGTAGATCGTTAACGAATTAATTTAATGGTATTTAGTTTAATTTAAATAATTAAATGCACAGTTTTATAACCGGTTAGTTGATAACTTTTAAGGTTATAGGTCAAAATTCCAATTCATTATATCGTCAAGGTGACTTCATTAACTAGTTTGTGTTCCAGTGGATATAATACGTTAGATTTAATTAGTAGCTATAACGCCTATACCATAATATGGTGTAGGTAATATGTATAGGTATGAATGTATATGTATAAGACTATTAATGTACAGCCGCATCAATTTTTTTTTCGTTGTACTTTAACTAGTTGTACCTGTTTGAGTGATCTCTACATAATTTAAACTCTTAGTTAACAAAAAAATAATTATATTATAAAAAAAAAAGTGTGACGTTCATAGGCGTAAATTTGGCTTGCTAGAAGGGGAGCTAACGCTAAGATTATAATTTATAATTTATGATATTAGAACTTTATAACAAGCATACTATGCGAGCTTTGTCCTCCCTCTCACCATCTACATCTAAATTTTACAATTTAAAAACATGTATACAAATACTTCAAAATTATTTATTAAATAAAACCATACATAATTTAATTCAAATATTAATAAGTAATAACAATTAATATCACTTAATATTACTTTACTATAATTACAATACAAAATCTATTACTTAAACGTTCATAATATAATCTTATAACCTATCGGTGCTTTACTGCTTTCCTGCTTAGGAATTACGTAATAAATTGAATTATTTTTTCTAACAAAAAACTGAAATTTGAAGATTTAAAATGAGGGGGCTATACTATTTTTAGGGGGGCTTATCCCCCCTAAGCCCCCCAATTTACGCCTATGGTTTGTATATAAAATAAAACCTATGGATCTGGGGATATTGCTGTAATAATAATATAATATATTCTTTTCTTTTCTAAATTTTGGTTTGAACCTTCGTCGAGTTACAGTGTAAAGTGAAAGCAGTCTCTGTTGCTATCGTTACGTACTATAATTTATTGATTTTTGGGAAAAACACGCAACACGCTTGCGTCCACCTGTCAATCGACTATCATGGCAACGGACAACCCATTAGATTACTATTTTATTCTCAAAACTTGTACCGAAAACGAGTAGTTATTCCCACGATACATCCTAACGATTTTTATCGTTTTTAATGTTTTTATATATTAAAATAATATATTGTATAAGGCCGGGGCTATAAACGGCGTATTCCGCCGCGGATAAAAACGCGGTGTACTACGCCCGTAGTGTATAGCTACTTTGATATAAGACAATGAATTTTGAATTCGATGGAATACACCGTGTACAGCCCCGGCCTAAGCGTAGTGTTGTATCGTACTACTATAGATTATATTTTTTATAGTGTTATAATAACCGAGGTAAACTGAATATTGAATATAGTATATATACTATATAGTATAGTTTACTGCGGAAAAAAATATCAGTTAAATATTCCCATTATAAAAATTAATAAATGTATATAGGTACTTGCTTAATAATAATTTGGCCCGGATTTAAATTCCTTAAAAATTATAAAAAAGTAATTAAAAATTTCCAAAAAAATGAGAATTCAACTCATAATGCCTTATGGTCCAGCGCAGCGGGGTTTATTCTGGTTGTTGATGAGTAAATGATGTGTATCGGGCATATTCCTTTATTTATATAGATAAATTTCAATCAAAAGATTATAGACAATAATTTATAATAATACTAGCAAAATTGTAAGAGTAAGTTCTAATTAGTAATAGTACTTTGATACACAGATTTCTTTTTCTTACTGTACTAAAAAGTAAAATATATAGAAGTTTGTAATATCAAATGAAAATAATACAGTTGTATGACACGTGCGGCAATAGTGATGCTGTCATTACTCTTTGAGAGATGTGTAGTTATAGTATGTAATATATTGGTAGAACAGTGGTACGAGTCTAATATTTAATATTATATTATGTGTTCGACGAAAAAGAAATGCCAAACAGTATTGTATGTCGAGTTGTTTAAGACGACAAGCGATGACTAATCAATATTATATAAAGAAGACGATTATATAGTATTAAAGACACAGATTTTGCAGACCACTTACTACGTAGCACTAAATACTAAATATGGTTCAATATAATATACTAACTATATTACTTGTGTATTTTTCAATTATTTTCCGTTATGTGTCAGTTAAAAATTAAAATATAAAATCAATATAAACAGAATTACAATGATTAATATTATGATTTTTAAATCCTTAATTTCGGACATATTTATGTTACAATTATTAATTATTTTAAAAACTAAGAATAAGATTCAACTATTGTTTTAAAGTAAATTCAATGTCGATTAAATTGGTATTCGTCATTATGTGTTAATATCAAAAATATGTATCGAACAATTAAAACAGTAGTCTTTATAGCACACTATAAATGGAATTATTGTGTTCTAATTCTCAGTGTACTCTCGATTATCCGCGTTCCGAATTATCTGTTGTCTTGCGGGATTATCGGCATACTTATATATGTATATTGTATACAAAAAATATATGTATCTTTATTCTTTACATTATATTTAAATATAATTATCGGTTTAATTGGGTAGTGATGGCCGATTACTCAATAACGACGTAAAATACAATACGCTTGTTCAATACATTTGATTTTTAATATTTATTTTTAAAACGATTGTGCGTTATATTCCTACTAATTATAATAGTAATAAATAATAATATGATCAGTAACTAATGGTAACTGTTGGTACTTATGGTACTAACTAATGGTAACAATTTAAATTAATAAAAAAATGTTCGATTTTTGTGACCCAAAAATGAATGTAGATATATATACATATGGCCATCCTTAAGCAACCTATAACCGAAGGGTCGAAAAAATAAACCATAAACAGTAAACACCCTCCAAGTCTCAAGGAATTTGTTAATATTACTCTTATTGAAAGGTAGTTTGTGAGTCTACAAAGAAAAAAGTATAAAGAAACATTTATTTTTGTATAATGTGTATAAACGTATTATTGTTATAACGTCGTCGACGCTGTTATTTGAACGGCGCCGTTTCTCGGTCGACATCCATTAAAATTGGAGACGAACGATGATAATAATAATAATAATAATAATATAATATTAATCGACATGATACAAATGCGCACAATGTGGCGCCGATAGACTGGCTACGTCGCGTCGGTAGGCACATGCGTCGTTTCCCGGGTGACGCCAGCGAGGGTTCAAGGACTAATAGTATATTTCACTTTCTCCGGCTCGTGGCTCACGGTACCCGAAAAATAACGATCGGCGTCGGCCGACACCCGGGTGACACCCGCTGTTCAAATAACATTGTACTCGTGCACGACAAACGCCATAAACTGTGTTTTTCAGTGTAGGCCTGCGTTTGGGGTTTCGTAGTCCGCAGCGCGACACGTATAATACACGACTGCACACTATATAACACATCATAAATTATACTTTATAATGAGAGTTTACGACGATAGAGGAATTCAAACGAGAGAGATCCTCTTTTTTATGCCACGAGTGTGTATTGTAAATTATTTTAAATACAAATAATGATAATAATTATAAGTGCGTATACGTCAAAATTAGGCGATATACGTAGGAATATAATCTATTATATAAGTACTAAGTACAGTCTATACGTACATCTATTTCGTACGTCATCATGCTCTCCATTTAACATAACACTACATTACTTTAGAAAATATTTGTTTTCATAATTTTAGCGTTTTTGACTATTTTAAATGATTACTTAAATTTTTAATTTTATGTTCATAGATTATTATTTCGAGTATTTTGATGTATAAATATTTATTTATTTTATTTTAATTTCATATAATGAAATAGTGGGTCCCACTGAGAAGACTCGTATGGGGACCCAGGAATATTAAATTTGTTTATACTTTAAATGCTCATCAGTTATCTCGTAAAATATTCGTCCAAAATTTGAGGTGTAATATTGAATTACTCTAAAAAATATTCTGCTTTGGAATAAGGAATTAAAAATGCATTTGGTCTATGATAACGATAAAAATATTTTCAAAAACGTTAATAGTTTTTGAAATAACGTGTGTTTTATGTTAAATAATGGATCACCAGAAATTTAGTTTAGCGGCCATAAATATAACAGTAAATGATGTATATTATACAATTATAATTAACAAATTGGACTGCATTGATATAGTCGGCCTACGGAGCACAGATATTATACTTATATTAAATATTTGCTGAATGTATAATAAATAATAATAATGTATAGTTCAAGGGTTTGGAAAAAACAAAATATTAAACAGCACGATATGTTATTTTATATTTATCCTTATTATAATATAATAGAATCGAGTGACCAAGCAGTTTCTTAAAAATTACATATTTGGTTGACAAATGAATAATGACAATGTTGCATTGTTTTATATTTTGTAATAATATCGTGTATAATTCAACCCACGTTATGCGTGTATTGCGCGTTACGTGCGGTAAGTTTTTTTAAGTCGAATGTAACAACAATTTATTTTTCTATTCTTTTTTAATAATAGTATTTATTTCATGAAATAAAAATCCAATTTCAATTTTAAACAGATAGTGTTTTATAAACAATCTTTGATATATAGATTTATAATAAATAATTTCAAATTAAAACATAATACAGTACAAGATCGAGTCGAGTCGCGTGATTTTTTTATGCTCCTAGAAATATAAATCAATATAAATTCGAGTTAAATATCTCAAATAATATATTATATCTCGAAGCTAATTTTTATCTCCCTTCAACTTTAAGTTATCGCGACTCAACTGTATTATGCAAGTAGGTAGATAATTGATTTTTTTTATTAAACTTTAAACTAAATGCAAATGTTATATTTATATTTCATATACTCATTTTTATTTTATCATAAAAAAAAATGTAATAACAATTTTTATATTCAAAATTCAAATTTCCATTTGTTGGCTAAGTTTAATTAGAAATCATAATAGTTAACAGTAATATTAATTACACCAAAAACACTTTATTACAACTCCGTGAAAAAAAAAAGCTAAGTTTAAAAAATTTCTGTAGTGACATTATAGTAAGATATAATAATTGGCATAATGATTAAACCAATATAACTGCAATTAAGTAAAATTCCGTTTTGTAATATGACAAATACCTATGACGACAGATCAATTAAAAGTTAAACATTTAGCATAATATTATTTTCTATAAATTATTAATTTATTTACGAATTTTACCATGGTAATAGCTACTTATTTGTATTTATTCAAGTATACTTTATACATAGTTATATGTCCTGTCAAGTAGGTAAATAATATAATAACTAGTGTTTAACTTTAAAATTTATTGATCTTATTTGTCGTCATAGGTATTTAAATTGCAATTATTGTAATATTACAAAACGGAATTTTACTTAGTTACCGCATTATATCATGTCAATTATTAATTATTTACTTAGTTTTTTTAACACGGAGTTAAATACAGTTTCAGTATAATATCCGGTCTATGTATGAAATATAATATTATTCTATTACTCTGCACTAGCTTGTTGACAGGCCGAAGTGCGGTCAAGAAAATTAACAATATATTGCCGCCTCCTAATTCTCTCTAGTGAGTTTCACGAGGACGCCTTAACTTAACTGGAGCTTTCGAGATCAACAGTTGAATTCATTTTTTCGAATTTTTTATTAGCCGACGTATCAATACTACCACAATGACACATTAGGACGAACGTCCCGCTCGAGTAAGATACGAACACGAAGTAGTCGCATAGTCTCCGTACCACTTTCGTTGGATTGGTAAAAAGTCTTAACAACCACCACACGTGTTTAAAATTAGCATTCGGTTCATGGTGACACTTAGCAAAAACTGATAACACAAAAATAACCAACCAACCGAAATTTTAGTAGATTAAAAAAATGATGAGAACAATGTTGTGGACATAAAAACAAAACAAAATGGCAACTGATTTAAAAAATGCGTTCTTTTTGGGACACTGTATATAGTATAATACTGTATAATATAATCAATGATAATAGGTATATATTATAATTTATAATAAAGTAGTGTTTGTCTGTTAACTGTTTAGACATATTTTACCATTTTTAATGAATACTTCCAAAAAGAAATAAAAATTCTATTAACTAAAAGGTTTATAAGATAATGGATAAATATTTCAGGTTACTGTTATTTGTACGTGTTAGACAATTAACACGCCGACGTTTACATTAGAAAAACCGACGTCTAAAGAATTCTACAATTAGTACCTACCTGTTGAAACCAATGACTGAACGGATTTTATAGTAATATTTATATATAATATTATAATCAACGTTATAATAATCCCATTCGGTGTTCGATGTGATTGTGTAAAAGTACCTATTGTAATTTTGAAGAAACAAGTCGATTCAAAATATCGTAGCAAGAAAAAAATAATATTATTTAAGCCGTACCGCGCCACTGCAGCACGCAGTGGAATGGGCCGTATTGACGAGCGGTCCACGACTTGTGTCGGGGGAAGGGAGGGGTTATCATTGAATCAATCGTTACATTTTAACGACGCATTTCGGATGTGCGGCCTAGGGGTTATCGTTAACGTTAGCGCTACAAATGCAATTAAAATAAACTATAAGATGAGGTAAAATAATATTGAAAAAATTGAAAATATAAATAGGTCATTGATCTTAATATAAAAAAGAAACCTAATGTTTTACTCTAAGAGTAAATTAAGAAAAGTAACGATTGTATTATGATTATTATTGATATTTTTACTAAAATCCTAAATAATCGTTTTATAGTGAATATTTAAAATTACTAATTAAATACATAATAAAATAAATCAGATGGTATATACTAACATTATGATTGTGTCTATAAGGAAATTCGTTTACGTTTTAAATATTTTTAAACAAATATCTATATTAATAAGAATAACTAATTTATCCTGTGAAAATTAATTTTTACTTTTTCGTTTTTCAATTTTTTTTACATCAAATCTTATAAATGTTTTGTCATAAAACCTTTAAGTTTTTTCGGTGGGATATTAGTACATTGCTGATTTTTGCACAATAATGAAGCATTACGGTGTTATTAAGTAATGTAGCTAGTGCCTAGTTCTATTGTATTTTATACGTTTATAAAAGTAATTCATAGTTGATACTGAACATTTTAATTTTAATCTATGTAATATATTCATATTCTTAGTAAGCAGCATGAAATTATTTCAGTATTTGGGTGAAGCTGTGTGTTAGATAAAGTAAATTTGATGTCCTTTCTCCTCGGTGTTTTCTCTATCTCTCTCGCATACACTATATTCATGCAAACCGCGTTCACGATATTATTGACTATATAACAGTACAAGTACAAGTGTACAACACACGTGCACAGTGAGCTCATCCTTACGCACGCACACGCACAGCACGCACATTATATTACATTATTACAAGAAGACGCCGAATACGTACCTATAAGCAGCTCTATAAACCCAAGGCCACACATCCAAAATGCGTCTTTGTTAAAATGTAACTATTGATTCGGTGATAATACCCCCTCGACTCAGGTCGTGAACCCCTCGCCTGTACCTATTCTCACGCGTGTGCTCTGCGTCCGGTTACTTTTCTCGCTACGATATTTCGACTCGACTTGTTTCTCAAAAATGACGATAGGCACTTTACCGCATTCTTTTGGAACACCTGCACCTGCACTGTGCGTTATTATTACATCGTTTATTATATTTTAATTATATAATATATTACTATAAAAATAAAATCCGTTCAGTCGTTTCTATAGGTTCTTGTACAATTCAAAACGTTTGTCTGTTTTTCTAATGCAAACGCAAGCGTATTAATGATGTCTAGCATGTACCAACGTATACAATATACATCCGAAATATTAATCTATAATTGTGGCGATGAATAAACTGCTGTTGTCAAAGTAATGTGTCTGTAGTACATGTTATTTGAGATTATTATTTATTATTGATACCAAGCTTAATAACGTTTCTTCTTTAGTTGTATGTGACGTAGATTCAGTGGTGTGAACGCTTCACTTATCATATAAATTGGCTAAGTGGGTGGGCGGTACAACAATTTTAAACTTCGGTTCACAAAAAATAAGTTCGGCGTCACTGCGTAGATGGTTTTTTTTAGGATCGTACCTATACAAACTCCGTATAAAAAAAAACTCCTTATTTCCAGCATGACGGATCATAGACTCACAACCAAGCCCTCTTGCTATTATTTATTTCTCCCTTTCGGTTGTTGCTTTTGTGTTCTCTTTTTATATAATGCGCGCAACGCGTTGCCATTTTTTCGCTTTTATTTTATTTTCGTATTATTCTGTATATTTCACGTATATTTCGTATTCACTGTATCGAAGGTGGCAACGGCCAAACCGCCCGAACAGCGTACAGTATTGATCGTTTGGTTGCTTAGCAACACCCTATTTTTGGCGTAATTCCTGGGCTACAGATTATAACACAATAATAGAGAACCACTTTGGTTATAAGAATACGTTGCTATCGGTATAATATCTAATAACTGTTTTATTAAATAAAGAAGTCTATGGTGCTTAAATTTTGAAATATGATTTATAACAATAATCAAAATAAATATATTACATTTTATAATATTATATTTTATATAATAAAGATATTGTTATTCAATTCTTATCAATGACGAAACTATTTTCCAAAATTCCTATCATTATAATATTGTGAGCATAGGAATTAAGAAGTCTGATATCTTACTAACTAGTTATTCCTATTATATCCACAGCACATATTACAATATAATATTATACTTTTTGCTTACCTACGACCACTTGTAGGCTGTAAAATGATGTTTTTTAATAACAGGTTTTTATTCACACCGTATGGGTTCAGACGCCCTCTTGACCTCCCGCCGTCTTCGACATCAATTTGTTAAGTATAAATAATAGTTTTAAACGTTTTATATTTTACGTCCAGACAAGCAGAACGGCGACTTATAAAAATGAAATATATTATTATTATTATTATTTTTATTTAAATTACTAAAATCTTTTTGTGTATAAAATAATAATACTCTTTTTTATCAATATTTATGAACATTTATCTTTCAATTTTATCTGTTGAGCTAACATTGTACTTAATATTTTATAGTAATATATAAAGGCATCTACATTCTACAGCTATGTTTTAATAATGGTTTATTTTAACTAAACTCAATTAGTAAAATATGTAGTTGTCATTTAAATTATTTATTAAAGATATTTATGGACTTTTTATAATTATCTATAGTTATTTAGTATAATCATATAGTTATGCATACGTAGTTCCATACCACGTTGATTTGAGTAGTAATTTGTTTGATATTAATTACAGGCTTTAAAAACAGTTGAATTTAATAATTATCACAGTCGAAATCATACTAAATAAACCCTACTAGAATGTTATAAAATCTACAGCCTGACATAATTAATGATTATGGAGGAATAGTTTTTATACAGTAAAAAATAATATAACTCGTGAATATAAACGTATGTAGGTAAAATTTTTCAAAATTCTTTGATCATAAATCAAAATAAAATTATATTAATTATTTATGTTATATTGATAAATTATTATATTATCATTTTTAGTTTTTTTTTCATATAGTTATACCAGTTTTAAATATTTAGTATTAATGCACTATATATTATATACCTATATTATAAAGTATTTAATTTAAAAAAAATCAGACTCATGAATCCTAGCAATAATAATCAAAAATTAAAATTCTTCATAGCATGTTTCTTGAAGTATTTGTATTTATACGTAAAGTAATATAACTATATAATATTATATATACATAATACGATTTATCAGGCCGTTTTTATTGATTAATTAGATAGCTTGGTGCCTTGGTATAAAATGTTTATATATTTTTTTAAAGATTTTACGTTTGGTAATAAGATAACATAAATAGTTTCAAAATAATATTAAGACAAAATTGATTTGTTTAATTTTATTTACAGTTTCTCTGTGAACCAAATGATATTGCCAAAGTTCGGACCAATCTTGAAAAATATAAGTACGACATAGTGCACGCTGAAGAGGAACACTTGCCCCTACAAAAAGTATCATTAAGCGAATTAGAATACGAACATTTAGCAAAATTTATTAATAACGTTCAAGGATTACCGGATGTTATTCAAGTTTATGATAATGTAAATTAATGTAATGATGTGAATTTGTTAATTATCAGGTAATACAAGTTTGTTATTAGATTTTATTAATTTATGTGGCAGTTTTTATTTATCTTTTTAAACTAAATTATTATACCTTTTATTCACAACAATTTTAGATTCTGATTAGAGTAAGTAAAGTAATAACAATAAGTACAGTTCATTACGCCGCACTCTGTATCACTCACTTATTATATTGATGTATTTTTTTAACTTATTCTGTTATAGTTTTTTCTACTAAAGCATAAAAAATAATCTAAATGTATTTATTAATTAAAAATTGAATCTATTTGTTTCTTTAGAAAAAGGTTAACTTTAAATATTATTGATTACTGATTAGTCTTATTACGCACAAAAAAAGCTATCATTAAATTTCAGCGGATAAACGATAACACATATTATACGTATTATGATATAATATCGGTTATTTAAAAATTAACTTTGGTACACATGTTTTGTAAAATAAAACAAAATATATAAAAAAAATTAATTAATAAAAATTGGTTCAAATTATTTTTTGTTAATTAATGCATAGAAACGAACGTTATGAAGTACTTCAAATACTACATGTAAAATATTTTGTATAGGTAATAATGTGAATTTTGAAAATATTACATTTCTTTTAGTTTTTTTATTAAAGGTACCTACACTTAATACAATTAGTATTTTGTATGATACAAATTACAATTATTATTTATAATAATATTATATAATTTGATACACACACACTTGAACACCCGTGATATATAAGCTTATAAACCAATATTAGATGAATTTACACATACACAAGTTGATTATTCTTAAAATTATCTATTTATAGGCACCATTTCATATACCTTTTAAAGAAATGGAAATAATTTTATATAATATGTATATTATATAATTATCGTAATTACAGTAAGTATAGTTGTGTAATCGATTGTTATAAAAAGATATTGCTATAATATTATATCAATTTTATTCATTTCCACTCGACATAATAAGACATGCCTATATTTTTTTTATTTTTTATTTTATGCCATAACTAATGCAAAAGAGATACACACAGATATCATGTATTGAAATAACCAGCGCATCCGAGTTGGGTCCAAAGTCTAGGATCGAATCACAGGTAGTATATTAGTTAGGTCTACAATTTGGGGAATTGTAAGATTCTACACGATAATAACAGGTAAACAATTACATACGTTAATTTTTAAATTTGTGATGTGTATTCCTATACGGTAAATAAAAAGGTATGGAAGTTCGTACACGTCGGAAAATAGGTGCATATGTATAAATAATATATTATATTTGATATAATATTATAAGTTATACAATTGATGATACTGTCTTAAAAAAATAAAAATATGATATTATATTTAATTTTTATACATTTTAATATAATATTTCAATAGTAGTTATTGAAATGTTCAAACCATTTTAAGTAAATACACACATAAAAATAAAAACTTCAGATAGTTACACACAAAAACAAAAATCAGTAAAAAATGTGCCAAACAAGAACATTTTATAAATGAAAAAAAATGTAATGTACTCAACAGACAAAATTATTAACCAATGTGATTGTTTTAATTTTAAACATTAAGTGTCCGAAATAAACAACATAATATATTTTTTTTTCTTAAATTTTTTTAATATTATATTAAAAGATTAGGAACTTGTAATTTATAGTATTATGTAAAATATAGTATTTTTTGTAATTATTAAATAAAAATACAGGTAGTGTAGAAAGTTATACATACCACATACGTACCTTTTTTTACCTTTTATATAGGATCTTACATATACCTTATATACAGGGTGTATCAGATAGAACTGACTAAAAAAAAAAAAAAAATTATGCTAATTAAACTTACAACAAAAATTGTGAAAATTATATAATTAATAACTAATTTAAGAAATATACTCATTTCAGGAAATTTCCAAAAATAATATTTTGAAAGAAGTTATAACGCTCCAAATTAATTTATGCAAAAAAATAGTGATATTTTAAAAAATTCTAAAAAATAAACTTATTGATTTAGATAAATATTTTTACCATCAAAATTTTTCTTTTAATTAAATTTACAAATTGGCTATTTATTCAAATTTTATTTTTTTATTTTTTCTATTAAAAAATAAAATATTTTTTATATTGTACATGTAGAGCTAGGGTCTATAAATGATAAATAAAAAAAAAATAAAAAAAATAGATTAGAAAAAAAGTTATTCCAAAAGTCAGTTCTATCGGTTACACCCTGTAGTCTATCGTGTAGGAACTAACATATGTATTGTTTTTACCTGGAAGGTAATAGTAAGTTACTTATAAGAACTCACATTAGCCTTACAATTATCTTAAAATAAAATTTTACAAATTAAAAAATTCAGGAATAAAATCAATTAGATTTTGTAAAATTAATGTCTTTTACATTTTTACCAGCACAAATGTGATTTTTTTAAACATCATTTTATTTTTATTTATAATATATATAATATATATTTTTATATTTGGTTTATAAAAAAAAATAGGGACCTAACTAGTGTAGTACCTGTAAAAAACAGAGACCTAACTAGTATGATAATTTTTAATTCGGGACCCAACTCGGATGCAGCTGAAATAACATAATAAATAAATAAGACGGATTTTACAGAGAGCATTATATAGGCAAATGTCCCGGGTCTTATTTTAATACAATAATACTTAAATTACAATGCAACGTAATTAAAAGAAAACATCTTTTGATTTAATTATCAATTTGTAACGCGAAGATAGGATTTTTTCCAAGAAGAAAATTTTAGAGTATAAGGTTGGAAAAGTTTTTTATAACGTATTAAATCTACGCCCCATATTTTTTTTTATTCCTAGATCCTCGAATTATTAAACCAGTCTTATTATATGTATATTTATACTTTATAGCCAATAAAGGTTAGTGGTGTGGCGCTGTTACATTATTTCTTACAGTTGCTCATCTAACAACTAACAAGAAAAAATAATAATGTTAGTAAATTATTATACTTTAATAGTTTAATATATTTCATTTTCATACAATTCTTTTACAAAATATAATACTGCAAGTATAAAATGATAACAATAATGTAATATAAAATGTTTAATGATAGACGCATAATATTACATACATTGTTGAATTCGTTTGTTACCGAATACAAGTCAATATTTAAAGCTTTTTATTGTTTTTATAAATTTATTGATTTGAATGATTTTAGATCACTTCTCTAATAATTTATTATAAACGATTACAGGTAGTGATCTACTTTGCGGCGAAAATTGGTACGGTTAGGAATTATATTTTATCACATCGGTGCTAATGGTCGTAATAAAAATCATGCATAGGTACTCGCCGTATTCACGCAAAATTTTTCAAACGTAAAAATACTGTACTAATATACGTCGCATCATGTTGTAAGCTATTAATACAGATACATAATAATTTTACAATAATTTTTATTTGTTTATCATATATATTTTAGAAAATTACATTTTATTTATATGAATAATAAAGATAAATTATTGGTAGCTAGATATTCAACTATATAAGGGGTTATCAATTATAAAATATTCGGTGGCTCCTGAACAGGTATCACCTCCTTGGCTCCTCTTTTGTGCACGTCTATGAAAATAAATACATCACCTCTCATCAGTTTCAACAAGTAATATATTATGTATACATATATGTTTTCTAATTATGAATTATTTAATTTTATGTAAATTAAGCTATTAACTTATAATAGATTAAACAACATGCCTGTATGCCTGGCGATTATTATTGTAGCTGAATAATATAAAAAAGTAAATGTCGTTTAAACACACATAATACCTATACCTACTCGTATGTATTCACATATAGCCAGCAATTGCTTATGTTTAATCCAAGTATACATAGCTTACAGGTTTCAAACCATTTTTGCGATAATATATTGTATAGATGAAAACACTTGCATTTTCGCGCCGATTACTCTGCACGCGATTCAAAGGTTATTACAACCTGCAATTGCGGGGTCTGCGCACACTTGTAATTTATTATAATTATTATAATTCATGATAATGACGTTTACACATCCTGCAATAGTGCAACACTGCAATATATTATAGAGTATAAGTATAGGTATACATTGTGATATATGCGTGTTCATAGTGCATACGCTTACATTTTTTATAATTGCAAATATTTTCAATATACGAACAGCAATCGCCATTTTATTTAGTCCTTTCGTAGCTTTTACCATGTTCCTTAGTCCGTAACTATTATTCGAATTTTGAGTGCATAATATTTATTATATTAATACTACGTCGTTATTCGTGATCATACGAGATTTGTGTGTATTTGTTTTTTTTTAACACTGCCCACGGCATATTATTACAATTTTTTATTTATTGTATACCACAGAATATTAAGTGTAAATCGCGATCATGGTTATTTCGTGTGTGATGGTCGTCGGTCGTTGTTATTTTTAATGCTATTGCTATACAGGGAATAAATTAATTTACACACAATAAAATTTTCAAGTAAATTTGTAAGTTCCTACACGAGAGTAGCAGGTAAAAAAACAAAAAAAAGCGGGTAAGTGAGTATCGCTCTGCTGTACATTATGGGGTGGGATGGACCTCGGACTAGGGTAGGTTAAATTTGAATACAATGATAGGTATCATTTTATACGAAAAACGATTCTGAACGGAGATGATTTGTCAGTCTAGGATATATTATATTTAAATATTGTCATACATTCTATTTTGAAACTAATTCAAACACTTAAGTAAAAGCTTCAAGATCTTACGTTTGATAATTTTTTAAAAATAACAAAAATCGAAAATTATTTATTAGTAAAACGTAATTTTACGCGCGTATTTTTGATTTCAAATTAAAATTAAAACTTTAAACACTCGTAAAATTTTTTAAATTGAATAATCCTCAAACTTTTTTATAATTATTCTAAGCTTAACTTATGGACAGCATAGTATTAAATTTTTAATTCTTAGCTTTTGATAGTAAAATATTTATAAATTTTTAACTACCAAATAGTGAAAAATATTCATGATTTTGACGAATTTTTGTCAATATTTGAACTTCAAATGCTAATAAAAAAAAATTGTGCCTATGTATATTTATAATTTTTGAATGAGAGTTAGAAAAATTTGTGTGGACCCTTCAATTAAATTTTCAAGTAATTCGTCCCAGTTAAATTTTTTTTATCAACATTTATAAAAAAAAATAAAAAAAAATTGAAAATTTCAATTGTCTATAAATAGCTCAAAAAAAGTCAAAATGTTTTGAAAATCAAATCACGTAAAGAAAATGGCAATCTAAATAACTGGTAAAATTTTCAAGTATTTACGACTTATACTGTTTGAATAACAACAAATATCAAAAATCGTTTGAGGCTAAACCGTTATTTAACGCGGTTTTGTAAAAATTTAAATTTCAAACACTCATAAAAATTTTTTGTCTGAATCAGGTAGAGTTTTTTTTACAGATATTTGAAGAAAAATGTATGGAAAACCTTGTAAAAAATTTTCAAAACTTAGTTATAAAAGAAAAAAATTTTACGATTTTTCAACTACAAAATTACTTGAAAATTTTCGCAATTTTAACATATTTTGTATAAATTCGAACTTTAAGCACTTATAAAAAAAAATTGTGACAAACGATTTCGGATTTTTTTTTATCACTTTAAGAACAACTTATAAGAAACCTTGCTTTAAATTTTTAAGATTTTCTGGCCGGCCAAAAAATTTTTATCGTTATTTTAAAAAAAAATACTAAAAAAAATTAAAAATTTCAATTGTCTATAAATAGCTCAAAAAAAGTCTAAATTCTTTGAAAATTTAACTGTGTATGGAGAACGCCAATATAAACATTTGGTGAAAATTTCAAGTGTTTAAATCGATTGGTTTTTGAGTTATAGCAAAATAAAAAATTTGATTTTGACGAAAACTGGTTTTGCGTAAAAATTCCCGTTTTTCTGTCATTTTTTTTTTGTATTTCTCGATTTTTTTGGAAACTGTTGGAAAATGTTTACTTTTCACCTCTATAATGCACCAAGGATATCCACTTTGCCATCGGAAACCACCCCCAAAGTTTGAAATTGAAGCATTATTTCGACTAGTTATGCTGTACACAGACACAAAAACAAAAAAAAAAAAAAAAACACATCATTGTAAAATCAATACATTCATCACTCCGTTCAGAATCTAAAAATACACACGTTAGTTCCTACACGGCGGAAAAAGGTACGTATGTAAGTTCCTACACGGTAATATCCTGGTACCTATATGTTAGTTCCTACACTGTGGAAAAAAGGTGTAAATATGTATATACGATGTATATTATACGAATAAATACATATATGATGATTATACAATATAATACAAATTGCATAATGCATTTTAATTTTTCATAATTGAATATAATATAATATAAAGAGTAAAAAATCAAAAAAAAATCGCATAACGTATCGTCACAAATAAATATAATATGATAAGTAAAAATATAATAAAAATCGTATAATGCATTTTAATTTTTCATAATTGAATATAATATAATATAAAGAGAAAAAAATCACATAACGCATCGTCACAAATAAATATAATATGATGAGTAAAAAATATAATAAAAATAATCGTATAATCGTATGCGATTTGTATTATATAATATATAATCATCATATATTTATTCGTATATACATATTTACACATATAAACACATATAGGTACACTTACATATGTACTTATTTCCGCTGTGTAGGAACTAACATAGGTACCTGGTTTTTACCCTGTAGGAACTTATATATGCCCGTGTAGGAACTAACATATGTAATTGTTTACCTGCTACTCTCGTGTAGGAACTTACTATTCCCCATATAAAATACTAACATTTTTAATTTTGACCTTCAAAGTACAAACTAGATCCGATTTGTTAGTCAAAACTTTCTTAAAAGTTGAAAATCGAATTTTCAACTATTTCCTATGTATTTGTAATTCGTTTATACATACACAAAAAATAAAAATATCAATGTACTTAAAATGAATACATTCATCACTATTCACTGTTCATACTGCTCATAGTTGTGTTTGTTGTAAATTAAAACAAGTGTATGTTATGAAATTATAAGAATAATTTAAAATAATTTATTATTTTATTGTCTACTAATCAGTAATCTTCTTTTTCCGATATAAATATTTCACTTTATTCTACGAGTACTTTTTCAATAATACTAAATAGTAAATACCTCTATACATAAAATAATTATGGTTTATGTTTATGATAAATCAATTTTCATAATATAATTTTATATCTTCATATAAATTATTTTTATTTTTTCAAAAGCTAATTAAGATATCTAGTTAATAGAGCTATTATATGACCATCCAACACCAAATTTTCTTTGACTAATTTATAGTGCATACTATGACGAAAAAAATGATAATACTAAAATTTTGTTGTGACTATCCGTTCGCTAGTTACGGTGATTTTTAATATTGCACGTGTCGTCGCGGATTCGTTAGCAGCGAAGGCGGCCATTTATTATAATACACAGCAATATTTATCCGTTTTTGATTTAAGGATGTAATTTGTTAATGAAATAATTTTTTTTTCTATTAACCAAAATATAAATGTATTTAAGAGTACCACATAATCTTTCTATTCGTATAATTTATATAATTTATATCACATTTTGGTTGAATGTTAATGAAATAATTTAATAATAACAATTATATTATAAATTATAATATACCACTGTCAACTCATTAGACTACTATACAAATTGTCCATTATTATTACATCATGCAGGTATAAGCAATCGCGATCGTTAGCAAATGTCCACGATACCGACTATGTTATCTGTGTTTAGTGTGTTTTCCTAGTAAATAGTAATATATAGTATAATAAAATTATTGTGACCAATTATAACGATGACCGTCTGTAATCGAAGGACTATTGTTTCGGTATATTAACATTATTAAAATTAAATCTATGAACTTTACTTTATCAAGGTTTTTATTAGATATTCCAAACCTTCCAAATATTGTTTTTAAATAACGTTATATATACTTCTATTAATTGTAAGCATCCTATGAATATATAGGTGACCTTGTACTCTATAATATCTTGATGCGTGAGTCAAATGCGACTTATTATTGCATACTCCTGTACGACGCTTTAGCGTTTAGAATTTATTTTGTCTACAAAATCTACTATACATATTTGTATTATTGTGTAGGTTTGGAAAATCCAAGTCAAACCTTTGCGAGAGCTGCACGGCTTATAAGTTATAATAATATACTATTCATTATTGTGTGCTAACGATTGTCGGTCGTGTTTCCGGCTTTGTATAAATGTATAATATTTATACAAGACCTTTTTGTCTTATCTTAAACCTAGACAGAATATATATAACCGACAACGGAGTACAATAAATTAATTTAGGATATGAATTCGGTAAGGACCAAGGTGAAAATATCATATGAATAAAGGTCATTTTAACATAATTTTAACATAATAAAATCATTACACTATTATAGATAACGATGGGTGTATCATAGGTACCAATAACTGAATAACACCTAATAGTGGTATTAATTAGATCATTATTTTGCTATTGAGTAACATTGAGACATGCACGTGTACATGTGGCTTTTTTATATGAAGTGAATGCAAACAGCTAGTTTTCAACGAATTATATTATAAAAAAAGAGTAATTTAAAATTGTACGAGTTAGGTTGTTGTATGCGTGTAAACTAATCTTAACGTGTTTGCTTCTACGCCTACATGCACACGTGACACGTCAGATGTTCACTATTTTATTCTCCGTTAGAAATACATATGTATTTTTTATCCATTAATCATTTATACAAGTCCATCTGTGCTTAAAGAATAAGATTTCTGAAAACAGATTTTAATTTATTGATAAAATAATAATTAATTTAATGTGATAGACTAATTATTATTCTGCCAAATTTCAATATTGTAGTTATACTATATAGAGTAGTGGTCGATAACCGTTTTGGACTCGAGTCTCGGGCCACATTTACAAATTATAAAAGAGTTCACGGGTGACGGGTTAGACAAAAAATAAAAATTGTTTAGGTATTCTTAATTTATTTACTATGAAAAGAATACTGGCTTAAACCAGTGGCGTCATTTGTGGGATGCAAGGGTGTATAAATCATCCCATGAACAAAATTATTGTTATTTGTTTTATAGTATAATTTCTATAAAATGATCTACATTTACACAAAAAGTGTGTTGAAAAAATTCATGGGATGACTCGACCATGCAAGTGACTGATATTACTTTAGATTTTCAATATTGGTTTTGTATCCTATGAAAAAATGTGAAATGACGCCCCTGGCTTAAACTTTTAAATATAAAATGCACCAAAAAAAAATATTTCGTCATTTTAGAATTTAGAGCGGGCTGCTGTATACATAGCCGTGCGGTCAGTCAGTTGCCATCCACTGCTATACGGACGATTAGTGTTTACGTCATACCATTGATTATATAGTACACAGATAAGCAATGCCATAGGAATATTCGTTGACTAGAATAATAGTTGAATTTATTTTCACGAGATGTCGCTTTTGCATATGTCACTATTATTAATTAATAATATATTGAATGATGATATCAATGATATAACCTGGTATAACCACAGAATAGGTGAAATATCTATTATGTTGTATAACCATTACAATATAATTATATTAATATAACAAACATACAAAATACAAATAGGTATACCATGTTATAAATATAATTTATAAGCTGGCTATTATAATAGATACTCATATTCTGTAAACTATTTAAGCTGTTTCTTGAACATAAAAGAACATTAAAGAATCAACACATCAATAGTGAGTTATAAAATAGAATTTTCTTGTATAAGGTTAGTGAATCTCTTTTTACTATAAATAGGTATATTTTGTATATTTAAATCAAGTAAATTATTTGAATTTCATTTAAATTATTATAACAATTATTTAACATATTATAAAATACAATTTGTCATAAGATTTTCAACAATTTATAAAAATGTAAATACAATTTATTAGGTTAACAAATAATATATACATTAATGCTGGGTTGCATGAACAATTACTAAAAATATTTTAATGAATCAATAGTAGTGAGCTAATAGAATCGCTTAATCATGATTAAGTGTCTTATAATAAATTGGTTCATTCAATTTTTTTGAACCATTAAATTAATAAATTGTAAATGTAATAACTCCATAAATGTCATAATATTGTAATGTAGAAAATAATAATAATAACAGTTAATATAAATAAAATTGATTAGGTTGAAAAAATTCACTAAACGTTATAATATTGTTGTGTTAATAATAATAATGTTTCTAATATGCTCCAATTAAAATATAAAATTCAATAATTCATAGGTATAATCATTAATTGTATAATACACATAATTAATATATCAATTTGTCAAATTTAATAAAAATATAAATATAAACTATTTAGGAAAATTAAATTGGATTAAATATGATTTAAAATTTTTAATTTAGCTATTTTTGTCTGGTTTGATGTTGTTGAAAATGATTTAGCTGTTTTAAAAATTTTGGATACCAAAAGTTTTTCTAAAATAAAAATTTTATGCTCTTTACACATCATATTTTCATCCTCGATCCATTTATTAATAACAAAATCCTTAGTAAAAATTGACATAAATTTTGATTTGATTTTTTTTTTATGTAAAATATTATTAATTTTATTTTCAAAAATAGTAAGAGCTCTATTTATTATATTATTAAAATCTTTTGATGGTGCTTTCAATCCTATATCATTTTGAATTTCTGAATAAGTATAATTTTTGTTCAATAGTAATAATTGGTTTTTATCGTCAATGTTTTTGTTTGTCAACAGATAATTGATACAATTTGTACAGTTAAATTGTGCAATACATCTGTGAGCCAAATATCCTGCAAAGTATAATACTGAACAATCTTCTAATGTTATTGGTTCTTCTTTAATTTTTACATTATTTAAAGATGGTGATGTCAACAATGATAATGATGATGGTGTAGGTGATGATAATGTAGATGGTGTTGGTGAAGATGATGAAGATGATGATGATAGTGGATCTTGAGGAGGTGATTCATCAACTAAGCTAACCTGTTCTTGCAACTGAATTTCATCCATATCATCTAAGTTCGCTTTGCAGTTAGTTCCTTTTGAAGTGACCAATGAAAAAATACAATTACTTCGAAACGATGTTCTCAAAGTCCTAGCAGTCGGATTTTTGTTATACCCCCCTTTTTGACGGAAAATACTAAAGAGATTTTCTAAAACATCCTGGTTGAAGCGGTTAGTAAGTAAAAACAAAATACCATTTTGTTTTTCTTCTTCAAATAGACTTAATATTCCATTAATGGTTTGTGTAATACCATTGAAACAGGGAGGACGAGTCATCTTTCCTTTTTTATATTTAAGCATATTTGTGAAATATGTTGAAGCCTCCATTAAAAAAGGTTTCACTTTTCCAACATCCGAAAGAGCACAATTATACGGATTATTACTTATAAGAGTTCTACTATTCAAGCAATCAAAAAGTTTGTTCATGAAGTCTACGAAATCTGCTGTATCCTGTGCGGTTTTATTTTGTAATTGTTTTGTTTGTATACAAGTCCGCATTGTTGATGCCATTGAATGGCTAAATACTTGAGTGGCAAATTTTACTCTCATTTTTTGGAAAGAATTAGGGAATATATGTGCATCAGTTATTTTTAATAGAGCCCTACTTTTTTTATTTTTTTTGTCCATTTGATAAGTATTAATGATATCAGTGTAAGAAATTTCTTTGTCATCTTTTTTAAAAACACTACCTATTAAATTGTTCCTGATGCTCTTAACAAGATGTGGGACATCAAAAATGGCAAATATTTTATCTTCATCTACAAAAAAATAAGGCTTATCTTCACTTACATTCAATAATTTAAGAGCACTTTGGTTGTTCGTTCCTTGGTCACAGACTGTTAATTTTGGACAAAGTCCTACACCAATTAATTCTTTTACAACATCAACAATTAATGTTTTCAACGTTTTAGATTTTACCGCAGAATGTGCTAGGAAATAAGCAATAGGAAATTTCCAAGATGAATATATGCCTCTAACTATAAAAACAAGTGCTGTATTGGCTGTTTTATTTCCTCTTCCAATTTTACCAATATCCTCAAAACCTTCTACAAAGTCGTATTGTTTAGAATACTCTAAAAATTCTTTGATGGAAATTTCATCAAATAAAACACTACATGCCTTTTCTTTGTAGCTTTTAGCTTCAAATTTTTTTTTTATATGTTCTAAAAATAATCTGTTAAAGCCTGGTAAAAATTTAGATTCTCCAATCCAATTACGGATTGTGGAAGGAGCTGGTAAATTTACTTTTTGAAGCCTTAAAAATTTATAAGCGGCTGGCGATTTATAAAATAAAGAAAGAGCAAAGTTCTTTTCATCCTCTGTCCATGGCCGTTTTTTACTTTTCAATTGCATTGTGACTAGTGCTTTTGAGTTTTTGGATGGAAATTTATGTGATTGTAGTATATTATGTAATGTGTTACTTGTTTTTAATGCAACTAATTTTTTTTTAATTTTTGAAATGATGGTAACCTTACTATGCAACTTTCTAGTGCTATTTATCAATTTTGTTTTTAATTTTTTTTTTATTGGTGAATCTAAATCATCTTGAAGATGACGTTTTCTAATAGAAGTAGGGCTTGGCATTTCAATTAAATTGTTGATTCTACGTCTTTGTGTTGGTGTTAAAATATTTAGAGGTGGACTTGAAAATAGTATTTCACCTTCTGAATTATTTTTTATGTTTACATACGTTTTAGTTGGAGTTAAGCATTTTGTTGGAGTCAACATGAAATCAGAGGGTATTATATCATTTCCTAAAAAAATAATTAATGTGAGGAAATTTTTTTTTATATTTTAATTATTTTTGTTTTCAATTAGAATATTATATTATTTTATGTAAACATTAACTATATTATTATTATATTAAATTTAATATATATTTACCAATTGACCCACTTGGACGCTCATCCGAGTTGAAATTAAATGGTACAGAAAGTGGTTTTAATTTTTTTTTTTCAGAATTCATGAATGAATCTGGTCCAAAATGCTCCTGACAAATGTAACGATTGTACAATTGGGATTTGTCAAGTGACAATAATTGTGTGTTTCCTATAATTTTATTTTAAGTGTATTTCAAAATGTAATAATTAAAAAAATTATTATTTTGGAGCTTACCGCAATTCATTAACCATGTTTCTTGTTGTGCTTCGTTCTTTGGGAAACGAAACATATGCAGTTGGGGAAACTTTACAGTGGTTTTAAAGCATCCCACATATTGACATTTTGTACCAGGCATGTTATTTAAATAATGAATATAAAAATTTAAAAATTTAAATATAAAATAATAAATTTAGGTACAATAGGAAATTCTAAAATTCAACGGCAAACAAAATGTATAAACAGAACAATAATGTACATTTAGGTATATTATATTGACCACCTAAAGTTAATTTCAGTTGGAAGTTCCTGTTTCAATTTTTATTAACAGTATTATTTTTCATTCAGGTTGTATAATGTATATTGACATATTGTTATGATAGTTACTATATATATACGTCTGTCTACACTTCTATCTTAACTCTTAAGTCGTAGATTAAATAATGGCTATATTATAACCGTGAAATGTGCATATCTACAAATTCTTTAGATTAAACCGGTGTGAAAAACAAGACATCGGGATGTTTGGACCATATCGTTTTCATGGTTCATTATCCCGGTGCGGGATAATGTAGGATAATTTTAAACCGGTCTAGTTTAGCGCTTTGTGGTATGTTTATCGAGTATTGAGCATCGTTGATACAAATTTAATGCAGTCTGCTATCTAGTAATTATACAGGGTGATTTTTTTTATCAAATAATACTCATTATTTCAAAAAGTAATCATTTTTTTGAAAATATACGTATTTAAAGTTTAGACAAGCGGAGTAGTGGACAAACATATTGCGGGGTAACTCCGTACCACTCCACTCCGCTTGTCTAAACTTTAAATACGTATAACTCGTAAACTATTCGTCCTAAATTTGATTTTTATGTATCAAAATACTCGGACAATTATTTTTCTTCGGTATATGAAATTAAAACTCTATGTTGTCATTCAAAAGAATAAAAATATTATAAGGATAAAAAATATTTTCAAAAACATGAATACTTTTGAAATGATGAGTGTTGTTTGATAAAAGAATCAGCCTTTATAATAGAAAAATAGGTATATAATTTATTATAATATAATCTGTGTTAGAATGGACTTCATTAGTTCATTAATCCATTCTATCTTAGTCGGTTAGTCCGTGGTTCAGGTATACGTTTGTTTTTAATATTATATTTATAATATATTTAGCCCGTTAGTCGACAGTGCTCTTTTAACGTCTGCCAGCGGTTGCCGAGTGCCGACAGCGCTTCTAACGGCTGCCAGCGGTTGCCGACAGCGCTCCGTAGTGGCTGCCAGAAATTTATTGTCAACGAATATTCCTATGGCATTGCTTATCTGTGTACTATATAATCAATGGTCATACACATTCTTATCATACGTACAAATCTTATCAATGGATCCGTTGGATCCAAACAAAGACTATTACAATGTAATAATATCGCTTAAAATTAATATTTTATACGTTGTTTAAGCAGAATTGTTTAATTCTTAAGGTTTGTGTGCACTAATGCACTGTGAATAGTTAGTTTAATGAAAAATCGCGTAAATTGAAAGTTTAAAATACAATTTTGTTCAAATTGTAGACAAGTATATGCTTTTCATATAGTACAAAATATTTGTTTGGATCCAATTGGGACATTTGATAAGGATTTATAACATTTGTGACGTAACACTAATTGACCGTATAGAGTATATTTACTGTATTAACTACTAAGAACAAAAATGTATATAAATCTTCGCCGAGATTCACGCAGTCGTAGTACTTACCTAATTAAATAATTCGGTATACGTTCTACTTTTTAAATTACGCAAGATTACAAAACAAAAATTATACGTTTATATTATACGGATAGATAACAAGGGTAAACGAGAGCCTTTAGTAGAATGGACCTATTAAAAAGCAGAGTACTAATATTTGCTATGAACAATACATGTTATCCGTTGAGCATTATTACTCGTAAAATTATTTTAATAACCAAATAATTTTAAACCACAGCTATTGAACCAATATAGGAATAATTAATAACTAATAATTATTAAGTAGTACGATGAATTCATGATTGGAGCACTTAGCACACAGTATATTTATTTGTATGTTCAAGTAAATTGGTACTTTGTATACACTATAATTATTAACCATTTTATAATTATATTTATTATAAACCAGTTCGTAGTCATTCGACTTAGCAATAATATTCTATTTTTTTTTTCTATAAACTTTCATCGCTGAATAATCAATATATTTATCGCTCCGCTCAGAATCTAAAACGAATTTAAGATTATACTTTTGTGAATGTACTGTATAGTTGTGTAGACGTGTAGACCGTGTAGTCGAGATTCTAATATTCTAATATTTTATTTGACTGTAATAGGTACACTGTAAAACGCGAGTTATCCAGTTATCGAAACGAACAAAGTCAAACTATAGACACAGAATAGATTATATTTATTTTATCTATTATGTGGTGCAGATGTTATGGAACTACCAACTACATATTATTATGGTCTATGGTCGACGTATAGCGGTCGTAATATTACAATATTATGTTGATATTATAATGACATTATTAGTGTTGAGTAGTGTTCGCATTTTGATAATGTGAATAAAGCAGCATTATAGTTTATTATCGCATTACCATTAGTTATTGTTCGTTATGATCGGCAGCTAATGTAATATACTTGTTAATTTTATAATATACACTCGTCATTTAGGCGCATGCCTAATAAATAAAAATTTTGAAAAATATATTGATATATTAAACACAGTTTGTATGTATTCAAAACCAATCGTAAGCATAAAATATGTTAAATGTCATCAAAATAATATACAAAAAAAAAAAATTTGAATTTACCTAAATAATCTATAAAAAAAAAAATGTACCTACAAAGTGTACAGTAATATTCGAGTATTATTAATCGCAATGAACGCAGTTATCCTTAGTAAATATTCTTTAATGTTTGTCGTATTTATATCGAATATTGAAATTAATTTTCAATTCTAATTGCAGAATATATATTTTCTGGTAGACGTATATTATGTCTCAGAACAGAATATCGTTTTAATTTCGTTTTCATTAAAGTAATTTATGTTATTTTAATTCTCGGTATTTTTACAATAATAGTAATTAATTTATATTAATAAATGGAAATTGACGAAATTTCTTGATACGATTCACAGAAAAATTACATTTCTTATAATTAACATAAAACAATAATTATTATAATGTATAAAACAACCATATTTTATTTATAGCGTATAACGATTTACCACGCCCAAATTATATGGAATCGCCTGATGACGCATTCGACATTTGCGTCTGCGTCAAAGGAGACAAAAGCGTTCGTTGCTATAGATACGTCGTCAATTCGTTGTTACTAGATGTTTTTAGGTGACCGAATTCTCGTCTTCCAATAAATAATCTGAAACAGTGATACACCATGGAATAGTTTGGTTAATTATTTTAGCTGTTATAATTAATTATAACGATTACTATTCGAATATTTATGATACTTATATAATATACATAATCTGTACGGTATACTGAATTACTGAACATTACATAACATTATTGTCAGAACGCACTGGTCGCGTACAACCGTACAAACCGGTATTTTATATTTTAATTTCGTAGTAATGTAGTATGTAGGGCCATAGGTTAGGTCACATCTGTTGCATTCTTTATTTTCATTTTTTTTTTTTTTTTTACTGTAGGACGTCGGCAGAAACGCGTTCTCAAGAATCTATTAGTGATTATTATTGCTTTCATTTATTTAAATTAACTATAATAAATTAATAGAAGATTCAACTAAAATATAATTTGAACAAGTTATTAAAAATATAAAATGGACATATTATACGAAAACATTATGCAATAGTTTTCGAATCGTTTAAAAACAACAGACTTGAATAATAACAACTATGTAATTGTTCGAAATGCGTAAACTATTATAAAATACAATAAAAATAGAGTATTACGAATATAATTATTCGTACCTACTACTCGACTATCTCAATTTAACTATATAGATATCTCGTGATTATTCGAATATTTTAACTTTTCAAATAGTTATGGAATGGCTACAAAATAATTCGAATAATCAAAATGACCTACTATCGAATAGTTTGGTAGTTTTCATTTTGATCCCATTTACGACGCGGTCGGATGCCGCGAGATGTGACAGAATATGCCACCGCCCGGTAGTTCAATCAATAAATCGTGATGTAAACTCGAACGAGCGGACTAGTGTGCGCAGCATGCCAGCGTTCGTCCGCCCACTTCTGCGAGTCGATCAGCGGGCCCACCAACATTGTTTGTATCGTGTACAAAAACCGTGCTACAAGCTTCCTATTTTAAGATATTGTATTGATACACGTCTTGCTATTTATGCTAAATCAACATTTTTCATAAAAATTCGTACTATAATACACATTTTTTCAAGTACAATGTTATGATACAAATATACATCACTAATCCACAACAATTCTGTATCATTATAAATTTATAATATTATAGAATAAAATATCAACAATTTTTTTAATAGGTAATATAGGTAATAATTCTTTTTTTATATAAAATTGTACAATATTGTTGGATAACTTCCAATCTATTTTGGAAATATACTTGAAAAATAAATTTGAAAATAAGAGACACTATAAACAATATTTTATTCGTATGTGGGATATTCATTTAAAATGTTGTAATCTTTTGTTATTAAATTTAATTATTGTAAATAAATATTACAGATTATAAATAATATTTTTTTGTTTAAATAATTAAAATATAAATACATTTTAATTAATATAATATTTGAGTCCTTGTTACTTAAACTGTTAAACTTGTGTCCTAAAAAACACATTCATATTACTATTAATTGTTGTAACGCCATTGGATGAACTTTATTATAATGTATTTTTTTATTGTCAGAAAGCCTTTTGTAACAGCTGGTTGATAATTATTTGGAAAGATTATACATATTTTTAATTAAATATAAAGATAATTTTTTTTTATAGTTTTAGTAACAACGACAACCTAACGATGCTAGTTTTTAAAATATTATAGTATGATATTAATCTTAATATGTATTTTTATCTCTACTAAAAAAAATCTTATACATTAGAACACATTTATAATTTTAGACTACACGTTTTATGTCGTGGTTTTGTAAAAATATGTTAATAATTAATATGATAATATTATGGCATGCAATGAATACATTACGACGACATTTAGCTAAATATTCATTAGTGCTGGACAGAAAATGTTCTAATCGCTAGGCCGACTCGACAAATATTTAATGATCGCGGTAGGGGGGAGGGTCATTGATAAGTGTGGCTGATACCTGCAACGGTAACTTAGGTAGTTTCACGATGATCAATTTTGTATAGTAATAAATTACTTATTTGTATATTGAATATTTTGAATTCTGATATTCGATGTAAATAAATCCTAACGAACCTAAACTGCTTCGACGTAGTGTTTAGCTTCCAGTCGTTTAAGATGACTATATTATATATTATGTTAAAAGTAAAAAAGGACAAAAAATAAACCGATTATAAAAAATAGTAAACGTTGTTAGTATTTAGTTAATAATAAATGATGATATCACAATGATTATATTATTATGTCATCGACAGCCACCGCAATATTAATTTTTATATTATAATTATTTTATCGATATCTGTCCTGGCAAAAAATGTTATTACCATAAAGAGTATACAAATTGGAGAATTTAAAAATCTAATCAAAATTATTTATTAACAATAAATGATTTTTGTCATTTTTTGAAAACTGGATATGTTTGTGTTTCCTTGGATTCAAAGTCGAAATAAACCATAATACCGAATATGGTATGTCGTATATAGCTTATCACAACAAATTTCAGTGGTGTCATTGGGGGGGCATCTGGCATTTTCCCTAGACTAACATTTACATAAACCTTAATTCGGCACATTAAAAAAATTATAAGAAGTCTTTTTTTTAACCACTAAGGCCATTGTCCAATCATAATATTGAATATTGATATTTTATAAATAAAGATTTATTGTTAATTTTGTTGTATTTTTAAAGAAGTATATTATATTATTGAACAAAAAATGTTTAGTATTTACATAATGTGGCTGTAAATACTGCTAACTACTCGTAAATCAGTATTAAAAGGTACCTATTACCTATTTATTATTTATTTACTCATTACTCAATTATTCTATTTGACTTTCTAATTTTAATAAATATTTGACAAAATTGTTTATATTTAATACTTCAAAATCATGTGTGTGACGTTCATACAAAGGCGTGTCTACGGTGGCAGCCTAGGGTGCCTGGGCTGCCTCTGCAATTTTCGAAAGATTAGACAACCGAGTTTTAAATCTAGTGGTTTACAATTTTTATTTAGAAAAAAATTTCATGCATTGTTTATTTTGTTATAATAATAATTTATTGCATTGTCGAATTGATGTCTTCATTCATTTAAGATTCTTATCGGAAATCGGAATAATAAAATATGGGTATCCGTCAACTATTATAATAATATAATTTAATACATCCTACAAAAAGAAGACTTATTCTTTGATATAGGTATGCGTGTTGGTTATATTATTATTAATATTATGTGTTGTTCAATGTTCTTCTTATTATTAAACTCATTAGGTATATACTTACTATTTAAAAAATGTGGTTATTCTATACATTTAAAAATCATATATTTTGTTTATTATCTAATTATTTTAATTATATTGTAAAGGTTACATAGGTAATGTTATAGTATAGTATAATAATATATATATACATATATATAAATATATTATAAGGTACTGAATATATGGTATATTATTAATATTGTAAATAGATAATACAGACTTTTGTTTAAATATTAAATTAGTGGAGCTACCCCCTTCACACCACAGAAATTTAAGATGGGTATGGGGCATTTTTCGATTCATTAAGTGTCGCCGGTCATTAGCTAAGCTGCCACTGCGGATGAAGTCTAGTCACGCCTATGCGTTCATATACTTGAAAATCTATAAAAATGAAATCACGCCACTGCACTTGTACCTTATAATATAATATTATACCATAATTAACTATTAAAAGTTAAAACACAATCATAGATTATTTGTATTTATACATAGATGGATTTCTAGACTCATATTTATTTTATAATTTATAATATTAATATTTAAAATTAGGTATCATGTCTGAACAGGCTCTAGCTTTATTAATTTATTAAAGTATCAAACAACTACAAGTCATATAATACTACATAAAATATAGCCATAAAGATATTCGAATCGTGGTAGCACACGAATTTACATTCATGAAGTCATTAAGTTAATTACAAGTCGTGTACTCGTCTAACAACATTTTCTATATTGGTTATATTTTATAATTCGTCTTAATACTTTTGCTCGTGTTTGAGATTGAAACACTTAATACTTTTGAATACAAAACATTGTTTTTGTATATTTACAAATACAATAAAATCTCTCAATAATTTCATAATGAAAATGTACAAAATGATGCGAAAATTTCACAAGTAAACAAGGTGGATGGATACAGAAATATATTTTATGCATCTTTCGCTTATATATTGGTTAGATAAAATGATTAAAAGTACCATGATTTCTCATCAAGGTCCATATTATTATTTTACGATAATAGGAACTATATTTAAGTGGTACCAGTGTACCACGGCGTCTACGCTCAACTAAAAAATTAATAGTTGATACGTCATAGGTACCTATTACAAAAGTCAAAAGTAATGTCGCATCAGTGGTTTAAAAAAATTAATCGGCACAATGACATTTGCAGTATTGCAACATTAATTTTATTATTAATTGGTTTCCGATTATATTAGGCCGGTTATATACTTTTATCTAAGAAAAAAAACATCGTTATAGTCGTTGTCTCTGTTTTGATAGTCAACTACTACGCATTTTACGTATAAATTATAGTAGGTATTAGGTATGTGTATATAATGATTATAATGGAATACTGGATGCATATTTTATTCAAGCATTCATTTATCTCGACAGTCGACATGTTGTAGATTGTATAATAATTTATATTCCTCCGACTTTCTCCTGCCTAAAATATTAATTTAGTGTGTATAAATAGTATAACATTGTCAACATCCGTCGTCGAGTCAATAAACCTATAGGAACCCTACACGTGCGTTATTATTGCGTTAATATAATGTCATACTGTTTTCAATAAATACATCATTTAAAAACGAATAAATAAATAACAAAAAATGTTATTGCTATATTATATTTATGAAGTTAAATGCTTTAAATAATATTTTATATTTTAGTGAATTCGATAATGTGAACGTTATAGAATTTAAAAATAAATATACTACCTAGTAAAGTGCCATAATAATATCAGTGTTCTGATGTTCATTATATTTTTCTGAGTTCTAACATTGTATTTGACTATACGTCGACCCCCATCGTTTTTGGACGCGTCACATCTGCCATCTGCCATTTGCCACCAGTGCCATCTCATGTGGTGCGTACATTTGAACCAACCAGTCCCGGTGGTCTCTTTTGTTGGCATACAAAACCACTTTACTATTTAATGTTCACAACGAGTATAGAATGGTGTGTACTCAGAATTTGGGTAAAATACGTGTGGAATGTCAATTGTTCGGTATTACGTTTTTTCAACCTTTTTATTTTATACTCAATTCCGTATTGTACTCGAATGAGACGTTGCCACGTTAAAATACGATTCCACACGTTTTTTTAAAATATATCTTTATAGGTATTATTGTATATTATTATGTAGTTAGGTATCTAAATTTTTCCAGTTTTTAATCACGACATTTAAAGTTTAAATTAATTATCATAATAACAAGATAAAATGATAGATGAGTCTTTTGATAAAGATAACAATATACACAAGGTAAACCTATAATAATTTAGACTATAGGTGTACTATAATATTTGAGTGAACCATCAACTTGTACAAGACAACTTACAATTTTTATAAAATATTTTATTTGGGAATACTGAAAAAAATTGTTTTGTTAGAACTTAGAACCTCAAACGGAACAGAAAGTTTCTACAAAATTTTCAACGGTTAATTTCATAGTGTTCATCCACCAACGCATGTAGTAATATAATATCTATACTAATGGAAATACAAGCCGAAACTATAATAAAAATGAATTCAATTACTAAAAATTTACGCGAAAAAATGGGATCATCCTATTTGCAACGTATACAAAACGCTATACAACAAATATATATTCATTGCTGTTGTGTAAATTAACATTATATAGTAGGTAAGTATTATAATTTTTAGTGGTATACAGTACGAAGTCATAGGCCCAGTATTATACAATAATACATTGTGAAAGAGTAATAGTAATACCCTGCACACTGAGATTTGACAAATGAAATAACTTTTGTTCTAATTAATATTTTTAAAAAAAATTTTCAGTTTAAAAAATAAAAAATAAAAATTGTATAATAACAATTTAGCGCAATTGTCTATGAATTATATTTAAAAGAAATTTTTTAAAAATATAAATTAGAACAAAAGTTATTTCATTTGTCAGATCTCAGTGGGACACCCTGTATATATATATATTTAAGATACAAATTAAAAATTGAGTACAATATGATATATAAAATCTAGAATTGCTTTGAATCAAAATATCTACTTAATTTTATTATAAGCATTTTTATAAACATTTCAGAAGTACAAAATTAAAGTAATATTTTGGATATTTTAATGGTTTTTTTTTAATTAGTAAGTACGGACTACACATACGACATATTTATGATATAATAAGTGCCAAAAATTCACAATCACTCAAGTCCATTTATATTCTGTCAATTTATTTCTAGAAATCCATTTAAAAGACTTGATTACTTGAGTACTAGTATCTTAGAGATTGTCTTAGTTAATGTAGTAAAGATGCTAATATTATAATATATAACCAAAATATAAAAATAAATATCAGCTGAAGTGGAGAAGTTCTGTCGTTGAATGGTTTCTTCGACAAATGTAGGTATAGGTATTTTTGTTATTCGTTTAGCAATCATAATGTTTATTGTACATTTGTATTTCACCTATGATTAAAGATTAGGTATATGATTTAAAAACAAAAGTATTTAAACCCACTATAAAATTTCTAAAATAAAATGTATGTATTTTTAGATTCATTTGTATAATTAACTGAGGCCATAAAACGATTAAAACCTTTTTTTAATTTACTTTTTTTTACAAAAAACTGTAAATTAAATTAAATAAATCACTTTTGTATCGGTATAGTTAGCAAATATGTATATGTTGCCTAATTACCAAATTTTTACGTTTAAAAAAAAATATGAACATTTTATACCTAACACCTATGTACTTATAGCTATCTACCTAGTTAATTAGTAAAAAATATAAAGCAATAAATAACGTTTTTATGTCATAATAAACCGTATTATGTATATTATTTATTTACTTATAAATAAAAATGCTACCACCTAAAGGATTTAAATTTTTGATTATTGTTGCGACTACCTAGCACGTCTTGATTTTTTTTTAATTTAGTACTTTATCTATATATATTACTAAATATTCAAAACTGGTACCTATATATGAAAATCAAGCAAAATTATAATACAGTCGAGTCGCGATAACTGGGACCTCGATAATTTGAAAAACTTGACAACTCGAATTTTTTTTATAAATAATTGATATCCTAATATTTAAGTATGATCAAAGAATTTTCGAAAATTTTACCTATAGAAATACGTCTTATGATATTTCCAACTGTTCACGAGTTATACTGTCTTATTTACTGTAAAAAAAATTATTTCTCCATAATCATTAATTATGTCAGGCTATATGATTTTAAAGCATGGATATGTTGATTTCATTGGTGTACCGTCATTTGGTCGCGGTCATTTTTTTTTTTTAAAAATTCGAAATTCGTAAGGGGCGTGGTACCTAAAGTGCATTTGTTCCATGTTTTTATGTGCATATTTAAGCGCTAAAAATTAATTTTTTTAGTGCTATAACTTCCGATCCCTGGTGATCACTGATCACATTATAATATAAAGTCTATTAAATGTAAAAATATAATTATAATTTATTAATTTATAATATTATCGTTGAATATCAGAATACTGTAAATTAATCAATAGGAAACTATCAAAGTATAATAAATTAAATTCTTTTTTTATTACTGAAAAGTTAAAAATATATTCCATTTATTAATTTTTGATAGTTGTTGTAACAATTAAATAATATTTTTATTGTGTCAGAAATCGGGATTTTATATTAGAAGAATATTTGGTACATTGGCTAACGGAAAAATTGTTTTTGTGAGTGTATATTAATTTTAATTTGTATAGATAAATTATTAAGTGTTCTATATTATAATTTTCGCGTAAATGCTAAGAATATTTAAGTACGCATTTTGTATAATAATTAATAGTTAACGATTTATTTAAAATTTAAATTGTTGGCTATAAAAGTGATAAATTTTCTTAATTACTATTAATCCTACTAATTATTTTTAATTTAGAATAGCGACTAGGCCAATAGGCAATAATTAATCACATTAAAATCATATTACCTAATCATATTATATTTGTTTATAAGCCCTTCTTACTTCATTAATCATTTATGTTTTTAATATTTATATTATCAGCTGCTAATTAGTAATTACTAATTAGTGATATTAACTGAACATTATGGGCCAAGGCCAAAATTAAGTTTCAGCTTATTAAAATTTAAAAATTATCAATTATCTATTAATCATACAATTTATTGTTAATATAATATTAAAGTGAATGTAATGTATAGGAAATATGTAGTAACATAGTGATAGATGATAGTATAACGTTATAAGTTACTGATTATTAACCATAATATCTAGTTTTAAGAGAATTATGCAAACAGCCATTATATTATACAAAAACATACTAATATTATTTTCATTATAATAAATGTCAATTTAATAATATCAAGAAAATAATCTGAATTTTTTATAAAATATTAAAGTTTACTTGAGATCAATTTAACTTTTTTAACTTAAAATTTTATCATCCCATAACTTGGTTTTAGCATTTAGGAACTTAGAACTACAGATATTTAAAACATTTAGTGTATAGTGTATTAGTGTATAGCCATTGCCATACATAACTGTTTAATATTTTTATTGGAATAAAATAAGTAGGGTGCGACATACAGTATACGAATATGGTACATAGAGGCGTATGCATAAATATGAACAACGGAAGTTCTACTCTTACACAATCACGCGAATGTATTGTGCTCATGTAATAGCTAGGTAACATAACATAATGACAATATTTCAAATTTTCAACTCTTTAAAAACGGACTGTAAGCATACTCTAATCGTGATTAATATTATACTCAATCTAGTTAAACAAATCCGTGGTTTATTTATTATTAACAAAAAAACACATTGTACATATATTTGTAATATTTTATAAATCGTTATGAGATTGACTAGATTGATAAAGTGTTTAAAATGTTTCAATAGGTTTAGATAAAAATTAAAAATATAATATTTTATAAATCGTGATTTTCATTTTATTAATGCATTATGGATTGCATAGGTACCTATAATTATACTAACATCGTATTTGATATTTTGAAATATTTTAAGACTTTTGATAATATAAATCCGAGTTTTAATTATTGTAATAAGGTCAGAGGCGATCATAGCATTTTATTAATTTAAATATATATCCCAAGTAATTTGTATAAAGTAATATTTATTTGTATCAATCGTGTCAATAAATATTGTTTAATAATTAAATTTTAATCAATTATTGATTAGTCTACTGAATTATCAACCTAAATAATCTAAACATTATACATAGAGATATAAAATGTACATATTATACTATAAATATATATATATCTACTTAAAATATTGTATTTTTTCATTTACGAGTTACGACGGAAAATGTAAAAATAAAAGTTGGTAGACTGAGAATACTGAGAACATATAAGCATTGAAACAGAATCTTGTTGTCATGTTGATGCTAATCAATAATTTTCGGGAGTTTGCAAGTATACGTGGGTTACTTTTTCTGCGCACGTTTTCTGCGTAGAACATAAAATTGGCAATGTCCACCCCACTCGGAAATCAATAGTCGTGTTATACACAAGTGAGTAAAAGTGAAAATGCCGAAAATATCTTTGTATAAAATGCTACCGGGAACCTACTTTGTGATATAAACAAATTGTTATAAAGGCAGGTACGGCGGGTTAATTTTCCTGCGCACGATTTCTGCGTAGAACATAAAATTGGCAATGTCTACCCCACTTGGAAATCAATACTCGTGTATAAGGTATAACCAGTGGCGGACTGGCAAGGGATGCCGGGATGCGATTGCATCCCGGGCCCTAACTTAGCAGGGCCTCACGGCCCCCATGTACACTTCCAAAAATAATTTAAATAAAATGCTTTTAAGAATTATTTGTCAGTGTAACGGGTCCAAAAAAACGTTATTAATAATTATCATTATTTTTACTATTACTGCTGAAGTGCTGATTACAAAATATATTATGAAATGATCACTGCTATAGTACCATGAACAGTATGTTGCGCTGTTTCGATATGGAGCGATAAAGAATTCGGTCTATAATAAAACGAAAATGAATAAACTTTATTTTATTTTTGGATTTCTCTCTGAACAATAATGAAATAATAATATCATGTAAATATAACACTATCGATTATCATCTTTTAATCACTACTGTAGCTGCTGTTTGATTATTTTTATTTTGTGTAAAAGTAGAACGTATACGTAACAATGTAACTAGGATTCCCTTAGTTTATTATTTTTAATAAGAACTTTGTGCGTTAATAAAGATAGTTAGGTACAAAAAATAACATAAGAAATTGAAGCATAATACATATTTTAAGAAGATAAAGTCCTCCTTATAAAATAGTTTCTACCAATATTTCAGGCCCCTTACGCATAGAGCGCATCCCGGACCCTTAATGTCTCAGTCCACCACTGGGTATAACACAAGTGAGTAATAGCGAAAACGTCGAAAAATATCTTTGTATAAAATACTATCGGGTACTTATACTTTATAATAAAAAAAAATTGTTATGAAAGCGAGAAAAAAGTTATTTCAGAAAAATACGTTAAAAAGCTAAATGAGTTGATCTTATTATATATATATAAAGGTATAAGTATTTTATTCAACTTGTTATACAACAATGTAATGTTTAGTATGTATTAAATTCAGTGTTTGGAAAGAACGACTTTATGAACGCACGTTATTCACACGTTCACGTTCATGTTAATAGTTCGTGAACGAGACGCGAACGCCACTTGTTTTTTTTTTTCAAATTCGAAAGTGAATTTGAATGACGTTTATATTTTAATTGAATTTTAATGGTTTTTAAGACGTTCAATGTATTTATCATTTAATAAATATATATATAATAAATAGATTATTTTATTTGATGAAAAATTATGAAAATTAAATACGTAAATTCCATTGGTCCGGCTCGATATATACAGTAATAATAATAATAATATTATTATTATTATGATTTCCACGAATTTGTAATAAATTAGTATAACTAATCGGCTAATCATAATAAAAATGAATAGAAGTGTAATCATCATAGACGGATAGACGTAACTAGTCCTTTAACTTTTAAGTTAGAGGGGGGGCTAAATGTCTAAAAATGTTTCATACCAACATTTTTTTAATTTGATTATTATTTATTGTTTCTATTGGTGTTTATAACTGATTTGAATGATTATTCGTTTGTATGAAACATTATATTTTAGATTCTGATCGAAGTAATGAATATATTGATTCTACAATGATGTGTGTTTTATTTTTATTTTTGTGTCTGTCATCATGTTTTAGAGTAGTAAATAGTAATAATGTTTATAATGTTTTGATTTTTGACTTCGTTAGTCACAATTTTTGTTTATAAGCATTTAAAGTTCAAATGTTTACGAAATATGTCAAAATCGCGAAAATTTGCAAGATATTTTGAAGTTGAAAATTCATAAAATTATTGTAATTTATACCTAAGGTTAAAACACCCAATACAAAGTTTTTCAATCAGTTTTCCTTTAAGTAACTGTAAAAAATAATTCCAGCGTCAATATAGAAAACATTTTATGAGCATATGAAATTTAATATTTTACGAGATCTCGTAAAATAACGATATATTACAATTTAAATATAGGTAATATTATAATATATTCTACTAAATACTAATTATCCTAGACTGATTTATCATCTCCGTTCAGAATCGTTTTTTGTATGCAATGATACTTGTCATTGCATTCAAATTTAACACATTCGTTATAGTGACCAGTGACCTGCTCTCCGCATCTCTATTATACAGCAGAGCGATACCCACTTGCCTACCTTTTGTTATATTGTAGGCAAAAATAAAGTTAATACTAATATGTTTATATGCACATACATTTACCAAAAAATTCTGGGGAAGCTGAAGCCCACTCAAGTTCCCCCCTTGTAACGCCTATGGTACCCATATGCTGTATATATAATCTGTACCATATAAGAGCGCACCGTTAGGGCGTATCCAAATGAATCGTGGAGCGACGTCCGGACCCCCCTGGCCCGATCTATTCGCTCTGTCATTGGTTGCTGTTAGTTTGCTGTGTTGGTCGCCGTTGACGATGGGCCGCCATCGACGAAACCGCCGTGAATACAAGTTTTCGTGCGCCGCCCGGTGCGGTTTTCATAGGCGTAACTAGGGAGGGGCTTGGGTGGGCTTAGTCTACAGTCTACCCAATTTTGTTTGTAACCCACCCAGTTTTATATGTTAGTGTTAATAATCAATACTATATATAATATACCATTTATAGCGGTGAAAGGGCAAAGTTCCCCACAGGTTGCTGATAGGTATCAATTTAGCCTACACAGAATTGTAAATTTGGTACAGACTATAATAGTGCAGGTGTATCGTTTTTGTATAATATGTCGTATGGGCTATAGTAGGCTTATACTTCATAAAATATATATGCTCTAAAGTCTAAATTGTGTTTATTTTTGGGACGAGTCGTATACCTATGTCAACGAATTTTTATATTGACTGCAGGTAAACAATTCCTAAAAAAAAAATTAAATGAATGACCTAATGAACGCATTCAAATTTTCAAAGAACGTGAAAGAGTTCCTATTTCAAGAACTGAACGTGAACGAATTCATTTTTTTAGTGAACGTTCTGAACACTGATTGTATTATATTATTATTAAGAATTATTGAGACTGATTAAAAATCATCAAAAGATCTTTAGGATCGGTGATTTTTAAAAAAACTTGGAAATATAACTACTTTCATAGTAATATAGTATGAAATTATCATTTATTAGTTATCTAAATGACTAACTACTAACTTAATACCTCTGAAGTTAAATCTTTCCTCTTGATAACTTATATAAGTTTTAATTTGTCATTAAATCTGTCAATTTTTTCTATTTTAAGTCAGTGACTTGCTGCCATCTACTTTCATATATTTATCTCATAATCTATTAAATTAATGATTCTTATTGAAATATTAGAAAAACGTATACTTAAGCTTAAACAATGCATATCAAAACTTTCTATCACTTTCATTATGAAAGATACTCGATAAATTAATAGAAATAATAATTTACATTGTAAATTGCCTTGATTTCGTTTTTAAAGATTGACATGTAGTTTTTGATTCTGTCTTTTAGTGAAATAAAACTGGAGACAATACTCCGAATGAAAAGAATAATTTAAAAGCAATAATTTTACTTGTACATACTATAATAATATGCTTAAAATTGTATTATACGTGACGCTACCTCTCGAAGACGTTATGGAGAACTGAGTAAAATTCATTCGTAAATGCTTGTGGAATAAATAAAATATAAATAAACTATAAAATGTATACTCATCTGCTATCTAGTGGAAACTGGTAGACAATAAAACGAATTCGTATACGACTTTTTGGTTTGCCATTTACACCACAGTGAAATTAACAGGTTAGTGTTTAACCAGTAGAAAGCGCCACCCGCCACCAGAAGCGTGACCCGATTTTAAGAGCTTTACGTCCCGGGATTAGTGACCACACCCAGTAATCTAAGACTGTACGTCAGCCAACCGAGCGATCAGAATATTGTGTTACTAAAATGAGAATCACTTTAATTAGGTAATATAATATTATGACAATACCGATAAATTTCACGTTGAAAATTCGCATTATTTCACAATAAAAATTAATTCATAAAGACAAAGCCAAGTATACGGTACATACATTATAACTGTAATTATTAGTATTGTTCTGAATTATAATGTATTGATAAATTGATAAATGATACATACTATTAATTGGTTTAAAAATTTGAAATACAAATGTATAATTAATTTAAATAGGCATATTTTTTTTATACATAGATATTCTAAGTTCAAATGTTGACGGGAAATGGACCTACAATCTTATTATATTCAAATAATACTATAAATCATAATGAGATTTTGTGTAGATTTATAAATATATACAGTCAGCCTTGTACTTATCGCAAACGGAAATATTGTACTGTACGGGTATATTTTGTGCCCTATAAAAGGTTTTAATAGGCGGAGAAAAGTAGTAGTACTAGTTCTATACACTTCTGTGTTCTGCGCTTGTGTAAAATATGGTAATTAATTACTAAATTAATTAATAATTACTAATTTTGTATACCAGACTTCAGAGTGGTCGTCATATTGATACAATGATATAAATTTGAGCACTCCGCCAAAAACTATGGTGAGATGTGGAAGGTGATGCGAAGAGTAGGCGCATTATTTAGCCGTATAGAGTACAGACAGTACAATACTAGCACTTTTACATCTGAATATAGATCAGACAGTTCCAGGGTCGTATTTAAACATATGGCGCCCCTGGGCATACATCCATGATCAGGATTCTTTAATATTAAAATATAACTTATCAATTAATGAATGAGAATTGTTTAATAGTTAAAAAAATTTAAATCTTTTTTTAATTAACAAATTATAACATAATAGAACATATATATTTCTTTTTTTAATGTAATTTTTTCCAGTAATTTAATCAAATACGATTTTTTTCCAAAACATTTTTAAAATTAATTTCGCTAAAATATTTTGCCGCCCCTGAGACATGCCACTCTCGGGTATCTACCTACCCGTGGCCTCCCCCTAAATATGGGCTTGGACAGTTCGGTAGGTATATAATATAATAATATATACAACTGTATCGTTTTGATCGTCTTTGTGAACGGTCGGGACGAGTGTGCAATTCATTTACAGAATATGCAGTTTTATAATAAAGCAATAATCTACTATGCTCTGTTCTGTGAAAGTATACGCAAGTCGTTCGCGCATCCGAATGATAACGTTTTGCAGTTTCCCGCCATCACGCAATAGCGCCCTATGTCATATTAATGGGAGAAGGGGGTGCTCAAACCTCAAACTGTGGCGTGTTTTGTGCCAACTTACATTCAATCGCCGAACGAAATTTAATATATTAAATTATAGTGTATGAATTATAAGACAAAGTCACAAAGACATATAAATAAAAATTAAATACTACTTAATCTTAAAAAATAAGAAATAATAAATATTTATAGGTATAATATTGTTAGACCATATAATCTTTTCTTGTCTTTTTTGTATGAACTAATCCAAACGAGCAAACATCTTTAAAATAAACTATACAAGAAGACAATCGAGAGCTAGAGAAGAGAACCCCATATAACTCTCCTCTTATATATGTTACGGTCCAACTGGATAAATGGTCATTGTAATACAATTCCCGGACATTGTATACAATGTCTAAGATGTTTGGGCAAAGTAAATAATAGGTACATATGTAATTCCCATATAGACTAGTCATAGTACACAATGGTCAGTACTGGAAGTGGTAAGTACATGTATAAAATACATATATTATTGACGTAGGTATATAATTTTATTTGATTTGATTAGTAGAGGAAAAATATTTTATTTGTATTAATTTTTATTGAATATTGAAATTATTTATTTTTACAAGTATTGACATCGTGGCATTTAAAGTTGCATAAAATTATTGTAACTTAACATTTGAATATGGTAAACGGTCACTTTGTACTGTCCATTGTTTAAAATGCAGAACGCGGACACTTTGTACGGTCTGGTAAAAAGGTACATTGCAGAACGCGGACACTTTGTACGGTCGGGTAAAAAGGTACTTTGCAGAACGCGGACACTTTGTACTATTATACATACATAAAGTATATATTATAAATATAAGTTTTATACATAAAATATAGTAACTAATAATTATGTATAGTGTTAATTATTAAAATAGAAAAAATAAAAATAAAGTTGTTATAAAATATTGATTGTATAATAATAATAATAATAATCTAAATAAACAAATAATCAATAATATCATTAAAACTACACGTGTACAATTATAAATATCAAAAAAATTTCAAAAAGTATTATAATGTATAAATAATATTTAGATGTAATAATTTTTAGATTATAAATGAATTAAAAATAAATGTCAAACGTCAAAAAAAAAATATAATATTGAAATTTTTTTTAAAAAACTACATGTAAAAATGTGTACAATATAAATAATTAAGGTAGTATAATATGAAAATAGTTTAGTAATAGTTTTTACTATTACAAATTTTTAGAATATTAGCTAATAAAAATAATAATAGTATAATATGGAAATATATCAAATATTAATGTCAAATGACAAAAAAAATATATAATACTGAAAAAATAGTTAAAAACTACATGTAAAGCATGTAAATGTATATTATTAATTATTTGTTTATTTAGATTATTATTATTATTATACAATCAATATTTTATAACAATTTTATTTTTATTTTTTCTATTTTAATAATTAGCACTATACATAATTATTAGTTACTATATTTTATGTATAAAACTTATATTTATAATATATTATACTTTATGTATATAATAGTACAAAGTGTCCGCGTTCTGCAATGTACCTTTTTACCAGACCGTACAAAGTGTCCGCGTTTCGCACTTTTAATGCCTGACCGTACAAAGTGACCTAGAACCTTTGAATATTCTTGTTTCAAATTTTTGGTTACAAGTACCTACAGCGGTCATAGTCAGTAGCGACGCCAGGATTTTTTACCAAGTAGGGCCAATGCGAGGCCAATAATTATAAGATAGGGCCACAACAAATTAAGAATGAATATATTATAATGTCTAAGGTTAGGCCAGTGGTAGGGCCAGGAATTTTTAAGTAGAGCCCGTTCCTGATAATTTATAAGAAATAATTTCTTTAAATTGTATAAAGTCATAATTAATGTAATGGAAAATTTGCTATTCTTCAAGAATTTTCAGCTTCATTAATTTAATGAAATTAATAACCTGAATATAATGAGTTAACTTCATTGGATCGAAATCATACTAGTTTTTCATTGATTTAACATGCGTTTTTCATTAATTAAGTGAAATTTTTTTCAGAGTGTGGTCAATGATCATAGTTATAAAATATAACACATAAGATAACTATATTCACATTGCCCACGCCAGTATTCCTCAGTATTAGCATTGTTTACTACAACAGTACAACATTGTATATACAATGAGTAGTCTATATGGGACTTACTTATATATTATTTATTTTGCCAAAACATTTTGGATATTGTATACAATGTTCTGGAATTATATATATTATAATGACTGATTTATCCACTTGGATCGTAACATACAGTGTCCCATGGAGATCTGCCAAATAAAATAATGAAATCATTTTTCTTCTAATCAATATTTTTATAAAATTTCTTTTAAATATAATTCATAGGCACTTGCATTACATTTTTAGTATACATTTTTATTTTTAATGCCGAGAATAAAAAACTGATTAAAAATGTTTTAAAAATATTAATAATAGCCAATTTGTAAATCTGATTTAAAAAAAAATGTTGATGGTAAAAACATTTATTTAAGTCAAATAGTTGATTTACAATTTTTTTAAATATCAATATTCTCGTTAAGTAAATTACGATCTAGCTTACGTAAAACGATAAAAAAAAATTAGATTTTAATATACACCTATTTAAAAATTTTCATATAAAATTGAAATTATAATATTTCTAACAAACTAGATTGTAATGTTTACCTAACGAGAATATTGATATTTAAAAAAATTGTAAATCAACTATTTGACTTAAATAAATGTTTTTACCATCTAATTTTTTTTATCAATTTTTTAGTTTTTATTTTCAGTATTAAGAAATAAAAAATAAAAATTGTAAATTTAAAATGTAGCCTAAGTGTCTATGAATTATATTTAAAAGATTTTTTTTTTAAATATTGATTAGAACAAAAGTTATTTAATTTGTCAGATCTTCGTGGGACACCCCGTATACGTACATATATCCATATATATATATATATATATATATAGACATTAAGTTGTATTTTAGTTAAAGATTATATCAAAATTATATAAAAAATAGTGTGGCTCGTAAATCGTAATGTTAAATTGTTAATACACCAAAAAGGACGAGTAGTATTACAATTAATTACACAATAAACGTACAAACAACTTATGATATATAATATATTTTAAAATTATGAATAAAGTATAATATTATATAATGATACATTTAATAAGTAAACCATTGAATAATTATTTATTATTAAGGATAGGTACATTTAAAAACATACAAAAGTTACACCGGTCAATATGAATATACATTATAGGTACACGGTGTATCAATGTATCATACGTAGAGATATGACAATTTTATATGAAAAATTACTTTTGAATGTGTCAGATCATTGTAATACACTGTATATCAGATTATTTTCTCAAAATTGTGTAAATACCTTTGGTTATAAAATAAATGTTTTTGGTTATTACATATTATTTGTACACAATACACGATGATTCTTTTATCATAAAACACTCATTATTTCAAAAAGTATTCATGTTTTTGAAAACATTTTTTTACATAGTTTTAAGTTGTTAAAAAGACTACGTTTTTATTAAAGAATTATATTTTTAAATATTTTGTTTAAGTTTTTTACTTTTTAAAATGACAACATAGAGTTTTAATTTCATATTCCGAAGCAGAATAATTGTCTGAGTATTTTGATACATAAAAATCGAATTTAGGACGAGTAGTTTATGAGTTATACGTATTTAAAATGTAGTCAAGCGGAGTGGAGCGGTACGGGGTTACCTCGCAAAATGTTTGTCCACTACTCCACTTGTCTAAACTTTAAATAAGTATAACTCATAAACTACTCACCCTATATTCGAATTTTTTGTTTCAAAATACTCAGAAAATTATTCTGATTTGGAATATGAAATTAAAAATCTATGTTGTCATTCAAAAAAGTAAAAAACTTAAAAAAATATAAGGATAAAAAATATTTAAAAATATAATTTTTTAATAAAAACGTAGTTTTTTTAAAACTTGAAACTATGTAAAAAATGTTTTAAAATACATGAATACTTTTTGAAATAATGAGTGTTTTATGATAAAAGAATCACCCTGTATACAATTGTAAGTTAGGTATTTTAAATTTAGTAAATGTATACTTAATATAAATCATTAACTAGTATTATATTATATTAATACAATATGATATCTTAAAATTTTAACTTCTTAAATTTAAAAATAAATTATAAATGTTACATCCATTTTATTTAATAAATTGTTTGAATACAATACTAATGACCGATTTTGTTTACTTTACGTAATTTGAGGATTTATTTTTATAAAAAGTATAGTGTTTTAACGTTATTAAATTGTTTGCCTTTATTGTAAACAGTAAACTTATTCATTATTCTTTTAGAATGATAAAAGGTCTAAAACTGAATATTTAATAACTAGGGCTGTGAATTCAATGCACTAAAAAACCTTAGAAAATGCATTTAAAATGTAAAAAAAATACAATAAAATATGCACTTGAAACGCAAAAAATACATTTAAAATGCCAAAAATTATGGTATAAAATGCACTTAAAATAGTTTTTAATTTAACATTTATATTAATATTAGTATATTATATGCATAAAAATGTATTTATTTAATAAAAAAAAAAATTTATAATACGTTGATTTTATTTGAATTTTAATTTTGAAGTTGATTGAATCTTTGAATCTTAATAATGCTTTTTCGCCTGAGACGGTTGAAACATTTTTTAAAAGGCTTACAAAAGATGTTAATTGACAAAATTTGGAAAATGATCTTAAAAAAGGAAAATACGACTGAAAACGGCAAAAATGCAAAATAAGTTTCATAAATAAATTTGTTATTACATAATTCAAATTATGTACTTACAAAGTTACGTTTCACAATTACTAAAAAAAAAATGCACTTTCCTACAAATTTACAGTCCTATTAATAACATTCAAAATATGATTTAAATAAAATTAATTATTATTTACTTGTTAACACATTATTATTGATTTTTATTCAAATGACCATTTGGCATTTAGTATAAATAAATATAGAAACAGAACAGAACAATATACTGAATGGATGTAACATATTTTAATATTGTATAATGTAAGTATATAGATTGTAGCAATATAATATTATAAAGTTTAAACGATTAATCAACAATTAACAATATTTAATAGATAATATATGTATCATATTATTGAAATTGATTTTATTATCTATGGACACAACTAAATAAAACCATATTAAAAATTAAGAAGAATGACAGTGGGTATTTATAAAAGGGATAGATTTTGCAATCTATTTGTTTTAGATTTTAAGCATAGTTAATATTAAATATTTAAGTATTTCTATCTTATTTATATGTAGATTGTAGGTACAAATCATCATTTCAGATTATAGATGTCACAGTATATAAACATGTATGAAGTATAAATGCTGTCATTCCTCCCAAAGTTAAATGGTTACTGTTAAAAAAAAAATTAATTTAATTGAAGTTAATAATGCATTTAAAATTGAATATGTTCAATATGTGAGCTGATAGGGAACTGGAGCATATAACATTTTAAGGAGCAAAATCTGAAATTCTTTATTATGAAACAATTATTTTGGTGGTGTTAATGTACGAGATATAAATATAGTGTTTGAAATATTTTATCACTTAATTCATAACTATTGATCATTACTGTAATAGGTACAAGTTTTTTCCTGGTCTAGGAAATAAATTTGTATTTATCATGGGCATATAAAATAATTTAGTTAAAACTTTATAAAAGGATATAGATTCAAATTCAATTATTTGATTATGATTTATAACTTACAGATATATAAAATTTAATATTGATATTATATAAGCGAACGGAATCATATAAATTGTTTATTTTTCATATATTATTGTATTTAATTTCTTAGTAATAAAAACATTTATTTGAATTTTGAAAGATTAAACATGTTAATTTCATGAAGGATTCAAATTTGTTATAATTAAATTATGAATATGTTGTAAAAGTATATAATTAATACAGTCAAAGGAGATAAGTTTAACCAAATATTTATCTTGCTCCAGTCCTTTAAACAAGCACTACAGTAATTATATACTTAAACATTTAAAGAATAACAAATAACATTTCATGTATAACAAACAATAAAATATTTACGGTAGTGGTGTATTGACAATTTCTTGCAGGGTTCAGAATATATTATGATAATATAATGATATTCTATTCTTATTTGAAAGCAGCCAATAATTATGAACCCAATAATAATGGACTAAAAAAAAAATGACAGATTTATCTAAGTCATTTGTCATTGTAAATACACCACTAATTTTTTATAGGTTTTATACTACGAATCAACTTAAATACTAATATACAATATAATTGTAATTGTAATGAGTATAATAAATAAATTAATAATTAATAAATAAGTAAGCTTTATATATATATATATAATTATATATTATATAAAATATTAAATTTAACAAATATAGCATAGAAATAATTGAGTGATGTGGGTACAAGAGGTAGATAGACACAAACTGTGATTTTTTTTTAATGTAAATCAGTCAACATTTTAAAATATTTAATTATTAAAATTTAAAATAATATTTTTGATCTGGTTAAGATAATTTAATTTATGGTAAGTGGTAACAGTGGTAACACAATTATTAATGTTATTAAATTATAAATGTTTGTTTCAGAATAAATGAAAGAGAAGATCTAAATGGTGAGTATACAGCATATTTATTATGACGTCTATCATTATTTTTTTTTATTTTTATATAAAAGTTCTTTAAGAACTTCTTTCTACTTCTATATTTCTATAAGAGTTTCTTAATTTTTTACTTTAGATCTACATCCTAATGATACTACATGTATATTATAATCAAGCAACACTAGACAATATTATATTTCTTAGTTCTTATTTAGGAACTATCCAATTCAATGATTTTTATTTTTACAGCTGATTTTTTGTATTTCATGCTCCATATTGGTGACTTATTATTTAAAACTTCATTATGCAATAAATCCATGTATCTAAGAAAATAAAATTATATTAAATATTTTTATTCAACTTTTAATGTTCAAACTAAATTACTTGGGCAAATAGTCCAAGCAAAATAATTTTGTATGGTCTGTCCACATTATGTTTTGTTTGTAACACCAAACTTGAAATTGCATTTTGAATGAGTTCAGAGTATATTTCAAGACATCGCAACCAAAAATCTTACTAGGTTTGTATCGTGGGGAAACTGAATGGACTACTCTGGGCACACAACAATACATCATATATCTGTAAACAAAACATTACATATTATTCATCTGCGCATTTGATATTATTATACACACAGACAATTCACTGAGTAGTCACTAGTCAGTGCCGCAACTATTAACTCTGAGGCCCATGTGCAAAATTTATTTGGAGACCCCAAATTACTATTATTGTTTTTTGTATTACTACGGCAATTTATCAGTACTTTTTTAGCATTTTAATTTGTATGGAATAATTTCTGTTATCATACGTACATTATACTAATTAGACAAGAAGTTTACCCTACATTATATATTTGTATAATTATTATATTATTAATTTGAAACTTTTTTCAAACCAGAACCAATTTAAATAATGTTATGTCTAGATTAAGCACATGCATGATATTTTGTAGATTTCATAATATAGTATTTATAATTAATAATTAAACAGAATAAAATAACTAATAATATTAAAAAAAAACATTTCTATTTAATTTTCATTTAGTCATTTTAGCAAAATATAATAATTAATAAATCACAAGTATTTTCATAAAATATAAGTTAGTAGTTAAACTTAAAACATTATAAATAAAGTAGTTATTACTTATTAGATAATATTAAATTTAAATTATTTAAAAAAAAATTATTTTGGCTTTTACATTGGACAAGTCTATTATTATTTTATTAATATTGATTTTGGCGGTCCATTTACTTTCAATATTTAAAACACTTATATTTTTCAATCGATCTTGACTAGAAGAATTTCCAAGATAATTTTTATTAATTTAAGTTTTGAAAAGCTGCATTCTGCAGACGCGACTGTTATTGGTAAAGTTAAAAATATAAAACATGCTGATAATATTATAGCTGGATAGCTTAAAAACAAATCCATTTCAATAATAAATATACATAGATCTTTAATAGTTTTTAGATTTTGAGATAGAATTCTTGTTTTTAGGTATACAATTTGCCGCGTGAAATCTGAATTTATATCATCTTTATTCTTTATATACAGTGGCGCAAATAGTAAAAATATTTAGGGGGGGCTCAAGCCCCAAGAAATTTTTTTTTAAAGATATCTGTATTTCTTCAATTCTGATTTACCTAAGTAGTTAAGTATCATACATAGAACACATAACATAACATAAGTATTAATATTATAATAATATAAATTCATAAATTTATAAATAAACCGATTTATTTCATAAAAAAAAAAAATAATAATAATAATAATTTTTAGTTAAATATAAATAAATAGGTAGGTATATATTTTAATGTAATCGTATATATCTTTCAGTTTTTTCAAAAATATTTAAAATGTCTTCATTATTGATACTAATGTCATTTTTTATATTCAAAATACTTAAATTAATAAATCTATCTTGATTTATACAAGTACGTAACCATGTTTTAATACATCGCATAGCAGAAAATGATTTCTCACAAGTTGCTGTACCTACTTACTAGAAGAGTATTAGCTATTTGAAACATTTTGGAAAAATTTGGAAATACTTTACCATCGTATAATGCCAAATGCTGTTTAATTTGAAAAATAACACCGTAAATAGAAAAAAAACGACTATAATAGTGTATTAGTAATATTGTTTATAATTGTAATATTATTTTAGTTAATAAAAATATTTTCTTGTTGGTGTCAGGAAAAAATGTCTAATTACAAGGTAAAAATTTTTTATTAAGATTAATACACATAATATAATTTTTGAGGGGGCTTTGAGTAATTTTGGGGGGCTAAGCCCCCCCAAATTCCTCCTTATTTGCGCCACTGTCTTTATAAAATTGAATGAAATCATAAGAAGATTTAATTAGGGAAGATTTATCATTGTTCAAAATTGATTTCAGGCTTAAAAATGTGAAACGATTAGAAACACATTTCATTCCATTAAACCGTTCTTTGAATTTAAATATTATACAATATCATATCAGCATCTTCATTTTGATTTATATGAGGTATTTTTCCTTGTATTGATCCATAATTTTAGGGATTTCAGAAACATTAAAACTACTAAAATAAGTTCTTAAAGATCTAAACTATAATTTATCTTGTGAACATAATTTTTTTAAAATTCAATCAAGTAATAAAAACTTAAAACTATGAAAATTAATGGTAAGTAATCTTAAAGGTAGGTAATTATAATAATTATATATACATTAATTATTATCAAAGAAAGGTAGATATATCATTTAAATTAAATCCCGTCAAAATAAATACATAAAAAATTATCTCAGGCCAATAGTATTATTAAAGAATCAATCAACTTTAAAATAAAAATTAAATCAATTTTTATCATTTTTTTTTTTATTATATAAATATATTTTTATGCATATTATATACTAATATCTAGGGCTGAGATAGTGTGATTTATATGTAATAAAAACCAAGAATTTATACATATATATGCAGTTAAAACAGCCAAAATATGTAGTATAAAATAAAAAAAAATATGTAATAAGAATAATTTAAAATTATGTAAACATGTACAATTAAAATAAAATTCTAAATAATTTTTGAATAATATGTATTTAATTATTTTTAATTTCTAATCAATTTAATTTAAAAATATAAAATATAAAGATATTTTCATAATCACGCAAACGCAAGTACTGACACTGTTGAAAATTCGTAAATATATTTTGTCCAATAACTGTTGAATATAAAGTATAATCTAAGATCATGAATGTATAGATATCGAATAGAAACAAATAAGATAAACTATAATCAAGTTATTAATATTTAACTAATACTTTTATATACTTATTTCCCATATTATGTATTATACACTTACAATTTTTAAGAGTACTATTATCGAAGTATAAATGTATAATATAAATAATAATACTATTAAACCACCGAAATTATCAAAATTTAGACATTTTACAAACTTGTAGGTACACGGCATGCAATTTGGACATAACCCTTTAAGAGATGGCATGCAATTCGGATGCAGCCTATAAAGGCTTAATATGATTATTGTGATACTTGGAAATTGCATATTATATTTATCCTATACTTTAATAATTATGCCTATAATTAATTTTAATTTAAAAGGAAAAACATAAAATCAATAAATATTTGTAGCATAAAAAAAAAACAAAAAAAAATATCGAGACAGATAATTAATTTTTAATTTTCAATTTTGGTTGTAGAGGCCCCTTAGAGCTGGAAGCCCGTGTGCATTGCACACCTTGCACACTAAGTGTAGTTGCGGCACTGTATGTAGTATGCATACCTACCTACGATAATAGTATGTATAACTATGTGAGTATTCACGATGATTACCACACGGTAATTGGTTAGGAAGAAACCACATCCATGTATCAAAATATCTGAGTACAAATTTGGTGATTTTAAGTGCATTTTTCAATTCCTAAAACACAATACAAAGTAATATTATTAACTAACATGTTATTAGTTTCTTAATAATTTTAAAATATCTATTTATAAATCGGTATATTGTGTTGTTTTTAATATTATTATTTATAATAAAAGCTAAGATTAGTCCTAGCTGTAGTTAATTGAATATGTTATACATTTTAAAATTAATAAACGTATCATCTAATTTTATACTTTTATATTATTTTACATTTTTCAATTTTTGTGCTCTGAGTGGAGCAATGAAGCTATTTATTTTACAATAATTTTTTTTTGACAATTAAAAGAATTTTTTTTATAAATTCAATTATTGAAAGAAAACTGTTCAAACTTTTAGTTCTTTTTGATTAAAATATAAATTTAGACAAGAAGCTATTTCAGTACCTATAAATCAAGATTCACTCAGATTTCAATTGCTTGTGAGTTATGAGTGTTATAATATATCACATTTTTTAAGGAAATTTATATCTACTTCGGTTATGTTTGATTAAGTTATTGTTTTTCTTTTTGCAGCATATTTTGTGAAATGAATAAGACCATTACAAGCATGTTTTACTGATTAGCCAGCTCTTGAAAATTTTTAGGGATGGGCCGACACTATATTTTACCGATATCCAATATTCCGATACATGTTAATTGTAATTCTTATTAATTATTATTAATACCAATGATATTCAATAAGTATAAATTAATATTTATAAAATATTTAAATAAATAAAAACAGAGCGTATAGTTAGTAACACGGACAATTTTTTTTAAATGCATAAAGTTAGGTACATGATATTATTTATAAATAATATTGCTATATCTCTTCATGTTTTGAAGTAAGTAATTAATTTTATTAGTAAGTATTTTGAATTCATAAATTCTTGTATAAAAGTCTATAATATTTATTCTTACTCACTATAATTTAATTTTTTTAATACCAAACTTACCAAAATACTATCTTTACTACTAAACATATGCATACAAAAGTTATACAAAATTTGATGTATATTATTATTTTCAAATGGTGGATTCCCATAAATTTTATTAATATTAGGTGCGCTAAATGGATCATTGCAGACATTGTTACATAATACCTAAAATGTAAATTAATAAAATTAGTTATTAAGTTTAAGTGTATTTATTATGAAAACTTACAGTACAAATTGATTCAAAAACTTCTTCTAACACAATAACTCTCTCTATCTTGGGATTTTTATATGCATGTTGTAATGTTGCTTTTATATTCATGATATCAAATATTTGTCTTACTAATATGGTAAACTCTTTGTGCGAAGCGGTTAATAAATTTTGTATATGATCAGCTAAACAAAATATAAATTACAAATAAACTTGATTAAATAAATAATAAATACATGTATAATATATATATATATATGCAATAGTAAATAAAATAAGAATTATGACACCTAATATGTTTATTACATATTTTATGTATAATTAATTCTTAATTTTGTATTTTAGTTAGGTATATATTTGAAATTGATTATAAATATCCATACTCGTAAAACGATTAATTCTGGGTTTAATTATTATTAATTATAGACGGACCCAGAATTTTACACTTGAGTGTGCACTTGTTTACTAATAAATAGTATAACCAATCGTATATAATATTTACCACAGGACTATTAACTATATTGTCTATGTACAATATATCAATAAGGGTGGCCTGCAATGAGGCTCGCGAGCCGCATGCGGCTCTTAAACCAATTTCATGCGACTCTTGAACCAAACTTAGACTAAAATTTAATGTAAATAAATGTTCCTTCATTTGATTTAAAATGAAAAATATACCTCCATTTTATAAACATTGCTTTGCAATGTGGCTCACCTCGAATCAACTTTATAAATATGTGGCTCCCAAAGTTAAGGTTGGTGGCCACCCCCTGTTATATACTGTATTGCTATGTATATTATGTAATAAGTAAGTATTGATTAAAATGTATTGTTTAATTTTATAATATATTAATTTATATTAATATTTAAACATTCATCGTTATACACAAAGTTAACGATAATGTTTTATGGCTAACTAGTATACCTATACTACCTAGCGTCTTGTGATTTGTTTGAAGTATGACATCACGTTAAATGAAATCAGAAATACTAAAAGTATTATTTTGTTGATCATTGCACGACATCAGTTTTCAAGAAAAGACGATATTTTTCGCTAAAAATTGTTACCACCACTATCAAACCACTATTAGACCAATGTTTTCGCGTTGACGACAATAACATTATAAATATAATTTAACAATAATGATAAACAAGTACATGTAGTGTGTACCTAAACCGGCTAAACCATGTAGTGATTTAAATTCTAAACATCCAGATTTCGTTAATAAATAATAATGTAAAACAACGATTGCTATAAAAATAAATGTAATTATTATTTCGAACTTATTCTGAACACTTGCAGTTTTTTACTTAAGAGGACGTCGTATCCGCACGTGTTGTATCCGTCTTACACAGGTACGACATAGACAAAACTCGTTTACGCAGCTGAGTACAACTCGCTCAATTTTGGTTCTAGAGTAAATACACCTATTATAAAATAAAAAGATAGTAATATTTTGGAAGGCAAGACGCTGAGGTTTTCTTAAAAAATTAAAGTTTTGAAATTTTCGCCAATTCTAAACGATTATAATGAACGTATTGTATTGTGAATATAATGAGAAAAAAAATCTGCATCTTGCTCTTCAAAATATTATTATATTTTAATTTTATAATAGGTAATTTAGTCTAGAACCAAAATTGAGCGAGTTATACTCAGACTGCGTAAACGAGTTTTGTCTATGTTGTACGTGTGAAAGACGGATACAACACGTATGCGAGTATGACGTCCTCTTAACAAAAACTAAAATTTAATTAAGGTGAATGTATATTATTAATTGTTATTATTTAATTTTTAGATTCTGAACGGAGTGATGAATGTATTTTTTACAATGATGTGTGTTATTTATTTATTTATTTATTTTATTTTTGTGTCTGTTATCACTTTTTACAGTAGTAATAGTGCTTTGATTTGTAATTTCAGCCCCTCTATGAAAAGGAAAATTTATCTAGTTGGTACTTTGGGAGGTTCCAGTAATTTTCAGTAATAAAATGTGTTAGGAAAAACCCTAAGAAAGTAACGAAAAAACGGGAATTTTTATGCATAACTAGTTTTTAACAAAATCGATTTTTTGTTTTACTGTAACTCAAAAACGAATCATAAATACTTGAAGTTTTCAATTTTTCCAATTTTAGATTCTGAACGAAGTGAAGAATGTATTGATTTTAAAATGCTGTGTGTGTTTTTTTTGTGTCTGACGACAACATTTGGAGCAGTAATAATGCTCCGATTTTTGACTTCAGCCCCTCTTTGAATAGGAAAATTCATCTAGTTGGTACTTCGGGGGGGGGGGGGGGGGTAGTAAAATTTTCAAATAGTTTTCAAAAAAATCGAGAAAAACAAAAAAAATGGCAATTTTACGAAAAACCACTTTTCGACAAAATCGATTTTTTGATTTTGCTGTAACTCAAAAACGAATCATTGTAAATACTTGAAATTTTCACTAAATGTTTATATTATGGTTATCTCTTTACAGTTGAATTTTCAAAATATTTTGACCATTTTTAAGCTACTTATAGACAATTGAAATTTTCGACTTTTCTAAGTTTTTTTTCTTCAAATGCCGATAAAAATTTTTTGGGTGGCCAGAAAATCTTGAAAATTTAATACAAGGTTTCTTATAAGTTGTTCTTAAAGTGAAAAAAAAATCCGAAATCGTTAGTCACAATTTTTTTTTATAAGTGTTTAAAGTTGGAATTTATACGAAATATTTCAAAATTTAAATTAAATTTCATACTCTCATTATGCGTATGTTGCCTAATACTTTTTTTATTAATAAACAGATATTATAAAGTAACTATAGTAACATATAAAAACTATACTATTTGTTTCAAAATAGAATATATGACAATATTTAAATATAATATATCCTTAACTGACAAATCATCTTCGTTCAGAATCGTTTTTCGTATACAATGATACCTATCATTGCATTCAAATTTAACCTACCTTAGTCTGAGGTCCACCCCCCCCCTAATATACAGCAGAGCGATACCTACTTATCCGCTTTTTTTTTTTTGAAATTCCAATAAAAAATTTGGCTTTCCAAAAGTTCTTTAAAATTCAATACAAGGTTTATTATATGTTGTACTTATCGTAGTAAAAAAATCAAAAATTGTTAGTTACAATTTTTGTTTATAAGCATTTTAAGTTCAAATGTTTACGAAATATGTCAAAATCGCGAAAATTTGCAAGACATTTTGAAGTTGAAAATTTATAAAATTGTTGTGATTTATACCTAAGGTAAAACACCCAATACAAGGTTATCCATAAGTTTTCCTTCAAGTAACTGTAAAAAAAATTCCAGCGTCAATACAGAAAACAATTTATGAGCGTATGAAATTTAATTTTTACGAAATCTCGTAAAATAACGATATATTATAATTTAAGTATAGGTAATAATATAATATATCCTACTAAATACTAATTACCTTAGACTGACTTATCATCTCCGTTCAGAATCGTTTTTCATATACAATAATACCTGTCATTGCATTCAAATTTAACACATCCAATATAGTGACCTACTTTCCCTCCATCACTAATATACAGCAAAGGGGGAGTAGTAAGTTCCTACACGAGAGTAGTAGGTAAAAAATTAACGTACGTTAGTTCCTATACACGAACATAAGTAAGTTCCTACACGGTAAAGACCAGGTACGTATGTTAGTTCCTACATGGCGAAAAAATTAAATATGTACATGTAGGCCATACGGAAAATTAGTTTTTTTGCAAAAAGTCTAGGCTCTTTGCAATGGGGTAGCTCGTTTGTGAGCTACTTATTATTTTTTCAAACACCCTGCTGTATTTCAGGCTCATTGCATACAGACTAATAGCAGTTAGGCCTTTTAAGAACTACAATCATTTTATAGAAAAAACCATTTTAATTATTTTATTTTAAGGGTTATTGATAATAACACAGTACAATATTATAATATTATAATATGTAACATAAATGTAACATGTAACATTATTATTTATTATTTATTATTTATTACTTATTAATTTTGTATAGTTGTTGACCATTTGACTAGTTGTTGGATTTTTATCATATTATATTGATTGTGTCATTAATGTCAAGTCACTTACAAAAGTCTTAAAACGATTTAAGATTTAAAGTTAAATGAAAATCTAAAAATGTATATGTCTATGAAATAGAAATAACTATTCTAACAAATTAAAAACCAAAATTAATGAATAGAAACGTTTTTTTCTTCTGAAAAATCAATATTTTTGACTTGACACATTTCTCACAACGTCCGTCCAAATATAATAATGTTACATAATTTTTTTTTGTAAGTAATAATGTAATATATAATAAAACTAGTCATTCAATAGTCAATAACTGTACAAAATTAATAATAAGTAATAAGTAATAAATAATAATGTTACATGTTACATTTATGTTACATATATTACTGCCGTCCTATAAACTCCTAAGGAAGAATGCCGTAAATCGAAAAAAAAAAATGAGATAATACTATACTACGTTTAATATTATAATTTTACAAATTTTTTCTAAGCAAAAATGCCGTAACTATGATTATTTATCCAGAAATATGTGTTTATAAGAAAACAATATTGCCGCAATCAAAATAAAATATAATCGGTGCTTAGCAAAAACGCCGTAACCACAGTTTGCTTAGAAAAATTGCCGTAAGTTTTATTTCAAATGCGGCATTAATAATCAATATTTACGGCGTTGTTGTTTAGGAAACTGATTGCCGTATCTTATATATTTAATTTTAAATTACTGATAATATTTGGAATTTCGCCATCCTACATCGCAAAAAATTATATTTCGTTCAGTTACCGATGATACCTAGTAATTAATATTATTAAAAATATTTAAAAAGTGTAGAAATGCGAAAAAAATAAAATTTGACCTACAAAAATATCAACATAGGGTGTTATCAGGTTGTGATAAAGACAATTGTACAAAACAGTGCGTTGAAAAAATAACAGGAGGCAGACGATTTGATGTGAACTTTCAATATTGGAATATGACTTAGAAATAACGTAGAGTTTTCATATTGAGCACGTGTCAATGCGTGGAGGTTAAAACACATAAAAATAAAGAGTCGACCAACTATAAAAATAATTTAAAATTTTATATAACTGATGATCGAGGCAATAAAATACAAGTATGCAAACCCTTTTTTTAACCACCTTAGGCTTTACAAAAACAAATGATAGAGTTCTCGATGTACCTATTAAGACATTATTCCAATGGTCAATTAGAGGCTCTTGATGATTTTCGTGGTAGTAAATCAACTAAAAAATATTTGTATAAACATTTAATAGACGACAATATCGAGTCATTTAATCCTGTGAGCACGCTCCGAATATTTGATATTTACCGAGTGACATCACAGTTACGCTAATGCATCAACTTTTTTTAGAAAAATATCCTGAATCTCAAAATGCGATTTCATATGATTATTATAGAAATCAAGTTTCTAAAAAAAATATATCGTTTACCGCACTTGGACATGAAGAGTGTGTGAGGTATGCGAAAGCTTAAAAATTCATGAACACGCAAAAGATAATTTAGTTGACGATTGTGAAATTTGCCACTTACTCTGTACATAAAAAAAAAGCTGATGTTGCAAGAGCTTTGTAACAAGAGCACGCGCTAAAAAATAATTCGATGAAAAATCTATTTATGTTACAGTATAGATCTCCAAAAAGTTATTATGTTACCACGTGTGACGTGTAGATACATTTAAAAAAGTTTTATTCACTAAAAGAATAGTTGTTTACAATGAAAACTTTGTGCCTATCGGGGGAAATAAATATTTTTTTCTATTCGCATGCATATGGCATGAAGGCATTATTGGGCGAAAAAAAAAATACCTGGTCAGTACATTTTTTGTTTTTCCTGCACTATCGCGATGCCCAAAGGTTGACAATTTGGCTAGATAACTGTAGTAGTCAAAATAAGAACTGGTGTTATTGTCATTTTTAGTATACATAGTTAACTAAAGTGATATTTGTGCCCAAGAAATTATTTTTAATTATTTTGAAGCAGGGCACACGTTTATGTCAGCCGATAGTTTTCACCATCAAGTGGAATTATCTTTAAAATTTAAAACATCAAAAGAAAACCTATGATTTAGAAGATTTTGCTAATGCAGTAGGGGCGGATAATAAAGGAAATGTACATTTAAAAAAAATGAGTTATTCTGATTTTTTCCAATGGAAAGATTATAAGGCACAACAGAAACTATTAAAATCTATCAATAGAGTTTTGTTGAGAGACATTGTGTCAATAAAAGCTGAACGTGGAAAATATGTTTTATTTACTAAAAATCAGTTTAGAGATGAACGTATACAACATTGGATTTTCTCCAAAAATAATTTATGAATAAAAAAGGAATGCCTCAGCCATTTCTACATACAAAGAATTGTGGTATGCCACAAGAAAAACGTGACGATATACTTTCTAATTTGAAGCAAATTGTACCAAGTAATATAAAACAATTTTGGGAAAATATAACAATATGTAATTAGATAAATAAATAAATTAAATTTGAATTAATATTATTATATAGATATTAACTACTATTTTAAGGTAAAGACATTCAATCATTGTAATCATTTTAATCATTTTATAATTGATGTGTTATAATTAAATAATTTAATAATTATAACTAAAAAATTATATAGATAATATACGCCATTATTTCTTCAACCAGTTAGTGATCAGTACATTTTGGTATGCTACGTAAAAATGCCGTAATCAGAATTGCGGCATTTTTGCCTAGTAAACAATTCTGAATTATTAATAGCGTGCTTAGTATAAATATCAAAACAATGATATCTTGGTGAAATAAAATTTGAAAATAAAATTCAATAGTTTCATTGCATTTATCAGGTATATTTCCATAAGAAACTGTGGATTTTACTTTGAAAAATATTATATTTATTTATTTAGAACTACCAAAAACTACTAAACTTATAATGTCATTTTTCTCAAAATTGAATGGACGGAAATTACGGTATTCTTCCTCTGTATTATTATCAATAAATAAAATAATTAAAATGGTTTTTACCATAAGATGATTGTAGTTATTAAAAAGCCTAACTGCTATTAGTCTGTATGCAATGAGCCTGAAAAACAGCAGGCTGTTTGATTGAAAACATAATAAGCAGTTCACAAACGAGCTACCTTATTGCAAAGAGCCTAGTCGTTTTGCAAAAAAAACTAATTCTCCATATGGCCTACAACACGTACACGAATTTTCAAAATAAATGTATGATGATTAAAAAATATAATTAAAATCGCATAGCGCATTGTCACAAATAAATATATAATAATATAATAATAAGAAAAAACCGGCCGTAGTTTGAACTTATTGAGACATTCTGTACTAAAATACATTGAAGACTTCAATTTGAAGTGACACAGCACAAATGGGTTTTGATACAGCACAAATAATATTGGAAATTTACTTATTATCAAATTTAAATGTAAGAATATTATCTAGAAAATGATATATGCTTTTATTGATGTTATTATTTTAAAGTTATGAACATTTTAAAATTGTAATATTTTACATAGCTATAACACACTTTAAAATAATAACATCAATAAAATCCTAGGTATGTCATTTTCTAGGTAATATTCTTACCTTTAAATTTAATCATAGGTAAATTTACTTTAACATTAAAGCTAACATCACAAAATGTGTTTTGCTGAATGCAAGTTTGTTATGATGTATGTTAGTAATGTTAGTAAGACAGTGACAACATATTATGCGGGTATGGTGTCCTCTTAATCATTAATACATTATATTATATTAAGTTTTTAGTGGTGAGTTATTTTTTGGTATGTCTTTATACTTACGTAATGGATGATTACAACCAGGCGTGACGCAATTATTACTTTTCCATTTATTGTTATCACTATCAAATCCCTCAAAAATTCCTGCTTTACACTTACAACGATGTTTCTGAAATTAAAGTAAAGTATTTAATGAAAATAATACAATTTAAGAATGATCTAAGACATGAAATCATTAGGAATTATGTTGTCAATCAGATACTACATATTAATAGGAGGTACCTAGTGCCTAGTGGATTAAAAATAAAATATCATGAAAAAATAATAATATTATAGTTAATGTTCGTTAGCGAGACGACAGTAGATACAAATTGAAAATTATGATAATATGTTAATATGTCATAATATCAGTTAGCGAACCATTCGTTTTGTTATTCGGATGTCGTATCATATGACCACATCTGATATTGTAATTTATAATACAGTAAAACCTCGATAAGACGGAACTTCGGTAAAACGGAAACCCCGGTAATACGGACAATTTCTTTGGTGCTTTTTTTTAAAATTTCATTTTTTTGAACCCTGTCAAAACGGAAACCCTGTTAACACGGAAAAATTTCATGGTCCCAAGCGATTCCGTCTTATCGAGGTTTTACTGAATACCAACTATGTGCTTAATATAATATCGTACAATAAATTGAGGTTATCGCACCTGACAAGGAACAAACTTGGATACTATCCTCATTATATTGCTGATACTTTTTTCCTCTAGTTTAGACCTTTCCGATTTTATTTGCTCAAACAACAGATCGTTCGCTTTCCACTCATTGTTCATTACTGTAAGTATGTCCGGCTTCGGTTGTCGGCGGCGTTCCACTCTTGGGTTATAACAAGGTGTAAGAGGTCTACTCAACGCACCACCCATGGTCGTCGTATCTACGAACAATAATAATATGACGTATTATATTCTATTGAAGTATGCCTACAAATCTAGTAGACTACTCTATTATATGTGATGGTGAACCGATATTAACTAATAGAACGACGTCAAAAAACGATGGACCGTACTACGTTACACTACTTGCTCTACTGCGGCATTATTATACAGACAAACTTTCTTTATCTCCGACACAGCTACACTTTATCTCTGGCGCACAGTAACCCTCTCTCTCTAGCGCCCGCACTTACTCTCTCACTCCGTCTATGTGTCTCTCTCCCTCTTTCGCGTCGCGTGCCTTGAAATAAATGGCCGACACGCATGTGTAGTGCGTACAAATCATACTGTGGCTGCTGCGCGGTACAGTGCTTGCATCATTGAAACATGACACACCCCCCCCGCGCTTTGGCCGTCACCATCGTGGACCAGAACGATACGAGAATTGTAAACAGTGGTAACACCGCTGTCTCCGGGATTTTCTCACGACCCTCGATGGACCAGCGATTGATTTATGACTCTCGATAGGAGCGGTGTTTGGTTGCCTAGTTACGAGGGGGTGCGATTTATTGGCGAACGGGTGAACAACTGAAAACGAATGACGTATATACCTACGCACATCGTTCACTTTACTTTAAGAAGAGTACAAACAATAATATATATATTTATATATATCAACTGAATCGTTTAAACGAACTATATATTATTAAGAATTTGCAATATAACCTTAAAAATAATCTTAATTTTACAAGAAATATTTTTTAATTGATTTGCTAACGATTTAATAAAATGTAGAAAGTAATATTATAAATAATAAATTAACAACATAGCTATTCTATAGTCTATAAAAATATAATTATGGTCTAAAAAAAATAATAGAGTATAATAGGTATCAGAAATAATATATTAATATGTTTTATTATTATATTTTAATAATATGTTAATAAAAGATTATAAATTAAGCATGGAAAATCTTGCAAAATATTTTTTTCGCCCTCCGACCTTACAAAAAAAAAAAATTAATTCTTATTTAAGCAATAAAAAAAATGAATTTTATAAAACAAATCATAAATTAGTTGTTTTGCGTTATTGTATTCGATAAATTTTTAGTAGGTAATGTATATTCTAATGTAAATCTAACCTTTTTTAATAGTAATATACACTATGCCCATCAAACAAAAACAGATAAAATGTATTATTTATTAGTAGGGCTATTAGGACTTCATGCCCTAAAAAATCTTAAAATATGTATGTATTTATGCTTTAAAGAACCACTTTAAATATGCTATTAAAATATACATTAAAAAATAAAAATAAAAATAATAGTGCTATCATACAGTACCTATTTAATAAAATTTTTTTATTTTAATGTCTAGATAATATTTGCAAAATTGCCAAAATTATAAATTGTATATTATTATTTTTCTTTTCCGATCTATTCTCTTTTAATTTTGCTTGCGGTGCGTGGTGTACCGATAAGTAGCAATGCAAGTGATCGACGAGGAAACACTATAATTTTAAAATATTTATTTTATATGAATAAAACATCATCACTAATATCTCAAGTCCAGAAATTTATTTAAAATTAAGTTTTTCTAAATAAAAATATAAAACTTACACCTTTATATAAATTAATTAATAATTGTCAAATATGCACTTATATAAATGAAAAATGGTTACATATACTAAAATGCACCAATAAATTTTTAACATACACTCGTATTACTATGAAACAAATTTATACTTTATTTAGCTATGTTTTAAGTTTTAATGATTTTTAAAAAACATACAAACTCCTAGAAGCCCCTTGCCCTACTTATTACTTAGCTAGGCTCCGGCACACGGGATGCGGGCTGACTACGTGGCTTCTATAAAATAATAAAACCGGATCGCTGTCCGCAGCGGTCTGCGTAACGCGTTCTGTGCCCGAGCCTTTTGAACATCGAAGTTCGATGATCGAACTAAAATATTATTATATCTTATCGGATAATAAATATAATATTATTATAATACACCTATTAGGTTTTTTTCAGTATTACCTAGGTGATTAGGTATAGTACCTTTAATATTTTTAATTTTTGATTAGATACTCAACAATATTTTTTAAAATATTTAACATTACCGAAGAAGGTATGAAAATTAAAAAAGTTATGAACACGTCATTAACAAATGTTAGAATCTTTTGCTGCCCCCAAAAATTTGCCGCTTGGAATGTTTGCCCCTTTCGCCCTCCCCTAAATGCGCCACTGATGTTATGAATTGTATATTATTAAAACAATATAATTAGTATTTATAAGAATAGAATATGAACAAATTGTTATATTTTTTAAATTTATTGAGAATATGATAAAATATTTTGAATATTCATAACATTGTTATAACTTATTATAATATAACAACTTATTTGAACAGCCACAATAATCAAATGAACAGAAAGATTAATATAGTATAATATTTGGTATTAATTGTGATTCTTTACTAGAGTAGGTTTAATATATTCGCAATCAAACATTTAAGATTCAGCAAGGGCCAAGGACATAAGGTTATGTAAAGAATAAAGGTTATAAGTTATCATTATGTATTAATTTATGAATTTAATTTTAATAATATTATGATAATATTTGTTTAAATTATAAATTAATTAATCAAATACAATGTTGTTTAAAGTTTGGGAACGGTCATTACACTAATTGGGACTGATAAACAATATTATGATGTAGTTGAGGTTGTTAGATATTTTACATAATTATTCATTAATAATTAATGTACAGCAGTGTTCTTTGTTATTTCTCCGTGTAGGTATTAAAATATCCATGTTGTAGTAATTAAGAGATTAAAAACGTTTTGAACACTTGTATATAGTTTATAGACTTGGACTAAATTCATAATTAATACAAATGAAACAAAGCTATTGCTATAAAATATAGGTACTAGCTACAAATCTGTCAACTAAAACATATTATAAAATAAATGTAATCAACAATATGTATACCTAATACCTACACTGCCTATACTCAGTAGATATTTTTATAAACGTGAAAAATGTTAACTAGTTATGTAACGAAACGAATAAGTATGTGTTAAAGTGAAACCTCTTGAAACGGACATCTTCCAATAGCGGTTTTTCAAGAACTGGGACGTTTTCGATACTTTTTATGGAAAAACCTCCGATTTGAGGATACTTAGTGGTACCTGTTTTTATCTTAATTTAAAAATAATGACAAAAATCCGAAAAAAAAAAGTGGGTAAGTGAGTATCGCTCTGCTGTACATTAGGGGGTGGGATGGACCTCGGACTAGGGAAGGTTAAATTTGAATGCAATGATAGGTATCATTGTATACGAAAAACGATTCTGAACGGAGATGATTTGTCAGTCTAGGATGTATTATACTTAAATATTGAAATATATTCTATTTTTAAACTAATTCAAACATTTAAGTAAAAGTTTCAAGATCTTTCGTTTAGTAATTTTTTAAAAATAACAAAAATCGAAAATTATTTAGTAGTAAAACGTAATTTTACACGTGTATTTTTGATTTCAAATTAAAATTAAAACTTTAAACACACGTAAAATTTTTTAAATTGAACAATCCTCAAACTTTTTTATAATTATTCTAAGCTTAACTTATGGACAGCATAGTGTTAAATTTTCAATTCTTAGCTTTTGATAGAAAAATATTTATAAATTTTTAACTACCAAATAGTGAAAAATATTCAAGATTTTGACGAATTTTTGTCAATATTTGAACTTCAAATGCAAATAAAAAAAAATTGTGCTTATGTATTTTTATAATTTTTGAATCAGAGTTAGAACAAGTTATGTGGACCCTTCAATTAAATTTTCAAGTAATTTGTTCCAGCTAAATTTTTTTTATCAACATTTATAAAAAAAAAATAAAAAAAAATTGAAAATTTCAATTGTCTATAAATAGCTCAAAAAAAGTCAAAATGTTTTGAAAATCAAATCACGTAAAGAAAATGCCAATATAAATAACTGGTAAAATTTTCAAGTATTTACGACTTATACTGTTTGAATAACAACAAATATCAAAAATCATTTGAGGCTAAACCGTTATTTAACGCGGTTTTGTAAAAATTTTAATTTCAAACACTCATAAAAAATTTTTGTATGAATCCGGTGGAGTTTTTTTTACAGGTATTTGAAGAAAAATGTATGGAGAACTTTGTATCAAATTTTCAAAACTTAGTTATAAAAGAAAAAAATTTTACGATTTTTCAACCACAAAATTACTTGCCAATTTTCGCAATTTTGACATATTTCGTATAAATTCGAACTTTAAGCACTTATAAAAAAAAATTGTGACTAACGATTTCGGATTTTTTTTTATCACTTTAAGAACAACTTATAAGAAACCTTGTATTAAATTTTCAAGATTTTCTGGCCGGCCAAAAAATTTTTATCGTTATTTAAAAAAAAAATACTAAAAAAAATTAAAAATTCCAATTGTCTGATCTTGACGAAAACTGGTTTTGCGTAAAAAAATCCCGTTTTTCCGTCATTTTTTTAGGTTTTTCCCGACTCACTTAAAAAATATTGAAATTGAATCCGATTTCCTTTTCAAAGAGGGGCTGAAGTCGAAAATCGAAGCATTTTTACTGCCCCAAATGTTGTCGATAGACACAAAAAAAAAAACACACATCATTGTAAAATCAATACATTCTTCACTCCGTTCAGAATCTAATATACCTGTTATAATAAAAATAACAAACTTGTTTAAAAACCCATTTTTTCACAATATTGAATTGTATTTATGTACCTATGTACGTATGTATGTATGTCTTATCTTTTTTATATTTGTATAATTATGTAAATCTATTGATAAAATACTAAAATTAATATACTTTTAAAATAATAAATAATAATATTATAATTTAATTGAATTTAGTGAATATTTTTTCCTTTTACACATTTATCCTCTATGAATTTTATACCTCATTTTACCCTCCCCCTCTTCACCCCTCTGAATTGTGTACGAAATTTCAGTAACCGAGAGTATCCACTATCAGTCATTTCAATATAAATGTACGTAGATGAACATAAAATTTCTCGAGTAAAAATAAATTTACCAAATTAGATAACTACAATTACAATTGGACTCTGGTGAATGTGATAAGTTAGTCCAGTTAACAAATATGCGTGGTGTTATTCGATCAACAAGTAGAAATTATTAAGTATAATATTGTATTATTATTTTCATAATATGACATATTATTTGTAAGCTATAGAAAATAATAATAATAGGTTTCCAATACCAACGAATATAAATTAGCAAAAATTAAAATATTAAATATGTATTATAAAATTATTATTATTATTATTATTAATTATTATATGACTGTATTTATTGTTATATTTTACTTAACTTACAATGAAACTATAATATGCTATATTATTGCGATATTTTTGTGTAGATACACGATATTTTTATTTTTGCGACAATATTGCAACAATGTTTTTACCATGACAAAATATTGATCGTTACTTTGATTTGTAGCCATGTAGGTATCTGAATAATACGCAGTATATAGCTCATCCCTACCACTCTTCTTGTGCAACCTAACTGTGGATTTGGCCTCCCATATTATTTAGGTGTAAATCAATACTGTAGCGCCAAAAACTGACACGTGTCTGACCTTTAACCAGCCTCGATATCAGCTCTTACCCGGCCGGATTATGGGTGGTAGCCGGTAGGGAGCACGTATTGCGAGCCCACGTATAGCTGGTATGTCAAGATAATAATATAATGTTGTCAGCACAACAGTTTTGTGTAATTTGTAATTTAATAATGAAAGTTAATATTTTTAAAGAATAATGATAAACTAGTAACAGAAAAAATGATAAAAAATTGATACTATATTATAAAAGTGGGTTAACAGTATACCTGTGTCCGGTACCATCTATACCAGAGCGTGTTTTGGCCATATTTCAAATAATTAATTCACCGAAAGAAGACGAACGTCGAGGTTGCGTACGAGTTAATTCCCGGGTACCTGTTTACCTGTACCGACACCGTTGAGTTGATTCCCGGGTCATTAGAGGGTACATACGAGTTGATTCCCTATTGTTGTATATCAATTATCAATAGATTGCACGAGTAAAGAGTTTACGACCGTATAAAGAGGTCAGCCGTCACACACAACTCGCTCTTATGTCCACCGAGACCACGCACGAATTTACAAAGAAAAAAGAAATCATTACATATCGCACGCAAATACGTGTTGGTCGAACGCATTAACAAAGATTATCGTCATTATTATTACCTATGTATAATATACAGATATATATATTGTATATATATAACATAATATATGTTATTTATCATAATAATTGATTTTAGACAAACAAATTTTTTTAAGAGAAGAGATGTCAGTATGTCACGGTATACTGTTAATCTGATTACCAAATACCAATTTATAAAAACAATGTGTTACAAATTTTTACAAAATTACTAAATTTTTTTATATTTTTTTACCTAGTTACTACTAAATGTTTTTAATAATAATAAATATAATATAATTCAATAAATAATTAACAAATAAAAAATGAATGATTTTCAAAATATGAAAAAACTAAAATAAACAAAATTTTTGAAAAACTTGTCAGCCAACCTCCTAGTGGTGTTTCTTGGTTATGCTAATAGTTTGAATATTTTACTAAATATTGAATAAAATATTATATAATGACCTGGGAATCAACTCGTACGTACCTCTTAATGACCCGGGAATCAACTCGTACGTACCTACCTCTTAATGACCCTGGAATCAACTTATACATGAGAAAGGTCACGGGAATCAACTCACCTATTGCAAACGTCAACGACACTCACAACGATTTGGGTCCATTTCGCCGAAAACCCATCATATCGAAACCTATTTCGCCGAAAACCCATCATGACGAAAACTTATTTCGCCAAAGCATAATAAAATAGAATTTTATTTCGTTAAAATATTAATTTAAATATAGCCAAATAAAATCTTGAAATCATAAAAAAAATGATATAATAACATAATGTTAGTAAAAATAATTAATAAAATATTTTACATATTTACTTTTTAAATTGGTTTACTTGAAAAATGTATAGATTCCAGACAAGATTTGTGACTTCAGACTCGCATAAAAATATTACGAGTATTAAAATAATTTAAATAACGTGACTATCGTAAAAAACCAATAGGTGAAGTTTAGACTATAATAAATTGTATTAAAATACAATTATTATACAGTTTTACCCTTTTTGTTATGAGACCATATCGTTTGTACTTGTGATCTGCGCACATCAACAATTGTCGTTTTTAATCACTTGTTTAAAAACACATTATGCTCGTGAAAATTAAAAACAATCAAAATAAAAAAAACTTATTATTACTGAGGATTGTTTTAAAAATGTTTTTTACGAAAGAATTTGACTTTTGCATTGCCGCCGCAAATGCTGCGTGTCTAAGACCCAAAGACATGCGATAAAAGTAGAACAATAGTAATTATACCATAATGATATGAATTTATATCGGCGTTCAATGACGTCATTTCATTCTGGTAATTAAATCGAGCGAGTATTTTTCATAATCATAGTTTCACGTTAGTAGTTGTAACACAGAATGTAACTTGTGACTTAACAATATTGTAATGGTCGTAATCGCTTTTTGATGCATGAAATTTATTAGCTACCTTTCTATTAACTTAAAATGTATATTTAATCGATAAGAGTGGTTGTAATGGTTATATACAGCAACTTAAATTACTATTTGCTACAGCCCAACGGAGGGAAAAATTTATAAATTGTGCTCAGCAGATTTAGGGTAAAACGTCTATGTTTATGTAATTGCACTCGGCGTATATTTTTTAAGTAATTTTATTTCTATAGTAACTATTATCTAACATTCAGAGGACATCGCGAGGGAGCGGCTATAATAGTTCATTTTCATCCTTCATAAATCCTTTTTAATTTTTATTAATTTTTCTATACTCATTAATGATACACGATACACCAATTTAAAATATTAAGCTTTGTCAATTATTTTTTTTTAAATTTCTCGAACAGCTGAGTCATTGTAATCTATCATCATATTAATATAATTAGAACATTTTTCTTCTTTTAGCTTCCATAGTCAATTTAAGATACTGCCTAAGTTTAAGGCGTGACATGTTGCTGCTACAGAATTTTCAATCGCAACGATCAACGACACGACTGCATTGTGAGCAATTGTGACCTTTCACTGTATTTACTATTTTCCGCCTCTTTTATCTGTCTTTATTTATTCCTCTATAATCCAATTTTGTAGGTTTGATTTGACTGTATCTACCCACCACTGCCTAGGTCGTCTTACAGGTCTTTTTCCATTTATTGTTACTAATTACTATTATTTAGTGGTATACACTAAGTAAGGGACAATGGGCTGAAGCCCTCAACACATTGCCTGTATTATAATTTTTTGTTTTATATTTATCAACGATTTAATATAGTATCTTAAATCGTATATTTACTTATTTATTACTTTATATTAGAAGCATAGTCCGTAAATATCTATTATCTAAGATTACAACTGAATTAACGTTTTCATAAATTCAAGGATCGTCCAATTAGAATTAGATACCAGTTTCTTTTTGTTAGTTTTTTCATATGTTTTTTGTATGTTTTATGCTTAATATAAGTAAAAAATAGGAAAGCACAAACTTTATTTGTTAAGATTTTAATACTGTTACAACTGATTAATTATTTATTTTGTAGCCCTTCCCCTTCCATTAAAAATTCCTGAATACATCACTGATTTCACTAATTTTTTAAATATCCCATTTGGCCTCCAGATGTTATCAGCATATTCCAAACGTGAAGGCACCCGGTATATAAGTATACATGTTATATATTTGTTTCCAATTGAATAGTATACTTATTAAACCTTATTCTTTACATTTTTGTTTGGAGACTATTACTATCAAAATTCAAAATTGATTCGTTGTAAATAGTATAATCATATTGAGACATCAATATATATTAACATATCTCAAAGACCAAGAGTATTTATCCATTATAATTTTAAGTATATCCTTTGAATTTGAATAATGTCGTATTTGTAAGAAAACATGTTTGGCATAACTATTTTATGAAAAAATATATTTCATTACGTGTAGATACGTTAGTAGTTGACAGCACTCTCGTAACACAAACATAGTTGAAGATAAAAGTGCGGTGGTTTAGTAGTTTAGTTTATGCTTTATAATGATAACCTCACAAAGGTACCTAACAGTTTAAGTTGTGGATTTGTCACTAGTCATTAGTTTTATGTACTTGTGTGGGTAGCAGAAACAAATTGCGTCGGTTTAAAAAAATATTTACTTTTTTTCTCACGTCACTCAAATAAATGTATATACACTAATGTAAACATGATTGAATAATATTCCACTATATTATAGGAATCCGTTTTTTCCTTTACTTTAACAATATAAACTATATAATAATCATCTATCGACTATTTTTTACGTAACAAAATATTATATTATATCCTTCCTTTACTTTACTTCCTGGTAATATTTAATACTGTCTATATATGACTATAAAGTAAAAAAATCTAATCAAAAGCTTCACTTCAGTATAAGTAATTGAAAAAATAAATTTGTATGATTAAAAATAAAACAATGTTATATATCAATATTCTGAGGTATTGAATTACCCCTCGTTTTGTTCACGTTAATTGTGTATATTATAACTGTATACGATTTTATTATAACGATTTAGTTGGGTGCTAGGTAAATTAATGTAAATTAATTGAGTCTAAAACACCTTTTGTTTGTGTAAAATTCTATTATAGATTTGAATAGAATTTATGGATTTTCCCAAAAGCAAATTTTTATTTTCCTTTTCACTTTTACAGGCTTAGGACTATTCGTGTTAACACGCGTGATTAAAAATGTACTGTTTTTAAAATAATTATTTTAGTGTACAATGTTGTACGTAAAAATTAAGTAGAACATACAAATTCAAATCAAATTTCGAACTCAATTTATCTGGACGTTAAAGTTTACGGACTTAATTTACTTAGTCCCAATATTCAGCCAATTATTTGGAACACAATTTATCATTTGACATTTCCGACTCAATATGTTCAAAAGAGAACTACGAAAAACGGTCCAGCGTCGTATAATTAAATTAAAAATACAACACAATCACCCATAAAAAAAAATATATATGAACAATTTGAAAAAGTATAATAAACGTTTGAAACATTTTTATTCAACTTGTAATACCTGGTGATAAAGTTTTAAATCTATATATACCTAATGTTAGTAACTATAAAAATAACAATTATTATTATAATTACAAATAATTGCATTTATTCTAAAATGTAGATAATATATAGGCATTTACTCGTACATTGTGATATTATACTATATCTATATCGTTATTCTCAAGTCAATTATCGGTAACTATAAAAAATAATATAAAAATGATTAACATTAAAAATTAGGATATTAAGACCAGGCGGCGAAATGAAAGGGCAGTGAAACGGTACAACTAACTTTCTAACTGGTCCTGAAGTTATATTTATTAAATTATAGTTAAAAGTAAGTATACAAATTCTGAATATAAACAATATGATAATAGTAATTATACCTAGAGGACATCGCCACATCGGTGTTGTTTTATTTGTTGTACAATCTTTACAATATACAATTTTTTGTTATAATTTCAAAACAATAATTAGGTATATTAATGTTTATGAAAAATGGTTATAGATGATTATTTATTCTATAATATTCGTTGACTCCAAAAACCACACACGTTTGATAAAATACAAGACAAAACCGTGTTTTCCTGATTTGACATTAAATACATGATAAGATACTTAATTTCATTGTGTGCAAAATATCTCTACGAGTAAAATGTAAAGAGTTACACTGTATCAATAAGCAGGCTTTAAGCTTACATTTATTAAGAATGTTAACTAATCATAATTATATAAACAAAAATTATCAGATATTAATTTATGGCTATTAAAAATTTTTTTCAATTGACCTTCTTATTACCTAACTGTAATACTAATTATAAAGTCGTTCAAACAATGGTTTATCCTAGGCCGAGTTTATATTGGTTCATTCACTTCATTCTAACAGGTAAAAGTAATATCCTACACGAGAGGTAACAGGTAAAAATATATATGTTATTTCCTAAATACAAACTAATCGTTCATCTGTGATTATTAAAATATAATAATATGTATTAGTTGTTATTGTTATTAATATTTATTATAATACTTATAATTACGACTATAAATATTTTAACATATATTATATTTGTATATTTATAATTTATATACATTAAACTCAAATGGTATGGCAACTATAAAATGCCCTATGGTTTCGGTTATATCAGATGACTTTTTACTCAAATACATATTTGGGTACTTATAAATTGCGCCCACATTGAGCAGGTAGTAAAAAAAACTATAGATACTTGCGCCCAGGGTTTTTTGGTTTCAAAAATAGGTATTGTAAATTGTGCCCTTAGTAAAGAAATTATTCAACAACACAATAAAAACACTATTACTACAGCTGAGTATGTGAAGATGATGTCTCATACTATGCATATAACTAAGATAACTTGTAACTTGTTTTATTATTATTTATATTAACCTAACAAAAAATGTTTAAAACAACTGTTATAAATATCATAATACCTACATATATTTTTTTTAAATTAATTTTTCTATTTTTATTAACTAATTTATTAATTTTGAGAAAACCAAAAAATCATTTTTAGATGACTGTGATAGTCGCCTCCTCGTGGTGTCCTCTGGGTAATGCTAAATGACTACCATAAAAATAATATTTCTATTGAGCACAATTTACTAGGTACATAGAAAGTTGTACTTGAAAAATACATTGCACAATTTACTACACATAGTTTTGTATCTGAATAATACCGGGTGCAATTTACGTTTGCCCACATATTTACCTTAAACGAGATCTTTTGTTTATCGACCTTGATAAATTGCTGTTACTAACAATCGATATTCTCCCTGTTACAATACAAATTATATAACAGTTGAAACTTTTTAATTACATTTTCAATAACATAAAATATGTTTTTTTTAATAATACAAGAATTTATTGATTTACCAAAAGTAAGTTAAGATACAATTTAAAAAAAATCATTTTGATATTTTGAGACCAGCTTTCATAAAACTATTAATCAATTTGAATTTAAGTTATTGAGAATGAAATAAATATATTATTAATAATTATGTGTAATTGTTTCTACAGACTATACATTTAAAATATGGATTTTGGATCTAGTTTAGTATAAATTTGCATTAAAATTGTCCTTGTATTAGTAACGTAAAACAATACAATAGGATTTTGTTTTATCATGACTGTAATATCATTTTTTCACACTATTATAAATACAATACCACATGGATAATAGGTAGGTAACACAAAACAACTTTATTTAAATATAATTTACAAGTCAATATGATATTGATTATGATCAACATCCGTTCTATATTTTTATTTAATGATTTTACCATGGATATTATTATTTAATTTTTGTTATTAGCATTTACTTTGTGTTTTACTATGCGCATACTGCAATGCGATATCTTAGTTATATTATGTTTTTAATATTTTCAATGTATAATCCGCTTATAGATGCATAAAACACAATAAGGACGGCTTTCTTCGGCAGTGTCTACACTAGGAAGGGATATAAAAGATTTCGTAGAGAACTATATTATCAGAAATCATATCGAGTTTAAGGAAAAAGGATGATGAGATTCTGAAATTGAATTCACGTTTTGTTAAGAATATGCATCAAGATTATTTAAGGACGTCAAAATAGGACAATAGATATAAATTTAGTACAACTCTATAATATTTATAGAAACTAAACAAAAATATCAGCGAAATTGTAAGTCTATAATAGTGTAAAGCGATTGTTGCTTTACTGTAATATACATACATCCGCTACACGAATTACGTTGGCATAACATGTAATATTGCCTCAAATTCTCATCTTATTTTTTGACTATTCGTAAATTAAATTTTTCGGACCACTGTGTAATGATCGTTAAGTATAATAAAATTATAAATTGGTGTAATGGAACAACATCATACATGTTATTGTTCTAATAGTCAAAAGCCCAGGATCCTTCTGATGTATTCGTGCGACGATATCACGGAGAGAGATTTTTTAGAATAAAAGTACAAATGCAAGTATTACATTCGAATATTTGATATAATAATTTGTTCACCCCCATCAAGAATAACGATAATGTCTGATCCTCACAGTTTTCGTAATAACGATATTTTTAATAAATTGATGTTATTATATTATACATACCTACAATTTTTAATATGTGCATTTATAAAACGCTGTGAGTTAAGAGTTATATCACCTTTTTAAATTTTTTAAAATAATATCCGTTTATGCGGGATAACTAAATCATGAACAGATTGAATAGCGATATACTATCATCAAGTTTTTGATGAAAATTAATTTATGCAGCCTAACAGTCTATCAGCATATATTTCTTATTATATTTTTTTATAAAGTTGTATCGTAATTTAAAACATATTAAAACTATTCATATTTGACAAAAAACAAATTTCTTATTATAATATTATTTTATTGCTCACTGTTCTTAACATATAAACCATAAAAATTACTAGCGTAGGTTTTATCTTAAAATAATAATGGTAAAGACGGCTTTATTAAAAAAAAATTGATAGTGGTAATACCTAATTATTTAATTTTGTTGGTAAAACAGTTGTGATAAACAAATACCAATAAAATAGAAAATTGCATTTAATTATATTTTCTAGTATTTATGTTTTAAACTTTTAACTAATTTTATTTTAAATTTAATTATAGGTAATACCTTATACGCAAGATTCATTCATATAGTTGATTCCCATGGCCGTACAAGGCTTAACTCAGCAGCTATATATAACCAAGTAGCTTATTATTTTTGTTTTTTACTTTACCTACATATTTATATTTTCCATAAAAATATACTTTAGGAAAATTGTTGTCATTAAGAAGTGCTGTGTCGAATCCCGATGATTTAAAAATACCCTGTAAATATTCAATAATAATATCAATAATACGTCAACAAATTTACAAAACATATATAAATTATTTAATTTTGTATTTTTAATTTTTTACTATAAAAGATAAAACATGAATATATCATTGAAATTCCTTATTGAAATGTAATTTAGAAACATTTATCTGCAAAGCGTCGATCATCGTTCGAAATGTTTATAATGCATAGTACTAACATTAATACTAATTTTAATAAAAATAGGTCCATTTAAAATTTTTAAGTATAAGTTCGAATTCAGTACGTCAGAAATCATCATACAAACGTAAATGCATCATAGGTGAACGTCTCAAACAGCGATATCAAAGGCATACTTTTTTACGGTTCATTGATTTTTCTTGCATTAGAGAAAAATATGAAGTAGCATTCTACCTACCCATCCTGTAATGAAGCAGATATTTGTATATGTAACTTGCTCTTGTTCCAGTTTTTTATTAGGCAATTACAGTGGCGTAATTTGAAATTGGTTCTTGGGTGGGATTGGGATATCAAATTATAATATATCTTCTATCGCACATCTAGTGGGGCTATGCTCCCCCCTCCATACCACCCTTGACCATTAAATCTCATAGACCACAATATTATATTAATTTATTATTATAAATTAAATGAGGTACATATTTACCATTTATTTTTAGGTAATTATTTGAAGCTACATTATTTAGTTATTCGGGCCTTAAATTTGTCAATAAACATTTCACCGACTTCATTAATAACAACTATTATTTATAAAAATTTAATTTGTTACTTTGCGTTGCATTAGTTAATTTTGTCTACTTTATTATGTCCAATATCTATTTCTTTAAAAATTTCGGTAATTTTTTTTTCTTTAGGTTTTTAGTTTTCACCGATTTTTTCTATCATGGTTTTTTTAAAACCTGACTGTTATTATGAAGATTTGGTATTTTTTGTGAAACACTCTTAGATTTTTCATTTTATTTTTTTTTTTATGTAAACGGTAGATCATGAAAAAATTTTCGTATTATTTAAAAATACTTAAAACCTACACAACAAAAATATTTTTACCTAATTTAGGTCCACTAATATTTCGTTTTTTTTTAAATAATTTAAATTAATTTTACTATATCAGGTTCAATGACGGACAATTAATTTTGGTTTTAATAAAAGAAAACCATATATTTTATGGTCCAATTAAATTAAAAGGGTTGTAGGTTAGAGTAGAGCATGTTCTAAGGAGCAGTAGTATCACACAAATATTTAAAAAAAAATAGTTTTATTAAAAATATTTCAATATTTTTGTAATCATAAGCACTAACACAAACAAACAGAAGTTTTAAAAATTTAAGTCTTTTCAATCATTATTTTGAATAAAATTTATGAAAATAAAAACATCAACAGATATTGGTTATAATAACGTCTATTTTTTAAAAAAAGTTAAGTATAGTATAATATTAATCTATTATATACATAAATATTATTGATTACTATACACATATAAAATATTACTATTGGAGGAAAGACAGACACATTTTGCCGCAGTAAATATTTGAAATATTATTAATTTATAATTATTACAAGTGTCGTTTTTTTTATAAAGTTTACTTGCCACCACTGAATGCAGGCCCTGATTTATGCAAGTGCATATGGAGCACTTGCATTTGGCCCCTAATTTCTAACATATTATGACATATTATGAATATTTTTTTTTTATTAACATTCCCCTCCTCTCTATGTAGAATTTTTCTAGAACATTTTTTTGACTTGAGGGCCCCAAAAAAAATTGTGCACTTGGCCCTAATTTTATTAAATCAGGCCCTGACACTGATTAATTAATTGAATCATAAAATATAAATTATAGGTAGGTATAAGATTTTAATGGGGCGCACCGGGAAATCTCCCGGTGTCCCGGTGGGCCAGTACGGCCTTGGCACAACTATAATATTATATACACTGTGCAGGTGTATATAGTCATTAGTCAATTGATTTTAATGATATTAATAAACTGCATAAACTAATGCAAGGGATGAAGGACTGGGCGACTGGCTACAGTTCATAATATTATATTATTTGATTATGTCTTTGCCATAGACCCAGACGAACTATTATATGAATAAAATTATAGAATTTGGTATTTCTATAATTTTTTGATGGTCAGGTCCACCGCATCGGTATGCTTTTGTATTATAGTAATGTGACTATATAGCTTGAAAATTGAGTGCGTAGAGGGGTAACCCGTAGTACTTCAACGAAACCGGTTTGTTAAATCTACACTATGCAACGGTGGAATATAAAAATAATTCTATCCGGGGAAACTATTTTACCAGTTCTCATTTTGTTTTGTCCTGTACATATTTAATAATTCTTTTAGGGCATAAATGTATGCTAATTTTGACGTTTTAATGTTTTATCATATATATTGTTCACCAAATAATAAATTACTAAGCGAAATAATTTATATTCTGCAGTACTTGATAAAAACAGAGTATGATATTGAATTAGGTCCTCGGTTGAATACAAATAATAATTGTAATGGTATTATTGATTTTGGTGTTCAAGAGACCACGTCGTCCTGAACCATAACAGTAATTGAAATGAAAACCCATCGTGTCAAAATAATATTGTGACAATATTCAATTATGTCGATTTGATGTAAATTCGTTTTATTCGTATTTACTTAAAGCGCAATATAAATAAAATATGCTTTTGTTGTTTACAGCGTGAGGGATCTAGGGGGGTTCGGGAATCCTCCAGCTCACGGGTCCCCTACCGCTTTTCCGTGTATATGTTGTCACGGGATACGGTTTGAACTGGAAACGGTAGCTGCGTCGGCGGTGAGATGAAGGGCGGAAGGTTGTCGCCCACGGCCGGGTGGTCCGGGCGGTTTGTCTGTAGGATCCGCGGGGGGGTCGTGCACCCGTTTTAGTATGAATGTCGTATATTGAGTATGCGCGCCGAAGCTATGCGCCACCTACACTGGCGTTTTTCGGACGAACACGACGGATGGCGTCGCGGAGGCTGCTCCTGTGCATTTCTTGCGGAACCCTTCTCCAGCCGAGTCTAGGTAATCGTCGTCTGCGCCAGACAGTCAGTCGCCCAGTCCACCACTGTCTATTTCGTACACGTACAAGCCCGTACTCGTACTAATTCTACTATTACTGCTATTACTGCTATCACTACTTCTATCATTACCGCGGAATACAACTCTATAGTCTACACACTCACACGGTCGAGGTCGCTACCGTTGACGTTTCGTTCGCGCAGCGCGCGTTCGGTCTCCTTATCATAACGTTCATTATCTGCCGACGTAAATAGTACACCCATAGACTTCCGTGTTACGTCGCTTGTTGCGTCTCTATCGAGTACCATCGTTAGCAGGTGGTGCCGCGGTCGCATCACAACACCGTATACATCTACACCTTCAACCGAACGGCAAGTACCCATCTATAAATATTATTGTTGTTGATGTCTTAACGCTACTTATATCGTCTGATAATATTATTGTTATGTGATTATTAATAGTATTACGTCCGCCGTACAACCGCGGTCGTCTGCAGAACCGTTTCGACCGGGTGCAGCGGAAGACGACGAAACGTTTTAATCAAAACAGCGCTGAGATAATATTGTTATTGTCGCGGGGTCGTTACGTGACTGTACCCAAGAAGATGTGCGATATCAGCGAAACGATTAAATCGTTCAGACAGCGTGAAAAGGCGGTGATGTTGTACTCCAGAGTGGAGAAGCTAGCCAAGATCTCGAACTATATGCCGTGTCGGGTGCGATAATTATATTACTACATAATAATATAGAATTTTTATTAGGTAGGTATTTGGTATGCACGCTTAACGATTCACAATTTCGAATCTGCACGCCGTGCCTGTAGGTAATTAAAATATTTTTGAATTTATCGTACGTTGACTACATAGGACTATACGCCAGATACGCCATTTTTGGCCTACCGGGAAATTTTAAAAAGGGGCCCCTTACATGAAAAAAAGGCCCCATTTTCGAAATACGAAAGAGTGCCCACCGGGAAATGCCAGGTTTCCGGTAGGCCTATCCGCCCATGGTTGACTACCTATATTATTGCATAAATCCCTTCTAGTCAACGTTTTGATCCAAATGAATTCTAGCATTAATAGGTATTAATAATATAGGTACAATGAAACTGCATTCTTATAAGACATTCACTGAAGACTGAGTATACACTTTTAGCTAAATGTAAATGTTTTATAATAGTTAAATATATTTTTCATACACAATTACACAAACATTTTCTGTATTATAAGTGTTTAAATTATTGAATCTAGCATATTGATGAGTTATAAAACTACTCAATTTGGATTATTGTTATTACATGATATTTAAATTTATAGATGTTAAGATGTGTTTGCCGTGGATGGATTTGTGATGAGAAAACTGAAAAAGCATGGATGAATTCCCATTGTGCTAATAAAGATTGTAAACATGAATTATGTAAGTGTTATTATTGTAATGTCATTATATAATAATTATATAAGTACTAAGTATAATAATATATAACCACATTCGGCTAAATGTTTTCCCCCTTTTTAATTATTACTTAGTTGCATACATTATAGGTATATTAGGTATGGATAAATAAAGTGAAACATGATGAATTAATTTTTAATGTGAAAGAATTAAGTAACTATGTACACTAATTACAGGAAATAGTTGAAATGTGTATAATTTATGTCATATATCATTTTTTGGAAAATAGTGAAATCTATTTTAAAAACCTTAAATTCAATATTTCGGTAAAAAGGCTTATAGAAAATATGGAAAAATTACTCCTAGTTTTTAATGATATTATTTATGAATTAATATCCACGAGGCATAGTAGACAGAAATAGAAATTTCACAGTTCGCATAGGTTTTAAAAAGATATAATAATAGAGCCCATTGTATAATGATCTTTTATAATTATCAAAAATATTTTTATTTGTATTCCGTTTAAAATGAACGCTTACTGCCATTTTGTGTATTTAAATATTATAGTGATAATAATATTACTCACTGTGATTCGTGATTATATTTAATGCATCATTTCCTCTTTTGCCCACAACTTTTATTTGATATGAACTAAGGATTTTTAATTATTTTTTGTATAATTAATATTTTATTTAGATGACCATGTCTCACATTTGGTATATGCTTCAGAGAATTTGTTAAATGCTTTGATAAAATTAATAAATGATTTTGAAAACGTAAAAAATGAAATAGAATATCAATCAAAGTTGCCTACTAATGAAGAAAGAGATTTTTTAATAAAGAAATGTAAACATTCCGTGTATCATGTAAGTTAATTTTATTATGATAAGTAAATTGTTTTGTCAAGGTTTAGAATTTGAAATACTTTACCTACTTTAATATGTCATTATAAATGAAAGTAATGGATCATGGTACTTTATTTATAATGATTTATAGTTGATAAATAAATAAATGTGATTATTATTAGAAATTGTTAAATAAATATTATTGGGTATCACAAACCATTATAATTTTTTGGTTATCAGAATTAAAAAATACAACAGTATACCTATTTTGTTATATTATTACTATGATATAATGCTTCTTCTTTTTTTTTTTGTAATAACTCAATGCCACATAATACTATTAGGACTGATTCATAGCTATGTTGTTTGTCATATCACATTTTAATTGGCTGTCCTAATCATTAAACAGTACCAAGGTCTTCTGTAAAATTTTCAGTTGGGCCTAGCTCAACTTTGGACTCAGCACAACAGTCAATCTGACTGTGAATCTATCTTTACCTTGTATATGATATTTATGGTAAAAATATTATATATATATATACACACAAGTAGTATTAAACAAGTAGTTTTTTATTTAATTCAAATTATTTTATGTCAATACTTAACACATATATTTCCTAATAATTTAAAACTCTAATTAAGAATTCACTCAAATGGAAATAAAATCTACTTGATATACTTGTATTAACTTGTCATTGGTATTGTAGAGAGCATTTTTTAAATCATTGGTTTAAATATTATTTGATTCCTGGGACTAACAATATCTTTTACTGGTATCTTCCCAATTCAATTTTATAAATAAAAAATCTTATAAATATTTTTTGATAATTTATCAACCTGTAAAGTTATTAATATCCATATTATAAGATGTTCGCCTGTATATCACTTCATACATGTAGATACAGTAAGTATAATTATTAAAGAATATGTCACACCACTCACACCATTTGAACATTTTGAACCAAGATGAATGATAATGTAACATTTTTATAGAAACTTCTGTAAAATAATAATAAAAATTAATGAAAATAATATTTCACATGTATTTAAGGTAGAAAAATTGTTTTTATTTTTATTTTTTATTTTTTATTTTTTATTTTTTGTATTTGACTATGTTGAATAAAATGTAGAATTATTTTTTGTAAGAATAAAAAAATGAATAATTTAGTGTTCATTTTAATTTCCTATGTCAATTAAATGGAAAAACAGTAGTGAGATAAGTGTGACTCAATACTAACTATAGAATTCCGCATAATGATACCAATGATAAGTTTATGATTTTCATTTTTTATGACAAAATAATAATGTAAGCAATTGAAATAAGTAAGTTAATATTAAATTTAAAAAAAAATATTTTGAATTTTATTGAATAAAAATAAATTTGTTTTGTAGTTCCTCAATGTATGTACAAACCCTTAAATTGCTATAATTCCAAATTTTATTTACTTGTTTATCTTCTTCTGTGAGTTCCTATCCGTTTCGTTGTTTATAATGATTATTATTACATATTTTTTGATTTATTGTGTTTGTTTATGGTTTAGGAAATAAAGGATTTTATTAGTCCTGATTCTTTAATCTCATTCAAAGATTCAATTGAAACGCTGCCATTTGAGTCTCCGACTATAGATGAGATTTTAAAGAACTTTTGCTTATATAAGTTCTCACCAAATCTCTATGTAAGTCTTTAATAATATTATACAAAATAAAATAAGAGTATACTCTTGGTCATACTGACAAATTAAAAAAAAAAAAGTGGGTAAGTGAGTATCGCTCTGCTGTAGATTAGAGGGTAGGATGGACCTCGGACTAGGGTAGATTAAATTTGAATGCAATGATAGGAGATGATTTTTCAGTCTAGGATATATTATATTTAAATATTGTCATATATTCTATTTTGAAACAAATTCAAACATTTAAGTAAAAGTTTCAAGATTTTACGTTTAGTAATTTTTTAAAAATAACAAAAATCGAAAATTATTTATTAGTAGAACGTTATTTTACACGTGTATTTTTGATTTCAAATTAAAATTAAAACTTTAAAGACTTGTAAAATTTTTTAAATTGAATAATCCTCAAATTTTTTTATAATTATTCTAAGCTTAACTTATGGACAGCATAGTATTCAATTTTCAATTCTTAGCTTTTGATATTAAAATATTTATAAATTTTTAACTATCAAATAGTAAAAATATTCATGATTTTGACGAATTTTTGTCAATATTTACTCTAACGCTGATCTATACCATAATGGCATATTGTATTTAAAAATCAAAATATTCTGTTTTAAAGGAAATACAAATCGATTAGCTTAAGACATAACCATGGTAAAATATAATTTTAAATTTGATATTTTTATAAAAATACAATTTTATAAGCCTACAATTTATAATTATTTCAAATTAGGTATATAAAAATATTTTATTGAACACTAAAAAATCATTTGATTAGGGATTTTAGTTGAAAATCTAAGTTTTGTGTTAAAAGAATAGCATATATCATACTGGACACACAGTCTCTTTATTTGGATATCATATTACTAGGAAAATATACAAAATTAATTGTAGCTTGTGATTATACTTAAATATAAATTTGTATTAAAATTAAAACCTATCGACTTTGTGATTAAATATGATATATAATTAAAAATGTTAACTAAACGTATTGGCTTTTTATTTTAAATATATTAAATTATAGTAAAGATAAATAATAATATGTTTTAGCATTTAAAAGTTGCATTTAAAATCACTAAAATAATCTTGAAAAATTTTGATCAATGGATATGGTGTAAGCCTAAGGATCTTCGATATTTAAATAAATTACAATATAACAACAGTTATAAATTTTATTATCAGAGGTATTTAATACATTTATTATTATCTATTTGCAATATTGTTCCTATGTAAATCTTAAAAATGAATTCTATGATATTTTTAAGGAACAGACAAAATAATCATACTCTTAAGTATGTTCAATCAATAGTGAAACCAAGTTATACAAGCAGTATGATATTTGGTCAAGATGTTTTAAGATACACTTTAAAAGTATTTAGAATATCTTTCACCAAGTGGTGTCAGAATGAATCTAAAAATTGTAGCTTCAGTAAAAAATGCTTATTCATCAAAATTTTGCCAAAGTAATAAATTTAAAAATAAATACATTTTTTAATATAAATAATAATACCGTGGTAATACAAAATTTTATTTTTGATTTAGGTTTTTAGATTTACTAGAACAAGAAGTGTATTCTGAAGATTCACCAATATGGAACCTAAATTATATGAATACCTCTATACCAAAAAGAATGTTAGGTATACTATTTATTTTAGTTACACATATTAGTTACTTCTGTTACTTTTAATCCATTTTATATTTTAGATAATTTAAACTCAAAATTAAATGAATTGATCCAAAATCAATTAAATACAACTATAAAGAATTCCAAAAAACAGAAAAAAACAAACAAAAACTGCTTAATAGATGGGTAAATATAAATCATAATTTTTATTTACAACTAGCAAACTGTCTTATAACTTACTAGGACTGATATTATTATTATAAATTCTAATTAAAAAAAAAAAAAAAAAATATTGAATAACACAAGCTATTTAGCTATATTGAAACATTACGCTTAATACCTACACAAAATAGTTTATTATTACTCAATGTATAAAACTTTAACTTTTTTTGTTACCCTTTTCAATTTTCAACTTTTACCTTTAATTAAATATTTACATTTATATTAACTAATGTAAGTATTTCATTAGTTTTAGACTTTAGGATGTTTGACTGATTATACCATTGTCAATAATTAATCTTTTGATGTTATTAAAGTACAAATTGATAAGACTCCAATGTATGTACTATTATTACAATTTGATTAAAAATACCTGTATACAAGTGAATATGGTATTGGATGAAATGGATTATTATTTTCATTATTAAAAAAAAAAAAGAGAGAAATTAGTTACCGCTCTGCTGTACTGTTGGTGTTGAACATACCTTATTATTGAGAAGTCACTGTAATTTATGTGTTGAATTTGAATTCAACTGTTTAATATTCAGAAATCACTGTTTTTTTCTGGACAAAAGTCTTTCTGATTTTTTGGAATATTATGGCATACATCATTGATATTCAAATTTGTCTTGAAAGCTTTATCTATAGTATGTAGAAGTCCAGATTATCCAGTTTACTAATTAAAATTGAATATTGTATTTATATTTTGTAATAAAAAATAAAATAGTTACAAATTAAGAATTTGTCATGATATCAAATGATAATAAGTTCTAGATAATTAATAATTATTTGTAATAAAAAAAATTATACCCAGAAATTAAGTTGTTTTAAATTAAACTACATAATTATAAATTTGAAAAATGATATTTAGATGTTAAAACATGCAGTTTAATAAATTTAACAATTTATTATGTAAATGTATTACGTTAGAAAATATGTTAAATATTAAATTTATTGTTTTTAATTTATTCAGACATAAATTATAAGTTTAGATAAATATTGGTTTTTTTTTTATAAATGATTTTAGAGTTGTATTACAAATACCAGACGGAAAATATAATCAAATGTCAAAAAATAATTATGTATTAATGGACACACTTTTTGATACGTTTCAAAATATTTTGGTTGATGTTAGTTCCAACGCATCTTTAAAGGTAAATATTCTTAATAAAATAATTTTTAAGATATAATTAAAAATATTATGTGACTAATTTTTTTTCTTTCTAACCAACAATCAATTAGCCTATTTAACCTTGCTATTATTTGCTCTAGTTATATAATAGTATAATAATTTTAAGTGCATTGAATCAAAGAAGTATTGCTGAGATTAGACATTAAAGATGTTAACATAAAAAGTTTTTTTCCTCATAAGACTAGTGGTATTTTTTTTATTTTAAAAATATTAATTCATAGGTGATTATTTTGTAATACTACTCAAATGCAAGTCTTGTAATACTTGGAGATATTTTATCAATTAATGTCGAATAAAAATAATAACTAATGATCAAATGGTCAAATTGATTTCAATAAAATAGATATTATAAATGTATATACTATATATTAAATATATTAAATAAATAAAATATATTATTTTATTGAAGTAAAACATTTTAAACCTTCCAGATGAACTGTTATAATTATTTATTTGACAAATGGTATTTTATAAGGTGTATAATTTATAATACATAGTATTGTGATAGTATAGGTATTAGTGAGACAATATAAAAGAAGAAGTTAAAAGTATGTACTAATCATAAAAACATAAAACATAATACATTATTAAGTTTAAAGCAAATAGTAAGGTGGTCGAAAACTAAAATAAATTATTAAGTAGGCAGAGCATATTAGTCATATAATTATTGTGTTTATAGAAGGTGGGGTGCAATAATCTTATGGAGTATGTAGTTACGGAATAAGATTGATAATAATAGATCAGGAGCGTCAACTACACTGCTAGGTAAGAAAAGAAGAAATAAAGTAAGAATCTACATCAACAGGGTATGAGGCAAGGGTAGGAATGCCTATTGTCTAGAATAGAGTGAATAGTGGAGTAGTTAAGAGGTGGTTGAATATTATAAGAATAAAAGTGAAATAAATTATTGATTTTATAAACCAATGACCAGATGTGACCAATGATCACATTAGGTAAGCTCATTATAGTATATTTAAATCATTAGTTGAGTAACCTATTTAAAATAATACCTAATATACCATTGATTTTATATTATTAGTATTTATAATCAATATTCAATGCAAATATCTACTATATATTTTATTATTTATAATTATTGTACTTTACTATAAAACATACAAATTTATAATAACAAGAAGTAATGTAATTACAAATTATACATACCTAAGCTATATTATCTCCAACCAATATTTATTTTTTCAATTTTTTCTAAACTAGTTATTAAATCTTAGTTATTTAATATTCACTATGTTTGAAGTGTAATTACTAATTTTTATTAAATTATATTAGGGTTTTATAACAGACCAGGATAAAAATCAAACTCAAGCAAACAGCTTAGGAATAGAAATGATGGTATTTGATTGCAATACAAATTTTAAAAAATGTGTGTTATGCCGCAAAGAGTTAAGAAATATGTATCATACTCGGTTGCCAAGGCTTCCAGATATGTATATTAAAAGATTGGAAACAGATAAGTAAGTATAATGTTACTTCTATTAAATTTTTTTTTTCTGTTAAAACTTATTACTTTAAAAATCTACTAGTTAGGTAACTTTATTTTTTGAAGATAGCTAGACTATTAGTTACTAGTATCTATTTTCAGTGTTTAAAAATTGGATGGCTGATGAGAAACAAAACCATTTAAACTTAAGTTTAATAAAATATATTCTGTATATTTTATTGATTATTTGTTCAATCTACATTAATTATCCATCATGATTATAAGTTTAATGATTATTTTTGAAAGAAAAAAAGGAAAACAATTTTTAATGCATATTTTTCTTTTTCTTTTTGCAATTAATAGTTTTTATTATCATGTTCTTCATTGCTAAACGTTTTGAACCCTATTTCAGGCTGATAAAACAGTACATATAAACAATTTTTTTTAAAGTTGTTATTCATTCAAAGTCAATTAGTCTATTGTTAAATTAATATTTATGTATGTAATTGTTTGTAATTAGACAAATACTAACATTGGCTATGTTGGAAGACGGTGTTCCTGTTGGTGGTATATATTTCTGCACATTCAGGTCTCAAGGTTTTACTGAAATAATATTATGCGTGTTCAAAGTCGATTTACATGTTAACGGATATGAATCGTGTTTAATGAGTTATTTAAAGGACTATCATATTCAACATAATATATGGAATTTACTGGTTTATGCTGATAAAGAAACATTTGGTATGGCTTATTAAATATAATACCTGATAATTGATATTTAATTATAAAATTTTATTTATTTTTAGAATATTTTAAAAGTCAAAAGTTTAGTTCAGAAGTGAAAATCTCAAAGACAAAATATAATAAATATATAACACATTATGAAGATTCCAAGTTGATGCATTGCAAATTAAAGAAGTGAATAAAAGCTTAAATTATTATATTATATAGGTAGGCGTAGGAAAATAATTCTAATGAATAAAATACATCTCTCCCAATCAAACTCTTCCTCCACTTATATTTTCCCAAAAAAATATATTTATGCTGAATATAATCATTATGTAATAATTATGTAGATTTAATACTGATAGTTATAATGAGTGTTAAAAAAAATGTATTAACAATTTAAAAAATATTATTTTTGGTTTTATAGATACAATTTAGATAATTATTTATAATATATAAGCAGTATTCTGCTTTTAAAACTTTTATTTTTAATATCGGTTTTAAAAAATTGAACATGATCAAATTTATTTTGTTGAAAACAATTTTAACAGCTGCGTTCAAAAATTAAAAACTGATAGGTACTACTGATTAATATTTTATGATTTATCAAAATATTTACTTTCTTTAGGAATAATTTTGCCCATAGCAAACTATTTATTCAAGTATTTTTAAATTCTATGTCAAATGAGTAGTTTAGAATTGTTTGAGGTTGAGTGGAATCAGGTATTATTCATTTGGATGATTTCTTTAAAAATCATAGTTTTATATTGATGTTGCTGGTATGTTAAAGACTTGAAAGAATTGTGTTTTTTTTGTGGTCAATTATAAATGTTTAATCAAACATAAGATTAGTAAAATTTAATTAAATGTTTTTATTGTAAGAATAAGAAGTTTTTTTTAATGTTTCAATAATATTCAGAAAAATGTAATAACCAATTTAAAACTAAGTTTTACATTTAGATTTAGGCAATTTAAAGGTTTTAAATTAAAAATTTTCCTTGTTCAATGTTTAGGTCAATTTGATATTGGTTTATCACTTAATTAAAAAAAAAAAATAATACTCTAACCAGTTACAAAATAAGATCATTGAAATTATAACTTTTTAAAATAATCAGACTTTAAATTCTATTTTTGACAATCAATTATTGTCATAAATAGTAAACATTTTAAAAATATATTTATTTGTATAGTATCTTAATCAGGGGCGGCTTGTTATAAGAATACTAAGAGCGATTACTCCTGCTCCGAAAATGGGGGAAAAAAATGTTTTAAGTTTAACAGGTTTATTCGTAATTTATAACAGAATATTGATCATTCAAGTAAAAAATAAGTGTGTTTATATATATCAAAAATTATAAAATTTAATGAAAAATTTAACTAAAGAAGAACCTAAAAATATTACATTGGTCCTAGTAAATGTAGTTGGTGGGCGGGTGGGTTGTTTAGAAACTTGCTCCTTGAGTTATGAAGACTCAAGCCACCACTGATCCTATTCTGGTTAATTTTAAATTAAATAATTTTAATTAAACTAATTTTTAAAACTGATTAAAAAAAATATCATATTTTAACAGTCAATGGTCATATAATTATAATGTATAACCTTTAAACAAAATTTTTATTTCATAAATTATGTTTTTTTTCACAATGCTTATAACATTATATTTGAATTATTGGCTATTAAAACTTAAAACAAATAATTAATATTATATTAAAATATACATTAACTTAATACAATTTTTTTATTTTCTAAATTGTGTGTAATCACAATATTTATATTATAAGATAATATATTGCATATTTGCATATTATAATAAAATGTTTGAAATTATTGGGTGACGGGTGTGCTAATAAATATCTATTATTATATTACAATACATATAAGCTTAATACCATTTATTTCACAAATAATGTTTTATCACAATATTTATATCATAAACTAAGCTATATTATATATTATAAAGTTTGAAATTATTGAGTGTGCTAATAAATAATTAATATTATATTAAAATATATTATATAAGCTTAATAACATTTTTTTATTTTCTAAATAATGTGTAATTACAATACTTAAAACAAGCTAAGATAATATATTCAGTGGCGAATTTAACGATTATTTAGTCGGCAAATGCCGATGGAGGCTCCTCCTAAATTGTGTACTGAGGCTCACCTAAATTATAAAGTTAATTTTTAATTTTGACTGAAAAATAAAATTAATTTTGCAAATTTGAATATAATTGTTTTAATAATCAAATAATTTAATATTTGTTAATTTAATTCTTCAAAAGTAGAAAAGATTGATTGAACTAATAAAGTAATAACTTATACACGTAAATCAAACTATACAATTATACCCACTACTAAAATTATAATATTGAGTATTTCTGCGATTTTGTAAAAATTAGAGTAAGTTTGTTACTGATAATTTTATACAAGGCCCCTCTCATGGATTTTCCAGCTTTATTTGAACCCTTTAAGGACTATCCAACTCAAAAAATCAATAATTATTTTATTATCGTAATAAATAAAATAGAGTCTAACTAAGACAATGATACAACTAAAATTTGTTTATGACTATTTGTTCACTATAGTTACGGTAAATTTTGACATTGCGCTTAACGTCACAGATTCGTTTGCCACGACGAATATGATACACGGCGATATTTATATATTTTTGGTTTAATTTAAAATAACTGCAAATAAACTTATTATTTTTCGAATGAACTAATCAAAAGTATTACTACTCATAATCTTTTCATTTGTATAATTATATCATTTTTTTGGTTTAATATTTTAGAAAAAAATAACACTTAAATAAATTATGTTATGAATTTACCATATATTCACTGCAGTAAACGTGTCTAACATTCAAATTCACCGTAACTAGCGAATGGATTGTAACAAACAAATTTTAGTGGTATCATTTTTTTTTTTCAAAGTGTGTACTATAATTTAAGCCAAAGAAAATGTTTTAAGTTTGAATAGTTGGATGTTCCTTTAAACCTGCCACTGAATATATTATATTATATTGTATATTATAATGTTTGAATTTATTGTGTGTTTAAGTGTTATAAAAAATAACTAATATTGTATTAAAATATATATAAGCTTAATTTAAATATTTTATTTTCTAAATAATGTTACGTCATAATTATTTTATATTATTAGCTAAGTTATATGGTATATTATAAATTTTAATTTATAATGTTTGAAATTACTGGGTGTTATAATAAAAAATGAATATTATCGTTGAAAGAAATATGTTAAATAATAATACAGACATTTTGAATAAAATAATAATAAACTGTAATAATATATATTATATAATATGAATGTACCTAATTGTAATAGATGTAATATACATATACATAAATATATGTAGGTGATGGGTAGCATAGCTTGACTACCCAAAAAAAAGGTGTGCCCCTCCCCCGAATTCATTGTCTCATCCGCAATTAAAATTTGTCATAATATTATAACCATATAAGCATACATTTTTACTTTAATTATATATAACAATACTTAAATTATAGCGTGGAATCTTATATAACTAATTATATTAAATGTTATAGAATATTATTTAATTTCAACAATTATATTAAAAAACATACATATATATATATATACTATATATAAGCTTATTCCATTTTTTTTATTTTCTAACTAATATGTTGTCACAATTCTTATATCATAAACTAAGATTTATATGTTACAAATATTACAATGCTTAAAATTATTGAATGTTATAGTAATTAATTAATAAAGTTACACTTAAATGTATTAATAATATGACTTTTTTACAATTCATGCATATAAAAGATTCAAAAAAAGAAGCATAGCACATGTATTCATTTTTTATGTATAACATGCACATAACATACCGAGTTAAGTGTGTATTTATTGTATTATTAGAACTGTTTTGTTGTTTTTAATAAAATAATAAAATTATTAAATTAGAAAGTATATTCAAGTTTTACATGGTATTATTTAAATTAAATAACATCATTGTAATACTATTATAGGTTTTTAAATACATCCGCTTAATGTGATCACTGGTTTATAGAATCAATTGTTTATTGGAATTAAAATTGAAAAACCCAAACCAGTTGTTATTTTACTAATGTTAAATTAACCATTTATTAGAATTACCGAGTACCGGATAATTGAATAATTTTTAAGAAAATTCTTATAGTTTTAATGGTATTTCAAATTGCACTAAAAGAAACAAGAATTGTTATATTATTATTGTAATATTAAGATATAAAGCTTGACAGTCACAACTAATAGTTAAAATTAAAAGCTGGCTAAAAAACAAAAAATAAATAATTCTGTATAAATTCAAAAAACAATAATGGCCTACTAATCTAATAACTTTATAATTATATACACAACCAATAGCTAAATAGGTTTGTAATAATATAACGATTACTCTTTTATTAACTATTATTAAGTATTACTATACCTATTTTAAAATATTATTAACTATTATACTACTAGAAATAGCTATAAAAACATAATAAACATGAAAAAAAAAAGGGTGGGCAAGTGGTTATCGCTCTGCGCTGTATAGTAGAGATGAAGAGTAGGTCACTATAATGGATGCGTTAAATTTGAATACAATGACGGGTATCATGGTATACGAAAAACGATTCTGAACAGAGATGATTTGTCAGTCTAGGATAATTAGTAGGATATATTATATTATTACCTATATTTAAATTTAATATAGGTATTGTTATTTTAAGCGATTTCGTAAACAATTAAACTGCATACGCTCATAAAATTTTTTCTATACCTAATGAAAATTATATTATTATTATTTATTTAATACTTGCAATTTTACAAGAAATGAAAAATAAATACATTTCTGTTCAATTGATAGTATACTATGACGATTTGTGTCTCGCCACATGAAAATAAATGGCAATTCGCGTCACAGAATATATGAATATAATATAATATAAAAAATTGGTATTGTTTCTAGAAAGAGCACATTTTGCGACGACAGTTATAGTAGGTACACGACAGTCGAAAATACACAGATATCGATTGTTTACACATAAATAACACGCGATAAGAATTTAATCTACCAAAAATAATTTATAACGAGTCAACAGATAATATTCACACGAATGTGTATATGGTGGTCGATGACAAAATGTCAAAATATAGGTCGCCGATACATGGTTAGGTAAAGTGGTGCGTCGTGCGTGGGCTATTGTTGCGGCTTATTGATCTCAACAAGTATGTATTCAGTATTGTTATAATTTACTGTTGTTTTTAATAATATACATCTAGTTAATCGTATGCTATAAAAAAAAATTACTTCATTCAATGAGTACTATAGATAAGTCGAAGAATTCTAGTCCTCTACACAAGCGTTGGTTTTAAAAGTATATCATTTAATTTAATAATGTCATAGGTAATGTTTAATAATATAAAATATTTATAATAACAATAAACTACTTATTAGTTATTACTACATTGTTTTTTTTTCAAATTAATTTTCGTTTAATATGCTAATAAGTGCCGAAACATAAATTATTTTACTATAATACTGTGGTATGTTTATTACAAACTTAATCCCTTCGGGACATAAAAACCCCGTATATTAGCTATAAGCTGTTTTGCTTATATCATCATCAGCTGTCATGACCCTCTCCCTTTTCTGGTTTATCCAGATGACGTTTACCTGTATTGACGTTGGGTCTTGGGTGGAGGTGTACGTTGTCGTCGGCGTAGTGTGTGCGTTAAAATGCCTCGTATGGGAACTCACCAAATCCTGATCAACCTTTGCGGTCTCCTTGACGACGGCCGCGGTTGTTATAGGAACAAGTCGATCAATAATGATGATAAACAAAGCTGTTTTTACACGATCCCTATTCTGCAATAAACACCTCAATTTCCGCGACGGCACTTGCCAAGCGTTCGTATAAATAGTATATTGTGTTCCCAGTGCTCGAATTGGGGGGAGGAGCTCCTCTTCAAAATTTTATTTATTTTAGCGTACACCCCTTCTTGTATTTTTTTAATTAAACGGCACGTCCCCCATATAAATCATAATTGAAAAACTTGTAAAACGTTTATATACTATATAATATATAGTATATATTATCATTTTGAACAAAATATGAAATAAATTATAAATTTCATTAATGATAAAAATCAAAAGTTATAAGATAATTATTATAATAAAGGGTTACAGCTGTTAATGCCTAATAATATTTATATACTTATACACCTAACCTATATATACTTGAGCCTTATGTCGTATCATGGGTATAGAAGGACAAACGATGACATTAAGTGTCCTAAGCGACAAAATAATAAAGAGAGCCATTCATATTATGTAGAGCTATGGAATATATTAAAATTTTAAATAATTATAGTTTGTATTTCAAAATAAAATAAAATATTTGTTTTTAATTAATAATAATTATTTATTATTGTTGTGTACATTTTGTATAGTTGTAATGTATTTTTGATTATTGATGATAAGTTTTTTATTTTTATTGTTTTTAATTAATAGGAGCATCATAATGGGTTGTTAAATAAGTGATTAAAAACGACAGTGTAACTTGTTGATGTAAATCAGAAGCACAGTTGATATCGTTTCATACCAAAAAAACGTAAAAGTGTATAATAATTAATAATTGTATTCTAATACAATTTATTATATAGATAGTCCAGACTTAACTTTTTGGTTTTCTACGATAGTCACGCTATTCCAATTATTTTAATACTCATATTTACACAATACAAGCCCGAAGTCACTAATTCTCTCTGGAATCTATTTATTTTTCAGATAAACCAATTTAAAAAGTTAGCCGAATTAACATAATATTGGCTTTTAAAAACACAAATAAATACTTTCCGCAATCCAAATTCCAAATTACATCATAATCTTGTAAATCTATAGTATTCTACACTACACATTAAAATATATCTGATTTAATTATATATTTATATCTATATAATAATTATAAATATTGTTGTTCTCGAATTCTCGTCACGAGTGTCGTCGACGTTCGTCTTCTTTCAAGGAAAAATTATTTAAAATAAGGCCAAAAAACGTTCTGGTACAGATGGTATTAGACACAAGTAGGTATACTGTTATCACGCTTTTATAATATGTAGGTAGTATTCATGTTTTATAATTTTTTCTCTTATTGGTTTATCTATAAAAAATATAAACTTTCATCATAAGAATTACAAATTACACAAAACTGTTGTGCTGACAACACTATATTGTTATTATCTTGACACACCAGCTACGCAGGCTCGCAAACGAACGTGCTCCCTACCACCAGTACCACCCAAAATCCGGCCGGGTAAGAGCTGATACTGAAGCTGGTTAAAGGTCAGACAAGTGTCAGTTTTCAGCGGTATACAGTATTGATTTACACCCAAATAATGTGGGTGGCAAAATCCTCAGTTGGGACGCACAAGAAGAGTGGAAGAGCTTTATAATATTGTTTTACTCTGTAGCTTACAAGTACGTCGTACGAAAATAATAATGTAATACAGTAAATTTCCGTTATAACAAAATAAAAATCGGTCCCCTGGAGTTCGTTGTAACGGGATTCTACTTTATTATGCCGACCAACCTACTTATTGATCGAATAAGACGTATATTTATTAGCTGGACTATAATATAATATATCACCATTTACCAGTTGTATTGTAATTGTAGTTTTTTAAGGATCATTGCGTAAAGGGGAAAAAAAAATACACTAGAATCAATTAAATTATAATATTATTATTTAATGTTTTAATATAGTAGATATAATATAATTTTAATATTTAATCAGTAGCGACAGTAGGTACAAATAATTAAACAAATATGAAAAAAATATGAAAGCATACCTATTACATAAATACAACAATTAAATTTCGTGAAACAAATTTGTTATTGTTATTGTATAGCGTAAACATGTTTTTCTTTCGTTGTTTTGTCATTATTTTTAAATTAAGTATCTGATATTCGGAGGTTTTCCCATAAAAAGTATATCGAAAATGACCCCGTTTCAGTCACGGTAGGTTTTACTATTGGTATATAATACTAATTCATTACTCGTATACCTACAACGTTTAGATAATATTATTTTTCACATTAATAAAAAAATCTACTGACTGTAGGTATACACATTTTTAATTACATTTATAATGCGTCTTAGCTAATAGATTTGTAGCTAGTACTTTATAGCAATAACAGATTTGTTTCATTTGTATTAATTTTGAACATGGTCTATAAATCAAGTGCTCAAAACGTTTGGAAACTCTTAATTACTATATGGATATTTTTGAAAACCTACACGGCTACACGGAGCAATTATAGATAACACAATTATACATTTATTATGTAAAATATTGAAGAGGACGTCAAGACTGAATATTATTTGCGGCCGCCAAGAGAGGTATTATTTTTCAAGTAGCATAAATTTAGCTGGTAACTTGCGAGTTGCGGTGATCATTTTAAACTCATTTAAAGTTTTAATATTTTACATAACTATATAACTCACTTAAATATTTAGATATCAATAAAAGCCTATGACATATCATATATGCCCTACTCAGCTCTAGATAATATTTTTACTATATAGATCGTAGATTCATATGCATTAAAACCAATCAAATATGTGCTAAAAATCTTAAATATGCTTAAATTAATACACAAAAATGTTAAAATATGCATAAAAAAATCTATTTTTTAATATTGAATTAATACAATATATTTAAAAAAAAATTACGGAATCCTAGGTACTATAAATAATCTATTTTTCGTCACTTTCATCATCTTGGTATACGTATTTTATTTACCCGATTATTGATCTAAGGTCATATTTGGGAAAACTATTTATACATTATACTTACTTACAACTGACAAGTATACTTATTAATTTATTTTAATATTAGTCAAAACTATGAAAATATTATTATAATAGATAATAGTATATAATAAAAAAATGTCTAAAAAAACATCGAAATATGCACTAAAAGATTAAATATATGTAATTAAAACTGTAATATAAGCTTTGTATTAAAAAAAGTTTCATCTTTTAAATCGTTATGCCATGAAATAATAATGTTATACTCACTTAGCATACCATCATACGGTCAATCAGAATAAATATGCAAATGCATTCAAATCTGCGCTCTAATTATTACTTTTAAGTTTGATAATGGGTAAATTGACTCTAATATTAAAGCTAACAGCATAAAATTGATTCTGCTGAATGCAAATTTGCTGTTTTAAGTTCATAAGACGGAAATAACACATACGGATATGACGTCCTCTTAACAACCTTATTAATTTCGTCATATTATCGTTTAGGAGGCTGTCATATAGTATGCGGTCTACCGCAAATAAATTAACAATTATATCATAATATATAGTATATCATTATTTTAAATAGTTTAAAAAAATTAATAATTAATATGTATTACTATAGGTATAATTAATAATAATATTTATGTTGTATATTTGTGATATATACGTTTATATTTTTGTATATGCGTACCTACTTATGTAATTTTTAATATTTATATTGTATTTTTAAAGATTTAAATGTTAACTTACATATTATTATTTATATATTATACTTATGTGGCTATGTTTAATAGAATATTAAAGTATTATCTAATAATTCTAATATATTGTTTTTAAAATATTTTGTTGAAATAAGTAACGCTCTTACAAATAATGTTAAATACATTTAAATACATATAAATTTGAATTCCATTAATAATTATTTGTTTTTTTATGTAATTATCTGAAATTTTACTGTTTTTGTCATAATTAAAATTATTAAAATTTGAAGTACTGGGGTATATTTTACAAGTTGATGCATGTTAAAGAAAATTATACTGACCATTGTCCATCATGTATGCTTTATGAATTGTGTTACTTTGGAAAGGTAAATGGTTGATTCGTGTACTTATTTTCAATCTCCATAAATGATGACAACATTTTTAATTTTGCCTCAGAAATTCCTTTTGATGGTAATTTTTTTATTGATAAAGAGAGACTTTTAAAAAAATGATCGATATCATCAAATTCATCGGTGTTAAAAATATTTTTATTTTGTGACTCAATTGTTTTAAATGTTTGTTGCTCCTTTGGGTTCTTTTCAAAACTTTTGCATAATTGATCATTTTTTTTTATGTATTTTATTGTTTGAGATGATGTGTAGGGTAGTAAATTATTTTTTACATTATTATTAACAATATTAAATACTTCGGTGTCTTCATTTTCAGAGTCAGTGTCTCCATCATCAACATGTACAATATTTGAGGTAGGTCTGGACGGTCTGTAATTTAAGTTATAAAATAAAATAATAAATATTAAATATATGTAGTTATCATGTATGAGCAATGTTTACGACTAAATTACAGTAGTAGTTCCAATAGGCAATAACCTATTCAGGCTATTAACAGTTAATAACCAATAGGTACACCATGTTTAATTTCATAATATTAATTAATTACTATTTAGTATATCATAAATTATAATATATTGTTGTTTATTATTATTACTAATTACTGCGAATTTTAGAAGTAATTGATTACGAAAATTACTTTCAATGTGTATTCCTTTGAGGTACTTGGCAGTAATATTATATTATACTTTTTAAGTGGTGAGAAGGTATCCAATAAGTCAATAACCATTTTCGAGATATAACCCCAGACGCCCAGTTGAATAAATGCACATATTTTTTATGAAGAATAAGTAATAATATTAAACATAACTAGTTATGTTTTTACTTTGCCGATCATTGAAATATATCTTAAATAGGTATTATAAGTAAAATAAATTATAAAATTTTATACGTACTTTCGTTTCTTTAGCATGTCTTCTAAAAAGCTAAGATGAGGAGCCAACAACAATATTTTCTTTCTTTCTGTAACGTCATAATATCCCGCATCGAGTTTTCGCTTCTTTTCAGAATACGAAGACACCATGTTTGCCAATGAATCTTTAACTATAAAATATTATAAGTTATAAAATGTATTATTATTATTAAAAAGGTTTATCTAATAAAAATTCATAAATAAATAATTATAAACTCGAATATTTAATTTTAACCTTATATTATAGGTACTACTTTATATTTCATATTGTACTTACCAGATTTATTTACGTCAAAGATCATTTCCCGCCACGCCGGATCTTGTAAAATTAATTCCCTATAAGTTACAGGTTGAGATTTTCTTTTACTTCTTCTTTTGTATTCTCCTGATTGACTATCTTCATTTAATAACATTTCGAAGTTGTCCATAATTTTGTTTTGCATAATATATAAATATATCTACTTTAATATACAAGTAGGTACTATATGTACTATATGTAGTATGTAACAGGTACCTACTATATTTATAAATTGTTTAAAAATAAAAATAAATTATAATTAGGTACTAAAAAGGTATTATTATATGTTTTATTTTGCAGGCGATCAAACTTGTTGCTTTATGGTACACATTCACACTCCTACTGATCACGAAGCAGTCGTTACGTCGGTTGCCGCTACTAAAAGATCAGTTGCCGCTAGATGGCATGCACGCGTTCCAAACCCGGCTATATTATAATGATCGTACAAATTTATACTAGCGATGAGTCGCGACGACTTGTCGCCGCTACCTCATCCGCCTCGGAAACCGTATCTTTACTGATTACTGATTAGATTAGGTATCTCAACTTACATTTTTAAATTTTTAAGACCCAATACCGGACGTACCGTAGGTCTGTAACTCCACATGACTAAAATTATTTTGTGAATCCCTACCGTAGCTCCACATGCACCGTATTTCCGCACGATCTAAAAAATGAACGCGCCGTAACTCCGCGTTCTAAAAATATTTGTATTACCAATTTCCACATTCCATACAAATAAATTAAGATATTGCTACCTATATCAGTGTAAAATTAAGTTTAAATTAAAATTAAACTATTATATCTGCAAAGCCATATCTAATCATTATTATTGTGTATCGATTATAATTTACCATGCATTTGTGATTCAACGAATCAACAGTGATCACTGATCAGTTCTCTAAGTAGTAGTTGCTTAAAATATTATTACTTAAAATTATAAGTTATTACAAATCTATTTAATTGAGTGAGTCTTTTCATGCCGAATTTGGTGATTTATATTTACTTCAGTACATCCAAATACTGCAGTTTTTATTAAAAATGTATACGCAAACGGATTCTTACATACGAATAAATTCTGCCAATAATAATGAAAGTAGGTAAGATAATTTGAACTCATCAAAAACCTAATAGGTATGCAATTTATAAATATAAAAAATAGAATTATACAACGACAACCAAATTGATAGATATAATTTTGTAAAAAGTTTAGCTTAATTTAATAATATTAGTAATATTCCTAATTTTAATTTACATTATAATTTTATTACATTTAATTTTATATTGGCAACGACGATGTTTGTTGTATGTGTTGATTATTATTATTTTTATTAAATAATTCGTTTTTAGTTATAACTACCTATAGATTTAAAATAATTGATATCAATGTTAGTGATAGGTATACATCGTTTAGATTATGCGGTTTCCAGTATTTTCTATCTAATATTATGTTTATTTAATTCTAATAACATACATTGACACATTGTATTTTAACAATAAAAAAATAAAAATCTTATGCGCGGAGTTACGAGGTTAAAAAAACCGTATATTCGGAGTTAAGAGGATATCTCACCCGCATACGGGTCTCCGTCTTGCACACGTACGTCATAGTAAATTTTTGTTCACTAGTTTCAATAGTGTGCTTTTAGTTTTAATATTAGAGTGAATTGAGCTATTATTAAACTTTTTGGTAAAAACATTATCTGTGTTCTCTCATTGGCTTTTTACATGAGCATTTTTAAATATTTAGTAATTTCATACTCATAACTCGCCTAAAAATTAAAATATCGTAAAAAACCAACAAGAGAACACAGATAATGCGTCAATACCCAAACGGCTCCCGTCTATTGTTTATTATTCCCAAACGGCTCCCGTCAAAAAAGGTTTTACGAACAGGTCAATACCCAAACGGCTCCCGTCGAAAAAGGTTTTACGAACAGGTAAATTCCCAAACGGCTCCCGTCGAAAAAAGTCGAACACGATTTTACAATATTTTTATATTTTTTTTTATATTTTGTAACTGCATACCGAAATTAATTATTTATATGTTACGGGCAAAGTGGAAAATTCTTATAAAGTATAAATAGTTATATGCTACGTTTATCATAATCGCCAAAGCTTGTGTGTATTATTTCGTCATGTATATATGACTCGTATATCATTGATATCTAATCTATAGCATATGTGTTCATGGCTAATTGGAAATATCGACCGATTATTTTTTGATTTTCATCAAATAAAATAACTACCATAGATTATATAAAAAAATTGTGTATCAAAAATTTACCTATTCTATAATTTTTTTTTATATTTTTGTTCATACATTTATTTTTTATTTTTATTTATACATTTTTGTCTATTTTTCAAAACTTTTTTACATTTAATTCACAGAATATAATTTTTATAATTTAACCTAAAAAACAACAACATATTTTTAACCACACCTCTTTAGAGACAGTCTTAAATCTTAAATCACACTATTGAAACTGGTGAACGAAAATTTATCATGTCGTATGTGTACTGAGACCCGCATGCGGGTGAGACGTCCTCTGGTGATGTATTATAAAATGGCCACGATGCATATGCTTAGTTACGGACTTACGGTGTACCACTAATACCTATCGTTAGTCGTTACTTATTTGTATGAATAACAAGATTAATTATAATTTATTTTAAATTATTCTTCTTATTGGACTATTTTATGTGTCCAAAATTTTAATTCAATGAACGTTCGCATAATTACATGCCTTGTAAAATGTTATATATATAATAACACCAGTACATATTAAAATTAAGTTATTACATAAAATTTATATTATATATACATTTATAACAATAAATACCACCTATTCATAATTTAAGGACATCACTCATGCATGGATCATTGCGTATTAGTCAAAATAATAACGATAATAGGTATTAGGTAGTATATAGTTGTATTTTGTAAATATTTTTCATTCTCGCGTTTTTAAACTGTCAATATAATCGTTGCACTTTTCTGTGAATATATCATGTTTTTGTTGAACATAATTCTTCTTTTTGGAATTTTTTATGTGCCCAAATCAAAGGATGTTTACATGTCAAACTTTCCAGTGGTAAATAATTTAATTCCAAGATACATTAAAACCGGATATATTTTCAGTTTTGGCCATTTATAAGTTAAATAGGTATTAACTATTTTTTAAGTTTTTTTTTTTTTAAGAAAGAATATCGAATTGTGATTAAAACAATACGTCCCTGTGAGACCACACAAGATCTGCAAATAAAATTTAATGTATATTTAAGTAAAAAAGCAAGAAATATTACAGAAATTAAAGGAAATGTAACATTGCAAGCACCTCTTGACGATTCATTATTAGTAAGTTAATTTGAAATTTATAACTGATTCGCAAGTATCTATAATCGTGTATAATATTTAAAACACGATACCTATATAAAAAATAGTCAATATAATTTTTAATTTTTTCTAATATAAGGAAGATATTTATTTGCTAAAATATCAGCTGATGACAGGGTTATGTCAATTAAGTTTGGTATGTTCAAAAAAGTAACATCAAATGGTTCAAATTTATAAATATATATAAACTTAAATACAGGAATATTCGGTGTATTTTCAACTATTTTCTCATGGGGGGGGGGTTTGCCAAAATTTGTTGGTAAACTTACCTATATTTATATAAATCCCTAAAGGATAAAAGCTTATAAGCTATAGCATTACTCCATGTAGCAGACATTTTTTTACACGGATGCATAAAATATAAATAACTTATAAGTATTGAAATTTTAGGTACTATATTTACTAATATAAAGATTTATAATTTATACTACACCTTTTTAATTAATTAATGTATTAAGTATTTATAATTAGTTATTAATCATTTATTAATCATTTACAAAATACAGACTTTGTTACTAAAGGATATTTTTATTGTGTATAAGTAGGTACTAATTTATAATATAAAATTAAATAACAAAATCTAATTTCTTTTACGATGAAAGTTTTACATTTTATCAACGTATACCTATAATTATACAAATAAATAACAAATACATATTATATAGAATATAATCAAAACTTTTATTAACGAAATATTTGATGGCAAGTTTAATTGTTTTGACGATAGATTTTTTTTGGTAAAAAACTAAAAAAAAATGTTATTACCTATCAAGTTTAAAGTTTTTCAATCTCGAAAAATATTTCTGCCATTTTTTTTATGGGTTTTCAAAAACTCATGGGGGGGTTGTGACCTGATAACCCCCCTTGGCTACGCCTCTGATAATTCTATTTTAGATTTTGAGTGGAACGTGATGATAAATGTTCATAATTTTTTTTTGTATTTTGGAACTCAAATAGCTGAAAATCTAGACATTTTCAGTTTGAATTTTGGGGAGATCGGATATTTAAACAAAAAATAACAATTTTAGTTATTATGTAGTAATTAAATAATATTAATTGGAATTTGATAATATTACGAATATTATTAGATGTTATTTTATTTACACAATGGCGATTTAAAAATATTTAAATTAATTTTAAACTTTTATACCTTAATAGTCTATACTGCAGAATTACTAATACTTAAATAATTTATTATAATAATTATATAAATATATGATAAAATATACTTGGTAATAATGACAAGACCGTCTCCACTTAGAATCGTTTTTCATTGAAGTGCACTGATTTAGTGATTTATCGTTGAACTAAAAATTAGTCTACCTATTTATTACAGACATTACAGTGACTTATTATTAAGCTTTCAATACCTATTACTTACATATTAACCATTGCTTATTTGTGCAAATAACAAAATGATTTTTTTTAAAGTCAATCTACTAGTAGGACTTTTTTAAACGGACAGTAACAGACTCAATGACGAGGTACTTAAGTTGATTCCTACTGTCCTACTGTACATCAGACCTGTTAATTACTAGCCCAAATTTCTTTTTAATATTCTATACTAAGCTACTTACTGTTATTAATTATGGTAAATTTTAATGATTTTTATTTATTATATAAATAAATATGTAAATTATTTTAAGTTATTCTCTAAAAATATTTTATTCAATTTAGTATGTTTGCGTAGTTATTTACATTATAATATGGTATACATATATAAATTAATTTTTATTTTGTAGGTAGACTATAACCTTTCTTCTTGGAGTTTAACTGGAGGTTAGAAACCAAATTATTATGTCTACACAAATCCTAGAGCATGTTCAACAATTAAGTTTGTCCTAGGAAATGCTTGGAATTCATTACAAAAGGCTTTTAAAGTTCCATCGGAAAACTGTCCTGTACAATCGGTAATATTTAATATTCATTAATTTAGTATGAGACGTGTTTAATATCATGTTGAATTTGTGTGATTATTTTGAACATGATAATTGTATTATTGTAAACGAGGTAGAAATAATAAATTTGAATGGTCGTAATATTGAGGGTAGAACTCAAATTGTGTACGATTTACTTTTTTCAGAACACTATTGCGTTTGCGTATGTTTGCTGTATAATAATGGAACCCGTAAAACAACACGATTGGGTATGCCACGTTGCCAAATTTATAATTATACATCTATACTGTTTTTAAAAGTTCACCATACGTTTTGAAAAAGGTTCTAACATTTTTTGACGGCTTATAGTTATTTACATTGTGTTTACGATTTTCTTGTAAAATTTGGTGTTCGATTTTCTCCATTGTATTTAAAATATGATTGCACTCACCCAGCATTGATAGTATTTTTTAATGGCCGCTGTCTGTTAACATGTCTTGTGTGTATACGCAATCATTAAATATGTCCGTCTTTTCGTTAACGTAAAAAACGATATTTGTTTGAGTCAATTAATGCCAAGTTTTTTCAGCGTTCCACCGTAATTATTTTCATTGTTTCATTTTCATATTTTACATTTATTTTATATTAATTAGCTACACTCTATCCGATCCGTAAACGGTCGTCAGTCAACTAATAAAATCTACAGCAGTTATACATGGTGTGAACTTTTATTTAATAACGATGATCATTTATTTCCAGTTTCGTCTATATGTGATTCCTACGTTGCATAAAAATAACGTAGGTAAGCAATATTGTTATGAAAAAGGTTGAAAAAAATATCGATGGACGATGATAAGTAACGAAGGCAATCTTATTCTATCTGTAACTGTAACATATCGTTTAAAACTCGCAGCTTCCTAAGTCCCAACTAATAATATGATTCTACTTATTGATTAACTAAATTATTACCTAGTAAACCCTATATTTCTATAAAAGAATTGCAAAAAAAAAATTGCTAACAGTTAATAAGCAAGTACTAAAAATAATTGTACTTATATATTCAAAATTTATTTTAAGAATCTATTGCTTGGATAATGAAATTAACAAATAATATCTACCTGGCTACCTATACACAATGGAAATTTTAAGATATTATGTTATTTTTTAAGCTATAATATTTAATATATATATAAATTTTTAATTAATATTAGTTATAAACAGGGTTCAACAACTATAGGAACTAAAATAGACAAAATATTCACAAAAAAAAAATATAAAATAGGTATGTATATAAAAAATGCAAAATATTTTTCTAAGTAACAAAAGATTTACTAACAAATAAACAATAGATAGACTTACGATAAGATAATATTTCGGCATATTAATGTGATATAGATGAAATGCACATTACACCATTTTCGTCAAATTAATATTCGACTGCGAGCTGCGACGATGACAATAAATACCAATGTAAAAAATAAAAACGTAAATATTATTTAAAATATAATATACATATAGATTAAGACAAAAATCTATTTTTTTTTCGAAAATTTTAAATATGCAAAATATGCATAAACTATAATATATAGATATAGGTATACTATGTGTTAATAACTTAATTTATAATTTGTTATTTTCAGGGCACGTTTACAACAACAGGATTAGATATAAAATTCATAGGAGACAATAGAGCTCCCAAAGTTTACTTTTATGGAAAATACAAGATGGTTAGTTAACTGAAAAATAAAGAGAATAAATTATTCAGCTGTGTAATGTCCGAATTCGATCTTGTAAGACCATGGGAAGTGCCTGAGAATTAAAATTGTTTACATTTAAATTACCTAATTTTAAACTTTTAAATTTAAGTTTTATATGTAATGATATACATTATAATATTATAATAGGTATTCAGTTCATAATAAACAGCCGTCACCAACAGGCAACAGCTAACTAAGTCTAAGCTGTTGTTTAGTATATCATAGTCATACATTACATAATATACTAATATACATTATTAAAGTATAGGTAACTGCCAATAATATATCATATATCATAACTCATAAGTAGGGTTCTAAATTTGAAATATTGAAAACATTTTTTCTTTTTTTAAATGTATTTGGTTATAGTTAAATAAAGTAGTTATAGTAGAAATAATATATTGATTATATACCTACAGAAAATATTGATAGTAAATATGCAAAAATATGCACTATACATTTTTGATATTTATCACTAGTATTATTAATTGGGTCCTTATTGGTTATTATTATTATTATTGATTATATATATTTTCTTTGTTTCACACAATAAACCAACTGTTGAAAATTTTCACTTGCAAGTTGACTGTTGACATGATTATAAACCTTAAGATATAATAATTTATATTTTATTTTTCATTGCAATAAAATATTTCAAGAAAATAAATTTTATGAAATTTTAAAACCCTACTTATAAATATAAGTACTTAGTAGTATAACTGTATAACTTTCCCTATTTGATGCGATACGCTTTCATAACATTTACCTATGGCAATATTAATTTTGTGCTAAGATTCAAGTACAAATACATTTGTTTAAATTAAAACAAAATTAGTAAAATTATTTTTTGTTTAAATGTCCAGGAGAATATATAATATATGGTAATAAACTAATAAATTATAAATCAAATTTTAATGTTTAAATCAATCGTGAGCTAGTCAGAACTTATGGTATTTTTTTATGTGCAACATTGTACTTAACATAAAAAAAATAATATTCATATTTATTTTTATTTTTTTTACAATAAGTACCATTAAGTTATAAGTTTATAACTATTATTTATTTATGATTTGGTTGTCATCGTAATTATTTGAGAAAACTAAATTTTATTATTGAAGCGCGTTTAAGTTCGTTTGCAGGAAATTTTTAAATCTACATTTTATGGGAGAAAGCGCGTATACATTTTTCTATATAATAAATAATGAGAAAAAACTATGCACCTGAAAAACTGTTAAATTTAATTTTGTAAGATTATGGGAAGCTCAAGATGAATCTGAATTATTTTTAATAAGACCTAATTTAAAAATTATTTTAGTGGTGTAAAGAATTAAATTAAATACTTAAATTTATTAATATTATTTTGAGACTTAATTTAATATCTAATATAAGATCCTACTGTAAGACATCCAAGATCCAAATGAAAATAAGTTAATTTTTATATGGCTAAAATACTGATAAACATATTACATATAAGTGTATATACGAGAAAACAACTTTAAGATTCTGCGCAGTGATGTATGTATTGATTTTATAATAATGTGTGGTTTATTGTTTTAAATTTTTATATATTTTTTTTTTTTACTTTAATATTATCTAACAGGAATAATATATGTACGACGTGATGTATAATCAAATTATTGTTGAATCGTAAAGAAGTGTAGAAAATATAATACAAGGTATTTAGGTTTTAGGTATAGTTATTGTTCCTCGTAAGTAATTTTTACTTGAATTAATTAAAAAATATCGGAAATACGACTATACGAGTACATACTATGTACAATTTTTTTCATAAACGTTTGAAATTAAATGATTAAATGTTCAAAAAATTATCAAATGTTTTTCGTCTTAATCAAAAACTTATCGAATATTATATTTATATAATGTACCTATTGCACAATAAATTCACTCATATTGCATACCTATGTGGAAACTTAAATTTTAATGTATATTTATTTATTTACTACTCAAAATGAAATTTTCTATTGATGTAATAATAATTATTTTAAAATTCAAATTTTTTCCTTACTTATTTTTTCACCATTTAAGTATATTTTTTTAGTGAATATGTTTGTATTTTTAGATTATCAAAAGTCAAAATCCTATTTTTACTTATAAATCTATAGTAGGTATTTTATAATATTTTATTAGTTATTACCTATAAAATCTTTTAACAATCGCTAATCGCTATAATATATTAAGTTCATATAGCCATATAGGTATCTGTACGTGTGTTTTTTCTAAAATATAATGATTATTGTGTGATATAATGATATAAAATCTGAATAAAGTGTAAATACCAATGACACTAAACAAGTAAACAAACATTATTATTTGCATTATATTATTGACAATTCAAAAAAATATATTATATTGTTGTCGCTTATTAATTTATTATGATAATGATAAGGCCTTGTAAAATGTGTGGTATAGAATATAGATAAAAATAATTTATGTTCCAACCAATATATAATACACAAGTCTATAATATATTGAAAAAAATTTCGATCTGTAATATTATATTTCATAACTTTATTTTAATCTCACTTATTTAAACTTTCAAAACCTACACTATATTATTTGTGTTTTTTTTTTTGTATGAATTTAAAAATGTATTTATTTAAATCATTCTTCTCGTTAAAATTGTATGTGTCCAAATCAAAAAATATTCACATATAACACGGATACATTAAGTTGAAATTATTCTATCTTATTACAGTGAGATTATCAAGTTGTATTTTATATTTATAAACTGTATACTCGTAAAACAAAACAAGTTTAACAATTTAGAGCCAATCTATATTTTAATAAAATGACAAAAAATATTTCTGAAACTTAACGGAATTTTATATAACAAACAATTCTTGGAAATGTATTAATAATCTCTATGCTTGTTTGAAATTTTTACTTAATTTGTAAATCATCCAGTTCAATAACTTGTGGAATTTAATGTGTTAGATCCCGATATTAATGAATAATAGGTTGGTATATAATATATATATTTTTTTAAATAATTATGTAGGTAGGTATTTTTCATTTCACTTTGGGATTTGAAAATTGGTATTAAATGGTACGAATGTACGGTATGTATTCAACTATAGATATTTTAGTTAAATGACTGATTTTTAAGAAGATTTATATTTCAATGACATTATAATTTTAAATCTTTGATACCTTCTGTAATATTTGTATAATAATTAATAATATAAAGCAACTTATCATACTAATGTCAATATCATTATTGATTTTTACGTAGTTATAAGATTATAATATAGTCTATTCAAAATGAGACCGGACCTCGGCGGCCGAATTTTGCGCATGGGCGTGGCTTTACAACACAGCAGGCATACAGGTAGGTTAGGACAAACGGGTGTTGTCTGACTCCCGCCCGACGAAAACTGGTCGCCGCCGAGGTCCGGTCTCATTTTGAATAGACTATATATACCTAGCAACTGTTTTAAAAATATCTTCAAAGGCTTAATTCATATACAATGTATAGTCATATTAATAAATATATTACCTAAATTTAATAAAAGTTATAAATAATATTGTAGCATGTAGCATGATTATATTACCTATTCAATTTTAAGTGTACACTATGTACAGACATACAAACAATAATAATTATTACTATTGTTGGTTTTGATTAGGTATTTAAGTAATAAGTTATTTAATTTGCTATGATGTACGTAGTAAAACAGAGACAACACATGCGGTATAATGTCCTCTTAAATTAATTGGAATTTTTATATAATTATATTTATGTTATACCAAATTAGTACTTAGTATAATTAGCTATTAGGTATAACAATTTATGTAGATAATAATTATTTATTGTATATTTGTATCGATAATAGGTACCACCTAGTACCTACATAGTACATACATAAATTATGTCTACAAATTAGTAAAAAAAAAAAAATTATTATGACTTATTTTCCATGAATTTATGTAAATTATTGTAATTACAACAAAATTGTAACCTACTTTACAATTGCAAGTTTTAAATTGAGCTATCTATTTTTTATTCAGATAATATTATAATATATAAGATATATCTAAGAAATATTTATATCTTTATAATTATTTGGTTATAACTTATATTTGTACAACACTAAATTATTAATCTTGATTAATATTGTCATTCCTATTGTCTAATACTAATTGTTTACCTGTTATAAAAAAATACCAAAAGAAAAACCTTTACTGCAGATACCAGATCACCTTCTAATAATGTTTATTGTTCAATACTCAGATAGTTACACAAATAACTGATTTAAATATTGGACTAAGCAGAAATTAGCTAGAATAAGAAGGTAATTTATTAATAAATTAAAATGTAGAATAATTATAAATTAAAATTATAAATTACAATTATATATTATATTATTTTATATAGGTATCAATTAACACATTTTTTTTACAATTATTTTGAATTTGTGATGGTGATATATTTTGGTATTTTTTTTTACCCCTATTTGTATACCAACACCATTTAAATAAATATAAATAGTATGAGTATTAAATATCTAAATTATATAACATTAATAAAATAATAATTTATTAAACATAGATATAAAAGTATGTCACGTATGTTGTATAGTATATAAATTCAGGTAAAGCTCGATTATCAAAATGCAACATGAAAAAGTAGATAAATTATATTTGTTATTTGTATCTATATGTGTAGGTATATAATTAGTTATTTTATAATTGTTTGTATATTATACTATAATATATTGAAATGTTTAATTATTTTTTAATTTACAGAACAACATTCAACAATGTAATATTAAAATTGTGAAAGAATTAATTTAACCAGGTTCTGTTGAAATCAAGAGAAAAATTAATGTTAATTATGTGTCAATACAGTTTTACAAAGAGAAAAATATTAAAATTATCAATCAAAATGTAAATGAACAATTTTATTAGAGACAATACTAAATATGTTAATAAATATAATCCTTCTTAAGGTATATAAACAATGAAATTTAAGCATTTGTGTACTTATATAGTTATATTTAAAATTAACATAACATAAAAATATTTTTATTTTCTTAGAAGAACTTGATAATTTAATTTTGAATTTGATTTTTAATGTATCATTACCATTTAATCTCATTGATTATGAAAGTTTTAAATATTTAAATATTTGATCAATTAAGGATTTCCCGAAAAAATATTTTATACCAACAAACCCTAACAAGACATATTAATTTAAAATTTAACGCCATGTTTGAAAAATTAAAATCAAAATTGAATTCAATGAAACACGTAACTACCAGTGTAGATGCATGGTCAACCTCTAAAAGATAAATTATACCTAAAAATACTATGGAGATTTAAAAGTCACTTTACTTTGACTACAATATTATAAACTTAAGTTTTTATTAGCTATTAAATAACATTATATCAGTTTATTATAGTGTGAATAGAATGCTTTATCTTAAAATTACACGTATATTACTAATTACTATTAACACTTCAAACATGTTACAAGATGTAACATTGTTAAATAATATATGTACGTTACAAGAACAATTCTATGAATGTTACAAATTGATATTTTTAAAACATTTCAATTGTATTCTTAAAATGTTTCAGAATAATGAATTTACTAAAATAATATACATTTCATAACATTTACTGGATGAAAAGGAATAATTATATTTGTAGTAAAAACAAATTTGAAATTAATAATAAACCAAGTGTATTATTTTAGTTCAAAACAATTTTTTTTATAATAAATATATAATACACTGGTATGCATTAGAAATATAAATTAACTAATATTAACTTGGCATAAAATTTAACATAAAATAATTGATGATACTAATTAAACAATAATAATTAATTTAATTATGTATAACACAGTATAATTACAACAAACTAAATTAATATTTAATACATTTTTTTGTCATGTAAATTATTATTTATTAAGATACAAATATTTTTAATAATACATTAGACATAAAATATATTTTCTTAAAATTATTGATTAGATAAGTATATACTAACTAATTTCTAATCAACACAAAAATAATTTTATAATTACAGTAAATATAAATCATAAGTTTATCAGACATCGAACAATTTATTATAATTTAAGAATATTATTGTAGTATATCTAAAATCTAAATTATGACATTAAGTGATAATTATGGCTTTTTCACTGATATTTGAATAAGATAAAGTGTACTTATAAATTGATGATCTAAAATGTATGAGCCAATTGTCATTTCAACTCAATTCAGTTCCATTTGTCTTTAGAAGAAGAATTAGATTAATCAAAAAAAAATAAAATCTATTGTATTTTATGACAAAAAATTTAATTTAATTGATTTAAGTTATTAGAATTGGTTCAACAAAAACCAAATCATTATTTTTAACATTATAAAGTTGTTTATTGTTGAATAATTTTCCAAAACTACTTTTTCATAAACTGTTATTTGATAGATGTTAAGTTTTATGTAATTCTTTAAAAATTGCAGGATATATTTTAATAAATATATTTATTGTTTTCTAGAGTAGAATTTATATTAGATTGTTTTCTATTATAGAAACTAACTTTAAAAAAAAATAATGTAATTTTAGTGATTAAAATAATGTCAATTATATTATCTTAAGCATTGTACTGCGACGATTGTTTCCATATACTTTATTTTTCAGAATTTCAGCAAAAATGATTGTTTCTTCGACTTGGTCATTTGTGAATGCTAGATTTCTATATATTAGAGACGTGCATTTCAAATATTTATTTACTGACATTTCCAATACACCACGAATGGAAAGTTTCCTTTTTGCATTTATTTTATTGTAAAGTTGATGCAATGATTTTTTCATGATTAACATTATGTCTTGCTGTAGTTTGTGTTGGTTACCGATAATACAGTTCTTATTTGGTATAGGACAAACAAGTATGTTGTGAATACAAGTAATATACTCATACAGTTCATGTGGAGTAACCTCAGAATTCAAAGACTAAAATAATAGAGAAAATTATTGGTTTTTTAAATTTTAAATTTGATATTCATTGTTAAATTAACTATGAAAAGTTACCAATATCAAATGTTCACATCTCTGTTTTCGATTTCTTAATAATTTTGTTTCAAAGCAGATTTTTTTTTGCACCTCTTTTGTCATAGAACTTTTATTAACCTTAAATATAAAATATTCTATATTATCCTCATTGATTGCTTCAATTTCATTGAAATTAAGTTCCATAAAAAACCATTTATAATCATGTAGCTTCTTAGAATTTAACCACAACATTACTGGTTCGACCATTAATTGATTAAGGATCGTTTGTTTTGGAAATATCTGCAGGAAATTGGAAATATCAGTGTACCCACTAGATTTTGAAACTGTAATGCATTTACCATTGTTAAATTGGTCTACTGGAAAACAAATTTATAAATAGTTAAGTTTTTTCTCTATAGAAAAATGTATTGACCTAATATACAAATCCTACGTTTGAACTGTGAAGTATAATTGTAAGGATATAGCGCAGTTGGCCAAACAGGGATGTTTTGGTATTGACCGGGTGGAATACTCAATTGTCCAAAATTATTGTTTTCATCATCCCATAAGCTTTTGATAAAATCTTCTTTTTCTTTAGTTCCAAGTTTGTAATTTTTATACCTATTATATTATTTAAATATTAAATATAATGCCTTTGTGATGATTTAAAATTATTTTAATTCAAAAACAGTTCTTAGAAAAAAAATAATCTAACTTACTCATGCATGTCCATTAAGTGTCGTTATTAGAAAATGTATCTCAATCGTGTTAATCTACAACAAATTATTAAATATTATATATTTTTAAAATAAACTTTCTACATATGTATACATTTATTGATATTAACATTATAGTACTTATGATTAATTATTGACATTTATTTTACAGTTTTTTCTCTAAAAAGAATTGTTTAGTATAGTTAAGTTATATCAATCATAATAGCAAATTATTTTATTAAATATTTACTTATGTCTAAATACTAGCCAAGTATGCACTTATATAAAAAAATGGTGGACAAATCAAATGCTTGAATTTTATTGTTATTAGAAGACACTATTGTTTATTTTTATTTTCATTAAATATATGTTGCAGAGCACAATATGTCAATATTTACTATAAGTCTATGCAATAAAAATAAATAGGTTTTAATAGATATGTATTTTAACCAAAATTAAATATAGTATACAGGGTGTAATAAATAGAAATGACAAAAAAAAATCATATTTTTAAAAAAGTTATTAAGTACCAAATTAATTTAATTAAAAAATATTGATATTTTAAAAAAATTCTAAAATATTACTACTAAAATAAACTACTTGACTTAGATAAATCTTTTTACCATCAAAACTGTTCTTACAATCAAATTCACAAATTGGCTATTTTGAATTTATCCAAAAAAATTTAAATCAAATTTAAAATTTTTCAATTTCAGTTCTAAAATATAAATATAAAAAAAATTAAGTTATTCATGTAACACCAGGGTCTCTTAATGATAAATAAAAAATTATTATAATTATTTATTTGGAACAAAAGTAATTCCAAAAGTCAGTTATATCTGCTAAACTACTTTGTGTATTACAATTTTGACGATAATGTTAACTTAAAAAAATATATAATTTTAGTGTTTTTTAAACGTAGGTACAAACGCCTATTTTATTCATTTTGATTACAACCATGTATTTTTTTTATATAGAAATCGTATGTTAAATTTATAACTATGCAGTTAGATAATAAGCTGACGTAGTTAAGAATGAATTAAACAAAATATTGAGTTCAAATAAAAAAAGAATAATCAACAATACTAACTTTTAGTATTGATGTTATTAATTAAATAAATATAGATATCTTTCTTAATGTTTTTTGAATAAATACTAAGTATAATTATAGTAGGTACCACCAATAAACTTTACTTATTTTAATGATTGAATCGTGGTTTTGGTACATGCATCGTGCGTAATATTAAAATATAATTACTTGTTGGATGTCCAGCGTATAAAAAGACTTGTGACGTGATTGAGGTCAAATCGTATAAAAAATGTTATTATATATGTGAGCGTTTTTGGGAAATTTTCGATTCTTCCAATCTGATGGGGTTGTTGTGTTTGACGACAGTTTTATAATATAGTTTCGAATCCCCACCGATAAATCTCCCACTCTATGCGCGTGATAATAATTCCTGAACTACTACTCAAACCAGTTCACGTATGAGTCAGAAACCCTTTTAGATTATAAGTTTAAAGTTATAACGATTAAATTATTATTAATATGTTTTCTTAATTTGGCATCTATTGTTAAATTATGTACTACATGTGAATAATATAAGTAAAATAAATCAAATGAAATATAAAAAAAAATTATGTAATTTTTTTTTTAATATTATGTAAAAGTATTAAAAAATAGTGAAAATAATATAATTTTTATATTAGTTTACAATTATTGTTAAGCTGTCCAGTTCTCACTTCGTATGCATAATATACATGTACTTAACATTCAATTTGTAAGTTTAATTATAACAAATTGTCAAATTACGATAAACTATTGTGTGCTTACATATGGGTAAGCTATAACTATTAATAAATTATATAGGTACGTATAAAATTAAATTGGGCTTCCATTACTATAAATTATTTGCATAACATAATAGTTAACCATTTGTTAAAATACCTAAGTGGATAATGAATGAATATGTAGATTATATTTTGTATATGCTCAGAGGTAAAATTTTTGGTAAAAAAATAGTTTTTAAACTTTTACCTTAATAACATTATAACATGGTTTTTGTAAAAAAATAAATAAATAAGTAACGTTTTAAAGAATTTACTACTTTTGTTAACAATTCGACGAAATACCTTTACATATAATGGTCGAAGTATAATGGTGCAGTGGTGCCATCAGCTATTAAATATTGATTAACATGTCTAGACGAAAACATATATGTAATTCATTTGAAAATGTTCTGATTTATATCAAAAGCAGTTTTAAAACTAACAATATATTTTCATGAGGGATAAAGGATCAAATGACTCACAAATAACATTATCCTTAAAACATATTACAGCACAATGTATATAAAAATATACATTTTGTTTTATTTATAATAATCAAAAATACTTTTATTGAGTTATATTCATTAATTATAGTTTAGCTAGTAATTGCATGATGTGTAAATTAATATTGTGCAAATACATTTATACAATTTCACTCAAAAATAAGATTACAATTTACAACAAATTAACAAAAAAAAAAAAAAATCATTTAATTTTAAAATCAAAACTTAACAAATTAAGTAGATTTAACATAAATATTTAGTGATGTACATAATATATTATCAATTATTATACTAAAATGTTTTTTAAAGTCATAAAAATATATTGGTATATAATGCTGAATAATAACGTGTAAAATATCTTTTTTTATTTACGGGTAAGAACTACTTTGTCCATAATTGACGCTTTTCCAATTATTCAATTATTACAACATAGTTTTGTAAATAATTATAGGTAAGTAGTAAATACCTATCAATTATGAAAATAATATAATCATATTTTGTTTATAGTGCACTATGCATGCATATGCATGATAAAAATTAATAATCAAAGGGTGTTCGATAATACTAATTCGGAACTAAAGAAAAACAAGTTTTTATTAAAAACTTGTGGGATGATGATTACAAAGATATTGGACAATTTAGTATCCAATATTACCAACACCAAAACACCCCTGTTTGGCTAACTGCGCTCTATCTTTACAATAATATCCTACAGTTCAATTGTAAGAAAATTGTAAAATCGTGGATTATAATTTCAGTTGAGAAAAAAAAATAATAACTTTAACTACTAACAAATTTGTTATTCAATAAACCAATTTTAGATGTTGTGAATTTAATACAATTTTGGCCTCTAATAATTGGCTTACATTGCTAAATTATATGAATGTCGATTGATTGTGAACTCCATTGTGCACCTAGACATTAGGAGATTTTATGTGATTTTAATTCAAAAATAATTATTAGGAAAATAATATTACTTATACTTATACACGGCCAGTGGCGTAGTCATGGGGGGGGGGCATGTCCCCTCCATCAGCAGTATCAACTTAATGTATAAAAATTAATTATTATTGTTAAGAGGACGCCATACCCGCATATGTTGTCTCTGTCTTACAGGTACGTAACATAGCAAATTTACGTTAAGCAGATCACGTTTAGCTCCGTCAATTTAAAAATTAGAGTGAATCGACCTATTACGAAACTTGATGGTAAGAAAATTATCTGTGTTTGTATGTTGGTTTTTTACAATAGTTCAATTTTTTAACAAGTTATGCGTATATAACATAGCGTAAATTAAAAATGCCCATAACTCACTTAAAAATTTAATAATTGTAAAAAACCAACATACAAACACAGATAATTATCTTACCATCAAGTTTCATAATAGGTCGATTCACTCTAATTTTTAAATTGACGGAGCTAAACGTGATCTGCTTAGCGTAAATTTGCTACCTATGTTACGTATTTGTAAGACAGAGACAACACATGCGGGTATGGCGTCCTCTTAATTATTGTTGATTATGTTTTTTTAGTATTTTGGGTTTGACCCGCCATTTTAAAATCCTGGCTCCACGGTCGTTAAGATTTTGATATGACTAATTATGTCGCATATTTTTAATGCTTCAATAGTACCTATTTATGTCTTGTTTAGTAATTTGGTTTAACATACAGACTACGAGCTACGTTATTATTGTATATGTGTTATCGTCCCAAGAATTACTAATATCCTACAAGCTGACTACTTTTCGATTCTACGAAACTATTTGATATCAAAAATTAATCTTATTATACCTCATTTACACGTATCGTCACTCGTCAGTAACAAAGCATATTTTAAGAATTTTTTACTAGGAGGCACTCATATAATATATATATATTTAATATGCTCTGGTAAGTAACACGGTGAATTTAATATTTATTACAATATAATATGTATTTAATTATATATATATAATTTATATATATTATTTGGGATATATATTGACTAAGTATAAATAGTATAACTAGTATAAAATTATTATTATTCAAATTTATTGATATTATTTTTTATTTTTATATCGTTGTTATTCGATAACCACGCGTATTCGAATGCAAACAGTACAGTGATATTTGAAATTTTTAATATTCAAGAATTACGTATTCGTATCCTGCTACAACTATGGAACACAAAGACTGGCGTCGTTGAAATAAAAAAAGATCTCTTTTAACAAAAAGATTTTAGGTTCTTATTTTTTTATTATTATTTTTATTGTTGTTTGTTAAATGATTTGTGATCAAAAATAAATAAAGCAAAATAATAATATACTTATCAATAGTTATTATTTTTATTTATGCAAATTAATTTTCATTTATAACTTATTTTTTACGATAAGGGTACGACATTACGACTCGACTATAATATATTATTATGAATGAATATATTTTATAGAAAAATAATAATATACTTTTTTCCGACGAATTCTCGTGTAGTGTGATTTATTTTGATTACTGTCGTAAATTTGAAAATTCAAACTTTGTGGCGAAAAATGCGATAATGGATTACATATACTAATGTTCATTTACTTCTTACACATGGACATAGTCAAATGTGCAATGTACGTGTAATATGAAATACCTGAACACTAGTCCTTAAAACATGGTATGCTCGTATGTTTCATGGTTTCAGCCCTCTTGTATGCTTGTAATTTTGTAAGTAGGTAACACAATAGGTATTTTGTATATCTAAACATTCCGAGAATACAATTTTTACATAAAATACAACTTAAATGGGTCACATCGAAGGTATTGTGAACCACTTATGTAATACATTTCTATATTATAAAATATTATAAACTTATTTTCTTTAAATACATATTATTTATTAGCTAGCTAGGTACAGTAAGTATAAGTATTTATTTTATTTTTATTTTCAACCAATACCTATAAAAAATCAGTATACACTTATTATTGTACTAGCGTAATGAATTATCTGGCTTCGATCGTGTGTAATTTTTGTTTTCACTAAATTAAATTCTTAAATCAACATACATTGTTGTGTTCTAAAGAAGAAGAAAATGTATTTTACTTGGTTTAATAAAGTGCTAAATAGTAGTAGTAACTGAATTGTACAAAAAAAAAAAATATTTACAAAATTACAAATGATACCAATGTTTCACATATTATAATTATAATTGGCAACCGAAATCATTAAATAAAATTCCTTCTCTCTCATCCCTCAGACAAAAAAAAAAAGAAGAAAAATCGAGTAACGTGGTGACACTCAGAAGAGTATTTGGAACATCTCATATTCTTTGGGTTATGATTAATAAAAAAAAAAGTTAGAAACATAATAATTTTCAAAAAATAAAAGTTAAGCATATATTTTAATGCATGGGTGTAGTTAGTTTTAATAAATTTATGGCAAAAGATTCTTAGTCTACGATAAGTATAAACATTAATTTCGTGTGTTAATACGACAGCTATTAAAAACATATTAAAAATAAATTAAAAGAAAATAATAATATGACGCATTGTCGAGGAATCCTCTCGGTCATTTCCGTTTATATTCACGATATTAATAACCAATGTAAGTTGTGTAAGCGATATAGTCCTCGATGGTCACTTGTACAGTCGAGCATTAAAAGTGCGAAACGCGAACATCTTGTATGGTTGGGTAAAAATTAATATAACAGAACACGGACACTTAGTCTTAGTATACTATTATATATAGGTACATAGAATATATTATATAAAGTATAAAAAAGTCGTTATAGCATCTTTTCGAAACGTACCTAACTCTCTTTAAGAATTCATTCAGACGAAAATCCGCTGGTGACAATAATATAAGCTATTAAATTTATACCTATAACTAGCATAAAAAAAAAATAATAATAATATTAACAAATTTCGAATTTTTAAATTCCCAATATTGGCTATATTTTACACGGAATTATACACGATATGTACTTTTTAACGATTTTTTTCATTACAATTATTTCTTTATATTTATATAGTACACATTTAAATTTACTTTTTAACTTATAACTTTTGATAATATTATAGTTATAAATTAAAAAAACAATTTTTTTTTAATTATTAATATACTATATTTTTTAACGTTTGTAATATTGAGTTTTTATTTAATTTTTACTTTTTAATAATTGACATTACTGAACTCATATTATACTTTTTTCTTTATTTTATCGTAACAGATAATAGACAATATGTAAAATGTATAAATAATGATATAAAATTATTTTTTAGCCAATCCAAATTATATACTTGCATTGATTTTATTAATGATATGATTAAGTTTCTTAATAGTATAAAAGATACGTATATAAATTCTTATATTATAAACATTTATATTATATCAATCTTGGTTTCTACAATAAATGTATTGATTTATTTTATTTGTTATTTAATATATTTAATTTATGCTTAAGACATTATAGCATCCGTTTGACTACATTTAATAAATAATATAATACATAGTATATTTTTAAGCTATTTATTTATACAATTAATTATAAGTTTTTTTTATTATTTCTCTTTTTTAAAGACTTAAATCTTAATGAGTTTTGAATAATATTCAGTTGGGAAATAATTTTAAATAAGAATGAAAAAAAATAAATACCAAATGTATTTATATTTTATAATTAGGTAATAAACAAAAACAATACAAATGTATTTCATAAATTAATATAATATTGGATATTCAGAATTGAGTATTTGACAGTTGATAAACATTTTTAATTTGTTTGATCTATAATGTATTCATGTATCGTCTATCAAATTATCATAACTTGATAAAACATACTTATCAGTATATAATATTTTTTACGATGCCATCAAAATTCACGGTGTTGTATTATTTCACTCGTGAAGGTACACTACACTATCATAATTCATAATATGGAAATTGCGTTATTTACTGCATTGGTGATGATAATCATTATCAAGTATACTGTGTACACTAGCTTGCACTAATGTTCACGGAAGAAAACTAACATAAAAATAATATACTATTAGCCAAAAGTGATACAAAACTAAAAACACAAATTTATTTATCATGGCTTGTATTTCTAAAAATTTAACTGGTAAAAACCCGGGCTTATTAAAATCAATTCCATTACTACTTGATAAAAACACCTATAAAGACTGTTTAGAAGCATTTTTCATATTTAAAGAAAAATAATATTTTATGATAGTAATTTGCAATGCAATTAAAATAGCTTTTCCAAACAAAATTAATATGATAAAAAATAAAAATAAACGCATAAAAATTATAATATAAATGAATATATTTCCAAATAATTATTTCTTATAAAAATAAAACACAATTATGAGGAAAGGAGAAACCAAAATAAAATACGAAGATTCCATCAGTATTATTTTTGTTTATTATTATTATTGGAGTTCTTCCTGGACGATCCATTCTTGTTTTCTTTAGGTAAAGGCGGTAAAGGCGGTAATACGTCGAGGTCGACTTCCGGCCCTACTTCACCGAGAGGCAAGTAGGGGGGCCTACAAGCATCCAAAGTGTAACGCCATTGTTCGTTCACTAAAAACGAGGATAATAATTAATAAAGACGATTAAAAAACCACACTACTCAATATTTAAATACGATTGTCGTTGAATGTGTTGGAGGAATTCATTAATTCATAATAATAAGTCAAATATTTATAAAAATAAAAATTCCAATCTAGGAACTGTTGATCAAATATAAAAATTATTTCAATAAATACAAACTCATTTTAGGTTCAAAATTTCTATAATGCTTAATTCTTCGCAGAAAATACTTATATTGCCATGTACATATACTCAATTTAGGCGTGTACCAGTTGCCCTCAGAAGTACCTTTTTTTAATACCGAATCCCCCAAACTACCTCGAGCAAAATGCACCAGTTGCCCTCAACTAAATGTACCAGTTGCCCCCAACCGAATGTACCAGTTACCCTCATATGTTAATATATACACGATTACAATATATAGCCCGTAAAATGGGGGAGGTAAATAAACAAACAATAAATAAAATTATTTATAAAAATAATGTAAAATAGTATAAAATAATAGAATCAAATTTTTATATTTGCAATTATATTATGATGTTGTATTTTGTAATAAATAATAAATATAATATAGTATACAAATAACATAGATAAAATGAAAATTGTATTAATAATCTTATGCCGGGTTGCATGAAACCGAACTTTAAATTTATTTAATGAACAGTTTTAACGAGCCGTTAAATATTTTTATAGACGTGTTTGGGTTGCACAAACCGTTCAATAAAAATATATTGGTATTAAACATGATACCAAGATTTGTATAGAACTTTAAGCTTATCACAGGAAAAGTGATAACATCTTATGATCTAAACAGCTGTTTGAACTTTTTTTTTGAATATGTATAATAACAATAATTGTTAAATTTTACAAATTGTTAATCTGTATTCTGTACTTAAAACTTAACCCGTCTAACAGTCTTCGGCATTTTAACTTTTTAGTTTTGTCTTCTGTTGATCAACTTGTTCTGTACACATTTTATAATTGTAGTATTTTTTTTAGTTTTTATAATTGTAATTACCTATATTATATTATAAAAAATGTCAGAACATATTATGTATGAGAGTCAATTAAAACTGAAACGGATGAGAGGAAAAAACTTCAATGAAAGGGAAAAAGAGCTACTTATTGACTTGGTATTGCCTTTTAAGCCCATCATTGAAAATGTTAAAGTAAGTAGTGTTTTTTATAATAATTATTTAAATGTATACATTCAAAACAAGGTAAACAATATTATTAATTATATAGTTATAACATTACTCATAATTATAAATGAATAACTTAAAATACTTCATAATAAGTTCATTATATTTTAATTATTTATTTTGTGTTAGACTGATGCAGTTTGGAACAATAAAAAGGCTGAGGTATGGTCGGAAATAACTAGCCTCTACAATCTTCAGCAAACTTCAGGCATTCGCATTGAATCACAGCTGAAAAACTTGTATGATACTCTTAAAAGAGATGCTCGTAAAGAGAAGAGCAATGATAAGGTAAAAAAAAGTTATATTTATTTGCATTTATTGTTATTTTCCTATTTTTGTTTTTATTACCTACTAAATACATATTAAATTTAATTTAATGAGATTTATAGGAAGCTGACTCTTAATAATACCATATTCCTATCAATATTATATATTTAATAACATTTAATAATGTTTGTTGAAATCCAAACAAATCCAAAAAATATATTGTTTAATAACACAGAAAATGATACTTTAATAAATTAATTAAAGAAAACTGTCAGAATAAAGCATTAATATAATTTTAGTATAATTTATAATATTTTTATATTTAATTGTAAAAATTAATTATTAAATAATAAATATAAATATTTTTTCTGGTTTCTTAAGTGTCAGATAGTAGGACCATTGTTCGCACCGACTCCTACTTTGTGAAGGCCTTTAATAAGATTAATTTTAACTTGTCCAAGATATTTTGTTCAAAGTTAACCTCATATAACTTTAAATATAATTTATAAGTCTTTAGTATAGTTGTATATTAACAATGTTTAGGTTCAAATGTATAAAACAGGCGGTGGATCAAATATTAATAACTTAACAAAAACTACTGAAAAAATTATTGGCTTATTAGGAGACCAGATGAATCCATTAATTAATTCAGTTGACTCAGATAGTAATTATAATGACGGTAAGTACATACAGTATTGACAGTTTTTAAGAAAACATTGTATCAAAGAAATAGTTTATTAAAATATAGATTTTACTTAATACATTGTAATATTAATATAGGAGGATTTGAAGTAGTTAATTTATTTTCTGAGGACATAACCGACCTTCAAGATTCAAGTATGTATTTATTAATTATTAGTTAATTAGATAACTTATAACTAATTATTTATTTATTTAATTTGATTTAATTTTTAATTTTAATAATTAGAATTTAGAGTAATCAAGGTTTTTGACTTATTGAGGTTTGAGGTTTGAGTTATTGAGATTTGACTGTATATAGTGCCTGCAGATAGTCCTATTTTATAGATTACCTTTTACAGTGGCGGTATAAATAAAGTTACATTTACACAGTTTTATAAATGAAAATAAAAGGTGAGTTGGTAGTGGTTGGAACTTGTCAGGAACTTGCCAGCGTAACAGCTAACTAAACATATGGTTTTCAATTAATAAGTAAGTGGGTGGGTTGTCAATAGTGGTCAAAATTAAATTGTGTAACTGATATCTAATAAAATATCAAGTCGCCACTGACTTTGTATAATATAATATAATCAATGCTAATAGGTACATAATTTGGTTTTTGATATAGCCAATATGTTTGAAAATTCAGATATCCTATGTGAACCTGTTATTCCTGAATCCATATCTTTAAATAAAACATTCTCATCTTTAAATCAATCCACTCCTTCAGTATCCGCAGCATCTACTTCCAATTCATCCAACAAAAGCATAATACATAATTCCTCTATTCTAAATAAATCTAGTAAAAATTTTGAATCTGAATCCAAAAAAGTTTCTTCAAAAAGAATTTATGATGATTTAACAATATTAAATAATAAAAGATTGAAAAAAACTGATAATAGCTCTAAATTTGAAGAAGAAATACATAACATAAAAATTAAAAAAAGCAAAATTGACCTTGAAATAAGTGAACTTGAAAGAACATTAATAATACAAAAAATTAAGTATGACAAAGAAAAATTTGAATCTGAAGTCCGTCAAAATAAAATTCGTGAAGAAATATTATTAACCGAATTGATGCACAAAAAGAAAATGTTTGGGATTGAATAACTTATTTATTAATATTATTATATACTTGTAATATGTACATATAAATTACTATATTCTCATTATATACATATAACTATGTTCTTATACTTTATATATTACTATATTTCTGTATTAAGTATGAATTAATTAATTAGTTTATTCTCATTTCTTTCATATATATAAATTACTATAATCCTATACTCTCATATATTAAATAACTATGTTCTTATATTTTATACATTATTATATTCTCATGTATAACTATTATCTTATATTATATTATATTAGTATATTTGTATATTTTATATTACATTGTCAATTTAATAATAACACTAACCAATAATTTAAATTTTACTTTAATTTAACGAATTATTATAATATTAATGTATTTAGTGTAAAAGAGTATTATTATTATTATTATTATTATTATTATTATTATATTTGTATTATTTGTATTATTATTATTAATTAATATTTAATTTTGATCAAAAATAAATCTTTATTATTATGCAAAAACAGAATTTATTAATTGTGTCCTAACTAAGTTACCCGTCTGTCTAGCCGGGTTTACATAAACTGGATTTAATATTTCATTATTTATTATATTTTCAAAATCATCTTCTGGCATTTCATCATTTTGCTGTTTTAAAATATTATACAAAACAGCAGTAGCAACAATTGTCATCATGGCTGTGTTCAGCTGTGTGCGTATACCTACTGCCAACACAGGAAATCTTCGTTTCCACACACCGAACATCCTTTCCACAACATTTCTTGTGCCAATATGAGCTCGCTATTATGTAAAGTAAAATCATGTACATGGATTTAAAGACTTGTATTTAAATTATACCTGATATCGTTTCTCCGACTCGGTATAAGGATTAAGGAGAGGAGTCATCAGATAGTCACGGCAAGGATATCCACCATCTCCCAATAAAAAGCAATTTCCAAATTCATTATTTTCAAATTGAGCCCTTATCATACTATTGTCAAATATTGTGCTATCGTGGACTGAACCAGGCCATCTGTATAATATAAATATAAAAGTACCCCATTGTTATAAATTACAAGTTAGGTACTGATTTTTTTTTTTACCTAGCAACAATATTCATAATTTTTAAATTGCTGTCACATATGGCCTGAACATTAAACGAAAAATAGCCTTTTCGATTTCTAAATCGTTCTCCTATGTTGGCGTTTGGTGACTGAATTTTAACGTGTGTACAATCCACGGCACCAATAACCCTAGGAAAGCCACGTAATTGGAAGAATCCTGTTTGAATAATGTTCCTCTTTTCGTCATTTCTTGGAAAATCAATAAACCTAGTTCGAAGTCGACAAATCGCTTGTGATACACGTTTTATTGTTCTACAAATGGTCGATTTATGTACGCGCACATGATCTCCAATGACAGCCTAATGAATTATTCCAAAATATTTATAAACAAGTAAGTAGGTACCTATCTAATATAATATCAAGTGGTACGCCACGATCGTGTACAATAAATATTTAATTTTATATTGTTAGCTTAAATTATTATAGTTTAAGAAATGGCTAAAAACAAAAAATAATTTTGAAGATTAAAAATTAAAAGACTAGTAGGTATCTACCAAAACCAAACGTCATATAGTTAAAAACCATGACGTGTTTAAGTCAATACTTAGCCAATAATAGTATAATATAAGAGCACTTTGCATAAATGTAATATAACGAATAAAGGAACTCAGAAGCCAGGGCCCAGAAAAGACTGTTGATTGTTCATCATTTTTTTTTTATGATATACCACCCAGTCAGAAATCGTAAATTCGCCACTGCGCATTGTCCAACTTAAGAATGGGACACGTAAGTAGGTTGTAGGTACCTATATTTTTAATAGTAAGGAAGTAATTTGTAATTGTATTAAATACATTTTAATTTATATTTTATACAAGTGAGAGGCAGGTTTCATTCTGAGGACCTTTTTAATAATTGAAAAGGGTCCTTAGATCTAATTGATAACTTAGAATATATTATATTATTTAAAATACTTGAAATGCTCCTGTTGCGTAATAACGTAATGTTACTAAAATTTGAATTTCTGGAGAAATCGCGAAACTTCTACGAGAATTGCGTAATTCTTCGCCAATCAAATTACATAAAAAACCAAATGTTTCCTTTGATAACCTGTTTTTAAATTTAAAAATCATGTACATTTTACTCAATTTTAGTGTATTTGTATTAAACTACTATTCATCATAGGCGTAACTACTAACTAGGGATGAGCTGCAGCCCCCTAGAATTTTAGGATAAATGTATGTGTTTATAAACTAGTAAATAAATAATAAATATTTATAAATTAGTATTAACTTTATTTTTGCCTACAATATAAAAAAAAATATAATGTTTCATATAAACGAATAATCATTCAAGTCAGTTGTAAACATCAATAGAAACCAATAAAAAATATGTATATATGTTTTTTAAAACACCTTACTTACCTAAATCGACACTTAAAATCGATTTCATCAAATTCCTCCAAAGGATTTGATCGATCTCTAAATAACCTTGGTCTAGGTAAATGATACAAAATATCCAAAACAAATTCATCATCGGAAATAGATAAACTTGAATCAGAACTTGACATTTTTATTATTTTCGGTTATAGCTATTAAGAAAATAATATAGTAAGTACGACCAAATACAGAGTACAATGACGACGTACTAACTAGTAAGTAGTAACTACTGACACCCGAGTCCTGAATACGTACGCGTGATAACACCATTGACAATCAATATTATGATGGATTTTGAATTTTGATCACGGACTAAGATCTTAGTCCGTGACACGATTAAAGATATATCTTTTTATATCTTTAATCGTGGTCCGTGATTTTTATATTATGATATTGATCATATCAATTATATAAATTATATCATATCAAATTATGTCAATAGATAACACTGATAACTGTAGGATTATCCGATTATAGAATGATTAAAATTTAAAGAGCCGAAATCGGCCCATTAATTTAACGATCTGGTAACCTATATTTTAACGGACCAATAAAACTATTGAACGTTTAAAGATCGTTTAACGGGTCAATAAAATTTTAATCATTCGTTAGCGCGTTAATGGCTCGTTAAACGTTTAACGGACGTTCATGCAACCCGGCATTAGCCTACTATTTGGTGCAAAGCGAGGATTTTACCAAAATGCATATAAATATAAACGTGTATAAGTGGATAGGTAGTCGATTTATCGCGTGGGTAACGAGTAACGACAATTAATTATTATTAGACTATTATTATAAGGGGACACCATATCCGTATGACGTGTTGTCACTGTTTTACTAACGTACATCACAGCAAATTTACGTTCAGCAGAACAACACATTTTGTGATGTTAGCTTTAATATTAGAGTAAATTTACTTATTACCAAATTTAAAGGTGAAAATATTATCTAGAAAATGACTTATGTGTTTATTGATATTATCATTTTAAAGTGAGTTATAAATATTTTAAAGTTGTCATTTTACATTGCTATAATTTACTTTAAAATTTAAAATAATAATGTTAATAGAAGCATAAGTCATTTTCTAGATAATATTCTTTCCTTTAAATTTTATAATAGGTAAATTCACTCTAATATTAAAGCTAACATCACAAAATGTGTTTTACTGAATGCAAATTTGTTATCATGTACGACGTACGTTAATAGGACAGAGACAACAGAAATACATGAGGGTATAGCGTCCTCTTAAAAACGCACAGAATGATACCAAGATTATACGAATACAATATTATACATATTATAATATTATATTTATATGTACATAATACTATACAGTATTATATGAAATAAATAAATTATATAATTCACAATGCGTAAAACAACATACAATAAAAACAATAGTAATAAAATAAATAGACATAAGTATATTCGAAAATAAAAACCCACAACTTCACATCAATGAAAATGATACAATATTAAAATAAATATGCAGTACCTATACACAAAATAAAAAATAAAAAAATGTATTATAATCATCCAGCCATTTAAATTAAAAATAATTTTATTCATATCTTGGAAAAATTTAAAATTACCAAAGTTGAAGAAAAAACAAGCATGCAAATGTATTTTACCAATTCGGAAAAAAATATTATTGACTATAAAACTTTAATTAGATATTTTATAGTTAAAATTACTAATGTATTTTGAGTTTTACGTTATTAAACTGTTATAAACATAATTTATAAACTGTTGTACATTTTTAGTTTCACTAATATTCTTGTATTATTTAATTAATTTTATGTCAATGTAACTAAAAACTATAGTTGGTATAATTCAACAAAAATGAATTGTTGTTCTCACAATATTTTAACATTTTAAACAAAGATTGGGAGACTGACATTTCAAACTTTCTCATACATTTTCACAGTAAGTTATAATTTATAATAACAAAGGACATAAAATCAAACGGGATTGAAATTTCTAACATACATTATATTTCATTATAATATGTAAAATAATCATACTAGCTTACCTCTGTTTGCAGCTGAATTTCCATAGTCATGATTGATGATACTATTGCACACATGAAAATATTGCAACATTTCTAACACATATTCTTCTTGCGTTTTCTAAAATTAAAAAATAAATATATTATATTTAAAATTAAAAAAATGTATATTTTTATTTTATGAATTATTTAATGTTTTTATATTTCCATTTTTCTTAACTCAATAATCGTTAAAATAAAAATCTCAATCTTATAATCATATAATTATTTGCTACATTGCCTAATCTGCTTTGGAAATTTGCTCCTCTAACAATATAACTTAATATAAATATTATTTGAATATACCTCTACAGTGTTTTCTTCATCGTCACTTTGAGAACGCTGCGACATATTGTTCTCTAGGGCTTAAAAAATATAACGGAGTAAAAACACACACAAATTAAGTCTATCACTGTTGTTGCGTGTGGCAAATAATTGGAAATTTCGTGTGCCGCGTACGGTGTCAAACTGAAAATTAAATGAACTGACCATTATTGGCTTGAGAACCTGCTCGACTACCAATCACTACCACCACCACCACCACCACCACCACCCTAACCCCACTTTGCTATAGCTGCACAAATCGTCCCGTTGAATATTTGGCTGCATGCTTCTTTATTTATTATCTACTTGAGTCGTGCGGTGTGGTTGCTGAAGACGATCATATAACAGAGTATAATATCTTTGACCCAGTCATAAATAACATATTATATCTATACATGTGCACTGTGGAGTGTTGTAATTTACTGTGCACAATGGCACTTGAGGGTGTCTATCAGCGCATAATGGTCATTGTATAACTCAAAAACCATTTTTTCAAATTCTTTATTTGTGAAAGAATTGTTATGTCTTGTAAATATTTTTAAAAAAATGATTATTTTTTATAAAATTTGATGGCGGTAAAATATCATGGTTAAGAGTTGTGGTACTCAGGCAATCACATTATTAATATTACACAGTGTAATTTACACTTGTTGATTACAATTAATTACCGTTGAGCCGCAGCAATGAGAGTAGTGGGATGGAAAGGCGGTGGATCGGGGGACGTATATTATATTTTTGATATTTTCGTCGTGTACAAAAAAATCGTTCTTAAAAATACTTGAACATTTTCAGTTATAACGTTTAAGCCATCTAACCAATCTGCTTGCGAGTTCCTCTGTTTCTATCTGCACAATATTTCTGATCGATTGATATCTTATACGACTTTATATGTTTAGCCATTTGCCCTGTAGAGCTGACCGATGGAGTAATACAATAGTACGGTTTTTCAATGATAAAACTTGGTTTCCTGTTACTATACTGTTAGTGGCTATTACGCTATTTTTTCAATTAGCTAGGTACTCTACTGTCGCGTTGTATATATATGCAATACCTATGAACGACTCGATAATTATATTTTATGTAAAAATATAAAATGTATCTATGCGTAAAAAATTATACGATGAAAGTGTGTGTTTATCGTTACTGCATGTGAGTGTTTTATTTGTTTCCCCCAAAAATAAATGTTTATATTGAATTAACAAATTTGAATTGTATTTTAATACAAATTATGTTTAGTACTTATTTTAAATTATGTATTTCCAACTTATTATTATTATTTAATAAATTGAGCCTTGTTGCATAATTCATAATATATAAGTAAGTACTCGTTTGTGCTAATTTTGCGTTTCACTGAAGAAAACACTATTTGTGAATTATTGTCTAATATATTTGGAGATAACAAAAAAATATTCAGAAAACTTTGACTATCAAGTTGCAGATTAGTGAAGGTTAAGTTCATCATCTCTCCTAAACGGCTAATTACTGACAGTTGCATGTTTACATAGTATATTTGCATTTAAGCATTCCTACGCGTGCGGTGAGTTCAATATTAAAACGAGTACCTAAACGGCTAAACATAGTAAATATACTCGCTATTTGGAATAAATTAAATCAAATTCCATAGTCCGTTATTTTTCTTTAAATATCACCGCCATAATGAGTTTACAATGTTTGCATATTTTATTTAGGTATACTATCACTTTTAAATCAACAATCATTTCCGGAGGCCGACAGTGTATGGCTTTTTCTTACATATCAAGTCCCCTTATCGAGTTCTATAGAAATAAACACATATCCGGTAAATTTTTTTTCTATCTTACTACTTATGCTTTTCGTATTCCATTTTTTTAACTCTATTATTTTTTGTATACTTTTTAATATAAGTATCTACAACTTTTTTATGGTTGTTATATGCACAGCATTGTGACAGCCTATAATACGTATGCGACACGTACACGTGTGGTTCAAACATTTAATAATGAATAATAAGAAAATAGGAAGGTACATTACAATATATTGTTTATATTTACATATATTACATATATATTGTATGGCAATAATAACCATTCATTCAAAATAGAGTCAATGTCATCATTTAAATAACGGCTATCAGATTATTTTTTATTTTGCTGTTAGTAGATTTCTAAGGCTTAACGAAAACAAAAATGTTGGTTATTTAGTTATGGCCGTATATGTTAGTACAACATTATAAAATAGAAAATAATATAGATATGTAAATGCATAATTTATATTTATATATGCATACAGGATACAGCATCATATACTCATATAAGTAATATAACTAATGACGGATAGTAGGCTGTTTGGCGTGCGTATATTTTAGCAATATAAGTTTTTCTTTATTTACTCTAAATGTGTTTACTCGTATCATGTTATAACGTAGACGTTAGATCATACATTCATACATTACTATACGAGTGCATAACTCACACCTATACAATTGTGAGTGTGTGGCTCTGTGTTCACCAACTAATTACGTTTCTGGTGGAGATGATACATGGAAAGTGTTAAATCAACTTATTCATATATAAATATATAATTATTTACAATTCAGTGTTTCTGTAATATTAAATATCAAAGGAATACTACTCTCACGCGCAATGTATCCGTGTTACAAAAATATAACCATACAACATAGCAAATTTGCGTTCATTTGAACTAATTGTGAATTGTTAGTTTTATAAACAATACTGTCAATACCTTTAACTTTGATACTAGGTCAATTCACTCTGCTGACTGATATTGAAGATTAAAACACACAATAAATTGGTTCTATTTAAAGCAAATTTGCTAGGTTGTATGTTAGTATTTTATGCCATATTGTATTATTGACTAATTTTATAATAATTTATAACAATTTTAAGTCAATACCACTTTTACTGTAAAACAATGTGATTAGGTTCATAAATATGTTATGATGTATAAAAGATAATAATATTTTAAATACATCATTGCGTATAGTAAAATTCATTGTAGGTATAAAATATAAATAGATAAATAAATAAATAAATAATAATTCTTATGTCCCAAGAGTAATATTTTTTAGTTATATAATACAGTAATCAATATCGTTATTGATTTGTTTAAATAATATGTGATTTTGTTCAAATTTGAAAGTTTTAACAACATGTATAGTTATAATAATGCTTCATCACCATTATATATCATATAATTTTTATAAAATTGTAAAATTGTAAAATAATAAATTAATATAATATATTAATATGATGAAGTCTAAATTTTATTTACTGAAAATAATAATGTAAGTACTTAATATTATTAAGTAAGTAATAACGTTCTAACATCACTCATATTTACTGAGACATATGTCAAGTAAGTTAAGTTACCATCAATATGACTATATAATATTGACACACGCTACCATAATACATTTTATTTCAGTACTAAACAGGGCGATGTCAAATTTAGCGTTTACGTGTGCGCAACATCCGCTAAATATTGATCGAGTGCGGGTCCTATATAAAATATTATATTATGGATGACACAAACTGTGAAAACCAAAATATTGTATAATAATTGTAACATTTTTAGAAATAGTATTCCACGAAGGTACCATAGTCCCGTGTAAAGAATAAAGAAACCAATTTTACAAATTATTTAATATTATAATATGCACAATACCACAATCATAATTATAGACAATAGTTGTCTATAATATATATCTATAATATTAGTCATTACTCATTAGTTTGTTCTATAGGATCTATAACACTCGTTGTTTAAAAAATATTAGATACGATTTTGAGATATCATGTTTAATAATTTATATTTCTGTAAAACAAGAGAATATTTTAGGATTCATAATAATGTAAAACTGACTTTTTTTATGTGTTTTCCATAAAATATTAAAATATGTATAAAGAATAATGCGATTTGTATCACCATTTATAACTATTAACTATTAACTACAGACTGTAGTACCAGGGCTATGCAATCGAAAATAATTTCATTTAGTTACTTGTGAACAGCAGCGACTCGATAGTTATCAGTTTCACGTCGCGCGGCATACATTATACATCCCTAGTAGAAAAGTTACGGCTAGTTTCAGAAGCATTCGACCGAGTTTCCCGTGCGTTACGTCATTTGAACTTCTATTTGTTATTACTTATTAGGATTAATCTAGTAACGATATAGATCCAATAACGAAAAAAATTACATTTTATTATTTAATTATTTTGCGATGTACGGATGATAATAATAATAAAAAAAAGTGCAATTGGTAATATTATTACAATAAACAATATAGCATATTACTACAAGGGTTTCATTCAAGTTCAGCTGCACGACGATCGCTAATAATTCACTATATTTATAATATACATATTATTTTATTCATCCGTTGTAAAATATTACAATTAAATGTAGGTTAAAGTTATCGTTCAATCCTATGAAATTATAGCCGGAAAATCGAGCAGACCAGTAAATATCAATAAATAAATAATAAGTACCTAATTATCAATCATAAATAAAATATTTATTAATTTTATTATCATATTTTTAATAATATACTATTTTTAAGTATAATAATCATAATAATATACATCCATAGTTCCATAATTACATTACAATAGTTATTGATATTGTATGGACATATGGTACAAAGTTCATCTGGCTTTACAGCAAAATAAAATTTAAATGTGAAACATAGTCATTAAAATGAAAAATTATACTGTTGTAATAATTTGTCTAAGTTTAAGACTAGCTAAAATTGGACTAATGTTTATTATTTTTATATAATATAATATTATGTTTTATGTTATTCGATATTAGTGATATTACTCATTCACAATAATTAATTAATCATATACTTTACTGTTATCGCGGTTCTATTATTATAATCTGTCATCTATGTAGCTGTGTAAGCATTCTTGAAAATAATTTGTCATTTGTTAATGTTAATAATTATTAAAAATTTATAAATAAGTACCTACTTGGAATTAAATTTGTATAATATTACATTATTAACTTCATTTCGATGTATTCGATTTATTATTTTCATAGTAAAAGCATTGATTATAAATACTAGTATTTATATTCAATGGTAAAAGGCAATTATCCAGATTAGTTTAATATTTTCGGTTTCGAAGAATCAAAAAATATAATAATTATTTCTTGCATAATTAATATTACGTTCTGCCGTTCTGGTAATCTGGTGTAGATAACAATTATAATTATATATAATATAGTGATCGTGATATTGAACATACAATTTTAAAATTCATGTTATATTTTCGTAATCCAGTATAAATCCTCTATCTCTAAATAGGTATATGGATGTTATTATTATGAGTTTTTAATGTAAATCACGTTCTCACACACTAATAACTAGTAAAAGTCAACCGCATCGTCCGCATCACTTAAATAAAATAATTATATTTAAGTTAAAAATCGTGTTTTATTGATATGACTTGCAGTCCCAAACGACATTATTATTTAGTATTTACTATTTAGACTCAACGATGATTTAAATCAAACGAATTACAAGGCATCCAGTATCCACGAATCCGTTTATTAGGTACCTATTATTTGTATCGTATCGTTAAAGATGGACATATTATGGGAATAATTCAATAATCAAATAAATAAACATCATGATATAGTACCTAAAATAATAATATTATTATACATTTATACCTCTTAAGATGAACCATAATCGTATTTATAAATATTACAATAAAATATATAAAATAGTTGAATAAATTGTATGACTAATTTATTCGTTTAAGAATGTATCATCGGTATTAGACGAATTTCATAAATTAATATGAATCATAATTATTTTTTTTAGATATTGTTCACTATTATTTAAAAATTCATCTCACCGATATCCACACGAAATTTTTAACGAATGGTTTAATGATTAGAGATTCTAGTTATTAGGTACTCGCCATAAAAAAAAATAAGTATGTAATAATTGTTATACGTATTTATTTTCTTTTAATTACAAGAAATGTTTCGGAAATAATTACTTTTGCCACTTTTGGTGATAATTTATTATCCATAGTTAAAATAAAATAATTACGGATTAATAACAATAACGTTATTGAAATATATTAGATAAAAAAAAAAAGCGGGTAAGTGGGTATCGCTCTGCTGTATATTAGGGAGTGGGGTGGACCTCGGACTATGGTAGGTTAAATTTGAATGCAATGATAGGTATCATTGTATACGAAAAACGATTCTGAACGGAGATGATTTGTCAGTCCAGGATACATATATTATATTTAAATATTATCATATATTCTATTTTGAAACTAATTCAAACATTTAAGTAAAAGTTTCAAGATCTTACGTTTAGTAATTTTTTAAAAATAACAAAAATCGAAAATTATTTATTAGTAAAACGTGATTTTACACGTCGTGTATTTTTGATTTCAAATTAAAATTAAAACTTTAAACACTCGTAAAATTTTTTAAATTGAACAATCCTCAAACTTTTTTATAATTATTCTAAGCTTAACTTATGGACAGCATAGTATTAAATTTTCAATTCTTAGCTTTTGATAGAAAAATATTTATAAATTTTTAACTACCAAATAGTGAAAAATATTCATGATTTTGACGAATTTTTGTCAATATTTGAACTTCAAATGCTAATAAAAAAAAATTGTGCCTATGTATTTTTATAATTTTTGAATGAGAGTTAGAACAAGTTATGTGGACCCTTCAATTAAATTTTCAAGTAATTTGTCCCACCTAAATTTTTTTTATCAACATTTATAAAAAAAAAATAAAAAAAATTTGAAAATTTCAATTGTCTATAAATAGCTCAAAAAAAGTCAAAATGTTTTGAAAATCAAATCACGTAAAGAAAATGGCAATCTAAATAACTGGTAAAATTTTCAAGTATTTACGACTTATACTATTTGAATAACAACAAATATTAAAAATCGTTCGAGGCTAAACCGTTATTTAACGCGGTTTTGTAAAAATTTAAATTTCAATCACTCATAAAAATTTTTTGTTTTAGTCCGGTAGAGTTTTTTTTGCAGATAATTGAAGAAAATTTTATGGAGAACCTTGTACCAAATTTTCAAATCTTAGTTATAAAAGAAAAAATTTTTACGATTTTTTAACTACAAAATTACTTGCCAATTTTCGCAATTTTGACATATTTCGTATAAATTCGAAATTTAAGCACTTATAAAAAAAAATTGTGACTAACGATTTCGGATTTTTTTTTATAACTTTAAGAACAACTTATAAGAAACCTTGTATTAAATTTTCAAGATTTTCTGGCCAGCCAAAAAATTTTTATCGTTATTTTAAAAAAAAATACTTAAAAAAATTGAAAATTTCAACTGTCTATAAATAGCTCAAAAAAAGTCAAAATTCTTTGAAAATTTAACTGTATATGGAGAACGCTAATATAAATATTTGGTGAAAATTTCAAGTATTTACATCTATTAGTTTTTGAGTTATAGCAAAATAAAAAATTCGATTTTGTCGAAAACTGGTTTTGCGTAAAAAATCCCGTTTTTCCGTCATTTTTTTAGGGTTTTTCTCGATTTTTTTGAAAACTGTTGGAAAATGTTTACTTTTCACCTCTATAATGCACCAAGGATATCCACTTTGCCATCGGAAACCACCCCCAAAGTTTGAAATTGAAGCATTATTTCGACTAGTTATGATGTACACAGACACAAAAACAAAAAAAAAAACACACATCATTGTAAAATCAATACATTCATCACTCCGTTCAGAATCTAAAAATAAATAAGAAATATTAAATTATTATAAAATAAGTAACAACTATTGCAATTATTTTATTAATTTTTAGTTATTTGCTGTCAGAAAAATATTACAGTATTTAAAATTTTAAACTGTTCCAGTAGTTTTAAACTGTTATCACTATTTTAAATAAATATACTATTTACTTATTATATTTAAATATTCAAATAACCAATACTTTAGAGGCAGACCGTAGTACAAAGTCAAATTGTTATATAGTCACTATACAATACGTAACCGTTAACCCCAAAGGTTATCCTACTATTCCTACTTCACTCTACTCTAATTAATACTCTAAACGTCTAAATAGTTAATGATTTTTTAGGAGTTTATGTATTGTTTTATCAAGAATTATTAAACAAATATTGTAGTTCAGTGAATAGCTATACTATATGATAATATTCTTTACCATCTAACAGTAAGAGAAATAACATTTTAGTTTAATGTAAAATGAATAATATCATATTAATTATTGTAATCTACATTTTAAAAACCTATTTTATTCTAAAACTATAATAATTATCAATGCCTTTATTTTTTTTAACGGTTTATGTTAGTTAGAAAGTAAGTTATTTTAATTATTCAAGAGTGATTTTAAATCAAATACTTATAAATTATAACACATGGATATGGATTTTAGAATAATATTATACAGATATATATATTCAAAAATCCAAAGTTATAAATTTATAACAATAGTATTCATCAATTCACTCTCGTAACAATTATAATTTATTTATCCTGCTGAATACTGGGTTTATAATGGACAAAATGTATTAACAATATTAAAATATGTATTATAATTTACACTATTGCGTCTATTGTAGAATCTTAAGGAATATTCAATGTGAGTATTTTTATTTTCATGTGATGCAACGTATGGTAATAAAATAAAATACGTATACAATATTAATAATATTATAAACATATAACGTATGAGTATAATCGTCAGAAGTTGTGACCTTCGTGGCTTTGCATGTGGGCAACAGATGTGTACAGGTCAAATCGTATATAGAATATATTTTGGGTTTAGGTCGATTATAATGGTTAGGTATAACCAGTGCCGGCACTAGGGGAGGACAAATGGGACAAATGTCCAGGGCTCCGCTTTTGTTAAAGGGCCCCGTGATTTTTAATTATCATCTTAATACCGTGAGACACACTGACATTTTACATAATTAAAATTTAAATTAACAAATTATAAGTCTATAAATATATTATTCTATACTACACATCACACATACATAATATTAAAATGGGGCACTCTGGGGTACCCAATGGATAATACCTTGTTCAGGTCCCCGCAATACCTAGCGCCGGCACTGGGTATAACGAATTATAATGAAATAATGACGGTGTATTTTAAATGTCGGTTAATATAGCTTAATTGGTCAACAAATAGACAGGTAGTGGGTACTCACATAATATGTATAAACTTACTACGTACATTCAAAAGTCAAAGGCTGTATTATACCTGTTTAGGTACTTATAGCCGGTAAAACTTTGTTGTTATTATCCGAATTCTGATGAAATGACAGATAATTTTCTTAAGTATTTAGTTATAATTTCTATAATTTCTATACTTAATACAATACAGTCTAACTAGCATATTTATATAACTAAAATTTGTTTGTGATTATCCGTTCACTGATTATGGTGATTTTTAATATTGTGCGTGACGACACGTATTTGTTCGCTGTGGTAGCAGTCACATATAATACGCGGTAATAACTAATACTTATCCGTTTTTGGTTTAACCGTTTAACGTAAAATAAGTGCTGATAGACTTATTTTTTCCGAATGAATCTAATCAAATGTATGTAAGAACTAAGAGTACTTCTTAATCTTTACGTTTGAATAATTATATCATATTTTGGTTTAATCCACGTTTTAATCATCGACCTTTGTATAATTTTATTCGTTGTGGCATATTATGTTATTATAGTATATAATATAATGTATAACAATATAACTTATTTAGTATACAGCAATTACATACGTAGTCAATATATAGTATTGTGTTTTGTTATTTTTTATTTAATTTTCGTCACTTGTAGCCACTAAAATATTGCATTCAGTGTTTGGTTGCAATTTTTTTTTGATTTTTTCATAGAAAATTATTATACCTAACCATAAAGCAGGCGCGGTTCTAGGACTAAATTTTCATATGGGCAACAGTAGATTTAAAATTAGGTTTTAACTGCAAATAATATCTCTCATTTCCTTCCCCTTCCCCACAACATTTTTTTAATAAAATTATAGCGTATTATTATTATTATTATAGTGAATAGCTTAAAATATTCATATTAATTATAATAGATAGGTAATAAAGGTTTTAAATATAAAAAAAAAATAGAGTAATCCATAATTTTGAACTAATTATGTTAATTATCACATAGATAATATATTAGCACAATTAAAGATATAATACCTATTATAGATATACCTATTAAAGATATAATACATATAATATCTTTAATTGTGTTTATTAGTAAGTTCGTCATCTATGTAATGATAATAATAAAATTGTAAATTATCATTATAATTTATCAAATGATGAAACATCTTATTTTTGTATAAAAATGACATTTTTAAAATAATGGGCATCAGAAATTTTGGTATGGGCAGCCCATCCTGCCCATACGCTAGAACCGCCACTGCCATAAAGTATAAATATTTTTAAAACATTAATACGACGGATAAGACTATATTGTTATGAAAAATAAACATCAATATAAAATTAAAAATAAGTTCATAGCAATACTTTTTAGGCATACAGCAGTGTATTATAATTTATAATAAATTGTTATTATTTTATCAATATTAAACCATTTAACTAAACTAATATGTGATATAATTAAACGAATAGAAAGATAATGAGGTACTCTTAAATAAATTTCATTAGGTTATACGAAAAAAAATAGGTTCATTAGCAATTACTTTATGTTAAACGAAATACAGATAAATATTGCTTTATATTAATACGGCCACTGCCGCAGCAAACGAATCCGAGACGTCACGCGCAATGTTAATCAGTAATCACCATAGTTTACGACACAGTCATATTATATATTATGAATTTCAGTGGAATTATTTTTTTCATCGTAGTACATACTAAAATTTAAGCCTAAGAAAATTTCTTGAGTTGGATGGTCCCTTAAACTTGAATTACTATTTTTTTTTTATTTATGTATAAGTTATAATTACAATAGTATGTTTTTAAAGACTGTTTTTTAAGGCTTTAGTAGACTGCGTATAATATACACGTATCATTGTACAATATAATTTCAAAACTTAATCATTTACTGTTTAAATTAATATTATATTTATAATAATAAACTTGGCAACGTCGCTTCTAATTTCGCCTTTGAAAATGATACTCTTTGACCTTTGTTATTTCGGCACATCACGTAGTCGCATACCCAAAAAGTAAAAACGCATGCAATTGTATTCCATCATACTGACATTATATTATTATAAAGTCGATTTCTCTTTCTTTTTTTTTTTAATGCTGTACTATCCAAAGATCCGGCCACGATGTTTTTCGTCGAAATTCTCGTAGCTCGTAGTTATTTTTTATTAAAGCATTTTATTATAGTTTCTTTTTAGATTTTATTTTCAAACTGTGCGTGAAACATTATTTATACGGAAATAACGATCGGTCGACGGGCGACAGACGTAGTGAGCCCACACAAATACCAAACCAACAAAAAATCTTTTATGTGACAAGGGTCGAAAACGGTTTCTCGGAATACGGCTACAGTATAACACCGTATATATAGTGGTACATTATTATGTATATACCTACGATAACTGCGTCGCAGTAGACGTACGTGTTATTTTATCCAGACGCCGTGCAGGAAAAAGAACGCAGGCGGCTTAAAATAAAATACATACTATAATAATATTACGTTGCAGAGAAGAACCCGACGGCATGTCTTTTCGGCGGGTGGTTATATGTTGACAGAGAGGTTCACGTCACGCTCTCTCATTCCCATCAATAACGATATTGTATAGCAAACAACGACAATGCCGCGCCGTAGGGTTCGAATCACCCTTCGCCATGTGCAGCTGCTATATTGTATTATATTATCCTGGACGCGCCCTTTTCAAATAAAATATCGGATTATAGACTGTGACAGGGGTCGTAAACGTGCACATGTAATTACACAGAGTGAAGCATCACCCCGGCATCATACTCTATACACCACGGACGAACTAAAAGGTGAAATAACACGGCCGACGAATCGGCCGGAGAGAGAGGAATTCGACGCCACGATGTCGGGAAACTGATATCGTATACAAAAAAAATATATAGGTACTGTATAAAATAAAATATATTATATCGACTGCGGTGCCCTAATAATAGGTATATGACTTGCGACTAAACGAAACGTTACTTAAAAACTAATCAAAAGTTATTATTAACGTATATAATATATACTAACGATATAATATGTGCCTTATTGACAACAATCTGCTTTGAGCAAGTATTTTTTATAGTGTTCAGAAACACATTATTATTATTGAATCTATATTATAACAATACTATTTGTAGGCACAGTGCACAGAATATACGAACGGAGGAAATAAATTGGTTCGAAATTTTATTTTATTTTACATTAGTCAAATCGATTAAACCGCACATATACCGTTTACAATCGAATAGTGAATACACACAAAAACGTGTCGATAAAACAACACAAAATGTAAATCGTTTGACCCTAATGCGCATGCAGTATTGTACAAGGAAAAAAATAAAACGATTTAACATTTGAAATATTATTTCATAGCTTATAACAAATTAGAATACGCACATCATGATTATATGCAACATATAATTTTATATTCGTAGATTTATTTTGTTATAAAAATTAACAGATCATTAAATGAAATGCTGTAGAAAAAAAGATTATCGAAATGTATATAGTTTATCGCGGAGTTAATTACTACGGTTGGTCTACAGAACCTATTGTAAATTAAATCAAAAGCGTTATCAATACTAATTGAACATCATACAGTATTATAATTATAAGACATCCGAATATTCAAATGTATAACGTTTTAGATTCGTTATAAAAAATAATCCAGAAAAGTTCAAGTAGGAAGTTAATATTTAAACTATAACCTCGGGGCTATTATAAACATAATCACTATTTAACAGTTTATATACTGATTATATCATAAAAAAATATATTAGCAGCTATCAATATGTTTTAATTAATTAAGTTATACTTCTCTATCAGGAAATCTCAAAGTATTACGTCTCTAATAATACGAAATTGAGTTTCGATAAAGAACAACTGGTATTTTTTAACAGTTTTACTGATGAACACCGTTATACTGATAGCATTATATTCAGAGTAGCTATACACCTATACCTAATTAGTAATAGTTTTCAATTAATTAATGTAATCAAATTGAAAGAAATCCATAAATTATTCTAGAGTTATAATATAGTAGGCATATTATTCATAAATTCAGTCATAGAGTTTTAAAATTTTAATAATTCATTCGAACGGAAGAATGTTTATATTAAAAAAAAATAATAGTAAATAATGTATGTATTTAAATATCTAACACATACCTACTATGTTGACAGTTTGACATTATATTCACTTGGATATGACGCGGTTATGTACTATGCTAAAATTTAAAATAAAAAACTTTATAAACATTTCAATAAGATATTTCAACTATATAAGATCTATTTACGTTTTAAAAATTCTTTAATTTTCTTTTTTTATTCAAAAATAAAAACATTCAAGTGTTCGGATTAAAGTTATATTCAAATTGGATTTTAAAAATGAATAGCGAGTAGCTAACTTTATCATCTTGTAAAATATTATGGGTGGTTTGTGTAATTATTTTTTTTTAAGAAATACTTAATACGGTTTTGTTTATACTTACCACTTGTTGTTTTGAACATAAATATCATAGTTTATTAAGCAAGAAGTTATATTATTATGTAGAGCTCCATGTTCCACAACTAATAATTAAATAGTTAAAATAGTTTCAATAATTAATAAGTATAGTAGCCGACAACCGGAACCGGTAGGTATTATATTAAGTGTTCATTTAGAATGGGATTAAATCTGATCTATAATTATTAAAATTGAGGCGTCACACGGCAAAGTCAGCAATCTCCAAACGCAGCGATTTTTTGTAAATGTCGAAAAACTGTTTTACCTTTATCTCCTATATTTTTCCATAATATTTTTTTTTTTTTTGATTGATAGTGGAGTTAGGTGTTATTTTCTATGATCAAATTATTTGTTAAATGTCGATAACATTAAATAATAAAGGAGGGAAAATGGACTTTGTCAAATTTGCTGCGGAACCAACGGAGATTGCCGCTTTTGTCACTGAAACGCATGGAGATTGCATTATTTGCCACGGAAACGATTGCCGTCTCTGCCGTGGTATTATGATTGGAGATTGCTCACTTTGCTGCGATCAGCTAGTATTTAAACGCTTTATCTCGATGGGGAATTATTTGTGATAAAAATCAGTATCACCAAACGACGCGGAATAAAAAGTTTTATATGAATATTATCAAAACATATATTTCAGTAAAAGTGGAGATTGCTGACTTTGCCGTGTAACGCCTCAATTACATTTATATATTTATATTAACGAAATAAATAATACTAAAATAACACCTTTGTTTTGCATTCACAGATATGTCGAGAATTGTCATCATTTAATAATAAAAATATTTTTAATTGATTCGTTATTATTATCTATTACTATTAGTATTAATTAATAATTATTATTTATACAATTTAGTGTATCAAGTTATTGAAGAAAATAATTTTGGATAAAATCTTTAAAGTAGGGAGTATGGATATAAATCATTTTTATTTATGTTTTCTAAAAGGAAAGCCTCACATCATAGTTAAACGTTACACAATATGGTTAATTATTTTAAAATAGTATAAATTGTGTATTCCACACAATACGAGTATCTACATACAATACACTATAAATATCACTATCTAATATCTATACATTTGTACAACAGTTTTTTCAATAAAGATTGTAAATGCATTTACTATTTATAAATACTGACAGAGGTAAGAACACTTAAGAATTCCTATACCTATACATATTATTTTTTTTTATATTCGTAAACGTATTCAATCCATTACTTATTTATATTATGTATAACGTATGTATATTTAAATTCAAACTTCCTTTAAAATAATATATAAATATATTCATTCATTCGGGTAGCCAACAAGTACTCGTTTTTATCCGGTTCATCCGAATATATTTAACACGACCTCTGGAAAAGAATTGTAATTTATTATTTAACATAATAATAATGAAATCTATTTCATATTGTAGGTATTCACCAAGGAAATGTCAGATGAATAATATATTAGCTATACTATAATAGTAGTATAGTATAGATAGAATGATCGCATAGGCCGATATTATACATGAAAAAGTAATAGTTATTACTGTTGCCCATTAAATCCTCTACATATTATTTTAAGATTTATACGCAGGTAGTAAAATATAATAAATTCTGGGTATCCTCGATCAGCCCAAGACGACCGACCCTATCCGCTCTTCACCCACCCGTCGTTCAATGACGCGGCGATTGTATGTTTCGACTGTAATCTTTTACTTTCACCCGTCTACCACTTTACATATTTAACAGGTAGAAGCATAATTATATTCTGTTTGAATAATAAATTAAACAAGTTTTAAAAATGTTATAGGCTTAGCTATTTTAATAGATACACTTAAAGTACTTAGGTAATTATTATTGTGATTTGAATAATATTACACACGGAATAATAAGTACTAAAAGTTATTATTTGTGGTATAGGTAATGATAATAATATGATTACAATAATTTAACGTTTTACTTAGTTAACATATTTTACATAGTTACATACAAGCAATGATTATAATATATCATGATTAATAATAATTACTTTATGTATCTTCCCTCAATTAAAATTAACGATGTAAACGTACCGTGCGTTATAGTTAATCAACTTATTAGTTTCAATTCAGTTAAAACATATTAAAATCATGAATAAGTATCCACCAAAAACTGTAAATATATAAAATATAATAGTTAAAATTTGAAAATTGAAAATGGTTGCCCTGATATAGAACGATTTATATAGATAAATAACAATTACTGTGTTGTGTTATATATGTGAATTTTTATTTAACATAAGACACAAATAATAAACATATTACATGTTTTAGTAAAATAAGGATCTTGGGTTTTTATTATTTTTAAACTTAATTTTTAATAGTTAAATATGTATAACAAATGTATATATTCTGGAGTATATATATTATTATATTAACTATAGTTAGCAGGTATAGTAGCATATGCAGGATTTTTTAAGTGGGGGGGGGGGGTGTCATAAATCATAATTTATTATATTCACGAATTTATCTTTTTTTTTTATTCATCGTTTCATAATTTGAACAGATACTTATTTTTAAGGGAGGTGTCATATTTCCATGACACCCCCTGTATAAGCCATTGACTATATAAAAAATAAAAAATGTACAGTAATATATTACGTATCCACTATCCAGACACCTAAATGTTTTGGTGTACCTACACTGCACATATGTCTTATCGGAGATATCCCGAGTGCGTCCCGTTTTTAATTTTTACCTTTCTCATAGCCCGAGTGCGTCCGCAGTCTTATCGTCAAATCAACAGACAATCACGGGCGTATATTTAGGAACCTAAGAAAAAAGCCCAGTACCAGCTAAATACATTATTCGTTATTTTATTATGATTTACATAATTAATATAATCATTAGTCTTATGACTTATGTTGCAATCTGCATTTAACATGGTCGACAATTGTCATATCATTTGTATTATAAAATTTAAAAAAATGTTAAATATATTAAAAGATGATTATTATTAATAAATTATTTAAATTAAATACGAATGATAATTATTTTATATTTTTTAATTATTTTAAATATTTTTTTTTATTATGTAGGTACAAACTACAAATGACAACTATCAACAATGTTAAATGTAGGTTTCAGCTATACTTATAGATATGTTCAAGAAGTGTTACATACATTAATGTAACGATTATATATAATTATGTAAATCATAATAAAATAACGAATAATGTATTTAGTTGGTACGGGGCTTTTTTTCCAAATACCATATTCGGTGAGAGTTTAGGGGGCCTAAGCTTTCTCAAAATCTCTTTAAACCCCCATATATTTCCTAACTTAACTTCGTTATTACAATAAATTGCCTATATCATTGTAATATTATTCACGACTTGACATGTTGATTTTTATTTTTAACTCTCCTCTCAGATTTTAACCATATTTATACTCATGCGAAAACGATATAAATAACATTAACTATAACGGTTGCGGATTGACTACGAGTCAACGGTAGAGAGTACGGATTCATTAAATTATACAATATATACAATGCAAATATTAAAACTCATGTTTATAATTATTAATATATACAATACAGCAAAAATGATACAATTTTAATGACAATATTGAAATTGTGATTAGTATGTTTAAATGTTTATAGTATATACCTATTCTGGGTTATGCATGTGTAAGACATATGTGTAAGTCATAAGTGTAATGCATATCGCATATGTACCTATCTGATCAAATAGTTTTTTTAGCGTAATAGACATATACGTTTGTACTATTGTACTTCAGTACTTGGTTTACATTATAATTTAAAAGCCTTTTATACTTATTGAAGTCTATAGTATATTAATAAACACATTAGCATAAGCAGTTCACCGTTCCTTATCAAAAACAAAAGTACACTTACGTCGAAATCGGCGTACGATAACCGACGTCAGTATTGTGTTTTTAAATTGTTTTACTTGTTGAATATTGATTATTCCGTATTATAAAAATGGTGTATGTAGCATGTTGATAGAACATAAAAATGTTTATTACCCACTTGTTGAATATTAATTACGGAAAGCCGAGACTACAAAATAAGAACATCTTGAAGAACAATTTTTTTTTATAAATATCTAAAATTATATTTTTTATTATAACATAGTACCTAATTTGACTTATTCTAAATATAATATGTCACAATTTAAATTCATAATATTTTTTACCAAATTATGTTATGTATCAAATTATATAATTGATTGAGTATTAAAAGATTTATAAAATGATCAGTTAATTTTTATAATATGACATTTTCAAAGCATTGTTACCGGTCAAATTTAATTTCAAAACCAGTAATATCGTATAAATGTAATACATAAAAAATTTAATTTAACATAATGTCATTTAGTTATAATAATTATATATTATTAATTATGATATATAATAAAAAACTTTTTAGAAACAAATAAATATACGATCTTATCGAGGTGAAAATTTTGTAATTCTTTTATTTATTATAATATGTACATAAGAGTACCTAACCTATTTGGCTTATTAGCTATTACTATAATTATAATATTTTATTATATAAATATAATATATACAAATATATGTACAACATTGTGACATCACTACACTTATTGAGATATTTCAATTTGATTTTGAAAACTATAGAATTTAGAAAATATCATTTAATGTAATATTAATAATTAATAGCGACAAGCGTGCTGTTCTAAAATGTATCGTGACTCTGAGCGTATTCACGCCTGCTGAGATATTAACACACACACACACACACACACACACACACACACACACACACCACAGTTGACATATTATATGAAGTAAATTGTCGTTTGATAGTTGGTACTGTTTAGTGTGTATTATTATTTGATTTACACACTGAGAAACTGTACAATGGAAATAACTATACATTTTTGTTAAATTAAGTATTCATTGTAATTATATGAAAATTACTTATAAATTTTACAATATCTTTAGGTATATCTATTATATAATATGTATATTCTTTAATACATTAAATAATGTTATTATTGTTATTATACTACTTAAAATAGTATAAATTATGTACAGTTTTAATTTGTTCTATGTACCTAACAGTACTAAGTTTCCCATAGACAATTTACATACAGTTAGTGGGTACGATGACACGTCAAAATATTTCCTACAAAATATCTCCGCAAAAATATTCTATGACAAAATACCGCGTAAATATTAATTCAAAATCTAAACCTTTTGTCTCTTTGTAAATGTTACATAGATATTATTAATACAATGATCATAAACATTTATAGAATACAAAAAAATTATAAACTTTTATAATAAAGGACCTAGGTTAACATTTTAAATTATTATTTACGTGGGACATTTTGGTTTAGGGATATTTTGTCGAATCAGTGGGTAGGTACTCTATGACTACCTGTTTTTAATTATTACTATTCATTATACAGTCAATTTATTACATACATATCTAACCTCTGTAGAATTATTTATAATCGCTCCATATACCTACAATAAATATAATTTTATCTGTATATTATCTAAATTAATATATTTATTTTTTAAATACAATAATTCAATTTTGATAATTTTTTTTTTGGAAGTACTTATGTATGATTTAAAATACAAGCGGATATTAATTGGTACATATTATAAAAATAAAGTAGGCTTAATTTTATTATAATAATTATAATAAATATTATATTATGTATAAGTATTGTACTTAAGTCAGTGGTATATAAAAAAAATATCACGAATGACTAAATAATAAACAACGAAAGTGATAGGTACGTGGTAAAAATAATCGCTTATTTTACCCATAGTAAACTAAGGGTCGTTTGGCATTATAATTCCAAGATATGTGAAACTTCTATAGAAAAAATAATTATGATGTTGTAAGCTTTTAACAACGGATACTCTAAAAGGACCATCCAACTCAAACATTCTGACAATCAATCAATCAATAGATAAGAGTTTTCTTTACAGAGTGCATTATATAAAAATGAACTCATCTAAATAATTGTCACATTTGATGAATTAAATCAAAATGTGAAATGTGGCTATATGCATAATATTTTGTAAATTTTTATTGAGATCACTTTGTTTAGTATTAACCAATATCCAAAAATAAAAATATTATTTTTTGTACAACACGATAGGAACGGCAGATGAACGTAAATGTAAGACATATAAATATATATAATGATGAACAATGACAAGAGAATAATTGAAATATAAAGAGGGCACTACACCAATGTTTTGTATTCGTCTTACACGTGTGTGATATAATAAATATATGTCAGCAGTTCATGTTTAGCTTCGTTAGTTTAAAAATTGTTGTGAATAATTATAATAAAAAATATTATATCATAAAAGTTATTAATAAGAAAATCTGTAATCATAATATGTTGGTTTTTATGATATATTTTGTAATTAAATTATTCTATTTTTAACCAAGTTTTGCTTACTTATATAAAATAGTGCAATTTAAAAATGTTCATAACTCGCTAAAAAATTGAGCTATTTTTAAAAACCTATCAACGAACATAAATAATGTTCTTACCATTAAGTTTCTTGTAAGTCGATTCATTTTAGTTTTTAAATTAACAAAAAGTCAAATGTGAATACTATTAAAGGTAAATTTATAAACGCTCATATTGTTAGAGAATAGAGACAATAATGTGGGTGTAGCGTCTTCTTAGTAATATGTCTAATATAATTTTTTAATTAACATAGTTATGCATTTTACTTTCATAAATTAAATCTACATTATACGTAATAATAATAATAAAATAATAAATTCCCTATATGACTGTCCACCTTTTAGATTGTAGTCGGGCGTCATGGTTAAGCGTTAATTTACCAAATTCGATAAAATAATATATAACTAAGTATATTCGTATACTATATTATCTAAAAAAAAACGACGAAAACTATAATAAAATAAAATGTAAAATAGATTTAGTCCTCTTTCTCGACACTGATCCGATAACGCTTACATGCAGTTGCAGGGTGGAGAGCGGTGTAGCATGGCTATATAATAGTATACCTATATATTCATGTCCGTATACGATATTTTATGATCCAGCTAGGCACAGGTATGTACGTTGTTGGTAAACCTAATTTATCACTTTTAAAAAGGGGAGTTCATATGAAGTCAACAAAATAAGAAAAAAAAAACTTTTATGATATTTTATGGAAATAGTTATACTACTCATATACTGCATTATATTTACAGTTGGAGATAAAATCTACATTTCGAAATTATACATTGGTTGCGTTCGTTAACCTGACATTTTTTTAATACATTTATCCGATTAGTTGAGAACACACAAACTATCGAATAAAATAATTTTCTAATGCTGTCGTCACTTATATAATATGACTAAACAGTGTACGCAATTTTATATAACAGGGGTGGCCACAACGTGGCTCGCGAGCCGCATGCTGCTCTTGAACCAAACTTAGACTAAAATTAAATGTAAATAAATGTTCTTTCATTTGATTTAAAATGAAAAATGTATCTCCATTTTATAAACATTGCTTTACAATGTGGCTCACCTCGAATCAACTTTATAAATTTGTTGCTCCCAAAGTTAAGGTTAGTGTCCACCTATGTTATATAACTTTAAAAAATATGCACTTTTTTATAATACTTAAAAAATTAAAAGAAGCATAATTTTTTAAGGATTATTGGAATGGTAATTGGTTTATATACGTGTGGTCTGTTGTGTTAGTATATAGTAATAATAATAGTTTAAAAAAATATTATTTACTACAGTGAAACTTCCCAATATCGAACGTTTTTTTGAGAGTAGATACATTTTCACAACTTTTCAATGCTAAAACCTCCGAACAATGCACTATATTTTAATCTTAATTTTAAAATAGATGATGATAGAAAAGTGGTTTACATTAGTATAACAATAACGAATTCGTTTAAAAATAGATTTTTTCACACCTAATTGAATTGTATTATTTGTATTTATATGTATATGTTCGCTTTTTTATATTTATTTATAATATATATTAAATAACAATATAATAATTTAATTTAACCTATTGTATATTTTTTCCTTTTACATATTTATATTATATAAAAAAAAATAATATTTTTTTTCTGGCTTTTATTTAAATTTTTACAAAACTTCTTTTTTCCCCGAACTTGTTTACTTTTTTTACAATAGGTAAATTACTTATCGTATATATTTTATATACAGTTTATTTTCTGTGTAAGAAATAATTAAAACTACATTTTAGAAGTTTATCAAATATTAAATATGTGGTGAACGTTAACAGTATATTATGAGTACACTTTAGCGAGTATTTCTGCAATAACGATTTATAGGGAGATGAGCCCCCTTGCCAAATGTTGGGGTGTTGCTTAGCAACTAAGTACCTCAATTCTATTGGTTGCAGGCACCTTTTGTAGTTTCGTTTACACATAATCCACTTTCTGATAGATTATAAAATGTTGAAAACGCAATGTCTGATCTTTGTTTTATTACGGCGTAGTACAATATTAAATATTAAATATTTTATGATGATCTTGGATAGATAAGAGAGACCGAAATAAATTGTAATACGTGAAAGAAACATATTAATATACAATGATAGTCGTCGTTTTAATAATTTTTTTTTAATTTTCGAATCACTCGTAAGATAATTTTTGTTTTAAATTAAGTTTATACAATTTTTTAATGTATAAACAATATTATTAGTTGAATGGTTTAGATTAATATTATAAATTAGATAGTGTATATTGGCTAATCAACAATAGAGTAGAAATTATGACAGGTCACTAATAGGTTTTTGGTTTTATATTTCTATACTGATTGCTATTCGATAATTTTCTTAGTACACAGTGCGTAGTATGCCATAATAAATGCTAACCATTGATGTGTGTAACTATGTTGTTGTGGTGTATGGCTGTATTGTAAAAACATTAAAGGAAACACATTCGAAACAAACTGTATCTTCGTTACTTATATAATGTTAATAATCGTGTTAGTCGGTAGTTCTTTCTGTTCGTTGCACCAATAAACGAAACTAGTAAGGCGATACGAAATCTGAAAATATATTTAATATTTATACATTATACCTATTCGTTAAAGCATTATTATATTTTTAATATAGTGTATTTAAATCTCATAAATAATGAATAATTATGAAAACGTGAGTGGGCAAAGTGGCGTATAGACCAATATTTGAATATTTTTAGGTAAATAATTGTGTTACACTATACAGTATACCTACATAGTTAGTACAAAAGTATTAATCAGCTTTGTTGAAAAATCGGCGTACCGATATAATATAATTATGAATTCTGATTAAATGATATTAAAGTCAATAAGTTAATAGATATTACAATAATCGTGTCCACAGCTCGTATTAAAATTATTATTTAAAAATACGATTAAATCGTATCAAAATATCGATTGCCAGAGAACATTATCGATATTGTGGGCAATGCGTACCTATATCGATAGTAGCCGCACTGTTATATAAAAGGGCAACGGCGTTACGCTGCCCGCAGGAGGCAATCCAGCAAGAGTTCCGTAGGCACAGCTTGCGCTCCAGCGGTGAATGTTACTCGGCATAACCAGTCGCTCAATCGTCTACAACTCTCCGTTAGAAACGTTCAACGTTTCAACGTCCTACGGCATTATTCACGTTTTCAGTAAGTATAATTTTTTAGTTTTATATTTTATAATATATTATTATAATCTAAGGGACTGGAATATAATTTTTTTTTTTTTTTATAGAATCCATAATTCCACTAAATGGTACTCTGTAGTGTACAATTCTGCTGATGAACATCGTTTGGATTTCCTGAATCGTCAAAATTTCAACGAAAACGTACAAACAAGATTATAGTCATATAATTTGTTTGATTTTTAAGTAAGTATGATTTATTTAATTTATAATTTATATAAAAAAATATTTGTTGAGGATTCTTGAAATCTTATTTGATGTATTATTTTTAAATTTTAGTTTATATATTTGTTGTGTTATTTTTATTAGGTCCAACTTTGTTCATACGCCAATCAAATGCAATTATCGACCACTAAAAATAGTTGTTTCCACTGCAAGTTGCAAGTATTAATCTAACTGTTTTATTTTATTTTTAAAGCTGGAATCAACAGCTTCCGGTTTGTTTTCATTACTATAAAATAAGTAAGAAGTATGTATATCTTAGAATTAAAGATGAAAGTAAGAATCAATTTTTGTATAAGAATTATAAGAATTATAGATACTTTTATATCTGTAAATTTGGGTTTGTTTCTCTGTAGCTGTTTTTATTAGTAATTTAATAGGTTAATATTTATAGTTTTAATATTATCTTTATAACTGAAATATCTGGTGTTTAGTAATTGCGGTAAAAATCAAACGCAGCAAATTAATTGCGTCCCAAGATCCCTTTTTCATATGAATAGCGTCCCAATAATATTTAACAAAATAACAACTACACGTCTTATTGCGTCCCGATAATATTTATTAATTACGCTAATTGCATCCGATGTAAATACATTTTTTTCCTTTCCATTTAATAGATTTAGGACTGTAAATAGCAACATTACATATTATATTGCTAAAGGTACGTTATAAATATTGTTTTTTTATCGTTAATTCGTTAAACATTCAACTAATAAAAATAATAATAAATTAAAAAATATAAGTAAGATTAGGTTATTGTATTATTTTATTAAAATGTTATAATAATATTCATGGATTGGTAATATTTGAATGATACAGTTTTGATATAATCAAAATTCAAAGCTGGTTATTTTGTTCACTTCATTAATATTATTTTTACTAATTCTGTCAATTTGTTATTATAATTATCGTAATTATCGAATTATGCTACTTTTATAAGATTCATTCCATATGAACTACCATATAAATGACCCATGATTTTAAACTAATTCAAAATATACATAGAATTATATTTATTGTACATCAGCTAATATTTTATTAATTTGATAATTTTTACTACAACCACTTGAAATTTTGCACTGAATACATCTTTAATAATCGAACAATTTGTACCTTCTTACTAAAAAAAATTGTATGATTGATGTCTTATTATCTTACTTTACATTTTTAATAATAATAATCAAAGTAAAGATGATCTAATAATTCCAAATTTAATTGTATAATCTAAGATAAGTACTTTTTAAATTGTGTTAATAAATAATAATTAAATAATTTGAAAAAAAATATTAATAATATATTTACTTTAACTTTGTATTTTTAACAAGCTGAACAATACACTTAAAAATTATTGAAAAAATTTTATTGTTATTTAATGTTAAAAAGATTTCTTGATTATCACACATAACTTATTTACTGCTTAGGACAACAAGACTTTTATTGTTATTAAACTTAGTGTAGGTACTCAGATTTTATTTTATTTACAAGCAAATGCAAATACATTTACAGTTAAATATTTACCAAGTGTAATGATGTTATGAACAAATTTTTATTTTGGTTACATTATTAATTATTACTCATAAGTTAAGGTATAGTTTTGTTTTATTAGAAAGGTACAATTAGGTACAATAATTTTAATACCTATTCTGCTACTATATTATGTGACAACTTATTAAATAATGTTAAAAAAAAAAACATAACAGTGTAATACACTGAGTGTATATTATACACATAAAATATAAAATAATGTATAATATTTATATATATGATGAATAATAAATATTTTAGAATGATCTTAGTCTAATAGTATACAATATACATTCAATTAGAAAATATATAATATATTTATAATTTATTGAAAAATGTATGTTTGAACTAATATGATTAGTCTACTATATCATAAAGTTATAATGATTAATTATATAGCCCCTGGCACAGTGTAAAACTTGTAAGCTATAATGTGTTAATATTATAACTTAGGTATATAGTGAACCTAGTCTAAACTATATAAACTCATAGTTTCGATCATAATTTTGAATGTATGCTTTTAGTCTCTGTAGTAACCTAGCTGTTCAAAAGATTGAATCAATGAATATAATTATTGGTATACTAAATAAGATTGTATACTAGTATGTAAATGTAATTATTTATATGTCATGTAAATAAATTTAAATTAAAAACTATTTATTATTCTTACTAGTAAATTGTTTAATAGTATGTCATATAATCTATATAATTAAAGAACGCTTTTTCAATATTATTTAATGGTGACTGATCTAGAATATACTCTTAGTCAAACGCACCATTTGAAAATATATATAAATATACCTATACTATTCTGTTGAAAATTCAAAATATTGAACTTAAGTACTTTATTAGGTAATACACCTACTTACATAAAAAAATTGTTTTTAACATCATTATTACTAAGGTTAATTTTTAAATGAATATGTATTACTTGAATTAACTTTATCATATTGAAACTTTTCATGAAACATTGGATAAATTAATAACATTTTTTTATAAGAAAAAGACGCATTTATATCCAATTATTATGATAAAACATTTAGAATGTATTAAAAAAAAATCTTAATTTTAATATATTGTCCTATATTAGACTTTGGATGTACAAAAATTGAAAGTATAATAACCCATAACCATTTGTTTTAACTCAATTAAATAAATATTATTATTGTATTGTTCAGCAAGTAAAGTAAAGTTTGAAATATGAACCACCACACCGAACCGGTAAAGTTTGTTTTTCAGTGCAGAATTTCATGATAGTCTTAGCTTTCTAAAATACTTTTATAATATATTATGAATTATGATACTAAAAAATAATCGGAAACAGTTGATTTAAGAAACAATAAATATTATGAATTAAGTATCTAGTAAATTATAATATTAAGTATTTATCTATAAATGACAATTTTTAAAGTACTTTTAAGTTTTAGTAAATCCTAACTTTTAGTTTTAATTTGTTGTAATAATATTTAATAGGTAAGTATACCTATATAATTTATAGGGATATAGGTATATTTTATACAAATTGAATACAAAATAATTCTAATAATACAAGATTAATACTATTTAAAACCGATTTGTTGACAACGAGCAAAATTTAAAATATTAATCAATAATGCCATAATATGAATAATCATTTATCTAATACAAATACAGGCACACGGATAAAACGGGGGCCACGGGAAGGCCCTACAAATACATTTTTCAACTACGGTACTGTAAAAATAATTTCGGGCGCTCATTCTATATTAGTATTTATAATAATATTAATATAATTCCTAATATTTAATTTAATATTTTTATATAATATATCTAAAATATTGGTTACATAGCTTATTTGCTTTTATACACATCTATAAAATTTCAGTTATTTTAGTTACATTAGTTTACTGCAGTTTAATATAAGAATCAACATTTATTTAAAATGTATTTATGAATAATAAAATACAATACAAATTATTTGTTTTGATTTTATGATGTAAAAATAATTTTAATATACACATGGATCGTAATTATTGTTATATAAGATTATGTAGTAAGAATTCATTATTATATTTTATAAACCAATATTGTATAAATATGATTCGGTGACTGGAATGGCACGACTCGTTTTTTTTCCTAATTTAAATTAATAATACGAATATATTATTATGTTTATTTCCGACAAATATCTATATAAATCGCAATGCATTCGAATTTGCGCATCAAATTCACTAATTCAAATAAAATAATTATCGTAAAACCCAATGACACAGCCGGTCGCCATCGTGCATATTATGTCCGCATGTCCACTCAATAGTGATAGCCACGACACCTCGAATTCACAAGTTTTTGGTGTCATGGCATTCACTACCACATCGGTCAACATCATACCACGGCAGTCCAGCTACGGCTGCCACTGTTGATAATAATGTTTCCCACATTAGTTTCGATAAATTAAATTCCTCACAAATATAATACGAAAACAATACTGTATAATTTGCATAATTCGCTGAGATGCATCGGTGTTACAGATCGAATCGAAAACCTCTTCGACATCTCTTATAGTTAATAGATGATGCACTATTATGGTAACGCGTAGCTGTCTGGTCGGATACGGGGTACATTTACATAACAATAATATGTTAATATGCAGTGATCACTGGTTGATTAGGAATCGAAATTATTTTAAATAACACACCAGTAAATATTATTGTACAACAATAGTTAGACCAAGAGTACGAGTTCACGTGATTTTTACCTCTATCTAATCACTTGTATTTTATTCTTGTCCTACAATCAACATATTTCTGCGAATGTTCACAAAAAAAGTTTAAATGAAAAAAATTCAAAAATACATAATTTGACTTACTTTTATTTATTTCAAATTGTTTACATTTTTTCAATTAAATTAGTTACAGCGAACAATATAAAAGCGTTAAATTCAATGCTCTCTGAAAAGTAATTGAAGTCTATTTAAAATCGCAGCTTATAACACTACTCATAGTAATATAGTCTACATAAAAAATCAACTAGGAACAAAATTGAAATCAATTTTTATACTTTTCTTGTTTATTTAGTTGGTCACCAAATTGCTCATGTCAATGCCAAGTTCATAATAATATTTTAGTACTTCATCTCATATTTTTGAGATCGTTATTTTCTATTTATACTATTAAACTACCAAGTGTCCTGCTGTCATAGTTTTCTTACTTCAATAATTATACTTGAACTTAAGGTCATAAATGTGTAATGAATTAGGAAAATTTGAATTGATATGAATAAATAAAAGTAATGTTTTATACAAGCAAATTATGAAGATATATTATAATGTTCAATTATCTGGGACAATTTTAATGGTATTACCAATAATTATGCGACACTTTCCATGATTAATTTAATTTTTTTTAACGGAGAAAATTGATTTTAGCGCTAATTATTGGTCGTGTTAACTAATTTAATAGAATTTATGCAAACAGTTTGAGATAAGTAAAGGTGAGTCAAATTAAGTGTTTTTTTATTTTGTTTTTTAAATGTTTTTTTGGTGGTGTTCATAGAGATTTAATGATCGAGGAACTATGGAAAAGTACTAAGTGATATGGAAAATTATAGATACTTCGTAAATTCTAATTCTTGGTACAACAATTGTTATACGACAATATGTAAATATGTAATAGGGCGTTACTTACAAACTCGATTCCAATCATCTAAGTATTGCTGCGAAGGAATATATCATGAATATTCTTCCGTAATCTTCCGTGCAGTTAATATTTCCAAATAATACATCCTATTCTCTAGTTCGAATAGTTGATCGATTTTAACGGTGATACTTATCCGTCGCAGGAAGTAGACGTTTATTCGGTTTTGTTTTCAGACTATATTTGTGTAAAAATAATTATTGGTATTAATTTGGTAAATAAACGTTTTAGAGTTAAGTCAAGTAAGAAATTATACACAGTATGGAGGTCCTATTGAATTGATTAAAATTATAAAAATCCAATTTAACATGTTTATTTTTGTTTCAGAAGTTCGTAGATGCCCATTATCAAGACGACGCGGTCAGAATAAGCTGTGTTATACAATTGTGATTTCTCTTGCTTGTCGGCGGAACTTACGTAAAAATGTATGATTAATTATTATTATTAATTTGAACATATACTACATGTTTATATAATATCGGCGTGAAACGCCGTTTATAATTTTCAGTCACAAAATAATGTATGCCCATCGTTTATGAGAACTACGTCCTAATGGAAGGATTTATTAGTTCGGTCTTCGGTAGCTATGTTGGGAAATGAACGGACGGAGAATAGTGAGTACACATATATATGAAGTATTTTATTAATATTTAAAGTATAATATTTAATCTAAGTTTTCGAAACATTGAATAATAATATATTTTAACAGGTTGACATATTAATATAATCAATTCGTAACGACTATAAAACTAGAATTTAAATTTTAAATTATAAATTTATAAATCATCGTTTTGTTAATAAACAAGTTTGATTCAACTTTGAACAAATAAAAATATAAAATATAATCACTTGCCGTTGTATTTTAATGCTTAAAATATAATTTTATTTTTTGTAAGTTAATAAATTATAAAATTAAAGTCATTCAACCAACGTGTAAATTGTTAATTAATATTTCATTAATACCAATTTTTCTCACTGTTTATAAATTATTATATCATTGTCCTAATACATAAACAAATTATAAAAAATGTAATATACGATTTATTATCTATTTATTCAGTTACTATTTTACTTAATCACGTAACAAAATATAAATTAAATCAGTTTATAGTTATATTATACATAATTAACATCTAAAACTAGGAAAAACAGTTCATTTTTTTTCAAGAATTTTTTAGTCATAGTTACCTATCATATAATAAATCCAATGTCAAAATTAAAATTATATTGATCCACCTGAATATCTACCCTTCTGCTATAGTGTAATCATACTAAGTTATTTAATAACTTATTAATTACCATCATATGAAATAAACATCTATATTATAACATGTATAAATTATGTATAATAATTCTGGGTTCATCACCATAATAAATGTATGTTTATAATAATTCAGTCTGATTGTAGAATAATATATAGTATAATTATATACACCAAAATATATAATAGGCAATTTTGTACTCTATAATCTAAATACATTAATTAACTTAACTTGTTACACTTATCAATTTCCTTAGAAGTTATTTAAATTTTTAAATTTAAAATAATGATAAATTGATAAAATATTGAATATTTATTTTTTATAACCATTAAAGCATAATTGAAGTCTAAATTAACTGAGAAATGTAATAAATTAAAAATTAAATTGTATTATATATATATCCAATTACACGCATAGGTCTGTTTTCAATGTTTGTATATTGCTATAGGTATGGTTAGCTGCTGTTAATATTCGGCTGATCAAACGTGCAAGATTATTTCACTATGCTCAGTGCTGAAAGTAGAGAGTGTATATGTGGTAATACGATTATAACTACTTTTGCAGGTAATGGTGTGTATAACTAATGTAATACTATAAAAATTACATAGAATATTCATACCTTTATAGATTGAAACATATTAATATCAGTACTTGAGTCTTGAGTAATAGAATTCGGCGACTACCTTAAGGGACCGCTACACCACCATCAACAGTTTTCTATGACTATCGCCCACATAATATAGGAACAAAGATAATTCGTATTTCCACGATTACGACTCTCTGGTTCAGTTTAGGGCAAAATTACTTATTTTATATTTTATAAAGAAAAGTATTTCTTGTGTATTGACCGGATAGACTTTTAATATTTACTATTTTAAATAAATTATTAATGGTTAAAAATAATGAAAGTTATTTTAAATTAAAACATGCTTATATTTATAAAAAATGTAAATATAAAAAATATATCGGGTCAATTTATAGGAAATACTCTTCTTTATAAAATAAGTAATAGGTGCTTTTGCCCTAAACTAAACCAGAGAGTCGTAATCGTGAAAATACGGAGTATCTTTGTTCTTATATTATGTGGGAGACTGACAGAGAAAACAAATGTTGGTGTAGCGGACCCTTATCTAACGCAATATATTCATTACAAAGTGCGCTACAATGCTGCACATGCAGCGTACGATAAAATGTTCCGTTATAGCGTCTAGGAAGTCCAAACCTTTTAGCTGAGTTCACGGATCAAAGGCCAACAGTAATAATTTTTACAGGTAATAATATTTCTTTATTTTTGCTTGTTTACTTTAATATTGTTAATATTAATTTTAATATCAATCAATACCTAATAATTTTTCAATTGAATAAAAATAAATTATTTATTAGTATGCAATGCATTTATATAAATGCGTTTAATATAACTACTATGATCGCAATGGCGTTATGATAAATTATAGTATTTATGAATAATACATTTATTGAATATATACATTTTTTTAAATGCGTTTATCCAGGTAGTGGTTTCTCTTTTATAGCAATATAACCTATAATAAAAGAATCAATTTTATGAACTAAAACAGATTACTTGCTCCAATATTTTTTTTTTTTTTGTTAAATTACTTATATATTTATATTCGATGGGTATTTGCTAATTTTTATCATGTATTATAAATAAATTATAATATTAACAGAATATTTGTTAATTTGTTATTACTCTTTACTTAAGTTATTGTTATTAGGTATTATTATTTTTAATTTTTGACAATAGTTTGTTACATGATTTGATATAAATTGAGTATATTAATTCATTTTTCATATATTGATAAATAATGTAGAGCATAGATATTTAGCACATCGCCATTAATAGGGGAAAGCAGGGTATTACCGTATATGTTGGGCAAAATTGTAGAATCGGAATGTTAACAATAATTGATATCATGGACATAAACTGAATACATCAATTTGAAATGTTTTGTTTGTTTATTTATTGAATATAATAATGCACATGTCTTGTCATCATGTTTTTAAAAAAAATAAGAATAATGTTTTACATTAGTTTACTAAAATATTATTAAAATCTGAAAAACTAAATTTTCATTTGAAAAAAAAATTGTATAGGCGTGTTTTTATTATTATTTAATAACTAATTAAATGTAATTTACGTTTGTAGTTTAGATACATTAATTTATTTACTTAATGTTTCATATGAAGCTCGATTTATTTTGAAAGCTTTGTGGGGCAAAATCGTATAGTTTACACCATTATATGGTTTTACTACATTTATATTTTAACTACCTATTGCTATGGTTTAATTTAATCAAGGATTTAAATAGTATTGAATTGTGTTAATAATTTGTTAGCATTTTGAAAAATATTAAAAATATCGTTTTGGTAAAATTTAATTAACAAAGTTGAAAATATACATAATATTTTACTACTATTACTACTTGATTTTTTAATCAGCGTTTTTTCGTCGGCGGTTAAACTCTGAAAGAGTCTTAAAATCACGTGAAAAGTTTGTACATAATAAATAATTGTTTAATATTTTAACATTTAATTTTTTGTCCGAGAGGGGGGATTTTTCTGTTCGGTGTGGGGGAGATAAACGAATAAGGTTCTAGATTCTTATTTTCCTTTTTATTATTATCATTGTATTATTATTCTTATTCCTGATCTTATTATTATTATTAATATTATGTACTATTTTAAATTTTTATTATTATTATAATAACTTTTATTTAAATTGTGCGTTTATCGGCGATTGCACTATTGGGGTTTCTACGGTTTCTTGTTATCTGTCACAGAACACCGGGTGTAAAAGGCCCGGTGAAACGACCAGCATTCACATTCACTGACTGTCCTCCATCGTAGCAAGACCCACCCGGGCAGACTTGCGCGATTAGGGAAGGCATCTGATATCTATATTTTTTTATCTTTAATATATTATTATGTTGCCTGCACATTACATTGCTTGTACTCTCGTATTATTAAATAGTGATTTTATTCATACCTATTCGCAGCTCTAAAATTTCCGTAGCTCAAGTTCTGGTATGCACTGATCGTCACATGTGTATTAAATATTTGCGTTAATGCATATTTTATTTTTTCTGTTTCCATGTTATGCGATAAACATTAAACAGTCATTCGTATAGGAACACGTTATTCTTAAGTGTTCAAGTATGTTTCCCAAACTGAAAGTATATTCGTAAAAACCCCGTTTCCCTGTGCGTTATCGTCATTGTCGATACGCGCAGAGCTACATCGGGTAACGTTCCGCAGAAATGACGATTCGCGCGTACGTCGGATCTAGCGAGCAGATGGCAAAGTTCCAGTGACTCGTCAGAGTTCCGCGTTACGGGTGTATTGCTTTCGTTTGAGCAGCCCGTTTCGTGTGCCGCTGTAATGATCTGACAACGCGTGCGATTCGATTCTGATCCGATTATTCGGTGGCTGCGACGTCGTTGAATGACATACGAATCTGTTCGAAACATTGTACACATTACGAAAACGTTATTTTTTTTTTTTTTAGTTTTTTTTATGAAATTGTAACGTTGGTTTTCTAATTGTCTATTATACAAGATTTTTTTTTGATAATACATTAATCCACGTTAATTTAATTAGGTTTGTTATTTATATGCTCCTAATTATGAATATTTTTTTATTGATTTCCTATAAAAACTGAGCAATTAACTCAACTGTGGCCAATCGTTGTTACAAAGTGAATTGTAAAATTGTTGAAAAAACACTCATAGATTTTACATCTTCTTCTTAAATAATAAAACGTGAAAAGTAGTCACGTTCACAATAGCCAGGATCGCAGCGGTCGCATAGAAAAAAAGGTCTAGGCGGGGTCCTCGCGGCTTCACTATTGATTATATTCATAATTATTATCATTAATCAATTGTTTTTTCTTATTATTATTACGTCGTCACAGACTACAAAGTAGTAGATTATTAGGTTTTGCTTTCAGATTTATTCGTGTAAAGATGATTATTGAAATTAATTTAGAAAACGAACGTTTAACAATTAAGTTATCTGAGAAATATAATAAATATGCGACAGCGCTGTTTAATCGAATTAACTAAAAATTATAAAACTCATCTTGAAAATATTTATTTTTGTTTCAGAACCAGTAACTTGTACACTATCACGATGTCTGGAGTGTAGCGGCCAAAAGCTAATGTTATAGCTATTGTTATACAATTATGATCCAAATTGCTCGTCAGTGGAACTTAAGTAAAAATGTACGCATCTATGTATTATTAATTTTTACATATACTAAATATTTATAGTGATGGCATGAAATGCTGTATCTGATTTTCAGACGCGTAATGTACGTATAACCGTGGTTCACAAAAATTACGTTCAAATAGGTGGATCTATTGTTTTGGTGACTGTGTTGTAAAATTAACGGACGGAGAAGACATGTATACAGAACAGAACTTACAAACCAGTTGTAAGTAAATCTATTATTCGTTTATAATAATATATTTTCATACGATCTCCTTGTCGTACTCTTGTAGTGTACTCGTTGTTTATTGATTTTTTTTTATTTTCGGTGTTCAATAACTACCTACTAGATTAATACTAAATATTAAATAATTTAGATACGTATTTACTTGTTGTATAAATGTATGCATATTAAGTATTACAATACTAGTTATAATTTTATTATTTTAATATAATAAATAATAAATATGAAACTATCTATAGTCTATTTAAAATATAAGCGGTACTTGGTAGCGATCAATATATTGGCGATATTCGTCCGCGGCAGTGGTTAAATGCGTTTCTCACCACTCCGAACTTCGGAACAAAGCCAAAACCATGCGCACAAGTGGGCCACCGTTATCGCTCTTATTCTGAATAAACTATAAAGCAATAATTTTAAATATAATTTGAAATTAAAAATAATTGTTAATAAAAAGGTTTGGTAGAATTAAAGAATAAACAATATAAAACAAAGTATATAGATATAATAATATGATTACAGTACTATTACGTGATTCAATTATATTTTTAATTATTTTAACAAGTATACAAAAAGTACAATATATTTCAAAATATGTCGATATGGAAATTTGGTACCTATACAGAACAAATATTAATTATTAACAGCTAATAAGCATACTATGAACTCAGATTAACTGAGAAATATATATCAAATTTAAATTACGCTGTATTATATTTGATATGCATACATTGTATCTTTATATTATATAATATGTAAATATACAATATACATGTAAGTATTTTTTCAATGAATGTATGTTGTTATAGGTTCGGTAGTCTGTTGACCCGTTAGTTACATTATGCAAAGAGTATAAACACGGTAATACGAAAATAATAATCCTTCAGGTAATTGTGCATATATTTTGTGTAATTTAATGTAAAACATAATATAGTCACTTTTACAGATTGCATACATATGAATATCGGCACCAAAAGTATAAGACTTGATGATTATCGTGAATACAGCATAATACATTTGTGTTTGCCTACGTTATTGTAGCTGTAAAGAAGGCAAACAGGAGGCGACTAACATTCAAATATATAAGTAATTGAGGTGAGATTTGAATTCTGTATGTTAAACAACGCATGTGTCTGAAAGATTTATCACGTTTTAACGTAGAATAATCATGTCGTTGTGATATATCTTTTATCAGTTTTATCTGCATACAAACAGAATTTGAATCCAATTATAGTGTTCACAGATTAGTGTATAGAAAAACAACAACATGGAGATCTAATGCAGCGTCCAGTACCTACAAGTCGGATACGTACCGGTACCTATACTTAATATTACGAGGACGTACGTCGTACATCTGTCGAAACAGCCTATAACTAATTTCTCATGGTCAACCGAAAAACAATAATTTAAATAGGTGAATATTCTCGTTTACATAATATTATGTATGAGCAATTAGCGTTGATTTATAACGATTTAAAATATGTTTTTCCCAACAACATTAATCAAATGAAAAATTTTCTTTGAAAGTATTTTATATGAAAAATTGTTATTATACTTATTTACGGATTTAAATGAATATTTCCATGATGTTAATTGTTTGTTTTATTCTTTATTTTTTATATCTCAACATATTTATATATTATATTTCTGCTTATAAAAATAATTTCTATTTACAATAAATACCATGCTAGAAAAACATAAATTATCAGTACTTTCCGGTTTTTTATTTACAAAAAGAATTAATTACCTACAATTTGTGTAGGTTTTAAACCAAAATAAAATCCTGTATACTCATGATATTATATTTATTATTTTTCAGTAAAATTCATCCATTATAAGTAATAATCATACATCCATAATATTGATTCTATAATACATATTATGAAAAGATTTAGATTTTCTAACTATTTAGCTTGGGATAATATCATAGTGATTTTTTTTTTTTTTAATAAAATATTTATACCATTTAAAATTATAATTAAAAATAATTAATAATTAAACTTTTGAGAACTTGTTGTTTTAGCATTGATTATTATTTATTTCCAAGTTAAATGATGTATCGTGTATATTATAAGTTCTATTGAAACAGTAGTATAATAGGTGTAACAATTGTATATCTTAATAATTAAATATGGTGATTATTATTTAGTATTAAAATTAATATTGTATGTATTACATGCTCTGCAGATAAATAAAATATTATACTACATACATCGTGATTTATCCTTAATTACCAATGAATATTTAAATATACACTATTTTAACGAATAAAAAATGTAAATAACACACAGAAATTAGGACGATTATAAATATTGTATAATAATGTATATATAGCATTGTAAGTTATGATGGAAGTTGATAGCTGCTTAGTGTATCGAAAAGCTATTTAATAAAGTATATAGTTTGAGCGGAGTGGTGAATGCATTGATTTTACAATGATGTAATGAATGATAACTTAACTTTAATATCAAAAAACATAATATTATAAAATACCTTAGTAGTTAGTGATATAGATTCATAAATCATCTCTGCTCAGAATTTTTTTATATATATAACGATATAATATTATAGAATTTAAATTTAATACATCCATAATGGGTATCTGTAATAGTGATTCACTCGACACCTACTTACTGTACAGTAAAGCACTAAAGCCCACCTTTTTATTGGTTACTTCATTAATGCAATAGCATTGCAATAATACAATTAGTATAAAATATTATGATAATATTCTTGTAGAACTGTAGATGTGTCATTTCAATGATTTTGAATGTAATAATATGTTCTACCCAGGCCCGTCGCTAGAGCATAAGCAGGTTAGGCCATTGCCTAAGGGCGGAAACATTTTCAATAAAACTGGGGCGGCATTTTTTTTATGATGGAAAATTCGTTGTATTAAATTGTTTTAGGGCGGCATTACATTTTCCGAAGGGCGGAAAATTTCTTGCGACGGGCCTGGTTCTACCTAATTCATATTGATATTCTCATAAGTTTTTAAATAAATATTGTTTTTTTTTTTTTAGAGTTTAGAGTTTTATATTCATTCCACATTTAGTTCACATTGTTATCAGAACGGCATTGATATAAGACAATTACAAAATCATTGCTTACTTATTGATGGTGGTTATGATCGTTCCTCATCATAAGTAAACCGTGATTATGTTCTTTGTTACATAGCAGTAATTTTCCATCTTTTCATTTTTTGACAGTCAAGCCATGTATCCAGGATCCAGTTTATTCAACATAGTTGAGATTTTGGGAAACATTAAAACTAAAATATTTATTTATTATATTATGTACAAGGTAATTCATGTATTTATTTTATACTTTTGATTATTAAAAAAAGTATAGTAAGATATATGAATTCCTGTACATAATAACATACTTCTTGATGCCAAAACTACTTTTAAAAGGTAAAATGCTTACTATACAATGTTTTATCTATTCCTTTAACATATGTACGTTTAAATAAAAACTATAGTATCTATGTATTTATATTTAATATTTAATAAAAAATTTATGTCATAGTATAATAATTTTACTTATTGTAACAATGCAAAAAATATATATTATTTTTATTTATTTTTATTAATCTTAATAAATTATGTATGTAACTAGCTCATATGCCTAAAAAAATTGTTTTTTTTATATCACATTAATTGAAGATTGGATAATTTCACGTATTATCTGTTTAGTTTTTCATATATTCCTTAATTTCTTAAAGATAACTATATTCTACCTGGCCAGATCAAGCACCAATTCTGCGCATCTCCTCGTTATTATTGGTATAGTTAATTAGTCTTAATAACGAAGTATCGAGTGAGAGGGTGCACAGAAGATCAAATTTTCATCGGGACACTGCACGTTCTCTCTCTGGACAGAGTATAGCTATGTTTGTTATTACTAAATTAAATCATATTATACTATAGTTGGGAACAGAAAAATTAAAATGCCACCACCGTTATCCTAGTGATGAAATGATCTTATGTGTTCTGAAAAATCACATGTTTACTTGCGTTATTATTATTACGCAAGTAAAGTAACTGGTTAAATTTGAAGAAAATTATTTATTTATATTATTATTATGTTAAATAAAATTTGTTGATATAACTGTGGACACACTCGGGCTATGAAAAAGGTAAAAATTATAAACGGGACGCACTTGGGATTTTCCCTTAGTAAGGTTAAGTCATTTTTTCAATCGATTAACCATTAACCAATTATGTATCATTCGAAAACAATCTACTATTCAAACAATCGATTGATTAATTTAATAATGACACAGTCCTAAACTCCTAAACATAATAAAGAGGTAATATATTGAGGTCATAATATATATATACTTATATCTTACATGTTTTTTACACACATTGATCATTATTTCATAAAAATCAGTTGCAGAGTAGTTACTAGTTTTGGAATACATAAAAAACATCATAGCCGCGCGTTGTACACCAAATTTTTATAAAGAGATATATTAGTTAGGTATTTTTATAGAAATATCATATTATTTAATATATTAAATTAAAAATAACAAATAAGTTATAAATTTTGAATAAGGACAATATAAAATATTTCTACTCATTTACAATAAAATTAGGTATTTTATAAGTATTAATAATATTATTTTACTAATACAACTATAAACTTGTAATATTAGTAAATAGTAGGATGTAGGAATCTATTTTATTGAATACCATAATGTTCTTATATAAAACAACCGGTGCACACGAATTGCGTACCAAACAGGTAGACGAACCTTTTTGAACGAATTGCGTCCCGGACGCAAATCGTGTTACCTTTTAAGTTAACATTTTTTTTAGCTTTCCAGTGGTTTCCAAATTTATTTTTGATTTTGATATTTTTAAATTTTTAAAAAAAAAAAAAAAAACAATTATAATAATTAAATATTTATCATTAACATAATAATGTTAAATGAAAACTTATTTTTAGTGGTTTGTACTTTTGGGCCGGAGCTATACATGGCGTATTTGCCGCGTTTCAAACGCTACGTATTCCGCGGCGTTTATTAAGGGGATTGGAAGCGTTGATTTTCTGTCTTTGTCTTACACACGTGGAATATAGGAAAAATAGTTATACGCGCCTGACAAAAATTAAGGTACTTCTAGTTGTTCGATTTAAAATATGTAAAGATGATTGAATTGATATACACTTTGCATCGGTCGAAACACTTTTTCGATTGTTTTATTGTTTAAAATAAAAATTTTGATGAGAATAAATATTTTAAATTTAATAAATTTGTCAATTTTTATTATTAAATATATATTGAAAACATTAAAAATATACTTCGACCGATGCAAAGTAAACTTGTATACCAATTCAATCATCTTTACATATTTTAAATCGAACAACTAGAAGTACCTTAATTTTTGTCAGGCGCATATAGCTATTTTTCCTATATTCCAGGTGTGTAAGACAAAGACAGAAAATCAACGTTTCCAATCCCCTTAAAAATAAACCAATGCTTTTTAGTTCGATGGACAACGCGGTGGAATACGCCGTGTGTAGCTCTATCCTTATAGATATTTTCGATAAAAATATTATTGTATTACTTTATTAAACAGTCATTTATTATTTTATATATTTAAATGATATAATTATATTTTTACAATTCAATTTTAATTTTTTTTTATAAATAAGTATGTTATTATGACTTATAATTTATATTATTATGATATTATTATATTTTTACAATTATTAAATTTACATTTTTTTATATAACTTGACATATTATCTTCATTATGGCAATAACACTTTAAAAACCCCTTACAATAATCAACCGTAGATGAAAAGGTAACACGAATTGCGTACGGGACGCAATTCGTTCAAAAAGGTACGTTTACCTGTTTTGGTACGCAATTCGTGTACCCAATACAACGGGCGTCGCCCGATTGCGGCCCAAAGTAAACTTTTTACCTTTTCACCTGTCCCGATTGCGGCCCGTACATAATAGGTAGGAAATACTATTTAAGTGGTTATCAAAACTAAATAAATATTCGGGTTGCCTTCAATACGTATTTTGACATTAATTTAACTATCGATTATACACAATTCACACGAATACACGATCACCAATAATCGCCACTCGGTGCTGCCATATATTTAGCTTCTATACAAAGGCTAAAATACAAACATTTTGTGAGTAGACACTTATATTGATGATGATTCTGATTTTCTTCCTGAAATATGGGCTACTTGTAGTTCCACGTTCTAGTATCTATTTCATAACGACGTGTGTGAAAGTTTCTATTCGAAATTAAATTCACTTTCCAAGTATATAATTTTTGGAAATTTTGAAAGAACGTCAAACAGATGCTAAAATAAAAATTTAATCTATTATTTGGACTCAATTAATTATATTTTATATATATTTTTTTATACCTATTGTAAACAATTTATTATTTTAATATTCGACTATTTATTTATTAATACATTATTGTATTTCAAATATAATTTCAAATACAAATACCTGAAATACCTACCTACAAAAGGCTCAAATACAGTATTTAAAATTTTTAAAAATTACTTTATTTTATTAATTATAAGCTATGTTGTGGACCAATGTGTGCTTGGACGCAATCGGCCATCTGGATATTTATATTTGGGATCAAATACTACTACCTGAATTCGGACCGCAATCGGGAAACTCCGAATACGACATACCTATTAGTTATAACTTATAACTATGCACGCCGAAAGACACACACATAAGAAAAAGAGTCAGGTTGCACTGTTGCAGGTAGCTTGAACCCACAGGCTGCTGTGCTGTATACAGGTATACATATTTATACACGTTTATTTTAATTATTAATTTTTTAATTAATAATTAACTTTATCGAGCTGATTTGTGAATCTAAACTATACAGGGCGTCGCTCAAACGCATACAAAAAAATTCATTCAAATTGGTCCAGCCGTTTGGAAGGAGTTTAGTGACATACACACGTTCAGTAGAATTATATACATAAAATCATAAAGATATACAGCACGGCACACGGTCAATAAAACTAAATAAATAATAACTAATAGTAAATACTAATAAGCAATAAATAATAATTTCTCGATATCACTCATTTATCAATATTTTAAAATGAATAAAATAGAGATTAATTAAATATATTATATTATACAATGTACCCTATAATAAATAATAAAAACATAAAATATAGTGTATACAATTGTATCTATTTTAGTCATTACATATAACTTTTGAGGGTGAAAAATCTCACATTTTTTTTGTTATAAAATCTTTGCTAATGGGAGAGGGGGGCTCCCAGTTTAAATACGTATTTATTACCTTCTATATTATTATGTATATAAAATATGAAAATGGAAATCTTTATTACGCATGTTCATATATTAATTGTTTTATTATTTTATTAATAACATATTAATGTAAATAATAAATATATAATATAATTTAATAATATTATATATAATATGAATTGTTATTTTACAAATAATTTATTATTATTCTTGACTTTTAATAATTTATTATTAGAAGTATTGTCAAGAGCATGCAAATTGTAATAATTTTTTTTGCTATAGCTATAATATACATTCTATACTTTAACCTAAGGCTTGCAGGTATATTAACTATTAAGCTTAAACAAACATTGAAACATGTAAAATCGCAAATAATCTTTTTTCGTCATTTTTTTTACAAAACTAAAGAAAATATAAATTAGATACATTTTCTATCTAAAATAAAAAAAGGACACTCTATTTGACTCTATTTATAACTTATGACTTATGTAGTTATGTACTATATAATATTTAAAGTTATCAATTCTTCATACTAGACTGTTTCTAACATCGATAATTGAATAAATTGTATCGGTAAATCGTAAAGCGTACGTTTTATTTAACAAATAATAATCAACGAACTGTCTTAGAACACGATTGTCGATTGTAGGTATACAATTATTTTGTATGACAGTTGCTGTTTATTACTAGTATTATTACACTATTATAATTTTACTTTTATGTTTCTTAAATAATAACGAAAATTTAGTATTTCAGTTGCAAAATTACATTTTTTAAATTATTTTAATAAAAACAAAATAAATTGAATAAATTTAAATTTTGAGGGAAAAACGGCATAATAATATACCTATACATGCAGTATACGTACGATTTATTATCTTGGTTATGTTTAATTATGTAGGTTTAAAAGGTAAAAGGCTATAACAAAACCAAATACTATATTGATGTTATACAGAAATCTGGCATCGTTGTACAAAAATCTTACGCAGTCGTGTATGTCCTTAAAAATGTACACGTACGGCCGAATGTTCGATAAGGATCGTATAATAAAATTATAATGTTTTAGCCGCCCCGGATCTTGGGTGAGTAGCAAACACGTTTTACTGCAGTATACCTATTACCTACCTACTGCGTAGTATACAAATAATAATAATAATAATAACATTAAGGAATAATATACTCTATACAAACGGCTGTTCGCATAGAATTGTAAAGTATTGTGTACGTGTATTTTACCTTTTATACCCCACACACACACAAACACACATGCATGTGTCTCGATGGATTATAAGAAAAGAGAATATTTTAGACACTTATCGCAGTCCGTAATATGACAATGAACAAACCCTGCCGTCGCCGTCCGGGAATTTGGTGTATAATGGTTATACTTATTATTATACGCGGATAACCTTCGAACTGGCACCGGATTATTCTAAAGCAGGCACCCTCCTACGTTATAAATTACAGTAGATTCTCGTTATGTCGAATCTTGAGGGAAACAGGAAATAGTTCGAGATACCAAAAAATTCGTGATATCGAGTTTTACTAAAATTCTTAAAAAAATTGGTAAATCATTTGAATACTAGCTAATACTGCATACATATAAATTAAGTACAATATAGAATAAATGATTTTGTTTTTTAAATGTGTTTAGAAGTTTGTTTAATATTTCTTTTGTCTTAGTATGAATATAGTTATTAGAACATTTAATTTACACTTATTTTCCATTTCACTATATTGTACGAATGACTGCAAATATTGACTACCAACGCGTGAAATCACAATCACTATACTGCACGTACTACTCAATTTTCTGTTCTTACCGTAATAAAAGTATTATTTGTGTACTCGAGATAACGAGAAACGATTAATTTTATTTCGAGTTATCGAGAGAAAAACGTTATTAAGTGTAATGATAGTTTCAAGGGGATTTTAATGTAGTTCGAGATAATAAAAAATTCAAGATTGCGACGTTCGACATAGTAAGAATCTACTGTATTACACATGCCGTGTATTTATGACGCAAATAATAACTTTCTAGAACCGCGCGTATATAATATTATTATATGTCCAGTATATGGGGCAATGGGGCATGGGTACTATTTGAAAATAATTTATGAAAAACGTCACCAAATCTATAGGTATTATAAGAGATTATATTTCGATGATAGAAAAATGACACACTTTTTTCGAAGATCGTATACAATTTTAACACTACTAATTTCCTCAATTAAACAATTTCATTTTTATTATTTCGTCTTTCAGTAATTCTGAAAATACTTATTATATTTATTTACTCGAGTTTTACATTTTATTTTACGATATTATATGGGTTTATGTTATTATCGCTTGTCCTAATGATAATAACTTGTATTATTTAATATTATTCTGTTCTAAGACATCGTTGGAAAAAATGTCTCGTGGAATCTTTCTGTTATCGATCTTGAATTTCTTACAACTTTTTAGGGTGGATTAAAAACCGGGTTTTTCGTGTAATGTGTAGGTTACCCAATCATATACATAATATTATATAATAATATAATTTAATTGAAGAGAAATTCAACGATCTGTATATTCTTTGTACGATAAGATGAAATCTATAGTTATTAATTGATCTTTCAGGCATTGTGGGCTTGAGTAAAGAGATTACACAGCGAGGGGATCTCGAAATCATATAATATAGTGTGTATACCAATCAATAATACAATCGTTAAAACATAATTTGAACTCCAGATAACACATAAAACTGAATATAAGTTTTATATTATTTTAATTATTTGCTGATAAGTAGAACCAAATTGAGGTGGGTGGTCTGAGATTAGGGTCTGAATATTATTAGTAATGCAACAACATGAAAATAAAAATAATACAAAGTAGTATATGTATACCTACTGTATAGTGTATATTATTAACTAATTTAATATAATATAAAGCCATAAACTAATTTGGAAGGAAAATGAATTTAGTTTTAAACAATGTAGGTACTTATTATCCTATTATATTTTTTATTATTTATATAACTGTTATTCTTAAGCATCACTGCCATCACTGGTATAGTGGTATCGAATGTAACAAACAAAAAAAATATATAGTAATAATTAGTAAATTATTGTGAGCGATGATGGTAACCAATGTGTATTAATATGTCTTAATAATATTATATAATTACCTATATTGTTACATATATAATATTTGCTTTTATTTTTAAATTAAAATTATGTTTATTGTTTATAGTAGGTATTTTATACCTGTATGATTTAAATTACATAAAAATTATTACTTTTAATTAAATAAATAAAAAATGATTCATTACAATATTTGATGAGTATATTATGAGCTTAGTGGTAGTATATGTAAAACAGAAATATTGCAATCAATTAGGGGCGGATCCAGAAATTCATCAAGGGGGGACGGCCGGACGGGGAGTAATTAAAATATATCCATCAGAAAATATTCATACATACTTAATACCATACTTATTAATATAAACATTAAGTACTTATATTACTTACTTATTGTAATATTCACCATTTAGAATTTATTCTTACATCTTACAAACTGGTATCAATGACAACATTTTTACACTTTTATAAATTTATAAAATTTAAATATAATAAGTTCAAGGGGGGTACTTACTTTTTTATCCCTCCCTTGGATCCGCCACTGCAAACAATTAACAAATAAGTTTATAGTTTATACCGATATTATCTGGACACCCTCTCAAAAAACATACAAAATACGCCACTGTCAACATATATTTATTTTTTTTGACGAATAAGTCTAAGTGCATAATTGATGATTTTTTAATGAAAGTCTGAACTACTATATACTATATTTTAAAATATTTTAATACATTATACAAAAATTATGAATTATACTTTGGTATTTACTATTTTACAGTATCCGCAATGTGTTAAATATTATACATATACAAAATATTAAAGTGTTTAGTGTACCTATAAATTTTTAAACGTAAAATGTCCTTTTGAGTATTACTGGTTAGTAATTCCTTTAAAGTTTGTTTTATTGGGTCCTATTTGTTTCAACAGGAAACTTTTTTTTAAACTTATTTTTGAAAATATTTAAAAAAAAAATAATAAATTATGATCACCTATTATATTATACTATTAATTATTACTACTATTAGTATCATAGAATAATATTATATTCTGTGTTAGTATGAGGATGGTGTGAATGAGTTTCAATAACAAACCATGGAACGTTATATTTTTTGTTAATCCTTATAAGTTGTTATTATGTATTATACTATTATTATTACTATTTTCTACTTTTTTGAGTATTTTTATTTTTTAGGGAATTGAAATCTTATATCCATATTCTTCTACCTATAGGAGACCAAAGAATAAATTATTGATATAAAATTATATAATGAAACTGATAACTGTTTAACAAATGTTGCTAAAAATTCACTAATAATAAGTACCATCTTAAGTATTTAATAATTTATAAGCCATAGGTCAATAATCAAAAATATAAGTAAAATACTAAATATATTAAGACAAAATATTATGCCCATACTAGTACACCACAACAAATAAACAATTAATAATGAGTAAATTGAAATTTAAATATTTATATAGGTATTTGAAATAAAAAAAACTATATCTAATTAAGCATACAATGTATACATGTTCAAAAATCTAATGGTAATGATTAATGGCCAATGAGTACTTATTTATGCTTGCAAATTACAATAATAATTTTATTGCAATAATTACTAAACAGGGCTTGGGCTCCTAAGGTACTCTACTGCTCTACTAAGAAATTAAAGAAATGGTTTAAACTTATTGTTTTGTCAGTGGGTGAACAGTAAAAATTTGTAATTTTTTTTTGTTCATGAATTTGTATATAGATGTTTGGTACGTAAGTACCATACAGCAGATAATAGATATTAGTGAAAAATATATTTTAATTAGGTACTTAATTGAAAAATATTGTTGGTGATAAGATTAGTTTAATTGGTTTTATAATATGATGTACTTATTATTTTATTTATTTTGTCTGATAACATATAGGTATTAGAAGAAATGAATTAACTTTCAATGTTGAGTGGTATTTGGTAGTAAAATTTTATATTTGTGTTAATTTATTTATTAAAAATATTATACTTTTAATTTACAATGACACATACCATTTTATCAAGTAGATACAGGGGTTAATAATACAATAAATCACCTATATAATAATACGGTAAAATGCTTAAGCGACATAATCACCAAAAAAAAAACATACTGTTTGAAATTGTATTCGCATCTATGGTTATATAATTAATAAGATTAAATATTTATAACTTCCTATATAATATCTTTCTCTTTAAACATTTTGAAATTATTACCAAGCTAATAATATAAAAATTTTAAAACGATATAGAAGGTAAATTATAAGATAAATTACATCTTAACAATGAAACACGATTGTTCAAATTTTAACTATGTAAAATAAATAATAAATAATTAACTGTTTTTAACATTTTATTAGAAAGCATTAAAACAACATCTAAAACTATAAAATATATTAAAGTTATAATAATATAAAAACTTGTATTTTTTTTTTAATACTGTAGTAGACCGAATCCTGGTCTTGTGTTTTGTTTTAATCATAGTTAGTGTTGAGGAAGTTAATTTTTTGATAATTAAATCAATAAATTACAAATTATCATTCAAGTGCCCCTTCTCCCCCCCCACAATTACGCCACTGTTAATAGGTACATCATTCTTTATTTTGAAATTAATTTTTTCAAACTTATTAAGTATAAAACTTGTCAAATAGCTATTAAAAAAATATTTAATTAATTATATACTTATATTTACATCTATAAATATAGCATCTTTTTTTTTCATATTATGTATTAAAAAAATAAGTAACCAACTAACAAGTAATTTAACAATATTATATCATAAAAGAGTAGATAACTTAAATTATGTATAAATTATTTACAACAAAACTTATTAAATTACCAATAAATTTATTTAAAAGTAATTTCTTCGTATAGTAATTTATAACTTCAGTTTTTATAGTAGGGAGTTGTCCAACACAAATCAAGGTATTTTTTTTTTTGCTTTGTAATTTGTTTTAACTCTTTTTTTAATTTTTAGTATTTTTACCGTATTGATTATCATTATTCTCTTTAAATTGTAAAATTGTTATAAATTTAACTATCAAAGAAACGTGTATGATACATTTTTTTTAAAAACAACTTTAAATCTTTATTTTTGTCATTCTTAATCAATTTTTTGATGATTAAGCTAGGATACAACATTTTATTTATTTTTTTTTTTTAATAAATATACTATCTCCCAAGTAAATACCACTTTCTCTTTTACCTGCATTTAATATATTATATTTTGGATTATCATTATTATAATATTCTCATATCCTTTCAATTTCTTATTTATTTATTTAACGGTCGTTAGTCCAACTCACAATTTCACATAGAACATAGGGTATACATTTTATGTTTAGTTTAAGCTTATGCACAGTGTTAAATTATTTATTAGTGTTCTAAGCTTAATAATTATTAATTACAGAATAAAGTACACTTGCAACAGTCATTATTACTTAACAAATAACAATTAAAAGTTTAAATCACTGCCTTCTTTGATCTTTCAAATATTTTTTAAAGATTAATTGCATTACTCCAACAGCCATTTAAGCTAGTCTATTACTCCTTTAAAAATTAAAACTGATATTAATCATTTTAATATTATACTCATCTGAAAACTTTTAAAGTTTAAAATTACCAAAGGGATTATTATAATATATATCAATATTCAATGTATAATATTTTTTAGCTTGTCTTACTATCTATGAGTTAATAATAAAATAATAATTTATTATTATATGGTATAAAAACAATGACATAAAATTAATATAGGTATACATAATAATATAAGAAAACATTTTTTTTTTAGTTTTCTCATTTTATACCCTATTATTTTGCATATTGCTCACCAGTATAATTTATAGTCAAAATACACATTTACTTTTTTATATTTTTAAAATATTTTAAAGTTAATTGTTGAAATACTTCTATCACATCAACTAAATCAAAAGTCATTCATACTGGAATAAATTAAAATTGTGTACTAATTACCTACTGAGTGATAATATTTTTTCTCTTACTCTAAATAACATTTGTTTATCAAATAAATTATTAACTATTTATTATTCATTTCTCACTTGTACAATTGTAGAAATTTGGACAATTCATCCAACACTATATATCTGTTTAAGTATTGTATGGATCTTGATAAAGATAGGAAAATAATCTGATTGTTAATTGCGCTTTACTATAGTTATGAATTTTATGATATTATTCTTTTTCATTTTTATTTCAATTTTATCAGGAAATCTACCCACAATAGTAAATGGTTCAATATTTTCATTTATGTATTTATTTATTTTAGAACTTGAATTTCATTGATAGGTATCATTCATTTTATAACTTATAGTTCTCTGTTCTACCACAGATTAACTGAAATCTGTGGTTTTACAATTATTAGCATACACTATAATTTCTATATCTTTATAATTAAAAGTTTCAAGTATTATTTATTTATTAATTATTTACTTATTTTTAATTTTACATTTATTTTACCTTTAGACAATAGTTTAGCTGTTATTATTAATGTTGTCATCAAGACCAACTTTAATGAAGAGGACACTAATATCCAAATTATTTTTTAGGTTGTGTTGCATACAAAACAGCAGATACTTACTCCTTGCACTGAAAATATGTCCAGGTAAAATGTATACTATGTTCATTAAATGATGCAAAGTTGTTTGATTTAATGTATTTGTAATATTTAAAAGTTTAACACTATTAATTTAATAATATTTGTAATTATTTTCTTTTGTCTTATTACCTTTTCTATTTCAATTGTTGAATTTACTACACATTTTTGTATTGTACTTATATTATGTTTAGTTTGATATTCTGTACTTCGGACTGCGGCCCATATTAAAATAAAATAAAATAAATATGGCATATCTGCTAAAAATTAACCAACATATTTTGTCATATAGTATAATTTAATCATGATCAAATGAAATATAGTCATTCCTATGTTAGTATCTTTACATTATTGCAGAATTTGAATGGTTTTATGAGATAATACTTGAAATAAAATATTAACTAAAAGCTAGTAGGCACCAATGTTATTTTCACTGACTAAACTGCCTAATACAGAACAACAGAAACTACAAAAAACTCATTCTTAAATTAAAATTAAACTATGTTAGGTTAATTTTTTCATTTATTTTAATTGTATTTTTTTACCTGGAGAATTTGTTCGTACTTTTTAAAATCTGATCATTTTAATTGTATTGTCAGTTGTAATTGGAATAAAGTGTCCTTTTTGATATTCCAGTTCTATTACTAAAATATAACTAAATTAAGTATTTCAACAGTGATAGTTTAACACATAGATGGTCTTGTTAAATCATAGATAAATGCAGTGCCATACCCAGGATTTGTTTTCGGGGTGGGCTTAAAAATTAATATTTTTTTAGAAAATAATTTAAAAACATATACATATTCATACTATTTAAAATAAAAGATTTCGGGGTGGGCTTAAACCCAAAAGTCTCCCCCCTAGATACGGCACTGGACAAATGGTTGTAATAAAATCAATTTCTTATAACAGTATCAATGTTAGCCAATTCCTAATAAAGATGCAGCTTACATTGTATTCACAGATACTAATTTACCATGTAATGCCTTAATGTCTCTAGCCAACAGCAGAAAAAAAATCTGGATTTCTTCAACATATCTCTCAGTTGTCATTACAATTATAATTGTTTAAAATTATTATTATAATATTGAATGTTCATTATAGTTTTATTTAGGTATTCACAATATTATATTCTTACACTTAACTCATTGTTTGTCACTAGGTATAATCATATGATACAATATACCTACTTAATACTTATATTACCATTATACTTACTTATATTATGTTTTAATTTAAAATTATATATTATACTTATATTTATTATAAATTTATAAATATATGTATAAAATATCAAAGACTGTTTATATTATACAGTACTACACTGTCTGTTTAAAATTTAAATCGGAATTTTATTCTGTAAAGTAAAAATAATTATTATTTGTTATCCATTTAGTAACTAACCTTTTAATATTAATATAGTATACCGGCAAAGGTAACATAATATACCAAGACTGGGTTTTAAAAGTTAGATGTATCACATTTTTATTTTGCACTGGAATCAATATAAATTAATCTAGCATTAGATAGTTATACTAAAATTATACTATGCTGTATGAATTGTATGATAGTAAATATAAATGTTTTTTATTCAATTTTAAGATCTGTCTGTAGTATTGAGGATAAGAACATCTGTTTTAATATGATGTAAACTATGAATTTCTCTTATACAATTTTTGTTTTTTGTTTTAAATTTAAAAATAGGAAATTGCTTTGCTTACTACATAGTGTGTACATGATTTATGGGTCCAATATAATTGATAAATAAATAAATATTTATTTTTTTAATGTAACAATATAGCTATGCATCATTGCTTTCAAAAGTGATGACAAACAAATTATCACTAACCAAGTAAAACTTGAAAACAAAGTAGATCTCAGAATATAATAGAATAGATTAGGTAGATAGATAGATAGATTACTTCTTCAAACTCTAAAGTAGTATAGAAGATAGAACATAGTTAAATATTTAAATATAGGACTACTTAAGTTAAAGTTAAGTTATGTTACCCCTTAAGTTTCCGATTAGTCCACTAAATGTACACCCTAGTTATATACCTACAGCTTTCAGCTTTTTGTATCATTATTCACAAATATATTATTTAAAGGGCACAACAACAATAATTTTTTTTAACTTAAAATTTAAAATATTATTTAATTAAACAGTTAAAGTTATTTCTTCTACATCAGTTTTTTTATTCTACTGTTTATTTTTGTGTTTGTAGTAATATTGCAATGCTATACAATAAATTAATAAATTTTAGTTTATTTGTTCATATTTGTATTAAATATAATTATCTGCAAATACACTGAATGCTAGCTGATTTTTATTTTTTATTTTTATAATAAATAAGTAAGATTATTTTTAAATAAATAAGAAGTTATTAATAATTATTTTCATTAAAAAATCTGGGGCTTAAGCTCACTGAACTAAATTTATCGAGTTCCACCTATGCGGCCAAAGGTAAAACCGAAGCCTTTGGTAATACCTATGTAGGAGTTAATTTATTCTACGAAATAAATATTAACTAAACAGTAAAATATAAATCACATTATATTTAATTGATTCATTGTACAAAGTTAAACAATTGTATGAACATCATGGAATTTAAGAGTGAACGATACATTTATTAGTTGAGTAGAACGAGACAATAATATAACGCGATTTTTATTTTTATATATTTTTATAATGTTTTAGGGAAAAGCATGTTCGTCCGCCGACTGATTAGCAGGTAGGAAGTGTACAATGTACATGTTTACCAGGTTTTGCCGTTGTCCCTATAGGAGGTTTGGCGTTGGCGTTAAACTTCAGGATCAGCATCAGCATCGTCGTCGTTGTAAGGCGCCATCATTATAATCAACTGCTTCTTCACTTTCTTCCTTATCGCGACCAGTTTCTTCCTGTAATTTTCTAGTTGCTTTCTTCTCTGCGACGTTGGAGCGTTAGGGTCTTCATCTTCACTTCCGTAATCACTTAATTCCGCGACCATGTCTTCGAAGTTGACGCTATTCACATAATTCCGATAATCCGATAATGATTCAGAACAACCAGATACACCTGAGGTTTCCGATGTATCTGATGAGCTTTCCGATGTATCTGATGAGCTTTCCGATGAGCTTGAAGACGAATCGGAGGTTCTATAAAAGATTACCATTCGTCGTTCGGGGACCACCGGAATTTCTGGATTGTCGCTATCGGAAGGACGATTATCGTCTTCTGACATATTTGTGGAACGGATTGTAAAAATTGATAGAGTGGTGAAAAAATCACAAATATCGGAAGACGGCAGGCGGCAGGCCTAATGAAGTAATGGGGACTACTTAGAACTCAACCAAATCGCGATCACCAGAATACGCGCGCGGAATAAAAGATCCCAGATCAGGTACTATGTTGAATACAGAGAGACCACAAGTGACGACAGGGCGAGGGACGAATCACGAATATCGATAAATAGGCGGTCCAATAGGACCTACTCAGCAGCAGTCGGCGATCGTGGCGCCCCCGTGGAGTAGCTTCAGTGACCGACGGTTTGTTCCACGTACCAATTGGATCAGTGAGTCAACTGTACGACTTAATAATACCCTTAAAGGTAGACAGCGTGATGTACTGACGTACCGATATAGCGGTGCAACTCCTGCAGTGGCATGCTACCTGTTTCACCGAAAATCGAAATTTACCACCCCATTCAAGCTGATCAAGTGGTAGATTTTTGCGGCGGGGGCGTCGACGTCCGTACCGGTGTACCGAAATTGATCTTAAACCACTGGCCACCAGTGCATCGACAACACACTGACAACTGCAGAATTAAAGGCGTTGATTTAGATTTAGGTAGATTTTTCGTGGTTTATCCGAACCTGAGTTATTGTTAATGATTTTTTGTATTAACGGTTATTCGTTTCTGAGTTACATTAAAAAAAAATTCTTTGTTAATTTATAGCTTTTTTATTGCTCCTCCAGAATCTAAAATAGATTATTTTTATTTATATATTTTTCATTTTTTCTCCTTTTTTCTTAGACCTATATACCTAATCATATTTAACGATTAATAAAATAATAGAGTAATAATTTTCCTATTATTTTAGTTAATGAAATTACTTTTAAATTATGTTACAGGAAAGAACAGGAAAGATAAATGCCATGGATTCAAGCAGTACCTATAAAACTTAATATAATTAAAAAGAATCGATCTGTTAAGCATGTGTAATAATATATAAAAATTTGTTAATTATTAACACCCCAAGATCGGGTAAATATTGGCTATAATACGATTGAGAACGCTCGAAATGGAACAATGAAATAACCACTGACTCCAAAAAACAATACGATTGAGAACAAAATTATGTGCAACGTTGCCGAACTTTATTCAAGTCAAAATAAAATAAAATAATTAAACATTAAATAATATAACTCAAAAATTAGCAAAATATGTCAAATAATAAAAAATTCATTGTCAATATAATATTATAACCTATATGGGCTATGTTAGGTTAAATAACCTATAATACAAACATTTAAAAATGAGTTTAATTTAAATTCCCTGATATATAATATATATTTCCTAAATATGATAAATATTTTATTAGTTCTTCGGAAGAATTATTTTGGAAGTATTGAATATATGATATTATTGTTTTTGAAATTTTTTCTTGTTCTATTTATTAATGCTTTTTAAATAGTGCTCTGTTGAATGTCAATAAGTTTTAAAGCTGTTTCTTCTTGAGTTTCTATTAATTATTATTATAATCTTAATTATTAATTCGATGACTATTGTTTTTTTTTGTATAGAAACAAAAAACTAATAAAATACATACTATAAACATATTGTATGTCGTATGGAGTATAAGCATTATAACTTAGTTTTGCGTTGGTAAGGAATAAAGTACGCTAACGTATAAAAAAATAACTTTTTTAAAACACCATATAACTTTTTCTTATTTATGCACATTAACTTAACTGAATTACAAAAAAATAATTAACTTGGCCAGCCTTGTCAATATTTAAAGTCATTATTTTCGTAATCATATATATGGTTGGATTTTCAGATGGCAAAGTTTGACAACATAGCATGGAGCCATGGAATTATAAAAATTGAGCATTCTCAATCGTAATAGTCAAAAATGTCTAAAAAAAGGTATCGACGATAATGACCGTTCTCAATCGTATTTCTGCCTAAATAGGCTTAACAGTTAATACCTACCTGATATTGGGATACATTGACTATTGTCCAAAATGTAGCTTATCAATTAGTTTCACCGGTAATAAGACTTACAGTTAGACTAAAAAATAAAAATATAGGTAAATTATCTTTGCTTATACTACGTGGTCAAATCTCGAAATATTTCAATGATTATTTATGTACAGATGCATACCCATAATTTCCGAGAAAAACAAAAAATATCATGTCACTGCAGCTAAAATTACGGGCACGATGGACTACTATTCTTACCAATTTTCGTCTCTACGGTACGGCAACTATTAATACGGACACGTTCAACGACGTGGCCCTTGTGTAATGATGAATTCGTGACTGTGAATTATTACTGTAATAACGATTTATTGATGGCACGCGGAGAGTGTACGACTGTAATACGCCGTGGAAAACTGGAAATACATGTTAGTTGCGGTGTCGAGAGTCGACCCAGCTTATACGGGTAAAGTGTAGTTGGTAAGCGACATCGGCAGCGATCGCCGACTAGTTAGTAGTTACCGACATATTACCGACGGGATGATAATATTATTGTACAGTATCATCAACTATCAGCTATCAGTACCGGTATGTCTACTCCATATATTTTAACAATAATTATATAATAATAAAATTAATATTATAATATTGTCTAGATGATATTATATCGTTATGACAAACACAAATGATGTATTAAATCGGAAACATGCGGGTGCACACAAACAAAGATAGCGCACACAGTCGCTTCCGGTCATGTATGTTGCCTGGTGTGAATAAGTTATTCGTTAAATTAATAATAATAATTAATAATTCGTTAATTTACACGAGGTATAGGTATTTAATTTGCACTTATTCGCATCCGTCCGATTATCTATATCATGGTATCGTACCGTCGGCCATGTCTGTGTCCGGTCACCGCCGACGCTTCGTCCAATTGCATCACCGTATCCGGAAACTGCGTGCCGAGTCGGCGTCACCGCAGATGACGTTTTTCTTCCGATCAACTCACCCGTACCGTCACCGTCACGCCAATTATGTCGCCATCGACGTCGTTGCGACACCTGAGCCGCGCTGTCGCCCGCGCACGTATCTATATTTATACCATCGGTTCTGCAGCGTCATCCGCCGCGACATGAGTACCTACTCATGACGTTATTTCTGCCGTACCGTCGCGATTCGTGTCACGCGCCCAAACATGCGACGAGCCTCAAGCGTATGGCGCGTAGTGCCACGTACACACAATATAATGTTAGGTATTATAATACGTCGTTTTTCAATAGGTACCACGCGCAACGCGGAAAATTCGTGCGACGGTATAATAATTATCATTGGAAAACGACAAAACAATAAAAATATCGTTTTTATGAACACTCGTATTCTTCCTGCGACATTATTATATTGTTATATTCTAAACCCGAATATTATTTTTACGAAAATTTGAAATTTGAAATATTATATTATTATGTTGTATTATGTTATTTTTGTTATTAATTTGGTATTACCTATACAAAATTGATTAACAACTCGATGTATAGGTATTTGGCTATTAATGCGTAATATTGATGGTTAATTTTGTAAATTATTTTAAATAATTTTTTCAATATACAGTAAATTCCCGTTACAACGAAAACAAAATGCGGTCCCCTGCAGGAGTTCGTTATGTAACGGGATTTTACCGTATAATATATATAGGTATATCGCGAATCATGATGTAAGTCTATTATATTTATGTAATATTATAAATTAAAATAATATATAATAGGTACACTATTCAATTGTTGTTACGATAACACCTGAAACTCGTACCTGTCATAGAACCTAGCCAAAACGGGCACTTAATTTACGGATTTGGCTGCAATTCACCAACTTCGTACGGTGTATTACACATCAAGTAAAATTATGCGTATATGTATGCACTAGCTGTACAATGTTATTAGTATTAACTATTAGTATTTATAAAACAAATAGTTATAAATTAGTAATATATTTTATGTTGTGGCCGCAGTTGTTCATTATTGTCTTTGTTTTACGTTCGCATATTATTATATTAACACTGCGTGCCCAGGGGGGGAGGTTAGGGGTTATGCCCCCCCCATTGACTTTTTTTTGCTGACTTTCGGAAAACAAATTATTAGATATTAAAGTTGTTACTTTTTAGAAAGTCATTGCTTTTGATTATTAGTAATAAGTTATTGCTTATAAATCATATTTATTATAATATATATATTTTATTATATAATTATATTATACTCTATATCTTCTCATTCTCTGCCTATTTAATTTTATGATGCAAGTTTTTGCAATTTCTCACGTTTTTGGATTTTTTTTTTAATATGGTGTTTTAATGAACAAAATACTTAACTAAACTAAATTCATTATTACATAAATAGATTATTTTACAATAGTAATTAATTTAAAATATATAAAATCTAAGTACATAATATGTAACTTATTTCGTTTATTTTAGGAAAAAAAAAGCTTTCTTAAAAGTAATACCATCGAGAATAAATAAATACAGAAAAGAAATGCCGGGTATACCGTATACCTTTACCTCCCGATTCCCAAACCTATTATTACAAGGTCGGAAACATGGTTATTGCTGTAATTTTCTATGCAAATAATTTTGAAAATTTTTTAATTGTGATTAAAAGTTTAAAAAACGATGTTAATCCCCACCAGTATGAAAAAGCTGAAACAACTTGTACAATATAAATATATATTATATAATGTAATCAAATGTGGTTTATAGTATTCATACAATTACACTTATCAGAGTTACCCATTAGTCTGAAAAACTTGGAAGAATCGAATAGTAAGCTATTTAAACAGTATGAATACTGAATAGGTTTAGAAAAGCTGAAGATATTTTAACAAATATTCCTGGTCCAAACGAAAAAAAAACTATAGATAAATGTATGAATATATAATTGAAAAAAAATAAAGGATATAACATATAAAACTATTAAATCTTACTAAGTCATGTTGGGTAAAGCAGATGTTTATTTAGATATAACACCTATAAATTATTGAGTTTTTTTTAATATACACTAATAACTAGTGTAGTAGAAGTAGAAAGTATTTTTTCTTTGTAGGTACAAACATATTTCAAGTAATAAAAGATTTAATTTTAATGAACATAATTTGGAAATATATTTAATTATTAATTTTAATTCAAAAAAATAATACATTCATCAATTTTTATATGACTTGTATTTTTACAGTGCAATTTATTATGCAATTTTTATGTATTTTTTGGTATAATTATACAATTCTTGTGTGTTTTTAATGGAATTAAATCCGGTCTTTTCTTATAACATATATCCCCCCCCCCATAGAAAATTCCTGGGCACGCCACTGGGTACTTAAATCTAATATTTTCTATTGAAATAGATTAATAATTGAATAATAAAAACATCAATATATTTATTAAATTTAATAATTATTGTTTTTTCAATAAATTTTGCAACGATATATGAGGACATTTTTTTACAAAACAACTTCGACGTTCACTACACTACGTGTATACTATATTATATTACTCTGTAAAGCAGGCCCATTGATTATTATTACACATAAATGAATCACTCAAATGTCAAGGTAAATTATCACATGTAATATTATATATCCTGTATCAGTGGCGGCTATCTTTAAAAATATAGATGTGGCGAAACATAATAAGTGACCACCAAACCTCAAAAATATTCATCCATATAACATCTCATCTAATAAATAGTTTATTCAACATGTTAAAAAAATAATTACTATTAAACTATTAAAATATTTCCAATTATTTTCTGTATTAATCGAAATATTACATACACCACCCATCCCGCACCTACCTCTAATTAAAGGTGTAGAAGACACTACAACACATCTACTAAAGGATAACCGTAACTGTTTTACAATGAGTGTAATGTTTCTGAATTTAAGTATAAGGACTTCCCCGCGAAAAGTAACATACGAGTTTTTTTCAAAAAAAAGTAGTTTTTGGGGGCTCAAGGTAAAAAGTACTTATTTGGATTTTCGTTATTTGATTGATGTAAAAAGGAGGGCCAACGGTTCCTTGTAAACATTACAGCGTTTTAAGAGTCATCGCGAGTATCCTTCCCTCTCAAAAAGACACATATTTAGTTTTTTTTAGGTGAAAAACGGCAAAAAGTAACCGCTAGCCGTAATATAAAAAAAAAAATTAAAACTGAGCCGTCGCGGTACGCCTGGTAGATGTGAAACATCAACAATTTTCTTTTTGTAATAATGTTGAAAATTATTATTATTATTATTATGTATTATTGCAATTTAATAATTATTATTTTGTTATTAATTTTGTCGAGCTTCGGCGAATTGAACGGACAAGCCAAAAGTGGGGCGTCGGCGCGTCGCTAAGCAACAGTCAGTCTCACTACCTATCATACCACGCCATTAGATGTTTCACATCAAAATATCGATTATTTCGTTTTATTTTTTGCGCGTAAACTGTTTGGGTAACACATATTACAAAACGTGTAAAGTTTCGGAGTTCAAAAATAAGTCCTTCCCCGCGAAAACTTGTATAGTTGTATACGAGTTTTTTTCAAAAAAGTGGTTTTTGGGGGCGGAAGGTATTAAGAATTTGGATTTTCGTTATTTGATTGATATAAAAAAGAAGGCCAACGGTTTTTTGTACACATTACAGCATTTTTAGAGTCATCGCGAGTACCCTTCCCTCTCAAAAAGACACATATTTAGTTTTTTTTAGGTGAAAAACGGCAAAAAGTAACCGCTAGCCGTAATATAAAAAAAAAAATTAAAACTGAGCCGTCGCGGTACGCCTGGTAGATGTGAAACATCAACAATTTTCTTTTTGTAATAATGTTGAAAATTATTATTATTATGTATTATTACAATTTAATAATTATTATTTTGTTATTAATTTTGTCGAGCTTCGGCGAATTGAACGGACAAGCCAAAAGTGGGGCGTCGGCGCGTCGCTAAGCAACAGTCAGTCTCACTACCTATCATACCACGCCATTAGATGTTTCACATCAAAATATCGATTATTTCGTTTTATTTTTTGCGCGTAAACTGTTTGGGTAACACATATTACAAAACGTGTAAAGTTTCGGAGTTCAAAAATAAGTCCTTCCCTGCGAAAACTTGTATAGTTGTATACGAGTTTTTTTCAAAAAAGTGGTTTTTGGGGGCGGAAGGTATTAAGAATTTGGATTTTCGTTATTTGATTGATATAAAAAAGAAGGCCAACGGTTTTTTGTACACATTACAGCATTTTTAGAGTCATCGCGAGTACCCTTTTCTCTCAATAAGACACACATTTAGTTTTTTTAGGTGAAAAACGGCAAAAAGTAACCGCTAGCCGTAATATAAAAAAGCGGGTAAGTGGGTATCGCTCTGCTGTATATTAGGGGGTGGGGTGGACCTCAGACTATGGAAGGTTAAATTTGAATGCAATGATAGGTATCATTGTATACGAAAAACGATTCTGAACGAAGATGATTTGTCAGTTTAGGATATATTATATTTAAATATTGTCAAATATTCTATTTTGAAACAAATAGTATAGTTTTTATATTATGTTACTATGGTTACTATGGCCAACATTCGCATTATGAGCGTATGAAATTTAATTTAAATTTTGACATATTTCGTATAAATTCGAATTTAAACACTTATAAAAAAAAATTGTGACTAACGATTTCGGATTTTTTTTTATCACTTTAAGAACAACTTATAAGAAACCTTGTATTAAATTTTCAAGATTTTCTGGCCACCCAAAAAATTTTTATCGGCATTTGAAGAAAAAAAAACTTAGAAAAGTCGAAAATTTCAATTGTCTATTAGTAGCTTAAAAATGGTCAAATATTTTGAAAATTTAACTGTAAAGAGATAACCATAATATAAACATTTGGTGAAAATTTCAAGTATTTACAATAATTCGTTTTTGAGTTACAGCAAAATCAAAAAATCGATTTTGTCGAAAAGTGGTTTTTCCGTAAAATTTCCATTTTTCTGTCATTTTTTTTTTGTTTTTCTCGATTTTTTTTAAAACTATTAGAAAATTTTAATTTTGACCCCCCTAAAGTACCAACTAGATTCAATTCCCTATTCAAAGAGGGGCTGAAGTCAAAAATCGGAGCAGTAAAAGCAATACATTCATCACTTCATTCAGAATCTAAAATCAAAATCAAAACTGAGCCATCGCGGGACGCCTAGCATATGTGAAACATCAACGATTTTCTTTTTGTAATAATGTTGAAAATTATTATTATTATTATTGTTATTGACTTTTGCCGAGCTTCGGCGAATTGAGCCGACAAGCCACAAGTGGGGTGTTGCTACGCAACAGTCGGTCTCATACTATCGTACTGCGCCATTAGATGTTTCACATCAAAATATCGATTATTTCGTGTTTTATTGCGCTTAAACTGTTTCGGTAACACATATTACAAAGCGTGTAAAGTTTCGGGGTTCAAAAATAAGTCCTTTCTCGCGAAAACTCGCATACGAGTTTTTTTCAAAAAAGTGGTTTTTGGGGGCCCAAGGTATTAAGTATTTGGATTTTCGTTATTTGATTGATATAAAAAGGAGGTTCCACATTACAGCGTTTTTAGAGTCATCGCGAGTACTCTTCCCTCTCAATAAGACACACATTTAGTTTTTTAGGTGAAAAACGGCAAAAAGTAATCGTCGGGTTTAGTATAAAAAAAAAAATATTGTTCTATCGATAATGATTAAATCATTATACATGCAAATCTATATTAAACGTGATACAGCTGTCTTGACCGCCTAAGTTGGTATCAAGTCGGAGTAATATAACGGAGTCAGCAACTTCAATTAAACGCAGATTGATGACTTCGTACAGATCGCTTGGCGCAATACATCGTTACGTAACAGTTCAACAGACGGTGTTACGGAGTGACGCTAATGGCACGTAACGGCAAACGACATGTTGAATCGCGGTATCAATATGAGTGCGAGACCGTATGGATTACAATTATTGCAAAAGTAACGGGGCAGTACGAGTATTATATTATGCGGGCGCGTGGTGACGGAACTGCAGTAACGCGCACGGTGTAACGAGTAACGACCGCCGGAGACGCCGGACGACGATGATAAACGTATACATAGGTAATAATATGGCCGTAAGTGAGAAAAGCGGCGGCACACACGTCGACATCGCTTTATTGAAATAGAACACGTGAGCTATTATTTGATTAGTCATAATCGAGTAGTGTCTGGATGATTACATCAACACTATCCGTCGTTGAATCAATAATTTTTAATTATTAATGCTACAATGATATATATGTATATGAACAATAAACTAATAAACATAATATAGTAAAAAGTTTATACGAATCATACTATGTGAGAAATACGATTGGGCCAATGTGGGCAATGTGGCAAAATACTTTATAAGAGACAAAAACCAAAGGCCAACGATTAAGAGCTAGAATATGAAATCCAAGCAACCAGCACAAACGAAAATAAATTAGAAATAACAATAATATGCAGTGTATACTGTCTTGTTTTCAGCGGTTCGTCGCTGATCCGTGTCCATCGGAAAGCGTATATATTTTATTTTTTAATATGATATTAATGATATTATTATACTGCATTCAATAATTTAACTCTACTGACACGTTTTCCCAATAAAAAAAAATCGTTGATGACGAGTAAGCGCACATATTATTACCATTATAACGTTATAATTTAATGAATTCTACTAATATAATATAATAACATTATGTATATTACCATTTTTTTATTCGACATATTAAGATAAGTTATTCGTAAAATTGAATATAACGTCATTAGTAATAATATTTATGTCACGCCAATCCTACTTGAAAAATGCTTTTTATTGCTTTTGTATATTACTAATGTTGTTTCAAAATTTACTTTCTAATTTTTATAAAAAAAAATCTATTTTTTAGTTTCTTTAAGGTCTTTCACTACGATTATTCCTTGTTTTTTTGAACAGATTTGTATATTTATCTATATATATCTACTATGATTCGTAATTATTCATTAATTGCAAATGATATTTATTATAAATTATGTTTATATATTATATTTTGATAGAGCACCAGAGTTTAATTAAGAGGACGTTACACTAGTCATTTTCAGCGATAAAAACACGTCTACGGAAAACAAATAAAACGGCATCAAAAAATGATAGATCTTACCTATTCGAAAATATCATAATATTTTAGGCAAATAACTATACAACTACACTCTACAAGTAAATTAAAAATGAATAATACCATTTAAATCTATACTTTTTCTACCCAATTAAATTCATATAGTAATAGTTGATCAAGTATTATATAAATAATGGTGTTCATTTTTTTTACTGTCGTACTTCTAGTTAGTTTATTTCCGATAACTATTCGACATGCTATCATATTGCGATAACGATTATACGATTTACAACCACCTGGACGATGGTGCGGAGGGAAACTGCACTCGCATTGAATCCCACAAACTCAAAGTAAATAATGACTTATGATAAACTTTATGAATTATGAGTTTATGGCTAATATAATATACATAAAACCCGGGGTGGCGACGACGAGATTAGATAATATTATGTTGCTAATAAATATAAATATAAATATGTTTAAATAAAAGCTATAGCGAGACCCCTTAAGAGGCCGTCACAGTAGAAAAAAATCGACCGTAAAACATGCTTTCGTACTTCCAATAGTTCTCAGGCCTCGTTGATCGTAGAAACATGATTTTAGTATCAAAATAATCACGAGAAGTTGTACTAAATATTCTTGGAACAGAATTTTAAAATATTTTTTCTAACCAATTTTATTTGTGTTTGAAATTTGTAAAATTTTTCATTTTTTTAAAAAATCATATAAAATCGGCAAATTTAGATATCGAAAATCTGTTCCAAGAATATTTAGTACAACTTCTCGTGATTATTTTGATACCAAAATCATGTTTCTACGATTAACGAGGCCTGAGTACTATTGGAAGTACGAAAGCATGTTTTTGGCAAAAAAATTACGAATTTGCCGTCGTCATGTGCTGCTAAAGCGATTATAGCGGCAGCGTTCTGAAATAGTACTTCTTCCACCACCCCGCTTGCATAAGCAGCCGTACCGCACCATAGGTCAAAACTGGTTATTTATCGCAGCCGCGCACGGGTTATAAATAGTCAAAGACGTCGATACGAAAATAATAATTTTTGTCAATGAATAATATTATTTTATTTTTCAATGTTATAATTCGTATTCCGATTACTACCGCGTTTCACGCAAAATGGAACTAGGTACATTATATGGTAAAATTGTCACAAATCAGCTAAAAAACGTACGATTTAAAAAATTTTTTTTCAATTATAGACTATTGTTCTATAAAATTAGCGTATTGATATTCAAGACGAATTTTTTTAAATTTAAATTAATATAAAAGTATAACTGTATAAGTAAAAAAAAGGTAGGCGTGGGTGTCGCTCTACTTTACAGTAGGTTACAGTGTTGGGTAAGTTACTTTTAAAAAGTAATCAAATTACTTTACTCGTTACTTAGAGATAAATGTAATAAAGTTACTTTACTAGTTACTCAAAAAAAATTGTAATGAAATTACTTTACTTTTCGAATAGAAAAGTAACTACGTTACTTCTCGTTACAAATTTTTTTTTTTAAATTTCTTAGCAATTAACATTGTGCCAAGCAATAATATAACTAGAAGTACACTACCAACAGTAAAAATGTATAGTTTGAAAAAAGATATACAAAAATAACATATACAGTTAATATAAGTTATAAGTACATAACAATATCAATAACTTATAACTATTAAAAAATTGTACTAATTAAAATTGTACTTATCAATAGTAATTAATTATTAGGTAGGTATATAGTTAAGTATAATTTATATAATTTCATGAACTCACAACATAAACAATAGTCCTACCTATTAAATAAATAAACAACTTAATTAAAACCTTTTCTTTATTTAATTATTAAATAGAATAAAATATAATTATTTATTTGTTTTTTAAACCCTTTCTGCGTGAAATAATTACCCGCATTATTATAGACATATTTTTAAAATATTTAATTTTTTTTCTACATATTTTTTTAAAAAATTTTTTTTTCGCAATTTATACTGCAATAGGTACTAAATAATTCGAAATTGTAACGCATTATATGTTAGAAATTATTTATTAAAAGTAATTTCCATTACATTTTCGTTACTTGGAAATAATTATAATGAAATTACGTAACGCGTTACAAATAAAGTAACGCCGTTACAGTAACGCGTTACTTCCGTTACGTTACTACCCAACACTGGTAGGTTACAAGTGAGTCACTACATACCTACTGGATTGTGTTAAATTTGAATTCAGTGATAAATATTGTATAAGAAAAATGAATCTTAGCGAAGAGTCAGCCTACGATATATTATAATATATATTTTTAACTACAAAATAATTTAAAATTTGACAAATTTTTTCAAAATCCAAACATAAAATAGTTATATAAAAAAACGTGTGCCCATTGATTTTTAATATTTTTCAACTGCTATTTAACAAAACATCTGTAACCTAATCTTCAGGGGCTTTGAATTAAATTTTCACATTTTTTGACCCAACAAATTTAATTAATAATTTATCAACAATTATAGAAAAAAAAATTGAAAATGTTCGTAAATAGATCAAAAAGAGTGAAAATGTTTTGAAAATTGTATCAAGTATAATACTAGACGATCTTACGAAGAATCTTGTACTAAATTTTTAAATCTTAAAAAAAAGAAAAATTGTTATGAATTTCTAACAAAATAATTTGCACATTTTCTTCATTTTTACGTATTTTCTATTTTGTCAAAATTCGAACTTTAAATGTTTATAAAAAAATGCGATTACTGACTATGTATAAAATGTATTATTAATATTTTTCAACTATTATATATTAGGCGCCTCGTATTAATAATTTTCAAGAATTTTTTACCCAACGAATAACATTTTATTGACATTCATAGAAAAAAAAAAAATTCTAAACTTAAAATTTAAATATAGTTAAAAAATAATTTAAATATTTTTAAAATATTATTGTGTTAAGAAAATTCTAATATCTCGGACTAGGGTAGGTTAAATTTGAATGCAATGATAGATATCATTGGTATACGAAAAACGATTCTGAACGGAGATGATTTGTTAGTCTAGGTCCTAGGATATATTATATTTATATATTGTCATATATTCTATTTTGAAACAAATTCAAACATTTAAGTAAAAGTCTCAAAATCCTACGTTAGGTAATTTTTTAAAAAATACAAAAATCGAAAATTATTTAGTAGTAAAACGTTATTTTACACGTGTATTTTTGATTTCAAATTAAAATTAAAACTTTAAACACTCATAAATTTTTTTAAATTGAATAATCCTCAAACTTTTTATAATTATTCTAAGCTTAACTTATGGACAGCATAGTATTAAATTTTCAATTCTTAGCTTTTGATAGTAAAATATTTACCTATAAATTTTTAACTACCAAATAGTTAAAAATATTCATGATTTTAACGAATTTTTGTCAATATTTGAACTTCAAATGCTAATAAAAACAAATCATTTTAAATACTAGAAATTTTAATCAAGTCTAAATATTTTGACTTTTTTTAAGCTATTTATTGACAATTGAAATTGTTGATGTATCTAAGGTTTTTTGTTTGAAATGCCGATAAAAAAAATTTGGCGTTTTAAAATTTTTTTAAAATTTAATGTAAGGTTTATAAGTTATATAAGTTGCACTTATAGCGTATCAAAAAAAAAAAAAAAATAAAAAAATTGTTAGTTACAATTTTTGTTTATAAGCATTTAAAGTTTAAAATTGTCTACGAAATATGTCAAAATCGCGAAAATTTACAAGAAATCTTTAAGTTGAAAATTCATAAATTTTTTGTGAATTACCTATATTATCTAAAACCCAATACAAAGTTCTCCATAACATTTTATTCAAATCACTGTAAAAAAAAAACTGCAGTGACAATGCAGAAAAAAATTTATGAGCGTGTGAAATTAAATATTTTACGAAATTGCGTAAAATAATAACGATATATTGCAATTTAAATCTATAGCTTATAATATAATATATCTTACTAATAATTATCCTAGACTGACAAATTATCTCCATCATTTTGTATACAATGATACTTGTCATTACATTCAAATTTAATACATTCATTATAGTAACCTTCTCTCCGTCTCTACTATACAGCAGAGCGATACTCACTTTCCCCCCTTTTTAAATTTAAATATGGAAATTGTCTTACAAATTTTAATTATTTAAAAAAGTAAATATGCTAACGATAAATCAACGTTAATATATTATCAATATTTTTGTTTTATTGTTGTTTTTGATTTTCAATAACTCAATTTAAAATTATTTAGCCCCCCTACCATAAAAAAAACCCTGGCTACGCCTCTACATTAAAATTTTAATAATTTGAAATATTTTTAGTTAGTCGAATTATTTTTTTTCCCGTGAAATTTGAGTACACCAAGAGTACACTGTAATATTATATTATATAATTTTTCTTACACGATAAAATTTTCAAAATATTTTAATTGGTTTTGAACTGTTTACGGATATACTCAGTTTCCAACTTTTTAGGTTTTTTTTTTATAAATTTCAATAAAATATTAAAACGTTATTTGTTGTGTAAAAAAGCTTGAAAATTTAATATAAAAGGCTCCTATTATAGTAGGTGAAAAATATAAATAGTACACACAGTCATTTTTTTTTATAAGCATTTTAAATTTCAAATTTACAAATATAAAATACGTGAAAAATAAAAAAATGTGCAAATTATTTTGTTAGAAATTCTTAAAATTTTTTTTTTTAATTTATGATTTGAAAATGTTTTATAATATTCTTCGTAAATTCGTCTAATTTTTTATAAAACAAAATCTCTATTGGAAATTCAAATTGAATTTTTATGAGTGTTCGAAATCAAATTTTTACGACATTAAATATTCCATAGACTTATAAATTATAATATAAGTCTATGGGATATTCACTCCATTATTTATCACGTAGCGATTTTCTTATTTTATTGTAATTCAAAACAAATAACTGAAATTACTTGAAAATTTAACTAAGTAAATGTTTATATTCTCATTTTCTAAACACAATAATATTTTTAAAATATTTTGGCACGTTTTGAGCTATTTACGGACAATTTCAAATTTAAATTTTTTTAGTTTTTTATTTGTTTATAAATGTCAATAAAATTGTATTCGTTGGATCGAAAATCTTGCAAATGTAATACAAGGCTCCTTATATATTATATATTGTTAGAATATCAGTTAAAAAATATTAAAAATACAGTGTCTATATTTTTATTAGCATTTATAAAGATCGATTTTTTACAAAAGACGTAAAAACAACGAAAATGTGCAAATTATTTTGAATTAGATATTCATGAAAATTTTACGTTTTAAATCTAACATTTGAAATTTAATTAAAGATTCCTCATAAGTTTGTTTATTTTTATCAAAAACAAAAATCTCTACCGGAAAGTCAAATTAAATTTTTAAGAGTGTTTGAAGTTGAAATTTTTACGAAATAAGATATTCACTTGATTTCAAAAACGAATGACTTTATAGACACTTGGAAAGTATACCATATGTATATTTACCAATTTCTATATTTGATAATATTCCCAAAATATTTTGACTCGTTTCTAATAGTTGATTACGAACATTCTAAATTTTAAAATTTAAGATTCTGAGCGGAACAATGAATGTATTGGTTTTACAATTATGGTTTTTTTTTTTATGAGGGGGAGGTCAAAATTTTAATTTTCCAATACCTAGTATTCAAAAGCGCCCAGAAAAACAAAATAAAAATAAAGTAAAAATGGGAATTTTTATGCAAAATGGGTTTTTGATAAAATCGTTTTTTATTTTCGGTGTAACTATAAAACAAATGATCATAAATACATAAATTTTTCACTAAATATTTATACTAGTCAGTTGTCTTTTCTATACATGAACAATTTTTCAAAATATTTTGATTTGTTATAATATTCAAAATCCAGTCACTTTTTTTATAAGCATTTCAAGTTAAAATATTAACAAAATACGTAATAAAGAAAAAAATTTGCAAATTATTTTGAGCTATAAACTCATTAAAAATGTTCTTTTTAAATCTGAGATTTAAAAATGTAATACAAGATTCCTCATAATTTTGTCTACCTTTATCAAAAAAAAAAAAAAAAATGTTTACAAGAAAGAGTCACTTTAAGTTTTTATGAGGGTATGAAGTTCATATTATTACAACATTGGATATTTCACTCGATTTCTCATATAGGGATTTTTTTATTTTGTTGCATTTCAAAAATGAATAACTGTAAATACATAACATTTTCACTATTCACTAATCAAAACTATTTAAAATGTTGTTAACATAGGCGCCGGGTTTTAAAAATCTTAATGGGTGCTTTGGTATCATAGACTAGACATAAATGCTCAATTTGGGGGATGGGGCTTAGCCCATGGCAGGGCCGTTTCTAGGGCAGAGTGAGCGCCCCGCCCGAGAGCCCCTCTCGCCTTATTTTCAAATGGCAACCTATATTTAAAATGCATTAAATTAATAGGGTTTTTATTTTTAATTTTAACTTTCAAATTATTATTTTTCGTTAATTTTTTAGCGAGATATAGCTTTTCAAAGTTTGTTGGTTTTCGGATTTTATAATACTTTTTATTTCATATCTCATATGTAATAAACTCGTTTGTACCTGTAGTTACTAACGCCTCACAACTGTAATAATCTGTAGGAAATACACCTAGAAACCTTAAACGACCCAACTTTGAGTAGCTATAAGTCATGGTTAAATAAAAAATAATAATTTTAACGTTAAAATTCATAAAACAAATAGCCCTACTATTTTATGACATTTTAAATATAGGTTGCTATTTAGAAATCAAAAGTTGATAATGATTTCACTATTAAACATAAGACGTGTAAAAAAAATAAAAATGGTATATATTCGTAGTTATAGAAAAGCACGAAACTAAAAATTTTAAAAAGTTAACGCTTTTTGATATAATAATAAGTGTTTAATGCGATAAAATAATCACCCTATATATGCAACTGACGCGCAGTAGTGATATTTTAGACATTTTAGGCTCCGCAATTTTACTCTGCCCCGAGCCCCGCAAAGCATAGGGACGGCCCTGGCCCCTGGTCAATAACAATGTCCATGAAAAATTTAAAAAATGCAAGGGATCGCTTTGGGGGCTTGTAAGAATTCAATTTTCTAAGATTTTAATTTTGGCTCTCCAAATTGCACCTATTGGTGTTATTATTTTACTACTTAACTAAAAACGTTTACATTTTCTTATGGAGTTTATTAGTTTATTAAATAATACAATATTATAATATTAACCATGTTGTACACTGAAAAATGCAATTCTTCATTGATTATAAAATATTATATTAACTGATAATCATACAACAAAATAAATGTATACCAAATTTATTGCTTCTTTATAACTAATAATAAGTTAAACAAAAGAAGATATGATAATGTTTTCAATTATTAATCGTGCTCCTTGAAAACTTAAAGATATTCTTTTTTATTCAAATTGTTGAAACTTGAATATAAATACACGTTATAAATATCCAACATTCTAATGGGTGCCCAGCCCCCCATAATAATTTCAATGGGTGCCTTAGCCCCCGGGCACCCGTGTACATGGCGCCTATGGTTGTTAATATTTTTTTAGGAGATTAAATTATCGTACAAAAATTGTTTCATATCACTTATAAGTTACAACATAAAATACGCAACATTTTTACTAAAAAATCTATTTAATCGTAATAAAATTATTATTTTACATGTATTTTAAAAAGTAATTAAGTTAGAAATATAAATCGAGTTATGGTGTTTAATAATTTTTATGCTTATTCTATTGGTTTATATTTTTAAGCAAACAGGAGCTTTAATTAAAAAATAGGTTTGCGACTTGCGAGCTAGTAGCGAGCCAGCGCACCGTATAGAATTCACGGGCGACAAATTGTCGCCGACAATTTACGTAACGGCCTGTAATGATACGAAACGCTCTGAACGACCGTCCGTGAAATAATAATGTACCTCTCCCGCGATTACAACACGCGGACCCCGTCGCGTACACGATGGGCGTGGTTACGGCCTACCGCGACGGCGGCGATATGGAATTCAACGCCATCTCTTGAGCGTTGTATACGTTTCACTTTTACCAGGACGGCCTCTTAAATGTTGTTTTTAAATACAACGATTCGAATGCCACCGAATCGTATGTGCGCATTGCCGAGTGCGCAGTCGAATCTCGAAATACTCCAATAATAATAATATAGTGTCTCTGTGCGGACGCATATTATCCATATTAGTTGTGAAAGAAAAACAAAATATAATATATTGTATCGCCGCTGATAAAGGTACCGGCGCGATGTACTAATAGAACGGCAACTATCATGTACGCCCATCTTCGACGACGACACGGGCCCTGTCGTATAGATGACGGTGAATTATTATTTATTATAATAACGACTTGGCACGATAGCACGCGGAGAGTGTCGAGGGTCGACCCAGCAGGATTATGCGGGCAGTGTTGGTAAACGTCATCGGCGCCGACCGCCGACCAGTTACCGACATAATAATACTGTTGAGAAAATAATATTATTATACAGTATCAGTGCGCCGTACGGCATGACGTCTACTCCAGACATTTTATTAATAATAATAATAACAATTATATTATACCATTGATTGTAAACACTAGTAATAATTATGGTTATGCCAAACAAATGATGTATTAAATCGGAAACATGCGGGTGCACACAAACAAAGATAGCGCACACAGTCGCTTCCGGTCACGTATGTTGCCTGGTGTGAATAAGTTATTCGTTAAATTAATAATTCGTTAATTTACACTTTTCGTATCCGTCCGATTATCTATATTCTATATCATGGTATCGTACCGTCGGCCATGTCCGCCGTCCGGTCACCGCCGACGCCTCGTCCAATTGCATCACCGTATCCGGAAACTGCGTGCCGAGTCGTCGGCACCGCAGATGACGTTTTTCTTCCGATCAACTCACCCGTACCGTCACCGTCACGCCAATTATGTCGCCATCGACGTCGTTGCGATCACCCGCGCACGTACCTATCTGTGTACCATCGGTTCTGCAGCGTCATCCGCCGCGACATGTTAACGCTATTTCCGCCGTACCGTCGCGATTCGTGTCACGCGTCCAAATATATGCGACTAGCCTCAAGCGTGTGTCATGTACACACAATACAGTATATAATACGAGTGTACTGAACCGGTACTAACATTACTAGCATAATACCATCGATTATAATAATATATATTATTATGTATAATATTATATACATTGGCGTAATTCTATTAAATTTCAGCTGATGCAAACTGGCGTGGCTCCAGCACCCCTCCCCTAAGAGTATACAATAATATATATAATATCTTTTGTCATGTAGGTTTGTAAAAAGTATGACTTAGTTTTTATATGTTACTATGGTTACTTTATAGTATCTGTTTATTAATAATCAAAAAATCGATTTTGTCGAAAAGTGGTTTTTCGTAAAATTGCCATTTTTCTGTTATTTTTTTTTGTTTTTCTCGATTTTTTTGAAAACTATTTGAAAATTTTACTTTTGACCCCCCTAAAGTACCAACTAGATGAATTTTCCTATTCAAAGAGGGGCTGAAGTCAAAAATCGGAGCATTATTACTGCTCCAAATGTTGTCGTCAGACACAAAAAAAAAAAAAAAAAACACACAACATCATAGTAAAATCAATACATTCATCACTTCGTTCAGAATCTAATATAACTAATACGTATAAGACGTAATTCATTTACTTTTCTTAGATCTTACATAGTTATTCTTATTTTGAAAAATTATAATTATTAATTATGCTAAAGCTAAGCAGCGTCCAGAAACTGACATACTATCGAACTCTTCAAAAACTTGTTTTACATCAATGAGTTGATTTTTTTTCAATTTGTAACAAAGATAACTGAGACGTTCTTGGCTCATTTTTGTCCGCAGATATGTTTTTAAACGCCGTAAACATGAAAAGCTTCTTTCACACGATGCAGGAATTGTTAAAAATGTATTTAGCAACACGAAAATTTTCAATTTATTTATATAATATTATTTACTTACAATATTATCTATAATATTATATAGCTACGAGTTACCAAACAATTCAATAAAACAATAATAATTTAAAATTTAATTTTTATCGAATTTTGGGTTCAAATTATTTGAGTAGGTGCAAACGCATATCTTTGCATCTGCCACCTGGCACCTGTTATATATTTCCAGGGGGCGCAACTACGCAAGTGCGCCGTTTTGCACCCTCGTATTTACCTTTATGCCACTGTATATTATATATTACAAGAATTATAGGAATGACTTCGGAGTCGAACATTAAAGAGCTGATTATTATTACTATTAATAATAATAATACAATATAAATGTAAATAATATACCTACATACGGATTAAAACATTTTTGTCTAAGAATTGGTTATTACTTAAAATGATAAGTGTATTAGTTAAAAAAAAATTAGTTCTCTTTAATAGCTATTGAATGGTGGTGGCATTACGTCACATAGGTAATTAAACTAAAATTATTATTAAGTATGTTGTTAATCTATTGAAAACTATTAAATAAATTATAAAATGATTCAGAAAAAAAATCTGCGAAAATTGTCCAATATTAATAATATATTAACCTTAAATCCAGGCTTGTGGATATTACAATAATATTGATTCCCAAAAGGCAAAAACTGTCAAGATATCCGAGTCTTTCAGAACGAACTTAATGCATTAAATATGAAAATATGAATATTCGTCTTGTATATTCATAAATATCTTATAATAATTTAATATACTAATTCAATAATAAATATTATTTAAAGTAATATTTTGAGATCAAAAATAGATATAAACCGTAATATTTAAAATTATCATGATTTTTGATTTTCCCATTAATTTCAGTAAAAATGTTTTTGTCGTTGCATTATTTTTCACATGGAAGTATCTTTCATTATATTTAAATTTAATATATTAATTATAGTGAATTACTCAATGATGAGGTACACTCGATAGCATTATAGCAGAGCAGTTATCTACTTTCTTTTTTTTTTTCTAAATATATAAATTTATATTATCTGCTAAGTCTGTCTTGTTTGCACACGTGTTTAAAAAATAATCAAGATCACAAAAAAGTCCAAGACATTGATTATAATATATTGTTATAAACTATTTATAATCGAATTCTTTTGTAAGTTTTATATTTAATGTTTAAAAATAATAGATTTATGAATATAGTGAATACCTAAGTTTATGGTATAAATAGCTTGACATTACTCTAAATATTTTGGAAAATTTTATTATGATATATTAAATAAAAATGTATACCTACCACCTACGCTTATTGAAATTAGGTACCTTAGGTAAATTAGGCCTATCTTTATTATTTTAAAGCTACAATAAACCTTTTTAACCAGGAAAAATGTGTATGTCAACATTTATAGAAAACAAATTAAAAATTCCAAATGACTAAATATAGCACAAAAAGAATCAAAATATTTAGAAATTTATTTTATGTGTAGCGAATGATAACAACAAGATTTTTTAAATCTCATCCGTGCTATATAAATTATAGATAAATATAATATCATTGTAATCTGTACATTTTTGGTTGGCTGTTGTCATAGTTCTTAGATTTCAAGACCATATTTTGTTTATTTAATATATAGGTTTATTTGTGTTATTATCTTTTTTAAAATCGGTTGTTAAGGAGAGATTTCAAATTAACATGCTAAACTGTCAGTTATTGAAATGCATACTTATTTGTTATGTAATGTAAAAAAAGCATAATTAGATATGATTAAGATAAAGTATTGTGTTGATTTAGATCGTTCTGTGTTAATAAGTAATTTTGAAAAACGTAAATGGATACCCGTAGGCCCTGAAGACGAATGGAATTTCTATTGGACCAGTTTAAAAACTTGTCGTTGTCTGTTTAATGCGGACAATGATCATAGGTTGAAAGATGATCAGATAATAAATCATTTTCCAAATCACTATGAACTAGGCCGAAAAGATTTACTTATAAGGTAATAGTATATTGTGTGGCAAGGGCGGGAAGTGAGCCATTTCAGTCGCGGGCGTTGTGTGCGGCACGAGCCGTAGGCGAGTGCCGCATTTCGCCCAAGACTGAAATGGCCTTCCCGCGCGAGCCACACATACTATTTTTTGTCACGCCCCTGCGTTCATGAAAAAAGTTATGCAGGGATCTATGCAACAATTATAGACTATTCTACAAACTTACTAACGCATCGTTCGACGCACTTATCTAGGAACAGTGCAAATTAAATATGTTTAAATGTTTATGCGTCATGCAAGGAGGTTATAGGTACTATACATTTAAGATGTAACCAAAAGTTTATGTTTTGTAAGAACCGTGGTAGGTATACATTTTAGTTTCTGGTTGTGCAAGGGATACGCGCCCGGCGGCCAGCACTTTTGGGGATTTCTTCTTTTCCGCCCGGCACTTTGGGGATTTCCTCTTTTCCGCCCGGCACTTTTGGGGATTTCCTCTTTTCCGCCCGGCACTTTTGGGGATTTCCTCTTTTCCGCCCGGCACTTTGGGGATTTCCACTTTACCGCCCGCTGGACGGAAAAAGGACGCTTTCGAACGCTTCAACCATGGTCGAAAACCAAACTTTCGGTGCAGGCGTGACAAAAAATATTTTGTAAATCATTATATCTACATAGATATATATCTTAATCTGATAATTATAAAATATACCATAACATTTATAGATTACATTTTTATATATATATATAAATATATAGTGTCAAATTGTAACTACATAATTATTTGTCGTTAAATAGTCCGGATTAATGTTGATTTTGGGTAAGTATCTAATCATAGGAAACTAGTTGTTTGTATTTTAATATATTCAAAACTAAAACACAAAAGAATATAACTAATAAGATTATAAAAATAATAATATTATTCTGAGAATTCTTAACCATTCTTTATAATTTGTGACAACAAAACTCAGCTTATTAATTTAAGCAAATTACCAAACTTAAGGTATGAGTTATCGTTTAAAATTATTATTTCAATATTGGAAAAAAATATATATCAAAGTATAAACGCCAACTGCCAAGACGAGACGTTTGTTAAGTTATCAAATAAATGTAAAATATTAAAATCTAATATTTTACATTATTGTAAAATTGTGAACACATTTAATGTGTTCACATACAAAAAAATAAACCTACAGAATTAAAGCTTAAATTTTTTGTTAAAAATTTGTCATACGACTTCATAATCAGTCCATAGCCGAAATAAAAATAATTATTTTCATTGTGAAAATGTACATAGATATTGTAACGAACATTAATATTTACTAGTTTTAGAATTATGATATTACCTACATTGTGACAACTATAATAATTATACGTTTTAAGTTTTATAGGACTGATATAATAATTGTATTCGGAATTCGTTTATATATCATGTTTAAAACATACACATTTTCGTTTACATTTCACAGAAATATAAGACGTTATCGCCGAGAAATACTAAAAAGTGGTACCCCCATTGCAAAATGTCTCCGTGGTACATTTTTGTACTTAGATTTTATTCCTACGACTTACGTACTACCCGTTGAATATCATTTATTCTTAGAAGAATATCGCAGAAATCCAAGTACTTGGATTGTTAAACCGTGTGGGAAATCACAAGGTGCAGGGATATTTCTAATAGATAAACTGTCTCAGTTGAAGAAATGGTTCAAGAAAAAAAAATATCTAAATAATTTATCAATTAAAAAAGAAACTTATATAATATCTAGGTACCTATTTACCAATTTATTTTCTTTATTTCATATTATTTTGTATATTACTTACATATTGTATACGATCATTATATAACTATGTTTTTTACTATTTGGTTTGGATCAGATACATTGATAATCCTTTGTTGATAAGTGGAAAAAAGTTTGATTTACGTCTTTATGTTTTGGTTACATCATTTCATCCATTAAAAGCTTATTTATTTAAATTTGGCTTTTGTCGTTTCTGCAGTGTAAAATATAACTCAAATGTTACCGACATTAATTGCTTATTTGCTCATTTGACGAATGTATCAGTACAGAAAGAAGGTAATGAATATTATTTATTTTATGTATTCAATAGTACTACGCAATAAAATTGTGGTAATTTTAAAATAAATTTAGATTGACATTATGAGGTTTATGACAGGTATATATTTTATAATTTTGATCTTTGAACTTATTACTAATTTATTGAATTCAAATTTTAAACTAATTCAATTTATAAAATGTAAGTTCTCTGGAGTGTGGCCAATCGGCGATCGGTTGTCGTTCACATAAAGAAAATAAGAATTTTTTCAGTTAAAATATTTAGTGCTATAATAAATATTCTAAGTGGTACTTAGGAATTTTAATACGATATTCTGAACAATTAACAATTAAGAAAATATATAGTTTCAATTATTTTTTTTCTTTATTTTTAGGAGGCTTAAAAGCCATTTGAAGTGGTAATCCTCCTCCCTTTTCCACCAATGCATAGTACATTAGTACAGTGTGTGTTAAAATATAATTGACTACTTATTGCAATTATATGTTTAAATAATAATATATTATAGCATTGATTATATAATCAATGATTATAGGTAACGACTACAATAGTAAGCATGGAGGTAAATGGTCCACCGAAAATCTAAAACTGTACTTGGCGAGTACACGAGGTGAAGAATGTACTCAAAAACTATTCGATGACATATCATGGATAATAGTACACTCGTTAAAGGCTGTTTGTAGCGTCATGTCTCACGACACACATTGTTTCGAATGCTATGGCTATGATATCATAATAGACCAGGATCTCAAACCTTGGTTGATTGAAGTGAACTCGTCACCGTCGCTTATGTGTACAACTTCCAGTGATCTCTTACTGAAATCCAATCTTATTGACAGTATTGTGTCCGTTGTTTTACCACCGTCAGGTCGGTTCCACAATTTAGATAAAAAAAAAAATAGTTTCAATAATAATATTAAATATATAATTATACATAATCCGATTGAAACAATATTTATTTTTTAATTTATATTTTAAATTCATGAGAGTATGAATATATATATTATAATAAAATATATATTATGTACTAATATTATGCCATGTACCTACACCTACAACTATGTGTATTATAACCTATATTATAGACAATATTAAAATTGACGTCCAACCTCTTTTGTGGCTACTTACTACGTTATAATTTATAGACATCAATTATTAATCTTCTAATATTATAATGTAATAATTTTTAAAGGAATCCCAAACTGCCGATGGGATAAAAATCCATCACCAGAAACGCTAGTAAATTTTGACGTTTTGATCAATGAACAGCAGTAAATGGTACACTTTTCAAGTCTTCTGTATATGTCTATAAAGAAGTACCTACCTAAATATAAATATGTAATCATCATTATTATATAAATAAACTTACATAGTTGTATTATTTTATAATATTTGTATTTATATGTACCTATTTATTTTGAGTTTAGACTGAACGATAAAAGTTATACTACCTATTATTCCATTTTATTATAAATAGGTATCTACTTATACTTGCGTCTTGCATAATATAGTTTTTAAGTGGAAGGGAATTGGACATTGGTATATGAAATAGTAGGTACGCAAATGTCTTTAGAACATAACAATGATTTTCAGCAAAATTTTATTACACGTCTTACAGAAATATTATGTTTAACATATTATTATTAACATGGTGGGGCAAAAGTACCTAATAGTATTATCAACACCTATATATACCTATTATATTATAATACTGATATAATCATTAAACACGCGTTAAACAGAAATAGAAAATATATCGCGTCTATTATAACAGGCAGTTACATATTATTGTACTTAACATTTTGATTTATTTATGTATAATATATATTATGTATCCATTCGGCATTCATTTCAATTTCATATACATGTCTTCGATTTGCGGCGCAAAGTATGACCTAACCTGGGGACGTTTCATTTTGAACGTAGGTGTCAACAGTCCGTTCTGCACAGAAAAAGGGTCCGGATGTAGATAAACGTCTTTCACCTAAAACCAAATAACGCGTTTGCAATTATCTAACACACAGATTTACGTGTACACCTCAATAATAAAACGTAAATCGTAATAACAATAAATAACGTAATTATATTATGATAGGTAAGTATAATAAAAAACAGTTATAATACTTGTTCAAATGACTTAAGACCACCATCTTTTCCCCACGCTGTCATGTCATCCATAATGAGCTTTTTGACTTCAGGGTTCGCGCACAACACTGATAGCGTACCGGATATGCCATTTTCTTGTGCCCACGATTTAATGACGTCCACCATGGGGACCACTATGGCTATGATACACGACTAAAACGGTAAAAATATAAAATACAAAAATAACTTTAAGTACTACCTATATAGCCTATAGGATATAGCATCACGTTGTATTATTTTTATTGATTACTATATATTACTATTATATTTTAATATTATGAGAACATCATCAATTAACATCGTATAAAAATATTGGCTAGTTAAAATGACTAAAATATAAAAATAATTTAAAATAGATCTAAAAATATCCAGACGATTATTTTTGAATTACTGCCCAAATTTTTAAGGTTGATTTAAATTTTCGTTCTTAAACCTTTCATATTTAGATTTTTTAATTAATTTAATCAGTTAATTAATAAATGTCAGTTGTTTGGACACATACAGACTTAAAAGTAATGTTTTGATTGTTGAAAGATACCTAACTTCATAAAAGACAATTATGTTATTATTTACACTTTAAAGTTCAAATAGTACTAAGACTTAAAGACTAATAGTATATATAAACATTAACATTTTACTGATTTGGAAAAAAGCCAAATATATGATGAATTAAACTTAAATATATGTATCTTAACATATAATTTGTATTACATAATATATAGTATATACACATAATATTTGTAGTATCCCAATATTATAAAAATAAATCAACTTTTAAAAATATCAAGATTCTTAAAAAGTATCATTTGTAGTAGGTCTTGAACAGTGGAATAGAATATAGATAGATTTAATTATTAAATATAAATATGCACAATAAAATACACGTTACATACAACCATATGGTGTAGATACTATAAGAATGATGTTACTTTATAATGAACTTGTATATTAAAAAACAACGTTTTACACCATTTGTTTTGTATTATTTGAAAAAAAATTGATTTTTTCCAGCTATAATGTAAAAAGTATATAAGAATGTATCTTACAAAGTTATGAATTATTTTAACTTTAAAATAACTTCAAGTTCTAATTTGCTTTCAAAAAACATTTAAGTAGTAATTAATTTTTATTATGTATATTATTACCTTTAATGATTCTCCGTGAACAAATACTTGTTTTACATATTGACTTTTATGATAAATTGTTTCAATTTTTTCTGGAACAATATATTCGCCTTGAGAGAGTTTAAATATATGTCTCTTGCGATCGATTATTTTAAGTGTGCCATTCTAAAAAAAAAAATTATACTACTTACTGTTTTATAGTTAATAGGTAATAGTTATTAATTCATAGCATATCGATAGTCCGTAAATGACTTAGATTCTTGGACATTTTTAGGTATAAAGTATTTTTATTTTATATTTTAACGTCATTATTTATAATTTTTGTTCATTATTGTAGGTCATTTTCTTAAATTTTAGATTTGAAATAAAATGTTTATTGTAACGTGTAAGTATACACATGCTTTTCTCTTATTATTTTTATGTATTATATCATACAAATTGAAATTTAAAATTATTATTTTATAGTTTTTTTAGTTTTATGCTGACAAAAATATCATAGCACTACAGCACATTTTTTTTTTTAAATATTTAATACAATTTAATAATTTTAAATAATATTTAGTATTTATTCATTATTTTTTTTTGTTTGATATATTTTTAGGTCATCGACATCCTATTTTTGATTTTAGTTTTTGTTTATTTTATAGCATAGCATGAACGTTAAACGTGTAGGATAAATAACCTACGAATATAATGTATTTGTGACACTCACAGAAAGCCACATTCCAATGTCTCCTGTATGATGCCATCCGTGATCGTCGAACGAAACGGCATCGGGATCTTTAAAGTACCCTTGAAAAATGTTGGACCCTTTTACGCAAATTTCCCCTTGGTTAGACGTCGCGTAATATTCCATTTCCGGTACGTCGGCTAGCTTAACCAAATTACAAGCTATTGGCGGTCCTACGTGCTCCGTGTTCATATCACCTTGGATCGACAACGTTATGGGCGCCGTACACTCTGTTTGACCGTATCCCTCTACCACCTGACAACACACAATGATGCGAATTCAACGCGTCCCACATGAATATATTTTATTTTAGTTAAACTCACTATACACCCAAGTGCACATCTCATGAAAGTCAAAACGTTACCGGCCAATGGGGCCGAGCCCGTAATCATCAGCCTCAGACGACCGCCCATGTTTTTCTGCAAAGCGCCAAACACCAACCGATCCCAGATACTGTTTTTCCGGATAATGCCTCTAAAAATAAAACAATCGCCGAGTAAAGCGACTATAGGTTGTTTGAACGATAATACAGTTAGGAGACAAACCAAACTTTTTAATTTCGTTTTCTTTCGACCGGAGCGCCATGTTGAACATGACGCGTTTAAAAAATTGCGGAACAATGTTCGCCATTTCCGTCTCGTAGATTCTGTTAAGCAGACGAGGGACACTGGGCATGATTGTCGGCTTCAGCACCTTCATATCTTCAAACAGAAACTTAATATTTCCACTGTAAAAGCCGACTGAACCTCCGACCAAATACATTCCGTTCTGTGGGCACGGACATTATCGACGTTAAACGGGACGTGCGAGTTATTCGAATATTCATTGCACTTACTTCACAACACCTTTCCAACATGTGTGCTAGAGGCAAGTACGAGATCATTACGTCACCCACGCTCGGCCTGTACTGAGAAAGTTGTACGAGAATGGCACTGATAGCTGCCACGACGTTGCCGTGGGTCAGCATCACTCCTTTTGGTAATCCCGTGGTGCCCGAAGTGTAGCATATTGTACACAAATCAGTAGGTTTTGGAGGCTGTTTATAGATAAATAAATTATGTGTACAAATTATTAAAGTTCTAATCCGAATTTTAGATCCAATAAATTAATTAAAATTAAATCATTTTATTATTATTGCGAGAAAATATTATTTTAAATATAGTTATTTAGTTTTTTTAAATATATATATTATTAAGTGTTTTTTTTATAAATATAATATTATTAATTTGACAAAAAATAAAAATAAATATCTTTTCAATAATCTTAATTGATTCTTATAATTAGGATTGGTTTCAGTAATTCAGATCAACCAAAACAAACCATGTGTACCGTATATACGGTTTTTTATCTAGGTCAATTATTTGAATACCTACATATTATTTATTTCTAACATAAATACGTACAAATAATTGGTCATAACATTATGTTATTAACATATCGTATTTAAAGTTTAATTGTGTATTTAAATGATTTACTTGTTCTGGAAACGTTTTAGATGCTCCAGCTTTCTCCACTTCGTCGAAAGTCAATAATTCAATACCACGGTTCTTGGCTTTCTGGCTAGTTGATGGTCGGGTACCGCGGATGACGATTATCCGCCGAAGACATTTAGGCGATCTATCCAATAACTGGTTGCATTTCTCGTCCGTATCGACCACCACCGCTGATATTTCCGCTAAGTTATCACATCAGACGATTAACCATAAGCAACCACTTTGATCCATCTTAACGATATTGACTCGCTGTGTTAACATAATTCCACAAGAAATACATAATAATACTAATAATACCTTGGTTAATAATGAATGAACAAGCTTCTGGACCCAATGTATCGTAAAGTGGTACAACCACCATAGAAAAACAATAAGCCGCTTGTTCTGTTAAAATCCATTCGGGACAGTTTTGACTGAATATTCCGATGAAAATCTGGGTAGTTTTTGGAAAACCAAGACCTAATAGACCTGAACCAAAATTTCGAGCGCGAAGTAATGTCTCGTTGTAATGAATCCATTGAAATGGTTTACTAATATTTTCACGCCAGCCTAGGCACTTCCCGTTATCTAAAAATACACGAAAAATCAGTAAATTATAATTTATAATTCATTGCGTATGTATGGCAAAAAATATGAATTACTTGAAACTTTTGCGCCTTTCCGAAACGTCTCATACAGAGTTCTAGCATCTGGTGCTATATTGCTTAGAAATTTTCCTTCTATTCCTTCTTTATAAAATTTTGAAACGTGCACAATTTCTGGTCCCTAAAAATAAATAAATATATTGATAAGGTTACACAAGTGTTTGAAAGTTGGTATTTTATAAATATTCATGTCATTAATAAATGCATCATTATTTTGTAACAAAAACTTAAAATAAAAAAATAAAAATAGGTGGCCTATGACCTTGTGAATAGTCTAAGAGTGTCCATTTTTAATTCGATTGCTCTATTAAGATTTGTTTATGATTTCTTGGCAAACTTTAATTGATAACAACTAAAAAAATCAGTTTATTTTCAACATACCCGAAATAAATGTATTATTATTTAAATTAATAAGATATATTTAGATATTTTTTTAATTACTTACAAATCTTTGTAGTTATAAAATAATTTTTATTCTATTCTCATCTAACATTAAATTTTTTAAATTTTTATACAATTTAGTTGTTAGTTAATAGTTCTAGAAAAAAAATCATTTCTCTGAAATTTTTTGAAATATATCTACAGGTTTATTATAATTTATTATTAAGGTTCCAGTTTTATTGTATTAGAAATGTTTTTAAATGCACAGATAAAATTATAGGAAAAAAATTGGTAAAACTTTATGCATACAAAAATATAACACAATATATTATGAATAATTATTAAATAAAATAATTTTTTTTATCAAATATTGAATTATGCCTTTTTTTGTAAATATAACCAAGTATACATAATCAAACTTTTATATAATTTCACGTACGAAATATATTATATTACCTAAAATATTCTACGGCCCCCACAAAAAAACATGCAAATGTAAGATATTAAATCCTATATTTATATTATAATAATTAAACGTCTTGACCGAGGATTATAAAATGTAATATTTGTGTGGCTTTAATATCTTAGTGTTTTTTTTTTTTTTTTAATGGTTAATTCATTTTAATCGTTACCAAAAATAACTAAATATACACATGCAGTAAAATAATCAATTTTTAGTTTGACATAAAGTTAACAATATCAAAATGTTTTATTCAACAACTAAGTTTTAAAATTAATAAAACTAATAGGTATGTCTACATTAAAAAAATAATTAGTTATTATTAAAATCATATGAAATTAAAATAAGACAATTAAAAATATAATACATAAAAAATAATTATACATATTTAGTGTAAAAATGTCATAATGTATACAATTTTTAAATTGTTAAGAATTTAGTTTAAAAAAAGAATTAAATACATTTATTTTTACGACATTAGTTATTACTTATATTAGTGATTATTTTCTTTACTGCCTGTAATAAAAAAACAAAACTATTATGTTTTAAATATTCTCTATTGACAAATAAATATTAAATTTGTACACACCATAACATAATAATAATTGTATTATGAATATAATGTGCATAATAATTTATTTTATTTGTTATTGACGACTGACGTTATTGTAATGCAACAATGAAAATATAATATGCTTGATCACATTGAAAAGTATTTAATATTTACCATAAATTTCAGCGTTAAAAATTAAGGTTAAGTCCAATCAAATCATTTTCATAACAATACAAAACATTCCAAAACTGTTTCGCTATAAATAATAAAAAAGAACCAAATTTATCAACCATAGTATTTGGTACTCTGTGTAATTTTGAATGTGTCAATCATCAGTAGGTATGTGTTAAAGTAAAATAATGTTCCACAGTTTTATACAATTTTGACTTCCAACACTACATTTAATTTTTTATTTGAATTGTACCTAATATTTGATAAATATAACGATTTTTTAGACATGTAGGGGAATATGAGAAAACAATTCTTAACATTTTTGTTGTTTTATATTAATAGTACTTAACTATTATCATTATCATTTTTTTTCTTTTATAGTCTGATTTATTTTTTGGTAAGTAGTTATATTCTCACGATCGTTTCAAAGATGTATAACTGGGTTGAATTTTTAAAATCTTCTTGTGAATGTCATATAATTTATGTTTATGTATAACTAATATTCATATGGAATATGTATAATATATTAATTATTATTTGTACAGTGTACACAAATGGGCGGTTTCCCTGTAGTATCTTGAAGAGACCGACGTCTAGAGTTAACACCTGTCTGAGGTATAGTTATAGTGTTTATAAACGTCGTGCTGTGCTACTGTCTGCATTGCGGAAAAAATGTATCTTAGAATTTAAATAATATGTATTAGACACATAGTGATTGTTAATACACTTGATCTAAATAGTTTTTTAGAAGAAATATGTGTCAAGTTTTATAATATCAGATTATTTTATTATTTTATATTATTTTAATTATTATAAAGTAGAATCAAGCCAAATAATCATTATGAAACCTTATACAAATGTACGTTTTGTAAAATAAAAACCATTAAAAATACTTGGTACCAATACAATAACATAATTAATATTTTATACCTATAAGTAAAGGTTTGATGTAGAATCAAAATTGTTTGGTCCATTAAAATTAAATTAATTAAATTAATTTTGAAAACGACCGATAGGCATGGTTTAATAAATTCTAAGTTTATAGTATATAACGTAGTATTACACCTACGTTAAATTTTTATTTTAAGTTTTGTGAGATTAATATAATTTAATGTAAAAATTAAATGGTACCTACTTATACTTGCATTAAATAACCTATTAAAAATGATTAAATCATCTTACATTTTGTCAATATTAATCAAAACATTTAATTTATGCCAATATTATTATTATTATTATTATTATTATATTATTTATTGTTCTCGTTAACACTTGTTATATTATTAAAATATTTATAATAACATTGTATTTTGATTGATTATATTTCAACCAAAGCGATTGAACTTATTTCTTACAAATCATGTACTGTAAGCTAAACCTCATATTATATATTTGTAATGGATGATGAATAAAGTGTTCAAATAGTCATGCACAGGGAAGGTACGTGTACGTTGAATTAACAAATTATTGTTTGGCATAGGTATGCAAGTAAACATAATTTAACGAGCGCGTGGTGGCTCGTAGCTCCTCGTTCTCCCGAAATAGCTATCCCGATCTCAATATTGTCGACTATCAGTGGTCATTAAGTCCACGTAATGTCTAGTAGTATTTTTAAACTTACGACCTGAATTTAAAAATTAACCGTAATCGAAAACATTGTAAAAAACAAAACAAAAACAAAATAATATTCTACAGTTTTCGTAAACAATAATTATTGTAGGAACGAAATGCTTACACGTTCTTACCTATGCAACGATAGTCGGTTATTGGTTGGTACATACCGTTTAAAATATAATAAATAACATTAAGTATAATATTATTTAATTTGATCATTTTATAAGGTTACCGGTATGTTTTTTTTATAGATATGACTCATCATTTTAAACCTTGTCGAGTATAATAGCACATAATATCGTAATTCGTTTATTGTATACATAGGTTCTTATTACAGCAGACTAAGTAACAATACCAATGCTCTACTACTACTATATAATTCTATATGGTTGTGCTATTTTTATTACGGACCTTAAGTAGATCCGACTGATGATCGAGATTGATGGGCACCTCTAGCGGGCTCTCGTTCATCCAGTTCGGACAGTAACACGACATCGTTAGAGTTTTACAAACACCAGCGCACTATCATCGTATTCGAAATCAAAACATATTATTGTAAACCAAAATAGTAATAATAATAATAATAATAATAAAAATAAAAACCGAACAAAAACAAAATGACACCTTACACGACTGACGGTGGCGACACGACGAAGAGTGCGCAGTGCGACGGCGAGTGCGGCCGTTACTGAACTGCCAAAAAAAGGCGACCGCGGCCGAGAAACGAAAGATGACAACGTGACTTCAAGAACGTTATAAATTATTTTTAAACCCAGCCCTCGGGCAAATGTAGGTGTGTGCCGTACTCGCGCCCATTACGATACACACGCACGACGAGCAATGTTCGATGCCAAAATACAAGATAATATAGGTAGGTACGACACTTGTCTTAATAATCTCACACGTCGAATGCATATCGACGCACGACTGCCACGGCCGCACGCGTAGTTACGTGCCGTAAACACAGGGCATTTTTCATTGAAACGTCGTCACCTATACGTCATGCGATATATACATTAATAATAAAATAAATAAATAAAATATTTATAAATATAGCATTAAGTGTACGTGCCATACTATAATATTTGATATTATTATTACGATCACTGCGCGTCTGTGCGATGGCTCGACGGTATAAAATATTTTACGAATATCTATTCGTCGACCGTCGAAACTCGAAGTTGTTATTATACTTTTTTTTTCCTATAATAACTTTAATAAAATCACACGTTTACACTGTTATGTATACGTAGAGAGGTACTTTCAGCAATCGCTGATAAAAATCATTTCTATACATATTAGATTAAAATAAAAATTTAAAAAATAAATTTACATTGAATTTGTTTATTGGTTAGTATAAAAATTTTATGTGTGTTTGAAACTAAATTATATAACATAATCTAGACTGATGGTTCTTGCCATTTTAATCAGCTTATTTAAATGGTAGTCGCAGTTTCAATAATTAAGTTTCCACCCAAAAACATTTTTACGTGATGCATACCTAATACTCGTACAATTCATATTGTGTAAAAATGTCTCTTATCAAAAAGTCTAATATTGAAATATTTTTATTTATAATCTTTAAGTGCTAATTTTTTTAATTTAAACGTATATGATGATGGGTACCTACTGTATAAATCAGGTCAAAGATAAACTTAACTATTATAGTAAGTAACATTACAATAAATTATTAATTTATATTTTATGCCATGAACTTTATATATTTAAAGATTTTAAATCTTGTCATCACAATTTTTAAATAAATATTTTCTTTTTTTTATTATAAAAAAAATATATGCATACCTACCTAGTATTTAAAATATGTATTGTGTACACCATATTTACAATATTTACATCATACTTAGTACTTACGTAATTTATGCAAATTATATTTTAACGTTTTCTTTCCACACATATATTTTCGATTTGACAGAGATTTATAGTTACAATGAAACAAATCGAGTACCTGTTAAAATGATCTAGGCGAAGTAAAATAATGTGAATATTATACTTACCTAATTAGTAGATTAATAATAAAAGTTGACATAAATATAGACATAGTATAAAGTCTATACTATATAGACTATACGTAGTAGGTAGGAGGTATAAGTGATTACTTAAATATTTTAGTTAAAACTCCAAAAACTATTATTCTCCTACACAAAACCTATAAATTTTATTAGTACGACCCATCTGGTACAAACAGGAATGAGCATAACTAAGATAATAAACGTCATTATAATCGTAAAGGTTTTTATTTTTGATGAAAAAGTAGATGTTAATATCTGGTTTGTCTCATTATAAATTAATTTTAACATTTTATTAGCTGATGAATTATAAATCTCTAACTGGGTTTTAGACGTTTTAGTATATTTTACTATTCATGATGTAACTCAAATAATATGTAGTTTAAGAGCGGTCATAGATTTTATAGTGTATTTTATTGTATAATCTGAGCGAAGCGAGAAATGTATTTTTACTCTTAAAACCCTCAAAATAAGTAGTGGGTGATTTTTTCCAATTGTTCGCCAAGCTGTTATATAGACTAAAAATAGAAAATCGTGTGACCTATCAAAAGAGGAGGTCTATTGATGTAGAACAATAATGTCGTGGGGACATTCATTATACCTATAGTCACGTGTTAAAATAAAAATTGATCGAGATAGTTAAAAACTGAAAACGTTAGACATTGTCAACTATCAATATTATCGTATGAGAATATTACTGAATAAATACCATATATTTTTATAATATGTATGAATTTTGTTTTTCAATAACAGTATTGTTTCATTTCTCATTTGAATTAATAATTGCATGCTAAATTAAATATTCTATATGTTAATAATTGAATGATAATCATTTAATTTAATTTGAAGTTGGTAATTTAAAAAAACAAATTTGGCTATATTTAGCAATGAATTTATATGTGTATGGCCATAAAAAAACAGTTACTTACGTTAAATAAATACTTTGAATTACCATATATTTTTAATTTTATTCATTTTAATTATAATTTTTAACCATATTTATATTTTAATTTTTTTATCATAATTTATTGATTGAGATTGTTTTTTTGTATTGGTTAAGAATTTAAATACCGAACTAAAATATAATGTTTTTATTTAAGTAACAGTAAGTACCTAACTATTTATAACGTAAAAACATTAAATAAAATATTAATTGTATATTATAAAGAAAAATTGTAAATTGTTTATAAATTAAATCTTCATTGTACCTACCAAACTTTTAATTATATCTATTGTTTCTAACATTTTAATTGCTAAAGATCTTGATACTTCAATTTTTGAAATTTATTATAAATAATAAATTTATCTCAAAGTGACAATATATATATTTATCTTATTGTATAAATAATGTATGTTTATAATTTGCAGTCGAGTCTCAGTGATTCAAATTTTAAAGGAAATAAATTTGACTAATGTATTTTTTGAGTGATGTACCTATTACATCGAGTGTAAAGTAATTTAAAGAGCAAAGAAGAAAATTTGGGTTATTTAGGTTTTTGAGTAATTGACACTTGACTGTATACCTATAATAATTTTATTTATATATTTGTTGTATTATAATTTTCATTATTTTAATGGTTTACATTATGTTTAAAAAGCAACGATTGTTTTATTTTATCTAATTTTTGACTATTAAGTATATTACAGAGAAAAAAAAAATTAAAATTAAAACACATTTTTGTTTGGCTTGGATTTCCAAGATTAATGTTATCTGGCAAGTTGTGTTAGGCTAGAGAAAAAAGTTTTATTCTAAGAATAATGATGAAACCTTTCAAATATTAGTATGTTATTAAGTACTTAAAATGTAGGAGTTAATAGGTAAAAATAGGTTCTTAACTTTTTTAAATTGTAATCATTATCTATTATGTAAAAATAATTAAATTATTGTTTATAAAAATTTTTAACTTTTATGATGTTTTATATTATATTAGAGTAAATAATTTTGTGTTTGTGTACTCCACAATTATTAATAATTTTAATTTAAGCCTTATTAGATAATATAGATAGGTACTTGAAATTTAATATCTCGTTACGAATATAGTAGCCAGTTTTTTGGGGGAGTTCAGAATAAATTTATATCACAATAATGTATTCAATACCTACTGAAATTGTGTGTTATAAATTATATTAACCATTAATAAAATATTTGAGAAACTTAAACAATTTAAAAAGCACATTTAAATTATTTACTTTTGACTAAAATTTTTTTTTATTTATATTTGTAAAATAAAATAAATGATTATAATAATACATTTAAAGATAATTTGGAAAAGATTCAATTAGATGTAAACATTTTTAAATCGTTCTTGGTGAATATTCTCTTGGCAACATACGTTTCATTGGATCTTATTGATCGGAATATTTGTCCTGAATCCAAATTTTAATGTTTATGAATTAAGATTTTATGTACTTAATTAATAACTCTGTTATATTTTATTAATTTTTATTTTTATTAATACTAATTAAAAGTACGCCATTGGGAGCAACGATGGTTTTTTTGTGTCTGTGTATATGATTTAAGTAGTTGATAAAATGCTTCAATTTTACTTTGATGGTAGTTTTGGATAGAAAATTGGATCTTGTTTGTTCTATGTATTCGGGTGTCGCCAAATATTTTTCAAACCTTATTTATAACACTGACTGTTTTGAAAATCAACACTTGATAACTATCTGATTTGATAGATAAATCGTATATTATGATTGATCAGAATAACACAAAGTATTTTACACAGTACTATACATTTTGCACAGTGGTGGCCAAATGATTTTGTCATGAAGCGGGGGGAGGATGTGGCATAAAAAATAAAACAAAACTTTATACATTAAAATTATAGTGCAATATGCATATATTTAATTGCTATAAATATTAAAGAAAAAAGTCATGGGGCGGATTTATCCCTCTCATCCTCACTCATTTGACCACCACTGATTTTTCAGTACATGTTCACGCGTCCCGTTCTACAGTGTTCGTTAAGTGATGTGAACGATTAAAAATGGAAAAAATGTTTTGCTCAAAGTTATGCGCGAAAAAAGAATTGTATAACTAATTCATAACTATAAGATCAATTACCATAAAATGCTTAAAAATTAAGTATAACCGAAGAAGTGTACAAATAAAAATTGCAAAAGTTTTTTAAAGCTCGATGGCCTAAAAAATATGATTTTTGAACCAATAATATAATATAATCACGATTTAAATGAACCTGAACAGCTTAAGCGACCAAAAGTAAGCAACGGACTTAAACGAAAATCTATTAGAGACATATCAATAAAACCATCAAAACTTATTATTTGTACTGAGCTGAGTAGCGGATGCATTACTTTTATTGTGTCAGGTATTAATCTAGACTTAAAAATATTTCTAATGCTCGTACTACTATTTAATTATTATTTAAATTCTGAAGAGATACTACACAACATACCATTACAAAAATCCAAATATTTACAGTTAAAAGTGAAATTTTTGTTATGGTAAACAGCAATAGCAAACAAATATTATATTATTTTCATGCGAAAAAATTAAGATTTCTAAATAACTTCAGAACAATATATGCCAACGGGAGTACAGGACTTTTCAATACTGCCTAAATTTTTTTCTGCAAATGTTCACAATACATAGTCTGAAAAATGATTATTACATTACATTGATATTTGTTTTACTACCTAACAAGGAGAGTAAATCATACGAAAAAGTTTTGATAATATATTTGAATAAACTGTGTTCAAAATATAATGCTACCATTGCTTCTGATACCGTATTTGTTGATTTTTAAATTTATAAATCAATATAATGATAATATTATGACTATTATGAGATACCTTTTAGATTCTGAACGAAGTGATGAATGTATTTTACAATGATATGTGTGTTTTTTTTTTTTGTGTCTGTGTACAGCATAACAAGTCGAAATAATGCTTCAATTTCAAACTTTGGGGGTGGTTTCCGATGGCAAAGTGGATATCCTTGGTGCATTATAGAGGTCAAAAGTAAACATTTTCCAACAGTTTTCAAAAAAATCGAATTTTTTATTTTGCTATAAGTCAAAAACTAATCGATGTAAACACTTGAAATTTTCACCAACCAAATGTTTATATTAGCGTTCTCCATACACAGTTTAATTTTCAAAGAATTTTGACATTTTTTGAGCTATTTATAGACAATTGAAATTTTCAATTTTTTACAAGTATTTTTTTTTAAAATAACGATAAAAAATTTTTGGCCGGTCAGAAAATCTTAAAAATTTAATACAAGGTTTCTTATAAAATGGTTTAAATAAGTAATTTCTCTTAAATTTGAACTTAAAGTCCAAAAAAGAATAATTGCTTTTATTTATTTGATTTATAGTTTCAGTATGAATTACACTTATGAGAAGTTTTTCATTAAATTTTCCAAATTATATATTAAAAGAATATCAATATGAATTTTAAATCAAATTTAATATTTGTATTAATATTAATCAAATTTCTTAAAAGAAAGCCAAAAAACATATTTTTATAACTGCAGTTATCAATTTTTTGCTATTTTGGAAAAAAATCATCAACAATTTAACTTTAAATGCAAATAAAATAAAAATTGTGCTAATGTTTATTTAATATTTTTATACAAATAAAAGAAATATTAATTTGTGATTTTGTATTACATTTTCAAAAATTTCAATCTACCAAGCGAATATTTTTTTATTAAAATTTAAAGAAAGAATACCTAAAATGATGTCATGCCTATAAATACCTCAAAATCATGTATGTATATTATTTAGTAGTTAGTACATTTCAACTAATAAAAAGTGGATCTATCTTACTATACAAATACAAGATACTACATTTCCCACTTGATATCTATTTCTTTTAAAAAATAAAAGAATACGAGATAATTTCCATATTTTTTCACAAACGTATTTAGACTTAAATCAAGTCTATTTTTATCCAATTATAAAATACATGATATTTTATAGTTGTATATACTATATACTATAACTATATAGTATATAGTCATAAATGTAAAATGTTATAATATTATATTATCAAATATACAAGTGATTGATTTAAAGTAGCTAGTCGATATTTATAGTTGTTAGGTAGGTAAATATAATATTATATACTAGCTGACCCGGCAATGCTTCGCTATTGCAAGACTATTTATAGATTTATTAATACGAATATTGGATATACATGTTGTTGGTGTACATGTGATAAACTTCTCGGAACACCGCCGATATCAAACACAATACAATTTGACGAACAAAAAGGTCAGGTTGTTGGTAACAGGAAACCCGTGGCCCGCACAATATGTACAATATATATATAGGTATACAATTACACGTTTATTTTAATTAATAATAACTAATTAATTATTAACTTAATCGGACTAATTTTTTGCCTTGAACCTTCTCTGTGATGTCCTCTTTAATTAAAAAAAAAATTGCACGACGATTGAATAAGTAGTATTCGAGTTTATCCCGAACAAAAAAAAGCGACTTCATTTTATATAGTAGTATAGATATAGATAATTTGTAATAAATGCTAATCGTAATAGTTGCGATTCATGATAACATTTGTTATATTGCTAACTGGTCAGTTTCTCTTCGATACCGTTGTCAACTAGAACGCTGCAGTATCGTCCATCTTCATGTCGTATAATATGTAAAATAAAATTACAGTCCACTTTTAATATATTATCGAACAAACTATATCTATATGTTGTATACAGAGAAGTCGTCTTTTGACGTTGTTAGGGGTAATCTCTGGATCTACTGAACCGTCTGAACCAATTTTGAAAATTTTTTTACCAATAGAAAGCCACTTTCTTTGTGAGTGTCATAGGCATACATTTAGTCCGATAAAGTCATTGAATACATGTATACGGCACGGTGGTCCGTGGTTTCAAGCTACCTACAACCTGAACTTTTTTCGTTTGCAGTGAGTTTTTATCAGAGTGTAGATATGACCATGTAGGTATGTCGTATAATATAAGAAATTCTGGTATTCAATAAAAATAGATACCTTCTAATTACGAGTTGTATTAGTATAATAGTATAAATACTTTTGAAATTATTTTATTGTAAATATGTAGAAATATTTTATATTTCCCTTGTTCAAAAATTATAACCCATTTGTTATTTTGAATTTATTATGTTAAAATATGATATTTCTATAAATATAGACAATAGAGAGAATTAATTACTTAAAAGTACAATTTAAAAAAACTAATATATCTCTATACAACAATTTAGTGTGCGACCTCATACATTTCGATGCATTCCGTAATTACTCTTCTGATTTTGATACAATTATGATTAATGTATGAAATTTTGTCTGCGTCATAAGATAGGATTTTTAATTACCTCTTTATTATGTTTAGGGATATGTGATTAATTGATTATTTGAATAATAGATCATTTATAACGAATGATGCATAATCGGTTAATCGATTGAAAAAATACAATACTGGGCTCTGGGCGAGGGTGAATGTAAGTTCCTACACGAGACCTAGCAGGTAAACAAGATACATAAATATGTTAGTTCCTACACGATAAAATAAGGTACCTACCAGTGGCGTAGCTGAGGGGACTGCAGCCCCCCCCCCCCCCCGAAAAGTTAAGAAAATTTAAAAATTAACAGGTAAAATAATTTATTGTATATATTAATAAACCACCGCTGTGTAAAAAATTAATCAGCCCCCCCCCCCCCCCCCCCGAAAAAAAATCCTGGCTACGCCACTGGTACCTACATATGTAAGTTCCTACACGGTAAAAAACAGGTATACGTGTAAGTTCCTACACTAAGTATATTATAACTTATAAGTTATCAATCTAATATCAGTTATATCATATTATAATACTGTCTGTTTTTTAACCCTTATTCTATATAATATATAAATATAATTCTTTATAATATTTAATAATTTAAAAAATAATAATTGTAATATAATAATAATTAATAATTCATTATTTATTGTAAAAAAAAATATAAATAATGCATTCTATATAATATTTTATAATTTCCCTAACGAGTGCGATAACATTATTTCATCACTTACTTCACACTATTATGTTTTTACTATTATGAATTATAAATTATAATTATATAGAATGCATTACTTACATTTTTTTTTTTTACAATTATGAATTATTATTATATTACAATTATTATTTTTTAAATTATTAAATTAAATTAGATATATAGCTTATATGAATTATAATATATTATACATATAGAATAAAGGGTTAAAAAATAAAATGTATGACTAATAGACGTAGATTGATAACTTATAATATTCCTAGTGTATGAACTTACATGTGTACCTTTTTTTTACCGTGTAGGAACTTACACAAGTACCTGCCTTCTCGTCGTATAGGAACTAACATACGTACCTTTTTTCTTACCGTGTAGGAACTTACACATTACATATGTAGGAATTAACGTATGTAATTATCTACCTGTTACTCTCGTGTAGGAACTTACGATTCCCCCTGGGCGATACAGTTATCATTATGTAAAGTTGTCGGAAATATCATCTATACACCAAATCAGAAAACAAAAAATAGATTTTATCCTCACGCTAAATGTTAGCATTAAGAAACCAAACTTAACACGGGTGCAATTTGTACAGACAACGAAGTGCATAGGGACAGCTAAAAGTCTTATAAAGTTATTGAACGTATTTAAGCAATAATTGATAGTCCTAATCGTTATGTACTCTAGCTGTTATAGAAATACTAAGAACAGTAAGAATCAATATCTAATATAATTATAATCTCATAATTTTGATTAAGCCTAATAAATGGATTACACGGGTATATTTTATAATATTTATATAAATTTTATTACATAACATTTTTTTTACCATCAATATATTTCTAAAGAATATCTAGCTAATTCATAACTCTCTAAAATCAATTAACAAGTATTTTCGTTTTAGTATTATGGTTGAACTATTTTCAGCTAAATATTAAATAATTTTAAACTTTTATTTACTAATTTAATATTGAATATGGTTTAAATTTGTGTCTACTTAGTTTGATAACAACATTGCTTCTTGGAGTTTAACTGGTGGTTGGAAACCAAACTCGATTGTTTATGTCACCAATAATGCCTGTTCTAGAATGAAAAGTATTCTTGGAAATGTGTGGAATACGTTATTTGTAAAAGTTTTCAATATACCATCATCAAACTGCCCGATTCCAAAGGTAACATTTAATATTAACTTATATTTATATAATTGTATGTTAAGTTCTGATTTAAGTAATGAGATCATTTTAAATTGTATGAAATTATAATATGAAACTATTTGAATATCATATGTTTACTGTAATAACTACGCATGTATCTATTTTTGATAAAATGAAAAGAAACATTAACCTGAGTACAAGGAATAAAGTCAATGTCCTAATAAAAAAAAATAGAACAAGAGCAAGTTAAATATTATACAAACATCTGTTTCGTTATAGGACAGGCACATACAATTTTAATTCATATTTTCTCTAATGCAAGAAAGAAAAATCATTGAATCGTAATAGGTATGCTTCTGTTATTGCTCTATTAGACCGAACGTCTATATGATTCTTTACGTTTGTACTATCAATTTAGAACGAGGAAATGTCGACATTATGCAGATAATTGTTTCTCAATATACATTTCCATAAGGAATTTCAATGATATTCATATAGAAGTATAGCCATTTGATAAAAAATAATAAAAATAGTAAAATAAGACTATTGAAATAAATATATGTATTCACAATTTTACTTTAGCAAGCTATTTTATTCCTACATTTTTATTAAAAGAAGAAACAGAGAGCTTTATTACATGTTTTATAGTAAAAATCAGTGGCGGCTATCCTATGGTCTATGTGTTGCTTGAGCAACACATGCAAAATTATCAAAAATTGGAAAAATATATGACCCACTGATTGAATATTGGTGATTTGTATTTTATAACTAATATTTTGTAGGTTGTGGTGGGTGGTTGGTCATCAGAAATATTTTCAGCAACACATATTTTTTTGAGGATAGCCGCCACTGGACTAAAAATTAAAAATACATAATTAAATAATTTATATGTGTTGTTGTATTATTCATATTATTATTGTATATTTACAGGGTATGTATAAATCATCGGGATACGACACAACACTTTTCAATGACAACAATTTTCCTAAAGTATATTTTTATGGAAAATATAAATATGTAGGTAAAATAAAAAACAAAAATAATAAGCTACTTAGTTGTTTAGTTGCTGAGGTAAACCTTGTACGGCCATGGGAATCGATTTTCTGAATGAATATAATATTGTGTATTAGGTATTACCTTTTTTTAAAATAAAATATCTGTGGTGTAAGGAAATATTGTAATTGTATAAATTTAAAACTAAATCAGAGTAAAATTGGAAAATGTTATAAAAATGCAATTTTTCTATTTTATTGTCAATTTTAAAATAAAACATTTTTTTACTAGAATTGTTATGAAATAAAACCTATACTAATAATTTGTATAGTTATGCAGTCAAGAACATTGAGTAATACTATATTAAATAATATTGTAATAATAATCTTGTTTTTTGCCAAATCTTGAAATATGATATAGTTTTAATACGGTATAATTAATAATTATATAATAAAAATATAAAATATTGTTAGAAATTTATACTGATAAAATGTTACTGCATATAATTAATTTTCATCGTAATTAATGGTTCATAATACAATTCAACTTTACAGTCACATACAATATACCCATAATGATGTGGTATAATATTCGACACTCATTACAGCTGCAGGTAAGTTTAGGTTACATTTACCAGGTTTTTCCTTTCTACATACCTAGCTACTATACGCGCAATTAGTACGCATTGTACCTATTCATCGTATAATATTTTATATCGTAGCTATAATTTAAATGATTTTTACTTATCATAGATTCATAATTTTATATATTTTTGTATGTTCTAAATGTATAATAGTAAAATAATATTATATTTCTTTAAATAAACCTAATACTTATAATTACCAAAGTGGCAAAGTATAATGCTAATGATTTAAAAAAAAAAAAATCATTTTTGTTATAATCTGTTTTTAGTATGTAAGGTTTAAGGTATCCACTACCTTGACAAATGTATAATATTATTGGGTTATTATATATTGGACGGGACAGCCGAAGGACCAGTTGTATTCTATCCATAAGCGTGCGCAGACCTGATTGGCAGGGGGGGGCAAATTTTTTTCACCATCATGTGGAAATATTTTTTAGGAGAAGATATAAATAGGTTTAATTCATTAATATAACATGTATTCATCAATTTCATCTGTATTACGTAATGTATTATTTATTACATGTTTATGTACAAATATATGTTAATATTATAAAAACAAAGTTATAAAAGCGGGTAAGTGGGTATCGCTCTGCTGTATATTAGGGGGTGGGGTGGACCTCAGACTATGGAAGGTTAAATTTGAATGCAATGATAGGTATCATTGTATACGAAAAACGATTCTGAACGAAGATGATTTGTCAGTTTAGGATATATTATATTTAAATATTGTCATATATTCTATTTTGAAACAAATAGTATAGTTTTTATATGTTACTATGGTTACTATGGCCAACATTCGCATTATGAGCGTATGAAATTTAATTTAAATTTTGACATATTTCGTGTAAATTCGAACTTTATACACTTATAAAAAAAAATTGTGACTAACGATTTCGAATTTTTTTTTATCACTTTAAGAACCACTTATAAGAAACCTTGTATTAAATTTTCAAGATTATCTGGCCACCCAAAAATTTTTTATCGGCATTTGAAGAAAAAAAAACTTAGAAAAGTCGAAAATTTCAATTGTCTATAAGTAGCTTAAAAATGGTCAAAATATTTTGAAAATTTAACTGTAAAGAGATAACCATAATATAAACATTTGGTGAAAATTTCAAGTATTTACAATGATTCGTTTTTGAGTTACAGCAAAATCAAAAAATCGAAAAGTGGTTTTTCGTAAAATTTCCATTTGTCTGTCATTTTATTTTGTTTTTCTCGATTTTTTTGAAAACTATTTGAAAATTTAATTTTGACCCCCCTAAAGTACCAACTAGATTCAATTTCCTATTCAAAGAGGGGCTGAAGTCAAAAATCGGAGCATTATTACTGCTCCAAATGTTGTCGTCGGACACAAAAAAAAAAAAAAAAAAAACACACATCATAGTAAAAGCAATACATTCATCACTTCGTTCAGAATCTAATAACTATAAAATACAGTTGTTGAGTTGTATGATTATTTAAAATTTACTGTACGAAACACAGAGAGGCGGATATAAAGAACTCTTTAAAATCGTGGTTTATAACAGATGACTTGTTTGTCGGTATCATTGGTAACTATAATTCTGAATTGATAATTTTTCCCATATCATAAATTCGTGGTAAATTTTTATCATATTTATAATTTATATCAGTCATAAACTCTCGAACACGATTACTCAAGTGGCAAGCAATAACTAAGATATCTTAGTTCGTGGTGGCAAGTAATATTAATTTGCAAAAAAGTTCGGCCCGCAGGGGGGGCAGTTGCCCACCCTGCCCCTCCCGTGCGCACGCCTATGATTCTATCTATTTTCAATTGCTTATAAGCAAAACTTATATAAGTTTCAATGATTTCAAAATGTGTATTAATTTGTTTTTATAAGGTTTAAAGTATAGTCTAATTTAACTAGTGTATCAGAAACTACAGTCTTATAGAGTTATAAGGTACCTAATTAATTTGGAACTCGTTTCATAATTCTTCAGTAAACAATAAAATGTGTAAGAGCTATTAAATAAAAACTATATCGAGAATGTATTTAACAAGTTGTTTAATAGACATGTAGTATTGTAGTAAAAAATATTTTCTATCATAGTGCTAGAGGTGTGTAGTCTTACGCCTGTGTAATTCGTGTAGCATTACATATATAGGATGTATGTATTACAGTAAAGCAACAATCGCTTTACAAGTTCATAGTCTTTAATATCGCTGAAATTTTTATTTAGTTTTTGTAATTATAATAGTTGTACTAAATTAATATTTATTGTTCTATCTCATCCTTAAATTATCCTGGTGCATATTCTTAACAACCCATAAATTCAATTTCAGCATCTTATCATCCTTAAACTCGATAGGATTTGTATATATATTATATAGTACTATAGTTCTCTACGAACTCTGTTATATCCTTTCATATAGTGTGCACACTGCCGAAGACTGTCCTTCTTTATTATGTTTCATGCATTTATAACCGGATTATATACTTAAAATATTAAAAATTTGATATAATTAAGAGATCGCAGTATGAAAATAGTAAAACATATAGTAAATGCAAATAACAAATTTCAATAATAATATCTATGAAAAAATCACATAAAAATACAAAATGGATGATGATTAGAATCATTATCATATTGATTAGTAAATTACATTATATTCAAAGTTGTTTTGCATTACCTACCTAGCTATTTTCCATGTTATATTGTGTTTTTTGTAACAAGAATAAATTATATTACAGTCAGAATAAAAAAAAACCTATTGTAATATTTTACGTTTCTAATACTAGGCAAATTTTAATGTAAATGTATACTAGACTAGTCTATGATCCATATTTTAAATTTATAGTCTATAGCGAAAGTTACACATAATAATAAATTAATAATATACCTACTGTTTTTATTCTAAATAACTTAAATTTAAAGTGATTATTAGTTTTATGAAAGTTGGTCGGAGAATATCAAAATGGTTTTTTTTTTAAATTATACGTATTAGTTGCAGGCTTCTTAACCGTTTCTAATGCACTGTAAACAAAATTTGTGCCTAACTTGCCTTTGGTAAATTTTAATTAGCTCCTAAATTATAAAAAAACCATATTTTATGTTATTAAAAATTGATTTAATAAGTTTCAATTGTTACATAATTTGTATTGTAATAGGGAGAGTATCGAATAATAGTAACAGCAATTTATCAATGCGGAGAAGAAGCAAAGAATCTACCGATTAAGACAAATGTATATTTGAGTAAACCGATCGGTATGCTTCTGTTATTGCTCTATTAGACCGAACGTCTATATGATTCTTTACGTTTGTACTATCAATTTAGAACGAGGAAATGTTGACATTATGCAGATAATTGTTTCTCAATATACATTTCCATAAGGAATTTCAATGATATTCATATAGAAGTATAGCCATTTGATAAAAAATAATAAAAATAGTAAAATAAGACTATTGAAATAAATATATGTATTCACAATTTTACTTTAGCAAGCTATATCATTCCTACATTTTTATTAAAAGAAACAGAGGGCTTCATTACATGTTTTATAGTAAAAATTAAAAATACATAATTAAATAATTTATATGTTCTATTGACGTTTTATTAATATTGTTATTGGATATTTACAGGGTATATATAAATCATCGGGATACGACACAACACTTTTCAATGACAACAATTTTCCTAAAGTATATTTTTATGGAAAATATAAATATGTGGGTAAAGTATAAAACAAAAATAATAAGCTACTTGGTTGTATAGCTGTTGAGATAAACCTTGTACGGCCATGGGAATCGATTTTCTGAGTGAATATAATATTGTGTATTAGGTATTACCTTTTGTTAAAATAAAATATCTGTGGTGTAAGGAAATATTGTAATTATATAAATTTAAAACTAAATCAGAGTAAAATTGGAAAATGTAATAAAAATGCATTTTATTATATTATTGGTATTTGTTTATCACAACTGTTTTCCAACAAAGTAAAATAATTATTATCACCGTTGTCTACATTTTTAAAATACAGTCGTATTTTCTAGAATTATTATCAATTATAACTTATGCTAATAATTTGTATAGTTTATCAGTTAAAAGCAGTATATAATGCTAAATAAAATAATATTTTAATAATACATTTATATTTTGTTAATTATGAATAGTTTAAACCAAGGTTGCTATATAATTTGTGGTAAAAAATTGGAAAATATGTCATAATATGCAATTTATTGAATAAGATACATAATTTTACATACAAAATTAAAAAAAAAATAGGAAATTTATAAAAAATTAAAAATTTTGATCTTTTGTTATCTTATATTGTCGTTAATGTAATTTAGTATTTTACATTAATATATCCATCAACGTTTTCAATAGAGATAGCGATGTCTGGGTTAGACTCTGTTCGCTCAAATATACTACTTTCCCTTTTCACCCAAGAATATTTATAGAACTTTTTGACCAGATTTTTATAATACACACTTTGGAAATTACTTTATTATTTATTTGTGTAGATTAGTTTTATAAAGCCATTTAGCATTACCCCAGAGAAAACCACGAGGAGGCGGTTTTTATTGCTCTCCAATAATGTATTGTGTATTTGTACATATTACAAATTAAAAAAAAAAGCGGGTAAGTAAGTATCTCTCTGCTGTACATTAGGGGGTGGGTTGGACCTCGGACTAGGCCACTAGGGTAGGTTAAATTTGAATGCAATGATAGGTATCATTGTATACGAAAAACGATTCTGAACGGAGATGATTTGTCAGTCTGGGATATATTATAATTAAATATTGTCATATATTCTATTTTGAAACTAATTCAAGCATTTAAGTAAAAGTTTCAAGATCTTACGTTTAGTAATTTTTTAAAAATTACAAAAATCGAGAATTATTTATTAGTAAAACGTTATTTTACACGTGTATTTTTGATTTCAAATTAAAATTAAAACTTTGTACACTCGTAAAATTTTTTAAATTGAATAATCCTCAAACTTTTTTATAATTATTCTAAGCTTAACTCATGGACAGGTGGACAGCATAGTATTAAATTTTCAATTCTTAGCTTTTGATAAGAAAATATTTATTAATTTTTAACTACCAAATAGTGAAAAATATTTATGGTTTTGACGAATTTTTGTCAATATTTGAACTTCAAATGCTAATAAAAAAAAATTGTGCCTATGTATTTTTATAATTTTTGTATGAGAGTTATAACAAGTTATGTGGACCCTTCAAATAAATTTTTAAGTAATTTGCCCCAGCTAAATTATTTTTATCAACATTTATAATATAGCTCAAAAAAAGTCAAAATATTTTGAAAATCAAATCACATACCTAAAGAAAATGGCAATCTAAATAATTGGTAAAATTTTCAAGTATTTACGACTTATACTATTTCAAGAACAACAAATATCAAAAATCGTTTGAGGCTAAACCGTTATTTAACGCGGTTTTGTAAAAATTTAAATTTCAAACACTCATAAAATTTTTTTGTCTGAATCCGGTAGAGTTTTTTTTACAGATATTTGAAGAAAAATGTATGGAGAACCTTGTACCAAATTTTCAAAACTTAGTTAGATTAATTCTTAGAAAATTTAACTGTGTATGGAAAACGCTAATATAAACATTTGGTGAAAATGTCAAGTGTTTACATCGATTAGTTTTTGACTTATAGCAAAATAAAAAATTCGATTTTTTTGAAAACTGTTGGAAAATGTTTACTTATGACCTCTATAATGCACCAAGGATATCCACTTTGCCATCGGAAACCACCCCCAATGTTTGAAATTGAAGCATTATTTCGACAGACACAAAAAAAAAATAAAAAAAAAACACACATCATTGTAAAATCAATACAATCATTACTCCGTTCAGAATCTAAAAAAATGTTAATAAGAAAATTTAAGAGGGAGTGTGGTGCAGTGGTCTTACAAGTTGGCCACGACGCGCACAGTCATCAATTCGAACCCGGCTCAGTGCAAAAAATATTCTGTAGAATTTTCTGTAGTCTCTCTCCCTAGCCGTCGTTCTGGTTGCCTACTCTGCTCCCCACCGGACCCACTCCACGGTGAATGAAGTCCACACACGTGAAAATTATCTTCATAAGAGAAAGGGGTACAAGTGCTGAAGTGCTACCACTGCACTCTACCCCTCCCAAGAGAAAAAGACTTCGATAAAGACTCAGACAGTCGTTTTAAAAATAACTTGAAAAAAAAATATGAAAATACAAATTGTCAAATTATAGTTATTAAATTTATAATAATTATTATATGCCATTGATAATTTTTTTTTTTAATTTATATAATAGTGAGGTATGTACAAATACACAGTATGTTTTTGGAGAGTTTTAAAAGCCGCCTCCTCATGGTACTCTCTGAATACCTAATGCTAAATGGCTTTGTAAAACTTTTCTATACAAATAATTAATAAAATGATTCCCAAAGTGTGTATTATAAAAATCTGGTCAAAAAGTGCTATAAATATTCTTGGTCGAAAAAGGAAAGTAGTTATAAAATAGTTGGGCGAAGGGTCATTTTTGCGTGAAAATAGTCCTGCCCGGATGTGTTATAGTCGCCAAGTACTTTCCGATTATTGTAGCTACCCCTATTGTTAATCGTTTACCTGAACGTGGTGGGCGTCGTTCATAAACACACACTTTCAAAAAAAAGGTCATCGTTCAATACCGCACACTTTTATACCTTAATTTCGCATATTTTTCAGTTAAATTAAATCGTTTTAAATATTGGAAAATATAATAAAATGCAATTTTCTATTTTATTGGTATTTGTTTTTCATAACTGTTTTACCAACAAAATTAAATAATTAGGTATAACTACTGTATCTAAGTTGTCAATTTTTTTTTAAATAAAGTCGTCTTTACCAGAATTATTATAAAAAAAAACCTACATTAGTAATTTGTATGGTTTATTATGAGTTAAGAACAGTGAGTAATGCTAAATTAAATAATATTATAATAAAAAATTTGTTTTTTTTTTTGTCAAATATGAATAGTTATAGCTTATAAGTATTAACGATACAACTATATAATAAAATATAATTAGAAATATATTATGCTGATAGATTGTTACTATATAAATTAATTTTCATTGAAAACTTGATGATAGTATATCGGTTTTCAATCATGATTTAGTTTGATGGATATTATCTAAAAAAATTTAAAAAGTTGATATAACTCAGAGATCACAGTGTTTAATAAATGCACATTATAAAGATTATATGCATAATATAATATCAATTTATTAAAAATATCATATTTACGAAAACTGTGAGGATCAGACGTTATCGTCGTCGTTATTCTTGATGTGGGACGTGGGTGAATAAATTATTATATCAAATATTCAAATGCAATACTTGCACTAGTACTTTGATGGTGCCATGGTGGAATATCTTTCTCTGGGATTTCGTAGCATAAATACATTTTCAATAGCTAAAGTGTCAAAAGTTTCAAAATGTGTATAAATTTGTTTTTGGTATGTATAAGGTGTAAGGTATCGTTTAATTTAACTAGTGTATCGGAAACTACAGTCTTAAAAGGTAATTAATTTCGAATTCGTTTTCACAATTCTTCAGTAATTAATAATATGTGTAAAGAGTATTGAATAAAAATAAAATAGAGTATGTATTTAATATGTCGTTTAATAGGCATGTAGAAAAAAAATAAAAATATATTTTTATCACGGTGTATAATTCTTACATCAGCGTAATTCGTGTAGCACTGTATATGATAGGTATATATATTACAGTAAAGCAACGATCATGTAAAGCACGTTCATAGACTTTCGATCTCGCAGACATTTTCAATCATTAAGGTTATTCATTTTTTAATAATAAATAAATAATTTTTTGATTTTTCAATAAGTAAAGATGCATTTTTATGTGAATTCTCACATTCTGCCGTTTTCGTTAATCCAGCAGTAGTGTAGTCTAATATCTGTCAGATTACCGAGATTCTACTATAATACATATTTTTTAAAATTATTTACTGGCATTGTGCATACAAAAATATACATTACTGATAACAATAGATTACCAATATTATTTTATAATGATAGATGAACCTTGAAAGATGGTAAAAGTTGATAAAAAAAATATTTATACATTGTCATATATTTTTGTTTAAAATTATTTAAAAATTAAAAAAAATATAAATATAAAATAAACCAAGCAAAAATTGTAAATATTTAAAAACAACTTCCACACAATAGTTTTGTTAAAAGTGTATATTGTGCTAGTTGGATTATGTTTAATGGCAAAATCACAAATAATTTTTTTTCCAAACTTACCTTTAGTAATTTAAAAGTCATGGAACTCTATACTGTATATTATAGTACCTATACATAATATAGTTTTCATGATATTATTTATTAATTTATTATTATGTTTTTTGAGTACATTAATTATTATTATGTAAAATTTTGTTGTACAATTAAGTTTAGGATAATAATAATTAAGAATAATACGTTTTATTACAGGGAGAGTATGGGGTTATATTTTTAACAATATATCCTTGTGAATCTACAAAAGATCACATTCTTGGATGGAATTTATATTTTAGTAAAAAGTCACAAAACACAACTGAAAGTAAAGGAAATTTAACATTCAAAGAATCTTTTGATGATTCTTCTAAAGTAACTTTTTAACACTTATTTGTCAAAGAGGGTGCAAATATACCGGTAGCAAACCCACTAGCAGCAATTTATATAAAGAAATGATGTTATAATTATAAGGCATTAGGTAGGTATCTGTAATAGATTAAAATAATGAAAATTATAATATCATAACATGGTATACAATTTATTATAATTTTTTAATAAATTTGCGATTTTATATATCATCAAAGATGTATTATGATAGGTAGGTAACCAAGTAGCAGGTAATTGTGTAACTGTATAACGTAATTCGAACTAATACAAGTTAGAAGTTTCTAATTTTATTATGTAACTATATTTATAAACAGTGAAATATTAACTTAGGTAAGTTAGAATTTGATTTATAAAAGTTGTATAAAACTCAATTTTTTGTTAAATATTGAACAAAAAAAATTAATATAAACTACGACGCATAAATAGGTTCTAAATAGAATCATGTAGTATAAACAATATAACAGTATTAAATTGTATATTGTAACTGTTGTTATATTTGAATTTTGTATTCTAATTTATAGCTAGATATCAACCTGTCATCCTGGAGCTTAGTTGGTGGTTGGAAAAAAAAATTCATTTGTATATTTAACTGATAATGCATCAATGCATGTAGCAAGTTGAAATAGGTATGTGTTTGGAAATGCTTGGTTTTCAACCATGGATAGTTTCAACATTTCCAATCGCTGTCCAGTACCTCGGGTAAGAAAATATTGTTTTTATAACATTATTAACATTTATCTTTTAATTAAAAATATTATAACAATATAACAGTATTCAAATGAAAATAATATGTACATTTTAATTTATACTCTTTCCAGTGATAGAACGCGCCAATTCTGCGCATCCCCCCTTGTCACAGTGCATTCAAAACTGGTTCGCTTATGGCTGGTGTTATGGGCTACGAGATATCTACAAGATCAAGGTTAGATTAGTATGACCATGCCTCGTGTCGAGGGAGTTGCACATGCTACTATGGGAGTTACCCGTTTCCGCCAAAATAATATTGGCCGTTTCCGCCATAGCCCTTTTCCGCCAAAAATGAAAAAGGTACGATTCCCGTTTTCGCCAAAAGCCATTTCTGTCAAAAAAAGTTTGGAAACCATTGATTTTAATTTTTAAGCAATATTGAAAATAATATGTTGTGGTATGTATATAAGACAACGATATTTGTAATGTATGATATTTGACCTATACTTACGAATGTAATTTTTTTAAACTTGACATTTATTTATTTATTTCAGCCAAATTTAATTACAATTATATGATACAATTAGTAAATTATTACATTAAGAATACATTAACAATAGCTGATACGTATACCAACTGAGCTAAGCTCATATGAGCTACATACGTGTGTATGTACATTATATATACTTGTATTGTTGTATTATAATTTATATTTTTTGTGACATATTTAAATATTTTAAAATAACGACATGTGTTTTTCAAAACTATTGAGACTATATTTTTATGGAGGTATTCATTATTTTTGTTAATTAATTATTTTTATTTATTTTTGATTATATAATATTTTAAAAACTACTTGTTTTATACTTTTAAATAGAATGGACATATTATAATATGTAATTATGTAATATTTTTAAAACTTATATAATTGTGCCTATATTCGACTAATACAATATTATTATCTACTTGTATTAAAATTTGTAATGATACGAATATGTAAATATTGTACATGGTTCCCAAATAGTAAATGGCGGAAACGTCTTTTCACAAAAATAAATTTTGGCGGAAACGGGAATCATACCTTTTTCGTTTTGGGTGAAAAAGGGCATGTGTAAATCAGGGAACCGGGTTTTTGGCGGAAACGATACATGCCCGCTACTATGACCATGACACGTGTTATGATAGTAAGCCACCAATTAATGTATATTGCAATAATAGCACATCTACGAGTAAGGTCACCTAGACTTTGGAAGTGCTCAAGTGCATCTTTGTATTGCACATTATCTAGCCACGCCTGTGTTCGCAACAACAACTACAAGGATACCTGGTTTCACCCAGAAGGCTACGGGACGATGTAAACAAGAGTCGCACCACATATATAAGGGAGCTCAAAGACCAACAACGGAGATGTACCACAGTCACCAACACCTGAGCACCTTTACGACACTCAGCCACTTCTTTAATTTAATTACATGTATTTTATTTTATACGTAATAAAATATTAATCGTTAAAGAGTTGTAACTTTCATTTCAAATATCATCATTAAGTCAGTTTTGATATTGGCACGCAACACTGGATATCATTTGGAAAACGCAGAAAAACTGATTTTGGTCGGTCTGCGGTGCGTTCTCTTGCTGGACAGAGTATAGGGCTTTGCACCCGAATTAATCAATTTTATTTTTTATTTTGAAAGTTTCAAATGACAATTAACAATATTACTAGAGATACCCAGGTGGTCAAATATTAATGCTATTGACAGAAAATTTAAGAATTTGTAAAAAAATTATAATTTAGTTCAAATCTAAAATGAATAATGACTTATGATTTGTTAGTAAGCTATATAGTCTATCTAAAATAATAATTAACGTTATTATTTGACATTTATTTTTGATAAACTTACTTTATTGCTACAATGTTTACAATCACCAGTTATAAATTGTGTTAATAATGTTTAATATGCCTTTATGCTTTGTGTAGTCTAGTCAAAGTGTTATAGTGTTGCATAATGTACACCATGATATAATGCAAAAACTCAATGATATACATTGTTATTTGTTAATTAATGTAATAATAACGAAAAATGTAAGTATTCCCTAAATCAGTGGCGTAGCCAGGGGGGGGGGTTTGAGGGTTGAACCCCCCCCTTCGGCCGTATTTTTATCAAAAATATAAATTTTTATAATATAAAAATACAATCATTTATTCGTGGTGAAATATATTCTGTTATGCTGTATTCACGTTATCGACTGCACTGGTGATAATCATTATCATTCAATTATTTTATTATTTCAATACGGTTGTAGATTTATTTTATTTTATTACTAAACCCCATCCCCCCCTAAAAAAAATCCTGGCTACGCCACTGCCCTAAATACTACAATAGTTTGGACTGTTAAAACTTTTATTTTCTATGTATTATATTGTAATAGTACCTAAGTATAAATCTAGTTTTAATTTTATGTAATGATTTAGGTATATCTTATCTTAGTATTATTTTATTCAATTTATTCTATTGTATGTATTCTAATACTGTTATAAAATATCTATTCTCTAATACTATAAAGAAATCTATTAGTAAGTGATGAGTTTATTATCTGACTTCTTTGTCTAACCGTGTCATTACTATTACTATAATTAAAAACTCTAATATTAAGGTTCTCTAATACTATCGCAAGAGCTCCTTAGAGTTAGATTTAAATTCAAAGGTTATGCAAAATCCATATAGTACAATTTTTATGACATGACTTAATATTAACTACAATAATGTTTGTTTATTATTATTATTTATTATTCCTGTCTGTATATAACTTTATAAATGCTGTTTGGCATGATATAAATAATAAAATAAAATATTTTAACTTAACCTAATTATAATTGGAATAATTTTATAAATATTTATATATTTATCATTAGACATAAATTATGTTAAATTTTGATATATATTACATATTTATCACATTTACTTATATATATATATACATATATATATATACATTACTCGAATAATGTTAAGATAATGAAAAACAAGCCACGGCAGTTGTTCTTGTCAGTTCTTGTTTATGTTTGTAGAAAATAGAAATAGTATCCTTCTACTTTTGATGTATATTAACTATCAGTCATAATATGTTAGTTCATATGACGAGTTCATGTATATTATTGTATTTTAGAACAGGATTCAGGACCATAAAATATTTGTGACCTCCTATAGGAGCTTAGACATTAATTTTGATCATAAATAAAAAGCATTTAGAATACATTTTCCAATGAATTTATTTTATTTCCCATATGATGATATTAGATTTAAACACTTAAATATTTTGTACAATTATTAAAACTTATTGAAAATATTTTGTATTACATAAATGTATGCAATTATATTACAATATTACATAATATGGTATTTACATTAAAGTATACACAGTTGTATAAAATACAATTATTACATAACGGCACTATAATCCATAATTAAAAAAAAAATTGTTGTTCTGTGAAAAATCCTTGTATAATTGTAATCTATAAAAGTCCATATCATCTAATTATGTAGTTACATAACTATTTAATACTAAATAATATAAGGTGAAAATTTACATTGATATCATTAAGTCGGGAACATTTTTAATAATAATAATAATAATAAAAAAGGAGAACAATATAGTATTAGAATCTGGTATAAAATGACTGAGTTGGCTCTAGCCAGTGCTCGAATTTGAAAAAATTAAGTAGAGGAGCTCAATCCAACAGTTTAAAAACTACGTTGCAAGTGCACAATTAATTAAAAGAGACCAAATGTTGGTGGAAATATAAAAGAGATACATAAAAATTAATGTAATAATAAAACAAAAAGGTACCAATAAATTATAAATTTAATCATAAAACATTATAACTAGTAATTAAACACATTATATTTTCATTAAGCTAAATTTAAAATTTTTACTTGTGCTTGCATTAAAATCTTTTGAATTTTTTGTTTCACGATTTCATAAATTTGTAAAAAAGGATACAATGCATTCAATTCGGTTGTAAGAGATTGTTTCATCATAGCTATATCATCATTAGGAAGATCCATACTTTCTTCTGGTGAAAAAATATTTCTTATTTTTGGTGAATTGAAATAAAGTGAGTAAATTTCTTGAGTGCATCTTTTTTTTTTTAATTTTAAAGTCATGATCTTATTGAAAATTGATTCTCTTATTTGTTTATCGATATTCTGAAATAATATCAACCACATTGAAAAATTCATATTAAATATTAAATCATTAAAAAAAAAAAACAGTTCATATATTTATACAATATAATACATATATAATATATATGCTAGGTATATAATAATATATTATATACAATAGTACTGATACTGTAATAATTTAACTAAAATAGTTATATTTACCACAAAAGATCTGTTTTGATACTCAGTTGAAGATATCAAAATATTAGAGTCAGTGCTTTCTGTATAATTATTACTCATATATGAGGAATGATTCTGAAATATTTTGTTTACGATTATGTAATCAATACACAATTTTAAAGTTAAATAAATATATAAGTATGTACAATAAAGTAAATTACAAAACAACTATTTTTTTTAGGTATTTTTGTTTTTTATATTTTTAATGTTATTGTATTTTAATTTATAACAAATTATTTTTATTATAATAGTATATTTATCGTTAAGTCTTACCTCGTGACTGAGATAATCATCGACCTTATTAAAAGCTGAAAGCGTTGGAATTATTGGTTCAAGACTTTCAATAAAACTTTTTGTCAACTTGTAACTGTAAAATAAATGTATTTTATATTATTATAATGAAAGATATTGTTTAATATATTTTTTATTTTTAACAGATTATACTACAAAATTACTAATTAGTATACCATTGATTTTTTCTGTTACAAACATCATTTTTATTTTGATAACCAGAATTATATCTAGATTCACATTGTATCATCTCATTGTCACTATTTTCATCTTTTTTAAGAAACATATTGTTATCAAAGTTAGAAGAACCGCAATGCTTAATATTTATTGTGGTTTCTTGGTTATATTGCATTGTCATATGCCCATTTCCTTGATATGATGCTATATAGTATATAATAATTATATATAAAATCATTAGAATCATCAGTTATATTATACTCATCTTAAATTAGTCATTGTTATGTTGATATACCTGTTTGATCACGTCTTGTTTCATTTTCTTGTTCCTAGATTAAGATATTAATTTATGTGAACAATAACGTTAATTGTTTAATGAAAATCAATATATATTTAAACTATTACCATGTATTCGACTTTGATTAGTTTATTTATATTCTTCATTTGATTAAAGACTTTATTATAGTTTGGATATAATTTAATATTATTTCTTCTATATCGCTAAAAAATAAATATTTATTATATTACTATATTATAATAGTATGAAGTAGTGTAATGATATGTACATTACTACACCTTAAAACTTAATAATTAAATATGAAACTTTTGAACATGATAATATAAGATATAACTAATATTTAAAGTTACAATAATGTGAAACATTGATTTTTTTTTAATACAAATATTGATATTTATTTATTAATTAATAATAATATGGTCATAAGTTGTAGGTTTAATTCTGGGTTTAATTATACAAAATTTCTTATAAGCTTTTAGTAAATAATACATTTAAAAATGGATTGACAAATGTTCGTATAAATAAAAATATTTCAAACACTATATATATTACCTATATTACACTTATTTATTTTATTTGTATAAAATTATACATTATATTTTAGTCAAATTTACTATATTAATTGAATAATGTATAACAGTACTATATACTAATATATGTACAATGTATTTATAGTCAATGGTAATATTATAATATTGTAATATCATATAATTCATATTTCATTTATCATAAAATTAATATCACAAAATGTGTAATGAAAAGTGTATGTAATTTTTTTTGTTTAAGCAAAAAAGAGGTAACAAAACTCATAAGTACCAATATGGTTAGTTAATAGTTACCATAAGTTTATGGTAGGTATGGTAAAGTTCTACCTAAACAATAATAATAAGTTAGTTTTTACTAATTCACATATAGGATTTCTATTAAAGTAAAAAATCTCTATTTAAATTATTGACCATAACTATATCCGCGAGAGTTCTTGTTATTTTAATCATGTAGGTATGTATAATCTATTGCATGTAATTACATAAATGTAATGTTTTATTATATAATATTCATCTGTTTTACGGTCTTTCATTCTTTAGATTAATCGCAAAAAAGAAACGTTCAATTCAAGTAGGTACACAGTAATACAGTAAGATGTTATATTAAAATATCAATCAAGTAGTCACGTGTAAATAATTTACTTTGAATGAATAGAACAATCAAGTTATATAATATATATTTAACCATATTATAATACCTGACACGTGATGCCGGAAGGTGGACTGGTCGCGTGTCGTCGGTGTGTTGACGAAGGAAGGGGTGGGCGTAAAAAAGAAAAACTCGGTATGGTCACTTACTAGGGTTACTTTATAACGTCTTCGTGAAAAAGATTACGGAAAAAAACTATTAGTCGCGCACGGGGGTGCAATAGTACGTGCGCCAGTGACGTGGGCGGCGTTATTATTTTCGTCTAGTACGAGTGAAACAAAAAACAGTAAAGAAAAAATCAATATATCTAGGTCGCGCACGGTTGTGCAAATGACAACGTATACAATAACGATGAATGAACAGAATTACGCGGTTAGATGTTTTGAACTTTTGAAAGTGTCCAAAAATTTGTGACACGAGGAATGATAAAAAAAAAAACTGAATTTTCGACGGTGGCGGAATGGCGGATGGGTGTACTGCGCAATACGCGGAACGGCAGAAGACTGTCCACTCAAGTACTCAACCACTGACGACCGGTCGTTCGGTACCGGTTTCCTGTACCGTTCCAGCGCTCCTATGCCGTTGTCGGCGGGGGCGCTGGTGTCGTCTTACCGTGGACTGGTGGTTGGTAAAGGCCGACGCGGCGGGAATATGACATTTAAATTCAAATGCCGTTTTCCCAGGTCCGCGTCATACCCAAGTAAATTTATCATTTTAAAGATCTGCTTAAGAGGACTTAATACCCACGTGTGTTGTCTCCGTCTTACACACATGCGACATGGTAAATTTTCGTTCACTATTTTCAATATTGTGATGTTAGTTTTGATATTAGAGTGACCTATTATAAAATAAGGTAAGATAATTATCTAGGGTCTCTCGGGACAAGTAGCCTTTTATTGATATTAATGATATTATTGTTTTTAAGTAAGTTCTGATCTTTTTGAAACTGCACATTTTAAAATGACCATAACTTACTTAAAAATAATTATATCAATAAAAAACTACTTGGGGCCCCGGATAATTATCTTACCTTTAAATTCTATAATAAGTCAGTTTACTCTAATATCAAAATTAACAGCACAATATTGAAAATAGTGAACGAACATTTGCTATATCACACATGTAAAGACAGAGACAACACATGCGGGTTCTACGTCCTGTATAAATAAATATTATAATCGTAAGTAGATACTTACCAACATAATTATTTTCTTTCCTTTTATAATCCTAAATGCAATTACTATATCGCTCATAATAAACTTTACAATTAAAAAAAAATTAAAAGCTTATAAGGAACTAAAACACAGACTACAAAAATGGCACTATTACTTCGAAAAGAAGGTAAATAAAATTTAGAAGAATATCAAAGTACCTACATTTCTCTAACAGTTCTTTAATGGATTTATTTATTAATTGTATTCCCTATTTACAAAATAATAACAATCACTAAAAAAAAATATGTCAATATTATAGAACTTAACTATGTCAGTATTAAATATGTAATTATTAACCTAAAAAAAGTCTCAGTTTAAGAACAGAATTTATTAAATTAAATTTTAGACCGTTTCTATGATCTAAGTAAAAACAGTTCAAAATAAATTGGTCATTATAATAAAAAGTTTTGATTAAGATGTTAAGCAAACGCATTTGTTAATAACGTTTAATCTCTCATGCATTACAACGAAGCACGATTTAAAACATTTCATTTAAAAAATTCAAAATTTAGTGAAACACCCTACGTCAGAAATTCCTAACCAGTGTGCCAAGTAATTATTTGGAATATAATTTTAGTCTATATACGCTATATAGGGCATAAGGTGTCTCCGGATTTTTAAAAAATAATTAAGGGCGCCGTGAGTTAAAAAAGATTGGGAACTTCTACCCTACGGCCTACCTCACAACTCTGGTCACTATTAAATATATCATACTAAAGGTTTTACAATTTCATGAAATTTATTTTCTTGAAATATTTCATTGCAATGAAAAATATAATATAAATTATTATATCTTTAAGTTTACAATCACGTCAACTTGCAAATGAAAATTTTCAAAAGTTGGTTTATTGTGTGAAACAAAGAAAATATGTATAATAAATAATAATAATAACCAATAAGGATTCAATTAATAATACAAGTGATAAATATCAAAAATGTATAGTGCATATTTTTGCATATTTACTATGAATATTTTCTGTATAAAATCAATATATTATTTCTAATCAACTGTAACCGAACACATTTAAAAAAAGAAAAAATATTTTTCAATATTTCATTGAAGTATTTCAAAAAGAGTGAAATTTTCAGTTTTGAAATATTTCAAGTGAAATATTTCAGATTAAGAATCCTAATTATATTAATCATGTTTTTACAGTGGTAATAAATAATGATAGTAGGTACCTACTACCTAAACGGTTTTCTGACTGTTTACTGATACGCATATAGGCAAATATTATAATACTACTTTGCTAATAAAATATTTTAAGTTTTTTCATCGCCAAAACGATCCGAAAAGATATTTGTATTCACAATTTATTGTCAGGGTATTCATAAACAATAAATCGTTGAAAAAGTAGCTAAGTGATAGAAACAGCATTATTATTTAAATTATGAATTATGACGACATATCGAAACATTGAGGACATCATACTCGCATTTATTATCTCCGTCTTACAAACATAAAACAGCAAATTTTAAGTTCAGCAGAATCAATTTTATGCTGTTTTAGCTTTACTATTAGAAATTAGAGTAAATTTACCTATTATCAAACTTAAAAATAATAATATTATCTAGGGAATTTTATAGGTGGCTATTGTGTAATATTTATAAAAATAGTCATATTAAAATTTATAATTAAGTATACTTATACTTAAATTTGATGTTTCAATATTAGCAAATAACGATTAGTTAATATCAATATTTCAACAATTTTACCGGAACATCAACTCGATATTCAATGGATGGGATCGATGTTGGTTTTAAAACACCTTTTTTATGTTCGACGATGTAATCAGATGTAATGAAATGATTGCAACATAATCTGCTGCTATTGTTAGGCTTCCAGTCTGATTCCTTTCCCGTAATAGCTATCCATAAAGGCAAAATGTTTGTGTTTGTAAGTGGAAATCTAAATAGAAAGATAAATGTTAATTAATTATCAAAATTTGACAATAAAGTTTCCCTCAAACATTTAAAGTTATTGGTTTAAATTAGATTATTACCTATGCAGTTTAGCATAATTTTTCTCGTATAGGCTTTTGCATCCAACTACACTACACTTATTTACCATTATTATCAATTTAATGTTATAATTTAAACTAACTTTGAAATTAATAATAATAACAAATACTTTATGTATTATTTTGTATTGCACGCCACGGTATTTGAATTGTAGGGATGTCCTTGGTACTGGAGTTCACCACGAATTTATGAGGTAACAATTACCTAAAACTATCAATTAACAACTATATAACAAATATAATTGTTACAATAATATTCAAATATTTATATTATGTTCAAACAGGTATTAAATAATATAAATATGTTATTACTTATTTGTGAATATAACAATCAAATTTCGTATTCCATTCTTATACTTTTAATGTCTGGGTGAATTGTAGGTACATAAATAAAAAATAAATATAAATAAATAAAAAATAACAAATAATTCATATATAAACATAAATAGAAGAAGCAAATAAGGTTTATGCCTAATTTGTTGACATCCGAATTAAAAAAAAAAAAAAATGGCAAATTTACCGGCAACGATATAATAATATGTGTTAAGTACGTGCTTCTTGACATAAGAATAAAAATATAATGCTATTGTAAATTGTAATTACTAATTTGTAAATTTATATTATTACTTTGATTAATTATTTGAAAGAATAGTTTGTAGCATTAAATTGGGCAATTAACCGTCACAGGTCCAATATTTATATACTTATAAATAAATTAAAACCTAGTAGTAAAACTTTGAACTGGATATTTAATTTCAAAGTAGGGGAAACCCAATACCAAAATCAAATTTCAAATTTCATAAACTCGAAGAGCGCTTAATAAATTCTATCGAAAGGTAGATAGTGAAATAGTATATACCTACTATACGTATTTACATTTTATATTCCACATATATTAAAAATGTATAAAATGGTATTTTTTTTTATTTACATATATAAATATTGGTATTTTTAAATTTTTTTCTGATAAAAAAATTGTTTAGATTGATGACTTTTAATATTATATTTAACATTCAAAAAAATAAAACTCATCTGTATATTATGTATTACGTATGTATAGTATACTATTATTATAATTTGAATAGAACAAGGTGAAAACTTGTAGGTATGTGAATTAAGTGTCGGTGATTCACATAATTACAGAATATAAAAAGAAAAAACATATTTATGTAAGATATTGAGGTAGCTAGGAAGGTAGTCAGTCAAACAGATATCAACAAAATATGGCATTTAGCATCTATTAAATTATAAAAATACTATCTAAATCACTATATAGTCAATGAATCATTTAGCTGTACCAAATATAATAATATATATTACTATATTATTATGAAATAAATACATGATATAAAATTAAAATTAAATTATTTATAATAACCGAGGAAACAACAATGATTTTAAATTCGATTAAATACTAAAATAATTTATTAATCATCTACAGTTTTTGTTTATTTTGCTGAAATAAAGATAACATTGTGAATTTACGACAATATTTCATCGTAAATTTATATGAATTAGCCTTAAATCTATAAAATAAATCTAAATAAATAATAAAAAAAGTATATATTTAGATTTATACCAACAGGGATCAGTAGACAGTAATTATTAAATGAAAAAAAAAAGATTAAAATAATAGTATTTCGATTTGAGGTGTAGAATTCAGACGTGTATTTGTGGCCAATGGCCATTATTATGTTATGAGGTTTTAAATAATTTTAGTAGATACTTAGTAGTTAGTATTGTGTATTTCTGATTCACAAATTATACTAAAATTGTAAATTAATTTTATGTAACACTGTACTATTAATAAGGTATTGTAGTATATGAATTCAAAATGTTAAGACTAAAATATTTTTAAAGTTATTAATTTCACTAACCGTGGTCTACACATAAAAACGCTACCTTTTTAATGAATTGCAATTCCTAAATATAATAGAGTTAATATATGTATATGAGGTTATACAGTCGAGACAGAGGTATGTAGATTTCTTAAAATGAAAATCGATTTTATTTTAAAAACAGGTACAGAAAGTATCAGTACCTATTCATATACCATCATGTACCTAGTGAACATGGGTTGAATTTATACATTTTAATAAATTGATAAGTATCTATTCTGTTATTGGTACCCATGGAGTAAATGTAAATGTAACAGCCAAGAAATACGTTCAACAGGTAAATATGATAAAATTGTATAAATAATTGATAAATTGTCTCATATTATACTTTTGTCTCATATTTGGATTTTCTTCTGAATATTATTACTGGATATTGCACCTATTATTTACCCCCAAAAGTTGAGTTGTCGAACTTGGCGTAGACGATTTAAATATCTTTTACCGTTAGGCTACGTGTATAATGACTTGTTCAATACTTGTTGCTCAATTGTTGCATCAAATATTATTCTATAAATACAATAATATAAATAGATAATAAATAGATAATATCTACCTTTCATATTTACCCTTACCTTGATATTGCACAATTGAAAATACAATTATATATATATAGATGTGGACGCCGATTGATATTAATATTATTAAATATTTTAATGATATAAATAAGATGTTTAAAATAATATAGTTTGGATTCAATGACTCGGTTCGACGAAAAACGGAATAAAAATGGCGACTAAATAACGAAGCCAAGTCGTCTGGATTAAACTGCTGCTGACGCTGCCGCTGTTGCAGGCAGCGCTTACAAGCGGATAGAAGCATGATTATAATTTGGTGCCTGGATGGTGATACTGTGATGGGCGTGGTTTCGAGGAGAAACGGACCGATATTGATCGCATTCGGGAATACTGAATTTAGATGTATGAGAGGGAATTGAGAGGCGGTAGGAGCGATTGACTGTTTTTCTCCTAAATAAAGGGAACCGACGAATTGCTGAAAATATTTAATATATTGATTCTGCGGTCACTGACCTGCTGTCACCAAAGTGTTATATGAAATTATAATTAACTATGATTTATGAATTTAATCAAATAATTTTTTATTAATAACATATATGGGTAATTAGTTAGTTTAATACACAAATTATTAATAGAATAAGGTAATATCCAATACATTATAATATAGTATAATATAATTTTTGACACTTGCCAACACCTGCAATATTAACTATAGTATAATATCATAATACTTACTTATTGTATTTAATTTATTGTAATTTAGGTTTAAAAAATTTAGAACAAAATATATAGTTAGGTTCTCACTGTACCGTGTATGGCTTAATGTTTAATATAAAGTGTGTTGGCGATATGTTATTATTATTATATCAAATCAGCAGCGTTACTAGAATTTTTATTTGGAGTTGTTTTGTTAATTTTTATTTAAGGGTTTATATAGGATTCTACATAAGTTTGGTATGCTTATAATAGAGGTATTAAAGTGTTATGTTCAACTTTAATTTTAAGTAACCTATTTATAAATATTACATTTTTAATACATGGGGTTACTTCTTACGTAATACGTTCACAGAATTTTAATCTGATATTTTACTCAGAACTGATACCATATTTTAATTTTACCAAAATTGTAGGGAATGCTGGCCTTCTTTTATCTTTTTCCGCGGATAATAATTTAATATTTGGAACACGACACGATGTAACGCGAAACTACAAAGCAGCGGAAGCCCAATATTAAAATTGCAGACTTAAAATCATACCTTTATAAATATTATAAAGTAAATTAACAAGTCAATCAGTCCATAAAATTAAAATCTAAAAATATATTTAGATAATTAATTTATTATTAATGCTAAGCATTAACTGAAGTAGTGATGCCTGATGTAGCGTATCGCGTCGTATTGACAGTAGTGGCCACGGTGGCGACATACATCGTCCAATTACATGAATTAGACCCATGCATACAGATTATATTATGTATTCGTCATTCGGCAACGTGTATTATTAATGATTTTTTGCGTTTGGTTTACTGAAATATTTCTAATATCTAAGAGAGACAACAAATCAACTATTAATTTAAGTTATTATACCTGTTTGGCTGTTTCAATATGTAGATTGTAAATCTGTTATTTAATATAAGACTTGATATGTAGTTATTGCGTTATTATTATTGAACTATAATACTTTTTAGGCTATTGCATAAACTGTTTGGTACTTGGTAATGATTTGATAAATTATTATCGAGAATACATTTTAAATTTGTAGTTTTTATTCAGAAAACTATAACATTTTAAAAGATTAACATAAAAAAATGTAGGTATAGGTACTTATTAACAGTACTAACTTAATATTAACTAATTTTTTTCAAACGAAAATTACCAAATTATTTTAGTTAAAAATATATAAAATGTGTGTAAGTATCGTAGGTATATCTAAGATTTGAAAATTTAGTATAAGATTTCTTATAATTATTTTATTTATGATACAATTAATTTACCAGAAAGTCACATTAATTTGAAGTTTAAATTTTTACAAAACTGGGTTTTCGACCACAAAATAATTTACTATTTTTTTACAATCGGTTTTTAATATTTTTTTTTTTTGTAATTCAAAAATAAATATCTGCTGGTATTAAGAATTTTCACAAAATTTTAATTCAATAATTTTTTTCCCATGATATAATTTTTTAAATATTTTGTATATTTTGATATTTCTAATTTCTTTTAGCATATATTCTATAAATACCGATAAATAATTTTTCATTTAGCCAAAAAGCTTGGAAATTCTATAATAAGATAATAAGTAATTATTAAATATGTTTAAATATATTAAAGATACATAACCACGATTTTTTATTTTTATAAGCATTAAAAGTTTTTACAAAATTCGTCAAAATCAAGGTTAACGTATATGTTATTTTGTAATTAAAAAAGTATAAGACTTTCAATTTCTATAGCTTATGCTTGAAAATTTAGTACAATGTTCTTTAAGTTGTTCATAATTAAATTTATAAAGATAATATATTATTCAACTGTAAGATGAATATGAAGTTACAAAAAAAAACACATAGGTTTTTAATACAACATTTTATATTTTACCTATTTACGTCACCAAGCTGTAACCAACTTAATAAATTTTTACAACTTGTTAATAGTTTATAAATATTTTATGCGTATTGTACAAAATGTCTTGAGGGAGACGCATACTAGTTGCTTTCCGCGGTGTTTGTCAATTGCGTCGATTTTTCTAGACTACCTGAAATAGTGAAATCTATACATCTTTTGGACCGGTGGATTTATCACAAGCTAAAAAGGTATATTATCTTATTGCGTCAGTAAATTTATCACAAATTAATTTGGTATACATCGATCTCACCAGGCAAATATTTATATAGATACTATAATATTATTAGATATTTTATTTTAATTAAAAAGTACAAAATAAATTAAATTAAATTATTAAGTCTTATATACAATCAAACATATAAAATAAAGTGTTATTTCAAAAATCGTAAAATATTAAAATACATATTATCGAATAAATTGTCAAAAAGAGTAATTGTAATTTTATTTTTAGTAATGGTGACTTACCGACTTCACAAATTGAAACGTATTAATAGTTGGTACCGTTTATAAATCTTGAAATATGATTATCGATGTTTGTTTTTTGTTATTTATATTTACTATGTATTTTATATCTTATTTTCTTTTTGATGTATATCTACTTATATAAGTTTAAAAACCTCAAAAAATACAAAAATATTTGGATGTGCTGAGTAAAAGTATTTTTCGAATGCTGAATGAAACGACTCAGAGGAATTTGTAGAAACTTCAGTATCGCCGGCGCAATTAATGTACGATATGACCTTTTTTAAACCTCAATACCGTCTAGCGCAGTTGACGTATAACCTTTTTTTGAATCCCATATTTTTTTTCTTTACCTGTGATTTCTGGCGCAATTGACATAATATGTCTGCTTCCCGAAGCCAAAAAGGTCAATAATTTTTGGAGTATTTGATTTATTGTTTAGTGAACTAAAAATCTTTTCTCAGGCACTACAAAAAAAATATCAATAATTTATAATGCATATTTTTGCATATTCCCTATCAATATTTTTTGTGTATAATATATTATTTCTAACTAACTATAACCGAACACGTTTAAAAGAATAAAAAATATTTTTCAATATTTCATTGAAATATTTTAAATTTAGAACCCTAGCTATAATACAAAGTAGTATACACAATAATCAGTATTTAAATATTTGACAACTGTCGTGCGTTGTTCGTATAATATAATATTTGTCATCGTAAAATGTACTTATGTTACAAATTTTTAACCAATATGTTCTTTCTCATTTTAACAGACTTAGGACAGTCAATATTACTGTTAATACATTGATATGGTTAAAAATATTGGCTTTTAATTTTTTTTTTTATAAATTTCATATTATTAATTATTATTATTTAAATTTTAAATTGCATATTTTAGTTTATTTATTTGTTATAAGTTATAACTTATTAGAATTATATTGAATAAGGTAAAAATTTGAATGATAATTGCCTTACAAATTCAATTTGAGTAATATTTTAGATTTCCAATTCTTTCATTTTTTTTTTTTTAATATGTATATCCTTTTTTAATCGTTATTCTGTTTAGCGAGCCCTAACTTCGTTATGCTATAAAAATGTCAGTTTGTATATTTTTTTAAAATATTTATAAAATTATTAATATTTGGTTGAGAAGAATTAAATGAATTATTTAATTTTCTATGAAACGATTCACAATTGTTTGTTGTGCGTAATGTCGACGATATATATTTCTGTTGAAAAATCACTCATTTTTTTTTTATACATGATTGATGATTCTAATAGTCAGTGAATACTGAATTTTAATATTCTTGCATCTTCAAGTTGTATAGCCATAATGTTTTCAGTAAAACAGTTTTCAACATCATGTAGATTTAAGAAAGGAAGTTCAAAAAAGAATTGTAAAAAATTGCTCATTCCAGTATTTTTTTCTTATATTTGCAGGTACTAAGCCCCAGCTGTTGAATTTTTCTGTACCAACTTTGTCCTGGATGGAATCTACTTCCTTTATCCCCTTTATTTGAATTGAAGACCAGACAACATTTGCAGCAGTGTGTATAGCTTAATAAAAAGATAAATAAAAGTATTGTTTAATTCACTATTTATAACGTCCATTTAAATTAAAAAGAAATCACCAACTTATTCGTATACTCTAAATGTTTTCGGTGAACTAACATGTGTTCGTTGTAGTCTCTACAGTTGTAATACAATAATAGTATTGAATTTTCCGTCGGACACAATTATCATATACTTATACGGCTATACAACAAAAACACGGGCCGGAATTTACGTATACTATTATGAGGATCTTTTTTTTGTACGTAACTCACATTTACTATCATTTTTATATGAATTTCCTCCCGACGTACCTACCCTAAATTGTATTGTCAACGAATAGGATCTAGTACTAGTGCCTCCTAATGGACGGGTAATAAATACATTTATATACATATTAATTATTAGTGATTCCAAACATCATGCATCGACATAAATTTATAATTTCAAAATCGCTTTGAGTACCTACCTACAAATATTAGTTAGAAATATAAACCTAAGCAATGTTAAAAATATTTTTTTTATCATTATATTATCATACATTTGTTCTATTGACTATTATTTTTTTAGGTATTACCCACTTAGATGTTTTATATGGACTTACTATTATAAAATTTCCATTTTTTTTTTTATTATCATTTTTAATATAATTGTGTACCTATTATTTATATAAATGTATATAGTATACCTATATGAAAGATATTTTTAATAATATCATTGGGGTGAAATAAGGTGTTCGGGATGTGGCCGTTGTCACAATCGGGGTCGGTGCCTGGGATATCGTGAACTATTACATCTTTTGTCCTTTTAATAATATGTTAATCTGCTGTATGTGGTATGGCTGTCGTCATGGGTCGTTTTACTTTATCCCTTCTGATGTTTTCCTTTTGAAGTTGTTGTGAACGCTCTTCTGTTCCCAGCGACCCTTTATGTGTACTCTGTGAAGCATAACCCCTATTTTGTATGCTTAGGGCGTACGTTGCTGTTGATGGTTTAAGGGTAATTGCAACGACAAGCTTCTTTCTACCCGGCAACGTAATTGCTATGTTGTTGATTTCATCAATATTTTACTTCGTGATTCATTACTGTACTATTTCAGATCCCTTGGGAAATGTAATATGAGTGGATTCTGGATAACGTGTGATGGTTCTGTATCCGTCATCCTTTGAGTTCTCTCCGAGATATTAGATTTTGTTCGTTTGAAAATTACAAAGGCGTATATAATGTGTTAATATGAAATATTATAAAAGTTTGTATAATATTTATAACAAAGAAAAAACAATTTAAAAATAATAATCTTCATATTTTTCAAATCGGCGAGTTGTAAGGACGTTTTATTCTTTCAAAATATTGAATTTATGCAATATTGCTTATATTTATTTCAGTTTATGTAAAAATAGAAGACAGACTGTAATATTGTAATATTTATAAAGATAATTTTTTTTTATAATAATAGTTGTAAAATGGTTTAATATTCAATAAAATTAACATTTTCACAACATATTTTTGCTCATTGCGCCCGTCAAATCCGTAACATAAAAAATATTAACGCATAAACCTTTACAAATTAATTATTAGTTACTATATTATTAAAGATTCACTGTAATTGGGACAACTTTATGACTTGACATCTATAAGACGTGTAAAATATTTTAACAACTTATTTCTGTCATTAAAAAAAACATATAATATACATATAATTCTTATAAAGGCAGCTGTATATATGTTTACGAGCAATGTAAATTCTCCTCAATTGATTTTTAATATTTTGTGTTAATTCAAAAAATAAAAATAAATAAAATTATATTCATTAAATGTTTATATTATCATTTTCTTCACATGGTACATTTTTTAAAAATATTTTGTTTGTTTTTAAGTCACTAATAAGCATTAAAAATTTTTAATTATAAAAATGTTTCAAATTTCTCTCGGTAAAAACTTTGAAAATTGATTATAATAAGATTTTAAATAACTTGTTCTAATAAATGTATAATAATATATTTTCACACTTTCTAGTTTAAATGTTGATAAAATTCAACAAAATCACGGAAATTAATAAAGAATATTGTAATTTAACTTTTATAAAATGATTAATTATTATAAAGCCAAGTATGGATTATGTAAAACAAAGTTTTCTTAAGTACCTTGTTTATACAAAAACCATAAGATCGATAAAATATTTCAATATATTTTAAGTTCAAAAATGAACGAAATTTCTTATTTAAGTGACAAATAATGATATTAAATATCTTATTATCATTTCATTTTATAACTTAAATTTTAAATTTTAAAACATTATTCTCAGGAACTTGTAGGCAAGTACTAACTCACCTTCGTTCCTTTATCCTCGTAACTATTTTATTTTTGACAATAATTATAATGCTTTATAACCACTATTTAGCATCTCTGTTGTATGGACTTCAAGTTTATAAATTCAACCTACCTAATAGTAAAATAAATATACAATAATTATAAATACAACATGCGTGGGATGCTTACTATCTTTATGTTTCTGCACAACGCCATTCAATTGCATCAATATCTAAGCTTACAAAATTTATAATTTACATACTAACGCATATGTAGTAATAAACTTATAAAGGTTGACAACTGTTTACATACCTAAGCTCTTCTTGTTATCAATTTATCATTACTCCGAATTATATTAAAATTGAATTATAATAAACAAATATAAATCAATATTAATCAAAGACATTGTTATTAACGTCCATTTGGCACAGTAGCGTAGCCAGAAGTCTCTCAAGAGAGGGGTCCACCAGATGAATAATGTAAATGTAAATGAAAATAGGGAAAAAAGTCTCAGAAAAAAATCACTAACATTCATTGGAATAAAAGCCCTGTATTAACTAAATATATTATTCGTTATTTTATTATGATTTAAATTATTAAATATAATCATTATATTTATCTATGTACAGGCATGTCTATAGGGGAGGAGAAAAGGTAGGATTACCTTCAGGCCCTCCCGGGCCTGAACGTTTTAAGGGGCCCGAAAAAGAGGGACCGTAATTAATTATTCAATTCGAAAAAAATTTTTTTTGCTTATCTACAAACATTAGCAGATGGCATGTTAACTAAATGATAAAATAATATCAAATATGTGTATATATATTTAGTTTTCACTAAAAAGTAATTGGTGTAAAATTATTTGTTATCGTATCATTCGCGTCAATGCTCTATATATGCTGTGTTTACGGTTTTACGCAGCAAACTGACAACTGTACACAAACGACTTCCTGTAGGTACTTTGTGTCTTTGATTAATGATTTCTACGAGTTACAACAATATTATTGAGACATTATGATTTACGATAACATTATAACAACCAATATTAAGTATCGCTTTGCCATCCGTGTTGGTTCTAGGTTACTGTAATACTGTACTATTAAATTTATTAAAATTTCAATCGTTACTCGTGAACCATGGTTTATACATAATTCATAGCGCATAGCCGATTGGTAAGAATCATTATTTAATAATAGTTTTAATGTAAAGTTATTTTTAAATTGATAAGTGTAGGTATATCATATTATTATATCATAGACATATTTATATACATGGTTTTTGGTGCGTGTATGATGTTTTTGATAAATTGATATACAAATTAAACAATATATTATTAAGTAACATTGTTACATACCTACAATTTATGACCAGGGCTAGGATTCACATGCAATTAAAAATTGAAAAATATGCATTTTATTTACCAAAATAGGTAGGTATACAAAAATATGAATTTTAATGTATTTTATAACTAATGTGTAATGAATAAATACATGTAAAAGATGTAAAATTATTTAAAAAGCAATTTAATTAAAAACCCTGGTAATATTGTTTACAAATTTGTGCTCTTACTTTGTTATTTAAAATAGAAAAGGTATAAATAATATAGATAATATTGTTTACAAATTTGTGCTTTTACTGTGTTATTTAAAATAGAAAAGGTATAAATATTTGAAATTTATTTGGTCTTAGTAGGGTGATTGTAGCTCCTGGAACCACTACTAATAGGGGTTCTTAAGCATTTTCCTCCCTGGCCTGAAATTTTCTCTCTACAGCCATGTCTATATACTTATCATTTTTTAAACATATTTATAAGTATAGCTGAAATCTGCATTTAACATTGTCAAAAAATGTTATTTGTCATTATTTAAGAGTAAAAAGTTAAAATAATTGTAATTTTTCGTTTTTATATTATATACTTAATAAAATGTTAAATAAATTATTTAAATTATATGCAAATGATAATAATTAATTTTAATTATTTTAAATCTTTACCCTTAAACATTATTAGATTCTGAACGGAGTGATGAATGTATTGATTTTACAATGATGTGTGTTTTTTTTTTTTTTTTTTGTGTCTGACGACAACATTTGGAGCAGTAATAATGCTCCGATTTTTGACTTCAGCCCCTCTTTGAGTAGGAAAATTCATCTAGTTGGTACTTTGGGGGGGGGGGGGGGGGTAAAAACTAAAATTTTCAAATAGTTTTCAAAAAAATCGAGAAAAACAAAAAAAAATGACAGAAAAACGGCAAATTTACGAAAAACCACTTTTCGACAAAATCGATTTTTTGATTTTGCTGTAACTCAAAAACGAATCATTGTAAATACTTGAAATTTTCACCAAATGTTTATATTATGGTTATCTCTTAACAGTTAAATTTTCAAAATATTTTAACCATTTTTAAGCTACTTATAGACAATTGAAATTTTCGACTTTTCTAAGTTTTTTTTCTTCAAATGCCGATAAAAAATTTTTGGGAGGCCAGAAAATCTTGAAAATTTAATACAAGGTTTCTTATAAGTTGTTCTTAATGTGATAAAAAAAAATCCGAAATCGTTAGTCACAATTTTTTTTTATAAGTGCTTAAAGTTTGAATTTATACGAAATATTTCAAAATTTAAATTAAATTTCATACTCTCATTATGCGTATGTTATATCACACTCCCCCGTATATTATCTTATTAACATTTTTTTTTAATTTGTAATAATATGTACAAAATATATACACAATACATCATTGGAGAGCAATAAAAGCCGCCTCCTCGTGGTTTTCTCTGGGGTAATGCTAAATGGCTTTATAAAACTAATCTACACAAATAAATAATAAAGTAATTCCCAAAGTGTGTATTAAAAAATCTGGTCAAAAAGTGCTATAAATATTCTTGGGCGAAAAGGGAAAGTAGTATATTTGAGCGAACAGAGTCTTACCCAGACATCGCTATCTCTATTGAAAACGTTGATGGATATATTAATTTAAAATACTAAATTACGTAAACGATAATATAAGATAACAAAAGATCAAAATTTTTAATTTTTTATAAATTCCCTATTTTTTTAAAAAATTTTGTATGTAAAATTATGTATCTTATTCAATAAATTGCATATTATGACATATTTTCCAATTTTTTACCACATGTTATATAGCAACCTTGGTTTTAACTATTCATCATTAACAAAATATAAATGTATTATTAAAATATTATTTTATTTAGCATTACATACTGCTCTTAACTGATAATACTAAACAAACACCAATAAAATAGAAAATTGCATTTTATTATATTTTCCAGTATTTAAAAAGATTTCATATTTATATGATTACAATATTTTCTTACACCACATGTATTTAATTAGGTAATACCTATACGCAAGATTCATTCATGAAATCGATTCCCATGGCCGTACAAAGCTTAACTCAGTAGCTATACAACCAAGTAGCTTATTATTTTTGTTTTTTAATTTACCCACATATTTATATTTTCCATAAAAATATACTTTAGGAAAATTGTTGTCATTGAAAATTGTTGTGTCGTATCCCGATGATTTATATATTCCCTGTAAATATACAATAATACTATTAACAATACGATAACAACACATATAAATTATTTAATTATGTATTTTTAATTTTTACTATAAAACATGTGATTCTTTTAATAAAAATGTAGTAATAAAATATAAATAAATAGCTTGATTTATTGTTAAAAAAGGTGTGGATATATGTATAATATTTATTTCTATAGTCTTATTTTACTATTTTTGTTATTTTTTATTAAATGGCTATACTTCTATAAGTATAACATTGAAATTCCTTGTTTAAATGTATTTAGAAACATATATCTACAAAGCGTCGATCCTCGTTCGAAATTTATAAATTTATAGCACTAATATTAATACTAGATATCTTAATAAATAGGGGCATTTCAAATATTTTTATATAGTTCGAATTTAGAACTCAGGTTAATATTTCTTTTCATTCTATCAGTAATAGATACATGTATAGTTATTGCAGTAAGCATATGATATTCAAACGATTTTATATTATAATTTTATACCATTCCAAAAATTAGGAATAAAATATAGCTTTATTTTTTGTTAAGAAAAAAGTGTGAATACATCATATTTGTTTCTATAGCGTTTTATTACTAATTTTAATTAATTTTAAACCATTCGAAATTACCACATTACTTAGAACAGAACTTTACATATAATTATACAAATATAAGTCAATATTATTAAATATTACCTTTGGTACCGGGCAATTTGCTGTTGGTATATTGAAAACCTTTGTAAACTCAATCCATGCATTTCCAAGAATATTTTTCATTTTAGAACAGGCATTATTAGTGACATAAATAAGAGAGTTTGGTTTCCAACCACCAGTTAAACTCCAAGAAGCAAAGTTTGCATCAAACTAAGTATACACAAATTTAAACCATATTCAATATTATATTAGTAATTAAAATTTTAAAATTTTTTAATAATTAGCTGAAAATAGATCATCAATAATAATACTAAATCGTAAATACATACTTATTAAATAAACTGTTGTTTTCCGGTATTTACAGAAAGATGTTATTAAATTTAGAGTAATAAGTTGATTTGTCATTGTATAAATATTATATATTATTAAAATAAGTAAATATTATTAATATATAAATCAATATAATCCAATAAATTTATATGAATCTACTGTACTATAAAAATAAATAAATCACATCAATAGTAATGTACCTATATCAAGAATTAGGTTGACAGACCGCTACTATATTTGTTAAATACAATTGTAGTATATATTACGTAAGTTATTTGATGAGTACTTAATGTAAAGCAGAGTAGTATTTCTTCCTTAATTTTTAATAATTGGTTTTTAAAATAACATAGGCAAAATTTGATATACTTTTTAAATAGTATTATTTTTTTTAGTAAAAATAATTATTCAATTTGTACTTTGTAATTTAAAAACCTAAAATTTAGCAACAATATTAATATAGACGATAATATAGTTACACTAGATATACATAATTATTATTATTAAATTATATTTTATTATGTATCACCTAATAATAGTTATTTCGAATACATAACTTTAAAGAAATATTATACAGTTTTATACATAGCCAAATATTCCATTTTTAAATAAATATTCTTAATTATTTCAAAATCATCATAATACATCATAATTATGTGTTATTACTTAATTTTACAGAATCTTATAATTAATAATTTTTTCATTATATCATAATAAAATTAGGTATGCAGATATACTGAAATTATATTTATAATTCTATATTGTAAACTGAAATAACATACTATTTTAAATATACTTACTACTAAAGAATCGTCAAATGGTATCTCCAATGTGAAATTCCCTTTGATTTCGGTTATATTAGATGACTTTTTACTCAAATATAAATTTGCCTTCATCGGTAGATTTTTTGATTCTGCACATTGATACATTGCTGTTACTATTATTCGATACTCTCCCTATTACAATACAAAGTATGTTACAATTGAAACTTATTAAATCAATTTTTAATAACATAAAATATGGTTTTTTTTTTATAATTTAGGAGCTAATTAATTTACCAAAGGCAAGTTAGGCATAAATTTTGTTTGTGCATTAGAGACGGTTAGGAAGCCAACTAATACGTATAATTTAAAAAAAAACATTTTGATATTCTGCGACCAGCTTTCATAAAACAAATAATCAATTTGTATATAAGTTGTTGAAAATGAAATAAATATATTATTAATTATTATATTTAACTGTTGCTATAGACTGTACTTTTAAAATAGGGATCATGGATCTAGTCTAATTAGTAACGTAAGTACGTAATATATTACAATAGATTTTTTATTATCATATCCGTAATATCTTTTTTTTCACACTAAAAAAAATTAAAAACACAATAAAACATGGATAATAGGTAAGTAATACAAAACAACTTTACATATAATATTATTTACAAATCAATGCGATACTGATTATAATCATCATCCGTTTTATATTTTTATTTAATGATTTTATCATAGATACGATTATTTTATTTGTTGATGTTTTGCATTTACTTTATGTTTTACTATGTGTATACTGTGATCTCTTACTTATATAACATTTTTAATATTTCAAGATATTATCAGTTTATGGATGCATGAAACACAATAAGGTAGGACAGTCTTCTGTGATATGTACACTAGGAAGGTATATAACAGAATTCATAGTGAACTATATACAAAACTCTACCGAGTTTAAGGAATTACAAGATCCTGAAATTGAATTCAAGGGTTGTTAAGAATATCCATCAGGATGATTTGACTGATTTAATGATGTCAGGATGGGACAATAGATTTTTATTTAGTACAACTCTATAATATTTATACAAACTAAATAGAAATGTCAGCAGTTTCCCCCTGTAGTCATTCCACCAGACGGGATAAACCACAGGGCTCCTCGGCCCCATTACACAACCTGTACCATCCTGCTTCCCTTGTCATTATATATATATATACCACCTGTTCCCGTGCAATTCGTTGCCCGTACAAAATGCATCCCTGTTAAGTTTGGTTGCTTAATGCTAACATTTGGCGTGAGGATAAAAACTATTTTTGGTTTTTTGATTTGGTGTATAGATAATATTTCCGACATATTACTACCTTATAAGATCGTAGTTTCCTATACACTAGCCAAAGTAGTAGATACCTTAAACCTTATATACTAAAAACATATTATAAAAAATGATTTTTTTTTTTAAAAATCAATAGCATTATACTTTGACCCCCCCAAAGTACCAACTAGATGAATTTTCCTATTCAAAGAGGGGCTGAAGTAAAAAATCAGAGCATTATTACTGCTCCAAATGTTGTCGTCAGACACAAAAAAAAAAAAAAGCGGGTAAGTGAGTATCGCTCTGCTGTACATTAGGGGGTGGGGTGGACCTTGGACTAAGGTAGGTTAAATTTGAATGCAATGATAGGTATCATTGTATACGAAAAACGATTCTGAACGAAGATAATTTGTCAGTTTAGGATATATTATATTTAAATATTGTTATATATTCTATTTTGAAACAAATAGTATAGGTTTTATATGTTACTATACTTACTTTATAGTATCTGTTTATTAATAAAAAAAGTATTAGGCAACATACGCATAATCAGTGGCGGATCTAGGATTTTCTCATAGGGGGGGATATAAAATATTTTCGTACCTAATACGTATAGGTATATGGTATAAGCTTTATTTTACTAAATTTACAAAATAAGATTTAATTTTCTAGATGACTTTGCCATTTAATAATACATATTATAAGTATCAGGGCATCAGGGCCGTCCTTAGGGGGGGGCGAGCAGGGCCCAGGCCCTGGGCCTCGCGCTTTTTGCTTAAATTTGGGGCCTCGCGTTTTTTTTTAATTGTTTTTTTTTTTCGTAGTATTTAAATTGTATATTTTATATACCTAATTAGTAAATATGAAAAAATATTATATAAAAATAATGAAGTTGGTTCAACGTAAAAATTGGAATACCTATCCATAATACAATATTTTCGTAATCGTAACACATCAGCCTTGGTGATGCGGGTAACAGGCAGCAGCTACGGACCGTCCTTTTCGTCGAATTGTTATTAATTATTATCTACTTATTATTAGTTATTACTTATTAGTAATAGATAATAATAGATTTAATAAATTTGTATAAATATCTTTAAGGGACGATTAATGAATTATATAATATGAGTAAATAAAGAAAAACATGGTATTTGAGTCTACTATATAAAATTATTTTATTTTAAATACCTAGATTATAATATTTTATAAAAAAAACCTCATTTTTTAATTATAATTAGGGAGATACCTACCAAATTTTTTGTGTGATAAGAATTATTGATTTCATTATATGTTTATAGAATCATTAGAATCTACGGGGTGATTGATTAAGCGTAAAACACTCATTATTTCAAAATATATTCTTGTTTTTGAAAACATTAAACTATAAATACGTATAACTCATAAAATACTCGCCCTAAATTCGATTTTTATGTATCAAAATACTCAGAAAATTATTCTGCTTTGGAATATGAAATTAAAACTCTATGTTGTCATTCAAAAAAGTAAAAAACTTAAAAAAGTATAAGGATAAAAAATATTTAAAAATATAATTTTTTAATAAAAACGTAGTATTTTTAACGACTTAAAACTATGTACAAAAATGTTTTCAAAAACATGAATACTTTTTGAAATAATGAGTGTTTTACGCTTAATCAGTCATCCTGTATAAACATATTATTATTTATTTATAATATAGATAGATATAAATATATAATACCTAAAATATGTACAAGTATTTTCGCCCTGGGCCTCGCAAATCCTAAGGACGGCCCTGCAGGGCATTATAGACTACAAGGTTAATTAAAGTTAACAAGTAAGAATAAAAAATAAGACAATGAAACAGAACAAATTAAAAGAATATTATTATGTAGGTAATATTAAATAAGGAATATAAGTGCACGTACAAAGGTTCCTGGTATAATAGTGATACAATCGTCAGACTGCTACGGTCACAGATATTTTAATTAAATATAAAAACATTTATTTGTGTCATATGTGACCATTATCAGAACTATTGAACAACGCCAAGCACCAGGGTCCCAATAATTTAAACTTTAAAGGATAACAAATGCAATAAAATATAACTATTTACATTTATATAGTCTAAAAGTCTAATAATATATATGATTTTAGTTTAATTATAAATTTATGTCACATATTTTTTTTTTAAATTATATATTTTTGATTGCTAGATATAAAATAACGATATTGAACCTAACCAGGGGTACCACTAAAAATGTTGGTACCTTTTTTTTTTTTTTCAGTTTTGAACCGACGACGCCGCGGGAATTACTTTCGCATTATTGCCGCGGCGCTATAAAAAAAAAAAAAAAAAAAATGTTGGTACCTATATTAACTCAACTAAACTTTAAATACTAATAAAATACTACATTAAATTTTATTTATAATATATACAATTGACCTGCATAATGCATCATTTCTGATTCAGCATCAACCACAAACACAAATACATCGGCATCAATGCAATCATCAATATTTGATGAAATATTTAATCCTGCAAAAATTTTTTTAACCCGTGGCCACGGGGGGGGATCTATCCCCCATATCCCCCCCCGTAGATCCGCCACTGCGCATAATGAGAGTATGAAATTTAATTTAAATTTTGACATATTTCGTATAAATTCAAACTTTAAGCATATATAAAAAAAAATTGTGACTAACGATTTCGGATTTTTTTTTATCACTTTAAGAACAACTTATAAGAAACCTTGTATTAAATTTTCAAGATTTTCTGGCCACCCAAGAAATTTGTATCGGCATTTGAAGAAAAAAAACTTAGAAAAGTCGAAAATTTCAATTGTCTATAAGTAGCTTAAAAATGGTCAAAATATTTTGAAAATTTAACTGTTAAGAGATGACCATAATATAAACATTTGGTGAAAATTTCAAGTATTTACAATGATTCGTTTTTGAGTTATAGCAAAATCAAAAAATCGATTTTTTTGAAAACTATTTGAAAATGTTTACTTTTGACCCCCCAAAGTACCAACTAGATGAATTTTCCTATTCAAAGAGGGGCTGAAGTCAAAAATCGGAGGATTATTATTGGTCCAAATGTTGTCGTCAGACACAAAAAAAAAAAACACTTATCACTGTAAAATCAATACATTCATCACTCCGTTCAGAATCTAATAATGTATTTAGTAGATAAAGGGCTTTTTTCGGATTACCTACACACCAGATATAACACCAAAATCATACATTTTAGTATAATATTAGGTATATATTATATTTAATTAAAATGTAATAATTTAAGTACCTACGTATATGACTCTGTGTGTCAGACTATGACTGCTGCTGTCCGTCATCCACTACGTCGTTAGTTTCTATTTTAATTTTTATTTTGTGTTGAGTTAAAAAAATTAGTTATTTTCGATGTTTTCTTATTTTGTTGCATATTTTTAAATTAGGTTGTCAATTGATACAAATATTAAAATATGTAGGTACACAAGTAGATAATTAAGTTATAAAAAATGCATTGACAAGTAAAGGAATACGTTGTTGACAACTACACGATTATAGCCTTAATGCATTTTATCGGCAATTAAACAGCAACTGAGCAATGTGTGCGGTATCGATGTATTGTCCGAACGGTCCCAAACAAACGGTCTAGTCTAGATACGATAATGCATTATACAAATTATCTTTTGCTAGGTAATCGCAAAACAAAGCGTACCTATTTACATTTTACTATTTTTATTTTGGTTTTCATATCAAATCATTATTTAGTCACACATTATATAGTATAATACGAGTACTGAGCAATATTGTGTTATACTATTATATGTACTACACGGACCTAAGGTGGTGGACCGTTTGCCACCCCCCTAAATACGCCACTGATTTGGCATACTGAGTGGTGGATATATGTTACGTGTGTATCGTACGAACGGTCTACGAATACAGTCGATAATGACAGCGCCATCTACCGTCGTTTATACGGAAATGTCCAAACTACTAATGACTACCGCTCAATTTCGTCGCTAGATACCATTGACATATATGATTTTATTTTTTATACATTTTATGACGTGTATTAGAGGTATGTAATATACTTAATTTATATTATCCAACTCATCCGAGCCAATCAATGGTGCTTATTGCGATATCGTCGGCAATTAACCTCACTTAAACTAATTAAAATTAGCTTTCTACCATTGATATTCTTTTATTTGTTTATTATATCATAATATTATTTTACCTCGCAAGAGGTCCTATATTATAATAACAATATACACACACACACATATATATATATATATATATATATATATTTGAATTTAGTATCTGAGATACTTAACTACTTTAGGTGTATAATATTTGATAAATCTAGTAAAGAAATTTTTGTTTTACAACATAATAATCATATAATATAACTGAAGTGTAGGATTCGATATTGATCGTAGGCATTAAATTTTAGAGTAAGACTAATGCTGTGATTTTTTTTGGAAATCTATTTAGGAAAGATGAAAATACATTAGCGAATATTTTGTCAAAAATTATGACTATTTCTGTTTTGAGGAAAATGTTTTGAGATACTATTACTGCGAAGTTTTGTTTTGACAATGACAATGAAAATTCTATGCAGTACCTAGTAATGTTTTTAATGCTGTACTGCAGCGATGCATCGCGTATTGTTAGGCGATTATGATATAATAATAATATAATATTAAAACACAATAAAGTCAAAATAAAAATTACACTATGAAATTTTAATCTTACTTACATGAATAATTATATCTCTAAAATACCATCTGTACCACCTAGTACTTATACATTTAACGGAATTTAATAAAGGACATTAATAATGAGCATTTAATTTGTCATGTACAATGTTGTGAAGAATCAGTTAATAAAAACAACACTACTTAAATAAAAGAGTCTCACTGCATCTAAAATATATTTATGATTAAATTTCTATATGTTCACCTAATAATAATTTTTCAATCTGCAACAAAATATATGCGTTGAAGAACTTGTAGGTACTTAGTATAAATAGTATTGTTTCATTAATAGCTCTGTGTATTTATGCTATGAGGTCATTGATAAGTATAATATTAAATTTCAATTTTATCTTAGTACATTTTTTACATTTTAAATTACATTATGTTTAAACTGAGCATCTAAAATAAAAATTCTTTTGTATTTTGTCATTTGGTATCTATTTATATTGTATTAATACAACGGTCGAATCAGTGATAGACAACGGTTTATAGTTTAGCAATGTACCTATTGTACCTATAACTATACAATTTATATAATATGTATATTGTAGTATTAAGATTTTAAGAACTAAATACATTTTAGTGTATTAAGTATTTAAGTATATATAGTTCGTTTAATATGTGTCTAATGACACTGGATCTGAAAGTAGTTGGACAAAAACATAAATTAATCATCGCTCTTTTAGATTCTGAATGGAGCGATAAATATGTTGATTTTTTAATAAAATACGTTTATTTTTAATGGAAACACTACGATATAATATGGTTAATACTACAAGAAATAACAGATAATTATTACTAGGACTGTGAATTTTTAGGTAAGTGCATTTCTTTTTGGTAATTGTGAAACGTACCTTTGTTAGTACATAATTTGAATTATGTAATAACAAATCCATTTATGAAACTTTTATTTTGCTTTTTTTTTAAATTTTTTAAGACATAGTTTCCTTTTTTAAGTTAATTTTATAGTATTTTTAATTAAATTTCGTCAATTATTATCTTTTAAAACTTAAAAAAAAATGTTTCAACTGTTTTAGGCGAATAGCATAATTAAAGAATCAATCAACTTTAAAATCAAAATTCAAATAAAATTAATTTTTTTATAATTTTTTTTTTTATTTAATACTTAAATACATTTGTATGCATATAATATACTAATATCAATATAAATGTTAAATTCAAAACCATTTTTAGTGCATTTTATACCATAATTTTTGACATTTTAAAAGCATTTTTTAAGTTTTTTTAGTGCATTAAATTCATAGCCCTAATTATCACATTGATTTAACGAATAGCGTCACTTTTTATTGTTCAGTTCGTGAATCCATATAATGTTTGAAACATAACTCCCGATTCGTGTGTTTCATGTTTATTAATATAAACGTAGTAATGAAGTGTATCCACCCACGTGGAGAAATGTACAGAGTGAAAATTGTTATTTGTTACATAACTTCCGTGATTGTACTGTCAAGGATTGTTATAAATAAACATCAATATATCCATAAAAACAGATCATTTGTAGGATTTTATCTAGAAATTATTTAAAATAAATAACCTTCTTGAGAGTAGAACTAAAAATGTTGTGTTTTTGTATAACTATAATAATAATTAAATGTTTTATTTTTTTTTTTATGATTTAGATAATCGAATACTTCTTAATAATTGTTAAATTAATATTTGGTTGTCAAAATTGGTCAAAAGTAAATACATAAGTGTATTTATAGATAAGTATCTACTATGAACAATGAACAGTAAAGTTAAATGATATTTATAACTAAAAAAAAATCGCTAATATTTTAATATTTACTTCATTATTAATTAATAATTTATTTTATTTTTTATATACCTGTATATACTATATCTTTTTATATATTTCATATATAATATATTTCACATATAATATATTATATTTGTATCGAATTTATACGTTTTACACGTTTTTATACTTATATCTAATTTTTACAATGACAAATAATCACTAGGTATGTACTTATTATACTTCTATTTATTAATATTCTGGTATATTTTATTTAATGATTTAATTTGATTAATTTTTGTTATCATTATCTATTTGGTAGAAGTAATTTTAAAATTTAGATGCAGATGGAAGTTTTTATTAAAATAATAATATTATTATTTTGTTACAAAAAATATTTACAAACATTTTTATATTGAATATTTATTAACATAAATTATGTATTTTTTACGTAAACAAATTTTTTTCTAATTCTATGTTTTATGGTTCATATAAAACACCCATTGTAACTGTATCGATTAGAAATAGATATGTAAAATCATAAAAATCCCACTCGTAATCATGAGTCATAGTCATGATAATATTGATATAAATGACTGGTCATTTAGCAATTTCTGATCATCCAGGAAAATATAAATGAAATTTTTGTTTTTACCTTTTATTAACGTGAGCTAATATTTTATGTACAAAGAAATAAGCGAAGATAATGTTTAATTTAATTTTATGATTAGATTTTAAGTCTATATTTTGTAGCATATTATAGTATTTTTTAAAGCATATTTTAAGGATTTTTTGTGTACATAATTCCATTTCTTGGTAAGGACAAAATGAAACTGTGAACTTAACTACTTAAGTGTACGTGGTACGTGAAATGAATATTAAGATCCATATTATAATCTAACAACTAACTGATTAATGATAAAATATAGTGTATTTATAAATATTATTTAGTACTTAAGGATTGACTACTAATTTTAGTGTGAAAAATATTGGTGAATACATCGTCTTTCATATTTCGTAATATTTTAAGCTTTATACATTTTTTCATACATTTCTGTGAGTCTGTCTAATTGTAATATCGTATGATTTTATAATATTATTCAGCAATGAAGTTACCTAGTTACAGTGATAGGTACCAGAATTTTTATTTTTATAAAAATATGTTGTATGATGATATTATTGATATTACAGAATACGATTAATAGAGTTATTGAATTTTTCTAAAAAAACTTCTTTAACTAGTTTAACTTCACATACTACATAAGCATTATAAAGTAGATAATTATATTTACTATAAAATATATTACTACGTATACATACTATTATTATATAATTAAATTTTTGTTAAAACAGTTCAAATAAATGTTTTTTAAACATGTGTGATTTCTATTTTAAACAATTTCTTAAGGTAAATATTTTCAACTTTTTTCAAATATTAATACAATACCTACAAGGATATTATATAATGTTTAGAGGTGCAAGTAATCAAATCACTGAAATAACTAAAATGGTTTTACATTAATGAGATGATCAACCATTAATGGTCGACCGCTTTCATTATTCATTCTGTAGACAGAAATATTATTTTGTATTTTATTGTTTAATAATATTTTTACACAATTACACAAATGATCATAAAAATAATTATTATGATTATTATGATTTATAATATTACTATTTCTATGTCAATGGACAAATGTGCACGTTTAGTAGTATACAATTTATATTATTAAGTGTCAGATTATTTACGATCGAAAACATATTATACAAAGACTTATACAATATATTATTAGAATAATAGTACAAATATCGTACTTTAATAACATTTACGAAATAATTAAGACTATAAAATATAAGTTATTTTAACATATTATGTTACATTGTTACACATAAACAATACAGATCATATTAATGTCATATATACTTAAATATAAGAATTATGAAATACATCTGATGACTGCCGATGTTACTTAATATTATTTAAGTATATATATAGGTAGGTACAAAATTGAATGTCGTACCTAATCAAAATCAAATTTTTATAATATAGGTACGAATAAAAATTATTTTGAAATATAGGTATAGGAACATAACAGTAAAATTGAAAATATTTTTGAACAGTTATAAACGTATAATATAATATTTTATCAGGAATAATATAGTATATTATTATAGATGTAGGTAGTATAATATTATAAATAATGAACTTATTTTAGCTAATGAACGTTTTTAGCTACTGTATGTGCGAATTCATTCCGACGATACGTATGTATATATAATACAATATGGTATAGTAAGTAACTGAAATATTGTAATTTATTATAATACGTATCGAAACGAAAACCATTAGAGATTTCAATAACAATTTTAAAAGATTTTACGCTGAAATACGCATACTATACAGGAGAGTCGGAAAAGAAAAACATGAAATGTTGAACCATGCCTGTAACACGAATGAAAATATATAAAAGACAGCCAAAGGAAACATTTGATCTACTTTTGTGAAACGGCTATATTAATATTTCTTTATCCTCGACGCGAAGAAGTCTTATAATGTACTAAATTCACTTTTTTTTATAGACTTGAATCAAATAGTAATCGGTTAAAAACTCGAACGTGATTACCAGGGAAATAATTAGCTTCTTACCGTTTTTAATAAAACCATTGGATCCATTAAATTCCTGTAGCTGAACAAGTTGTACTAGCTGTTAATACAGTTATTAGTTAAGTTGAACATTGAAAAATGTGTTATTATTTTATTAAAGCACAAGTCGGTGAACATTGTGAGATCTTACGAGATCATTATTTATCATTATTAATTGTCGATGAAATGCACAGATATTATTAATTTTACTGTATTAAAATGTTTTATTAATAAACATAATAATATAATGTACCTACCTATATTCAATAAACTTACACTTATTACTTATACTTATATACTATTAAACTATAATATTATAATATATAATACATGTTGTCTTATTTTTAAATACCTATAAACAAAATAAACAAAATGTCCCTAGTAAACAATTTGTTTAGATTTTTTTAAAAAATATTTAACACAGTAAATGATTCTTAAACTATAAAAATGTATTCTATGTAAAATCGATGGTCATTTAAAATAATATGATGCAACAGAGGTATCCACTTATGATTATTAGCTATGTGATAACCAATAACACCAAACGAATACTTAATAATTTTAAATTATTTCTCTTATCCTTATCATAATTTATACGATTTGCAGTGTATAAGGGAGTACTATTAGTGTATTGCAACTTGCAAGTAAGATCACCGCACATGGTATTATTATATTTTATTTATCTTACAATAATAACAAAAATGATAATAATAATATACTATAATAATAGTCGTATAGGTATTTAATACTGCGCATAAATGTGTTATAATTACAATGCAATGAATTTGGTGCGGATTTGAGAATAGTTTGGTATGGATACTGGATAGCATCAAATGATATGTACAAGTTAATGTTCGTTAAACATATGAATTTATCTTAAGTCGTAAAATAATACAGACATTTTCGTTAAACGATCATTATTATATTTAATTAATGGAGAGCCAAGTTTACGGTACAAAATATACTTGATGCTCACTCATTCACTCAGTCTTTTTTTTTACCTAGCGTGATTTTACAAATGCGTATTTTTTTTATTTTTTGCAACTAATTAAATTGTATACGCTTATAAATAGATATGCACACAAGACACAACACATTTTAATTAGACAAAAATATTAGACAGGACTAGTATAAAAAAATAATTCACTAAAACGAATCTACGATAATGGATAACAATATTATTTTCTTATAATTTATTTTAAGTTAAAACAATGCTAACGGAGTTTCTTTGTGTATAAAGTATTATGTACACATTATACACACATATATATTTAATATTTATAAATATTATATAAATTATAATATTATATAATATTATATTATATATTTAATATATATTATATATAATACATATGAAATAATTTGTATTAACTATATTATATACACTTCTGTAAAATAAAATTATAGAATATACTTTAATCTTACTACAACATTTATTTTACTATCAAATAATTCTAATTTTTTTTTTTGTATGATTCTTTTAACATTAAATACCTACGCATTATTTCAAAAAGTGTTGACGTTACTAAAAATATTTTTAATTTATAAACAACATTTTTACATTTTTGAAAAAGAATAATGATTTTTTTATTATTTTTATTTTTTTAAGTTATTGTTCATTGTATGTATTTAAGATGTATACGAGCTAGAAGTTGACTTAGAAATATGAAATGTTATAATTTAAAACAGTTAAAATTGAAAAAAATTATAACGATATATATATTTTTTTTAATGTTGATTCACAGTGGATTTAGACTATTTAAAATAAAAAATCTAAAATGTAATACTTATTGAAAAAATAAGTATTTACTGTTAAAAGAATCACCCTGTATATATACTTATTTATTATAATCTATTCGTAATACATAGTATTACATATTTAAATTCAAGTGTATAGTAATCAATACAATATTACTTCAAGAAATCGGACTAAAAAAATAAAATCAAACCACGAAAAAAGATCAAAAACATTTCAGACTTAACAACATATAGTATTATCTATGCATATAAGTAAATTATTATTATTATTATAAATCGTAAGTTTATTGGACAGTGTATATTTTGTAGTGTTTTGTAGTCACTTGTGCACGTACACCAACATGATTGCGCTAGCAATTGCGGTGTAGAGAGCTAGACCGTGAGTTTGCGATCCGGAATCGTATTCTTCAAATTCATCATCATCGTCGTAATGTGTCTGCAATTCGTTATCTGCAAGATTAGATGTATCACGTGAGTTTGATGACAATATTGTTATAAGTAGACTATAGATCCACGAAAAATGCTTAAATGAACTTATGACGGGGCACATAATCAAAGGAATTATTTTAAATTTGAGCTGTAAAATTATTATTATTATTGTAAATGTTGTTCTTAAATAAATACCTTCTAATAAACTAAATACACGTAAGAAGATAGTTAAGGATTATTTAAATGATACAGGAGAGTTTGCGTGTAAGGTGTAACTAATGCAAAGAGTATTATACGAATCAAATCAAATCAAATAATTTTAATTATAAAACTAAAATAAGTCAGCGACCTTATAGCTTGATGCATAAACGAAAAACTATAGCACAAATATTTTTTTTTATATAATTTATCCTATGCTATTTTAATATATACGTCATTGATCAAGTGTAAAATAAATCCACCAATAATAAGTATCCTCCAATGTTTGGAGTTGACCGAAATTACGCAACTTAAAGTACTGCGTCCCGGTTCGAAAAAGTAAATTTTAACGTACTGTATCACTTGAGTGCAACGAATGAAATAATTTGATCATCAAGAATGTCACTAAATTTAATATACAAACTGTTGCTGAACTATTATTTACAAGCTTCGAGGGGACCACTTATAACACGGTTCATGCTGCAAACGTACTTAGGTATAGTCATAATGACTCGTGGTTAATAAAAGGTAGACATTCTGCTGATAACACAGACAGCCGTAAAAAAGAGTAAAAGTTTGATGTAAGATATGAATCAGTGTGGAATATATTAATATAGTAATTACTAATTAATACCTTAGTGTGTCTTTCTTGTATTTTATTCTATTTATTTATTTTTTATTTTTACCATTTTAATAAAATTATTATTTTATATTATATATTATTATTATTTTCTTGATCCCATGAGGGTTAACCCCTATCCTCCTCTCATGGGCCCGCCACTGACTGTAGATGACTTTGATGGTGATAAAGTCATATGCTTTGTACATTGTCATACACTATGATCTCTAGATAGAATAGAATTTTTCAAGATCTCCTTTCTCTTTGGCACAATGAATGGGGAATTAAAGTTAACAAAAGCAAGTCAGTGTATTTCAGTTTCATTATACAGTAAATTCTGAGAATGTCCCTCTCGTGTACATTAACCGCCAACTTTTCCCACCGCAACAAAGTACTCATTACTTATTAGGAGTATATTTAACCAACGAACTTACCTGCGAAGCACATGTATGATCTATTAATGAAAATTATTAAGTTATAAAATTACTATGTTAACTTTTATAACATCAATATCCAATTGGCAATTACCCCGCCCATGCATTACCATGCCATCTGTTACTAACATCAGTCTTACTAATTGAATATTGTTAACTAATTACAAATCGTAAAAATTATAAATAAAGAAAAAAATTGTAATTTATTAAGTCATAAAATCATAATTTATGGCAGCATAATGCTATTATTATAATAAATTATTAATTTGATATAATACCCAACAATATTAAGTAAATTAATTAGAATATTTTATTATTTTTTTTTAATGGTCTCATTAAAAATTAAATTACTTGGTTGAATAATAATTAATATAAGATTACAACAATTTTCATTGATCTAAATTATTGTGCAGGTCGATTTGTTCATAATTTAAAAGATCAACTCGAAGCTTTGATATAAAACGTAAAGATATTATAATACCTACAAGGCTACAACACCACAATATATTTAACATATCATTGTCCATTATATAAATTAAGGAATGATATCATCAAGGACCCATTTCAAGATTAAAAAAAGATTATGAAGTGAAGTGCTTATGTTTCTTTAGACCCATGATAATTCATTGTTCTAAATGTCATAGGTGACTTGAATTTTATGGTTTGGTTAATAATTATCATAAAGGAGCTGTCAGAATTCCATACGTTTGAGTGGTCATTATCATCACATGGCTTTAAAGTCTGGAAAGTTAAAACTCGTTTACATTGTGGACTTCGTGTCTTATGGACAAAATATCATCTACATTTTCGTATTTATTTGAATATTTACTTAACTTTTAAAACATTTATAATTCATTTAAAGCACAATTACAAATTATATTGTGGAGAATATTATATTTTATAAATTTAATTTATCCATAGGTACTATCTTAAAACGAGTTGCAAGTTAAATCTAATTTAATATACACGGTGTATCATAGAGATATGAAAATTTTACATGAAAATTACACTTGAATGTGTTAGGTCATTATGATACACCGTGTATATTATATAAAAGATAAAAGTTTGAAAAGGTTTTAGGATTATTAAATAATCCTTAAATTGTGTAAATTAAAATAATAAAATGTTTATGTTTTTTGAATCACAATAAATATTCTTTTTTTGGTGTTCTTCTAATAATGTCTAACAACTATATTTTTATGCGTAGTACTGCAGTAGTGTAATTAAATGCGTCAATAGGTATTTATGTTAACAAAAATCTGAAATGGTAAACGTACACATTACATCCAACAGTAATTATTACAGAAAACATGAAACTGATACAAATTAATGAAATATTGTTTGAGTCAAACAATTATTATTATTATATTATATAACAGTGCATAATGAGTATATATATATATAAAATATACAATATATATTTAAATGACGTAATAAGTAATACATAATATAAAATAAAACTTGCTTTCTTCAAATACGGTAAACGATAATAGCCTGTTTTAAAAGAAAACTTTACCGAGGAATCTACTAAAAGTTTTAGTGAAAAATATAAACTGCCTCATTTTTATGTGTACGAAAAATGTGTGCTCCGGGCGAATCAAAAATTATAAACATGAGGTAAAAAAAAAAAAAAGAATCTTTCGGTTTAGGTTATTACCGTTATTATAACTGAACCTTTTTTTTAGGGTCTTGGTTCTTTATATTGCAAATTATATTCTAGTTTTCTCTCGACGACTCAGTGTGTTTGACACACAGGACTACGGCACGAGTTATGAGCCGTGTTTGTTTGTTTTTTTATTATTATTATTATTATTATTACTATTTAGAGTTGAAGAAACAAAATAAGTGAAAAAACGTTATGATGTTTTTATTATTCCATTTTTACTTAAAACGAAAAAATAAATCTGTGTTAACTTCTCGATGTACCTAAGCATTTTAAATTGGTTGTGTACAGTCTGACGCACTCGCACAATAATCTAATCAAAAACCTCCCCTAGACGGTAAACGTTTTGCTTAACATTATTGCATTGTAGTATTGGTGCATTATACTTTTTTTTTGCGCACTCTGTACCCTATTGAACGCATAGGATGAATACGAAAATCATGGGAGGAGAAATGTAATTTTATGGGTTCGACACAAACGGTTATGACGTACTTTCGTGCTTCGATAAGAACGCCGAGTCTCTAATATCATTCGATTGCACTCGTATTCTGGTCCGGTTACGGTTCTTGTCTATAAAAGAAAAAAAAACAAATAATAATATATTAGTATAAATAAGCAAAACATTATTATCATATAAATGGGACGTGCCAATTCAAAAACACAATTCTTTGTAGGCCCACATTAACACATATATTTATTTTTTTATTTGTATACAGTGTATCGATAATCGATATAAATAAAACGTTTGATGATCTACTTATTATATTATCACAACAATTTTGTTTTCTGATCAAATTGTATAATAATTGGTGGCTGTGAATTGACACAGTACTTTAAATAAAATGTATAAGACTAAATACGTCTGATTTTTTTATTGCTAGCTCGTGACATATTTCATATTTTTATTCACGTTAAACGGCACCAATTTTATTGGTTCGTTTACCATATTTTGTGGTTTTTAGATTTTTTTTTTCAGGGAAAAAAAATTATTTTAATAAATTAATACAGTAGAATACACTTAGTGATCTATAGTATGTATTATAATGGTAGCACTGCACCATATCATAAGTGCAGATGATGAGGATTAACAGTTATAGCTAGTATACAGTATAATATTACGACTTTACGAGTATAATATGGTATCAACGCTACATTGTTCTGTTTTATCGATCTTCATTATTTAAATGTTTGTGACGTGTAATTCCTGGTAAAGGATTACATTTCAATCGTGCGTACAGTCTGCTTGTAAATGAGTACAGAACTGTTTGTAAACTTCCATGGTTGAAATTTAAAATCCTAAAGGAAAATGATAGATGATTTATTATTTTTATTGCTAAAATATATGTATTGTTATGTTTGACAAGATTTATTTTTAGTTTTGAGACTGCAGTATATTATAGGTACTCAGTGGCGTAGCCAGGATTTTGTTTAGGGGGGGGGGGGTTAGTAATAAAATAAAATAAATCTACAACCGTATTGAAATAATAAAACAATTGAATGATAATGATTATTATCACCAGTGCAGTCGATAATGTGAATACAGCATAACAGAATACATTTCACCACGAATAAATGATTGTATTTCTATATTATAAAAATTATATTTTTGATAAAAATACGGCCGAAGGGAGGGGGGGGGGGGGTTCAACCTCCAAAACCCTCCTGGCTACGCCACTGTAGGTACTTACATTCCATAAAGTACTTTTAATTGTATATTTAAAGAAAAACGACGATAATATTATAATGACAAATATTAATAGGAAATGCCTTAAACTCAGGCGTATCTAAGTAGGTATACTAACTGTGCAGTAGGTATTCGTCTTATTATAATGTAGAAATGGTTGTAAAAATAGTAAATAATTAAAGCATATAATAAGTTTTTGATAGTTACACAGTTAAATATTATTATTTAATGAAATCAATTAATAGCTGTAAATAATAATAATAATAATATCAATAAAACAAATAGATGTATAAATGTATTTAATTTTAAAATAAAATTAAAAATATTTTATATAAGTATTTCAATTAAATTGCTTATTACATAATATTTGATTCTCACAAAACCAAAAATGTTATAGTTTTTAGTAAAATATTAAAAGATTGTTTTCATAATACATACAAAATAGTATAAGTGTTATTATTACACTTAGGTATATATTCTAACTTACACAAAACGATGTTAGTGTTTAAATTATTGTTTTAATATTATTGTGAAGAGTTTAATTTTTTTAAATCGTAGAAAAGGCACGAATTTAATGTATTTAAATTAAATATTTTTGAGCACGTAATATGTCGATTTATTTAAAATTTAAAATTTAGAATATTATAATTTTATTATTTAAATATTTAAGGAATAAGTCAACATAACTGAACTTAATATTTTTCGAAAATTTATTTAAATATGGTTATTTATATGGGGCATAATAAATTCCGGAAAAAAAATATAATGTAGTTGCGCAATGCGCATTACGAAATTAATCAATATTAATTTATTATATTGAACAATGTTATATAGATTATAATAAAATATACTAAATTTGATCGTTGTTATTTCAATAATATACCTACGATTTTATTTGTGACAAAGCTAAAACGGTAAATTAAAATAGTCATAAATATTTTATTAGGTTTCTTTTGAAATATAATATTGTATAAATTAATATATTTACAATAATATAACAATTTAATAATACCAAACTTAATTAGAACTTGTAGAAACAAATTTACAACTTTAGGAAAACGTATAAATATTAAATTAATAATGAACTCTATATTTCAAAATTTTAATAATAATATAGTATAACAATTGAAACAAATAGGTTATAATACAAACACTTTTGAAATTAGTTGTTGAGATGCATAGACATAAACATAAAACACCAATAGCGGAACTTACTGTCAATGCTTAATAATTCGTGAGATAAAATTTTAAATTTTAATAAATTTATTAATTTCGTCCAAATTTAAATTTAAAACGTCTCTTAAAAAATTTTCTTTTTATATTTTTTGATATTATGATTTCAGCATAAATTAGTTATGATGAATATTGTAAAAAATTTCAAAACGTAAATACAAATATAAAAGTCTTTATGAACTATTGACAAAATTTATCGAAATTCTAACACATAATACATACAAAAAAATTGTGTATATTATGTATTTTTAATATTTTAAAAATTATAAATAAATTTTATATATTTTTTTTAAATCTAATATTTTAATACTCTAGTAGTAAATTAAAAAGTTTAAGAGGAACTTTATTTTTTTGAATTTCACTGATATTTCTTAAAAGTAGCTTAGTTCCATTATCCAGATATCTTACTACATTTTTTTTAGAAACAGAGCAATATATTGATACATTTAAAATATACGTTGACTTTTTTTCGCATGCTTATAGTTTTTTCAATTAAATAAACTCATGGTATTTGGTGGTTCAATACTACACAATACAATTTAAAATAATTAATTGTAGATATTATAATGCTTTTGCAAGGTGAAAAGAGTTTATAATCATTATTTAATATTCATTACGGTTTTATTTTATATTTTAGTAAAAGAAAGCTTTTTTATTTCAATATTACGTTTTATTGTAAAAAGAAAAATTTAATGAATAGCTTAAAAAAAAAATATATACAAAAAAGTTAAATAATATACAAAATTGCACGTCAATATATTTTACGTTTTCAATAATTGTGTCACACTTACCTACTTTTATTACTATATAGTTTATAATATATTTATTTAACATTTGAAATAACTTAGATTTACCATAATCATAATGTAATTAATAGCTCACTAAAGGTTGTAAAAAAGTGATAACGATCTATGTTTATTATTTTGACAGGTGTATATGCACAATATTATTATTTACCCTATAAATTAATTTTAATTAAAAATTAATTAATTAATTACAATGAGTTTATTTGTCGATAATCAACTATGAAAATTTAATTTAATATTGCTACAAATATTTACTGCCTATACGAGCACCAGTATATCATTATGATATATGTATTAAAATATTTTATACTTAAATACATTTTTCAATCAAAAATCGCAATTCAGAAATAACTTTAGATAAAACGTGTTAAATAGAAATTTCACCAATTTCTTTCATCAATTAAATAAATAAATAAATTAACCATAAAAAATCGACATCGGTTAATGATAGAGATACAAATGATACAGACTCTGACACAGATAAAACGTCCTGGTAAGGTTCACCAATATAGATTAAACGTTTCCGTTCCCCAGGATCTACGCCAAAAGCAAAGTCCATTAACCAGGGGATTACTTCACAATATACATCTAATAACCGCAATGCCAATGCCACCTTAGTTGAAAATGATTTAAACAGCCTACCCCCCGCTTCGATGAATATGGATATAGAGAAACAAGGTAATCAAAAACCCATCTCCACATATATCAATAAAATTAAAAAATCCCAAAAAAAGTATTTCTCCGTTTGTCGTGAGAAAAATAAAAAATCATTTAGCCCACAGTCGTCCTTGTATGTAAGAGTTTAACAAACAACTTAAAAATTACTGCCAATTAAAATTATTTAAAACCACTTCTGGTTAACCCAACTAAAGAAAATTAAAAGAAACTGGCCTACTCGCTCAGAGTCAAATTCAACAAATCAAAACTAACAACAACCAACTACGAACAGCTGTTAATAGATTAGTTATAGATAGTCTTATCATGTGAAATGTAAAATTATATATTAAATGTTGACGTACATGATATAAGTAAAATTTTTAATATTTTAATTTAACTTTAGTGGTAAGTGGTAACTATACTTCATAGAAATATATTTTTTTTTGAAAAAAAATTTTTAAATAAAACTAAAAACCACAACAGATATTGTTTAAATATTAATTTTTGACTTGATAAATACTCGTATTTTAATAGAATGAATATTGAATATATATATATACATATATATAAATTTCACTTGTTGGTAAACAATATTATCATAAAATGACGAATTTTATTTTTTTTTAAATATTTCAACTTTACTCTGTAGAATTTTAATAGTTGGTAAACGTAATGAAATTATGCGTACGTTTCAACCTACGTGTAATTTTATTCCAATGGGACAACATGTTTGTTATAGGCGATGGTTTTTAATTGATAATTTCGACAGTTAACGAGACTTTATCCGTTTAAAAATTGTATTGTTTAAAATATATTATAAAGTTAATTGATCCAAATACATCCATTCTTGGTTACGAGGTTAAATGATGATAGTGAACGACCATATAAGTATCTTTATACAATATATATAACATATTACGCAACTATAAATATAGCAAAGTTAAAAAAAAAATTATACTATTATAAAATAAAAAATAAAAATAAATATCACGTTTACCAAATTTATAAGTTGGTTAAAAATTGAATAAAAGAGTTTTTAAATATTAACTATATCTACTAGTAATTATTACTACTAATTATATTTAAATTGATACGACCGCGACACAATAGTGGACTTAAATTGAAATTATTTAATTGATTTTTGAAAAATAGATGTACATAAAAGTTATTAGTGGACTAAGAAATATTAATTATTTAACTTTCCGTTCATTTGGAATATATTATAATAGTATTTAATATTATAATATTAAATAATCCGTAGTTGATGGTTGCTAATATTGTAGGTAATTAATGTATAGTTAATTAAAATTAGTTTTGTATTAAAAAGCTGCGGTTCTAATAATTAAACACTGCGATAAATGTATATTTTGAAGGAAGAGCTTTCACGTAATTATACCGTCTAAGACGAATAAGTTATTATTAATTTTAATATATTATTTCATCTCGGCGCTAAATATTATCATCATATATTTGGCTTCAAAACTTTAATATATGACATACATTTTGAATCTGATCGAATCATTCAATTAAATATTTATGATCATTACCAAGCTATATAGATTTATACATACAATTTTAATGAAAGCACGATATTGTATTAAAAAACTGAATGTCCTTGCTTCGAAAACTTTGAAGTTTAATTCATTTATAACAACATGATATAACATAGACATAATAGATTATATTATAATAGGTTTATAACGTTTATTAAAACGTTTTAAAATTTTCAATATTTTAAAAATCATCATCATACCTACTATTCAAAATAATTCCAACTGATACATTTTTAGATGACTATGTAGACTAATGAATATATTTATTTTATAATTTTTTACTTTGCATATTATATATTATGTATATTGTATACAGCAGACAGATACAGTATACTCAATGTCAGTCGAAATAATGCTTCAATTATAATCTTTGAGAATAGTTTTGGATACAGTCGATACAGAATTATATTTAATTTGTACTTTAAAGAGGTAAAAATTAAAAATTCTCAGCGTTTTTCAAAATCACCATGAAAAAAAAAACAGGAATTAATTTTACTCAAATCTAGTTTTGATAAAATTGATTTACAAAAAATGCTTCCTATAAAAATTCAAAACAGAAAAAAAAATACTAGGTAATGAATTGAGTATAGGTACGTATAAGTACCTACCTAGGTCAGTTGAGTCTTGGTTGTATACTATATAAATTATATTTAAATATAATTATGTGTTATAATTTCAAAATTATTATTTTGGCGAATAATACACATTATTTTAAGAACTAACATAGATTTAGATTTAGTTATTCACGACTTTATAATGAATTACGAAATATGCCAATCAAGGATGCTCTGTATGGTATACGAAGTTATCCGTTTAATGTAACAACATTTATTATTTCAGCAAATATAGGTAGGTACTTTAACAACTTAAATTTATTTTAAAAAATATTTTTAAAACGTTAGTAGTTTATGAAATAATGAGTGTCTTACATTAATTAATAGATCACTCGGTATAACACCTACATATTATTTATTATAATTTATAATGCACCTATCAGTGATTTCAAGGTTATGGTGTGCGTTATCATGTAACATGCCAATAAATACCACATAACATCAAGACGAACCGATGTTGTACTTTATTTTATTTTTTCATAAACGTTATCATATTACAGGGAAACTAACGATGATAAAATCGAATTTCACATCTAGTGTTAACGTATACATAACATATTATTATATTATGTATTTTAACATTAAATATACATAAAATATGTATGGATATTATGCACTCTCGAAATTTTGCTCTGTTCATCCCGTTATGTGTATCACATCGATACAAACATTTGGAAAAATATTATTGTAAATAGTAAATGTATGCAAAAAATTGGTTAACACTTATTAGGATTAAATACGTATATAATGTGAGAATTTGTATCTTTTTATCGTAGGAATAATATTAATTTATATATGATAAACAGTTTTCATGTAAAACTCAAAATAATCATTTTTATAATACCACGACGTTGTTTTTGTTCACCGCTCCGACATTAACGTTGCGCCACCGCAAAGGGTAATTTTTTCAATTATTAGATCAACACACACACGCGCGCGCCAACAAACACATATGTCATAATGTATTATTATTATATAGGTACGCGTGTACATAATATTATATGATAATAAAATAAAAAAAAAAACAGATCAACAATGAATTTAAAAAAAAAAATACCGACTTTTTCAACTATAATAATAAAAGCAGCAACATTAATAGCAATCGACGCAATGCGAAATATACAAATAACAAACAAACGGCGTCGTCAATCAATCAACACGACGACAAAATCGCGCCGCTATATACGCATTATATTATGAGGAGGGACGCAATGACGACCACAACGGCACTGGTACACGCGCGTACAAACATCACGTGCCATTGACGATTGTACACATATTATAAGTGTATAATGTAATATATTGTGTATATGTATATTAATATGATATTTTCCATTTATTTTATTATTCCAAAATATGTGTGTATGTGTGTGTGTGTGTGAGGAGGATTGGTGGTAGCAAACGAGGGACATGAAAAAAAAATGATAATAATAATAATAAAAAACTTATGGAAAGAAAAGCAATAAATTATGATTTCCTGTGTGACTTGTGTATGTGTGTGTGTGTTTGTATATGTGTGTCTTTTAACCACTCTGCACCCCTTTGCTATAACGACAGCCCCTGTACACTTCCGGCCACGGTCGACAATAATAATAGTTTGGCTCCGTTCAATTCGGTACATATTATACGCGCGTACCGTATCATTTTAGGTCAGACGTATGTCGCCGACCGTATTTGCGTTCTTATTATTTATCGTTTTCCTACCGACCGACACCATTACGCCCCTCTACCGCTCTCCAACACCAAGACCACCCCGCTGTCGTCCATCGACGACGGACGCCACTGCAGAATTTCGTATATATAGTTACATTATATTGTATATTTTTATATACATCTATCGGATCCCGATCTATGGACACAGTTTGATTTGCACGCGACAAGGGCGAAAACATACGCACCACTACCCCATTTGCCACTTTAATCTACGTAAATACAGGTACATGGAAAATATTATTATATACTTAACGGACGTCGTGACCGAACCGGAATGGGTTGGAACGGGTGACTTCTGTACACACTGTGCATAAACGATGATATACGTACCTATATAATAATACCGCCATACAGGTGACGAATAACCCACGCTGTACCTACATGTGTTTATTTATTTGATAATATGTGTGCAAAGACCCAACAACAATATTTAAAATAGTGACAAAAAATTAAAGCGATGTTAACGATAATAATAATAATAATAATAATTAAATAATTATTGAAGATATTCAATTGTGATTAGCGAAAATGAAAGGACTCGCGTCAAATAAGTAACGCATTATCCGTAAAATTGATGGATTGGTAGAATAATTATTTTATTTGTCTAACTATAATATGCAGAATAAAAATATATCAGTAGACCAAATGATTATTTATTCGAAACTAGGAAAGAACAAAACGTAGAACACAGGTATCTTATTTTCTGTTTAAGAGATTCAGATTTAAACAACGTAGTAATAATGCATAAAAAGAATGGGATTTTCTATGAATATCGTATTTACTACATACAAAATGCAAAAAATAATTTTTCTATATATTATGTAACATATAAGTAGAATATTAAAATGAATAACTGACACAATAAACGTATTCTTCAACGTGGACATTCTACGGTATTTTAAACAAGCTCATGCATGTTCATTCTACATTATTTATTATCGTAAAAATAAAAAATAAATAGAATATAATATTGTAAAAATCTATAAAAATCTTTGTTTAGTTGTAATCTATTAAATTTAAAAATCTAGTTATCTAACTTCATAACCATTGTACAATAAATGGATATACAAACACTAAATATTGTAAATTTGGTTTTATAAGGAAAATGTATCAATAAAAAAATAAGAAATATACAAAATATTATTATATTATTATTATTATTTTTTTTTTATATAGGTATAGCTATATAAATATGTGAATTATTTAGTTATGCATGTAATAAGCTGGTACACGTGTATGGATGTAAAAAGAGATGAGTATAATATTTCAATGCAATCTATAGGTTCGTATTATGACATGAATTCGTTGAACTGTGAAATTATAGTTATTACAAGAACCGTTTGATGAAGGATTGTCTTCAATGAAGAATCGAAAATATAAGTTATGAGCAAAGGACTCTTGTGCACTTCATAAACTATAAAATAATATTGTGTGCTTTCAAACATCAAAATTGTTCAAGAAATTGCGTGGTTTGATAAATATAATATATAATCATATTATTATGCAATTACATAACTATTTTTGTTTACTTATTTAATACAATAATTTCAAGTTATTTATTTGTTAAGGACCCGTAGTTTTATTGAAAATATAATCTGTGATAAAAGCAATATTTCTTTATGATTTAAAATATTATTTTTGTTAGGTAATGATAAGGACATTAATTATGTTTAACTCATATTAAAAGATCTGGAGATCGATAACTCAAAATATTTAATCAAACCGTACAATTTAATTCCTAAGAATTTGACTATAATATTTTAAGCCTCAATAACCACCAAATATTAAAAGGAATAATATGTTATTCGTTGTACTATTATATAACTATTTTATGCTTATTTAGCATAACTGTTGCCTTCAATAATCAACCGAAAAACATATTTGTATAAATCTACAAATTAATATTGTGCAGTGTATTACAAACATTAAAATGACCTGTAATGTTTTCCTGTTGTCTGTAACACTGGAAAATTATAAATTTCAGTGAATCATATCGTCATATCGAACAGAATAATATGAATGTAATATTTAGTTAATTATAAATTTATAACATGCACATAGTTTATAAAATTGTAAAAGAGTATTTCGAGATAGTTGATAATTTGTTGAACAGCGTTGTATGACTGTTAAACTGAAGTATACTCAAGCTTTGTTTATTTATTTTTGAAAGTAGGTACTAAAAAACAATACCATGTGTGATGGTAATAACACCAACAGTTGTGTAAAAAATTGTACAAAATGTTTAGATGAAAAAGAGAAGTATAAATACAATTTTTAACGGTTATGAGACGACTTAGTGCGCATTATCTTTATATATGTAATATGTATATATAATATTGTGTTTATTTATTTAAGCAAACATATTATATAAAAATGTATTTGTCTAACAAATTCAGTCAAATTGTTTGACGCATTAGAATACCTTTAAACAATTAATAATTGTAAAAAGTTTTCGGGATGCAACTTGAGAAATCCTGCTGGAAACTCAGCGAGCTCCTTGTGGGGAAATCAACGTTAACTTGTTATATATTATTTATCAGCTAGTAATTGTAACGTTGACATACTTATTATGCTGTAAAAGTCATTAAAGTTTAAATTAAGCGAGGTTATAAACTCAATGCTATACCCGTTCAAATACGCATTTGTTAATGAAATATTATGAAACAATAAATTATTATACTAGGCGTACCTATAACAGAATATGTTGTATTTGGTATCTCCGATACAAAACAATTTCTGCTACTCAAAAAACAACACGCATAATAACTCTTCCTCGTTTATATTACAATACATTATATGAAATACAAAATACACCAATCTAATATCCTAAAATGATTTATTAAACTCTAATAATGGATATCATCATGAATAAAATTAAATAAAATGATTGTTATATTTTATATTATTAAATGTATTTGTACATGCATCTATATAATATAATATGTATATTAAATTTAATACAAAACTAATGATAAGAGAAAAAAATAATAAAATTATTAAAATTTATATATAATTGTATTTATTATTTTATATTTATTGTATAAAAAAATGCATAATAATGTCATTGAGTAAATATTGTATTTTTAAATGAATACACTTGAATAATATATTTTTTCTTTTTATACCATCTTAATTATATAATATATATATAGAATATAGATATACATTTTACAAATGTGTGTACTATAAATATATTAAGAAATTTATTAAGGCATTACAAATAAAACTAAGATCACTGTAACGTCATTTTTAAATTCTGGATTTTTTTCTCGGGTAATTTAAATTCTTATGATCGATAAAAGAAAAAAAAGAAATTCGTTATGAATATTGACTGAGGAACTTATACGTTATATTTATTTTACACAATTATTTAAAAAATTGAAAACCAGAAATAAAGTTATTATTGATAAGTCTACACACTACCTATTAAAAAATAAAATAATTTTAATATTCTTTATAAGTTAAATGCGTTTGTTTTTATTTTTCAATTGATTTCAAGCCTAAACTTTTTGGTTGTATTGGTTAGTAGTTTATTTATTATTTTATTGTTCTGGTTGTTGTATATTTTAAATTTTAATGATGTACTAAATTAGGCCAACAGTTTTTTTTATTTCCTAAAGCTTATGCGGTATGCCTGAAGCAAAATGTTGATATCTTTTATACATTTAATAATTTATGCAATAGAACTGAGAACTGTTCACTACTTTAAATGTTAATTAACTATTTAAAAATTTATCGAAATAATTATGTTTATTTCAATGTAATAAAATAATTAAAGTATGGATTGTGGGAAACATAATTACTTTAACATCATTTATGTGCAAATATACTATAATGATCAATTCTAACCTACCTATATATTTTAATGAATAATTAATAATACAACCAACTATTAGTAACAGACCTAAACATAAATTGCAATATGACATGATAATAGTATGTAATAATATAGTATTCCGTGTTAATTATTATGTTTATTTTATAGGAAAATTTCATACGTAGTTACATATAATTATTATTCAAAATTTTGAATTTTCATCTATTATAGTTTTATCAAAATGTTTATTTTTAACTGTACGTTTTAATTTACGATTATATATATAAATAATTATACAATACCAATTTATATGTTACCTATGTATGTTAGTAGGATTTGAATACATTTATATTTCATTTCATCGAAGTCTGTATAAATATATTATATATTTTATAATATTTTTAATGTTAAACGTAGTAAAAATATGAACTTTATGACTAAAAAATAATAATTTATTCGATAAAATGTGTAAATAATTGTTCATAAATAAAAACATTTTCTTTAGATCTTCATTGGAATAATTAGAGATTAAATGTAGTTTAAATCGATCATGACATATTTTACAAAATATCGACATAAACTTACATAAAATAAAAATAAATTTGGTTTAAAATTATTTGCGTTTAATATAAAATTAATTTCTTATTTTAGATTCTGAACAGAGTGATGAATGTATTGATTTTACAATGATGTGTGTTTTTTTTTTGTGTCTGTCGACAACATTTGAAGTAAAAATGCTTCGATTTTGACTTCAGCCCCTTTTTGAAAAGGAAATTGAATCTAGTTGGTACTTTAGGGGGTCAAAAGTTAAAAATCTATTTTATATATTTTTTAAATGAGTTGGAAAAACCCTAAAAAAATGAGAGAATACACGTGTAAAATAACGTTTTACTAATAAATAATTTTCGATTTTTGTTGTTTTTAAAAATTTACTTGACGTAAGATCTTGAAACTTTTATACTTAAATGTTTGAATTTGTTTCAAAATAGAATATATGACAATATTTAGGTATAATATATCCTAGACTGACAAATCATCTCCGTTCAGAATCGTTTTTCGTATACAATGATACCTATCATTGCATTCAAATTTAACCTACCCTAGTCCGAAGTCCACCCCACCCTCTAATCTACAGCAGAGCGATACTGACTTACCTGCTTTTTTATTATTTATATTATAATTTGCGATACATTCAAAAAATTGTATGTGAAAACATTTTATTTTGTAACGAATAGATTTTTATAATAAACTATGTCTTTTGAATAGTAAAATTAATAATTAATTAATTTAAAACCCAAACGGGGTAGTGAAATAAATTAAATTAAAATATTTTTCATTATAATATTATTTAGAATATATTAATTATTATAAAAATAAAAAAAAATAAACATATTAAATACGTGTACTTGGTATTTTGATTTTCAGTAAGATTTTATCTGATATAGGTACATGACTTGATGGTTTTTATAATTTATATGAAATATATTTTTTGTTAATTTCTGTGATTTTGAAAGCATATTTAATAATTAATAAACGTATTTGTTTAAGATTGAGATAAATCATTCAAAATAAATAGCAGTATTTGTGTACCTATTTAATAAGAATTTAAATAATAAAAAAAATTATTTTCTATTCTATAATTTTTATTTTTATTTTTTTTTTTTTTACCTAAATAAATCATTTAATGGAAATGAGTTCTAACAAATTAATTTTTATTTATCTAATATTTACTTTCAAATTTTAATTGTAAACTTCCTTATTTATTTTTTATTTAATTTTAATTTTACATTACATTAATGGTAAGTTATATTAAAAAATATAGTATAATATATGGAGTGATTCGAGTTGTGTAAATAAACATTTAGTATGAAATTGAAAACAAAATTAATTTAAAATAAATAACCAATATTTTTAAATTTAAAATAAAACTTGTTTATTTATTTTAAGATAGAATAGTACATTAAATATATATTTATATATTTGAAAAGAATGAGAAGTTAATTGTTATTAAAATGATTGTGCACAATATCTTTGACTTTGAGATTATTTATATTATATACCTATACGATAGGTATACCTAATATCTATTATTTAATATTCATTTTTTATAGTTCTATGTGTATAAAATTATTTCTGAAAAAAAAAAATATTACACGATTAAATTCTTATAATTGTATCGTTGATTTATTATATAAAGAATTTAATAATACATCAATTGGTGTGCAATAATAGGGTATAGAGTTGCTTTCAATAGATACTATAAGTAACGCCTGAGTATAATATAACTGTGTAGGTTTTTTAAGTTTTTAAAAAAATTAAGTTTTGTTTACAGTAATTAGGTTTAAATTAATTAAATACCTTTATATTTCGTTTTGTACAAATACAATGTTTATAAATCGTTTATAAACTTCATAAATACACCAAATTAAGAATATCAACGTATTTTCATAGAAACGAATATTATAAGTTTAAATAAAATAATAAATAAAAACGTTTGAAATACATTTTAATTTTTACTTTGTATTTAAGTATTGTGTAATAAAATATTAAGTAAAATGAATATAATTGTCATTTTTACAAATTAATGAAATATATTAAAATAAATATGATAACAATAATAATATATATATATATATCATAATATCTATACAATGATAATTGTTTACCGTAATATTCATGTTATATAAGATTAAAATGAATATTAGATAAGTTTTAGGATTAATACTTTATATTAATACCAGAAAATTTTGTTTAAATTGCTAAGTTTTTTAAAACTTTGTTATTTAATTATTATTATAAATTGTAGATTGTAAATTATAATTACCACTAAATTGTATGATTATTATTATTTTTAATTCTATGAAATATCTTATGCAGTTTTAAAAAAAAATTATACTTCTAAAACATTTTTTCTTAAATTTAAGTATCTAAAATAAGATTCGTTACTGAAAATTTGTCAACGCAATAATATTAATAAATTATTATCGTATATTTTCTAACATTGATTTTTCTTTTTTACTTTAAATAATATATTAATTTAATAAGCTAATGTCGTTTTTTAGTCTAGTTTTTACACTAAAATATTCAGTATATAATAATGGTTAAACATTTAGAATTTAATTAACCATTCGCTCAACAAGGCTGTTTAAATATTAAGATTTGGGTTACGTTTTGGGTACGTATGGAATAGCATACAGGGAATAAGATTACTGTGAAGCCTCGTGAATCATGACCAATTTCGCTTACATAGCAGATTATCATATTCAAGAAGCAATAGTTTAATGCACCTATAATCTAAGTATAGTATTGAGTATACACTTACACAAGCTAGATAACTTAACCAATAAATATAATAATGTATTCTGTGTAAGTTATATACGTATTAAATAATGCATTTTCGTATATGAAATAATGATAAAATAAAAAATGTATCTATATATGCTATATATTAGGTTCATTATATCTGAAAATAAAAATGTAATTTTAATTAAAAATAAAATGTTATAAAATAGGACCTACAAAGTCCATAAAAACGAGTGCATTTTTCAGAGATAATTAAATAATTAATAAATAGAAGTAATCTATAGTAGTTGGTATTTAATTTAGTTAATTAAAGTTATTAGTTTTATCTTTTATCCACGAAAAATAATAAAATAAAATTTATAAATATTTTGACTCTTAGCTAATAGCATGGAAGTTTTAAATAAAATAGGTGACATTTTTTTTTTATCATGTAGAAATAGTGTTTATGGGATTATATACAAATGCAGTCATTATTATGATTTAATAACAGAGTAAAATTATAATTTCCAAAAGATACGCGTAAGTCGTGGTATGTATGTATTATCACTGATTAAAAGCAACTGACCGCATTGAGGGTTAGTATGTGTGCAGAAGTAAAATCTAAAAAATAGTATTTATTAATATTAAAAAAAAAAAAAAATTAAAATAATGTACAGAGTTGTGGTACATTAAACACATTTTAGAATTTTCATTAACCTAGCAATTTAGCGATCCGTGAGAATTAAGTGAAAATTAAAAACGTGTTTTTCTCACAACTAAGCAACGAATGAGACAATTAATTTGGTAAGTCCTTCGATAATTTTGATGTTACGATTTCACACATCTACACACATGCGAGAATGTATTCTCAACACAGATTTACAGAATGATTCACCAACTGGCAACCATGATCAATCCTATTTTTTATTTAATGATACATTCATTCAAATTTTGATTTTTAAAATTTTTAAATACAATTAAATACGATATTTTCAAATTCTTGAGATAATATGTACTATTTAAAATGTGAACTTTATTTTTTTTTTAAATGAAAACCCCTTTTTTACTCTCAATAATTCGATAACTTTTTTGAAAATGTTTATATATCTAATTTATAAATTTACCTAGGATAGTTTCCTAATTATCAGAATCTTTATACTTAGGATAATATATAAAATTATAAAATTGTATGTAATTGAGTTTAATTTTTAATTTTTAATTACGAAAATATAAAATAAATATAATATCGGAAGTAGTATTTATTGAACTTGGACCATTTTTAAAAATAATAAATATTGATAGAATTATATATATTACTAAAACTTTCAAATCATCATAGTTCAAATATTTTCTGAACATATTCCATCATATCTATTATCCTTAGTACACAGAGTTATATAACTCATTTTGATTTAAACACGTCGACATTTTCAAAAAAAAATATATATATATATATATATAAATCTACCAAACAATTTGCTGTAGAAAATGGAAAAACATTTCATTTGAAAAACAGAAGTTTATACTTCACATAATAAACTCCTTGAGTATTACAAAAAATCTCGAAAATTTAAAGTATGATCCTTAGGTATATTTAAAAATTCCAAAAATCAGATCTGGAATAACTGCATTATTGAAGAAAAAAGGGGGTGAGCGTGTTTGGTGAATCATTCTGTATACTCTAACTCTACCACCGCGTGCCTATATATATATATACGGAACGTGTTAGAAAACCCCCATTAGATCATGTTGGAAACGATCGAGACCGCTGAAATGTTTTATTCAACTGCCACCGCACCCTCTCCGCACCCTCAAAACCGTACACTAGTCATATTCTAGACTAAATCGCTTTATTTTGGACGTGTGCGGCCAAAACAATAGAGACCATCAATATCTGCTCCTTTGCCGTTACCTTCATATCTTTCTCTTGTATAGGTAGATATATCGTAGATATACCTACGATATATATATATATATATATTATATTTATTCGTTGATCGTGTATAAATAATTTACAACTGCGTTGTGGTGATTCGATAGGATCCAAGATGATATATATTTATATAAAACGACGAAACGCGATGATGACGACTACGGGGACAATCGCGAATGACAGTGAAAACCAAAAAGGAAATCCAGCGAGAAGTCGATGTTTCTGAGGTGTGGTTATGGATTCGGAAAGAGGACCGCGTTCGTGATATTATAAAATTAGAATAAAAATTAACGAAAAACGCGTTTCAAAATCATACACATTTTTATGTTTGTTTTACAGGCATGTTGAGAATTTTTTGACGGTCGTACGAATAAGTATGTTATATTTGTGTCGAAGGCAAATTAAAAAAAAATAATCTTTTGACAAAAAAATAACGTCTTTTTACTTTTCAGTGTGGTAACTCATGTGAAATTATTTATATTTTTTTACTACAATACCACATGGAAATATTGTATAGATCAACGGTAGATGAATTCTTTTTAGAAACAAAAATAACTTATTATCATAAAATATAATATTATAATATTTTATTATTACTATCGTGCATTTTTATTGTTTTTTTTTTTATATAGTGATACTCATTAAACACAAAGTGCTTTTAATAATTGTTTATACTGGGACTGGACGTCCGCGTCAGTAACTTAATAATTACAACATTAATTTACTTAATTAATTATGATAAGATGATAGTTGAATAGTTGATTTAATTTTAAATTTGTTTTCGTTGTTTTTATTGTAGTATATTTAATTATTAACGAACGAACGATTTTATATTCTAAGTAAAATATTATATAAAAATTAGTGTACAAGGCCGATAAATTCGCGTGTTTACATTGTATAATATTATAAATCATTGTATATAATTTTATTTCGAACTTTAAATGGTAAATAATACTGCGTGTAGACGTTTTTATGAAAAAGAAATTCAATGAAATTAATTACGTAAATGAAGTTAATTTGGTTAAACAATTATGGTAGGTACGAAAAATTGTAATAATTAGTAGGTACTAATATTTTATTTGACCGAGTAGTATATAATAATATTATAATTAATAGGGTAAAATATATAAAAAGTACAAAAGTACTATAAAAAAAAAATGTGCATGTATAATTTATTCATACCAATTGATATAAATAAAAGCTAGAGGTATTTTATGACTGTTTTTATGTAAAAAAGATGAATTTTCCAAATTTTCGGCAATACATTTTACAAATTATAAGAGCGTTTATTATCAAATAACATATTATACGGACATAATGTTATATTTTTATAACTTTTTACCATTGTTCCCCCGCCTCAAAGTCATCCTAGTCGTTTTGTGTGACAGAAGCATCGTTATGACGTATTTTTCGTACTATAATGTTTCAACAACAATAATTATATAAAAACAAGTGTGACTACATAATATATGTTATGCTCGTACGTCTTAGAGTGCTTCTATACACGGCGAATATAATTGTAAAAATAAAACGTGAAATGTAACAATTCAAGACTCTTGAATTCTCCTCCATTGTCTTAGTCATAGTCCAAGGGTTTATCCAAACCAAAGGGTTTGTTTACTTTTTTTTATAACGAATATTATCTATATTACATGCATGTAATGTAATAAAATATATATTCATCAATTGAGTTTATTTTATTTTTAATTGTACGCTGATTCATCCCATATTGTAATATTTGAAACATTGTAATACAGTATCCAACTATTTAATCCATTTATATCAATTAACAAATACAAATCACGAACAATAAAAAAATCACATGTATACAACATGCTAATATATGTGTTTTAAATAAAACAATAATTTATTTGGTATCCATCTTAAGAAATGGTTATGTATTTTGAGGTGTTTATCAAGTAAGCATGCTTATTGCCAATTTTTCCTTTATTTGTGAATTTATTCAAATTACAAATAATATCATTTTTAATAAAATTATTATTAAATAACAAAAGTGAGGTTAGCATGCTTTGTAAATTATTCTATATTTTAAGAAAGTCTGTGACTAATATCTTATACACGTGATTTGTATTTTTTTTCAATGTTCATGAAGAAATATTAATGGGTATTTTATGTCTTATTGTTTTGATCCTCAAAAACATAATATAAACGGTATTTTTTGTCGAGATGTACGTTAAAAAAAATATTTTACTTGTAATCGTTATTGTTATATCAGTAACGCTTTAAGTAAAACCATGAATACACGTATTTCACATCAATATCGAGTAACTGCTGCACTCGTATTATAGTATAGTATAACTATAATAGTATTTGTAGTACAGTAAATAAAAAGTTGTTACTTACATCTGTGCTTGGGTCGCGTAGTGCTGTGTGCGCCGTTATTAGCCACTTCTATATTTTATGGAAAAAAAAAAACATTTTTAGTTAAAAACATTGTTAAGAATATCTGCTAATTTAAAATTATAAAAAAATAATAGGGTTTTTTCAAACATAACTGGCACTGATAGTATAATTTTATAGTAATACCGTTTTCGTTGAAAATAGAAATGATAATAAAAACTATTTTATGAAATAAAATCAATTTACTGATGCATGTGTTACTCGTGCACTTTTACTGGGTTATGCATATACATATATTATATATAATGTCTATAACCGTGTAAACTTGTTTATTGCCATTGGTTTACACATCGAAGTGCTATATTATAACTGCAAAAGGGTTAATCGAAACGAGTAGAGTAGAATCCCATGTATTCTAAATAAAATCAATCAACATCAAGTTAGATTCTAGTAAATTTGCTAAGAGTTTTCATTTAATATTCAATGGTTTGTATTTTTAGTTTAAATAAAACTCAAATTTGGTGACAAAAGTTTTAAGTCGTTTTTTCCATTATTCTGAAGGTCAGTTTAAGTTTTTGTCATTATAATTGTTATAATATTTATTACGGCTTATTTAAAATTGTTTTTATTACTATTTGTATTCAGCATTAAGTTATATTATTAATATTTACTATATTAATTTTAAAATATGACACTTTTTTATTTTTTAATAATACTCTAAGCAGTGTACAAGGTAATTCACCAAGTATGATCATTGTTTATACATATTTTTTATTCAATTTATTCAAATTCATATTTTTTGTATAGGTTTTACATTTTTATACCATTTAAAGACTGTCATGTGACAATATACATTTTTTAACCATAACACCTATATATCTTGACCCTATTATCATTGATCCATCATTCTTGATGTACACAAAGTTAAAACAATTCAAAAATACTCTTTTAAATTTCGATTTATATAAATTAACATTTTTTATAAAAGGTCATCTGATTATTAATTTTTAAGTAATAAGTGTGATTCCCATTTGAAAATATTTCACTAAAGGATCCTCATACATGCAAAATGATTCCTGTATGAAACCTAAGAAATTATTTGAAAATATGACCTATAAAAACATTATGAAGTAAAATAAACTATAAGATGTAATTTTATGAAATTAAACTATATTATACTTCTTAATAAAATATAATTATGATTTTAGAATTTGATTTTGGTTTTGAATATTAATGTTTTATATAGACGTTGATTATTTGTTTGGCAATTCAACAATACAATTTAAATTTATAAAAAAAAATGAATTATGTTTTATATTGAAGGTTATAGAGTACTATTTTCGAAAATCCTATTATCATTATAATTTCCATCAGTATAATATTAGCATTATAACTGTTATGAATAGTCAAATAAAATGCAAATTTCAAATGAGCGATTAACAACGTTAACACGATTAAAACCTATAATCATGGTATAACAATATTAAAACAAATGATAAATCATAATGAATTCGATTGTACACACGCGATGTCTAACACAACGGTAAAAATAAAATCTAATATACTGATAATGATAATATAAAGTATTGAATAACCGTATCGGTAATTAAACATTTTTGGTTTGTTATATTATAATTATTTTGAATCATAATGTTTCAACTTCCATTTTTATTAATTATTAATGCAAGTACAATTTTTTTATTAAATCATAATCAACCAGTTAATTAGCTTACTAGTTACTCCAACGCGTTTTAAAATATAAGACAAGTTATTATTATTTTTTTTTTTAATATGATTTTTAATAACTTAGGGCAAGAACGCATTAAAACGTCTTTTTTTTAAACGCATTTTGACTCTTTGTACTGAATAGGCATTCTAAGAGAAAAATCCGTATCAAACGCGCGGTTCGTTGATTTTTTTCCCCTTTAAGCTTTAAACCAGATTTATTTTTGTCGAATTCAACTAAAAACTCAAACAGAAGATTTGTATACATAATATTATAATTTATAATAATTATTATAGATAAAATGGAATGTCAGCATTTTTTACCAGTTACCAACCATAATTCATTTTTTCGTAACATTGATATTATATTTTACATGAACCTATTATTATTTTGTTTGTACATATTATAGTCATTTAATATATTATTACTTTGTAAAATATAATAAATGGATCTTTTATGATTTTTATATGAAATACTTCTGTTTTTAACTTATATAGTTTTTTAGTTTAGGTACTTAGTTAATAGTTATAATACTTCTCTGTCTCTATATGTTTTCAAATGTATATAAAATTAAACAAGTTTAAATAAACTACCGTAATGTTTTATTTGACTTTAATATGCTTCGTAAAAAAATTATATTAAATAATAATTTCGTTTAAAAACATACACTTACGGTATATTTTTATTGTGCCATCTGTGTCTCCGAGTGCGTTTCTCGACAAACATTTGTACGTGCCGTAATCTTCGACAGTAACAGACTTAATTGTGAGTTTCATTCGCGTTTTATATTGTTCAGTGACAAACTCTTCTGGTTCATATTTTTCTCCTGGAAATTAAATTACAAATTTTATAAATAAGACTTTTCCGTTTAAGATTGTTACAACTTACAAACAATGTGGGTTATAATATTATAACGGCTCGATGTTTGTAAAGTCTAATATATTTTTATTAAAATGAGGCGCAGAAACAATTTAAGAATAAAGAATTTAATACTTATTATGATATCTTTATTTTTCAAAATTGCTTTTCATTTTGGATTACGACTTGTTTACTTACTACAATAATAATAATAATAATAATCGAATGGAAATAGGTACATGAATTTATATTTGTATATAAACTGGTATACAACGTATATCATCAAAAGTAGCACGGATATATGACATATTCGAAGGTAGATATAATGTAATAATTACATTTAATTATTTAAAAAAATTTATTTTTTTTAAATTTTTAATAATTTGCCTTAATTTTAAATGTTTAAATAGTTTATTTTAAATGTTCAGTTTGTTCAAACGTAAAATTATGACGTATAACATTAAACATCTTAATATACGATCGGTTGTTAGTAATATATTATTATAATAACATAAAGAAAACGAAGCGTTATAATTTGAAAATATGTTCACGAGTCGGAATATTGCAATATGTATATAGTATACATTTATTAAGTGCACCAGCTTTCTAAGTGAAGTATACCATCTTTATACCAGTGTTGTTGATTTGACTTTATAAACAGAATAAATTACTTACTAAATTAGCATATTATTTGTTTGGAATAAAACAAGACAAGATGTATGTTATAATGATTAATGTAATATGACGTACTAATATTTTCATTCTCGTACAATTTTGATTACAATCTTACAGTCTGAAGCTCTACAAATATGATCACTTGAAAATGTGTAAGAGAACATTATGTTAGTAAAATATTTAAGTATTGAATGATGCAATATGTATTCATCAAGATTTATTGGATTAAATTGTAAATGTATTATCTATAAATAACAAAAAATTTATAACATTGAATGATTTCAATTTAAGACGTAAAAAGTATAAATTTACCTACATTTCAATAACAAGAATGATATAAATGATATTACATACTGCAGTAATATTTATTTTATTATAATTTATAAATGATAAGTAGAATCATCAATATTAAAAATATGATAGATCTATTCAGCACGTGTGTACACACACATATATTATACACATTCATATATTATATATACCTACGAATGTACAAAACGCTGAGCACGTTTTAGAGATTGTATTTAGGACGCTAATTTGTCTTCACTTACCTGTATATAGGATAGTAGTTTTCTACTAATATAAGACTGATAACTGATAAGGATGAGCAATGATAGATTATCCTGGAAGGAACTCAGTTAAAATCGTACTTGATAATTTGTCCTTACATTTAGAGTAACTACATAGAAAACCAACAAACTGACTCTTCAAATAGTAAAGTAAGTGTCATTTAGATTATATATATATATTTTGACCCTTTTCGCACTACCCGACAACGTGTTCACTAACTCAACAAAACATGGTACTGAAAATTATTAAATTCTTTGTATAACTCAGAATAAAAACGTTTTAAATTAAAAAGAATAAATTATGAAATTACTTAAGTATTTATTTTAAATTAATAATAGAGCAATGCATGATTTTTTTTTTTTTGTTCAAAACGTTTTTTTAACCAATAAAATCTTGTAAAGTTGGATAGTTGAACAAAGTTTCTACATCAAAGAAATGTTGAAAACTTTTTGAATAAAAACAAATAAATTAAAAATATCGGCCGATAATCGATAGGCGATGATCGGTAGTGATTACGATACCTCGGATAATTGTTAATATTTAGTTATAAGTAAATAAATAGTCATTATACTACATAAACTCTTCTGTATATGTACCAAACAAAACAACTGCTCAATATAAAGATTTTATTTAAATTATTTTTTAGTGCTACGTTTGTTTCTTCTGACAAAATAAAAATCACAATATGTATACGTGTTTACATCTTGTTTAACATAATCATAAAACATTAGTTAAACTCTAATATTGTCGTACACTCGCACGTATTTTAATAAAGAGCGTGAGTGATATAATATAATATTATAATTTATGATGTCCCACGTTTAGTTTTTTTTACTCCGTAAGGATTTTAATACACAATTTTTATAGTCATGTAAAAAATAAATCCCAAAACAAAAGTCAACAAATATCAATGTATCCAAAATGCTAATTATGTATAAATTATTTTTTTATAATTTGACAGTTATTGTTATATATATTATGTTTGATAATGATGATAGCGTAGTACATAATATATTGAGTCATGTTGTTGCGTTGAACCATATTTGAATTCAAAATGAAACTCTTCACGACCATGTAAAAAGTCTGTATGTAAGTATATATGCATATAATTTATTACACTAGTAACAGCAATAACGATATTGTCAAAAAGTTTGCGTTGCACGTCTTCATAACGTCAACCACTTAGATAATAATTATTCTTAAAAGCTGAGCAGACATGTGCGGACGGCACATGGCTATACTAAATGCCGCCAAGGTAGGAACATTAATAAAACACGAAAAGCGGCAAAGTGTTCCTCGGCTTGCTTCTCTATTTGAACGTCACGACATTAAATAACGTGATATAAAAATGAATTTGTATCACGCGAGTTTGTATCAAGTCTTCCCCCACCCACACTGTTTAAACGTGTTCCGGTTAAGTCACGATAAAATACACACTTTGGTCGGTTGACAGGATATAATTTACACTGTAGAGATAAAACTTTCAGTCGAAAGTATACATAATATAATATTATTATGTTATGCACAATGTACATACGTATACACAATGCATGAGCATGTGTGAATTATACAAAATATAATGCATTTATACAAAAATTCATCGTATGCGTTTTATAGAAATTTAGATTCGTTCATATTATGTAAGTATGCTGTATGGTAAACAGTCAAGTATTTGTTATATTATATTTAAGCATATTCAATGTTCGAAATATTTACTAAAAATAAAATAGCAATGTCCAATTTGAAAAAATATATAATTATATTATAAGTACATTAGATAGGAACAGAATATAATTTACAAGAAATATTTAATTTTAAAATTATTATCAACATTTATTCTACGTGGCAAAATGTTATATGATGTTTTTCATTTTAAAATTTTTATTATATTGCACTTCATATTTATAAGTTACATTTTATATGAATTATAAGGTTATAGCTATAAATACTCTTTTGACGCTTAGGAACGAATTTATATAACGATAAAAAATGTGTGTATCATTAAAAAATAATATTAATTATTATAAACTGAAATCTATGATAAAACTAAAAAAGTTTCAATATGTTTAATTGATTAAGAGTAATCGTATAAATTTGTCAAAAAAAGTATTATTAATTTTGTATAATATGAACCTTATTTAAATTTTAAATTTTAAACTTTGTTAAAAAAGTAATAAACTAAAATGGTCGTGTTAGGGTTTTAAAATACAATTTTTACATAGTTCATAGAAAAAATTTAAGTTTATTATTACGAATCATTCATATCGGTAATTTAATCCCCAACAAATGAAAACCTTGTAACAAAATAGAAAAGGAAAATAACTTAAACGTACTCGTATTTTAAAAAATAATAATAATTAAGAAGTATTAAGTTAATAATGTTTAAAAAGTATTAAATTTAAAATGTTATAGACTATATAATATTATATTATTATTATAAGTAAGTTACTCATCATAAAATGGGATGCATAAAATATAACATAATATTAAACTTATTTTTCTTAACTCTATTTTTAAGTATTATCCAAAGTAAGAATATTTTCAATAAATATTTAAATCTTTGTCTTACGAATTCTATAGTAGTATTTCTTAAAATATTATAATAACATGATATTATATTTTTATTTTAATCTTTTAGTAATTATTTTATTAACATTAAAATTGTAACAAAATCAAAATAATTAAAACGGTAAATATTTGTATTCATTAACTGATAAATGTGTACATAGTATAATAAACTATAACATATTAAAAATCCATTCTTCACTTCTGTAATATCAACCTTTGAGTAAATGTGACTTTTGTTTGTTTGTTTTGTTTTTATGGAAATATTATTGGTATTATTCACTAGTAAAAATCATATAAATAGATTTGAATAAGGGACTGAATAATTTTCGTAAAATGATTCTATTAAAGCCATGATAAATATTTCACGTAAATAAAATGGACAGATTGAATGTTGTAAGATAACTGAATAGATAATATTTTAATTTTCATTATAAAATGTATTTTTAATATTATAACAACATAAGCCTATTTTCGTATTATATAATATCTATAGTCTATACATATAAATTCTAATTTATATATATAGTTGCACACACTATATCACTATAAATGCGTTTATAGGTAGGTCAACGAACGATAAAAAGGCGAAAATAAAAAGTGCACAAATTCAAAACAAACACGCAAGACATAAAAATGACCAACTTTATATCGGAGTTGTTAAAATCACCACGGCCATTTCTGGTTGACGTAGTCCGTGTCCACTGTCGACAATATTTTACTTTGCTCAAAGTCATGAATAAGCAAACCAAAAACGAGATCGGGAAACTTTCTCAAGGGACGAATAGTATATACACTACACTTTTCCAAAGACCACCTCCTCTGTTATATATAATTTATATACACACCCAAAGGCCAAAATATATAAGAAAATTACAATTGACCACTTGAAAACATATATACTGCTTCGCATAACATATAAATATACATATACCTATATTATTAGTTATATACCTATATATACACTTTTGGCAACTGTATACGAATTTCCAAATCGTTATTTTTATTTATTTTTCAACACTCAACTCCGCGGGTATCACATGATTCATGTACGTCGACCATCCTATGTTATATACCTATATATATGCGTATAATATTATTACAGCGTCGACGGCGGCGTCGTGCCAACGAATTACAACAATTTCATTATTTTTGCCATTCGTATTGTCTGCACCGCACACCACGGCCACTTATCGAGATAATCGAACTCGAGTATCGCACTCATTCGATAGTTAAATCTCGAATTAGTTATTCCATATTATATGCACCAAATAAATATGTGAAATACGATTTTTTAATGCACACAACTTAAACACCGCACATGTACCGAGCACATAATATAATAATATTTCTTTTTTTCCATTGTTATTATACATATTATTGTTATATCCAATCAACGTAATCAATCTTTTTTAAATCCCTCTCCAGACTATCTTTTTCTCATTCTTTGTAAATAAAATATTATACACTTATATACATACTTGTGGTAATTTTTTCCCCTCGCACATTCTGCACGTTTGTTTATCGATACCCTCAATCATACCATTACACACACACACACACCTACACACACACTGTTTCAATTCGTCCCCATATTCGACTATTATATAATATTATTCTATTATATATAGATATTCTCTTAAGAAATTTATTATTTCCGATCGATCAAATTTCCTGACAATTGAATTATCGTAATTTAACGTACGGTAGCAAAATACGCTACTTCTAAACTTCACTTAGATTTATATAAACATTTCAAATGTTATGTTCTCGTATTATAAATTATTTTCGATCTGTTTGTCTACTTCATTATTTAACTCCTCATGAAGAACATTGTTTAGATTTACAATAAAATGATCGATTTTGTGGCCACATAATATATACGGCACCCACCACAATCTGTCTTACAACAGACAATCGTATCGATCTATGTCAATTAAGATTTCATAACACTATATCAAAAAGAAACTTTGAAAAATGATTAAATTTCATTTCTCATTCCAAAGTGATTATCTGTATTTTAAGCCAAAAACAATTGTACCCATGAGTAGTTAATATATATATTATATAATAATATGAGAATTGTATATAATTGATAAAATAATATACAATGTAGTAGAAATGCTCTATTTGTATATGTGGTGAGGGGGATGGGTTTCAGAGAGACTGATTATTTTAAATTATTTTTCTTTATATTTTAAGGGTACTCATACTAATTATTTGCATTAAAATGGAGAAACGTTACTTTTTTACATGCAAATTATTTATTTTAACTTATATTATGTTTGTAATTTTTATTTAAAAAAATATTGTGGTAGGTACATAATAGATATTCAAATTCGATTTGGTAACAGTTATGAAATATCAAATATGATTAAATGTAAATTAGTATACATTTAATAAATTAAAATCATTTTTAATGTAATTTATAGACTATTGTAGAAATTTATTTATTTTAAACTGTTATAAGTCGTTTGTTACTGGTAAACTCGTAAATACAGGTATCAATGCACCATTGTAATCACTCATTCGAAAACGTTGTTATACTACAAGTTAGGTTGAATTCAATCATTGCATTAAGGAAAGCCGACTTAATTCGAGTCTTTAGGTCTTCCTCTTTTTATTTTTCCGATTCCAGCACTATATCACATCATATAATACATAGTCTATATCGTTGTAATATTATCGCAATCGTCAGACGAATAGGAAGCATAATAATATGATAACGTGACTACTACACACACACACCACGATCACGATATATACCTGTTGTAGAATGTATACACGTATAATATTATAATATCGTGATACTATATTATATTTTATCGTTTATGTAAGGTTATTTTTGCTAATTGATTCAATCAAAACGGTAGCGCAACCAATTATAATACCACCCACCACTCGTTCATATTATTACAATATATTGCCGACCACGCCAGATTCACTTTTGGCCACCCTTCCCGGCGGTGCGCGTAATATCAATCTGTTCCATTAGCAAATTAATACATATATATATATAATTTGTGTTGTAAAGGGCGGTGTAATATAGTGTGTTAAAATATACGTATATGTACGTAATATATTGTATATGGTATAATAGGCATGCACGTGAAGAGTATATATATATATTTTAGTAGTAGAAGAACGGAACAGCGGCGGCGGTACGTCTCACCCCATTTGTCGCCGTCTGAGGGTTGGTGTGTTATAATTGCGGGCCCGTTTTGATTTTTCCCCCATATTGACTCGGGTATATACGCTACACGGACGAATTCCTCGTATTATTATTATTATTATTAATATTGTTATCGTTATCGACCGAACGTGGACGAAAAGTCGGCTCTGCCGATCGTCGTCGTCGTCGTACATTCACCCACGAAAAGCCGAGCGGTACAACCGGCGAAGCGGGATAGGTCTTCACCCCCAAGAGACTTCGACGAAGGAGGGGAAAAAAAATTAACGTCACACAGCGTAAGTCAGGCGACCGGTTGGCGTGTGTGGTGTCGGCGATGGTGGCGCGAGGGATTTTTTTCTCTATTGTTATGTTCGTCCGCTCTACTGACGGTTTTTTTTCGTTTTTTTTTTTTTGTCACTATTTATGCCGTATAATATAATATGTACTGTGTGTCGCGGCTGACTAACCCTTCGGCTCCCGAATATATTAAACTCGATTTAATATATTATTATTTTCTATTCTTTTTATTTTAATACGTCTGTCTTTTGCATAATTTTTTTTTACGCGTTCGGTTAACCGTAATAACCGACTTTACGTATATAATGCATTATTTTTTATATTATAACATGAGTGACTTTTTGTGTTTCCGTGGTCCCGCCGCCGTAATAATTACACACTGACGAAAACGTCGGTATCGTTCGGATTTGGATGTGACGAAGTAAAAACGAAAAACGGTGATTTAGTTTTCATTTTTTTTCCATCCGAATAAATTTGCAAGTTATTTCCCAACACGCTACACGGAAGAATGAGCCATCGCGTAATTTACAAAGAAATTGATAAAATGTACAGAATGTGGTTTCTTGGTTTTGTCGTTGAAATGTTACGATGAAGTCAATTTTTGCGATCACGCACATGTCGCACAAAGTCGAACTCTTTGTAATCGTGTCGAAAATAATTTTACTATACATTTGGTTTATTTATAAGTTATACGATGCTAAATACGTTTTTATACATTATTTACAGGGTAATAAATTATGATTCCCAATATCTATAAAATACCCAACTAAAATAAACATGATTAATTTAAACGCTGCTTGGTTTGCGGTAGTTATTTAAAAGGCTAACTTATATTTTTGCTGTGAAACAATAAAAGGCAAAATATACAAATTAAGTTTAATAAATAAATATAAACATCAAATAACGTGGGGTAATAAATATCATCGAAAAATACCTCATTCTTTTGTTGTCATGTAATATTACAATTAGATTTGAGAAACGAGAAAACGTATATGTGTTCTTTTCGAATTGTTGACTTGTAGTCATAGAAAACCTTAAAACCTTATTTATATGAATAGTATTCTATCATAAGATTATACTATCAATCATTCTACCACGCAGTTATTTTAATTTAAAATAAATATTTTCTAGCAGTCTAAATGTAGAAGCAAAAAGGTCGAAGCTTATTGCAATTGACCAAAATAAAATGTTAACACAATAAAAAAAAAAAATATATTATTATATATTTTTACTATTTTCAGAAACTATAATAATATATGAAACATAATATTATTCAACGTATATTAGAATTGTATAATCTATACACTGCGAAATAAATAGTAAAAATTGTATTCATATTGAATGATTGAACATTCAGAATCCAAAAAATAATTATAATGTTTAGATTGATTATTAGATAATAAATTAAAGGCATAGTGAGTCATAATAATAGCTCATTTCTAATAATTTATTCAATAAAATATATATGTATCTATGAAAAAAAAAAAAATTAAAAAATTGATTATTTACGTAAAAACAAGTCTGCGAGAAAAAAAATCATTAAGAATTCATCCAACGAGTCATGGATTGTTTAATTATAGGAAAGTTTTTAAAAATTAGATATAATTTAAATTTTTAATCGATTCTTCGGTATATAGGTAGCATTATAATTTATTATAGTACATTTGGTATATCGTTGAAGACAAGCAACTCCGTATATCGACGACGACACGTCCATATTATAATGCTATGTATACATTTTTTATTCACTGCGCACGCACATGTAACATTTTCCGATTCAGAACTTTTAAATACATAGACAACATATATTATTTTTTACCCTTTTTATCGTTCGCCCGCGAGTCCTAACTGCGTATAACCCGACATTATAAAAATAATATATTATACCAGTATACCACTATACCAGTATACATACTTAAACAACAGGATGTGTATAATTACATGACGAATATGGAATAACACACGTTCATGATACGCCAGGTTAGCATATTATTAAAATACAACTTCGCTATGCTCGCTTTCTCAGAAGTTTCATTTTTATTTTGAATCCTCTCAAAAAAATGCTTACCTACGTCGTGTCAAGTCTGAGAAAAAACATATTATTTACATACACATTTCTAATTTTAAATTTTAAAACATAATATTTTACCAAAAACATTTATTAATATCTAATTTTTTTTATCTATAACATTTTAAGCAATCATGAGCGAATATCATGATGACGAGTATAGTATACCACGAATCACGTTTTTGCGCGCAGTACCCGTGCCTACTATAGATATTAGTCCTATTTAAACTTTAAACGCTTATAAATATTAAGTAAACCTTACCTAGTGAACAATATGTTATCTGTTACATACATACTACATGTAAAAGTGGGCCAGAAAAAATACTGTGTTCTTGATAATATTGGTACAAATGCACACACGTTATTCATGAATAATATTCTTCGCGATTTATCTGGCGATTGCGGACAAGTAGACGTCATATTACTATATTATTATCTATACGGGTACAATAATATACTTTATACGCGCGTACACCTGTATAGGTAGGTACTGAACAATGTTTATAAATTATGCGTTGGTAGGTATTATATACGTTTCGTCGAAACGAGTAAGTTTCGAAATGCATCTTCTCACTGCTGCAGCAGCAGTCGTGTATATGTATAGTGTATTACATATATTATTATGATAATAGCATATCATATTATACGAATGTGTATGATTTGCAGATATATATATATATAGTATACATAGGTACCGAAATCGGCTTCGCGGGAAATTTGAATTATGCACGACGTTTGGCACACACAGAGCGTACGAATATGTATGAGTGTTACCGAGGAAATCCAAACACACCTAACCTCCGACCGATGACTCGCAATTAACACACGTACGCGTACAATGCCAAAACGATAGGTGGTAGGTAATATTATCGTATATGCATTTGGATGGTTGACGTAAACGACGAGATAATTTCATAGTTCAATACGACATAAGCACACATAACACATGCTGTCAGAATAATTAATATATTATAGGAGGATATCTTGGCTAAATATCACGATTTCTCAAGTACTCACTTATTTATTTATTTTTTTTTGTTTAATGATGCAGTTTCAAGAACTTGCCTTTTTTACTGTAAACTATTTAGCGGATTGTTTTTTTTTTTTTTTTTTTTTTTTTTTTTTTAATTCTGGTTCATTAGAACTACATTTTGCACAAATAATTTTCGAATTATTATTATTATTATTAAGTACTAATAAGTTTACGCTAATGAATTTGGAAGATATAGTTCAATAAGTTCATTAATTAAGGAAAAATTAAAAATAGTAGTGATAATAGTGTTTGGTGAGTTATTATTCTACATAATATCTTGTAATGTACACAACACTTGCCTGTATATAGTAGTAAACATTTTTAATACACCGTTGTTGTATACTTTGTACTTTTATATTTTGTTTTTTACATAATTTGAATTCACTATAATTTAATATTTTCGAAAACAAATCATTTATACATAGAAATTCTTTTTTTTTTTTTAGAAATGTCAATATTCATATGTATAAATTATAAAGTAAGAGGAATAGTAAACTGACATTTTTTTTGAGAACTACCTACTACTTAGTGTTACTCCACTTAGCTGAACGAAAGTTTAAATTCTTATAAAGGACTTTTCGTTTGATATTCGTTTACTAATTGTTCAAGGTTTTTATTTTAATGTTTTTTTTCTATTGAACAATAAAATAATGAAATTAATCTTATAGATAGTTTAACGGAAGCGAGTATAAATAATGTCGGAAAAGAGAAAATATTATTTTAGAAAATTTATTTACTCATACCGTTATCCGATATAATATTCAATTACATTTTTAAGATGTTTCTATCAGAAATTTGGAAATTACCGTAACGCTATAATTTAATCGAATGGAAGAATAAGAAAAAACGTTTAATTTCTTATAAGAAATAAGAAATAAAATGTTTACAAGCGTTATTATATTGGCAGTGATAAAAACAAGTAATTGAAAACATTAATAATTCTAGTATTTGACGATATATATTCGTATTCACGAATAAAATACTTCTAGCTTTACGTTTTTCGACAAATGGAAAATACTTACGATATTTCAAAAATCTATTAGTTTCAGAAGCTAAACATTTTATAACAACACAATTGCAGTTTTTAGATCGATTCTGTGGAATTTATTTAAACACACAGAAAAACAAATATTATGGAACAAGATGAAAAAATAAATCTGCTAAACGATATCGGAATAAACAATACAAACGCACGAATATTATGAATAAAAATATAATTGAGTCATGTCTCGTTTTAGTTGAAAATGCTGCAATCTTATGTTAGCGACATCGTAGTGTCTAATAATCCTTTGAGCGACGTCATCATGCACACACACATACACACACGTGCGCGCGTATAAATAATGTTCACAACTCCTATCAATGATTTAATATGATATTTAATCGTTCAAACGAAGGCTCGTCGATGGCCGACTACATAATACTGCTACGGTAGATTGACTTTGTGATACAATAATGTGGCACTGTACACATACGCACGGGGAAGGGGGGATATATTGACAAGGACTCTGGACGATAATAGGGTGGCCTGTCATTCCGGCGTTCGGCGTTTGAAACCTTATCTGGATGGTGCCAAAAATTGGGTGAAAAGGACGAGCAGGGCATATCGATGTGGTATATTTATGTGTATACGGCAAATCGGGTAGAAACGCGTACGAAGAGGATACGGCGGTGACGTCTGATCCAGAAGAGACTCGCGCGGACTGTTGCTGGCTGCTGTTTCTGCTGCAGGGATTTAACACGCTCCGGTGGACCGAGGGGAGAGATGCGAATAATGGCCGGGGTAAACGCAATGCAAGTGACGCGCCCCCAGAATCCAAGACGAAAATACACACACCATTGTGTGTGTTCTTATATATAGAATAAAATAAATCATATATTTGTAACGTATACAACGACGTATTAACGTCAAAGGTAATTTTTTTTCGGAAAACCTTTTTATGCTAAAAAAAAACTGTAGGTATAAGACGTGTTCTGCTGTACATCATGTATCGAGTGAGTCACTGTTATAAGTCTGTTAAATTTAAATTCAAAAGTTTTTATGAATATATAACTACAAATTCGTTATCAATTTTTTGTGATTTTGACGAATTTTGTCCAACCGTAACCTAAAGTACCACCATATCAATAATGTCACGGTAATTATGTTAAAAATTCAATAAAATCATTATTTGGAAAAAAAATATCACATTATCTTTACGAGTCATGAAAAAAATTATTTATTTAAACTATTAATTATTGACGATTATGTAGTATTTTTTTCAAATTGTAATATTTTTGTAATTCTAATTTTCTAACACGATTATCGTGACATTGTAGAATAAGTTGAAATTGAAAATGATATGTAATATTTCATGTAAATAAACTTTATGGATCCATTTAAAATCATCACAATTCTTTTTTGTATTCCTAAATGTATAGGTAGGTAATGTTAATTTTTTTTAGGTAATTTTAACTTGTCCGTATACTATTGTTAAATTTTAAGATCAACATTTTTTTAAGGCATTAAAGCAAACAACCCAGATTAATGGATGGTGAGAATTCAACACACTATTAAAACATTTATAAGTACATATATTTTTGGATAAATTGAATTAAATTCACATTTTATTTTATTATAATATTTTTGCTTGGATATTATTCGATGACATTATGGTATGAAACCAATATTATAAAATTTAATTTCTAAGTTTAAAATCATTTTAATATTGATTATTTAAATTAAACTAAAATATTAAAACATAAAATTAAAAACTTAGAAATCCTTTATATCTGTATATTTCAACTGTTCTAAATATAACCGTATTATAATTTATAATTCAATAATAGTTTTAAAAACAGATATAGATTTTTTCAAAGTTGAATAAGTTAATGACAATAATTAAATCGGGTAAGTTTAGAATACAATGTTAAGAATATTAAATTCTAATTGTTAAGAAAAGAATTAATATAGAAAAAATATTTGCTTATTCGATTAAAACAAGAGTAATTATTAGTTTTTATATACCATCGTATTATTAATGATAAAACAAAATAAAAAATAAACATGTTAGTCTTAACACTCTTAACTATGGATGTTGTGAATTTGTATAAACATGACTTAATTTAAAGTAGGTACATATACTATTTTTTTAATAAACTGAAAACAACTATTTAACTTGACTTTAATTACTTAAGTAATTAATTCCCACATTTAGATTTTTCAATCGGAACAATAAAATAACATGGTATATAACATAATATATATTTAATGTGTCGATTAAAAAAAAAAAAAAAATACATCGACCTATATGCTTTAAATAAGTATGAAAAGTCTATATTGTTTTCAATACTATTGTTAAATTACATGTCATAGAGTAGTTGTGTACAATAAAATTTAATATGATCAAGATCAGTGTTGGTGTGTATCTGTTTAATAATGTGTTATATTGAACAATAATTGTTATCAACAATATAGGAAATGACGCAATGTGTATTTATATATAAAAATACTTGTAACCTATACTACAGTACCTATTGTAGGAAACATAATTTATATTTTGGAATACCTATATAAACTGATATTGTAATCAAATAAATACTAGTAAATATCTGTACATTATACAGAAAAAATATGTAATACAAAAATTGCAGAATCTCCATTTACTAAAACTGTCTAAAATCGTACTATGGCTATAAATAGTATTTATGCGCTGTACATACAATTATTGATTTCATACATGAGTGGATAGTGTGTTATACGAAACATTGTATAATAAGTATTGAACGTTTCTACTAATAGTTCACTAATTTTGACTTTTAATAATAACACGATTAAATTGGTATTAAAAAACTAGTATTTGAGTTAAAATCAGCCATTTCAATGAAAAATGAAAGAACACAATTATTAAAATTATCAGCCACTGTACTTAATAACTATGTGAAACGATAGTGCTAGTTTTCATGCTTTTTTTATATCTTGTAATATAATATAAGTAATAACAATCTTTCAGATGTATGACATCACTTGTCACATAGCCAGAACGTCTCTACCGCCTTTGTCAGTGGCAAACCTGATGTATGGCTTTACACAATGGTGTAAAGCATGCGTTTCTATACGTCCAGAGGTTCAATTTGGGGGGAAAAGTTAATAAAAAAAATTATTACTTAATAAACTGTTACAACAATAACGACGGTACTTGTTGAGGTTATAATTATTTGCTTTTATTTTTTAGTGGGAACTTGATCTACAAAATTTTAGTTGAGCGAAGAAGTAATCCCACTCAATAGGGCATTGAATATTAGTGGCTATAAAATAACAATTAAATCAAATCTCTCAGAGGAAAGTCACACTCTTTCGAGACATACAATGAATTATTTTTTCTCCATACAAAGCTAAAGCCATCGAAGAAGAAATAGTTCCAATAAGTAGGTACTTTTTACGATTGAGCTTTGGGTATAATCAATAAGCAGAGGGCATTAGATTATTGCAGATATGGACCATGAAACCGGTTTTTAATACAAATAAATATATATTAGATATATGTAGCAATATTGTATTAGTAAATATTGTAATAGTTAATTAAAATCTGATATAGAATAAAACAATCGTGAAATTTACTTTTAGCATAAAATCGTAAACACGTTGTCAATTATAATTTATATTTCAGTATTATATACGAGTATATCCTATACTGGTTCATAGGCATATGCGTAAATGCAGTGAGTGGTGCTATCGTTGCAACTGAAAATGTATTATTGATTTAGTGGATTGGTGAATATTCATAACATAGTACCTTTACCTATGAGTAGTTTAATATTATTGAATTTAAAATTAAATAAAAGGGTGAGCAAGTGGGTATCGCTCAACTGTATAATAGAGGTGGAGAGTAGGTCACTATAATGGATGTGTTAAATTTGAATGCAATGACAGGTTTCATTGTATACGAAAAACGGTTCTGAACGAAGATGATTTGTCAGTCTAGGATATATTATATTATTACCTATCTTTAAATTTTAATTTAGTTTTCTCAACTACTGGTGAAAGTTTCAAGTTTCTACGACTTATACCTTTTGAATAACAACAAATATTTTAAATAGTTTTAAGAAATAACGTTATTTTACGAGATTTTGTAAAAAATTAAATTTTATGCAATTTTTATTTTTTTAGAGAGTTTATATTTGATAATTCTTGTAGTTTATTTTTTAATATAACTATGATTAAACAATCATAATTTGTATACTACGTAAGCTTTAATTTCAGCGATGTTGGAAACAGTGTTATCCGAATATTTTGTGGACGCCTGTAATTTATTAATATTGTTGTCATGGTGGAACCAATAACTATTAGGGTTTGAAACATTGTAATTACTATTCACTTTTTTTAACTAGCGTATGTGTGTTTGTCTTTAAAACATATATAATTTGTAGACATGTTGTCCACTAAAGTAGATGTAAACATTTAATAAAGTCAAAACATAGAACAGATAAGGTAATAGGTAGTTAGGTATTCATATTTCCAGATCACACATACAACGTATTAGGTATAACTATATTATATTATCGAAAGCTATATAAATACGAAGGGTGCAAATACGATAAACATACTGTCAGTTCAAAATTACACACGTAACTACTAACTGGTTTTTATTATAATGATTGTTGTACAAACAAGCGTATCTTACTTGTTTTTAAACAAATATATTATTATTTGACGAAAGATATGCGATAGACAAGTGTGTGGTGACTTTTTAAAAACATTGAATACTATATGTACAAACGGTACTAGCGGCACACAAACACCATCCACGCTGTTAAAATGCTCAGGAACGAAACATATAATAATATCATAAATATTATAATTAATATAAATTTAGTTTTTTATGATGTAAGTATTTAACATTAACCATCGTTTGATCGCAGGTTTAAGAAAATAAACTGCGCTGTCATTTTATCATGAAAAAAAAAGACGAGTCGGTGATATTTTTAAAACGGAATAAAGTAAATTGGATAGTTATAAATTCCGTACGTGACTAGTCTATACATGGTTTTCTAAAAAAAATTCTTATAAAAAATTTCCGTTTTTTCAAATAAAATACGGAGTTCGAATATAAATCGATACGATAAAATGTATATCTGATTTCACGAAAACTGAATTAAATTACTACAAATAATCATAATATACATTTTTAACATTAAATTTATTTTAGTACAATATAATAAATATAGAAGAATCAATTTTTTTCTTTTATTCCGAAATAATAATATACTACTTTGAACTTCTTACGTCAAATAATTCGATTATTTCAAAGGCAATTTTCATATACACGACGAGAAAGACAGATGTGTACATAGACTGTTCACAACGTGAAAAAACCAATTGTATTACATACTTGTTATGGGCATAAAAAAAATATTTAGGTAATTTATAATATACTACATAAGAAGATTCAACTTACTCTTTTATCGATATCTTAAGTTGCAATTATTACTTATTAATAAATTTATTACATCAATAATTAATACGTATTTATGTCGTAAGTCTTATGGAAAATTAGTCTTTTTGCAAAAATATTAGATTTTTTGTGATGGGTAGCCCATTTACGAATTACTAATTATTTTTTTAAACGGTTGACTGTTTTTCAGGCTTATTGCAGACAGTCTAACAGCAGTTAGGCCTTTTTAAACAACAATTAATGTTAATTTTTTTGTAATTTATTACTTGTACAAAAAAAAAAAAAAAAATTAAATATAGTAATATGTAAACATTGTAAACTGTATAATTACATATTATATTTATTTACTTAATTTATATATTAATATTGTACAGTTTTTGACTATAATATTCAAAAACTGTACATTAACAAAAAACTTCGCTAAAGTTATTACTTAAATAGGTACTTACTTATATAGTTTACATATTATATTTCTTTTTTCCTTTTTTACAAGTAATAAATTTAAATAAAATTACTATATAATAATTGTTGTTTTTAGTATGTCTGCAATAAGCTTTAAAAAGAGTCAGCCGTTTGAAAAAAATAACAAGTTGCTCACAAACAGTCTATTCCATCGCAAAGAGCTAAGTATTTTTGCAAAAAGACTAATTTTCTATAGGGCGTATGATATAATATATATTATTATATGAGTATGTGATATTATATTCATATTACTATCAATATTTCTAAAGGCATTACGTCCGGTTGTGTCAGGAAGTTCACCAAAAGAATGAGGTATTTTACATTTATAAATTTCATTTTCACGGTTTCCGAATTTAATAATATATAACTTAAGGTACCGGAAAAACATTTTCAAAATTTAATTCCTCTCTATTGTTGTTTATTCATCAACATTTTTGTTTACTGCCATTATCTATAATAGGTATATAGAAATGTTTTCACGTACGAAAATAAGTTTTAAGTTTTTGCTTAGCTTAGTTTAGACATTAGGTAAATCAAACTTTTTTATATTTATATGTAAACAATCTCCCAAGCAAATTTTAAAGAAGGCATTATTATAGCAAATATGTGAATACAGTATTTATAACTGCAACATCAGCATGTAAACCAACTGCCATATTTGTATAAGCACACGATAATAATATTAAATACCAAGATCTAGAATACACATAGCAAATAATAATTTTTAAGCATACATTTCCAAAGAAAAAATAGATTTACACTTGGATAAAGATTTTAGTGACGATAGGGTGTAAAAATCAATGAAATATACGACTCTACAATGCAGTCGAACATTATTTAGTCAGAAAAATACAAAACTTTTGATTTGATACCTACTATAAAATAAAAGTGATATTTCATCATTCAAGTTATTTAGTTAAGTGTTTAGTGTAGCGCATTATTTTTAGGTAGGTACCTAATTCAGTATAATAATTGAAAATGTTTTCTCCAAACAAAAAAAAATGATACTATATAGGCATGCATACGTATATAGTACTACAATATTATCGATAGGTACGCACATAATATTATATACATAATACATTGTAAATTACTTACTTACATTTTTCAAAATAACTTTGATGTTGAAATTTTTTTAATACCTACAGAATTTTCTGATAGACGTATTCTACTAGTTTATTTTTATTTTATTTCTACAGGTTTTAAAGACGCAAATAATTTATGGTCGCTTAGTTGTAAACAGACTAAATGTGTTATCGGACTATAATCAATCGCCACTCCGTATAGGCCGAATGGTTATATTTAAAATTGTCCTGTTTAATATTACAACATGATTAAACGTACTCAAACAGAGTAAGAAGTAACTGTATAGTGTAAATTTAAAATTTAATAACACATTAAAATATTAATCAATGATAAAACTAAAGATTATAGCTTAACTGTTGCTTAAAAAATAAATATTATATTGTATTAAATATGTATAATAATATTTGAAATATTTAAATATTCGAGTATTTTTACTAGTTTTATTTAAGTTACATAGACGAAATTAATTAAAATACGCTAAATGTAAGCTTATTATTCAGCATTTTCTATTGACGTTTTAATTACCTATTCAATATGCGTCAGCGAAATAGAAACGATTTGCTGCCATATGGATAATGTCACGAAATTACTCGTCGGAGTATGGATCAAAGGATAAGACAGACATTTTGAAGTATGATTCTTAGTATGACACTTAATTTCCACACTATTGCAGTAGTTGAATTTGTATATTTATACGACAAAAGATATATTTTGGGTAGGTAATAGACTACTTCAGCCAAGGACCATTGGTTAGTAACCACTGCCAGGTTTGTAAATTAAATCGTGTAAAATGCGTTATCTCAAATACGGTTAACCCTTCTTTAGACCATTTTAGCATTTGAGTCAGTTTTGTGAAACATCCGAGTAAAATGTTTTCGACACCAACTTAATTATGTTACATACATTATACCTACATTACACACATTACCTCTAAGCAGTTTTTAATTGGTTTTCCAAATAACAAACATGATGATGAGAAAAAATGTATCCATTGTTTGTATAAAAATGAAATGTTTTAAATATATTGCTAAAAATAATGTAATAATAACAATAAATTATTATTATTGAAATAATTTGGCGTTTATATTATAATATCACAGATAAATACTTATTAGTTATTTAGTATAATCATTAGCTTTAACATTTTATAAATGTGATATTATAATATAGACTAGTAGGTAGGTACTGTATAGGAATGAATGATTATTTAAATTGTCAAGCTATGAATAAAATGTATAATTTGATTGTAATAACTCAGTTTGTATCTAGTTAAATGAATTACGCAAGTCTTCTTAAAAAAAAAAAAAAAATGATATTATAAATGGTTTAAATTATATACCGTCATGATTATAACAATATTTGGAAAGTTGTAATAAAATAAGTAAATTATTTGTCACAATATACAAACTTAACCTAATAACCCCGGGGCCAAAAATGAAATATCTGGCCATAAATGGCAAGAAACAATATAGTGTCTATATCTACTCTATATTATAATAATAAAAAAAAAGAATTATATAAATGTATACATAATATATTAAGAACAACTATTTAAAAAATCATAAAATATAAATAAATATATAAATATTTATTCTGAAGTTGAAGAACAAGTTAAAAAAAAACAAAATTATAAATAACCTATAACTAAAGAAAGGTAGTACCTATGTATAAATTCTTACACAAATTGGAAGATCGTATACAAATCTACAAATATTTAAACTTTTAATATACATTTAGAATATTTATTTAGTGGAATAAACGACAATTTTTTTGTTTTGTATTTAACTATAATCAACAGTTCTAGACTCTGTGTATTATCTGAAGAGCAGACTATTTGTTTTACTTAAAAAAAAAACATGAAGGCCAATCCGGTAAACTCTAGATGTTTAATCAAGAGTCTTCTCCAGAAGTATATCTTTAATTAAAACGATGGAAAGAGTAATTAGTTTTTCTTTTATTTTTTGCACGGAAAGGATTCCTTTTTTTTTTTAATTTCAAACATTCATCAGAGACAACAGACATCAAAGAGCAGATAAAATAGGTTTGAAATCATTAGGTAAAGAATTTATGAAGGAAAAAATTTCAAAATATACTCGTCTATTATACATAAACATAAATTAAATCTAATCACAAACGAACGAGTGCAACAGAAACATGAACAAATGTATTACGCAAATATAAATATAGTATAATATTATATAGTACGCTTTCCTAGTTTGATGTTTGTATAAAAATGAGGGCCAAATGAAACTCGTCGTCACCACCACCGCCCCAACCGCATTGTGTATATAATATAGAGCTGTATAATAGTAATAATTTTTCTTCCCCTGTTTGTACTCAAATAATACTATTTCAGCATATCGAAATATCTCGAAAATTTACACTGTGAAAAAGTTTCTACGAGTATAGTTTATATACTGTTTTTTTTTTTTTACAATCCTGTTTACTATTATGCACCAGTCACGCACAGTCCGTGTAACAGCCAAAATCACGCGAGCCAATTACACTGTACCTCCGCCGTGGCAGTGCAACGTTAGGGTGGAAGGTGCAGATTCCCCGTTGTTTCACGATACGATTAGAGACCCTTATTTGTAAATCTAATCGAAAAAAAAAACAGAATACAGAAAACAGAAAATAAATAAATAAATATTCGGAAAACCCTATACTTTACGAACATTCGGTTACGGGGCAAAGTAATTTGTAAACTTTACGAGTATTTCGGCCCATTACGCGGTGTGATGTAATTATTTAAGTCCACCCCGCGCGTATTATTCCACGGCACTGCGTTGCCGCCGTGCCATTCAGCGGTTACGCTAAATAGCTGTGTAGGTATGCCTCTTGTATTCCCATGCCGTCATCGCGTCGACGTCTTTGCACGCCGAAACCACTGTTTATCGGTCTCGATCGCTAATTAAGCCTTATAACAGCAATAATAATATTACAACATTTTCGCGATCACAACCACTGTGTGTTACAATTACCTATATATATATTATATCCAAAATAATATTATGTGTGTGTGTACTGTGTATGTATTTCAGTCGTGGTGCAACTGATGACTTTTTTCCAAAGATAAGTTCCAAAAAACCATTATCATTGTCATATTTTATATATAAATTCACAAACATCAATCACTGTTTTTCTATACATTAACCGCATGTATTATCGTCATCGTCATTTGGTATACACTTATTTTTAACGTAAAACAAATAACGTATTTTGTATTAACCTTTTCATTAAAAAAAAAAATTAAGAAGCAATTCTATGCACCGTCTTGAATATATATACGTCATCGATGAGTAGATCGCTGTAATGGATGTGTTGAATTCGAATTCGATGATAAATTATTAAAAAGGACAAAAACCGATACTTAATAGAAATGGTCAGTCAGTCACTATTTCTAAGGATATTTTATGATTTATTTTTATTTTATAAGAAAACAATAATTAAAGTAATATGGTGGAATATTACAAACGAATGGTCTAAGTAGAATAGTTATATTTCCTTGCAATTTTATGAATATACATAATAGTAAAAAGATAGTAATTACAAAGTTATATTATTTTTACTACATAGATTTGTCAGATAAGGACAATAGGGTAGTGTGTGGATTAGTATTTAAATTTAAATATTAAAAACTCGATTTTGTATTTTCAAAATACGTAATCGATTATCGTCCATTACAAAATTGTTATTGTTTCTATACAATACAATTCTAAGAACTTATAAACGTTCATGTTGAAATTATAACGGATACGTATTATAATATTATATTACGATCACTGTTATTATTTAATATTTTCATTGTTTTTTTGATTATCATGCACCTATAGCTTAGCATAACATAATAGTCCTGAGTAGAATGAATAATCTGCCGGGTGTGCAGTCAGCACAATGACCACGAGGGCGTGAGTTTACATTCAAACACTGCATAATCGAAAATTCACGATACGCTGATTTGTGAAACTGGGAAATAGCCAATACGGGTGTTGTACACGTAGTTGACTAAATAATAACAATATAATATCATGACGTACTACATCGCGTTTTGCAGTTATCACGTAGGTAATCGTTTCGTGTCACGCAGTGTTGGATCCTTATCACGGTTATTACCTATTTCGGTGTCAAATAATTGTAATACTAAATGGTAAAGGTAAACATATATTATAAGACCTGTGTATAAACTGTTTTCAATTATCTATTTTCTGCTGTAAATTCTAAAAGTTTTTCGAATAATATTATATTTTATGTAATAATAATATTATCACATAGAAACGATACATACCTATTATTCGTATGATATTTTCGAATAGTTTGTATAAAAATTATGTGGGAATCAAATAAATAAACATCATTTTTTATTGAACAATATTAATAAATGGATTTTTTTATTGAAGCATAAAAGTTATAGAAATATCATTTAGGTGAATAAATGTAGAAAAAATGTAGATATTTAAATTCAAATTATTTCGACAAAATAAAAACCTTAAGTCTTAGTTATTTCTCTCTAATAATATGTAAAAGATAGTTTTATTTATCTGTATCTTCGAAATTTTAATACAATCATCATATTATGTAAATACATATCCTTTGTAACAGAAAAAAAAATTCAAATGTGTGTTGACAATCTTTATTGCGCAGTTAAGAGATAGGAATTCCGGGGATTGGCGAACGAAGCGAGCAGTGGACAGAGCCCGCTATTATAATTTATAATACATTTTTGATAAAAAAAAAAAGGAAGCTCGAGGTTTGCTTATAAAACAAAATATTTGAGTGTAAAAATAATTTAACAAGTAAATTAGGAAGAACGTTTTTGTTGATGAAAGTTAATAAACTCATTCTGTTTCTCAGTACTTTCTATGTCATAGGATATATTATTATGATTCTTACGAAAAATATACTTAAAAGGAAAAAAATAGGATAATATAATATAAACAAACTATATATTTAAGCTAAATAACAAATTATAATTGGCTAATGATGATTATTATTTTGTTTTGTTCGCAAAATATAAATTTATGAATTTTATATTTTTATAGAAATTTATTATTTAAATGAGAAATATATTAGGTAATGTATTAATAATAAAATAAGTTTTTTAAACTGAATTACACAGTATTATTGATATAATATAAATGTAACTTTAATGTTTGATATTATTTTGATAAAAATATTCGAAAACGAAGTACGCATTATGATTTTTATCGTCATAAATTTTGTAAACTAACTTCAAATATTTTTGACATTATCATGTAAGTAATAAATTAATTTTGTCATAAATTAGAAAAAACGAGTATAAAATATGATATCTAAAAGTTAAAATAGTGACTATTGTGCACTAACACCCTATATTAAGTTTATGTTAATTTTTATTTAGGTATACGTTCAAATGTACCCATTTTCACATTGGTTTGTTAAGCCTAGCTATTGCCACAACATAACATTTAAGTTAAAACATTTCGATGTTTTGTGATTTCAACTGTAAAACTGGTAAATCGTACACTACCCATAATATATAATAAATATGTATATTACAATAATACACAGAAAATAGTAATTTCTAGTATTTGTACGTAAAACCTAATCATGTATAATCTTATATGAATCTAAAATCATATTATGATTATGTTATACAAGTATACAGCATTAACCCTTTCTACTGTTTTGTATTTGCTAAATTCATTCGAAATAAACATTAAAATCGTACAAACAAAACACGAAATATGTAGGTTATATAATTAGGTACTCTAGATATTTTGTAATATATATTATTACAAAGGTTATGTGTTGATATTAAAATATTAGTATATGTTGGTTGTTGGCATAGGTATAGATGGTTAGCATGCTATATAACTTGAAACATAAAAAATATTTTATTGATTGATGTTATTATCTGATAGTAAAACAAAGAAAGAAACTACGCTGACCGATGTTTATAGCGTATATAGTTGTACGAAAAATAATAATTATAACAGGTTGATATACGCTCGTATTAATATTTTCAAAATAATGATTTTTGTTCATCGATATTTAAAAAAAATACATTCCATAGGTATTGTTCAATAAAATAATATTAATAATACCAAAACAAGGAATTTATATATATTGTGTGTAGGTACTTTTATTGCGATCAAATTAACAAAAATTACGTTCCTGATTGGTTTATAGGTGTGAAAACTTATGTTTAAATAATTCAAAATATTCCAGTTTCACAACTATATTTAAGAGATTTAATCTTCGTATTGGCTTGACGATATTAAATATTTTTATGTGCATACGTCATATAAATTCATATTTTAAAATATACATTAAATGCATTATTAAATCAGTTAATCACTATAGTTACATACAATAAGACCGAACTACACTAAACTTATGTTTGCATAATTTATTCGCATTGGAATGTCTGTCATTTCTGGAATCCATAAAAAAACCGTCAAGCATTTTACTTCATGGGGAGTTTAGAATGTTATGCATCCGCTTTTCAAAATGTAATTTATTCGCTCGGAATAAAATGTATTAAAAATGCATTAAAAAAAAAAAGGAAAAAAAATAGACGTGCATTTATTTTTATAGCATTTTAATACATATAATAGTCTTATTACATATTGAGGTTATGTGATGTATACTTTTACCAGTGACTTGATCGTGAGTATTTTATATTTAGCATATTTGTTGCTAGTTATTTTAAGCGAGTTCTAAATTGAGTTACCTGTTCAATAAGTTACGAAACTACTTATATTGGGTTGAGTATTTTGTTTAGAAGTTATGTTTTACAATCAGTCAACAAAATGTCTACAGATACACGAAAGCGCATTATTGCAAAAATCAAATCAAATATCTTTTGTGATAAACACGAAATGACGCATTGACGTCGATGTTCAAATTAAATATATACTATTATCCTCAGTATTATGCATAGTGTAAGGAGATTAATAGCTTTAGACATTTGAAAGAGGACACGCGTCAATTAGAAGTTGAAAAGTAGGTGACAAGTTATAGGGCGGTGGTGATTGGAGGAGAGTAAATCATGACTGCAACGGCACGAGTCTGCAGCGTTTTGGTGAAATTCTAATACCCTCATACATAGATTTCCGGAGGATGTGTAATGGACACGTGTCTGCCACGCGTTTTCTAGTTCTATTATCATAAATATATATACATGGGTAACTCTGTATAAAAAGTAGTGTAAACGTTTCAGAAGCAATCACAAAAAAAAACAACCAAATAATAATAATAATAATGATAATAAAAGAAAAGAAAAACATAAACACTGCACGTATGGTAAAAATTTCAAATGAAACACGTCGTCGTCGTTGTCCGACTCGAAATGCGTGACGATGTGCGTTTTGGGGATTCAAAAAAAAAAATATATATATATATGAATAAAGTCTGTGTGTGTAAGCGTGTGCGTATATATATATATATATATATATGTGTAAGGTCTCAGTGTATCCCTATTAAAACGGAGAGAAAAACTTTGGTACCGCCACCGCCGCCTGTCACCCGTTTATTGCCGTCGAATCGTAAAAAAATCCTGCTGAATTTTCAGCTCGTTAACCCGTCTTTCCACCCTTGCAACGTCTGTATAGATACCACAGTCATCGTTCGTTCGTATTTTTTTCGCTACCCTCTACCCCCGCACCAAGGTCGTATTCGACTTTTCCCATCGGCGGCGGCGTTTATTCTCCGGACGTGTTCTGCTTACCGTGAGCAATGATCTCGCCGGCCTCTCGGGTCCAATAGTTGATCGACTTGGGATGCGCTTCGGACAAACACTCGAGAGTTAGTGACTGGCCAATGAATGCTCCGATCAGCTGGTTTTGGATCCATATCATCGGCGGGACTGTGAACAGAAGTGTACGGTGTGTTTAAAACAATATTATACTATTACATAGTGTTCAGATTTATATTTTATACTTGAGTGTTCATAAGAACATAAAATATGTAAATATAATATATTATGTAACATATAACCCTCTTAATGATATGGAATAAAAAGTATAAAATATTTAAAATGACTGAATAGTTTATAATAGTTGTGTATATACTTGAAAAATATAAAGTGTGTAAATGTATAGCAAATATAAAATGACTGAAAAATATGCATAATATAATATAGAGTCTTTTGAAAGTAGCAGCATTTATCACTTGTCAATATTAATACATTTTCCTTAATAAGAAATATGTATTTACCAGCTATTATAAATCCTAGTTCCATGCATAATAATGAATTATTTTTTGAGCAACACGGAACAATGTGACACGGTGGAAATGTACAGAGTGAATATTATTATATCAAAGCAATTTTTATCAAATGTAATCCAACTTTACTTACAATTCACCACCAGCATAATCCGTTTGCTGACCGATGGCGGTACGCCGTTGGACGCAATGCATAGATATGCTCCCATGTGAGAGCGACTGATCCGTGTCAGATTCAGAACTGGCCCTTCAACGCTGTGCACTATAACAAACACACGAAACGATAACGTTATAAATTGTCTACTGTTATATATTATACACATAACATTGTCTACAACGAGTATTACTCTATTCTTCTACTAGCATTTATGATTTACCTTCAAACGTTTAGCGTGTCTAAAGCAAATGTCGTTTTAAACTAAATTGAAGTAATTATCTATCACCAAAATTGTTTATAATAGTATAATTTATCAAAAAACTGTCCATGTTATTGTTGCGACGTAGAACGACGATTAGTAGATAAGTACTGTTTTATTTGAAAACTATTAATAAGCCATACCTATATTATATATTACTATGAATTACTAATAAACAATTCTATGACTGCATATTGGAAATCATTAGAACAAGTCATCATTATTATTTATTTTATCTTATGGACAATGTAAATAATTACTTTATCATACACTATTTTTTTTTAAATTTTCTCAATAAATTGAGTAAACAATAAACGGGTTTTATAAAACTACACATTAAGTAACATACCCAAACGTGATATGTGTATCAAAAAATAACTATGAAATACATTTGACAAAAAAAAAAACATACACTTTTTTCAGTATAATTTTCACTTATTTTAATTAAAAATTAATAATTACAATCTATTTGCAGTAAGTGCATTAAGCAATTTTAATTATGCGTTTAAAGTGATTGCGGAAATAGCTGAATTAGTTAGGCACTCAGTAATGCCACCCTATAGATTAAATTAGTAAATCTGCAGTATGCTTAGCCTATAGTTTTCTCTGGAGGTTATCAAAAATTTTACGGGAAGATAATCAATTAATAAGTGGATTTTGGTGGTGAATTAACTTTGAATGCGATGAAAGGTTTTATGTATTGAGTAAGTTTTGAAATTTTTAAGTAATTGTATATATATATTATTATTTATAATGAACTAAGCAGAAATGAAAATTCGACGAAGGAAAATTGATTGGAATACTTGAACCTTAAATATTTCTTAAGTTAGAAAGTTTGATAGAGCCCCGTATCTAGATTTTATAGGAAAATACTATTCTGAGAATAATTGTATAAATAGTAAGTTATATGCTTAATTATAATATGTAATTTTTGATAAAGTATATAATATTTTAGATCAGAAATGTAGGCGGAGATGATAGTCTGGAGTTAACTAATTGAATTTTATTTTCAAGATATTGAGCTCAAATCAAGCGTATATCGAAAGCCAAACATAAATACGAGTGCAGATTAAGTTATTTTTAAGTGAGACTAAGGAACAGACAGTTCTTGATGAAAAGGTGATAAAAGATGACAATATTAACTTAAGACGAAAACTGTAAATAATTTAATGTTTTAAGTTTTTCTTATAACGTGTACCTAATTAATTTCAATGCACTATATACAACAATAGTTGTTGTTTCAACTTTAACAGATAAAAAAAAAAAAACAAATATAGTGGCGTATTTCGGCTACACAGGTCGTATAAAATGATAATATAAGAGCTCGGGGACTGCATATTAATAATATGTACGCACAGTGAAGCGTATAGTAAACATTAGAGAATAGTTCAGTAACAAAATAACGAGGCCACCTTCGACGGTGACCATTACAAGTCTTTAGTCAAGTAAAAGGGTAATACCTGATGCACTATTATTGTACACATTCCCCGTTTTTTTTAATCCTAAACAAACGGGCGCACGGGCGCTCTAACTTCAAAATGCTATCGTATGGTAATAATTACCATATTATTGTCAGACCTGTTCGAAACTGCAGCGTATATATATTTCATAATGTGTATTGTATAAACAATACGTCCCGTTCCGGGAAAAATATACGTAGGTATACGGTCTATGTAGCCGTGTCGTATTAAAATTTAAAAGTCAGAGGAACGATACATAAACGCACGTACGCGGGCGGCACATATTTTTATACACGCACAATGCACATAGGTACAGACTTGAACTTGGGAATAACTTACTGTACACAAGTGTCTTGCCGTAAAGAAGTTTGCTTAAGCGTTCTAAAACTGACGAAACATTTTAGCGTATCATTTTTGTATACGATGATATTTATGTAATATACATATTATTTACGTAAAATACTGGAAACCGAAATGATTAAAGTTAAAATATGATTGTTGAATAATACGCAATTCATTTTTAAACGAAATATTGACTTTTTACAAACCAGTAAATAACTACGGTTAACTATTATATCTAAATGTATACATATTATTATTTATTATATAATATTTTACTATTTAATGCTATTAAAGTGGCGTATTTATTATAGGGGGAGGGGGGAGAGATTGATGATTTAGCAAATAAAAACAAAAAGCTTGATTTCATATTATAATTTGATTATATTTGTACATATAAAATATACAATGTGATAAACTTTTTACCTCCCCTCCAAAGAAAAAAAGTTGTAAATACGCCACTGTGCTATTGCATTTCTGATAAAAGATATACAATATCGTATCTGAGAAATTTCATCTGTCATAATTATTGTTGTTGGACTATAGTTAAAAAGTGTTTATCCGTGCATTATAATATTAATGATGAATCAGAACAAGTAGCTGAGGATTTAAAACCCCTTCTCTCTTGATTGAGTTGTTTTATACATCAATTCATAATATTATAAGTAGGTACTAATGATTTGAATTAATCAACAAAACGTAAATATACTTTTTTATCTGCGTTTTTCGTTGAATATCAATACTTTAAATATGTATCATATATTTTTTATACTATGTAAAAAAATAATTATATTTTCGTTTCATCTGGCACTGAAATTTGTTTTATCACACTCGAGTCGAACTTAAAGGTGTAATTATTAGTGTAGTGTTTTTAAAAACATGTTAAAACAAGTCTTATTAGTATATTATAATAATATTGTGGTTATTGGTTATTTTCGTAATGGATATTTTCTTTTATATTAATTTTGTTACCTATTTTCTATCACGTTCCATTTACCAAATGATATAAATATTAGAAGGACGATACTCTCTCGGTGATGACATAGCGCAAATGTACTAAAACTGAAATCATTCACTACGCAAAACATAATATAACAATAATAATAGTGATAATTATTGTTATTATAACGCATTCGTATGAATGGTTCGAGTTGAAACGTGCATTAATTCAATAAACTGTCATATTATTATTATTATTATTATTTGATTAGCGTATAGGCGTATAGTATATATTATCTCTGTTTGACGGGACGACGGTGGTGACAAGGCGCCTCCTATATATTATTATTATTATATGAATAGTAGCTAGTAACGGACTTTGACGACACCGACAATGACGCGACGGCAACAAGCTCTGCTACACCCTCGTTAGAGCTACTCGACGGGAGAGCTGATACTTGACCCCGACGCGCGTAAAAAGCCGACCATCTCTCTTTTTTTCATTTTTTTTTTCCATCCGTTTGATTGACAATCGAAAGCCGCGCCCGTCATTATTGCCTCTCGTCGAAAATATAACAACACACACACACACATATATATATTATTATGTAGTTGTTTATATAGATATACGTGTTGCTCCATTATATCGTACCGTGGCATTTTGTTAGGGTGGCTGTTGCAAATGGTTAGACCACCGATGAGGTTTTATTTCTTCTTATTATTATTTTCAATATTTTAATTTATCTTTAGCGATATTGTGAGTTAAAACGTATATTATTTAGTATTCATAATAATTAATAAAAGAATAAAAATTAACGAGCAATTTTAGTACAGTGTTAGGTATAGAGTTTTAATGTGATCTTTTCATTTTTACTGTCATTTTTTATTTTTTTTAACATAATATAGATGATAGGAACACATATTTTTGAAAAAAATCAAAAACTTTACAATTTTTATTTTTTATGTTTTTTACGTCTTACGCGTATAAGTATTAAAAACAGAAGTTACAGTTTTTTTTAAATTTATAAATTCGCGTTTAATATTCAGACCAGCAAAGTAATAGAGCACAAATTTCCAGGATTCGATATTTTTCTCAACTAAATTTAAGCATTGAAATTATTTCATACTACGTAAAAATGTTTTATTACGATCTATATGATGGAAATTAATGCTTAATGCAAAACTCCATTATTATAATAATCGTTTTTAATTTTGCGGTGGTAAAAATATAATATATATACATGTATATAGTTTTAAACATCATTACCTACATGACTATTAAATTACATCATTTTACCAATTTCTCTAAATTCTCCATCACAAACGTTAAATTTTAACGTATGTGTGTATCTTGGATAGTTAACTGTACAATAATATTTTTTTTTGTCACATGAACCTGTTTTTCTTTTAAATATTGATTTAACTAACTGCCTACCTAGGTATATTGATAAATAAATGATATCCAATAATGTGGAAAAATAAATAGTAATAAATTGTAAGACACGATAGTAAGTGAATTTTTATTCATTAGTAATATCTTATAATTCTTTATTTATAATTTTAATGAATCCCGAATCTAGTTTCGAGGGTTACTCACTTTATTGGGTAATAATAGGAGACCACATTTTTTTATTGAAGGGCTAATATTGAAGATGATTTGGAATGAAAATTTTTGAAATGGAGTTTCGCAAGGTCAATAACAGTCATAATTTATAAACAATTGTGTAATATTATGTTAGTAAAATACTACGGAATACGGAGCATTACATATTTTGGAAAGGTTGGATTAGTTGTCCGTAACTGGTTTGGCTGGCCCCCAAATTTGTATAAGATATAACCAAAGTGGTCTCATGATAGCAACAATATAAACTCATATACAATTTTACTCCGGATTTTGCGGTAGAGATAATTTTTAACTATCATAAAAAATGTGTTAGTCTATAATTGAAAAACGTTCATTAAATTATATATACGACTGAGTATTGATGGTATACTGTCCTTTTTTTATATTGTATTATACGAGTACGATATAGGGATTAAGTTTTTAATTATTACAAAATGCGACTGAAATTTTTTTCAAACCTCTTAGTTTTAGGCATTTTATTATTTAAATCGTAAGTTAAAACTTTTAACTTGTATATCACTTGTGTAAGCCTTAAAAATTATATGAAACAATATTATACTGATTCTTCGAACTTGTGGTGTGCATTATATAACTACATATTATATCAACTCGGAATAGTATGATCAATTAAATGATAAGCCGGTACCTAACATCAATCCTGAACAAAAAATATGGGAAAAACTTCTCTGAAATATAGCAAATGAACCACGGGTGTATGGAATCACAAACCTTGTAAGTAGTAAAACCTCGGGCAAGTTTTGTATTTGATTTATTGCGAGTAATAACTGTTTTTCTTTTAAAATATTTTTGACATTTATCAACAATTTTAAATTACAACGATAATCACCATCATATAAGTTGAACATTTTTAATTTTTCATCGATCACGTTTTAGTCAAATATTTAGGGATGTTAAACACATCTTGATAACTTACAACATATTTCAATGGCTTATTTTGATATAATTTATCAATATTATATAGTATACACAGATTTATAAATCCTAGTGTAATTTTATTTTATTTATTTTGTTTGCAAACAAAACTACATGGCCTTTAAATATTATTCTAATATGACATATGTGATAAAATATTTAGTTACTAATTTTTTTTTTATATTTTTAATAAATATAAAACATAAAAATAAACTTAAATTGTATTTTTACGATAATAAATAGTAAAATAATAAAACACTCACATGTCATATCAATAGCATTAATTATTTAAATAGGCACCTAAAGATATATTTATTAATATTACTTTATATTTTAAAAATTTTAGAAATTGGTAATTTCAAATTCTATCAATGAACGTAATTAATTTGGCAATAATAATATAATAAAATCATACGTAAATGCTTATGAATCATACTAATGATATGTGGTCAACAATTTAATATAATATCAACAATAATAACACGTTTAATGTTTATTTGAATGTTGTATTCAAACATAATATTAAGTATACAACAGAAACGTATATTACTTCGGTGGGATAATTTCATATAATACGCTAGTCGTAAACTCCAAAATAATATTCAACCCTAACCAACCACATATTATTGTTTCTAAGTACAAAATAATGAGAATTGGATTACATAAAAACATATGTATTTTTTGTTATCGTAGGTATAGATAATAATGAAAAATGTGCAATAAGATAAATGAGTTTTCTGATGAACGATTTGATGCAAGGTTTTGAACATTATAATATGATCATGTTGTATATTTTATCTGAAAAAAAAATGAAATGGCTCCGGTTGTTATGGGTTATATGGCTTATGTTAAATATTCATACGCTCGAGCATTAATACAATATGCACATAACGAGCCATAAGTTTTCCGGTTATCAAAGTTCATATAGGTCATAATTAAATAAATTAAAAAAAACATCATACTCACTCCGGACACCAACCGGACGTCAGATTCGTTTTGTTTCATTTACCCACCCTCGGGGGTCTCGGAAATAGGTGTGGGAATAACAGTAAAAGCGAAAAACCCAATGGCCTTTACATGGATGTTATTCGACAACGTGCATACATGTATGATATAATATACACACGCCGCTGAGATTACCGCACTCATATATATATTATATATAGAGAGAAAGAGATGTATCGCAAGCCCTCCGGGCGATCCGAAATTACATTAATAACTACACCCTAATGAGCATTGGTAGCTTGGTAGTGGTGTTGGTGGAATATACATATAATATGTATATTTTTTTTAGCGTTTTGTAAGCCGTTTACTAAAATTTTGCCTAGGGTTGTCGTCGTCGTCGTTGTTGTTATAGGATTGTTACGTTTTTAACATACCTATATCATTTTTCACTACTTCGACCCCAAAAACGGTAATCAGCGGAAAGAAAAATCCTGTGGTATATTTTTTTTTTTTTAATGTAGGGATTATAAAAAAAACAATAATAAATAAATTTAAAAAAAAGCTACCTGGATAATCCCTTGTCCGGTCGGCCCTCGATGTATATTTAATATACCGACGGCTTTGGATTGTGGACATTAATACTTAAATCTCTATGGGAAGCATTAACTTTTCCTTTTTGGAAGAACGCCTTTTTGGCAAAATATAATATAATATTTGTTTACTAAATAAACGTGTAATATAGCATGAAGGTCTGTCATAAAAATGTAAATCACGAGCAACGTTAGTGTTATAATATAATGTTTTTTTTTTTTGCCATTGTGTGGTAATTAAAACAAGTACAGCTTTATTTATGGCCAAATTTTATTGATAACTTTAAAAAAAAAATAAAAAAAACGATAGCGTTATAAATGTTAAATCAGCACAAAATGACATTTTTGTCAAGGGATTTAAAAATAAAATTATTATGGTATTTATAATAATAAATTTCTTTAAAAAAAAAATCATTTATTTTACAACATATTATCTTATAGAAAATAGCAATATATGAATAATAAATACATCTTACAAGTATATTTTATTATATCTTTCTGAGAAAAATAAATGTATTTCATAACATTTGAAAAAAAATATAATTACACATTACGTATATAATTTAAATAATATTATAAATTTAATATTAAAGCCTTTTTTATTTTATATTAATTATTCGTAATTAATAGTAAAAATTAAGTTAAGTAGTAATTTACAAAATCTAATCAATAACAAAACATAATTTTAATGCTTATAGTGTCTACTATTCAACCTAAAATAGCATGTACATATTATTTAACAATGTGTTTTAAATCATTATTATGTTTTTTTATGTTTTTATATTTTTGATACTCACAACTTTTGTCTCATTATTTATAAATATTATATAATATAAGCCTTTTTAAATTTAAATTGGGATTTATTACAAAATATTATTAGTGAACAAATATTGTAAGATTGTCATCTGTAATAATGACTAACAAAGCACTTTTCACTTGTGTAGCACACCGATAATTAAATATTAGCTATTAGCATGACTTTATACGTAATATGATATGCTCACTACCGCTCGAATGTAACTTACTGGAAATTGCTATTTTTTTTTATTACCTAAGGTAATGTAATATTCTTATAAATATAACATTTTTAAATTGTTTTATTTCATTTTTTTACGAAATTGGAACAGCATAATAATATCGCACGATATTACGGACAAGACAAAGAAGTCTGCAAATATACGACAAACACAATTTTTGGTAGGTAACATACGAGACAATTATTCATACAAATTCGTTGATTAATATCCTTTATTCATGTGATATAATATGTACTGTTTGAAAAATAAATAAATCTTACAGTTGGTAAATTGTCTTTAAAATGTCATATTAAGCGTTCAAAACCACAAGAAAAAATTATTATATTATTATTTCGTCTAAAAGAAAAACATTTAAAAAAAAAAAATACAACGAATTAGTATTTACGTATTATTATTATTATTATTATTATTTATTTATTTTTTTATTAATGATATATCTACCAACATTATAACATTTTAACTAATTTGCATTTATTACATTAGAGTAAACATAATAATAACAAATATTATATGTGAGAGTGTTAAAACTATACTATAATAATTAATAGTTATTTCATTTTGAGATCTATACAATTTAGAATGGATTTAGTTGGGATGACATCATTAGGGAATAGACTATAAAACATCGATGTAGAAGGAATTAGTGTAAGAAGGATAAACTTTTTTTTTTTTTTTTGATTGGGTGTAGTTAACGAAAGAGCTGAACAATTAAATTTAGTGATATAAGTCTTATGATTCACTACCACAGTTGAAGAGGGTTCACGAGGGACTGTAATTCAACCCTAACTTGAACGCGTGATTTTATATCAAATTATGGCCCATCAGTAGTCTGGGGTATAACACAATTAGAGGTTGAGGAGACATTTAATGACTGAAACTATGATTGAATGGAAATGTTAGGGGAAATTACTCTAAAAATAGAAACTTAGGGTGCTGTGTAAATTTTCTTATTTCATTGTTTTATTTATACATTTTTTCATTGGTCAGGTTTCTTTTGTACCCAAAAATCTATAAAGAAACACATTAAAATCTAGATAGTAATTGAAAAGAAGAATCTGTGTTTTTTTTTTTAAATACTGTTGACCACTTGGCAATGAAATCATTACCAAATACCAGATATTGCTAACCTATGACCTCGTGATAAACAAAATAATCTAAGTTTCATGAGATCGATTAAATTAATTCACGTATTCAAAAAATCTATAATACTACATATTCTCACATTATTTGCTTATTTTTTAAGTTGCATTAAAAAATAAAACGTAAATGATTTTTACTGATAATTTAATCTTATTTGCATTGCCTACCTATTTTTATATAAGTAAAAAATGTTTTTATTATGATCCTAAAATTGTATTTTAAACACGAATTCTGAATATTTTAGTACGAGAATTTATAATGATGATATTTTCAATCTAATATACTATAAATAAATCTTATAATATAAAAAAAATTATTTTGTTTTCTCCTAAGTTGTGACGTTTATGTTACACTTGTTCGCTTTAATAGTTTACATATATGTATTGAACTATTATCGACCAATAAATAGTTTGGAAATTATTGTAAATTATAAGATATTAACTTTGACGAAATTATTTTTACTCTTTTATATTAAATATCAATTATTTTTAAAATATTAAATTGTATTCAACTTTATTTAAATTATGTAAATCCAAATGAAAATAAAAAATATTAAAGGTTTTTTACTCTACTTAAAGTCAATTTCAAGTTTATGAACTTATAAATAACTACATCGCGCACATTGAAACTTTTCACAGTCAAATATAATACCATTGAAAATGTATTGAAAATTATTTGATTAAATCATAAGGATATAATTAAAATGTGTTGAATAATTTAATTTAAATAAATAATTTATGTTTTAAATTCATGATTCAATTTATTTAATTTTTAATAATTTGGGAAGTGTTTTATCTAGTTATAACATTTATAATATATATATTATAACGTGATGAAGATACAATGCAAAAAAAAAATATATTAAACATTTAAACCGAAGCCGTAAATACGTTTAACCCGAAAATTATACGAATATGGTTAGAAATGTCGATAAAGTTTTTTATATTCACCAATCAGTATTCTTTATTTTCTTATTCAAAAGTACTGTCCATTATTATTTATATAATATTTTATGAATATGGTACAACAAATTTAATCGTAAACATTTTTTTTTTTTTTTTTAGACAAATGTTCTGAGTAGCATACAATAGTATACAAAATGTTCAATTAAATTGATTGAACGTAGGTACACATTTTAAAACCAAATGAATTCGATGATTTGGATGAAATTAACTTCGAAAATATGCATTGTCTTAAAATTATAATAATCACATTACATGATATTTTGATTTCTTCCAAAATCGAAATTCCGATTGTTGTTAAGACTTCTATTTTACAGTAACAATTTATTTAAAACATTTCATACTGATCGCTTATTTTTTGTCATGAAAGTTAGTACTAATGCGTGACAATTCCGTAACAGTTACACAGAATACTATAGTCAAATAGTTACCAATGTGAAAAAAATAAATTAATAAAATGGTACGAGACTGAGAAGAGTCAACGATTTCATCTCCTTTGATTGATTCCTTACCTAAGACGGGCGCCAAAGCGTGCTTATCGTAAAAAAACACTATAGAAACAAAATACCCAGGGATTTTCATTGTTCGGAAATGAGTTTAATCGACTCGAGTATTCGTGTAGGTATATCATACTCCTACGTATGCGATTGCTCTTGCAGAGTAATTTATTTTAAAAACAATTCCGATATCTATATCCGATAAAACATTTCCGATAGTAAGATGTCTAGTTTATATCTATTAAATGTGAACACATGATGTAATGCTGCACCGTCATTATTTAACGAATCATCCTACACAAAACTTCTTCTTTTAAACATTTATTTTTTATTTTTATTAAACTTAAATGCATTCTATAATATGTTATGTTTTCTGTAGCGTAACAATATGGTGGTACAAAAAATATCGCTTCGTTGTTATTATTATAGTGCAGAATACGAGAAGACTTGGGGTAGTAGAATTCAATTTTCACTAGAAAATTTGAATTTTTAAATATAAAGTTAGACTCAAAAATAATAATTTTGGTTGAAATTGTTGTGTCTCTTTTAAAATAATAACATTATACAGAATGTGCTTTCCTGTATTTAATATTTTATATTTTTTCAATTGATGTATACAAAAATATCGTTTTTAAGTAATTGCCTTTCAAAAAAAAAAAAAAAACTATATTCATTAAAATTATGCTGTCACTAACTGTCACTGGTTAGGTTATTGATTATCTAGAAATTATTATTAATTATTATAATTTAACTGTTATAATATTATATTTGTGTTTGGTTTTACTGAATAACTCGTTCTATTCAATTTCCGTGAACTTTCACCTTGAAACCTTTAAAATGATCACAATTGTTCAATTAAATTACCTATGTTTTCGAATAATTTCAATGTGCGTCATTTATGATCACGTGGTTGTCTCATTTTTACTAAGTAAATAATGTGCCAGACATTACTAATAAGTAATACTGGTGAATATTTTTAGTTATTATAATCAGTAATCACTATCAATATTCAAGAGCCATAAATAGACTGAAAAATAATAATAATAACAATATAATATTCTGATAATAGTGTCAGCTTCATAAATTTTACCTATATTCTGTGATAAAATATTTATCTGCTTAATAATCTATGTCTTAAAATAATAAATTTCTCTATTAATTGTGTGATATAAGTATAAATATTATATATTTATTATTACTGTTTGATATAATTTTCGAAGTGTGATAAAAATTCTATAAGTAATTATTATATTATATGGTTGTATATCTACAGCCTACACCCTTTGATAATATATCATTGCCCAATTTAGACAAACTGAACAATTTTAACTTTTATTATTTTGATCTTAAACAGTAAATCCTCATGTACGTATCAACATGAAATTAATGAAATTAAACATGTACTGTTATAACAATGATAGTTGTCCAGTAATAATAATCATTTGTCCATAAACAATAACACTGCTATTAAACTGTTTTTTAAGTATTATCATTTTAGTGAATACTTTTAATACTCATGAAAACGTTGAAACATAACATTATTAAAATATTTAACAATCACTGTTGCTATTTTTCAGTATTTTAACAAAGAAATATCAATTTTATAACCACTATCTGCAATATCATGATTTTAGTGTTTGTGCGTCTAGAAAAAATTTAAAATTGTATGCATTAAGAGGAAAATAAAGATAAATTATAGATTATATTATAATAATAATATGAAATAAAATACACCAAAGCACAAGTTTTCTTGATTTCAATTTTATATATACCTATAAAGTTATGCAACCTAAAATTAAAAATATATAGAACTCGTTATAAAAAAACTGAATGTAAAAAATATATATAAATGTTTGTTTGCAGTCATTCAATATATTATAAGAAATCCATATTAATCAATTACGATTTTTACGTTCGTCGATTAGTACTTTTTAAATCATCTCTAAAATGATATACGGTTCACTCGCATATTACAAAAACAAACAACCGATAAAAAAAATAAAGACAAGAAGCAGAAACTCAGCAAAGTCTTGGCGCTGTGTAAAATGTAAACATAACTTGTTTAGCCGTTAATTTGATGTACAAGTTTTGTGTACTAGTCACGCTTCCTTGTGTTTATATGTGTATCTATTTGATTTTAATTACTTTTCACTATATTCTAGTACATCGTGCATTAGACAGTTGATTTAGTGTTGAGAAATATGAGTGTTCGTGCAAACTATCATTATTGTTGCTGATGAAGTAAAATGTTTGACAAATTCTGAAGGCTCTTCAAATATTTATGTCATAGAACTATCAAACTAAGTAAATATGGATTAATTGTTTCGTTAACGTTGCTAAATAATTTTAATATTTACATAAATGATAAACTAATAATTATTTTATGGTTCAAAAAATATGTTCACAACTTTAAGCTGAGTTGATAATGTTGTATAAATTAGTGTAGAGAATTTTAATTTATAACAAATGATGTATGTCGGAAGAATAAAGAACGAAATACATAATATTCAATGTTTTATGTGAGTCAAGCGTCAATGTGAATTTTGTTTATGTAAAATGTAATCATATTTATATTTTATACATATAATTTATTTATTTTTGAGATAAAGTAAAATAGTGATAAAAAGAAGAACCATACAGAAACATACGTAGTTATAAATAATTCGATTGAGTACTATATATTATACGCTTTTACACAGTTATTTTTTTCATATACCCACGTAAATAAATTTTGTGATCAATTAAAAGTACGATTTTATTTAAAAAAATATGGTTTTAAACTGTTATGTTAATTTTTAATTTTTTTATTTTCCGTAAAGTTCTATAGGTAAAACGATTAATCGAACTCTAAACATAAAACGATAATATGGTTGCAATACCATGTATTCGTTAATACAATACATATTATGCCATTAATGCTCTCTTCACTTCTTTAGATCAAAATATCAATGTACTTTGAACTAAAGAATTTATAGACAATTTAATTAATTGACCATTTATAAACGATGAAAAGGGAATGTTTGGTCACAATTAGGTTCAAAACCAAATGGCAAATAGTCTATAATAGCTAACACTTGGAAAAACAAACAACACTTTTAAATTATAACATCGAACTATAAATTATCCAAGTCATATTCTAGGTTTTATAATTATACATTTCCATAACAACGATATTATATAATTATAATAATTTGAACAATTAATTAAATTTAAAATTTAAAAACAAAAATATTTTTTTAGAAAAACTTATAGAATTAATATAATTTATCGCCAAAAAAATTTTTGTTTGGAATTTAAATAATTAATAAATAATTTTCTGTCAATTCCAAATTTGGAAAAAAATGTTCTTAAAATAGTTTACTTTAAAACACTGGTGAGTTATTAGTTATTAAAAATAAACAATTATTATAATATGATGTAGCAGGTCAATTAATTAATAGGTAATACACGTTTTGAATTCTGAGTATAAATGGCAATTAGTTATGCTTAAAGAGCCCTTAAGGATTAGACCGCAGTAGCTATAAATTGATGAGTACCCGTTTTAATACTTTGTGTGAAGTCAAGTATAGAAAAGGTTAGCCTGCTTTCTACGATAATAGGACCACAAACTATACACTAACTAGTTATTAATGTCGTGTACACTTACTTAATCGAACACAATAATAATATCATACAATCTGCATTAGTAATGAATTAAAATTATGGGTCAATATGCAAGTTTTCCGTTCAATGAATATAATCACGCGTCATCGGATCAACAATCATGTTTTGTTGTTCGGTTGATCAGATCCATGGGCACTTGGAAAGTAGATATAGATACGTACTATTGTTTTTTTTAGTTTTGAATTTTAACTACATTATACTCGTTACTCACATTTCGCATTATACTCTAACAGACGTTTGAATTTTATTTCTCTAAATAAATTTTATGAGCATGGTAATATTTTTAGTTTATATTATTTATATGATTCCAAGCTTGTATAACTGTAATTGTTCCTAACTTGTGCTTAACTGACGTTTATAAAAAAAAACACAAGTAAGTTAAAAAATTACAAATTCACAAGCTGCTTCTCACAAGTGGACTTTGATCTAATGTATAATATTCTGAAGACTGTAGAACGAAAATAATACACTCATAATATATTATTATGTACATTTTTTTTTTTTTTTTGGTCATCAATTAGATTAAGTACTGTTATTTTATTGTTTGAAAAAAATATATAAAAAAATAATTGTGTACAATATAAATTGTAGTAGGTGTTATCTGTTATTTTTTGGTATACGTGGTTTTTATTGTATCGACGATAAAGTATAAGTATTAGTTTTATTAATTAGTAGACATAATTTCAAGTATTTAAATAATACTTATAGATTATATTTTATTAATTTGGTTAGTTAAAAGAGAAGTTATACATTTTTTAGTTAGTTTTTGTCGTAAACAATAACTTAGAAAATCGTATCGAAAAAATTCGATGACTAGTATTACTTGATAGAAAACAAATCATGACTAAAAAAACATAAAACTTCAAACTATCTTTCAAGCATTACTAAAATTGCCAGGTGTGAGCTAAACGAATAGTTTTCTTAAGTTCATATCCCTTCTTATTGTAGTGCATTTTATTTGATTATGTTTAAACTATTGGGCAAATAAAAAAGGCTTCTTTTGATATAGATAAAGAACTTGAATAGTTTATTCAAATTGAAACATGTAAAATAAATTTAATCGTTTAATTTTCTAATTAAGTACACAACTTCATTATTGACGTAATTTTCGTTTTTAAAATTTGAAAATATTAATACTATTATTTAACGTAAAAATCATTTACTACGAGAAAATACAAAAGTATTATGTAAATATATTTTTGTTAAAAATTGAATTTTTTAAAAAATAAATAAATATAAAATATAAATGAATGTGATTTGTGATTTATTGGATGATATTGTTGTTGATACGATCTATTGTTGTTAATTTATGAATAAAAATTATTGTATTCTCGTGAAAATATGTATGAAAAATATAAATCGCGTATAATATTGATCACATTCACCAACAATAATATAAAGTATTTTATGTAATACACGATATATTTTACCATATTATGCCTTATACAGTAGCGACTATACACAATTTTGATAACAACTTAGTAAACTATAGTTACTAGTTAAGAGTGTTTTGGCAACCGTTAGGTATTCCGATGATTGCATACTCTTAAATCATGCATTATAATCATACGCGTCTACCATATAATAATAAATAATGATATATTATAATATTATATGATGTTCGTGAGAGAGCTAACGACGATGATTTTAAACATTATATATAGGTAACTATCTATAATGTTATATTATTACATAATATCACATACCGCCATCGAACCATCGTGATTATTATATGCATAATATTACGTATTATTATTATTTAATAGCTGGCTATATATTATTATATAATATGTACCTATTTGTAATGTGTATTATATACTATACATAGGTTATTGATACAGACCTTGTTGGCTGCGTTCCAGACGTATGAGATCGGTTCCTTCTTTGCGCCACGTGATATTGGGCGCCGGTGATCCCGAAGCCGCGCATCTCAGCGACACGTTGTTGCCTTCGCGGACGTTCATGTCTGTGCTCGTTGGATAGTCCAAAATGTCCGGAGGAACTGAAAAAATGTGATTTTTTTTTAAACGAAACGATTTACGTTAAATCGGATTACTGTAGTAAAAAAAAAAGCAAATAGTTGACTAAAGATATTCGTCCGTAACTTGATCGTAGGATATATCCAAGAGCGTTAAGATATTTGATTTAAAAGCAATCGTCGCATCCAAGCCATGATTCGAAATAAAACTAGAAAAAATCTAGTTAATTGACAATTTTATAAAAGTCTTCAACGATTGTAAGTATGTTTTTTTGTTTTGAAGAAACTATAGAAAAAATTTATAACACCGCCAGACCCGATTGTGAACCCCGAAAATGGTTACTAATGAAATGTTTTCATGATTCGTAGTGCCCAATAATGTGTTCACAGAAAAAAACTAAGAAAAACATAAATGTTTACTATTAGGTATACTCGATATAAATATATAATATATATATATATATATATTTGTAGTTATAGACAAGGACGGGAGACGATGAAGATAGAGAAAGAAATAGTCAACTTTATAATCCACTATTACTCTTCGACGCCGGCGGAATAGTGTAAGTGCCGTACGGTCCATTGAAACCGTTTATATATCTTTTTTTTCCAACTTCATGATTCATTAAATCTTTTGTCGCTCTCTCAGCATAGTAATCGCTCTCCGTTGCTGTTTTAGAAGAGACCAAATTGCGGTGAAGAGGTATGTGTGTGTTCGTGTGCGTGTGTGTGTGTGCATGTGAAAGGGTGGAGGAAAAGTTTCGTTGCGAGTGTATAATGACAAACCCTCCAGCGTAGCAATGGTGGTGGTATCAAACTGATAAATCGACTTTGGTGACTTTTTTTTTCCTTTTTCCACTCTCCCGATACACCACCAACCCAAACCACCGGGCAAACGTTTACTTTTCTTTCTCCCATAAACTTGTCACTCAAGAACCCCTTCAGTGGCGCGTATAATTCGATTTTTATTTATATTATATATATAATATTATGTATAAAACCGCGACGGACTTTTTATCCGATTACTTACGAAACTGGATTCCACCGCCGCCACTGCTACCACAAACACTACCAGCAATATAGCTTTGTGCTAGCAGTTGGTTTTGTTTCGATTTATTTTTTTCTCATTTTTATTTATATATTTTTTTTTTTACCTTTATCCTTTTCACTCTCGAATCAAAAAAGTCTTTTACGCGCGTTAATTGAATACGATATAAATGAATGTCAAAACAAAATAAATTCGACGATATTTTCCCCGTTATACTCTTTCAACAATACCTTCGTTATAATCACGTGATATTTATAAAACTATTTGTCAAATATGAAAATAAATGCTTATTAATAAATATTTAATAATATTGTATTTAATTATATGCTCATATAAATTAACAATATCAAATAAAAATTAAGACAATATAAGTTTTTGAAATGTATTTTATTAATAATAAATTAACAAGGGAAAATAATAAACATAAAAACAAATTGTTTGTATTTTAGTGAAATGTATAACAATACATTTTTAAATTTACTAGGTACTTTAAATTTTAAAAATATTCCGTAAACACGTTATAACGCACCTATTTTAAGTATACAGAACTGTTATGGGATGCAATACAGGTAGTACGAACTTGTATTCTGCCTCAGTGAGTTGAATCATATTAAAACTGTATACGGCATATCATATAAGCAATATAGAGACATGTATACATTTTTTAAGACATCATATTTCATTGTCCATCGTTTTTAAAAATTTTAAATTTTTTTCAAATTTAATTTTCTTAGCAAATCAATAATGTTTAGGGTCAGCATGCTTTGCAAACTACCGATTTTAAATAACCACGAGAAAAAAGTCAAGCTATACTACGTTGAATTTTCATTCAAATATTCAATAAATCGCAAGACCTGTTCCAATTCCTCAAAAATGTACTATGTATTATATTTTAACTTAGTAACAGTAGAAGTAACGTCATATAATAGATCTTCATAATCATATTTGAATATGATATTTTTTTTATCTTATTATGAATGATTTTTAATAATAAACATCGTCCAAATTAAACATTTTGTAATTATATAGTTATATAGGTTGCATTTTGGAAAATTTCGATTACATTTTAAACTTGTCACACAAAAAAGGGTATATTTTCATTTTATTTTATTTATTTTGATTTAAAGCAATCTTTTGAGTAATTTTAAAAAAAACATGTTTGTATGAGAATATAACAATATAGGGGATTGAATTTAATAACATCATAAAATTGTTTCTTTTTTATTATTTTAATATCATTACTATAAAATGTAACTAATTATTTAATTTAATTAAATAATATAAAATAAAATCATGGATTCATCATAATATTATGATGCACTATTTAACGTAGTAAAAATATGTCTACTTTTTAAACAAGATATAATAACAATAGTAAATAATATATTTAAAAATATATTCTTTTTCTGAACATAAATACAAATACTATTTGTATTGAATAATACATTTCAGTAAAATCTTCAATAGGTATAGTGTAATCTTCAAAAGATTAATATAATGGTGTGTTTATATTTCACATTATTATAAAAGTATAAATAAGATGGACTTTTGTCTTTTAACTTAATGTATTTTTAACAGACTTTTTTTAATAAAACGAGAAAGATTTTTATTTTGCTCTTATCTTCAACATATTCACTTTTTTCAGCATGGATAAATCAGTGATCTTATAAGAAAATATATTTTTTTTAAATTTAAATGATAAAATAATCTTTATTCATGGAAAATGTAATACAATTTTATTTCGAATCATAATTGTTATTGTTTTAAATTTAAATTTATGCAATCATTAATTTTGGAACATTAAAAAAATGAATGGTATAAAATTAAAATGAACTGTTGTAGTATTTTTTAATTCGTATAGAGATATATTTTGAATTATATAAATTTAATTTAATATTATTAATATATTTAATTCATGAAAACTTACTATAAGATTTGATTTACTTTTTTTTTTATTTACACTACATTTTCCCATTGAAAATGATGATAACTTTATATGTTTAAATGTAAAATATTAAAAGAAAACGATTGTGATCAGAGAAAAACAAATGTATATGAAAGACAATATACATAAAATCATAATTATAGCTTCTTTCAACTATTTGAATCATTAGATATAATCTTCAGCAAAATGTAAAATAACTGGTTGTAAAATTGTTATTAAAATTAATGATGTATGTAGTTCATTAATAAATTCTTTTATCCAGAAGTATTTTAGATAAATGATGTTTTTGATTTGTTGTTAATTACAACACCAATAAAAAGTATAGCATAAAACAAAATTATCAGACGAATTTCTGTTATATTATCACTTACATAGAGGTCAGCGAGAAGGTAGGGGTTTCACCGGAAAAAAAAGTGTAATGGCGGAAAAAATGAAATTTGTTGTATTTAATTGAAATTATCAAACTTATTTCGTAAATTTATATCTATATTTTGTGAAAATATATGAAGAGTTGGCATTTGGGGTCTATAAAGTAGTGGTGAGTGTTCAAGGGGTGCATGAATGAAAAATGGTTGAGAATCGCTGTATTATGGATTTGATTTAAAAGAAATTACTGAAATATATATTATCGTTTTAAAGTGAGTTATAGCTGTGTAAGATATTACAACTTTAAAATGATAGTATTAATAAAAGCATATGACATTGTCTAGACAATAGTTAAAGTTTTAAAGTTAGAAACGCATTCATTATGCAGATGATTATATTTAAGAATTACACACAATTATTATTTTTTTTTCAAGGTTATCCGAAAATCCCAACTCAGTATCATATTGTAATATTCAAACATTAAGAGTTATAAATTATATATTACTCCGAGACAGGGTTAATTTTAACACGTGTTCGGAAATTTTAATTCGACCGCGAAATAAGACCCCGTGTCAGTTTGAGGTTCGCAATAACCACAGTAGTGTGCATTGCTACATTTCTACGACCGGAGCATTGGCCTTTTGGCAATCTCTATCTTTATTAAAAACATATTGAATTCCGCATCGATGTAATATTACATCGCCATATGTACTTATAACACATCATTTTATACATCTGTCATACACACACACACATATTATATACATACATATATTCGATAAGTCTATTAAAACTAACACTGAACGTATAGTGTGGTGTAAAAAACACGTACACACATAAATAAACGTAACAATAAATGACCGTCCACTCTACGGCGGCGACGGGGCCGACGAAGCGTTATAAATGAATAAACGATAGTTCCTCTTGTGTATAAATGTGTGCATTGGCGTGTGCGCGCAAGTTACAAGTCGTAATTAAGCCCCCCCCCCCACACGGATGCAGTGCGTAAACTCTCGATGAACTCTTCGATCCACCTCCTCCCGCCGCCATTCCTAACCGGTGTATAATATTATTGTGTCCTGTTCCAGTGTATACAAACAAACACGCGCACACACCGTATTCGAGTCTCCCAATAAGATGCAAATGAGAGGCATTGTGGTTTCCCGCAAAGAGCCCTCTGACCCATTTAACGGATACCGTAGCTGTATACTCGGATGGCAGTTTTGCGGCGGGAGGGGTAGACTCGCGGTAGAAAAGGTGGTCTGGGTGTACAAAGTGTGTGAATCGGCGGCGGCGGTGACCGGGTGAACGCAAATATATACAGTGTATATTATGTATACGTATGCGTATGCATATAGACGGCAGCCAATATAAGACCCCTCTCGGGTACATGCGCGCATACCCTTGCAAACGTCAAAAGCTTGTGCCCCCCCCTAGCAGAGGATACATACAGTCACACACGCACATGTACATACATATATATATATATATATTTAGTGCGGGATCAGACCACCGAGCAGGAAGTGTGCATGCGGTCTACACGCGAGGAAGTGAGGGACACAGATTGGCTTTTAAGTCCTTTGCAAACGGATGGCGCGAGCGGTCCACTTCAGCTGCTATATAGCACTCGTCGCGTTTCATATGTGCCGCAAACGCCGACATCGCCTTTGGGTATTTAATGCGCTCCAAACTGAACCGATTTTCAAAACTCCAAAAAAATTATATTACAATAAATTGTTATATAAAAATATTAACTGATAGTTTGGGGCAGTGAACAAGAGGCAACAAGTGCACTTCTCCTGTGGCTATGACAAAACGAATCCGATTTATAAATATTATCATATTATTAGCACGCGCATCGTTTAAATATTATATGATATACATATAGTGACGGCGACGACGACGATGTCGGTGAAAAGCAGACCGAAAGTAATTTTAATTACTATACGAATGCACCCCAGACGATGACATTATAATAATATAATATATATATAAACATTATTAGATGAGAAGCGTCGATGACGACCGAGGGAATGGCGAGACAGTCACCGTGTAATAATTTATACAAGCGACGGTCTTACAACAAATGACATATTTAAAACACTGAGAGTGACAACCGCATAATGTATTACAGCCACCGCTCTTCGTTCGACGGTACCAATATTACAATGAAAAACGTGTGTTTACACGCAAACAGAAGTTACGAAAAAACATAGTTACACGCATGATTATTGATTATAATCACCGCGAACAAAAAGCACAATTTCCCTAATATATCGTACATAGTTACAAAATAAGTACGTCATGTTATTATTGACCGTGGATGAGACCAAAATCGTAGTTCTTGTTTAAATATATTTCAAATAAGTGTCTAAACAGATTTGAATGAAAAAATATTTATACATTTAATTGTTTACAAATTTAATTATATTTTATAAGAGTTAGATTTTTGTATATAAATATAAATACAATTGCTATATTATAATAGTATTTAAATATTTTAAATTGAATAAATACAAAGTCAACATATTAATTTTATTGGTATAGAGCATTTTTTTTTTTAAATCTATTTAAAATACATACATATTAATATATTATATAGGTAACTAAATACTAAACAATGAACAAGTATACTTAATAGTCATATTATATAAATCAAGTTTGTGTATAATATACTATATTATTATAGTTATAGTTGAACGATAATATCATAACATCGTAGTTGTCGGAAAATACTAAAGACCCGGTTCTATAACAATATATGAAAATATAACGCATTCTCAAACAACAAAAAAAAAAGGTAAGTAAGTGTGTTAAATTTGAATTCAATTACAAATCATTGTAAATAAAACGACTCTGAGAGGAACTGATCTGTCAGCTTATTTCTAAATATATTTCAAGATATGTTTTTTGATATGATATGTAGTTATTAATAATTTATTTTAATTTTAGTATTTCGGTATGTTGATATACATTTTTTTTTTAAAAATGCACAATTTATTATATCATTGATATTAGTTTATATATATTTAAACCATATTATATAAACTAATATTAGTCTAAATTTAATAAAATATTTCTGTAATTAATATTCTAAAACACCATAAATAGATTCATAGTAAAAAATATAAATATATAATATATAGATATATTATATCTTAAAATAAATCAAAAATCTCATTGGTTTTAGTGAAATTTATAATAGGTACTATACTATAAGTAAACGTTTTAAGTTCCTGTGAATATAGTGTTTAAAATTATGAAAAATAAATAACATATTATTGTTATTTGTCTTTAAATGAGTAATTTTGTCAAAATTTGAACTTAAAATGTTTATAAAAAAAATAGTTGTTACATTTTAAATACAAAATATTTTGCATTTTTTTTTTCAATTTTGACGTATTTCATCAAAATTCTAGTTTAATGCGTATAAAAATTTTTTTTTATAATTTTTATCCAGTAAAAATTTATTGTTATTGACATTTATAAAAAAGAAAAAACTTAGAAAAAAAATTGAAAATTTGGCATAGATGACCTATAAATTATAATATAATGTCTATAGATGATCTATAAGTAGCACAAGATGGTTTAAAATTATTTTTCATATTGTATAATATTAATAAAGATGATAGGATAAACATTTAGTGAACATTATGAACAGCATCTATATTAATATTATTTTTTTTTTTAGAATACATTAAAATAACAAAAACTACTTGTGAAGAAATAGTTATTTTAATAGTGAATATCCAGTTTCATAAAACTTAGAACTTCAAAGACTACAAAAATTAATTTTGCTTTCCGGTAAATTTGTATTTTATAGATTGAAAAACATAAAAAATCTTGTATTAAATTTTTAAATCTTATATATAAAAACAAATATTTTATGAATTTCGAACTACAAAATAATATGTTAATCTTTAATATTTTGATGAACTATATTGTGAATATATATTTACGACATTTTTTTGTTAAAAAATTAAAAACTAATAAAGAGCTTTGTACATTTTTAAGCATTTTTTCCCAACATATTTGTTATTACATATATATTTTTTTTAAATGCTGATAAACAATTTTTGTGTTGTATACTTCATTATACACCAATATTGTAGATCAAAATTCAAAATTTTAAGTTATATTTGGGGTTCAACATTTTTTTTGGAATTCTAACAAATATTATTTTATTTAAAATTATTATAAATGCTTTACTTTTATTAATTAAATTTACTTTGCTGAAATTTGTTTGTAGTACGACTATACACTACGAACATTTACTTTCAAATGTTTTGTATATTTATATGTAACTTTCGAAGCGAAGGGTATAGTATAATACAACCCCTGACTGTAAAACTGAGTAGTATTGGATGGAATAAAAGCGAAAACGAAATCATTTCAGTCGAGAATAGTGTATTTTGTAACTGTGGAAAACGCGTAGTAAATAAAAACCGTTAGCTATAAATACGTACTTACGCATATACAGTTGAGTAGGACTCAGTGATGCTCTATATAGGTGTACATAACACGGTCATTGGGGTATTTCTCCGGCAGCGGTTATATTACGATACCCAATACTTGCAGTTTCGCCGCGGGAACCGTAAAAAATGCAAACACTGCGAGTAGCAGTCATACTACATTATACTGAGTAAAGAGTGATGATAATTTTCCGATACATTAATTTTCTCTTTTAAACAGCAAAAAAGTTAAAGTGACTGATACATTAAATCTTAGTCGCCCTATATGTTATGGTGATACACTATAGTGATACAATTGCCGTACAATTTTTTCCATGTATTAGTCTGTCATATTTTTGCTTAATAAATTTACTCTGAACTCCGTATTTAATAATATTTTTATCGTTAATAATATGAATTAATAACCAGCAATATTAACATTATATTATTGATATAATAAATACGTATATTAACAACCGTTATATTATTCGCTACCTAGTACTCAGTATTATCATAATTTATTATCTATAATGATACTATTATGTTCCGCGTCCTGATATACTCGTGAATCAAGTATTACTGTGTACTCACTACTTGAAAACAACTGAAATTAATGATCACTCAATATGATATATTATTATCGTGAACGGTGAAAAATAATTACCGAGTTTACCGATTACAATATCGGTGAAATTTACAGTGAAAATTTACCGAACATTCATCTTAAAGCATGTATTATAACTACTACATTACACTATAACAGTAATACGCGATGTACTACGACTTACCGACGATGTCTAAGAAGCCCAGTTGACTTTTCATCGGGTCCGTGTTTATCTGACACATGTACCATCCCTTATCGGACTCTCTCACCTCCTTGATGTGTATGTGCCACGTTCTGTGGTCCGAGTGCGACACGCCGATCCGGTGGTTTTTCGTGATCACGTGGTTGTGGATGGTCAATATGGTCTGCGTGTCCACCCGTAACCAAGCTACCTATAAAATATAGATCAAAAAGAAAAAAGTCCGTTAAACGACATGAAAAAAAAAAAACCAAACAAAATACGTCGAATTGGGGAACAAAACGAAAAATAAATCTATTCCACACGACCGCCGGTCGGTGACGTGGCGATACCGGCGGAGGTGGTACACGCGCGTGCTGCGGGCGACATCCGACATATACATGTATAATATCTAATATCTACATACACGACGGGTGGGTGGGCAGGGGGGTGGTGGTCGGAGATATATCGCCTCCGTTCGGTGGCCCGGTGAATAATGCTTATGATGTACTCGTCCCCGGCGAGGTTAACCGTCAGCCGAACATTATGCCCACAATAGGCTGTCCCTGATTAATAGCTGCGTATACCTGTGCTTAAGCGCACAACACTCGTTGTAGATCCGTCAAAGAAAGTCTATGGCGGTAAAACGGCTGCGGCGGCGGCGACGGTGGCGGGCACGCATATACGCGCACACAACCGCCGCTGCACCGTCGCGGGGTGGCATTAGTGTGATTTATGTACGCGCGACACTGCCGCCGCGGTACAGACGACTTTGATTCGTGACAAATCGCAAACGACCCTCGGGACTTATTATTATATTATACATATACACATATATGCTTGTGTGTGTGCTTATAAATAATATAGAAGAGCCCCGACGGCGATGACGGTGACTATCGAATGGGTTGACGTGTATTATATTATATACTGCGGTTTTGATCGTTCGTCTTTGCGGGACGGTGTGTTGAGTACTTGAGTGCCCGCGCCAAGAAATAATAGTATCTCCCTCTCGAGAGAGAAGGTAGTTTGTGAGATCGTATGCCACCGGGACCGGTTTTTCTCCGAAAAAGTCGACGCAAATGCCAAACGAATACGTACGATGACAATACTAAGCTTACACGTGCGATAATATTATACGCATAAGTACGAAATGTTCTAAGTATTTAAAAAAAATGTAAATCAGTTCGATTTTTATTCAAAAGTCGTGTTTATAAAATAAAATGGTTTTTTTGAATTTCTAGCGGAGCGATGAATGCTTAGCAGATCAAACCATGGGTATTTTTAATTTTTTTTCCAATAGTTAGATAATAATTAACTTTGATGGAGGTTTATTGTAAACAATTGTGTCTAGTTTTGGTTCAGCACTTAAAATAATCAACAACAACTAAAATAAAATACAATTATTTGTTAAAATTGTAATATTAGTATTAAAATAATTTTTTGGTAACCTAGGTCATCAAAAAATTACACCATATTCGCTCAGAAACGTTTTATTGTCGTATTCAATGATTTGCCATTGAATTAAAATTTAACATATCCATTACAGTGCCTAATCAATGGCCAGGCACACTCGATTTCTAGTTTCTATGGTACAGCAAAACGGTTACCTGGTTTAGCCCTTTTTAATTCTTGAATGGGTACTGGGTTGGTACATGAAACATTAATGAAATTAGGTGAATCAAGAATAACTAAATGGTGTATTTTATTTCATTATTAAAGTTCAAACATTATAAGTACATCAACCATAAAGGACATCGTTTTACTTACACTAAGGAACTATTTTGAATTAATATGTTAAATTAAATGGGATTCTTATTGCTTGATAAAAAATATTAAATGAGAATTAGTTGTCCAGTTTTCTCGAAAATCCATAGGTTTCTTATTTTGCTACGATAATTATAAAGTATAATTTATGACTAATTTTCAATCGCATTTTTAGTTCATGAAACTTTAAAAGTCGAATTATATTAATATATTATTCAAAATGTTTAAGAAACAACATATAACATATCACTGTTTTGTAAATAATTAATTTTGTTTGTCTTTTTTAAGTTTACAAATTGAATAATAATATTTCAATAAAAAGCTAAAGTATATTTTAATATTGGTTTTTTTTTTTAAACACAAGACGATATTAAATTTTCACATGAATAAATTTAAACAAATTTTATAAAGTTAAAAATAATTTTTCTATTTCATTTTTTAAAAATACGTTTATGTTATAAATTGTAATTTGTATGTATATTATATGAAAAATAAACTAGTGTAAGCACAATATATAGTGAGTAAATATTTTATCAATGTTCTTTTACCAACTGTTATAAGATATCTACCCGAAAAAAAAATAAATAAGAATACACAAAGTTAACCATTAATTTGCATTTAAGTACTCTTGTCTAAGTTATTTCAAAAACAATAATTTTAATTTTATAACTATACAAAAAAAAGCTCAAATTACATAAATAACTATAAAAATAATTGAATAAAATTTTATATTATTATAGTACTAATAGACGTTATTTTAAAGATGTTATAAAAATAATAAATACAACTTGTAACTCTTCTTGGTTAATCAGACAATAATTATAATAGTTTTATTAAACCACTGTAAAAACGACATGTGATTTTAGTTATAATTTTTATTATATTATAAAATAAAGTACTAAAAAAATGATAATTTGATAAAATATATTATATTTCATATAAATATTAAATATAGTATTCAATTAAAAAAGGATCTTCCCTTAAATATTTTAAAATTAGTTTTAAATTATAATACGCATAATAATTTAACACATTATATTATAGAAATTATTTCATTAAATACATTATTGAATGCATACTAAAATTAATAATGTATTCAATAAATCCGAAAACAGCAAAAACAACAATAATTATGGTTGTTTAATAATATAATGTCATAATAATGTCAATAAAACCTGAAAAGTATGTTTATTTTGAGTAGTTTTTATTTTTTTATTTTAATTTTCATCAATTTTATATTTATTATTAGCTAGCCGATACTTGTATAGTTGTATAAAATAATGTTCAATCGTTACGGAAATAAAAAAAATAAAAGATAGGTACCAGTATGTTTGTATTATTAGGCGATGGTTTAGAAACTTTATGATCACAGACATCTATTTTCTATGAAGGCAAAACTGCTTAAATGAGAAATAAAAACTTTCTGTCAAAACTAACACTTCTATTTGGTACAAAACTGAAAAAAATGTGGTTAATGTTAGTGCGATGGGTCACGTAACCATTACTTCTGCTCTTCCAAACCACCTACTACTCCGGGCTATCAACGAATGCATTAAAATTTAATTAAAACCAACTGTATATTAACACATTATTAAAAAAAAATAATGCATTTTATATATTTTTACTATTATTTCTGTATGGATATATATGAATTAAAAGCAACTTCAAAAGTATATTATTATTGTTCCGTTGAAAAATTATTTTCGTTTTATTATTTTTAATTTTAATATCATATAGTTGGAGAGTACGAATATTCTATAGACTACCAATTGTATACAAATAGAAATTTACACGTCATAATAATGAACGTAATAATATTACCAATTTATTAACTTGATAGGTTTGTAAGCATTTCTCAGTTTTATAATTGAACAAAATAAATAATTATAATTTAATGGAAAATTCAATATCAAAATATATTTATATATTACATAAATTAAATAAATAAATGAATTATAATTTAGTACCTATATTAATTAGGTATTTGTTTAAACACAACTCCTATTTTATAATTTTATAATTTAACATTTTATTTTCAAAGTTTTCTATGTAATTTAAATTTTTTGTATTTAATGATTAGAATAATATTATTTATTTTAAGCCATATCTTAGCGAAAAATTTAAAATCAGTTCTAATAGCATTTTCTTGTAATAAACGTACTATATGGAAAGAATTATGACAATATAATAAAGGACTCTATTATTATGTTTATTTATACGAAATAACTCACTGCTTAAGAAGAGTAATATATTATATACTGAATGAATATTCTGTTTGATAAAAAAAATATTAAAATATCTAGATTTAGCTAAACACATTAACGATTAACCGTTATAGAGAATACAATTGTAAACGTTATAAATAAATAAATATAACGTAAAAACGCAAATTCTTCATCTTTTATTATCATAAGCTGCGACTTATTATTATTATATTGTCACAGTCCATAAAATGCTAAATTTTGTAGACTGCAAGTACAGTTTTATAATATATTATTTTAACAAATAAATGATAATTGATTTTTTAATTTTTTTACATTCTCTAAAAGTTAAACACAATTTATTCTCTTTTTAAATTTATTCATTTTTAATTTTTATTGATTAATTTGATCAAAATACTATTTTAAAATTATTATTATATACTACAATAATTGTAGTATAGCTAAATTTAACTGGTACTTGTATAAGCAAATATAATCCACAATATACGTAGACAAACGTGAAACATTTATTGAAATATAATTACTATTATTTTTGTCTAAAATGTAAATTCAAATATATGAACTGCCTTAACAAAGTTATTAAATGATAAAATAAAATATTATTTACATTTATTTATAATTTATAGATATGATATTATTATTATTATTATTATTATATATTTATAACATGGTAAAATAGTACTATATATTTAGGAAATGTACAATTATTTCTTTTGTTTTTTGCATATTATTATTATGGTTCTAAAATTCTAGTTGAAATATCTTTGACTTTTAAATTACCATAATATATTTATGATAAAATTATTGTATTTATAAAAGCATGAACTTATTAATAAATATATTATATAATAATTATTTTACATTTTTTTTTTAAACAAACTTATACATTTTCACTATTGAAATATTGGAAATCATGGTATACAATTATATTGCTTCTTATAGAATAGTAGGTATAAAGTTTTTTAATTAATAAAGTTATAATTATTTTTTATATATTTTTTAGTAAAATAATTAAAATAAACTTGGCCAAAGGAAATTTCTTATTGTAAGTATTTTTATGCATTTTAAAAAAATAAATATTTATTATTACAAATATTACAATAGTTTAAACATATTAAGCAATATGATATAAAAACCTAACATGGAAATAGTTTTACACTGTTTCTTTGATAAAACAAATATGTAGATCTCTGATATAGTGATATATATTTTTTGTGTTATATGCAATACTACATGAAACATAATATTTATCCAGTACTATTAACATTCTATATATTTATGTAAAAAAAAAAACAATTTAAACTTTTAGGTATTAACAATCACGTACATTTTGAAATATAGAAGAGCCCATCTAAAACAATTTTTCAAGCCAGTTGTATCAGCATTTTTGTTTTGATAATGGATAGGTATTTTAGTATAATTCGTAATTTTAATTTTGAAGTCATGGCATTTTATTGCATGGCTAATCATTTGTTATTGAAATAAAAAAAAAATGTTATTTCCAAGTAGGTACTATAAAATAAAAATATATATATACAGTTGTAAGCACACTGATATATACAGTACATAATCTTTTTCAAGATTTTTAAGATTTAATATTTTTTTTAACTTTAAAATTGAAACAATATTACAAGTTACAACACTAATTTATATTACCCCTCGCTGAGGTGAAATTACCTTATATAATATATATGTTATACTCAATAAGTGAGACAAGGCTGGCAAATAGGTAGTTAATTTTTTTTTAATATTTTTTTTTTTTTTATGATAAAATAATTTAAAACTAATCATCAAGAAATTAATTCGACACAATTAAAGCATTTTACTATGCAGTTACAAAAGCATATTATACACAATTACTATACAAATAATATTTTTAAATTTAATTATAGCCTTTCAAATAATATCTTAAACTTATAAACAACGTTTTAATGTTTTATAAAAGCAACCCAGATTATAATATGTTGATTTGTTTATTCGTTCTTTTTAATGCAGTTTTCTAGAGGTCCCGGAAGTACTACTGTGAAATCAGCTTGGGTATTAAATAACAGTTTACGTGCATTTGCCGGTACGACAAACGGTGCCTCTAAATCTACCTTCTGTGCCATGGGACACAGGTGAAACAATAATGTATTGTAGCAGCGAATTTGCGTTGTAATGAAATGTTCAGCGTGATGATAATAACAATAATAATAAAATCAAACGGCTTTTTGTTTGTTTTTTCCTGGATTTTTGAGGTAATGGAATTGGTTGCTGGTCGATTACGGGTCCCATTTGCATGTGTCAAGTGAAAGCAAATAACTACTGAATAAAAACCAAATAACGATAACTATCGAATATGATGTTACCAACATCAATTATTATTAGATGGATTTTATTTGCAAACGTAAAAACCAAACAATGTATAGTCGAAATCACAAATCTATGACATCTACCTACCTATAATGATATTACTGAATATTTTAATGTTGTATAAATTGATAAGAGTATGTATTTAATAAATGTATAGTCTAAAAGTAATTATATTTGTTATAGATAAAATAATACATTCTTTGATGTAATATTATCAATACACCATACACGTGACATACTTATATAAAATACTTAATAAGTATACATTTATATATAAATACAAAATAATTAAAAATTATAGATTAAAAAAAAATTAACAAATTAAAGAATATTGCAATTTAAAAATAAAATCTTCTAATGCACAAAACACTCTTTGTGTTATATTTGTATACGAAAATACAACTTAAATGTTTCTTTTTACGAATTTCAGTCTAATGCTAAGATTAAAACTAAGTAAAACATATTTTACAGACGTATACATCTACCTAATCTATTTCAAGAAATCAAATATTGTTAGGATAAACAATAATAAACAATAAATATACGTTCGTAATAAATTATATAATTCTATAAGTTTAGTAAAGATTAAACACCAACTATGCATCTTTATAAAATTTATCTGATTGTTTAAGTGTGTGTTTGTGTGATGTATTCAAAAAGACTGCATTAGTTTAGAACTTTAATAATACGAATAGGACATTTATTATTATTATACGTGTCTAATATAAAAATAAATATAGTATAAACAGCTTTTGATCATTTTAACAGATTTATTTAATTGAAGCGAATATCAATAATCAACAATCATATTACTATTGAGTTTAAAATATATAATTTTTCTCATAAATCAGTACAAAAGTATTTATTTATTTAAATAATAATTAAATAATGAATAAAGAACTGAAAAATATATATTACATCAAACACAATTTTAAATTTAAGTCAGACCTTTTTATCCTCTTTTATGTGATTTTTATAAATATAAATGTACTCTATTTTCTGGTGTTTCTAACATCTAATTAAAAGTAATGGAATTTGGAATTGAATAATAATATATTCTAATATAGGCTGAATTCGTCGAAAAATATTGTGTAACACAAATGTTATATAATATTTAATGGTATGTATATATTATGTATTAAAATATTATATATTTATTGTTTTACGTTTATTTGTTAACTTTATTTTAAGAATCAAAATTAAGAACAATAAGCAAATTCTGAATGTAAAATAATATTTCTTTTGTATACAATTTATAGAATGAAAGTAAAATAACAATTTTTATACGTTTTAACATGTGATTTATACGAAATTTTTTAATTTTTTTTTATTTCAGCTTTTTTCTGATATTTTCATTTAAAATTCCCTTATATTAACTATTTAAAACAAAATGTGTTTTAAAAAATATATGTAAGCTTCTGAAAAGGTGATAAAATTCACTTGTTCCATAAACTATAATTAATATCGACCTTTTTTTTTATTTCAAGTAATTACCTACCTATTTATATATACTTTTAGTTGGTAATTTAAATATACCAATAATATTTATATATGTACGAATATTTTTTACTGAGTATCCGTGACTTTATGAACTACTTTTCAACATCAAAATGTTAAAACCTAAAATAAATTTTATGACTATATAGGTTTAAAAATATAAGTATTTTTCATTATATTCGTATACTATTGTAAATTATTATCAATAGTGTATTAATAGATTAAAATAAAGCTTTATACAATTTAATTTAATGATCAATCCAACAGGTATACTTAATAAAAGTTTTTAAGGTTTCTTAATATTATTTCAAAAAGCGAGGGGATATACTCATATAATAATATTATATTTAAATACCAATAAGCCTGCTCAATCCTCTCAACATTTGGTAATATGCTTGTGTATACAGGTACGTATTGTCTTTATTCGTTTTAGATAGTGAGTAACTATGCATAATTCAGTTATTTGTTGCATTTTGAAAAAAATAATAAAACATTTTTTGAATTACAAATATTTTCATATTGTGTTATTATTTGAGTTGTAAATTCAATAATAGTTTAAAAATACAAAAATCAATCATAACGAAATATTGAACAAATACGTACCTAATAATAATAATAAGAAGAACTTCAACTATTAGTCAATAAAGGTCGCCATGAAGTTTTTGTGTTCGACCTTTGACATGGAATTCCGTCGACCAAAAACGACCTTTTAATAAGAGGGAAAAATAAACAATACACGGTGACAGGTTTTATTATATCCATTTTTTTTTCTTCTACATTACTTTTTGTTGGCCAGAATATGATGGGAACGTAAAAGTATATAGTCCTAGTGGGAGGAGTTGGAGTATTAAAACGCCATTGACCTTTGAATTCCTTCCCTCCCCTTACTCCATAGTGCAACATTAATTAAAATTTAGTACCAAACTAATTACATTTTAGAGGTTGTACCACCACCAGCTCTCGTTGCTTATCGACACCTAGCCGACTCGGTAAAAAAAAAAAAATGTCTCATTTGTTTAATGGACACACGAAATGAATAGGTACTCTGTTATTACGTACACGACCATTTAAACTCACAAGTCGGCACTGTTGACTATGCGTATACGAGACGCGTGTAGTTTTTAATTGCGACTCGTTATATGCAAAATGTGTCGGATGTTCAACTACCGAACCGGCCAGCCGCACGCCGATGACTGTTTACGGATGACACAAAATACGTGTAATAGGTAGTAACACCGTCGTCGCAATGACGTGGATTGGGCGATTACAAGCTATTTTTTTTTTTTTTTTTATTATTTTTTAAATTTGGGTAAATATTATATTCATTACAGACGAACGCGTGTCAACCTAATTTCCCGCAACCACGGAAATCTCGAGACTGCACACTATAATATATTATTATTATTATTATTATTATTAAATACGTTGTATATCATATATTGTGATGTAAGTAGCTGCCTAATTGTAACACACGTCGCGTTGAATACTGCACCTGATATTTCGCTTTGCCTAACTATAGCTGTTAACGAGTACGAATTGACAACGTGTAATAACATTATTTGTTATATTGTATACCATATACGAGCGTGTCAATTTAATATTTGTAGTTTTGACAACATCATTTTGAACTCTGCGGGGCGACTGAGTTATTGCGGCAGTGTAATATTGTTTTATGAGACGCGAGCGATATGACGTTTATTATTATTATATCGACATCGCAGATTTACAGACTAGGTGTTTGCAAAAAAAAAAAATAATAAACAAGTAAGTGTAACAGAACATCGCCATTCGCGACGGTCGTGAACCGAAACGTCATACAGCAAAGTGCAGATACGTCATGCCATATCATAATATAGATACATAATATTATTGACGTAAAATCGATGCATCGTAATTAATTTGAATGTAATTTCGGCAATAAATAATAATAAATTCTTCTTCGTCGGTATGGGTTGCAGTGTATAGTAACGTATTATATTACACGTACCTAGGTATTATGCACGCGTCATAACATAATATTATACGTGTAGATAATGCCCGCAGGTATAAAATGTTCCGTTAAACGCCGGTGAAATATATAAAAGCCATTAAAACACATTATTCGCGTACAATCGAAGTACCCGATCTTCCATCGCTAGTCGATCAGCGATTGGTATCCATTATTGTACGATAAAACATACATAATATTATTTTATATTAATATATAATATAATATAGAGGGTGATTCATAAACCGTGCTCACTACTGTATTTTTATTTTTTTCAGTAAAACATTACATTTATTCAAAATCTTAAGATTTTTCGTACTACTTAAGGAGTGTCCAATAGAGTGTCTATTGAGCGATAAGAACTTCAGTTTTTCAATCTTCAACCCCCTTAATTATGGTAAATTATTTAATAGATAATATTTTTGTACTTAATTCGAAATTCAAACGAGCAGTTTTTCAATTGTTAAAATTTAATACTCAGGATATTAGTCCTTAGAAAGGGTTAAAAAAAATACAAACTGCATGTTATATTGTATAGTATTTATTGTAAGTACTTCGATCATTTTTTCAAATTATAAATGTTGGTAGATTAATATTAATTACTAAAATGTTTAAATCACCGTAACCCCTATATCTTATCCAACCCTATTATCATAGATATATTATATTTAGTATACAAAGTTAAATAACTCGAAAACTACTCGTTTGAATTTTGATTTTAATATATCAACGTCATAAAAATTTACAATAATTAATTTATAGTAGAAGAGGTTCTCATTTCACAAACAGAAGTTTGCATCTTAACATGATACTGCTTTATTAATTAACAAAAAAAATTCAAGAATTTTAAAATATGATCTTTAGTGTATTTAAAAACTCTAAAAGTTAGATATTAAGTAACCACATTATTGAAAAAAATATTTATTTTTATTAATTATATTTTTAAATTTCATATTCTAAGATCAACATATTCTTCTGAAACTGTTGATGCATTAGGATGATAAACAAGTAGTTAAATCATACATTTCACAATTTTTTAAACTAAAGATGAGTGAATGTAATGTACTAACATTTTATTAAGTACCTAATCGGTATACCTACTTGTGATATTTAATTTTTTTTTTAATTTGTATATTTTCTTTTATTTAAATCATTATACAATTTTGGTTGAAATAATGCCTTTCAAAATATTGTATCTTTAATTTTTACAATAATTTTTTTTATTTTTTATTTCTATGATTGCTCTAAATGCAATGTAGACGTGCTTAGGTAGGTACCAAAAACTGTTGGTGAGATGTCCTCTTAAGATTATCATAAATAAAAAACGTATTCTTGAAAACTCTAGTGAATAACTACGTAGTATGTAATAAATTATACTATATTTTAGTGTCACGAGAATTATTTAAAAAAGCCTTTAGTGTTGTTATGTAAAATAAAATAACAAAATAATCTGTAATTTTTACATTACTTTAATAATAAGTAGTTATTCTCGTTAAAATCCACTACACGCAGTATAATATTATAAATTAATAGGGCAGAAAAGTGGATGCATTTGCAACTTTTATTTTAAGTACCTACCTACTTGTTTTTATAGCTATAAATTAGCAACAAATATATTTCGTTAACTAGAAATTAAATATATTTGTATTACTTTATTTTTTTAGTAACGTACAATTTTAAGGATTTTACAGATTTTCTAATGATATTTTATGAAAATACATAAATATATTATATATTATAGTATATGTATATATATATTCACATTGTATTAAATTTATTTTGTTCGAAATTTGATTTTTATAATTATGTATATTTTTCACTATTTTATTACTTTTCTTGAATACTATGGGTATACTATTATCGTTATTGTCTGTTTTAATATTTTATATAGTTTATTGAATACTTTATATCATACTTAATAATAATCATTTGTTAATATTTGTATTATATTTGAAATAAAATCTTTTAATTAAAGCAATATTTCCAATGCAATTTTACATATTTTGTTTTTAATTGCACATTCACAGATTTAATAAATATGTATTTTGTAATTTATAATTTCTCGGATTTGATTTTATTATAGTTATATTATATATTACACATATCGTTTATATTTGTTTGTCACATATGTACTAATCGGGAATGAAATCACGACCACCTTATAACAATATTTTTCACCACATGTCAATATGTCATGATTAAAATTTGATACTTGTATTTAAAAATTGTATAATAAGTGTAACTTACAAGTTACACTTTTTAAAAATTTAATGAAAAGTTCAATGTTGAGGTATATTAGAAATCAAAATAAAATGTAATATTAATATACATTTTAGAATCATGCGTTTCAAGTTTTTGGCAATAGTTATGCTTTTCAATGTCGTATCCACCTCATAAATCGGGTTCAGGTTCCACCATTGCACATCACCTTTATGGTCGTATAGATATATTAGCATATCGCAAGCGCCGTTTCAAAGTTCAACTTTAGGAAAACTACGCGTGATCGTGCAGACAGAAAGAGCTATATTGTTGTCACGGATTAGGACGTTTGTGTTCGAAGAACGCGATTTGAATTTTATGTATTGTTTTTATCTTATTTCGCGGAAAACTATAACGAACATAAATGACAGGTAGTACAAGGTGGGTCTGTAACGCGTTGTATGGACGTTAAATCAATTCTCAGCGATTGGATTTTTTCGTACCGGAATCGTTTTTGAATACGACCGCCCTTATGCATACATACTTTCGTTCAGATCGATAAAAATATTATACAAAATAAAATAACACAAATTTGCATAATGGTTATTGAATTTGATAAGTATAGCTTCCAAATTCAAATGCCTCATAAAATACCAGTAAATATTTGGTACCTATATATGAATACAAAATAATCATATCAGCGATATGACATTAATTTCAATCGATATAGTATATTACCAAAAAAACAGAGTAGGTATATATATGTAAGTCTGTAAACTGGCTATTGTTTGTAGATTTATAAAATAAAAAACGTAATGTGTGTATAATAGTCATTAGATTATATAGGTTAACCACCACTATTAATGTAACAAGGAAAGTGGTAGTAAAATGTCTAACAATAATTATTGATTACTTTCATCAATAATAAATTAACTACAAAGTACAAAGTATGTATAATAGTTCATATAATGTATATAGGTTCCGCCTTCCGTGTGTGAAGTATGAAGAGAAAATCTAATTTGAACTATACATTGTTTCTATCGTTAGCGATTAATTGCTCAAACTTTTGATTAAGAAAAGTGTATAATTTGTTTCATACAACTTTCATAAACAATAAATAAAAAAAAATATATCTAACTAATATTAATCGTTAAAAATTAAAAATGTTTAAATAGTTAATATTTTCTAATCGAATAAATTATAGTAGGTATACTTTATTGTTATCAATTTAATATGTTTATTTTGTTCAAACTGAATAAATAAAAATTTTAAATTGAATAACGAATCAATATTTTATTGATATTATTAGATATTTAAAATTGAATAGTTTTTGGAATTTATTTTTAATTGAATTTAATATTATATTCACTTTGCATAAAATGTCAAATTAGTTATAGACTTAGAGCTGTGTCATAAACATACATTTTAATTAGCCTTGTATAAAATAGTTTAGATAATAAATTCAATAATTTAGAATTATTAATCAAAAGATTTTTTTATAAATAGTTATAAGTTATATTAATCTACTTAAATTTTGAATTAATTTGATTTATAAAAATAATTATATATTTTGAAATAAATGTATACAAATAAGAGGTATATTATACAATCTTTTTCAATTTTTATTTTTTAGTCATCTGTGGCAAGAGTATAGATAATAGATATATTCTAATCATGGCTGTGATTTATGAAAATTAAATAGTTTAGCAAAATGTTTCCCAAAAGATGTTTTTAATGCAGATGAGACGGATTTTTTTTTGTTTTTTTAAATGCTTGCTGAATAAAATTACAAATATAAAAAATGTTCTTACGGTAAGCATTGACAAAAACTAGTCACTTTAATGGTTTGGTCTAAAATAAATAGGACCAAAAAACAAAAACTACTTATCATTTTAGAAATAAAACCATCAATATGTTTTTATAGTAATCAATCACTTATAAAAGAAGTAATATACCAAGGTTATAAATAATATAAATAGTATATATTTGTATGTTTACAAATAGCACCACAGCAGTGAAATTAAAAAAAATAAAACTGGCAAATGCCAAATTTCAATAACCAGTTAAAAAGAATCAAAATATTTTGAAAATCATACCAAGGATAATTTCAATAGTTTTATGCTTTGGAGCTTAAAGAAAGCCTCTAAAATATGACACTTTCCGAGAAAATATAACAATAAATTGAATTGTAGCACAATGCAAAATATACTCCAACGATCCATCAGACCTCGAAACTGAAAACAATCTTAAGTTTTATTCCTGGGACCAGGATCCAAAAACTATTGAGCAATATTAATGTTATTAAACTCAAGGAAAAGAAAAACATCAAAACTATATAATTAAATAATTTGGTAAACCTATGTATAATGCACATTATAAATCATGTTTTAAATTTTAATAAAACTATAAATCATTATTTATTACCATTCCATGTTATAATATAGCACGTCTTATGAAAAAATGAAATAAAATCTATCAATAGAAACAATTACACAACATAATTTTTACAGTAATTAATATTTTATACGAGTACATTTTATGATTTGTCTAATTTATTGAATAGTAATATTACCTAAAATATAGATATTCTTTTTAAAACCTTTATATTATACTATTATAGTATATGCATGTTATACTATTATATTATTATATTTCAAGAAATATTAGATAAGTTATTGTAAATACTTGACTTTTTACAAGTGATTCGGCTAACACGGTAGAAAATAAATAAACTGAAATCAAAAGAAAGTATTGCTTTTCTTAATATTATGATTAAGATTTTTATTTTCTTCAAAACTTAATAACAATATTTAAAAATAAAATTCAAAATTCACATGTATTGTACATAAGATTAAAGCAAAATACGAAGTGTTGTAATAACGATAATACATATCATAATATTATTGTATGTTTACATCGTTTAAACTCGTATTATTATAATAATTATTTTTAAAACCATAAAATATCAATAAAAAATAAACATCACAAATAAATATATAGTAATTTTCTGGATTTTTATTTTGTTTTCATTTTTTAAATATTTTTATGTAAAAAAAAAAAAAGAGAAATATAGAAATAATATATATCATTATAAGTTACTTTGAATACCTATTATGATAAATATTTATTTATTTTTATTGATGTTGCATTAATAATTCTTAATTATAATTTTCGAAACATTATATTGCTTAATTATCGTGGTGGTTTTCTAAAGTACCAAAATGTAATAATGTGAAAATATAGTACCTAGTATAATAATATAATATTAGGTATTATACCAATAATAATAATAAAAACGTTTTTTTACGTTTTTTTTTATATCAGCTGTCTGTATGAAATATCATCGTTGTAAAAAATAATAAAATACAAGAGACAATGTTTCTTCGCGGGATTAACACGTAAAAACAAAGTCGTTGTGCAATTTCTTAACAAGTACGGACGATTAACAGTTTAACTATAGTAACTAGTAACTTCCAAGTATACTCCAACGATCCCCTGGGGTTATTTTATTAAAGATAAATGCTTTGCTTCCCGGGTCATTATTACAGCACAAATTACAAATGCATTTAAAGAATAATCTCGATTGCAATTTGTATAACTATATCATTTGTTTATGACAATTATTACTGTAATGAGAAGTAAGTTGAAAATTATTTTACGATTCATACCTGCTGATAAAATACTTAGTATCATAATATTATTATACTAAATAGATGACAAAAATGTATTATCAATTATACAATTGTAAAAGTGATTTAATATTTGTCAAAGTGCACGTACGATTATGTATAAAACTGACTAATACTGTTCGCAAATTTTTGTAGTCAAACTATTAATACGGTTAATTGGATATTTCTGTTATCTTTTTAGTACATTTGGAATTTTTTGGTAAACCTGTTAGTTAAAAATAATCTTTTTTTAATCAATTTTCGTATTTCTTTAATAATCAACTCATAAGATTAAATATTTACAGTTATACGCTTATATAATATACTCTCTTTATTAAGCAATAGCTTGTTTATAAAATTTATTTCTATTGTAAAAAATTATTTCAATTAATAATTTAAAATTATCTAATTTTATACAATATGCATTTTAGGTAAAAAAAAAATGTATTATATTTAAATTAGAATAAAATTAATGTTATATTTTATAGAACTAAAATAATATAAAATAATGATAATAAATATTATAATTATATATATATATATATATATTGTATAAAAAATAATATTCCATTGTATTTTAACAATTTAACTCACTTAAACATGCACTATTTTGATTTTTTTCACTAATAAAGAATATTCAATTTTTCATAAAATTTTAAACCGTCCATTTCAAATATTAAGTAAAACATTCATGTTAACAAAACTAATAATAACAATACGTATAAAAAATATAATATGGCTGATTCGTTGAATTGTGTAATCTTAATTGATTTGAAATTCTATATTTTACCTCCAGCTTAAGTGGTTGTCGGCATACCCTCCGATAAAGTTTTGATGTGGCAATAAGTATGCAAATTATTATTATCTTCATCATATCGAAACATAATTTTGCTATTGCAATAAAGACATTACTTCGATGCTGGTGTGAATGCTATAATCGATAATTTTTATGGTCGTACAGACACTTATCTAGAAAAATTCTAACTATACATAGAAGCAGACTTCGAAATATTTATTTCTAAGTAAAAAATTTGAAAAATTTTTATTACCCACAAAAGATTAAACACTGTACACAATGTCCGTGAAATAAATAGGTATACGTTGACTTTACAGCATCACTACCTAGAATCTATATATATATATCATATTAAACTGAATATACACAATGTACTTCAAATTCCAAAATAGACATTGCGTCATTGCGATTAAAATATAATGAAATATTGCAATTATAAACGTAATATTTGTCATTATTCTATAAAAATAAAGATGAACGTTTAACATTATCACTTGTTTCTATTTTTTTACTATAGCTCTATTTGGTGTATAGCCAATGTAAGACATTTTATATAGTCGCAACAAATCTGCTGTATAAAACCAACGTTATTCAAATTCTTCAAAATAACAATATACAATGTAATTGAAAACAAAACCAACCTTTTAAAATAAACTACTTGAAGCTCATAAAATTTGGAGAGCCATTTGAATAATCAAAGAATTTACATTTTTAACATTAATTATTCAACGAGTGGTCAAATATTAATAAACCTTATTTTCTAAGAGTCCTACAATAATTATAACATTAATTATTATGATAAATCTACATAATTATAAATCATAATATCCAATGGGTTATAGGTTATATATTATATTAAAATTGTTTTCTACACAAAGATATTACGAAACTAGGTGAAAAGTGTATTTATGAATTACCTAAATTTATTTCAATACAAACTTTAGATTTTTCAATAAAAAAACTACATTTTAGTAGTATCAATTATCATTTTATCAACTACCAATATTTTAAGCAAATCATATTAGTAGCTATTTAGTTTGAAAAATTTAAAATTCAATTACAGTATACAATCAATTCGTGCATAAACAGTTGTGATGAATTAAATTAATTATTAATACAAAGAACAAATTTTAAATCATTGTAGGTACCCGTGTTGGAAAATATTGTCCAAATTGTGAAAAAATAAATGGATTTTTTTGTAGTATAATTTATTATTTTATATTAAACAAATAATAATAGTTCTTATTTTTCATATTATAAAATTTGGGACCGGTCCAATGTGTGATCTACCGATAAATGGCTGGTCCAATGAGTGATTAATCGACAAAATATTTATGTATATGCTACTTAAAATAGCAATGTAACTACTTACTTACTATATAATGTTGATTGTTATATTCATACACCAAAAATAATTTTTAAATCTGATAAAATAATCATCAAATATTTGAGTTTTGAAGGTTTTATATAGTGTTGTAGATAAAACGAGCTGTAAATCATCGTAAATCAATTTTGTGGACTTAAATATTGGAGCTCACACTCAAACAATAGTCATTATGAATGTTAGTCAAGTCCAAATACAGTATACAAATTAATGGTGCATCTCCACTATTGTCTATTAGACTGCTAACTTAATGAAAACTCAAATATTTGATGATTTTTTTTATCAGAGGTAAAAATTACTTTTGCTGTATGAATATAAAAATCGACATTATATAGTGCAAGTAAGTATACCTACATTACTATTTTAAATAACATACATAAATACTTAGTCATTGGACCAGCCATTTATCGGTAGATCACACATTGGACCGGTCCCTAAAATTTACGTTATATATGATGTTAAAATAAAACTATGCACGTAATATTAAAAATTGATAATTAGAGCATAAAAATGATTAAGATGAATAAAAATTGTTATAATATTATTCTATTAAAAAATATGAATAAATTATTGAAATCAAATGCTTTTCTTTAAAAATAAAAATCATATTTCTAATAATATAAAAACGTTTAAGTATTTAAAAAAATAAAACCGCTTTTAAAAATTATTTGCAACACATAGATATTTCTAATAGAATGCAGAATTTCTCCACCATATCTGTCTATAGATAGAAATATTTACCATCGTTGACTTATTTTCTAAAAAAAGATATCTCTTCCGTATTATGTACATTAATCTTATTCGAAACACTAATTAATTATTTGTCTAGTCTTAAACTAAAAAAAAATATGAATCCATATTGTGTACTTTTATTAAATACGTTATATATTATACTTATATTACAAATTTATACTGGATAATATATGCATAACTTATAAAATAAAAACCAAAGAGCACGGACTTCTATAAAGTTCAGAAATACATATTATAATATGCGATATACATATCCAATAAAGTGTGATGTCTATGGATATGAATTAATATTATTAATTTTCTCTTAATGAATTAACAATAATTGTATGAATCAATATTAATCGCATGTTGGTTATGTTTATGTATAATACTGGGTGCATGAGTTTAAATGTAATACTTATTAATTAATGAGGTCTTATAAAAACTTTCTGGATCGTACTTACATTTTTTTTTATCCAATATAAATATAACAGCTCGAGATGATGTCTGAAGATGTAAATTATAAATAATTATTTTTGAGTTCGTGAAATTATTATTGAAAATAAATTTGAATATTCGTGTACACTATACTCTGTATGAATATTAAGAATAAGTCTTTATTTGTACTTATTTATTCCATGTTAATATTTTATCTATAGATTGAGAATCCTAATAGTATTTGACTGTATCGGAAGTTGGATTTGGAGTACTATTAATAAATACGAATACATTTAGTCAGTCACCGTGTCTTAGCGTTAAGTTAGCATGAACTGATTTAGAGTGGTTAATTTTAACTCTCCGTTTACTGTACCAGTCTGCCATTTAAATTAAAATGGGACTGCAAGTTAATTTAAGCTGTAACCGGGTTTTCACGAATTGAAATAATATTTTTGTCGTCGGCAAAATAAGCAACTAAAAGTGTTGAATGTACAAACATTTCGTTCATAATTTGTATGAGTATTTATTGACTAGAATCTAAAATTAATTTTTTACTATTTAGAAATACATGTGTTAATTCAAAGTTCAAAAATTATTGTTTTTTTTTTTCATAAAAATGTATATTAAATTAGTTTTATTACCGTTTACTACTTCAATCAGAAAATGGTTGAACTTATTTTAAGCATTGAAAAATTAATTTCGATTTTTCATTGTTTTATATGTAGCTTTAGTATATTGAAGTAAGTGCGCGTAATTTTAATGTTCTTATAAAGTCATAAAACCTATTATAATAAATTGTGCTAATAAGTACATTTTTTTCAATGTAACTTCCGAACAGTTCCATACGTTTTCCTTTGCCAAAAGAAAAAATTACAACGAGTTCAGTTCAAGCTGCTTCCTGCTTATATACTCCTTTTTTCGGTTACGCATTTATTCCAATTGTCGTTTGTCAGGGATAGCCTACCAGAGAGTGGTGTCCAAGTACTCTCTGCGCGGAGATTGCATATATATAGTATACACATTGTACGTAGGTGGATACCTTCATCTTTAAACGTTTGTAACTCGAGTTCAGTAAGAAACTATTTTGTTTCCTTTGTTAAAAGGCCGCATAATGGTTCGGTGGTATCAATGCATGTAATCGAAATATCGACTCGCGTGGCGAACGACCTCTACTCCTTGGTTTCTCCCTCGCAAGATAAAACGATGGCAATAAAAATGGGGGTGAAAAAAGTAAAGAAAACACAAAGATACCACTGCATTTTATATAGCTACTAATACTCCTTCTCGTGTGCAATAACAATTATATCGGAAAACGATTTTTTTTTCTAGTTTATATATTTACATTTTACATAATACGATTTTACCCGGTGGTTTGCAATAAGCAACTTTGAGATAATACGGGAGTATGAGCGTGCTTTATGCTGCCAGTCGAAATTCCATTAGTATCAAATAAGTATGTAAATTGAGTTTTCGAAGTCGGGTCAGCATTTTTTATTTTACCTACTTTTTTATTATTGAAGGACGTTACAACTGCTACTGCCACTGCCACAATTACTAGTTACTACTATACTTCTAATAATGAAAATAATATTATTATACTTTCTGACTTTTATGGTGAATGATTTATTTACGACCGTAGACGTTAATTTCAATGCATATTGTATTGAAACAAAAACAAACAGTATGTATATTATTATCAAACTGTTCGATGGAACAGCGACTGTGAAACTCATGCCGATTACAACGAGGACCGATATAGCAAGTTATTATAATTATCAAAAATATTTAATTTCAAAATATCTGAAGGAATAATTTCATCTTAACCACGTCGATAGTACGTGAGAAACCGCAGACTTTTCCGGACGTTGTTATTATTACGAGAAAACTCGCATATATGGCATATATATTATCTGGATTCATCGATTCGGCGGATATATAAAATACAAATATCTTTTTATGTATTTATGTTTAATTATTATTTCAATAAATAACGTAGTTGAGGTGTGCACTTATTTTCACTTAATTGTCTTAATTCATATCATATTATTTACGCGTGTTTCCTGTGTGTTCTTATGACCATTGATTATCATCATATTATATAACATAAAACAAAAGTTCTGCCATCGTCATATAATATTATACCGAGATATTTTAAACAATGTACAAAAATAAAAATAAAAAACTGTAAGCAGAATAAATGAGTAAATGATAAATTAAGATGAATTCGATAAATAAAATCTACTTAACGAATGCAAAGTAATTTATTATTTAACTATTTTTTTTTTAGCTCAAAAGCACAATGAAAATCTGAAAATCCGCTATGGTCTCGAAAATTTACGACGGATTTTTTTCGAGTCAAAATAAAAATGTAAAACACTAAAATTTTCAAAACATTACATTTTTCATTACTTAAGTTTTCCTTCTTCGAAAAAGAAAATAAATAATGAATTTCATAATTTAATTTCTAGTTTATATGTTTTAGAAGTTATCAACGCGAAACCACTTTAAAGGTAAACAATAAATAATACGTTTGTTTTCTATTTTATACTTTTTTCCGGTCATAGTGGGTATAATTATTATCATTTCAAAACAAGTAGAATATTTTATTCGATCTCTCGTTACAATTTGAAAATTGTATCTACTACCTAATAACATGCAATTAAATGTATGTACACGTAAAATATTTATACAACATTAACGTTTGAAATATTATTGCAACGTACGTTTTATATAATATGCTCGATAAAAAATGCGTAGTCAAATTTAAAATGTCAACTATCATAATAAATTGTTGTGTTCGTTTAGTAAAGAAACAATAGAACGTATCAAAAATATTAATTATATTATTATAATATGATTATTAATATTATTTTAATTACACAGGCGAATTTCATGTTAGTATTTTATAATATGTCTGCTATAGATTTCCATGTATTCTGTCACAAACATGCTCACGCGCAATATGAATTTAATAATTTTATCAACGTCATAAGTTATTGTTAAATAAAAATTGCATATTTTAAAAACATATTTTATTATTTGATACATTCACGTTATCGTTTATTTATTGTCTTTCGGCACTAATTTATTCGCTGGTGTCTTATGGATATAACCTAAAAACCTAACCGATGATTCTTGATGGATAATATACGCATTGTAATGTGTGTACAATGATCTATACATTGTAGATACATTTAAAATAATATGTTATTGGGCAATTGTCATTTTAATAGTAATAGTCAAGTCACAAATAATAGTTTATTTTATTTTATGACAACAAATATTTTTATTATTACGTGCAGTAAAAGTAAATTTTGTTAAGTATAATATCATCAGCATTTAGATACCCGAAATCATTTATAATATTATGGTAGGTATTATTAATAATATTTACTATGAATTTTAAACAACAGTCTTAAAATTAATACCATACTGCAATATAATCAATCGAATTGCATTTTTGTTTTATATTTTTCACGGTGCCTGATTACTTAAATAATTGCTGTATGTATTCCCCTATATTATAGTAGGTATATTGTATAATATGTAAATCGTAAGAGTACATACGTATACAATAATGTCAAAAACCTAAAAATATACACATAACACATTAATATAATTGGTTTAAAATAATATAAAATACAAATTGTTCGGTATTTCTCATAAAAAATGTAGTATTCAATAAATTATTTACTGAATTATAAGATTAAATATACATATATTTATATTAATTTATAATACATTATAGATACCTTGTAGTTATATAGATACGGATCGAATAATCTAATACATAAATATGTAATTATTACTATTTAAGCATGTTAAATTTGTATTGTTTCTAGTTAAATTTATCATAGTATAATGTAACTATATACCCAAATATAACACTGTAAAGTGTATATACTTGTAAACAATGTAAGATGTGCCTATACAAAATAGCAAGGCTGGGCATTAACGAGTTAATAAGTTATAAGTTAAGTTAAAAGTTAAGTTAATTTTAACTTATTAACTTAACTTACTAGTTCGCTGTTTTAATTAACTTAACTTTAACTTAACTCATTTATATCTAAGTTAACTTAAAATCAACTTCTACTTTTTAATATTACCAATTAAGTTAATTTTAATACTTTGAATAAACCAGCAGCAAAGTACAAATCTTATATATAAATAAATATATTTCTATATTATATTATATTTATTTATTTTTTAAATACTACAAATATAATATTTGTAATATTTAAAAAATAAAAGTTATAAGTAAAAAATATAGTTACTAGTTATTTTTTATACCTCATCTTTAAATGTTTGAGTTATTTATTTTTGAATTGTAAAGGTTAAACAATAACGTAAGCGCATTTAAACTAAAATGTAAATCAACCCAGACTCCAGAGTGAAATATAAATATTAAATATAGTGATAAAATGATACAGCCCTACAACATTTTTTAAATTATATACATTATATTAATATATATTATTAATATTAGTATATTACATTATTACCTACTATACAAGTGATTTTCACTTATTTTAAAACCTTTTCAATGAATTTTTTTTTTTATTATTAACTTAACTTATTAATTGAAGTTAAGTTAACAACAATTTGTTAACTTAACTTTAAACTTAATTGATATATTAAAAAAATAAATTAACTTAACTATTAATTTAATTGAACAAAAATTTTTTAACTTAACTTAACTGAGTTAAAAAAAATCATTAACTTGCCCAGCCTTGCAAAATAGTAGGTACTATAGGTGTACTAATAAAATAAAATAAATTAATAATGTTTAATTCAAATGTGCTTAGAATATTTCGTAATACTTTATCATTTAAATAAATAATTTAATATTGGAAACCTTTGACAAATATATCACTCGGATGTTACACCATTGTTCATTAATTGAGCCTGAAAAAATTCACCTTTACTCAAATTGATGTATTGATCTCTTTATTATAATTCTATTATAATAAAAAGTAACCGAGTTTTATCATTTTTTTTTTTTTTTTTTATTCAATTCAATCATCAACCAAGTAAGAATATTGTTCAAAAACTTAGCTAGTATTCTTCAGTATGTCTATGTAAAAACAGTGATGGAAATATAGACATATGACAAGATATAATATTATTATTCTTTTGGTTGTTATTTAATGTGACACAGTGTGATAAAAAAAATAATAAAATTCTACCAGCTTGTGTATACTAAGATACACTGTATTAGTAGATATATGGTAAATGGATCATGATTTTTGACTAAATAATAATAATTGGATGGACGTCACTCAAAATCGGTATAAAACTGCAAAATCCGTTCGGACTATGTCGTTATAAGGACTGCAGACAATCAAATTACCAGTATGTCAGCAAAGAGCTTATTAATATTGTTTTCAACATTTAGCCACCTTCATAAATGCCGCAACGTCAACAACTGTTGACAATTCATTTAAGACGAGTTAAAATTATTTTGTTAAAACGTAATACCTATCAGAAATGTGCAAGAATTTAAGTTATACAAGTCATACTTTAACGTATAAAACTATTTTGTGTTTATAAATCAACGTTTTAAAAATTTAGAAAAAAATGAAAACAATTGTTTATTATTATTTAATTTTTAATAAAAAATATTTCATTTGTCAAAAACCTAGCCAGTATTTAATAAAATATTCCATAAACTACAAATATTTTGTATGAGCGATTGCATATTGTATACATTATTCGAGTGACATGAAAAATATTTGATTTAATTTTTCTGAAAAATATGTAAACAATTTAAACTATATCTGGAACTACTGAAGTTACTCATGAGTGTTGATTAATTAAATAAGCATCAAATAAGATATAAACTCTGGATTTTAGATTGATACAAGATTAAATATTTGTACAGATTTTTTTGTAGAATAAATTTTACATTTTTCCACTAAATAAATATAGTAATAAATTAATGACAAATATAGTTTACGCTATACCTTATAAGAACCAAGATCATCCACAATGCACACTATTGTTGCTTCTCTGCCAACCGGAACAGTAACATTTGTTATCGGTTCAGCGAATTTGGGCATATCTGAAAAAAAAAGAAATGAATTAATAAATTATAATAATAATATTTTATATTATCATACATGAGTTTTTTATTTTTTTATAAATATAAATATGTGATATTCATTTTCATATCTTTTTTAGAGAAATAAGCATCGAAATCTTTTCCATTGGCTATTTTCGTATAATAACGTTTTGCACTTAATCATAATTTACATTTAAAATAGTTTGTAAACTATAAATATTATGTATTTAAAGGAAAACAACCTATTAAAATATTTTCAAAGTTGAAATGATGAACAACATATAATATTTTTACAATGTATGCGAGTAGACACCATAAAAAATATTTTAAATTTATTTCACATGACATAACTCAATATAATATTAAAACGATTTATTTAAGCACGTTAACCGTCACAAGAGATGGTCGCATTTTAGAAGATTGACGAACGAATAGATTATGTGAGTTAAGTGAAGCATATTTGATGGATATGTTCTATATTTGCGTAAAACACAGTATTTCTGTACTACAAATTGGTAATCTATATCATTGTGTCATATTTTTTGTAGCGTGCATAAGAATACAATTTTGAAACACAATAACTGGCTGAAAAATTATTTATAAATTTATATTAGTGATCATTTTATGATATAAACATTTATTAAGTCGACATAATATAACAATATACATTGACACGATTAATAAATGTCCGATAATTATTAGAAGGAACGTAACTATAAGTTATAACCTTAAATTATTAGATTATTTGATATGGAACATTAACGTTTACAGTTTACCTATTTAATATTTTTATAATTTCTGCAGAATTTGTATTCTTAATTTTAAATTACAATTATGCTTTTTTTTATAATATATATTATGTATACATTGCATTAATTTTTATTAATAAAACAAATATTATAAAGCAACTATTTAGGCTATTTAATGTTTATTTAATATAATTAGGTACGGTGTCGGTACACGATAATAGAATATTATTTTCATATTATATGGGAGAAACAACCATATGGGTTATAGGTGTATATTATATAATAACTCTTCCGACTATTTGGAGGTTCCATAAATCATTTGCTTCAATTATAAATTGAATTTTCACACTATTATCACAAATTTATATCACATTCAAAATGCAAGAATTGATTCAGTTATAAAACACACATGACTACACAATGCATTACAGTAATAATATATACATATATCACGAGTGAAACGATGGTTAAACTATCGTACTTTAATATTTTAGCTATAAAACTATATCAAAGTGATACCTATATTAAAGTAATATAGTTATGTTGTTTAATCGTATTCAGACGCAATGCCACTTCTATTTCGGTTTCAAAAATAAATCATATTAATATCAATGTATGACATAATTACGAACATAATATTATGCAATAATAGTGTATAATGAAAAAGTGATAAAATAATATTGAAACAATTGTAAATAATATTATATTATAACTCATACAAAATACTTGTCCTAACTTCCAACAGTAATAAGTATTATTTAATAATAGGTATTGCAGAATCACTATGTAATCAAATTAAGTACTTAATATTTTCTATGGAAACAGTGCGAAATTATGAAAATGTCACCAATGTTATCTTCTAATTTGTTTGCATTATATTATATCATACAATTTAAACTCACTGTGAATTATTAGACATTATGCATATATCTTTACAAGATATTTTTTTATTGCTCTATTCTCGTGAAGAAAAAAAATTATCGGTGAAGGAATAGATTAATTACCACTAGGTATGACTGGAGATTTTAAGTAAACTTTATATTGAAGAACTCAGAACCACTTATAAATGTTCTTTGAGACTCATATATTTTATATGTATAACATGTAATGAAAGATGTAATTTAACAATACCAATCACATGATCAAGCGCTACGATTGATGTGACATTTACACGATACTCCGCATAGGCGCAAATAGGGTGGGGCTTGGGGGGGCTAAGCCCCCCCCCAATATTTACTCTTATATTAAAATTTAATGTCCCTATTAATAATAAAATGTTGTTTTCGATTACTAACTATGACTGTAAAAGTGTAGAATATGGTCAATATAATTTTTTTTTTTACATTTTAATAATTATAGATTAATTGATTTATGAAACATTGTCATTGAGAACATAAATATCGTGTGCATTAATAAGTAATAATTTTATACTCGTAGCTAGCTAATAAAAAAAAAAAAAAAATAGTAATATTTTTATTTGGTGTGACGTGTGAAAGGGGGGGGGAGATTTTTGTTGAATATATTAAAGGGCTTGAGCCCCCGCCAATGTAATTCCCTATTTGCGCCTATGGATACTCGCCAAATGATCAACCAATAAATTATGTGTCTCTTTTCAGTTACCAATTTACGATATACCAATAATATAATACCAATGATTGAACCCATCTGCAAACGATTATATAAAAAATCTATGAAATTTAATAAAATAATAAAAATATTATAAAGAACAATTATTATAAATCTTTAAACAAAATTACTTAACTTTTTTATTTTATTTTTTTTTATCCTGAGTGTTAATATATCATTCTACTGTGCCACTACTTTGAAAAAAGTTTATTTTCATACGCCCATACTTACAACACGCCAATCATATTTAAATTATTATTATTATTATTAAATCAAATTAAACGATGATCGCTGTCAGTTAAGCTGAATTGAGTATAACAATTCACTAATAACTTATTTTATAAACATATCTTAACGTCATTAGCTTATGAATTATGATATTATATAATAAACTGCATTCCGTACACATACAATAAAAATACTAAAAATCACACAAAAATATATTTTATAATTTGTGTACTACTAGTATATAAACATATAAATTCTAATATTTTATTCGCTTATTAAAAAATTGTATTTATTTATTTTTATAAATAATTTCCAGTAAATAATATTGTTCACGATATGGTTTCCATATTATTTCGTTGTATCTAATAATTTTCGTTCAATATGATCGATATCTATTACATCAAATTATGTTCCGTAATAATACGAATACATCGAAGGGAGTCGATTATGTTATTTACATAGCCAATTATATGACTACAATATTAATTATTATTATTTATGATGTAGGTATACTGGAACGAAGACTACGCATCATATACCTACAAGTAACGAGTAATCCGAAGGTAAATAATAAAATTGATATCGTTAAATGAAAATAATTCACAGTAGAATTTTTTTCTAGTTGAGATCATATATATAAACTCGTCATTAATTATTATAATATGTCTTAGGAGTTAGGGTATACCTATACAAACCCATTAAAAATTATGAAAAAATAAATAAATATTGGCATTGTGATAACTCTTTAAAAGTTTAAATTTAAACGAATTTATAGATTATTACATCTGACTAATGCCCGTCAGTATGGTTATTATGCAATCTGACATGACCATCAGCTCAATAAATAATGAAAATCTATTTCCGTAACTGCAATATACTACCTAATAAAACATAAAGGAATATAATTTAATTTTATACCATCGTACTGGTTTTTAAAATAATTTCTAACAAAGTTTGAAATACATTATTATACGTAATATTACCAATTTAATTAGCCAATTTAGTAAGTTTCTGACATGGTGGTTAATTTCTCCCATTTTAAATTTCTTTAAACTTCTCTGTGGTAAGTACGTTGCCGAAGTTTAATCAATTTTACGAGTAATTAAAACTCACTAAAAAGCTCGCTATAAATATTATTATATTTTTCTTCATTCTTCTTATACGCACATACATACCTACATAAATACATACATACATACTTAGTATATGTATGTATGTGTGTGTGTATTATATAAAATGTAACTTTTACGACGTTACAAAGAAGGGTAACACGGCAAGTAAACAATGGGGACGTCGAGAGAATGTTTTTGTCATACTAACCCCTCTAATATTTTCGTCAGCATACAGAAAGTCATTGTTATAAATTGCCTTTTGTTCAATTGATTCAAAGAATAATATTTAATACGTGAAAATATATTACAAGTGCTGCATTAAAAGTTTAAATTATACCTACTGACGATCAACATAAATACATAATAACACACGCTTGTACATTAAATGATTAGCTATTAAGACTGTTATTATTATTGTGTCAAACATGCACATCGTATACCAAACGTATGAGTACTGAGTATAATACGGTTATATGAATGTTTTTAATGTTTGTCGCGCTGTTCAGAAAATATTATAAAAGATACTTTAATAAATCACATGGTTAAATAACCATGGTTTATTAATTTTTGAATAAAAATGTAACACATTATTATTATATTAATTTTAGTTACGCTTAAATAAATTACACTTAAAGGTTCTCAAAAATGTATTTTTCAATCAAATAAAATGCTGTTATTAATGGGTAGATAGGTATGTAAATACATATTATATTATATAAAGTATATCAATTTAATTTATGTATATAATAACTTTTTTTTTGAAAAAAATTCCCTTTTATAACTATGTAAATAAATGTTAACGATTATTTTTTCTTTTGACTTCATCGGTTATCCAAACCAAATTGTGTTTATATTGAAAACAATCATTATTTTTGTTTTTTACTAAGTATGAAACGCAACTGCTAAAACATTGAATAATAAATAAAAAATAAACATGGTGGTGTTTAAAATAGGAATGTTCTGGGACAAACTTCATTTACAATTTTTAACAGATATTTCAAATACATTGTTCAACGTTAAAATTTCTGAAGACTGGTGATTAAATGTGGAACATAATATAATTGATAGTCTTCATTTCAAACTCGAATACAATAAACAAATACGCAAAAGTCAAGTACACTTGTTATTACTATAATAATATTATTGTTGTTTACAATTATACAATTAATTAATTAACTATACTGCGTAGGTATTTTAACTCTCTTTTCTTCTGTCTCGGGTATTATACCTTTTTTTACCTACCTCATGAAAATGATTCAAGCTTATAGTGAGCAAATTAAACTGCTTGCAAAATACATTGATTAAACAGAAAATAATGTTTGATAATATCTCATAAAGTAGACAACACTAATGTATAAAGTGCGTGTCCTAACGGATCTAAAATGTATAAAAGACGTATAATCCTAAAAAGGTGTTTGACAATTTATGTCAAACACCTAGTGGGTGTAGATTTGAAAATGACTTAATTTCGTTTTTTCTTCATATTTTACATTATATTTTCTGTTTCTCAAATTCATGTTACATAGTATGCACAATAAATTTATTTAATCATAGAAACATTAAAATTGCATATGATATATTATGCTTATTCAAAATGAAATTAAATACCAGTATTGTCTAATGTAATATTTTATATGCCACGAACCAGATGGAAAACGATACCTAATCATTATCCATTAACATTTGTTGGGTTCTATCACTACAAGATAGTCTTTTACCTCATGCAATATTATTGTATATATTTTTTTTTATTTTATTTATAGACTGTAAAATGAAAATATTAATAATAATATTAAAAAAAGGACAAGAACGAGTAACACCAAACATCAACCGATTTGTATAAAATATATATACTTTACCATGTTGATATGATATCGGTGTGTGGGGGTGGGTAAGATAATAATAATTATTGTAATAATAATTTATGACTATGAAAACAATAATAAATAATAGAAGTAATATGGTGTATTTGAGACAATGAAACTATAGACAGGGTGCTACAACAGCACCATAAAATAAAATATTGTCTTTATTTATCTAATGTTTATAACGAGTTCGTAATTTTAATCAACATCCTTGAAGTATGCATTTTGGTGGTGCATACAAATTAAAAAAATTGAAGTCAATTTTTTTTTATTGCTGACAGTTGACCTACGTATACTTGGTACATTTAATGACTAAACAGAAATATTAATTATACAGACAGTAAAAATAAGTCATGTTCTAAAATGATTGTTTTCATGTTTTTGTACCTTTAATTATTTTATTTTAATATTAAGCATAAACATTTTTTATAATAATAAATTGTTTTGCACTAAAATAATAAGTTGTGTCAACGTTTCGCGGATATTCTTATAAACAAAATATAATTTTTGACATGTATTGTATCTAAAAGCAAATTCTCATGAAATTTTTTTGTATTTACAGGAACACTTATCTTACTGTTCTATAATATAATAGGTTTCGTATTTCACGTTTGGGGTATTTGATGTCAAGCATAATAACTCCTATTTTATTCAATTATTGCATTTATTCAAACATTATGTTTTTAGAATAGTGAAGTTTACTTTTAAACCATATTTTTTAATACTTAAAAAATTAAATTTCAAATATATTATATCATGGAATATTATCCTTAAAACATACAGTTTAATAACTCAAACAAACTACTCGTTTAAATTTCGATTAAGATATTATATCAAAGTTTTCTAATAAAATATGAAACAATTTACAGAAAAAAGGCAGTCGTCGTTAAAAAAAAAGGAAGTTTGTATTATAGGCACTATAGGGCACTCTTTAAATTACATAAACATTTCTAAGTATATAAAAATATGGTCTTTAAGTACCTATACCTACCAAGGGATTACAAAATTTATGATTTAAATAAATACATTATTCAAGGACAAAAAGAGGTAAGCTTGCTTGATGAACAATTCTGTATAATACCTAGTACATTGTTTTACCAATGCGTGACGAAAAACAAGTGTGGACATTTCTACAGCATTTATAATACATTATAATAATTATTTATTTAATTTTGATCCGAGTACGTATTATTATTAAACGAAATATAATAATTTGTTTTGTTATTTAATCGATGTAGCCGATGTAGGTACCCATGTATTTTACCTTTCTATCTATCACATGTACAAGTGACCCAATTACAAATTATAAAAGACGAATCGTTTGTGTGTTCACAATCAAAAATCAAATTTACGCCTTATGATAATGTTTGTGAAAACATATAACAAATAATAATATTATAGGTGATTGTGGAAATTAAACGTATTTAAGATATAGATTCATATTTTTTTTTTTTAGAACAAAAAAATAAGCTATACTAGATATCATATCTTAGAAAAAATTTCTTTTTAATGAGATAAATTAAACAACTAAGTAAATATCAACTTAAAATTTCTAAATATGTGTAAACAAAAAACTGGTACCCACTTTTCAGAATTATAACTGGTATACTATTATATTATTTATTTATAAATATATGATACTTGGATTAATGGAAAAATCTTTTTGGATTATTATTTTGGATTTATGATTTTTTTATTTCATCGAAATACTAAATTTGGTTATTGAGTAATTTTTCTTTGAAAAATAGAAAAAATAGCAAATTACCTAAAAAATTCAAAAGTCTATTTATTAAGATGAAACTTCAATAAGTCATGTTTATTAATCTAAATGTAGTCGTAACACCACGAAAACTTTAAATGTTCATAATATTAGTTCGTCTAAAAAAATGTGTCTTAGAAAAAAAGCACACATCATCGCTGCAAAACCAATGTTATGCACTCACTCATGAGTATTGATTTACGTATCGATACCTTAGTAAAACGACTGGCTAGCGCCTGTAATATTACAGTACGCGGGCACATCATCGTTGACGGTATTGCCAGAGAAAATTTCCACATCCGCATCACTATGCACTATGTATATGGTGTATAACCATTTCCTTTTATTACACAAACCATTTCCTTTTTAGCACTCCGGACGCGTGAGGGAGCGAGTTTTCGGTAGTGGTAGAAGGTGAAAGGGTCAAAGAGGTACCCCATACGCGGAGATCGAACGCATTCGATAACCTTTTTCCTCTCATTTTCTCCCCTATTTTTTTCTGACGAAGTCATTTTTCGATGTTGTTGCTTTGTGAAAGGCCCAGTTTCCATATTCGGTGCTCCTCTACTTCTACCGTATACCTGATACTGGAGACTATTACATCGTTGTCAATAAATTCAGTCAACGTTATCGAAACTTTAGATTGTAATTGACTTTTTTTTGTCGTCGCTGGATTGTGGCTGGGTGGCGTTTATCGTATATGTCAAGTAGCTTAAAAATTTTTCAGACTCGTGTTTTTGGAACAATATAATTTAAACGCACAGCGAGCCTTTACGTTCGATGTTTGTGCAACTTTTATAAGTGAAAATTATATAATATGTACGTTTACGCAGCGATAATATCGTACACGTATACACGGTTAATACTGCAGCATATTATCATATACAGTGACCAAATATTATCTAGAATCGTGTTCGCTTAAAAGAATATCGACTTGACCGTTTAACTTATTGTTAGAAAAAAAAAAAATTTAATAACGCTTTGCTCAACGAAGTATAATTAAAAATAATATTTAAAGTCGTTTCAGTTCTAGTACAAGGCTTGTACATTTTGCTAGTATAATTATTGTGACGCGAGGCTAATAAAACATGCATCATCTTTTTCAGCTGCATCAGTTAGAATGGAAAAAACTATATGCTCATTAGAACATTTTTATTTTCTTTCACTGGCCGTTTTTATGCATGCAACTTAAACAATAATATATATACATACAAGGACAAAATGACCCGTACAAATTTCTGTTCATTTTCATAAATTACCCGCATATATTATGTATAATATACGTGTACCTATATTTGTATATTTATTTTTGTTTACTTATTCGTACACATCGTATTCTCAGAGAATTTTTATTTTTTAGTATAATAACCATAAAATAGATAATATACGATGTACCTATTATAACTAATTATTGTTTAAACATGCGATGGGCATTTGTCATTATACTCATAATATTTACAAAATATTATACAAACCAAATGCTTATTACATACCTATATATATATATATATTGTTTATTTAACCCTTACAGAATAATGTTAATTACACCTCTTGATAAATGTTACAGCAATGTCATTATTTTTATATCACCGAGTTTATGATAGGATACCGCAAAATTTGTTTTGTACACGAGCACACAATAAACGGATTGTATATACCCGTGAACATTCGTGAACATTATTGGTTTTATTCTTATAGAGATGTAATAAACAATTTAAAAGCCTTTAACGTGTATGCTTTTAACAAGGTTTTAGAGTTGGAATAACTATGACAGAAAATTTACAATATCATTATTTAGTAAAAGTATTTTTCTTCTTTCTTTCTCAAGAACTATGGCTTTATCGTAAAAAACCCGTATTTTACATTATATTACAGGTGAATACATATAATAGTAGGCAATATGTTTTATTTGAATTCAATCATCTAATTTTAAAATTTGGTTATATTTTATTTATTAGTGTATAATGTATGATTTGAGATTTTTTAAAAAATAAATAAATTATATATTATTATTTAATCAAAAATAAAAATAGTTCATTGTCGTTAATTGTTATAATAATGACTTTGCTGTTGTACAACATTTTTTATATTAACTAAATTTTACGTAAGTAACATAAAGTTGTAAATCTCAATAAAACAAAATATTTATAAATAAATTGTTAAACATAATAAAAGTATTTGTACCTGTCTTAGATTTCGTTCTGACTTTTGTCGGTTTTTTTTTTTACAAACTGTATAGTAATAAATATATTTGCACGTTTATTTTTCAAAAAAAAAAAAGCCGGATATAAATCAAATGAAACTAACTCGAAAATAATACCTATTATGTTGAACATAGGTACATATAATAAAAAATGTTATAGTTTTTAGAAAATCTAAAAAATATTTATCTAAACAATTATTGTGTATTTAAAATACTATTAAAAACACGATATTTTTCAACAAGGTTCTCTTTTGTAATATATATATATATATATATATGTGTGTATGTGTATATACTATTGTAATTTTCCTTTTATAATCTATAAGATGTTCAATCTTAAGTTTATGTTCTTTTCATTTAAAATAACTGTGACTTGACTATCTATAATTGATATTTTAATTTTTTTTAAGTTATTTTACTGATCATATTCGTATTCACTGTTAATTGAACAAATAAAATCGATAATTTGTTTATTTAAGTAACACACAAAAATTATAACATGGTTTTTACAAAATTTCAATAAAATAATCATCATTAAGCAATTACAGGCACGATACCGCACGACTATGACAGTCCGTTGTTTACGCGTTACTATTCAAGATGGTTCCCGTGTCCTACAGTATACTGCGATTGGACACGAAGTCGATTTTTTTTAGTACTAAAACTAAAAACAATGTAGTAACACCATTGTTAGACCATCGGTCCACGTAGATCATTATTATCATTGGAAATTTACAACTTTGTAATAATAATCGGGTAAACACCGTAGCTAGCCACAATGCCATGTACTTATTAACGTCGTTCGACCCACACCTCGGGTATTTTGTAGTTACTTGTGTTTGGAATTATTCGGATAATTTCCTTTATTATGCTTGAATATCAACTCCATGGAATCCGAATATCCAATTGTAACTTCTCAAAACATAATTATGATTTAGTAATAATAAGTAAATATCATAGATAATATTACTGACCGTGTGGTACGTGTCTACATTTCCGTATAGGTAGTACGTATAATTATAAATTTTGAAAAATGCTAATGGTGACGGACAAAAGATTTGTTAAACTGAAATTTCAGCCATCTTGGCAGATATATGTGTACTCAGACTTGCGTGGCCATGCTGTATAGTACATACGCGACGGACATATTATTATGCAGATAATATGGACAACACTATACGGCAAAATACTTTTGGTTGGTACAGAGGAAATTTTCGGGTCCGCGGACCGTCCGGCATACCGCGCAAAACCAGTGAGGGGTGTGCGTGAAATTCCGACGTAGATTTGTTGGCGATATTAATAATTTTCTTCTTTTAATTTCCTCATGCCAGACGTCCTCTCTAACGTTCGGCGTTCTCTACCAACATCTCACCCACGAAGAGTTATTGCTCGGAACGGTATGTTCATGGGATCATGGTGGTATGTGGTAGGATAGTGCAAATGTATAGCATAGGTATACACATTTGTGCGTTATAAATTATAGGGATTGCGTGGCGACGGCAACCGACCAGTCACGATCACAGAGCATCTCCGGCGTGAAACCACGCCATAATAATATTATTATGAATTTATGTATAATTATATTATACAATGACGAATCCAGGTATACTACAGAGAGAGGGAAAATGACATCGTCACTAGAATTTCATTCATCCCCTGACAAATACAAATGTCAACAAAATATATTTGTTAAATATGCAATACTCGTTACGATTTTATTATCGTTTATTATTACTAACGATGAACCGAAAACTTATGTATAATTTTCAGTAAAATATGATACATTTTTATCAATTTCTGAACAACGTATTACTAATACTTATCAAATTTGGGACAGGACACATTATGATAACGTATGAAAATAAGTATAAAAATGAAAATGACTCATTTTTAGAAGTTCGTCAAAAAAGCAATAGATTTGTATACCAAAAAAAAAATCTTCACAGTAGATATTATATTAATTATATATTTTTTGATTTATTTAAAATAAATAATATTTTTGAATAAAATATTTATACATAATATCTATTTTATTAAATATCAAATGGTACTGAATTAACTGTGATAAATAACAATATAATAGTTGAATAACAGTATAGGTTCAAGAGTAAATCGTTTAACGCCTGTGTAGTGTGTATATAGAAAATTATATTTTAAAAGGCGATAAAATAAATTTTATTGTTGCATGTATGGAATAGACATTCAGTTAAAAATTTACTAAATAAATTAGGAATAAAACGATTTCCAATATTGAATATCACTTATTATGATAAATATTTCAATAAAAATTTTACTATACTATTAGAAAAATTAATACAAATTAGTTTTGAAACAGAAATATGAACCTTTAATAAGTAAGGAGAATTATTAAATTTAGAAGAAACTCATGTAGAATGATTTTCTCATGAAAGCTTAAAGTAGTAATATCCTTGCATTATCCAAGGACAGTCGTAAAACTTACGAAATGTATTAAATTTGATACGAAATGTCAATCAATTTTTTAAGATAGCGAGAGATATTTCCGCCGACCTGATATTGTAATTGTATGTGAATCATAGCCGGGATAGACATACTTTGCTAGTGGAGTTGGTCCTCAGACCAACAAGGATTTGTCAGATGCAGAACTTGTAACAACATCTCTTTAACTACCATACTATTACTGTTAATGTTTTATTGTCATTTGCAAGACTGTAAGTATTTATAATTAAATAAACACTTAGTATATTCATCAAAACTGTATTAAAATTATTTAAACTCCATTTACCGGCCTGTACAATATTGTACAACTCGGTGTTCGTGTTCGTAACACATTACTTTAATTATAATGGCCAATAAATTCAATAAATGTAGAGGAATATTTAAGGATATATTTCTTATCACTTGATTTGATTGTAGTCGTAGGTACAATATTTTATTATTACACAACTGTGTATAAAATAACCATCATAATGTATTCCATCATTATTTTTATTTTTATTATTGTGATCCATTGACAACACATAATCATCGTCGGCGTGTTTATCATAATTTTATATACAAACACTAAATAACAATAATAATAATAATATAAAACACGCATAATACTATTATAAAATATAATATATCCCATTCGCGCTAGATATGACGTATAATATATTATTATTGTAATAATAACATTATACAAAACATAGCCGAGTAATCCCCCCGCCCGGGATTTTAGAGTGGCTATTTAACATCGGCGGAAATCTCGTAAATAATATTACCGATATATACGTATATATTATTATAACTATTATAACTATTATTATTATATTATGTTATATACGCCAACACTTGGACCTTTTATACGGTTTTCATGCAAATATTATGCAGAACGCGCATCGTAATGATGTTGTTATAGGATATCCTATTTTTATTATTTGCTCGCCGCCGCCGCCGTCGACGACGACGACGACGACGACACCACTGCGCGCGTGCACTTTAAATATAAATAATAACAATAATAATAATAATATATTATTAAAAAATAAAAATATAAAACGACGAAACGGTGGGGGCTTTTTTTTTTTTTTTTACTTTCGGTCGAGTAAAAAACGAGTTTTTTTTATTAACTCGTGGAAAAGCGCTGCGTTCACGGTTTCCGTATATTATTATAATATAAAGTTCAGACATTACATAAAACTTCGACCGGGATTTACCCGTCGGCGCGGTTATAGGACGGTGGGGGCGAAAAAACACGTATGGCAAAACAACAGTAGCTTGTTTACCGCCGCCGCCGCGTACACTATGCAATATTATATATTATATATTATTATATATATATATATTCGTGCGTACGCAGTACGAATATTGTGTATGTGCATAACTATATATTACGGTTGTTTGGCAGTACCACGAACGCGCACATATATAATATCATGATATAATAGTAATAATAATAATAATAATAATAATACGGTTAGACGCGGTTTTATATATTTTATATTTTTTCCCGGTCGACCAAAACGGAGTGGCGGATACGAGAGGTGGTGCATTTTAATCGCACGAAAGTATATTATTGCATATTATCGCCATAATATTATGCAAACACGCGTCTTGCGTAGCGTCCGCCTCCACGCGCCCGCGGTTTAGTTATTCTGTTTTTGACGTGTCGCGGTTTCAAGTATATTTTTCAGCGTAATTGTCTCGTTATTCGTAGTTGTTGCTTATATTATACGTATTCAGATACGTGTTCGGAGACGACGCACCCCAAACGCTGCTTACTATAATATTATTATACTCTGTGCATAGGAATATTTGCGTGTTTACTGTTATTATAGGTTTAATTGTACACACGTAATAATGACGTTATTATTGTATATATATATTGTTATATCATAATAAATCGGTATTCGACGACAACCGTCAGTTATAAAATATATTATGATTAGGTATACATCTTCTTTTTTTCTATAATTACATAATATTGGACATTATTGATTTTTTTTCGATTTCTTCTGTATTTGGTGTAATTTAAATTGGATTTAGTCAATTATTGTTTAGTTTTCGGGTTTAAATGGTTTTCCTGTTGAATATTATATTATTCTTATACAAAATAATGGCGTGTATAAAATCTATTATATGTTATTATCGAAAATCAATGTTCAGATAGGAGAGGGGCAATACAAATTAGAACTGGCACCAGATTCTAAATAGGTATGTCTTAGCTCAACACACAACTCACTGTTTAATATAATATATAAATTCATTTATTTACTTATATACACGTATGTATTATATAGATGTGCTCAGTCACGTATCGTCTCAGAAGATAGCGTATTTTTGTATGAAGTGTTACTGTGTATATGTTTATGTGATTATTTTAATATTACACTGACATATATGACACTAACTCGAAATTATTCATTTTTATGTAAAATTAAAATAATAACAGAAATCATTTAAAACTTCAGTAAGTCATATTATTACTCAAGTATTGTCTATTCAATAAATAATACCTATATTATTTTATTCTATAGTCCATAATTCTAATATATTTTTTTATTAATATTTTATCGATTAAGGTTATTTTTTAGCTCTGTAAAATAATATGTTTTCATAAAGAATAATAATAGGTAGGTATTATTTTATGATATGGAAACTTATTTATAATCATGATAATACAATATATTCAAGTACCAAAATAAGAATATTGAAATATTAAAATATATTCATTTATTTTACGAATATATTATAATATGCTTTAAAGTTTAAACTTTTGAAGTTAAGGAAATCATATTTCATTGTGTATTTTAGTATTATTACAATAAATAAATAAATATCATTGACATAACTATTAGTTTTTAATTATATAATTCTTCGTCCTCTATTAAATATTAAGTGTACACTCTGATATTTACGAGACATATATTATGTACTATAATATGTACTTTAAGCCATTAAATCCTAATGGTAGACTATTGTCTATTATGGTTCCACACTTTCATATTATTAGCATTTGAAACATTAAAAATGAAGTAAAATCATGTTTCCTAGTAAAAATACATTTGTTTTATTAAAATGTATTGTAAGTTAAAGTGTTAAACTGATGAAATATTATATTGTCATGAAAATACAAAACAAACAAAATATTTTTCAATATTTTATTGAAATATTTCAAAATGATAACTTTGCGTGAACATATTTCACACACCCTACTATAATGTTATTGTCTATATTATTTAAACAAATAAACAAGTTTAGAATAATTATGTAATTAAAACTGTATGATGCTATGTGTATTATAAATCTTGAACCATTACTTCTAATTATAATTATTTCGATTTCGCAATATTATGTACACGACAAAAAGACAACACGAGTGAACTTCTTAACTACATCTCATACTTCAACCTCCGTGGATTCGTCAAAGAGTATTCAATGGGAGATTTCTTCACTCCGAGATTATATCATTTTTTCGTCATCATAATTCACTTATTGTTTTTTACGTGAACAGATTGTGTAATAATAATAAAAAAAAAACAACTACCTATAGTAGATCCGATGGACGATTAGTATTGTATATACTGGTTGTAAGTATGTAGTTATTTGGACATACGTAAATCAAATATATATATAATGGTAACCACTAACCAGAAACCGACATCATTATGCTCGTAAAAAGTACGTATTATGTGCTTTTCGCCTCGTACGTTTTTTCCCATATCTGCACTGGATTATAAATATATATACATATTATATACACATATTAATATTATTATTATTCCGCCGCAGCTCGGTATTACGTGCAAACAACCGATGCGTTTGCACGTGTAGAGAATGACTATATATATATCATTCGAACACACGAACGGTTCAAGCGAATTTGTACCTAGCTATATAATAAGTAAGTTGTTTGATTCTGTACACATATTATATTATTTTAGTAGCTCTATGTAGGTATATAAGTGCGTAATATCGTACTTATACATATTTTCCTAGAGAATTCAAAATGGGAAATAACGTGCATGATAATACATATATAAAAGTGGTATAAATATATAGGTAGGAGGTACTACGCATAATATTTATTTCTCTCTTTATAGCCGTTATAATAAGTAATAACCACCCGCTCAAAGGTAAGTCATAGCAATTTTGTCATTTCTATGTGACGTTCTTAAATTCTCCGATTAGACAATTTTTCTATGGTGCTTATTTAAAATATGGTTACTCTAATCGCTTAAGAACAAAACTATCCATAACGCACGCATTGCATGGAATTATCCACAATTGCTGTTTTGAATAAACGTTAGCAGCTACGATTCAACATTATATCATCGTATATGTATCTCACGAGTCCATTTTATTATTATACTCACGGCGAGTGCGATAACTCACATCGGGGGATGCTTTAACACGCCGTACGTTCTTGCTTTTGAAAAAATATTTGATGCTCCTAAATTTTACGTTTTTGGCTTCGGAAATCAAATGATTCAAAAATAATTTGTTTATACTATAAAAATCGATTAAATATAATATAACATCACGTACGTCAGTGTGTAATGTATTTAGAATATACTTACAACTTACTATATCTATTCTACCTCTTTTTTTAAATAAAATATTGAAAAATGGTTTCATTTATTTGTTACATTTTTAATCAACTTTATTTAATGTAAATATCATTCAAAAAAAATTAAAGCTTTTAAAAGAATTTCTAATTAGGACTGTAATGATCATTATTTATAATTTTGTTCCATAGTAAACATGTGAGAAGTGTAAAATGTGTATGTAAAAAAACACACACACATATATATATTATTTTTATCACGTTAAACCGTTCATTAGATTATAATTAAAAATACACGCCTTTTTAAACCACAGAGAAATGTATGAATTTTTATATATAAAATATACGTCCGTCGGCCATACATACACGCAACTAATGAAATTTTAATACATGTCGTGTATTTTAAGGCCAATTAAGTCTAGTTTTACAAAAAAAAAAGATTGAAAAGTTTCAATACAGACCGTTTTAGTTCACACAAAAGGTAATTTATTCCTCGTTATAACCAAGATAATGATTATAATTTATAATAAATTCAAATTAAAAAAAAACTAAACGTAAATAATAAATTATTTTAAAATGCAATCTCTATGTACACTTTTTAGATATATGCAATATAATAATATAATTTGAGTTAAAAAATTATAAAATGTAGGTAGTGTTCGTAATTTTTTAAACTTTTACTTATTTTAAATTTAAATTTATTGAGATTTCCAAGATTATTGTCAATAATACTAAATTAATATTAAATAATGCTATTTTTATTATTTTGTTTATGATATTTAATATTTAATAATGTATCGTAAAAAAAGTTGTGTGTATATTTCTTACGCAATAAAAACTAATAATAGTAAAAATATGTAGTCGCAAAAACGTATTATTCTGGTAAAAACCATCACAATATTTTAAGAAAAATATAAATTCTTAAAATAAATATAGTTGTACTGACGACTTTTACGTAACTCCATTACAATGACGAAAGCATAATTTTCCAAATTATAAGTGTGTAAAATATTATTATTAAATAGTAACAAATAAAAAAAAAAAACCAAAAACACAATTAGAAAATTATTAAATGGATAAAAAAAAATTACGTAAATGACTCAATGATTAATATAGTGTTGTGGTTGTTATATACAAATAAAAAAAAATTATATTTTTATTTAACAGCAATTCAAAGTATAACATTTTTAGCTTATTCTAAAGTAGTTTTTGATATTTTATAAAAAGTTTATTATTAAAAATGCTAATAAATAGTTAAGTACAGTCATATTGTAATAAAAACATTTAATATGATAATACATATTATTATATTTCACTTATTAATCTTCACATTTTCAAAATTTCACAATAAAGCGTACATTTTACTACTCTGGCAACTAAAAATGTGCATGAAATCTGAGTTTACATTTTAATAGCAATATATTGTATACCTAAAGTAATATTATGTACTATAACCCAAAATAAAAAAATTTTGTTTTTTTTAATATTAAGTTTTTTTAAAATTACAAAATAATGAATGTTTTATTGTCAAATATGGAATTATTTGAGTTTATCAATTTAAAAAAAAAGGAAAATTTGATGTGAAATAAAATTTCAGACAAATTAAAATCTGTAGTAATAAATAAATGTGCTTGTGGAAGTAATACGTTATAAAAAATGCACTTACAAGTTTTTCATCATATTGCCAATATTTAACTCCTTAAAACCACACTTTTAATCAAGACTTCCTTAATTAATTATTATTTATTATTTATAACTTAAAACTTGACTTTTAATCAGTATTCAGTTGAGTAGTACAACAGTAATACTAATATTATTAACTATACCCTATTATCACCAGACCTCTTAATAAAGCTATAAGTAGTACTTATGAAATAAGCATAATAAATATTGTCAGTTTTAAAGAATATAAAAATCATTACGGAAAAAACAATCAACAAAATTTGTTATTAAACTTCAAAAGTTGACTATGATAAAAACCTACTATCGTGTGTTGAAATAAATATCCCTGATAAGCTATGTGTACATTATTGGTTGCGCGTCTTATATAACGTATAATAATAATATACTTACATATAGACTAATGAATTAAATAAATTAGACCTTAGCTGGGAAAAAATTGAATTGATCTTACGAAAATGCAATTTTAAGATAAAAATTTTATCTAAATTTAAGTCGTTAAAGAAATAATGCTCGTTTAATTTTTTTCTTTTACACTCAAACACAGAATAGCTCTTATTATATTTTAATGGTACAGCGTTGTAAAACACGCGTAGATACATAAATCTCACGAGTTACAACTCCCGTGTATAACTAAAATGTATATTATAAGACAAGTATAAGTATATATTACCTATATTAAAATGTGTACTATATATACGTCCTATATTTTTTCTAAAATTTCTGTTCATAAAACAGTCACTAAAACACTTTTTTTTGCAGTTGAATTGTTTTTTTATAAACCAGTTATTAACTATGTAAGTATATATATTATATATCGTTTACGGTGTTTTTTATAAAATTACTTTTAATTTACAATATTCGTCAGTACATTTGTCAGATACATATTATAAGCTGCATCTGGATTATTTATTGGTACTTTTAATTAAGGTGTGACACGTGTCGATTTAACGAACCAATTTTATTTTTGTAACAGGTACCTATCTTAACTCTTAAGTAATGAAACTTAAATAATTTATAGTGTGTACGCATATAGTGATTTTATATTCTTATCAATATAAATAAAAATAGTTTACAACAAGCCATTTATAATAAGCGAGTGTCTGAATATCTGATCAATATTATACGATTTAAACTAATTAATCAAAATTTAGACATAATAAAAAACATATTATAATATCACGTAAAATATTATTATATATCTACTTTAGATAGATAATGTTGTGTATACAATTCATTAAAATACACACAAAAATTAAGTTATTATTAAGTTCACACGTACGGTGAATTATATTAAATGGTTCTTTAAAAGGACTTTTCATTATATTGGTAATGGCGAAAATGGAGAATAGAAAAAGGCATATGAAAAATAACAAGAAGAAAAGTGTTTTAGTGTCTATACGAGTTACGCAAAATTTTTAATCCGATAAAGTTGACATAAAATGAAAAAAATAATCTTAAGTTAATACCAAAAAATGTAATGTTTAAAACGTCTATTCCTTAATAATTATTTTTCGATAAATCGATAAATTATATACATTAAAACATAACAATTTAGGTGTTCCTAATATCTATTTTTAATTTTTATTATACATTTTTATTATTATATGAAGATATTTTCGAACGGGATACATTCTTTTTTCTAATTAAATTTTTACAACCGTAAAGTTTTCATAGAATTCAAACAATAACTACAGTCTATATTTTATATGAACTAATCGCAATTCGATTATTTTCTTAACAATAGCCGATTCCACTATAGATTTGCTTAACCGATTTCGCGTTAGAAGATAAACCGTATTTTTGATCTTTTTGAAGTATTTTCAGCCTAATATTAAAATTTATTTTGTGCAATATTTGTAATATTAGAACGACTGCCGCTGAAAACACATAATATATATAATATGATTCAATGTTTTTGCATGCAACAGCGAAAACATCAATTTTATTTAATTGTATTATATAGGTACGTTTATTATGTTTCCACTTTTGGGTTAAAACCACGAATGGCATAATCGGTTATTTTAACGCGAAATACTGGACGGAGGTACGCTCAAACACGTACTAGGCGAGGGAAAATAGTAAACCTAAGGCTATGCTTTATGTACAATTTTTTTTTGCAACGGTCACAATGTGCAAGGACTAATGTGCATACCGATGCGCCTTGAAATATTCGATCAACCCGTACAATAACCAGCACTTTTACGTTTATTAAAATATTCTGCTTTTCCACAAGACGACGACGATAGTAGTAATGTTTTACTAATTATACTACCTATTAATATTATATGCAATGGTGAACGAGGGGGGGAGAAATGTTTGTAATTAAATTCATAGCGTGACGAGAGACATAATATATACATATTATTATATACCGCGTGTATACATCATTGTATATATGTGAACCGTCAGCCACGTGACTCAATAAATAAATATATAGGTATGTATATTACAGTACGATATAATATACTCACACGACGAATAGACGTACTATAGCTCAATATACCTATTATACTATATCCATATCAATATGTAATATAATAAGGTATCAATGTATCATACACAGACATTCGCCTGTTTTCAAAAAGCAAATACCCCTGAGCTAATGTTAATAAGGTTGTAGGTACCTACCTATACTTACTATACATATTTAATACAATTTTACGCATGTACTCAAAACATTTTTGCATGTTATTAAATAACTATTTAATAAACAGTTTTTTTTCCTTGTTTTAATTTAATTTTTTTTTTTTATATGAGCATAATAGTATTAACTATTAAGTGATTCAAATGTAGCATGTTTAGACAAATGCTCAAATTTCGATAGTATATATAATATTGTATACATAATTTACTCGTTATCACTTTACTATATAATATAACTTTTTGAATAAATGAATATAACTTCTTATTACTCTTACAATTTATACTTATTTTGCCTATTTAATATTTATTAACAGTTAATGAAAACACTACACATAAATAAATATGCAAGTAGCGCATGACTAATTTTATTTATACCAATTAATAGTCTAAATCAATACTTGGCTAATTATACACATACGATAATGACAGATGTTAATAATTTCTGTACTTTACGAACGTCTATGAAATAAAATACCTATCTTAAACATTTTTCACTAAAACCAACAGTAAATACAAATACATTTGCATTCTTTTGATTTATGTAAACAATATTGTAGTTACTTTGATGTGATTTAAAATTTGTAAATTGAGATTGGTGAAAATATATATACACGTTTTTACAACATAATTTAAATATTAAAAATGTAATACAAATTTTATTCTACCAACTTCTCACTCGGTAAAATATAAAATAATAAATTGACAATTTTTTTGCCACATAATCATTATTTGCAGTTATGTATTATAAATTCTTTTTTGATTTTATTTATTGCTATATTATTATTGGTACGAAATAATGATAAAGACCTGACTAGTATTATTATGTTTACATTTAGTTTAATACACAGTTTCGTGTAATTTCTTTTACAATAATTTAGTTGTTATATACGTAGGTACCTAACTTAAACAGTCAAGTACATGAACAACTAACGAACTGTAACAATAATGTTGTGACATTTAAGAAAATGTTACTTAAAATTGTAAAACTTAACCCAACATATTTGTGTTTATGATGTAGGTACGCTGTATGTACTTTGGTAATAACGCAATCAATATCGTTCGTTGTGTTAATGATCTTAAAAATACTTTAAATATATAAAACTATATGAATTGTAATTCATTAACAGACTATAAATCTCAAGTTCAAAATATGTTCAATAATATCATTCTTGAGTGAATAATCTTAAAAATATTCAACGAAATTTATGGTTGAGTATTTTATAACTAATTTATTGACCCGGTAAAGCTATGAGCAAAAGGTTTTCGGCGTTTACATCTATTAAATAAGACACTCCATAATAATAACTATTATCAGATACTTAGGACTCTTATTGCATATTTTACTAAATTATAAAAACAGTTTACTCAAAGATTATGCATAATATTACATGATGCACCCGCAACTTTTATTCTAGTATTTATTCCTATAGGACCATAGAATTCAATAGAAAATGTTATTCTTACGCATTTTTTTATCATACTGGACGATATATAGGTAGATTTTTTTTAAATAAGCTTAATTTTTATTAATTTCGACACATGTGATCTAAGACAAAAATCACTTATAAGTGACACTTTCATTTAGTTATGCATATTTTATATCGATTTTGTTATCAAACTTAAAGAGTAAAAATAATACTGATTATATAAAATAAAAACATAAAAATAGTGAATGTTTGTTTTAAATTATATTTTATTACGAGTCTACAATTTATGATTTATAAAAATCACGATGAGAAAATGTTTGTTAACACCATGAGTGCACAATGCACATATCAAAAGAGGTGAAGTCATAATAAAAGTCGATTTAAACATAAAAATATTATAGAACTATAAAAGTCCATAACATAATATTATTGTTAACATAATGAATTTATATTATTTAACTATAAATATTATAGGTATATATTTTATTGTGAAATACATCACGAGAAAAATAATTCGAACAAAATAAAAACTCACTTATATAAATTTTAAATCAAAATGTCTCATTTAAAACCGTCATTGACTAAAGAAAACAACAAAAAATTATTATTTTACTCTTTGCCTGCCATAGGACTGTTTATATTATTTCGGATATTTTAAAAATATAAACAGTATAATAATTTTATGTTTTTTTGTTGTTTTTTTTTATTAATTAAATTAAATCACTGAACATAATATTATAATATAATAAACTAACATTAAAGATTATAAATATTTTTAGATTCTAAAAATAATTATTTTTGTTTTTACATGTATAATGTACATATAATTAAAAACATATAATAAAATAATAATAATAATGTAAAATATTTAAATTTAAAAACAACATACATTTTTTGTGGTTAAATATACCTAATATGATCAAATATAATGATTTCGTGAATATTATGGGTTTTTTTTATTTATTTATTTCATGCACTTGCCTCGAGGCAGGATAGTAACATGTTTTTGTAGAAAATTTAAGACTAATAATAAATCATGATTTTTTGGAATTTCTTTGTCATTATTCAAATTGATAACAGTAACTTGTCATACACATTTGAAAACTCGATAGAAAAAATAAAAACCAACGTTTTCAAATTAGCATCTATAGACTCGATTTTGTATCATTAAAAACGTTATATAAAATTTGTCGAGCACTCTTTCACAGTTTGATATTTTTCATACATCGATGTAAAATATTTCACTCAACATTTAAAAAGGACTTTCAGCTTTTACACTCAAAAATATCTTTTAAAAACATTAATGCCTCGTTTAGATAATAATAAAAAATTCTTATTTCGTTGATTTTTTTAAGTCACGTTTAGTAATGGCGAATTGACTATCACAAAAATATTATCTCTTTAGCTCATTTTTACAACATTTAATTATATAAATTTTATTACCATTGAAATAAATGAAAGATGGTAAGTACAATATTTTTTAAAAACTAATTTATTGTGTTTACGTATTTGTGTGTGTTTGAAGGTTGAGGAAAGCCAATAAGTTGTTCGCGGATAAAGGAGACCCACAAAAATGGAATATATGCTAAAATTTAGAATTACTTCTCAGAATAATGTATTTTTTTTTATTTAAATAAACTATGAATACATAATATTAAATTGTATTAAACACTTTTCAGACCATTTTTAACAAGACACGTTGATTATATATTTTTTTAACTTGCACCTAAATATAATTTTTATTTTTAATCGGGTTTTTATTTACAAAGTATTTTCCTTTGATTACAGATTAACACCATACAAAAGAATACTAACTATTTGTAACTCAATCACATATAAGTTCATTGTCTTGTAAAATACATGGCTCGATGGTATACGTATTTAAAATAATTTTTCGAGTATCCGTTCGTAGAATAACATGAATTTAAAAATTGACAATCACGTCATGTATTTCCATCATCCGAGTCGGAATAGTATAATTACTATCGAAATACGCGTTTTACAACAACGCAAATAATTGTACGTGATTATTATAACCTGCAGTTATCGTATGCGCGGAATGAATGACACGCGCATTTGCCGACGACAAGAGGGTTGTTTTGGAAATCTATTGGTGTGTCTAATGCGAAGTTCGTATGTTGTGAAGGGAAGAGGAAGAAAAATAATAGTACGCTTATCTGAACGTCACCCCAATCTCCCCTAAATACAAAAAAATAGAATAAAATAGAATGCGTCGCATATCCCGCGAGATACAATACTGACATTTTCCTTAGCCGACAGACCGGAGCGGTAATATTTCTCTCTCTTTCTTTCTCTTTCACTCTTGCGCTCTCTTTCTCTCTTATAAAGGCCAACTTTCCGCCACCCTTTGGTTTTTAATTTTGTTTGCAACTCTCTGGAGGACTCGACCTTTATACATGGTGGAAAGCAAAGCCGACCGGATTATTAACGTCCCGTTATTGTCGTTGATTGATTGACTATAGCCGGCCGCCACGGCTTCGACTCCCCCGCAGACGTCTATTATAGAGGAACATGTCCGATTCTAGACAACGAGGGACTTCTACCGCTAAAATATATATTACATACTATTATGGAATACGTATTATTCTGCAATGGTTATAAGTATATCTAGTTATATAAGGGTTTGCTGGTCGTTAAGACGCATGCTGCGGTCGACCAATGTGGTGTATATTTCGGCGGTCGTCATTAGGGTCGTATCGTATATATGATGTGTACATGTGCGATGTACCTACGCATAGGGTGCAGAATTTTGGGGATGAGAGGTAAAAGACAACTACTTCTACTACTACTTATACAACTACAACAACAACTGTACACTTATATTACTACTACAGCTACTAGATACTTCAACTGCTGCTATACCAAGCTTTACGTATCTAAAACAATGTTGGCGATGAATCGACAACGACTGGGTAGACGGTAGAAAAACGCATTTAGACTGAATAGGATTCGGAAGGGGAAACGATTTTGGATCGTATTAACGACAGCAATAACAACTTGGTTTTTTAACGAGTTACCTACCTCTACTGAGCGTATAGTATATGTATATATATTCTTCGCTTGTTGTGAGTTTTCAATGTTCAAAGAGTACACACAACATTTGCACTCGAGACCGGTAGAATTGAAAAAAATAAGTTTGACTATCGTAGTATCGTTATTAGTTTACATAACATATATTTTACGTTAAAATTCTATTACTGTAGGTCATCGTAAGTGCAGTAAAATATCAATACACAATATTATATCAATGATATGTTCTTCAATTATAAACGGCAATATAAATTTAAATTTCCTAGTTATTTCACAAAAACCCGTGTTATTTATATAATTCATATATTAAAGCGTATAAATGCCTATATGAATGATAAAATATAATATTAATTATACATGAATATGTGATTTTCATGTGATGGTCACAGACACCCTACACACAAAATATTATAGTAATTGAAAACAAGAAATAAAATAAACAATATTGCTTTACTCGCATTTTAAATATCTGCTGGTTTAATTATTATATTTTGAAAAAAAAACAAATATCAATAATATAAGTTGCGGTAAAATATGCTCTGAAATATTCCATGGTTTAGATGCGTACAATTTGATTTCGAATAAAATATAAATCTACATTCCACGTACCTATTATATATATGCACGTATGTGTGTGTTTGTGTGTGTGGATTTGAGTTTGAAATTTGAATATAATATTACAATATATCTTATCCGAAGATGTAATACAGGAAACTCGAATCTCTGTTGAATACGTCAAAGAGAGTAAACGGAAATGTATTTTTTACGAAGTGCTATATATTTATACGTAAACTTAAACGCGTACTGAAAAACACGTATTCATGTTACGAAAAAATAAACTCTACAAGTTAGGTGAATTCATAAGTATAAGCAATATAAGGAACAAGCGCGTCCCTCGCAGATAGGCCTATGGAGGATTTATAAAATACCAAATCTCATTCTAAAGACTCATTCAGACCAAGGATACATTTTTTTGGACGAAGATGTTTCCGATTTACCTTATAAATGGTATCGTAATCGAATGTCACAGACATTTCCGGAAACATATGTCCTAATTATGTTCATAGCTCGTTTGGTATATTTTAAAAGAATAACTACGTTTCCAAGTTTAAAACTATGAAATCGAAAAAGTTTTCAACTCTAACATCAATGATCAAACTTTTAACATATTCCATCTAAATTACTATGTCACCGTTTGATTGTCGTAGATATTATCATCGCTATTCATTCGGTGTTTTTAAATTTTAAATTTGATAAATGATATACTAACTAAGATGTGTTTAACACATTTATTTGGAACAATTATTCGAATATTGAATTTTAAGAATAATGGAGAGTTTGGAATGTACATTTTTATTTTGTCAAATTATTTAAAATTTAAATTATAATATTAATTGTATAGCTGTTATTCATAAATAATAAACATTAATTTATAGTTAAAAAATATTAATAATAATAATTATATTATATTCCATTCTATTTAAATACAACTTACTGTTAGCAAAATAAACACGACCTGCAGAATAATTTAGATTTTCAAATATAATATATTATATATATATATATGTGTGTGTGTGTGTGTGTGTGTGTGTGTGTGTGTGTGTGTTTTGTTATAATTATCATCATCGGTTCAAGCGTGGTTATTGTTATTAATTATCAAAAAACGAATGCAACAATTATACCTACCAATACACCTACTCATGTAATTAGTTTTGCTACAATATTATAACCAATGAATTTAGATTCGGTCTTCCGCGATGTCGAGCGACCGTCACCTCATTAATCTGTCGCCGGGAAAATTGGCATAATTAACCAGAATTTCCAAAACATTCCTCTAGCATGTACTCTAGCATACTCTGCATGGCGTATATCCGTATAAATATAAGCTGTGATAGGTGCCTATTGAAATTGTGCCGTAATTCTTTATAATGATATACCGACTGCCTATACATGATATGTACGATTCTAATATAAATGTACTGCAGTACGATTCAAATATAATAACCATTTTATCATAAAAAATATATCAACATATACTAAGAATAGTAATCTACCAAGTATGCTCGACCTTATTTTTTCCTTTAATAATGCATTTATTCAAATTCTAAGTTTTGAAATTTTGAAAATTACTCAAAAACCTCATGTTAAAATAAATTATTTAATTTTTTTGTACTACTTAAGTGCCCTATAATGAAACAAACTTCTGTTTATTAATAAGAATCTCTTCTTTACTCAAAGTTATTTAGTTCATACTTTAAACAAAAAATTGTATGTATCAAATTAAAAATATATATGAGTAGTTTTCGTTTATATGAATGTTTATAATATTAAGAATAATAATCTTTAAAAATGGTTTTACCAAAATATAAAATAGATATAATATTACATTTTGTATTTATTTGATCATTTTTATAAATTATAAATATCAATAAACCGATATATAATATATATTACTAAAATTCCAAATTGCTGTGGCCTAAATTATTCTTAGTAAATTAAGTTAAATACATTATTAATTGAAAAAATGAAGGTGAATGTACTATATAAATCATTCTAATTATATACTATATTCAGTATGTATTATATGTTTTAACGTGTATTATAATATTATAAACTCCTAAAGATATACTATGCAGTATACATATTATAATAATAAATAAAGTATATTACAATAAAAACTGTTCGTATAAAAAATTGTGATACGCGCTTGATGTTCATCAAACTGCCAAAGAGTAAACATTAAAAGATACAACTAAAACGTAAATAAAACGTAATAAACATCTTCAAACGAATTTATGAAGTAATTTATCCTAAAAAAAAAAATAAAGTAATGTTATTATTTTTTTGTAGCATAAAATATAACAGATACCTACGTAATTAGGCATATTCTTCTAAAAAGAAAACTCGCGAAATGTTTTATCTGTTGACAAAATATTATTTCAACGTTTTATAAACGGTATCGTATAATAAATTATGTAAATGTAGGTTAAACAAATTCAAATCAATTCATTTTTTTTTTTTTTTGTACAATTTTATACATTAATATTTATGGATTTTATTTTAAATGTTTATACCTAGTGATGAAGACGTTAGAAAATTAAAAATACATGGAATAAAATATATTCTAAATGGTTCTCAACTTATTAATTAAAAAAAATAAATGATACTTTGATACGTTATATAGTTTTAAGTATATTTTTCAATGTTTATATAAGTAAATACACACATCCCAGAATTCAATAACCTAATTATTAGATTATTAAATTTCCTATTATTAATTATTTACATTTTACAATGAAATATTTTTGTTTCAACTTTTAACGCCGTTAAGTCAACAATCCGCGTGCAGTTGTTCACTGAAGTATCTATTACGAAGTAATGTAATAAACGGCACGTGTCGATTTACAACAAACAACTATTACGCTGTACCGTTGTCACCACAGCAAGTATACTATTCATCTCTTGACCTGACCTTGAGAGTATATCAAAAATTTAAGGAAAACTGTTTTGATAATTAGCTCCCAAACCAACAAAATATAATAAAAAAAGTAATGTGAACACATATAATAATATATAGGTTGTTTAAACATAGTCGCTGAGACGATGGCAAAGAATAAAAAATAACAAGAAAGAAAAAACACTTTTTTTTTTATTATTATTTGAGTAATAAAGATAAAAATTAAACACACGGCAATACTGATACAATAACGGTAATGAATACAGTTGAACGAAAAATACAATAATAAACAGAGAATAACGCTGCAAAAGCTAAAAGATGTTTACAAACTTTACAGGGTGAATTACCAAACATATTAAATTCAATTTTGTTTTTTAAATTTATTAAAATTCTGATTCTTGAAATTTTTAAATACATCATATACTATTTAAGATCATATTTTAAAAATAAAAATAAAATAATAATAATCCACTGAATAATTTAAAGTAAAAATGGAAAGTTATCATTTGGAACGTCAAAGAACACTTCTTAATAAGTATAGCGATTCTAACCTTTTTTTTAAATAATCTTTAAGTATATTTGAAAATTCCAAGAATCATAATTTGAAAAAATCAATTATTAAATAAAGCAATGGGGGTAATAATGCTTAATGGTTTACCCAGTAGGTACAATATATAAAATTAATATTCAATTAATGTGCGTATAAAACTGCTATTATACAAGTGTATACATTGTGATATATTATATTGAAATAAGAGCTGCGGGATCAATATAATATTATTTTGATCAGAAACACTTTATGATCACAAAAAACTCGACGGCGAGCGTGTATCAAAATTACTAACGTAGAGTAAATAAGTCAACGCCCGAATCGTACACTTTGCGTAAAATAATCCGAGTAAAGCCATAGTGTAACTATAATTTAGTTTTTTATCAAATTTAATCCTGACGACTATATCGTATTCTAACAGTGATTCTAATCCGGCACTAGACCACACATGAATTGTATAATATTATGGTCTAATAGATCTCGTTATCTTTTTTCACTGTAAACATTATCAAACATAAATGAAAAATGTTTGAAAAAAACAACCTTTTCAAAGTGTACAGTCTGTGTTCAATGATCCGTCATAACAACATTAGGGCTTGATTTAAGATTTTGTGTGGAGTGATGTATTGATTTTGCAGTAATGTGTTTTTATCTTTTATTTTTTGTGTCTGTCACCACTTTTTAAAGCTGTAAAATTATTAACATCGTCAGAGGATTTACAGGTACAAATTCATATTCAAGAGAATCAAAAGTAAAAAAATGCCTAGTATTTTTCAAAATAATTAGCGAAAAAAAGTTTGAAAAAAAAACGGAAATTATTATACAAAATCGAATTTATTTTACAATAATATGCCATATCCCTCACTTTTTTCGTTCAAATTGTTCATTCTTCTACCACTGATTTGTATTCACTTAAAACACCAAATATTATATAAAACGAACATAAATTAGTTTGAATGAATTGCGATTAATATTGCAATAATATTATATGTGTAGGTACGCGGTCTACGGATATGATATCAATTACGAACCACGTTAAGGGTATGTATACTTTTGGATTAAAATCCTTCTTCAGTTATTTAATTTTGCAATAATTATGAAGATCTTTAATAGAATATTAGACATAATAATATAATAGTAGAATAAATCGAAAAAAGGTACTAAATGTTTGAATATTATATGATATTCTCCCAGATGTGCATATTCAGCGTTTTGTTAGAACACGAATCCATTCGATTATTATACCAAATAAACACGATACTATTGGCTTTTGAAAAATATATCATTAGGAGGGGTCCTTGTATAATAAACAACCCTCGCATATTCGTTCCAAAATCCAACGTCGCAGGACAGCTGCTCCAGCTGTGGGTAGTATGATTTCCGTACACATGCAGTGTGGACGAAACAATGCACGTTATATTTTATTGTGATATATGCCATATGGATGCCTATGCGTTCATATCGATTTTTTACTTGTAAAATATAATATAAAATATCTGTCTTGTATACATAAATATTATATTTCTCGAAATATTTTAAAATATCCCACATTATGTTTAATGGCACAATGTTAATAATATACCTATATGCGCTAAATAATATAATACACATGTAACAAAATGATACCTTGCAGACAACATATTACCTAGATATTATGTTATACGGGTCAATCTACTAAAAATTTCATTACCCCCATTTGTCAACAAATTCCAATTCGAAAAACTGTTTCAGAGTTAAAAAATTCAAATACCCCTCTCAAACACAACTTTTCTAAGATGGAACAATAATTTGCGTACCATAAAACGTTTCCATTCTTACGTATAATTATTTATACCAGTGTTTTGTAAAATGTATTGTAAAAGTGAAGCCTCTACTTCTTTTTAAATTAATTTTTCATGGACTATTCGTAAAATAGGTATGAATCTGTGATGATATATTATTTCCAATACGTATTATAAAATAAATAATAATAATAACTCAATTTGCAAAATGTTTATGATAATGTTACTCAATTGTATAATTTATTATTCATTATTTTTGGGTGTATTATTTAATAATATAATAATGGTTAATTTTGGATGAGTTTAAAAAATATAAAATAAACACTGTTATAGCGACAATTAGAAAATTATATTTTAATTAAACGAAGTTATTACAATATTATACTAAATAGAGGGTGGTTTTTAGATCACATTAGTACCGTTGTTATAAATATAATTTTAATGTAAAATTTTAAAGGAAAGAAATATTAATTTCATTAATACAAGGTCGACTTTTGTATATATAGGTATAGTATAAAAAAAATGATTACTTTTATAAGAAATTTATGAATAAATTACGAAACAATTTGGTATTTTTATTATGTTATAATATAATATTATAATAGATCGACGTAGATATTATTAATATTATAATTATAATCATTGTAAGTTAATTATATATGATTATAAATGTGTAGGTATATAGTTAATTTACATAAAAAATTTAACTAAAAAAATTTTGAAACAAAGTGTCATTGTAATATTATTATTTTATGATATTATGTGGCAATTATTGAAAAAAGTTACGTATGTCGCATAATTATAATTCTTTGATAGATAAATTTAATAAAATGTTAGTGAATTCTAGGATTTTTATTGCAGGTTGATTCATTAAAATTAATTGTTTATTTATTATAGTATATTTTATATTTTTAAATTACTGTATTTACAGTACTCATAATAGTTAAAATATAATATACTTTATAATAATGTATTACGTAATACGCTCTAATAGTTTTTAAAATGAAGTATAAAATAACTATAATATTTTGCAATGATTATCATTCAAGTATTAGATAAATAATAATTGTTACTAATGTTATTATACTACGTTCGTTGAAATATTTAATGATACAATAATTTTAATTTTTAAATATTCAGATTTTGAAATCAATCTATAGAAAATTTGCGTAGTAACTATTTACTCACTATTTTTATTTTTCACATGAATTGTGCGTTAAAATAACACTATATATAGCAGATCACTGTGTATTATTTTTTTCCCCATAATGCTAACACTGCACAATAACGATAAAACTCTATAAACTGTAAATAGTTATTTTGATTTACATTTTTTTTTATTATTATTGTTGCAATATTTTTTTTAACAAATAATTATATGCAAAAAAGACAAGGTAGTATAATAATAATGGTAAGTATTTTTCCGTAGTACTACGTTACAGAAGTATATGTTTATGATTACCTACAAAATTTAAAGATTTATTTTAAAAGTAAGTTTTAACATTTAAGCTATAAATTGATTTAATAAAAATATTCAATGAATGGAATAGGGATCACTGACATTCAACAAGAATTTTATAAGTTCTGATTGGAAGCTTAATTAATGATCTTATGTATTGAGGTTTATATATTAAATTGCAATGTATAAAAAAAACTTAATATTTATGAATTTTGACAGTTAGTTATTAATTAGAAATTCATATTATCGTTTTACTTAAAATTAGTCCACAACAAAACACAAATAAATTTAGAATTATAATACAGGAAAAAGTTGTTTATAATGGATAAGAAGTTAAAAACGACGGCTAATAATTATAAAATAAATTATATGTTATTGATTATTCTTGTAAACATGTAAACATGAAATCATTATATTTGTTTTTAAAGTAGCCTAAAAATAGTCTCTAATGGAGAATAAAACAAGGTCTCATATAACTCCTCTGAATTTATCAGAAATCTAAGACTAATTGAGTTAATTCAAACAAAAAATTTTCAAAGTCGAATTAATAATTTATTATATTTCATTAAGTGTTCAAATAGTTATGTATGTAATAAAGTTTAGACTATAGGTGGTTATACTGTCATATATAGTAGGCTGGTAGGAATTTATGAAAATAAACGAAATAAACTTAAAATAACGATATTTTAGTTTCAAAAATAAATTTTGATATTATAATAAAATTAACAACGTTAAACAAAAAAATAATAATATATAGGTATATATTTTCACTGTACATTATAATATTATGGAAATATTATACCTTCGTCTATCATTACATCAGTTAAGCAGATTTGACTAAGAATTTATAAAAATCCGTATAAAAGGCTCACAAGTGGGATATGACGTGCACGCGTTTTTCACGTATCGAGAACGTGAACTACTTAAAGCGGTAATTAGGACTTTCTAGGGATTTATCGTTCTCACCTGTGGCCACGCAGTGCGGTAGCTTTGAGTTATTGCGAGCCAAGCCTTTGTGGGTGGAAAAATTGTATGTGGAAAAAATAAAAGGTTACGCCAAGGTGTAATAATAAAATGCGGGGAAAGGGCAGGTTAAAACAACGGATTATTTATGTTTTTTAATACTAAACCACGACACATTTTTCACAGACTCAATTAAAACCATATGCTGTTGTTATTATTATTATATTATTATATATTTTTTATTTTTTATTAATACATAAATCTAGTTTTCGTGGATTTCGATACCAACGTGAAAATGAAAAAATGAAAAATAATTATTACCTAACTAGAGATTATAAAAAATACATTTCATGTTTTTTTCGAAAATACTTAAGATATTCTATTAAATTAAAATAATTTTTAAATATAAAAAACTACAAAATAATTTGTCGTAGTATTCATAAATAACGTCTCATACCTCATATCGCACCAGTGAAATAAAAACAAACAACTTACATAATTATAATATAAATTTAATTGATTTTCACTATTAAATATTTGAAGTGATAATTAATAAAAAAAAAAATCGTTTGATTGAATTTATTTATGTTTAAATATTTTTAGTACCTATAAATGTATTAAATTATAATAATATGATATACCATATAAACTCTACATCAGTTGTAATAAATATTATATATCATTAAAATATTAAGAAAATATACATTTTAAATAATATTTTTATTTTAATTAAAAATATATATATACAATCTTTAATACGGTTGCCTTAACTAAAGGTATTTAAGAAAATATTGTTTTATATATTTTAAATATTGATAGAATTATTTTTATAGTATACAAATACAAAACAACATGACGTATATCCATATAGGTATAATATAATTATGTACATATTAAAGTCATATAATAATATCTCCCCTTATTATTATTCATATTTCTCAGAAGCATTGTGGAAATATTTTTACTTGAAAATACATTTCAATTTTCAAAGTCATTATAATATTATGTTATTTTGTACCAGTATCTCGCATTAGTATCACATTTTACACACAGTTTTAATGAACTTAGTATAATTATAAACAGCCGAAATGTGTGTATATTTTGGGCATTATTTTTCAAATAATAACAAAATAAAATATTTAGTAGTTTTTAAAGTCACCAAATGATTACGTCCAAATGGATTTGGCCACTTAATTTATATAACGTTTGAGAATGGATATTTAAAAACTTATTTTTACGCGAAAATATAAAAATAATATTAACAATATCAATTTTATTATTATTTTGATTATCGATAATTAAATTATAAAAAAAAATTAAAATTTGAGGATACAATAATAATTTTTTATAGAAATATTTTAATTAGCTGTCAATGGTTACAAATACTAACAATATTAAAAATATATTAAGAAACTATTATAATAAAATACCAGAAAATGAATTCAAGACGGTAGTGTAGCTAAATTGCCTATATAATACTCCGTATGATTGTTATGATTGTACTAACAGTGAAAAAAAATACAAGTTGGAAGCTTGTATTGGATTCTATTATAGAATTAACAGTTGTATTTAATTAAAAAAAAAAAAGTGTAACCTTATGTGTTCAAACAATGATACAAGTATAATGAAACGTTAGAAAAAAGAACATTTAGTCAATAAGCTCGCAAAAATAAAAAAGTATGACGTTGGAATAACAAATAATATACTTTTCACACTTCTGGACTTTTGGTTTTAATAAAATAAATTGAAGCAAACCATTTTTACCTAGGCTTTCCTCAATACAGCATCGCTTATTGGAATAATCAAAATTATAGTGATTATGGCACACACACAGGGGACCGGAGTCTAACTACCTTAATGATTATATATTTTTTAAAGACAGTAAATTTATATTCTACATAACATACCAAACATTCTAATCAGGGCTTGAAACCAATTGAAATAATTTCGGTTTCGGTTTCGATTTTGTATACCGGTTTTTAATTTTTTCGATTTCGGTTTCAATTTTTCAATACCGGTATTAGGAAATTTCGATTTTGGTTTCGATTTTGTATACCGGTTTTGAAATTTTACGATTTTGGTTTCGATTTTGTATACCGATTTCTAAATTTTTTGGTGTCGGTTTCGGTTTTAATTTTTCAATACCGGTATTAAAAATTTAAGTTTCGGTTTCGGTTTTGTATACCGGTTTTTATATATTTCGGTTTTGGTTTCAGTTTCGATTTAGATAAAATTAAAGTTGAAAAAGTTAGGTTACCTAACCTTAACGATAAAAATTAAACAATACTTACCAAATACCAATTAAAAGAAATATAATATTCATTACTATTAATAAAACAACTAATAATTTTGCAAATAATGAAATGGTTATCAACATTTTAATCACGATCTCACGGACATATTAATGGAATTTACGGATTTAAAATTTTAAAAACACGCAAATTAAAAAAAAAATTAACGGTTTACAATTTTTTCTTTTTTTGGTTTTGAATTTGATACCGGTTTCCTATTTTTTACGTTTCGGTTTTGACTTTAATACCGGTATTTAATTTTTTTCGGTTTTGGTTTTAAATTATAATACCGGTATCCAATTTTTGCCGGTTTCGGTTTTGACTTAAATACCGGTATCCAATTTTTTTCGGTTTCGGTTTTAAAACGGTTTATACCGGTTTCTGAAATCGGTTTTAAAAACGGTTTCAAGCCCTGATTCTAATATGACTGGTTTACAAATTAAATATATATTATTATTGTAAAAGTTAAAATGTAAAATAATTTAATGATTTTAATGGTAATAATTCAGTAATTCAGAGAATATAATTATTAATATGAACGAAATATTTCTTAATAAAATATTTTACAAACTTTATAAGAATACTCGTGTGCGGCAACGAGTTAATATGCAAATCAGATAATAAAGCGTTATATAAACATATCAAGAATAAATTAGTAGGTTACAACAGGTTATAGTTTTGTATTTATATTATAATACAAAAAACTATGGAGTGGAAAATAGATTAATGTTTAAATCTCTTGTCAATAGAAAAATTAAAAAATTATATTTTATTGGTTATTATAGAATAATGCGTATAAAAAAACACAAGTTGTGTAATAGACAATGCTTTTTAGACAATCAAAAAAATATATTTGTTTTTAAAGATAGTACTCACGAAAAAAGTATCAACATTAAATATTTTTCGTATCTTAAATTATAAAAAATATATAGCTATATTATTCAAAAATATGTGTACTGTTTTCTCCAAAACAAATTCGATAATATGTAATACATAATAATGGTTTTATTTGTAAGTCATTATATAATCAATAACAACCAATCATCAGTACTGACATATTTTAATACACATTGTATAAATACACTACATGACAACAATAATAAAGGCATGACATGGTAATATGAATACCTGTAAAATACTTTTAACTGTTATAGCATTTAAATAAATATTCATCGATAAACTTTATAAAAGGCGATGTTTATACGATTCACAGCAAAGTCTACCATTTTCATCTGCTTGTTGGTACAAAAGTAATTCTCTACTTCGAAATCAATTTTTTAAATTTCATTCTATAAAAAGGGTCATAAATAAAGATTTGTATCATCAAAAATGATTTCTTTTTTTTTTTTGTAGAGTGTCTTTAGTTACAGAAAATAAAATAGTTATTAAATTGTATATAATTTTAGATATGTATTTTATATTTGGCCAAAACCAACTAAATAATGACTGTGTTAAAAATGTATGAAGTTTAAATTTAATGAAATTTAAGACCTAATAAACCCACTAACGTCGTTTCGTTTAACTCGTCACGGGCAACACCGTACATGACTGACTAACTTTTAAATAAAAATTATTAACAGCATTTCGTTTAAATCGACTATTATATTGATGTTCGATCTCTTAAAAATAGGGGAAAGCATAAGTTGACGAATTATCCCTTTAAATACGGTACGTCGACGGATAAACTCACGTACACGAGACCGCTTCGATACTACGAAGCAATAGTTTGGACGCGATTTCTGGTGCCACGTCGACGAGGTGTAGCGTGCAAAACAACCGCGTTCACGGGGACAAGGAAAAGGACATATTTTACAAAACGTTCAACCCCGCCGTCGTTATAGCCATCGCCAAGTTGGCCGACGGCTGCTAGTCCTAGACGGCGGAAGGGAGGGTATGCATCCGGTGGATATATAGATGGCAACCTGCACCTCATGCGTTCTCGTGCACGAAACTACTTCACCGCACCGAGACGGTGTGACGGGAGGGTAGTCGGCTGACTAATTGATGGATAACAGCCCCGGGAGCATATATACGTATATACGCGCGCGCACTAACGTTGTGTGTGTGTGTGTGTGTGTGTGTGTGTGTGTGTGTGTGTGTGTGTGTGTGTGTGTGTGTGTGTGTGTGTGTGTGTGTGTGTGTGTGTGTGTGTAGGCTACGGCGGCTTGTTCGTTCTTTTTATATGTCCCCGGAGACTCGGCCTTTTTTTTTTCATCGTCGTCGTCAAATCCTCTCCCTCCACATAAACACACTCACGCCACCCGCCTACGCCCCCACGACTTCAAGAGTACAATACTATACCATTTTCCTTTTGTGTCCTTACGTTATTGTCGTGTTGCAGTTGACCACTACAGCCGCCACGCGCCAAAAATGTCGGAAAACGTGTTTGATCGTTTGTTATTCACCCTTTTTCCTCGCACACCACCCGAAAAAGTAGTTCGTCTGCTTTTTCCGTAGGTATATTATCATGCTTTTAATGTACTGCGCTCTCGAACAGCTTCTCACCGGTATTTTAATAACAATCAATAAAACCATGCTCGCGATGTATAATTACTGCCATATCGTTTGAAACAGGAAAAAAATCGCATAAGAAATTACTCGATACGTTGTTAAATAATGCTGCCTCTAGAACAGGTGGAACAGATCTGAGCACGTATTATGAAAATATAGAACTGTGCAATTCACTATTACCATTACTCTAATTATTCGATATAATTTTTCTCATATTAATAATTCGCAAAAATGTATCAACAAACACAACAATTTTCTTTAAGAGGACGCCATACCCGCATGTGTTGTCTCTGTCTTATACACGCGTAACATAGTTAAAAACTGTTTGGCGCGGGACAATTTTATTCCCTCGATATTTATATCAAAATTACCAAAATTTCAAATTACATTAAAAAGAACTTTACCTGTGACGTAGCGTTTTAATTTTTTTAATAAAATGAATGCATTTAAAGTTATCGGTTTGAGAACTTTAGGTTTTTTTTCATTTAATTATTAAACATTATTGGTTACCACTATCAAAAAAATTAAAACGCTACGTCGCAGGTAAAGTTCTTCTCGTTGTGATTTGAAATTTTGGTGATTTTGATATAAATATCGAGGGAGTAAAATTTCCCGCGCAAAACAGTTTTTAACTATGTTACGCGTGTTATAAGACAGAGACAACATATGCGGGTATAGCGTCGTCTTAAAATCAAAAGTACACGCAGCATTTATAAGGGGTGTGATATTGTGTACAGACGATAGTAGTTTTTATATTTAAATAAAAAGTTTCTGGCCTAAAATAATATGTTATGATAATTATTCCAAGATAAATAATTCTAATAATATAATTATGATCTGTAAAATATAAAAATATTTTTAAATTGCCTTAACGAGTTATTATTGACTTACCCACAACAACACTAAGTGGAGAAATATTTTTGCCAAGAGTATTTGAACAAGGTTAAAAGCGTCAACACCTGTCATTTTTCGGTTATTCACAAAAAAAATATAATGTTATTAATACACGTATAACAGTCACGCTCGCATGTCAAATTTCGATGGTGCTATTTAGTTTTTTTTTTTTTAAAAAGTCACGCTTGTCTGTAAGTAAACGAATACACGACACCTGCGAGCAATAGTGTCAGTTTTAGTCGACCGTAGTTAGAAAATCCAAGTTTGTAAAAAGAATAAAAATAGTACAAATTTATCGTGGATTTCGAAAAATAAGCATATTAATTTATATGGCCAAGGTTGTAGTTAAGTAGCAATTTACAAAAGAAAGGTTAAGAAGATATCAACAAATATCTCGTATCGTAATGAAAAATTAATATTTTGATGATCTTATTTAGTTGGTAAACAATACACGCAAGTACGTAAAATCTATAATCAAAATCTATAAGCAATAAAAAGCGAATAAAATAGCAATACAAAATATATCATATGCATTAAATATTATCCATACAGATTTTAGACATTGTAATATAATTTTATATTAAATAATAGTGGTAGTGTGGTACACTAGAATTTGTGTTCACTAAATTCAGTATACGATGACTATTAATTATATTAAGCTATGGAATACACTAGTGTAGTATACATAATATTATGTACAATAATTATTATATTATTATGTATGGCTGTGATTTCATAAATTATTATAATACTTATACATGATGATTTTTGAGCAATACAATAATAATAGGTACGTATATGAGATAATTACCCAGGTTGCCGTTTTACAATGGTATAATGACTACTTAGTATTGTTAGATTAGTATTGATTAGTATTAATTAGTATTGATAGAAACAAAAAAGATTCGATCGGAAAGCTGATTTTACGGACCGACGGCCAATTTGCACGTTGGATCGACGCAGTGTGGAGGATGATACTATACGGATGAACGGAGCGGGCCCTCGACGCCGCCAAACAGAGCAGCTCTCTTTGACTCCACGCATAATAGTAAATACGATATTATATTAAATGCGTGTGTTTGTGTGTACGCGTTCTGGAGAGGGAAATATAGGAAAATACAGAGGGGTAAGAGTGTGGTAGATTTGTTTGTACAGCAATAATAATAACAGAAAACGCAATATACGACTACGACGAATACAGTGTTTCTCGCACCGGCAATGATATAATACATAATTGGCTCATTATCCGTAAAGCATTCGGAAGTGGCGGTGGGAAATAGCACGCGCGGTATACGAGTATACACTGCACACACACACACACACACACACACACACACACACACACACACACACACACACACACACACACACACACACACACACACACGCACGCACGCATCGTATAACCCTCGGGGAGCAGTAAAACCTCCCCCGGTTACCCGACCACCACAGATACCCGCCAGGATCTCCGTAGCCAGGCATACCCGATATTTTTCTCGGTCCAACAGACAACCTCTTAACGGTTCGATTCGCTTATAATAATATAATCGCCGGTGCACGACGTTAGACCTTTTTACAGCAGTGTGGGCGCAATAAAATAATATATATTTACCTACAGATTATAATAATGTGGTCGTGATGGGGGGTCGCCTAGAGATCATAGTTGAACAGTTCGCGTGGTCAGGAGAGAGAACAATTATTATTGCGCTTGTTGTATCGGTATTTTATTCTAGTTTTACACCACCGATAGTCGAATGAAACGTAAAAACTGAAAGATAATATACGCACGAGAGGAAAAAAACTCGTATGACCACGTTTAATTCAAAGTCGTTGTTAATATATACAATATTTTCATAAGTCCATAGTTGTGCACTTAATTTTGCAATGAATATAATAAATAAACCTGTTATTTTTATAAAATCTACCAATTTTCTTACTTTTGGTATAATATAATATCGTACATCGAATTTAAAATATGTGTATTTCATTGTATCTACTTATTGTACGTCTTTCTTTCTTATTTTTATTTAAATTATATTGTTGAAAATGTATTAAAACTATTATATCATTAAATAGTAATATTATAATTTAAGCTAACGCAATTGTTTTCCTTTTACACAATTATTCTTTATGAATTTCAAAAATATATCCATATGAATATCGGACACTTCTAAATAGCGGACCGAATTCCGTTGACTAAGAGTATCCACCAATCGGAGATTTCACTGTATGATCATATAAATATTTATCTTTCTTTATCTACAGTAAACTATAACTATATGTACTAATTAGACGGAACAAACCTTAAATCACTTATCGTAAATAAAATAATTATTATTTATAAGTAATATTATTATACTTGTACTAGCCACTATAATAGTAATTAGTATTTTAGTAATAATATACAAAGAGTGCAATATACGTGAATTTGAGTACACATCATCATTATCTATTTTTCCCAGACAGTACTTTTTATCATCCCTCAAAAATTGTACGTAATTCCCTCTAAAATAATAATCATAATATATATATTTTGTATTACCTATGTCATATTTTCGTTTTGACGAATTTAATATATTATAACGCATATAATACACCTAATTGGAAATTACAACGTCATCGTAAATTAATTTGATTGTGACACCTATAAGGTCCTTGTTTCCCATTTTCTAATCACTCTATAAACCCAAAATAATTATCGTATTACAGCTCGCTCACTGTCTAAAATATGTATTATTTTTTAATAAAGTTTTTAAAGTTCAACGTAAAATCAATGGAAAATATCAATCTTTATTATGCTTTTGTTTCGACTTCAAAAGTAAACCGGACCTAAAAAATCAACTTTGTCAACAAATTCAACCATTTTGTTTTTTAAAATTAGTGCCCCCCTTCAATTAGATTTTTAGATTTTTTTTTCATGCCACAAAATGTTATAATAAAATAATAAAAGGTATTGGCCACTCTCTGATTTATTATATAATAATAATATTATGGTGTTATACAAATTAATTTAATAACATTAATATTACTTTATCTAAAACCGCTTATCAAAATAATGTGTACATAGTCAACATAGTCGACATTTAAATAGCAACGACTAATAAATTCCCATCTAAAAAAGTAAAATATACAAAGTAATCTTAAACATTCGATAATTTAGCTAAATCGTATACAGAAACTATTTGCAAAGAAATTATCACTCACCACTGTACAAAGTTTTTCATCAAATCGCACTCGTAACGAGATTTACTCAACTACCTACAACGAGACCTAGGTATACAATAAAATATTGTGCAACAATGTTATTCAGAAATTAAAATTTAAACGTCATTATGCAAAATAGATTAAAACCATCAACAATACTTTAATATTTTGCAGACGAATTAAACTATTTTCATTACAAAATGCGTACCTATTGTAATTTATCAATGATAATTATTTTTGAACACAGCGATTCCTGCTATATTATAGTATTACATAAAATACAATACAAGAACAATTAATAATTATATATTGTTTACTGCATAGTGGGTTTTAAGTCTCTTAATATGAATTATTTTACTTCAAACATGTTTTATAAGTTAAGCTTGAGGAATTATAACGATGAAATCTCGACCTATATATGATAGAAACTTAGTAGTATGTTTAAATATATTAATAGACAAGATCGAGTAACAAAATTGACAATACATTCAAAATCAAACAAGACAATCTTTCAAATTATTTTAACAAGCAATGAGATATGAATATAAACTAAAAATTTAAATAACTACAGCTACGTATTTATAGTGATATAAATACTTATTTTCAAAATCTATTTGGTGGTGAGTAGATGTACCACAAGTCCACAACTACAGTAACTAAATTATATTTTTCTACTTTTCAACTTCATAAAATACCTTAAACGGTGAATATATATAAATGTTTTGTATTTACACGTGATAATCAATTTTATACAACATATGGTATAAAATAGTATATTATTCAGTTTTTACGTAATATTATATTACGACATATTTACGATATAATATTATGTACAATGCGTGCGTTTTCCATTTTCTACACGTCTGAGAATTCACATTTTACCTGTTATGAATTATAGTGTTGCAGGTTTATCATAATAATATATATTATATATGTTTGTACCTATTATATAAATCTTTTTTTTCAACTCCGAGTAGCCATTAACACTTGTTCCAGTAGAAAAAGCTATAAAATATTTCAGACAAAAACTTTTTAAGGTGTAAACGATCGATACAATAAAAAAGTTGTCCATAGGGATTAAAAACAAATCTAAAAAATATAACTATTGTCATGATGATATTCCCTGGACAGCAGTTTTAAAAAGCAATATTTTATACGGACCATATAAAATATCGTCGCATAGGTACTTATATAATATCATCTATATAAGCTACACTTAAATAAACTCCCACATTGTTATGGTTATTATGAGTTGTTAGAATTAAAATTATTTATTATCTGTTTTTGATATCATATTTTTACAGATTTATACAATATTTCATAATATATAACGAAAAATGTATATTAAGTAAAATCACAATTTTAAATTAGAAAAATGTTCCATGTTACAGTGATCAACATTTCAAGTGTTATAATATACTATTTATGAGTTACTGATATTTCCTAAAAAAGAATGATTCAAATGTTTTGATTTTTTAAAAAAAGGTATAACCTATTTGTAAAATATTTAAAACAAACGAAATTTCACGTTTACACTTTAATTATATAAAATCATTACTTTATTGCATTTATTGCATATAAACATGCATAAGGTACACAATATACCTAAGTGGATAGCAATTATGTTCGTGATACTTTAATAATATTATACGGCCTTTAAGTGTAACTCAAAGTCGAGTAAAAAATTGTACGTTATACATGTGATCGCGAAAAGATTCGTTCCGTTGTCGTCGTTTTCCGGAAACTCCGAGTGAATGCGATTATCCTTCCGGTTGTCGGATAAAGAAATAAAATATGTCAGCAGGTCGCCACAAATGCACGATCGTAGACACTCGAGTATATATATATATATATTTATGCTCATCGTTCTCGTGTCAACACTCTTATAACTCCAAGCACGAAAAGTCTCTTCTTTTCCTTTATAGATCTATCTATATAGTATATATAATATATATATTATATTTTAAGTATATATAGTTATTGTATTTGGTATGTCCGTATGTGTTCTGTGCAGTCAATAAATATATATGTATAGGTGAATTTATTTTTTAACAACTTTACGTTTTTCTTGAAATATACTTTTTTATTTGATCGAGTGTTACAGGAATCATCTTTTTATTATTATTATTATTTCATCGAAAAACATCATTTTAATAATACATAGTGCTAAGTATTTCTACACATAGTGTATATTCTGCTACAAAATAATATATAAGCATGTTGATTTTTTTTTTAAACAAAAAATACTCATTATTATTTCAAAAACAAATAACATTTAAAAATAAATGAAATAGTTTTACTATTTTTATCACAATATCACTTTTTTTGAAATAAAATAACATACATCTTTTATTTTACATACCTAAATATGATATTTTTTTCAAAATATTCCAAAGTATTATAAAAGTCGAATCTCCTAGATGGCCAATTAGAGAAAATTATAGGTTATAATAAATAAAAAATATATAAAATAAATACATTCTACTTTCATAATTAATAAATTTATTCATACGACCACATATTCACAGTCTACCACTGTTAGCAATGAGAGTGAAACGGAGACTGGCTAGACGGCGGTATCGAGTATAGTAATAATAATATAATTAATAACAAAAATAGAACAACATTAACCGTCGATGGGTCGTCTCACGCACACACTCACAACATAGACATAATATAAATAATATTATATAATATTAGATAGATGTGGGATACGCTGGGTCGACGGTGCGATAAACACGCGACGATAACCGAACAGCGTCCCACAGCTGTACATAGCGAAATAAAAATATAAAATCATACAGTATAAAAATCTAATACGAACGAGTAAATAATTAGTTATAGGTACATAACTTAATAAGTATTGACATACCCGAGTACTTATTTGTTGGATTTAGGATAGGGGTCAATTTTTTTTCTCGTTCAAAAAACTTTAAATTGAATACAAGTTTCTTTTTAAGTTATTTTATAACAGTTGATAACATTGATAATTAATTTGAAAATTAAACAGCGTTTGTTTAAATTTTGACAAAATTGATTACTAAAATGAAAAATAATATTTTCCTATGATGATTATAATAGGTATAGCAATTTTATAGTACCTAAGCTAATACAAAATATATTATTCATAGACTTGAAATTATTTGTTATTTAGTATGTTTATCAGTATTTTCTTTTAACATAACTTTAAGTAGTTAAAGCTTGTACTACTAATTAATGAATATAATTTGAGATTCAAAATAATTAAAAAATATACTATATCTGAGTGTCATATTTTAATTTTACATACCTACATTTAGGTAGTAAGAAAAAAAATGTTATAAAATAATTGTCTTGTATACCTATATTAGGTAGCCTTACTAATTAGTAGTTAGGTACTATTAACTGATGCAGTATTGTATGTACTAATTGTTCTATACCATCGCGTACATAACACATAAATATCTAAAAAATATTATGTATATATACTACGTGTTTTAATAAATTATCATGATTTATATTTAGGTCTAGAAAATATAAATATTTTTTTAAATTGAAACTATATTACTAATTTATATAGCGAGATCACAGGCTTGGTTAATATTTACATTTAGCATGACTTTTTAAAATATATTCCACTTCGTTCAAAAAAACAAACATTTTATTTTTCAAAACAGACTATTTCTATACACTTGTTAAAATAAAACAAAATATTGTGTATAAGCTTAAAAAAATTTGATTTAGAAATAAATTAATTTTCCAAACTCATCACAAGGATTGACTTTCCAATTTGTGTGGATTTCTGTAGATTCACAGATTTTACCTTTTTATTTCATCACAAAACCATTATAATAATACAATAATAATACATGTGCGATTCTCAAATAACACGTTGATGGTATCGATGTACCTTTATTATTTTATATAAATAAAACGCTCAATATTTGTTCAAGTGAAAAAATACGTTAATGATTTTACACCCAAATACACGATGAGCATTTTCCCCTGTCTACGGCCATCATCCGTTTTCTCCCCTTTTGGGAAAACGCTCGCCACTGTTTGTGTTTACTTTTGAAACGCTGACGATTTTTCGGCAAACACGCTCTCGCGCACGTACGCACGCCCGCATTAACAAGGAAATAGAATACCATAAAACACAATTACCTATGGGTATTTACTTATAACCAATAACCATACTATGTATAATGTTTGGTATATTATGCACTTTTGTTTTAAGTAAATATTGTGTATATATTATATATATATATAAAATGAATGAAAAGTAATAAAAATATCATAGTTTTGGTTAAATATTATTCAAGTCAATGTGATGCGATAGAGTTGATAAAACAAAAATAAAATAATACGTGTCAAAATAAGTTATGTATCAAATATAGTAATAGTGTTTATTTTACAATATATAATATAATAAATTAATGAGACAAATAAGTTGAGATAGCAAACAGCGAAAAAACATTACAAGACCATAAAACCCGACAAAAGGGAGTGTGACGGTGTAATATGCAACTGTTAATGCACGGTTTTTAAGAACTGTATAAAATTATTTAATAATAAACCTATGACCAATTGCACCGCGTATTTGATAGATAAATTAAAAAAATTTTATTTAAAATATTGACACATTTTTATAATGTTCCAAGTTCCAAAGTTCTTGAATAAAAATCTGACAGCATTATGATAATGGATCGATATGATCATATTACATAGGTAACTTAAATAAAAAATATTGACTTTGTGGCTCTCTATTAAAAATATTTATGCACACGTAGTTAGTGCATAAAACGTACCCGCTATAATAAAATTGATCAAATCATATTCTATAGATGTGACCCGAAGTCATCGTATTCAAAAGCCAAGAAACGATCTGGATGTTCAATATATTTTCGTCTACGGTTGTTGGTGTATGCGTCGTACGATAAACCACAACCTTAAGATGCGATTTACGCAAAAGTCGCCGCCGGCATTATAGTACATATCGGTATTCCGTGTACACGCACGTGTTAAGGTTTAGTTTCCAGGCAGGATTATTGAACGGTTTGCTCGGACGACACAACGTCTATAATAGTGTAGGTATAACAATTTACAGACCCGACCGTGTTATCATAGTTATTATACATCGGATGATCTGTTTTCAACTTGCCACGTTAATTTTCTTAGTCGATTGACTCAATTGAGAGCGATTCAAAATATATATTATATAATATAATTTGAAAAATTTGCCTTCGCGCTGCGTTTTTGCAAATATAAATAAAAATTTTGGCATTTACGTAACGTATATATTAGTGATTTATTAGTTTTTTATTTGTATTATATATTCAATAGCCTGATGAAATTTGAGGGTGGGGGTAATTTGAGTGAATTTAACACGACCGGTTTTTAAATCAGCATCCCCATAATTTACGCCATTTTTTATTAATTAGTTCTTATTTTATATTTATGTAAAATAGTATATATGATACAAAAACATAATGATACATGATTATTGAATGATGGGTGTAGACCTAGAGAATGAAATTGCAGTTTTCGTAATCCTTGATTGTAACTAAAAAATAGGGGAATTCAGTACCTCAGGTTTTTTTTATTAAAATTGTGACCCTGTTGAAATATAGCTATAACCACTAATACTTCGATTCTTATCAATAAACTGAAATACACATAAACAAAAATAAATTGTTTGAATACAAACTAATACATCAACATTTTCAGGAAATCATTCTGCTTCAAAATATGAAATATGGTGTTATCATTTAAAAAACTGTTCAATTTCAAATCCATGACATAATAACTTTTTTTTTTCAAAATCACATGAAATTACTGATAAAATAATATTATTACCTATAGATAGTCATTATGAAACCATATTGTAAAATCTATATTTATATTAAACTTATATTTTTATATTTAAAGCTAATACCCAATAGTATGATTCTAATAATGTGTGGCCGTTTTTATATTAGATACACTTATTATATTAAAGGAACTTAAGATCAATTTGTGGGATCGTAATAAATCGGTTTAAAAAATCGGTGCGAAATACAACGTGATAAACGTCAGAAAATACCAATTTGGCGTTGCAATATCTACAGTTATAAGACGTGTCATAATAATAATAATGATAATATTATTATTACGATAGGTACGCAGACGTTTGACAACGACGATAACGGCGACAATGACAATAATCGTGTTTATATTTTGATTGGCCCGCAATATACAAGTCACGAGTGTTGCATCGTTATTATTATTATTACTATTATCAATGTTATGCGGATACAAAAATATTTTCAAAACACGATTTTATATCCACCATTTTTGTATTAGAACGTAACATTTAAACCGTGTCGACTATCTTCGCATAAATAAACTAGCTGGACTACAACTATTATTCTGAAACTTGGTCGACTCATCGTTGTGGAATTATTGGTAGACTAGTTGATTTTTAATTATATATTTTTATATAGATGGCCATGACGCATAACTTTTTATATAATTGTAAAATATTTATTAATTTTTATTACAACATACTACATTTATAGATAAAGCCTGAAGTCAGACATATGTTTATAAATTGTGAATCCCATAACCAACATAATATTATGCATTATTATGATGCCATTTTCATTTATAAAATTAAAAAAAACCGCACAATTGCACAATCACACACATAGTCAATAACTCTATTTATCAATCGATATTTATTAAATGTGTAGCAGATTCGGGACTTGTAAATATGTATATATAAATCTTATTATTACAATCGTTAAAAATATAATCTGACACTGGCATTTTATATCCGAGTGTACATAATAAATAAATAAGACAAGTAGTTCATTGTACATTATTTTGACAATTATTTTGATATTAGGATATTATATTAACCTTAATAATTATTTTAAGCTAATATGAGATAATGTGAAATGTTGTAATAAAAATATCAAAGTTAACTTTATTGTTAAAAAAATACGTAGGTGTACGACGTAATAGAGATAATAATGTCAAACTTCGACGTATAATACCCAAAATAACGTTTAATTATGTATGCTTGATAATGAAAAAAACTAATAATTAAAGTTTTAAAAATACCAAACTGCAAACTCAATATTATAATAAAGTTTTTTTACGTGATCATATAGATAGGTATAATATGTATAGTTAAGTTGTTAAAATTATACTTCCACATATATGGAGTGTAAAATATTTTGTTTAATCTAGATTTTATATTTTGTCGTTTGCAGTGACAATTAAACTTAAAATGAAATTAATTCTATTTAAAAACTCATCAAACCCAGAGACTAAATAAAACGTATAATAAGGACGAACATTTTAACTTCGGAAAACTTGTCGTTTATGTTTGCAATTAATTAATATATTATATATTATATTCATCACAATTCAAGACAAACCAAATATTAATAAAGTGTGTTTCTATAATTCTATAGATTTAAATATTTTTGTATTTAAAAAGAAAAGCGACTGATTTAAAAATAATTCATACTTCTTATAGTCTGTAAATATTTACTACATTTTTATTTTAAAGTTGTTTACCAGATCATACAATATTTGTAGCAAATTAAAATTCAGTGATTGAATTTCAATGAAAATATTTGATAAAAAACAAGAAAAAATCTTTTAGACAAACTCTGTTTTCAGGAAAATGTAGTTATATTCCACGTAGAAGAATATCTTTCGTACTGTGAATTAATTAAAACGCAATTTGTGTATGTTGTAGATTTTACGTGAAATTCGGTTTTTACAGTCTGCATTATATATTTCGATAGCTAGACTGAAATGTATTAGTTTTACAATTATGTATTATTTTCATTTAGGTATTTATAACATTTTCTTACAACATTTCTCAACTACGAGTAGTGCTTAAAAAGTTCAATTTGATTATTTCTATCAATTAGACATCAATTCTAAATTGAAAAAGTATTTTTTATTTATTACAATATACAAACAGATGGTTTTCATAATATTATGATGTATTGATGTATCAATTGAATCGCCAGTATTTATGATAATATATTTTATGAATGTATTATTTACGTTATCACCGTATATTTCTATCCGATATTTGTTTATTTGTTATTTGTATACCTACCTGTCCATTAAAATTGCGTATGTTTATGGTGCCTAAATGGTTGTTTATAAATGAAAACGTCTTAATGGTAATTAATTACTGTCAAACAATGTGTAACTGGTTATCTGTATAAATTATAATATAGTGACAAGACAGTAAAATTAAATTGATATGGTAAGTGGCAACTAGTTTACGTTTAAAGGATAGAAAACATAAAATCGTCGAGACTGTAAGAAAACTTTTAAGAAGACTAAACGTATACCTAGTGAAATATTGAATATTCTGTATATATGTACAGATCACTATCACGGGCAAGTGTCAAGCATTCAATCGTCGGTCTTCGCAGACGGATCAACTCGGGATCAACATCCGACACGCACGGCGGTCGTTTATCGTACTTTTCGCGATAACACGTCTCGAAGTATGAACTTTGGCATTGTTTTACATTTTCGCTTAACCTTAAAGAAAATCAGGTTGCTAATATTTACTTCATGATGTCGTACAAAACTCGATCAAAGTTATTCGTACGAATTAAGTATTCCCTTCGTAACCCCGACCACACGCTACACACGCACGACCGCTCTAAACTAATGTATAATATGGGTACCTACAAACTTATAACTGCAGAAAAACACTACACGAGGAATCCAAAGAATTCGTCGCCGTCATCGTATTCAACGATAACAGCGCATAAACCGTGCAAATTGTACCGAATTCCTTAAGTTGAATCTTCAACCACCGTGGTATATTGGTCTACCACTTGGTAGCAGGTATAGCGATAATAGCGGCTATACATACGCGGTGTGTTTCATAACACGCAATAATAATAAAGATATCACATACTTTGCCCACACCGTAATATCATAACCCTCAGTCGGTTGGTTACTCGAATATTGTGCTTAATGTACCGGCCCGCGCCAGAGTACTTACATAACAACAATAATAATATTATTATTACATTATCGCCGGCAGCAGTGAGACGAGCTATGGCAATATGACATATACACTACAAAAAACATGGGCATTATACAAGATGATTCACCAAGCATGCTCACCCCATTTTTTCTCCTCAATAATAAAGTTGTTCAAAATCTGATTTTTTTTAAATATAATTCAAACCATATTTTCAAATTCTTTAGTTTTATTTATTTTGTACTAATGTCCAATGGAGATACGAACTTCTGTTTTCAAACGATAACACCCTTTTATGCTTTAAATTATTTAGTAAATAATGATGTATCAAAATCAAAATTTGAACGAGTAGATTTCGAATTAATCAACTTTGTATAACTATTAATGATATATCGTATAAGGTATGGGTTCATGATAACGTATTTGGAAGATATTATGGTAAGTGTTTTGAGTTGAGAATTGTAGTAATTGATAATTTGTGAATCAATTAAAATATATAATTTGTAATCAGTAAATTCAATATTACGTCTATTTAAATTTTATTTTAACTCACTTTGAAAGATATTTATTCCTGACATAAAATTGTTGAAAACTACGAAAAACTACTCATCCAAGTTTGAAGTAAGTACATCAACATTTTTTAAAAAGTTATCCACACTAAATAATTTAGAGTAAAAAGGGGGTTCCTATTCAAAAAACAAAAGTTAGTATCGCCACAGGGCAACAGTATACTCCTATTAATAATATAAAAAAGAACAAAAAAAATCTCAAAGATTTTAAAATAAGGTCTTTAAGTATATTAAAACATTCCAAAGATCAGAATTTTAATTAACTTATTATTAAATGAGAAATGTGGACACGAGCATGCTTGGTTAATCACCCTGAGTAATATCACTGATATAATATGTATAGCACGCACGTGTATTGTTATAAATGTTTTCAATTTAAATGTTTTCCAGGCTCCTCCAAGTATTTGTACTAACTAAGCTTATAATATAAATACACACATATTTGTCTATAGGTACGTATAAAAGGAATCGAAAACAATGCGGCGACGTGTTAATAAATAATCATAACGTAGTGAGATTCCGCGCAGATCGCCACCGGATGACCGACGGACGGTCCGGTGCGAACCCGACCGGACATGAACAACCTCTTTCTACCCCTTCCGAACCATTCAAATCACGACGCCCGTCAATAATGCGTATACGCTTTTGTACGCATATAGGAGACTATAATATACCCGCGACTGTTATTATTATTATTATTATTATTATAATTATTGTTGTTGTTGTTGCTGCTACGTTTTACATAATATTATTATTACTATTATACATGAACCATATTATAATATGTGTAGTTGTACCGGCCGATCGTCTGTCGTGGCATTATTATACTCGCACGTGTTTCCGTTCCGACGAAATTCTACTACATAGATGTAATATTATATTATTATATTGTACAATATTACAGTTTACGCGCTACCGGTGCGAAGCTGGCAACTCGCGTATATTGTTGTTGTCGGTCGTAAGAGACGATAATATAATATTAATATTATATTGTAAAACGATGGATCGTACGTGAAAATGTCGAAACAGCGTAGCGTATTTCAAAATATCCAAGACCATAAATCGCAATCCTCGGAGTATTTCAACGAGCATAATCGCACCTCCTCCGTGTTTTAATTTAATAATGAATTTATTCAAATTTTGATTCTTGGAATTCCAAGGAATATTATGTAAATAATACATTATAGTTAAAATCATATTTTTAAATTCTTTAGACTTATTATACTACTATTCAACAGTGTCCACTGTCCATTGATTTAAAATGTTTTTACTTAGAATAAAAATCCTAAACTCTGATTTTACAAAAAATATAAAATAGTTATTTTATTGGACCTAGTTATTCTTGTAGTTAAATCATTTTTACAGATTATAAATTTTATAGATTCATATTAATAACTATAATTTTTGACGCCATATTTTTCAAAACCATTATCATGGACTTGTTAGCCTTCACATTCAAATTTAAATATTTCAAAAAATAATTTTGATTTTGAAACATCAATATTTCAATAATAATTTTCCGCGCTAAACAATTTAATGTAGAAAATGGAGAAGGATTATTATTTTAAAAATATAAATTGTATATCTGAAACCGTAAAAAGTATGTATATTTGATCAGATTTTGAATAACTTAATTTTTAAAAAAGAAAAATGAGGTTAGCATGCTTGAAGAATAACTCTGTATATAATTATAATTATTATTTCTATTTCCGCGGAAAACGCGTATCTGCGGCAGATTAGCTATAACCGCCGACCTACATATACACATACACACACTACCATAGAGTTTGGCTACACATATTTGGCCAAACCGTACGCGTCACGTTTTCAACTAAGGCGCTTAATCCTCATGTGGACTACGCGAGCACACGCCGCGTGTTAATTTCTAATAATTATAATACAACGTGTTATTTAATATTATGGTGAGGCTCCTGAGGATATCGGCAAACAATGAGTTTTGTGATTTTAATTGTTGTTTGTCGTTTTCCGGTATATGGTATATTCTACGCTACAGTGATTCTGAAACAGCCTATATTCATAAAAGCTCTTGAAATAGTGTAGGTATAAATATTTTTATACCTTTAATGTTGACACTTGAGAAACCATGTGGACATGTAATGGTGTCAACTGTTGGAACCGCACAACAGCAATGTTACAGATTTTGTGACTTTAGTTTTTAATAATTATTTGCAAATACACTTGTTAACTGTTTTAATAAGGTTCAGAAGAAAAAAAATATAGGAACAAAAATATATATCATATTATTATTTCTGGAAATTCTTTAAACATTAAGGAAAATAATAGTTTTTAAAAGTTTATATAATTCTTATTTAATATTTTGTTATTATTAATAATACCATGTACTTAACTTAACTTAAAAATGAAATCATAAAAGTTCAAATAATTATAATAATATATTATAATAATTACATAGTTAACACGAAGTTCATTATTTTTTTTAAATAAAATCGGTTTAGTATTTAATTTTTATCGTTCAATTTCTTTTGAACAAAGTTTGTTTATAACGATACAACATTTACGAGTATTTCACTAAAATTCCCGAAGGGTAACATTTCCAATCGATTAGCATATACTGTCGAACGTTATAGAACTTAATTATTTGATCATAATTTGTTAGTTTACACAAACTTAATAAAGTTTTATAGTTTTGAACTTTCAAATCGTTTAAAATTTTTAATTAAATGTTAAAAATAATCAGTCATTTATAAAATATATATCTTTTGATTAGATTTGACTAAACATAAGGCAATGTGCCTATTCAATTCTTCACATTTTTAATGTACCTATATATATAATATATATATATATATAGGTACATTTATTATATATTATACATCACTTTAGAAAATAATCATCACAATTTTAATAATAATTCATTAATAATTGTAAATTGAACAATACATACAGTGGCGAACAATGTTAGCGTGATATCAAGATTTTCTTCTATTTTTGGGTAATGGGTTGTTCATAGTATGAACTTCATAAAATTAATAATTAAAGACATTCTGCTTAATTATAGCTGTAAAGAAAAATATATTGAAATAAATGTATGTTGCAAGTTGCAACCATTATTGAAATTGTTAAAAATAAATACTTTATGTTAAAATTTCAAAAAAAAGCATGCACTTTTAAATTTTACCAATTTTATCAATAAATATATCCAAGGCGAAATAAATTTAAGGACCGATCAAATAGATTTCCTGGGTCTAATTATTTTATTATAGTCCACCACTGATTAGATTTTTCTATGGGTAGGTCATCGTTATTTGTAATTTATTTACGTTAACTTAATGACTTATTATTGAAATTGCAAATTATTTATCAGAAGAAATATTATTTTACGCTCTAGACATTATCGATAGGTTTGGGAGAATCATCATAGAGACTCTATCATATTTTCCAGGTATACCACTCAATTAAAACTGGAAAACGCTGGTAAAAACTCAGATAACAAATTGCGTTGTGAAATGCTAAATTTTATGTTTTATGCATGTTCGATCGAATATAGAACTTTGTCTGAATATCGCTAATAAATTTAATGCAACGCTTGAACACAATGAACACTATAGGTATTATGAAATATAAGCACTTCATAAATGATAATATAATATAAATATAAATACGATAACTGTGCTTTTTATTGATATACTAATATTCAATAGAATAATGCGAGCTAACCGTGAAGAAAATATACACAATAATATGAATAGATCATGTATCGAGATAAGGTTAGGTTTTCATTTCAATCATTTTATAAACTCAGGGGACGATTCTATTATGTGTCCATGCAATCATACTTCATGCCACACGATTTTGACCAACTTTCATTCGTAACGTTGTTTTTATTTTTTTCTCTCCGAGCCTTTTCAAAAGTTACTATGAACTTTTAGAGTTTAGTTAGTTTGCCTACCTCAATTTACCAACTCGCGTACGATGAAAACAAAACAAATAAGATTTTCAATTATTGACAAAAAAAATAATAAAACGTTTCCATTTCAAAATAGTAAATATAAATTTTTTCAAACTTTCAAATCAAAAGTAATAATATGTACATATTTTTTATTTATAAATAAAAAATATTCATCGTGTTTCTTTTTCAAATAACGTGAATTATAAAAAATAATTTCTCGAAATAAAGTTTAAAGTATTTTGTTCGCATCATTTTGTTGCGCTTTTACTATTTTTTTGTTAACAATTAGTTTATTAATTAAAATATTTATCATAATATAATTATAATTACCTACTAGAATATAGATTTTTATTCTAAACTAATTTTCTACTGAATAAAATATAAAGTGCCTATTAAAATAATTCTTTAAATAATAAATAAAACACACTCATAAAATATTGACAATTTTTTTTCTTATTAATTAATAACTGGATTAATAACTGTAGCTCTCAATATTTACTTTTTAATAAACATAGTAACAGGTTAACTAAAGCACAATTTATATCATAAAAAAATGACTGATATTGAAATTTAAATAATAATACCATTACAATTTTAAGATACATTAGTGAAATAGTGAATAACCGGCCTAGTGTAAAATTTGTCATTGTAATAATAGACATTAAATGGCACGAAGCATCATGTTTATTTTATTATAAAACAACAAACAACATAATACATTTGTTGTGTACAATTGTATGTTTAATAGAATGGTATATGTAATATAATATAATATATACTATATCTGGTATGTATAGTATTTATCTTTAAGATAGGAAAAAAACTTTAAAAGTTGAATATAAAATATTAATACGAAAACAAGATTAGTATCTGTATGTTGTTTTTTATACGTAGCACGTTGTAAGTATTGTATAATACGATGAATTATATCTTTTAATAAAGTATAACTTACGGTCACTATTTAGGTTCAAACTGAAGCTTTTAATCTAGTTAAAGAGATTGAAGTCGTATGAAATAATACTAAATCATCTTTGTTATTAATATTGAGAAGGAAAGAGAATTTTAAATTATGAAGTTGCGTTATCAGTCTTTAATCGAATAATGTGCAAATAAATTTTTTACCTATAACCTCTTAATGCTTAGCTACTTTATAGATTAAATTTTATATACGTATACGTATTATAATACGCCACTATTATCACTATACCTTTTTTACTATGACGTCATTAGAATTAAATTTCGTTCTAAAAGATTTAGCTGAATATTTGGTTTATTTACATATATGAATCGAAGCATAACGAAATGTACACAGCTTCATTCTCGCAACTAATTTTTATTCAAAAACGCGGTCTTGCAAGAGACCATAACGTATTTTTAATTTTTCTCCAGTCGTTTATTGTGATCAAATGGAGAAAAAATAATCGTTAAATTACACGTGCTTATATCACGGGAAATGCACATTATAAAAAAAAAAATGATGTCTGATTCCCTTTATAAACAGAACACAAATTTATAGTAGTTAAAACTTTAAAAGTATAATACAATTTATCGTAAAATGTGGTCCGTTATTGTAACTATTATATGTGTGAAATTTACGTGCTATACATCAATGATTAGAAAAAGATTTACAGAGGTCGAGTACCTACGTCAAATTAAAAAAAAAAACAGATATCGCTACGAAAACTAGTGGGCAATTATTCTGAAAAAATCGTAGACGCCGTGGGGGTGTAGGCTATATTATATACACAGGCGTAAAGCATGCTGGAAGGAATCTCCCGAGAGAATCCGTTGAGGTGAATTAACTATAGGTATCTATAGTATATATCAAATATTATGCGCTTCTAACATAAAATATTGGATATAATAGAATATATATTATTCGCATTCGACATTCGTTCATTATAGTGTTTCCGCTTATAATAATGCTACATTTTTCGTAGTGTTTCAGTGTACACGGCACACGTAGGTATATACATGATTCTCGTTAAAAAACAGAAGCAGCAAAACTCACCTCGTTAAAAAAAAAATACCGTGTACCAACCACTGGACAACGGTAAAGTAGTGCGTACGTCCATATAATACAATATATCATACAGGGTAAACCAATCATGTAATTGCGTTCCATGGTAAAACAAATTTCTGTTTATCAAATGAGAACTTCCCTTTTTATTCAAATTTGTTTATAAAATACATTTAAAAACAAAAATAATGTACTTAATTCAAAATTGGAACTAATATTTTTTCAGTTATCAAAATATTTATCTTAAAAATAATAGTCCTTAAAATGATTTCACAAAAATATAAAACAGATGTAATACTTCATCTAGTATATTGTATATAATATATATTAGACTATTTTTATGTGAGCTCCCTATTTTCGTCTATAGAAAACAACCTAGGCTAACTAAGTGAGCTTGTCACACAGCAATACAAAACTTAAATACTTCCTCTGTGCAACAAAGATTGTTTAGAAAAAAATTATGACTTTATACTTTGTAGACCTTAAGTAATATATCAGAAAACGTAAACGAATATAAACATAAAAAATGTATTTATACTATTATTATAAAAATAGTTATCTTAAAAATGGCAAAACTACTGAGTAAAAATATAAGCAAGTACCCGAGATTCCGATATCTTCACTATTATTTATTTTTACGTTAATATTAATGAAAATCTGAATTTCATAATTTGACGGAAGGTTTATTATTCGTCACAATACACCAGCATCGGATAATGGCATATTAGTGTAATACATTTGAAATAAACAATAATTCATTGAATTAAAAAAAATATATTTTTTTAGTGATAAATCAGACATAACTTAACATTTTTAGCCGTTTAAGGGTTTTTACTATTGTTGGTAGTTGTAAATTGCGCTCGGAGAAACTATTAAGAAAATCTAAAAATACCATTGGGACTCAATTTTTACAAAAAAAAAAAAAGATAATTGAATAAAATCATCACTGTAAAAATAACACATTATTCTTCACTTTGTTGCCAGAATACTCAATGGTAATAATAAAAAAATATAATACACATACATCTTCTACCTATTTATACAATAGTATCTCTTGATTGAATAAGGCAGGACAAACGGCCAATCTTTGGATCAGTTTCGTTTTTTATATAAATAATATTATTTATTTTATTATTGTTCTTCTTTTACTTTAAGAAATATACTATACATGTTAAATAGCTATGGAAGTGAAAGACGAAACATTTTCATGACCTAGAGCGTACAAATCTTGAATACATGGGAACTTCCACTCCCTCCCACCAATAACATTCATCACTAAGCGCGCATTTAACAATGTTAGGAGACAATCTTTATCGCAAAAACTATACTTTACACGTTATAATATCATCACACAATGACGCGTTTAGTAAATCTTATCAGAGACTATTTTTGATTCCTATGTATGTGTGGCTTTTCAATTTATTTGGTTTTTTTTTATATTAGAATTTGTATTGTTATTTCATCTCCGCCAAATCAATACCTAACAGAAATTCAGCGGTAAGAAGAAAATGTACATAAAAATGAAAACTTTTCACGACTTTAAGCGTGTTTTCAAATCCAATAGGAGATGCGGTGATACCTATAATCTTATACATAGTATATACTATTATTTTGTATACTGTTATTCGACCGTTTGACAAATAAGTAATCTTTTTTGGGAAAATCTTGAAATCCTAAACAAAATACTTTGCAAAAAGTTTTAATTTCGATTTGAAATTTGTAATATAAATTAAATGGAAAATATAATATGACCACGGGAAAAATGTATCTGAAAAATAATAAAGCTCGAATACAAATTATTATAGAGAAATCGTACAAATTGATTGAAGAAATATCAAGAACCTGTAGTAGAGCTACCATTACAGAATGAAAGCCCTTTTGACAAAAAAAAAGTTTGATTAGTTTTCTTTCTTATTGCTTTTGTAAATTGTCTCTCTTTAAAATATGTATACAAGAAGTTTAAGCATTTTTGGTTTTACCAAAATAACGTACATTTTAGCTTATTTTTTGATCCTGGAACAAGAAAATTGTTGAACATAGAAAAAAATATTTAGGACCGTCATTATCGTAAAGTCCAAAAACGTAGTAAGTAACGAAGAATTAATAATCTGCAATCAAAATTTAAATTCACCTTTAAAATAAGAAATTTTTTAAATTTTAATTGCTCATTGAAAAAGAAATTTATAAAAAAAAAACTAACATTATTAATCAGTATGTACCTATTTTATCCAAAAATGTTGATCGAATTTTATTTATTTTTTTACTAGATATACGTATAAGTATATATGTGTAATTATTAATTATTTATTATACTAATGTATAAATTATATTATGACATGCCGTCATGGTAAAACATTTTTCAAATTAAAATAACCACTGTTATACTAACATAATTATAAAATATTAATTGTTTAAACAATAATATCTGCCTCTTTATAAAAATATATTGTTTCCTTTTTATCTATTTTTTTTTTTCGTAAAATAGTACTGGGCTCCACTAAATTTTGTGTGGAAGCCCAAAAATAATTAAAACCAATTCAAATAAAATTATTATTGATCTTAATAAAAAAACTCAGATATACGTAATTCAAAAATAAAATATGGTTATTAACATTTAAAAATTGAATTTATAAAGCAGCCTCTATAGATAATTTTAATAGCATAATAGGAATCCATTTTTAACTGTATCAACTTATGATGACTTGAATAATAAATGGTTAACCTTTTATATTATAAAATATATTTTTTATTATTATGAAGTTTTGATGACAATGATTTTATTTGTGTATAAACCACTAATGCGAGTAAAATTAAGTATTCAACAATAAATTATGGCAACAGAAGAATAGTATTGTTCACATAGAGCCTCCTCTACTGTCGGTTAAATAGGAAAGAAAAGTAAAATTAAAGAAATTATTCCAATAAAAAAAATATAATCCATTAGTATTAGGTGCTTTTTTATTGGTATATACGCCAATTATAAATAAATTAAAGAATGAATACAAAATTTAAATCATAGATGTTTTCATGATATTTTTAAATTTTTATTTATTTATTTTTATATTTTTAAATCAATTTTTAATAATTGTCAAAATTCTGTACCTATATTGTATAATGTCTATAAACTATCAAATATTTAAAAATGATAAATAATCAATTAATATTTCAAGTATTTACATTGAATCATTTAAAAGTATTAAATATACAAAAAAAGTTTTTTTCCAACTGATAATCAAAAAAAAACCCTGCTATTTACTAAAAAAAAGTAAATTTGTGTGCGTGTGTTTGTGCTTATTCAAATATAATAAATCAAAAATTAATATGATTAAGTGTATTTATATACTGTTTTTAATTATTAAATAATAATTGTGCAGATTTAATAATAACTATTCAAAATATAATAAATGTTCTGTCTTCTGTGTTAAGTAGTTATAATTACGAATGAAAAATTTCCATAATATTTACCAAAATCTAAATATACAAAGTAATATACTTATTATAAAAGGTAGACAAGTAATAAGAATATGACAAAACTAAGTAAGGGAATCATATTTCTACTGCAACTCTCTCCGAGAAAAACTCTTGCATGCCCTAAAGATTCAACATATTGACCTTATACTTATCGACACAGTTTCATGAGAACTTAAAAAAAACATGCATACCTATTGTTCAAGGTAACAAACACTGATGCGTATTTTATAATACAATACATGTCATGGCTGATTTAATAAAAATATCAGATATAATTAAACATCCAAAAAATATTAATTTAAAAATCTACATTAGGTACCATTATATTGCTATATTACTTTTTTATAATTTTGTTTCGCCAGATTAACGATAAATTTATTATCACGACGATGTAAATTTAAATAAAGTACTTCTAATTATTTATGTATGTGTATGTGTGTTGGCAGCGTACGATTTAACCTATACAGCACGCGTTTAGTATGTAGTATGTATACCTATGTATACTATATTACTGTATAGGCCCTATACAGTAATTTACTATAGGGTATACCGTTACGTCAAAAAATATTAGCAGTGTATCTAATGATTTTATAATAAATTTAAAAATAATTACGGATTTTTTAAAATAATTATTATGTATACATTATATAATACGGTTTACATTTCGATTTCAACAGAAAATAATATTAAGCACATTTGCTACTTCAAAAAAAAAAACATAGTTATAAAACCAATTATTCCGTTTTATAACGAAAACAATTTATTCTTATTTTGAAAATCGTTAAATTAAAAAAAAATATACATATTCATATTCTGTATCTACTTTAAAGTATTTATTATTTAAATAACATAATTTCGTTACTGCTTTTAATATTTTTCAAATGATTCAGCTTTTATAACATTCTATATTATGTAGGTATATAATAATATAAAATTAACCATGATTTCGTTTTCCAATTAAATAAAATTGTATTACCCGCTAAGGTAAAGTTAGACAGTAAACATTAAAGAACCTCTAGATCCACTGATCTAGGTAAACCACACATTGGCATACCACTGATGTAGGTATTTTAGAAATACTAACGTATACAACTAATTTTCAAGCATCTTTTTGCTTCATTACAGCGTACATTTTAAATGGGTTTTACAATTAATTCTAATACAGTTTATAAAAATTGTACTTTTGTTTTGAATTATATTTAGAAATGCATTCTCACGATAAATAAATAACCCTTTAAAAAGTTCAAAGTTTATACACTTTTTGATTTTCTTCAATCACTTTTCCATCGTTCAATCTTTTCATGTGTTATAAGTTGTTTATAACAGCAGTACAAAAAATTCAAAAACGTTCTCAAAAGTTCTAAAAAAAGTCTAATAAAAGTCAAATAAGTTTAATAGACTAATTCAACGTTATTTGAGTCATTGATTAATTGAGTATGACAAGAAAATAATAGGTACATTGTTTATATTTTACTAAATATTAAACACTTTATATTTTTATTTTATTTATAAATGCAATCATATTCCACAAGAAATATAATAGTGTAGACATATACTACATCGAAACAAAGAGTGCAGTTAATTTTAATATTTTCAAGAAACTATTGTAAGTTTAAACTTATTATTATTATTTATACAAATACAGTTTGACTTCAACTATTTAATTCCCCATAAAACGTAATATTAAACCATAAAATGTTTGACCTTAACAAAACACAAATCATGTAACAAGTTATAAAGTTAAATGCTGTGATTTTTTTTTTTGTATTTTTGAGACCACTTGTCACTTGGTAAATAATACAAAAGTACAAAACATTTTTTTTTAACTGACTATTATAATATTATTATTATATGAACGATACGCAAAATGTTGTGAAAAAGCGATCGGATCTACAGTAATAATAATAATTATTATTATTATTAAAATTATTTTCGAGTTATTAACAAAAAAATCAATATATTTGTTATTTATTTATATTTTATCTTCCTAACAAACCTAAAACATAATATTAATAACTAGTATATAATATACCGTATTCGTAATATTTCTCGTTTCATAAACTGTGCAACAAGCAAATTAAATTAAAATTTCTTACATTATGTTAAATTATATAGCTTCGGTTATACTTATATAAAAAAACAATTTAAAAAAAACCAATCAACTATAATTTACTATATTAAAATATCATCAAAATTTTTAAAGTAATAAAAAAATATACCTATATCACATAAATATTATGAATTTTATTCATGATCACAAAAATAACACGTGTACTTGGACAATAGATGATCATGCAATCGTATTAATTAAACTTACAAGTTAAAATTCTTATTATTTTATTCATCTACGTGTAATATTTTAGTTAAGTACGTAGTTTTATTATTCATATAAAAATTATTATTATTATTGATCCTAAGATTAGTTATGAATGTATTAATTTGGTGCATTAAAATGCTTAAATTTTAAACTTTAATGGTGATTTATAGTATCAAATCGGATCTTATTGGTACTTTGGGGAGTCAAAAATAAAATATTCTCCGTTCTTTTATTTAAAATTAGGAAAAACTAAAAAAAAAAATTGCAGACGAAAATTATTTTTTATTTTGCTATAATTAAAACAAATAACAGTACAAACTTAAAACTATCACCAAGTGTTAAAAATATTTTTTTTTTGTATATATACATATAATATTTTAAAATTTAATCTAAAATCCTTATTAAGTTTTTTATTTTCAAATTAAAAAAATAGGAAAAATTTATAGCCACAATATTTCTTTATAAGCATTTTTAAATTTTTAAAAATTCATTAATATTTCAAAAGTTACAAATTATTTTATTTTTAGAAATTTACAAACAATTTTCTGTTTTTATCTATGATTTCAAAATTTAATACAAGGTTTTTTATAAATCTTGCAACCTTATTAAAAAAAAAACAACTCGAAAGTCAAATTAATTTTTATGATTATGGATATTCCCCTGTATAATAACTATTTATTCTCGAGCGATTTTTGTTTTTTATTTTTTTTTTCGTTATTCAAAAGCGAATAACTATAGAAAGTTGAAAATTTCATAAAATTAAAAATTTTATACAATTATTGTCTATTTATGGTGTAATTTTAATAATATTTGGATCATTTTTGAACAATCTATAACCATATAAGAAATTATTCACTAATTCAAAATTCTTGAAAATATAATACAAGATCCCACATATCTTTTTTTCTCAAACCTATATAAAATTATTAAGAATACATAAGCACAATTGTATTTTATATATATTTGAAGTTCAAATTCTTACAAAATTAAGAAAATATACTAGCAACAAGTCTTTTGTAGTAAACAATTTATAAAATTCTATACTTTGTATAGTTAAGGTTTGATAAAATGTTCCTCATTATTAATTTATATTTGAATTAAAAAATGAAGAAAAATATACAAACACGAATATTTTATAAGTATATATTTGTAGTTTTAATGTGGAATTAACTACATATTTTAACTTTTTAACGATAAATAACGATATTAGTTATTTTGTTATTATTAAGTTATATTATTTGTGGGAACTTAATATTTTTATGAATATTATGAATTTTATCACATGCATTGAAATTTTCAAAATAATATATTGATTAATTTTATAATATTATCTATTTATACTATGAACTTATAATCAAACATTTTTACAATATTTATCCTAAGGTATTATTATCCCATAAGTTAATAAAAATTATATAACGTGGTATGTATATATAATTTTTAAATACTAATAAATTAATAAATTCAATGTTTTCAAAAAAAATTAAATCAATCTACCACAATAGTAAAAGTAAAATAAATGGCTTTAATAGTTAGATACAAAAAAAACACACCATGAAAAATACTTATAATGATATAAGCTGATAAACTGTATCCGCTCAGTTTTTCATATTATACAATGATATTATATCATGTATATCATTGAATTCAAATTTAAGACACTAATAATTGCAACGATCCGTTCTACACCATATGCATATCAAAGTGGTATCCCCTTAGGCGCCTATTTATTATTTTTGTTACTGATTACTTATTGTAATAGTTAGAAACGAAAAATAATCTTAAACGTTGAAAACAACTACTGGAATTTTCCCGTTTTACGAATGAATTGTAACGTAACACAATACGTAATAAACCGTCAACAATAGAACGATCGGTTCGTAAAATAAATATTTTTTTTATGTTTACGCAGTATTTGTATAAATAAAAATAATAATTCAAAACATATAGATAAACGACTTACCGACGATAAGCTCTCCGCGGGACGGCGACACGGCTGAACCGACGACGAGTGCGATCGCGATCGCGACGAGCACATGCCCGGGACCGGTGTACATGACGATTCAGCAGGTCTGCACCCTTAGCAAAACAGGCGAGAACTGACGCCACGATGTGATAGTCGCGTGTCTCGGCCGGCGCGGCGTGTATCGGCTGCGCACCGACAAGAGGGTTGTTGCTCCACCGACGCCAGAAGTTTTTGCCGCCAAACGCGGTCCGCCGCCCGCCACCGCGCGCATCCGCCTATAATAATAAACCCTTTTGCGATCACACCCCTTCAGCCACGCCGCCGACATAATGAAGTCGTCGTCGAAACGTCCGATTTTCGTCGAAATTTCACCGCCAAGGCGACGGATGACCACTACGATTTAGTCGCAGTAATAATAATAACAATATATATAATGTGTATGTGTGCGGCTATTATTCATTGTAATATATATATTACGAATTATATTATGTATAGATACGTCTTTATATACGATGACCCGCACACGCTGAGTAAACCGTTTTCCGGTTTTTCGGCACGTTCTGCTGACTACATTTTATAAATTTTACAATATATTATATTTCATATACGCCGTACCTATTATTATAATATAAGGCGAGGGCGACGCATTTTATCAGACGTCAGCAGACGTGCGTTCGACGACGCGACCGCAAACCCTAATAACATGATGTCGCATATTATAGTGTTGTACGAGCATAACGCATTTCTCACCAAAATCGTAGGTACTTTTCCCTTTTTGGTCGGTACGTTCTTCCGCCGCCAAATGACCGTTTTCAATTTCGGGTGAACAGCAAAAAAATAAAAGTTTTCGATTTTCCTTAGGACTCCGTAGAATATAATATTCATAATATAGGTACTGCAGTGTACACCGACACACCGTGCATATGTAATCACCAACTTTTTCAAATACCAAACAATCGGATATGGGCAAACATAACGTATGTATTTAAACTTTGAGAGTTTCATTCTTAAACTCGTTTGGCGAATCTTTCAATCACGGCAAGTTAAGTTGAAGTTTAGCATACACGAGTTGAACACATAGGAAAAACCGTCTAAAATACATCATTATATTATAAAGTTGATTATTTTTTTTTCATGATTAATAATTAAACTCATATATAAATCATCAGGTTAATTGCATGCATATTTATTTAACTTTACTATCTTATAATTCAAATCAAAGGAATACCTCAAAAGTGTATGTCTATATATTAAATATATCAATAATATATTATATTGTCATTACATAAATCTCAAAGTATAAAACAACATTTAAATGGTAATTAAAATAATATAGTGCTATTATATTATTATAATCTTTTCTTACTATGACATATTTTTTGAAATTTGAAAAACATCGTTATTATATTTTAGTGCCTAATCGGCTGTTATTTAGCAATAAATGGTTAGGTACATAATTTTAATGTAAAGGGTTAACACCTAATCATGAATGATGTAGTTATATGTCGTAAAAATGTTTCATTGTATACCTATTTAAATTTATTATGCCTACAAAAAATAACTCTGCCTTCGTTACGAATAATAAATTGACAGAATAAACGTAGTCTGAATAAAACTTCCACGGGAAATATTTTAATCTCTTTTTCTTTAATTCCGTGAATTAGAAGCTAACTGAACACTTCCTATGCTATGAATCATTTAGGTCACCCTGATATTAAACACTAAAAATACTATGAAAAATATGAATAAAAATTATTCATACACAAAAAATATTAAATATTTATAAGTAATAAAAATATTTATAATTAATACAGTATAGTAGATAGATATAGTAAATAGTTTTTTAATTCATAAATAAATTAGTAAAAAAGGAAGGGCTAAATAACAAACACATTTTTTAATTTAATTTTTATGTTTGTCGAAATATTTTATAAAGAATTTATAATATTATCCTTTTTTTTTATTTTAAAACAAAAGAGTGATCACTAATATAGACACCACTCTAGTCTGAACCGTGAGCATTCAATCGTATGTATTATACCTGCAGTATAAATTTTTCAGTTCAAGCAGTGGGCATAAATTAAAATTAACTTAATAAGATAAACGATTTAAATAAACGCCATTTATTGTATCCCTTTCGTCATCATATGTTATAAAAATAATATAATACCACTTTTAATATCCCTAGTTGATGTTATAACGTAGATAATTTTTTACGACGAAAATGACTACTCGAAATTTTGCAGCCACGGAGATCCTTCAATCTTCACATTCCATAATATTATTTTCGACCGAGACGAATTTGCTCGATTCGTATTTTAAGGCATTACATGAGTATACTTTTTCAGCAACTTTGATTTATTCCAAATCTAAACAATCAATACTCGCAAAAGTCAGTAAGTCACATTAGATAAATTACCACATAAAATAGATTTTTTTTTAATTTTTACAATGAATAATATATGTATCATATATTTGATATATCTCAAATAAATAACTTCACAATATTGGTATTAAGTTTTTACGAATGATAAAATTGTATAATGTGTAATAGCGTTCAGTACATATAATATTATATACTTCAACTTAAATGTAGCATTCTAAAAAAAAACGATTTTACAATAATAATGTTAAATTTTTTTAATAAAAATATATTATGTTTAATATATCACCAATTAAAAAAATGATTACTTTAACGTCTTCTTAACCAAATCCACTATAAATATTTGAACACATATTATTAAAACACAAATTTATTTTTAATTTTGAACAACCATAAACCTTATACATTACATATTATGTTATAAACTTATAATACACTAAACATTTTTTTTTTTTATTATTAATTAACAGATACGTGAAATGATAATATACTCACAACTAAATAATATTTACTAAACATATTACTAAATATTTTTTATAAACAAAAAAAATCTAAATACTTAAAGATACCAAATAGTTATTATAATCATAGGTACTCACACATTAATATAATACAATATAATATTATATAATTTTATATTACAAACAAAAAGAGCTAATAATTTATAGTAACGTAGGTAATTATTGACGTACTTATTAACTGGTTTAATAGATGTTGTATTTTTTAAATATTAACTTATAACATTTCATTACCACGCATAGCTAAATCAATTAAATGCGTACTTTTTTTCCTTGCGTACATTGCCTCGAATGTACTTAATATATATTAGTATCTTTTTATTATACTTTAGTCTCTTCACCACGTAAAAGTAATTTATTTATTCATTTTTATTTTTACTTTGTTAGTTTAGTTTGTTTTCAAAATACATTATTTTGAACTCGTCTTAAATTTAAATTACTGATTTTTTTAAGTTATATTTAAAAATAAAGCTTGTAAAAATTAAACGTTTAATATAATGCCAAAAACAGATTTTCAAAAGTATTAAATTCATTTAATTTGATTCTATTTGTGAATTCAGATTAAATTTATAACATAAAAACAAAAATGTTAGTCAAAAGTATTAATTTCATTCATCAAAACATATTTTGTTTAAATAGAATTAAGAATTTCAATGTATAGTAATGCATATATTTATAAATTATTTCTATTATTCATAATTATTCAAAATATATGAATTATCTAAAATAAATTAAACTTGCAGTTATCTTCAAAAATATTTTAGTTCAAGATTTAAAACCATAATATATTACTTAAAAGTTAGAACAGTAAAAACATCAATAGTTTAAAAAAATTATTACTATTATTTACAAAAATAAAAGGTCAATAATTTGGACAAGTAACAAATAAATGTAAAGTAATAATAATAATAGGTAATATAGCTCATAGTTTGATATAGTATATCATGTATATATATATATATATTTATATATAGATGTATTACATCTAAATCGTGTAATTTTTTTAAATAATCAATTATACCAACAAAGTTTTTATACAAATTTTATAAATAATTTACATTAATTCGAGATTTATTTCTCGAATAGCTCACCACGATAAATAATCTAAATAAATCATAACAATTTAAGATGATTCAAATCTATCTCGAAATATGAAAATAAATTAATATAATTATATACTATACTATAGGTTTATTAATTTTTAAATTTGTAATTGATTTTACATTTATTTAAAATTTAAAATTATAAAAAATCTCAAACTCTCAAATTAAATATCTAAGTAAAACAGTTTGCAGTAAGTTGATTTTGTCCAATAAAAAAGCGTCAATCTTACATCAAAAATGTAAAAATATAAAAATATAAAATAATAAATATAAAATATATTTATTATTATTATTTAATAATTTTTAAACCTACTGACCAATTAAAGTAAACCTAGTGGCGAGATAAAACTAGTTATTAAAAGCTCACATTATATTACAGAAGGTTATACCATTAGTACCTTGGAGGACAACAACTTGGGAATTTCAACAGAAAACCACGATGAGCTTTTTTCCACCCGACACAAGTTATACTTAGTATATAGGTCTATAAATATACATTTAACTTGGATCTTAATTAAAAAAAAAACAAAGTTAATAATTAATATTAATATATACCGTGAATGTTAGCGTTAAAATCATTACCCAAACATTCCAAACTAATTAAAAACACAAAGTTTTATCGTCGTGAAAATAAACTAACTAGGCTAATTTCATAAATATAATCTATAGGTATGAATATAACATATAAGAAAGAAAATCATCTTTAACACGAATTCATACATTTTTTTTTAACGGACAGTACAAATTTGACTCAAATTTCACCCTTTTCACCGGGTCAGGTTTGGTTTCGATTTTGATACGATAATTTTAGAACTTTTAAACAGGGATTCAAAAATAATAATGCTATTCAATATATCATAGCAAATCTCCTCCCCCTCCCCCAAAAAAACTATCTGCATAAGGTTTAAAAATTAAAAATAAGGTGAATTTTTTAAAAATATTAATATGATAAAAATATCATACTTCATCATAGATCAAGGTTAATATTTCAAATGCATTGACATTACTTCAATTAAAATATTGAACACAAAAAATATAAATAATGGCGAAACGTGTATATATTAATTGTAAGTACAATTTACAATTTATATGAATGGAATCGATAATTACATATAATTATTGGTTATAATGAGTCACAGATAGTAGTCTATCCCTAAAACTCCGGCTTTCAGTTGATATCCTATAAGGTTCTACATTTTATCAAGACTTGTGAAGAATCGGATAAAAATATCAAAAGATGTTTCAAGATTATTTCACTGCTTTAAAATAGTAACAGTAATAACTAAAACAAGGTACGTATTTAAATTAAAATCTAATTTGTTCTTAATGTTCTACTGTTATACAACACTACCTTCAAGGCATTAAATCAGTTGTTTTAAGAATTTTAAAAAGCGGGTAAGTGAGTATCGCTCTGCTGTACATTAGGGGGTGGGGTGGACCTCGGACTAGGATAGGTTAAATTTGAATGCAATAATAGGTATCATTTTATACGAAAAACGATTCTGAACGGAGATGATTTGTTAGTCTGGGATATTATATTATACTTAAATATTGTCATACATTCTATTTTGAAACAAATTCAAACATTTAAGTAAAAGGTTCAAGATCTTACGTTTAGTAATTTTTTTAAAATAACAAAAATCGAAAATTATTTATTAGTAAAACGTAATTTTACACGTGTATTTTTGATTTCAAATTAAAATTAAAACTTTAAACACTCGTAAAATTTTTTAAATTTAATAATCCTCAAACTTTTCTATAATTATTCTAAGCTTAACTTATGAACAGCATAGTATTAAATTTTCAATTCTTAGCTTTTGATAGTAAAATATTTATAAATTTTTAAATACCAAATAATGAAAAATATTCATGATTTTGACGAATTTTTGTCACTAATAAATAATTTTCGATGTAAGATCTTGAAACTTTTACTTAAATGTTTGAATTTGTTTTGAAATAGAATATATGACAATATTTAAATATAATATATCCTAAACTGACAAATCATCTTCGTTCAGAAACGTTTTTCGTATACAATGATACCTATCATTGCATTCAAATTTAACCTACCCTAGTCCGAGGTCCACCCCACCCCCTAATGTACAGCTACTCAATTACCCGCTTTTTTTAGATTGTTTTAATATTATTAGATAACGCATCAATATATGAATAGTATTTCTTTAAAACATTTTCCTTGTTTTCTAGAATATTTAAATCCATGCCCTGGTATTGACTATATAATAAGAAAAGGCTGAGACACTAAATGTATAATGAGTGTCCTATGTTTGAAAAACCCCCTTTAAAAAAAATAACATACCTGCAACGTGGTATCTTAGACGTCTAAAAAATAAGGTTTCGTGATAGCACCTTGGCCGATATACATCTAGTCCACGCCACTCTGTGCACATCGATAAACGAATGTATTTAATTATTTGGAAAACTATTAATAGGCACTATGAAATATCATCGTAACGTTATTCAAATTATAATATACACCTTCCGTAACTATAACACTGAACCTGCAAACGGTATATGTATAATTAGACTAATACATCCGCTTTGTTCCGCATATGCGTGCTGGCAATCAATGTCATCATCGGTAATTAAAAAAAAATCACAGTGGTTTATACCTACCACGTCTGACCGGACGTTAGGTAAACACCATAATAATAACAACATTATAGGTAGGTACACCCTCGCAAAATTACCACGTGAGTAAACCCACAATAACTACACTGGTCGGATAAGTCAGCATATACAATGGGAAAAACACGAAACGCTTAAAAAAATATTATTATTATCGTTTAGTTTTACCAAAGTTTTCCTACATTATAATGCGTAGTTTGGATAGTGTGTAATACAACCTTATCGAGATGATCGACAAGCATAATATAGCAATGTTTACATATACACATACAATATGCACGCATACATGCATACATGTATATAATGTATATATAGATGCAGTAGGTACTGACGGGGAAACTCGAGATCTGCTGCTAAAATAACAAAAATAAAAAACAATATATTTCGTTCGAAAACACACTGCAGCAGCTGTAACAGCTCCAATGATGACCTATGAGGATCACGGTGGATGCTGCACACAATAATGCACTTCGATCGACTCGAATACCGTTATAATATTATTATATATATACTGTGAAGGCACGTGGTTATATTGCATTGGTTGTGGGCCTGAAGGGTTACTGAGTAACAACCCATATATCTCATGCATATCAATAGGGATCGTCAAGCGTCGTCGTCGTCGACTGTCGACAATGTTTTCGTTGCACATCACACGCGAACACAATTCTGTAATCGAGCTGAGGGTTCTCCTGCTATTTCCCTTTACTTATTTAGAGACACATTTCCGCTTCAGGCGCGCCGGCCGCACATATACCGTTAAGTTTGTTTGACCGAATTGGTTTACTTTATAAACTAATAATATAAGCCCCAGGACACCTCCTCCCCTCACTCGATCTTGATCTTTGTGTCGCGGTGGTTAAGTCAAAATAAGAAACGGAAAACAAAACTTTTGTTTTTTTATATATATATTTATTCATCTATATACTCTGAAACGACGCCATTCGGACTTTCTCTTTTTATGCTATAGGTTCTTCTGTATATGATCTATATTGGCTTATATTACTCTTACTCTTCCGATAAATTTTCCCTGAATTACCTTTTTGACATAAATTAATGAAATATAAATATATTAACAATTATGAAATATAATATTATATTATAATCGATTTAATGTGTTAAAAATGTATTTCGCAAAGCATATCGAACTGAAAACCTATAGTTGTTATTACAGAAAATGAATATTATCGTGTATAAATATTACATGTGATAGTAAAGTTGATAGTTAGGTAATATATAATATGTTATACAAGATGGAAACACCTATTGTAATAATTTTGAACAACTATTGAAAATTATGAAAAGTACAAAAATATCACAATTGTCACAATGATTCAAGACTTTTATTTGTAATTTATAGATTTTAAATAGAATGTGACAAATATTAATAATAAGAACAATTATTATTATTTTCGGCGCGTTCAAATATTTAACCTATAAATTTCGATCTATTTTAAGTAAATTATTATATATTTTATTAAAATCTCATAGCCAAAATCATCACAAACAAAATTTAAATCATCAAATAAATACAAACAATGTTGCTCATTTTTAAATTGCATTAATACGTAAGCAATATTTAATCATATATTTACATAATATTATATTTATGACAGTATTATTGGAGGAATGACTTGTTTACTTGTAAAAGAAACTTCAACATTTTTTCATTCAAAACAAACTTTCTAGTAGTCAAAATGTTTCATTATCTAAACATGTTTTTTTAAACTATCAGAAATATTTATTTCTCTTAAATTACTTGGCTTTGGGGGTAAAATTTTTTTCTTTTTGCTCTTAAAATTATTTTTCTTGTTAGATGTTCCGGAAAGTCAAGATTTCGGTCGAGAAGTAATTGGAATTGTGCAATATATATATGTATTGAATTTCAGATGGTTTTTCTCGAGTTTATCTAGCTTTATCACTTATATTTACTAAAGCTGTTTTCATAATCAAACTTCTCGCCTCTGGCGCATGATTATGTACAGACATTTTTTCTTAAAACACGTGTTTCTCATCGTTAAAAATGTTAACAGTTCAAGCATTTCAATATTCAGAATCATTTTTTCCTTTATTATGACTACGTTTTTCGAATTCCCAGTAAAACTTATTTTACCATAACATTATATTCATTTTCGTAAAAATAATAATAAAATATATAAATATATATATATAGTGGTGTCAAGGTAACTTTATCACATCATCACCATTTATAAACTTAAAATACCGAGAAATGGGTGATCATAGAATATTTTGATGAAATTTGTTTGTAGGAGAAACTGAATTTAACTGATGATAATTATGTAAAAACTTGTTTGACTGTTGATATTAAAACTAACCTAAATGATTTGATTCGTCGATAAACTACACCTATATTTTGTTTTATAATTTTTTTTTTAAAGGAAGGTAAGTGGGTTCTATTTTGCTGTCGAGTGGATCACTATTGTAATTTGTAGGTGTGTTGAATTTGAATTCAATTATAGGTAAATAATTGTATACGAAAAACGATTCTGAGCGGAAACACTATCAGCCTATATCACCAATTGATCCGTTTTTTGGTATAGCTATTAAAGCTATTTATTTTACTTTCAGTATTATATTAGATTGATATAACTTTTTTTCCAAAAATATGGCATTTATTATATTATTAGTATTTAATATTATTATAATAATTTTTATTTAAATAAATATAGGTAGGTATTACTATCAGTAAAATAAATACTTTTAATAATTAATAGCAATATATTATATAATATATAATATGTTATATATGTGTGTGTATGTATAGAATATACATACGATAATAGGCTGACAGGCTGTTTCCGCTCAGAATATTTTTTCGTATGCAATGATTTATTATTGAATTCAAATTTAACACATCCGTAGTAGTTACATACTCATTGACAATGTACACTCACCTCCAATTTACAGCAGAGCGGTTACTTACTTTCCTATTTTTTAAACTTTAAAACACTAAACATTTCAAATTTTTTATACTAATAATTATATACATTTTTTTTATTTGAAAATTGTACTTTAGTAGTTGACCTAACATTATTTTCACAGATGCTTAATATTTTACAGATTTTATACTAACCTGCATTTGTTAAGCAAAAATAATTTAAAAATTAAAAGTTTAACAGTGAAGAATGAGTAGCTACGTAAATATGTGATACCTTATATTTTAAATTTTAATCTATGACAACATTAATAATAAGACGTATTAAGACAAAAGGAAATGTAACTTTACCACTCAAAACACATTTCAAGACACTAAAATAAAAACCAAAGTTGTTAAAAATAATGCTATTATATATAGTACGTATAATACGTTATATTCAACTAAAATAAATAGTTTTTTCATAGTTGGACTAAAATATAATATTTTATAAACAGGAAAAAATTATAATACAGGATGGAAGGTCGTAAATGTATAAGAATATATACTTCAGTGCACTTTATCTTGTAACTGTGACAATGAAAATAATATATCGCAAATCATTAAATTGAGAACGTAGCTTTCTGTTGGATTTTTGTAATGACAAAATAATAAAATGTAAAGCATAATGAACTCGTCCACTCTGTTTTGTATTTTTACAAAGACTAAGAATTTGCATTTTAATATGTTCAGTAGTATTCAGTCACCTTCTGCTTTTAAGTATGTGTAGTATAATACTACCCCACTATAAATATTACTATCTTATTTAATATTTTCACTTTCAATAAGCTGAGATAATGTAGTCATCAATATTGCAAGATCAAGATTTCTATGTAATTCATAATACGATTATAAATTATAAATTATAAATTAAATAATAATTTATGGTTCAGTATTTTTATTGGTAAAAACACAATTTAATCATATCATAATATTATTATAATTTAATTGATTTATTAATTTTTACTTAAATCCAATTAGGCATTGTAGGTATCCTGAGAAAAGGAAATGTATAATTTTAATTTAAATCACTTATAAAAATATACATATATTTTTAAATTACTGTAAGAATCACTTCAGAGGAAAATTTTATCATACTTGCAATTTTTGTTTTAGGTATTAATATTTAACTTGAAAATATTATCAAGTAATAAATACAAAATAATTTGTGAATTACCATGATTTCTTGATATTTATTAAAAAAAAAAAAAACAAAACCGTATTTTTCAAAAATAAATAATACACAGAAAATGGAAACAATCTTAAGCACAACTAGTTTTCAATATCATCAAATTTGTATTTTAATTCAACTTAAAAAATGAATAACCGTAGAAAATGTAAATACATGTTTCAACAACATATTTATACCATATTTTCTTGACATAATATAATTTTCAAAATATTTTCACTCTTTTTGACATATAGTTATCTACTTACTTTAATTTTTTATTAGTCAACGTATGATAAAATCTTTTTAAATCAAAGAGCCTAGTAATTAAATACAACATTTCTTATAATAGTTGCACTCTTGCACTTTACAGCAATTAAAAAAATACAAAAACTACAAACTTACAATGTTTTTTTTAATGTTATTTTAAGTTTAAAATCTTATAGAATAAGATTTTTCAACCAAAAACCTAAAAACTCAAACCATCTTTATTTTAGTTAAATTACTGTAACTTAAAAAATATTACTCTTATTAACGTTACACCATTATACGTAATTTTACTATTATTATAATATTATTTTCTGTACTCAGATATTTTCAAAATACTTAGACTAGAAACTAGAAATTAGGTTAAAGTTATTTATACCTCAAGACTAGTCAATCTATACCGCAAAATAGGGTGAACATAGATATTAATTGGACCAAATTTAGAATACAATGTTTCCAACCATGATATTATTATATATTATATTTAATTTTCAATTTTTTGTGATTACCTATAATAGTTTTAGTTTATTTCAAATGTCGTACCGTACAGCTTATACATATTGTAAATCGTTGTTGAATTGTAGTTGTGTAATAGTTAATAATAGTATTAGGTAGGTTACCTTAACTATAAATTATAATATTATGATAAATATAATTTAATATATGCGATATTACAATGTTTTTGAAAAAAAAATATTCAACCTACCGCTAGATTGTCTTACCAAGAATATTATAAATAAATTATTCTTAGAAATAATGGCTGACAAGTGACAGTCTGACAAAGTGACACGTCGTATCCGTTCAGAATCGTTTTTCGTATACAATGAATTATCATCAACTTTAAATATAACATATATTATCCATTTCATAACACTGACCTACTCAATGATAAAAAAAAGCTCGATTTTTTTCATATTAAATTCATACCTATATAACGTGTTGTTTAATTGTTAAAACTTTTATTATTTTATAAATATCAAATTATAACAACTTAATATAAAACATACAATTATTAATATGTAACACTCATAATATTTAACATTCTTATTCAATTTTTAAATATTCATGGTTTTTTATTTATTGGCAGTTTTAGTATATTATGTTAACTAAAATGATAAATTGTATATTATGTAACGTAAGTTAAAAAAAAATAAAACATATAATTACGAATAATTAATTTAATCTAAATCGTTCAAAATATTTAGTTTGTTTTGTAATATTGTGTTTACAAGGAACTAAAAAAAAAAGAATACGTCTGTATTGTACAAATATCATACATATTATTACATAATTATCAGTGAATAATTACCTATAATAATTATATCATCGATAAATAATAATACAGTAATTACTGTTTTTAATAATTTTATATCAACTACAATGTATACATTTTGTTACTTATTATTATTAAAATAAAGATATATCTATTATCATTATTATTACTTATTATATTATTATATTGTATTTTCAAAATAATAAGTTAATACTTAACAGCATAAATAAATATTTGAAACATGTGAAATATTTTTGATCCATGCAAACATAAATTATTTGAAACTAAAACATCTATACATTAAAAAAAATGTCTTAGGTTAATATAAGTATATATATAAAAATATATATCTGTGTGTGTGGGTAAGTGTTTGGTCTAATATTATACAGTGGTCTAGCAGGCTAACAACTTATACTCTATATAGTTTACACATACAAACGTACGTCAGCCGTTAGAGTAATAACAGTTCTTCGGACATGGGGTGGTTCCTGAAAGGTAAAAAAACTGCTAATGACCTCTAATACCTATAAAAGCAGATTGTGGAAATAACATTTTTTTTTAAAATACGACAAATATAAAACAAACCTTTTCTATAGTCCCTTCGTAACGGGTTGAGATTAATTTTGGTTTTATGTCTTGATTGCATGACGTTCAAATTGTGTGTGTGTATGTGTGCGTCAACTTAGGAGTAGAAGTGAAGGTAAAGAAAAAATTCCTCTAGTGTATCATAAACATAAATAAGATATTGGATAACAGCCGTCTTCGTCCGTTGCGTTTTTGAATGTAATTAAACGTTTGAAATGTCGATTTTTACCTGTGAAATAATAACACGAGAGAAAAGAAAAGAAAACTCCTCGGAGTATAATGAAACAAAGAAAGAAATATGATTTTAATTAAATTACTTTTAAATCAACAACTGTGAACTTTAATAATAATGAACAATTGCAGATGTATTAAATATATATATGCTATATAGTATATATTAACAAAGTATAAATGTTTAACCAAAATTGTAAGTAGACTAACAAAATCGATTTTCAATTTAAAACAGTAAAATTTTAATGGAAAACTTGGAATTAATGTTTTTATTTAACTATATTCAGCTTAACTAAAACACGCATAGTATATATTATTATTAAACATAATATATATATATATATATGTAATTAAGATAAAACAAGAAACGTATTCAAATACGATTTTACATAATCCCATTATAAGCATATTTAAATTTTTAATTTTTAAAACCATCTAATTAATTTACCGAAACTATTAAAAATAATTTATAGTTACCAACAACAATATCAAAAATAATTTATTTTCCCTACCAATTTTAAAATAAAATTATAGGTATTAATATTTTATTGATTTTAATACAATTACAGTGAATTACCAATGAATTAAAAATTAAAATATTTTTTACGCCATACTAATGTTTTAAAATAATAATTATAACTGAAATGGTAAAGATAAATTAACTATAAATATTTACTACGTAATTTTATTTTATTTTTAGTATTAAAATTATCGAGTACACTAGTACAGTTACCAAATAATATTGTTATTGTATACTAATATTGCACAATTTTTATTGTTTGAACGGACGTTTCACAAAAGAAGTAATTTTTTTCAAAAGAATATACTTTTATTTAATTATGTTGATCAACTAGTGAATTGAAAATGAATTGTAACTAAACTATAATTTAAATATCAAAACGCAGTCGTCGGACCGTACTACCTTATAGTAAATGATTTCAGACCAACAATACACCCAATCGTATGAGATCAATTTTGGTCAGAAAAAACACCCTTATACATCAGTTATATATGCATAACCAATATATTTATAATAATACTATATAAAGTGTATTATTTTCATTTTATATCATCCCCATTTTTCTATTATTGGGGTGAAAAATAATTTTACAAAACACCCTAAGACCACCACTGTGGAGGGATTTTACAGTTCACTTGCTCGACACTATCCAATTTTTATATAGATTTAGAATGAATGGTATAAATGCAGCATGGATCCTGTGTACGATATGTTCATATATGCAAGCAGTAAGTTGACAGTTATAAAATCAATGACACAATCATGATTTAGGGTCACTGATGGTATATGACGAACAAGATCGATTATGATTCATGATATTATTATAGAGTCCCTTAGGTTAGTGTTCTTATAAAGAATATTTTATTATTGTGTTTTTATTAATTTATCATAAATCAGTTTATTATTCTATGACCTTGTATGGGATGATATCATAGTGTATTATGCTACACAGAGAATAGCGCACATTATAGGAAAACTGGAAGAGCCGTATAGAAGTATACTTATCTACTATTATAATATTTCATTTTGTTCAAAATACATTTTAATATATTTCAGTTAAATCTACACTGAGTAATAACTGACCACCGATATTTCAAACAAATATAATTGAATAACTGATTATTTTAAAATTTAAATTTATACATTTAATAAATAATTTTAAATATTTTATAATCATATTTAAAACGTACAATTCAAGTCTAGAGACTAGAGGGGTAGGTATGTATTCAATTTATTATCTAATATATTATTCTTAGGAAAAATATAATAGGACTCATCTAAGATACAGTTTTTTTAATAATATATAAAAAATATTAAATATTAAACGTATACGTATTTAATTCGTATGCAATATTAAAATCTGAGGTTGTAACTAATCGAATACAAATAAACAAGACTCTTGACCTCGAGTTTTGATTTTATGATACCTATACTCATCTCAAGGGACTTTCTTGAAATATAACAATTTTTTTTCAGTAAGTACCTATGTCCTATACCTAGGTATTTCAAATAACAATACAAAAGAACATTTCACGCAATACAGTTATTACTTATTACAACATTAATGAAGATTTACAATAGGTATGATGAATGTACAAAAGTAGGTAGGTACATTGAATAAAATTTAAAGATGAATAATCCTCAAAACAAGTGTAATAAGCATTTTCGAGTTTAAATTCATAATAGAATAGTAGTTACTAGGTATAGATAAATATGTTTTTAATATCACTTATTACAAAATATTATACTTGGAAATTCTGAACGTTTTGCGTAATTTACGTTATATACCTACTCGTATATTATATTATTATAGGCACATTATAATATTATTTTTTACAATTGCTACAAGATTAATTTAAATAGGTACCTATCGATTTTCATCTAAATATATATTTATTTATTTTTACATAAAATTATACGCTTGAAATTATTACATTGTCGTAAAAACAGCAATTTTATTCATATCCGCAACCGGATACATATATTGTCGTGTTCACACCCGTAGATTTATAATAATTATTGTCAATCATTTACACCCACAACTATACAAGAACCAAGTGTGTTTATGTGTGTGTGTGTGTGTGTGTGTGTGTGTGTGTGTGTGTGTGTGTGTGTGTGTGTGTGTGTGTGTGTGTGTGTGTGTGTGTGTGTGTGTGTGTATGTGTGCACGCGTGTTGAATTAATCGGTGTTTTTAATATAACACACACATACACACACACGTTAGAACAACTGTAACCTGCAGTCATTTTTTCGAGGTTCAAACAACGTGCGATTACCTACCACTTGCGGGGTGAGACGAACATAATATTGTATCATAATAATATACGACGAATAGTATTATATACCTACTTTGTACAAAATATTATATAAATATACAGTCCACGCATTTGTATACACACACATATATATACATATATACTCGTTCGGTTCTTATTACTTCTCTGACGTGGTTTTTTTTTTTCATGCCACGCCATTTATAATATATATATATATATATATATTGGTTTTTTTGCCCTTTTTTTATTGTTTTACGTGTTGTTTTTCTTTTTTAAGGTTATGTGGGGCGGTATAATTATTGCCGTCAAAAACTGTGCACACGTCATCGCGTGCAACATAACAGTTAGCAGGATCCATATCACAATATGATGTTTTTCGATGACTACTGAATAGAAAGTTATTATATTGAGACGCCAGGGCGCGGCGGTTGTAGGTACACCGTGTATAATTACTATACGCGGGATCGTCACCCGGAGGCCAATTAATTATTATTTATTAGCAATCGTGATTTATTACGACGAGTCGAATCTCGCTGCAGGACCACGTGACTAACAGAAAAAGGCTTCAATAATGTTGACGTTGTTTTTATCGTCGACAATATTATTTTAATATGCATTTAATGCAAATAATTGGCGGATTGGAGTTTGAAAAATTCTAAGAACTTCCCCACCCCCCGCAGACCGTTATACTTATGCCTGCGACTACTGCAGTACAATATACTTTCATTATTTCCAATCCTCCCACGTCCCCTCCCTCCGCACCGGCACCACTGAACTATACTCTACTTAGAATTAGAATAATCAAGTAGTTGAATCTTGATATCAGAAATTATATAGTTCCTCACGCAATCGCTACAGACACGTGACTGGAATAGTTAAAACCGACATATATGGTCATAAAATGCGGTTATTATTAAGAGACGGAACACGTGAAACGGTTTGGTTCAATGCTGCTTCATTTTTTTTCGGAATGTACATGTTAATTATTATGCTTAAAGTTTCCATTTGTCCTAATGAGAAATATAAAATAAGTACCTTGGTAGTTGAGTTGGACTTCGACGCATAAACAACACGTGAATTTATTTTTTTTCTTTCGTTTTTTTTTTTTTCGATCCCAATCGATATTCTTAATGTTTTTCAGACGTCAAACTTTATACGAGCATTACGAGCAATATGTAGAATAACTCAAGGTTAAAATAAAATATATCTCACAAATAAAACTAAAAACCTTAAACCAATTATTGTTTTGTTTTATCGCCCATAACAGTTTAAGGTAGGTTTATTTTCGATTGCCTCACAAATTCACAATCTTATCAAAACACGAATTAAATTAAGTACTTTCTTACCAACATATTATTAATATATTTTATTATATTGGTATATACTAAATAAAAATATTATACTATTTTACCTAGTACCACTTAAATCTATTGATTTAACAATTATTATGTAGTATTTCAAGTAGAACATGTACTTATATAAATACATTAGGTGTATATGTATTGTCATTCTTTTCTATTCAAACACCTTGTGATGAATACTGGTTAAGAAGTCTAAAAATGATTCTATTCAACAATCTACAAACAATTTAAATAACAAACAAGATGAGTTAAATAAAAAAATATTTTACAAGAATATTAACAATATTAACTATTGACTATAATATAATAATATTTTAGTATAATTTATTGATTTGTTTTCGTATAACAATTGTATGGTGTTATATTTGTTTTCAAAGTATATAATATATATATTTTTTTTTGCATGATGAATTACCTATATAAAAATATGTAACATAATTTAGATAAATATTAAAATATTGCTATTGTCCTAAAAACATACAATAGAATTATTACGATTATTAATTATTATAGTTTACCTACATAGGTAAAATGCTAGACACTCCAAATGGGCAGACTACAGCTCGCTAATTATGATAAAATAAAATAATAATTTTTATTTTTTTATCCACTGAACAATTTTATGCAAATTATAGTGGTACCATTAGTATCTATAGTATTACACATTTACAATATTTAAGTAAAGCTGAAATTAAAATTTTGAAAGGGAACACTCACTCAAAAACATTGATTTACTGCTTTGTTAGCAACTAAACATACATAACCATAGGTACAAATTACACAAAATAATAGAAAGGATTAAGCATCGAACAAATGTTAAAGATAACAGACTCGTAAAGAGATATGCTCCTCATATTCCTCAAATACCATCTCTGTGACATTTTATATCTAAATAGATTTTAATAAATTGATATATCAAATCTTGAATAAATGATTTTTAAGTTATTTAACTTTGTACATTAAGGATAAATTATATTGGTAATAGATTCATAGTAAATTTACAAGATATTATGGGAGCTATAGAATTATAGAAATTTAAAAATCTTAATAATTAGATAATATTAATCTATTAACAATTATCATTTTTAAAAATAATCCAAGGCGAATAAAATAAATACTAGATCCAATCTGACATCTATTTTATATTTTTGTAAAACTATTTTTAAGGAATATTCTCCTTGGTATCAAGATTTTAAAAACTGAAAAACTACTCATTTGAATTTCCATTTAAGTAGATATATATATAAAAATTTAATAAAAAAAATCTATTTAATAATTTTTTGTGGTAAGAGGGTTGTTATTTGAAGTATATAAGTTTAAATTATCATATAAGTATACCTACTTCTTTGGTCAGAGGTTCCAAACCTTTTTTGACTCACGGCACTCTTAGTTAGTTCAGGCGCGGATTCAGTAGGGCCCTCCCCCCCGTAAGCTGTGTTTTGTTTAGGAAAAATGCCCAGTAAAAAGATTTAAAACTAATTTTAATACGTTGAGTGCCGCGGTCGACGGGTAGTAGACAATTGTCAATTTGTATAGACTTATTTTTGGCCTTATAATTTACTCGGTTATCAGAGCAATTCTTCCGTTTATATACGTGGTTATTCCCCCCCCCTAATCTCGGGCTGGATCCGCACCTGAGTTAGTTTCTAAAAACCCGGAGGCATCCTATGCCCTATGGTCTATAGACTAAAAATATATTTCAAAAAATTTCGCGGCACCCACAATCTCTGCCTTACCTAAGTAGTACTAAAATCCGAAAAATTTAAAAATAAGATCTTGAGATATATTTGAAAATTCCAAAATCAAAATATGAATAAATTAAATAGAAAATATAGATGAATATGATAAGTTAATCACTTTGCATATTATAATAACTTATAAGTTAAAGTTAAATCATTGTATATTTAAGCCTATTGTATAAAATAGGGATATTTCAACAGGTATTATAAAATAAAATTCAGATTTAATTCAACGTCTTTAATATTTTTACTATTATAAGTAGGTACCTAAAAGTATGAATACATAATATACAATATAAATTATAATAAAAACCACGTATAAGCGTACAATCATGTGTTTACATTTTTTTTAAACTATCTTCTATATAATGTAATCGGATTTTGCTTCAGTATTTTTATGCATCAAAAATTATGTTTCAACATTGCCATTTATTTGACAATAATATTAAAAACCCTATACATATCGATTAATTTGTAATATCAAAATGTTCAATTTTCCTAATTTTTTTATAACTTGAAAACTAAGAATGTGAAATCAGCAAAATAAAATTAAAAGAATAAGATAAATATTGTTTACTTAATCAGAATCATAAATATCGACAGAATTATCCATTTAAGTTATATCATACAGATTTATTTAAAAACTCTACCCTTAGATCGATCACTAACACTGTGCATAGATCTTCATAAGAATACTGAATACTTATGAAATACAATTTAAAACCTTAGACAATTTTATAATTTAATATTACTTATTCCATTTTTGACACAATATATACCTATACCTATTAATAAATTACAGATCACAGATAAGTCCTATATACATAATAATATGTAGGTACCTACCTATAAATTATGATATATATAATTTATGTTATACGTACTAAGTTTTATTTAATGAAGAATTATTTTTAGTCCTCATAAAAATATTTCCAAACTCAATTCATTACAGGGCATTTTGCATTTATGGAGACTACATAAAATTGGAATTGGCACGTTTTTGTATCATTCCATTCGTTCTTTATGAAGGTTTGTTTGAGAAAAAAGACATTAAATGCCCACTTTATATCCCCTCGACGATATTAATAATACCTGTTTAAAAACTCGAATGGACTTTTTTTATGGCTGTTTGAATCAGTTTTGCTGTGTGGCATAATGTAAAAAGAGCCACTCGAAATAATGAAACACTGTAACATTTTTTCGTTGTCGCAGAATAAAACTTAGCTTGAATACTTTACTATTCACCAACAAACAGTGGTTTTTAACTTTGAGGTTTAAATAGTTTCATTAACTACAACATACCTATAATATAATGTATTGTTCATATATACACAATACTTGCGTCTTATAACTTTTACCGAAAACGAATATATTTAGGTACCTATATAATTTATATAGGTACCAGCGACCAGCTGAATACCTATTACCTATATCACCGTAAATGGTCATATACACGTGTATATCATTATAGTATTAGTATTCACTATATTTGTATCAGTGTCGTGTTTATAGGGCAGGAGGATATGAAGGGTGGACGCCTTAAGTTTAATTTAAAAAAATAATTGTTTGCATTGCAAAAAAATATTTGTTCTTACATACAAGTATTTCTATAATATAGAAAATACGAGTATCCATATTAATTTTGGTGTTTAAATGCTTTGACTAAACGAGCGACTAATAATTAATGCTCAAATGCCTAGTGTCAATATAAAGAAAATAAGTATAAGTTTTTTTTTTTTTTAATGTATTAATGTATACATTATAATATATATTAGGTACTATAATAAATTATGTAAAATATTAGAGTAGGTATATAACAAATTATATTATAATAGCTATAGCCTAAAATATTAAAACTATAACAGATAGGTAAGTCGTTGATGGCTCAAGTCTAAAAAATAAAAAGTTGAACTTTATGTAATAAATATTATGCAATAATTAAAATATGTTAATTGCCTTGGAAAAAATTATCTATAGTATAATAAAGAAATAAGTAATAATTTTGTTTAAATATCAATGACATATTATTTTTGAAAAAGCATTCAGTTAAATCAAAACTATAATAATATAATATTAATACTTAATAACTTAATGGTAATAGGTAAATTTAGGTATATTATATTTTGTCTTAGCAGTACATATACTACACATATCTACACAGGTAACGAGATATATCTATATATAGCCGGGGAGTCCGGGTGAATTAAGTTAATTAACGAGCTCTGATCTATAACTTGTAGACTATTAAATGCAATAATACTTTAAAGTTTTTGTAATGTTTATTAACGATTAAGTCATATACTCATATACCTACAGCTATTTTATAATATCGATAGAATTTGTAATTTTATTTCAGTTTAAAACATTTTAATTTTTATTCCAGAAAAAAATATATAAATAATATTATATAACATCAAATCTATAATATTATACCTATTCATGTATAAATTTTAATTTTTAAAAACACTTATCGCTTTTTTATTATTTATGAATCTATTCAAAATATAGGTACCTATAGGCATATATATTATATTTACTTTTACATAAAATAAATTTATTTTATCTTACACATTTATTACGCGATTATTAATAGTATTATTTATTATATGTAGTTAGTCACGTTAAATGAAGGGATGTGTAGTAAAACACTCAAATGGTGTTTAGGATAACAATGTGGAAAGCGGAAAAATAGCTCGGGTTTTACTTAAATTAAGCAACTATAATTATTATCATATCATTGAATTAAAAACAAATCTGTTTTCCATTTGTATAGAAATAGTAGCAATTAGGTTTTGGTATATTATATTTGAATATTAATTTTACTAAAAACTGACTAACTACTGCACGATTAAAATGTAGATAGGTACCTACTACAACCTACTACCTATAGGTACCTGTGGAGAACATTTTAATTATATTATGATTTTATTAATTAACGACCTAATACCTAAGTAATTCACTATGCGCGCACAACAAACTTCAAGTTCCGTTTAACCCTTTTAATAAAAATTGTCATCTATTTTTGAAGTTGCGATAAATAACTAATAAGTATAGGTACTTACCGATATACTATTCTATTCATTCATCATCAAACTTGTGCGTGGCTACTATATCTATAGGCTATAGCTTTTCAAACATCAGAACGGTTTTAATTATTTTTAGGCTATTTAGTGTTCATACAAAGCGCTGATAAAACTTAATAAATACATAATGTATGAGTCTATATAGGTTAGTAATATTATGAGAAAAAAAGTGTTTAAAATATCTATATCATTTATTTTTAGTTGTTTTCTTCAAACATATTAAGTAATCGTAATTATTTTAGAGAGTGACGCTATCATATAGTGACCGCGTGTGATTGAATATACAGACCTTTTCGTCTACCAATACCTTATCTACTTTTCAATTTTCCCCGATTCCTCAGTATCGGTTTTGTGAAGAACTGAACTCTGAAGAATGGTTCGTTTGTTTGTCTCGTAAAATCAACAATTTGAAAATAATAATAGGCTGGTAATCGAAAACTCAACAATCGACGTACCTAGTACCTACCTACTACAGATATCAATACATCATTATAAAGATTGATGATTTGTTTGTTTCATTATATTTGTATTTACTTCCATATAAATCGAATTATAGGTAAGTACACATATACAGTACCAATACACATCAAATAAATAAATACAAATTACAAAAATATCTGCTTAAAATGTAAACAGTTAGAATGATTAAGTAGGTAATTAAACATTTAAAATCTTAAACAAAGACACTATTATTTGTCTTGGTACCTACTACCATTGAGTATAATATATAGTATATATATTATATACTATACATATATACTCAATGCTACTACCCACCATATTATGTCCATATCCCTCCATTGGCTCCATTACCTACTTAAATTTAGGTACCTACTTGATACTTAAATAAAAAATAAATAAATAGTAAACTATAGCTTCTGTTGTACTGTAATTTAGTAGGTATCTAGATTTCGAGAAAGAATCTGTTTCTAAAAATAGTAGTTTGTAATAGCTGTTGTTATATTGTAATTTTTTGTGTTTTCTTAATAATCGAGATTTCAAAAATGATAAATCATTGCTACGCAAAACCATCTATAGTAGGCCTCATGGTCAAAACTAAGTTCTGTGTCTACAATTGGACCTGGTAACCGCTTGATTATATACCCTACAGCTTAATTAAAAATACTACTTACATTGTGCATACCTACAACATTAAATTACATTAGGTAATAGGTACAAATGGATTAACATTGACATAGCAAAAAAACGATAATAAACACTTAAATGTATATTTAATATACTAGCTGAATAACCCGGTTTCGCTCGTGTGTTAAATTATATTTATAACTGAAATGACAAATAAAATAAAATTGGAGATAATAAGTGATTTACTTGTAGGCTCATTTGGTACAAACGTAAAAAAATTGTAAAAAAAATTGTTAAAATATTTAAATGACACGCTAAAAAACCATAAACTTTAAATACAATCTCCCTTCTCCCTCCACTCAGACAAAAAAAGTGAAAAATCAGGCAACGTAGTGACTAGTGATACTCAGAGTTAGAAGAGTATTTAGAACATCTCAGTGAAAAAAAGTTAAGTAATTTCGTCACAAAATTGGAACATAAAAAAGGCCTGTTCTTTTATATACATATAATATATATAAGGATATATTCTTTGGCTGAGTGTGAGCGATTGGAAATAATTGTTAATATTATTATAACAAATTGTTTCAACCCAATATATATTATATTAAATATGACTATATTAGTTAAATGTTAATTAAGTAAGTATATTAAACAAATAAGAAGAATTTAAAATACCAATGCTGATAGGTACCTACTATTTTTATTTAGGTACCTATTATTATTTTTTTCATCGTTTATATTTTACACTATCTACGCAGTACATACCATCAATTGATAATTTGACAATAAACTCATATAATGGATTTTAAAAATGTACAAGATAAATATATAAATATTTATGCGATGATGGTAAATACTAAATTCAAATGATCACCTCCTCTTTGCATTGCTCTGTAACCCTTCCAGCTAGTCATAAAAAAATCATATTTACCATTATCGTGAAATCGTTAAATTAATCATTTCGCTTAAAATCTATAACATAATATTTTTAGAATTTTTACTGCACTATACTCAAAATCCAAAAGTCTATATTTATGTAAAAATAACACAAGTACCTATAACACAAGTATGTTTAATTAAATTTCTCTTTTTATTTTTTATTTTTAACTTCATTAAATACCGATAATTGTTAATGATAATAGTAACCTAATATACTTACAATGTTCAAAACTTTAAAAAAGACATTGAACTATTAAATTTCTTCAAAATTACCACTATAATTACATGTATTATTATATTATATAATGAAAATATTCAATATATTCAATAAGCTATTCATGCATATTGCATATTGTATAGGTGGACATTAGTATTAACTTTTGAGGGATTAGTCCCTTTTCACCCACCTCAAAAACGTTCTTCTTTTAATATAGTATTTTTATTACCTCAGTTCTATTGAGTAGATCAGTGGTTCTCAACCTTTTTTAGTTCACGGCACACTATTACACATCACAAGTTTTCACGGCACACTCACGCACTTGACAACCACAACAACTTATGCTGCTATATTTTTAAAAATAAATGTCACGAAATAAAACACTGTTTTCAATATTTAATAACATTTCCCGCGGCACACCTAGACAATCTTGCGGCACACTAGTGTGCCGTGGCACACCGGTTGAGAACCACTGGAGTAGATATTTACCCGATTTGAATAATAAGTAGGTTTTCATAAATCTATGGAATAAAAATTTGTTTTTTGAATAATATCAGTTTTAAAATAAAAAATAAGTTTAAATGACTGTTAAAAATCATATAGTTGTAAAATTGAGTAGGTACCTTTATAGTTATTATTTTCTTTTTTAAAACTTCAACAACATCTGTGGTGCATTAGCCTAAAAATTTATTTATTTATTATTTAAATAAAATTTGCCTTAAATAAATGATATAAAATGTACAACGAATCTATTATTAGTTATTATTACATAATAGAAAGGTACAATTATAGTATAATAATCATGTTGGTTATAATGTATACATTATACACAAAAGAAAAAGAAAAAAACGAAGTCATATTTCATCTTAAATATTAATATTGAAAGATAGATTAATAATACAATAAAACTGTCTTATTCAATAATTATTTATTACAAATATAATAAGCATAAAAGGTATACATCACAAATAATAAACTTTCAAATACATAGTATATAGTAACAAACCATATGGCAAATAAGACATTATACATATCTTTAAAAAAAATTCAGCAAAGATCATTTTTACAATTTATGATATGTACAATTCATACAACTTAAAATGAAGAAACATTTTTGATACATTAATTACTGATTTTCCAAAAATTCTTTTTCTAAGGCAGCACCCAACATATTCCATTCGGAATCATTTACCTCGTCTGGTGGGTCCACACTATTTTCACTATTATTTCCCCATTCAGAGTCATTCATATCATCATGTTGGTCCACACTATTTTCACTATTGTTACCCCATTCTACTCCCAATTCATCTAAATTTTTTCCTTGGCGAAATTTTTCATTTAATGTTTCATTATCATCTTCACTTCCATCACTATCCAGAGAACTGCGTCGACGCTTCTGTCCTCTGCTGGCACCTAAAGTAAAAACCATTACATCAAAAATTGATAAGAATGAATAAATTATATTATCCAATAATTGTACTCTAATATCTCCCATAAAAAGTTTGCTAATTTAAATATTGATTATTTTCATGACTTTATAGAGAGATGTTAAAATAAGTATAGTGGATAGACATTTACTTAATAAAATGGATGTATATAATATATGAACCAACTAAATATTATTTTAATTTATTTATACATAATATTTAATAATTTAAATAATTTATGTATTACAATTATTGGAATAATTAATTGGGTATTAAGTTAATTATTAATAAACTTCAACTAATTTAAATTTAAAAAATATCATTTAATAGTATCACATAATATATTATATTACATAAAAATAATTAAATTTATTTAAAATTCTCTTGTATTACCTAAATTAGTAGTTCTAGAACATTAAAACTCTAATAAATTGGTTTATACAATAAGGACATCAGTATTCTCAAAATTAATTTGAAAACAATATATCCATTTCATGTAAAGTTATCCATATTTTAAGCATCAAAAAAATTTTTTTAGGAAGTTTACTTGTGTAATAAACAAAAATTTGAATCCATGTATCATAATATAATCCACTTCGCAAAAAGAAAAAAATTCACTAAATAGATATGGCAATAAGTAGCATAATATAAATGTTTGCTAGTTAAAATGTAACTTGTAAATTATAAACAAAATAAACAATATTATATAAAATATTGTTATAGAATCTTTACAACTGCCGAAAAAAAATCTCACCCAACTCTTGCTGTACAATATAAAAATAAGACTACATATTTATTAACATTAATGTTATAGTAAATTAAATATTTAGTGTCAAGACCAAAAGTATGGAAATGTCCTTTAGAATAGTTTGAAATAGATTACACCCTTTAGTTTTTAATCTCTAAACAAATTCTGCAAATATGAAATCAGAAAATTTCAGATGATAAAGATATGATATAAATTATATCATATAGTATACTAATATGTTAATAATATATATTGCATAATTAAGATAAATATAAAATGATATTTATAATATTATAATATATAAAATTAAATTTGAGTCATTGTGGGGAAGATTTTACATAAGTACTAAAACTAAAAATAATAATAAATTATTTTTTTATGAAATTATAAAAGATTAAGATATAATACTCATGCATACAGACATACTGAACTTTTAACTATAAAATTTTTATTAACTAATTTTCAAAAATGATTTAGTGAAAGCAGCACGCAATATATTTTAATTAATATTATTAATCTAAATCTACACTATTTTTATTATTGTTGTCCTACTCTAAGGCTAATTCATCTATATTTTTACTTTGTCGTAATCGTTCGATTAATGTTTCACCTTCTATTTCTTTTTCAACTTCATCTTCATTATCTGTTGATTCTGATGAACTATATTGACGTTTATTCCCTCTTCTAGAACCTGAAGCAAAATGTAATATTTATCATTTACTGTTTAGAAATTTGCCTACACAATCTATATTAAGGACTGTTATAGTTTAATAGTATAAAATAAAATAAAAAATTAAGTTGGTAAATAAATATTTACATAATTAACATTATAAATCAATTAACATTTAAACTTCAAATATATTTTTATAACTCATTATTTTTTTTTTCATCTCTACTCTAATTAGGAAGGTCTGAGAAATAAAATTCAGATATTAAACACACCATTTGTTTGTTTCTTTCTATTTTTACTTTTGATTAATTTAAAGCTATTTATTTTAGAGTAACTTTTTTTACTATATACTAAATTATGATAATAATTTTATGACATTTATAAGCAAAGGTATAATTATTAAAAATCCGTTCTAAAAAGATACCTATAAAAATATTTTATCATTATGATAGGGTTTTAAACAAATGTATTAATTGTAAAGAATAAGCTATCTCAACTATGTTGTCGAAAATATTGAATGTGAAATTTTTATTTCATTAAATTTAATTATGCAAGATTAAACAACGGATAAAATATTTTATAAATTATTAAAATCTAGTCATTATACCATAGGTACCATCGATCTTAAGGGTTCTGTCGCTGGACAGCTTCCCTCCTAATACCATATCACTATGTTAACTATTCTCCATATTTATATCATATTTACCTACTGAATATATTATGTTACAGATTGTACATGTTTTATTTTATAATAGAAAAAAGGTTGTCAATCTCTGATTTATACTTTATAGTATTATACTAGGCTTTAGTTTAAACAATGAAACACATATATATTATATATTCAGTTTTATGCTGATGTTTCAGAAATATTGTAGGTTTCATGCTCATTAGATGTATATTCATAACCAAAAAACACACCAACTAAAGATGGAACTCGCAATGGATACAAAACATCAGCATAAAACTGTCAACATGGATATATCTGAAAAAAGGACAAATAATATTTCAATCAATTTCATAATAAAACTCTTACCATCTAAAGATGCTTCTGAACTTGAATTGCCATCTTTATTTATTTTTAATACATCAGTTATATTTGGCACATCATCATCATCACAACTTTCTTCATCATCAGTCATATCTTCTACTTCTCCTGCCATACGCTTAATGTCTTCATCAGAAAACGAAAGTAGAGGATTAAGAGTCTCGGCAAATTTCTGGTCCTGTTCTTTATTTACAAGAGAAACATTTTGGTTATTGGCCATAAAATGTGGTGAATGTTCTGGACTACTACAATGAGCTGGTGGATCTCTACTACTAGAACCACCACCGCCCTCTGATCGTAGAGGAAATAATCTTTCCTCGACATGTTCCCAACGTTCTGCACAAAGCCACAACCATTCAGGTGTCACTGTTTTAATATCGGGACGTTTACGGGCTGCACTGGCTTTAAGTGTACCTTGACGAACAGCAACTAAATGTGTAGAATCAGGTTCAATATTTTCTGTGACTTCTGCACCTAATAATCGAGCCACTTTATAAGCTCGGCTTTCAGTCAATGGTACAGGAGTAGGTACTAAACCACTGAATACTAGTTTTTTGCCAGCTAATATTTTTGAACGGTACATAGGTATGATACGCTTCATGTCAGGAACCTCAACATCATTTCCATATAACTCATGTTTTTGATCATATTCTTTAAAGTATTCCTTATGTAAATTCTTCAAAATATCTTCTAAGTACAGCAAGTAATCATCTTCTTCCTCAACTTCTACTTGATCACTATTTTCTTTGATTACATTATTTTTATTTTTTTCTTCATTATCAGTTGTTGTATTTCCTGAGTCGTCATCAGACAGAACCTCTCCATCTTCCATTTGCGGTTCACCTTTTAAATTATCTTTTTTTTTTATAGTTATACCTATTTCAATACATAAATAATAATTAACATTTTTTAATTGTTTAAACAAGAAGTATAATAATAAGTAATAACTAATTGATATAAATATATAATACAATAAACATTTTTCTATTTAAATCATTTTAGATAGCAAGAAAAAAAAATTATCCCTAAATTCACCTTGAACTAAATGTGTAAAATCCACTCTATTATCTTGTTGTAAGGTTATATCAACATTTTTTTGTAAATTTGGAGGGGCATTTATATCACCAGTATGTTGAAAAAAATGATATGGCTTGACATGTATCAAATTTAAAGCATAATCCCAAACATCTTCACGATCATCAATTATACACACCATATTATCACCACATGGAAACAATCCCCTAAAATAAACAATATAATATATTTGTGATTAATTAAGGATTTAAATAGGTAATTAAATTAAATTAAATAATAAAAGAGTAAAAGCAATAATACTATACTTATTAGTTATTACTTATAAATAATTTAAAAATATTTGAAATTCTAAACTTAGAGTTTAGTACAAGTACAATACCTACTGTGTTATATACATTGTTTTTATTTTATTTCTTTATACTATTATGAGTTTTTAGGTGTTTGTTAACCTACTATTTTATTATGTAGCTAGCTTATATAAGACCACGGTCTATAGTAATATTTATATTCACATACTGATATTTGTTTCATACTTATTTTATGATTAAGAAAATGCCACTCCTGCATGATTGTCTCTGTCTTACATACATATAATATAGCAAATTTTTGTTCAACAGAACCAATTGTATGCTGTTAGCTTTAATATTAAAGTCAATTTACCTATTATCAAACTTAAAGGTAATAATGTTATGTAGGCTTTTATTGATATTTTAATTTTGAAGTGAGTTATAGTAATGTAAAATATTAAGACTTTAGCTCGTAATTCACTTAAAAATTAAAATATTAATAAAGGCCAACAAAATGCCCTAGATAATATTATTACCTTTGACATTAAGTAAATTGACTCTAATATTAAAGCTGAAAGCATAAAATTTATTGAACAAAAATTCGCTAGGTAGTATGAATGTAAGATGAAGACAACATATGCAGATGTAACGTCCACTTAATGTCTTAATCCAACCTGTAATTTTTTTTTAAAAGAAATAAATTAAATAATTTATCTTATGTACTCTACAAATTAAAAATATTGTATACTCTACTTTCAAATAAAAATATATGTGTACCTAAATAAAAAGTTTTCATCAACTTCTTTATTTTAAACTTTAAAGTGTGCATAGTACTTTTATTTTTTATTATCTGCTAGTTGTATATAGTAAATAGTAATAACTAATTAATATATTTGAAGAACTTCTCGTTTTGATTTTTCAACATAATGAATTTATTTTAACAAAAAACATATAACTGAGATACATAATTGTTAAATAAAATGTTGAGGTTTTAAAAAAAATTTTCACTGTGTTTAAGTATGTTATTAGTTAAAAATATATCATTTAATATCATTGAATAAAATATTAAGGTAAATATATATACATATAAATAAAATCAATAGTGGTGGATACACTTAAATACATTTTTATTAATTTTAATTACTTATTTTGTTAATCAAGACTATTAATTTCAAAATTATCATAACAATATGGTACAAACTTAAGTTACTATTAATGAGGTATAAATATAAAAAAGGCATAACATATAGTTAAGTAAATATGATGAAATACTTAGTAATTATAGATAACTTAACTTTAATATACATTTCTTAAAATATTTATATTTAAAAAGATAAACGTACTTGAGATTTCCAGTTTTACTGTTTGGATTAAAACATTCATCTCGTGATAAAACCCTATGAGAAAACAACTTTCCTTTCGGATCCAGTATGTGTGTTATAGTATGAGCATAGTTTCGAGCGCCAAATGTGCATATATGAAGTTCGTATAATTCACTAATAGAAGACAGAAAATTGTATGTACCTGGCCTAAGTCTTGTGTGATACCAAGGTGAATTTGGTCCATATAATTGAAAATGGTGAATATCCTGTGCAAATAGTGCAAATACAGACATCAATAATATATTTAATTAATATAAAGTCATACAAATAAATTAAAATACATACTTTGATGTTATTAGGTATATTGTCATTTGTTGTGTGTATTAATGTTTGATCTAAGTCCACGAGTAACACCAGTTTTTTATCACTAAGCAATCGTTTTTCATCAGCTTTACCCAATAACAATGCACTCTAAAAATTAAAATTAAAAATTAATACTTCTATATTTTAGTTGGACGTATAAATTAATTTTTACTGTACCTGTTCGCTGACTTTTAGATCGGGTACACTGTGTATCATAGAAACTGATGCAGTTGGTTTAGATGCATTGTCGATTCTTAAATCGGCACCACAATCTGCACATAAATCACTAACTACAGTACTGTGGCTACAACCAGGCTCCAACTCAAATACAGGATGTCTAAAATATGTAAAAATAATAAATAATTGTTAGGTTTGTAATAATATTAGAACTATATTAAAAGCTATTAGATATATTTGAAAGAGTAGAAGCATTTAACCAAAATTAAAGTACTTCTTACCCGGCAGGAACTTCTTGTCCTTCGTGTATTAAGATTTTCTTAACAACACCAATGTGGTGTGTGCGAAAACTTTTCCGATCTTTTTCTCCGTCCTCTTGATAAAGAAGTACAACAACAGTGCTGTTAACCAAAGTGCCTTCTTTCACTCGCCATTTTAAAAGAGTCGCTTTTTTATCTGTCGTTGGAAGTTTAATACAAATCTTTTCTTGACTCATTTCTATTAATCTGTCACATTCAAATGCGACTACAATAAAATTACATGAGTATTAAATTGAAATAATTGTGGAGTATTGATTAAAAAATATTAAAGAAATTAACTCTAATCTAGAAAACACAAGTTTAAACATAAATAATTTATTGAGCAAAACAATAATTTAAAAGATTTATAAAAATATTATGAACTAGAAAAGTAAACACAAATTTTAACTGTAATGATAAGATTTAAAAAATTCAAAAGTTGAACGAGTAGGTAATAGACAGTTGTAGGTACTAGAAATTAAGAATATCAAACCTAAGCTGACTTGTGATAAGTAACATTTCAACATGATTTGTAATCATATTTTTAATACGTATCAAAACTCTGGAACGTTTGTAATGGAAATTAAACGTAAAAACGTAACGTATCGGCCGATTAATCCGATTTATGCGATACTTCTAGCTGAATTAAATAAATTTAATGATAAAATGTCAATTTGATTTTAGATTTGTTTTGATTTTTTAATGTCTGATTATTTATTTTATTGCTACAATCGTAAATCCTGTACTCTGTTCTCTGTAGTTCCTAGTTAGTAAAATAGTAATTATTAGATATTATTTCTGTCTCCAACAGAATAAATATTACTTTTATTTATTATTTTATTAATGAATTAATAAAATAATGTATTTTAAAAAATTATTTTATGATTTATTAATCTTAAATCATAGTTTGAATTATTATAACAATTATTACGGTTCTCAATCCAAATTAGTTTATTATTTTAGTTAATATGTTTATTAGTTAGTAGTTACTTACCTATATCGCTATATGATTTATGAATTTTATCTGAAGTACAAAATTATTTTCAAATGATTATGCTGTTACTCAAATGAATGTAAGAATGTTGAAAATTACAAAATATTAATATCATTAGTCATTGAGTACCTATCTATCTTGAGTAAATTAGAGCAATCAATCAGCACCCAGCGGCCAGCAAACAAAAAATATACAACAATTTTAGTATTTTACGTGTATACATCATACACCAATAAATGTGTACCTAATGTAGGTGCAGATTATACGTTTATTAGAGTAATAATTTTATAGTTAATTTATTATTAGGTCAAAAAACCACTATTTCATGGATAGTGGATACTCAACGAATAATAGTCTTCAATTAATATTTATTTCTCGTGTAGAATACGTTTAAATAAGGTATATAATAATAATAATTAATAGATACATATGTTTTTCGTCTGTAATTAGGACATCATATTACATTATTACGTATATTTATAGTAATATTATAGCCTATAGGTATCAATGTGATCGTGACATTTTAGGTGTATATATTTTTTGGCCACAATCAGGATCAGCGCCAGCAAAATATATTGATGGGTGGTATAAATATTAAATATATTAATTTTTCGACTACATTTTAAAATCTAAAACAAAATCCACATGTGTTGTCTCTGACCCCTATCGACTACTTATTAACCTATCTCACATTCAATAAATAATAATAGTAACATGAACAATTTTGCATTCAGAATAGTTCATTTAATTATGTTATTTTAAAACTAGAGTAAATTTATAAATCGTAATATTTAAAGATAAAATTATTATCCGGGCGACCGGGCATATTGGATACAATTTTATTGATATTTTAATTTTGAAGAAAGTTAGCATTTAAAATTGTAATCTTTTTGTAGATTTTTAAATTAACATAATTTTTGCTTCATGTTCAGAATATCAATAACATAAACAATCCGAAATGCGAATGCTCTAGATAATAATCTTAACTTTAAATGGTACACTAATTGTATGTACATTATTGATCAATTTACTCAAATTTTAAAAATAATTCGAGTGAAAATAGTGAAATATATACTGAACGCAAAATTTGATATGTTAAATGTGTGTAAAACAGTCATCACTCAGCCCATGCCGGTGTAGCGCCTTATTACCTAGTTATTCTTAAGAATATGTCAGCGCAATATATTTGTTTTCTCACTTAGACTCACCCGCAACATAGATAACTATACTTTCATCTAAAATTATTATGATTTGAGTAGTCTTAGAGTTAAATCACTTATTATAAAAATTATAGAGGATAATATTTTTGAGGGAATAATATATCGATCGATATATCATACCCTCAAAATAAAAAACATAACGGGTGATTTTTCTCTAAGATTAGAAAGGGTACTCAAAAACAAAGACAAAAAATGATTCTGCATAAAGTCCTTTTGTCAAACATATATGTTTGCGCATGGGTCAGAGAGAGAAAACAAACAGTGCACTGATAATTGACATCCTCTTAACAATTTATTGGATATTAACAAAATTATAATTACAATATTAGGTATATTTTACAAATTTAATTCTATATTCAAAAAATGAAATTTGAATCTGACTTTCCTATATAGGTTTCAACGAATTGAAACTTTCTGTAGTTTGCGGTTGTATACCTTTACATATAGATCACCAACAGCACAGAAAAATATTACCCATATAATATACCTAGGTACGTATAGTTTACACAAAATGAGTTGATGAATGTCGAATGATGAATAATGAATGAATGATGTATAAATAATAAAGTGTCGACTTATAAAGGAAATATTTATATGTTTAGATAAAATAGGTATGTTGTTGACCTACAGTAGCAGGCAGAATAGGCAGATATAGTACCTAATCTATAAATACAATAGTACTAACTATCAAATCAAATATTTATATTTTTTATAAATAAATTTTTGATTACCTGTTTTGCTATATTTTAAGTTATTATTAATATTATAATAAATAATATTTAAATATTTATGTATAATCAAAACACATAATAAACTCATAATTGCTGACTTGCCGACTACTACCTATATCAAAATATCAAAATGACAAATTTGCTGACTAAAATAAACCTGGTATCTTCAGTGGTAGGTACTAAAGTGGAGTACAATTTTTTTTTAAATTGCATTTTTTTTTTTTTTAGTTACAATTTTAGATTCTGAACGAAGTGATGAATGTATTGATTTTACAATGATGTGTGTTTTTTTTTTTATTTTTTTTTTTTGTGTCTGACGACAACATTTGGAGCAGTAAAAATGCTTCGATTTTGGACTTCAGCCCCTCTTTGAAAAGGAAATCGAATCTAGTTGGTACTTTGGGGGGTCAAAAGTTAAAAATTTTCAATATTTTTTAAGTGAGTCGGGAAAACCCTAAAAAAATGACGGAAAAACGGGATTTTTTACGCAAAACCAGTTTTCGTCAAAACCTAATTTTTATTTTACTAAAACTCAAAAACTAATCGATGTAAATACTTGAAATTTTCACCAAATGTTTATATTAGCGTTCTCCATACACAGTTAAATTTTTAAAGAATTTTGAATTTTTTTGAACTATTTATAGACAGTTGAAATTTTCAATTTTTCTAAGTATTTTTTTTTTAAATAACGATAAAAAATTTTTGGCTGACCAGAAGATCTTGAAAATGTAATACAAAGTTTCTTATAAGTTGTTCTTAAAGTGATACAAAAAAATCCGAAATCGTTAGTCACAATTTTTTTTTATAAGTGCTTAAATTTCGAATTTGTACGAAATATGTCAAAATTGCGAAAATTTGCAAGTAATTTTGTGGTTGAAAAATCGTAAAATTTTTTCTTTTATAACTAAGTTTTGAAAATTTGGTACAAGGTTCTCCATAAATTTTTCTTCAAATATCTGTAAAAAAAACTCTACCGGATTCAGACAAAAAATTTTTATGAGGGTTTGAAATTTAAATTTTTACAAAACCGCGTTAAATAACGGTTTAGTCTCAAACGATTTTTGATATTTGTTGTTATTCAAATAGTATAAGTCATAGATACTTGAAAATTTCACCAGTTATTTAGATTGGCATTTTCTTTACGTGCTTAGATTTTCAAAATATTTTGACTTTTTTTGAGCTATTTATAGACAATTGAAATTTTCATTTTTTTTTTATAAATGTTGATAAAAATAATTAAGCTGGGACAAATTGCTTGAAAATTTAATTGAAGGGTCCACATAACTTGTTCTAACTCTCATTCAAAAATTATAAAAATACATAGGCACAATTTTTTTTTATTAGCATTTGAAGTTCAAATATTGACAAAAATTCGTCAAATTCATGAATATTTTTCACTATTTGGTAGTTAAAAATTTATAAATATTTTACTATCAAAAGCTAAGAATTGAAAATTTAATACTATGCTGTCCATAAGTTAAGCTTAGAATAATTATAAAAAAGTTTGAGGATTATTCAATTTAAAAAATTTTAAGAGTGTTTAAAGTTTTAATTTTAATTTGAAATCAAAAATACGCGTGTAAAATTACGTTTTACTAATAAATAATTTTCGATTTTTGTTATTTTTAAAAAATTACTAAACGTAAGATCTTGAAACTTTTACTTAAGTGTTTGAATTTGCGAATTTGTTTCAAAATAGAATATATGACAATATTTAAATATAATATATCCTAGACTGACAAATCATCTCTGTTCAGAATCGTTTTTCGTATACAATGATACCTATCATTGCATTCAAATTTAACCTACCCTAGTCCGAGGTCCACCCCACCCCCTAATGTACAGCAGAGCGATACTCACTTACCCGCTTTTTTAAATTTGAAGTTAAATATTAGTTTGTATTTTAAATAGACTGTTCTTATTTGTATATTTTTTTTAAATATAAAACTGTAAAAAAGTTGAATTGATATAACTATTGACTAAAAACATTTACATTTAAAATATAATATAAATATAATATCACTGATTAAATATATATCCATTTAGGTACCTATAAGCTAAATCCTGGGCCCTAATTGCTGATTAACCCCACAGGCCCCTTGACACCCAGTCCGCCCCTGGAAGCGTTGAATACGGTTAGTGTTTGAAATTTTTGCAGGGCCCCATAATTGAATTCCGTATGTCTACATTGATTTAAGGTAAAGTTTATATATTAGTAGCTTGATTGGTAGTTTTATGTGGTTGGAGGTTAGGAGAGAGCGGAGAAGACGAAATCGATTGTTTAAAGATAGAAGTTTGTTGCGAAGATGCGGAGACCATGTGAGACGTTGATCAATAATTATGCCTAGATAGAGAGTGCTCTGTGCGGTTGGCAAGATTTGCTCATTTAAAGTAATAGGTGGGCATATTCCCTTCCTAAGAGTGAAGGTACATTGTATAGATTTAGATTCGTTTATTTTCACACCCCATTCCTTATACCATTTTTCGAGGAGGGATAGATGTTCTTGAATATGCGAGGAAGCAATGGATGGATCATGACTATTGGTTATAAATGTTATAATAGCTTTGTCATCGGCAAAGTCAGCGATGAGGCTAGTGGGCAGTGTGGGTTGATCGGATACGAAAATATTAAATAGCAGAGGAGCAGTGACTGCGCCCTGAGGGACTCCTGCATTTATTGGTTTTAGTGTAGAGGTAGATGACATAGAAAAGTAAGTAGATGAACCGTAACGTACCAATAATTTTTACATTTTTATGTAAAAAAAGTTTTTACAGTTAATACCTAGATTTATATTAATTTGTAATTTGTTGGATGTAGTATGGTGCAGATATTAAAATATCAAATACCTTTATAAAGATACCGATTTTTTTAATAGATTTCCAACATCTATAGGCATCATAATATGTATTAATTTGTATTTTTTTTTTTAATTTTGTCGTGTGGCGACTAACTCAACTCATTACTCAACTACTCAAGTTTATACTGATTATAGTAAGTTTCACATTCTCAGTCTCAACAACGAATTAATATAATGTACTTATGTACAATATTATATAGTATATTATGTATGTACAATATTATATAACTATATATTAAATCTTAATCGTGGTAGTGATCACTGATGAGTGATGAGTGACGATTCACGGCGACACGGCTACGGCTTTAGATAGGAACAAATTGCAGCTGTACTAGCGATACTAGCGGACAAGAAGTCGTTATTCGCCTTAACTTTTGTCCGTTATAAATTAAATTTTTGATTCAAACTACGCAACTGCTGTAGATACTAGATAATACTATCTGTTTAAATATAATAAAGTAGTGGTAGTCTATAAAAAACAAAATTAATGTAGTAAATAATAAATAAACATAATATAAACAATCTACAGACAATAATTATTAATTAATAAATAATAATCATTAATCAAGTTAATTAACAATCGACATTTTAATATCTTAGAATTAAATTTTAAAACAACAATACAAGGGCATACATTAATATATGTCATATTATATACTGTTTAGTAGTTAGGCAAGCAAAAAGGTACAATTAGCAATTATTTACTTAGTAGGTATTCATCTATTTCATGCCTTAATGCTATAATAATGCCAAACATTAAATGTATGGTTTTAGAATTTTTCAACTGACAAATACTTTAATCTAAGTACCTACCTACTCATAGGTAATACAAATACGTGATTATCATGGAAATCGACGAAGACCTAAGTGCTATAGAAGCGGATCCAAGTAAGTCTACGTTTACTATATTGACATTAAAATATGTTAATGCCCTGTGTTTATAATATTAATGGAGTTATAAATTGTTATATTCAGAAAAAATATATATATTATATTTTATCTAAAAAAAATCACATAAACATTTTAACATAACAATATATTTTTCAGACAATTAACTTAAAATTAAATATTAATTGAATACTTGATGTCTCATTTATATATTTTATGTTTTTTATAGTTACACGAGAAGAATCCTCCGAGTCATTTGGTGATATATCCTGTATAGCTAATGGTTAGTTACATTTATATTTAATCTGCATGGTTTGTGGAAATCTAAAGTATAATAATTGATTAAATTAGTATGCTTAAAATTTGAGTTATTTTAATAATAAGTAACCTTCACTCGATGTGAAATAATTCAACAATATTTTAAAGTTAAACAAATTCATAGAAAATAAAACAATTGTATGTGATTATTTAACTGTAAAAATTGTATATAAAATTTTCTCTAGACTTGATACATAAACTAATCTACACAATATTAAATATGTGGTTGATGAGCATTGTAAACATATTAAATTTAATTAAATATAAACAATTTATTAAAACAATAATACATATATATTATATATGGTACATACCTATTTATATTACCATAATATTTTATTTTATTATTAAAAAAGTATGACAGTTACTAGTAATTTTTTACAAAAACTAAATAATAAGCTATTATTTACACTGTATTAGATTCGGTTGAATAAACAAATATTTTGAACAATTTAATCAATACCTAATTAAATGCTTGTTGAACATATTATCAGGTTATAGTATCTTGTAGATTGATGTATTTGCCATCTTCTGTGTCTTAGTAACACTTAGTTATAATATGTTTAATGGTTATTATAATTCCACATAATTGATACAATAATGGCTTTTGCATCAAATTGTTTGCAAAAGATTCATATCCTAAACTGAATGATTAATACTATTTTTTATTATTGTCGGTATTTTTTCATTTGAATTCAATAATTTATACTAGTTTTGTAGGTACTATAAGCTTATATGATAATGAAAAAGGTTTGGCAGAAAGGCTTAGTTGAAGAATTCTTTTTACTAATTTACTTTTAATTCTACTTCATTGTTTTTCTACTTCATTTGTTAAATTTTTTAAATCAATTTTATTAATTTTAATTACAAATTATTATAAAATTATTACAATTTTTTCATAACAATGTATTAATAACACATTATTAATTTAAGCATCTAATGAAATATAGGTATTGTTAATTTTATAATTTTATCATCTTATTAATATTGCAAGTATATTATTCTAGATTGTGATGAAAAAGAAAATGAAAACCCACATACAATTGTAACTGATGAATCTGACCAGGAAGATAGTAAGTATCACTATTTGCATATTATAGTATAAAATTACCTAGAATATATAAATAATAAGAAAATAATTATAATATTAAAAAAGTACCATGAACAATAAATTATTAATTTTCTCATAATAAAATTATAAAAATAGTGAAGTACATATTATTATTTTAATTATATTATATTACATCAATAATTTTAATTATAACATAATATTATTAATACATTTTTCATGAAAAATAAGTAACATACATAAAGTGATTTGCAAAAGTAATACTTGAGGAGCTTAAGTTTTGTAAACAAATTTATGATAAGATTCATTTTGAGGCATTAAGATTTGAGAAATTATTGGGTGATTATATTATATAGTGTTATTTGAAATTATGTAACCTAGCATCTAATTATAATATCTATTTAGAAAAGACAAAATGTTGACATGAATTATTAAAGTTTAATTCTGAGACTATTGGCCACTCTAAAACATTTGGTTATTTTGTCGTATGCGCTTTACCATATTTTATCATTACCACTGAACAATTATATTTAGATTTTAGACAATATATTCTCGTAATAAATGTATGATGTACTATTATCATCGTGTGTTGTCGTCAAGTCATTAATTTCATTATCATTATTAATCATGAATATAAAAATAATTAGAAAAATAAAATAAATAAAAATTAAGATACTTGTGCCATGTATTTAAGAAATTCATTAAATTTGTTGTTAATAAAGATATAAATTGAGTAGTATAGCACATACAATAAGTGTTCCGTGACTGCAGGTAGACCATAATCTGTGGTAGAACTCATACGACAAGATAGCCAAACATTTGATTGAGACACTAGGCCATGTAAAATATAAAATTTTAAAACCTTTATTTATACTAATTTATATTTTGTTATTTTATTTGTATTTTAGTTATAATGTCAGGATCAGAGTCAGGAATAGTTGAAGATTTCACTTATGATCCAACTGCTCTTATAGAAATATCTGATATACTCGGTAAGACAAAACATTATAAAAACAAACAAAATCTCAATTAATAGATTGTAATTTCTTCATAAGAGTGTGCTATTTATGTGTATCGTGTTCGTATATTAATAGTATATTTTGATCTAGATCTTGTTGGTAAAAATTGGTCAATATTTCGTGTATCTCCATTATGGAATTTGAATTTTGATACCAATTATTTAAATTTGTTATCTAAAAAGTTGAAGAAAGTTTTAATAAATCATATATCTACTAATATGAAAAATCAAAAGAATACTTTCTCAGGAATTTCTGTGGAAATTGAAGCAAAAGAAGCAAATCATGAATGTATTGCATTAAAGGTAAAAATATAAAATGTTGAATTTTACAATATTGTATTCTTTTAACTGTATTAATTTTTAAAATATTTTTTATTTAAGTTTTAACTGCTTTATATTTTCATTAGCTATCAATAAATAAACAGAAATTTAAAAAATGTTTTTTGCAGAAATAAATTAAATGAAAAATAAGTTAATTACATAATTCATTGGACTGTACCTATGTTTATTCTACAGAGCTAACAATATTGTATAACTATAAATAATCTTAAATAATCAACTTTTTTTTATAAATTGAATTACATGTTATTAGATGTATTTTAATGTTCTTAACAAATAACATGAGATATTTATAACAAAGATTTAAAAAAAAAACATTCATAAAATATATTTTACTCAATTCTACATTATATGAAATAATTTATTTTACTATATTATATTGTTTTTTTTTTTCACAGATTAAAGTTATTAACAATGATACTAATTCAAAACTTTACACGGGTTTGCTATTAAAATCGCCGAATTATAATCAAAATTATAGTAAAAATAGTTTATCTGACATGCCTATATTAATGGTACAAGGAAATAAATCATTTTCAGTTGCTATACATAATTGGTTAACTGAACATTTTGATTGTGTCATTCGGCCATTTGAATTTGCTTTATATCAGTTTCTATGGCTTATTGCAATATCGATGGGTGATGCTGGACAATTATACAATGAAACTGTTTTGTATCACTACCTCTACAAATATGAATCATCAAAGGGTCATATGGATGTAAAATGTTATGCTGAATCCGAGTTCCTGCAATCTGTTTTAGCTAGGTTAGTGTTCTAAAAATATTATTTTATTATTTAACTGTACAATTTAGATCAACCATACTAAACTATTCTTTGAATGGAAAATATTTTTTTTGACCATACTGATAACATTTAATTGATTTAACGATAAGCTTTTTATTTTAATATAGTTTATTTTAGATTCTGAGCAGATAAAGGAACATAAAATGTTTTACACAAAAATGAGTGTGGGTTTTTATTTTTGACAGATAATAATTTTATAAAAATTCTTCACTCTAATTTTCAATATTGAGGGTGGTTTCTGTCGTTTTTAATAACAAATCTGAGTATATTAAAATGTAGATAATTGCTTCTTGTTAAATTTAGAAAAAAATTATTAAAAGCTCTATTTTTTTGTATCAAATAACTCATTATTCCCTACACCATATTTTTTGAAAATAATTTTTTTTTTTTAATTTATCAAGTTGTTACAAAACAATATTTTTTCCTATTTTTTCATTATAATTTATTAATTTTTTATTATAAAGCAGAATAGTTTTTGACTTTTTAGATGTATCAAAATCAAATGTTTGACAAATAGTTTATAAATTACCTAGTATTTTTAGTGTTTATAAATAGTGCAGAGTGGTAAAAGTGGGTAATTTTGTAAATTTTGATCTACTACTTCTCTTGTCTGAACTTTAAATACTTAGAATTAATTAACTACTCTTAAAAAATTAAATCATAATACTCAAAAAAATATTCTAACTACTCATTATTTCAAAAACTGGGATCGGTCCAATGTGCGATCTACCGACTAAATGTACATATATATTATACTACTTAAAATAGTAATGTACTTACTCGTACTATAATCACAGAATGGATAAAAGTATTTTTTAATTTGATAAAAAAAATCATCAAATATTTGAGTTTTATGTAGTGTTGTAGGTAGAACATATTGTAAATCATACTTTGTGAATCCAAAACTGGAACTCACACTCAAAAAATAGAGTCATTATAGGAGTTATTCAAGTCTAAATATAATACAAAAATTAATTGTGCATCTCCACTATTAGACCGCCAACTTAAAAAAGAATGGTAAAATGCCATTTGATAAAAACTCAAATATTTGATAATTTTTTTATCAGATTTAAAAAATACTTTTGCTATAAGAATATAAAAATCAACGTTATAGTACGAGTAAGTATATAACTGTTTTAAGTAGTATACATAAATATTTTTAGTCTGTAGATTATTCATTAGATTAGCCATTTATCAGTAGGTCACACAATGGACTGGTCCACAAAAACTATAAATATTTTTAAAAATATTTTTTTGTATAATTTATAGATGAAAAAAAAAATTTTTAATTTCATGTTAGTGAAGTGATATAGTACGGGGATAACCCACAAAATGGCTGTTTACTACTTCACTCACTAAAACTTTAAATACTTATTTATAAAGTTATAGTTCATTAGCTACTTATTCAAATTTCTATTTTTACGTACTAAACAAAATATTCTGCTTTAGAATGTGAAATCAATGTTTAAAATGTATGTTGCGATTCAAAAAAGTAAAAAAAAAAAATTATATTAATAAAAAATATTTAAAAATATATATTTTTTTAAGAAATGTTGATATATTTCAACCTTAAATTATATTAGACATATTTTTAAAATAATGACTGGTTTATGATCAAATAATTACTATATATACATAACCAAAAAAAAAAGTAGATTTACTTACTATCTACTTAGATTTGTTTTTTGTAAAATATTAATTATTGAATTCAAATTTAACTCATCTTCAGTTATTTGAATAGTGACTCAAATGCAATACTTAAATCTACTATACAATAAAAAATTATATAGTAAATTAAGTTATATAATTAACAGGCTTTCATTGAATCGATCATCTTCTGCAGCTACTTCATTTCATTATTCAGATTTAATTAAAGTACAATCTGATATCGAAGACCATTTTAAAATAACATGTGGAATAAATGTATCAAAATTAAAATTGAAAGCATTTGAAGCACCAAAAGTTGCTTCTATTAATGTTTCTGGAAAAGTGAGTTATTTTATTTATTATATAAAATGTTTGTTTAAATTAAAATATTTTGTTTTAGATACAAGTTTGGTCATCCACCCTTATGGATTTAATGTTAAAATATCTTATGGAGCTACAAAACAATAAATGTATGCCATAAAATACATACAAAATGCAAGATTTTCGTTATATGTTTTCATATGTACAAATATTTTTTTAAATTATTTTTTATTTTTATTATCTGATGGAATTAAAATGTACATTTTTATAGATAATGAAATGTATTTTCAATCTTTATTGAACAATTATTCAAATGTTTTTATTCACTTTATTTTTTAACAACATACTAAGCACACCAACTTTGATATTTACATACAATTCATTGTTAGTGGACTGGCCACTCTCATTATAAAAAGGTCCTAACTAGAACTATATATTACTATTATACATCATCTTTGCTTGTTGCTGAATATATTGACTACATATAATATGTATATAATAACAAATTCCCCATAGAAACTATTCTCATGGTCTTACTTCCAAATCAAATGATGTATGAATTGATATTTAAAAATATCTATTTAATTATGCTGAATAACAATAGAATTATTTTCAGCTCCATGTACGCCATATGAAATAATAAATAACTTACTTCAAATGAAAATGTATACTTGCTACCCAATGGTTCCAATCAATTCTAATGGCATAAATACTCATTAAAACATTGTCGATATGTTTAAGAACAGTGCCCATGCATGTGTATCTGATTTAAGTTTAAAAGAATTAATTTTATATCAACTTAAATATTAGAATAAATTGATGTATTATTGAACTTAAAATATAAGAACATAATCGGTAACTTTTTAATTTTTAAGCAAAATATGAGCAATTTAAATTTTTGATATTTCACATTCTAATCATTTTGCTTAAAAATTAAAATATTGAAAAAAAATCATTGCTTAGCACAGATAATGTTCCTAATTTTAAGTTTTATAATTGGTACATTAATATTTAAGCTAACAACACATGCGTGGGTAATGTCTTCTTAAGCTCGATTAGTATATTTTAATACATAATGATTGAGCTACAAGATGTGTTGGGTAAGTTTAATACTTTGATCAGATATTGAAACACTAGCATTATTTATTTGAAAACCAAATTTTAACAAAATGAATAGTTTATAAACAAGGGAATAATATTTCACGAATACCTTAATAACTATATAAATCACCTTAAAAATAATTTTTTTTTTAAATAAAATAAGAGATTAAACATTTATTGTGACTAACATGTACATTGTACATCAATCAAATTAATATAATGAGGCATATTAAATTATAAGATCTAAGGACATTAAATGATTAACAATATAGTATTTAGTATTTACACATAAAATGTTTATAAAATCATTAGTTTCATAAACGTTAAAAGTTTAAAACCATAATGATAATTATGCGTTCAGTATCAAAAGTTAAATTAAAGTTAAAACATTGTGAAATTACAACTTATAAAAATTAATTTTCATTATTTAAATTACAATGGCAACATAAAAAAATCAATGTTTCACGTGATGTTAATTATTTGAATTTTAAAAGATAATTATTTTAGTAAGATATATTAAGTGAACACTTAAACTTTAAATACTGATCGCGTGTATAAGGTAATATAAATATAGTAAAACAGTTATATTCTAACAAACAAAACTTTTATGAATAAATAAATTAAGTTTCTAACCTAAGGGTAAACTTAAAATTAAATAAGATAATATAGAACTATAGAAGTAAAGTGTATAAGAATATTTTTTTAATCATTTATGGGTTATACATTTATGATTTAAAATTTTTTACAACCAAACCATCATCGTATAAGTACCAATAAGTAATATAATTATATAAATAGATATATTCAGAATACTAATTTTGTAGAACTTGGTCTATTAATAAATATTGAATACAATTCACTCAAAAAAAAAAAAATAATAATAATAATAAATAAGTAAGTATAACCCACATTAAAGCAATAATATCAAAATCGCAAATTGAATATTATTTAGTTGACCTTCAGAAATAGTTAACAACAACCATTGCCATTGGATCGATTGTTTCCACCAGGTATACTATTATTACCAGTTGAATGTTGTGGTCCAATTTTAATACCATTAGCCTAAAAATAAATAGAATAAAGAATAATAATAAGTAAAAACTAATATTTTACAATTAATAATTTCCAAATATTTCAATTCAAATAAACTGACCTCGTTATTGATATCGAATACTCCCTCTTGAATTTTTTCATATATTTCTTTAGCAGTGTTTATGAAAGCTTCTTCTACATTATCAGAAGTTTTAGCAGATGTTTCCATAAATACCAATCCATGTTCCCGGGCAAATGCTTCACCTTCTTCTTTCTTTACTTCTCGTTTTGCCTCCAAGTCACTAAGCACATTAGTCAATTAATCCAAATCGACTAAGATGTTGCTGGTTAAAATATTACCTTTTGTTGCCAATGAGCATAATAACCATGTTGGAATTGGAATGTTGTCTGGCGTCTTCTAACCACGTAGTCAAATGATTGAAAGTGTCTCGGCGAGTGATGTCATACACTAATAATGCACCAGCTGCACCACGATAATAAGATCTGGTGATTGATCGAAAAGCTTCCTGGCCAGCAGTGTCCCATATTTGCAACTTTATGGGTTTGGTCTCAATAGACACCAGACGTGCACCAAATTCGACGCCTAGAATTATTTTACATTAAAAAAAACTATGATTATCATTATTATTTATGAAAATCAATATAACCGATGGTCAGATCATGGACGGGCTGGAATCTCTTGTCGGTGAACTGCAATAGGAGACACGATTTGCCTACTCCTGTAACATATGCCAGATTGCGATTATACGTGGCTGATGGTTTAGCAGTCAGAGAATACCCACTAACCTGTGTCTCCGATAATGATGTATTTAAACAAATACGCGTAAGACATGACGGCGATTAGCGGCAATGGACTTTCAAGAAACCGTGAGCTGCTAACACTGAACGACCTGGACAGACTTGTGATGGAAACAAAAAGTAAGACAACGAGAAAACACAATAAAACAACGACGAATTACGAATCACGTAAGAAACAAGAGAATTGCTCGCGCAAGTGTGTGTTTGTGTAAGATTATATTCGTGAAACGTAATTGATGTTGATCACAAAGCCATACGATTCATTTTACACTATTGTTGTTGTGAGTAAACGTAACGAACACGCATAATAATAATAATAATAATAATAATGATAATAATATTCACTGTGTAGGTAAAGTAGGTACCTCTTGTATCTCTCTCGCTAATCCCTCCACAGACGGGCTGACCGTAACTTTTCTGTTTTTTCGTAATAAATTGCGTCTTTAATGTTTATCACGACATATGATTGAGAGAATGAGTGGGCCAACAAGAAAGGGAAATATGATTATTATTGAATAATAAATAATGTATGATATACATATATATATATATGTGTGTATGTTTACGTCTTCAGTGATATGATAAAGGTATTGAATATTGGTCTGTGTCGGTTGGTCGGTCGGCCAGTCAGCCCTCGGCGCTAATTCAGTAGGGGAAGGAATCGCTCGTCGTACAAAATATACTATTCGGAAGTCGTCGTAACCCCTTTCCGCCCAATAAGCACCACGTGATACTACTGTGGTAGAAGTTGTACTTCCGACCAAGGACCGAGGTGCAATATTGCTGCTCGGTGAATAATTTATACTATAATAGTTAATTAGTAGGGTGCAGCAGCGCTGCTGACTGCTACAACTTTACTGCCGCCTGCCAGAATATGCCACAGTCGTCGACCGTCGACGTCACGTCGTATCGTTTGTCAAGCAGGTGACCGCTTTTGTGTATCAATTGTCGCACCGGTTGCGTCCTCGCGTTAGCTGCACTGGATAGTTACGTAGATAATATAGTATAGTAATAATAATATAGTACTAATATAATAGTATTATGACTATCTATGAAAATAGTAATAACTACAAGTACTACAACTTTACTGACACGACGTCAACGATAACATCACAAAATAGATAAATCTATCGTATTATTATCTATTTATTCTGTGATTCTAACACACTACTCATGTGGTGCCGCCCTCCCGAAAATACCAATAACATTTTTTAAATTTTTCACGCGATAACGATAAATAACAAATTAATCTGAAATAGTGAAATCAGTGAACCACTAGTCAGTGACTCAGTCTTAGACCTCCATAGGCTTCGAGTAGGTGTCGACTGCTGTAGTTCGTAGACTACGGCGATCTGGTGACTAGTAACATCGATATCGTTGTGCGTACTGCGTTCCGTTTCCCAAGGTAAGAACTTAAAAGAGCCGAGTGACGACTGACTTGCCGATTTTTTGTTTTAATATTAATTTGATTATTTCTATTGTTTGCTGTTTATCTGTGTTGTGCACTCCGAATAATGTCGTACTAGTCATAAATCGATTTAATCGTTATTTTTTAATTAATAGTTGCGTATGTTTTTAGAAAATATAAAATGCATACCTACGTGTATAAACGTATTTTATGTATATAAGTATAAGTAATAAGTATGCTCCTCAATGTCTGAATAATATTATTATTATAATTTATTTATGAAAATTCAAATTGTTCCCTATATTATTATATGCCCGCTCGTAACAAGTATATGACGAGATCTAAGTTATCAAGTATCATGTATTTTTCGGTCAAATTTTTTTGCAGAATTTTTATGTTCATCTTGTGGAATTGTCATAAATTGTTTTACAAGTCCTCTAGTATTAAATGTCCGAGTTTTATTTATAAAATACGGTCGGGCTAGGTGCCAAAAAAAAAAAATTTAAGTGAATCTGATAAATAGAAAAAACCAATGATTTCTGTATAATATAATGATGACAAATATTTTAAGCAGTCCACACTACCACAGTCATAAATATTGTAACAGCTATAACACTAAAAACAAAAGAGTGTGCAACTATTTTTATGCCCATATTATATTATTAATTAATACATACACAATAAGCAAAAATGACTCCCTCTCCACCTTATTTATATAAAAATTTAGTAATTACCTACTACTTTAAGCTATTTTATTAATTATGGTAAATATACAGGGTGATTTTTTTATTGAAGAACACTCATTATTTCTGAAAGTATTCATGTTTTTGAAAATATTTTTTTACATAGTTTCAAGTTGTTAAAAAAATAACATTTTTATTAAAAAATTATATTTTTAAATATTTTTTATCCTTATATTTTTTTAAGTTTTTTACTTTTTTGAATGACAGCATATAGTTTTAATTTCATATTCTAAAGCAGTATAATTTTCTGAATATTTTGATACATAAAAATCGAATTTAGGGCCAGTAGTTTATGAGTTATAAGTATTTAAAGTTTAGATGCGGGGAATGGAGTGGTATGGGGTTACCCCGCAAAATGTTTGTCTACTACTCCGCTTGTCTAAACTTTAAATTAGTATAATTCATAAACCACTGGCCCTAAATTCGAATTTTATGTACCAAAATACTCAGAAAATTATTCTGCTTTGGAATATGAAATTAAAACTATATGTTGTCATTTAAAAAAGTAAAAAACTTAAAAAAATAAGGATAAAAAATATTTAAAAATATAATTTTTTAATAAAAATGTTGTTTTTTAACAACTTGAAACTATGTAAAAAAATATTCTCAAAAACATGAATTCTTTCAGAAATAATGAGTGTTCTTCCATAAAAAAATCACCTTGTATAAAAATATACATGAAAAATCACTTTTAAATATAAAAAAAGATTTTGAATCTAAAATTAAATTAAATTTTTGAATTTAAATTTCTGAAAGTGTAGTAAACTTTATGATAATTTTTTCTGTTAATTCATTAATAAGCTTTTATTCATCAAACCATTTTCAAATATTTATTGTCATTTTTGGATTTAATAACTAATTAGAAGAGCAGAGCAAGTACCATTTTGTTTTTGCATATTTGTTTTGTACTATCACAAATATAGGCAAGTAGTGAGTACCTATGATACAAAAATATGTTATTTTATTTTTTGTACAAATGCATATTTTAGGTTATTTTTGATTCTTAAAAACTTTTTTTGTTTTAATCTTTTGTTAGGTACATTTTTAATTTTTATGAATTATAAAAAAATAATAATTTTATGAATATTTTTCTAATAGTTTTTTTGTTTCACCTATAAACATTTAATAACAGTCAACAGGGCCCTAATCGGGCCGGCAAGCTACCGCACTAAGCGTGGTAGGCCGCAAGATTATTATGATACATGGGCTACTGGCTAAAATATCTAGCTAAATTAACTGGGCCAATAAAATTATTGTGCTGGTAAATTTCTGAGTCCCAATCCGGCCCTGATCAACAGAATTTCAAAACCGTGATACATAATATGAAATAGATATATTTGTGTTATATTCAGATTAATTGTAATATTCATTTTATTTAAATTATTTGTGTGTTATTTATTATAATCTGTATTTTATTTGCATTTATACAATAATATTAGTATAATTTTTTTCCAAAACAATTATGTAAACTATAATATTTAATTTATAAATAATCTTTTATAAAAATCAAAAATCAGCATTCAATTAAAATATCATTACCATTCTCCCAATAACTAACACATTAATTATATACTGGATAAGTTACAAAGGTCCTATTTGCCATGCTTAATTAATAACCTATATATAAATTTATATAACTTAAAAACACTTTCAAGCAAACAATTTTGTGGAACAATTGGTTTTTTTTAAACCACAATAAAACCTCTCTAAATGATGGAATCATCCTTATAATGGAAAATCTCAGTTGTCAGTTTAAATACAATAGTGAAGTTGACCTTTTTATTGCAGGAAACTCTTTAAAACAAAAAAAAAATGGGTTGATCTACAGTGATTCAGTTGTAAAGAAGTTAAACTGTGCATGCAAATTAAGAAATAAATTTAAAAAAAATAATTTATCAATAATTTGTGCACAAAATTTTAATATAATATCTATATTATTACACTTATTAATTTCACTTTTACGAGTTTCTTTTATCTATTATTATTTGTATTTCAAATATGCCCAGATAAACCTTAAAGTTTTAATGATATTGACATTGGTGTGGAAGTGATATTTTTGTTTAGTGCCTCAATTGAGATCATGAGTCATGAATTTATGTGGTTGATGTATAATAACCATGACAACAGTCACAACAACTATTAATATAGAAATAATTACATTATAAACAAAACTTGGATTAGATTATTTAGTTTAGTTTTAGAAAGTACATATATTACAAATTAAATTTTACTAGTATAGTGTGCATAATATTACTATCTATACTAACAAAAAAAATTATATTTTCCAGTTTTTATTATTAGAATATTGTAAGCGCCAAAAAATTAAAATGTATTCCAATCCAAATGCAGCACCAGCACCACCAGGTATGAAATTTTAATGTGATAAATAAAATTATAATCTTTTTAACAAACAATTAATAAATAAATAAAATTTCAGTTTATTTTTATTTAATTGAGTTATTTATATCAATTAGTTAGGTTGGTTAGATTTTATGTTTACTTATCATTACTTTATTTTCATTGTACATTTATTTAATCAAAAAATTAATTTTAAGTACTTCTTATTCTATAGGATTTTCTCAATATCCGCCACATAACCAATATCCACCACCACAAAACCAATATCCACCTACTGGTAATCCAAACCAGTATCCACCTACTGGTAATCCAAATCAATATCCACCAGTTGGAAATCAAAGTCAACCTTATCAACATGACCAATATAATATGTATCAACATCAACAACAAATGCCGGCACAACAAAATCAAGGATATGCTTTAGTTCAAAATCCAAACTACCCACCTCCATATTCACAGCAGGGTTATGGACAAGTTATTCAGCATCAACCTGGTGCTTATCAACCATCTCCTCAAGTTGTAGCTGGTAAATTATTTTATAGTTTATTAACAAAGAATACATATTAAGGATAAGTTTAAAAACAACTTATTAAGGTAGAGAATGCATACCTAATCGCGTATTTATAATTTTTCTAATAAAATATATTTTTAATATCAATATAAAGCAGTTGTTTATAATTCAAGAAATTGTAATATTATAATTTAACAGATGGTTGGATGCCTATTCCTCAATCTATACCACAAAACTGTCCCAATGGACTTCAGTATCTTTCAACAATTAATCAGTTACTTGTTAAGCAACAAGTGGAAGTTTTAGAAGGTAAAAATTAAAATAAACACATTAGCACTTACTATAAAAGTCTTAGAATTTATAATAAAACAGAAGTTATTGGTTTTAAATAATTATATATTTATTATTTTCAATAGTTATTTTATCATCAAAAAAATCACAAATGTTTTATGCTCGACAATTGTGTACAAATTTAATATTTGCTTTATTGTTTTTTATTAATTGTAACTTTTTATACTTTATTATTTTAGCATTATTGGGGTTTGAAACCAATAACAAGTATACTATTAAAAATAGCGTTGGTCAAAAAGTGTTTTATGCTGTTGAAGATAATGATTGTTGTACTCGAAATTGCTGCGGGCCAATACGACCATTTGAAATGAAAATTTTGGATAACTATAAAAATGAAATTATCCATTTATCGAGGCCTTTAGCATGCCAATCCTGCTTTTTTCCTTGTTGTTTACAGGTAAAATAATATGTTAAATTAAAAACAAATATTGGAATACTTGTAATTTGTATACATAATCGAAAAAAAAAACAATACAAAAACTATTAAAAAAATGAAACAATTACTTCAAACTAATTCTTTGTCTATTAAATGTTTGATCTCCAGATGTTTTATGATGGCTTTAATGTTTTTATATTTAATTTATTATTTTGAATTTATTTTAAATTTATAAAATTTTATTTTATAATTATTGGAATTATTGGAATTAATTAGTCTTAAAGCTACATAATCAAGTACAATAAAAAGCTTCAATTTTAAACTTTGATTGTAGTTTCAGGTCTAGTTTATATTTTTAAAAGGAGAGAATGTTGAAAATAAAAAATCATTGTAATTGTTCTACATAATAGAAAAAAAACAAAAAAAAAAAATTACTAAACAACTGATATATTTACTTAAAATCAGTTCTCTCAGTTCTCTGTTTTTATTATTATTTTTTATTAAATGTTGGATCTCCAGATGTTTTATAATGGCTTTTATGTTTTTATGTTTAATTTATTATTTTGAATTTATTTAAAATTGTATAACAGAGAATTGAAGTATTTTCTCCACCTGGGTGTTTGGTTGGGATCGTTGAACAAGATTGGTCAATTTTAACACCAATATTTACCATCCGTAATGCAGCTAATGAAGAAGTATTAAAAATCGAAGGACCGATATGTCGATATAGTATGTGCGGGGGAGATGTTGAATTTAAAGTAATTTTCAAATTTTTTAATCAGATTAACTAATTATTTTGTATATTTTCTAACACAGAGTATAATAATTTAATATTTTAGTCACATAATACATAATAATAATAATTTTCAGATATTATCTAAAGACAAAACCACTGTAGTTGGCCGTATATCTAAACAATGGTCTGGACTTTTAAGGGAAGTATTTACTGATGCTGATTTCTTTGGTATTACTTTTCCTATGGATCTTGATGTCCGTATGAAAGCTGTTATGCTAGGAGCTTGTTTTTTGATAGTAAGTTAAATGTGCATTAATATACTTGAATTTTCATTAATTTTATTATGTCATATTTATTTTAGGATGTTATGTTTTATGAGAAGCGTGGAAATGCAGAAAGTGATGGTATTGGGCTTTGTTAACTTTGTTATCTTCTACCATATAATAATTATATTATGTATAACTTTATAATCAAAACAGAGATGAAAAGTTATGTGAATTTATATTTTTGTTTCTTAAAAAATTATTGAATTTAAAGTCTTAAATTTAAATTTTAACTTTAAATACATTATGTTTACATTTTATATTATAGTTTTTGAAATACAATTTTTAAACATTCATAGTTCATATTCTATTATCTCATATTTGTTTCTTGTTTCACTATAGTTTGAATAATACGAATATTACTCTGTGCTATGAAAAACAAATTTCAATGTTTGCCCAGTTAAATTAGAAAAAGCTCCTAGATTAAAGCTGTTTTCAATGTTAATGCACTCAGTGTATGTTAGCCATACCCATTACTTTCATTAAGCATAGAAGCCCATCTCCTTAAATTACTCTTATTATTCTATCGATGAGATAGAGTGGGAATAGTCAACTTTAATAGACTTGCGATCGACCTCCAAGATTTTCTAAAACGTCACGATCAACCAAAAAAAAAAATGTCAATAAACAAAATATATATTATATAGGTATATGTATTTTTGATATCTGTGTATAATCTTGTTTTTCATAGTTATCTATTGCTTTTTTATAAATACAATTTTTATACAAATTTACAAAAAATAATAATATTTTAATTTTTTTCTGAAAAAAATTCAAGAAAATGCGAAAAGGTTGGCCACGCCCCTCAAAATTCAAAATTTAAAAATAAATTTAATAGTTTTATGTTTTTAGAATTTGACTAATACATAATTTCAGACTTATTTTCAGTTTTTCTTATTATATCATTTAATTTAGGTAAAAATATTAATTTCTCTGTGTAAATTCTATGGCTTTGTTTATAAACAAATGTTTATTACTATTGTATTAATAATAACTAACGAATTTAAAACTATATACTTAACTGAAATTTAATTACCTTTTTGTAAATATTAAAAAAAGCTTATAATTTATTATTTTACTAATATTAAAAATACTATTTTATTTTTGTTATATTAAACATTTTTGAAATTTTTACAAAACAGTTGCATATTTATATTTAGTTTTTTATTTATTTTAGTATTTTTAAGGTGAATGTTTTTCTTTATTATTCAAATTATAAAATATAAATACATATAGTCCATCTATGTTAAGAGTATTCTTTGTAGTAACATGCTCTCATCAGATTTGACCACATAACATATGTCCCTTCTACTATTATAAAACTGACTGCTGTCATATGAATACTATCATTTTTAACTGAAGTAAGTTATCCGTTATGATTACATTTTAGTATGTTTCTTTAATTAAAATATATAAACTCGTGCTCTATAGTTTTTAATTTAATGATTCAACATCACAATAAAACTTTTGAGCGACGGCAATATACCCATCAAACAACCATCTTGCATATAATGCACTGCTAAAGAGTACTCTTACGTAAATGTACTGTACTACATATTTATGTTTAATAGTTATAATAACATAACTATTTTAGCTATAACTGAGATTGATTAATTATGATATTTCAGTAAATACTAGTCAATATTGTTTACCAAAATTTTTAAAAATTCCTTTGTCATATTACCCTTAAGATTTATTGATAATATTTTTTTATTGCCAAATAACTTATTTTAATTGCCATATTTATTTTTCGAACAAAAAATGTAAATGTTTAAGTCGTTGTTATCAAATATTGTTTTAAATGAATTAATATTAATTAACCATTTATTAGTTTTGTGTATTATTTTATCCCATCTAACAATTTTTTTTTTATATAATATTACACTCATATGTATTTTTTTTTCTTATTTGGCACATTACTAGCTTAAAGCCTTAATGATTTTTTAAAACGTATGTAATTGAAATGCACAATTATTTTTAATTTAAACTATTTGTATTTATAGTTTTATACACTACTATTATACTATAAGATGAATTTAAAATCTAAATTGATGTTCAGTTTTACAATAAATATTTTTGTTAACCTACCTATGTGTATCTACCATACTACATATAATTGTGTGCATTTAATGATGTCTGACATATGACGCAACATGACAAAATGTTAATATCTAATATGGAATGTATTTTTATGCTTATGCTTATGTATTTGTTGGTGTTTGATTAAATATGTATGTTTTACTCATCAGTCATCAATTAATATTGTATCTTTCATTATATTATATTAAAAATCATACATGTTCCCTATGTTTAAAATATTCATGTAAATAATGATCAAAATATACTTTAACAATTGGTAAAAAATCTAATGTCTTGGTAAACTTCCAACGTATAAAAGCTATTTTATAGCTTATAGCTTTATAGCTTATTATTACTTTTTCAGATTTAGTACTTTATATATGCATTAAAAATATAAAAATGAAATTATTAATTATTAAGTTATTATGCATAGATATATTAGGTAATGTTTATAGAATTTTCATTTTATTATAAACATTTGTTCTGTGACATAAATTATTTTATCATCATTTTTATCTAACTATTTGATCTACCTCGATTAAAGTCATATATGTATATAAAGTATATATAAATGTAATTTTATCTAATTATACTAACCTTCATACTTATAATATAATTGTGGTACATTATTCAATATATTAAAATCCATCAATTTTTCTTAAAGCAAAATCTGTCATTAAAGCTTGTTTTTTTTTACTTCTGCTTTCCATGATATCTTTCAAATTGGATAATGCAGAAAATTTACCATCTTCCATACCTGCAGTAGTCTTGACAAAATTTCTATGTTTTCAGAGCATATTTGGTTGGTTGAATTGGAAAATTTTCCGTACTTATTGTAGCAAAAATAATATACAGTAGTAATGTACTCGACATAACATAAAACGATTAATTTTATATCGAATTATTGAGAGTAAAAAACTTTTGAGTTTAATGGTAGTTTCAAGGGGATTTCAATGTAGTTCGAGATAATAAAAATCCACTGTATAAAGCAAATTCTTTGCAGGATTAATTAGACTATAGTAACGTAATAATGTAATGATATTCACATTATTATGCCACACAGTTTCATAATTTAATATCTTCATATTATTTATTATTTTATTTTTAATACTTAGTAAATAATAGTATTTATGAACATGATTGTTATAATCAAAATTGTGTTATTAATATTCATACGTACTCTATACCATGAACTATAAGTACTAATCAGAAATACGATTTACTTAATTAATGTTCTATAAAACGTATTAATATACAACAGCAATATCATAATCAACAAGGTTCAAAGGTCCACACTATGAGTAGAATCTCTTTTTAATTCCATGCCAGTCTGCTAACATTATCCAAGCCTGCCTACTACACTATCCATTTCGATATATGGACAAGTATTCACATTCATTCCGGCCTTTGCTATTTTTAGTGCAATCTCATAATACTATTTTTTACCACATTCCAAAAATATTTACAATTTATTTCATACCTTTAAAAAATGTAAAAAAAATATAAACTCCTCATAAAAGTACATCATATTCAACGTACGAATCAAAAACTAAGGTAAGAAATTATTCTAAAAAGCTAACAATATATTAAGATATATTTTAAAATAATCTTTTGTTAAAATTCATATAATTAAAAGGCACGCAGACCTAAACAACCGTATAATAAATAAGTTTAAATCTGTATTCACGATCTCGACAAATCGTAATAATATATAGTCATTAATAAACAATAAACGGCTTAGCAAATGAACGTCGACACTCCTAACCTTGTCATTTGTTTTTAAAGACACCTAACTAAAAATATCTCAGTTTAATATATTTTTAGAAGGTAAAATTTCGTTAATATCTACGGCCAAGCTAATTTTTGATTTATTACAATAGTTAATGACGATTCATATTTATTACAATACATTGTTGATTATAAAGAAATTTCAATAGCAAATTATCACGTTATATTTATTCAGTATAATAATAATATTCTATAAATCTTATTGTATTATTTTTTTATTTTTACCTAAACGATTTACCTATTTGTTTCGTACTAAACGCAGATGATTGCATACTATAGAACAGACTATTCTATAATCAATGGTGATACCGTTCGAAGTAACTTTTACGCTGATGTATCGAAATGGCCTATACACCACGCCGGATGACGAATTTCCATAAAACAAGTGGTCGATTTATTTTTCGCTTTGTTTCATTTTTTTAAATTTAACCGTTATACCTTTATTATCTTGCATTCTCGCTTTAAATTTCTTTACATTACACTTATATTTTTTGTTTTAAGAATAAATCAAAAATGTTTTTAAAAATATAAACATTAAAGGTAAAGTTAATATAGTACTTAGTCGTAAGTATAGGTACTTAAAACGCGTGCTTATAATTTGCACGTTACGATATAGATGAAAAAAATAATAATTTTTGGACGTACCTGCAGATTATTGCACTCGTTCACCAGAGCGTAATTATTATTAGTCTGTTATAATACAGCTTAACAGCCTAATGGCGCTTTTTATGCAGGCCTATATCAAATTAAAATTAGTATCTCTAATTGCCAGCTATAAATTATAATAAACGGTTGATTTCCGATTAATATTGTTGAGCATATATGATTCATTGGCTATTAGATATACTATAATATTATACAAACACATTTTAAATAATTGTTATTTGTTATAGTTATTAAATAACACTAATGTGTTTTCAATGAGAAATAAAATGTTTTGGGTGATTGCCAAAGTACGGAGTACGTCCCGTTTTTAATTCTTACCTTTTTCATAGACCGAGTGCGTCCGTAATCTTATCAAAAAATTATATTTAATATAATAATATAAATAAATAATTGTAAATTTAACAAGTTATTTTACTTACGTAATAATGATTATTAAGTTTCATAAAATTCCCGATACTGTTATAAAATATATTATAACCAGTCACTAATCAATAATCAATTGATCGATTAACAAGTTTTTAATTTTCAAGTATTTTAGTGTTTAGATGGTTTATGTTGAAACTTTGTTTCGGATGCAATTGGTCCATTCTCATTCAAATCTACAACTATAATAATTTATAGGTGCCTAATTTTTAAAGCTATGATAGTGCCGCACTGGAAATGGTGGGGAAATTAAATTTTATTTTAACTTCGATAATAATTGGTAATAATGATATTGACATTGATGTGGAAGCGCTCATAAGTGGTATATTTATTTAATGCCTCGATTAAGACCATGAGTCACGAATTTATGTGATTGAATAACCATGAAATTAGTTATTACAACAATCATTTCAATATTTATATATAAATAATTACATTATAAACAAAACTTAAAATAGATTATTTAGTTTAGTTTAAGAAATTACATATATTACTAATTAAATTTTACTAGTATAGTGTGGATATAATTACTATCTATATTAACAAAAAAATTATATTTTCTAGATTTTATCATTAGAATATTTGTAAGAGTCAAAAAATTAAAATGTATTCCAATCCAAATGCAGCACCAGCACCACCAGGTATGAAATTTTAAGGTGAAAAATAATATTATAATCTTTTTAACAAACAATTAAATGAAAACATTTTCATTTTATTTTAATTTAATCAAGTTATTTATATTAATTAAGTTAAGTTGGTTAGATTTTATATTTACTTATCATTACTTTATTTTTATTATATACCTATGTCCTATATGTATATTTATTTAATCAAGAAAAATTTATTTCAAGTACTTCTCTATACATTTCATTTTATATTTTCTCAATATCATTCACCACAAAATCAATATCCACCAGTTGGAAATCAAAGTCAACCTTATCAACATGACCAATATAATATGTATCATCATCAACAACAAATGCCGGCACAACAAAATCAAGGATATGCTTTAGTTCAAAATCCAAACTACCCACCTCCATATTCACAGCAGGGTTATGGACAAGTTATTCAGCATCAACCTGGTGCTTATCAACCATCTCCTCAAGTTGTAGCTGGTAAATTATTTTATAGTTTATTAACAAGGAATACATATTAAGGATAAGTTTAAAAATAACTTATTAAGGTAGGGAATGCATACCTAATCGCGTATTTATAAATTTTCTAATAAAATATATTTTTAATATCAATATAAAGCAGTTGTTTATAATTCAAGAAATTTAAATATTATAATTTAACAGATGGTTGGATGCCTATTCCTCAATCTGTACCACAAAACTGTCCAAATGGACTTCAGTATCTTTCAACAATTAATCAGTTACTTGTTAAGAAACAAGTGGAAGTTTTAGAAGGTAAAAAGTAAAATAAATGAATTAAGACTTACTAGGTATATAAGTCTTAAAATATAAAACAAAACATAGAAACTAATAACTGTTAGCTTTAGCTACCTAATTACATATTTTTATTATTTTCAATCGTTTTTAAATTCTGAAATTAGTGATGAATGCATTGATTTTACAATGATGTATGTTTTTTAATTTTAATTTTAATTTTTGCATCTGTCGTCACGTTATGGAGTAGTAGTAGAGTTTTGATTTTTGACTTTGGCTCCTATTTTTAAAGGAAATTGAATCAAATAATCGGAATCAAAAGTAATAAAAATTGTAGTAGTTTTCAAAAACGTCAAGAAAAACCCTGAAAAAGTATCGAAATAACGGGGATTTTTACGCACAACCACTTTTCGACAAAATCAATTTTTTGATTTTGCTGTAACTCAAAAACCAATCATTGTAAATAACAAGTGGAAACTTTAGAAGGTAAAAAGTAAAAATAAATGTATAAAGACTTATATGATAAGTCTTAAAATTTAAAACAAAACATATAAAACCTAATAATTATTAGCTCTAGAATCTAGAGTCTAGACTCTAGATAATTACATATTTTTTATTTTCAATAGTTTTTTTATCATTACAATTATCATAAATGTTTTATATACGACAATTATGTGCCGATTAAAAATTTAATATTTGCTTTATTGTTTTATATTAATTGTGATTATTTATAATTTGTTATTTTAGCCTTATTGGGGTTTGAAAATAGCGCTGGTCAAAAAGTGTTTTATGCTGTTGAAAATAATGATTGCTGTACTCGAAATTGCTTCGGGCCAATACGACCATTTGAAATGAAAATTTTGATAATGAAATTATCCATTTATCGAGGCTTTTAGCATGCCAATCCTGCTTTTTCCTTGTTGTTTACAGGTAAAATAATATGTTAAATTAAAAACAAATATTGGAATACTTGTAATTTGAATACACAATCGAAAAAATAAAACAAAACAAAAACTACTAAAAAAATGAAACAATTACCTACTTAAAATCAATTCTCCGTTTTTATTATTTTTGTTTATTAAATGTTAGATCTTCGGATGTTTTATAATGCTTATATAATGTTTTTTTGTTACATTTATCGTTTTTAATTTATTTTAAATTTTATAACAGAAAATTGATGTATTTTCACCACCTGGGAGTTTGATTGGAACAGTTGAACAAGAATGGCAATTTTCTCATCAAAATTTACTATAAGTAATGCAGCTAATGAAGAAGTATTACAAATCAAAGGACCGATGTGTCCATATAGTTTTTGTGGAGGAGATAAATTAAAAGTACACACAGAGTATAAGAATTAAATTTGTTAGTCATATAATACATAATAATATTGATTTTCAGATATTATCCAAATACAAAATCACTATTATAGTTGGCTGTATATCCAAACAATGGTCTGGGTTTTTAAGAGAAGCATTTACTGATGCCAATTTCTTTGGTATAACTATTTCTATGGATCTTGATGTCCGCACGCGAAAGCTGTTGTGCTAGGAGCTTGTTTTTTGATAGTAAATTAAATGTGCTTTAATGCTTTATTATACTTGAATTTTAATTAATATTATTATGTCATATTTATTTTAGGATGTTATGTTTTATGAGAAGCGTGGAAATGCAGTAAATGATGGTATTGGGCTTTGTTAACTTTGTTATCTTCTATCGTATAATAATTACTTTATCATCAAAACAGAGATGTGAATTTATATTTTTACATAATAATATATGGTAGTTTGAATAATATGATACTTTGTGTCACGTAAGAATAATTTCAGGTGGATTGTTAATGCACTCGGTGCGTGTTAGTCATATCCATTACTTTCGTAATGTATAGAAGCTCATCTCCTGAAATTATTATTAATATTATTATCTATTAGATAGAGTAGAACTATATACAAAGCTATAATTTTATTTTACTTTTGTTAAAATTAACATTTTTGGAATTTTAATAAAACTATTGCATATTTATATTTTATTTATTAATTTATTTTAATATTATTAAGGTGAATGTTTTTCTTCATTATTTAAATTTAAATTTATAAATATATTACGAGTATATAGTCCATCTACGCTAAGAGTACTCTTATTATCTATACTTTATGGTTTATCGATATCGTTTATCGTACTGCGTTCCGATACCCAAGGCAAGAACTTAGAAGGGTTGAGTGACGACTGATTAGTCGGTTTTTAGTTGTATTACAAATTTGATTATTTCTATTGTTTGCTACTCCGGATAATGTCGTCGTACTAGTCATAAATCATTTTTTTCTCAGTAGTTGTATAATTTCGAAAAATTCATGTAAAAACGTATTTTATGTACATATGTATAAGGAAACCCGTCACTATTTAAATTGTGTTAGTCAATATTATTATTATAATTTATTTATGAAAATTAAAATTGTTCCATATATTTTATATGCCCACTCATAACAAGTACACGACGAGATCTAAATTATTAAGTAATATAGTGTAATTACATGACAACAGTTAGAACAATCATTTCAATATTTATTTATGAATAATTACATTTTAAACAAAACTTAGTTTAAATTATTAAATTCTTGATCAAATTTGTCTAAACCAGTGGTGGCTCGTTGTGGGTGCGCATCACAAGCCTCTTAATCAAAATAATATTTTTATTTTTTTTAGAATTTACTCGATATAAACTTTTCATTAAGAATATTGGGGTGCTAAAAAAAACAATTATTCAAAAGTATTTTTCGGTAAAGAACTACTATGTCGTGACCATATTATTGCTCGTAAATCAAAAAAAGTTAAGCAATATGCACACAAGAATCGATGCGCAATACTGTGATATCACCAAACGCCCGTATAAAATACGTCTGGTTGAGGAGTGGGTATCACGAAATACAATGCAACTTGGCATGCGTTTCAACCTTTTATTTTAAATAATTATAATTAAGTTATTAATGTAATTATTAAATAATAATATGGTAGTATATTAATGTAATTAAATTATTTACATATTAATAAGATACATTAATTTAAAACAGTAAAAACGTGCTACATCATAGATAGGTAATGCTTGTTAATTATTATTTTGTGCACCACCTATTTTTAACTCTATTAGCCGCCACTGGAATATTTAGTTTAGTTTTAGGAAGCTTATACATTACTAATTACATTTTACCAGAATAGTGTAGACATAATTACTATCTATATTAACAAAAAATTATACTTTCCAGAGTTTTTTTATTAGAATATTATAAATTTATAAGTGTCAGAAAATTAAAATGTATTCCAGTCCAAATGCAGCACCAACACCTCCAGGTATTAAATTTTAATGTGAAAAATAGTTATAAATTTTCTTATCAAAAAATTAAATATGAATATAAACTAGTTGTTTATTATTATTCAAGAAATTTAAATCTTATAATTTAACAGATGGTTGGGTGTCTATTTCTCAATCTATACCATAAAACTGTCCAAATGGACTTCTGTATCTTTCAACAATTAATCAGTTACTTGTTAAACAACAAGTGGAAACTTTAGAAGGTAAACAGTAAAAATAAATGCATAAAGACTTATATGATAAGTCTTAAAATTTAAAACCAAACATATAAAACGTAATAATTATTAGCTCTAGATAATTACATATATTTTATTTTCAATAGTTTTTTTATCATTAAAATTATCACAAATGTTTTATATACGACAATTGTGTGATATATTTGTTTAGTGCCTCAATTGAGATCATGAGTCATGAATTTATGTGGTTGATGTATAATAACCATGACAAACAACAACTATTAATATAGGAATAAATAATAATTACACTATAAACAAAACTTGGATTAGATTATTTAGTTTAGTTTTAGAAAGTACATATATTACAAATTAAATTTTACTAGTATAGTGTGCATAATATTTCTATCTATACTAACAAAAAAATTATATTTTCCAGTTTTTTTTATTAGAATATTGTAAGCGCCAAAAAATTAAAATGTATTCCAATCCAAATGCAGCACCAGCACCACCAGGTATGAAATTTTAATGTGATAAATAAAATTATAATCTTTTTAACAAACAATTAATAAATAAATAAAATTTCAGTTTATTTTTATTTAATCGAGTTATTTATATCAATTAAGTTAGGTTGGTTAGATTTTATGTTTACTTATCATTACTTTATTTTCATTGTACATTTATTTAATCAAAAAATTAATTTTAAGTACTTCTTATTCTATAGGATTTTCTCAATATCCGCCACATAACCAATATCCATCACCAAAAAACCAATATCCACCTACTGGTAATCCAAATCAATATCCACCAGTTGGAAATCAAAGTCAACCTTATCAACATGACCAATATAATATGTATCAACATCAACAACAAATGCCGGCACAAGAAAATCAAGGATATGCTTCAGTTCAAAATCCAAACTACCCACCTCCATATTCACAGCAGGGTTATGGACAAGTTATTCAGCATCAACCTGGTGCTTATCAACCATCTCCTCAAGTTGTAGCTGGTAAATTATTTTATAGTTTATTAACAAGGAATACATATTAAGGATAAGTTTAAAAATAACTTATTAAGGTAGGGAATGCATACCTAATCGCGTATTTATAAATTTTCTAATAAAATATATTTTTAATATCAATATAAAGCAGTTGTTTATAATTCAAGAAATTGTAATATTATAATTTAATAGATGGTTGGATGCCTATTCCTCAATCAATACCACAAAACTGTCCCAATGGACTTCAGTATCTTTCAACAATTAATCAGTTACTTGTTAAGCAACAAGTGGAAGTTTTAGAAGGTAAAAATTAAAATAAACACATTAGCACTTACTATAAAAGTCTTAGAATTTATAATAAAACAGAAGTTATTGGTTTTAAATAATTATATATTTATTATTTTCAATAGTTATTTTATCATCAAAAAAATCACAAATGTTTTATGCTCGACAATTGTATACAAATTTAATATTTGCTTTATTGTTTTTTATTAATTGTGACTTTTTATACTTTATTATTTTAGAATTATTGGGGTTTGAAACCAATAACAAGTATACTATTAAAAATAGCGTTGGTCAAAAAGTGTTTTATGCTGTTGAAGATAATGATTGTTGTACTCGAAATTGCTTCGGGTCAATACGACCATTTGAAATGAAAATTTTGGATAACTATAGAAATGAAATTATCCATTTATCGAGGCCTTTAGCATGCCAATCCTGCTTTTTTCCTTGTTCTTTACAGGTAAAATAATATATTATATTAAAAATAATTATTGGAATTATTGGAATTAATTAGTCTTAAAGCTACATAATCAAGTACAATAAAAAGTTTCAATTTTAAACTTTGATTGTAGTTTCAGGTCTAGTTTATATTTTTAAAAGGAGAGAATGTTGAAAGTAAAAAATCGTTGTAATTGTTCTACATAGTAGAAAAAAAACAAAAAAAAAAAAAATTACTAAACAACTGATATATTTACTTAAAATCAGTTCTCTCAGTTTTCTGTTTTTATTATTTTTTTTTTATTAAATGTTGGATCTCCAGATGTTTTATAATGGCTTTAATGTTTTTATGTTTAATTTATTATTTTGAATTTATTTAAAATTGTATAACAGAGAATTGAAGTATTTTCTCCACCTGGGTGTTTGGTTGGGATCGTTGAACAAGATTGGTCAATTTTAACACCAATATTTACCATCCGTAATGCAGCTAATGAAGAAGTATTAAAAATCAAAGGACCGATATGTCAATATAGTATGTGTGGAGAAGATGTTGAATTTAAAGTAATTTTCAAATTTTTTAATCAGATTAACTAAATATTTTGTATATTCTCTAACACAGATATAATAATTTAATATTTTAGTCACATAATACATAATAATAATAATTTTCAGATATTATCTAAAGACAAAACCACTGTAGTTGGCCGTATATCTAAACAATGGTCTGGACTTTTAAGGGAAGTATTTACTGATGCCAATTTCTTTGGTATTACTTTTCCTATGGATCTTGATGTCCGTATGAAAGCTGTTATGCTAGGGGCTTGTTTTTTGATAGTAAGTTAAATGTGCTTTAATATACTTGAATTTTCATTAATTTTATTATGTCATTTTTATTTTAGGATTTTATGTTTTATGAAGAGTGATGAAATGCAGAAAGTGTTGGAATTGGGCTTTGTTAACGTTATTATCTTCTACCGTATGTATAATTTATAACTTTATAATCAAAACAGAGATGAAAAGTTATGTGAATTTATATTTTATTTATTTAATAACTTAATTTATAATCTTAAACTTCAATATATTCTTTAAAAAAATATATTATATTATAGTAGGTGAAGTACAGATTTTAAACATTCATAGGTTACATTTTTTTAATCATAAAAAAATACCTTAATCTCATATTTGTATGTTGTTTCACTACAGTTTACTTACCAACTTGCTCTTACTAGATTTGACCACATAACATAAGTCTTCTTCTACCATTATTTTACTGATTGCTGTCATATGTAATGTTATTGCTTTTAATTTTAGTATGCAATTTGTTATGATTTCAGTATGTTTATTCAGTTAAAATATATTAACTCTTGCTCTACGGCTGTCAATATTGAACATTGCAAAAAAACTTTGGTGCGGTGCCAAAATACCCACTAAACAACCATCATCTTGCATAAAATGCACTGCTTAGAAATATTCTTACGTAATATTGTACTGTACTACATATGTATGCTTAATAGTTATAATAACATATAACTATTTTAGCTATAACTGAGATTGATTAATAAAATTATGATATTTCAGTAAATACTAGTTAATATTGTTTACCAAAATTTTTAAAAATTACTTTGTCACATATTCCTTAAGATTTTTTTTTTATGTATATTTATACTGCTCAATAACTTATTTTAATTGCCATATTTATTTTTCGAACAAATAAATATAAATGTTTAAGTCGTTGTAATCAAATATTGTTTTATAATATGAATTAATAATATTATTTAACCATTTATTAGTTATGTATATTATTTTATCCCATCTAAAAATCATATTTTTTTATATAGTAAATAAAACTCTCGTATTTATTTTTTCTCATTTGAATCCTATTACTAGCTTAATGATTTTTTTAAATGTATGTAATTGAAATACACAATTATTTTTAACTTTAACTATTTGTATTTATAATTTTATACACCACTATTATACTATAAGATAAATTTAAAATCTAAATTGATGTTTATTTTTGCAATAAATCCTATGTGTATCTACCATACTACATATTATAATTGTGTGCATTTAATGATGTCTGACATAATATGACGCAACATGACAAAATGTTAATATCTAATATCTAATATGGAATGTATTTTTATGCTTATGCTTATGTATTTGTTGGTGTTTGATTTAATAGGTATGTTTTGCTCATCAATTAATATTGTATCATTACATATTAAAAATCATATATGTTCCCTATGTTTAAAATATTCATGTAACTAATGATCAAATTATACATTAACAATTGGTGAAAAATCTAATGTCTTGGTAAACTTCCAACGTATAAAAGCTACAATTTTTTCAGATTTAGTACTTTATATTATATGCATTAAAAATATAAAAATGAAATTATTAATTATTAAGTTATTATGCATAAATGTATTAGGTAATGTTTATTGAATTTTCATTTTATTATAAACATTTGTTCTGTGACATAAATTATTTTATCATCATTTTTATCTAACTATTTGATCCACCTCGATCAGTAATACACACATACAGGGTGATTGATTAAGCGTAAAACACTCATTATTTCAAAAAGTATTCATGTTTTTGAAAACATTTTTTTACATAGTTTTAAGTCGTAAAAAATACTACGTTTTTATTTAAATTTAAATTCAAAAATTTAATTTAATTTTAGATTCAAAATCTTTTTTTATATTTAAAAGTGATTTTTCATGTATATTTTTATATAAGGTGATTTTTTTTATCGAAGAACACTCATTATTTCTGAAAGAATTCATGTTTTTGAAAATATTTTTTTACATAGTTTCAAGTTGTTAAAAAACAATATTTTTATTAAAAAATTATATTTTTAAATATTTTTTATCCCTATATTTTTTTAAGTTTTTTACTTTTTTGAATGACAACATAGAGTTTTAATTTCATATTCCAAAGCAGAATAATTTTCTGAGTGTTTTGATACATAAAAATCGAATTTAGGACGAGTAGTTCATGAGTTGTACGTATTTAAAGTTTAGACAAGCGGAGTGGAGTGGTACGGGGTTACCCCGCAAAATGTTTGTCCACTACTCCGCTTGTCTAAACTTTAAATACGTATAACTCATGAACTACTCGTCCTAAATTCGATTTTTATATATCAAAATACTCAGAAAATTATTCTGCTTTGGAATATGAAATTAAATCTCTATGTTGTCATTCAAAAAAATAAAAAACTTAAAAAAATATAGGGTTAAAAAATATTCAAAAATATAATTTTTTAATAAAAACGTAGTATTTTTAACGACTTCAAACTATGTAAAAAAATGTTTTCAAAAACATGAATACTTTTTGAAATAATGAGTGTTTTACGCTTAATCAATCACCCCGTATACATATACATGTAATTTTATTTATTTATACTAACCTTTGTACTTTGATATAATTTTGGTATATTATACACATTAAAATCAATCAATTTTTTTAAAGCAAAATCTGTCATTAAAGTTTGTTTTTTATTACTTTTGCTTTCCACGATGTCTTCCAAATTGAATAAATCACCATCTTACATACCTGTTGTAGTAGTCTAGACAAAATTTCTTTATGTTTTTAAAGCATGTTTAGCTGGTTGAATTGCATAAATTTTTGTTCTTGCTGTAATTAATATACTGCATATAATAATGCACTCGAGATAACAAAAAACGATTAATTTTATTTCGATTTATTGAGAGTAAAACACTTTTAAGTGTACTTAATGGTAGTTCCAAGGGGATTTCAATGTAGTTCGAAATAATAAAAATCTACTGTATAACAGAAACTGTTGTGTAGGATTAAATAGTTATCGTAATAATTAATGATGATTCATTTTTCTTTCAATTCATTGTTGATTATAAAGAAATGTTATTAGCAAAAATTATCACGTTCTATTTATTTTATGTATCTAAGTATACTCAGTAAAATATTCTATATAGTTTATTCTATTCATTCAATTAAATGCCCATTTTAAATTCTGAACTGAGTGATGAATGTATTGATTTTACAATGATGTGTGTTTTTTTTTTTTTTTTTTGTGTCTGACGACAACATTTGGAGCAGTAATAATGCTCCGATTTTTGACTTCAGCCCCTCTTTGAATAGGAAAATTCATCTAGTTGGTACTTTGGGGGAGTCAAAAGTAACATTTTCAAATAGTTTTCAAAAAAATCGAGAAAAACAAAAAAAAAGTGACAGAAAAACGGCAATTTTACGAAAAACCACTTTTTGACAAAATCGATTTTTTGATTTTGCTGTAACTCAAAAACGAATCATTGTAAATACTTTAAATATTTTCACCAAATGTTTATATTATGGTTATCTCTTTACAGTTAAATTTTCAAAATATTTTGACCATTTTTAAGCTACTTATAGACCATTGAAATTTTCGACTTTTCTAAGTTTTTTTTCTTCAAATACAGATAAAAATTTTTTGGGTGGCTAGAAAATCTTGAAAATTTAATACAAGGTTTCTTATAAGTTGTTCTTAAAGTGATAAAAAAAAATCCGAAATCGTTAGTCACAATTTTTTTTTATAAGTGCTTAAAGTTCAAATTTATACGAAATATTTCAACATTTTAATTAAATTTCATACTCTCATTATGCGTATGTTGCCAAATACTTTTTTTATTAATAAACAGATACTATAAAGTAACTATAGTAACATATAAAAATTATACTATTTGTTTCAAAATAGAATATATGACAATATTTAAATATAATATATCCTAAACTGACTAATCATCTTCGTTCAGAATCGTTTTTCGTATACAATGATACCTATCATTACATTAAAATTTAACCTACCATAGTCTGAGGTGCACCTCACCCCCTAATATACAGCAGAGCGATACCCACTTACCCGCTTTTTCTTATTTATTTTATACTAAGAGGCAGCTTGCAGGTGATACCAGACTACCATTCATTATATTATATTGGTATATTCTACAATCAACGGTGGTACTGTGCGAAAGCAACCTTTACGCCAATGTACCAAAATTGCCTATACACTACGCCGGACGACGAATGCAAGAACTACCTACTGCAATTAATTAAATCTCCATAAAACTAGTGGTCGATTTATTTTCGCTTTGTTACATTTTAAATTAACCGTTATGCCTTTAATATTTTTATTTAAATGTTTGTATTATATTACACTTAAATTTTTATTTAAAAATTATTATACCAAAAATGATTGTAAAAATATAAACATTTAAGGTTAGGTTTACTATACTAAATATAATAGGTACTTAGTATGTTTTAGTAGGTTACTTAGTTGCTTTTAGACATTATTACACGAACGTTACGATATATTATATTAATAATTAATTAATTTATATTAATAAAATCCGTCTACATTTTTAATTTTTCTAATTGACATACGAAAAATTAAAATACCGTAAAACAAAACATAATGGTCAACAAAATATATAGAATATTAATATTAAACATAAATATTAAATGGTCTAAAAAAAAAGAAATGAGGAATTGTTTTATTCTGATTCAAAATGTATGAACGATAAAGATATATTTAGTAATGTTATCTTGTAAAACGAATACCACGCAACTAGGAAAACAATGATAAGTTTATCGAAGTGGTCGAAATCTCAACTCTATAGTGTTGAAGAGAAAAACTGAGAAAGAGATTGGTAGGTATCTAACAAGAAACGTAATGTCAAAAAACAATACACTCTAGTGCACTTTGATTAATGTATCTTAAGCTTTAGTCGACGTGCTAGAGTGAGCCACCTTTTCAGAATGAAGCAATATAATATTATCATGTATATTTTGTATTAGTTAGATAGATATGTTGACGACTAATATAAATCTATTATTTAATAATATGATCCCTAAATGTTGGACGAGTTTTTATAAATCGAAAACAAAGAATATAAACATAAATAAAAAAAGCTATTTTTATAATTTTATATTATTTAAAATTATAAAAACGAAAACTTTAATTTAATATACAATTACATGAGAAAATCGATTTAAAGCTAAACATTTAATACTTTTACAGTTATTTTTAATCTTCGGCTAAAAATTCAATTTTTGAAGAATAATTATTTTTGTTTTTTTAAATAATATGATGAATTAAAAATAATAATTTAGTATAATAATTATATAATACATTATATTACTTTTACGACCTTTTTTAAGTATACAATATTGGTGGAGATTATATTTTCATAAGAACAATTTTACGAAATTTTGTGGTATAATCATTGTCACCCACTAATCAATAATATTACTATTAACAATATATAATAATAACTAAAGAGTTTTTTTTTGTACCTAAGATACCTTTTTTATCATTAACTTCGAACGTAGATACTAGTAGGAAATTGGATCTTATTTGTACTTTGGTGGGTTAAAAATAAAAATTTCTCAGTGATTTTTAAAATAATCGAGAAAAACATAAACATTTTTTGTTACAATTTTAATATTATTATTAAGATAATTTTCTAGAAATCTTGGTTACTATAAAACTAAACCGTCTTCGTTCAATGTATCTTTTTATTGTATAAAATGATTTATTATTATATTAAAATTTAACATATTTATTAAAGTGACCTAGAATTGACTTAGTTGTGTCAATGAATTGGTCAATTGAGGTACATTGGACAGTGTCCACTTAAATTTTACAACTAAAAGGTTTTTTAGATTTATTATTACAAAAAAAATTCTTATTGGCCAGAGCAACGACTAGTTACGTGAATTATTATTATAAAAGTTGTGACTATAAAATTATTTTTAAAACATTTCCGGTTGATATAACGAAATACCTACGTATTCAAATTCATAATAATACTAGAAATTTTTTTTACTGGTTACAATAACCATTGCATCAGAATATAGTTGGTTTGGTATTATTTATCTCATAATATTATTCCATTTAATTTTTTGTTTAGTAATAGATAATCAGGTTTAAAGAGATTATTTTAATTTTATTTTTATGTATAAAATAATTTAATATCTAATAATTTTAAAATAGGTACATACATTTGGATACATAATATAATTGGTAGTATTTTCGTTATACTTATACCGGTAAACACTGATGTTGATAGTTAATTTTTTGGCTAGGTACTAACGATATTTTTGATATTTAAGAATACCACTAGTGTACTGTGATTTGGTAATACCATTACTATATTGGTAATAACCATAGGCGAATCTAGAAATTCATAGCAGGGTGTGCCTTTACCTCAAAAAGGCCCTCTCCTCTCTGTAGTTCAAAATACCTCTCAGTTATTATACGTTTAAGAGATTTTTACCATTTGAAATATCAATATTAATGATATTAAGATTAATTTTTATTACTTTAGATGCTATTTATTTGCATGCTGTAAAATACAAATATAATGTTTAAAAATTATTCAATTTAATAAATAAATATGTTACTCAATTATTTTTGGATAAACTTACTACCAATAATTAAATTATTAATCAATTATGTTTAAAATTCTTGGAAGTTTAATACAATCTTTTAATTTTATTATCATTAATAACAAAGAATTTTACTAAATATTTATATAATATAACTGGTAAGTCGTAGTAATCAATAACTATTTTTTATAGGTACATTTGCTATCATGCTTATTATGATAATATTTATTGACAATATTTGTACCCATAAAAATGTATTAAAATTAAAAGATAAATTGTTTAATGTTATACACAATAGTCAATACCTTTGTAACTGAAATGAGTATTATGGGCCCTACATCACAGGTTTATACGAGTCGCAGGGTGTGCACTGGCACACTCGGCACACCCTGTAGATTCGCCTATGGTAATAACTAATAAACAAATACCTGATATTGTTATCAAAATTTTAAATTGGTTCCGCTGGGTAGGATAATTACCAGAATTTCCGCTTGCTATTGTACATAACTATGGCGGTGTGGCCATTGACCAGTTATTTCCCATAAATCGAAATTATACGTTAATATTAATCGCAACAATTAAATATGTAATAATATCATTTTTATAAATATTTTTTAAAACTTTTATCATGGATTTATTTATGGTATACCTAGCTATTATACAATAGAAAATAATTTGAATTGATTTAAAAAAAAAATGTATTATTATTTTTAAAGTTTTCCTGAAAAAATGATCTAAACTTATATAATCACAATTTATTCTTTCTTAAAACAGATAACATTAGTTAATAAATTTAACTGAGTACAATAACAATTAACATATTTAATTGATGTACCTGCTATTTTATTTTTAGAAAAAGAATAATACGGCGGTCTTCGTAACCACACACTTACCGTTCATAACCACATATTTTACATCGTTCAATACCTCACACATTTATACACATTTATTGTATTGTTAAAAAGGGAAATTTGAAACATCGTAGCTCAAAACCACATACGTTTGATTCATAGTTTAAAATTAAACTGTAAAATCATAAAACTGTTTTCAACTGGACAAGTAGACATAAATACATAATCTCAACACCTTGTGGCAAACTAAATAAAAAGTTTTAATCAGAATCCAGATTGTGAATTTTAATTGTCGTATTATTTTTGATATTGGAATAGAACTGATTTTTCTGTATACCTAATCTCAAAAGTTTTTTTTTATGATTTTGTGATCTTGATTAAACATGATTAACTGGTGTGCAATACTTAACAATATAATGTTATTTTATACGTTATTACTTATTACTATTTATTAATGTGTACGGTATTGAACGGTTTGATTTAGGGAAAATATGTGGGACTAAGGTATATATGTGTGTGGTTTTGAACGACAATTTTTTTTTTTTTTAATTGTGTGGTTATGAACGACGCCCGAATGATACTATCTAAATAATATGTTTTTAAATGTTGGTTAATTTAAAAGTTTTCATAAAGTTTTTTGTGATTTTTAAAAAACTTAAAAATTAGACATACGTGCACTCTGCAGGTTATTGCACCGGTTCATCAGAGGGTGATTATTATTGGTCTGTAATAAATATGACATTTTTTACCATTTTTTATACAGGCTTACCTATATCAAATTAAAACTAGTCTCTCTAATTGCCAGTTATAAATTATAACATATGGTTGATTTCCGGTTAATATTGTTGGGCATATATAATTTTATTCGCTATTAGATATACTATATACAAACGCATTTTAAATTGTTATTTGTTATAGGTATTATAATACTAATGTATTTTCAATGGGAAATAAAATGTTGTGCGTGATGGTCAAAGTACATTGTAGAACACACAATCAAGGTCCTTATTATTGCACATAGTTATTAGCTCACAACAGACCAAGGAGCGGTGAAATAAACTAATAGTCGTCGAAGACTGTTCATGATAATATTATATGGCAATATGTAGGTATATGAGGTTTTGGTATACCGTTATTAAGCGTGCGTTTTTTTTTCTATGGTCAAAAGTTGTTGAATTATTAATACAAGTGATATATAACATGCAATGTCACTCTAACTAGAGAAAAGTTTTGTTGAAAAAAAATATCTACACAATAATGATAAAAAGTAAATAGATGATAAAAAGAATAGACATAATTTGTCGCGTATATTAATCATCTTGTTGATGATATATAGGTAATATAATTGTGCGTATAACATACTTTTTTTACTCACATATCGAGCAGCAATAGATAATAAATACAACTAAATTCAAAAATAAAGAAAAACATTTTTCAATTTTAAAACATGTTTTATAATATAAAATTCAGACTTTTAGTGTGTTTTCGATAAACCATCAATATAATATAATAAAACGCACTTATTTAATATATAAGCGTATATCATTATATATCATTCAGGGATTTAAGGTAAAAAAACAATATATTTATTAAATTGATTTGTATATTGAAGAAAGAAACATTTTTATTTACGTTTGTTTAAAATGATTATTTAGTACTTATTTATTTGATTAATAATAGTTGTATATAAAAAGGTAGGTAAACGAGTATCGTTGCTATACATTAGGTGTAGAGTGGGTAACTAATATGGGTGTGTTAAATTTGAATTTAATTTTATACGAAAAACGATTCTGAACAGAAACGGTCTATCAACCTATAATCTATAACACTAAGTGATTATATTTTTTTTTCTAATAAAGTTAATCATTTTATTTTTAGTACTATAGTATATTTTTCCCTAAAAATATTGTATTTATTATATTATTAATATTTAATTATTGTCATATACAATTATATCATATTATCATATCAATTTATACAACACAGAATTTAATAACATCTTTCTGTAAACATCATAGAATAGTAAAAATAGATTTATAGTACTTATAAATGGTGACATGTTAAAATATTCCATGATAAAATACCCTGCGTAAATATTAATTTAAAATTTAAACTTTTTTACAAAAGTTACATAGATATTATTACAATACAATTATTATTATTAACATTTAAAGAATACAACAAAATTAATTTAAAACGATAAGTTTTTCGTCAAATATTATCATATTATTTTGGCTTAGGGATTTATCGTGGATACTTTTAGTCGTGAAACTCCTATAAATTAATAATATTTTAAAACAAATCAAAAATAATATTACGTATTGTAAAATTAATAGTAATGAAATACATAAAAGCTTAAGTTCCTATGAATAGTATTTTTGATCATAACACAATAATAATTAACATACTGTTATTTATCATTTAAATAAGTAATTTCGTGCAAATTGGAACTTAAAATGTCAAAAATTATATATATTATTTATATTTTGAATTTTATTGTTCCAATAAACTTATGAGGAAACTTGTATTACATTTTCAAAATTTAGATACAAAAAGAAATGTTTTTATCAGCTTTAGTAAGTAGGTATTGTGAATTTTTAAGTTTTATTTTTCTAAAGTAAAAACTAAATCCAATTTGATATTTAGCGTTTTGAATTTCTTAATATACTTTAGTATAACCAAATTAATTATAATATACACTTTTTTTTATGTTTGATAGTTTTACTATGCGGTTAATTGAGTTTTTATTCAATCTTTGTAGATATTTTTTTTCATATTTGTGTATACTTCCAACCATATTACACTAGTAAGCATAGAAATAAATAAACTGTATTTACTTAATTAGAATTTATGCATGTAATCAATGCAATGCCTATATTATAAAACTATTTTAAAATAATTAATATATGTGATCCCCAAAGAAAAAATTAATTTTTAATTATTAGACGTCGCCAATTATTGATTTGAAAAAAAAAAACAATATTAATAAACACGTATTAGGACGAGTGGTCATGACATGGTTAGCTCTGTATTAAACACTTTCCACCTTTTTTTTTTTCATATTCTAATTAATAATTTAATTTTGAAATATTTACGAATCGTGATAATATGTATTTCTAGTAATCGACAACAATGTTATTACAGCATCTATATTATATATATATAATATATATATATAGAATTTGGATTCACTTCAATGTTGTTACTAAATTATATTCACGTCATACATAATGCTAATATAACAATATGTGTATACAATAATATATTTCCTTAAGATATCTACCACACTGCCATAATAATATATCGTTTAGGGGCTAAGGTCTTCGAGGTTCTGTCGAAGCGGTATGGTAGTCGGGTTGTAATATGTATATAGTGGGTGAACTTACAAAGGAACAATGAGAGCAAATGTTTGCGAAAATCGTTGCCAGTTAAGGCTGAAAATTGTGTTTACACATGCACACTAAGGAGATGATTAAATTTGCGTGGCCTGAGGCAGCGTTAGTAAACAGACACAGATGGCAGCAGCAGCAGCCGCGGTGGTTGACTTCGTTTGGTTTGGAAACGATGTGCATATAATAATGTAGATGTATTATAACTTGTAAGTATACGTAAATATATATATATATGTATTATGTATGTACATTATACTATACATGGTAATACGATATATACTATAGCCTAACCTATACCATATAATATATTATATTCATATTATATACGAAACAATAATAACATTCTCTTATATACCAACCACTATTACTCCACATAGGTATTACTTTACTGCAATACTGTACTATGGCTATTCTTATTAATAATTTTTTTAAATAAAAAATAACCATATTTTTTACGTATAAGTGTATAACGTTAAGAATTGCATCACTTGATACACCATCGAATAACAATATTTTGAACTTATACTATAATATTATAAAATAACAGTTAAAGTTAAAACTTTAAATTGTAATCTTAGTTTTTTTTTTTAACTATGTTCTAATAGTTATTATTTTAAACAGAGTCCTTCAAAGTCTTATTATATTTTAACTTGCTATATATTAAAAATTGTATACAAAGTTAAGTATAATTACTCAGATAAAACAAAAATCTATTCAGCTATGACAAACATTAATTACGTGTATCTTATTATTAAAGTTATTTTTGTATAATTAAGTTTTTTAACTTTTAAAGTTATATTAAATATATAAAAATAGATAAATACACGAATTCATTTTATTCATATTTTAGCAGTGACAAATATATATTTATAATTTTATTGATCATGGATGGATTATAATAATCGGTCCTTGTAGATATATTTATTATATAATATAGAAGTTATGCTCTCCATCATTAGGAAAAAAAATATATTCATAATTATTATTGGTGATGGAATATCTTTTTTTACTTAAGGTGAAAATATGTTACTAGTATCAATTTAGGTTAAAAATTAATAAGTAGATTTTATGGTAAGTGTGTTTGAGTATAAAATTACAAAATATTTTTCATCATTCATCATTTAAATTCATATTATAACAGCAATTAGTTTTGTCAAATACATTAAATTACAATAATTATTTATCTATATAGATTAAAAACATAAAATTACGAAAATTTAAACAATAATTCTAATTCTAAATAATTAAGTCGAAAATTAAGTATAAATAAATCTTAAATATTTCGATTACGAATCATGTTAATGATTAAATTATTGAAAAATCAGTTAACTGATAAAGTATCATACTTATCTCTAATACTGTATCTCAGATACAGCACGATATAATTTCCTTAAAAGCAATAATTTTTTAGGTTGTTAACAAAAAAATGTTCATATGGATAAACATCAATAGTATGATATAAAATATAAAATATAAAGTATGCAATTATTTCCTAATGTCTATACGTATTTATAGGTAATTATATTTTTGTATTTTATAGTAAATAATCAAGTTAAAGAAATTAATATCATTCTTATCACTATCATCGTTTTTATTTGTAATACATCTTATAAGTATTTTATAGAAATATATGTGATTCTAATAAATTAGATTGTAGGTACCTACTAAGGGGAGAGAGTTTGGAGATTGGTTTTACAAATATTGATTTTTAGTTTTTTTAATTGTTTAGTTTGTTATATTATTTTTTCTAAGAACAATTTGTGGGTAAAAGGTTTCAAAAATTGAATATTGCACTTTAAAGATTGAAAATGTATAGTACCTACCTATTTTGTTTTGAGGAAGTCGTTCTCAGATTTTCTCTGTAGTTTTTTCCTTGTAAGGAAAACTTACGTATAAACGACTTGAATAAATTAATTATTTAAGCAATATGTTTGTACAAGACTGTGAGATTTATTTTACTCCACATGCAATTATTATTTTTAAATCTATATTTATAGCCAAAAATGTAGATATTCCCAACAGATTAAAAATAAAAACTCGATATTCTTAAAAGAAAAATTGATTTGGGATTAATTTAAAAGAAAGACAACGAAAATGGTTCAGTGTACGCATATAAACTATAAAGTACCGAACTCTATTCAATTTATTTTGAAATGATCAACTTTATGATTTAAAGTTTGAAAATGATTACATCACTTTAAATAAATTGTTATTTTTTTAATTTTTTACATTTTTATTGCATAGTTTAGCACATTATAATAAAACGAAATATTAACTAACTATCTCATAAAAATACATAAATCTATAGCAGGATTATAATATCATAATTATTATCTTAACCTTAGTCCTTAACTATAATAATATACAGTGTATTATGTCATTTGAAAATGTTTAACTTATGGTATAGGTATACAAAAATATAAGACGCGGTATATGAGTCTGTAGGTATATATATATATACATAAAAGCAGATCTACATCATAGAAGTAGTCCTCATACTGTACACCGTCTATACGATCTACACCCATGTAATGTAGTATGCGTGTTGGGGCACCCGACCTATCCTGTATATTATAACCGTGCGACGTGTGGTATATATATATAATATATATTATTAGTATGCGCGTTTATAAAATACCTACAATACCTATATAACAATATTACAATATATAGATACGCATTATTACACCTATACAAAGAGGTTACTAGCGTACGCATATGAAAAACTGGGCTCAAGACGTGTAAGTCCCCGGTCACCCCCCTCCCAAAAAAAAAACAACCCGACGATCGACCTCCTCATATACACCGAGTTGGAAACCGCTGTTCGCGTGATCCAATGTCTATGAATGTTTTATAGGGACCAGCGTTGCGTGCGGCGGCGTGTATACAAGTTTATTATATATATATAATATATGGGTGTGTGTGTGTGTGTGTGTAACTATATTGTACAAGACGATTCCGCTCGCCGAGTCCTCTCCCGCTGCTCCTTATATATATATAATATATATATATATATATATAAGTATATAGCTGCCGCACCTCCTCCTTGTACGGTTGAAATTTTAAGTCTACGTAACCACGCACGGCCAATATTGACTGTGTATATAGCGAGTGTGTGTGCTCGTCTGGTCCTATCCCGAGCGCGTTTATTGGTCGCCGATATCAAAAGGTGATGGTTTGCTCTAGTTAATTGGATTTGCTACCGTAGCGTATTCTCTGCGGACACAATTACTATATATATAATATATATATATATATATATATATATATAGATACATAAGCATACGTGATCCGGCGTCATTGAAATGCGTTTAACTCCACGTAGAATTTATATATAACGATCTATTACATATATATTTATATATATACCTGCAGTTATCGCCGGTTTTTGCGCGTCGCTAAACGATAAATATAAATACATATATAATATATAGTTCTATATACCTATGTATTATACAGTATGTCCCAGAAGTCCCGTATGGCCGTATCTCCCTTATTAGTATTTCTGTGGCAAATCAATATATTATTTAAATGCGTTTATTTTACAGCAATCAGTAAGAAAATTATAATTGAACGGCATCAATTTCCAAACATCTTTTTTGAAATTTTCAAGATATAGCTATTATTTTCATCATAAATTTCAAGACAAATTTAAAAAAAATGTTTAAAATGAAATAAAAATTGATCAAGTTAAAGTAAATTAATTTTTTGATTTCGTAAAAATAAATAAATAGCTATGTTAATAAAATACAAATCGCTTGCTTTAATAGAAATCGATTGGAACGTGGTTTTTTTTAGTATAGATTCACTGGAAACAATTAATTTATCTCAAAATATTAGTCCAATATTATTGGATACTGGAGTTCTTATGTAGTACACAATCTTTAATTTTAAATGAATTTGGGCTTTACGTACCAATAAATTATAGATAATATTTTAGAGATTCTATTACACTTCTATGAAATTTAATGGTGTGGTCAATATTTGTTGCGTTCTTTGATCTATTTCTATCTGACCTATTTTGTTCATTGACATACTTGCATAAGAGTTAAAATTAAGTTCTTAATAAAATTTAAAAATCAATGGAATAATTAAATACTATAAATACAACTAAATTATACGCTAACTAATATAAACGCTTTCAGGCCGATATATTGATTTATTTTTAATAATTTTTTTTAAACCGTTTCAAAAATAAATATAATCAAAAATGGCTATCTTGCAAATTAAAAAACTAAATTGTTTTGAAATTTTTGATATTTTTGAAAAAAAAAACTAGAAATAAACACATTTCAATTTATTAATTTTTTACGGAGATATTAATAGTAATACTGGATTTCTGAGATACACTGTACATAGTACTATATACGCTACAGTTCCACGTACTAAATATATGATCCTACGTGATGAACTTAAATTGAAAAATCGAAAACTGTGTTTTGAATTTAGTTTTAATATAAACTCAATGTGGTGGATATATATTTGGCGTGCGTTTTATTTGAGTTCATATAGATACATCTCATAGATGGAAGGAAATAGTTTAAATGGTAAGGAAACTCAATGTGTTACAAAGACTTAAAAATAAATAAATAATAATGTATACCTACAATAATAATAAAAATAATATTTAACACTTCACATAATTCTGTAGTGTAAGTACTTTTTTTAAAACAGGTCTTTGCTGTCAATACTAATATAATCCACTAGACCCTGTTATATGCATGATTTAGCGAATTTAAGTCCCCATTCCACTCTGGTTTCAGATCCAGCTAGTATGTCTCTTTTTACTACATCTAACCACCAGTCAACCACGCAGCCTTTTTCTATTTATGTTGTTCACGAACATTATTAACTTTATCTACTACATTGGCTCTCCAAACATGGCCTGCCCACTCCAATCTCGTACTTCTTATAAATTAAACTATATCCTAATATATACCTAATTTCTTTCTCTAGCGATCCGTTTGTTTTTTGCTCCCAAACTTGAGTGTCAATAGTATGTATGAATTTATACGTATTTAATTTTATTATTTATTTGTTCACGTGCAATTACATAATCTATTGTAGTGGTGTTCGAACTTACATCTTATATAGTTATATGGGTGTATTTTTGTCGTGTAGGGATTAATACAATATATATATATATATATGTGTGTGTATGTTGTTAATATGTATTATGTAACCGTTTATACCTGGTATGTTACATATATAAGTTGTATGCATTCTGTAGGTAGGTATATATGCGATTTCTAATATTAACATAAAATATTATGCGTCGTTATCCACCGGATATCATGATAATAAGCCACGGAGATAAATCGAAACGAGACGGGTGGATACCCTTCACGGAACATGAAACGTGGTCACGACCTGCATAATAGCGTCATGAATGTACGATAATATGACATTATAATATAAATACAGACAGACGACGAGCAGGGCAAGAACGAGCTAAGGGTATAACCATGGTATAAGTGTACCCAGCTGTATTACAAACGCCGACGATACTGTTTTACTCTCCGTTGCTGGGTTAAATGTATTATATTATTATAGATGGTCGTAGTTAATATTTTAGTTCAGCTCTTTATATCAACCGCAAACAAGCTGCTGATCTAAATATTTTTACAGGCCCTAAACAAAACATCCAATAATGAAATTTATCATAAATTATTAAGACTCGGGAATTATAAGCATTTTGAGAATAATAATGACTTATTTATAACAATATTATTTAAATTATTCACTGACATGGATTCAGACGATACGGTGTAGAAAACACAGTGAATACACAATACTGATCAACTCTTACCTATAGGTATATAAATTTAATTATTCTAATCAAAAATAGTTACAACTCATATAAAGCGTACATCATACACAATAATGTACAAGACATTACCTATATAAAACTATATTTTTAAAATTATTTATTTAAAAAAAAATGTGTTTTCAACTTCCTATTTCAAAGTAGAATATTTTTGAACTGATTCGATGTATAAAAATCAAATTTTAGATGAATAAATAACGACATATAAGTAACTCGTAATTAAAGAATATAAATTAATGGGAGGAAGTGGTACGTAAACACCCGAAAAACACGGTTGGTCTACTTCTTTGCTCATCTAAACTGTAAATACTTTTAACTTAAAACCTATTCGTCCGAAATTTGATTTTTATAGATCGAAATGCTTTGAATAGTGTTCGGTTTCGAAATATGAAGTTAAGTGTGTATATTTTGTCGTTCAAACGAATAAAATCTTATAAAATATGACGTGATAGCGATAGAAAAATAAAAACCATCTAAAAAAAGAAAATAATAATAAAAAACGGTTTTTAACGAATCAAACGACATGATATATAAGAGGAATGTTTTCTAAGACAGATTACAATGTATAGTCGGTTTTCCGAAATGACGACGAACGTCTCACGTAAAATGGATCGCCCGGCGTTATGTGACGCGCGCGCGCGCATCGTCGCGCGGTGCCTATAATGCCTAAACGCGCACGTGACCGAGGGAATATCATATTATTAACGTTTTCCATCGTGTTCGGCCCCCCCCCCCCCCAAAAAAAACAGGAGTTCGTAGCCGTACAAAACAAACGTCGTGAACACTGCAGCATACATAATATTATCATCATGTGTATAGGAGAGCGGATCAAAGTGATTGCCACGCGGTAGGTATATATATATATATATATGCCCGTGTACACGCACTAGCTGCAGTATAATATAGTGATGGCGGTATAGGTATATACCTATACGCGGCGCGCGATTCCGTAACGTCTTGGCTGCTTATTTGCGTAGGCAAAACAGACAGACGTACCATAGACGCATATTACACGCGCACACGCTCCGAGGCCTTTGCACGCGTAGGAGTGAGTGCGCTTTTTGCGGCGGGACGAGACACGGCGCTTGGTGGCGGGACGGGGAGGGGGGCGACTTTTGGCGGCCGTATATGCACGCGCCCCGGGAAACGTACTCTTCGCCGCCACCCGCCCGCCGGCCGCGACGGATCCGCCGCCGCATATGTCCCACGCGGGGGCAATATCGCTATCATTTTCCGCGCGTATAAGGCATCGGCAATAACACAAATACGCGCACGCACACACAGTCACAAAGCCTAAGAACATATCATCCCTTAGATAATCCCCGGGGACCTCGCGCAGCATCCGGCGCCGGGCCGGGCTGCTGCAGTACCCCATGACCGAAACTCCCTATTCTCTCTAATATACACACACACACACACACACACCGCGCGCAGTGTACACGCACACGCGGGCCCGCGTTCACTTTTATGCGACGTGTATATTTTTATTGTTATCATTTATTCCCCTTATATTTATACTCATCTACTACTATGTGCGCTCACACACGAATACACATTCGCATAACACTATATATACCCGGCAATACACATACGCCACATATATTGTGCGCGCGGGTGTGGGTGTGCAACAACGTTTTTGTTGCATATACACCTATCCGACAATATATACGCGCGTGTGTGTGTGTGTACAACTAGTGTGTATAACACTAGCTCGCGCCATATTTTATTCTGTTTATGTGAAATTCCACACGGACGGGCGTGCCCCGCGTATTATATTATATCACATACGGCGTCCGCGTGTGCGCGTGTGATGCTGCAGTATGTATAGTAACAGAAATTAGATTCGCTCTTTTCTATATCTTATACGTCATTTGTTTTTTTTTTTTTTTTGTTCTCGTGCTATTCATCCGGAATGTGCCGGCTATATAGGTAGGTACCTACGCACGAAAACCTGCATATTATTATGTCTTGTGTGTGTACCGCCCATCGTCCGCGGGTCTCTTTGTCTGTGCATGATGCCGTATGTGATGTGTATCGTTACGATGCGAAGTATTCTAATGCCCAGTTGCGTTAGCCCCGCAGGTTTTACATTTATAAGCATTCAGCAGTATGGCATGACTAACGGCCCCTTATAAAACACGATTGGTCCATTAGCAGAGTCATCATATGATTAGGTAATCGCAGATGATAATATATATATATACTTACACGCGCGGTAATATTAATAACAACGAGTCAGGACTGAGATTTCGATACACTTTGCATTGTGTGTGTCCAACAAATATGTTTCGTATATTTTTCAACCGTAATTAGAATTTTTCATTTTAAATCGTTCAGCATTTTTGGACAATTTTGTAGTTGTAATAAGGTTATTTTTTTCATTTTCATATTCTATATTAGGACATTCAACAATAAAATCAGTATTTATAATTTTATTTAAAGGTTTATATTCTTAAAAACGTAACTTTATAATGTGCTAACAAGGTTTTTACCTAATCCAATTTTTTTTATCATGTGACGTAAAATTCGAGATAACGAGTGGTGACGGATAATTCAATGAGAATAATTTTTCTTTTGGATTAAAAGTCTCCAGAGAAATTTTGGCAGTTCAGCCATATTTTTTAATAAATTTAATTAAACATTTTTTTCGATAACGTATTTTTAAATCATTGAAATAAAAAAAAAAATTGCAATTTATAGGTTTATATTGTTTTAAATTTTCAGTGCATAAAAATATTATTTTGGAATTTTTTAGAGTGTTATATTTCCAGACTGTAATAAACAACATTTATTCTGATTTCTAATGCACACTATGTAATAGATAGAAACACACGTACAATTAAAATAAAATATACCTATTATTACTGTTTTAGTTATCCGATGACCATAATACAATTATTTTATTTTTCTCTTATCTTAAATGATACATAAAATTGTATATTTTAATATCATAGATGAACCTAATTGTATTTTATGCTGATTAATAATGGTTAAACGCCTATACTAATATTTACTTTGGTTTTTAAATTATAATATTGTTTAAATATTGTTATAGCATACTTGTTCCTCAATATATACATATATAACACAACTAATACTTAATACAGTTATATACGTACAACAATATTCAGATATATTATTTCTCTGACACGGTTGTCAGTCGACGGAACGTAAAATTAGTTCAAAACGAGTACGGGTACGTACAAGAATAATTGTAATTTGATTGACGAGCCCGGGGGGACAGCACGTGTCCAAAAGTCCTTTTTGTGTTTTGCGAAATGCTACGATGAGCGCGGGGCACCCTACGCCACGCGACCGTTTCCGTTTCACACGAGTGGCCCGAGGACATCCGCCGCAACACACACTTGCTTAAATTGATTATGTTAGTATAGCTTTATTAGATCAAAACTATATGGTAGGTACCTACGCGTTTTATAGTTTTGTTTTTATTTTTTTTTTGTGGTTACGATATTATATGGGGAGCAAATTCGACGAAATAGCTGTTTCTTGTTTCTTTTACACAGTGGGGCTACACAAAAACATCTCAATATCATACCATCCCAAGTAATTACATGTTTAAAATATTGTGTACGAGATACGCTGATTAATTAACACTTACCATTTTGTAACTATAGTTTATACCGTGACTTAGATTTTAAAATTACTTACGAGTTATATTTATTTGTATTTTTTTTTTACTTTTACTAAATATGATATAATCTATGGTAATATTAAATTTTAAGTAATTAATTATAAAACAAAAAAAAAATTAACTTACTTTAAAAAATAAAAAAAAATTAAGATTTTGGGCTAAACTATTTAGAAGAATGTGTAGACTTTTATACATTTTAAAGTGATGAAAAATTGTTCATCGTATAGCACGTTTAATAGTGAATAAATCACTCACTCTAATACTCTACGTAAACCACTTTAAAATAATATAAAAATATGTACGAAACAACTTTTTTGTGATTTTTTTTTTAAAAAATTTTCTTCAAATACGTCGTTGGGTTTTAGTAAAATATGAAATATGAAATATCTAAATTTGTTTTTTATTTACAGGAATTAAAAGAAAACATACATAATATATCTTTACCATTACTATAGTTGAATTTTAATGAGAATATAATTTTGAAGAATATGCAGCTATTTAATTGCAAAATAAATTAATTCTATCAATGTTTTTTAAAAATAATAAATTATATATAAAAAAAAATTATGAATTTAAAACAATAAATTATAATAATATTATTAATATTAATTATATTTATGAGTTATGATTTATGATATTAATTATTTAGTTTATCGCATCGAAGAACATACAGGCAAGTATATGTATATAGAACGAATAAAAAATAATTGTATTGAATTTATAATTACACTAGATATTTATAAATATATTATAAAATGTATTTATATTCACTTATTGTTAAATAGGTAAGTATAAAAGAGTAAAACTGTTTTTAGTAAGTATATTATAAGTAGGTATTTAAGTATAATTTGAATAAAAATTACGAGTATACTTATTGTTTCCAAACAAAATATATTTGATTAGTATAATTATTTACGTTCTACGTGTAAAGTAGAACAATGTGTTAAACAGAATATAATATACAGCACTACGTTAGGGGAAATCCTGTGGGAAATTTCTTCCCTAATCTACCCACTGGCCTAGTATTTTTCACCCAAACAATACAGTCGTCTTTAATAATTAGACAAATCAATCTTGTAAACGGTGTGGTTGATGTGTTCCCCTTTTAAAGACTATTATCACTTGCCAGTCCGGTGATTCGTTACGATGAACCCTACATACAAGCTGTTAATCATTCTTTAGTAAGACTACAATTCTAGTTTTATTTTTCAAATTTTTAACTGTAAGACTAAATCACTATACTTACACATATTACTATTATAATTTTGCACTTGTTATATTAATCATGTATAGTGTATGTGAATTGTGAGTTTATCATATACATCACGATGTGTGTGATTTTTGTTACAACTTCTTGCGTAAGTACACCGAACTTTTACGACAGATCAAGCAAATACGTTTTATACCAAAATAAAAGTAGAACGTGATGGAAATATAAATTGTCATTTATACTAACACTAATCCAACTGAGAACACCATATTTTTTTGTTCTAAAAATGACGACCGAAATATATCTTGAAATATAAGTATAAGGTATATTAGTATATATATAAAAAAAAAATGAAGTATAACTATCTAAAATATTGTTAAAAAAGTGAATTTTAAAATAATTTAATCACTAAGAACCGCTAAAAAATTAATGATCATTAAACAGAGAAATTAAGTCTAAAGTCTGTTATAGAAGTTATTATAGTAATAATGTGTTATTAAATTAATATACATTGTATATATAATAATATACTTATATTAATATATATTATATATTTAATATTTATATTATTATGTTTTTCTGCTCACTTCATCTAACTTGTTGTAGTAACAATATATATATTTTTTTGTTGATAAATTTAAATTATTTACAAAAATGTACATATTTAGAATAGGATATAGTACGAAAATAGTAATAATATATAATAACAATTTTTATTAGATTTTTTTTTAGATTCTGAGCAAAGCGATGAATGTATTGATTTTATCATTATATGTTTTGTTGTTTTGTTTTGTGTGTATGAGTGTGAGTACACGGTAAGTTTTCAATAAAATGTTTCGATTCTCAAAAATGGGGGTGATTTTCAATATTCAGCAGTAAAATAATTATTTCTTCTCAAAAAATGTTTAATATAATTATTTTATTTCAAAAAAAAGAAATAACAATATATACTTGAAGTTTTTACCAAATGTTAATATTACTATTTTCATTATACGATCACATTTTCAATTTATTTTAGTTTTTTATTTATAAAAATTGATGTAAAATTATTTGCTCGGTAGAAAAGCTTGAAAATGTATTACAAGAATCCACAAAATATATTATTATAGCTGTATAAGACATCAACTCGACACCTAATTTACAGATGAGCGGTATTACTCACCTATTTTTTTTTATATATATACCTACTAAATTATTTTTTATTAAGTGAGAACATTATATATATTGAAAATTACGTATCTACATTGAATTTAACTATAAAAAGTAAAACTTAAATAATTATACTGCTTTATTAAAAAAAATTTAATAAATATAAGACTAAAAAAGTTTAAAGTTAGTTAGCTATATTATGTTAAAGTATATTTAAAGTTTTTTTTAGGTTGTTTGGAACTTAGATATTTTTTTTATTAAAAATATAAATGTACTATTACAGTTAAAAATGCAATATATTTAGCTGTACTAAAAACTTTTAATACAAATTATTGTTTTAGTTTTACAAATATTAAAATTGAACTTTTAACTGTTAAATTCATATGTCCTAAATCTATATATTTATTTTGCATTGTAATTACATACATTTATTTTATTTTTTTTTCTAACTTCTTTCATATTGTTGTTATTTTGTATACATCTAAGAAAAAATGTTTTAAAGATACTTAGGTAAATTTAACGATTACACAACATAAATTAAATTATTTAAAGAAAATGATTAGATATTTTTAAACTTTAATTTATAAAATAATTATTGGGATTATTTTAAAATAAATATACCTTTGATTAAAATAAATTAGGTTTTCATAATATATAGTATAACGTATATAATATTTGTAAATAAAGATAATAATATATTGTTATTGAAAGTTATAACCATGCCGATCGTCAAAATTATAAAAATTGTTAAATTATTATTTTATTTTAAATGTAAAACAAATTTCCTTATAAGTCGCTCTTACAATAAATTAAAATCTAAAAAATACATAAGTATTTATATTTTTTTTATTGACATTTTTAAATTTTGACAAAATTGAAAATTTAAATTTTAAACTATAAATTACGGTTTCAATTATTTTCTACTATTAAAAATGTTATTCTTTGAGGCATAACTTTTCTACTGAGTATATTATTAGATAATATACATAATAAAAATATGCACATAATATATTAATTAATCTTAAGCTATATTTTAAGTAGCTTATTTTTTAATTTATACGACGAAAATAACTTATATTTACACTATTTCACCGTACGTTAGTAGTTAGTATATAATATATGCGGTTGGTTTTTGGCAAAATTTAGTTCAACTTCAACTTACTGCATATCACTAATAGAAAAATAAATTAATAATATATTTATAAATATAAATTAGACATAATATATTAAACTCAAATAAAATATCTTTATAAATGTAGCAATACAATGTATCATTTCTACTTCTTCATTCTAACTGGATAAAAAAGTATTATATTAAAAAGGTGTAATATAAGAATATAAGTTTTTTAAATATATACGAATTATGTTTCATTTCAAAATAATTTTGGTATTTTGTTAATTTTTAAAGATTGAATTATCATTATTTATTAGTACATTACAAGAAAATTATCTACAAATAAGTATCTTGTAATCTTTTTTTTTTTTTTGGTTTTTAGGCGATGTAATAACTTGCATTATTTACGTATTATTTAGTTTTTACAATGATTTATTATATTAAAATAAGTATTTGATTGGGATTCATCTGATAAGTTTTCTGACTGCTACTAATTTTATAGCTATGGTTTTCTCAAAAACTTCTCTAAAGTTTAGTATTGTCACATATTGACATTTGGCTGGATTTCGAGTAAGATTTGTTAAATTACAGTTATAAATAATTTTCAAAAGTTGGTCTTCCATGACTATGAGATGTCCAATGTCCATGTGTAATTAATGTGTGTCTTCTACTAAGTCAGTTGATATTATTAATTTCTCTTTCTATCCTTTGGATTTTTAATGTTTTACCACAGTAGAGTTGTTTGATCTAATAGTTTATAAGTTAGTTTTTATAATAAATGACGCTATACAGTATAAATGAATGTATATAAATCATAAAAAATATAAAAAAAGCTTATATCGTACATTGGTAAGCATATTTTGTTCAATATTTCTAAAACAAAGAGTAATTTAATAAATCAGATCCGATTAGTTTATCACACAAGACATCCCCTCAAGTGAAAACTAATGGACTTTTGAGATTCTTTTTCAATGAAAACGACATAATGATTTATCCTACACTACCGTTTGGAAAGGCTATTGTTTGATTGAGCTATCGTGTTTTTTCGTTTTACTCGCCTGTTGTAGACTTAGACAAAGCCACATCCTCTCCTTGCTATACCTTCCTACCAATAAGTGATTTTATCTTACTCTCGCACAGATCGGCCAATAAATCCAAATTTGCTTAGACATTTTCTACTGGAATCGATCGTCTTCTGGCAGCAACACCACCACCTCTACCATAACCTCCAGTCACCACCACTACCATCGCCGCGTTGGTTAGATAACACAACGTTTCTCTTCACTAACACACGATGGAAATACCGATGGCACAGGAGACCTGCAGGGCGAATCGATCTCTGAGGCTTTTAGTAGAGGCGGCGATAGAGTAGCACTTCCCCCGCTGTTGTATACACTCGACGTGGCTCGTTGGCCTCGCTGTCATCCGAAATCATGACAGTAACATTTTAATTTTTAACTACCCGTTGGAGATAACCCTTCACTCTTTCCTTCGTTTACCAGTAGTATGGCGGCACCGGTATATCGAATCTTTTTGGGCTATAGTTTTATTCGAAAAATCACATTTTTAATTCGACGGAACCACTGACGTATTTCAATTGGTGAGAGTAACTTTTCTTGTAATTTATGCATTATGTAATAAGTAATAACTATATTATGAATTAGCAAGAAATATATTCTGTACAATTTCCTACTAAGAAATGCCAGTAGTTTTTTGTTTTAATTTTTATATTGATATTTTAATTATAGGTAAATAATAATAATACCTGTAAATTATAATTTTTAATTATATCGGTATGATATAAAACATAAGTTGTAAATAATTAAACTACATTTATCTACCAACTGTAAAATATTTTATTTTGTTAGTAAAAATTTAATTTATGAAAACAAAATTTACTTTTTTTAATATTTCTGATAGATACGTCTATTTTAGTTAACTTTTGCTAAAGTCGGGATCTTTTGTTTTTAATAAATGGCTTAATAGAAAATGTAATTACATTATTAGTTTATAAATTATTACAATTTTTTATTTAACCAGTAATTAACACAATAAAAATAGATTTTTTTCTTTTGATATAAACATATTTATGATCAATTTGGGATTTAAAAAAATACATGTTTTCTATATACTTTTTTTAATATTTTAAATTCACAATATTACTGTTTATGAAACATGATTCGATTGCTAGTAAAATCTAAATATAGTGGCTATACTGATTTTTTTTACATTTAAATTTATTTGTAAGAGCTAACAATAGGGCTAAAATAATTGAATCAGTATTTGAGTAAGGGGAAAGCTAAAGTGAAACAAATCACCGAGTGACTATATCCTCATCGATGGAGGGTTAAGTCTCGCCCCGGGTCTGTTTGGATGGCTGTTATTGATACATGTAGTACACTAAAAACGAGTTTACTATATAAAAAAAATTCAATTTCCACACGATGTTTAACTGGTAATTCTATGAAAAAAAAAATAAACCCAAACAATTATGTTGTAATTGCATATCTACTACCAAAATAACGACTGCATTTAAAAGACTTATTTAGATTATGATATATAATATATAAAGTATATCTATAACTAAACAACGTCAAAATACATAAACATGAACTATATGATTTATAAACTATAGGTACCTAACTTTTAATATTATATTTTCTATGTAAAAAAAAAATAGGTTATTATTTAAACTTGAAAATATTATTAAAAGATAAAATTATTATAAATTGTATCATAATTTGTATATTTTAAATTTAATCATCTATAAAAATATTTCAGATAACCTAACCTAACTAATTTCATTAAAATGTTGCGGATATGACTTGAATATTATAGATAATTTAATACTCTATATACTTTGATCATACAAAAATGAAAATAATTTTGCATCAAACTTATATAAGCTATAGTTAATTTCGAGACCATTTCTGCCATGACATAATTATTTTGTAATTTTGTGAGACAACTGGTAATTTTGAAATTGTATTTGAGTACGAAATAGTGTATTTTCATTAAATCGTGTACTATGCATTCCACGGATCATTTTAACGTAATAATTTATATAATATAACAAATAACAAAATTTTGCAGTGTTCTTTCGTATTTATCATAAGGTTATGATATTTTGGTTTCAGTATGTAATTTTAACAATATATAATTGCATTCGTGAATTATATTATATTAGAACTGCGTATACAATAAATACATAATATTACATTAAAATTATTACCTACTATTTTATCTAATAGTTTGATGCTTATTTATTATTAAATTACAGTGCATAATTATTAAGTTAAAAATATAAAACAATACCTAATTAAATATTAAATAAATTTAAGCAATGTATTTTAAATAAACATTATGAATTTAAGGATCTATTAATTTTAAAATATACCTAATTCATTATTCTTTGAGTACATAAAAATATATTATACGGTTATTGTTATACCAAAATAGCTGAGTACCATAAAAATATTTTTATGTAAAAATAACATTTGTTTTTATGGTTATTCATATTCTATAGACCTAGAGGATTATAAGCAAAACCCTTCTACCTAATAATTAGCAATGGGATCAAAAAATTAGGGACATAAAAACATAATAATAATAATGAATATCACAACTTCCGGCCGGTAACCACTACTTCCGCTCATTACGTAAAAAGGGGTCGGGTGGCACACTTGTTCTTCCAAACAGATTGTGTTCGATTTGACAACCCTTCAGTATACACTATTATTATAACACGATAAACAAAACCACATTTGCGTGTTCTATCAAAACAGAAATGATCATATAAGCGTGACTACATATAATAATATGTTTTTTTTTTGCAAGGGGTAAGGGATTTACTACTCAATATTATTTAAAATAATATTAATATTTCCATGTTTAAGATAATAATACTTAGAAACACAAGATGTGCACCGATTAATCGTTATTGGATTTTTAAAATATTATGATAATATTAACATATTATATCATGATAATAATATTAACAGATAACGTAATTATATTATAATGAGTAATGACGTTTATTATTAATATTTCGTTTTTAAAATATAAATACACTTAATATACTCATATTATTGCTGTATTATTTGGTTTGTGTATACTTGACGATGAAATAATATCAAAATATTAACTCACAATATAAAATTAGTCGAGTAGTTATTGATGACTTCCTTCTGTAAGCAGACCATAACTTAACCTAAAATTTGACTCAATGCGTTTACTTTGTAAGAAAATAAGAAGTATCATATAAATATACCTACATACTTAGATAGCATATATATTTCTATGTTATATCCTTTGTACACGAAACGTCGGGGGATTTTATTGCTTTGCCCGGTGTTCTACGCAAAACGGACAGCGATGCATCTTACCGACGAATTCGGCAATTTAAAAGGGCAAAAACAGAAAAGATGTTCGGGATCCAAGAGTAATTCAACGTCCTCCATCCCCGTTTTCTGTTTTCCTATAGTCGGAAGAAATTTCTCCCCGTGGGGCAACAACCGACGAGACGAATGCCCCAGGTCCGTTTTTATACGATTGTGTGTAGAAAAAAAGGCAACACAGAAAAGTAAAATACGAAAAAAAGGAATATAAAAATCTACACTTTTTTTCGCTTCTTTCTTACTTTCCCTGCAATTCCGCGGGGTGGATATTAAAGCCATTTCATGCTCCCGGGCACGGCAGGTAGGTAGTATACACAATACTTCGGGTCTAATAGAATATTAATAATTGAGTCGGTTCGGTTGGCGAGCATTACAATGCCGTATTTTACTTTTTTTTCTTTTTTGCCCCCGACTTTGCTCCTCCGCAAACGTCTTGTACTCGATTGCTTCGAATTTCTTCCTTCAGGATTTTTTATAGACCAAAATTATAATACCAGACGGATATCGTAAATCTAAGAGGGCTCACGCGCGTATACGTACAGCATATAGCTGCTCCAGGGCGTCCGGGGAATCGTAAAGAACGACGGCAGTGGTCTTGAGCGTCGCACACGATTGATGGTTTGAACACGCGTACGGTTAACTCTATTAAAAAGCAATATCCGTAGAATCGCTATAAATGGTATTGGTGTAACACTACGTATAACTTAAAATAGTTTCTTCACATATCACATTCAGACGCGCAATTTTTGGTATTCTAAAAAATAAAAATGTAAATGTGTTGAAAGTCAACTGGTACTTTAAATAATTATAATATATTTTTTTTAGTTATTATATTATATAATATATAAAATATCCAAACAAATATTATTTATTACTTTAATAATTGAATATATCACTCGTTTAAATTATAAAATATATTCTAATATACTCTTTTCAAAATACATTGATAACTTCTTGAACTATTTTTATTGATAAAGTTTTGTTTATATTAAAAAGTTATGAACAAATCTTAATCAAAAATTTAAAACTCTATTATTGGCGTAATTGAATTATTAATCTACTTAATTAAAAACAAAATTGTTTGATTGTCTATATTGTGTCTGATATAAATAATATGACTAGTCTCAACATTCCAACTACTATAAAGGCTTTGATGCAATGTGTACTGTTATAATACCTTAAAATAAAAGTAAAAAGTAAAAGATGTACTACTTGTAGTCAACTTTAAAATTAAAATTGTAACCAGAGTATTACAAATTGCAAAATATACATGATAATTCAGAACTTTCTTAGTGCTAATTTTCAATTTGGAACTAATCAATCAGACGCATAGAATCGTGTGGATGCTAATTGCTTATTATATATTATCTATTAATAACCTTAACAACAAAAATAGTCATTATCTATCTTACTCATTGAAATGAATACCATTTAAAATGTAACTCAATAAATTAATTGTTTTAGTACGTTGTATAAGTATTATAATAGTTATATTAATTAGTAATCACCTATATTTATATTAAAATAATGCGACGTGTAGATAAGAAAATAATACATGATTTTTGCTATTATATGGCCTATATAGCAAATAATATGATCGAAGATATATTTTAATAATATATGTAAAATAATTAATTCCATAATGAAGTTTTATGCGATGAAAATAAATACAATATTACTGATAAAATTAAAAATTAAAATAATTTTGTTGAGTGATGTTTATTTTTTTGTAATTCAAAATTTAAACATTATTCATGAATGATAAAAAAAATATAGATTATTGTAAATTTAATTTTATTCAACTACTGGTTCCAAATGGCACATTGGCACTAATCTGGATAAGATTTTTCAAACAGTCAAATCTAACTTCAGGGGAAGTTACAAAATTTAGATATGCGAAAATTACGTCATGTAATGTTGAACGGAGTTTTAGTAAGAACATATTAAGATAATAAGGTCTAACAGACGATCGTTCAGTTTTGAAAATTTAATAAAACACCATGTAATTGATTCGTGTAATATATTTGAATAGCGTTATTAATAATTAAAAATAATATTTTATTTATTTTAATACGTATCAATTTTTTATCGAGTGTACATATATATATATATATATATATTTGGCATATATAATTTTAATGCATATTTTTATATATTTGTAATAAACCAAATGCATATTTTACAATTTTTATTACATATAAATCCTAGCCTTGCTTATAAGATAATACTGATGTATCATAGAGTGGTGTGAATTGCTTCTTTGGTTTATAAATATGGTCATCAAGAAATTTTGAAAAACGAGAGAAAGTTTATGCTGCATGTAATTACAGTAATGTTCTTTAAATTTGTAATAATTTTTTAAAACATTATTAATAAGAAGTTGTTAAATATTTTAAAAGTGTTAAACGTAATTCCATCTTTTCACTAATCACAATGTATATGCAATAATTAATATGCGTTTTTTTTCAAAATATGCGAGATAAAAAAAATCACCATTTAAACCATTTAACTTATTATGAGGGGAAATTATTGACAAAAATAATAATCAGTAACCGTAAAAAAATATACTGCTGCATATAAATCCTAGCTCTATAATTATAAGTAAATAACAAAAATATCTGATATAATATAATAATTAATAATTATTAAATAATATATTATGTGATGTTTTTGCGAAAATATATATAACCTAACTAAAATATTACTTACTTTAATAAATATAAATTATAAAACATCTTTATAAACAGAGGCTAACATATCTTTAATAATGGACACAGTGGATTTGAATTTAACAAATTTGTAATAATGTAATGAATACTGTGAATTCAAATGTAATACATTCATTACAGTAGATATCTACCAGACCTGACGAGACAGGTATGCATTAAAAATCTACTATGCAGCAGATTGGATTCCACAATTTAAAATAATAAATTATTTACTAATCATTTAATTTACTCAATCAATTTAGAAATGTGCATACAATCTTCTACATCTCAGAATATATTATATGTATATTAACAATATTATTAGAAAATGTTAGCAAGAAACCATATAAATATTTCGATGGATATGATTTTCAATATATCAACAATACTTTACCGTATTTTAAGACATATTTTTTGTAATATTTTTAAACAGGCGAACTGACAGTTTATTGTATTTGATTCTTGATAGATTCATATGTTATTTGAAATATGTTTTGATAAATTTCCGTGTTTGTTCTTCTCATTAAATTATGGTTATTTATAGTACCTATTATTCAGCTCCAATAATGTTCTGAAAGACTGAAACTATATGCATTTAACCATTAAAGTATGATATCTGTTAGTTTATAGTTCAATGAACTGCTTTAGTTAAAGTTTTTGTTAAATTCCTCAATTGAGAATAGTTAAAGTACACATCATTAACTAATTATTGAAAATTATATTTAAAATTTTTATTTTGATAATGAAAAATATTGATTACGTTTAGGAATAATAATATATTTTATATTTAAAATATTTTTCACATACATTTATAAAGAACAAAATTATACATACCAAAATTGACAATTTCTGTATGAATACTTCAATATCAAAATATAATCATATAGAAAATAAAATAATTTCTATGTATAGTGTAATTTGTTCATAATAATAAATTTAAATTTAAAAAATTATATTATTTTTTAATTGCATACATTTGAACATAGATTATAATGGTATTACTATATATTTATTAAGTATTAAAATGTTGACTTTAGTGACACAAAGTTTTACACAATGCACAATTCTTAAATAAAATGATAATTTTGAATAAAAGGCAAGATACATTAGTTATGTTGTACCACCTATACAGAAGTGTTGAAGTACTATTTTGGCTGCATGTTTCTTTGTTATTATTATTTATTATTAAATAAAAAAAAATCATCGTACTTGTAATCGATCACGAAAACATCACCAATTAGTTGAAATCTCATTTTATTCTATAACTATATAATGTGGTTTATGTCTTTATTTGGTTAGTGTATAAATTGCTTAGATATATCATGAAATAACACCGTTCATACATTAACACTAAAGTGTATATAGGTGCATAGAAAAAATGTAATTTACTTTTTTTAAATGTTTATGAGGTTATACCATTTATTTTAAGTAGTGAAAATTACATCTAGCAAGTGACGTCTATTTAACCAGGCGGTGTTTTCTAATCGGGTATGAAGTTTCACCACGCTCGTTCTAGCATATTTTCATGTATCTATTGATAGCGTACTTTAACACCTTCGAGACTTAATTTTCACTACATAAAATTAATTGAACAATGTCAGTAATATGGTAATAAAATTGATATTATAGATTTTCTATTCAAAATTACCTTGATATATTAATTTTTCAAAATGTATAAACACTTAATAGCGTATAAGTCTGCTTCCTGTATGTCGTATATCGATTTTTACTTTAAACATACTGCTTGACGATAAAGATTAAGACTATACCTACGTTAAGATTATAATTTATAATAATATATACTCCCATATTACACCCGCGATCTCGCACGTGTATTATTTCATCCGTCTGTTGCTGAAGGGCTTATGTTATTATTATTATTATTATTATTATTATTATTATTATTATATCGTGGTGCCCCGTAGGTAAAATAATATTTTCGTAATAGCTGAGCTGTGGCGGCGGTGCAGACATCTCTCTCTCACTCTACGCCGAAAAACATAATAAAACCGATAAATTATCATTAAGGCAAAATATGTAGGCACGGCGCGCGCGTATAGCCATCGTCGTCGCGAGTTGCGGAAGATTTTGTACACGGAAGTGCAGTATATATATAACACCTGCAGCAGTTACCTATATACAATATATATACATACACCTATTATCATATACGCATATTTCGTATAGGTACCTGTAACTGTATAAGCCGACGGAATAGAGTGTATAAGTACTTTTGTAATATAATTCGTCGGTAAAAGTTCGGGACGCGGCACTGCCTATACAATATAGTAATACATTCGTGTGCGCGTGTGTATATATAATACCTATCACGCGCAGTTAATTAGAACGCTCGCGCACGCGCACTCCCTATGTGTATATTGTGTATATAACCATCGTCAACGGTTGGCGGGTGTGAGGGTGGGGGGGGGCGGAGAAGAATATCGCCGCGCAGTTAAGGGACGAGCGCTGTTGTACTACGTATATATGTATATATTATAATATAAATATATATATATATATATATATTGTAGTGTAGTCGTCGACGTTTGGTTGTGGTGGCAGTGGTGGAAGGATGGGGATGCGAAACGACGGTGGTCGGAGTGCCGCGGGAAGGGATGATCGGCGTCCGCGGGATGGGGGCAGTGGGGTAGTTAAGTTTAAAACACCCATCAGTGTGCATTATGCGCGGGCACGCCGAAATCATATTTACGTTTTGACCCCGGTTGTCGGCGAGGCGGCGGCGGCGTCTGGCGTGGCGGGTCGACGCGTGCGCTCTGCCGGGTCGGGGGCCAGGCGAGCGCGCGGCGCCATGGCGTCACCGCCGATACGCAGCGGCGCACGCGCGCCCGCCCCGCGACGCGACGATCCAGCCCACGGCGCGACGACGGCCGCCGACGACGGCGACGACGACGACCACCACCACGACCGCTGCCCCGCCGCCGCCGCCGTAGACGAAGCACATACACAGTGCCGCCGGACGCGCAGACCGTCGGGCGATACGCGAGCGATACACCGCGGTCGGTTATCATTGGGTTTACACGCGAACTCGCCAACACACACACGCACGACTACGCGCGAACGTATTGCACACGCTCCGCGTCGATCATCACTGCTCACCCGTCACGTGGTCGGAAAAACGACGGAGATCCTATTGTACACCCACGATAATATACTATTATATTACCTGTATTTCCGCGATAATAAACATAATATAAGGTAATAATACAATACTGTAATCTCCGAACAATAATATATTTCGTTTAGCAATACATAATATTATATCGGCATCGCGATGTTGCCGCTCGTCCAGAAATCTACGATAATGGGTTACGGATAACACATAGTAAATAATATATAGTTATTGTTATACCCACACGACAATAAGTGTTGAAAAAAAAAACTGCTTGTAAAAACGACGTCTAAAAATCGCACGTGTTCCCGTCCGGATCGCGGCCTATTTACACTGCAGGTTCTCCTGCCTGCTATTTCACGCTCTATACGCCCACGCCGTCAACCGTATAGAATAACGCGTCGTCGCGTGCGACTGCATTGCCGCAAATGGTATGATGACCATGATGTATGGATCGGAGAAAATGATGGCCGGCAAACCGCCGTTGCCCATCACAGCCACCGGACCGTGTTTTCCCGGCCGTTATTCGCCGACGTACCGGAATTCTGCGGACCCGATGCGCAGATGTATGGCCAACCCGTCGGTAAGTCAAAATCGTATATTATTATATTAAATATATATTATTATACATTTTTTGTTAATAAATTATATAATATCGTTATCGACGTCGTCGATCCCGCGCCACTGCACGTGCCTCTTGCAGCAGTTCATTTTTCGGGCCTATATTTCCTATTATTATATTAACTATTACTATTAACTATATATTATATGGTGCGATAACGATAATCGTGTTTAAACCTATAACTTGCACGTAGTTAAAAGTTCGTTCTATATTGATGCATATAGTATTTTACCTGGGTATTGATACGTAAAATGTTATAAGAGTGTTATGTACAGATTATGACTGCTATATACGAGAAACACAATATATTATATATAGGTGTATATGCGATGAGGTATACCAGCTATATTAATGTAATATATAAATATATTATATCATCTTAACGATGTTATACAGTAATAACTTGTGTAATAAATTTTTAATGTTACTAATTTGTATAAATATCTATACTTAACGTATTAAAAACTGTACAATCAGTGAACGTCATTTTTTTTTTTGAGTGAGTAAAGAGTACATATAAGTGATATAAATTATTATAACTATATTGAACATTTAATTTTTACAACTTAAAACCATGGATATAATTTAATGTGAGAAAGCGATCAGAATTTTCATTTTATTAACTAGATTTTTAATTGAATAGCTATTATATTGTGAATTGTAGAGTTGTAGATACGATGGATTTTAATTAATGTATCAATAGTTTATTGATATATTAGAATTGTAGTGAATTAGAAATTGGAATATATTTCTGTACATAAATTATTTTATATTATAAATGCTTACAGCATTTTATTCAAAGTTTAAGAACTTAATAAAATAAGTAAAATATTAGTGAATTGATGTACAATACATTTACCGAAGTACTTTTAATTTATTTCCCCAACTTCGTATTATATTAAATAATATTTTTTAGACAATTAGTTAGTGATAAACTGATGACATATTATAAAATATAATTTAAAATAGAGATATTAATAATTATTAAATTAAGCTAAAATGATAAATACATAATTATTATTAATACCACTGTATATATTACTTACTTAATATGAAAAGTCAAACAATTGTTACTAAATTATTAATTTATAAGAATAATAAAATTTATAGGTATTATATTATAGTGTATACCTATTACATTTTTATAAAGAATATTACGTTGAAAATTAAATATCAAATTAATAGAATGTCATGAATAAATTATAATTTGTTATTTTTAAAATATTTCATCTATTCTTCATATGAGCTAATTATTTCACTATTAAGTATTAATCAACAGCCATTTATTTAATCTAAAAATGAATACTTTGAATCTTCTATTCTATTGTTTTGTGAAGTAATAGGAACTATATAGTTGATGAATGACGAATTAAAAATAAATAAACACAAATGAACTCGCTCACATCGGCGATTGTCATTTTTATATACCAATATACCCATAATGATAAATTATTCTATAAATTCAAAAAACGATTAGGACAGAAGTGCGAAAATTATCAATAATTTATGAAAAAATAACTACAATTACTAGCTCTTTTCAAATGGTAACTTTCCACAGTAAAAATTTAAGAAAACCATATTTTTAAAATACGATCATCGATTGATTTCTAGCAAGTGATAATTTCCCAATTTAATATGTTAAATATAAATACATTTTTTTCTGCTCAAAAAAACAAAACCATTTATTGTGAAATAAATATATAATAGCTAAATATTAATTATTATTATGTAGGTAGGTATATTATGAGCGCATAATTAATTTTTGAAATTAACCATAAAGTTAATTTCTTGAAGTGAAAGTACGAAAGTATCCCATATAACTAGATACCTACTACTTACTTTATTAGTTTATTGAATAAGATATTAACTAGAATGATACTTGTTGAATAATTTTAAGTTATAAAGCTATGGAAAGATTTAAATATACTTTTATTTTATTTGTAGTTATACATTATAGATGCGTTAATTTTGTTGGCATAAAGTCTAATTACCATATTGAATAAGTATAAATATTAGATTCATGATTATAAGTTTTCCTTCCAACAAAATAATTTTTTCTCCATTCAACTATAATAATATTATTATAACTATAGATTTTTGTATGTTTTTAAATTACTATATTTTGATATTTATATGAATTTAACAAGTTTTTTTAACACGTGTTAGATACCAACTTATTGAAAAACAAAATGTACACCTAGTATTATACCACTATATATAACGCAAAACTCGAATAGCATATTTGATCATATTATGTAGAAACTGGAAGTCAAAGATATATTATGTATTAATCTTTTAAATATTTTTACAAATGTTCATATTATTTTATTTCTAACTTAAAAAAAAGAAATTAGTTATAATAAATACTAAAATGTAAAAATAAAAGTCTATATTTCAAACATTTTCGTGATTATTCATATTATTACTCAAATCAATAATTACACTATTTTTTTCGGAATTCGTTTCATTTCTTTCTAATTCCTTTAATTTGTTCATCATGCTCATATTCTCCTGTTGAAGTATGGCAATCTGTTGCATCACGTCATCATACTCTTCTTCTAACTTTGTTAACTCTACCTTTTCTGGGACAACTTCAATCATATTCATACGTATAAATCTATTTAAAATAGTGTATATATTTAGTGTCACATAGGTAGGTATTACATATTTGAAGTTGTAACATTTTACTTAGAACTAGGTTTATAAATTATTTTTAGCTATAAATGATAAAATGCTCATATTTATTTTTACTAGAAGCATCATAAGAACAACATTTGTTATTTAATAACATAAAAAAAGCTGAAATACATATTACGTATATTATATCAGTATATAGTATAAGATACATAGATTTTTAAAAAATAACTATTGTAAATAAAAATTTTGCTTTTTATGTTTCATCGTAAAGTGTTATTATTTTTAAAAAGTAATTAAATTAAAACCAATACATTAAATGGCCCATGGCTTATTCAAAAATCGGCAAGCTTCTATATAGATTTTATTGTTTTATTTTCAAAATCTTAACTTGGAAAATTAAAAATAAAACTTCACTTGAGTAATATCTAAGTTTAATTTTTAAAGTATTGCTTGAAAATCTTAACATTATAAAAATTCGAAAATGTGATAACCAAAAAACTCGTATTGCTCTAAAACTATATAATCTAGGTAATAGTTCTCTGCAAATACATTCTAAAATCCTTAAATCCTATATTTACTTGTGGTGTTTTTAAATTCAGCAGAGAGAAATTATAATAATATGTTATTATTATGCTTGTATAATGGTAAAACGTTTAATGAATAAAATATAACAATTGTATATAGTATCTATGTGTATATAAACTTTATTTAAATAATTCAAATATTAACACACCTAGGTAAAATATTTTATAAACTTCACTTGCCTCATTGTTTAAATGACCAAGTTATGGTAGGTTTTACGATTTAACCTACCAAAGTTTATATAGTTCATAACAGCTAAAACAACTAATAAGTATAAAATAAGTTCTGATGATCAGTTTTCAAGATTTGAAGTTTGAACCAATGTTGGATAAAAGTATAATTAATAAAAATTTATGAATTTAATTTATTAATACCACAGACAGATAGTCTATTTACTTTTAGTTTTTAATCAATTTAACCTCTCAACATTTTAATATTCTATAGAACATTATAAATAAAATAATATCATATTTTGTATAATTATAAAACATAATTTTGTTGTTATAAATTATTATAATAAACAATAAACATAAGTTTCATTTGCTATACATACTCGAGAGGGTCAACCGGTTTTTCGTTCATTTCGTACAACAACTTTAACACATCAGTTACTTTAGCAATAACGCCAGTTTTTTCTAAATAATTTGTAAATTCCTCAGTTACTATATTGATTGGATGACAGCAAGTTTGATTCTGTCTTTTAGACTAGAAGAAAAATTAAATTATTAATAAATTTGTTTTAAGTACTATAAAGGTATATATAGGCACTTAAATATAAATCCCATTAGAGATATTTTGAAACAGAAAATATTTATTATTATTAGATGCTTATATGTTATTACAGATAATTTTTGAAATAAATAAGTAAATTCTCAAAAGAGTAAAGTATATTTACAAAATAAATGTCAAAAAATCCAGAACTTTTTAAAGTATAGGCAATACAATCGTAATAATAATAATTATTTTTTTATATTTGTAAACATACTTATTATAATAAATTAGTTTATTAACTTGTTTCTATATTTAAAGAATATGTTGGTAATATGTCATAAATATTAAAATCATTATGTTATTATGTTTAATTTGTTTTTTAAAAACATCTTACATTTATTAATCAAATGTAAGGTTAAACAAATATGAAAAATTAAGTTATTATATTTCTGCAATCCTAATAATTTTTTTTTTTTTTTTTGAGATATCGAAAGTACCTATAATAAATTTATAGCGTATATTTTTGTACATACATGTTCCTCAAAAGAATTATTTCCAGCCATAATAAAATAAACAATTTATTTTTGATCTCTATAATAACTAGTCCAGCTGAATCTTTTAAAATGTTTGTATACTATTATCAATAAAATTCACATCAAATAAACCATTGAATATCGAATTATATTATGATGTTTATTATTTTATATGTTTTATTTATAGTATATTAAATGATTCCCATGGATATTGTTTTAAATAAAATCAAACCAGAAAATATAAAACATTCACAAAATCATAAATTGGTTGTACAGAAATAATACCAAATGTTATATGACTTTTATGAGAGTGAAGATAAGTTAAACGAGTGCAGTTTCGGTTCAGCACGATATAGGAGAGTATAAAATATATACACGAAAAGTTTGTATTTATTTGTGAACTTTCGTTCGTATATTCGTTTATCGATTTCGACCCTACTTGTACAAAACAACACATACATCAACAATATACCATGTTACATATGTTGTTCACTATATGTATATTATTATAATGTTCGAGGGAACGTAAAGTTTTCCATTCGTTATAGGTAATATCAAACATGTATAAATTTACCTAATATATTCAAATACTGTGAATTTTAAAATTTCAAAACTATTTAATATTTTTTTTTGAACTTAATATACTATTAGAATATACTATGGTGATATGATAACGATATAAAGTAATAAAATAATCAAATTAATTTAAAAATTATTGTTTTTTATTAACTTCAAATTATGCAGAAAAAAATTATTGATGTTATCTATAACTTTAATTAATATAAAATATAAATATTTTTTTTATATATTTGTATATCTATAGGTATTTAAGAAAAAGCAAGTTTTTCAATCTGATCTTAATGTTTCAACATTTAGATTAAAAATATATTTACGATTACCTATTACAAAAATATTAAAGATACCTATTATAAGATTAAGATTACCTATTATATATAGTGTGTTATGTATAATATAAATATCTATTTATGTAAGAGGTTAAATTAGATTAATTAGCAATACCTATACAATATACAATTCTTTAAATACAAATATATTATTTATGTATTATGATGTGTAATTATCATTGTTTATAGAAATGTGGACTTTCAGATAAAAAATATCAAATACATTTTTTTTTAAATGGTCATGCAGAAAAGTTTCTATGTGCATATTAAAAAAAAAATACGTAAAACTATAAATAAATTGTACTTACATATCTTACCAATGTTTATTTTGATATACCTATATCTTCTAGTTTACTAAACTCTCTAAATTATTTATAATAATAATATGAGTATGGTATACCTATTAAAATTTGATATAAATTGTAATGCGCGCAGTAAGTATAATATATGTGATTAATATACATTATAAAAAAATATTGATATCTATTTATATTATTGCAGATGTTGTCTATGAATTCATATTCATAGAATAGTAGTAAATAGCTAGTATATTATATTACCTATAAGTACTGCAATAATATAAATAGACATTAATATTTTTTGATAGATAATATATATTAATCATATATATATACTATACACCATACACATCCACGTCTTACATACTTAAACTTACACAAATTTATAATTTAAGTATAGAAATTTACAGTGTGTATATAAGTATAAGACGTATTGGAACATGCAATATTTTGATTTATATATATAAATACTTATATCTTTTATAAACAAACCAGCGAAATCAGATGATTGATATTTTTTAAATTTAACAAAAAATCAGGGTAGTTTAATAATATAGGTATACCTTGTATATATATAGTTGTAAATACATCTACTCTAGGTATGTTAAGAAATATTCTCTAAAAAAAGAAATCATAGTTAAATAAATTTTTATAGATGGTCACATCCTTACATATAGGTAGTAATAATTTATATTATATACGGGTATATTCCCACTTGCAACATATGATGCAAATAATGCATAAATTAATGTTTGTAAGTTGTGATTATTATATTTAATATGTATACCTAATATAAAATCGCACAATTTCATTTATATTATATAAATTATTATTATTATATGACTACTTGTTTAAATAATATGTATATTGTATATAAGTACCTAAGTATATATTTTTATCTACAAATATTATAATAGTAATTAATAAATATTACAACTTTAAGTTAACTACGATCGATCAGTTTTAACAAGACGATTTCACTCATTTGATTACATTTTATTATACTTGTACGCGTATCTAATACGTATGGTTTTTATTTAGTTCAAACAATTAATAACGCAATCAAACTAAACCGTTTGATACGTTTAAATAATATTTAGAAGTACCTATACCTGCCTATATAATATACGCGTAAAAATTCATTAAAATAAAATATGTATTGGTGGATAATAAACACTGTAGTGTTTGCGGGCACTATTACATTATTATATTCGCATGTGTACTATATAAAGTCTAAAGTTTAATACGCACCATTGCATCAACTTCTAGTACTATTTCGGATTTACGATTAGAAAATTTCTTTGAAACCATACATTCTTATAGTTTTATCGGAAACAATTATTTTCTTATTTTATAAATTGGATTGGATTATTCTCAAAAGGTATATTTTAGAATAACAGTAGATTTTAGAAAAACGGTCATAATAAAGTACAACAATTATCACATAAATAAGTATAGGTTCATGTATCACAGTATATTTATGTATGATTATGTTGTATCCATCATATAGTATAGTGTGATAGAAAAATGCATTCTCAATAAACTATATTAGGTATAGATACATTATTTGAAAATATATTATCTGAAAATTCAAGTTTCGGTCAACATCCACACGCGTATTTGCGTGAATGGATAATTTGTAATTTGTATAGGTACGCTGCTGTTGTATAATATTGTTGTTTAGAATATGAAAGACATGCAGTCGATTATACATTTTTTTAGTAATAACAATTGTTTTAAAGTATAATGAATTATTTTTTAATTAAAAAGTAAAATGATTTTATTACAATGTATATTTTAATATACGTATGCCTTTTGATAAAGGCAGTTACAATTTTTATAAGTTTTTTGGAGCTTTGAAGCTCATTTAAAATTACTGGGGCCCAGCTAGAGTCGATACTGTAAGTATATTTAAATTTAACAAATTTGTATCAATAAAAATCGGAAAAATAAGTTTTTAAAATATTTTATTCTACATTTATTGTTTACCTCATATTTTTAAACATATTTAATAGTAAAAGTATATTAACTTTTATAATGTGTTTATAAATGCATACACATATTTAAAAATATTAAGCAAATAATAAAAAATAAGAACTTTTATAGTTCACCTAAAGGTGAATATTAAAGGTATTTTAAAGGTATATATTTTTAAAGAATCCTATTAACTATACCTAATTCATATAGCACACAATATTGTAATATGTTCAATATATGTATAGATGAATGTATAGTATTCTTAAACATTTTAAAACAGCGAAATATTTTTGTGAGAATAATTGTGATAATTGGTTAAATTACCTAACTTAAGTACACACCATAATTATAGAAGATTGGCTAAGTATAGGTTTAGGTTTCAAATTTAGACAAGAATTGTGTATCAGCATAATACCTATATATATGCGTTAATATAATATATGATCGCGCGTACTATTCGTACTTACGACAAATACTATACCATATATAATATCATATTATACTATAGTAATATATACAATATTATATATGCAATGTGTAGGCAACCTTTTGTATACAAATATACTACACGTTATATTGTACCTATATAGACGACACGAATAACGATGCATGACGTACAAAGATGATACGAGATTATGTAATATTTATACCTTAACGCGTGGATATGCACAAATGACACAGTTTTCGTGACGTATAGCGGCGTAGATTATAGACTTACAATATTCGTGCAGTCTTGAATGTTTATATTAATATATACTATTTTTTATTGTATAAAATACTATTACACGGGTGTATTATAAATTATATAAACCTATAAACAAATTGCAAAAACATTAATTTTCTACCTGGCTACCTATATAATATGTACCTATATAGAATATATATAGCTGATGTTCGTACAATTAATGAAATAAAAAAATAAAATACACTGAAGTAAAAGTAGTGAGACATGCACGTGAGAGCCATTATATATACTCGTGTTTCATATACAGAAGTGAGCTGCGGAGAAATTTAAAGATATAAATAATATTTATATACAGGTAATCCAATGATTGACATACCTACTACGACTCTATAGTTATAACATTTTTGAAAATATTATTTCTTCAACATAATTTTAAATTACGAATTTTTTACTCGTTTGAATGATAACATATTTATACATTTTTAATTTTATATTCCGAAGCAGACTGTTTTTCGGTGTATTTCGATCAATTAAAATCAAATTTTAGACTAGTATATAAAAGCTCATTATTAGTTTAGATGAAACCAGCAATTTGCGACGTATCCCTGAAATTTTATTTTTACACAATGTCGAAAACTCAAAAAAATATTCTGCTTGTACAGAAATAAGTAAATAATAAAAATGGGCATATTGTCATTAAAAAAGATAAACAAATTAAAAAAAAAAAAAAATGATGTCGATATGAAATGATGAAAATACGTTATTATTTCGTTTAGAGATCGTTATTTTTTAACCGCTCGAGGTTATGTAATAAAAATATTTTCAAAAACGCGAACAGCTTTTGAAATAACGATAGTGCTCTCTATATATTATACAAGGTTCGACGGATCTATAGCGGTGTACATCCACGGAGATTGTTGTACCCAATAATATATATATATATACGCGTGGTACGACCGCGTGTACGGAGCACTTACGTTAAACCGCCGTTTGCGTACGGAACGATCAATTTGCGGCGTCCCGATAAAAACGTCGCGTCGTCGTTCGGCAGCACGATGAGTCTCCGCGGCCGGCCGGACGGACGGCGGTCGGACGGACGGGCGGACGGGTGGGCAGCAAATGGCGCCCGAGATCGATGACGGAGAGTTGGTCTCACGCGCGCCGCTCGTCAATTGGTCCATCGGCGCTCCACCCCCACTCGCCCGGCTAACCGCCGCCGCATTACTATTATTATTAATATTATACCGTTTTCGGCGTAACGGCGCGCCGCGCGTCTACGACGACGGTGGCGTTTCACGGGCGCGAGCCCTTTCTCCCGCCCCGCCCCGTCCGCCGGCTAGACCGACCGGCGACCGAAGGTGCGCGAACGCCGCACTGTTTATATATATATATATATATATGTTTGTGTGTATGTATTATATAACTCGCCCGCGAATTGGTTTCCGTGACCGGAATGCAAGACACTGTGTACTGCTGCTACGTCGGTCGGCTGCTTTTAATATACGCGCCGCGACGACGTCCGAAGTCGACGACGACGGTAAACGAAGACGGCACACGGTTTAATATTATATAATATATTATATGTTGTAATATATACATATATATACCTATCCGAGTATACATTTATATATATATATATATAACATGCTTACGTGCGCGTATATACTTATATATATAATGAAAGCGTTTGGGTAGGTATATATAATATATAGACTTTTCGATATGTGGAATTTATGCGGACGAGACGCGTATAATATATATAAACGGTTTTTGGTATTCCGCACGTGTACCCCGAGTTGGATTTCCAATTTATTAAACGAGATAAACGAACACCGCTGTGGTGGGTATATACTATATATATGTATGTATATATTATGTACCTACATATATATATATATAATATAAATTCTTATATACTAAACCCCTTACACATCACGTGGTGTAGATATATATATATAGGTGTGTGTATGTGTGTGTGTGTATATACATAATATGTGTGCCCGCAGGTCCGAGATAACCACGTGCTATATTATATTATTTCTTTTATTTATACGCACATAATTTATATAAATACGACGACTCTATAGTGCGTACAATATATTATAGGTATATAATATACACAGCCGTCCGGCGGAGTGTTGCTCTGTGAGTTGGTTATCCGCTGGTCGATTTTTTACTTTCCGTTCGGCGCGCGTATAAAACGTACTTTTTATATCGGCCTGCCAGTGTTGTTATGCGCGCCCATCCGATCTCACGGTCATAACATTTATATACAACATCTATTTATTATATATACACTTATACAGGTACGCTTGCACACCAATATACCAATATATATATATATATAAGAAGAAAGGTACCTCGAACTGTCCAACTACTGCAATATACACTATACACGCATGCCTGTACATAATAATAATAGTACACATAAAGATATGGCCGGTGTACGTGTAAAATATATACAATATTATTATATTAGATAAATATAAGATGATATACACGTGCACGTCTTTATGTATTGGTAAAGGGCAAACCTATAGTATATGACTTGTGCGCATAATAGGTATTGGTACTATTGCACACGTTGATCACTGTTGCACCGAACGGAACTCAATCGTACTAAGTGACCACCACACGTAGTATTATATATATATAATAGTATAATACACAAATACCAAAAAATTTAAATTATATGTAAGCAATTTTTACCTAAACTTATTATATTTATTGATTAAAGGTTCATATATAATATATATTGTATTATCTTCCTATACTTATTTTCCCTATAATTTATAGACTAAAATATATTATCGTATAATGCAAAATAGTGCTTAGGTATTATTATGACAGCAATCAAAGTACAGGACTTTAGATTCCGTAAATATTCATTCTTCTTATTCACATGACTACTTCCTATATTTTTTCATAGGAATCTTCTATAGTGCTATCCACTTAAATTACTTTTTTTAATTAATATTACATTATTCTGCATAGATTCAAATCTTTTTTTAACGGTAGGTATCACATCTTTACGTAGTATACGTAGTATGGTTAACTGAAAATAATTTATTTCTAAATTTAGAAAAAACATGTGTTGTCTCTCATGCCTTTATAGAAAATGTATTACCTACTAAAACAAAAATAAAAATTCATAATGAACCCTGCACACTAGACAATAATTGCTGTTGTGAATCAATAAATATTGAATATAACGTTAATTATTTAGGTATCAAAATAAATAGTAATATGAAATGGAAAAACCAAATTGAACAATTAAGAAAAAACTTCGAAAAATGATGTATATATTTAGAAATTTAAATAAAGTTCTAGAATTACCAAAAATACGTCAGGTTTATTTAACGTTGGTTGAATCGATTATCTCATATGGAATAATAGGCTGGGGTGGCGCTTTCGAAAGTACTATAAGTTACCTACAAATATGTCAAAATCAAATTATTAGATTATTACTCAATAAAGACCGTATGTATCCAACAAAAAGCTTATATACTGAATTAAACGTACTTCCTATTAAAAAAATATATTTAAAAATAACTGCTATATTCATAAAAAATCATAATTTATTACAACCAATAACACATGGAGCCAACACTAGATACGCAAAAAACCATTTTTACATAAAAAAAAGTAAAAAAAACCACAACAAGCAGACATTTTGAAACAATTGGTACCAAACTATACAATAAAATACCATCTTATATAACAATAAACCTCCCAATAAACTTATTTAAAAGGAACATTCTGCAGTGGCTATTGGATTCTCCTTACGATTTAAATTTATAATAATATAATAATAACTTAATTTGTATACACCTTAAATCTTCATGCGCTTAATTCTTTTTGTACATTTTCGTCTTAACTATATACTTGTAATTTTATTTATATGTAATTATTATATTTTTGAACTCCTGGGCCCCCACACGAGTCATCTCAGTGGGGCCCAGTATTCATATTGTATATGAAATTAAATAAATAAATAAATACTCTTATACACCAATAGGTGATTTCATTTTGACATTGTGTGATGAGCTGTGTATATATATTACATATAATCTTAGTAATCATAACATTAATTTATTTTATAGCATTTTATAACAATTTAAAAATTATTCCTTATAATAATCATCTCACCACAAAAAAAAATGAAAAATAAGTCACTGACTTTGATAAAAAGTATTTATAATAGATTTTTTTATAGATATAATATCTAATTTACAAATTATTCAAATTGAGACCTACAGTGAAAGTTTTAATATTTGATTATTATGTATGTATATTATAGGACTTATCAATATATTATATGTTAATTATAACATTATTCATTAACTTTACGTAAACGTAGCTATATATACTTTCATATACTTAACGTATTATATTATCTATATTGATACATTATTTTCTATAGTTATATGTATCATATCAGCATATCACCACTATATTAACCATACCTCAACTACCTACACTATACAATACTGCAGATACTAAAAACGTCCACAAAAAGGTTTTTTATTTAAGGCTATGAGTTTTTTAAAAATAACTCATGTCCTCTTGAACAAAATAAAAACTGATCTATTTTAGATAGGAATATAATATAGGATACATATTATATGTATACACTATACTTCACCAATCTATTATATATAATATAACAACATTATATTATTTATACAATAATATTGTATATAATATATTACATACATACAAATATACAACCTGTATATTTAACTAAAAAATCTATTTTTATGTTAACATTATAATACAAAATATTATAAATTGCATTAATTCACATTTTATTACAATTCACGTGACTGGCGTGCGCCTAAAGCTATTACAGAGTGCAGACTGCAGGTATTTCATTACTCAATCTTCACAAATATAAAAATATAAAATTAATCAAATTTAGCACAATATAGCTTATTTTTTATTTTTCGTTTTCTCCTCTCGAGACTTTCAAACAAAAATGAATCCGGACCGTGACACGCGTCACTCGCTGTATGTCATCTGTCGACGGTGGCTGCAAAGGAGCTATATCTGCGCATTTATATAAATAATAATCTTGTGTACAGGCGACAAGAGTATATATAAACTGTAAAGTGCCGCGGAATAATAAATAAAAAGTCGTAAGAAATAAACGGACCCGGTAAGGCCAATAACGTCAAATTACCGCCGGTGTTTCCTCTCCCCACAACAGTGGCCTTACCTCACTTCACCGCTAAAGAGTGATTGATGTCGTTGGCGGTGGCGCTTAAATAATTTATTAATCGCCCCCGTCGTATCTTTCTCTTTCGGCTATGCTGCTACGATGGAATCCGCGTCATCCATCTCCCCTTGCAAAAGCCTTGCTATATTATATATACACATATATATATATACCCCGAACAACCCGCCATAGGTATATACAGACCGTCTACCCGTCCATGGAATAAATCTCCATTTAAGTAACAAACGGCTATGAGAGCGATGCTATTATAGCATCCAATTATGCGCAATTATTTGACCGTACCAAATCCGTGTTTCCACCAGCAGCAATAAGCTGTTGTTAAACCTCACAAACACCGTTTTACGGCAAAGGAACGAATAAAACATTCTACCACCTTTTACGCAGCTATATAATTATGAGTTTCGTGGTTCTATAAAAAACGATTTAATTAAAATTGTATATTGTTAAACACAAACTTGGCGTTATATACCGTTTTTAAAAATCATTCAGGTATAGGACTGGGTTTATTACACTGCTGCAGGTATAGTTGAATAAAACTATAAAGAACGGATCCAAGAATTTAAGACCTTTTGAAATGAGAAAGAATTTTAAAATTCTCTTTTGAGAGCAATGAAGTAATATTAATTTATGAATCAATTAATATGCGCAGGAATATTAGGTTGGCTTTTTCGCCTGTTAGCTAAAGAGGTAAAATCAAGCACAAACAAAATTGCAGAAATTGTATAGTTATACAAAGGGTGTTAAATTGAAACATTTAAGCTATGGATGACTGTAAAAACCGTCCATGAAATCGCTTTAAATAGTATAAATTTGTTATTGTTAAAGATTCTCTAAGTACAGACGAATATTTTAATAGAGAGTAAATTATGCTAATAATAAGCACACGAGTGATGTATTTTATTGGATACTTATTATATTTAAACGAAGCCAACCAGATATTCAATCTAAATTCACCATTGTATATATATACAGTATAACCAATAATAATAATTAAAATACCTATGTATAAATGCATAATCTAATTTTTACTAAACAACTCCAATTGTTGCAGTGCCTCATGATAAAAATCTTTATCATATTATAATACATAACTATAAAAACAAACTATAATAACTAATAAGCAATCTTATAATATATAATCAAATGAAGGTATAGAAATATAATACCTATAATTTGTATAGGTATACACATATAATATAATATATGGTATTCACTTAATTAAAATAATTTGTTTTTCGCAATGCGTATGGTAAATGGTAATATTACTAATACGAGTATAATAAGTTATATTTCCGATTATATAGGACATTTTCAAACCAACACAATCAATTATTGTTATTATTATTTCAAATATTTGCTTAAAAACAACATCGTTTAACATATTTAGTAGGCTGACAATTGACATGAACTTAATTATATAATATACTATTCTACGAAGATATCTAGTTTGTTACCACTTCACAAACATTTGGAAATTATTATTAGTTTATTTTAAACTAACAAACCAACAATCGGTACGATAATTTTGCTACCTAGTTGAATATGACTGAATAAACATTAAATACTCAGAAAATAAATGTTTAACAAAATAACATAATATTATTTTATGTAGAATACTGTAGTATAACATATAACTACGATAAGTGACTATAAATGTGTCTATGTATATTATATAATAACTTAATTATAATATTACCAATAATATTGTCGTATACCTTGCCATAATATTATAATATGTTTTATACCTAAATTATTTGTTCTTATAAAAATAATAAGATAATAATCATAATGTATTATATAAATCAAATAAATAAAACCTCCTTTGGAAATAATCATGCAGTTAAGCCAAAATCATTATTACTTATTAGGATGTAATAAAATAGTAATTTTTATATTATTTTGTAGGTAGTATGTATTCATATAGGTATTGCATTTGCTATAGAATATTTTTATCAGTATTTTAGTTTTAAATTCCAAAATTATAATAAATTCAGAGCACGAAACGACGAAACAATATATATATATATATTTTTTAAACGTTTACGTCTCGGATAAACCTTTTATTTTAACTGTACGTGTCGACTGAAACATAGGTTGCGGTCATTAATTTATTATTGATCGGTTTTCTATATAGGTACCTGCAACCTGCTGCCACCAACATAGGTAACTGAAATAACCCTCGTCATATTGACAAATTCGTTGTTTAGTGTTTATTATACTAAGTTTTAGGGAAATAGTTTATAAGGAAATATTTGAATTTAACTTATTTCTATTTATAGTTTTAATGTTTTAAATTAAAATATAATCTTTTAGGTTTTTTTATTTTTGATAAACAGTTTTTTTTTACATTTTAAATGTTTATTCATTGCACATCAGTATTATATACTAATATAAGTATGTTCCTATAAAATATAAATTTTGTTTAATAACATTTTACCATATTATGTTTGTAAATAATGAAATATATATTTATATTTATTATAAATATGCATACGATTATTAAGTTTTTATTTAATATTTAACAAAATTCAGTTATAGTCTCAGACCTCAGTAGAATGATAAAAAAAATAATTTGTATGCCTTTTGAGTCTTGGCTTATAAAGAATTGAAACTTGATAATATTTTAATAAAATCACTATAGGTAAATATATTAGATATTTGTGGTAAAATACATGATATTTTAGAAAAAAACATTATTATGCATATTTTATAATAACAAAATTTAATCAATATATTATATAAATAAACTAAACCTATTACATGCAATTTAAATTATATAAACATTAAAATCACAAATCAAAATTGTAATTAATTCCTAAAATCCTTACAGTATATTTACGTATAATAGGAATATAATTCAATAATTCTTTACTCATAATTTATGAAAAATTATAATGTATAATAATTAATAAGCTTAAAATCATAATTGTTTTCAACTTTTAATACATTTGACGTATAGATTTACAGCTAATAGCTAGCACTTATACCCGTGTATATAAGTATACTATGTTATATAGTTGGGCCAGTTTTCATTTATTTCACATCATTATATTATTCCATTATTTCCATTAAAAGTTGGTGTTTTAATGTTATAATATTATTTTTTACGAAACCACATCGTTCATATCCATAATAAATATGGATCATTTTGGTCGTCTAAAATTGGTTTAATGACAAAATATATACGTTATAATATGCTAGTATACCTGAACATGTATTTTTGTAATTGAGAAACTGATGATAATTATGATGGAAAACTATAAAAACCTGATGCAGGTGCGTTTAGTATTACACCAACACATACATACATTATATGCTAATTGACACAATTACATTAATTACTTAGGATTTTTAATTTTGTACATTCCCCTTCCCCTCAGATATATTTTAAGTGAACACAAAATTTTTTTTTTTATTTTACCTCGGCCAAGTATAATAATAACGTAACTGCTGTGTCAAAACAGCGTAACGCATGTATAGTATACATACATGTATATAATATTAATCGGCCGGCGGGTTGTGGTAATTATTTTGCGTATACGACCGTCTGTCAAGTACTAACTGAATTTTGAAGCGAAGTCTCCCTCGTCCCCGGCCTCGTACACGTTACGAGTACGCGCGTAATGCAACACACGTGCGAGTGATTATCACATCACCGAAGCTCGGACGTTCCAAGTGGGAAAATGACACGTGACGCAAATCCAGCCGCCGCCACCGTATATATATATACGGTGGTACCACTATACATAACAGAAACCCCTTTTCGTGTCACTGTACGTTTGATTTATGCACAATTTAGTCAAGTAGGATATATAAATATATATACACACACATATAACATATAGATACATATATATTTAGTCGTACCACTACACTGTTGTATTTGAAATATATGAACTATAATATAATATGTATATAAGAGTATAATTCGTATGGGGCGTCTTTTCAGAGTGTCCAAATGTGCAATACCATGGTGTGTACTGTGTATATATCATATAATAATAGTTATATAAATATATATTATTTAAGATTATATCTATCATTAAATAGATTTAATATAATATGTTTTGTGATGATATTGAAACTTTCTATCGATAGGTATATTACATCAAAATATAAGTGACAAAATAAATAAATGAATAAATGAACAAATGAAAAAAATTGTGATCGTTCTACGTTAAAAATGTGAATGTTTAATCGTCGTTTATGTATACCAATTGTAACACACGCGTATTTCTAAATATTTTATCTTTATTTTACGCTTATAAACACATCAAATATATTTAAAATTATTAATCCAACTTAGATATGATAATTAAAGTAAACTATTGAATTATATAGATTTATATTTAAATATCGTATATAGCATATAACGTTCAGTAATCTGCAATATAGCTAGGTACTTACAATAATATTTTATACAATATTTTCATGCATAGATTTCTTTTTTCAATAAAATATGTAATTATCTGCTAAATTATTGATCTATGTATGTTATTAATTTTATAATATATTTATAGAAATGAATACTATTATACTTATAGGAAAAAGAAAACTCATTTAATATATAAATTATTAAATTAATTATACTTATATTTACATACATTTTATGACTGTCATAAAATATAATCATTAATCATTATTAAATTTTTTCCAAATTCTTTACTTTGATATGAAAATTACTGTTACGTCTATATATTTATGTTAAATATGAAGTACCCATGTAAATAGGCACCTATTATAAATTGTGTGGTTAATTGTTAAAAATAACAACAATATACCCGAAACGATTAATAATTCAAATACAAAACATGATAAAACATTATAACAGACTATTTTAAATACCTACTTCATTCGTTTGATAGTGCTTTTGAATTTTCTGTATGATATGTAAAAAATATTCATGCATTATATAACATCATAGAATTACAAAGAAAAAAAAATTTAAAGATATTAAGTTTTTATAAATATTATGGGTCTCTTCCAAGTATTTCTACAAATCTAACCACCATTTTCGTATTTTCAGAGCCGGATCCTAGAGGATGCGTCCTCATTCATGTGCAACACCTGGTCTCCACGACACAATGTACGTTTTCTTTATAACAGCTATATTATCTATTATATCTTAAAATTGTAGAAAATATTCATTAAACCGCTTCAATAAACGTGCCAATTTTAAATATGTAGATTACTTAGATATCGTGTTATCTTTTACCTCTAACATAATACTGCTTGAAGATTGATAGACGCGTTGTTTAAAGGAACGGGTTAAGAAAAATGTATAAAATTCAACAATTAATCTTTAAATCAATTTCTCAATACAATACATTTTATTTATTTATATTTATTGTACTTAGTAATTACACTTTTATACCTATCTATATCAGTTTTTCAAAACTCGTTAGATGAGGTTTATTCTTTCAGTTGCTGGAAATGTGAGTTTTGTATAATCGACTTAGCACTTGTTGAGAAACTTTTTTCCTTCTTTCTGTTAAAAGCGGTCCTAAACGTTGCAGACAGTATTGTATTAAAGTGAACATTAATAAGAACCTTATTTTTTCTTTCTTCGCTCAGTCGAGGGTGTCTTTTTTTCTTATTTTTTTTTTAACATTTTTATTTTATTTTTTTAAATTCTCTCATTCTTGCTTTAAAGAAGAAACAATTTAGCCAACACATTAAAAAAAAAAGTCCCTCGAGTGAGAACAAAACTCCCGAGAGTAAAAATGAGGGAGGATGAAGACTATAAACTAAAAATCATCAACGAAATGCAAGGCTTTTTGGTTTTCGTCGTAGCAAAGTGGCTTCGGGAACAGGAATTAAAAGGACTTTATTCGGTGGACCGAGCGACGGCCGGGGTAGAGAACACACAAGCGGCCTTAAAACCGTCCCGTTCGTGGCTCCGGTAAATAATAAATGAGTCCCCGGTCGTATCCGCCCCCTCTATTCTGCACATCTACTAACTATGCCGGATACGTGAAGCAGAATTTCACCGATGCCTTAATACCAAGAGAAAACGTTTCGGAAAGCTCTTCTATATATCGAGCATACCGGAGATAATGTCTAAATAGCACTATATGTATACGATTCACATTCTCTAGTCCGATTACACAAGGACGGATTCATAAATCTCCTCTTGGGATTTCTTTGCATTGAAGCATTGAACTCATCTGAGTACTGACTATGCATCAACAACATATATGCATCTTTATAAACACCCAAAACTAATTAATCCATTTCAATTATTAGAAAATATTTGTAAAACCCGTACAATCATTAAAACATAAAGAATCAAAGTATTATTCTAAAATTGTAATACAATTATAATATGCGTCTAAATGATAATGCTAATATTAAATATTTTTTTTATTTTATTTTTTTATTTATTATAGGTAATTAAACTGTTTTTTATAAAAAAGTAATGAAATCTATATAGCATAATATACCTACTATAGGGTGAACCGTCCAGTAATTGAACATCACTTACAAATGTTTTAATTTTAGGAAAATTATTTATCTAATATGAAAAATTAAAAGTTAATATTGTTAATTATTAAAAAATACTGTGTGTTAAATCACTGGGATGTCAATTTTTTTTTAACCATAATTAATATTTAATATGTTAAAGTGTAATTTGGTTTTATATAGGTTTCTTACTAATAATTTTAAAGCATACAGGCATACCAATCTTCCAGTCCAAATTGTATAAATATAAAATAAAAAGACAATTTATGATAACAATAGAAGAGTAAACAAATCCTAAACTGTTCAATCAGTGGTCATAAAAATGATATATAAACAAAAAATTTCTAAAGTAAGAATCACAAAAAAAATTATCCTAATTAAATTGAATACATTGTTGTTATTATATATAAATATATTATATCTGTATATTATCAAACCGTTAAAACCCCATTTGTTTGATATTTGATTACAAAATCAATATATACTGTTAAGAATAATTGAACGTTATAAAAATAAAACTATTATTATTATTATTGTTAGCAAAATTCATTACAAATAAAATAAAAAAATAAATAGATAAACCTATTAAAAAGTATGTTAATTATATAGAATTAACTAATTATATAATAGTGAAGTACCTGCAGTCTAATAAACAGTCATTAATAGACTATTAACGTGTATCGATTTTTTATGTAGGTATCTATTTTTCTTTGATAAAATATTTTCACAAATAAATATAATATTGTAATAACACAATTACACCATGAGTTGAAACTAATATTAGGTGTATATATATATAAAATCATGTTAATTATGTATATAGTTGTTAATAAAACACTTTTCTTTAAGACCGACGGTGGAGGTAAAAAAGTACGATCAAGTGAATCATAAATATTTCATGAATAACACCCATCGCCACATTTTTACCCTACAACCTTGTTTTGCCTGTTTGCCATACATCGAGAGTTCGATCGATGCCAATTGATAGTTTATACATACCTATGTTTTTGCCTTGAAAATTATTTAAAATAAAACGATTTCCATCAATTGATAACATTGGAATTAAAATTAAAACAATGCATATCTTCAATATTTAACGAAAAAGATCATAACATTGCATACCCATTAGATCCAAATCAGAAACCACCCGTGGTATTATGAAGACATGTTACAATTAAATAATAATTTATAAAGTTAGATTATATTGTTCTGATGGTATTCAGAAGGTCGTTGTGGTTTACCTCGTATATATGTTAAGATTTATGGTATCATGTAATTTTCTCGTTATGCGCACAGTTTGCCAAGTGAACCATCTCGCCATGTAACCAACACGGAGGTCGAAGGGGTGAATATTAATAAACACTTGACATCCGACAGGCAACCAAAAGGGTTAATGCAAAATATTTATCATCTCGGTCAGTATACAAGAACCTGTTCATAGCTAAAGTAAATTTGATATGTATTTTAACTTTGAGTTAATAATAACATTTTTCTCAAAAACCTATTTTTACAAGATGAATTTTTTTTTTAATTATTAATTTTAATGAAATTTTTGAATATAATATATTATGTAGGAACTTCAACATATTGAGGTATAGTTAAATGTTAAAATTATTGTTTTGGTTTTATAATCAGAAAATACATTTGTGGGAAATGGAAATGGTTCTAGATCTTATAATGACCCCTTCCATTATTTACAGAAATTTAGAATAGAATTATGACGATGACGTAATCATTTTATGAATCAACTTAACGATAATATTGAAGAGTTTTTTGTTTTCGATATAAAAATATATCGATTTTAAGAAAAAATAAACGTTTATATATCCACATCCTATTTTATTCATGGTTTTAACAAACAATTTTTTTTATTGAAATGTGAAAATATAATGAACTTATTATAAACCTTTTCTGAATTTATATTTCTCTAATAATTATACCACATTAACTTTCATTGAAAAGTGCACAAAATCTATTGAATATTATAAAATATCTACTCTTAATGCTTATATTATATTACACATAACGATCGTCTTACATTCTACAGTTATTATGAGATTTAGTCCACTGTGACTTTATTTCACTAATTCAAATATAAATTGTGAATTTTTTTAAAACATTATTAATTAATCGTACTTCTTATTTTGCATTATTTTAAGTATCATTGTCTTAAAATAATTTCTTAATCTTTGTGTATTGTTAATAATTATTTATAAAATATAATATGTGTGTATGAAAAATATTATTTCGTAGCGATCAGTATTTATCATAGACTATTTAGATTGGTTTATTATGTTACTGATTTTAAAAAGCAATATAAAGTAATTATTAACTATTAAATTAATTTAATATACTTATCTTAAGAGATATGCTTGTAGAACTCAGAAACTTAATGTAAACTTATTTATAAAGTGTACTTTTTCTTACATTTTAACATCTCATATTTTTCGGAGGTCTTATGCATTTTTACCGTTTTTATATTATGGTTGTACAAAATCTACAAACTTTATCACAATGTAGAGAGGTTTTTTGCCAAGTCAAGACCTTTTTAAAAGCTTTTTACAGCTTTGTAAACCTTCTAAATTAAACACTACTAACGTAAAATAAAAAAAAAAGTAGGAAAATTCGTTTATTTTTATCTGTAATCTTAAATGATAAAACGCAAACATTTTATGACGAAATACGGTCTTTTATTTTTGGTATGAACAAAAATGCAAAAATAGTACCAAATGTACTTACAATAGTGAAAATCAATAGAAAAATATCCACTCCGCTTAGCATGTATATCATATATCTTATAGTTTCTATAAACGGTTGATTAATAATTAAATTCAAAAAAGCATATAGACTTACAGTGACGCCAGATGTCCACAATTTCGACTAAAAATATATAGATAAATACAACTGAATTAAAAATCATTTCGATATTATTTCATACTAACATATGAATTTATTTTTCGTAAGGTATTAAATTTATTTAATAATAATTCATATATTAACTTATTTTAAATTGAGAAATGAATAATAATTGTAAAGTATGATATACTATTTAAATTAAATTTATGGAAAATGGTCTATGAATAATATTATATATATACACACAGAAACACTAAATTTGAAATTTATAGCTTACATTTCTTGGGCAAATTTGAGGCATCAAAATCCATGGCAATGGACCATATCCAATTGAATAAAAAATAATATAGATAAAGATTAATTTAGGTAACCATAACGGGTCCATACTATTCATATAATACGTGCTATTAACCAAGGATAAAGTGATTACCATGCCAAGTCCTGAGATGATTAATATATATTTCTTTGCCAAAATTCTGAGACTCAGTAAACAAAACATTGATAAAATGAGCTAAAAATTTAAAAAAAAATAACATTTTTTAATAAATAAACTTTACATTTAAAATTAAATAAGATACAAATAAAATATATTTATATATATATATCTTATATATTATATATTTATATATTAGTTTAACGAAAAGATTAAATATCCATTAAATTGAAAAAAAAATAGTAAATTTAATTTAATATATTTTTAAATATTGTATTTGATTTAGTACTAAAAATATATGATATATTATAATATATTATATTATATGATTATAAGAGAGAATATTATTATCGATATACAATAATATATTAATATGTAAATTTTTGTTATGTTATTGTAATACATTATAAAATTTAAATTTAAATACATTTTTTTGTTTTATGTGAACACTATGTCCCCCAAAAGGCTGAGTTAACTGTCGACCTTGCTGCAATCGATATAAGTGTCCTAATAACACAAAGAAGCGCCAAGGGAGCTCCTACATTGAAACTCCGTAAAACTTCTTGTATGAACTCCTAATCAGGATTAAGATGTCTTTGAAAGGTCCCGAGACTCTATAGTCTACTGTTCTATTAGTTAGGGTGCTGGCTGATCGACAAAGTCTCCAGCCGGCAATTGAACTATAAATAAAATGTCTGAAAGTTTCTACCAACCAGTAGGGAAAATAACTATAATATGTTTGACGTTTGGTAGTAGAACTGCGCTTATATTTATATTAATTCACAAAATATACAACATTTTGTGAACTATATTGAACAATAATAGGTATATGATAAATGATAACCAATTATAACAAGGTTTCCATACTTGGATAACTAAGATACTAGTCATGGTCGATACCATTCCACTTAATGGAATTATTAATACTCCATATGTACATTGTAATTTATACATCAGTGAAATGTTACCACTAAATTGTTGGATACCTATTAAACAGATGTTAACCAATAACGGACGAAAATATTGTTTTTTCGTGAAAATCGAATACAGGTATATTATTTTGTCGATGTCTCGTTTTCTTAACATCTGAAACGATAAAATATACATTTATTAATAATATACAATAGTCCACAGAGACCACAATATTTTGTTATTGCATTTTTGTTTTACACTGTGGCAACTATTGCTCGACAAATCGATACATTTACAATCTGATTCACTCTTTCGCAGGTTTTCATAAAATATCAGTTGAAAATATGGTGGGTCTTCGATGACACATAATGCTATCAAGTTTAAAATTGCCATAGCTACAGTTCCCATATTCATAAATGAATACATGTTATATTCGTCGATTATGTGTGATAAAATCATACCACATAACAAAAGTACATGATGCAAACCAATTAGCACGTCTACATAGAATAATTAACATTAGTTTATAACCTACTTTTTATAAAAAAAATTGTTAATCAGACAAAAAACAAAAAATGTTAATAATCATAATTAATAAAAGCGAAAAATTAGTTTTTATGAAACCAATTATCCTAGGTCCTAGGACCCATAATTCAAATTATAAACGCTAACCAAAGTACAATATAATACATATATATTAATATATTCAATAGGTTATGTTTACTGTTATCAATGACTCAATCTGTGTATTTACATATAAATATAATTTTACGTTCATATGTCACAGTAAAAACTCAGATTTTTTTTTTTCGTTTTCAAAGTTACTACACTTATGGTTATAATCTTAATTTATATTCATATAATATGAATTACAAAAATTATGGGTACTCAAATATTTTAATAACTAAGACAAAAACCGAACTAACAATAAATAATTGATTTACAATTTTAAATAGGTTTATCATTTACGCGGCAGTGTGTCCAGATGGAAGTATTACAAAGCGTTTTTTCACATGCCCCTTTGTGTCGTACAATACATGTCATAGAACACATGTTATTTAAAATGTAACGCGCGATAACATAACATGTAGACTCTATAAAATACATATTGTTATTATTATTATTATTATTATTATTATTATTATTACTATTATTAGGGCTAGGATTTACATATGCAATATGAAAATTATAAAGTAACTATATATAGACTATTTTTAAAAAATATTTTAAATTCTATAAACATTAAATAGTTTTCATATAAAAATTAATCACAAATAATACAATGAAGTATTTTACCATTAGTTTTTCAAACTTCACTAGATAACTCTTCAACAAATTTTCATAATTTAACACCATCACTTTGAACATTGGTCATTCTTCGAAATCGTTTACCAATATAAACATTACACTAAATATCACGCAAAAATATAAAATGTTGTATCTATTACTTCATTAGTAAAAGTCACTACCAAAGATTATTAAAACAACTATATAGTTAACAAGCCTAGCATATTTAAATGGAATCTTATCTTTTCCGTGGTATAACTAACCACTTCAGTACATAAATATGACATATAAAACAATAACTATAGGAATTTATTAGATAAATGCGATTTTACATTCATTTTTTTTTTACACGTTTTGATAAAAATATGAGAGAAAAAAATTGTTCTATTAAATTTTGTAGTATGAACCAAAACGTGGATATAACTGACAACCAACGTAATTGGACTAAAAACATAAAATTGATTCATAAAAAAAAATATGCTAATAATTAGAAATCCTAGCCCTAATAAAATTATTATAATTAACGTTCACCTCTATACTTCAGCTCTGTAATTTCTGCTGCGTAATTGGGAACGACGACGCACACAACCCCAGCACCCATACCGTGCAGGATTCGTCCGGCAACGAGTGTCGACAACGCACTGGTCGTATACGTCATGAGCACAATTGATCCGCACAGCGTAAAAAACATCCCGATAATTAGCACCTCTCTGAGTTTCGTCTGCATCGATGCAACGAGCGCCGCCGGTCCAGCGCTGATGATTACCCCTGCGTATATGAGAGTTTTTGACATATTTTCGAATGCAATCCAATTGCATTCCGTTTTCACGTCATTATTCTGCCACGTCCACTCCAAACACATGCCAATCGTTAAAGAACACCAGGACACTTTAACATGTACAATTAAAAAACCTTATAATTTTCGAATTTTAAAACTTTTGTACACACGTTACCTAGAATAAGATATAATGTAATACTAAGTACTTATTACCATCAATACGAGCAACAGTTAAAAACCTCTTACAACTATTAAATAAAAATAATTGATTATTAACTGTAATAAATAAATAAATAATTTTGTTATTCTAAATAATACAAAATAATATTTATGTATACCCTAGGTAGTAATGAAATACTCAATAATATTAATAATTTACAAAATACTTTATTTCAAACTTTTAATATACCTACGCGAAAATAAAGTGTGCACCAGGGACTTTTCTGTAGTATAATGTATAATATTACAATAAACACAATTTTAATGAATATTTTATAACAAAAGTTCTATTAAAACAAATGTCTTAGGACTTAGACGTGTTAGGTATGTTGAGTCATATGAGCTTTTGAAATTAATTTTATAGAATATAAAAAATATATAATTATTACATCGACTAATAAAGCTCTAAAAGGAACATGGGTTCAGAAGAAGCAAATAATACTTATAATTAATCCTCACCTAAAATTGTATAAGTAACCTGTCGTAATATGCCCTCTTGTATTTCAATACATTCCAACATAATTGTTTTTGTAAAAATTAATACACATGTAATGAAATCAAAACTAACGCTTTAAACGAAACGATTTCATTATAATATTAAAGTAAACGTAAATATAAACAATAAATTAAATATCTGTTTTTAAATTTAAATTATCATAAACTATAATTGTTATTTTTTTCTATCACAGTATATATTTATTATACTAATAAGCCAATTACTTTTTTTAAATAGTAATTAAAATAATTATTTTAATTTTCTTACGTAAAATTAAATAAACATTGTTAGATACTCATAAAATAAACTATAGAAATAAATTCATTTTTAATTTTACTCGTCTTGTATAGAATATGTATACAAATAACAAACCACATAATAATATTACACTTTACCTTGTATTAGGTTATTATAATAATAATCATGATAATATAATCATTATAATAATTTAAAAATTCCAGAGACATTATTAGAGTCATTAACTAATGACACAATGTATATTGTATATCTACTATCGAATTAGAAAAATAAACTAAAATTAAATAGTTGTAAGTTCTAACGCGTAAGAGTATCCAATACTTGTCTTTGTAGTTATCCAGATTATTATTATTTGCCTATATATTATCTTTATTATTATCTTTATATATTATAATGTATATATGTTACATATTTATATATATTATTATAATTAAAATCCATCTACTTTTCACAGTAGTTTTTTATGTTATTTTTTATAATACTTTTTCATTTTTTCAATGACCATGTAAAAGAACGGTAGAGTAATGGGATAGCTCATAAATAATTGACGACTCGTCTCTAAAGTCCAGCAGCACTTGTCACACACCCCGAAAAAAAAACCCCAGTAAGTAAACTCTGTATACTCGTTGACGTCTTTAGTAAATGTCATACTTCTTATCTTGGGCGTCATAAGTCCACTGTGAATTTCATCTCGACAAAAAGTTTTTGCACGCAGCGCAGCATTTATTCCACGCATAGTGAGAAAACGTAGCCGCTTAAGACTAAGGATAGAGATTCTTCATTAATATTCAAGTATAACTAGTTGTTGACCGTCTTCTCCGCATTTTATACGTCAAAGAAAACGTTACTCAAATTATTATTTTCTCTATTTATTAAGAACGAATTGAATCCTTAAAATTAATCAAAAATAACTATCATATCGCGTAAACTTAATTTTTGAAAATATTTATTTTCCACAGGGTGACTTATTTGGTGGTCTCAATGACGGTCTACTCAGTAGAGCTGAAGTGCTTGCCGCTGTGGATATGGGAAAACACCACCATCATCACAATCATCAATCACCGGGACCTGGTAATGGCAACGGTGGAGGCCAAGGCAATGGATCATTGGGGCCTGGATCCACTGGATCACCTGGACCGCTCTCTCAGCTCAAGCACGATGTTATGTCGTCATACCATCACCATCATGGAATGTCCGGTGGACACTCAGGTAGCCAATCCAACCACCGAGGTCATCAGGTAAATACATGTATTTAAACTACCTAGTTAAAACTAAGCTTATGAGTTTTGAGGAATCCCACACTGAACAACACTAAACTTAAACATTTATTATTAAACAAGACATCGAGGCTACTTTTTAATGTAATTTTAATTTCAATATTGAAACTTATTAAATCTTTTCACTGAGATACTAAAATGTATGTAATTGATGTTTCATAAGCTTGTCAAAACGTCATCTTTTCCATATTTTAAAGTTATTTATTATCATAATATTACATTTATGATTTATTTATTTCTTTCTTTCAAAAATAGAACTTTTTAATTTAATATACTATTTGCTATGTATCCTTCAATGTTTAAATTATTATAATTTATACTGACTTACATTAAGAATTAAGAATATTTAATACTAAAATTGATAAATAGCTTTATTTTATTATTTTTTTTTCTTTGATCAACTATTGTATTTATATTTATACCAGTATACATAATGCATACATTTTTTTCTTCCAAGACTGTAAAGATCTTAAAAGTTACAAATTATAAAATGAAATGATTGAAACTGTTTTTACACTTTTAATTTTTATTATAACACATTATATTATATCAATGATTATTTAAATGATAATTATTAATGGTATAAATTATAAAACATGTTAAGTGTTTATTTTCTTAAAAAAAGTTGATCTGTACAACTTAATATAATTTAAATATCACTCCGTATAGCTAAATAATTTAAGTATACTCATTTAAACAATTGTAAGCTAATACAATATAATTGATTCTCAAATAATAAAAAAAAATATATATATTTTATTTGAGCTTACAAATTATTTATAGGTTCTTTTTACTCTTACTATACGTATTATATTATATCTCATATAATAGATTATATTGATATTTAACACGTATTATATACATCGTTATATATTTAAGTATTTTTTAATAGTTAGGATAAATTGTTTTATGTTATTTTTTCCTCTAAATAAACCCTATAACTATCCATATTATTATGCCCCATTTGATTTTATTGCCATAACTCATCTGATTTTAATGGAACGTAAATTATTTATGTGCTCTATACTTTTTTATACGTACTTTAAAAGTTCAAAAAGAAAGAGTTCAGTTAAAATAATATTATTTTAACTGAAACTAGTTAGATACTTAAGTAATTTGAAGAAATAATTAGATTTTTAAACTCAAAATCTTTTGTCCTGAAAAATTCTTTCAACTTAGAATTATCTATTTGTATAATATATTTGGTGTATTATACATTTTACATATTAATAAAAATTGTAACTAAGAACATGATCATAAATTGAACATAATATATACAGCTTAAAAATAAAGTTAAAATAATAAATAATAATGTTTCTTAAATAAAACTCAATATTTTTGAACGCAGGACATTAATTTCGTTTTTCTCTTGTCCGGTATACAAGTCAACCAACGAGTAGACAATGTAAATCCACGCCTCGTAGAAATTCATCGACATACATTATACACCCACACAGTTGTAATACGCAACAGTGGTTATTTCTCTTGTTATAACCATTATTATACGTTATATACTCGTAAATGTAGGTGATAGGTATATTGTATATATATCATATAACAGAACGAACGCAAGAGTAGGTATCAATAAAATTAAAATATACATTTTCACGTGGAAGGGCAGAATATATACCGGTGAATATTATAACACAAACGGCGTTGTCGTCGTGGTTCGTCCCTCATCGCTCGAAAATATTTTTCCTCCGAAGCACTTCGTCAAAGTTGTCGATCCATTAACTTTTGCTCGTATACTTCCGCTACCGCCCTCCAAAAAACACACGGACTCGCGTTCCCAGCGGAATACTCCTCACGCAACCTACTCTCTCTCCCTCTGTCTCTCTGTTGCTCTCTTACTCTCGTCATTTATCTATATCTGTTTATCCCTCTCTCACTGTACAGCATCAGAAGCAGCGATACTCGTATATAGGTGTTTACGCGTGCGTGTGCCACAACAGATGAAGGGTATAGTACACTACTACGCCAGAGGGAGACGAGAGACCGAGTTAATGATGAAATATACGTCGCGCGGGGACTGCACTACTGTGACTAACCGGTCGCGTGGGGAAGGGTGCGGCGCGCGCATATATGACCGTCGCGTTTGTGTGTACGCGGCCGATTACCTCATTACAGGAACGAGCGCTGTTTGAGTGGTAATATGTGTGTGTGTGTGTGTGTGTGTGTGTGTGTAAATAATAATAATAATAATATACTCCTCGCGTCGTTGTCGTCGTCTACGTCGTGGTTGTAACCAATCGAAAGGGGTAAACGGCGACGACAAGGGCCAAAAGTAGGTTTATGTGTGTGCGTTTGTGTGCTCAACGACGGCATATTGAGAAAGAGAACGTATGTGTAGTACGTGTGTGTGTGTGTGTGTGTGTGCGCGTGTGTATAATAACAATCCAAATCAATTATTCATTCGATTGCGTTTGCCGTTTCATCCCTTTCGACCCCTCACCGCTGTCGTGTATGTATACTTCCCGTTACTCGTCCCGCCAAACTATATCTCTCGTCGTCGACCCCGACGACTACTCTAATCTATACATATATACACGCATGCATATACGCGTGACACACGCGACCCCACATCCTGCAGCGCGTGTATTATATGTGTAACAATTTTACATATATATACATAGGCGCATATACAATACAATAGTAGGTGTACCACGTCTGTACTACTGTATATATATATATATAGGTTTACCTTCACACATACACACAAGGAAATAAATAAATATATATATATATATACACTCACCAGTGACAATTTCTCCCCGTCGGATTCACGCGTGGTGAACAACCCTCGCCACCACCACCAACAACATGCACTGCCCCCTCGACGTGTGGAATTCCCGTGACGTACGCTCGTCGCATTTTTTTTTTTCTTGATATTTTCTACGCACACATATTATGCCGTTCGCATACGCGCGACCCGTACAAAATGCAAATTCCCACACTTTTATACCGATCCCGCGCGCGAATGTTTGTGCCATAATATGCATAATACCGCCACCGCGGCGCCTTTTCGTTTTATTTATTCGACAATCTCATCACGTATTTGTTGTTATTATTATTTTTTTTTTTTCGTCCTGCACATTCCGTAGATACCGATACACGTGTACGCCGACCGTACACACACACCCGTGTAGATAAAAGACAATGTTTGTGTACTTGTTATGTGTGTCGTGTGTGTACAAGCGGTTCACAGCCGAGTCTGTATCGCACTCGTGGTTCTGAAATTTGGTGCGTAATATTATATAGGTGTTATAGTGTTGATAATGTATAGGTATAATCCTATACCAAAAGTCGTGCCCCTTGAATAGAATTTTTTTAATTTTGAATTTGAAAGAACCAAGAGGGGCTCACGAAAAACGAATATTTTTTTCGTTTATTAACGGTTAAGTCATGAGTCATGACCAACCAAACGATTGTGTTAACAATAATGTGTGTAATTTAAACTAAACGGAGTTTAACACAAGTTAAATCCACTATAGCATTATTTAGTTTGTCACGGATAACTCCGTGCACGATCATCTATAGTATAATAATATGGTATATTACAGAGCATAGAAACATATATGTACGCATGTATATAATATGTGTTCCCACATATTGCAATAACGCGTCCAAACTCATCGTAAAGCGGTCGCGGGGCGCCATCATTGCCAAAACGATAATCTCTCCCCTATATCATAATATTCGCGCGCTGAATTTGTCGAGCCACCACGGAGGGTTTCAATCTTGATTAAAATTAGTTTCACGCACAACACGAACACAATACACACACGCGCGCCGTAAATGTTCACGATAAATTTAACACCGCATACATTATCATCGGATTTTACGGGCGTGCTCTATATACATACCTATACACGAAAGCACAGCAAATATAATTACTGTTATGCGTTCATCACGAAATACGTAGGTAACTTTATATGGCTATATAATAATCGGCAATATTGTGTGATATAGTCCTACGACTTATTTTGGATTAAGTCTAACAACTAATTTTTGGTTATTTGAGTTGAGTGCATTTTAAAAAATTCTACCGGAAGGTGGAAAGCAAAATCAATTTTTTATAAGCATTTCAAGGTCATATTTTTACGACATATTGGATAACCATAGATACTAAAAATTTTTAACAAATATTTGTATTATTATATTTTCATTATATTATGATAATGTTTTCAATTTTTTAGTTGCTTAAAAAAAATGTCAATTAAAAATTATTTACTCGGTCAAAAATTTTGAATATTTAATACAAAATTCCACATAAGTTGTTCTTATATCAAGAATATTAAAAACACATAGGCATAATTTTTTTATAGACATTTTAAGTTCAAATTCAGACGAAATCACTTGGTTAAACCATGAATATCGATGTTAATTATATTTTTATACTCGTAATTTACACACATTATTCATGGTAACTAAAAACTTTTACGTGTATTATTATATTATTATGAATTTTACTATACACGTTAAAATTTTTGATTTCTATTTTAATATATTATTATTTATTTATTTTATGAATCTATATACTTAATATTTTTACTATTTTACTGACTTTTAATTTAACTAATATTTCAAGATAAATTAATCATTAATAAAAAAAAATAACATATTTAATAGTTAAATTTAATTTAAAAGTCATTTTTAAAATAATTTCCAATCATCAATGACATAATATATTTTGTTTTTTAATAAGAGGTTAACAAAATCTAAAATCTGAAATTTGTCAATATGTAAACGCGGAAAGGTCGATTTTTGTGAAATGTTGAACCTGTTTACAATAAAAGCACTGTATGTTACTCGAGTTTATAGAAGATCAACTATAAAATGCGTACTTTGCAGATTGTCTAAAAGAACAATCTTACGTTGATTTTTATCTATATTAGTTAAATTGTCAGTTATGACTCAATATGTATAAGAAACTATGAGTAATTCAAACTATTAAAAATCGTGATTACTGATGGTTATAGTGTCATGTGGTCTACTTGAAATTTATAATCAATATAAGTTATAATTAACTTTGTTATTTAACTTTTAGTTACACTTTGAAAATGTATAAGTATATACAATTCCATAACGCGTGGTGATTCATATCAATTCGTATAATACAATTTTCCATTCGATATATTTGCGTTAATGATTTTACATTATATCAAAAATTTTTCAGTTAAATAAGTTTTAATCAAAATATTTTTGAGAAAAAACCCTTGGTTAAATGAAGCCGTTTACCGAATACCAATATCATACGAAGGAAGGCCAACATTTTTGCTCGCCCTAAAAATTATTAATAGCATACGATATATCCAATGCCCATATAAATATATATACGATTGATTGATTAACTACCTGTTAATCTGTTTTTTACCTTTAAACGCTTATAAATACACATTGACCTCGTGGCATGAAATCAAAATATTTCTATGTCCTTGAAAAATAATCGTTCTTATACTTCTATTATCGTTTTTACCAACATTCGTTTTGCGACTTGTTTTCAGATGCACCCCGGTATGGAGGGCCTCGACCTCCTAGAACCCATATCGTCGTCAACCATGACCACTCTGACGCCGATGTCGGACGGTTCCGGCCACGGTCCGCTCCATCCTGGCGTCTACGGCGCGGGCATGATGACCGGCCACCATCACCACCACTCACACTCGGGCGCCGGCCCGAACGGCCACCCGCATCACCACCATCACCACCACCATCATCATGCGGCGGCGGCGGCTGCTGCGGCGGCCGCGGCGGCTGGCATGATCGGCGCCGGCGGTGGTGCGGGGCTCCAGCACCCCGACACCGACACGGATCCCCGCGAGCTAGAGGCGTTCGCCGAGCGGTTCAAGCAGCGGCGGATCAAGCTGGGCGTGACGCAGGCCGACGTCGGCAAGGCGCTGGCCAACCTCAAGCTGCCGGGCGTCGGCGCTCTGTCCCAGAGCACCATATGCCGGTTCGAGTCGCTGACGCTGTCGCACAACAACATGATCGCGCTCAAGCCCATCCTGCAGGCGTGGCTGGAGGAGGCGGAGGCGCAGGCCAAGAACAAGCGCCGCGACCCGGACGCGCCGAGCGTGCTGCCGGCCGGCGAGAAGAAGCGAAAGCGCACGTCGATCGCGGCGCCCGAGAAACGATCGCTGGAAGCGTACTTCGCCGTGCAGCCGCGGCCGTCGGGCGAGAAGATCGCGGCCATAGCGGAAAAGCTCGACCTGAAGAAGAACGTGGTCAGAGTGTGGTTCTGCAACCAGAGGCAAAAGCAAAAGCGCATGAAGTTCGCGGCCCAACACTGATGACGGGATCCCGCGCTGCCGCTGCCATCCGTCACCACACTTGAATCCCTTCCTAAGACACGTGCTCATTTTAGTCGCATTAACCGGAAATAATCATTTCTATATATAAAAAAAAAAAATATATATACGTTATTATTATTATTATCAATAATAATAACATATAAATTAATTATCGTCTTTATAAACAATAGTTGTGTATATAATTAAGATATAATATATTATTTATGATTTCGACGACCAATTTGTCAAACATCACGGGGTGACATATCGATTTGAGCAAATCGCTCAAAATTCATCCGAGTAGATCATACACATCATTTAGCGAATTTATCTTTATCTCTGTTGTACATACCTGTCCAAAGTCAAGTAGGTATTACTTTTTGAGATAAACAATATTTTGATTTATAAATTGAAAAAATATATGATGATAATGACGTGTTCAGCTTATCGTAGATTGTTACGTTAATTCTAAAAATGGGAAAGAAAGCGTACTAGACTTGCTAAGTGTCATATAAATTTTGCCCAAACGATATGGGGATTTTGGGTCATTTTCCCTAAAAGAAAACCGCCCCAAACACATGAATCTCTCTGTCTCTTTCTGTAAAAGCTTCAAACGGTTTTAGTTCAACTTTTTCTGTATCTCTCTCTCTCTCTCTTTATGTAGTGCGATTTGTTTTATAAAACGTCCACAGTAATTCCATATTAATCATATATAATTATTATGTTAGGAAATCTAATGTACAAATTTGTATCTGCTTCTCGTGTACGATATAAGTGCCACTTCTTATAATATTAATATATGTTCCTAAAAACACAATAATCCATACAAGTGTAATCATGCGATTTATAGTTGGTAGTTGGTATTTATGATAAATTTAAAACCAAAGTCTCTGTTTCGGATGCATACACGCACGTATTTTTTAACCAGCATCATTTTATAAAAATTTAATATTTAACGCATATATAAATAAGTACCTCTCCAGTCGAATATCTTGTTCCGTAGCAAATAATTGTATAGTTTAAATCTGATCAGCAAAAATTACATTTAAAGCCAATATATATATGTAACTGCTCAGTGCTTACTAATATGGGCAGATACATAAATATATTATAAGTAGTAAGTACTACTACATAATAAATTTACAACACATTTTAATTACATTGATATTTTAGATCTAAAATATTACACGATACGATGTTTATTGAAACACATTCCATTATAGCTATAAAAAATAGTGTAATATTTAAAAGAATAAAATACAAATTAATGTTGTTGAAATAAATTTTAATTAAATTGAATTATCAGCAAATATTTCTTAAACTAATAGAATAATAAATGCATTTAAATTATGTAAATGTACAACTTTCAAATTTTAAATTTTAAATTTTATCTAAAATAGAAATAATGTTTTAAAGTAAATATCTTAATAAATTTACAATTGAACAAACGGATTAATGATAAAACACAGTATGTGTGAATTGTATTTAAAGTATTTAAAATTATATTCACTTTACAGTTTTTAATTTTCATCACAGTAAGTAAAATATGATTACACATATAATTGTAAATGTTCTATGTAAATTCCTCGTTTTGTGGCTTTATGTTTTATTATGTTGAGTTGTGACAACTTTTTAAAATAATTTTGTTCCATCACGTACCTATATAATATTATACATAAACTTTTAAATATTTTGATTTTCGATTATTTTTTAAAAATACATTTGTATATTTGAATACAGGATTTTTTAAAAAATATATATTTTTGACGATATGGTAAGATTCTGATCGATATTTTGTTACTCTACTTTCTTTAACTTAAATAATTTTGGTTAAAAAAAAATAAGAAATGTCAACGAACGGAAAAAAAATAATAATGTCTTAATGTATCTTAATTAAAAATAATAGGTATTCTTTATTTTAAAAAAAAAATAACAATAATATTATTACAACCCAACAATATAAAATAAATATCTAAAAGTACCTATTACCTATATATTATTTATACATATTATTAAAACGTAAATTATTTAATTTGAAAGGTGTAAAGTTATATTTAGATTGAAATATTTAGCCACAACGCAAAATTGAATTTTACAACGAAAATCGTATATCATTATATTATTTTATCTAGGTAGAAATCATATTATTTTTTTTTATTTTTTTATTTCCAACAGTTGATTGCAATAAAAGTTATTTGTATGAAATACTTTACATCTGTAACAATAATATTATGAAATGTGCTGTTAAAATAGTTATTTTATTTCCCGTATTTTAAGTGTTGTACCTATTTAATTATTTTTAAAGTACAATATATCGACAAATCATAGATACAAAATACTTTATCCGTATAAACTTCATGAATACATTTTGCTAATAATTGTAATAGTGATTATTCAATTTAGAGATAATTTAATCAAAATTACGAAAACATTGCCAGTGTGTACTTGTCTACTCAATGGATTACAATCATCAACATAACGCGGATAGACATCGTGTATATACATTTTCATTTTATTTTAATTACACATTCGTTATTAACAAATTGTATGTATAAATAACGTTCAAATAATAAATTATTGTCTCACCGCGCTAACGTGCGAATATCATTTTGTTGTAAATACCTATTATTGAGACATAAAAACTGTACATACATTCGACCGATATAGATATCTATATTAGGTATATATGTAAATAAATTATTGAAATTCGTAATTTTCATCGAAACTGTGTTCTCCTCAGTAGTGTAATATGAGAATGGAAATGTGCAATATAATTTTTAATAACTATTCATCTATATATGATGATGGTTTTTTTTTTTTTAATTTTAACTGTATTATTTAGTATTTTTTTTTTCATTTATGTACAAATATAAACAAAAAATATATTTAATATAAATCTGTAACTTTCAGAAAATATTATTTTACTTGTTACATTCGCTGCATTAAAAGATTGATGTCCAATTAAAATTAAATTTATTAATAGACTTTCCGTTTTCGTAACTGTCTTTCTCACCCCGTCCCTATGGAAAAACTGTTGAAATCATTTGTCAAAACAAGCACTAACATGACTCGGCAGTTTCTTTCTCCGAGAACCCTAACACTTTATCAGAAAATGTTATTAACTAGTGAAATTTTGACATTTACAATATTATTGTGTTACATATAACGTAATAAAACAACATATTTTTGTTATTATATCAATGTTGTAATCAACAACTCCCTTGTATAGATACTAACGTATTTTAATCCAAAATTGTTAATCCGGACTCGGAGATGTATTTTTTTTCTTTATTTAGACTATTGTAATGTTAGGCAATATGTACAGTTGTAGTTTTGTAAAAATAGACATTGTAAAATAGACTAAGATGAATTGTATCCTTTTAGTTGTAGATGAAAAAAATAAAATACAAAATAAAATAAAACATTTCATGTTTATACCAGTGTTTGTTATTATACCTATTTATTATATTTTTATTAAATAAAATGATTTTGTCGATTATACATGTAAGTAGCCAGCGTATTTTCAGAACAATGGAAATTTTATACAAATATATAATAATTATTAATTTAATATACGTACAAAGAGCCTTCACAATAGATGCATTTATTTTTTAAATAATTATCGACACCTATATAGGAATATAAAGTATATATTTTACAATTTAATCTGCTATGTCTGCTATACAACACTAAGTAAACAAACAAATAGTAGATGTTTAAAATTATGATGAGTATTTGTGTATATTAATTTCCTACAAATCCAATTTTTAATTCCAAAAAAAACACGCTTTAATACAAACGTTTATACGTTGCGCAGCTTTCCGTTGTACGAATAGGGAAACTATAACTAGGTAATCAAATAAAAGAATAATATAAAAATATAAAATGCATAAGTAGAGACACTTATATAAATAACATTTCCGACATCTTTTGGAAGAAATAATAACAAACAAACCAAAAATAAGAATACAATATTCTTATTCTTAAATGAATACTAATATTTTTGTTGTTGGAGCATAAAATAAAATTGTTTTTCATCGAGAAAATGATAAATATATATATATAAATAATTTTATATATACGAGTACTGTGAAATAAATAAGGGTTTCATGCCTACGATTGGGCCATCCTTTCAAGCAAAATAAAACTAATTTTTTAGTTCACAGTAAGTATACTTAATCCAGAAGCGTCATTAAAATATTTAATGATAATAATTAATCATACTGATTTAGAAATAATAACAATATACATACGTAATTAAATAGTATCACAAAAATAGATAAGTTTCAAGTTCAACCAATAAATAAAGTATACTTGTGACGGTTAAGCTAAATTCTCAAAAATGATATAAGAAAAACAAAACTGACAAAATATTAATATTTAGATAATATCAGACAGTCGGCTGTAATTCTATACTTCCGATTATTAAGCATAGAGTTGACTATTATTTAATATTTTTATATCATTATATAAAAAGTATATTCATAAAAACAAACGTTGTAATTCACAACGCTGAAGGCTTTGTTAGACTTATTTTTATGGAAAATTGTAACAAGAAACTTTCATGAAGTGCCTTGTAAAAAAAATATATCGGGCACAGTTTATACAGTTAGCAAATATTTAATATTAATCGTACATGGGTATGATGAACTTTCTTGAGTAATCTTATTTCTAACGATAATGCAAGATGCACGTGTCAAATATCGTATTTCAAGACTATAATTTATTTTCCTGCCATAAATTCAAAATTATTTTTAATCCAGGATTGATCATTATTATTAGCAGTGGCAGCTATCCTATGGTCTAGTGATGCTTGAGCAACACATGTAAAATTATCAAAAATTGGAAAAATATATGACCCTCTGATTGAATATTGGTGATTTGTATTTTATAACTAATATTTGTAGGTTATGATGGGTGGTAGGTCATCAGAAATATTTTCAGCAACACATATTTTTTTGAGGGTAGCCGCCACCGATTATTAGCAATTTTCTAAACAAATAAACCTTGTAAACTTTTGATAATTTTTATATGTATGTAATATGTATCATAGTATACATTATTCACACATAATATTCCGACATATAGTAAAATCGTATCGTTTATACACAATAAAATAGTATTTTAAAACTATTTTACATAGTTAACATGAACGATATACAAAACAATATTATTCCTAATGGTAACTATAACTAAAATAAAACAAATGAAAATAAAATGTTGCTGATTTTATTAGTTGGTACATGTAATGAATACACTCAGCACAAATGCATAGACTTATATACTTATGTATATAGGTACTTAAATATAATTTTAAAATTACTGATTAGAAAATAACTCAAAAAAATTAAACAAAAGAAACAAATATAATTTAGCTCGTGTTTTCAAATATGACATATTAATATATTATATTATATATATAATAATATAATATATATATATATATATAGAGAGAGAGAGAGAGAGGAGAGAATAAAATGAAAAAATAGATTCACGAAAAATTAATATCATTGTGGCATTATACGATAATATATATAAAGCTACTTTTTAAGAAACCAGTTTAATGAGAAACATATAACAGATTTATTATAAATAACACAAAGTTATGTTTATTATAGTTCAAGAAACAAACAATTATTTGATTATCTGGAAAAATTATAATTAGTATAGAAAGATAGGTGATAACACTCAGGTAGTGAGTACACGGATAACAATTAAGTTTGAATACGACACATGTGTCACACGTGATTGACAAAATAAATCAACGTTTTATAAGATGCTAATGTATAATATTAAATGTAATACTTGTATGGAACTAAATCTCAAAAGACCTAACAACATGCACCAAAGAGTGTACACTCTACATATTCCTATAAATGTTTGTGGTATACCTAGTATCAACGAATGATATAAAACGAAAAACAAATGGAAAATACATTTAAAAAATATATATATCGATTGATCTAGACATCAAACGCTATGGTATAATCATACCATCATCTACACGATCGATTTTACCGTGACCTTTGATTGAATGACCATAGGGTTTGACAACTCGTCACGCGGCTAGCCCTTCTGTCGCGTGATGTTTGTCCACGCAAATTTCAGATCGCAGGTGCTCACCTGTTCAAAAGCCACCTGCTATACAACCAGATTGAGTGGAATAAAAATGAACCCTATGTACATACGAATAAAAATAATACACACAAACACACACATACATACATACAAATGTTCGCATATGGGGTTCGAATCCCCCGGTGGTTAATATAATTATAATTTATATCGAGTGTAGTAACATAGTACCTAGCCCCTCTGAAAAAAAAAGAAAAGAAAAAATACAAATATCGTGTTCGAAGGGGTCATTTCCATTTTTTCACTAAAACAAACTGCAGTGCTGTCTCACCGTTTTTATTTGAGTTTTATATGATGAAATAAAATATTACGACTAAAAGCAATATGAGCGTAAGAGGAAAAAAATGTTTAAGTAATGTATAAACATAATTGATAAAAATTACAAAGCAAGCGGCAATTTGTGTGGCTGTGGAGTCGGATATAATTTGGTTTTTATTGTTTGCCTTATTATTATTATTTTTTTTTTTCGTAGGAGGGGTTTTCTTTATTGTGCAATAAAAAAGCAGCTTGGCTAGGAAGAAAAAATTGTTTAAGCAATATACCGGTGTTTCTTGTGTGCTTTACGATCTCTGTGAACGAGGGCGGCCTTGTCGACAATGAATGAACTTGGTACTTTTTTCTTTTCTCTTTCGTACCCCGGGGGCTAGTAAAATGTCGGAGGTCGTAAAATAAATTAATTACACATTCAGCGGCCTTCTTGATTAACCAACCCCCAATTTCGTAAAAACCGACACTTGGATACGAAACCGTTTGTTCATTTCAAATCTTTTTATGTATAAAATTGTTTTATAAATAAATATTAAATACACGGGTATAATAATAATTACCAAACACAAATTGTTATTCACGAAGTTAACGGTTGTTTGAACGTATATTTGATTCTATGTGATTAGAATGTATAGGTATACTACACCTTAGCCCTATCTCATAAATTATATGACGAAGAGAAGTGTTCAAATAATATAATATTGTAGCAGGTAAAATAATATAGCAGCGTATAACATATCATAACTTGTAATCAAAATTATAAATTATAATTAAATTATATTGATAATTAATTTTATTTATTGTATACTAAAAACTGGTATAAAAAAATTATATAACAATTTAGTATAAGTTAAGTTTTTTAAAATACTCTACAATACGTCTTCTATTTCGATATATATAGTTAAAATCCATGACTATATATTATTATTATGTTAAATAAAATAAAATTTAAAAAATTTGAATCCAATGTAATATTTCCAAAAAAATTATTTTTTGTTAAGATTGTGTTAATAGTTAAATACTTACTGTTAAGTTGATCAAGATATATTATTATACGTACCTATACATAAATACTAAAATACATATCAAAATGTATTCTAATAAAGTGTGAATACAATAAGCTATGAAGCCCATAATCCCAATTTTATATTTAGACATATTATTAGACACTATAATTATTATTTAAATAAAAAACCTACAGATAGTTCATAATATAAAATTCACTAAAATTGTTAATTATATTCGCTATAAAAAAATTGTAATCATATTAAAACAAAATAGAGAAATAATGTTGGTAAAAATAGAAAAAATATTTAAAAAAATATGTTAATATAATGTATATTACATTAATATTATTAACAACTCCTACTCAATAATTGTCATATATTAACTATTTATTTTTTAAATATTTTTTTTTTAACTTTTTTTCTACTTCATTTGATGCTACATGCATCAAAATAATATCAACATATACTACATCTATATGTTGATATTATTTTGACAACGAACAAACGTCTCAAGAACCATACTCATGTTTCAAATTGCGTATTTTTAATATGCATCAAAGTTTATATAATTAAAAATATAGTTTTTAACAAATTCACGAAAACATTTTTTACACATCACATTATTCAGAGATAGTATACAGATACTTTGTTTTAGTCACATTTAACTCATTGTTAGGATGTGTAGAAAATCGTTGATATGTATTAAATTATATTGGTACAGTGTTACTACAACATTTTGATACAGAAGACTAATTTTAAATGGATCTTCCTCAAACTGTATCTATATTATTATATTTTCTTGTATACATTTCAAATTCAATTCAATGCTTTAAAAATACTATGATAAATATAACTACTATAAAAAAAGTGATAATAGGTTTTAGATACAGAATATAATTATAATATATTTTATCCATTAAAATCTAAATAAGCTACTTTAGTCTGCAGTTATTTTTATTTGATCTATGTTTTATATAATTTATAAATATAAAAACTAATACCTAATAATTAATCTCTTTTTTGTTTATTGCTGTTCAATCATTTACGATTTAAGATTTTTATTTTTTATTTTCCAATAAAAGATTTAAAATGTAAAATTTTAATGGTCACCTATTCTTAAATCCTAATAAAACATTTTAGGCCGAATTATAATCAAAATATTCAAAAATTACAAATTAATAAATGTTTGGACTAGTTTTATTTTTATTTCACCATATTAAAAATCTTTTATGTTTATTAAAATGGGAGGCGTAAAAAATAATGGAGTACCAGAGAACGAATTTTCATTTTAAATTAAAACAACTTGTAATAATAATAATTACAACGGTAATAACCAGGGCAAAACGATGATAATGCAATGATATAACCCTTTGGCATAACTGTGCGTTAAAACAGCCCCGACCCGGGTTGATATTTATGGTGAGACGAAAGAGGGTGGGGTTGTTAATTATTGAGCGGATGTCCGGAATTGGCGAATAGGGATTCGGTGGTAGAACCGGAGGCCAATCCGCAGCCCGCTCTACCGGTTCAACCCTTCTTCCAAAGGGATTAAAAGGAGATGACGGGATCTGACGGTTTTTTTTTTTTGTGTTACAGAATCCAACGTTAGGTACTTCGGCAATCCCGTGGGACATGAAGAAGTTTAACACTAGGAAAAACACAAAAATTCATAAATGTCTTGTTTTAATCACTACGAAAACATATTTGCATGTATACGTATACATATATACGTTTATACATATAATATAATATGTTATACTATCCACATGATATACAGTATATACATACAACATATATGATATATATCTTCAATTCAAAAATAAATTTATTTTATTTATTCCTATATTATTATATAGGTACCTAATCATATTTTTCTAACTTACGTATTATAGATTAATGGTTTTGGTATCACATTTACATTTAGGTATTGCCTATAATTTCTTTATAACATAGATATTATCAGTTTCGTAAATATAAGGTTGCCTAGGTGTAAAGAACCCCAGGGCCTCCAAGCTCAAAATTTAAAATCAACTATTGGTTAATACATGTACTTACTAAAAATAATAATATTTTTGTATTAATTTCATATTTTTAAAATTTGTGTGCATTTTGTTTGAATTGTTTCCCTTTATTTATTGCCAAATTGCCAAATAATTAATAGTTGGGTCACTGGACATTATCCATATACCTATATAGATTACTAGTAAAACAATCATTCTCTACTTCGTCAATGTAAAATTGACTGTTCTATATTTACCAAATAACAAGCGAAAGCAAAAATAACATATTATTTTAAATAATTTAAATAGGTACTTATTATTATTTGATATTTATGTAGTATATAATATTATAATGTTATACGCATAAATGTTCTTACAATTTTAAAAAAGTAGACATAATAGATTTAATACTAAGCCTATATAGGTAATAGTTTAATACTTATTATTTATTTAGGAAATGTTTTTGACTTGCAAATAATGTTTCGCAAATTGTTGACTAAATTATAAAGTCATTGGGCGTGTCGGGTATGACGTAGAAAATACGTAGTTATACTAAATTTTATTCTACAAATGTTTGTATTTTTAGTCATTTTTGAATAGACAGACTAAGAATGTTAGTTCTTCTAATGAAAAACTAGACAGTTTAGTATATTGGGCTACATCAACTTTATTTTGATGAATCACTTCAATAGTACATATAATGTAAACATTTTAACGTCTAAATAACAAAGTAGATATGTATTATCGTATGTATATTTACAACTTGGTTATGTTTATAGATCGGACGAAAAATGCTCGAAGTACAACCAGTTCAAAAACAATTCCGATCAATCCATATTGTATCGCGTATTCGCGTTAGGCACACTCGTATAATATGGTGACTAAATAATTCAACCATATAATAATCTAATTATATTTTAATCATAAAAATAGAATTAAAACATAGTATTTTGATGTACGATTATTCATATTTTAAAGAAATATATCCATTATGTTTCTTTAAAATAAAATTGAATGTTTATATTTTTATATATTATGGAGCTTTTGTCGATTTCCTTAAAAAAAAAATAAATAATAAAAGAAAATAGTGTATTTTAAAGATAAAGCACGTCATTAAAACTATAGGTTCTGCTTAATGAAACACTCGAAAAAAATAGAATGTACAGTGGATATTGTCTGTTGCGCGTGACTATAAAGTCCACCATATTCGCAGTACGACACTTTTGAGTGTTCATATTGTACAGCTGTTTTTGTGTGCACAACGCTCGGCCTCGTCTATTGTTGCCATGTCAGTAGAAGTATAGACGGTTTGTTTAAGTACGGACAATGGCCAGAGAAAGGGTTTAGGTCGTCGATTTATAAAAGCGGTTTTTTTTTTTATAGGCTCTGCACTTTTCAATCTACGAACAATGGTTACGGACCACTCAACCCGTCGACAAGAAAATAACATTTACTATCACGTTGCCAAATTATCAAATATTTCTCAATATTAATATAATATGTTCTAACGTATTCAGCTTTAAGTAAAATAAAATTAATGTAAATTTAATATAAGAATTAATATTCGTACAATCGTACAAATTATCTATTTATAATAGATATAGAAAAAAAATTAATTAATAAGCTATTATATCAAACCTATTATTAATGATGTTTTTATCAATTTAATTTCTGAAAATAATATTATAAAACAATATTTCACTGTAAAATTAGATCAAAATAACAATAATAAAATAATAAAATTGACACTTTCAAATATTTTAAAACGTTTATACATCGTTCTAAATAGTCACTAAAAACACTACTTATATTATAAAATTGTTATTTGTAGAAAAATGTAAAGAAAAAAATCAAAATCGATTCGATTCAATTCGTTTATGCTACAACTCTAAATAATAATAATATTTTACCATAATAATGTAATGTTATTTTTAAATAGTGTATTTAAATAACAAACTACGTTTTAAATAAATGGTTAGATTTAGTTTACATTTTTTCGATTGTAAACTCATTTAGTCATTTATATAGAAAAAAAAACAGTAACACAACTATTAACAAAAATAAAAATAAAAATACACATACGGCATCATTCTAAATAAATAATTTAATTATAAAAATATTAAAAATAATAATAATAATAAGTAGATATTATATACTATATCCATACATATTTTATTGTACATGGATTTATTATCCAACTTCTTGAACTTAGTGCCCTGCTGAAAATGTCAACCAAGAATTTGACAGGTAAAACTTTTCAAGAATATAATTTGAATGAAGAATAAAAGGTTAAAATCTTAATTCAACTTGTTTCCGTAACAATTAAAGCTTTATCCAGTCGTTGTCTCATTAAGTATGTAATATATTAGTTGATTGGCAGCACCGGCTCATTTTTATTTGAAATTTAGATACTGTTTTCTAGAATTACGAATTATAGTTTGTGGATACTTGCAAGGCATCTTATTAAAAATTATTTTTTCTAAAAATCAATAAAATAAATTGAAATTTTTAAAATATAAAATTAATGAAATTTTATGTCATAGTAATATTTTCCAATTATTATCATTTTCGGGGATTTACTGGAAATTATTAATAGGGAACATGATTATTAGGCAAATTAATTTTAATCAACTTTTAAATTAATTTTATAATAATTAACCGATTCGTGTTAATTAATTTGATTTATTATACTATTTATATTTGTCTTTTAAAAATATATAAAAATCATTACCCCATTGTTAAGTGATGCGTATATCTATGACAATATGTTTTCAAGGAATAATTAATTTTTATGTTTATAGCAAAAATATTAATAAGTGAATCAATCGTTTTCAATACACAATAAAAAGTAATTTGCTATTTTATTGTGTAAAATACTCATTTTACTTAAACATTAAAACATTATATGGTGACCAGTAGCATTTAGTTTTAAAACAAAAAGTTGTCACGAATAAGATCAAATAATATCTTATAAATTTAAATTTTTTATTATAATATCAATTATATATACTACACTATATACTTCTTACTTCTTAGCAGGTAAGTTACAATTTATCTTATATTTTTACTATTATAATATAATATATTAATACACAAAGCATCATATCGATCCATTTTCTTTGTATTTTACAAAAGAAAACTATGGCTTTTACATATTACCCAAACACAGTACATAGATATAACTCTAGTGTGTTCACAGTGTATCTCTTAAACAACTGAAGTATTAAACAAGGGTGCACGTATAAAATTACGCTTACTGATAAAAATTTTTCTAAAAAAAACCCTCCATCGCCTGCTGAAGTTCCACTGATCTATATCGTGCAGTCGTCGAATGTGTAAACATCGTGTAAACATCGCTATGGTGCACAAAAGATCTAAAGCCATGACTCATTAAGCTAGTTTCCACTATGGACAAGGTTAATCCTAGTTGAAAAGAAGGCTGAACAACGAATGTAAATAAAATGATAAATCAAAAGTTTAAATCTTAAAAGTTTTTTTTTAATATACCTAAATAGTAAATATCGTATATAATATTATTTTAATAATATATATATTTTTTAAAGTACATATAAAAATTAATATTCACATTCATAACTTTAATTAATACAGTAGAAACCGTTTATAATGACACCGGTTGTAATGACATACCGGGTATAATGACCTTAGATTGCAAGTCCCGGCAAAACTCCTATATTGTAATTTAATTTTTATCATTTTGGTTATAATGACAATCGGTTATTATGACCAATTTTGACTAGTCCCTTGAATGTCATTATAAACGGTTTCTACTGTATCTACTATATTTGGTTGGATTAATAAATGTAGCTTAAAATGTATTTGTGTACAGTAGAGCGTTGATTATCCGCACTAATTGGGACCGAAGAGGGTGCGGATAATTAAACAACCATTGAAAATTTTAAAATAAAGTTAAAAAAAAATTTACTAGATATACCTAATACTAAATATAATATTCATGCATAATATGAAAAATATAATAAAAATATATGTAATATATTATATTACCTTTTGGAACCCATTTTAATTCATACGTGCAAGCTGTGTACTCAATCGCGTTTACGAACAAACTAAATTTAAGATTATGTACAAGCATATTATCTACATTGGAGTGAGCCATAGTAGATAATAAAATAATCTAGGATTTCATAATGTGTACACGATAAAAGGAACATAACGAATGATAAAATTAAATAAAATTAAACTAAAAATAGATCTGTACACAAAAATTTTGTAGTGCAGATAAAAGACAGGCCGGATAATTGACGTGCGAATAATCTGTATTTATGAAGATCTTATTTTTTATTTTTAGAATTAAACATATTAAGCTATTTTTCATAATTTTTTTTACATAATAATCCTAATTGTTATGTATATCCAAATTCAAACCAAAAACACGACTTATCAAAGTCTTTTGATATGTTTGTTGTGCACCTTTCAAATGTAAAAACTCCTTATAGTCTTTATCAAAAAATTGGCCTGTTATTTTAATAAATACAATAGCCATTTTTGTGATTACTTGAAATACATATATTTATATTTCAGTGATAAAAAATACCTTCAATATTATGATATCAATTACGTGTGAAATATTAAAGTTTATTTTAATAATGAACTTTTCAATATTTGAGCTTTAAAATAACTCTTCTGATTTAGGTATAGTTAATAATATTACCTATATTTATATAGTGGTTTATAGTCTATATTATAATCTAGTATAGCATATTGTAAAATTTAAATGATATCAACAATATCAGTTTTAAGAGTTCTTAAGTTCTAAATGATATATTTAATGGTTTTTAAACACTCTTAAATCTTAATCTATATATGTATATATATATATATGAATATATATATATTCTATGAATAAAATTGTACCATGTTTCTTTATAACCGATAAAATGTTCAATATTATCTCGTTTTCTTAATATATAAAACTGTAATATTTTCATATTTTATTAACTAAGAAAATGTAATTTTTTTATATTAAAAGTTTTCCTGAATTGGTTATAAAAACTTAGTTAAAAATGTAATATTATCTATTATTTCTTTCATAATATTGTTACGTATTCTGTACGTGACGAAATTCTAAAATCGGTTTAAACACATCTGTAATTATTTACAAGACTTCAATATACTTTTTGCCCGGATACGCAGTAATTCTCATACGTGCGTTTTTTCTTAAAACCATTATTGGTTTTTTTTTCAATTTCTCCCAAGTCATATCACCCAAACACCATTCAAAAACAATAATATATCAGTCCAGACCATTAATTTGTTTTAACCTACTTTCGAACACTTTCGAATGATGTGTGCGCGGTAAGCTTTATAGCTGTGTACGATGTGTATTATTTTTATTTTAAACACATAAAATAATCAAATTGTCCCCAACGGTCTCGTTCGATTCGGTAAAAAAAAAAGTAAAACGTGCTCTAACCACCAACCACGTCGCGTCGCGGACCACTCGCGGTGCAACGCATATGCAATAGATATAATATATAAACCTCCGAACGACGCAGTACTATCGTCGCGACGACCGTTCACGCAATTTCTACGGTCAAATTGCGTTTTTGGAAAAAACGCCTTTTCATCTTACTGCCGCCGCCACTGCTGAGACATAATGGCCCGAGCGCGTTATTTCCCCGGGGCGCCCCGCTGAAAATACCCTCTCGATACTACGTAAACCTTCGTCGTGCCCTTATGTGTGTGTAAGTGTATGTGTGTATGAGAGTAACGGCTGGAAAGAAAATACGCACACATACACACATACACACATAAGTGTATAAACATATCTATATCTATAAACGAGACGTGTAAACTGTATTATATTATATAGCTATATATATATTATGTATATATATATATAATATCAAATAGGTACACTGCACGAAGGCAGAGAGAGAAGAAATCGAGTGTGCGTGTGCGTGTGTAATAGAGAAATGATATATAAAACGAGACGTGGGAGGCAGGATGGTGCAAAGGATCTCGTACAGTAGAATAGGTCTTGACCATTGGCCGATTTAATATTGATGGGCATACAGCATACCGGAAGCCGTTGGTCGGCGGAGGTGTGTGGCGAAGGGGTTAGATGAGGATCCCGACAACGGTTGCCTTCATCACTATATACTATTTTCGTCCACCGTGCCTCTGCTGCAGGTAGGTATATATACGCTGCTTCCACCGCCGTTCGAACCGACCGAGTGTCCGGTCTCTTGCGGTTTCCGCTTTACTCCGATTCTATTTGCATCCTTGATGACACGCCCAACCACACCAACGGGACACGAAGGCCAATTCTACTACATATTTAATTATGGCACCTTTGCCTGGGTTATGGCCTTAAATATCCATAGTATGCGGGCTCATTCGCCCCTTATAATGACTGTATGCCCCCGAACCGTCTCCTCCACCACCGCCGACGCTTCTACTTCCTGCACCGTCCTACTCATCAGCATCCACCACCACGCGCTGATGAAACGACCACCCGCCCACGTCGTGTGTCTTTTCCCGCACCTCCGAGTCATCCCTTTGATACTCCGGTAAATTAGTTCTGAAATTGACGTTATAAAGTGGATAATGAACACACTATAGTAAAGTACAGTATAGTGTAGTAAATAACTAACACAAACTTGAACGTAGACCATTCACACCTTCGTCACGTTTTCGATATAAATTTTTTGCAGATCTTTATACGTTCGTAAAATAAACATATGTAGAACAAACCGACAATATGGTATTATTATATTAACGTTAACCGTTAATTGTATTTTATTTATTATTTCAACGTCTGGCGACAATTTTACAAAGATTTACATATAAATAGTAGTAAATATTATTAGAGATAAAATTTAAACACATAAATATATGATAACCAATAAAAATGGGTATAGTATATTACATATTATATATAATTAATAATAAAAACATGCAAGTATATAACAAATTAATACAAAAACATTTTGCATGGTAAAGTCTATAATTTTTCTTACACGTCAATCATCACTAGGACTAATTTATCTAGGTTTAGGAATAGGAATCCGGTTACATATACATAGATAATTTGATTTGCTAGTGCTAATTTCGAAAATCTGTTTTTCATGGGGCCCAATCCTATATAGGTACATGAAATTAATAATAAATGATTTATTCAAATTTTAAAATATATATAGGTAGATAGAAAAATATTGGTATAGCCAGTAGTAGGTATATATTAGGTTATAAAATGTGTCGTGTTTACTAATCCTACAATTATAATTTAAATAAGATTTATTATAAATAAATGACATTGAAAAGACCGATAGGTGGTAATATATATATATAAGGTTTAAAACAGAATGAATAAACATGTTCGGATCATTGGTCTTTCCTGTTAAACTAAAAAAAAATTAATTTGTTACCTACTTCCAATGACAAATCTCAAACAAAAAATGATTGTTCCTAATAATTATAGCGTTATAACCTATTGTTTTTCAACATACGGGTCGTGAATAATTTTGTATAGGTCGTCAAAAAATTAAAAAGTTGATAAAATATTTTCATTTTAAGTTGCTTGTATGAAATAGTTTTAAAAAAATGAACGAAACCTTTTTGGTATATTATTTTTCTTGACAAGCATGTATAAATTCAGCATTTTGGGATTTTAAAGATATACATATATGCTGTATAAATAATTTCTTTTAGTTATAAAAATTGAAACAAATTGGGGTGCGAGGAAGCGTAGCATTTTCCCTCATTGTCTACGTTGAACATTATTTTCAAAAGTCACACGAAAAATTGGGTTAATATCTTGGATCACCTATTCAAAAATGTCGAGAACCGCTGTATAACCTATACAAATTCATTAAACTAATTTTCCGTGTATTCAATTTAATTAAATAAAGATTTATAAATATGTTCTAATAAGTATCTATGAATTAATAACTAATAAGCGAAGTAATAATTTACCAATATTATATGACTAATTATAAATAAATAATTTAATATTATTGTCGATATATTTGAATATATGTATATATTGGGAAATGATTTTAAATTGCCAAATTCCATGATTATTAATTATTTTATACTATAATTTCGATATACCCTATATAAATTAAAATGCCTAGTACCAAATCAAACGCTTATTTTTTTTTTATAGTTCCATTTGTGATCTGTAGCAGCAGCTCAAATTAATTATACGATAAAATTTGTGTGATTGATACAGTTATCTGAGTTTCCCAATTCAAAAATAATATTTTCAATTTTATTTCCTATATGCGTATAACAATAACAATACATCCGTTAAAAAGTCGTTAAATTAATAAAACTTTAAAGTTTGGTGCTGTGAAGAAATGTCAACTCATAGTTCGCAGCTATTGAAAATTACTTTATCACACTTATTTAAAAGAAAATGTCTTTTTATTTTATAAAAAAAAAAGTCCACTTTCGGAGTGCTTTTCAATTACAGTATGTCGTTGATATAAAACCTTAAAAATGAAATAAAATAAAATAAAGAGAAGGAAGAAAACAGAAAAAGAGTGAAAGACATTTGGGGCGTTGGGAATGAGCAGTCAGCCAATGCGCGGCTGTTTATCTAAATACGGTTCACTGTATATCTGGCAACACAACTTTTTTATCTGCTTTCCTTTAAACTTTTATTAGATATCCTCATTACTGGTATTTACTGATGAAATTTTGATGAATCTGAGATTTTCCGGTACCGTCGCCGCAGCCGAACTCGTGCATTATTTAGCGACCGACCGACCAACCGTCCGACCAAGAAACTTCTTTTCCTTTTCACAGGAAGGTTTTTATTTTTATTATTTTTTCCCCGTGTCTCTCGTGAGATTTAATTTTTCGCCCCGACCGGATGTATATTTGTTTTTGTTTTGGATCATTACATTTTCATATGATTTTTTTTATATGTTTATTATACACACTGAACAAAATTACCGGGTAAAAAATAAATAATCTGTAAAAAGAAACTACATGTCTTCGCCGAATTAACGAAATATAATATATCATCATAAAGCAATTTTTTTATCACTATATAAGAACTCTAAAATAAATTAAATACAATTTATGTCTCATAGATGAGATTTTATGTTATTTCAATTAATGATAATTTTTCAATAACACATTAACATTTAAACACTAATAATATTTTTGAAATTGAAAATTGAATTTATATCTTAGAAGACGTTTAACAACAATAATTGATTGTATTTTATTACATAGTACTCACATATTGTATTTTTTATAATTTTCATTATATAAAACGTATTGATGTATTATACTAAAAGAGTGCGATCATCTGATAATTTTAAAATGTTAATGTACCGGACAACCAAATAGTTTATAAAATATAAACATTAAACAGATACAGGTATCTCTGAGTTACTAAGTTAGTAAATCAATCCTATACCAAAACCATGAACTTAATTCTTGTGTTTATATTGCTTATGCGTTTAAATGAATTATTGTCTAAATCGCTGAAATCAAACGAAGAATTAAAATCAAGCAACGTATTCGAAGACGCAGAAAATAAGTATTTATGGACTATACGCCAGCTAGAACGATGTTATATTTTGTCGAAAACGTTATCTCACGAAGATCGATTAGACTATTTAATCACTTTACTGCGCAAAGTATACATTTCTACTTGATCGGGTCACATAGTATCTAATACAAAAATAATTTAATGATTTCAGATTTCTGATGTAACGCAACAGCGTAAAGAGTTTTACGACAATTATCAAAAGTACGTTGGAAAAAAAATGTTGACTCACAGAACATCGAAATCAAAGATTAATTCCAGAAAATGCTTCTTGTTTGAAAAACCAATTTTTATCGGTTTCATTGTTTTTATTGGATCGCTGACTATATGGAACTATCACTCTATATACATGATTTCATGTTTATAACAAATTTAACTCTAATATATTCAACTTTATGTATAACTATGTAATTATGTATATTTTAAATAAATTGGTAATTCCATTTGGTCAATGATTCAATAAAAATAATGAAATCGATAAAAATTGGTTTTTCAAACAAGAAGCATTTTCTGGAATTGATTTGTAGTTTCCATGATCTGTGATTCAAATTTTGATTTCAACGTCTTTCTGGTAAATCTAGCCAGACATTTGGAAGTGAGTCATCGAAATCTTCAAAGAACGTATAATTTATTACCACACTTCCTGTTGCTATGCTGTTATTTAATATATAATGTTGTAATAATGTTATTTTTCATACCTAAACCTAAAATGTTACTACCTACAATTTATAATAGATATGATATTGAAATAAAAATTTCGAAAAAATTTAAGTGCAGTTCTCTTGTGCTTTCGTTATCTGTGCTATATAATATTGGCCATGCTTTATAATACATAATTATAAGTTTATAATATAGTTACTATAATATAATAATATACATACATGTTATACTTTAAGTTTGATATGTCTATTATAAAATATAATACTTAAACTAATTAAATTTTACAATATCTATTAACAAACTTTTGGTGAATTGATTCATTTAACTGACCACACGATTCCCAATGAGTATACGAACATATTAATGGTCCATTAATTCGTCCGATTCACTGTTGTGTGTAAACAATTATATATACCATACCTAATACAAGTTTATTGGTATTTATTATACAATATTTAGTCATTAATATTATTATAATACTATAATAGTGTAGGCAAATGGATAAAACTACAGTAGTTGTTGAACTAAATATTTAAAAAAAAAATGGAATTACCTAGCGAAATATTTAGGTATTTTAATGTATTTTGAATATTATAGATAAATATTATTATTTATAATATTCATATAATAATCTATTTTCCTGTTACTGTACTATAGAGGTAGGTACGCTATACACGAGAAAAATAAAAGAGCCCTTAATACTCTACGCCTACACCACTGCACAGTACTATATTCTAATCTAAACATCACATGAATTTGTGGAAAACATGCACGAAAAATCCTAATCCAACTTAAGCTTTCTGTAAACGATTCAATCCGGTCTATCTCTTCGAATTTCCTACTTCTCGGTTCTCTTCCTCCTGTCTACGGTAATAACCACGAATATCATCCAGCAACACACAATATTGTACACTGCAGATGGTATGGAGGCGGTGGCGTTGGCGGGACATATCAAATCAAAATTATATTCTTTCCGTCCCTCCAGATTATTTGTACATTAGGGACTCAAAATCGAAGGGTCTTACCATATATAATATACAGTACGTACTAAATGGACTACAACAAACAGGTGTCCCGCTCGTTCCCCTCATTGCCGGCCACGGTCTATCCCCACGGGGGCCTTCCGCATCCCTTACACACTACACCACCCCTAACCATCCCTGTTCGCCGCCCGTGCACTAATATTGTTAACGCCCGTAGTCGTTGTTGTTCATAACAATAAACAATATAGCGGCACTGTGTATAATGTAATATCCTCTTACAATATAGCGCCGCCGGAAAGGGATCGCGACATCATCAACGTCATATAGTAATCTGTTGATTTTTCGTTTTTATCGTTATGATTTTTCGAAACACATGTTACCCCTTTTTTTACATAGTACAGTAGCAATTTTTAACGTCCCCTAATAGATACAGAGAGGGCTATATAATAATAATAATAATAATAATATAACGCGTTGCCCATAACAATAAGAGAAGAAGACCGTCCATATCGTTATTATAAAAACGAGCAAATTAGATTTCGGTTAAAAACAACGATCAAAAGAAACTAATTTCAAAATAAAAATTAAAGGGGTTAGTGAAAATTTGTTTTGATATTTTAAAGTGTCTGAAAAAGGACTCATCGTGTTGTATTTATTAGTTTACTTACACTGTATTATAGAAAAATAATATTATGTTATAATGACATTATGTATTCTATAAATCATTATTTAAGTACCGTTTTTGTAATAATTATTCATATCTTTTTAGTTATTTTATACATTTTTAGTCTTAGTTATACATTTATACTATGTATAGTGTATTCGAAGTCGTATAATAATATTTCTTTATCGTGACGTTTAATTAACTTAAAAGTTAAAATACAATAAATTATTATATATTATCATTATACTCCACACTGTATTATAAATACAAATAATTAAAGTCGACGAACTTCGATGATAATAAAAATAAATTATTAAAATTTTTTGACTAAAAGTACTTCGTGTACCACAATGTTTCATGGCTTTTAAATAATTTTTTTTATTTAAATAGACATTTCTGTTTACCGATCTCTCAAAAAATATAGATCAACAGAATATACAATCTAACGAAACACGGAGGAAAAAATTTCTGGTTCTTCGTTTCATCCTCACTATAGGTACATACTGCAGTCAGCAATTCATTAGCAAATTTTCATGCAGGCAAAAATCCTGTCTAGAATTTATACAACTACCTAGCCAACCAATATGAGAAGTGGACAAACCTCAATAATATTGGATTTAAAATACACACGCGTGCAATAGACACCTTGCACGATTCAAATGACGCCACTAATTGCAACTTAAAATGCACACATTTTATTCACCATATATTATACATACATAAATTATATGTAATATATATGTATGTATGCATGTGTTATTACGCCTATTTAAAATAACCGTTCGGTTGCGTAGCGGTACACAACTGCAATACAAATAATATGGAAACGAATAACTGAAATAGCAATGAAAACGACCGCATCGTATCGTTCTGCACTGCGAGACTCCTGCAAAATAAACGTGTTCTTAATAGTATCTCACGCGTATGTACATATACGTATATATAATGGGTACCTATATAGTGTGTGTGTATAGTAATAAGAAACGACGCGTTTCTCCGGCCCCGGTATATATAAACCCCCTTAAACTCGTTAAAAACCGTGTAAACAATATCCTCGAGGTGGGCTTTCCGTAATAAATATTAATCAGTGTTTTAACGAGTTCCGCGGGGCCGCGCCGCCACCGTGCGCGCACACACGTCACACATATACACACACACATACACGAGCGCGCTCAAACTATACGGTTTTAATAGAATCCTAACCCAAATATTTAAACACAATAAAGTATCGTTATAATAACAATAAAGTATAGTGTGCGTAGGACGGGTGAGGCGGCGGGCGTTTCGAAGACGGGGCCGGGAACGATCGGAATGGGGGGGGGGGGGGTGAGGAGGAGAGAGAGTCGGCTGCAGTGCCCTCAGGAATAATGCGGCGGGAACAATGGCAGCTGTTACCAATACACGCCGGTTGGTGGTGGGGTGGGTGGTGGTGGGCGATCGGAGGTCGGGTACGATATAGTCCCCCGAGGGTCAGCCACCAGAAATCGGCTGGCGGGTGAAAACGGAAAAAAAATTGACTGGTGTATAGTATATATACGCTGCACATACGTCACGTATAGAGTTTATCGAGCATGAATTAAGAGGCTTTGCGCAAAAAGTCCTGTTAACTTGTGTGTGTGTGTGTGCGCGCGCGCGCCTACCTATGTATATACTTTGTGTGTATGTGTGTGTGTGTGCCTGTGTATGTTTACGGTGGTACATGCTAAAAGCTTTACGGGGCTGTGTATAGAGAATGAACGAGGCCAAATCCGCTTTGGAAATATACAGAGCGCTATAATGGGGTTTTGGGAAATATAGAGTTGAAAAGTACATTGATGTTTTAACCGAACTCAGCATGTTTTTACGATCAAAATGTATATATCTCTATTTATATATATGTGTGTGTGTGTGTTATATATATATACAGTATACACCTAATATTATGTATAAGTATATATTATCGGCTCAAATTTTTTCAATGCAGTAATTATATAAACACGTGATGCCACGGCAGCATATTATAGGCATAGGCGCATAGCCAGGGGTTTGCAGGGTATGCGGTGGCACCCTCTAAACAAAATACAATTCTAAACATATGATGCTTTTTAGATTCTGGTGAAGCGAGTCATTGTATATAATATTATACGATACAGGTATAATCTCGCGGTTATTTGTAGTTTTATAAGCATTTAGTTACTAAATACAAATTATACGATACAAAGTTATATAGTACAGAATTAGTATGATAATAATATTTTTATAATTGAGGGGGTTAAGATTTCCAAAAATATTTGCACCCCTGAACATGAAGACTGACTCCATCTAACACGGCTGTATATTATTTATTAGGTATACATTTAGGTCGAATAAGAAGTTTGACGTGATATTTATTTATCCTCGTGTATGATTGTACTATATAAATATATAATACATTAATAAATAAGCATAGGAGGTACCTACCTAATACGTCATTGTCTGTCCGTTACTATAAAATCGGTATAATCTCATATTTTACAAATACATTTTCGGTGGATACGTTTATGTATAATAAACGGTCGATAAAATGTGACCATATTGAAATTTAATGCGTTTACCAATATAAAAATATTTATGTATTTTATAATGCAGTCATTGATTAAATAATAACAACTTCAGTGTGGTAATTTATTTAGAATAAGACTTTAGATCAGATGCTATAAGTACGTGCATATTATACCGTAATATATATACGCTTAAACTATATACCAGGTGATTCTTTTGTAATAATCAACCAATGTTTATTAAAAATATTTCTTTAACATAATTTAAATAGACAATAAAAATATAAAAATATTTTAAACAAATTATTTTTTATTTATTTTTTATCGTTATAATTTTTACTTTTTACTTTTTTGTCCAATAACATACATTTTCAATTTCATATTACGAACCAAAATATTATTTGGAGTACTTCGATATACATAAAAAATACAATTTCGGGTTAGTATATAGAAGTTATATATACATATTACAATAGTATTTATAGCATCTTCATAATTTTATAAATAAAATGTTATTTCGGCTGTTTTGACTCGACAGTACCTATGTGATAACATATTAATACCTATATATAATATTTTACTTATAATATATCTTATCTGTATCGTAATTGCCGTTTCAATGCCGCCCTCGAATCGGCTGAGACATACTGAAATGTGTCTCATTATATTGACGACGGACGTATGACGGTGTAAAAGGGGGAACAACATCGAGGTGTATTACCAAAAATGAATGCACGAACGGGACATATGTTTCAGTTTGATATTATGTTATTAATTTAATAGCAAATCTGATCACGGTTCATCATTAATGTGTAATCTTTATTTTTGCTTGCAATAAAAAGCGCCAAACTGAAAATTCTAATACGTCGAATATTATTTTAAATAAAGATCTTGCAGGTCTTGATGCTTTACTTTATTTATTTATTTTAAAACATTATTCCCTTAGTTGTCTACCTTAATATATTTTTTACGCTCCGCCACTGCCTATATAGTAATATATAATATGAACAAGCTTACAACTGCAGTATGCAAATATTGAAGTTTAAACATTATTATTATTTTTTTTTTTTTGAAACAATTATGGTTGGAGCTTTGCTTTGAAATATAGAAGCGATTCCGATTACTCAATAGTGCCACTATAGCATACTACATAATACATATTAAACACAGAGATAATATACTTCTATATGTATTTCATTGAAAATCGTTTACATTGTAAATGTACGATTAACTATAAATAATTAATATTGGTTAAATAAATATAGAATCATTAGATTCTTCCTGAAAGTTCATCCAATAGGATAGGTACTATATAAAACACAATTTTAGAAGTTTGGACGGAGATTCTAACTATAGCACTATGGTAGGTATTTACCTACTTAAATAAAAGTGTAACTTGTGTATCGTCGGAATAAATTTATTGTGATTTGTGGAAACCCCTTAAGAGATGTAGGCTTGACGAGATAATACCTGTTAGAAAAATTCCCAAACGTATTGTGATCTCTCGGCTATCGTACTATCCTATATATAGCTTATACGCTTTCTTAAAATTACACTTTATACTTTCTACAACTTTTTCTGACATTGCATCAATTTCAATAGCCAGAGAAGAAATCAACTGAACTACAACTGTCAAACTCATTCGCCTTTACTTTACCGGAACCTAATGACATTTTTAGATTCTGAACGGAGTGATGAATGTATTGATTTTACAATGATGTGTGTTTTTTTTTTTTTTTTTTTGTTTTTGTGTCTGTGTACAGCATAACTAGTCGAAATAATGCTTCAATTTCAAACTTTGGGGGTGGTTTCCGATGGCAAAGTGGATATCCTTGGTGCATTATAGAGGTGAAAAGTAAACATTTTCCAACATTTTTCAAAAAAATCGAGAAAAACATAAAAAAAAATGACAGAAAAACGGGAATTTTTACGCAAAACCAGTTTTCGGCAAAATCGAATTTTTTATTTTGCTATAACTCAAAAACTAATCGATGTAAACACTTGAAAATTTCACCAAATTTTTATATTAGTGTTATCTATATACAGTTAAATTTTCAAAGGATTTAGACTTTTTTTGAGCTATTTATAGACAATTGAAATTTTTAATTTTTTTTAGTATTTTTTTTTAAAATAACGATAAAAATTTTTTGGCCGGCCAGAAAATCTTAAAAATTGAATACAAGGTTTCTTATAAGTTGTTCTTAAAGTGATAAAAAAAAATCCGAAATCGTTAGTCACAATTTTTTTTTATAAGTGCTTAAAGTTCGAATTTATACGAAATATGTCAAAATTGCGAAAATTTGCGAGTAATTTTGTGGTTGAAAAATCGTAAAATTTTTTTCTTTTATAACTAAGTTTTGAAAATTTGGTACAAGGTTCTCCATACATTTTTCTTCAAATATCTGTAAAAAAAACCCTACCTGATTCAGACAAAAATTTTTTATGAGTGTTTGAAATTTAAATTTTTACAAAACCGCGTTAAATAACGGTTTAGCCTCAAACGATTTTTGATATTTGTTGTTATTCAAACAATGTAAGTCGTAAATACTTGAAAATTTTACCAGTTATTTAGATTGCCATTTTCTTTACGTGATTTGATTTTCAAAACATTTTGACTTTTTTTAAGCTATTTATAGACAATTGAAATTTTCAATTTTTTTTTATTTTTTTTTCATAAATGTTGATAAAAAAAATTTAGCTGGGACAAATTACTTGAAAATTTAATTGAAGGGTCCACATAACTTTTTCTAACTCTAATTCAAAAATTATAAAAATACATAGGCACAATTTTTTTTTATTAGCATTTGAACTTTGAAGTTCAAATATTGACAAAAATTCGTCAAAATCATGAATATTTTTCACTATTTGGTAGTTAAAAATTTATAAATATTTTTCTATCAAAAGCTAAGAATTGAAAATTTAATACTATGCTGTCCATAAGTTAAGCTTAGAATAATTATAAAAAAGTCTCAGATTGTTCAATTTAAAAAATTTTACGTGTGTTTAAAGTTTTAATTTTAATTTGAAATCAAAAATACACGTGTAAAATAACTTTTAACTAATAAATAATTTTCGAATTTTGTTATTTTTAAAAAATTACTTGACTACTTCCTTTTACTTTATCTTGAAAAATGTATACTTAAATGTTTGAATTTATTTCAAAATAGAATATATGATATAATTTAAATATAATATATCCTAGACTGACAAATCATCTCCGTTCAGAATCGTTTTTCGTATACAATGATACCTATCATTGCATTCAAATTTAACCTTTCCTAGTTCAAGGGCCATCCCACCCCCTAATGTACAGCAGAGCGATACTCACTTACCCGCTTTTTTTTTATAAAAATCAAGAAATTTCAAATTTCAAAAACGATATATAAGTAAATAGAAAAACATTAGTACAAAATAATTCACTCTGAGCATGAACAAACATTTCCAAAAAAAAAAACATCTATGACATTCCATTAAGCATTAAACTTTGTATTATATTTACATATTAAATATCATTATTCCAAGAATTTCCGGGATATTTCATTACACGTTGAGTTGAGTGGTTGACACCTGAAGTTTCAAATCCATTACAGTATTACTAGTATAATGGGTCAATAGTATATTCAAGTGATTTTTCTCGCGATTCTTAGAATACATTTTTTTATGAAGTGTATCTTGAAATGATTTTTAAGACAAGTTTGTCTAATAAAGATATTAACATTTTATTAATAGGTAAATAGTATTTTAAAATATGGTTTTGGACTTATTACATTAATAAATCAAAATAAATTATCAAACACAAATAACAATATTATATTATCATAAAAAATGCCATCGATGACCATACAAAATCAATTTGAATGTAGAATAATAGTATTTGATTTTTAGTCTAGCTACTACTGCGCAGTAGCTACAGTAATCAGTATAGTATACCTACTTGTGTAAAAAATAGATGATGATATGATCGAACGAAGACTTTTATTCATTTAAAATAACGGTTTATTAGTAGTCGGTACATAGGTATTCAAATGTATTCTTTCAAAGGTGGACTAGCCAAGGGTGTTAATGAGATACCTATATCTCCGGAGGGCGGTGAAAAAAATATAAGATTCTGGACCGGAACCAAAGATATTGAAAGGCATAATACGAAATATAAACATTAATTTATTATATTATACGCACTATTAAATTTTTATTCCCAAAATAAAATTATGTGTACAGTTAATTCAGTATGTTTAATTATTGACCAGAGAATAATAGATTAATATAATAAAAAAATTGACAATAAGACTATTGCTATCAATAAATATTCGGATTTGAATGCACTACCTATAAAACCTTATTAACAATTTTATTTTAAATGCCCAAATCATCAAAAATGTAAAACAAAAATTTCGAAATTAAACTCATTGATGTATTTAAACTTTTTATTTAAAGCTATATTTACGTACAAAAAAATGTAAAAAATGTAAACAATTTTAATTTTTGATTAAATCAAGAAAATGTAACAAAAAATTAAGAAATAACCCAAATAGGCATTACATGTTAAAAACGTGAATAATATAAATTGCAAAAGTTTAAAATAAAAGTTTCAAAGTTGGATTTTTTGTAAGATAATTTAAAATATATGCTACATTTCGCAATAAAATAAGAAAAATACACTTTTCTGCAAGTGTGAAGGTTTAATATCACTTTTAACGACCAATAAATAGCAGATGCCCATATCATATAGAAAGATTTCAATAGTTAATTTCCGTTAATGAAAGTTAAGTTTTCTGTCTACACTTTGCGGATCACTTAAAAGTTTAAATTAAATTGTCTAAAAAATATGGCCAACCAATGGGCAAAATTACGTAATATTGTGAATTCGAAATAAATTATTTTTATAAAACTTATAAATTACTGAGTAAAAATAGATCGTTAAATTACCATTGATAATCTTAATATACCGAAGAATTGGTGTAAATTGTTTGTTTAAAAAAAAATTAAGATAATATATATTATTGAAACTTCCAAGATATACTTCCTTCAACTTGCTCCGCTTTTCCCTCCCTATATGAATTATTAGCTTATTAAAACAATGTCTACAAAATATCAAGATACTGGACGTTTCAGTGATTAGATGCTGAAATGTATTTACATGCTATAAATCTATTAGATTATTATATCTATTATTGATATAAGTATCTAAATTCTAAAAGTGTATTATTTTTAGACTATATCCTTAGTTATTTCTATATGTAATCTATAGTATAGGTATGGAGATATTACGGATGTCTAATATATGTTATTGATATCCTATTATTCCTATTAGGCTAATATCTATAGACGATCTAGCAGGATGCGTGTATAGGTAACATGGGTACTCGACATTCTATATATTATTATTTATTACAGATATTGCAGTGTTTATTGGGCGAAGCCGCGAGGGTTAAAACAAATCATACGTATTAATAACAATAGGTAAATAGGTAGGTACCTACATTTATTTTTATTGGCCAAACAACTGAATTAATAAAAATATATTCTTTGATTTTATAAAATAGTTAGAAATAAAATACTAATTAACTGTCTACATATTTAAATTGTTTTAATTTTTTTTAAGTATAGGTATAACCCAAAGCCGTACTTAGGGGGATTCAACCTTGAACCTACCTCCTAAATTTTTTCGTTTTATATTATGTGGTTGTAAAATAACCTATACAATACCTATTATATTAAAATTAGAACACAATTTTTTAGCTTAAAACCCCTCTCGAAATTAATTTCCAGTTACGGCCTTAACCTAACCTACACAGCTACACATTTAGATACGTGTTGGTACCAATAATACCTATATTGGTGCCAAGTCACTGCCTACTTAACCGGTTTAATTAATTCTGTTTAATTATTCCAAAATTATAATTGATGTTAATTTTATATCAATGATGTAAAATTATAAAATAATATTTATTATCATTATAAGCACTCATTTTCCAGAGAAAAATAGTACCTATAAAATAAAAAATATATATTCTAAAAACAGACAATAGGTAGAATGTCTACTATTTTCATACAAATATAGATAATATAATATTCTACTTATCTAATTAATAATAATAAATAATTACCTTTAGGTACCTATGCAGTTTAATAATTTGAAACTAAATTTATTGTTTTTTCTAGATTGTAGTCTTAAAACGTTAGTACCTACTAGTAGGTACTATTTTAACAATATTAAAAGTACAAAAATTGAAAAATTCAAAAATGTACAATATTATTATCACGAATTAAGATATATTACATATATATTAGTATATCTTAATTCGTGATTATTATTTTAAGGCAAGCACTATTTGAGTTATTTAACATCTTGCCCTTCTTGAAACATTTTACAAACCACCTTCTCATACTATTTCGGTGATTAGTCCTTGATAGTATTATCTACAACTGTGATCCGTGGTGATATCTATTATTCAAATCTGTATTTCCTTTTCTGCATACTGCATCAAGATTTAAGTACCTATCTTAAACCACAGAATTGAGAATATTTCTTCATAATTATTCTGTGCTTAAACCTTGAATCCGTGGTCTGCATTTTTATAATATTTCTATTCTTTATCTTAAATTCTCAAATCACGAAATAATACTCAACAAGTGATAAAAATTAAATTTTAAATTAACTTAAGTAAATTAAAATTATATCAATTCAGTTTACCATAACAGTTTTACAGTTCAGAACTTATTTAAAAATCAATTAATTAATAATATAGTATATAATCATTGTAAACATTTGTAATGTGTTTTTCCAGCCTTTAGTTTTTGCTCCTGATTTAAAATACTATTTATTTTCCATGGACAGTTCTAAAGTAAAATGTACGCTGCTTTGTGGAACATCAGCAGCTTATTCTCAGTCTTTATTATTTGAAGTAGGTGATCCATTTTTATTCATCTTTTTAATGTTATGTTTTATATAAAATAAAATACAAAAATGATTAAAGATAATAATTAAAATTTACATTATTATATTATTAATATAATGTATAACTAAAAAAATAGCATTGTATACTATTTTTCCTGTATTTATCAATATTGTATATAAGCGGAAAAGTTGAAAGGACTATTGGGAAATCTAACAGAATTGAGACCTTCCACTATAATGTGCCTATAGTTAGGATAATTTTTAGGTCATGGATAGTATCATATGAATTTTTTTAGTAGGTACCTACCTACTCTTAAAGACCTATCCAATATGTAAGTTCACAGTAAAAAATAATAAAAAGGTAACAAAATGTAAGAATGTCAATTCACAGTTACTTCTTAAGAATAAGTTTGTTGCAATTACACATTTGCGCTAAAGAAAATACATTCATTTTAGGTATAGTGCACCAAATTTACCTGCTATAATGTAAGAATCAATTAAGTATATTTTTATTTTTAACATTATAATGTTGTTACAATATAAATTGTTTTCAAATAACAATTTTTTTATGGTGCAGATGGTCATTGCTCAGTTTGTTTAAGATTTAAACGAGATTCATAAATGAAACTAACTTAAGAAAAGAAAGAGTACTGCTTAAGTATAGCCTTTAAAGACTAAAGCCTACCATGCTTTAACAAATCATTTAATAATAAATTATTATATTATATAATAATAATATATTTTATAATTATGTCTTAATGGTTGTGAATATTAATATTGTTTTGTTTGTTTACAATTTATAGAGCGCAATATACTGGTCTGAATTTGGATATCGAGTGGTTTACATTCAAATATCTCAGATGAAATCTCTACCTATTCCATTAGATGGTGCCAAGCCGCCTAGTGTACATGCATTGAATCGTATTACATTCCTGTAATTAAATATACTAATACCTAATTCAATTGATTTCTAACGATTCAAGTTGTTATAATTTTAATACTAAACCACATTTATTCATTGTTTACATTTAGAACATTGTCACAGTGGGAAGATCTTGTCAAGTACACTTGTTCAATACATGAAAATAGTCCAAATGTGCCACATGTAATTTTAGTATCCGACTTAAACAATTATTATACGAATGAAGACAGTGATCAAACTACAAGACTAGCACACATGCTATGTGCTTGTTTGTGTGATGCTATTTCATATTGTAGTAAAGTACATAACTCCACAACATATTTAACAGTTTCAACACAAGACACTACACTTGAAACACATAAACTATCTGCAATGTATTTCCCGTCAACCACATGGATTAGTAGTGTTGTTGATGATCAAGTATTTTTTTGCAAAAAACAACTGTATCCACAACAACAGCATAGCCGTAAAATAAAGTTTATCAAAGTGAACAATAAAGTAAGATGCGATTCTGTAGAAGAATTATATAACATGTGATGTATGTTTGTTATTATTTTATTATTGTTGATGTTTTTAAAGTGTTTTGTATCCTATTTTTTGTTTTAAATATGTATAAATATATACCACTATTCAAGTATACATTAAAATAATTTTGTACCATTTATTAAAACTTTAAATAGATCTATTTTACAAATTTCAATGGTGCAACTGTATCAAAAGGCTCACTTCAAATTCAAAAGTTTTAATGGAACCTCTTTATATAATCTCATTATTTATATTATGAAATATAAACTTTTATGATATGAAATCTTTGATCTGTAAATTATATATTTGAATGCACACTTATACCTCAGACATATATTGTTAATATGGTAATAAATATTGTATTCAAATATTTCACAACATAAGGTTTACTATTTCAATTTTTTTAAATAGTTATTTACTTATAATAAACAGGATTAAAGGCTCATTCAAATTTTAAAAAATATTTTAAATCTAAGTGCTCTTAAGTTTAACAAGTATGTATTAGCCATTAGGTTTATGCTAATAAAGACTATAGTTAAACGTCATACAATTTATTTTGGTGACTGAAACAATAAAATATAAAATGTTATAATTCAACAAAATATTAAACAATATTACAAAATTCATAAATTCATAAAATTAGTAAGTTAGTCTGTAATCTTATTTTCTAACAATCGCATACAAAATATAGTGCCTATAGTATAATTCGAAAATATAAATAATACTAAAATATATCTATAATTTTGATTGTCAAGCTAATTATTGTCAATAGCTTAATTATTGGACGAGTGTACCTCAGTTAATTTTTTTCATAAATTAAGTAGTGCATATTTCTTATGTGCAATTAACAATACTGTCACTTAAATAAATGTTACTTTTTATTAAAATTAACAATACTTAATTATTAGATCTGATTTGATTGATTAATATACATTTTTATACTTGGTAAAAAGATTATACAGCACTCTTAATGTTGACTTCAAATCCAAATTTACAATGTCTGTATAACAAAAAAAAAAAATATATATTATATTATTACAGTATATAAAATAAACTATAGTTAATTATACATTGTTAACAGGAACCAACCTCATTTTTGAAAATGGAAACACATTTTTATTGCCCCAAAACAAAAGGTTTAAATGACAAGATAGAAAATAAATAAATAAAATAAAAAACACACATCATTGTAAAATCAATACATTCATCACTCCTCTCAAATCTAAAATGTCAATGAGTTTTTGTAAAACTCCTCATTAATTGTTTAAAGCCTTAAAAGTATCTATGAATACATTATTAACACATGATTTTTTTTTTTTTTTTTTTTTTAATTTAACTTAAATACAATATTCCGACAAAAAAAGGTTTGCTATTCCTAGACTATACTAATTGCCATAAAACAAGACCATTTTTAATGCATTAAATAATTAGCTAAAAATTTATTTGTTCAAGAAAAAAAAATATGTTACCTTCCGGTCTAGCTTTAGGCGCTGCTAGTCCAATTTCTTGCATTAAATCAAATGCCACATTGACATTATGTACTTTTTGTTCAAAATTTTGTGGTGACAAATGAAATGAATATAATGGTACAAAAAACCCTTCAAGTAATCCCATTAATAATGTCAAGTAAACTCCATCATGGAATTGTGTGTCTAAATTTTGAACTTCCATGTTAATCTTGTTTAAATGTTTGTTAACAAATGTCACCAAGGACTGAAAAGAAACAATTAGTCAATAAAAATAAACTTGAAAAAAAATATTCTGGTGTTTTATACTTTTTTAACTACTTCTAATTTGTCAGGTGCGTGATCAAATAATGTATCAAAAGCATCACGCTCGCATCTCATACCAAGATCATCGTACCTAGATGTGATCTCTTCAATTACAGTTCGATTCTTTAGCACCCCATCACGTTTCTATAAAATTATCATTTATGGTTAAGAAAACCAAATCATAAAGATGATTAATACTATTTAAACATTATGTATGTTTATTTTCAAAACACCTGTACAATCACTACATTGACAGTGACATTTTCAGGAAGACGAATGGGTGCTCGAAAATGACGAGCAAGTGACACCAATAAATGCAAAATGGCTACAAGGTTTTTAGAATGGACACTTTCAACACTCCATTTTTGTTGTGATAATCTGTTACCAGTCAATCCCAAGATCTAGAAAAACATTATTAATCTAAATAAGTTCATAACTTTGAACCAAAATAAGTTTAAATTTCAATATTTACTCACATTATTTACAGATCCAAGAACAACATACAATTTTTGTTTTTGCCCTTCTTCAGATTGAGTTACTTCAGGAACATCCAACTTTTCATTAGTCAATTTTTCTAAAAATCATTATTATTAATCATTTAATGTTTTCTATAAAAAATATATCAATATGAATTCAATTATAATTAGTAGAGTACATTCTATTTGTGTATAATTACAAACAGTTAACATAAATGCATTATATTATAGTATATTTATTTTATGAACTATAATCATGATAAATTTCAAATCAATTAATATATTTTCTTTTTTTATTAATTTTTTAGATGTTTAAAAAGAAAAAATATAACATTGTAATAATTTAATCAATTTATCAAGTTAGTTATAAAATCCAATTTATTCATAACTCCTATAAAAAACTAAACTACCTATACCATTAATTTTATAAAAGACATTTTTGGTAGCTAAGCAGTTGGAATATTAAGCCACATGTTTTTATTGCACAAGTTGTCTATCTATTATAAATTAATTAAAAATAATAATATTTATTTATTTACCATATAGTTTTTGTAAAACTTGTCCATCATAAAGATCTTGTTCAAGGTTTTTTACAATAATTCGATGATCAGCTAACACATCATTTACCCAATCAATTAGTATGCTCATTAACTCTTGTAATTTTGGATCAGAATAACACTTTGGTTCCACCATAGTACGTTCTTCATTTTCCTCTAAAATATTAAATAATACAAATTATTGAACAATTCTTTTTCTAAAACTTCAGTAGATCTAGTAAGTATAAAACAATTAAGTACCAAGAGTATATTCTTCAGGAGGAACATCCGCCATAGCTGGATTGCCTGGCGAGTCAATAGCATATTTACCTTCTTCCTGAACTTCTTGTACTGTAACAATGTCAATTAAAAATGTCTATTAAGTCGTGCAAATTCAATCATTATTTTAAATAAATATTATTCCACTAATATTGCAATGATTAATTAATGATCAGAGCTTAAGACTTCTAGCGTTATTTGCTTATAGTATATTAAAAGATAGCAAAATAAGCTACAGGTAAATCAATTCATTTTATACTAAAAAGAATTACATTTTGAAAGATTTGAATACATATTTTTCCATTTTTTCTGCTATTTAAATAACTATTATTTGATATGAAAATAAATAATGTACTAATGCAATGTTTTCATACACAAACATTAGACTAAATACCTATTTTATTATAAATATAAATGGCTACTTTAAATTTAACATATTGTACATAATATCCTTTAATATACAGTAAATATTTCTTGTCGATTGATGCTTATCCACACTGAGTATGGTGTATTACTAACCTCATCAAGTGATACCTACATTGTTTAAACATAAACATTTTCTCATTTTCTAGTATTATGCCTTTATGAAAGTGAATATTGCATTTCTTATATTGTATCTCCCAATAATTTTGTGACTTAAAAAGCATAATATCATTAAAGCAGAGGTCACCTGAACTGTTAAAAATTAGAAATAGTATTGTGTGTAATATTTAATATAAAGTTTTTAGTTGTAAATTAATTTTTTTGCAAGAAATATTGAAATTAAGATCATGTTCTGAAATATAAATTCGCCACTTCCGAGAACTAAAGCTAAATTCTTTAAAAGTAGTATCTATTATATATTTTGTGAAAGTATGCTAGTTTCTCATGACCGTTTCTCCGGTCCATTCCTGTATTAAAACGCATATATTAAATTTATTTAAGGTACATTTTAGGGAAAATTAATTTCATAATTTATTAGTACTATAACTCTTGAACACTGGTGATGACCATATAAGGTAACGTTAAAGTACTTACCTTCCTTTATCCGCTTTTTACGTCCTAACGTCCCAATTTTATCCCAAAACGTTGTCTCATCTTTGCCGTCATCTTTTCTAAACGAATTCTGTGGTTTTGGTGACTTGGATCTTGGAGTAGTCATTTTAAAATTAAATTTTCAAAATTAAAATTTATGATAAAAATTATATTTTCAAAACTGATAAGAAGTAAATACAAATTGGTACAAATGGTATAATACGAATACGATAAGAGATATTTTCATGTTTGTCTATGACACGTCGTATCGAGATGTAGGTATATAGTTACTGTAGGCAGGTACTTATTTACTATACAGTATACATACACAATATCACAAAACAGAACAATACTTAGGTTTTAGGCAGTGGCGCTATTTATTATTTAAGTTTTATAATAGAGATGCCAAAATTTAAGCAGGTCAATTTTTTTTTGTCAGGTGGCTTTTTTCAAAATAGTAAATACAGATATGGTTCGTGTGTTAGTCGCTTATATGTGGTTAAACTCTTGAAGGTTATATTTTAATGAATTCAAATTATTGATTAATAATTTATTTGCCTTTGGTAAAGATCCAAAAATATTTAGTATAGGTAGGTACTTAGGTAAATTTAATCAATGCAATTTATTCAAAATAAAATTAATACATTATAATATTTATTTATTAACACATTATAATAAATAATAATACAATATTCGGAATATTCCATACAAAATATATTAGTTTTTTAATTAATGATAGTACCTATTCTAGCTTATACCTTCTAGTTTTTATTTTAGAAAATCTATCTACTGCTTCGTCTAAATTTATTTTGTTAGCATCTTCTATTTCTATCGCTATGACCATTGAATCAATTGTTTAATCGTTTGCCACACATTGAAGATATAATGTTGTATAATATTATACTATAAGTGTAACCGTAGGTAGTCAGACTACCGTAGTCTGTAACGACATCATAGATATGTTAGAAATATAGAATTATTCTGAATTACGCCGATACGTATACCTATTATATTATATTTGTATATAACTATATTGGCTATATTTATACTATACTTTATTATACCTACCGCATTTATATTTACTAACGAAAAAAACGTTATCTGGAAAGTTGGATAGTTGGAAATAGCTTAGATCAATAGACATACCTACCTATAGCATATAATCTAATAAGAATCTAAAAATAATAAATATTATACATTTATATTTTATACCTACTCGGATACGCATTAATGCATTATATAGACATATAGTATTAGTATTCATAACAATTAATGATATATTTTAATTTTTACTCATAGGGCTATTATAGGCCATCGCCCGTGCGCCATCGGCGAATTGTAAATTTTAATCTATCAGGCCAGACTCAGAAAAAAATAGGAGAGCCAAAAAATACCCTGCCCCCCCCTAATGGCGCCTCTAGTTTTAGGTACCTACTTTACTATACCTACTTGAAGTTAGAATTGTTAGATGTATGTCATGTAATATAGTTTTACCCAGATTACAAAATATAATACATGGATACTGGATACAACAAACCATAAACAATTATTTTGACTTTATTGTACTCAACGATATAACTTATAAAAGTATAATACTTATAAGTTATAATCCTTTTAAGACTTTAAAACCAATCTTTTGACCACCTTTATTAGATTTAAACATTAATACCAGAATAAAAAAAAACAGTTTATGTAACATAATATATTGTTGACATGTTTATAATTTTTGAAACTAAATTTTATTCACTCAAATAATAAAACATAAAAATAATAAAAAAAGGTCTTCATTAAGAATTTTCTATCAATAAATACTTATTTTACTCTATATATAGATACATTATACATCTAGATATACTAAAAGTTATATTTTATTAAAATAAAAAGAAAAGCATCATAAAATTTTAAAAAGAATTAATAGGTACCTATTGCACTTGCACTATTGCATAAAGCATAAACCAATATTTTAAAAAAATATATTAAATAATATATACTAATATACTAGGAATATCCGAATATAATACTATATAAAGAACTATAATATAGATTCCATATATTATATTTGCTAGTGATTGCTGTTGAAGCCGTTGAAGGCGATGAAGCTTCAAAAATTGATCTTCAGGAAGCTATTGATCTATTTGCAGATATAAAATCTCGTAGATATCCATTAAAAGCTTAGCCTTAAGCCTATATTATTTAGTTTTGCTATTATATTTAATTATTTAAATTTAAATTTTATCATATTATTAATATATATATTATTCTGTGTTATTAGCTATATTATTATTCTTCTAAAAAACGCTTGATTAATAAATAGGTACAGCATTTGATTTAAAAAATATTTGTTTTATTATTCTTTTTTTGAGCTTTGTAATATATTTATTATTTTAAATAAATTAATATGGGGCCGATAAAAATGTTGCCCTACCCTAAGAAATACTGAAATGACGCCCCTGATATAGAACAGGGATTGTCAACTGAAAGTTATTAGAGGGCCAATTTTTAGAAAATTACAATGTAATGGGCCAGAGTATAGTGAGCAAAAAAAAGTCATTCAAAATTTTAATTTACCATAGACAAAATATCAATATTGTTAACATAAACATTTGGTGAAAATTATAAATATCTACGATTATTTGTTTTTAGTTGTAAAAGAAAACAAAACTTATAATATAAGAGAATTAGAGAAATAGTCATAATGGTAATCGAGTAAATCTAATGTCGTAAAACATAAATTTTAGACATTTTGATGGATTTTGTCAAGATCCTAATTCTAACTAGAAATACTTACTATAAATGTTCAGTATTTTGTAATTAAGTAACTTATTAGTTATTTGAAACCTCGTGGCTCGTATTAAATTTTCAAGCGTTATCATCAATTCATAAATTGTTTTATACAAAATTGATGTAATCAATAAGTCAGTGTTTAAAAATATAATACATACAAGTGGTTCTTTATAAGCTGTCCTTACAACAACTTAAAAATATCCAAAATACGATTATTTTAAAGATATTGCAAATAAGCACGGAACTAGAATTTTTTTCCAGGAGGGGCAGACGCAGAGTAGGGCAAATATTTTTTTTACATGGGCTAAGCCACTAAGGTTTTTTCAGCAATCAATGAGGTTATTTAAATAAAATATAAATATTTTCGTATCATATAACATAACATAATATAGATATTAGCTATATAGTACTAGTACAAACTTTTGAATAGGTAGTTAAAAATGTTTTAAGAATAATGTCAAATATTTCATATGTAAGAAAATTTTTATTCACAAACCTTCAACAACTATATTATTATATTAATAATGTACAAAAATTACAATTTCTTTATTACCTACTTTAATATTACATTATTACATACCTTTGTGAATGAATGATTATGTTTTTTACTTACATTTCATAAATATAAATTAAAGTAATTGTGTTTAGTAATGAACAGATGAATTTGTTTGACTTAACTTTAATGCAAAAATATGGGAAACATTTGTTTGTTTATTTTCATCTAGTAATTAGTACTCAATAAATGTAATAATAAAAAAATAAAAGTTTTTTTCTTATTTTACAAATTTCAAAACATATTTTATTGAAATTGTAATAAATTTTTCCTTATTAGATAATACTAGTAGGTTAATCCATAATAAAAAGACCAAAGATTTTATTTGTTCAAACTTTATTAATTCAATTATTATAATTTATAATAAATTCAATTTATTCTTCAATTTATATGAATTTTATGACTTTATTATATCGTACCTATTTTCCAACGGGGAGGGGCCCCCCATGACGCCGTGCCTGATTTCAAATACATTATATATCTATTACCTACTGATTATATATCATGCTACTTGATGCTACTTGTGGAATAAGGCATGAAAGTCAGCATCGCCCTTTCACAAAGGTGCACTGTTGAGCATTTTAATTTTTAAAGTTGATTTTTATCTGGGCACCCGGCATTTTATTCTTCTTTTTAATATATCTTACACTGATTTACTACTCTATCTTACAAATACTTATACAAATACCTATCAATTATCATATATGAGTTTAGCAAAATTAGTTTTGTGTTGACTGTTGATAATTGTTAGCTTTAATAAAAAGTAGAGAATTACATAATAGGTATAGGTAATTTACAATATTAGCAATTGTATTTGAATATGTTTGTATTAAACAATATTTAAATAATAAGCATCTTTATATTGCCATATTTAGTACTTTACATAGGTATTCATTTAATAATTATATAGTAGAATACATTGGTTATTTTGATTCAATAGGTATATAATATTATATTGTAATATTTTCTAAAATTATAAATAGATTAATAATTTTATTATTTATCACCAGATTTCCTACACGAGGTAATCGATATAACCAGGAAATACCAATTAAGTACCTATTAATCATTGGGAAAAATTAAGGTTGATTGTTTTTTAATATTCAGAATAAATAATTAGATAGATATTATTATCTCTCATTTTTAATATAATGTGCGAAAGAAAATTATAAGCTTAACTTTTATTTTTAAATTTTATTTTATGAAAAAGTTCGCATTTTTATTTTATTTTCCTTATTAATTATTGCTTTTAATACTGAAATAACAGTTTATTTCATAACAAATACGATTGAATTAGATAAATTCATGATTAATATCTACATACCTCCATCAAATACTTTTTACATTAAAACAACATTTATAAATATGTTTCATTTATTAGCTTAAAATACATACAAAACAAAAATCACTCTTATATTACACTACCTATTTTATAAAATTTAAAAAGGAAAATAAAATATAATAATACATAAATAAATATAGTTGAATCTAACTTAAAACCAAAACAAATAAAAAAATCGACCACATTTTTTTAAGGAACTATTACAGAAATACATTAACAATTTTTTTTTAACACAAATTAAAATATAAAATAAACAAATCTAAATAACACACAACCTTGAATATCTCTATATTATTTTGATCATAAAATATTTATAAAAATGAGTTAAAAATACTGTTAAATTAATTCATAGTTAATTATTGCTTGTTTATAAAAAAAAATTAAACAACTTAGGAATATTATAAAATTACAAACCAATCTAAAATTTAATATTTTCTAATACATTTTATTTTTGTAATAGTACCTATACTATGAAATTAAAATAAATAATAGCATTTTACAATGATAATAGTCAATATATCAAATATAAAACCACAAATCCATGTAGATTATCTACATTAAATGATTTAAATGTAAAATAATAACTTTCATCAAAGTTATTAGTTTATTGTTATTATTATCTAAGCTATATAATAATACAGTAATATAAATAAATATAAACTTATTAAATCTATATTTTAAGGATATAATTAAAATTGATAAGTTTCATAGTTTTAATAAAAGAAAATTTATTGTGGATACATAAAAAATTACAGTTCCTTTTAAAATACTTGTAGGAAGGGACCGAGAGTATGAAAAAGTATGAAAACAATAATCATTATATATAAACCACATTTTGAATAAAGTTTAGACTATTAAAAAAGTCTACAAAATTTGAAGTTCTAATATTATTATTTCTATAAATTAACAATCTAGACAATCAAGATTACAATACAATACAATACAATAATAATAAATATCAAACATTCAGAAGACTTTGACTATGATACGTATAAGTAATAATTTTAAGATAAACCAATTAAAACATTGATTTAAATTAAAATTTCTAATAAATTAAAAAAAATTGAAGTTATTATAACTCGGCTATATTACTATAATAAAACTCTAAATAATGAGTTATCTATAAAATAAAAAGTTTGAAAAATATCAACAAAAAAGTCAAATAATACACAAACGTACTATTATATTAAATTTAAATATACATACTAAAAATTAATTGATTAGATCATATATCAGTAGTTTAACTTTTTAATTGAATGCCACTTTTTGTAGGAATTAGTAAACATGAAAATTCATATTATTAGTATATTATAGTATACCCAAGCTTTTAAAGAAAAAATATTGCATTAAACTATAAGAGAAAATGGTTGAGATATGATTTCTGATTTTAAAATGTATTTAATATTAGTAACTTGGAAGTTCATGATTCATTTTGCTAAACATTGAACCAGAGTAACTTTGTCGTACAAAATAGGGCTTGTGTGCTATATTGTTTCTATGGCCTGTAAAAATAAGTATTAAAAAATGGTTTAGTTTCATAATAAAAGTCATTAAATAAAAATAGTATGTTTAGTAAAATTATTTTATTTTAAATTAAATAATTTAATACCATTGTGCTGTTTTAAGTTTGAAGAAACATTATTTTTAAACTCATTGTTATGTCTTAAGTGAGTATCTCGAATATGTAATGTTTTTGTATCAGTTACTGCACAATCAATTTGAATCATAGTAACAAAATCAGAACCTACAAAAAGTTAAATTTAAGCACATAATTAATATTTATATTTAAGATACATCAGAGAATTTATATAATCTATTACAATATTGTATAATTTAATAAATTAATTCTTACCATTTGATGATAGGGTTGGAAAAACAAGTGACATCTTTGGTCGAAGGGTAGTATTAGAAGCATTATGACTAGCTGGTAATAATAAATGATCACCAGAAAAAGATACAACATAGAATGTATCATCTTGCCTTTCAATGGAATCAAATAAACTTTCTTTACTATCTAACTTCAACTGGCCGAATATTTCTATGAAATCATTGTTAGATGGAATATGCTTTCTTTTTCTATGAGTTAAATATCATTAAAATATTTAGATTTAATTGGAATATTAATTTTATATAATTTACTTAAAATGTAATGCACTCACTTAAAATTCCTTTTGTGAGTTCTTTCCATTTTTTTATCTTTATTTCCAATGGATTCATTGTCTTTGGAATGTTCAATAGTTGTACTTATAATTGGAGGTTCAACATAAACCATTGATAAATTATCATTCAACAACTTTAAATTCTTTGGTTCTATCCATTTTCGAAGTTCACTATCAATTCTAAAAATAAAAACAGTTGATTATTTTATTTCCAACTTAGATTTATATACATCATAAACACAATGAAAAATAAATTAAATTAAAAATCTTCTATTTTTATGCTGTATATTAAATATACTTATCAAGTACCCCACAATAAAATTATACATCACATAAAAATAAGATTTTTAAAAGTTGGTAAACAAATACTTAATATAATATATTTAATTAAGATAATTTTAATAACCTTTTCGATTCAGATACATTTATAAATGTTGGACACATCAAATGTTCAGTAGCATTCAACGACGAATTACTGTCTTCAAAATCATTGACCCATAATAGATTTCTACTATGAAAGTTTACGTTTTCAATATTTTTTGTATTGTAATTTTCACCAAGATTCATTTGCATTTGTGATTTATCGAATTGCCTTACATTGAAAAGCCTAAGTAAAATTATTTCAATTTAAAATATTAATATATATTATAATTTATTATCAATAGTTACCCTGATGGTACAACATTTAAAGAAATCATTAAAACTACTGATAATATAGCTGTAGCTTTTTTGGCTTTTTTGATAATAGGTCTATCTGTTATTGAAGATAATTTGTCGAAAATTTTAAGCCGTTCTTTTAATGCTGAATTTTCCTGAATAAAAGAATAAATTGTTTAATAAAAATAATAGGTTATATTTGTTATTATAAAATTGAAAACTTATTTTAATTGACTAACAATTTTTAATTCCAGATTTTCTTTTTCTAGTATACATATTTTTTCTTCTAATGATGTTACGTATTCCTTTTTCTTTTTACGAGATAAGCTTGCTGCTTCTCGATTTCGTATCATACGTTGATGTCGTTTTATTGCACTTAACTAATATAATACACACAAATAATATATCAAATATACTTTGTTTATTTGAACAATAAATGTTTTACTTGATTATATTGTAAAGTGGTAGTAGAAGTTTTAGACTTTGCTGAATCAATATCAACTATTGGCAATGCCAATTGAGTATTAACTTCTGATGTACTTGATACTAATGGTATTGCAGTTGGTACATTCAAATCAATTTGTTTTTGTTTTTGTAATTTAGTTATTTTTGAAAATTGATCTGGAGTTAGTATAATCTTTCGTGGGAGAGTTGATGCTAAAAATTAAGTATATTGAAAACATATGAGTTATGTTTTTATTATACATTTGGCATTTAGTCACTAGGTATTTATTAGTATTTTATGTCATGTGTAAAATAAAAAATAATTACAGTTTAATCCCCAAATATATATATATTATTCATCTTGTGATATATCAACAGGGTTTTACAAAGTAAGTAAAAGAATATTTTACTTATTCTGAAATAGTTTATTTAAATATTATTAAAAATTTCCTATTATTATCACTTAATTCTGAGACTAAATGCCAAGAGACTTTTTGTTCTAGAACAATATTATTATAATATTAATTATTACCAAATGATTTTGAAATTGTAACTGAAGATTGATTAGTTTGATCAGTCAGCATTGAAGAAACATTGACTAATAAATAAAATAAAATAAAAATTAGAAACGCTATTAAAAATTGATTTAAAAATAATTTGTCTAATTATAATTTACAATTGTTATTAGTTCTAGTAACTGCATTGAAATTTGGTTTAATTGGAGTTGGAGATATTTTCAGTTTTGGTAATGTTCTGCTTCCATTCGTAGATTTTATAGCGAATACTGTATTAGTATCACAAATTATTGTATTTTCATTACTCATATTTGGTGATAATATTTTTGGTAATATCTTTAAAAAAAAAACAAAAATAAGAAAATTATTATTATTACTTGATATATAAATATATTTTAGCAAGTATACTTGGTTTGAATCAAATGATGATTGTGAATCACCACTTGGCATTGACCCATTAGAAGAAGGAGATGATGGAGGTGATGATTTGAATGAATTTTTTTCCAAATCAATACCTAAAATATAAAAATCAATTATTTCAAAAGTAAAAGAACAACTGAAATAATATTACCATTTTCTAAACATGATTCAATGTTCCATTGCATCATATAATCAGTATCTAGATCGCTAATTCCAGTATTAAATTTTATATCATCACCAAAAGAAGGTGACAATGGTTCCATTTTAAGCTCATCAAACTAAAATAGAAAAAAGACATTTTAATTAATAAAAATTATTAATGATACACAAAAAAAATGTTTATTAAATATTTATTGATGATTTTAAATTAAATGTATAGAATGATTCACCAAATATTCTCTCCTACCGTTTAATTTAATGATAAATTTATTAAAATTCTGGTACATGGAATTTTTAAATATAATATATAAAGACTATATTTTCAAATTCTTGAAATTTTTGTCTGTAGTGGGACAAACTTCTATATTTCAAATGAGAACCTACCTCTCTTTTTTACAGTAAATTATTTGTTGAATATTTTTTTTAACATTTAAATTTACCTATATTCAATTTAAATGGTTTTACAAATATATGAAATGTATGTTATGTTGGATCTGATATATGGACCACATATATGATGAATTAATATAAATTACTAAAGTTTTAAAATTAACATAGTCCTTATATCTCCTAAACCTATTATCATGAGACTAAATTATTCTTAAAAAATAAATTTAATAAACTCATTTGAATTTTAATTTTGACGCATTAATTTTCAGAAAAATTGTCCACTAAATAATTTACTATATAGTTTTGTATATCACATAACACTTTTTAAGTGATATAAAAATTTTAACAATTAGAAAACAGGGTCTTAAAATATATTTAAAAATACCAAAAATCAGTTTTTAGGCTACATTATTGAAGAAATAAAAGAGATGGACAGTAGACTACTTGGAGAACACTTTGTATATTATGTACAAATAATTTTATAAATTAAAATATTTTAAAATATTCAGGTAAATAATCATTATACTCAATACTGCATTAGGTGGATAGTTGAAATTATTAGAAAAAAACTATTTATTAATTTATTTGAACTTAAGCTTACCTCAAAGAGTTTATCCTTAGGTTCAACTAATACATCCATCATTCCTAAAAAAAATATATAAATACAATTTTTATTTTTAAATATGCCTTTAGCTTATAACATAATTATTTTATTGAGCAAGTTATTACTAAGTGATTATCAATATTATTATATATCAACTATCAGTTGACAGTTCATTAATAATCATTAATCATTAATCAACAAGTAATAAATTTAATTTTAATAACGAGTCAAAAAATGAAATGACAAATGAAAAATGAAATTGTTTAGTTTATTTTAGATACTAATTATTTTTTTATTACATTTTGAAATCTTTTAAATTGAAAGACATTTTTCAAAATAATGAACCACAAAATTATGTTCAATTTCGTTATTAGTTTAGTATAGGTAACATAATACAAGTACAAAAAACATCCCAATACCTTATATTTATAATTTAAAATAAAAATATTGTGTGCTTCTAAAATGTAAAAGAATGATAATTGATTAATGATAATAATAAGTTTTAGTATTTTTAATTCAGTGGTTAAATTGGAAAAAGTTTATAAATATTTTTTGTTTCAATATTCAATAGCAGAGCCGGCAAGTTAAGATTTGGTGGCCTAGTGCAAAATTAAAATTATTCACCCCCTATTTTATTTATCATTATGGATTTCAATTTTTTTGGGGGGGCCCTTTAAACCATGCATCCCCCTAGCCCCCCCCCCAATGTTATGGCTCTGTTCAATTGTAAAATTACAAAGTAATATAAAAAATTACTTATTAATAATCTTTTTTATAATCTCAAAAAAATTTAAGTAAAAATTTAAAATAGTGACATAGTGTATATTTTAATATTTTAGACTTTAAACTACTAAAATATTAATTTGTTATATGGTGCATTTGTTTAGTTATTTATATTTATTTTTTCTGTGGAATTGAACATTGAACACATTATTATTGAAAAATAAATAAAACAATTAAGCTTAAAATAACATTTTAGATTCTATGCAAAACATGAATACAACTTGTATTTTGATTTTTCTGTAAATCTATGTTTTTTATATAAGTTTTGATTAAAAAATTTTCGTTCAGTTAACATTTGAAATTAATACAAAATCCCATAAGTTTTTCTTACAGCTGTATTGAGCTATATTTTGTTTAAGCAATAGAACCAATGTTCAAAAAATCAATATTATGAAAGTTTGAAAACTATTTTGTTTTAGAAAAATTATAAGGTCTTTTTTAATTTTAATAGCTAAAACTTTAAAATTGAATACAATGCTTCTCATAAAAATATGGTTTACACTAAAATTAAAAAATTTAATTAATTTTTTAAAATCTAACTTTCTTCTATATACATATATTTCAAATTTAGACGAAATTAGATATTAAAAAAAAAAAGAAAAACAATATTTAGTTATTTTGTCGTTTCAAATATATTTTTCATTGAAATTTGAAACTTTTTGAGTCTTACTTATATTAGGTTTTATATTTTAATGTTGTATACCAGCGGTTCTCAACCTTTTTATATTCGCGTACCACCTACACAGTTTGAAAATTTTTAAGTACCACTTGACCATTTTTTTTTACTTATTAATAATATATACGTTAATGTTACGTGTATAGAATTTTATTTTATTAGGAATTACAAAATGATGGGAATTAAATATTTAATGTACAAAAAAAAAAAAATTAAATTAAATATGTACAATTATTATTATTATTATTTATTATTACGATTACAAACGACCTCCACACCACCAAATAAACCAAATAATATTTAATATTAATAATAATTCATTCCAACTTTTTTTATAAATGGAGATTTTCATCGCGAACCACCTATGAGCTTTCCGCGTACCACTAGTGGTACGCGTACCATAGATTGAGAAGCGCTGTTGTATACAATTAAATTATCAAATGATATCACGAGCCTATTCGTATTTCACACTATTTTGCGGTAGATCGATACTCTGTATTGTCTTAAAAACTATAACGATAATACCTACAATATAAAAATATATACTATTATAATAATTAAATATTAATCATTGAAATGTGTTCAATCAAAATTAATTCGAATTTCCTTATTACTATTAGTAGGTAAAATAAATTACTTTAATAGCAATTAGCAATATAAATATATTTCAAAAATACTTGGTTATATAATCTGAAAGCTCGTCTTCAAAAGTATATTTTTAAAATAGTGAATTACTATAAAGAAGAAAGAACTATTAATAAAATATAATAATATTATTAAAAATATAGAAAATAAATAAAAAAAGGTAATTAGAAAAAATAATATTTACGGAACACCAGTAGTAATAATTTCATTGTGAAACCGTAGATAGTTGATCTATTATATTATTTATATTAATAAATATAAAAACACCTTTTTTCAAGCTGTTGAAAAAATTTTGTTTTTAAAAAGCTCAACAATTGATTAAAAGATTTAAAATAGAACATGCATAGTTACAACTTATTTTTTAAATGTCTTAAGTTCAAATTTTTAAAATACAAAATTCCCCATGAGTTTCTTACTAATATATATATTTGACATATTTTAATAGCAACTTTAAAAATCGTATAAAATAAAATTCCATAAATAATTTCAAAAATAAAAGTTGCATTTACGTAGGTACCTATGTTCTAGCCCGGATTAAGGAGGGCAAGGAGACAAAGGGACACGGTCACGGCACCCATTGATTTTGAGGGCACATCTTTATATCCAACATAATATATTATATTTTTTTTAATGCATTTAAAATAGAAAATATTTTAGTGGGTATAGTACAACTATAGTAGGTAATTAATAATTATAAAATAAAAATTTTCTTAATTTTATATCACGAAAAATTACTAAATGATAATAAATATAAAATTGATATTTTAATAGTTGATAACGTATACGTATTAGTAATAATTTTTGATATTAGGTATTTTTGATCTAATCTAACTATTCACATGAGCTACTCATATAATATATTATGATATATTATATAATACATATATAATAATTTTATTATTATATTATAATAATAATAAAATTATTTTACAAAAAATCATTGCAAGAATTATTCCCAAATATTTTAATTGCGGCTCTTAGAACTTAGATTATATTTAACTATCCCAGTAGATAAAAATATAAAAGGACTTAGCCTCAAGAAAATCTAACATCATTAATGATATTGTATTTAGAAAATTATATTTGCAATTGATTGATTTCAATGAAACCATACAATAATTTGCAAAAGAAAAGCAAGGAAAAAAAATGTAAGATATTATTTTTTAGTAACAAATACAGCGTTTTTAGTCATATATAATATGTGGTACCTTTAATAAATTATATATTAAATAATCATTAATTTATATTATAGCCTTATACATATTTTTTTTGTATTGTACAAAATTATACAATAATATACACAGTCTTTAAAATGAAGTGATACAATTTTTTTGAAGTTTTAAGGGGGCCCACTTAGTTTATGGTGTCCTGGACTCCAATCGATCCTTAATCCGGGCTTAGGGTTTCATTGTTAGATACATCAATAATTTATTGTTCACTAATTAATAATTATTATCAATTTCAACGTGCATTTAATTAATCAATATATATTTAATTATTAAGTCTTATATATATTATCCAATTAATTTAATTACTATAAATAAACACAGTAAATTGTATAATGTATACAGCTATAATGTGATCACTGATCACGATTCCAGGTACAATTAAATATCTCAGCTTTGAGGTTATATATATATATATATTTTGAGAAATTTTCAAATTAAAACCCTTTTGGTACGCACATGCGCAATACAACTTACTTTTTTTTAATTAGCAGCTATTTTTTTCTACATTTCGGATAGATTTTTGATTTTTTTTTAATTAATTTAATATAAACGTTGTTTTTTGTTTATTAAATTGACCGTGTTAAAATTTCGATGAAAGCGAATTATGCATAAATTCAAATTTGAACTGACTAACATTAATGGTCAATTTTGTAAATAGAAAAAACTATTTGAAAACAGTTTTAACAAAAGTATTCTATCCTAAGTGTAGAAAAAATGAATGTCATTTAAAAATGTAAGTTATACTACGCATGCGCGTACAGAAAGGGTTAACAATTTGAATTTTTTTAAAAATGTGTATATATTTGCCATTTGGGTACTTTCTTTCACTTCCCCAAAACCCTATTTTAATCTAATGTCACGCAATTGAGATATTTAGATGTACTGGGAATCGTGATCACACTAATGTATAATATACTTCATTTAACTTCAATACTTGGTATGGTTATGGTAGTTGGTATATAATACACATTACACATAAAGCTAGGTAAATCAAAACATCTATTATTAAATTAAATACATTAATTTTGGCAATAATTGTACTGAAAAATCATGGAAAATAAAATAAAAAAGTGTAGTAAATACATAACAAGTAATGTCCTTGAACTCGAGATAATATCATATAGGCGGGTCATTGATCCTATATATAAATCCTTGTACTAGCATGAGGAACAACACCGCGGTGAATACAGTAGTACTACTAGTACTACCTACTACACTATCACTTGACTCGGAAGTAAATGGGCGGCAGTTTTTTACTTTTAATTTAAAAACTGAATATTACCTATAATTGTTAATTTATATAAATAGTAATTACAAAAATATACGACTATTATGCAATGTAATATCGTACATCAATTTTTCTTCGAACAAGATATTTTATAAATTAATATAAGCTGGCAAAATACAAATATTATAAACACTATTATAGAATATATTATATATTATAAAAATATTATAAATTATACAACAATTTCAATAATTATCTATATTTTAATGAAATAGGAAAATTACTTTCAATATTAAATATTATATACTAAAATAAAAATAAAAACGCTTCTTAAAAATTTTTCAACATTTATAAATCAATCTCTATACTTAAGACACAATAGGTAGGAATGGTAGGACAGCAAATCGTGTAATTTTTTAAAGTATAATAATTAATAAATATTAAATATTTTTAGTTAGCCAAACACAAATTATGGTTAGCGAGAAAAAAATGATAGATTATTACCATTACCCTAGGTACTAAAGTATTCCTTGTAAAAATAAGAAAAAACACTTACCAAATTCATCATAATACCAAGGCAAAGTAGAAATATCGCTAGGATCTAATATTGACATGACTTATATTAATTTTAAATGAATCAATAATATATTTAGATAAATGTCGAATACAAAAACACAATCGTTATTTAATTACATAGTTTTTATCGTAAAATAAAAAATTAAGGATCGTCTTAAATATTTTATACAATTATTATTATTTTTATTTATTTAAAATAAATATTGAAACTGACAACTGCTAACTGCAGCAATACATAATATGCCGGCTTCGATAATAAGCATAGTCTCCAATTTTTTACGTTTTAAAAACACAACACACGTTGATTTTGTTCAGTGTAGCCACTAAATATTTGACAACTATGTTTTTTTTGCGAAATGTTTTTTTAATATCAACTGGTCAATCTTTATAATATGTCTATGCTGCATATAGGTAATTATTAATTAGTCTACATCATGAATTTGAAATTAACGTTTGAAAAATCGTAAAATATTCAACGACTAAAATTAAAATATAACGTATAATAAGATGGATATTATGTTGTTTTTATTTTATTTATATAAAAAAAGAATTTTTAAGAAAAAAATGCTAAAAAATATAATAAATATTAAACGATAAAATCATCTAGTCAAGAAATTCACACCTACTGACCTACCCTTACTATAGTCTATATAATATAGACACTAACACAATGACTTTTAAACTATTTTTTTTTATATAAATTATTGTATAAAATCAATCAATAAGATTACATTTTATAATCAGTAATAAAGTATTTTTACTTAAATGGTCTATAAATTAAATAATAAAACTATATAGATAATACCTAAATATTTTTATTATAAAACAATTTTTAAATTGTTTTCATATACAATTTTCAGATATTGTATTATTCTTAATTTTTCAACTTGTATGTATAGGACTAATAATAATTACAAAACTGCATCAAGTGTAAAGTTTGGAAGTATTAAGTTTAATTTGAATTCGTAAAACCGATATATGGGTTTGTTTAAAATCAATAAAAACATTTAAAATTATGTAAAAAGCAGGTAAAAATGTATAAAAGATCAAATTTCTGGAACATCTTATAGACTTATAGACACAACTATAGAATAACTTAATGGCAGTGTTGGTTACTAAAATGTTATTTCTATAAAATATACCAACTAAGTACTGAACACCCGCTTATATATTTTCATGAAATATAATATAATATTTTTAAATAAAATGTTAATAAAATATCATAATTAATTTTGTTTATATGATGATTCATGTAATTTAAAATATCACGACAGTAACCAATAACCTATGTCATATTGCTATGTACAGAAAATCATAAATATTTAATTAGTCAATTAATACTTATATTGTAAAAATATAAGAATAGTTACCAATTAAAATATTCTACACAATAAAGCAGTTGTTGTTTAATATATTTTAAGTATGATAGTAATAGACAACAGATATTTGTTACCTGATGAAATGGGATCAGAAGAATAAAAAATGTCTTCGTTCGGCATCAATTATTTAAATTTCAAACTTAATTTCAACAAATTAAATTTATTATTATATATAAGAATAAAAAAGTAAGATAATGTATATAATAAGTAATTGTTGGTAATGATTGATTAGAAAGAATTATAAAAATAAAATATACGTATGTAAAATAAAAAACAAAAATTATTTAGTAAACACAAAAAAATAATATTCAATATTATTCATTCTGTTAACAATTTCTTAGTGCACATTTTTTAACTATAAACATATTTTATACCTATGTACATACCGTATGGCGTACATACAACTTTGCTGTACATGATAAATTGATAACATTTGATAACAAAATGTTTAAAATCAAGGCGTATTGATATCTAAAACTTTCTGTGCTGCTCATACCGTGGTTTCAAAAACAATATTATATGATATTGTGATAATGATGTGATAAAAAGTTTTTAAACGCCAACAAATATCATAACTTTTCATAAATATAGTTCAGAAATAAGATTTAAGAGTTAATTCGTAATGCCATTAATGTTAGAGTATAAATAATGAATATCTATACAAAGGTACTATTTCATGATGGAACAATATAATTTTTGTACCAGATTGGTTCAAGTAAACAGTCACCATTCAGCGTTTAAACATAATCAGCCATGGTAAGTGTAGTAGCTTTAGCTTGTTAGTGACTAGTGTCATATCTACATATACCTTTCTTTAATTATATTTCAATTCATTATACTGAAAATGATTATCAGCAATTTGATTGATCATGTTGAACTCAAACGACACATAACATGATCAACAATGTATTACGTTCAGTTATGGTTTTTTTCGTCGTATGATTGGTTTTTAACAACATGTCTTCGACGAATAAACATGATTCTGATAAAGATGATGAAATTGAGCAATGTAGTAAGTATTAATAATCAATTATGTAAACATTGTAGATTGTTTTTGAGCACACGCATGCTTATGTTTACTAAATAAAGTCTTGACAAATCATTAAACATCTATAGTTATTTGTTTATTAAATACTTGAATAAATATTGTTTATCAACTGATTACTTTTTTTTAAATATATACAACTCATTTATTGATAATAATTTTATTCTTGAGGAGATAATATGAAACATGTTGCATAATAAAATGTATCAGTAATATATAATACATTAAGTATACAACATTCAGTTAGTTTTTGAATAATTAAGAAACACACTGCGGACCATGGATATATAACAATTTTATATTAAAACTATGTTTAAATGTGTCAGATCATTTTGATACTACTTATATAGTGACAACTAGCTAAAAATCTTGTAGGCTTAAAATCCCTCTAACAACTTTCATAAAAAATAGTCTTAATAAACCTAACCTAACCGTTGGAGCTTAGCCTTCATTTGAAATCATGTAATAACTGTTATTTGTTAGGGTTTACTTTACTACACTCCTTTTCATTGCTTATTTTTATGAAAGTAAAATTATTATTTTTTACTCTAGTTTAATTTTTCTTTTATTATTACAAATGAGTTTAAAAATTAGTAATATAGCTATTATTATTATGACTTGTTTTAAATTTTCCTAAAAAAATTTTAAATCAGATACATTAGCATTTTTTCAAATTTTTAAAAATGTAGGTAAATAATATAAGTACTTACCTACTATACATTTTTATTGAATGTGGCCTGTTATAGAATTATCTACATTGAAAAATGAAAATAGATCAGTTTAAAACTTAACAATTAAATATTAAAACTTTTAGAACAATAATCAAATAAAAATATTTTATGTCTATTGCTTTAGTATTATTTATATTGGGGTTGAATATTTGCTTGTTGCGTGTAGGTTTACTTCATACTATTTTCTACTACATTCATTTTGAATTGATAGTGTAAGAGTTTGAAGACTAAATTATCCTCAGAGGGTCGAGATTAATTTTGGTAGAGCTAAGCCTTCTCTAATAATGTAAGTATTATATAAGGACTGGGTTGTGGGCAATTTATTTGATTTTTTTTTGTTCTATTATATTAGAAGCAACAACAGCCATCTTACATTAATTGTATTTAACTCACAAAAAATTATCAATAGGCACTAAAATATATTTATTTTGATCTCCAGTAAAGCTACAAAAACTTGAACAGTTAGTGTTGCTTCCTTAGAAATTATTTGTACATTTTCTAAACAATTATAAATTATTTGTCCACTAGAACTAGAATTTATTATTAAGGATTTTTTTTTGGATAATAATATTTATAATTATCTAATTGCATAATAACATCCAATATAAATTTTCCAAAATCTAAAAAATAGAAGTTGAACAAATGTTTGCAAAAATTAAAATTTTTTATTAGTTATATATTTATTTATTTATTTATTTCAATGAGTTGAGCCCAATACAAAAACTGTATATTATTATAACCATCAATATAGTAACAGAGTAATTTGAAAATATAATGGAAAATAAAGTATTGGTGATTATTAAATTACAAAATTTTAATTGTAAGTAAGAAACATATGATGTTTAATAGATTGAAACAAATTAAATGCTAAAATATGTATGTAGTATAATTTTAAATTATATACCTAATTTAATCATATTTATTAATGAAACCATTGTTGACGTTGTTTTTTATAGCATTTACTTTTACTTGTAGCAAAATAAAAAAAAAATGTTATTAAATTTAAATGATTTTACTTCATATTTTTATTTATGTTTTAATTTTGCCGGTAGTCTATTAGAATTAGAAATTATCTTTTTTGACTAGTTTTCTAAATTATTATTTACATTCTTTCTTGGTTAAGAAATATGCAATAGCTGTTGTATAATAATACACATATTTTAAATTATTTGGTTGATTATACTTTAACAAAAATTTATAAGTATCTACAATTAATATATATTCGATATAATAGCATGGAGAGTTTAAAATATGTGTACTTTTACTACCTATATATTTTTGCGTGTTTTTTATAATTTAAATTGCATATGGTTGAATTTTCAAAAATAAAATATTGTTATTTTAGTTTCTATAATTATCTAAAAACAATTATTATTAAAACAGGAAAAAGAGATATTGTATTAAGTATTACTAAAGTAAAAAAGTAATGTAACAGGCACATCGTTTAAAATTAACACTAGGTACTTTTTCTGATTACAAAAACACGAAAATAAATATTTGGAAACGAGTACATAGGTAGTTATATAAATGTTACAGCTTATTAAAGTACCTATGCGGCTATGTAGTTTAAATCATAATCACAATTATGTAGTCTTACTGACACTCTCTACACTTATCAGCAATGGTTGCAAATTTTGAGGTCCCAGGCATATCTCATTGAATAGAAGCTTGACTCTAAAACCTCCCCAAGATGTAATTGTGCAAACAATCCACCTATGATACAGAGGGGAAACTGAGTGAATTTAAACTCACCCGTTAGTGGGTTTACCTAAAGGATGTATTTTACGTGTAAAATTAGGTCTTTTGACAAGTAATCGCTCCCTGCGTTTATCACCTTAGATCACTAAACTCTACGAGTAAGTATAAATAGTAGATATACATTATATACGCAAGAATACAAAACAGCAACAGCGGCTCTGAAAGTCATAACTCGTATGCAGTAATATCATTGATTTTAGAATATAATAATACGATGCCAAGTTTAAAAAAGGATAATTTAAAATAGATATTTTGTTAATTTTAGAGGGAAAGTGCATATTATTTACCTAATTGATTTTCATACGCATATAAAGCATACTTAATATTTTCTAAAAAAAATTGATTTATTTTCTTAACCTATAGGCTATAGTAGATATTTTAAATAATATTGAGTACCTATAAAATCATTATTTTTCGTGGACATTTATTGTTATCGTCGCAGTCGAATATTAATTTGATGATAACGGCTCAATTCTCAACATTTTTTTAATTAAAAAAGATTTTTGTTGGAATTTTGAATTATTTTTTTGCATAATATGTTACATTTATTCATACATATATTAAAATATTTCGTGCATATTATGCCTACATTAGCTCCTATAACTTTTGAGCCTTATTAAATAATAAGTATTAACTAGGTACTAAAATAGTAGGTAGTTCCTGGCGCATGGCCTCGCATAATATTAAAATTGTAAAATTTAAACGGCTGTACCTTTTAAATGAAATATATACTTGTTAATTATTTCTACACATTTTCGCATATTATTTGTAATCAGAATCATAAGTACTATTTATTGAAAAAAAACTTAAATCAGTTTATTTACACTGAAATAGGAACAAAAAAAGGTTAAATTTTAATGGATTTTTCAAAATATTTGTTGCATTTTAACAAATTTTATGTTTATTACTCATTTTGGTAGTTAGTGCACGAACTTTCGGATTAATGGCTCTAAATGTATGACCTATTAATTAAAAAAAAAAAAAATGGTAGATAACATAATCGTAATTTCTTGGAAATGGTTTTTCGATAAATTGATTTCTAATTAAAATACTATTTTTAAAATTTAATGAAACACGTAAATATTTAAATCAAATATTATATTAATAATAATATTAAAATGTAAGCGTAATTTATCGAAAAAAGTAATTCCAAATATGTAAGTATACAATTTTTAAAAAATCATAAAGGATGTTACACCTACACGTGTTGTAGATATTATTCTTGTATTTTCTTATATCTATGTAACGAGCTGTGTAGTTAAAAATAATAAAAAAGGAAATAACATAGACAATTTGTGTTCGGTAATTTAAATTGTATATTATTATTATATCATTTAGCAAGACAGAGACAACACATCATGCGAGTAGGACGTCGTTTAAATAAATGTATTAAATATATTATCATCTACAATACCACGCACCTACTTCAAAATATTTATATTATGTATATATATAATTTTAATTGCGTTATACCTATAACTTATAGGACAAAAATGAGTTTAATTATAACAACAAGTAGGTAATTGCCAATTGATTAGTACCTAATACTTATAGGTACTATAATATATACAATTTAAAATTTAAATCCATTTATTGTAAAAAAAAAAAATAATAATAATATATTAAAAAGCTATACCTACCTATTATTAAGTATTTGAATCCTATTGAATACTAAATTATAATTTTTAGATATTATTTTTTATTAAAAATATTCTATTGACTTACATTTAGGTACCAGTCAATTATTTAGGAGTCATCATTTATAAATTAATAAACGGTACGGTATTGCACACCGGTTTACTCTGGCGAATTTCTTGTATGTTGATTTGAATCATATTATAATGTTTCCATCTGAATTCTGTCCAAACTTGGTTACTCATTTAGTGTCTATATATATTTACCATATACGTACATCCTGTATCTGTATTAAATTAAAACAAATGACTAAGTATGGATAAATAATAACCTTGATCGTTGATACGGTGTTGTAGACGTGACGTAATAATTAAATAGGTATACAATACTACAATCTATTGTTTTAATGTTTATTTGATTCCATATTTCCAATTACGTAGGCGCCAAACACGTATTCGTTGAGTATGAAATGTTGAAAACTATTTCCGTGGATTCCGTTAAATGTAAAATTTGTAGATAAGTCATAAGTAGGTACGACAATTGGATAGTTGTCAATACATAGTCTCTACTCTCTAAAGTAATATTAATATTGACTTGGTTGAACAGTGAGCAGTGAGCAATGAAAGCGAAGTGTGAAACTGCATGTTTGAGATAGTCGGGCGTGTAAAGTCATTCCACATTCGTCATACGTGTACGATCGTAGTGTCGTACCCCACTCATTTAGGTTAGACGTTCTATTTTTAGATTCTTTATCTCTGTAGTCTGTGTACTTGCATCAATGGTCCACAAATAAGTAATAACATAACTGCCTATATTCTGTAGTAGTAGTAAAGTGTTAAATATTAGCTTTGTGCCATCTTAAATGTACCTAAAATGTACTGCATTACTATAGATTTTTTTTTTTAAATAAATGTGATTTAACTTGTACTGTTTGTTTTAAGGAGTCGTCCCGGATGAAAAGTACAAAAAATGGAATAGTAACATTGGTAGTGGTAATAAATTTGCTAGACGAGCTCGTTCATTTAAAGAAGATTTATTGGATATTATATCATCAGCAATGCGATCGCCTAGTCATAGCGCCATCAGCTCTAGAAGTGGTTCGCCAAAAAATGGTTTGCCTAAGCAAAGACATGCTTCATCTGGAAGTAGTCCTAAGCGGTCCCTTAATGACATCGACTTTAATGTTAGACAAGTAAGTTTTAATCGTATCATTTATTTTTAATTTTTATTGAAAGTATGTAAATTTGGTATTTTTATTTATATTTAAATAATTATCTATTTAATAAACAAAATCATTTTTTTAGGTTCAGATAGCCTTAAGACATTTCCTTGATGTAGTAACAAAGAATAAATTAGAAATGTTACCTGGAAATGGTACAGTAGTTTTAGAAACTGTAACAACAATTTGTGGGGTGTTTAAATCATATGATATTAATGAGCAAAGTTCATTGGTTGTATCTGCTTTAAATCAAGTGTACCAAAGTGTAGCACAACTGATTAAGCTATGTGATGATGTTCTTATATTTGGAGAAAAAGCAATCAATACAGATAATGTATCAGATATACTGCGTTTAGTTGAGCTGGCTATTCAGGTATTAAAATTATATAGGCACATATTTTCTGTTATACAGTTATTATTTTAAATTAATATTTTGGTAAATTTTAGAACTTGGTATCATTAACTAATGATAAACTTAACCATGGTGTACTTAAAACTGTGTACAAAGATGAGGATTCATTGAAACTTCCTGATGAATTGAAGCAAAGAGTTTCTTTACCAGATATACCATTAACACCTAGGGAAAGAGAAATATTAGAACAAACAAGTAATCATTCCTTTGATACTGTTGACTGTAATCCTCCTTCAAAGCCACCTTTACCTGATCGGTAAGATTAAGTGATATTTAATGAAAACATTGTCTAATTATTTACAAAATTATTCCCATACAGAACATGGTTAAAAAAGACTGACCAAAATAATTCTCCTCCTCCTTTGCCACCAAAACGTCGTACTGGACATAATAACACCAAGCATGCTCTATGCAACTTATCTTTAGAGCCGTTAAGCCTTTCTGATAGGTCTTCATCAATTGGTTCATTAGATTCAATTTTAAATGATGATGAAGTTAACATTGCTATGTCCAATGATGATAGTTCTTTTTTAACTAGTAAGATATTAATATGGTCCATTTATCAAAAAATAATATAAAATACTAATTATATGAATTATTAGATGATACCAATCATGTATGTGGCTATTGTAACTGTTCTTCCAGTTCTGCTTCAGTAGACCAAGGCAATGAAAAACGAATATCTCCGTTTTCTGAATATCCACCTCAGCATAGTAAGTGTTTCTTAATATCTATAACATATCTAACATTTTATAGGTACAATTTAAATTTAAAATTAACTATTTATTTATTTTAAAGAATTTAATCAAAACTGACAAATAACTGTTTTTACAACTTTTACAACTGTAAAATAACATAAGAATATAATTAATTATTTAGTATGGAGAAACATCACATGTGTTGTCTCCATGATATAAATGTATAATACGGCAAATTTTTATGAAGTAGAACCAACATTGTGTGTTTAGTTTAATATTAAAATAAAATGACCTATTGTAAACTGGTATATACAAAATTAATGCATTTTAAACATATTTGTTCATTATTACACGTCAATTATGCTTATATTTTTATTTTGTACTTCTTGATTGGCCTAATAATGTTAAGATTTCTGAAAACAGGTTTGAATGCTATAAATATTACTAATATAAATTTTAAATCTTTTTTTAGTCCTAAAAATGGTAATTTTAACACTAAAAGAAGGATTAATTTCCTATCCTTCATTTAACATTTCCTTTAATTATAAAAATAAATTTTAATTATGTTTACTAGCAATGGTAGAAAAGAAAACTGCATTTATTCATCAGGCATCTAATCAAGTTTGGACACATTCTAAATCCACAACAATACATCAAATCACTAATAGAACTGTAGTATCAAACGAAATTAATTGTTTAACAACAAATGATGAAGTAATTTATTTTTTCATTCAACTTAAAATAAGAATTTATTTATTATATATTTCAATACAATACTTAATTGGAAGTTTTAATTTTACTAGATTCCACCACCAGTGCCAGAAAAAAAACGAATAGTCAGACAAAGGCTAAGGTCTACTTATGACAATTTATCTATGGATGAAATGGCCACACAATATAACTTCCATAGAAATAACAGTCATTGTAGTATCCAAGCTTTAACACATACTGCATCACTTGATAACCCTGCAGTAGATCCTTCAAATCCACCACCTTTACCGTTAAAAAAGAAACATAGTAAGTTATATTAAAACATGATTTTTTTTTACTCAAAGATTTAGAAAAAATATTTAATATATACATATAATTACATACTTCCATATATTAACACATTTATCAAAGTATTTCTTGATACTTAAATATACTACTTAAAAAAAATGTTCTATTTTTGATATTAGATAATATCTTAAATGTATCTAATGTTTTTTTTAACATTAGAGGTATGAATATTAGTGTAATATGTTTATGTTGGCAGTAAACAATTATTGAAATACATTATCTATAGTTATTATATTTTAAATATTGATTATTACCTAATATTTGGTTAATGGTTCAATGATTAATAACTATTAAATAATTGTTGAAAATGAACAAATAAATAAATAAATTAAATTAATTTTTATTGTACCTCTATAAACAAGTATAGTAAAACCTTTAAATACTGACACTTGGTAGCTGAAATTTTGTCAACTTTTCAAAGGGTTCAGTTTATAGAATGTTATTAGTTTGTTTCAAAAAGATATCCATTATTTATAAGTATCTGTTAAAGGTTTCACTGTATTCAATTAGTAATTATTACATCTATTTAATTTTAAATATAATCATAAATGAATAAGTTCTTTCTTATAATAATAAAAAATAATGATCTATGATTTATATGAAATTGAATAATTAATAAAATGATTGAAATCACTAATAATTTTCTTTTTAATATAATTATTATTTATGAATTTATGATAAATTTATTTTTCTTTAGTGTTTCATTCGGTGGCATATTCTGGTAAGATGTTAAAAATATAGGTTTTTTTGTGCATGTTAGTTACCAATTAGTTAGAAGGAACTATATCAAATTTAGTTTGAAAATAGTTTAGAGTGAATATAGAATGTTGTTCTTTAGTTGAATATTATAATTGTAATTTACTTAAAACATGAAATTATCATAGTAATGGCATACATGGAAATGTTTGGCAATTGTACGCATGGGAATACTACGGAATTTTTACGTCATTCTGTTCATACATACACAATGCTTCATCAAAGTAATTGGCATTCACCTCAAAAGTATCAGAGTGAAATCCAAAGTTATAGCGTTGAAAATTCTTGTCAACAATATTATTTTACCAAGTATGAGACATATTCTTAAATCTTAAATTAAAGAAGTTATTTGAATTAAAAAAAAATTTATATATTTTCAGTGACTCTGATCCACCCGCATTACCGCCTAAACGAGGTAAAATAATGACATCTCCTTATAGAGAATTGACACCACCTAATACTCCAAATAAAGTATACATAACAGAAGTTATATCAACTCCAATTCAAACACAATGTTTAGAAATTCAGTAAGAGTGCTTAACATATTGATTTATTTCTATTTTTTTAGTATGACTATTGATTAATTGAAGGTTGAACTAAATAAAATATATATTATCAAATTTTACTAGAATAGTTCTTAAGTAATTTGATCATTTTAATCTTAATAGTTCATACAGTAATTTTATTTTATTGATCATCATAAATAAATTGTATATACATTTGTACATGACAAACATTAATTGTTAAGTGAATAATTATGATTTTAATTATATTTTTGAACCGTGCAGTTATTTTATTTTCACCAATATTTAAGTTTTTAACCATATATTTTATAGGGATGTTACACCAAGTATTACTGAACAACCTTTACAAACTGATATTAGTGAAGTTAACATTATGGAAGAATTAAATGTATCTCAATGGTTATTATTTAAAAAACCAGAAGAAGACGGACCACTTGTTCGTGGGGGGCATGCAGATGCTCTTGTAGTTCATGCAACGAATGCAGTTAAAAATGGTAAAAATTAAAAATTGTATTATACAAATTGATCTATTTAAGTGTCTACACTCATAATTTCATAAAGTTTTATTTGAAAATACATAGAATTTTATATTATAATATGTATATATAATAATAAACTGTAACCACTGGTGTCCATAAAAAACTTTTGTATGTACTTTGATAGTGTGCGAACACCAATAGTCACACATTAATCAAAAAAATTATAATTTTATGTATCTTTTATGAAAAATATTTTGCTTTGGAATATAAAACTTAAAATGTATACTAACCTTCAAAATGTTAAAATTGAAAATTTAAGTGAAGACACTAAGAATAACTGTATGTATATTTACTATTTATTTATAATATTTTATCTTAACTTTAGATTTTATGTATCAAGAAGCATTTTTAACAACATATAGAACATTTATATCACCTTTAGAATTAATACAAAAACTTTGCATGCGACATCAAAGGTTCCAAAACTCTGGTGATTTAAATAGGCAAAGAGCTGGCCGAGAGTCATTTTCTCTGTTAGTTAGAGTAGTTAGTGATTTAACGTAAGTGAATACAAATTTTAAAATTATGAGGATAAATATTTAATAGATTCAATTAATTATAGTTTAACAGACTTAGATAATGAAGTGCTGCAAATTCTCATGGAATTTGTATATCAACTATTATGTGCTGGGGATTTAACTATGGCAAAAGCACTTAGAGTAAAACTTTTGGAAAGGTATCAGGCAAAATTAGTGCATAATACTTCAATTAATGCTCTATTACCATCTCAAAATATATACACTCGTCAAGCCACTTTATTAGACTATAAAACAGAACTTATTGCTGAACAAATGACAATGTTGGATTCAGAACTATTTATGAAAATTGAGATACCTGAAGTTTTAATTTGGGTTAAGGAACAAAATGAAGAGCGTAGTCCAAATCTCACAGAATTTACAGAACATTTTAACAAAATGTCATACTGGTATGTATTTTTAAGGAAAATATAAATTATGTTTAATTAATATATAATATATTGTTTTTCTACACAGGGTTTTTCACCAAGCGTGTTCATCTCTATTTTTTCTTAATAATATTTTTTATTGAAATTCTAAGTTTGGGAAATTATTACTATATATTACACTCAGGACCATATTTTTAAATACTTAGATATAGATTGTTGATGTTATAATGATCTCACTAATTATAGTTGTTGAGAATTAACTCTTTCCTATAAATTATTAATTATATGACAATTTTGAAGTTTTTAATATATTTAAATTCAAATCCGTTTTTTTTAAGAATTATTATGATAAGTCCATGATATTGGTTTAAGGAAGTATGGGAGCTATAATTATTTGAATATTTTAGTAATAATTATTTTATAATTGGTATAAATTGTCTATGAAGTAAGTAAAGTAAATACTAGATCCAATATTACATCGGTTTTATGTGTTTGTAAAACCATTTTGAAGAACTTATATCTTTAGTATATACATATTTATAAATCAAAAACTACTTCTTTGAATTTTGATTTAGATACATTAAAATTTACAAAAAAATCATCATGTCTCATTAAAAAAAAAAAAACATTTATATCACCATAGAATAATTTTAATTTTAATTTTAAAATAATACAAATTTTAAAATATGACCTTATATAATATGAAATTTGAATAAATTAATTATCAAAAGAAAAATTGGACTGAGCATGCTTGATGAATCACCTTAAATAAATACATAAATAATATAATACTTTTTTTAGGGCAAGATCGCGTATACTAGAACAAAATGAAGCTAAAGAACGTGAACGTTATGTTTTAAAGTTTATTAAAATCATGAAAAGCTTGAGAAAGATGAATAACTTTAATTCATATTTAGCTCTTTTGTCTGCTTTAGATAGTGCACCAATTAGACGTCTAGAATGGCAAAAATATATTACCGAAGGATTAAAAGAATACTGTGCACTGATTGATAGTTCGTCAAGTTTTAGAGCTTATAGACAAGCTTTAGCAGACACAAATCCTCCTTGCATCCCTTACATGTAAGACAATTTAGAATATTTAAACATATTAAACTTAAAATCTTATAGCTAATTATTAATCATAGTAAAATAATGAACTAACAAAATAAACGATTGTGTTTATACCAATTTACTTGAGATAAAAATTATTGTTATTTAAATTAATATATCCAGACATGCATATTATAACGATTAAGTTAACTTAATTATATGTAACTACAATGAGTTAATTAATAAAAACAACAAAGTTATTTTAATACTGGCGTCTGGCCTTCAGAAATAAAATATACAATGTAAATATTATCTTTTATATTTTTATTAGTAGTTATACTAAAAGAATATATGCATTACTTTTACAACAGTTATCTAGCTTACATTAATAAGATTATTTTTGAAATATTCAACAATATACATTATTAAAAAAAGGGTATTCAAAAAAATTAAATTTGTTATACAATTAAGTATAAGTATATTGTACTTCCCTATTTAAATATACATCAACATTTAAAAAACCTTTTTATTTCAGAGGACTAGTATTACAAGATTTAACATTTGTACACATTGGTAATAATGATTATATATCAGATAATATAATTAATTTTTCCAAAAGATGGCAACAGTTTAATATTGTGGAAAATATGAAGAGATTTAAAAAAGGGTAATAATATTTTATTATATACCAGGCTATGTAAATTAACACTTATTCCAAAATATTTTTAGATGCTATAATTTCAAGAAACATGATCATATCATTGCATTCTTTAACAATTTTGATGAGTTTTTATGTGAAGAAGCCATGTGGCAAATCAGTGAAAGCATTAAGCCAAGAGGAAGTAAAAAAACTACATAGAACTATATTTAAAAAAAAATGATTTTTAATGTATGTAGCAATTTATATTCAAAGCAGTTTGTGAAAAAACTGTTGTTTTGCAATGATTTTTGTGTTTGTCCAAATGAAAACGTAATCTTCCAGGGCATATAGATCAGTGTTTCTCAACAGGTGTGTCGTCGGATAAGTCCAAACGTGTCGTGGGAAGCACTAATATTAAATGACACAAAATTTACACTATATTTACAAATATGAATAGATATTATTCTTATTTTTTTTTTATTGTGTGTCACAAAGTATGAAAAATGTTAATAGTGTGTCGTCATTATACAAAGGTTGAGAAACATTGATATAGATTATTAAATTCTCTAATAATTGAATGGTTATATAGATATAGGTGTCAAATAAAGTGTTTTGAAAAAAAATATGATGTTGTGTCATGTTGGTTACTACGTATGATTAAATTAAAGGTTTAAAAAGTTTAAAAATGTCACTTGACACCTTCATCCATTCAACCATTCAATTGGAAAGTAATACATAACGTACCTTAAAAATTTAATATTTTTCTAAGTGTTTAGTAATTGATGAATAATTTGTCATAAAATAATATATTTTAGTGCTCCAACTCTTTCATACTAAAGTTCACTATGTACAACAATTAACAAAAATTACAATATATACTAACTTTTCACAATTATTACCAATTTTAACTTCCACTAAGAATTCATGACTTACTTTTGTTGACTTTTTTGATTGAATTTGATACATAAATGTTAATACTTTAGATTTTAATGCAAGGTTAACACAATTAAAAAAAAAAAAACTAATGAGCACTTCCATTTTTAAAAATAATGTTAACACTAATTTATCAATGCACCATTTTGAATTATTATGTTATCATAGCTCATGATTAATCATTGCTTTCATATTTGGAAAAATAACTACCCACAACTTGCGTTATAGTAAGTGAAATGAAACAAGCTCTTATACATCCAATCTGCTTTTAAAACTACTATATTTTTGGTAAATTTGGAATATCTCATTAATTTGGGTATCAAATATATACTTGTACTATTATTAAAATTAGATCAAATTTTAAAGCTAACAAATAACAAGGTCTTAATCTTAAATAAAATAGATTTTAGTAAATATCTAGTCATTTTTCTAAAAAAAACTTTATTTTATTAAGCAATGTTTTCTAGTTGAAATTTTATACATAATTATTTTTAACTATTAATATTATTATTAAATATTCTTCTTTTTTATTTTTATGTAGTAAAGTTTATTTATTTATTTTTATTTCATTTAATAATATTGAATGTATTGAATGTGTATTATTAAATTCACAAAATCTATTTTCAACATTACACTATCATTCGAAAATACAACTGACATCAATTTATTGAGTTCTAAGTTACTATTTCTGATATTAGTTATTTATTTTTGAATTTTTATTATAGTTTAATATGAGGATCTTCGACCTTTTTAGGAAAAGACCCTTAATCTAGACTATATGTAACACACTGATTAAACCAACCACTATTATACAAGGTGATTTTTTTATTGAAGAACACTCATTATTTCTGAAAGTATTCATGTTTTTGAAAATATTTTTGTTTGATAAAAAAACAACATTTTTATTAAAAAATTATATTTTTAAATATTTTTTACCCTTATTTTTTTTAAGTTTTTTACTTTTTTAAATGACAACATATAGTTTTAATTTCATATTCCAAAGCAGAATAATTTTCTGAGTATTTTGATACATACAATTAGAATTTAGGGCCAGTAGTTTATGAGTTATACTTATTTAAAGTTTAGACAAGCGGAGTAGTAAACAAACATTTTGCGGAGTAACCCCGTACCACTCCACTCCGCGCATCTAAACTTTAAATACTTATAACTCATAAACTACTGGCCATAAATTCGATTTTTATGTATCATAATATTCAGAAAATTAAACTGCTTTAGAATATGAAATTAAAACTATATTCTGTCATTCAAAAAAGTAAAAAACTTAAAAAAATATAAGGATAAAAAATATTTAAAAATATAATTTTTTAATAAAATGTTGTTTTTTTAACAACTTGAAATTATGTAAAAAAATATTTTTAAAAACATGAATACTTTCAGAAATAATAAGTGTTCTTCGATAAAAAAATCACCCTGTATACATTTTAAACAGTATTTTCTATTTTTCTTTATATCATACATCATACTTGTCATTAATTGTTCCTAGATACCTCATAACGTATAAAATAATAATCATGTGTAACAAATGTTATGTATGTACATTGTACATGCTTTATGTTGCAGAACAAAATACATTTGTAAAATCATAAATTAATTACATGCTAAAAAAAATAGTCAATATTTTATTTGTGGTGCCACACAAGTGTATTTTGTTTTTAAACATAATAAATGTAGAATGTTATTCACAATATATGTAATAAATTACAAAAATGAGAAAAAAATGTGTTGTTTTAAAAACAAATGTAACAAATCAAAAAGAATTCAGGGCGAATAATTTTATTATTTTTAAATTCCTATTTATTAAAACTTAATAAATTTAATATCTTTGTAATGTAAAATTATTGGTATTTTTGATTGATATAAAAATTACAGAATCAATGAAAAATGTTATATTAGTTACACCAAAATTATATAGTATCTTGAGTTAAATCAAAGTATATAATATATATATAGTATAAATTATATATTGTATTATTTTACATTTACAAAATATTAGTTAAATCTAAAACTAAAAAATGTCAATTGTTGATGATAAACGATTTATTAACAATAAATAATATTTACCTCTGAGGTAACCTCAATATTTACTTGATGAAACATGATAGCATTGAACAATTTTAGTTCCTATTTATTTTATTTTTTATTTTTTTAATAAAATGACTATTTATATATATATATATATATTTGTTTAAGAATCTGGTTAATACTACAATTTTTTGTATAACAATTGTAAGCCAAAAAAAAATATATATATATAGACATGATAAATTTAGAAAAAAAAGATGAAATAATTGTCTTAACTACCTATTATTTAATTATACAATTATTGTATAATAAATAACCGAGATTGAGTAAAATCTTTTGAAAATAATTTGTCCATATGTCATAGTATAAAATGTATTATATTAAAAATTTATAGTAAAAAGTTTAATGGTCAGAATACATAAATAATTTTAAATTATACTTGTAAAACTTTGCATAGCATAAATAAAAAATGTATGTATTAGAAATAAAATACTGAAATACTTTATATTTACCATTAAATGCTTAACCATAAACATTAACATTATTTATTTATGGTGATATTATTGTATATTTACATATTCCTTTATCGCATTTGGGTTATAATATAACTGTTTAAGAAAATGTGTACTTTTCTAAAAGTGATTTAATTTTTTATTTATTTTATTATTCTTGCTAAATTGCTTTTAGTATTAATTTCAGCATTATTGAACAATGAACATTTGTTAAAATAATATAAATTTAGAAACATTGCTATGCGTCATCTTATGGTCCTAATCAATTATTCAAAATGGCATATCTTATATTTTAATGTATTGTCACACATTTTTATTGTTTGTTATTGATCATATCATTAAAATAAGACAATTAATACATTTCACTTAATCATGAATTAATTTCTCATCCATGACATCTCTTCATTAATTTATAAAATTTAAATATGTATTAATGATGTGATCTATATTGCTACTAGACAAATGTTAATTTTAAACATTTTTTTTTTATGTATCCCAAATGTAGAATTATTGAATTTAACTTGTTTCATTATTGTAAAATATTATGTACAATAAACATTTTAAATAGAAATAAACTATTAGTTACTGCATATATTATATTATGTATTAAATTTATGATTATATTTAATAGTAAAAGATGTATTTAATTTTATTAATTTGACCGGCCTTTACATATTTTATGTAGCAGTATTAAGGTGACCTACCATTTGAAATGCGATTTTTTATGATGTAGCTAAATATAAAAAAAATATATCAAATAACATGTATATTGATTCTTTGTTAAAATAAATTGTATAGTATTATGTTTGTAACTTGTTTAAAAAAAAAGAAGTTTTATAGGTATGCAGTATTTATTTGTACTAGAATATTTAGTTGAAGCCATTTGTTTATACATGCTCAAAAAGAGAACTCTTTAACATTTTTTTTTATTTTTTGACATAATAACATATTAAATAATATTCCTGATTTTTTTGTAGTTGATCAATTTACAAAATAAATAAATTATGTTATAAAAATATTCAATTTTGAATTCATTTATGTTAAACTAACAATTCAAATTTTAATTAAATAAAAAATAAAAAAGATGACTAACTGTAATGGTGTGAGATTTAAAAATAAAGTGATTTTATAAGTACATACAATAATTATTATTTAAGTAGAAAAAATTTTCAAAAAGTTTCATGTTCAACATATAGATTAGACAAGAAACACACAATTTGAAATAGCTCTATTTTGGATTTAGTATGCGTATAGTCAATATGGTTTAAAAAAATTTAAGTTGTGCTATACACTAATCCACGTTCAAAACACATGAGTGAAACAAATAGCGAATTAAAAAAATTTTTTTACCCAGTTGTTTTATTTTCATAATCTGCAAACCAGATTCAAAAATATGCATCACTACCATAAATTACTACTGAATATAGTATAAGTGTTCCTTGTTCCCATCAAGTCCGTAGCCACCAGGGGGGGGGGGGGGGCGTTGCCCCCCTAAACCCAGTCATTGCCCCCCCCCTAAAAATATTAGAAAGACTTAGATAGGTATGTATCAAAATTTAAACACGTAACATCAGTGAATATGGTGAATATTATAATTATCTATGTAAACTTTAATATAAGTTTTATTTTTATTATTTAGTATTATTCGTTTTGTAACTTTAAAATAATTGTGTTAATTTAATGAGATGTCAATGTAAATAAATTAAAAATTGCATTTATATATAATGCCCTCCCAAAAATTTGCTTTGCCCCTCCTGAAAATTCGGTCTGGCTACGGGCCTGGTTCCCGTAAACACTGAATAGATTTGTATATTTCATAATTATTATTATTATTAAAATAATTAATCTAAATATTGACATCAGCATAAACTCAAAACAACTAGAACATGATATTAGTTTACCATTAAATTAAGCTATTTGTGAAAGTTACACTCCATAAATATTGTTATGTTATAAGTAGAGCGCGGATTTCTATGCAATTGCATATTTTTTTCCTTTTTATATTTTTGTCAGTTATCTCCACGAATCAATTATTTGAAGCTAATGGTGAAATTTTTTTTTTGCTTATTTCTGCAGATTTAAAGGTTATTGCATGTTTTTGAAAAATTCAAAATGTATTGCATATTGAAGCTAAAATTTAAAAAAATGTTTAGTTATATTTTGTCAAGTAGAAAAATTGAAACTAAATTTTGAAAACGTTCAGTTTGAAGATCTTTATCTAGACCTGACAATACTAAGTTGCTTCAAATATGCCGAAATAACTTCGGTTGATGTCGAACATTCGTTCTCAGTCTTTAAAAATATGTTAACCAATAAACGACACAGCTTCACAGAAAAAAAACTTGAAATGCATATGATTATTCGTTTTAATAATAAATACAATTTTAAAAGTAAATTAAATTCAGAAAATTCCCCAATTTTTTTTTTTATTAAGTATTTAAGTAATTAATTACTATAAGTTTTATTGTACATTTTAAATAGGTAAAAAAATTCTTGCATATTTTCTAAATATTTTCATGATTTTTGACTGCATATTATATGGCATATTTTGATACTTTTAAGTGCATAAAAATCCACGCTCAAAGCTCCTAAGCTTAATAGCTTAGCAGTGTTTACACCAATTTACTAGTCACAAAATATTTTTGATGGTTTGTTATTCGTTAACTAATAATAGCAACAGAAATAAAATAATCTTAATATTTAACAAAATTTAGTACTCGTTATTGTATTATATAAAAATATTTATTATATTATAATAAAAATGTATGTTAATTTAACTATGTTATTTCATACATTATTTTTTATTTGTGGAATGCCATAACAAAACACTTTTATAGTACAACACATTAATCAAATTTATTATTATACTGCAATAACTCATAAAATTATTATACAGTATAAAATATAATGTAGTATTTGATATAACGACAATCACAAAATATCCAGACATTTTCTCAGACGTGTAATTTTTAATAAGTTGAAGCAGATGAGCACTGTTTTAACATTAATGATTTTTATTTAAGCCATTTAAAATAAATAAAAAAAATATTTTCTGAATTTTCTATAAATAAGCATTGTTTTTATTTTAAATACAACAAAGATAAAAATATATTAACATAGTATAAAAAAAGTATAAAAACAAGTATAAAAAAAGTGAAATACAAAATAAATTATGGTTATTAACATACTGACAAACAGTTATCTATATGATCATCTAACTCTATAATATTTTTAAATATATTTTCACAGCATGGGCATTTTAAATTATTTTTATTAACATTTGGTTTTGGTGTTTCTGGCATTTCTGTCGACATACAAATGTCTAAATGTGTATTAATATTACTTTCTTTAACCATCTTTTCACAACATGGACAGTTTACATAATTGGTATCATCAGGAATATCCACAGAGTCATTTTCAAACACATTAATCAACATTTTACAGTTATTTAAATGTTCATTCATTAAAGATCTATCAACTGTATCATTGCATGCTGGGCATTTACATTTATCATTAATTTCAGTGCCAAACATCTCTTTTAATTGATCACAATTTTGTAAATGATCATTCAACCAGTCGGTAAACACAGGTTCATTGCAAATAGGACATAATGTAGTTTCATCTAAATTTTTTAAGCATATATCTTTTTGAGCATTTTGTTTATTGCATTCATCAGATTTAGAAGACATGTTAGCATTCTCTTCAAAAATTTCCTTTGTGGGTGAATTCAATTTGTCGTTTAAATGAGACTTTTTATCATTTTCTTTAGGTTGCGAATATATTTCAGAATCATGAAGAACTTTGTTTATTGGAGGATTTAATACTGTAATGAAATTTGTTATTTTGTTAGCAGGTTTAACATCCAATTGTTTTGGAACAGTTGATTTTTTTTTCAATCCATATCCTTCAGGCTCCTTAACTTTAACAAAAATTCCATTGCAATTAGCTTGATGATTAGCCCACCAATTATCATTTGGTCCTGGTGCACGATTCATACTCCTTTTTACATATCCATAAAATGGCTTATTATATTGGCATGGTCCATTACACTTCCACCAATGTGTTTTGTACAACTTTACTTCATCATGAAAATCGTGATAAATCGATATTTTAGTGCCAGCTCCCACATTTATCCTGTACATATGTTTACAAAATTCTGGCCCATGCCCATCTCTATCTCTATGATCTCTATTATTGGTAAGAAACAAATATGCATGTATCATTTCGTGTAATAGTGTTTCAACTAGATCCTTTCGAGGTCTGAGCTTTAAAAGTGGTTCACTAAGGCTTATGGAACAAAATCCATTTTGATATCTACATAAACCAGCACAGACTGTCATCCTTTTGCTCCATTGAATCATGACCGAGTCCAATGTACTCCAAAAATACTGTCGATTAAATGCCAAAAATAAACCGTGTATATCTGGATTTGGGTCTAACGTTTCCCAAGAATGGTGTACTACACTTTCAGTAGCCTCTACATTTTGAGTGTAAGATCGTTTAGTTGGTCGAGGTACATTATCTTTAGCATTACGCTTTTGTTTTTTAACATTAGTACCGATATCAGTCAAATCAACTATATTACCATTACTAGGGCCAGAAGCCAAACTGTTTTCAGATTTTGTCAAATCTATAAAACGTAGTTCTCCATTGTTTTCAAAATTGGCCAACTCGTTTTGCAATTGTAGAGCGAATAAATAATCGTTGCTTGTATCCATTAAAAACATTCACAACACAACAAAATCAATCAATTTAATAACTAAATTAAATATTACTTACTAAAACAGTTAATGTAAGATAATCTATGATTAAAAACATCACAGTTCACGCTGAATGTTTAATTCAATATCAGACCATGATCGAAACGGTGAAAATTAAACCGTAATACTGTACACAAACAGTCAAATAACCATTGACTAATGACTATTGAGGTAAAGACTAAAGAGACAAGAGTAAGTAGTAAGTACCGATTATTGATCACTGAGGCACTGAATAACACGATACACGATCACGCCGGATCACGGTTCAATTAATTAAGAGTGTATGACATCATTGTTATCATAATCCTTAATAATTACTATATTTGACCACATTAAAACAGTTATTTTTAAACTTGAATACGTCTCGATATAGGTAGTTGATAAAATAATCTGTATCAATAACACTGAGATAGATAAGAATATAAGTATATTCTTATCTATCTCAGTGATCAATAAAATGTTTTGAAAATAACGAACATGTGTTTTTATCACTAAGAAGATAACAACATCCCATTAAGTGAATAAATAGTTTGAAAAATAATGATTTGATTAGTATACTTATATTTGTATTACAATTTATTTTATTTCATTTTTGTAGTTAACTAGAGATATTTCTGAATTTCACTTCTCATGTAATAAATTATATTATAAAATAAATATAAAAGTGGCATTCACAGACTAAGAATAATTAAGATCATGAAGATTAATATTACATTAAAAAAAATTTTAAAATTAAATTTTTTATCAGAACGTTCAGATGAAGAATCAGTTAGAGATCAGAGTCAACGGAATCGTGATCAACGATATTCAGTCAGAAGGCAATCGCAACAAACCTTAAGTTGTGATTCTGTAACATTTAAAACCGATTCAACTGGTATTTTTTTTTACCATGATAAACTATACAAGACCATTATAAAACATTTTAATTATTTATTTTAAAGAATATATGGATGAAATTTGTCCGTACGCAACATTTGAACTTACCAAACAACCACAAGGTGAAAGTACATTTAGTGGTAATATTTACAGTGGTCCATACCATTCAGTTAGAGGGTCATTTGTAAAGCGTCAACATCTGAACAATATAATTTTGTTCAAGTAAAAAAAAAAATATTATATTTGATAAATTATAACTATAAATCAACAAAAATAATAAACAATTTAAGATTTAAAAAATAATTTATCTGAAACAATTTTATTTTAGAGAAAAGAGCCTGAGTATACAAAAGTCCGCCAAAAAGGACGAAAACTTAGAGATCCTCATTCTGAAAGTCAAGGTGAAAAATATTTAAAAATATAATTTAGACAATATTAATTATAAACCACTTTAAATTATTGATGCGTGTGTTAAAAACTATTTTAAATTGAATAGTTTCTATTAACTAAATACTATATAAGGTGAATTATAAACCTAACCTAGCTTAACCATAATATAAGTATATAACTATTACTTAGTTTAATATGGTTAGAAAATAAACATTAAGGAGTGATCTGTTTCAGAATCAGACAATTTAGGTAGTACAGATTCTGAAGTAAAGCGGATTTTAACACTTCACCTGCCTATTTCAGAGTATGACACTCACGGTAGTGACTCTGACTACGGTGAAACAAATCAATCAGCAAGCCAAGAACTTGTTTCATTTAGACACAGAATGAGTAGAGGTAAATTAGAATATTGTTCCTTAAATTCCATTTATATTATATATTTATAATGAGTTTATATTAAAGAAGTGAGTAACGAAGGCACCAGCTCTTCGTCAGAGAATTCGATAACGGAAGTCAGAAAACCCTCTATAGTTCCTCCTCTTCGGAAGCCTAAATCCAAAAGCCAAGTATTTACAAAAAGATCACTGAAGAATAACAGTGGGTTTTCAAGTCATAATGATGAAATTAATTTTAGGTACGGGAATTAAAATCCGTGAACCATTAAAAGTTGTTCATACATTTTCAATAAATTATAATACTTGTTTTGGGTTTTAGCGAACGTTTGAATCCTCCTGCTAGGTTTTCAGACTCCAGACCAATGCGGCAAAACGAGGGAAATGAATATGAACACCGCCCAAAAATATCATCTCATCAACGAAGATCACCTAGAAGACTTACACAAGAAACTTCATTCCAAATCGATGTCTAGTCAATTTAGTTACATATAAGGCAACATTAATTTATATGTATTTGACTAAAATAATTTTTTAATTCCTACGTTTTGTACTTTTGTTTATAACATTGTAAGACTCAAAATATAATATATTTTACTTTATTACCCAATAAGTTTTATACCTCTTGTCAAACAACTTATTAAATTGAAATTTAATATATTTCATAAATATTTTGATCTATAAATATATAGATTAAATTATTTATCTACATTACCTATTAAATTTCTAAAAACAATTTTATAATTTAAGATTAAATATATAATTTTTAATTAATAATAAATCTATTAACACCTCTATAATTTGCTCAAAAAATTGAAAATCCACTATAAGTTTCTATTATTACAAACAACTACAACATAATATGTTTTGAGTTCTTCTTTACTGTAAAGAAATTTTAAATGTTAATTCTAGTCAAAACAAAAAATCAATATACCTGTTATAATTAATAAATTTTATACATAAAAATAATCATAATATTTTCCACCAAAAAAAATTATTGTGTAATTAGTGCCATCAACATTAAGATAATTTAATTAATATAAATTTGTCATACCCATACTTTTACCTATAATTATTTATAAAATAGGGAATTAACAATTTTATTATATATTATATAAGTAAATAAATCCTATATAGTATATCATAAGAATTTATTTGAAACCGATGTTATTATTTTAATGGATTGTCATTTGTCAACCGAAAAGAGTTATAACTTAAAATGGTACTATTGTAGAGCACTGTAATGCATACAATTAAATATAAAATATTTTTTCAGTCATTTCTGTGTTAAACTAGTCATAAATAATTATAACAATTACCTAATAATAGATAATAAAATATCATAGTTAGATTATTCATTTTAATCACATTATAATTTTGTCAATTCATGTTTTATGCATATTCAAAAATTTTCGTGTGAGTACCTACAATATAATATACAGTATGATATAACGTTTTTTTTTTTTAATAATTTATAATATTTATTATGTTTATGCTGATGTGTTTAAGCGAAAATAAAATAGTTTTAAAGGTAGAAAACAAAATTAAAGAATATACTGTTAATTTGCTCTGTTAGAAAAATCAACGAAGTTATAATGTAAATTAGAACTGTGTAGTGTGTACCTATATTGGCTATATTATATTATATGATAATAAATATTTGTAATTCATAAATATTTTAGGTAACTGGTACTTAAACATAATATTTTTTTGTTTTAGTATTTAACTGTTTCCAAATGTTGTATAAATACTATTTAGTATATTTATACACTATAATAATATATTATATAATAAAAAATGTACTTTTATTATATAAGTTTAGTACTTACTACTTAGGTAAATTCCATTAATATTATTTTCAGTTAAAATTATAATATTATTAATATGTTCATTATGTATAATATGGTGTTGTAATTTTTTATTTTATAATGACGTTTGTATTAACTATTAATAGAAAAATGGTTTATGTAGAAAACTTTAATAAAATGTTCTGATTTTTTGTAAACATTTTTGTACAAAATAAAGTCGGTAATATATTTAAAAAAAGAAAAATACATGTCTGTGGGTATCGGTTAGTTTTTTTAGTCACTTTTTGTGTACATTTATTTACAATTTATACTCAATAGTTATGCATACACAGGGGGCGCCAATTCAGTTTTAAAATAGGGCTGCCAAATTATTAAGCAGGCCAAATTTGCCCACCATATCAGAACATAGTAAAAATATTGAAATATATCATTGCTGTTTCAAAAGATATAGGGCGCGCGACATTCTTTATACATTTTAGCCTATTTGTAGAAGTCTCACAACCAGCCTACACACTCTTACTTTAAATCTTGATTATACTGTCATTATCTATTAATATAATTCATACATTTAACTTAAGCACCTCAATTTATAATGAATAATTATGACTATTATCATTCAAATCAAATTTTTGATTATACAAATAAAGCTTTAAGCAATATATTACAAAAAAAAATCAACGTAAACTATTAGCATGCAGTTATTTATATCATTAAATTATTTGAGGTTTGAAATTAAGAGTTTATAAATAATTAGCAATATGAATAATGTAAGATTGATTTTTATAAATTTTTAATAATTTATATTTATATCTCAATCTTAAGAAGCTAATGTTTATTTAAAACAGATAAATATATTTTTTAATTTTGATCCATTGATTATAATCTTACAACTGTCAAGAAATGTTAACTACAATAAAGATTAAAACTATATACCTAGTATTTATAATATATTTTTCAAAAATTATTATAATAGTTTATTTATTACATTTTAGCTATACCGGCGCAGTATAAAATTAAGGCAGGCCAATATGTTATAAGAAAAAATAAGGCCGCCAATGTATACCCTGCGATACCCCAAATGGCGCCCCTGTGCATACAGTCATATAATACCATAAAGCCATAGAGGTACGTATATACTACATAGTAAAATCCTGTTACAACAAACTCCAGGGGACCGAATTTTTTTTCGTTATAACGGAAATTTTATTGTAACAAAAATTCGAATAAGCTCTTTAAGAACCTTTAAGATATTAAGTCCTGCTTTCCGGTAGGAGACTTCTATGACTTTCGTTAAAAAACAGGATTTTTCGTTGTATTGGGGTATTCGTTGTAACGGGAATTTACTGTATATAGGTTTTGATGTAGGTATACTAAAGTAGGTACGTGATCTATCCGAAAATATTATTGAATTACCAATTACCGTCTTTATGAATATAATATAATATTTATATTAATCTTTATGTTCATTTATATTAATGAACTCACAAATAATTATTACTTATTAGTATAATATTGGTTTTTCTAAAATTAAAAATTATTAAATTATTATTATTATGTATTCATGGTATTAGTGGTATTTAATAAGGTTAGGATATTAGCACAGATATATACTACAATACTACATATTAATCACAGACATGTGATAACTAATAACTAATATAATCAGGAGTTCTTAACAATATAAATATAATACTATTATACAAATATTTTAATAAATAAAAATAGTTTCTATAGCTACTAACGAGAAAAAATTAATTTTTCGATTAATAGAGGTAGAACGGTTAGTACAATAAATGTACACTACACGAGTTTACCATTTTGTTGGTTGTATTTATTTTTTAATTATAAAATGTACACAATTAATAAAATTCTGTGGAGTGCAGACTAAACAAAAGTTGAAAAGTAAAAAGTCGCTGAAAGCTGAATTGCAGAATAAAAAATGTCTGTTATCAATTATCAAGATAAGAAATATATGTAAACATTGCCCAATAATGCCCATCTGTATATAGCATATTATGGCCGCTAAGCGTCATTGATTTGAAGACAGTCGGGTATCTAGTATAATATACATGTCTGTGATATTAATAGTATAATCTGTGGATATTAGATATCTGTAGTCCGCATCTAGTTTTTTCAAAACTATTTTATTGTAATTCTTTATAAAACGTTAATATTTCTCGTTTCTTGATATATATAAATAATCATTTAATTGGTAGGTATTTAATATAAAAAAAATGTATGCAAGGTAACTATAACATAAGAATAACAGTATTAGGTAATTTTCCACACCACCTTATTATTAAACGACGTACAATAACATTGTCCGTTTTGTTTAATAACTTTATGAGGTATTACACGAGGCGCGTTTTTTTTATTGTGGTGTCCCCAGTAGGCCTAATCCACGTCATATGCTGGGGCGTATTTAGGTAGGGGCATTGGGTCCCGTTGCCGAGAACGGAAAATTTTAAAAGATTTAGAGGAGCGGCAAATTTTTATTTCCTACCTTATGAGTACTGGCGCAGTGACGTCAACCATTACTATTTTTCACAACAAATGTGTGCCATAGAGATATAGAATACTATAGTATTTATATAACATGGTATTCTATGGTATTAACAGTTTCACCATTGCGCGGCATAGAAGTTTTTTAGTTTTTTTTTTATTAGTGGGGAGGCGGCAAAATATGTGTTGCTCTTATCTTGAAATTCCTAAATACGCCACGGATCATATGAATGTATCTAACTAATAAAAAATTATACAAAAGCTAAAACTATCTACGTAGATACCTAGGAAACCTAGAAATAAAACTACAATTTTCGCTATTCTACAAGCTACAAAAGCGGGTAATGTGTATAATATGTGTGTTGCCGGCCGGCGATAGTCAATGTGTTTGATGAATGGATGAGCTATAAACTACTAATAAATTATATACTACATCATTACAACTACAATACATATTAAAAATAATTTAATAAGTCTATCTACTAAGTCCTGAGTCTAAGTCCTTGGATAGTCCATGATCCAGCCAAATGTTCGGTCCCTGTAAAACTTCAACTAATGTGTAGATTAATTAATATAATTTAAACTTATAATATAATTTAAACAAATCCTTTCAACAGTAGATAATAAAATGAGCTTCTTATTGATGCTGCCAATCTTCCTCTGGGTTGAAACGAAGCCGAGTGCCGACACATTTCCCATCAACTTTGTGAAATATTCTTCTTCACTAATAAATATTATATATTTATATATAGTAAACTGTACCTAATACGATTCTAAAAATTATAATATAATACATACAAAGCTTCTGGACAATTGATATTAAGATGAGCTTCTTATTGATGCTGCCAATCTTCCTCTGGGTTGAAACGAAGCCGAGTGCCGACACATTTTCCATCAGCTCAATGACAAATTCTCCGTCGGTGGATAGTCCATGATCCAGCCAAATGTTCGGTTCCTATAAAACTTCAATTTATGTGTAGATTAAATGTACTTTAAACTTATAATATAATTTAACAAATCCTTTCAACAATTGATAATAATATGAGCTTCTTATTGATGCTGCCAATCTTCCTCCTGGTTGAAACGAAGCCGAGTGCCGACACATTTCCCATCAACTTTGTGAAAAATTCTTCTTTACTAATAAATATTATATATTTATATATAGTATACTGTACCTAATACGATTCTAAAAATTATAATATAATACATACAAATCTTCTGGACAATTGATATTAAGATGAGCTTCTTATTGATGCTGCCAATCTTCCTCTGGGTTGAAACGAAGCCGAGTGCCGACACATTTTCCATCAGCTCAATGACAAATTCTCCGTCGGTGGATAGTCCATGATCCAGCCAAATGTTGGGTTCCTATAAAACTTCAATTTATGTGTAGATTAAATGCACTTTAAACTTATAATATAATTTAACAAATCCTTTCAACAATTGATATTAAGATGAGCTTCTTATTGATGCTGCCAATCTTCCTCTGGGTTGAAACGAAGCCGAGTGCCGACACATTTCCCATCAACTTTGTGAAATATTCTTCTTCACTAATAAATATTATATATTTATATATATTATACTGTACCTAATACGATTCTAAAAATTATAATATAATACATACAAATCTTCTGGACAATTGATATTAAGATGAGCTTCTTATTGATGCTGCCAATCTTCCTCTGGGTTGAAACGAAGCCGAGTGCCGACACATTTCCCATCAACTTTGTGAAATATTCTTCTTCACTAATAAATATTATATATTTATATATAGTATACTGTACCTAATACGATTCTAAAAATTATAATATAATACATACAAATCTTCTGGACAATTGATATTAAGATGAGCTTCTTATTGATGCTGCCAATCTTCCTCCGGGTTGAAACGAAGCCGAGTGCCGACACATTTTCCATCAGCTCAATGACAAATTCTCCGTCGGTGGATAGTCCATGATCCAGCCAAATGTTCGGTTCCTATAAAACTTCAATTTATGTGTAGATTAAATGTACTTTAAACTTATAATATAATTTAACAAATCCTTTCAACAATTGATAATAATATGAGCTCCTTATTGATGCTGCCAATCTTCCTCCGGGTTGAAACGAAGCCGAGTGCCGACACATTTCCCATCAACTTTGTGAAATATTCTTCTTCACTAATAAATATTATATAATATTTATATATAGTATACTGTACCTAATACGATTCTAAAAATTATAATATAATACATACAAATCTTCTGGACAATTGATATTAAGATGAGCTTCTTATTGATGCTGCCAATCTTCCTCTGGGTTGAAACGAAGCCGAGCGCCGACACATTTTCCATCAGCTCAATGACAAATTCTCCGTCGGTGGATAGTCCATGGTCCAGCCAAATGTTCGGTTCCTATAAAACTTCAATTTATGTGTAGATTAAATGTACTTTAAACTTATAATATAATTTAACAAATCCTTTCAACAATTGATAATAATATGAGCTTCTTATTGATGCTGCCAATCTTCCTCCTGGTTGAAACGAAGCCGAGTGCCGACACATTTCCCATCAACTTTGTGAAAAATTCTTCTTTACTAATAAATATTATATATTTATATATAGTATACTGTACCTAATACGATTCTAAAAATTATAATATAATACATACAAATCTTCTGGACAATTGATATTAAGATGAGCTTCTTATTGATGCTGCCAATCTTCCTCTGGGTTGAAACGAAGACGAGTGCCGACACATTTCCCATCAACTTTGTGAAATATTCTTCTTCACTAATAAATATTATATATTTATATATAGTATACTGTACCTAATACGATTCTAAAAATTATAATATAATACATACAAATCTTCTGGACAAATGATATTAAGATGAGCTCCTTATTGATGCTGCCAATCTTCCTCTGGGTTGAAACGAAGCCGAGTGCCGACACATTTTCCATCAGCTCAATGACAAATTCTCCGTCGGTGGATAGTCCATGATCCAGCCAAATGTTCGGTTCCTATAAAACTTCAATTTATGTGTAGATTAAATTCACTTTAAACTTATAATATAATTTAACAAATCCTTTCAACAATTGATAATAATATGAGCTTCTTATTGATGCTGCCAATCTTCCTCCTGGTTGAAACGAAGCCGAGTGCCGACACATTTCCCATCAACTTTGTGAAAAATTCTTCTTCACTAATAAATATTATATATTTATATATAGTATACTGTACCTAATACTATTCTAAAAATTATAATATAATACATACAAATCTTCTGGACAATTGATATTAAGATGAGCTTCTTATTGATGCTGCCAATCTTCCTCTGGGTTGAAACGAAGCCGAGTGCCGACACATTTCCCATCAACTTTGTGAAAAATTCTTCTTCACTAATAAATATTATATATTTATATATAGTATACTGTACCTAATACGATTCTAAAAATTATAATATAATACATACAAATCTTCTGGACAATTGATATTAAGATGAGCTTCTTATTGATGCTGCCAATCTTCCTCTGGGTTGAAACGAAGCCGAGTGCCGACACATTTCCCATCAACTTTGTGAAAAATTCTTCTTCACTAATAAATATTATATATTTATATATAGTATACTGTACCTAATACGATTCTAAAAATTATAATATAATACATACAAATCTTCTGGACAATTGATATTAAGATGAGCTTCTTATTGATGCTGCCAATCTTCCTCTGGGTTGAAACGAAGCCGAGTGCCGACACATTTCCCATCAACTTTGTGAAATATTCTTCTTCACTAATAAATATTATATATTTATATATAGTATACTGTACCTAATACGATTCTAAAAATTATAATATAATACATACAAATCTTCTGGACAATTGATATTAAGATGAGCTTCTTATTGATGCTGCCAATCTTCCTCCGGGTTGAAACGAAGCCGAGTGCCGACACATTTTCCATCAGCTCAATGACAAATTCTCCGTCGGTGGATAGTCCATGATCCAGCCAAATGTTCGGTTCCTATAAAACTTCAATTTATGTGTAGATTAAATGTACTTTAAACTTATAATATAATTTAACAAATCCTTTCAACAATTGATAATAATATGAGCTCCTTATTGATGCTGCCAATCTTCCTCCGGGTTGAAACGAAGCCGAGTGCCGACACATTTCCCATCAACTTTGTGAAATATTCTTCTTCACTAATAAATATTATATAATATTTATATATAGTATACTGTACCTAATACGATTCTAAAAATTATAATATAATACATACAAATCTTCTGGACAATTGATATTAAGATGAGCTCCTTATTGATGCTGCCAATCTTCCTCCGGGTTGAAACGAAGCCGAGTGCCGACACATTTTCCATCAGCTCAATGACAAATTCTCCGTCGGTGGATAGTCCATGATCCAGCCAAATGTTCGGTTCCTATAAAACTTCAATTTATGTGTAGATTAAATGCACTTTAAACTTATAATATAATTTAACAAATCCTTTCAACAATTGATAATAATATGAGCTTCTTATTGATGCTGCCAATCTTCCTCCTGGTTGAAACGAAGCCGAGTGCCGACACATTTCCCATCAACTTTGTGAAAAATTCTTCTTCACTAATAAATATTATATATTTATATATAGTATACTGTACCTAATACGATTCTAAAAATTATAATATAATACATACAAATCTTCTGGACAATTGATATTAAGATGAGCTTCTTATTGATGCTGCCAATCTTCCTCCGGGTTGAAACGAAGCCGAGTGCCGACACATTTTCCATCAGCTCAATGACAAATTCTCCGTCGGTGGATAGTCCATGATCCAGCCAAATGTTTGGCTCCTGTAAAACTGCAACTAATGTGCTAATAAATATGTACCTAACTTATAGAAAAAATTTTATGTTTAAGAAATCTTTGTTGGTGTTCTTTTATTTTTGAATTTAAATTAATTTTAAATTTTATATTTATAATTTATGAGTTAAAAATGTAAACAAGAACTAAAAAGATTATAGTATATTGTAGTTTAACTTTCTGGTCGGTGGCCACCTTTTAAATTCCTCACTCTCTTTTATAAGAAAGTTAAACAGTACAATAACTATAAAAAAAAATAAATTTAAACATACACAAAGACTAACTAGCTATGTGATAAGAAAAAAATTGGTAATGTATCAACGTAATATTAAAATAAAAAGAACACCAATAAAAACCGTAGTACAGTATATTATCTGAAATAAAACCTTAAAAGTTAAATATTCATAATATACTGTAATATTGTTCAAAAAATTATAGTATTAAATAAACTCAGCCTTGCGACTCTTATTTGTATTCAGATGAGCTTCTTATTGATGCTGCCAATCGTCCTCCGGGTTGACATTATTCAAGTATGTTGCGTAATTATTTCAATTTTTTTTGTTTTTCCGATATTATGGCAAGATCTGAAATTTTTTGTTTTATTTTACTATTTACCATCCAAAGTACCAAATAGATCCATATTTGCTACAAGAATTCATGAGTAATAGAAAATAAACTACGTAATTGTAAAATCATTATACATTTTTCGCTACGTTCACGTCCAGGATCTAAGGTGTACTATTCTACTACTATTCTAATCAGTGGCGTATTTAGGATTTTGTCTAAGGGGGGGATATACGTTGGCAAATATATAATTTATTTTATCTACCGGGGGAGTACACTTACCATCACTATCGTTTCTCAAAAATGTTGAAAATTTATATTATCATTATTTATAAATTGGAGAAAACCATAAGACTACATTAGTATCTAGTGCTTATTGATAAATATACAAATTTATATATATGTATAGGACGAAAAATTAAAACAGTAAAAAATAATGCACCAGCCAGTGCTCCGAACTTAAGGGTCTCAGGGTCTCAATACAGCTACTAAGGAAGGGCCCTTTTTTGGTACTTGGCCAGAGGCCTGAACCCTTAGAAGGTAAAGAACTAAAGACCGCTAGGCAGCTGCTTAGTTTGCCTAGATTGAAGTTCGGCACTGGCCCTAACGCGAGTGTTCGATTATAATGAATAGTGTATTATTATGCTGGATTAAAAATGAACTGATGCAATAATAAATATTATAAAAATAATTAATAACTCGTATTTAGAGTTTAATTTTTTAATTGTTTGTATACCATTTAATTATTAGAACTTATTATTTATAATGCCTATTTATATAATATACAATATACATTCGGCATTCGCCTTGCAATATGTTTTGAAATAGCAACCAAACGCTTATTATTAAAAGCATAATAATATAGCCGGATCATTAATGACAATAATTGACGGAATTTAACGATTTACAACACGAATTGTTTTCAATCATATACAATATACATATTTACTATTTAGTAGTGTCGTGTATTGACTACGGCCATCAACCATAATATTTCCAAATTCTTAAAATTTCAATATTATAATAAAATGTAGCGTTTTCAATAATTTTATTCTGTATTTCTGTAATATATCAATATACCTATGTATAATATATTATTAAACCTATCAAGTAAAAAAAGAACCAATGGGGGGGATCTATCCCCCATACCCCCCCCCCGTAAATACGCCATTGATTCTAATATAATATAATCGCGAATAATACATCGTTGTTATTTCTCACAATTTTTGTCTACTACAACTAATGAGTAAAATAAGTAGGCATATTTTGTACTATTTTTTTATTGGATCCTGGAGAATAAAATATGCGTCTACATCAACTACATCGTCCGACTAACGCGGATTGTTCATATAAATTAATATATTTTATTTTAAGTTTAAAAATAATTTTTATCCCAAAAAAAGAATGAAAAAAAACTTACCTAAGCGTCGACTCTTCCCGGGAAACCGAGTTTTACAAATCTACAGTGTATATGGAGTGGTGCACCGCCACCGAAGAAACTCCAAATTTTCTTCATACGATCTTCATCATGATTCTAAATGGGAGTATAAAGATATTTTATGAAAATCAACAGCACGAAATGAAAAAGAGAGTACTTGTCATGTACTGATGACTGTTGTTTAACGACTGTTCATTAAGAATATTATAGAATTATTAATCGTCTTCAACGAATGTCATCGATTGTCGTATGCCACAGATGACGAATATTATAATATGATAAATCTATGTTTTTTTTTATAGAACTCTTTGTGATATTATACGATATATTTTTTTATTTTAGCTGTTTGACATATTAACGTAAAATTGAAACATATATAAACTATAGACCAAATCTTTATAGATATTGCAAAGTATTAATATTTTATTCTAATGAAGATGATATTTAATTTAATCTATAAAAATAGTGAACTAAACAAAAACAATTATATTATTATATATATTTAAAAAAAAAAGAATTATGATTAATATCGTTATATTTCTGAGTTATTATTTCTGCATTATTATGGTTCTAATCAGTAATCACGGAGTGCTTTAACTTAATCTTACGTAATTTTCTTACATGTAAACTTACATTTATTATGTATATCTGAAGACGCCTATCATAATAGAAACAATTTCATACATTTCCTTTATTATGGTTTCATGTAACAAATAGTACCTAGTCAGTGCTTTGAGGAATTCAATTTTCAGTACCATTTTACAAAATAATCAAAAATTACATTAAATTAAAGATAAAGAATTAATTAAATTGCTTTATACATTAGTGATTAAGTTTATTACTGTAATTAGTTTGTGAAATTTGAATTTGAAAGAGACAGTCAGTCTACCTTCATTAATAAGTATAATTTTGATGTATTATGATTTATAACATTATATGTGGATTGATATTGCTAAGTATTAGATTCTGAACGGAGTGATGAATGTATTAATTTTACAATGATGTGTGTTTTATTTTTTGTGTCTGTGTTAGCATAACTAGTCGAAATAATGCTTCAATTTCAAACTTCGGGGGTGGTTTCCGATGGCAAAGTGGATATCCTTGGTGCATTTTAGAGGTGAAAAGTAAACATTTTCCAACGTTTTCAAAAAAATCGAGAAAAACAAAAAAAAAAAATGACCGAAAAACAGGAATTTTTACGCAAAACCAGATTTCGACCAAATCGATTTTTTATATGGTTGTAATTCAAAAACTAATCACTGTAAATACTTGAAATTTTCACCAAATGTTTATGTTAGTGTTCTCTATACACTGTTAAATTTTCAAAGTATTTTGACTTTTTTGAGCTATTTATAGACAATTGAAATTTTTAATTTTTTTTAATATTTTTTTTTTAAAATAACTGTTGGGACGTGGTAAGCAAGATAACCAATAAAGATATATTAATTATGAAAAACGCAACTATTTGTACATATGTGGACTGTACTTCGAAATATAATAATTAATAATAAATAATAATTCAAATAATTGATATTTTGAGAATATAATATAACTTTCATAAAACTGCACGGAAGACGCGTTGCGCACCTTGTAGTGTGCTCTCCGAGTTATTTGTGCGAACTGACGACGTCTACGTAATCGATAACGCACCCGTAGATCGTCGCGGTAATATAATTGATAAGAAAATATTTATAGGAAGACGCACACTACCAAGTACGCAACAATAACGATAAATAGTTTTTGGTCAGCCAGAAAAAATCTTGAAAATTTAATACAAGGTTTCTTATGAGTTGTTCTTAAAGTGATAAAAAAAAAATCGTAAAATTTTTTTATTTTATAACTAAGTTTTGAAAATTTGATACAAGGTTCTCCATAAATTTTTCTTTAAATATCTGTAAAAAAAAACTCTACCAGATTCAGACAAAAAATTTTTATGAGTATTTGAAATTTAAATTTTTACAAAACCACGTTAAATAACGGTTTAGCCTCAAACGGTTTTTGATATTTGGTGTTATTCAAATAGTATAAGTCGTAAATACTTGAACATTTTACCAGTTATTTAAATTGCCATTTTCTTTACGTGATTTGATTTTCAAAATATTTTGACTTATTTTTAGCTATTTATAGGCATTTGAAATAATCAATTTTTTTATATTTTTTTTTTATAAATGTTTATATAAAAAATTAAGCTGGGACAAATTACTTGAAAATTTAATTGAAGGGTCCACATAACTTGTTCTAACTTTCACTCAAAAATTATAAAGATTTATAGGCACAATTTTAGATTCTGAACGGAGTGAAGAATGTATTGCTTTTACAATGATAATTTTCGATTTTTGTTATTTTTAAAAAATTACTAAACATAAGATCTTGAAACTTTTACTTAAATGTTTGAATTAGTTTCAAAATAGAATATATGACAATATTTAAATATAATATATCCTAGACTGACAAATCATCTCCGTTCAGAATCGTTTTTCGTATACAATGATACCTATCATTGCATTCAAATTTAACCTACCCTAGTCCGAGGCCCACCTCACCCCCTAATGTACAGCAGAGCGATACTCACTTACCCGATTTTTTTTTTGTAAAATTTGACAAGCTACATTTTTTCCAAAAACATTGCATTTATCATTATTATTATTATTATTATTATTATTATTATAGTATTATTATATTGTATAAATAATAAATATAATTTACATCGTATTATATTCTTGTTATATGTATACTTTTGAGTCAATATCTTAAGATTAATCTACATATGTCAAAAATGTCATTGTGTATACTATACACCAAATTTAGCCACGGTGCCCTGCTGTGAATAACACGAAAGACAGAACAAAAAAAAATACTCATTGATAACCAATTTTACGTAGTCCACGGTGCCCTTAGAAAGTGCTCACGGTGCCCCTAGGGCACCGCGGTGCACAGTTTGGGAACCGCTGGTGTATAGTATAACACATTCAAAAAACTTTTATGTCCCCACAAATAATTTTTAAATAATAACAAAATATATATAATATCGTAAATATACATAATTACAAAATATTTTGAAAAGATACTATGTGTAAGAAATACTCTCATAAGAATTTAATTAAAGTTTTAAGTAGGTATCTAAGATTATTCGTTTTTGAACTATAACAAAATATAAAAATTATTTAAGAAAAAATATTTATTTTTAGGGTGGGAGTATAATTAACATTTAATAAGTTATAGGTATAATACTGAACTTCAAATAGTCATAAAAAATAATAAGGTATATTTAATAATATAAGGTTAAAAAGTGCATATAAGTGCATGTAAGAGGGTATCGCTCTGCTATATATTAGGGGGTGGGGTGGACCTCAGACTATGGTAGGTTAAATTTGAATGCAATGATAGGTATCATTGTATACGAAAAACGATTCTGAACGAAGATGATTTGTCAGTTTAGGATATATTATATTTAAATATTGTCATATATTCTATTTTGAAACAAATGGCATAGTTTTTATATGTTACTATGGTTACTTTATAGTATCTGTTTATTAATAATCAAAAAATCGATTTTGTCGAAAAGTGGTTTTTCGTAAAATTGCCATTTTTCTGTCATTTTTTTTTTGTTTTTCTCGATTTTTTTGAAAACTATTTGAAAATTTTACTTTTGACCCCCCCCCCCCCCCACAACTACTAACTAGATGAATTTTCCTATTCAAAGAGGGGCTGAAGTCAAAAATCGGAGCATTATTACTGCTCCAAATGTTGTCGTCAGACACAAAAAAAAAACACACATCATAGTAAAATAAATACATTCATCACTTCGTTCAGAATCTAAAAAAACTAATGAAAATTCCAATATAATATTTTCAAATTGTAGATATAAAAAGAATGTCTAACGAAAAAATTAATTTGAACATTTTATAAATTTATCCGAATTAAATCAAAATTTTAATTTTAAACGTTTATAAAATATACCGTGACTATACATTTTTTATTACAGTAAATTAGTGAACAATTGATGAAGAAGCCTGTATTAAATTTTTGAATATCTATAATTTTTTTCGGCTTAATAAAATATAAAAAAATTAAATTTTTTTAAATAATGAAAATGCTTTTAAAATTATACAATTTACCTATAGAGAAATCATAATGTAGATAATTGGTAAATTTTTCAACATTCTATAATTAGCATTTTTTAATTAAAATTAAATTAATAAATTAATTTTGTCGATATTATACATAGTATATAGCGTAATAATAGGTACATTTGTTTTTTTGTGTTTTCGATACTATGACAAGATTCGAAATTTTTTATTTTATTTTACTATTACCTAACCAACCAAAATACTAAATAGATCATACTTGCTACAATAGTTTATGACAGAAAAGAAACTATACAATTTTCAAGTCAATATACATTCATTGCTATGTCCAGGATCCAATGTATAATTGACGACTTAATTTTATTCACAAACTAAAAACTGTTTGCGGACCAGAAAAAAATAAAAATTTAATAATCTTAAATTATCTACTATGCAAAAAAATATCGTTTAGAACTTTAAAATAAAAAAAAAAAATTGTTGTTTTAGAATTTAAAGCGGGCCGTCGACAATAGCTCATTGGTTGCCGGCCATTGCATTGGACGATTGGAAATAAAATATAGGTCTGTCAACGGGGTAACAACTTGTACTTTGTAGAAGTCAATAAATATTTATTTTATGTATAAAAGTAAATTTTTTACTACCCCTAAATTATAGGAAAATAATTAACCTACGTAAGTATCCTTCGACTATTTTCGGCGAAATCAAGCAGTGTCATATTAAAGCTCAAACGTGCAGCACCGTCACCGAACAAACAGCTAGTTTATTTCTTCATTCGTCTTCTTTACGCTTCGGAATGGAATTATTGAAATATTTTATGAAAATGAGAGTACTTGTCATGTACTGAAGACCGTTGTTTAACGACTGTTCATTAAGAATATTATAGAATTATTAATCGTCTTCAACGAATGTCATCGATTGTCGTATGCCACAGAGGACGAATATTATAATATGATAAATCTATGTTTTTTTTTATAGAACTCTTTGTGATATTATACGATCTATTTTTTTATTTTAGCTGTTTGACATATTAACGTAAAATTGAAACATATAAACTATAGACCAAATCTTTTTAGATATTGCAAAGTATTAATATTTTATTCTAATGAAGATGATTACAAATTATTTAATTTAATCTATAAAAATATGAACTAAACAAAAATAATTATATTATTATATATATTTAAAAAAAAAGAATTATGATTAATATCGTTATGTTTGTGAGTTATTATTTCTGCATTATTTTGGTTCTAATCACGCAGTGCTTTAACTTAATCTTATAGTATAATTTTGATGTATTATGAGTTATGACTTATAATATTATATGTGGATTGATATTGCTAAGTATTTTTTTTTTTTGTGTAAAATTTGACAAGCTACATTTTTTCCGAAAACATTGCATTTATCATTATTATTATTATTATATTGTATAAATAATAAATATAATTTATACCGTATTATATTCTTGTTATATAGGTACTTTTGAGTCAATATCTTAAGATTAATCTACGTATATCAAAAATGTCATTGTGTGTAGCGTATAACACGTACAAAAAACTTTTATGTCTCTACAAATAATGTTTTAAATAATAACAAAATATATAATATCGTAAATATACATAATTTCAAAATATTTTGAATAGATACTATGTGTAAGAAATACTCTCATATAAGAATTTAATTAAAGTTTTAAGTATCTAAGATTATTTGTTTTGGAACTATAACAAAATATAAAAATTATTTGAGAAAAAATATTTATTTTTTGGGTGGGAGTATAATTAACATTTAATAAGTTATAGGTATAATACTGAACTTCAAATAGTCATAAAAAATAATAAGGTATAAATAATAAAAAACTAACGAGAATTCCAATATAATATTTTTTTTTAATTGTAGATATAAAAAGAATGTCTAACGAAACAATTAATTTGAAAATTTTATAGATTTAGCCGAATTCAATCAAAATTTTAATTTTAAACGTTTATAAAATATACCGTGACTATACATTTTTTTATAACAGTAAATTAGTGAACAATTGATGAAGCCTGTATTAAATTTTAAATCATATTTGCATATCTATAATTTTTTTCGGCTTAATAAAAAATAAAAAAGTTGGTAAGTGAGTATCGCTCTGCTGTACATTAGGGGATGGGGTGGACCTCGGACTAGGGTAGGTTAAATTTGAATGCAATGATAGGTATCATTGTATACGAAAAACGATTCTGAACGAAGATGATTTGTCAGTTTAGGATATATTATATTTAAATATTGTCAAATATTCTATTTTGAAACAAATAGTATAGTTTTTGTATGTTACTATGGTTACTATGGCCAACATTCGCATTATGAGCGTATGAAATTTAATTTAAATTTTGACATATTTCGTATAAATTCGAACTTTAAACACTTATAAAAAAAAATTGTGACTAACGATTTCTGATTTTTTTTTATCACTTTAAGAACAACTTATAAGAAACCTTGTATTAAATTTTCAAGATTTTCTGGCCACCTAAAAAATTTTTATCGGTATTTGAAGAAAAAAAAACTTAGAAAAGTCGAAAATTTCAATTGTCTATTAGTAGCTTAAAAATGGTTAAAATATTTTGAAAATTTAACTGTAAAGAGATAACCATAATATAAACATTTGGTGAAAATTTCAAGTATTTACAATAATTCGTTTTTGAGTTACAGCAAAATCAAAAAATCGATTTTGTCGAAAAGTGGTTTTTCCGTAAAATTTCCATTTTTCTGTCATTTTTTTTTTTGTTTTTCTCGATTTTTTTGAAAACTATTAGAAAATTTTAATTTTGACCTCCCTAAAGTACCAACTAGATTCAATTCCCTATTCAAAGAGGGGCTGAAGTCAAAAATCGGAGCATTATTACTGCTCCAAATGTTGGAGTCAGATACAAAAAAAAAAAAAAAAAAAAAAAAACACACATCATAGTAAATGCAATACATTCATCACTTCGTTCAGAATCTAAAAAACTAATTGTTTTAAATAATTAAAATGCTTTTAAAATTATACAATTTACCTATAGAGAAATCATAATGTAGATAATTGGTAAATTTTTCAACATTCTATAATTAGCATTTTTTAATTAAAATTAAATTAATAAATTAATTTTGTCGATATTATACAAGTATAAAACGTAATAATACATTTGTTTTTTTGTGTTTTCGATATTATAAAAAGAATACAAGATTCGAAATTTTTTTTTTATTTTACTATTAACCACCCAAAATACTAAATAAATCATATTTGCTACAATAATTAATGACAGAAAAGAAACTACACAATTTTCAAATCAATATACATTCATTGCTATGTCCAGGATCCAAGGTATACTTGACGACTTATTAATTTTATTCACAAACTAAAAACTGTTTGTGGGCCAGAAAAAAATAAAAAATTAATATTCTTAAATTATTTACTATGCAAAAAAATATTGTTTAGAACTTTAAAATAAAAAAAAAATTGTTGTTTTAGAATTTAAAGCAAATAAACGTAGACAATAGCTCATTGGTTGCCGGCCATTGCATTGGACGATTGGAAATAAAATATAAATCTGTCATCCAAGTGTAGCAGCTTGTACACGTCAATAAATATTTATTTTAAGTATAAAAGATAAATTTAATATTCCATAATTAAGTACGGGAAAATTAACGTACGTGAATATTCTTCGACGCTGTTCGGCGAAATCGAGCTGTACCACATTTACAGTTCAAACGTGTACCACCGCCGAAGAAACAGCTAGCTCTTATCTTTAAATTCGTCTTTTTTGCGCTCCAGAATGAAATTATTAAAATACTCTATAAAAATGAGAGCACTTATCAGACACTAAAGGCCGTTGTTTAAAGACTGTTCAATAAAACTATTAGAATTATTAACAGTCTTCTACGAATAACGAAGATTGTCGATTGCCACGGATGATAAATATTGTAATAATGTGATTGATCATATGTTTTTTTTTTATAGAACTCCTTGTGATATTATAGGGTTTATTTTTATATCTCAGCTGTCTTGTACAACTGCTGATATTTAATTAATTTCATATGTAAAATCATAATAATTGTACCTATATCCTGAATTTTTTTTTTAATTATAATTTTATTATTTTAATAGTTTTTTGGTAAAATTTTTGACCAAAAAATAAAACCATATAAATATGGTAATATTTCCAGCTTTTTTGTTTTTCCGATATTATGGCGAGATATGAATTTTTTTATTTTATTTTACTATTTACCAACTAAAGTACCAAATAGATCATATTTGCTACAAGAATAAACTACAGAAAATAAACTACATAATTGTAAAATCATTATACATTTTTCGCTACATCCAGGATCTAAGGTGTACTTATAACGACTTTATTTTATTCTTGGAAATTTCATCATTAATGTATGGTCGGTAACTTTTTTGAACTCTCAGGCCACATTTACAAATTAAAAACAATTTGCGGATCAGATAAAAATAAACATTTTATATTCTTAAATTATTTAGTATGGAAAAAATATTGTTTAGAACTTTAAAATAATAAAATATAAATAAAAAAAAAACTGTGTTTTAGAATTTAAAACGAATCGTATATACAATAACCCGCCGGTTACCGACCACTTCATTGGACTGGACAATCTGCAGAAATAAAATATAGGCCTGTCATCGGGGTAACAACTTGTACTTTGTAGAAGTCAATAAATATTTATTTTATGTATAAAAAGTAAATTTTTTACTACCCCTAAATTATAGAACAATAATTAACCTACGTAAGTATCCTTCGACTATTTTCGGCGAAATCAAGCTGTGCCATATTAAAGTTCAAACGTGCAGCACCGTCACCGAAGAAACAGCTAGTTTATTTCTTCATTCGTCTTTTTTATGCTTCGGAATGGAATTATTAAAATATTTTATGAAAATGAGAGTACTTGTCATCTACTGAACTACTGAAGGCTGTTGTCATAGACAAGTTGTTTGACGACTGTTCAATAAAATTATTAGAATTGTTAATCGTCTCCTAAATGACGACGATTGTCGTTTGCCATGGATGATAAATATTATAATAATGTATTTTTTAGAGAACTCTTTGTGATTTTATAGGATTTATTATTATATTTCAGCTGTCTTGCATACGAAACTTTTGATATCTAATTAATTTAATTCGTAAAATCATAATAATTGTATATTATCCTGGTTTTAAATTATAATTTTATAACAGTTATTAACGGTTTTATACGGTTTGGCTGAACTAAATGATTAATAATTTTAAAAATATTTAAAAGTTTAATCATTAAACTGATATTACACACTAAATAGTTAATAGATTATGATTTATTACATTTACATATAATAAAGAAGGACTTACAAAATTAATAAAATTAATTTCTAAATACAAGCAGTTATTCACATTCAACTCGTTATACACATCTTATAGTCACATATCATTTTCGTTTCGGTAGGTACCGTCCTGTTTAGGAATAATACATATACTCATACTATTTTTACTGATTTAAAAATTAATCGATAAGTTCTAATTAATATGTTCAGATAATTTGCGATATTAATATTATATATATATAATAAATGCATCTATTTATGGTATTATGCTATGTTTATTTTATCCTATAAGTGTGTAGTCTAAATATTTTGAAAATTATAATCTTTATAAGAAAAGCAAACATTAACATTTGTTAAAATTATCAAATAACTATATAGTAATAGTCAGTGGCGTAATTGAGAATGTTTTGTGGGGGGGGATCAAAATAAATTTCTATGGCAAACTTGTGGAGGGCTTTTTTGCATAGGTATAAGACAATATATAAATACAGCTCAAGGGGGGGATCTATCCCCCATACCCCCCCCCCCGTAATTACGCCCCTGGTAATAGTAATTCCTTTTTAAATTACTACAAAAAGCCAAAATCAGTTGAGGAGAAATAGTTATCACAGAAATATGAAATTAATATCTAATAATGTCATCAAAATTCAAAATTCAGACAATTATAAAATATTAATGTGTCTTTTCGGGTACTCGGCTGGTTAAAAATGAAAAATGCTATTTACACAATTAATATAAATATAAATTATTATTCTATAAAATGGGTCTGGTAATATGACGATTATATATTTTCGGTCTCACGTATTTTATGCATTGCGCATTTGGGAATAAAATATGCATTCGTATAAGTCACCCGGCGGGTAAAAGATTGTCCGGTGCAATAAGTATGTACCTATTTATTTTATGTCTAAAAAAGTAAATTAAAGCTTCAAAAGTATAGAAAATCAAACTCACGTAAACATCGATTTTTTTTTTTGTGAAACTTAGTTGTGTCATATTTAATGTCCATACGTTCAGCAACCACATCGCCGACCCAGGAACACCTTTCCTCCTTGTCCGTCTTTACCGCGTTTCGAATTGAACATATTGAGATATTTCATAAAAATAAGCTGAACAGAACGGCATATGCGTATAAAATATTGTTTAATATATTAAAATACGGTTTAACGATTTGTACGTCTATTTTTTTTCTCCGTTAAAATTATTACAACCGTCAATCGTCTCTGACGAATAGCGAACTAAGCGAAGATTGATGATTGCCATAGATGATAGATTAACATGATAGATCCATATATCCATGGATCATAATATACTGAATTATTATATTGTAAAGTTATTATTATTATTATTATTATTTTTCATTTTATTTTTGTATAATTATAGCACGCTAAACATACATTTCTCAGTTTGAGAAGGCGTGGTCTAATCAGTTAACGCGTGACGTCACGATGCCGTACGGCCGTGTACGTGTGTCCAGTATGCCATTACGCCTGTATATTATTATTATTAATTATGACTGTACTCAAATAAGTCAAATATTATAGTTGGATAAAAAGTCTATTGGCAGCACTTCAGCAGAAAGTAGATACTAATGTAGTAATGTCAATGTCTTATATGTAAATAATACTAAATATAGTATTTTTTATAAATATTTGTTTAAATAATAAATAAGTGAATGACCATGGCTGTAAGTGTTAGTAAAGATTATGTGAAGGGTACATCTATAAATTTACCAAAAATTGACATTTTTACTGTAACACAGTACATAAAAAATAACGATTGCTTTAATGATCCTGAAGTTAGGGGATCAAAAGCTCCAAAGATATGTATTAATGTATTATTATCATAAATTATCCAACTGTAAATATTAAATTACTGTGCTAATATTATGTTGGTTAAAACCTCGATTATTTTTAATAAAATATATAGATTAGATGATTATTTTATATATATTTTTATTAGACCATCGAGAGAAAATTATGGAGATTCAGCTATTGGATATATTCAGATAAAAAGGGAAGGAACTGTATGTAATGTTAAGGCTCAAATTTGTCTTGAACATAGAATTAGAAATAAAAATTACCATGTTTCTTTAACAATAAATGAAGAAAAAGAAGAAATAGGTAGTTGACTTACACTGTGATGACTGTGCATCATCTTTAGGTTGGTGGTTGCATAATAAAATATATATTTTTATATAGAAGTATTATAGAACCCATATCTTTATGAGGATATATCATATAGGTACATAATATAATATAATATATTTTGTGATATTAAATGTATAGAACATATAATAACGTATAATTATTAATTAGGTAGGTACCTATTTATATTTTATTATAACTAGTTCTTAAGTTTTGTGAAAAAAGATTTTACAGGTGGATGTAAACACAGTTAAGCTTTTCTTATGTATGTTCATAGAAAATCTGAAGAAAAGTCTCCCACAGAAGTTGAGTGCTACTGGAAAAGACCCAAACTTTCTGGGGTTGGCACAACATTAAAATATATAACAGCTAAATCTATGTCAAAAAAAGCTACAGTAAATATTCAAAGTGTGATATCTAACAAGACTTTTTTTAATGAAGCTATAAAATTAGGAGAAACCCACCAAATAAATTGCCAAGTTGGTGCTCATAATTATAAATTAGAGGAATCTTTATTCAAAATTGTATCAATCCATACAGCTATTTTAGAATTCTCCAAACAATATAATAGTGGTAAGTTAATAATATAAAAATACCACAATTTAAATACACCTATGATAGTTATTATACCTATATTGTTCTTATATTGCAAGTTAATTTATATCAGAAAATAGATTTATTTTGCATATCGTCGTTTAAAGTGCAACAATGCGTATCTCAGTTTTGATAGGTTTTCAGGAGAGGTAAAAAACGCATTTTCAATTATTTAATTCTACTAAAATATAACTTGGAACATTTTTATTTTATGTAAATTGCATTAAAAAATGTTTAAAACACTTAAAATTCAATGTTTTTTTTGAATATTTAGTATTTTACATGAGATATGCTTTGTTTGACACCGATGTATCTGAGATAGGTCTTTTTACCTCATTGGTAATATACCATTATTTTAATATACTTTTATAATAATAATTTTATTATACAGGGTGATTTTTTTATTGAAGAACAGTCATTATTTCAAAAAGTATTAACTTTTTTCAATTTTTTTTTTTTCAAAATTTTTAGTTTTATGCTTTTCTAAAACTATGTAAAATTTTTATTTTTTTCACTTTAATATTTAATAGTGAAATCACTATCAACTTTTGATTTTCAAATGGCAACCTATACTTAAAATTTAAAATGTTATAAAATAGTAGGGATATTTTTTTTATAAATTCTAACGTTTAAATTATTATTTTTCATTTAACCGTTCGCGAGTTATAGCTGCTCAAAGTTGGGTGGTTTGAGGTTTTTAGGTGTTAATCCCAAAGGCTATTACGGCTGTGAGACATTGTCACATTGATTAGAACACAATTATTATTTGTAAAGACCAGTAGTTCAAACAAATACTGTAAATGATCATTTACAGTATTTGGTTCAAATCATGAAGATTAGAATAAGGAGAGTGGAGACCAAAACCAAACTAGTACGGCCGCCCGCATAAAAAAACGTATCGAAACGAGTCGCACGATTAAACGGCTACAGGTGGCGCTGCGTACGTTGAGGTTGCTACTTTAACCCGAGTGGTATACCTAGGGATTATTCATGTTTTTTGTAAAATATATGCATTTCGAATCATGACCCATTATAAATTTTATAGTTTGTAAAATTACGCATTCATACATATGCATATGTGTATATTTCATTAAAATTTTTTTATTATTTTATAAATAATCCTATTAATTAATATATTATAGTCAATTCTCTATCACTATCAAATATCAAAAATTATTAATAGATTAACATAATGTAGTTGTACTTTATACCTTATGTAATGTGGTTCATTACTCAAATAGGTACTTAATATTATTTACAGTATTTAGTGACTATTTAGTATTTACTATTTTTTACTAGTAGACAGTGGTCTAGTCTCTTACACATAATATGCACATGTATGAATGCGTAATTTTACGAACTATAAAATTTATAATAGGTCCTGATTCGAAATAATGCATATATTTTACAAAAAACACAAAAAACATGAATAATCCCTATACTACGCGGGTTAAAGTAGCAACCTCAGCGTACGCAGCGCCACCTGTGGCCGTTTAATCGTGCGACTCATTTTGGGACGTTATCATAAGCGGAGTTTGGTCTCCTTATTCTAGTCTTCATGATTAGTTGAATTTTGATAGTGTCTTAACCTCAAAAACTTAAATTTAAAAGTTGGAGATTAAGATCCTTTTTACTCTTTAGTTCTTCATAGTGGAATCTCAATTTGAATAATAATTTAAATTGAGAAGTTTTATTTTTATCATTTAAAACATATTATAATAACGTGCCAACCTAGTAATATATTTTACAAAAAAAAAAACTACAATGAAAAAGAAACCATGGTAAGTACATTTGAATCAATTTTAATTACTATATACGTGTCTACGTTTATATTAAAGTAGAAATATTGTGTTAGGTAATTATTTTATCTGAAATACATTCCATTTTAATATTAATTGTTTATGTAAAATAAAAACTATATGACACAATAAGATTAAGGTATATTATAATAAAATTTTTATGATTAATAATTTTGTGTATCTAATCTTTTTATTTAGAGTTGCTTTCATTAATTTAATTATTAAAGAGAATAATAACTTAATAAATTTGCAGTTATACATTGGTAATTAAAGATATATTTAATTAGTGCCATTTATTTTCAATGTGCAACTATACTTTTTCATTTATCTGCCTACCTACTTAAATATTCTTAATTTTGAACATCAGTACCTATATTATCACCTGTTGTATTAATAGTTTATATTTCTATATCTTCAAAAATGTTCATTATATTCAAAGTATAAATCTTTTTAATTAAATTTAAAGCTAAGATATTATTTTAATTTAAACTAATCTAGATTTAAAGAACAGAAGATTTTTAATGAATTCATAAATTTTGTTTAGAAATATATATCTGTAAAACTTCATAAAAATAATCTCAAGTATTAATAAAAAAAAATTCAGAATTGGATATTAATTTAACAAGATTATAGTACAATGTAAATAAATTGATTAAAAATGTTACTGAGCCTAAAGTGACACATTCAATCATCAAAAATTGATAAAATACTTTAAAAAAAAGTTTTGATGAATTGAATTCAAATCAAATGAATTTATTCAATTGATAAAATTGATTTAGTTGTTTTTATATATTAAAATTATATAACTTATTTTACATAAAACAATTTTTTTAAGGGGACGCAAAACAGTAGAGAGCGATGATGATGCTTCTGTAGATTTTGATGGTGAAAATTCAGAGAGTGATTATGATGAAAACGAAAAGCTTCTTCTAGAAAAGACACGGAAAGAATTAGCTCAAGGTCCATATGATTCAGACGAGGAGAGCGAAGTAATTAATTTTATGCTCTATTATTATTGTTTACAACCCTGTTTACAATTTATATATTATGGTTTCTATGTGAAAGTCATTCTTCCAAACTATTATTAAATTAATTTATTTTTAATTAAAAAAAAAATATATATATATATATTTAAGTAAATATTTAAACATTTATAGATTGAATTTTTTTTAACTTATAAGCTTAGTTTTTTTTTACATAGTGAATTATTTAAAATCTTTTAATCATTTTTATGTATAAATACGGTGCTTTGAAAATAAGTAAAAATCGTAAAGTGAATGATTATAATTTGTTTACTTGTGTAATTAGGAAGAAGTATTTCCGCTACGTACCAAACTAGATCAGTATGAAGATAGCGAAGAAGAAGATGAAGAGGTTGAAAATGATATTGAACAACATTCAGATGACAGTGAAGAAAAAAATGTTAATGATAGTGATATAGAAGGCGCAGAAAGTGGTTCAGATGATTTACCTAATGACAAAGCTTGGGGTCAACTAAGAAAATCATTTTATAATACAGATTACTTAGATAAAGATCATGGAGGTAACATAAATATATTTAATTATTGTATATTTTATAAAATATAATTAAATATATTTAGGTTTTGAGGGAGAAGAGGATGAAGAAACTGCTAAAATGGAAGAAGAAGAAGCGCGTAAAATCCATCAAAGAATGATGTCCGAATTAGAAAATGTAGACCTCGACAGTGAACTTTTTATTGTAAGTTATTGACATTATTGTAAATAAAATGTATTTACAGAATGTTTTTGATTTATTTATGTTTATTATTTCTAGGGGACTAAAGTAACAGAAAATGCAAAAGAAGGAACTGATACTAGTGATATAACACAAATGATGACTGTTAAAAAAGATTTGAGTTCAATGAGCGATCGTGAAAAACGAAAATTGTTAATGAAAGAATCACCTGAACTTTTTGGACTTATCGAAGATTTCAAAAGTAATTATTTCTTAACATTTAACATTTTCTTTAAAATAGGAATTCATATAATTTGTTATATATTATATTATAAAATTATTTATTATTATATTATAGCTTACATGGGAATTGTACAAGAAAAATTATCTCCTTTTTTGAAGTTAGTTAGATCTGAGGACATACCAAAGAGTCGGTTTACAGAGTATACACAATGTTATTTTGAAATTATATTGAAGTAATACTGATATTTTACATCAACAGCTGTAGAAATTATTCTTATTTTATATTTTTATTATTATTTTAGTTATTGTACCAACATTGGGTTCTATTTTCTTATGAAATCTGTTCGTAAACCAGTGCAAAATCATCCTATTATGAATAGATTACTTCGATACCGTGAAATGTTATGTGAACAGAATAAACAATTTGAAACATTAGTATTACCTCAGATTGATAAAGTATTGTCCAATATCAACACAGTAAAGTAAGAAATTGTTTAATTCAATTAAATATTTTTGATACTTAATTTTTTATATATTTTAGATCAAACTCTAAGGCAAGCAAAAATAAACCAAAAAAATTACTCAATCTACTGACAAAACCAGTACAAAAAGCTATTAATACAGTTAAACCAAAGGAAAATAATCTGGAAAATATAAATAACAACCAATCAAATAAAATTGAGAATAGTGATGATGAAGAAGAAGAAGAAAATTCAATAGAACTTAAAGGTATAATACTAATATAATAATGTATTATAAATATTAGTGTTTTCACGACAAAATTATTTATTTTATAGAAGAACCAATGATGACCACTGATGAAAAACGTGGTATAACCTATCAAATAGCTAAAAATAAAGGACTTACGCCTCGACGAAAGAAAGAACTTAGAAATCCAAGAGTGAAGAATCGTATGAAATATCGTAAAGCCAAAATCCGCAGGAAGGGACAGGTTTGTTTAATTAATAATCAAATGTTATTTTTGGAATTTCATATGATTTTAATTATTAATATTTGTTTGTACTTCATTTCAGATTTCAGAGCCACGTAAAGAAATTCGTCGTTATGATGGAGAAATTTCTGGTATTAAAGTTAATTTGTCTAAGAGCATAAAAATTAAAGCCTAATTGACTATGTTTTTGTTTTTGATAATATATGATAAATGTGTAAAAAAATAAGTCCAAACGTGTTTTTTTAATAATGAATGGTAATTCATATAGTAATATTATTAAGCCTAAATTAATCAAAGCATAGTTCTGGAAATTTATAAAATACATACACAAATATTTAATTACATTATTAATTATTTGGTGAATTCATCACTGGGATAATACCTTGTATTGATGATATTGTAGTTTCTAAATCATACATAATACATTTAATTGAGAATTGGTTTACAGGTTTATATGTTATCGTTTAATAATTTTAGCTAGAATAATATAGTCAAATGACATAATACAATTAAATATTGTTTGAACTTAACATAATATTTCTTTAAGGTAATCTATTATGTATATGATAATAGTCGATACAGAACCTTTTTTAAATAGATGTTATATAATATTATTGATTGAAAAAAATAAGTTTGTGTTGCTACAAGATACTTCCTTTATTGATATAAACAATTGAAATAATTGAAAACATAGTTTTTTAAGTATATATAAAAATGTCCAAAAGCAGAATTTGAATAAACTAATTATTTATAGAAAAAAACCGGGGGTGATCAAGTTTGGTAAATTACTGAATTTGATTATTTTAGATGGTTTTTTTAGAACTATTGATTAACTTTTTCATTATAAAATATGGTAGTAATAGTAAATTTAGATTTTAGAGTAAAATTCATTAGTTGTAATTTTATTCTAAAATGTTACTATGTAATATTTATATTATTATTATTTGATTTTATTATTTTTGTTAATTATTTGATTCTGTTAACATCCATAAATAAACAATAGGTACATATGTCAAAAAATGTATAATTTATTAATCACTGTTCCTTAGTTCAGACTTGTCTACGTCCACTGTGTTATAGTCGTTTGTAGTTAATAATATGTTAAATTTATAAGTAGGTAACGTGTTACCAATATAATATTGTTATCTGCATTAATAATATACAAAACAACATAACACACATGTGTTGATATAATGATATGTCGTGCATGATGTATGTAATACTTTATTGGAAACCTGGTTTTTGGATATTAATATCATGTTGCATGAACAATCACTAAACATCAATAATTGAATAAGCAGTTAGCTAATTACCCCTTTAACAGTTCAACATAATTCACTAGCCAGTGATTGATTCATCAAATTTTATTGAACCATTAAATTAATTCATGAAACCTGGTATAAAAGTCCTTTATATGAGTCCCAGCAATATAGATGCAATTTTGAATACCTATTCCTTATTAAGTTATTGGTTTTGGAGTAAATAGTAAGTTGATATTTTTTTTATCAGAAATTAGATAAACATGGTTTATGACGATAGATAATATTACAAAAATGTATTAAGCATAAACTATAATATTTGTCTGCAATAACTCTATGACTATAGTGTTATTACTGTTATTATAATATTCATTATACAGATCCATTCAGCCATAGTAATAAAATATTCGAAAACTATTATAAATCAAAATTATTAAATAACGTATTACTCTATTTGCAAAGTAAACTTGTGTACCAATTCAATCATCTTTACATATTTTAAATCGAACAACTAGAAGTACCTTAATTTTTGTCAGGCGCGTATAGCTATTTTTCTTATATTCCACGTGTGTAAGACAAAAAGAAAATCAACGCTTCCAATCCCCTTAACGATATTGATACAAGCATACGAATGTACGAGTTATTATTTTTAAATTAAATATTGGTCTTCAGAGGACGTCACACGCCCGCATGTGTATTCTACGTTTTATACAGAGATATACAACAGCAAATTTTATGTTTTCAATAATCTACCTACTTTACTTTTTTATTTTTAAAGTTTTAATGAATGTCATCTATTTTAAAATGTAAAGGTAAGATTATTACCTACCTAGAGTCCTAGAACATTTCTTAGACTTATATTGGTATTTTAATTAAAAAGCAATAATTTATAAACATTTTAAAATTTTAAAATGATCATTAGTATTGAAAAAACTTAGAGTTCTATTGAACCAGCAGCGTGCCAGGGGGGAGATTAGGGGTTAGTTGGTATATGCGTTGTTTTGCAAAAATTAATTCAACCTATAATTTATTATTAGGTATAGGTAGGTTCTCAGTTTTTTTAATCTAGCCAGCTATAGTATTATTAGGTACCTTTATAAGTACTTAACTTAGTTTTTAGATTCTGAACGGAGTGATGAATGTATTGCTTTTACAATGATGTGTTTTTTTTTTTTTTTGTGTCTGACGACAACATTTGGAGCAGTAATAATGCTCCGATTTTTAACTTCAGCCCCTCTTTGAATAGGAAATTGAATTTAGTTGGTACTTTGGGGGGGTCAAAATTAAAATTTTCAAATAGTTTTCAAAAAAATCGAGAAAAACAAAAAAAAGATGACAGAAAAATGGCAATTTTACGAAAGACCACTTTTCGACAAAATCGTTTTTTTGATTTAGCTGTAACTCAAAAACGAATTATTGTAAATACTTGAAATTTTCACCAAATGTTTATATTATGGTTATCTCATTACAGTTAAATTTTCAAAATATGTTGACCATTTTTAAGCTACTTATAGACAATTGAAATTTTCGACTTTTCTAAATTTTTTTTCTTCAAATGCCGATAAAAATTTTTTGGGTGGCCAGAAAATCTTGAAAATTTAATACAAGGTTTCTTATAAGTTTTTCTTATAGTGATAAAAAAAAAATCCGAAATCGTTAGTCACAATTTTTTTTTATAAGGGCTTAAAGTTCAAATTTATACGAAATATGTCAAAATTTAAATTAAATTTCATACTCTCATTATGCGTATGTTGCCAAATCATTTTTTTATTAATAAACAGATATTATAAAGTAACTATAGTAACATAATATAGTAACTATACTATTTATTTCAAAATAGAATATATGACAATATTTAAATATAATATATCCTAGACTGACAAATCATCTCCGTTCAGAATCGTTTTTCGTATACATGATACCTATCATTGCATTCAAATTTAACCTACCCTAGTCCGAGGTCCACCCCACCCCCTAATGTACAGCAGAGCGATACTCATTTACCCGCTTTTTTATATTTTAACATTAAATTTGTATTCGTCGAGAATTTGAATTTGAACAGATCCTTATAAATATAGCTATAGGCATGTCTAGCATTAAGCTTATATGTGAAAAACACATAACTTTTTTTATACCGCAACCAAATGATAAAATTTTGGAATAATGAAACCTCATTTGGTAGTCCATGACATAAATGACATTAATATTGGTGTTTGAAATAAACTATGTTGGTATACATATAACCTATGTATAAATAGGTGTAGGTACCTATACAAGAATATTAAACTGCACTGATACACATAAAACGAATATAATAATATATAATATATTGGTTTTATATTGCCTTCTCTATATAATATATACAGTATTCATAATACATATATACAATATATTGTACCTACCTATATTTTTTGATCGTAAAGCAAATAACTATATATACATCAAAAGTATTTCCAAGGGTAACGAAATGGGTTTCGATGTTCAATAGGTAACCGTTTTAAAATTATTACATGTACAAGAAGATCGTTTAATATCAAAGGTGAAATACAGTGGTGTCCTTTAGAATTTTCGCTCGGATGGTCCGAATTCTAATAAACGCGCAGCATTTCTCGACGGGCGGTCGCTCTTGTCCAAATCTATAGGTAACAAAAAAAAAACATATAACGTGTATGTACATTCTTCAGTACAAGTCGAGACTGAAAGATACAAAAATTTGACTATATATTATATACATATATATTAGCCGATAGTTATATACCTATATCACATACAATAACATGTATATACTTATAGGTAATAATAATGGTGCATGATCATTTAATATTATGATACAAGAAAAAGATAAAATTGGATAAGAATCGATTATAATAAAATATTTTTTCCAAGTATTACATTACATTTATTGAGTACCTGTTATATTATTAAATATTTTATTTTAACGACGTTTGTCGTTTAAGTCCTATTCATGAACCGCTAATAAATTGTATTTCAGCTATTCAAGTATTATCAAATAGCCGGCCTGCCTATACAGGGCCATATTTATGCAAGGACAAATGGGACATTTGCACTAGGCCCACTCGTCCACTCGTATAAGAGGGGCCCATCGACTTCAGTCATATAAAATTAATTAGGTATATACCGTTTTATCTTAATATTTTAAGAAAACATAATTTTACTTGGATATTTTGGTGGGTTATACAGTATGTAAAAACTAAAAAGTATAATAGAGATTTCTTGAAAATGACGGCTTTAGTCAACATTGACGATAACAAAATCTCATTGTCATTATTATCGTCGTAATATTATATAATAATAATATAATAATATATATTACTAATAATCGTAATATAATACTATTGACGTTGTCTTGCGTAGTTGCGTGGTGCATTCAGTCCTGCGATTTACGTCAATCGTATTTATTGTGTATTTATTAGTCATTTGTGAATTATTTTTAATAATTTAAAATGTCAAAAAAATATTTAAGTGGTTTAATGAAGAGAAAATTAAAGGATAAACGAGATCAAGCAACAAAAAAATTACACGGTAATTTGGATAAATTTATGTTTAGAACTAATTTATCTAATAGAGCACCATCGCCAGGTAATACATTTTTATTAACAATATGAAGTCATACTCTTTTATTTACTAATATTTAATTTGATATATAAGTGTAATATACCTAATAAAAAAGCTTGTTTTTTTTATAATAATTATGTTACTTGTTTTAATTGAATAAATATTAAAAATAATAATCATATTTTAAACAATACAATTTTATTCCATGATCTAACTACTCATATACTTATTAGATACCTATAGTATTAGTTTAAAAATATATTATGCGTACATTTTTATTTTAGCATTAGCATTGAAGAAAATAAAGATGGACAATTTGGGGCCACAAAATTGTAAATTGTACAGGGCCCACGAATTGGTAAATCAGGCCCTGTGCCTATATAGTATAATATAAAAACTGTATTTAAAAATTAAATGTAAAAAATTTATGTTAATTCTGACGAGTGTCATAAATCATAATCAATGTCGTAATATTTATTATTTAATCGTTAATTATTATTTATATTTAGTAATTTCTACGGTTACCTATATATCTATGAATTATAGATTTATATTTATTTATTTATTGTAATATGCGAATATGCATGTATTAACCTTTGTCCGTAAAATATAGGTTTACTTAGGAAACTTTTAAACTTCTTTTTAACTTAATCAAATTTAACTTTAAAATGTGTACTGTTTAATTTTAAAAATATGGCAAAAAATGCAAGGATTAAATTCTGCTCTTATTTTATTCATATCTTGCTAAGCTACCATAAATTATGGTCCATAATAGATATATTGATTTTTTTCTGCAGAGTTCTAACCGGTTTTTTAAACAATCATCTTATTATTGAATGCATATAAATAATAAATAATAATAAACATTATGGTTTAAATACTTTCTCGATAATTAGGTAATGGATTGCACTGTGGCCGGGAGAGTTTTTAAATAAAAATACTAATAAAAATGTATGTTATAGTATTGATTTGAAATTTATTCTCATTTGTTTTTCTACTTTTTATTTATTATCAGTATTATCATAAACTTTAAATCGTTTAAATTAGCATATAAGCCATAAGGTCTATGATTATTATTTTTTTATTAATAGTCATTTTTTCCATCATATTTCCATTAACTATATAATATAGGTACTTACAATATAATCAATTCTCATTTATCAATAAATAGTTGATACCTACCTATTATAATACCATTATTATATAAAGCATTGCAGCAATATAAAAATGATCGTATTGGTTATTTATCTACTTTTAAATATATCTATAATATACATATATAGGTATATCGAAAGGTGTAGGTAATAGATATTATGTCGTTTTTTAGGTATTTAAAATATTCAAGTGAAATAAATAAATATTATACATGGACAGCCCCCTCACACTCGTATTTCTAAAAAATTATATATTCAACTATATTGTTAAAAACAAAATTACAAAAAAAATTGTATATAATAATATATTATGTATTATAATAATATAATATACTACCATTACTACCTATATCGACTATTATAAACATTATGTATAGGTACAAGCATGAAGTTATGGGTATATGTACCATTGTACCTATAATATTATGTCTATACTATGAAGCATATATAAAATATACTATAATATGGTATATAATATTACTATGAATATTATAACTTAGTCCCCCCCACCAAGTCTTTGGAGACCACTTTTGTCTGTTGTTATACAATTTTATTTTTATTCTGAAGACAAATTTGTATGCTTAATTATTAGTTGTTAACAGATTTATTACTTCGGTTATTAGTTATTAACAACTTATAAGTTTTTCCTAGGTATCTATATTGTAAATAAATTCAACCACATATTTATTAGTACCTATTTATGTTAGTAGAATGGATGATTAGTGGGTATACATATAATCAATTCCTACATTCATTATCAATTGCATAACCATATGTCATTCAATAATAACATGTTATTTTTACTTACATAATTATACATGAATAATTTATTACAATCTATTCATATCATTTATGTTGTAAACCACTCATTATATTATGTGAAGGACAAAACAAAAAAATAATACACTATTCCATTTGGTAAAATCAATAAGTAAACATTAAACACTTCTATTAATTATGAATTACTTATCTGCAGGAAATAAAAGTACCTAATAGTAAAAAAGTTGAGATGATGTTTCATTGTTTCACTGCCAATTCCTCTTAGTAGGTCCCTTTCTTTTTCTGCTACTCTCACTTAATCACATAATGCTTATAATAGTACCTATATAGGTATAATATATATTATGCAATAGTATTCTTTTCACGTTGTTTTCACAGTCTTCTCAATGGCTCCTTTAAGGTTCTCCTCTAATTATTATTGAACCTATTTACTGCAGCCTCCTTTTTTTAACCTCTCTTATAATATGTGACTTTTGAACATATTTTTACAATTTTATAAGATGTTAATTTTGTAAAACTAACCTACATAAAATAAATACTGTACAGTAAAAAAAATTAATATTAATATAATATTAAAAATTAATATTTTTTTTATAAACAATTTTTAATCATATACAATATTTTATATGCAGATATCAGAATATAATAAATTAAAAAAATATGCATCATTTAATATTTTTATGTCAAAAAAATTAAACCAAAAGGCGTATAATAAATAAAAAAAATTGGTTAATAGAAAAACAAAAAAAAAACGTCGTTCAGTGACTCACACAACGTTTAATAATATAGATAATACTGAAACAAATGAAAAATTTAGGTACTACTGAGTGTTTAACGTGGCATGCAATTTTTTGTACTAGATTAAAAAAAAAATGAAAAAAGTATATATCGGCAGGATAACACAATAAACGTGTGTAACAAGATTCATATAACGAGTATATTATATTATATTAAAGTATATAGGTCACTATAGGTCGTCTTTTCAACGTTTTCGTAACCAACTGTAGAATTACCAAAGGAGTGTCGCTGTCACTTGGCCCGAGCTCGCGCGATGCGACTGCAGGCGAGGCCCAACAGCTTCCCCTGTGGAACCTGATGGCGATTGGATATATAGTGCACGTCGATGCAGCACTGCGTGGACGAAAACTCAGCTGCAGTAAGCGATGGATGGCGGAGACCGAAATAATAACACGGGTCGAACGGAGATTTGATGCTGTGAATTGGCGGCCACCGGATGAACCGGACCCAACCGGTGCGGAATTGACTAGGATGATGAGTGAAAAAGAGTCAGCGCGCTGCGGTCCCGATGTGATATTATATACTCCAGTAACCGTGGCCTCGTCTTTATTCTATGACAAAATATTCCAAAACCGAAATATACCTGTAAAAATATCCCTAAACCAAAATATCCAGCATAAATAATAATTTAATGTTAACCTTTATTATAAAAGTTGCGGTTAGAAGCACTAGAAGCAGGAATAATCGAATGTGGCAATATAAAAATTTGGTTGAGCGGTTAAGTGTTATAATATTGTAAGATGATGTGATGAAACGAATAACAATAAATACTTAAAATCAATAGCACATAAATTATATTAAGTATTTTTCACAATAAACATATTATTTTAATATTTTTAAAAATTTTTAATTAATTTTTTGAATTTTATAAATGTTAATCATAATTGTATTGTAATAATATCTGTATGTAACTTTTAATAATTTATATTCATTTTTGACGAAAAACATTTATATTGTATAATATTATTATGATGGTATATACAATATAATTTTAACATTTTTTCAAACATTTTTAATTAATTTTGCATTTGGCAGCGAGCCAAACGAGCCACTTTAAATTATCGTTAGTTAACCCGTGCTAAAGTTTCCACCTCATCCACCGCCGTCGTCATCAACGCTTAAGCGGAATCGTCGACAACACCGGTGTACCGGCGTACCGCTAACCACGCATCGTCCGGCATCGTTCCACGTGATGAAAGCTGCATTGTGAAAGCCTGCTGCAGTCATCGGGCTCCTGTCGAGTTGCCAGAGGGTCGGTCGACGACTGAGCGTGCGACGTACATTAAGCTCGTCTCGCTGGTGTTTGGCCGAGGTTAAGTGGCCCGATAGGGTGAAATACCGTCGGGTATACCGTAGTGTGTCCTTGCTCTGTAACGTATATCATTTCGGTCTTTGTATACCGCCGCCGCCGTCCTGTCTGATGTCTCCGGTTAAGTGGATGCGGAGATTGAGCCTGCAGGGAATGTTAATTTATATACATGTACAATCAGGGGCGTCATTTCGGGTTTTTTTTTGGATGTGCGAAGTATCAAGCATCAGGTCATATAAAAATAGATGTACTACGTATATGTATATCATTCTGCTTCCAATTATTTCCATAGATCATGAACCGAATCAATGTATTAACATAAATATTAAAAATTAAAATATAATAAAAATGTATAGCACAAAATTTGTGAATAATAATTTAAAGTTGTAATCATGATTGACAGTAATGTCTACCAATATTAATAAATGTCAATATAAAAATCAAAATATTTAAAATACAATTTAATTTAAATCATATTAATAATCGTGCATTATTTCATCAGGGTACAGGCTATTGGAATTATTTTAAAAATAAGGGTAAGGGGTGCAACCGCACACCCTGATCCCCCCTCCAAATGACACTTCTGTGTACAACACGACCCGTTTTACGCGCGTTATACTATAGACCGCCGCGAAATGTCAACGCCACGCGGTGCGGGTATACTACGGTCTACGAGTATTGTGCCTCTGGATCTAGCATGCCGACCAGTTCACCTGCCATACCGTTTTCCACTTCCGCCCCTATTGTCGGCGTCTTGTTCACATCTCCGTTTACTTTCACCAACACTTCTTTGTTGACTGACGGGCTGCGGACATCCGCGATTGCTTCGACCGTCCCTAGGGCCTAGATCGATCGCAGTAGCATTGTCGAACGGCATCGTTTCAATCTCAGGATACGGACTATTGCCCGTTGCACAATCTCTGCAGCAGTACAATGATTTCAACAATAACACATTAATTATACTAAACTCTTTCGGTTTTGATTTCCTCTTCAGTGCCACAGAGGTTGGTAATGTTATTTGATATAATATCATATACTTTCGAGTACCTACTTGGATTAAGACTTCATCGATATTTTGTATATTTTATTGTAGTTTGCAGGGAGCGCGCTGTGTGTTACTAGTGGTTTACTTCGTTCGGAATCTGAATTTTTAATTAACTTGCAAATAAAATATCGTCCTGATACCGCGTGGTCGAGAATTTCGAAAATCTCCCAGACGATGGGTACAGCAGCGTCGTCTATATATTACATATATTATTAGCCAGCGAATATCTATATACACGTTCATCATTCTAATAGGTCCAGCATTATTAATAAAATTTCGTGGGTTCATTTATTTTTTCAAACACCGTTATTATAATTAAGCATTCAAGCCCGTGTACAGGGGAGTGGGTAAGGGTTTGAAAACCCAAAGAAATTTTTAAAGTAGAAAACATAAACTAACTATATAAAATGTACTTATAGTATTGTAATCATTCCATTGAAGTCATATTATATATGAAAACTATAGTAAAAACGGTTTCGTGGATGAGTGTATAATAGCTACAATGAAAGCGAATCCCGCTTGGGTCGAACGAACGGCGACGGCTCATTGACTCATATTATATTTTATTTACACATATTATAATACTTACTTCTAAGTTCTAATGCGAAGAAAATATTATTTCCTAGGTAGGTACTTACACAAATATACAAGTTAATAATAATATTATACCATTCGACTTTATGTGAATATTAATTTTATTGATTTTTAGTCGTTATTTTTATACATTCATAACATGGGAATGCGCAGATTTAAGTCGCAGATGCAGACATGCAGTATACCTTTTCAGGATAAAACAGCTCTTGTTGATTTCGACTATATGCGGTTTAGCCAATATATAAATATATAACGATATAGTAATAGTGACGACAATATTAATATATTATTATGTAAATTAGACTTATAGCAATACGTGTGTTATTATCATTTATTACCTTTATATTTATTGGTAATTTAATATATATTATATAGTATAATATATTATATTATTATACGATAAAAGTACGCGTGAATACCAGTGATGGCAATAAATAAACATTGCAGAAACCTATAGAATATACACAAAATAGTTTGGCTAAACTCCGAATAATTGTTGTGGTTCAGACTTTTACAAACGATTTTTGATTAATATTATACGATAAACAATCATCTAATGTTGATAAAAGTCCGAAATAGTTTATTAACAATTTTTGTGTGATATTTTTTCCCTTGCTTTACGTAGTACGTGTGTATTAATTACAATATTACACGTTAACTTAAAAATTATAATTATTATTATTTAAGTATTACATTATAACTATATACCACTAGTCTTGGGAGTCTTTTTATAATTTTCATAGTGTTTGGTATCGTGTTTTAACTAATGTTGATCGAAGATTATTAGGTCTATCTTTGCAGTGTCATCGGACTGCAGCTTGAACTTTCGCTGCTTGCATTTATACATATAGTATATTAAATTATTAATTCCTAAAAAGAACGATTTGCATTTATTATAATATTTATGATTTGTAGTTATTTTTTTAAATATTAAATAAGTAATATGACGATTGACGACAATTTAAATGCATTAGTTTGTAAAGGTATTTAATAACAGTAACTTAAAAAATCGATAGCGTTTACAAAAAAAAGTATTAATTATACTTCAACATTAAAGTAAGCTACGCGCTTATTATAAATAATATAGATACTTTAGCAAATAATACTAATAAATAATTAGTACCAAAATGTCAATGTTAATATAAAATACTTTTTAATTTATTAATGTTTTATCATACTAAATACTTTAAAATTAAATTTACTCAAAAGTATTATAGGTTTTGGGATACTATATATTATAATTTTATGTATAAAATATTTATATATATGTAGGTACTGACGCAATGTGTTTGCGATAGCGCAATATCATAAAATAATATATATAACTATTTAAGTACCCAATAGCAATTATCTGTCAATGGCCCAGATGCCGAGGCTTATGTTATAGTAATAGTTTAATCATATAAAATACCTAATTAAAATTTAAAAGTCTGTTCTGTAATCTGTCGATAAGTGTCAAAGAATCTATAATATAATATGGTAAAAAAAATAATGTCACATTAAATTTATATATTATGTCTTTTTCTCAAAAAGAAAGCAGCAATAAGGTACTTAAATTCTGTTAAAACTACTACGTTGTATATTTATAAGTTCAATCCTTTCGATAGACGAAACAAAATACCGTCGAAAATGAGTTGTACCTGTAGTCGTTATGAATTAAATATTGTAATATTGTGGTTTATTATATCTTTTCTGTGCGTATTTACACCCAGAGAATATATAGGAGTAGGCGTCGAGAGAATTAAGATAATATCGCTTACTAGTATACATAGTTTGTAGCTACAAACTATATATGTTAATTTATTTAAATTGTGTACCTATACATATATATATTTTACTTATCTCCACATGTACATGTATATATATAAGTTAATAGAATAACAATACCTAAGTAACAGTTTCCGGTCGAATTTTCGGTGTTATTATATAAATACAAAATATTTGTGTATTATTTTCAAATCATTAAACGCATACATAAAATAATATAAATAAATGTTGTATACGTGATTGATTTATAATACCTAAGAATAATAATTATAATATAAATATTTTTATATTATTGGTTTAATATAATAGAAAAATAAAGCATATATAGCTGCAGTTAGGTACCTATATAAGTATTTAACAGTTATATAGTGCGATGAGCTTATAACTTTTTTGTCTCTATATTATACATAGATAATACGCTGGGGGATTATTTAAACAGTAAAAAAACTCTAAGTAATTTTGTTTTCAAAAACATTTTTTTACATACACTTAAGTCAGTACAAAAACAACTATTTTTATCGTTATATTTTTAAGTTTTTGAATGAACAGTGTAACACATTATATACCTACATCTTTGATTTGAAAATAATGAGTATGTACCTATAGATAGGTAGTTGAAAGGATCACTTTGTATAGAAAAAGTATATCGATTAAAGTTATTATACACAGTAAGACATTTATAACAAACTAAAATATGTTAAGTAAAAATTAAAATATTTTTTTTAAATGTTAGTTGTACCTATAGTTAAATGACTTCAAATTATGTAAAAAAAAAAAAAACAATACACTTTAAAAAGGTTTCGCTTTTTGGAATAGTAAAAGCTAGTGTTTACTGTTAAAGAATCACTGTGTAATAAAATATACTAATATAATATTTTATTTAACATACGTATTTATTTTAATTATATAGCTTTATGATAAATCTCTGCATTCTATAATTTATTAAAAGACAAAATAATACACTCATTAGAACTTATCTGAAACTTCAATTATAAAAATATAATCACCAAACAAATTTAATTAATAATTATACAATTACTACAATACCCAAACCAAAAACATATTAGTTTTTAATTGATATTAAAACTCATTCTTGAGATTTATAATACAATAATACAATGATTAATATAATTATATAATGATTATTGATTATATACAATTAATTATACTGCAATAGTAGTATATTAAATCATTAAAAACTAATCTTAATAGGACATTGATATTCAAAATTAGTATCAATCAGAGTATAATGTAGTGAATATAGTGATGCAGAAATACAATACGGCGTATATTTAGGTACCTATATAGAAATCATCATGAACTCGTGTGTATATATATACACAAATTGACTATATAGTTGCTATAAAAGTAGTATATTTATAGTAATATATTAGCTTTAGCGTTCTGAAGTCTCGAATATATTTCAGATTTAATATAGTATAATAAGTATACAGATTAAGGTTAAATAAAATTTACTAAATTAATAAATATTGTATTATTTGTATAGTATAACTACTATAACTATAGAACCAATAATAGTATAAACCTGCAAATTGTATCTATGCATCAATTTTTATTTTTATTTCCTCATATTAATTTGTATTCATATTATGTGTTCTCTACATATTACCATATTACAGATACCATGCATGTCATACGCATATATTAAACATATTATATAAGATCAACAATAATATACATTATAATGTACGGATATTATAGTAAGCAAATTATTTTAATTTTAAATCAATATAAACATTATAAAGTGCACTTTATTGAATACATATAGCCATATAGGTATCATAATTATGTTATATTTGTGTGTATCAACATTGTATTATAAATAAATAATAAAATAGTGTATCTACTGTTGTACCTATAGATAAATATACAAAATGATTCATCAAGCATAATATACTCTCACTTATTTTTTCATCTTATAATGAGTTTATTATAAAATACTTGAGAATAGTGTACTACTATTAAGCCTTAAGGAGTAATATCTACTCTGAAATACAAATTTTTGTTTTTCATCAAATGTTACAACCCTAATGCGTTTTCAGGATTCTTCATTGGGAGGGGGTATATAAAAATTAATTACAATGTGGGGCGTGCGAATTATACCCCCGGGGTATGGCCATACCCAATAATTACAACAGGATATACGTAATACAAATTTAAAACAATTTTGTTTTTATGAATAATTTTACCAAAATGTTATCAATTTTTCTTGATTTTTCTGCCATGACTTCAAGACATTTTTTAGGATCAACATTTACGTTTCTATATTATTATGATAGAGTGTTACAATGTTAATCTATTCTATTGTAAATGTCATTAATGTGAATAACGACAATGAGTCAACAATTATTTATCAGTTATCGGCTTATCGCTAATATGTATATATATATGTGTATATATATGTACTAACATACACCAATCAATTATGTATATACATATTACTGTTCTTGAACTGGGGGTGGACGTGGGGGGACGGAGACCACCTTCTTTTTTATTTTCAACATAGGTACTCCTATTCTATTTGTTTGAAACGGAACGCTGGAAACGCAATATTTGTTGTAGTGAATTTGTAAATCATTAGTTTTTTGTAATGCAAAGTATACTTATAACCTATAACCTATATAGCTATAATATTTGTATATTTGTATCGACTATGAAAAAAAAAATTGGTTAATAATAATAGGCAATTAATATAATCAATCGTTAGACTGCGGCAACCACACCTAGACTTTTTTTCTATGCGACCGCTGCGATCCTAGATATTGTGAACGTGACTATTTTTCACGTTTTATTATATAAGAAGAAGAAGATGTCATATCTATGTGTTTTTTCGACAAATTTTACAATTCACTTTGTAACAGTGATTGGCCACAATTGAGTTAATCGCTCCGTTTTTATAGGAAATTAATAAAAAAATTATTCATAATTATAGGAGCCTATAAATAAAAAACCTAACTAAATTAACGTGGATGAATGTAATTCCAAAAAAAAGAAAATCTTGTATAATAGTCATTTAGTATACCTACGTTACAATTTTACAAATATTAAAAAAAAAATTAACGTTTTCGTAATGTGTACAATGTGTTTCGAACAGATTCGTATGTCATTCAACGACGTCGTAGCCACCGAATAATCGGATCAGAATCGAATCGCACGCGTTGTCAGATCATTATAGCGGCACACGAGACGGGCAGCTCAAACGAGAGCGATACACTCGTAACGCGGAACTCTGACGAGTCACTGGAACTGTGCCATATGCTCGTTAGATCCGACGTACGCGCGACTTGTCATTTCTGCGGAACGTAACCCGCCGTAGCTTTGCGCATATGTCGACAATGACGACAACGCACAGGGAAACGGGGTTTTTACGAATATACGTTCTGTTTGGAAAACATAATTGAACACTTACGAATTACGATTATTGTATTCCTACGAATGACTATTTATCGCATAACACGGATACAGAAAAAATAAAATATGCATCAACGCAAATATTTAATACAGATATGTGACGATCAATTCATACCAGAGCTTGAGCTAAGGAAATGTTAAAGCTGCGAATACTTATGAATAAAATCACTATTCAATAATACCAGTACAAGCAATGTGCAGGCAACATAATATGTTAAAGATAAAAAAATATAGATGCCCGTCTGATACCAGATATAACTTCCTTAATCGCGCAAGTCTGCCCGGGGTGGGTCTTGCTACGACGGAGGACAGCCAGTGAATGTGAATGCTATGGTCGTTTTGCTGGGCCTTTTATACCAGGTGTTCTGTGACAGATAACAAGAAACCATATAAACTTCAATAGTGAAATCGCCGATAAACGCACAATTTAAATAAAAGTTATTATAAGAATAAAATAATTATAATAATAATAAAAATAGTAATATTAATAATAATAAGATTAGGAATAAGAATAATAAAAATGATAATAATAAAAAGGAAAAGAATAATCTAGAACCTTATCCGTGCATCCCCCCACACCGAACGGAAAAATCCCCCCTCCCTCGGACAAAAAATTAAAAGTTAAAATATTAAACAGTTATTTATTAAGTACAAACTTTTCACGGGATTTTAAGACTTTTCCAGAGTTTTTTCCAACCCGTTCTTTTCGTATTCGCGTAGTTCGCGTCTTTGAAAGCCGTGCGTATAGGTATACGATTTTTCACCGTTTGCAATTGCGATAATGAGCACGACCGCCGACAACAGTCCTCCAGACGTTTTTCTTCGTTCTTTTCGATCGCGGACGCCGATCGATGTACCTATACGTGTTATTTATTCTATTGTTATTGCTTAAATGTACACACTATACGTATATATAATATACGTTTGATTCAAAGCCCATTTGTCGATGTACAATACTGGTTTTTTTTTTATTTAATAAATTGCATTATATATTTATATTATTTTTGTTGTTCTCGGAAGCTAAACTTTTACGTCATATTTATATCTTCAACCACGGGTTGTGCTGTATACCATAAAAGCGTTTCTCGACGATGTTTTTGTCGCATAATACTGTATTTATGTACATGGGTGTATATTATATGTAATAATATATAGGTAATAAGATTTTCTAGGTGTATATAGATGAGTTATAATATTATAATAAGATGTTATATATATCTTTATAAATCGTAATTTAAATTATACCTAATGTCATTGGACGATGCGTAATAAATAAATAAGTGTTTCTTTATTTTAAAATATTTTTATATATAATAAATTTAATGATTTTTGTGGATTATGGGTGGCTGAAGGTGATGTGGGGGACTTTGCTCTGCTGTAGTTCCGCACAGTAATGTGATATTAAATTTTGTGTGGAACGCTCGTTTATCCAACATCCAATAAGTCCCCTTTCTAGTTTTTTTCCAAATCAAGCACTGAATACATGAATATGTCATTGTAAAAAATAATAATAATATAACTGCAATAATACCTAGTATTTAGCACTAAAAAATGACAATGAGGAGAGATCTATCCCCATATCCGGATATCCCCCTATGTACAACCCTCTCCCTTTTTACTGTAAATTACTTAGTAATTTTTTTTTTTTTTTGAAAATGCTGATGTTCCTATATAATTCAAAATTCAATCCAATGGTTTTTCAGTTTTTAAAAATGGTTTTATAAAAATATAAAATAGATGTATCTATCTATAATACCGGAGATAATATAGCTGTATTTATTAAACTGCACCAGTTTTATAAATTAATATATTGTTAACTAAAAAAATTAATTTTAATTTGAAGAGTATATAAAATTGACAGGTCCATCTCACGGGGAACTTTAGAAATAAAATAGTCTACAACAATTTCAAGAATTTGAAAATGTCATTTGTGTTACTCTATATGATGAGAAAATTTAAAAACTTCAAAAATTAGATTTTAAATAACTTCATTAATAGTGAAGTGGAAAAAAGGAGCTAGAATGTTCGATGAATCATATATTCAATACTTATTTTTTATTTTTTATTTAAAGAATAACTTTCAGTATATACCTAACTATATACCTAGCTCGACAATTATAAAGCAATAGAATATCTAATAATGATATACATAAACTTATAAACAGTTTGATATTACAATTCGAATTATATAATAAGTATATAATATAATATAACAGGTATAGATACAGTATAGTGATAAGGTCAAAGGACATAATATAATATAACGTAATTAATAGCAAAAGTACCTATATATCATAACATTAGTATAAACCCAATTATGTATGTAAAGATATTATAATACTTAAAAATTATACAGATAAGATAGTAATGAGGGAGATTGAAAAAAACAGAAAAATTTAGGCAATATTTTTGGCGACGAGTGCATTTAAAACAGATGAAAGTATAGAGTAATTAGTGGGCTGATTATAAGGTATTTAGATTAGAGATGAGTCGGGAAAAGATACAGCAGATAGATTATTTCCCGTGAATTGGATCATTCAATACTTAATAATTTATATTAATATATATATTAACAATTTTAATTTATTGTTCGAGTATATCAAATATATTTATATATAAGTTGCACCAGTTATATCAATAATATATAGATGCACATTTGTTTTAAGACAATTAAGTATATAATACCCATATATAGGTACGCGTAACTTATTATGAATTGCAAAACAATTTATGGAATATTAGTAGACGCATAATAAAATATAATTATGTATAAATAATTTTTTTTTCGACTTCTGTCTCAAGTATATACAGACATATTATTTTGTTTATAAATTAAACTTTTTTATCATATATATTTTTTATTATTTGTGTTTAAAACGACGAAAATCTCCAATTAAAGTCATTGAAGACGACTCTACAATATATTTTGTTATTTGATTTCCAGTTATTTGGTTTATACTAAATATATACAGTGTTGCGAGTGAATATATTGTATATACGTATATATTATATATATATATATACCTTTTTTTCCGCCAAAAAAAAACAAGGGTATATATACCTATATCTATTTCGATTATTAATTATAATTCGTTGCTAATACTTATACTGGAAGTATATCACGAATGTATGCATAGGTATATATATATATTTGTACCAAATTGTGCAATATATATATATAAATATGATTAACGATAAAAGAATAGTTTAAGGGTCATACATATTAATTTGAATAATTTTTAATTACGCTCATAACCGCTGATACATGGTTTTTATCTATTATGTTTAAACTTATACTGATACGTCCGACTCCCAAATAATTACACTTGCCCAAATGGATTATCGCTACGATATAATAGCTGGTATTTTATATAATAACAAAGTTATAGTCCCGATATTTTTAATACTTGTTAATAATGTTACAGTCGTCAGTTATATCGGTCAACGAACCACGATTATAATTTTTAAGTAGATCACATATTATACTTGCAGGCCATGTTATACCCATTACCCCCTTTTATTTTTATTATTGCAGTAGATTAAAACATATTTAGATATAATTTAAGTTTTTATAGTTATGATTTGGTACCTATATATATTATACCTATATTATACGTGCAAGAGTTATAGCCATAACCGGTATACTATTAGTGCAGTTATATATTTTACAGGTACCTATATAGTCAATTACTAATATAGACAAACTAAATTATGTTCCTACTATAAAAATAATTACAACTTTAAAATAAATAGGTAGGCCCATGAATGACCATATATACGCATAATTATATGATAATAATATAATATATAGGTACATGTATTATATTATTAATATTAGGTATTTACATAATACAATTTTGCGATATAGCTTAACATTTATTACAATTTACAAAATATATTCATATTATAGCATAAAATATAATATAACATATATTATATTATATTATTACATTGTGAACGATTATAATAATTGTAGGTAAACAAAATAAATGTACCTTTTTATACGTAATTTCACATCTCCAAACAAATTCGTCAAGCCTTATTAGGATTAGCAATACCACCAAGATAGTGATATTATTTATCTAATATATATAGATATAAAATTATGATATTATGTATCTATATAAATATAGGTGCTATATACAGAACATATAAGATTAAAAAAATGTTATACATATGACTGCAGAGTACCTACCTATACAGAATACCATATTATATACCTATATAGTAGTCTATATAATATAACAGTATAGCTCGTACCTATATGTACGTATACGCGAGAAATAATAATAATGATGGAGTGGAATAAAATGTGTACCTATATAATATATAGGTAAGTATCGTATATATATACTATATAATAGCTGCACAGCCATGCATTATATGGACCTATCTATTTTTACCTATAAATGTATATATGAATATATTATGTTCTGTGTATAAATGTTTAATAGGTATCACTCATATGTGACATTATATATACCTAAATATATTATACCAGGTATCATCCATATGTATATACTTAACTATATATATATACCTACCCAGCTGTGCCTATGTGTTATACAATTACGACCCGATCTATTTGCGTAATTTGCGAACGCGCGCGAGAGGGGAAGGCGCATAATACAGCTATGATAATAATATCATATATAATATATTATAATATTCCGAGGGGGCTTGCAGGGTTGTGCTGCAGAAGTGAATAGTAGTGTGGCGACGGTGTGCAGGTATACGGTGGCGCGTAAACGCGTATTACATATATATATATATATGTATAAAGATATAGGCAAATGTGTATATACGGGTACGTTAACGCAATAATCGAAACCAGTTTTACATATTATTAAACCATAGAGCGGTGTATGGTATACAGTTAACACCTTAAATACACATGTTTGTTATGGCGTTAACGACGGCTACGGTCTAAAAGTAAACACGGCGCGCGCCGGCGGGCCGCGAACGGCCGGCCAATGGGCCGCCTCGTTTCCCGGGCCGGTATCGCCGCCCAACCGCGGGCGCCGTCGGTCACGCCCACCGCGCGCGCCGCTTTTCCCTCTCCGACGGTCCCGCTCGCGCGTTCACCTATCCCACCACCACCACCGCCGCCGCCGCCGTCGCGCCGACCGCGCACTGGCCCGGACCTACGCCGGCAGCAGTCTACCGTCGTCGTCCGCACGTTACATACACGCGTACCGTCGTAGAGTCGTCGTTTCTGATCGCTGTTTTTATACCGTTCTGTACTGTTGTTATTTTGTTTTCCGCTTAGTACTGCAGCTGTGCGCGTGCGAGCGTGTTCGAAGTGCAGTGCGCGTAAACGAAACGACCGGCTCGAATGCAGCGGACAACCGCCGTTTTTGGTACGTCGTTGGCGCGCGAGTGATCGTGTTTCATCCATTTCCGCGTCTTACGATTTTTCCATTTAAATGTCAATTTCGTGTTGAGCACACACTTCCTATTATACGTCACAGTTCGTATATAAACCTGTCCATAACGTATTATACGAACGACTGTTTCCGCGTCGATTAAAATGATACAAGTGGCCGCGACGCCGATGATCGTCAAACCGAAAATCGGATTTTCCATAGAGTCCATCGTGGGCGCGGGTTCCCGGTCGCCGGCCAGGAGCGAAGGTTCGTCGGTAGCGCACGACGAGAGCGAGGCGTGCAGTTCGGCCGCCGGTTCGCCGCTGAACCCGGGAAGCGTATCTCCGCCGCCGAATCATCACCATCACCACCACCAACAACAGCATCAGCAACACCAGCACCAGCAGTCCCACCACGTGCACCAACACCAGCAGCAGCAACACGAACAGCAGCAGACTTCTGCGTCAAGTGGTACTGGCGGCACAACCGTGTTCAAGCCGTCCGCGCTGCCAGCGGCCGCCGGTTACGGTTCGTCGTCCGTGGCCGCCGCAGCAGCCGCAGCCGCAGCCGCCGGACACTTGGCCAAAGGGTTACAGTATGTGCACGAACCTTTGACGCCGCCGCCAGCTCACCCACATCCTCATCATCCGTTCGCGTTCGCCGCAGCCGCAGCCGCTGCCGCAGCAGCTCACCACTTTCAGCCGAATCCACACCACCCGCAACACCAGCCCACCCGCGACACGTACCCTCTGTACCCATGGCTGTTGTCCCGGCACGGAAGGATATTCCCACACAGGTTTCCCGGCGGTAAGTGTTGTTTTTATATTATATATAATATATATATATATATTGTACGTTTACTCAAAATACGCGCGAAGTGATAATCAATTAATAAGCCTAAACGAATCTGAGCCATATATTTTTATTTTTATCACACAATATTTGAAAAAGACTGTTTACAGTGTTTGGTAGGTATATTTGTTTAATATATAGGCATTATTACGTTATATAATAATTAACTTAATATAATAGGTATGCCTGTTAAGTATTAATAATACATAAAAGACTCTACACTGCTATATAGCCAGTGGCGGCTATCATATGGTCTATGTGTTGCTTGAGCAACACATGCAAAATTATCAAAAATTGGAAAAATATATGACACACTGATTGAATATTGGTAATTTGTATTTTATAACTAATACTAATTGTAGGTTGTGGTGGGTGTTAGGTCATCAGAAATATTTTCAGCGACACATATTTTTTTGAGGATAGCCGCCACTGTATATATAGCATATACCTAAATATCTATTTTTTTATAACACACCAATTTGTATATAATACATAACATCTATATACATATATATGCATTTATTTTTACTGCAGTTTCGTTAAAACTACGGATATTTTGAAGCTATACATATAAAAACAGTATTTTAATCTCACTAATTTCAGCAAATAATAGTAGGTACATATATTTAATTTATGAATTATATACATAACTATATACATATTATTACACATTTAATTATTTTCGCGAAATACAAACCGCATTACAGGTATATTATACAGGCACGTAATAGGTACTACCTATACAAATAAATACAATTTCGGAGGGGTTTACAAAATATAGCAATACAAATTGTATCGCAACATAATAAAACAATTTCTTCCTCATTACTTGAAATTATTTCGGCGAGAGAAGGGTTAACCCCCCAACCCCCCTGTATACTTGCCTGATATTATATATACCTTAAAATAAAATCTAGACAATATTAATTTTATAGTTATAAAGTTTTTCTATTTTAATGAAACACACATATTAATTATTGTAAATATATACATACATTGTACACCTAGAAAAGATTTTATTGTTATCTACAATATAGGTAGATACTCTCTATACTATAATAACACGTGAGGGTGTGACGTAACCCCACATGTAGGAATAGTCATAATTTTTTCCCGCCTTAATAATACCAATGTTAATGTATATAAACACAGTATAATATACGTCACAGGTATTCGTGCGCCGTATCGTTCGCCGCTTTTATACATGATGTACTTATATTAGATCAAATAATGAGTTTCCTTCAAGTACACAAAACATAATATTTGCCTATTTTACGTGACTATACACATCGATAAATGTACTCGTATATTAGTTGTTTTATTGTTATATTATATATTATAAATCACTATTTACTCCTACTGCAGCACACATGTAAAATTTACACCTAAAATTTATTTATTTTGAAAACCTCTGTATATTTATACAAAATTTTCAGTGAAGATTTACACAGAAATTTGTGTGAACATTAATTACCTAAATAATTGTGACAAATTCACCAATGTTTTAATGTACAATTTAATTTAGGTACTTTAATTAAGTTTGTAAATTTAAGGGCACTCTTAGTTGAAATGTGCACAAAAATGTATACAATCAAAATTTAAATAGTACTTGTGATAAATTTACTATCATTTTACACATAAAATGAATTTATTTTGAAAACCTCTGTATATTTACACAACACTTTCAGTTAAAATTTACACTGAAATGTGTGTGAAAATTATTTCCCTTAATATTTGTGACAAATTAACTTACTTTTAAATGCAAAATTAATTAGCATACATATTCTGTGTAAATTTACAGATCGTCGTTAATGAAAATTTAACAACATTTTTTACAGTGCAGCTTTACCAATACTGAGCATTTATACTTATATAGTTATATATATTCAAAAACATTTGTGAGAATAAAAAAAAAGGTCCAGGTACTGTTATTTTTACTCATATTTTTTCTCCCAAATTCCAGTATAATGTTACGGTGAAAAAATGACCAAGTTACGCAATATAATATAATGTAGGTACCTATTATATACACAGAACAAAAAAACATGTGCCATTTCTGTAAATAAATATAATAATATATTGTTCTATATTGGACATTATTATTTTCGAATTGAATTTCTGGTAAATTTCACTTTGTTGACAAGATATAAAAACGCTATTCGTTCAAACATATTTTGTATTTAATGTGAATAGTATTGCGGAACCCCCAGTGTGCGTATATTATACCTATACAGTACGACCGGTCGAAATTCTGCATGGCCTGTGCGGTTATGTTCGATAAATAGTATGGATTCTATTATAACAAATATCGGTACTACCTAAGTATATTTTTATTGATTATGTATAGCATACTATTTAAGGCAACGGGAGGCGCTGGTTATGGGCGTACATTGCGTACAATATGTTATAATAATAATATAATAATGCTAATAGCGTGTGCATGTATGTATATATACGTTTCGGCAGCCGACGGGATATAAAGAAACCGTGACCCAATAAAAATTTGTCCTACAATAAGTTATAAATACATGTTATGTAGTTGTACCTATACCCACAACAATAATATAATACGCTTGTAGTAGGTATATAAATAAACGATTCTTGGTGTGCAGTGTAATATGTGTGCATATTGAAAAAAAGGTGTTCCGGGGTGTATATACATTATACCTATTATCATTGAATATTATGATGCAACGCGCACACGCGGATCATTATTATTATATTATATTATATGCTTTTCGGATCCCGTTTGAGTGGAAAAAAAAGAAGAAAAAAAATTTGGTCACCATAAAACTTTTGTCCTAACATTCGTATCTCACAGTGTGTGTCCTGTGTACCCATCACAGCACACGTTAAATATATATATTTACGTTCAATTTTCGACTCTTCCTGCAGTATACCTTTTGTATATTACTTATTGTATAACATTTTTTTTAGACATCACATTTGCGCAATGTATTGTGAGGGTCCCGTTATAGGTCTTCCTCATGACGTGTGTGATTTAACACTTAATAATAATGTATAATGTATATGTATATAATATATAGCAGTACGTGCTAACGGTTAAAAATAATGTTGAATATATGTATTACCTACCTAAAAAATAATAACAAATATTTGAAAAATCTTCAGTACACTTTTGCCACCTATATATATATTATATATGTGGGATTATAGGAACACCGGATGTACAATATAATTTAATAATATGTATAATATAATATATAATATAGCTATAGTGATGTGTACACGCTGTATATCATTTCGACTCCTGTCTGACGTTTATCCGCACATGACCATTGAGTCTAACCTACCTTTAATACCTGTATTATAAAGTGTCCGAGTATCTCACTATATTACTATATAATTTATAATAAAGGCGTAAAAACAATGTAGATATATGTGGGTGCCTAATAATGTCTGAAATATGTATATAACAGCTATATATATATTATAGCGTGTTGGGTTGTCATTAACCGCATTGGCACAGGTTGTTTTATTTAATATATATACGTCTTAACGCAAATATCATCATTACAGAGGCTAACACTATTCGCAATTCGTATTTATATATTATATACACGATGGTCGTAAAATAATAATAATGCACATGTATATAATATATAGGGGACATATGTCATATAGTATAGGCGTAAAGGTAATAATGCAGGTATGTTCAGCGAGAAGGATTCATCGAAAACGCGATTTGTTGCACCACATAATATTTGTTTGTATATAATATGTTCAAACCTACGCGACGAGTAGATAAAATATATTTCGCTCACTAAATCGATTATTTTTCAACAAATTTCCAAATCATATCCTATTACCTATACATATGGCTATGAAATATTATTATTGTCGAATTCTACGGTACAGATTTTAAGAGGATTTGTTGTCTCACACGCTATAGTAGGATTATTTTTCTCGTTTATATAATATAGTATATCCACACAGCCTCTTGTAGATTATTATATAGTTGCATATTATATGTAGGTATATAGGTACAAACCAAACATCTACAAAAAAAACATGGTTGTTTATAAACAATTGTGTGTAGTGCTAGTAAACAAATCGTGTTTCTGTTTTGTGTGCGTGTATATACAATGCGACATGTAGATATATACTTATTGTACATATATATATATATATATATATAGGTACTTCACTACAGTGTGTATATATAGTTACGACACACCCTGTCTGTGGCTGGTTATTGTATAGTCACTTAAATATGTATAATAATCATATATGTTACAAATACACACACACACACACACATACACACATAAATAATATGTATTTTAGATACTCAAAAATAAATTACAGCAGCGAAAATAATATTGTAATAATCGCGCGTATATATAATTAATGTCCAATAATAATAACTGTATAATAATATATAATATAATAACGCGCTGTTAAGTTAACATAATGATGCAGTGAGCACTGCTCGTAAAGTTGTCGTTCGTTGGTTTAATACGCTATAGTGTTTTATCTACACTCACACACACACACACACACACACACACACACACACACACACACACACACACACACACAAACACATATCTACTTATGTATATTACAATATACCGAGAGAACATTGTTATAATGTAATTTGTTCTTCTTAACCCGTTCTTGGAAATCGGTTGTTTGAACGAAAGACCGAACGCTGTATATAATATATTTGACTGTTCGAAGGAACGCTCGCACGATTGTGGTGAGTATACTAATGTACCTATACAAGATAATTTCTCCCGCCCCTCGCAAGTAATAATATAATAATAATAATAACAATAATAATAAAATAATAAGTACCTTCCTGTACAATGTTTAAAACGAATATTTTAATTTAAAAATGTATATTTAAGGATAACAAAAGAATAGTATAATATTAAACTATATTTTTTGCAAAAAGTGGTATTTTTTATATATATATATAGGATTTTATTTTTATTAATTATTATTTATCTATATTTTATTTACAAAATATTTTAGTAATTATATTGTCATGATAATAGACTGCAGTCTTAAAAGTTATATTTTCACTTCTTTTGCGTTTTAAAAATAATTATTATTTGTTATATTATTATCGCATAATATGTACAAACTCTTTTTGTATCAAAGAAATAGTGATCATTCGATATTAAAATGTATAATATGAATAATTATATTTATAGACATTTTAGGAAATGCATTGTGTTTTATTTTATTGTAGGTACTTTAGGACAAAATAAGACATTGTAAAAAAAATTTAATAATTTAATCTGTTTCACCCATAATTGCCGGGTCAGAAAATGTCCACTTACCGTGTTTAATAGTATAGAAAACAAGAACTATAATAGCTAGATATCATAATCTGCAGGAGACACGTTATAATAACCATACACTTAGCGCAATGTGTACTTAATATATGTATACTTATAATAAACGTCCATTCCAAATATGCGTTAATTATACCTATACCTAATATTATTTATCCAACATTTTTCCAGCTTATTTTCCTCGTCACTGCGCTTATTTTCACGCGTAATGACCGTTTCTAATAGTCTATATAATATATATCTATGAAGAGAATATGTACTGCCTATAATATACTATCTGCAGTATAATATAAGTAAAATACTTGTGCCTATAATATTATATTATTATTATTGTTATTATTATAGTTGCTTACAATTTTCCTTGGGCTACAATGACTTCGATTAAATAAAAAATAAAAATAAAAATCTATAAAGTAACCGATAACAACTAATAACAAAAACTATAACAAGCCACTGTGTGTTGCGCGTATTAAGTATATGTACATTGTATATAGGTATAGACACACACACACACATATATATATATATATATATATATATATATATATAGATACGCGCATTAAGGTTCAAATTACTAATTACTGCGCGGACGTTGTTATGATTATTATAAAACGTGTACACATAGCATTTATATATATATATATATATATATATAAGTATAGTTAAGCGAGCCACCGTCGCCCGCGGATCGGTTAAAAAAATCATAATTTTTCATAGCCCGCATCGTATACTAGTATATATACTAACTCATTTACCGATGATAAGTTGATTTGTATAATATTATGTAGCGGGTATTATACACTACACGTGTACTTACTTATACCTATAGGAAATTCTCTTGGAAAATAAATTAATTTGAATTATACATTCAGATTATACGAATAATATGAATAATATGAATAATATGAATATGAAATATGAATGTATGTATTAAGCTGTCATTTTTATTTCATATTAAACACATTTTATATTTCATGGCACATATTTATTATAATAGTCTACGTTGAACAATAATGTAATAATCGTGCAAATCCAATAATAATAAGTGCAATATTTGTAATACCAATATCAAAAAAAAAAAAAACAATATTATTACTTTCTATCGTTAGAACCACACTATTGTAATGTATAATATTATTTAAAGTTATACGTAAATACTTCGCAAACTCTGTATCTGTTTAGGTTTACCTACACTTTTTGCCTTTTTGGTGTATTATTTTTCAATTTTCTTATAATATTTACACGCACTACCGTCGAAAACAACGTTTATAAATTCGCAAAATCACTGACAATAATATTACACATTGTATCGATTGTATTTTTATATTTTATATCTATATGTTGTTTTTTATAGATAGATATTTATTGTGCGTTAACAATATATTATTATGTGCCGCGTGCATATTATACGCTTTCAGTACCTCTGTCTACCGTTTTCGTTTTACGTTAGGTATGATTATGTATATTGTATATTTATAATATATATTATTATAACCCGATTTGATTTTTAACACACCTATTGTTGTATAGGTATAGTTTGTTTTTTAAATTTATTTTTTTATTGAATAAATTAACAGCTATTATAATGTTATGTATTTGCAGTAGCCAGTCGGGCTATTAGCGCACGGCTGTATAATGTACACACTACACATAGATAGTAGGAGCGCGTTTGAAACCATGTTGACGAAAATAATCGTTTTCCGGCAGCTGCAGCGAAAATCTGTGAAGTATTATTATTACATTAAGAAATACACCGTATTTATTATATTTATATATGTTTAACCTATTATATACGATATTATAATGTATTATAACATAAAAATATAAAATAACATGGTTTTGTGAATTTCTCGCGTGGGTTTCCAGCGTATTATATAGAATTTGTCTTGCCCACCGAATTTGACGCGTTTCCGACCGGTTGAGCTACTGAATTATATAGGTACACATACGATATACGAATGCGCCCTAGGGGTGGTGTTTAACAAGTTTTATTTTACAAAATATACAATAGGTCAGCTTTCGGAATCTCGCGTAGCACCGCTTATACTTATATATTATATTATAATATTGAATATAGTTATACACCTATTATTATATATGTTTAATACCTATAATACCTGATGTGTACACGTTATCGGGCCCGAGGGGACAGTGTACGGGGTGGCGGAGGTGAAGTGTGTATATTATATTATCGGAGAGGAGAAGTAAAAGAAAAAAAAAAAAAGAATAAATAAAAAATTAACGTCGCGCCGCCCGCGGTTATTAATTGCGCCGTCTCGTGGTTGTTTCGGGTCGGCCGTGCGGGCGTGACGGTTAATTAACAGCGATAAATTAGTAGTGGAACAAAAGTGAAAAACAAAATGTAAATTGCCATTGTCAAAACAATATAATAAAACGTAAATACGTATTAAGTGTATTCGTGTATATAATATATACATATATACATTTATAATACCTATATGTGAACGAGTACTATATATTATTATGTGTATAAATATATATATATATATATATATGTAATCCATACCCGAGGCCTAGGTAGATTTACGCTTACAACGGTCAACAGATGGCGTTCGTTGTCGACATGATATGTATAATATAGGTAGGTGAAATAGCTGCCCATATTATTATGTGTATGTTTAACCGTATAATTATCTCCGCGATCTTATCCGATTGCCGTACACACGCGATGACATGTCCAGCTGTCTTATCAACCCGACGAAATATCGTTATCAGGCGCCTCTAATTATTAATTACCGCTCGGACGTAATGTTGTACCTATATATATATATTATATGTATTATACATTATTTATATCATATATTATTATGTAGATATTCATTGGTATACCTATATAATATATGTACCTATATATGTACGATACCACAGCTGAGACCGCGTCCAAAATCCAAATGCGCGTGTCATTGCGTTATTGTTTTATAATTTATTATGAAAACGACGACGATGAGGGTATATGTATTATGTGTACTAACGCCTTAAGGATATCCAAAATATATATCTCCTATCATATGCTCCAATCGTACCAACTATCCAGTATGTAGTTATTTATCGAATAAAACTTCTGAAAACATAATTAATTAATTCGTCATCACGAAGTTGACTTGTAAACTTTTTATTATATTTTTTTTTAGTCTAATGTTATTAACATATTGGACATTTTAATAATTGAAAATTAAAAATGAACTGGGTTATAGTGCAATTAAAAAAAAAATTGAAATTCGTTTGCTAGTGAACTCCTGCACGTTGAATTCAAATAATATGCTTATAGAAGTTTCATCATTCAACGATTACTATATGTACCTAATACGTACATGATAAACTCAACATAATCTAGTCCCTGTTTTCTCAATAAATATATTGTAAAAAATAGGGTGGTCAATCGTGTTTTCTCCGTTTCTCGTATGTTTCGATTATTGTTTACGTATCATTATATTAGGTATATTATACCTAGTCTGTTTAGTGTGTCTGTGCATTGCGCGCGCGTTCGCGTAGGAAGATAGGTGGTCCCGCTGTCGTCTTGAGAGGCGGTGCCAATTAATTTCAAACAATAGAGGTGGATACAAAAAATTATCATAATGATAAACTTCCCAAAAGCGTTTTTTTTTATCCTTTTTACATAATATACGGACAGCTTTTTATTAGTCTCGAGCCAGATTAAATTACAAAAATAATAACAATAATTTTTATACTGCATATTATTATACTGCACACTTATATAACAATACGCGATCTAATATGTTTCTCGTTATAAAACAGTAAAAACCGGCAATTAACGTTTAAATTACCGGACGCGTTTGTTTAAAATGAGAATAATATAATAATTATGATAATAATCATCCGAATGAGACCAGTCGCGCGCACGCGTATGTGTTTCGGTCGTATAATTTTCCGAGGTGGAGTATATAATAGTTTTGAAATGGGATTTAGAGATTGTGGCGGAGGGGTAGGAGACATGCACATGGTTTGTAAAACGTCGTGTAATTTTTCGGTTAAAAACAAATTGTTTCCTGTAATTATGATATTTATTGCGTGCGACTTATACATACACCAACGATAAAATGATAAAATCATGTGTGAAAATCGTTGTAAAATAAAAATTCAAAATCAACATACGTTAAAAAATTACCACCGTCTACTATATTGTAATAACATAATATTTAACATTAAACAATTGTAATATATTTAAATTATTTTCTGTGCATCGCACGCACATATTATATAACAATATACATTTTAAACATATAATATGTGTGTGTGTGTGTGTCAAAATATTCTAAACATAAAGTGTTATGTATTTAGTTATAATATGTACTACCTGCATAATGATGAATATTGTAATACAACTTAAACGGTCAATCAGTATTACTTATTGCCCACAGGCATACAATATTTTTAGATTACCAACTGTTGCCTTTAAGTATACTTATACATTACTATGTAAATATGTACACAATATAATATATATTATTACTATGGTTTTGAGTTATTTTTTATTGTTGTGCACGCAGCGTGGTTGGTACCTGCTTACCTATTCGGTGTGCTGTGTGAACGATAAAATATTAGTGTGTATTAAATGTTAATACACATATATATAATATGAATAAAAAATAAGTGAATTTTATTTTAAATGACGCGATTGCCGTTAATCGAACGTCATGGATAATATTAATATCGTTAAATAAATCATTTTTATATTAAACTGCTTTTAATAATCGCGATTTCCGGCCTTTTCACCACGTATATGGATATAACCGGGTTTTGCATATCACGCATTTCATGCAGCAGTAATGCAATATTATATTACATTATAGTACGTTTGCCGTTTATGTGTTTTGCAGTTTTATATATTATTTTATCCGTTAACATGGTCGTCATTATTATAACTGTCTAAATGGTCAGTTGGTTATCGGTGCACCATCCATGGATGTTTATTTTTTCTAAAAATATTATTTTTACTTAAACGTTAAACGGTAAACACGTTTTTATTAACATTTCTTTTCTGTTGCTACAGCACTCCATGCCATATAACCTACTGAAGAATACGTTCAATCAAGATTTAGGTTTAAACAATTTTAGTATGTTCAAAGCTCTTACAAAACGCGTAATCAAACAGTTATTAATTATATGATTATTATAAAATATTACACGTGTATACATATTCGGAAATTTGTCGTTTCTATATACATTACATATATATTTATATATATAGCATTATAACAATAATAATTACACATCATTTATACATTTATGTTTAGTGTATACGAATACGATTTTGTATAATTTATAAGAGTTGTATAATAGTCAATGTGTTGTGAGTATATACGCTGAATACAGTCTGTGCGCGATAACCCGACTGGCGATGGTTTTCTCGGTAATTTCCATGGAAATCAAACGAACACATTGTAATTAAATGTTAGTAATGACGGCGACACTGCATGTGTCCAACGAGTAAATCGCATAAGATAATGTAATATGTTATATTATTTAGATGCTATTATAAATTCTTGGTTGCCGAATATTACGGTCAGCCTAAATTTTATTGCGATGACATTTATCATCAGCTTGACCAATCTATAAATGTATGATAAATATTATTTAGTATAAATTAATATTATATAAGCGATCGATTTGAATGATGTGAATAATATAATATCTCTGTTTAGTAATTGATGAATGATTATAATACTGTCTAATGTCTAACTGTGTTCTTCTCAAATAATAACATACCTATATTATATGCACGTCTCAGCATCATTTGAAATGCTTGGGTAAAGGTCATACAATTACCGCCTTACCGGCTCGCTGCTGCACACTCATAGTTTATATCATGTACGTTTAAGACAGCCAAGATAGGTAGTTGGTACCTACCTAATTTTGGTCTGGGAGTAGTCGCGCGCAAGATGGAATGAAAAACAATTTAATAGAAAAACGGCGGGGCGACGATTGGAATAGAGTATATAATATATTATATACCCTGCTATAGTGTATAGCGAGACAATATTATTGAAGTCTCGCCTACACCGACTAATATATTATGTTTAATTTATATAACAAACTCTGCATTGTCCAATTGTATATTCTAATGAAGCTGTTAACACACACGCACACACATGAGCGCACATATATGTATTAATGTTTACATATATATTTATATATGTATACACACACGCGCGCGCGTGGTAGAGGGGAGATATCATATTGGACTCGTAGGCCCCTGGCCTGTCTCGTTATAATAATATATTCCAAACGAGTTTCGAAAATAAATTTATTTGACACCGCCGTTGAATATTTTATCACTGTTGGCTTTCAAATTAGAGTGGGTACAATGTTATCAGGCGCAAGGATTTTCGGTATAGACCCCATGCCGGGTCATCTTCGTGACACAATCCTTATACGCTCCTGACATCCGATTATCTTAACAACCATTAATAACAATTTTATGCAACTGCGTTCTGTTGGTCGTCGGAAAATGGTGTTACAAAAGCAAAGCGTAATAATATCTAACAAACAAACAACACTGCCACATAATATATAATATTATTATTATGATAAACGCGTTCAACTGCTAACTGATTTCGTTTGTTCTTTCTACGAATACTAAATTAAACCTTTTTTCCTTGTAACAGGTCCAGACATACCAGGATTTTTATTACAACCCTTCAGAAAACCAAAAAGAATAAGGACCGCTTTTAGCCCCAGTCAACTGCTTAAATTGGAACACGCTTTTGAGAAAAATCATTACGTCGTTGGTGCCGAAAGAAAACAGTTGGCCCAATCGCTGAGTCTAACCGAAACACAGGTGAGTGCCACATAATAAATTATACTATTCAATGTAATATGCATATTTTTACTACCTAATTAATAGGTATCTATTATAATTATAGATATATTAAATACCACACATTTTTTAAGTCGAGGTCAAGCCATCTTGTATATTAACGGATGCGCTGTTTACATTATAATATATAAGCGCCTGTACCTATATGTTGTTATAATTATATTAAATTATTATTTGTCTGACAACCGCAGACGTTTTAATTTTATTTTCGGGAACCCGTCGTGTTATGTTTTGACGTTGTTTGGTTAGGTATATTTAAATACGCACATTACAAAGTTACAAAAAAGATAATTTACTTAAATTTCTCATCGTCAATTTAATATTTTTAAATTTGTAATAATAATATTATACAAACGTTTATTGCATCATAACAATATCAATTTTTTTACCGTTATCGACTAAATAGTTTTCTCTTTTCGTCAATCTCATTTAATTACATTTACAATAATCAATAGCCAATAGGTATAATGTATTAAGTAGGTAATATCTTTTAATTTATTTATTTCATATTATATCGTATTAATACAATATAGGTACTATATTATTATTATTATGACGGCTTATCTACCACTACGTGCATTATATATGCTATGTATACTGTATAGGTATTGTGTACACGCTGCTACAGTACAATTTAATCGGATTGCGCCCGTCTGCAATTACTATATGGGTCGTTATATTATTATTTTTTGACGTTAAGCATGTACAATGAGGGAGTAATGTTTTGATACCTTGACGTCGGTGATCATTATTGTCTGTTGTCACACGGCAACGATGCGAATATAATATTTTTCATGTTATAAAGCAGAATTTACAATAAAAAAAATAATAAATACATATTGAAAAAAACACATCGTCTAGAAGTTTAGGCATTATAACATCTACGCGTATACAAACATATCACACACATATTATATTTATAATAATATAATAGCATTATACCAACAACGTCGTTTTCCTGTTAACCTTTTGAAAGGATTATAAATATATGCGACGGATATTATATATATTATTATGGGAGTCAGATTAAACGGGTACTCGCTAATCGGCGCGGAGGGATGAAAAGAAATCATAATGGCCGCCGGGCCGCTTCCACTCTCATCACTTGTTGTTTGACAAGAGGGTGTTAAACAGCGTTGTTAAATAACGGTTTAGATAAAATTGTTCTCGAAACGAAAATGCGTTTTTAATCATTTTTGCCGGTTATGATATAGTAAACCTTGTTACGTCTATACGGACCCATAATACATATAATAATAATAAATATATATTATATATAATTATACCGTTATTATGGCCAATCATCTGTAATTAAATCATATATGATTTTTTTTTATCACTGTATACAACTGTACTAATTGGTTACAAAATGTTCGAGAATTTTTTCATTATAATATATAATATGTCATCATAAAAAAGTGGACTATAAAATTTAAAATGGATGCTGCCTAATTAAATGTTTATTTGTGTATATATAAATGATCATCTTGCTCTTAGTACCTTACTAATCTCACGTGTTTATCGCAATCTTTCTGTGCATATATGTGTTACAGTGTCGATGTATTATAGTTATTGACAAAACATGCAGTAATTATTGGATGCCAGAAACACGTTCTGAAAATAATAAAAAAAGAAACACGACGAAATTATTAATTATAAATATGATTAGGTACCCGAAATTGAGGTCAGACCTTTGGCTCGTTGATGATGATTACATACATATTTACGATGTTTAGAGGCAATATTATATAGTATACATGCACGTCAATCGATTTTTTTATACAACGTTTTTTAAAATAATATTACTCAATGTGGGCTATATTTACTCGTGCAATTTTATATTTAGGTATAATATTATGAGTATAAATTACTTATATTTATAGGTATATTTCAATTGTTATTGTATATAATATAATATATATTACGTACATTTATTATATTATATTTTTTGAATATATATTATATAGTAAACACCCCGTATGCGCATCCATTACAAACAAAAAAGGTGATCGAACCAAAAAAAAAAAAATTATACAACTCCCTAACCTATATAAGGCTATAACCATCACCCCTTTTGCGTAATCCAATTGGATTGTCTTATACAGTTATACACAATACGATCGCGTATAAAATAACACTCGTGTAAATTAGTTGTTATTCTTTTCGGACCGCGAAGGGGATGCGTACTTACTTATGCGTATATATAATATACGTGCGTGCGTAACGAGGGGGATATATTTCGAGTGCCCTTCTGGGACCGCTTCGACCAATGACGGAGGCGAGTACCATATATATGCACCCTAAAACGGTAGTCAACTCGCGAGGGCAAATTATAATAATAAGAGGCGTCGTTAAATTTTTTTTCACGCACCCGACAGCCCCAAACGGCGTTTTATTAACACGAAACGATTTATCTCGCGCGTTCCCAAAGGACGCAACGCGGCCACGACCGTATAAAATATATAATATTATATTGTGTGTCAATTTATGTTGCATTTTACACGTAATGTTCTTATATATATATTCGTATTATAGACATATAATAATATGTAAATATTATATAATAATGCACTACAAAATGCGTATAATATATAAATTCTAACAATATTAATATTGACGAAAGGATTTATCTAGGTAACGCACACATTTATAATAACTGACAGAAACAATAAAATATAAAATCAAATATTTAATTATAATTATTGTGTAGAGTGCAGACGGTAATATAATCACACGAAATACAATATTAATTCTTATACAATGGATGTAATTTAAAACAATCGCCATGCTACACTAATGCAGAGTCATATATATTATTATACCTAATGTTTTATTACTATTATAATATAAATATTGCTTAACAAAACCCGACCGGAATCGAATACTCCACTAGCGACAGCACGACGCGCATTATTTTGGCACTAATTTTCGTTGGTCCGTATATCTGTGTATATATTGTACATTTAATTTATGTATATTATACTTATATATATGCTCACATATCATTGCACTATACGTCTACTGTGCATATATAATATGATATTATAATAATAATTATTTTATGAATAGAATTTATGATTCGCATGCACATCGACAATGCGAATCGGTGTTTTTTTTCAAATGCGTTTTATTTTTATTATGGCTGTGCCAACGGTTTTAGTAGTTATATTAAAATAATATTATATGTATATAGTTAGGTACCTTATACCGTTTTAAGCTATAACAAACATTTTGTTACTTTTTTGTATTTTATACAATGTTAATTGGGAAAAAGGGAATACATAATTCGGTGCATACTATTGTCCCAAATTGATAATAGCAGATACTTTTCGTCCGAATAGTTTGGACACAATTTACTTGTTAATTATTACTTAAAGTTAAGGTAAGTTGCATTCAAGTGGTTAGGACGCAACTTAATTGAAATTATCGTTTGGGACGCAACTTACCTGTTGAAATATTAAAAATTCTTATCAACAATCTTACGGGACGCAAGTAACATGCAGCCACATGATTGTTATACAATATTATGCATTATGATTTACACGCCTCTAAAATTGTATAAAATCACACATCATTATTTTTCAATAATTAAACTTATTAAACCTGTATATAGGTATTATGGTATTATTGAATTTGATAACATAACCCTAGTTTGTTCGAATAATGGGTATTTTAGGAACATTCGTGAAGTACGATAGTATATATAATAATAATTATTATCTATATGGATCAAGAGCTGAGCTTTTGTTGAGTATACCGATATATACTTACATTATAAAAACAGAATATAACTATAGGCATGTTTTCCTTAATTGCAATATACGTAATTGTTTATTATACATATATTATATAATAGGTATATAGGGATAAAATTGAAATATAATTACTTTTTTTTTATCGTGATTATTCTTGAATTCATGACGTTTATGTATAAACGACACAGTATATTATAGACTATATAAAATATTTATAATATATAAATCTTGTTTCTTCGCGGTGTTTAATTAAACACGTAATTCTGGAAAAATTTAAACTTCCGAATCATCATATATATAATCTAAATATAGACATCTGTGAGATATAATATTTTAACAGTCTATTAATTATTTTTTTTTAAATAATAAGAATCATTTAATAATATTAAGTTTTTCTTCTATATAATTATTAAGCAAATAATTTGTCTGTATATCGAAATCGAAATTTGAACAAGTAAATTCTGAGTTTTATACTTTCTGCGGTACTATAATAAGGTGTAGTTAGTAGCGAGAATTATGTTTAATTTATATACTTAATTATTTGTGTTACAAATAAATATATAGTTATTGCAATAATACGCTAAGATATAAGATAGGTACATTTAATTAATTTAAAATAGAATTTCAATAATTAGAGTTTGACTGTTTAAGTATTAATGCACTGACAAATCGCATACACCTATATACAATATTTATATACTTAATATTTATTTATATACAGCATATGTCCATATGCGTACATAATATTATAATATCGCAATTTTCAACGGCCATTTTGAATTATGAAACGGTTCATCCACCACTGCACATATAAACTGTTTTTATCGTTTTACTTGATGTCATTATAATAAACATTAAACTGATATGTGCATTGGTACACATACGGTACGAGCTAGGGGATATGCCGTTCAGTCGTTGAATGTCGTACATTTGTATGTATGTATTCCTATTCCCGACAATAACTTAGAACATAATTCGCGCGCCGTAATAATAATATAACGACGGTAATATAGCGCGTATGTCTAACGTTGTACACGAAAAACGTTCCCCCGAGATCGGTGGCATGATGCTGTGGTATAAGCGATGCCAGGGGCTTTTAGGGTTGGCGGGAGTGCGATCGAAGGGCGCGACGCGCGTCATCGGCGTTTAATGTAGTGGAAAACTGAGCTTGTTTTATATGTCTTTTGATAATAGCGAGCGAAGCTATTGCTACATGTATAATAATAACAGTGCAATATATATAATAATATGCGCATGTACCAGACTATATACATTATATTATGTAGGAGTCACTCACTCGGCGTATAGGGTGAATATTGCAAAACTAACATGGATCATTTGATGTAAAACATATATGATACATTATAATGACGTGTTGTTCATCCGTCTTATTATTATTATCATTATCGTTGTCATCGATCGATAATTTAGTATCCGCAAAAACTTAAATTACTGATACAGTTGAGTTTCCTATGGCTTTTTTATAATATTTTATATATTATATATACTATTATGATATTCTTTTTAAATTAATAAGTAGCGTGACACTATAGTAAAAATCAATTTATAATTTAAAATAACATGGAATACATTTCGACTTATCGTAATTTTATTATCAATATTATACTAATTAGTAATTAGTACACATTTTTAAAATAAATTAATAAATTTTATTAATACAAAAATTATAGTATTTATGAAGCACAATTAAATAGTAGGGTGGCTAATCCCTTTTCATGATAAATCATGACTTTTTATATTTATTTAACAAATATACCAAACAAACTTCTATGTAGTAGAAAACATCGATTTATGCAATAAATCTATATAAACAATAATAAAAATAAAAATTTTCTCTCTAGAAAAAGCTTGTATGTGCGCATGTGTAATATGTTTTGATGCGTATATCACATATTTTATTATAATATTAAATCACATATAGATACTGCGGAAAATCTCTGGTAAACACCAGTCAGAAAAGCTTAATGGGAAAACGTGTCGTGAACTGTTTTTCCCCGAAAATTGATTTTCATATTATATCCCTATGTGATGCTTGCACTGTGTAAACACTGTATATAAATACGTAATTCGTACAGTGCTCATCCGCTTCTGTGGATCAAATAACGTTGTTCATATCTCATCGTATATGCACGTAACGATATATTATTACTTATTAGAATAATAATATAAATGAATCATATTATGATAAAGTTTAAATGGGTATAACTTTATTTCAATCCTTAATAAATATTAACGCAAAGTTAATTTGAAGTTTTCAATAATGATTTATTTGAATTTTGATCTTTGGATTTTTTTTAAAAACTTTGATTTTTTATACCGTTTAATAGGAGTATAATCGTAGCGATACAAACTTTCCAGATGGTTTTTTTTTTTAATGTGGACGAATTTCAAATTTGAATGAGTAGTTTCGGAGTTATTAAACTAAAGATAAGAGTGCTAATAATAGTTTTAAATGATATATAAAATATATACCTACTATCTCATTTTGTATTTATTCTTCATATAATTTTTTTAAAAATTCTAAAATATTCATAGCTGTCATAAAATTTTCTAAGCCATAAGCAATAGATACATAAAATGGAGTAATGGACTGTTTACTATTTTAAATGTTTCTTATAGTTTACTCAGTTTAACAACCTAGCAACTACTCGTTCGATTGTTCTAATATTAATTTAGGCATGTCAACATTTTAAAAATAATCATCTCAACATAAAGTTATGATAGAAAAAATGGTTCTTATATGGAAAAATAAGTTTATACTAATACAGGACACCTTATTCTAAATAAGATAAAAATTCTAACTATTTGAAAGTATATAAATATTTAAATATGGTCTTTAAGTATGTATACTTTAAATTCTGAAAACCAGTATTCAAATAAATTTTTACTTAATGGGAAATGGGAGTTACCATCCTTTGCGAATCACTCTGTAGCTGTGTCATACAAACACACATACATATATTATGTATAATATATATACAAGCATAATTCGGTACTTTCCATGACGGGTGGTTTTACGACTATATTGTATATCATATTATGTGAAAATTTTGTCCCAGAGCATCGTTGACTATTATGATGTATAATATATAATATTATATATTGTGTCACGTACCATATTTTGATGCGCTACCGGGAAATAGCTATAAATCCGGAGGAAGTAAAATAAAAAATAAATAATACCCGAGAAAACAGATATTTGATTACCATCCTTGTGTTGCGACACATGGTGGGAAAGGTCGGAGGAAGGTTGATTCTAAAACGCACTGATATTGTCGCGTCGCAGTATGATGATGATGGCTGCAGCAGCGGTGGTTTCGGGTACTCCTCGGAAAAAGGAAATTGCCATGCTTCGTATATATACTATATATATACTCGTATAGTCATCGCCGTGTATAATATAATACATATCGTCTAGCTATTTTCGTCGCGACCTAAAACGACTCATATTTATTATTGTCGTTGTTGCCGTCATGACGATTAATTTTCGGGATAACTTATACCACGGATAGGGTAGTAGAAGACACAAAAGGGGTAATCAACTGTTCAAAATAAAATAAAAATAAATTCCTCCTACCATGTTTGCATAGATATTTTTTTGATAAATGTCAAACAATTCGTATTTCTATCCGCAGAAAATATAACGAAAACGAAAAGCTGAATCGGTCTTCAAGGAGCTTAAACGTAGTTTTACATACTTTTCATTGTATGCGACCACATTTTAATTTAATATATAATATGCATTTATTGTATTTTGATTTGTTTTTAAGTGATTTAAATATTTTACATCTTCTGCACTCATTGTTTTCAATCTTCATACACATAGTAGTATATACAAAGCCGTATTGTTATTGCGAACTTTCTTGGCTTTATTATATATACATACACCCACAATAAGATCATTAGGCACAAAGCATTATACATTACGATTTATTTTTGTGTAGTTAAAACCGGAAGATCGTTCTATAAATGAGAATAATAAATATTTTTATGAACATTGTAAACTAATTGAATGAAACGTTGAAACATATTACAGTGCGTCCATATATAGTATAGTATAGTATAGTATAGTATAGTATAGTATTATACATAATATATAATGCATACTGGGATCGTAGAAAACAATATTCACGAAATGTTTATAAGCGCAATAATCGCACGTTAAATAAAGTAATTATTACTAACATAGAATTCACTTCACGAGTAATTGGCGTAGAGTTAATTAAGCAAGGGATAATAAATTTAAATCTCGGAAATTATACTGTGTATGTATACGGCGCTAGATAGTTTTCTTAAGTCGAACACTAATAATTTATTAAAGAAAAACGTTTGTATAATATAATTATTACAATTAAACCGAAAAACAAATGATGGTAATTTACTGCATTTTTTTAATTTTTTTTTTTTAGTGCTGCAGTAGAAAATAATATATAATTACACTTAAACAATGTTTAACCTTGAGTCGGTATTTTATGTCTGTTTTTTTTTTTGGTTTATCGCCTGCGCGCAATTGATTTCCATGTGATTATTTGCATATTAATATTGCACTAATCCAACCAAAGTTTAATCGCGACAACGTTTAGAAAAAATATTTTATTCCTTACAGTTATTATTGGTGTGGCATCGGTGTATGTACTACAATGCAATCAGAAAAGCTGTCACAGGCAAAAGAATTATGGATCGTATAAATAATAACTCAATACATTCAAGATTGACAATAACAATATAATACTGTGTATTTTAACGACGGTTCTATAGAACTCAAGAGTTTTTACCTATAACTATATAATCTGTAGGGCCACATCATCCAACCCACAGAAAAATGATACTACCTATATAGTTTATTTTAAAGCTAAATGCGGTAAATAATCAAAAAATAAACTATTCCTAAATTTTTTTATCGTTAATATATTTTTTTTAATAAAGTAAGTACAATATACATATTATAGTCTTATTATGTATTTTCTGTAAGACCAGTAGTATATATTTGTAAATGCGATAGTATAAATGTTTTGGTTCGAAGAGCTTTTAATTTTGTATACATAGCCGTCATAGCCGCCTTCGAGTAAAAAAGCTTTTAACCTTCTGATCTAACCTTTATCTATATATACAGGTGCATACTGCGTACATAATCATCTGTTTAGTATAATATAATTTTCACGGCGTGTATATATACATACTCCGGTCCGAGTAATGTAAATATAATATGTATAATATTATTATCGTGTATATACATAGTACATAATATTATAGTGACAGACTCACCCTAACTTTTACGTACATTCACATATAATATATATAACAGCAGACTGAAAAGGCTGACCCCCTTTAGTGATGTGTTTCTCTTACTCACTCGTTCAGTCACTATCGACGTGGGTTGTACTGAGCTACCTCCTACCGACTATATATATAACATAAATGTGTATTATGGTAGCGCAAATATTATTTTTCAATCGTTTTATAAATCGGCCATCTTTCGACGGGTGCTTTTGGACGAGAGCGGACTAGTGTGTCGTATGTGTGTATATGCATGTTTTTTTTGCCCTTCCGTAAATCATATGATGTGTGATACTCTGTATGTGCTATATTATATATATATATTTTTATTTTCCTCGACGATATTTTACTCGGAAATGAAATCGCCCGAGATCCATTTTCCGTCACGTACTGTTTGCGCGCATATTGCAGATTAACCGGCAATCATCCGTCGAGTAAACAGCCCCCGGTCCCTTATATTTATTTCACCCCCTTTTCCAACCGATCCACCCACGCCAGTTTGACGAATTCGCATATTATATCATCACTACCGAGTACCTACACGAATATAATAATATATTCCCCAAGTACGATATTAAATATATATATTTATAGATAGATAATCGTATATTGTTTGCATTTCATATAAATATATTATTTATACACTATATGTATTAAATGCATATCGAAATATTTTACGTGTGTATCTATATAGACTGATTTTTTTGTCTCTAAAATAAACAATAGCAAGACTTTTCACCACCGCTGATGCTTTTTCCGTTTTATTAAATTAATTTTTTTTAAACTTGCTTTTATAATATAATACCTAATATATAATAACTATAAATTGTTACCTATATTCCACGCGTATCTTTTTCGGTTCAAGGGGCCATAATATATATATAATATAGTATTGTATATATTATAATTATGAAACACGAATCGAGTTTCACACGTATGGAAGTGCTAATAGCATTATCATCACGGTACTATTGTCAACGGTTTCTTGATGAAGTATTATAAATATTATTCAGGGCATGTATTAAAATGGCGTTAGGAAAACTTTAAAAAAATTATTTTCAAAATTGTAACGAATCTATTTACACTGATATTTACTGTATCCTGTGTAATGTACATTGTTATGTGTATACGTATCATACTATCATATCAATAATAATAATAATAATAATAAAAAGACGATATTATAATATTAAGCGCACGATTGTGTGTATACATCATTTAATAGAATAATATAACTACAGTACCTATACCTATATTAAATTATATTTTTATACATATATTCATTGGCATTCATAACAATAGGTATATTATAAATATATAATATGCATTATGCAGAAAAATATACGTTAGAACTCGAAGGCGACGATCGATTATTATATCCATTAATTTCCTATAAGTTTGTTGTCTGTGTGAACTCGACTTATATACTAACGATATTTACGTACATAATATTATAGAAGTTAAAAATGCGAGTTTAAAGTTTTATGATTATAAATATTTATTATATTATGTTCATGTGTATGTATTTTAATCTCAACACGAGAAACGTTTAGTATTATTGCAATTGAGCATTAAACATATTATAATATTATGTAATATTATTACGACGCGTGACTTGTCGTTAAAGGATGTATACATAATATATATATATTTATATACACAGAAAACAATAATTTATTATCGCGTGTATATTGAATATACCTAATTTACTGCAGGCGTCAAAGAAATTATAGTAGGTAATAGTAATTGTATTATAATAACAATATGTTTAAGTTTTTCGAGTATATAATATAGACTAAATAGCTCACTATAGCTGTTATGATATGTTTACTATTTAGTATATTATGTGTAAAAAGAAACCTTACCGGAACATTATGGTTATCGATCTATGGATCACGTAAGATCATAATATGTGTCACTAAAAATATTTTTTGGTTTTAATGTTATTCGTATGATTTTATAGTACATTATTATTTAGTCTTAACGATTTAAACGTGTCACCATTTATTTGAATTAAAATTAGGATGTCATTGTGAAAAAAAGGTTAAGATTTACTGTTATATAGTTTAGGTACCTATAAATGGTATAAGTGTATAACAGTTTAGTGGGTGAAGTATAGCCTTCCGGTTGTGTTTATGCAAAAAATATATTATTATATTTTGTACTATATATTATGATTCAGATTTTTGTATTGGATATTGGGTATTAACATGAAGATTTATGACAATATACAACGGAGAGTGACGAGTATGCAGTTATCCACATATGTTGTATTTAAATTTTAAATATAAAATAATCACCCCCTCTCCCAACTAAAAAAAATCCTTACCACCCACATGGGTATAATGCCATATTAATGTGCAGTATAATTACCTATATAATATATTATAATAACCACGTCGTATCTGTTTGTAGGTCAAAGTTTGGTTTCAAAACAGACGCACAAAGCACAAGAGGATGCAACAGGAAGAAGAAGCCAAGGTGCAGCAACAACAGTCGGGTGGCGGCGGTGGTGGCCCGAAAAACTCGCATCACGTCAATAAGTGGAAACAGGAGACTCAGAACAGTGGATCAGACAGCGAAATCCACCATTATGGCGAGGGTTCGCCGCATTCGGCGCAGCACAGAGACGACGGGACGATGCACTACGACGGGTACAGTTCCGAAGCGGACAGCGACGTCTGAACGATACGCGAGTCCGTGCAGATGACATAGGTACCAACAGTGTGGTGTCATCGTTATACCACGCGATACCTCAGCCGGCGGAGCGTCACGTGATCATTTCGATTATCGTCTGCAGCGCGGCCCATTGATCTTCTTGTATATAATATGTAATGTACATACACAAGTGTATTATAATTTTGTTCAATTATTATTTTCCATCTTGTACGCACAAAAATGGAAACTGTCCATTTTTCTAGTCATTTTGTGTGCGTCGTTGTTTTTAAATCCTCCTTTGTATGTAACATACAAATAAATAATAAAATATATATTAAATGAAACGTTGTAAATACTTGAAGGTTTATATAATATGTATAATATTTGTGTGTAAATAAAATATATTTGTAGTAATAAGTATATTATATATATAAATACAAATAACTCGCAAGTTTTTTTTTAATTATTATTATTATATAATGTACAAAAAGAATAATAAAATTATATTTTCATTTGTAGGCTAATTAGAATAAATATTACATATTATTATGTAACACGTATAATTATTATTATTATTATTATAATCATTATTATCGTATCGATAAAACATATAAAATTTAATGTAAAAATCTATGTACAAAAAAAAATTGGCCGTTGTACGTTTGTTTCCTCTTTCTGCTATGCATCTAAGATGAAAAATGCATTCATAAATTATTGTTAATTTTAATACGTATGTGTTATAATTGAAGAAAGCGCATAATTGTTTAATGTTTTGTTCGAATAATAATAATAAAAATTAAAAAATATCAATAATAATAATTTCTCTTATTTACATTAATGTGTTTTTATTTTACATTTGGGGATGGAGTGACCGAGTTATTTACGGCTTTGATTTGAATCCCGGCCACGGAAGGCCTACCGGCATCTATCTCTGGGCAGGCAAGTGTTTAGGGGGCGAGAGGCCGTCCTCTCTCCAACCGAGCATGGCAGAAACCTACGGGTGCCTAACTATGAATTCTGCCAAATATGTGTCTGAACTAGACCTAAAAAAAAAAACTGAAACAAAAATGATTAACATAACAAAATATTTGAAGTAATACTAATACTATATTTTTAAAGTAATACTAATACTAATCTAGCAAAATCTTCAGTACATTGTTTACATGGGTAGACTTGTGATATTAATGTAATGAATAGTATCATTCTAAACCAGCATTTTTCAAAGTGTAGATCGTCATTCAATTTTTGGTGGATCGCAAACAATTTTTGAATTATATAATAGATTCCAAAAAATGTATATTAAATTAATATTAAATATATTATCATATTATTAAATATACTTATAATATTAATATAGTTATATTAATATAGTACCAAAAATTACGTGGTTAATAAATAATAATTCTTCTTACATTTATTTATTACGACGGGTATTAATACGTTGTTATCAAAAGAATTCCGCGATAAAATACGATAAAGTTATAACTACTTTTTGAAAAGTGAAACCATGTGGGTCGCGAAAGATTTTTCAGGGGAAATTTGGGTCGCGGTATTAAAAAGATTGAGAACCACTGTTCTAGACTGTTAAATGGTCATAATATGCCGTGTTGCATGTAGTTTTCAATCAAAATGTTTCTAATTGTTTTCCTCAAAAATACTACAGTTATTTTAGGATGATGAGGTCTAGTCGATAAAGTCGATAAAATGTTTTACAAAAAAAATATTTAAGTATAATATTATACTCTTTAATATTTATATTTTACTCGTTGATATTATAAATTATGAATTATATGTATATTGTATGTGCAATATTGTATTATGTGTCTTATATTATTCGTAACATGATTTTGCCTATACGATGTTTCTGTAACGTGTATTTACAGGTTCTTCGTTATAATATTGCAGCAATTGGATTGTGTGAATTTAAAATAGAATAATATGCAATTTTCGCAATGACCTTATTTTCATTCACGGTTTTAAACAGTTTGTTTGTCGTATACCGTTGAAAAAGTTGGCGGTGTCTCAAAGATATTCAGTTGCATTGACACGGTTCATATAGCAGTCACAAGTTACTTCAATATGTATTATACATGTTATATTGGTATATCTAATACAAACACTAATAATAATAGCTTTTTTCAACCACCACTATACGGGACATAAACAACGTGATTCTCCCATAACTTACACGATGACGGGAGTGGAAGGAAGGCGAATTGAGTCAGAACTTGAATAGAGCTAGATAAACAGACCAGTAGAAATGGCCTATCTTTCGTTTGGTGCTATCCTAAAAATATCAACTCATTCAGTGCCCGTACAAAACCCACAGTTAATGTTATTTTTTTATCGTAAAAAAATAATTTTATAAAACCAGACATTTTACAAGTTAAAAAATCAGTTTTAGTATTACATCTCATTCAACACCACACCACAACTGGACTACAGCCATTCGAACAACACCTCTTAAGTTCTTGCCATTATAAAAAATCGATGGGCAAATAAAATGATCACAATATTATTAAGATAAAAATAATATAGAGAAAAAATATTGATATAACTTAGTTAAAAAAAAAAATTAATCTACATTTTTAATTAGCATGTGAATCATATAAAGAGTATTTTTTTTGCGTATATATATTATTTTAAAAAGAAACAAAACAGAAATACTAAAGTATTAACTATTACTGTATATAATCTTACATATAGGTATATGTATATACGTACCTATATATAGATGTAAAAAATAACTATAACCGCTGGTTGCAACACTATATTTAATTGTCCAATGTGTTCATCACAATAATAAAAGGCGTGTCTATATCAATTTGAATAAAGCTTTAAACATATTATTATAACAATCGGAGTGTTCTGATTCTGCACTTTTGAATATCACTAGAGTAGCCGATATGTTGTATGCTTAAAAATCCAAAAAACAAAAATTTTCGTTTTTGATTTATTTACACGCAAACAATCCTATTATATTTACATTGAATATCAGTCGTAATCTCACATCATTAAAGTAATCTATCATGCAGTTATTCACTTTTTCTATTATTCCAATTCAATCATCTAATTTCCCAAAATAATTTCAATACCTCGCAATTCAGCCAGAATACTTAGTCTTTGATCTCATTAGACATAAAAAAAAAACAATAATATTATTAAAAATATTACCCATGTTTTAAAAATATAATCATTGTGTAGTTTCTTTAATTCAAGCCTTATTTAAGTCATGTAAGAATCTCAAATTCACTTGCTGTAAAAAATAAATACTTATAATCAGGGTTCGGGACTTATAGCACTTAAAATCTTTAAAATAAGCGCTTAAAAAGTATAAAAATCCTTAAAAAAATCATTATAATAAGCATTCAAATAAGTATTTGAAAAACTTAAATTTGAGTAAAAACATTTAATTAAAAAAAAAAAACTTACTTTTTACATGATAAAATAGGTACTAGACATAATTTGTAGCTGTGCTAAAAATAATATAATTAAGACTACAAAAATATTGAAACAAATGATTAGGAAAAGTTTCTTACTAAAAAATCAAAAAAATCAAACTTCACTTTCAAGACATTTTGCCTTATTGTTTATAGATTTTCCGAGGGATTTTTTGAAAAGACGATAAAAAATAGAATAACTAGTTAAAAAAGCAAAAAAATGCACCTTCAAATTTCATAATTGAACGTGTTTTAATGCGTATGACATACACTTCCATAGCACTGCTACATTTTAAGCCAAACCATAAAAATAAGCAAATACTTTAAGTCCCGAGCCCTGCTTATAATATAGATTCTTAAATGTTTGAAAAATAAATTCATTAGGTAAGTATACCTATCATATACCTGATATTTATATGTGAGTGATATGACGCCAAATCGCGTTTATACCTATTTAATGCATTTTATTTATCAAAACCGTATTTAGGCTTAGTTGTATGATTACCTATATGTTATTTATATCTTAATGTTCGATGATGATCAAAAAACGCGTTTGTGTAATGATTTTTAGTTTTTCATTTTTATACCATTACGCGGGATTTTTAACAAGTCAAACATGATTATCTTTTATAGTAGTATAATAAAACGTCCACGACAAAAGATGTTTAAATATAATTTGGATCTTCATCACTAAGATAAATATCAAATACTTATAGGTCGCCGGCGTACAGCTGTAGTGTATGAAACCATTACCAGCTATATAAGCAATAGGTTATTCCTGTCAAGGTATTATAAGTATCTGAAATAATATAATAAATATAATATAATAGCATAAAAGCGTCACGAACCACGTGCAGCGTGAAAAGTCATATATTTTAATGGAAAATATTCTAAATTATTTTTTTTAAACGTGTTTTATATTAAAATGTGTTTAATTTCTCCATTAAAAACGTCTGAATATAATCACAAATTTTTCTGCTGCATATGTGTATTGTGTGTATTATAATAACGAACTATTTAGCATTTTTAAACTACATAATTTTTTTTTACGAATAATAATAACAATATCATAATATTCTAGTATAATATCTTTTAAAAAAATTCATAGAGCTGATCTGACAACCACATTACCTCCTTCCAATTCTTTACACCCCTATTTATATTAAAATATACATATAATATGAACTGTTATTGTTTATATAATAATAACTACTCGACGACGGAGTAATTTTTTTATAATAATTTATATGTATAATATAAATGGCTAATGTTTTGAAGTAAAAAAAAAACCGTCTAAAATAGATTTGTGCACCAACCACTGCAGTGAGAAAACAATACAATATTATATTACTTATATAGTTATATAATTATCATTTTGTATGTAATATAATATAATGTACGTCGTAAGTGTCACGTTATTTTAAAGTATCTACGATTAATGTATACGATATTATTTTTAAAAAACACGCGACTTCTATCCACCTATATAATATGCATAATTATGCTTTTTTATTTAATAAAATTTATAATATCAACAATTAAAAAATCTAACATATTGAAAACGAATATTTTTGTTTCAGTGGCTTTATAATATAGTTAAACGCACTTTTATACTATATATTTATAAGTAAAAGTATATTACAATAAAATTACACACTTTTATAATAAGATGTGTTAAATAAAATAAATAGCGTTGACGAGTCACGTGTGTCAGTGTATGTGTTTATATATTTCAAGTATATATATTATAATTATTATATATATTATATACATATACATTATAAACTATACTCACATCATAAATAATTTTTTAAAATGGCGTATTCCGGACACGTCATGCTGACTGGTCGTATATGCCCGCGACGAAGGTTGCCCGCTACTTAGGGACACAAATGACAATTATTATTATTTACCGGAGGGAAAAAAATTAAAGAAAAAATCACCATTCGGAGTGTGAAACTCGTTATATGCCTTATATATATATATAAATATCTAATGCTTATAAAGCGTTGTATCGTACCTATATATTATTATTTCCAGTTAACTGCCACCGAGGAAAAAACGCAGTGCACGTTTTTATATCATCTATACATATACCTACCATTTATATATAGATGGGTATTATAAAGGTATCCGATAATAATATATTAATATATACCAGCCAGACCACGGCGATTACTTTTTCCAGCCGTTTTTTTTATAAGTTTTGGTAGTGCAGAACGTCATAACATATCGCAGTACCTATATTATTTTAAGTTTTTAACTAGAATCCCAACCAAATCTCTTTTCATCACTTAACAATCAATCACATTTCTATTTTCTTATTGTTATATAATTATTTTAAATGCTAATATTATACTTTAAATACGTATATTATTATAGGCATTTTTTTATCTATGAACTATTATAATCACACAATAAATTAAAGATTCTAAAAAGACAAGAGAAATGGTTGATGAAAACTATAATGGTTAAATGGATTGTAATTATAATAATAATATCAAATAATCAATTTAATTGTTCCTGACAACATGGTAGATAAATTCTACTATTGAGGCGCTTAAATACAATAACAAATCATGTATCAAATTTTAAATTCTTATATAACTGCTGTGTGCTTTTTTTTTAAAAAATACTTGTTTAAACTGTGAAATTATCCAAAAGTTTCATAGCTTTATTTACATAAATATTGAAACACAGATTATTTCGTATACAAAGAAGAAGAACGATCAAAATCAGATTTATTATAACTTAAATTCTAAACTTTAAAACTTTAGAACTGTACAAGATATTGAACTATAATATAATGCTTTGGCCGTTATATTATATTATTATTGCATTATATAATTTCTCAGATTACAAATAAATTATATTTAAAAACCGACAGTTGGAAAATTTAAAATTTACAAAATTCTTCATGCGTTTTTAAACGCAAAAGTAAAAAAAAAAAATCGTTTTTTTACGAAAGCTATTATAACTTATAGATCGTGTTAACATGATCAACTGGCAAGCGGTAGGTAAGTATAGTTACAATATATATAGTATATACTCTGTATTTACACGCATTATTATATTGAGCATAGAGGGCGTTTTGAATATAATAACGTGACGCAGAGGCGGATTCTTTTCCGATATATCTAATATTATTTTTCTGGTGTATTACACATTTAATGTTATTACTACGTTACATATATACATAAGAAATTGCAATAATCGCGGGTGGTAATTACTATTTGACGGATAGAAAAAAACTTATTTAAAAGTCTAAATTCCTCAATAAAAAATAACTCGTCCATTGTACGTTAATATATATAGGTAATAACGAATGTGTGCGAGTGTAACGACAGCACTGTATAGCAGCAACCGTATAATTTATCATTTTTATTGGTACCTATAGGAATAAATATTTTATACCTATAATCTCTATATGCTGTAGATATATACATGTTGAAATCGCGCGCGTAATTATCTTTGCTGAACCTATTATTTATTTTTTTATTTTTATTTTTCCATCCCTCAAAATATACACGCAGCACATATTTACAGAGTTTTTCTATATTATTTTTTTATTCTACAATGGTACGTCTTTATGTACTATACACTACACATACATGATACATATATATACGTATTGTATAGTTTACTTTTATGTATTAAAGCTTGTATATAGATAAGGTATTCCTGTGTGTAGATAATAGAGTGGATACCATTGGCCATGATACGACAAAAAAAACACACTATTCAGGGCGAATAATTCACAACATTCACATACCTAGCATAAGAGTGTTTGTTCTATAATTTCGATTCGAACTTCAAGTTTGACCTTATCCCCCCCTCCGAAAAATTTTACAACATCGAGTAATATGATGGAACATAAGCAATCTTATCATAGTCTTTCCCTCCTACCCATTTTGAACTGAAACCAGTCACCGCAGAGTAACATAAATAAATAATGTATAAAAAATATTTATTCTTTGGTAGTAGCTTGGTATAATGGAAATTGGAAATACATTTATTATGAATAATACCTACCTATAACCTGTATAATAAAAGGAACAACTGACTTTATTGTTCCTACATTGACACATCAATAATACCTAAAAGTTTTTGAACTAGTGAAAAATCAATAATACAATTTAATATAATGAATAGAAATAATGACAATTGCTGTTCTAGCATAATTTGAGTTTTTATAATATATTATATGGTCATCCTGTATAATGCATGACATTTTGCTCGATGAATTAAGTTTACACACTACTAAACAAATAAACACACCGAAAGTTTTTAAAACGTACACAACTATACTATACTTTATTATATACTTTTATATACTGTACAAACATACATAACATATCATATATTATAATTTTATAGTCATTTATACTATTTAATATTTATAGTACTTATAATATTATAAATTATTATGATCAATATAAGTATATTTTGTATTTCATAATGCTGGCCGTAAGTCCGTAATAGTACTTAAATTAGTTTAATTATATTCTTTAGTTTTTTATTTCCTCTATTTAAAAATATTTAATTTGACTACGTCAAAAAAAGAAATTAGGTTACCTATTCCATAATTTATATTACATTTATTATGATTATGTTGTTTTACTTATATATCATTTTATTCATAGAATAGAGTAAGACTCCCTAACTCCCACCACAAGCATTGCGTACCTATATAGGCAGTGGTGCATATACTAGTGGATTCTAGGGTAGCGATTCCTACTCCTGAATATTTTGGCTGGAAAGTGTAATGGTACTTTCGTGTAAAAATGATATTCAAATTACAGACACTGTAATTAATAAATTTTTCAATAATAGCAGCAAATTAGAAAAAGCATTACTATACTAATTTCCGTTTATTTTTAGTTTTTGAAAGCGATTATGTGGGTGGGTGGTATATTTTCCATTTAATGTGCTACCCTTACTTATATTTATGTATGTACCACTGTGGCACTGTGTATAAGGACTAATAAGTATCAACATTTTATAATAAACTTGTTTATATATGTTTAATGTTAATAATAATATGTGCACTACCTGTCTACCTGTGCACTTTATTATAGCCGAATTCTTGGTAACTTAAAGTAAATGCTTTGTCCCTTGAGAATATCAATTAGTTTAAGAAAAATAAAACATTTGGGTAAGTAATTCGAAGTAAAATTTTATCAAATTATTATTAACATTATCATCGTTTTACAACGAATTAATTATAACGCACCGATCTGCATTATCATTATTACTATTTACTATTATTGGTATATATATTGTGTGTGTGTGTACATAAAATACTTATACACTACAGAGCATGCATATCAACGATAATTACTAATCGATTGTGTACATACCTTTCATACAAGATTTAGGTAGGTTGTTTGGTTAATTTATGAACTTTACTGTGCGCGAAGAAAAAAACAAGCCGCGCCAATACATAAATCGCCCTCTTATAATAATATTATAACGACTATATAACCGTGTAATTATAACAACATAAATACACATTTGAAATGGTTAGTATTTTTATTTATTCACAGTACGTATATACATTGTAGTATTGTACATATATTATTATATATACACATATTAAATGTGCGCAGTACAGTGTATACTTTATAATATATTGTATATGTGTGTCATTGGTGGGAATATAATATAGAAAACAACAAACAACCGCTATTTATATATACATTATTATATATATATTTATACATGAATTATTTAATTATACTGATGACGACGTATAATTTTTTTCCTTACTTCTTTAAAACGACGCCCCCGAGCAATGGTCGCTTCTAATCGGTTGTCCGCAGTGCGTAAAATATACATATTTTTTAAATACTTTTTGACATCCGTATCCTGTTTAGCCCATAACGACAACAGTTGACGACGATAGCTTTCCGCCGTCGTAATTAATAATATACTCAAAAATGGCAATTATAATTCCATATGATAACGAACTTACAGTAACCTCGGTATAAGAAATATATATAAGAAACATTATTGTTATGTATTATTTGGAATAAAAAGCAAATAAAGTACACGCGTAAAAATTAAAGTTTTTTAAATTTATTTTTTTGGGTTTCCTAGATATTTTAAAAGCTATTGGTTTTTTTTATTTTGACCTCTTTGAAGTGCAAACTAAGTCTAATTTTCAACTAGAAACCACCCTCAAAGATGAAAATCGAAGCATTTTTATTACTCTAAAGGACATAGCACAGACACATGCAAAATAAATATATAATACACTGCATTATATACGTATAATTTTATAATTTTAAAATTAATATATTCATCGTTCCACTCACCTAAAATAAGCGTAGAGATATAGAGATAAAAATAAAAATCACAAATCACTTTTTACAAAATGTAGGAATAACTAGCTTTTTTAAAATTATTTATTATATATTTTATTACAATATTTTAATTATTTTTTCTAGTTTAACTTTTTTTTCAAACATCATAATATTTTTTTAATAATTATTTTTATAGCACTTTTTATTGTATCGAAGTATTAATAATTATCAATAATTGAAAAATAAAGTATTTATATACCTGACTAATTTATTATATTAATGGATTTATTTGAAAATGTATTCTGTTTTATTTAATTATACATAAAAATAACAATTAATAATTATGTATAAAAATACGTTTTTAAAAAATATTTCCCACCTTTATATAGGATACGTCTTACCCCCATAAGTGATCACCTTATTTTTTTCAACGTCTATTGGGGCCACTATTATATTATTATCACAGTACTTTATTACGAATTCTGTGAATAAGGGAAATTTTATGATATATTAATAGCATTAATGGAAAAGATAAAAACAACGTATTTTGATTAAATTTCTTAGAAGATATAGCATAATATTATCGAAGATAGGTTCACTATTTCAATCAGTAAATATACTCCGAAATCAGAAGATGTGTCAAAATCAAAGGTTTCTATTTTTAAACGATTATCATAAAATCATAAAGTGTGCACAGAATTATTACCATCATTTATTATTTCTTTTTTCTTTTAGATGCATTCCGCAAAGGTATTTATCAAAAGTATTAAATATAATTTTCGGTTGCTTTTAATAACATTTTTTAATAATAAGCCTAAACTGATATCTATTCATTAAACAGTGCCAGAAAAGGTGAAATGATGGGTATACTTATATTACCTATATTATATATATTTAGCAGTACCTATAGAATGTATATTGTATATATATATAGTATATACTCCGTATAATATTATGTATGTGTTGATGGGAATGGTAAGACACCAGGTGACTGCACTGGAGCGCGGGTTGCAATAAGTGTAAGCCTAAAGCTAAATTCACACTTGATCGATGAAATCAGTACACCCTTATAACGTATAGGTACCCTCACATATATATATATGATATATACAAGTATACACACATCGTGCAGTGTACCTTCACTATATGTCTATACTCTATATCGCACGTCCCGTATAATAATATATACCTAATAAACATTATACATGTATTATAAACGCGTATACCGTGGTTGGACACCCTCCTCGGGCATAATTTCATTTGGTACGCCAAACATCTGCCATATTATCTATTGTTAACAAAAAAAAATAATGCCAGTAATTTATGTTACCACGTCAATATATAGTTATACCAGTGTATTATTATATATGTATAATGATTTCAATTGTAAATTAATTAGAGAACACGAGTTTAGACGCATGGTCGTTCTACCTGTACACTCGCACACATACATATATATATATACACGCACACATTTATCACATCTCTATCAATGTATTGTGTATATCTGCAAAAATATATGCATAATATGTAATGTGCGTGTGCATCGTAATTAGTATGTTGTTATTAACTGTATATAAATTCCTGTACATATAAGTAAACGTATTTTTTTTTCAAAGTGTATAGCCATTGTAATTTGTAAATAGTTAAAGTATATAATACGTATAGTATACAAAATATGTATAATAGAATATAAATACTCTGTGCAAGATATACAAGTGTCATATATTGTGCGTTTTTTGGCCGAAAATAATAAAAAGTATAAATTATATAAAACGTGCGTTAATTGCTCGTCGGTTGTAGAGTTAAATGAAATTTGTGTCTTGTACTCGTGTGTGTTAATTCGACAAACATAATGTATGTATAATTTAATACTATACATCAATATAACTACCATTATATATAAAGGTACAGTAAAATCGATTGTGTTTATATCTCGAGAGGAAGTTTTCAAAACAAATAACGAGACGACACATTTACATGTATACATATTCTACACATACCTACACAGTACACATGTATATGAGACTATAGTATTTTATTAGTTTTTTTTAACCTTTCTTTCACTCTGTTAGTCTGCACTGACGCGCGTGCATAGCACACAAGGCAATAAAAGGGTGTCTGCCCGAAGCGAAAGAGATAATTGACCGGTGATTTACCACCAACAATATAGTAAGTGCCTGGAAAACAGTGAAACACGTTATAAATAATATATATGGTACAGACTATAGGCATATAATCTTTTGTAGATAAAGTCTGCGGGGTTTTAATATTATATATATTATATATTGTTTTTGTGAAACAGTCTCGTTAAAAATGTTTTTTGTGCAAACCAATATAAATGTTAATATATAATATCATGATATAGTATACAAAAATCATTACCACCGTTTCCTCCCACGAGTTTTTTTCGTTTTTTGCATTTCGATTACAATGAAAAAAAATACTTTATCTGTAATAAGCGACATTATATTATGTGGTCGCGGTGTTTAATATTAATACATTATACATCATCGCCGTGAGTCGTGTGTGCGAATCTCGTATACACGTTTAATGGGATTTTCGATATGATATTTTATTATAACATACTTATTTTTTTATCGAACTACCTACCAATGTTTGTATGTATTAAGTATTTGTGTGTACACTTACTACACAGGTTCCTATATATATGTGAATGTGTATAGTGTGTATATTCAACGGCGAAGACACGATATCCATCTGCTAATAATATGAATACGAGCGTAGGTCATTTATCAAATCCGAAACGAGTCGTGCCTGAGTAAATTATAACGGTTGACAGGTAGTTATAATAATAAACCTATAACTGAGGCTCGTATATACCTCTTGTATATATATATATATTATTATATTATATACCTACACGACGATCGCCATACAATTACATACTGCACTGCCCAAGCGGTCGCGAGACAACGTGCCAGCCAATTTCGCGTGAACTTACAGAGACGCACCGTTTATGATATTATATATTAAGCTATATTAATATTGTTATTTTTATCGTATTAATTTGAATTATTCCGGGCAATTTATCTAGAGATTTACGATTATGTGTGCGCACGTATAATAATTATACGTGTACATGTAGTACTCGTGTATACGATAGTGCAGCATTATATGTGTATAATCTGCCACCCCATGAATATATAGTTAGAACTAAATTGCAGTTTGAGCGTATTTCACTTGCAGTCATTATTATTATGAATATACCTACAATAATATTCAAGTAAAGTGTCTTCTTGTTTAAACCAAACATAATGCACATAATATTACCTCGAATTATTATGAATAAATTATGATATATGGGGCTAATCGGTCGTGTCTATGCGAGTCGAGTTATTTGCAAAACGACCGGTTTTCGTGATGATAACAAACTTTATCGATACACATAATTTTATCGACGTTTAAAAAGTATAGCATTAACTTTAATCGGATTACTATGTTTAAAAACAATCGTTACGCTTAAAAAATATTACTGACTATAATATAAAGATTAATTATTTACATAATACATAATTGCGCACCAATTGTACAATATTATTATACCATTTATTAAATTGATATCCATTATCCATTAAACCAGTGTTTTCCAACTTCTTTTACTCGTGGAACCTTCACAAAAGCTTGGACATTTTATGGAACCCCGTATAATTTTTAGAGCAATTCTATGTTAGAATCATAATTCAAATCTAAAATATTATTAATTAATTTATATTTTCTCAGATTTCTCACGGAACCCTTAGGTTCCGCGGAACACCAGTTGGGTAACACGCTGCATTAAACTAACCGACCGTTATTGAGCTTTTCTAACTGAATAGCCGCTATTTTTTTCCAGCTTGTGAGAAATATTCATGTACAATTCTGACAACCATTTTATTGAATGTGTGAACGTATACTATGTAAGGAAAATATTACTGATAAATAATTAATAATCCTCTGATAAATTGATATAAATACCAAATCTTTAAATACCCTATACCATAAATTAAAAATTATACCTACGCCTCTATTAGACCTCTAAAATGTGGGGTGTTAAAATTTTTGACAGTTTAATAATTGATGGTACTTTATTAAAATTATAATAGTATTAAATACAAGGGATGCTATAAAGACCTTTTTGTGTCCCCCTCTTAGTTGCGCCACTACCTACGCCATGTTCCATCATACTTCAAATGAAATTCTATATATATTATAAGATGATACACCATATGACTGCTGTTGATATATTTTACTAAAAGGGTGTTAGTGTATATTACGTAAACGTCAAATAGATACACAATTTTATAAAAGTAATAAAAACGTTGAAATTACATTCAGATTATGCTAAAAATTTGTTTTCAGAATTTAAACATGTTAATTATTAAAAAAAAACTATTTATAATAAACTTAAATTATTTTTTAAAATATTACTTAAATTCACATTATCGTGGTTTACGCCTTTTATCAATATATATGTATACATAGTGGTATAGTCGTACAGATTATTACTGTGAGGTTGGTTTCTTATTTGTTGTCAAACTTATAATATAAAGAATATTATTTTATCAAATAAGTATAAACTGTTTTATATTGAATTTTATATCTCAAATATTGTATTATAGTATTATTGTTTATCAAATTGTAAAAAACCAAGTTAGAAAAACTCAAAACACAAAATTTTACTGTGCATTGATAAAAATTCCAAATAAACCTATAGTTTTTTTTTCATTTAAACATTATTTATATTTTATTATTACGCCAGTATAATATATATAGCTTATTATTATTATTCTTCATTTCTTAAAATATTGATACCAAAATCTAAAAAACTTATTTTCAATTTTGCGTGTTACACAAAACAGCAAACATGAATTTTACTTTTAGTTAATAAATTATATTATAATACAACAGTAACGTACCTACATGGGATTAATTATGAATTGTGGTTGTAAATGTCGATCACATACAAAAGACACTCATATTTTATCTTGTATTTATATATAAATAAATTTGAAATCCGCATTATATAGATTTTTACGATAAATAATATCAATATATTATATAGACATAATATATTACAGTGTTCATTTGTAGTCTTGAGCTGAATTAAACCATATAAGGTAAAAAAAAAAACCATGAATGATGTGTATTGATCGACAACTTACATCGACCTTATACTGCGGCAGGTGTGAAGTTGTAAAATACGATAACATTAATGAAAATAAATAGAGTTATCGGACAACAGTAAAACTTGTATAATATAAGCATTAAGCATATATACATACATAGATCCGTGACCAGGAAAGCGATTACTCGATGACAACGGCCTAACCATTGATTGTAGTTATAGGAAGTGGAAATCCCTAGCGGAGGGGAAAACGAAATGACAGATTGATTCGTATACCGTGGTTGTTCTTCCATTTAATAGTTAGAGCAATCGACCAAGGACAACAACAGCTCCGATTATATGTCATTCGTATATATAGTCTAGTGTGATTGTCTGAATACGTTTTTCAAATATTGTATGCGTGTGATTACGTATAAAATATAATATTTTATAAAGGAAAAAGATGGGACGCAGTAATCATGGCAGGATTTAGCACTGCACTTTCACACTGATCTATTTATCATATTTTTATACACGCATGATTTGACATACTTAGAATTTTTGATATACCTACTATACATCGGTCATTAAATTCTAAGTTATATTTAAAGTTAATGACTATTAAATACTACCTATAGTACCTAATATAGGGTAGAGTACTTATAGATTGAACAAAAAGATTGTTTTAAAAAATCAAATTATATGTTTGAATTGTATACCTTTTAATTATTATTAGTTATTATATTTGACTAAAGTGTTGCGTATATCGTAAATTTAATTTAATTTACCACAGTTAAGACATAACAACTTTTCAATAACATTTGCATAGTGCCTTAATTATATCTTTGATACATCAAAATGGTCGGATATTATTTATTTAAAATATATACATTATACATTTATACCTACATAACATAATATATTATATAACATAGTATACCTAAACATAATACGTATACCTATAGTATGTGTAACTGCATAAGTAATATACTTAGGTAGTTAGGTATCTATATGTACTATGTATATATACCTATAATGCTATAATATACACGGTCTACAATTGATTGTGTAGAATTATGTTTTGAATTAGTTTTTTTTATATACTCATAACCTATAAAGTATTAGTGTATTACCTATTATTATTAAACTAATATCTCCATCGAGTTAAGAAATTATTATGAAATCTATTAATTTAGGTATCAAACTCATTGAAGTATTTATCGTATAAATGGTAAAAAAGGTATTTCAATTTCGCGAATGTACCTAATATACATAATAACATATCAAGTCATCGTAGTGGTTCTACTACGTTGTCTTTAAATGACTTTTATATGTACATAAATTATTATTATTGGCACGTTTACTAATGATTTTAATTAAATTTTCTTGTCGATGATGAATGAGTATTATGTGCAAAACAAGAAACGTGCAAGTTGTTATATATCCAGCGTAGAATCTACTTGGAGTAGATATCTATATAATTTAAAAATTACCAGCAGTTTAAAAAATAATAATATTCTTGATAAAATCGACATGTAATACACATTTGAAAATTGTTTGTGTAGTTACAGTATATGTATAAACTACTACACTATAAACATTAGACATAGTACCTACTTTTATTCTACACTATAATAAAAAAATTTAAATGTATATTATTAAAGTTTCATATGATGGAGGCACCTCACACGCATCACATAAAACTGTGAAAAATAATAAACATTTCAGGCGCAATTTTTTTTTTGCCAACGTATGGTCGACGCTGACCTCTTACATTTACATCAACAGGAAATCTTATAGAAAAAAATGTATTTTCTAGATTGGCAAATACGTTTTTTGAATTTAGACCGGCTCTATATTTTTCAATACCTACACAAACACTATATAAAGAAGATTATACAGTTATACGTTTATAACTATATAATTTATAGAGTATAAGTAATAAATTAATAACAAATAAGTGTATAACACATAGCATAAAGAAATCCCTGTTAAATCCCTATGTACCCCTAATTAATTACTTTGGTTAGTTTTAGAAAACTAGTTATTAACATACTTTGCTGTTAATTTAAATTCAAACATTTAATTGGTTGTAACTTTTTCGTAACAACATATTATATAGATACAAATAGACTACGGTGTGACTGTGTACCTACTAATAATAATATTATGTACCTAGTTTGCCGCATATAATATTATAATATATAGTTTCAAGTTTTGACTATGTTTATAATAGTTTACACGTATTCATCGTGTGCGTGTCGAATCGTGGCGGATACACGTTGCTGCGCGAGACGTGTATTATAGGCATGTAATAATATAATAATAAAAAGTCAGGAGAGGAAAAAAAGGGCGCATGTTATAATGATAATAATAATATACGTGCGTATGCGCCACTTCCTTAATAATCGCGCGATTAATATAAATGAGACCGGTTTTGTGCCTTGTTGTTGTCAATTAAATTGGTATTCTAATCGGTACTAATTTCGTCGATAATGCACTGGGCAACACGATGGGAACCGGTTCGAGTTGTAGAGTACCTATATATTTATATATATTTAAGTCATGTATACCGATGTGTATTAAACATTATATTATTTATAATCGGGCATCTCGGGTGACCGGGTGGGATTGTTCCCCTCTACGTGATTTCTTTCTCTAGTAGAAATGAACATAAATTAAATATTAATATTATCATTATTATAATATTAAATATTTACATCGCGTGGTTCAGCCTTAACGGTTGTCGCTTCAGTCAATCGGTTCACACGTTTAGGATGCCCTAGCCGTTTAAGAAAAAAATACTGTTATATGCTTAAATTTATTTTGAGATATTATATACGATTATGAACATCTATATTTATTATTTACTTAAAATAAACAATCTTTTTGGGTATTAAGAATTCAGTATGACAAAAAGAACTGCAAGATTTTTATTAGGTTTACCTCAATTTATTTATTTTTTTAATTTCACCCTCATAAAAATTGTACACCAGCGAAATAATTATTATTGGATGGACAGTTTTTGAATCGATTTCCGAGTATTTAACCGTAAATTGACCCCCTTTGGTATATACGACTAGTTGTTTATCTTCAACCTATACGATATATAATAATTATCGTGTCGAATTAGGGTGTGTTAACCTGACGTTTTTAGAAAACCGCTTCTGACACGTCGTTTTCCAAAAAAAAATAATACTCATGTGTACATGATGCACCAACACACTAAGACATTAAGTACACACCTGACTGTTGAACGAAGCCTTGATCGAGCTGAGTGGGGTGCAAGAAAGAATAAAACGAGTCTCATGTAATTACACCCTCCTTCAGTCCTTCATCGTCATCACCGACAACGCCGCACCCCCGCCGTGGACATTAAATAGATGGACTTGAACACGCCTCCCAATTTACCTCGTTTAGCTAATATACCGCCGTCGCTGCCGACGTATAATGGGCAATCAATAAAAAGTAATAAAATTGAAGAGACGAAAAAAAAGAATTCTGTACACATATTATACGGTACCCGCATTATAATATTAATATTAAATATATATTGAATATGGAATAATCGAACAACGTATAACCAACCTATATTATACCTTTACTATCTAGTATCTATACTAAACATATAAAAAAATGACAAACGTAACAACTCTCACAGTTCCGAGAGGGTTATTTCTTTGAATAAAAAAAATAAGTATATATATATATATACACACACACACAGTATTTTATATATTATACTGTCATTAGCCATTATTATATTATACTCGTGAAATACTGCATATTATAATATAATATTATGATTAGTTGTTAATTTTTTAAAAGTTTATAGATGCTTAGAAATGTTTATGTTTGTACACATTGAAAATTATGTAGCATAAAAGGGATACGAGTATTATTACTAATAAGTAATAAGTAAGTAACTACAGAAGTTAGTAACTACTAATAAGTACCTACAGAAAACAGAAACGACTTATAAGGAAACGAATATCAGTTTCAAATATTCAAATATAATTGAATTTTAAAAATAATTATCAATTACACGAAATAAGTACATTCTTAATGAATAATACGCCTTTTATCTCATTGGGATTTACGATAATTTTATTATTATATTATAATTTATAATAAATTCTAAATAAAATGTTAAACATTAATAACATAACATAGATCATGGGTCACCAAATGGCGGCCCACCAACACATTTTATCCGGCTCGCAGACAAAAAATAAATAACACTAATTACGACAAAATTATATGTGTTATGATTGTAAATTATTATTTTTGTTTAATATTATTGGTTTTTATAATATAATGTAAATATGTACTTAGGATCTTGATGGCCGGTGAACAATTTTTAGATTCCTTATGTGGCCCTTCAAAAATATTAATTGGTGACCCCTGATATAGATAATCTATTACTGGTAGGTATTATTATTTTATTTGTAATCGTTTTTTAAAATTATTTAAATTCTATTATTAAACGATTAAAATGGATAATTGAAAATATAATTTTAATCGGTGATAGAAATCAATATAGATAATTCCACGATAAATAAGCAATAATAAAAATATACCACAGGGTAAAAAAATATTCAAAACAACATAGGTAAACGGAGAATCGATTTATAAATAACCCTAAATTTGATTAAATATATCCAATGTATCCATTATTAGTTCACATTATATTTTTTTAAGCCAGTAATGTGTTTATATTTACTGTTTACACAGTTTGTTATTGCAGTATATTATATAACATATAACACTAAACGGTCACAGCACTCATAAGCAGACTATTAATGGAGAAAAATAACTTTTGTGTATTAAAGTATTATTATAAATTTATAAATAATTAGTTAACGAGTGAAAGTTTTAGCAGTATAATAAATAACGTCATTACTTACGGTTTATAAGAGTGAAGTGTAATTTTTCACATATTAATATGTCTCGAGATATGTTTTTTATTCTAGATTCTTGGTGGAGCGATAATGTATGTGATATCATCTTTAAAATCAACTAAAAAGATTCAAACATCAACATAATTGAATTGTGAGTTTTAAGGAAGGTTTTTAGTGAAAAATTAAATCTACTTATGGTTGGAATAATGTATTTAAATTTTAAAGCAATATTGATTTTAATTTTTATAAAAATTAGTATACTTATATTATACATTTAGCTGGCTTAATAAGTTATTTATTTAATAAACTATTCAATTTTATATTATGTAATCTTTTATTGCAGTTAAAGAAAATAAAAATAACCTTAAACTTAGAAATTAATTTAAAATACATTTTCAAATTACAAAATTGTAAAACTCAAATTTTAAGTTACAAACTATACTGAAACTATACCTATACATTTAAAATTCGTTATAGGTACAGTTTAGAATTTGTACGATTAAAGCAAAAACTGTACATACCTACTGTATTTCAACGATTATTTCAACATCATAAATATGTAGACGAAAATACGTACAACGAATGCGTAGTATATATTTTGATATTTTGAGTTCTTATCTATATCTATTTAAATTGAACGAATTCGAATTTAAAATATTATAATTTTAAGAATAATACTCATTGGAATAACGTTGATGGAACAAATCTACTTTAGCACCCCCTCGAAATTTTGGTTTTTTTTTCGGAAACCTATGTATTTTAACGTTATAAAAATGATGGTGCAAAAAGTTTTTTTCGGAAATCATTAGTTTTAAAGTTATAGCCACGTTAAGTTCACGATTTTCGGTATTCTGCGCATGTGCAAAACACGATTTTCGATGTTTTGCGCACGTATAGTGGCGATATAATATTACAAAATACAGGTTAAATAATAATATAATACGTAATAATATGTGTCGTAGCACTCGTACTGGAACAAAACTACCTTACCGGCGACCTTATTTTTTCAAATTTTTTTTAAATAGGTAATTTGTTTTTGGAACAATTACAGTTTAGCTCCCAAGTGATTTCTTTTATTTTTTTTTTATTGAAACATATGTATTTCAACGAGTTAAGAACGATGGTGCGAAAAAATTGCGCAAATCATTATTTTGAAAGTTATAAATTAAATTTTTAAGTTAAATTTCAAAGTAAAAACAGAGCCAACAGTTAAATAACAAAATTATCAAGTATAGTGGCTCCCTTCGTCTACCGGCTCCTGTCGTTTATATATTCTTATAATATAATATGGTTTTCAGTGTACATATAAAAAAAAAACAAAAAAATATCCCTCGACTTACTATGCAACACAACCTCAAGTAGATCACAGGGTAAGTTATGTCGTTTAGTATGGGTAGTTATGCCTTGTTAGCGGCACTCGTCGCTACGCTCCTCGGCGCCGTCGCTACGCTCCGCAAATCGAAAATATCCCTCGACTTGCTATGCAACACCACCTCAAGTAGATCACAGGGTAAGTTATGTCGTATAATATGTACAGTGATAGCACGTTTTGCGGCCCTCTTCGCTGCGTTCCTCGGTGCCGTCGCTCTACTCCGCAAATCGAAAAATATCCCGTCACGCGCATGAGTAAAACACCAAAAATCGTGAACTTCGTAAATCTATAACTTCAAAATACTAATGATTTCCGCAAATTTATTTTTACACCTTCATTTTAAACTCGTTGAAGTAGGTATTCTTTTCTATGAACTAGACTTATGCCTATAAATAATATCAAAATATATAAATTATAATATTATATTGTATATTATTATAAATTCCCAGTAGAATATATTTTTATTAAATCACTGGTTTGACAGCTGATATGTGTAAGTACGAGTGCTAAGACAGGTATTATTACATATTATATTATTATTTAACCTGTATTTTATAATATTATATCGCCACTATGCGTACGCAAAACATCGAAAATCGTGTTTTGCGCATGCGCAGAATACCGAAAATAGTGAACTTAACGTGGCTATAACTTTAAAACTAATGATTTCCGAAAAAAACTTTTTGCACCATCATTTTTATAACGTTAAAATACATAGGTTTCCGAAAAAAAAACCAAAATTTCGAGGGGGTGCTAAAGTAGATTTATACCCTGTTGATGAATGATCTTTAAAGTTAGTTAATAATATTGTTATATCTATGTAAGATAAATTTTTCATTTCGCCGAACATATTATTGTCTTTATATTTAGAGTTAGAAGTTTAGTACTATTATAGTTAATAAAATATAAAAATATATACGTACATGCGCTACAGGGAACGTCGGTGTCGAAATACTCGAAATTATACAAAATTCGACGTTGTCGATTACAATGGTCATGGCTGAAAATCAAAGAGGACCTGGAGGAGTAACCAAGTGGTATTAAACACGAACATATTTTGTATTCGCCTGGTTAGCGTCTCGTCTGTACCGCAGTTGTGGTATTGGGTTTTTCTGGCATAACGTATAATAACAAATCATCAGATCACCATCATCGTCGATTTATCTTGTTTCAATTTAATTTTTGTAATCAGCAGTAGCTTATGCATTTTTCTAGATGCACAGCATTTAGTCACTCCCTATCCCTTCGTTTATAATCGATTAATGTTTTTGTCTCGTCTTTACTGTTTCGCGTGTTTAGTGTTAATTGTAACTTCTGTAGTGCCGTTTTTAATTAATGGTGGTGATTAGTCCTGGGGATATATACATGATAATAGTATAATACTATGTCATTGTGAATTGTGAACACTGAACAGAAATAGCAGTGGCAGAGAATTCCCAGGTAAGGTGATATGGCATACCTATATTATTATTACAAATCGCATATATTTTATAGGATTATTGTTTTCGTCGGGGCGTTTAAATAAATGACGTGTGGGAAACAATAATACATAATAATAGTATTGTGTAGGTGCGCCGCCTATATGGTATATCATCATATTATAATATTATATGCGGATGAGGCGCGTCGGGCCATGTACCCGTCGCTTGTTTTCCCGCCGTGACAAATGTAGTAATAATATATAGTATAGTACTATAGTAATATAATGTCGTAAATGTACGTTGATTGAGATAATATAATGCGAGACACCCCGGCGGGTTAGTCGCAGTCGCGGTAAACGGTAATGACGTGTTGCCTGGTACCCGCGTAATAATAATAATAATAATAATAATAATAAATGTGTAAATTGTAAGTTATATTATTGTATACACGAGTAAGTACCCATTATATTACGGGCAACTACAATAATATAATATATATCATACAATATACCTACTAATATACTATACTACTGTCGAAATATTATACCATTATACTATAAAGTTATTGTCATTGACTACGACAATTATATACGCTCTGAAGCTAGAGTAACTGCCGGCTACTTTAAACTTAAACTTAAATATACGGTATTTTGTACTTTACGTAGAGACGTAGAGATATATAGAGATGTACTATAAACTTACTGGTGAACGTTACATTTTTGAATTTTTCATAAGTTATTCATTAATTATGAGTCGTTACTGTCACTTCTATAGTTCTATGTAATATTATGTACACGAGTATCCAAATTTCAAGGTATGTATATACGTACTTTTGTACCTAAAATAGACTATACAACTATTGAGTGTTTACAGTTTTATTATTACGTTTAATGTATAATGGGTATAGCCGTATAGGTAAATGAGATAAGTGCCGACGGTAAAATACTAAAATGTATAAATGGTCATACATTAAAATTGGGCTAAAATTGTACAAATTCTAAGCCACACAAAGTCAATCGCTTTGCTCGTAAACAATTGCAAAAAAATGGTATATATTTAGTTTTAAAACGATACATCTATATTTCAATAAAATCAAAGTCATCTCAAAAACATTTTGATTTCATGTTTGCGCATACATTTATATAAATATATAAAAAATAATTTTAGTATAAAGTTTAACTTACTACTATGTACTTACTAACAAATATTTTTTTTTATTTTTTTTATTTTAAGTCAAAATATACAATCTATATCAAATGACATAATAAGTATAGGTATATAGGTATATGATAACAGATAGATAACATGAATACAAAAACAAAAGATAAGCGTGAGTAAAGAAGCCGCACCCAATGATGACACTTTAATAATTAATTTTTTAGATGTAGGTATGTACTTATATGGATATATATATAATTAATAAATGGTATATAAATATATATATTAATAAAATATATAGTTGTCGTCGATTAAACTTTTAAACTTTATATTTAATTTTATAGTCTATATAGAATATTGGTTTATTGTAAAATGTTAATAATTAATTATTGCAATATATATAGATAATAGGTATTAGGTAATCATAATAAAACTGTACTGAATAAAATGTAATAATGAAATAATTTCAACGAGTAAATAATAAATATTGGATAAATCATCGATCAAAAATAAGATTTTATGGAATAAAAAATAAACATACCTACAAGAACTACGTATATGGAGCGATATATTTATTGTAAAACATACCAAGGCCGTAATTGAAAATAAATTGTGAGGGGGGGTCCAACATTTTTTTAAATGTATACCTATATTGAAAGTGTTTAATCAATAAACTATAATACTATATATTCACAACTAAAATGTTTCTACTTTTAAAAATTGGTGGATTAGGATACCCTTGGAACCTCCCCACAGTTACAGCCTTGAGACCTATATTATAGAAGATCATAATATATGTGTTCAAATGTTCAATGTTCACACTTCACATTTCCGAATGTGTTATAGAAACATACAGGTATGAAGTATTTTCGTTGTATCAGTATAGTGTATACCTATATTTATTTTATCATTTTTTAGAGGACGATGACAAAAAGAAATCTTTCTAAGCATTGCTCTTTATCAGATATAAGACTGAAGTTAGGTACCTACTTTAGAACTTCTTTTTATCAAACAAACAAAATAGGTTAAATTTAAATAAAATATTATTTAGAAAACTTTGCTGACTCATTATTGAAGTTTTAAAAACTAAAAGAAAACATCTTATTTGTATTGTTAAATGCCTAACTGTTAACTAGATACCTAGTTTAAATGTAGAACCATAAATAATCACTGACACAGTAATATTACATTTTTATTTTTAAGATTTATTATTGAAATATGAAAACAAGTCTTTGTGGGTGATATTCTATTGCCTTGGTCACTTATTCCGTTTGAGCTAGTACTTCACCATAATAATATAATATAATAATGATTTATAAATTACCAATTAATGTTGACTATCAATATGTGAGAAACTGAGAAATAATTAATAATAACATTTTTACATAAGTATATGCAATGATGATGTTTATGACCCGTGTTTTAATTAATTTTAAGAGGACGTCACACCCGCATGTGTTGTCTCAGTCTTACAAATACGTAACATAGCAAATTTACGCTCAGCAGATCACGTTTAGCTCCGTCAGTTTAAAAATTAGAGTGAATCGACCTATTATGAAACTTGATGGTAAGATAATTATCTGTATTTGTATGTTGGTTTTTTACGATTATTAAATTTTTAAGTGAGTTATGAGCATTTTTAATTTACGCTATGTTATATACGCATATAACTTGCTAAAAAATTGAACTATCGTAAAAAACCAACATACAAACACAGATAATTTTCTTACCATCAAGTTTCATAGTAGGTCGATTCACTCTAATTTTTAAACTGACGGAGCTAAACGTGATCTGCTGAGCGTAAATTTGATATGTTACGTACTTGTAAGACAGAGACAACACATGCGGGTGTAACGCCTTCTTAACGTAGAAAAAGACAATTGGTATTACATTTTACAAAATACATTTTGGTGGAATTAATTTTAAAAAACAATTTTCCTTGAGGTCCTCAGAATATGGTGCCCAAGTGCAAGTGCTCCATCTGTACTTGCGTAAATCAGGGCCTGATCAAAACTAGTTTTTAGATGAACATTACACTTTTTTTTAAAAATTGTACTAATCTATTAATTCTTTGTATACGGAAATAGTTTTTCTAAATTCCAAAAATACTCATATTATATTTTGTTAATAACTAAAAAGTTTTTATCGTGATGACTCTGTTAGTATATACCAGCAAAACTAGTCTATAATATTTAAAATGTCATATAATTTAAATGTAGAACCATGTGCATATATATTTCAATTAAAGAAAATTTATCAAATGACTAATGACTCATTTGTGATGGTTGGTTTCTGCAGTATATATTATATTATGTCATACTATATTATATTATGTATGTCCGATTGCTTAATTTTACTTGCAAGATTTATACCAATAAAACAGTAGTGAAAAATGTATTTTTTAAATATGTTTGAAACTTTAATAAAGTCTAAAGTGGAACATATATTTTCATAATAATTCACTTTATCTTATTTTATTATTATTCATATTTTCTAAGATTGTTTTTACATCTCTTATTATTTCTATACATAAAAAATGATAATACGATAAATGATAATAAACAACAATATAACTTCATTCACTAGCTGTAAAAGTATTACTGTGAGAGCGTTTCTTTTAATCAAATTATTCATGTAAAAAAAATATATATAGTATATACATATTGCATATTATTGTAAAAATGCCATAAAATAGCATTTCAGATTGTATATTTTTAAATAAAATGTTAAAAAAGTTGTGAGTGGAGCGATGAATATATTGATTTTACAATATATTATGTGTTTATTTTTGTGCATGTGTAACGATAAATGGTCGAAAGTTTGCACTTTTTATTTTATAGAGATCAAAATTAAAATTTTCCATTTTTTTTTTATGATCGAGGGAAAAAAATTAAGAAAAATAGAAATTTTTATGCAAATCCAATTTTTGACATAATCTATTGTTTTTTTGTGTAATTCGAGAGAAAACAACTAAAGACACTTAAAAATTTTGCCAAATATTTAAATTATCATTTCATATTTAACATCAAATTTTCAAAATATTTTATCTCTTTGAGTTATTTAAAGGCATGCGAAATGTTCTTAGTTTTTATTTCTATAAATGTCGATTAAAAATTATTAGGTGGATAGAAATGTTTGCAAATTTATTATAAAACCTCTCATAAGTTGTTAGTTTCTAAATTAGAAAATATCAAAAATCTAAAGTTTTAAACTTTTTTTATAAGCGACTTAAGTAAAAATGTTGGCAAAATATGTTAGAATTTCCAAAATGTATAAATTATTTTGTAATTACGAGTAATTCAATAAAAATTGTTATTTTTATTTTAGATTCTAAACGGAGTGAAGAATGTATTGATTTTACAATGATGTGTGTTTTTTTTTTTTTTTTTTTTGTGTCTGTCGACAACATTTGGGGCAGTAAAAATGCTTCGATTTTCAACTTCTGCCCCTCTTTGAAAAGGAAATCGGATCTAGTTGGTACTTTGGGGGGTCAAAAGTTAAAATTTTTCAATATTTTTAAATGAGTCGGGAAAAACCTTAAAAAAATGACGGAAAAACGGGATTTTTTACGCACAACCAGTTTTCGTCAAAATCAAATTTTTATTTTGCTATCACTCAAAAACTAATCGATGTAAATACTTGAAATTTTCACCAAATGTTTATATTAGCGTTCTCCATACACAGTTAAATTTTCAAAGAATTTTGACTTTTTTTGAACTATTTATAGACAATTAAAATTTTTAATTTTTCTAAGTATTTTTTTTTTAAATGCCTATAAAAAATTTTTGGGTGGCCAGAAAATCTTGAAAATTTAATACAAGGTTTCTTATAAGTTGTTCTTAAAGTAATAAAAAAAAATCCGAAATCGTTAGTCACAATTTTTTTTTATAAGTACTTAAAGTTCGAATTTATACGAAATATGTCAAAATTGCGAAAATTTGCAAGTAATTTTGTGGTTGAAAAATCGTAAAATTTTTTTCTTTTATTACTAAGTTTTGAAAATTTGGTAAAAGGTTCTTCATACATTTTTCTTCAAATATCTGTAAAAAAAACTTTACCGGACTAAGACAAAAAAATTTTATGAGTGATTGAAATTTAAATTTTTACAAAACCGCGTTAAATAACGGTTTAGCCTCAAACGATTTTTGATATTTGTTGTTATTCAAACAGTATAAGTCGTAAATACTTGAAAATTTTACCAGTTATTTAGATTGTCATTTTCTTTACGTGATTTGATTTTCAAAACATTTTGACTTTTTTTGAGCTATTTATAGACAATTGAAAATTTCAAATTTTTTTTATTTTTTTTTTATAAATGTTGATAAAAAAAATTTAGGTGGGACAAATTACTTGAAAATTTAATTGAAGGGTCCACATAACTTGTTCTAACTCCCATTCAAAAATTATAAAAATACATAGGCACAATTTTTTTTTATTAGCATTTGAAGTTCAAATATTGACAAAAATTCGTCAAAATCATGAATATTTTTCACTATTTGGTAGTTAAAAATTTATAAATATTTTTCTATCAAAAGCTAAGAATTGAAAATTTAATACTATGCTGTCCATAAGTTAAGCTTAGAATAATTATAAAAAAGTTTGAGGATTGTTCAATTTAAAAAATTTTACGAGTGTTTAAAGTTTTAATTTTAATTTGAAATTAAAAATACACGTGTAAAATAACTTTTTACTAATAAATAATTTTCGATTTTTGTTATTTTTAAAAAATTACTAAACGTAAGATCTTGAAACTTTTACTTAAATGTTTGAATTAGTTTCAAAGTAGAATATATTACAATATTTAAGTATTATATATCCTAGACTGACAAATCATCTCCGTTCAGAATCGTTTTTCGTATACAATGATACCTATCATTGCATTCAAATTTAACCTTCCCTAGTCCGAGGTCCATCCCCCCCCCTAATGTACAGCAGAGCGATACCCACTTACCCGCTTTTTTATGTTTAAGATTTGAAAAATTAATATAACGTTCTTAACAGGTTCTTCAAAATATATAAATAAATAAAAAATACTTAATAATTAATAGTACTCAATTGATTTTTTATAGAAAAAAATATAAAAACCACTTCCCAAATACAGTTTTTTTAAATATAATGACAATATATAGTAAATATACATTCGTCCAAGTTCAGAATAATATGTGCAAATACATATTATTATCTAAGGTTATTAAAATCGTTTTTTAAATAATTATACTATACCTGTATTACGGCTGTTTTTAAAAATTATATATATATACATGCATATTTTGGGTACATACTATATACATAATATACTCTTATTAAAACAATGAAATATGATAAATATTTTGATTTATTGGAGTAGGTATACAGGTGTAAATAATAATTGTTTTTATATTCATCCAGATTCTAGAAACATTTAAAATTATTTGTAATTTAATTTGTCTTAAAAAAAAAACGTCAGGAATACAATTATAACAATTTAGGTAATATATTAATGGATTGAGATTTGAGACTATATTCTCTCTGTTTTATATCGTTTATAAATAATATGTGTATACTTGGAAATTTATAATAGGAATCAAACAGCGATTGCAGAAACTAAACCTGTCTTGAAAACAAATTGTGCAGTCGTGTTGTCCAGAGACGAGTAGACGACACGATATCTCAGCATAATTCCAACATTATTATAGACTTTCAATGATTGCCCATCTCGTATTGATCAATTGTGCAATTGTTTTCATATAATTTTTCACGTTGTCAGATTCTGCTCCCAAAAGCCGTTCTATTTATCTATATCCTCGTTAATTCTTATACTATTCATCGTTATTCATTCTTAACTTGTAATAATTTCAATAATATTATCTCTTTTAAGAATCCACTGTGATTCTATACTATGGTGGATTCAATGACTGTTGTTATTTTATTGTATGCAAATATATTTTGAATTGTTGATATAATTTGATAACAAATACCTAACTACCGCTTTTGATATTTTGTAATTTATTGTAACAATAAAATCTAACATTTTATGTTTTTGATGATAAATCATAGTATTGAAAACATATTTTTAGTTGTTATTTGTTAGTTCGTATGATTTTTATAAATACATTAAGATTTTTACATCTGCGGTATTGGAATTCATAAAAAATGTTGCATGATTATATAAAAAATTCAGAAATTTCCATTTAAAAAAAAATATCAATTAGTAAAAATATAAATGATTATAAAATTAATATAATTTTACTAATCTATTATTTAAGTCCATCATTAGCATAATTTATTGCATCAATGCTAAATACTATAATAATATAAACATATACATATAGATCAAGAAAATATTTTTTTAATATTGTTTATAATATTGGAATTTAATTTATGAAAAAAGTTGCTGTATAGATGATAAGTTATGCTAAATACAAATATAAAATTATACACAAAATATAATATATAAGTACTAAATATATAATTAAAATATATAATTTAATATAATATAGTAAACAATTTACTCATTTTCAATTGTAAGCTATACCTTTATAGTTATCATCATATAGCTATCACATATAGTATAATATATTTTTGTTATATTATATACTATAATATTATAAGACGGTTATAATAAATATACCTACGTCCCACAGCTATTTAAATAAAACTAATATCATTAGTTCAATACAACATATAAGTTATAACTAATATAAGATATGTACGTACTTCATTTTTCAATTTTCACCTAGTATCAAGTTATTTGATAGATAATAAAATGAGTAAAAATCATTAAATTCATAACATGCAGTCATATAGGCTCAGAATTATTTTTTTTTAAATTTTAATGGTAATGGTACCTTTATGTATTTAATATTTATATTGGTGTTATTTTTTCATCTATAATAATTGTTAAATAAACTAATAAATTATAAAAATTGTAAATATTTATACATACTATATAGGTAAACGAATATGATTATAATAAAACAACTTTAATGTATTATGTATTAAATTGTATAATGTAATCTTTGAACTAATAGTTATCAATTTAAAAAACCACGCCCGATGTATTTTTTTGAAATTATAATAATAATAATAATAATAATAACAAGAACATCACACATTAAATGCTATGAAGCAAATATTATGCGTGATATGTGGCGTTAAGTAGCAACAAAAATTGAACGAAAAAGTAGAAAGTTATTAATAGAGAATAAGAAAAAACGATAAGCTAAAACTGATGTACAAAGCGCCAAGAGGTAGTTTGTCATCAGTCCTTAATGGCCGGTGTTATAGACAAGACTTGACGTGTATACTCATCACTTGATGTTTATATTACTTCTTCGTATATAGGTACAACGCACACATTAAATTCAAAACCGTATTTTTCACACAAGACTAATGAAGTTGAATTTCTCATTGAGCAAAATTAAAAAAAAAAATTATCTGAAACTGTTTTTAATATATTATACAGCTCTCTTAGTTATGATGGTGTTTTTCAATGGAAATAATTGTCTAGGTTCCCGCCCAGCGGACGTCAACTGTGGCTTTAGGGTGCTCCTTGCACCGATAATTATAACACAACCCTGTCCTAATTCGGACATGCTCATTTATATTCGATAGCAGCGGTATATGTTAGTGTACAAAATGGACGTTTAAAATTACAATGTAATTTAGAATATTTTGTGTGTTTGTATACGTGGCAGCGATTAACAATAATGATTTAGTATGTGTAATAGTATATAACACACATGGAAAACTCATTGGCTTCGGGCAACATCAACTCTTCCTGCCGTATCCGATGAATGTGTCCTATATGCTAATCGTATAGCAACAAAATTGTTTTTTTTCTTCTTAAAATGTAAAAGTTATTATTACACAGAGCGTCGAGCGGATGTATTATAGCATTTGTATATAATGTTTTTTTCTAATAATAATAAAATCATTATACATATTATATATTACTACAAATTAATAGTTTTTTTTTAAAAAGATTTTTTTATTCAATATTTTTCATACTAATAATTCATACGTATTAGGTAGTATATCATTTTTCATATTTTATGGTATTTGAGTAGCGTATTTTTTAATATTGATACACCTATATTGATATTTAATAAGCTATATATATACCTATATTAATGAGAATATTAATATATTTTATAGGATAGGTATATATATTATAATAATGTTTATTTATGGATTACTATCTACCATTAATTAATGGTTGATACTTTTATAAAAATGCATAAATTCACTTTAAATTACTATGAGAGATAAAAGTATTTGAAAACTTAAAAAATTATATTTTTACCTATAGTTAATCCATTCAAAGTTTCAGTATTATGTATACTTGGTTAGATTTTTATTATTTTTATTGATTTTAATTTTGTGAATATTTGAATGATTGTAATATGCTTATTATTGTAATGCAATCTATTTTGTTAAGTGCCCATTCTTAAATTTATGTTAAGAACAAGCAGAACAGCTATTTGGTATATTATAGTTTTTCATCAATGTTGTCATGGATAATACTCGTAATACATTTGTCCATCGTCTATACTCTATAATGACACACAAATATATGATTTTTATAAGCCTAAATAATTTATTAATGTTTATATTGAGTATATAGCTGTTTGATACCTAAAGGTATTTACGTATTCCTATATATGCAGTCCGTATTATAGATTTACTTAAACTTGTATACTATATAAGTTATAATAACACTAACATTCTTTTTGAAATTGTTAAGCTTGTAAAATATTTAAATCAAATAATTATGCCATTACACGATAATGAGAAATAATGCTAGATTATTTCTATATATAGATTTTATTGGTAGTTTTCTGTAAAAAAATCTTTTTAATAATATATATCTATATAGGTAAATGTAGATAGGTATGTATGTGCAAGTTTGCTGCAATAAGTTTTAAAATGCTATATTGTACGTCTATACAATAGATTAGGCTTGTATTGAAATTATGGTCAATTTGGCAGTAGCAATTTTCAGAGCGATAAGAGTGCATTTGTTTTTATGATGCCATTGTACATTATAATATAAGATACCGATATCCGGTAGCGGGACAGAAATATTATCATAAGGTAGCTCCCACGACGAAATTGCACCATTTGTTGGGCGGCAGTCGTTAATATTCAAGTGAGATGGTCTCGTGGACGTTGTAAATTAAATTTTTTTATTTTACTTTACAGAATAAAACGCGTTTTGTGTCCGTACGGGGATAACGATTTTATCCTTTGAATAATTCATTGTGTACATATTAGGCGTGTTTTTATACACATACACAGGTACACTTGTGAACCTGTGTATTTATTTATATATATATATATTGTATAATATATTTCAATTCATATTCAATTCATTCACGTCCGTCATTGAGAACACTGTCGCGCTAATCGCTGGCAATATTTACTATTGCTAGCAGTTTGCCATCGTTTTAATGATGTTCTTAGCGGACACGCGGCACATATTAAAGCGGGACTAGCAGATGCAGTGAATATTTAGCTTGAGTATGCTGGGAAAGCACAGTGTCAATATATTATATGTATTTGGTACGGGCTGTGGCCCAAGACGTTCCTATAGTATAAAATACCATCATGACACCACTATACATACCAGAATGACACGTTTTTCCTTCTTTATCGGAATTATATTATAATATACTTAAGTTTATAGCAAAAATATTTTATATACTATTTATATATTGTAGGCATAGATACACAAAACAATTTTACAGTATATTATAATTATTATACATTTTAGCAAGTGTCAAATCATTAATTATATACCAGTCTCATTATTTATTCAATTTAAAAATAATATACCTACCCTCATTATTGCGCAATTATTGGATAGTATAGTACTAACTACTATACTACTATAGCATTAAAATAGGTGCATGCTAATAAAAACTATAAATATGGAGTTTATAATTTTGATTATAAAGTAATATTATGCTGTTATAGACAAAGACGAATTTAAATATATATTTTTTTATTCTTTCATATCACATTTTAATGTGTTTGCGTGTCACAGTTCAATAAAATTAAGACATACCTATACTATATTTATATCACGCGTGAATTCATGTATTATTAAATGACTATTAAACGACTTTTCTGCATATAAATTTAACCAATAACATTATGCTTCTCAATATTTCCCATTATGCTTACACGAATATGAGCATTTATAATTTAATATTGTATGAGTGTTGTGATTGAACATTAATTATTAATGTTTATAGTTTACGCCATCTATTTTTCAAGAAATACATCTGCAATAATAATTTTTAAAATACGTATAAAACAAAAATTTGGAAATATCATATATAACTAGTATTAAATATAAATAATGATAAATGGATAAATTTAAGGTAGGTATTATACTATTATGTAATAATTAATATTTAAGGATAAATAATTTAATTTGATATTTTGATACTTTATGTCTTTATAACAATATGAGTTTTTTATTTTAGATTATATAGTCATTACTATAACATTGTGAATGCAGTTTTTCATTGTATCTATTACTTCAGTAACTTTATAAGTTATAACTGATAGGTTATGTATAAGTATGAATGTTCCATAAATATCTTATGTCTTAAATAAAAAAGGTATACATATATGAAATATTATGTATATTGTTTAAATAAAATCAAATAGGTGCGTATTAATTGTAAAATTAAATACCTATCGCCTTATCGGCATATTATAGTAAGAAAAATATACCTGCAAGTGTTATCTTTGCCTTATAAACATTACCTACTTTTTAGGTAAATAAGGTCTAATATGAGATATATTTTAATAACTTTTATTTTGTCATTAAAACGAAAATATTCTACCATTCTAATAATATTTTCTTATGATTTAACTTGAATAATAAAATGTTATAATATGCTGCCAAACTTGTTTATAATAATATTTATGAATAATATCTTGGAGATTTAGTGTACTTATATCTACTTAACAATTTAAATACATTATATTATAGTGCGACTAATAGTACATATTCTAGTAATTGAGTATTTGTGTAAAAAAAAAAAAAATAGAATCATTTATCCAGTTAAAACTATAACAATTTGCAGTATTGATGCTTTAATAGTTATGTCAAAATACATTATATAAATTATAATAAATTATTAAAATGTTTATATTAGAGTTATTAGACAGTACTTTTACTCTAATAACTTACTTTAATACATTTGAATAATTTAAAATATTGTTATTCATTATTGTACTTTTTTATCATTAACTTTGAAAAGACTGATAACGACTGCACGATAGAATATCAGACAATAAAATTAAAACATTATAAATAGTAGCAGGTATGCATTGTAGAATTTGTATGCAGAACGCGGGATTTACACTTAAATTGACGATAATATAAAAAATAAATAACATTTAAAAATGTACTTAATAGTTATATACGAAAAACAGGATGTATTAGTGATGGTGGATAATTACACCTTTTGAATATTGAATGTAAAACTAATAGGAGAGTGCCGTGTGACCATTGTTTAGTAACACACTAATTTTCGTTTTGTTATTTGCTTACATAATTATTAAGCGTTTCGTTACAAAAAACATACACGTTTTTAAACAATCTTATATTTCTTCGTAACTTCTTTTGTTTGAATATAAACATTATTTTAATTTTATTATACAATACTAAAATTAAAATTATTTAATTGATAATTAGATTGCTTAAAAAAATAATAAGACGTAGGTATAAATTAGTATTAAAAGTTACATTGTATATCTCATTGTTATATAACATGGTTATATTGGAAATGTGTTTTTAAAACCCGACAACTGTTGAAAAACCTAACACTTTTAACACTTAACCATAGTATAAAATTTAACAATCTAAATAAATTCACCAGCTGTAACTATATAATAGTATAGGAATACTTGAGACTTAATTGAGTATAAACTATTATAGTATTATTTTCAGGTAAGATTATTATAAATATACGATTTATTTAACATTATAGTATGTCGACGATGTTTATCTTACTACACTGTACTCAAAAATGTTTTCTTTTGAAATCATTACTAAGATAATTAATTTAATTATTATGAATTGTTATATATAATAATATATATTATATTTATCGAAAAACTGTGTTTTTTAGTATTCATTACACCAAGAGAATATTTTAATCTAGTTTTTTGATTAATCATATCAACAGTATTAATAAAATAATTAGTCAATAAAGTAACTTAATTATTACATTATGTGAAAACCATAAATTGTAATTTGTAAATTTTAAGCATTGTATTTCCTTTCAAACATTGTATTTAAGTATGCGTGAAAGTCTTTCGAAGTCTACTTGCGTTATTTAACTAACATTTGTATTTTGCTAGTACCTATAGTAATAGTAACCTTATAAGTGGCACAATAATTTCTAAAGAACACGATAATTCAGACGTAATCGCAATTGTAATCGACCGTGTCGAGGGTATGAAATAATATGTGTTAATTACACACAGCACATCACATGCAATACGTACACAACTTACAGAACGCGTATTTAAAGGTTCACGTAGTGTTACTACTGTAATTTGAATGTATCTTAAGTTACGATCACAATAAAAGCTAGTAATTAAACGCTTAACTGCAAGTAAAGCAGAGACATGCCAAACAGGAATAAGAAAGTAGGTATCTCAATTTCGGATTGATGTAATACTGTGGTGAATTACTGCCGTATTACATGCAATATATTATTGATGGAGAGTTTTAGGGTATACAATATTTTTAACTGTAATAGTATAAATTATCAGCTATTAATGACAATAAACTTTGGATTCATAAATATATCATATCTGTATAAAAATTATTAAACTAATTACATATTATTGTTTTTTCTTGAAATTAAACATAACTCTCAGTACCTATGTTATCCACACACACACACACACACACATACACACACACATACACACACACATATATATAATCAATATTCTATACCTACAATATATATACTGATATACTAATATACTGAGTACTTGTACATAAAAGTGAAACAGGCATGCAGAATATTTCTCTAATATCTATAGTATGTAAATATTTTAATCAAAATGAAACAAAAATTAGGCAGATTTTGGCAAAACTCAGTAAAATGTTAGATATTATTAATATAATTAATATGTATTAATTACATATGTAATATATGTTTGATAATTTATAAATATTTGTTACTGGCCGTTTTAATAATAAAACTGTTAATATAATTTATATATTTAAAGTTATTCTCATTAAAACTGTAAAAGTAGAATTCATTCTAAAATATAGATGACGTATACCATTTAGGATGGTTGCAACTTGCAGTAATGATAGTAGATAAGTTATTCGTAGATTTGGCATACAATATACGGATATACCTTTGACTATTGTGACTTATTGGTGGTCTATATGGCTATATTCTATACATTTAAGAAAAATGAATAATATGAACATCTAAAATCAAATTAAAATATTATCTCGAATACATGCAATAACCGTCAGCGATCTTCTAACGGCAGGACCAATTAAACTAGGAAATTCTCATTAATTTAAAACGAATCGTTGGGTGTACAATTTTCTTTACTTTCTTTGTGCGTAAGTATAGGTATGTGACGATGGAACGAGTTTCTTATGTAGTTAGTTTTGAACGAATTATATGTAGAATCTAATGAAACTATAAAATATACAAATACATTCTACTTCATCAATGGATACAGTATAGGTATCCGGTCACGAGTTTGTATATCCAAATACATTTCCGATAAAGTGTAATTAGCATTTTATCAAGCACGATCTACTATAAATATTTTATGAATTTCTTAATTTTATTTTATATCACTCCAATATAGTATGTGTATATAAATCTTTAAGATTTATTTAGATTAATCATTAATCAGAAGAGAAATGTTTTTGATACATTATAAATTGTATAACTATTTGTAATGAATTATAATTATTATTTGGTAATTTTATTGGTGTGAATAAAATACAATTACAATTACAATTTTTTGTGAATATTATTGTTTAAATAAAAAAACAAAGGCTTACCACAATAATATTATAACTAAAATATAGACTAAAAATTTTCGTATAATACATACAAAAAATACTATTTAACTGACCAGTAATTCTAGTTATGGATAATATAGAATTTTGTCTGGTGGTTAAGAAGTTAGAAATACGATAAACGGTCGTCTAATAAACGACGACGAATAACTCTTTAATAACGTATAATAATGATAATAATAATGGTAATAACATCATACAGTGTAACAAATGATTGTATGTTTGCCACTGCTGATCGTTGACCATGACTCGCGTTCAATCCTATACATTATATTGTATTATAGTATCTATGCCCTCGTACTGTATGATTACAAGGAATGTTATTACGACCAAGTGGAGAAAACGGGGAAAATGCCCCAGTCGTCTCCTTCACTTCTCTCTTCTCTCACTGTGAGAAATTACTCTTTACTTCTACCAGTCGTTGCACAGTGTAGTGATTCATCGTTCCGAACAACTGCTATAGGTTCAACAGACTATATTATAGGTACGCACACCGGATCGATAGACAAAAATCTGCCGTGACGACGGTATTTCAATTTTTGTTCGGGAGGCATCTAAATTGCGATCGTACACGCATATTGATCATTGATTTCAGTGGTGTATTCTGAGTGTACTTAGTAACTCTTCTTTTATATGATCGTAATCGATGTAATTATAGTGCATAGGTTTTGGTGTAATGTGTATTATACATCATAATAAAACAACAGGTATAAATTTATAATATTATTTATAATAGTATATATTATAATGATGCTGTACGCGGAAATTCTGTGTTTATTTTTTTACGCCAATTAGAATCACTATTTTTTAGACTAAATTGTGTTTTATACTTAGAAAATATACTTACTACTAAATATAACTCATATATTGTAATACACTAATACCTAATGCGTACAAGCCGGATTATTTACCTATATTGTGTAATATACTAATATTAGTGTTATACGATTGTTTCGGCGGGTTGAGTGGACGAGGGTATATTATTTATAAATAAGGAGGTATTATTATTATTATATTTTTTTTCACGTGTCGAGAAGTATCGGATAGCGTATAATTATGTAGAAATACCAGTTTGTGACAGTGAAAAGTTGCCCGTGTGTTTATGTGTGCATACGCGCGCGCGCGCTCGCGCGCGAGACTGGCAATCGTGTTAATATGAGAGAATGATTCCAACAAGGTAATTGAGTTGGACCGCATTTATATAGCTATGTATAATATATATATGTATAATGTATTATAGTGTGTGCGCGCGCGTATGCGCATGTGTGTGTGTGCGTATATATGTGTGTGTATTGTAAATATGTGTAACTGGGCCTGAACAAACGACGGCATGTATTGGGAATATAAAAATGAAAAGAAAAACAACATGAAATCGTATTTTAACTGGCTATAATAATAACAATAATGTTACCGTCGTCTGTCGTATAATATATTATTATTATATGATTTTTGTATATGTTTTTATTTATTTATTTTTTTTTTTTTTGGTCAAGTAATGTATTAATGTATATATATACAGATTATAAAACCCACGTAAAAACGAGTTCGGGGTGGTTAAATAGGACCATATTATATATTTGATAGACCAATTATCTCGAAGTTAACAAGCCGTCAGACATGGCGATTATCGCGACTTAACATCTGTTGTGAGAACGGGATTGTGTCATTGTCGATGGTGTGGCGGTGGACTGATGCGTGTGGAGATATAAACATATAAGCATAATAATATTAAAATTCACGCAATATGTAATGAATATGTACGTATAATGAAAATGTTATAAAAAAAGAAAAGAAAAGTCGAAAATCTCAAATTACGCTGTTGTTGAAATTTTATTTAACTTAAATATGTTGTGTACTGGCGTTAATACATGACATAACAATAATAAAAATAATAATCGAATTATAATACGTCTATATAAATATATAATATAATAATCTATTACACGAAAATCAAAATCTATTATTTTATCGGTTAATACAATGTTATATACTTATATGCACAGGTATATTGTATATAATAAATAATAATATTTAAATTTTAAGACATGAGTATTATGAAATAAACTTTCTGAACTTCTGGTATTAAAAAATTCAAAGTTACCTTGAGTTTCAAAAATTATGTATTGGCTATTGTTTAAAATTTTAAATATAATACATTTTTGATAAGTGATAACTAAGGCTCGGAAGTTGTAGTAGGAGTTGCATACTGTTCCATATCATTATCCTATCAGCACCATATCGCCCTGGCCCAAATGAATATTTGTAATATTTGTGTTTTAATGAATCATTGTAAATACTTTAAATTTTCACCAAATATTTATATAATGGTTATATCTTTACAGTTAAATTTTCAAAATATTTTGACTATTTTTAAGCTACTTATAGACAATTGAAATTTTCGACTTTTCTAAGTTTTTTTTCTTCAAATGCCGATAAAAAAAAAATAAAATGCCGATAAATTTGGGTGGCCAGAAAATCTTAAAAATTTAATACAAGGTTTCTTATAAGTTTTTCTTATAGTGATAAAAAAAAATCCGAAATCGTTAGTCACAATTTTTTTTTATAAGTGCTTAAAGTTCGAATTTATACGAAATATGTCAAAATTTAAATTAAATTTCATACGCTCATAATGCGAATGTTGGCCAAATACTTTTTTTATTAATAAACAGATACTATAAAGTAACCATAGTAACATATAAAAACTATACTATTTGTTTCAAAATAGAATATATGACAATAATTTAAATATAATATATCCTAAACTGACAAATCATCTTCGTTCAGAATCGTTTTTCGTATACAATGATACCTATCATTGCATTCAAATTTAACCTACCATAGTCTGAGGTCCACCCCACCCCCTAATATATAGCAGAGCGATACCCACTTACCCGCTTTTTTTTAAATTAAGATATAATACAATGTTAAAATATAGTTTCACGAAGAGCTATCTTTTTGAATAAAACTTCAGTTAGACATAGTGTGTGATAAAATATTTTTTTAAATTAAAAAAAAAAAAAACAAAATATCTAACCTAACAATTATATTTATACATTATTAATTAAGAATATTCACAAAATAAAATAAACAAAAAGCGGGTAAGTGAGTATCGCTCTGCTGTACATTAGGGGGTGGGGTGGACCTCGGACTATGGTAGGTTAAATTTGAATGCAATGATAGGTATCATTGTATACGAAAAACGATTCTGAACGGAGATGATTTGTCAGTCCAGGATATATTATATTTAAATATTGTCATATATTCTATTTTGAAACAAATTCAAACATTTAAGTAAAAGTTTCAAGATCTTACGTTTAGTAATTTTTTAAAAATAACAAAAATCGAAAATTATTTATTAGTAAAACGTGATTTTACACGTCGTGTATTTTTGATTTCAAATTAAAATTAAAACTTTAAACACTCGTAAATTTTTTTAAATTGAACAATCCTCAAACTTTTTTATAATTATTCTAAGCTTAACTTATGGACAGCATAGTATTAAATTTTCAATTCTTAGCTTTTGATAGAAAAATATTTATAAATTTTTAACTACCAAATAGTGAAAAATATTCATGATTTTGACGAATTTTTGTCAATATTTGAACTTCAAATGCTAATAAAAAAAAATTGTGCCTATGTATTTTTATAAATTTTGAATGAGAGTTAGAACGAGTTATGTGGACCCTTCAATTAAATTTTCAAGTAAATTGTCCCAGCTAAATTTTTTTTATCAACATTTATAAAAAAAAAATAAAAAAAAATTGAAAATTTCAATTGTCTATAAATAGCTCAAAAAAAGTCAAAATATTTTGAAACTCAAATCACGTAAAGAAAATGGCAATCTAAATAACTGGTAAAAATTTCAAGTGTTTACGACTTATACTGTTTGAATAACAACAAATATCAAAAATCGTTTGAGGCTAAACCGTTATTTAACGCGGTTTTGTAAAAATTTAAATTTCAAACACACATAAAAAATTTTTGTCTGAATCCGGTCGAGTTTTTTTTACAGATAATTGAAAAAAAATTTATGGAAAACCTTGTACCAAATTTTCAAAACTTAGTTATAAAAGAAAAAAATTTTAGGATTTTTCAACCACAAAATTACTTGCCAATTTTCGCAATTTTGACATATTTCGTATAAATTCGAACTTTAAGCACTTATAAAAAAAAATTGTGACTAACGATTTCGGATTTTTTTTTATCACTTTAAGAACAACTTATAAGAAACCTTGTATTAAATTTTCAAGATTTTCTGGCCGGCCAAAAAAATTTTATCGTTATTTTAAAAAAAAATACTAAAAAAAATTAAAAATTTCAATTGTCTATAAATAGCTCAAAAAAAGTCAAAATTCTTTGAAAATTTAACTGTGTATGGAGAACGCTAATATAAACATTTGGTGAAAATTTCAAGTATTTAAATCGATTAGTTTTTGAGTTATAGCAAAATAAAAAATTCGATTTTGTCGAAAACTGGTTTTGCGTAAAAATTCCCGTTTTTCTGTCATTTTTTTTTTGTTTTTCTCGATTTTTTTGAAAACTGTTGGAAAATGTTTACTTTTCACCTCTATAATGCACCAAGGATATCCACTTTGCCATCGGAAACCACCCCCAAAGTTTGAAATCGAAGCATTATTTCGACTAGTTATGCTGTACACAGACACAAAAAAAAAAAAAAAAAAAACAAAAAAACACACATCATTGTAAAATCAATACATTCATCACTCCGTTCAGAATCTAAAATGGAAACTTAAATTAATTCTATTTAATTAATTATTTATAATCTTATCAACATTACTCGACATTGCAGATATTATTTTTAAATGAACATTAAATTTTATTGAAGTAGAAAATCCCTTTATACTAATAAATAATAATAGTCAAAAATGTGTTGTTAAAAAAATGTATTGTGACGTATCTTTGGAACATATTTTTCTCTCGGAAAATATGATATAATTAGTATCCTTATAACACTATAATAAAGCGTTAAAGGAGAAACACAATAACAAATTTTTATTTAGGGAATTCTAGCAATAGACCTAAATTTGATTTAATAACCTTCTCTAATCTCTGATGATTTTTTTAGTGAAAAGTATAGGTAAGCGTGTATCATCAGAATTTTTAACTGCTAAATTATACAAATTAAGATCAATGACTGATTTATATAGTTTATATAGTGTACATTATAGTACTTAGTTTTATTTATTGCTTTAATTGTACAATTTATATAATTTATATTTATATATAATTAGATATTAATCAACAAACCTTTATTAAGAACTTGAACGTAAACACAAAAATAAGTAAATCTTATTTGATCGCGGCGTTCTAATTTTATTGTACGCATTTGTTGTACGTTTTATACTTGAATGATTTATTAAAGTATTATAGGTATACAGATTTTGTGATATCTATTATAGTACAATTTATAATATATATATATGTTTATAAACATATTAAATTTAATTACTAATATTCAATTGCAGTTATTATTTTTGGGAAAAAAACTAATATTTCTATAAAAATTAAAAATAATATAAAATATTTATTTGAATAATCGTAAATGTTTAAAATGTTTTTAAGAAAAAAAGAAATCGTGTGATCGACAAATTTAAATAACATGTTGCGCGTCTCATATTATTTAAAGTTTAACCGATTTAATACGGGAGCATTGAAACACACATACCTACCTATAAAATTATCATAATATAGTATAGTATACATAATAGCATAGTACTCAAATAATATATCGTTTCAATAATAATTGTAAGTCGTAATACAATATTATTATATTCGGCCTTGTTCAAATTCGGTATGCTATCAATTAGAACATTTATAACAAGAAAAAAAGTTTATCTGTTATTATAATGTTTAAACAATGGTCAACTGTTGATATTCTCCATAAAATATTGCATGGAAAGGATGATATATAAATGTATTTAACTAAACGTAAAACCATTCATTAAATGTTACTTATTTTTAAATTTTTTTTAACACAAACTTAAGGTATAGATAATTCTTATAGTATTCCTACTTATGATTTATAAAATCGCATTCCTTACTACTGGATACATTACTTTCAAGAATATTGCGAATTTCTGTTCTAACTGTATACCGTCTTTATCTCATCACAGCAATTTAAGATTTTTTATTCGTAATATTTTAATATAATAATAATTATTGTACATTATACAGTTTTTGCCTTTTTTAAAGTATTACCTAGATAAATGAGCTGCAGATATCCAATTATCTGAAACGATTAAGAAGATTCGCTTATTTGATACAAAAAACGTGGCTTTTTAAAAATAAACTGGTTAGCGAAATTTTTGTCACGTCCATTTTTGCATCTTCTCCTCAATTTGGCAACCGCATTTATAATAGTTCAATACGACAATACATTATATTATTTAAACATAAGCAATAAACAAGCCAAATCTATATAAGCTGTGCCTGCAACTTTAAGAAATCAAAATATTGTCTAGTGTCTACTAAATACAACAGTTTTAAGTTTTGAAAATATGTGAAAAACAAATGTTGTGCTTTAATGATACGGATTAATATCCAATTTATTTGATGTTAAATTATGGCAATTTGTATATTATATGCACTTATAAATTTAAAAAAAGCGGGTAAGTAGGTATCGCTCTGCTGTATATTAGGGGGTGGGGTGGACCTCAGACTATGGTAGGTTAAATTTGAATGCAATGATAGGTATCATTGTATACGAAAAACGATTCTGAACGAAGATGATTTGTCAGTTTAGGATATATTATATATAAATATTGTCAAATATTCTATTTTGAAACAAATAGTATAGTTTTTATATGTTACTATGGTTACTATGGCCAACATTCGCATTATGAGCGTATGAAATTTAATTTAAATTTTGACATATTTCGTATAAATTCGAACTTTAAACACTTATAAAAAAAAATTGTGACTAACGATTTCGGATTTTTTTTTATCACTTTAAGAACAACTTATAAGAAACCTTGTATTAAATTTTCAAGATTTTCTGGCCACCCAAAAAATTTTTATCGGCATTTGAAGAAAAAAAAACTTAGAAAAGTCGAAAATTTCAATTGTCTATTAGTAGCTTAAAAATGGTCAAAATATTTTGAAAATTTAACTGTAAAGATATAACCATAATATAAACATTTGGTGAAAATTTCAAGTATTTACAATAATTCGTTTTTGAGTTACAGCAAAATCAAAAAATCGATTTTGTCGAAAAGTGGTTTTTCCGTAAAATTTCCATTTTTCTGTCATTTTTTTTTTGTTTTTCTCGATTTTTTTGAAAACTATTAGAAAATTTTAATTTTGACCCCCCTAAAGTACCAACTAGATTCAATTCCCTATTCAAAGAGGGGCTGAAGTCAAAAATCGGAGCATTATTACTGCTCCAAATGTTGGAGTCAGACACAAAAAAAAAAAAAAAAAAACACACATCATAGTAAATGCAATACATTCATCACTTCGTTCAGAATCTAAAATAACAGTTTTTAGTAGTCATAATTTATGATTTGTGATTTTTAAAGAATTGTTTGACTTTCTAAATAAAAATATCGATATAAAATTAACATAGTAACATTAGTTATTATATATGTATAAATCTTTAACGTTGTAAACTTGACTAGACTATATTAATATTTATCGCATACCTATATCTATATTCTAGTGTCAGTGTATTGTAAGGCGATTATGTTAACGTAAATACCTACTCATTATCTCAAGAAATAAAATTTATAAAATAGTTTTTTACATAATTTGAAGTTCTTACTAAACAATATTTTTATTGTTATAATTTTAAATTTTTGTAAATAAAAATAATAAAAATATAAATTTTTAAAACACTTTTATTTTGTAATCAATTAAAATCCAGTAAAAATAAATTTTAAAATATGTTATAATAATTACCTCGAACAGAATGAAAACTGGAAATAGCGATTATAGGTATTAGTTAAAATGTAAACTTTGTTAAATTATCTGGAAATTAAAAAGTAAGTTTTTGATTAACCCTTCTTTTATAAGTACCTACAGTATATTCTTTTTTTATTTTTGTTTACAATTTTACATAGTTTATAAATTCTTTATTATAAAGCTATTACTAAACATAGGCACTTTAATCCAGAATCAATTCACTATTTTAGAATTATTATAAAGGTTAGAAAAATATACAAGGTTGTGAACATTATTTTTTATTTTTAATTAAAGTTATATTTGTTTGACCATTTTAAGAATTTTTATAAAATTTTATCTGTCTATAATAATCCAACCCTACGTCCTATTATACTACGTATGTTGTTATTATAATCTAGAAACTAGAAAGTTAATGGTTACTTTCCATTCTTCTATTGCTTTAACCAAAAAGGTTAGAGGTTTTGAAACTCGATATAAATCATTGTAATATTTTAGAATTGGATTATTTTAATTATAAGTTTTTTACTAAAGAGAAATGAGTAAAATATGTAAATTAATTGCTAAATATTTATTATATTAGTTTTAAACGTGGGAGTTTAAACTTGTTTTTTTTGTAATCGATTCAAATATTATAAAAAAATTAACTAGGTACACAAAAATTTATAAATCACTATATTTAATGAATAGGTTATAAACATTTTATATAAAACACTAAGGTTAAACTTTTAAAGATTTCTTAAAACAATTGATTGTTGTTATAAATATCATTATAAGTTATTTCATTAAAATTGTTCATGATTATAATTCATAGATTATACTCACTGATTTTGAATTCAATAATATATTTAATTTTTTTAAATAAATATTTTAATAATTTTTTGGCTAAATTCATTAAAAAAATATATTTATATATTTTATATAATAGCTCCGTATATTATCATTGGAAATTAGTAAATTATTTATCACAATTTGTTTCTATATATTATGTTATTCAGGGACTATGATAAGTATATTATGCACTATAATAGTCTTAAATCATAAAATTATAGTGATCAGATTTAGGTAGATTAGCTGTATAGTATTATTAATAAATAATATTATGTAATATATTGAATTAAAATTTAACATAGGTACCTAATCAGGTTCAGGTATAGTACTTCAAAAAATATATGTTATCTTATTCAATACTGATCTATAACAATATTATATTCAAACAAGAAGTCGTATAATCTGACGGGAAAAGTATTTTATTTTGTATAAAAATATCCGTACTCAATGTCAATGTGGTATTCTTTTCCGGTGGCAATTTTGAATGTTTATCTTGGTCGACCACCAAGCGGAACAGTACCTATAGATTATGCATGTTATTGTCACAGGGATATATAGAAATGTCAATTTTGCCGACAATCGTGTAGAATTCTTTGGCGGATGGTAATAATACACACCCATGGTCCTATAACCTAACATGGACAATAATATAAAAATATAAGGTGGTCTTAAAATCAATGATCAATGATACGGCGGTTTTGAGCACTATAAATATATTTGTGTGTGTACAAGGGTGTTAACTGTACTAAATGTGCAGCGCAAAGGTATCATGGTTAGGGAAAGGGCCAAGGATGACAAAATACACCGGAAACTCTGAAGTGGACGCACTTTGGCATGGCAGAAGTAAAATTTTTTTCTTCGCGTAAATAATAAAATAATATTATATATTTTATATAAAACATTATTATTCTGGGTCATTCTAACCTGACCGCGAGGATTAAGACGACAGCGATGACGCTACTTTGAATTATTTTCAGATCTACCATATATTATTGTTGTAATGGACCACCCAAAAAGAATAATAACGTATAAATCGATATATTTATTGATATACCTAATACGAGTATTATATTATAAAAACAAATTTCGGGATGCGTTTTCCCGTTCGTTTTAGGTATATATAGGTGCGCACCACACTCGCACAGTCACACGCACTTTCAGAACATATTATAAAAACACACATGCTAATGACTAAAGTAGTAAAGTAGAATAGTATATTATACCGGTTACGCGAGTATCGACTATGTATATCATAACGACGATATATCTAATAAATAAATATGATGAAAACACACTTCACGTCCACAAAACGTCACCTGGACGCGTATATTTTCAATAACACATCGTTGTCGGATCGCTTCCGAGTCGATGAATCTGCGCCGGTGAATATATATATATATATGCCTACTAGTATATAACATTGTATTAATATTATATTATTATAATTTGATGTCCGCTGCGGGTTTCGTTGTTGTCACTCGTCGTCGTTCACACCATATTCCTTGTCTATTACGTTTCTCCTGTCATTATAACCGTCTTTATGTTTACATATTATTTTAAGTCTATAGTGCATGATATATTATATTTAACGTTATGTTTCCAATTATCATGTATTATTTCTATAATGTGTGATAGCACACACACTAACTTCGACTTAAATCCAATGGGAATGTTGTCATACGTGTGTGTATTTATTACACATAATATGTAATTATTATAAATACTTAAAATATATGTATATACCCAGCTAAACTATATACATACTCGTATGATAGACTTTTATAAATTACGCATAAATATAATATCATGAATTTTCGATTTTTTTTTTTTTTTTTAATTCCTTTGAAAGGATTCTCATATTTTTCTGCTTATTGCTTGTATATATTTTATAACATTAATTCCAAAATTCATACGTATCTTCGCAATACTTTATTATTAGGTACTACAATGCTTTTATCCAATAAGCAATACATTAATTTTAATTTTTTTATATTATTAGATTATCTGATATACCTAGGTATATCATGGTTATTTCATTTTATCATGAGTGTAAATATCAGGAGAATTAGCTGCTGCAAATCTAACTTAGTACTTCATCAAAAAAATTATGAGCTTCTTCCTAAAATTAATATACATTATACGTAGTAAATTGTAAAGAAAATATTTTTTTAACCACCGAAGTAATAATTTATAACTTTTAAAATAAATAAAATAATTGTTTTTCAGAAAATTAGATTAATTTTTATAAGTACAGTATTTAAAAAGTTGGTAAGTGAGTATCGCTCTGCTGTACATTAGGGGATGGGGTGGACCTCGGACTAGGGTAGGTTAAATTTGAATGCAATGATAGGTATCATTGTATACGAAAAACGATTCTGAACGAAGATGATTTGTCAGTCTACGATATATTATATTTAAATATTGTCAAATATTCTATTTTGAAACAAATAGTATAGTTTTTATATGTTACTATGGTTACTATGGCCAACATTCGCATTATGAGCGTATGAAATTTAATTTAAATTTTGACATATTTCGTATAAATTCGAACTTTAAACACTTATAAAAAAAAATTGTGACTAACGATTTCGGATTTTTTTTTATCACTTTAAGAACAACTTATACGAAACCTTGTATTAAATTTTCAAGATTTTCTGGCCACCCAAAAAATTTTTATCGGCATTTGAAGAAAAAAAAACTTAGAAAAGTCGAAAATTTCAATTGTCTATTAGTAGCTTAAAAATGGTCAAAATATTTTGAAAATTTAACTGTAAAGATATAACCATAATATAAACATTTGGTGAAAATTTCAAGTATTTACAATAATTCGTTTTTGAGTTACAGCAAAATCAAAAAATCGATTTTGTCGAAAAGTGGTTTTTCCGTAAAATTTCCATTTTTCTGTCATTTTTTTTTTGTTTTTCTCGATTTTTTTGAAAACTATTAGAAAATTTTAATTTTGACCCCCCTAAAGTACCAACTAGATTCAATTCCCTATTCAAAGAGGGGCTGAAGTCAAAAATCGGAGCATTATTACTGCTCCAAATGTTGGAGTCAGACACAAAAAAAAAAAAAAAAAAAAAAAAAAACACACATCATAGTAAATGCAATACATTCATCACTTCGTTCAGAATCTAAAATTAATACGTGAATATTATTAACGTTACATAATTGAAATTATAAAAAAAGCGGGTAATTGAGTATTGCTCTACTGTACATTAGAGGGTGGGGTGGACCTCGGACTAGGGTAGGTTAAATTTGAATGCAATGATAGGTTTGAGGCAAAACCGTTATTTAACGCGGTTTTGTAAAAATTTAAATTTCAATCACTCATAAAATTTTTTTGTCTTAGTCCGGTAGAGTTTTTTTTGCAGGTAGTTGAAGAAAAATTTATGGAGAACCTTGTACTAAATTTTCAAATCTTAGTTATAAAATAAAAAATTTTTACGATTTTTCAACCACAAAATTACATGCCAATTTTCGCAATTTTTACACATTTTGTATAAATTCGAACTTTAAGCACTTATAAAAAAAAATTGTCACTAACGATTTCGGATTTTTTTATCACTTTAAGAACAACTTATAAGAAACCTTGTATTAAATTTTCAAGATTTTCTGGCCGGTCAAAAAATTTTTATCGTTATTTTAAAAAAAAATACTAAAAAAAATTAAAAATTTCAATTGTCTATAAATAGCTCAAAAAAAATCAAAATTCTTTGAAAATTTAACTGTGTATGGAGAACGCTAATATAAACATTTTGTGAAAATTTCAAGTGTTTACATCGATTAGTTTTTGAGTTATAGCAAAATAAAAAATTCAATTTTGTCGATAACTGGTTTTGCGTAAAAATTCCCGTTTTTCTGTCACTTTTTTTTTGTTTTTCTCGATTTTTTTGAAAACTGTTGGAAAATGTTTACTTTTCACCTCTATAATGCACCAAGGATATCCACTTTGCCATCGGAAACCACCCCCAAAGTTTGAAATTGAAGCATTATTTCGACTAGTTATGCTATACACATACCCAAAAAAAAAACACACATCATTGTAAAATCAATACATTCATCACTCCGTTCAGAATCTAAAATCTTAAATAATATGATACAATATTTTTCTTAAAAAATGTACCTATACCTAGCATATAATATACAAACGATAATCTATTTTAAATTGAAATTATTTAATTCATATCCGTAGGTATAGATATAATGTTATAATCATTCGTCTTTGGCACTTCCAATCAGGAAGTTTGGGGTTGATTTAACATCCCTTGTTTGCTGGGTGAGTGTCCCTTGAGATATTTGGTTTTCTGGGGAGGGGATTGGTAGATATTTTGTATGGACCAAACGAATCTTGTGTCGACAATGTCGACATTATCATAGGCGATCAATAATAATAATAATAATAATATACAACACGATGATTCTTTATGTAGGTATTTAAATAAACTTCAAAAACCGTTTACTGTATTATAATACTAATCGTGTTATTCATTTTACTATCCAATATACATAATATTATGTGTGTGCCTCCCACGCACCATCTATAGTGACTCGGTTACTGTCTATATTAACACATGCACAACACTATTACTAATAATAATAAAAATAAATGTATAAAAAATAGTAAAAGAGAACCAGTTGATCTCTCGTTTAGTTATTATTATTATTATAAGCGTATTTCTTTTGTACAAACAAGATAACTTGCAGACAGTGTCAAAACCGGGTTTTACGAGATAATGCATGGGTAGTACATGGCTTTATCTAAAACGACCATTGTTAAACATTCATTGTTTGGTAACTGGCCAGCCTCATCCAATATGCGACGTGCACACTAACTGCTGTAAATTACCTCACACACGAGTTAAACACGGGGGCGATTATGTACGGAAAGAAAATAATATAATAGTTCTCTTTCTTTCTCCCACTCGCTCGTAGTACATAATATTATGTACGCATATCACTTATTGGGCATAATATGTTAATGACATTCGATTTATTGTAAACATTTAAGTTAAAATTATTATTTCATTTTCTTTTGGGGACTTTAATATGTTTAAGATATAGAATATAAGATAAATGTAGATAAAAATAAAAATGAATATCTACACTGTAGATTCTACAGTTATCAAAACTGTAATTATTGTACTGTACGGTGATCTAAATGTACATCAATCGATATTTTTATAGTTTAATATAAGTTATAAGATTATTAAAAATCATAAATTAGTCAATAGTCATGAATTGTTAAATGTTACTAAACACAAAGTAACTTATAAAATAATTATCAAGTTTTTCTGTATCGCCCGAAAATACCTATCTTTTATTTTGTTTTTCATTATGAATAATATTATTTATGATTTAAATAATAAAAACCAGTAGCTGCATTATAAACACGTAATAATTGAGACTACTAGTAGAAATTATATCAGATTATTATTAGATAACTGAATATTTTGTAAATGGCCATAATATTATTAGAACGCTATTAAAATAATTATGTTTATGTATAATGTGTTCATTGTGATACTAAACATGTACCTAATTATAAAATATGATTTTACAGGTACCTATAAAATGACAAAATAGAAAATACTTATTGGCGTAGGTACTGTGTTGGTGTTGGTGTATAGTAGTAAAAGTTGTAATTTGAAAATTATACTGAACTGACGATTTATACCTATCAATAATTAATAATATTTATATACTATATATATGTATACCGAATTTAACAGTTAGGACTATTTTATAAATATAGTAACATTTATAATGGAAATTTGTTAAATAGTCTTGTTACACCTTATATATTATAACAAATAACAATGAATTTAAGTGTAAATACTAAAATTGCATCGATAAATGATTACGAATATTACTACATTATAGTTTACATAAATGGACAAAATATATGGTTAATGGTTATTATTAGTAGGTAAATTTTAATCACAGATTACGCTATGTCGTTATAGAAATATATGCCCATTTTAGTCGTTTTATAATGATTCAGGGATTTTAAGATTAAGTAAATAAATTATAATAAATCAATGGTTTATGTAATACATAACGTATTAAAAACGAAGTAACATTTTCTGGCAATGAATATGTTTATGAGTATGTCATTGAACACAATAATTACGCCCACGTGACTATAATATAATATTATTGTGCCATTTTTTGATTCGTATAATAGGTATACGTTGATAGTATAACATATTAGGTAGGTACTGCATTAATACCTGTACACTACATGCCATTTGTATATTGGACAATGACTTAAATGTATAATTATATAATATAACAGATTACTGCTGTATCCTGAATAATTGAAACAGAGCCCAAAGCAAATAAATTATTCGTAAAGCCCACGGTGGATTTTAATTGTTATTTAAAATTAAAAATTACTATTTACAATACGCATAGTTATTATAGTTAAACTAATAATTATATAGTTATACAGTGATGTATATAGTACCTACCTATACAATTCGATTATGTTCAATACGTACATACTAAGCAGTAATAAATATTTAATATATTTATTCATAAAGATTCATAGAAAGTTGCAACATAATATTTTTGTATATCAATATTCAATAATGACAATATAACTGTTTACTGCAACTTTTATAATTGATTAAATATTAATATTCCACTGTGCACATTGATTTCTAAGTGGGATTTTTTGTTTTGAAATCATAATTTAAAATATTTGGATAAAAAAAGCAATATAATATATTATTACACAACTAGTATATTTGGGTTTAGTCCACGTTCTTAATTTTTGGAACTTTTCCAGAAACTCAAAAACTTACAAGTGATGACATAAATACAAAGCAAAATTATATTTAAATAATCACATTTTTCATATTTTGATTACGCCTGTTGTGTGTTAAATGAATCTATCATAAACGGTTGTCATTTTGTTGTTTACACAAAAGACTTTAAATTAATACTCTACGATAATTGGATATAAAAATCTACTTAAAACATGCACGTACACACGTACAAACGTCTGGTGCGTAATAACGAATATTATATTATACATTTAAATTATATTGCTATCTGCTGAGCATTTTGTGAAGCGTATTATAAAGCATTGTTTTACCGGTTATTAATTATTATTATATTAAAAGTATTTTATGTACCTATATTTTTGTATTTGTATTTCACTTTAACATAATATACCTACTATCATTACTCAATGTATAAATATTAAATTTGGATGTACTTAGACATTCTCACATGAGAACATAATAAAGATAAACGAAAAAAATTAAATTAATACTGATAATTATTGTCTATTATTAAGAATAGTTTTATTAATGTATATTTACCGTACTATTATTATAGTAGTATGCCTTTTTATACTATTAATTTTCGGTTACAATGATGACCTACTTATATAACAGGTAAAAAAAAGAATCGTTCCACATATTTTCTTTATTATAATATATATATATGTGTGTGTGTTGTTTTATTTTATATATGTATACAGTATACACGCCGTACTGTATACATATATACATACATACATACATACATACATATACCCACGCCGGGTTAGGGTTGGTTTTATCTTTTGTTTAGGTTCCTTGTAGAGATAATAAATATATTGTTTATTGTTTCATATTTAAATAGTATATAATATCGTTTAATTCGGTAGCTTAAAAATAAATGTATTATAATCTATATAATGATGGGAAAAAAAACATTCATGAAAATTCCGAATTCCCGTCTGAACAATCTATCTTATACACTATATAAACTCTAGATTTACTACAGCCATTTTAGTCCACTATTCCATTACCTACCGTTAACTAAAATCTAAATGATCAATTATTAGTTATTAAGCGGTTCAGTACGGTAATTATACCGATAATTATTGGTGGTTGCAGTTGCATCAAATAATAATTACACGTGTGTAATAACATACACACCATAATCCAAATTAATGTATTAATACATATAAATTTGTTTAGTTGATTTTTTTTCACTTATGTTATTATTCATCTAAAATTTAAAGTAAAGGCATTGTATTCAACATTACAATAAATTATTTAAATATCAATAAATTAAAGCAAAATTTACTTGTACTAATTTTAATAACAGAATACAAAACTTCCTATCTTTGTGTAAATGTATATTAGAATTGGAACTGAAACATTAAAATAACATGATAAGTAGGTAGATGCTAAACACTTTTTTATCGTCATATTATAGATACACTAGAGTTAAAATCTGTCTACATGATGTGCCTATATTATATAGTTCACATATCGTTGATTGGTCATATGATTTTTTGCCATATACATGAAGTATGTCTGTATAATATACAGTATTTCAGAATTTATTATAGTTATAACTATAGTTATAGGTACATGTATATTATATATAACTATTTCAAGTTAAAAATAGGTCTATAGCAGCTGGTATAATATATATTATGTATATTTATGGTATATGTGCGTTATATCTATATATTATTTTTATTCTCCTCGCAGGACTGGTTAAAATCTTGAGAAAAACTGTATAAACGCATAGGTATGAAATAGGTTGTTGCGCGCAACAGCGATTATCACATGACGGTTTCGTGATTCATTCTGGAACATATTAACATAATTATATATTATTTGTGTATACAATTTTTTATTTTCTTGGTGTACGTTATTCGTTCATCTGTTTTTATTTTTACCTAATGATTAGAAGATATAATATGTTTTATATGTGCGCGCGCGCCTCTGAAAATTTGATGTTCATAATATTAGATATATAATATATATACATATTGTATAGTATTTTAGTTACTATAGTAGGTAGTGCTCGTACTATGTAAAGCCATACTAGTAACTACTACAATACGTGTATAATATGTTTTTAGTTGGAAGCATATACCTACTATATAATTTTGGCCAATTACAATGTTTAGTATATACTTGGATACGCGTGATATGATAGAACGTGGTAGATTTTCACACAATGTATGTGTATATGTACCTATGTGTAGGTACTATAAATAACTTTGGTTAACTTGTATTATTATTATTATTATTTATTACTAACCAGTCATTGGTCGTTTTCGTCGTTTAGCCGTGTTAATACTACGTTATTAATCCGTCGCCGTGACGGTTCATCTTTTGAAAAGAATGTTCGGAGAACTGAATATACTCGGTTTGCAATCTGAAGCATATTAATAATTTAAAAAACATAACCATTTTTTAAACGCATTGATTTAGACATTTTTGGAATATGTTTAAAAATCTAAACTATATTATATTATTATATTTCATTGCATGAGTGTTTTAATTTTATAGTCCGAATTTTTATGTATAGGTATATGCAGGTATATGTAGGTACTAATATATTTTTATAGACAATACATAATATGTATAATGCATAGGTATCTACTTTTTTTAGATTCTGAACGGAGTGATGAATGTATTGATTTTATAATGATGTGTGTTTTTTTTTTTGTGACTGTGTACAGCATAATTAGTCGAAATAATGCTTCAATTTCAAACTTTGCGGATGGTTTCCGATAGAAAAGTGAATATCCTTGGTGCATTATAGAGGTCAAAAGTTAATATTTTCCAACAGTTTTCAAAAAAATCGAATTTTTTATTTTGCTATAACTCAAAAACTAATCGATGTAAACATTTGAAATTTTCACCAAATGTTTATATTAGCTTTCTATATTTTACTATCAAAAGCTAAGAATTTAAAATTTAATACTATGCTGTCCATAAGTTAAGCTTAGAATAATTATAAAAAAGTTTGAGAATTATTCAATTTAAACAATTTTACGAGCTAGTGTTTAAAGTTTTAATTTTAATTTAAAATCAAAAATATACGTGTAAATTAACGTTTTACTAATAAATAATTTTCGATTTTTGTTTTTTTTTTAAAAATTACTAAACGTAAGATCTTGAAAGTTTTACTTAAATGTTTGAATTTGTTTCAAAATAGAATATATGACAATATTTAAATATAATATATCCCAGACTGACAAATCATCTCCGTTCAGAATCGTTTTTCGTATATACAATACCTATCATTGCATTCAAATTTAACCAATCCTAGTCCGAGGTCCACCCCACCCCCTAATGTACAGCAGTGCGATACTCACTTACCAGCTTTTTTACGTTAAAACTCTTTAATACGAGTATACCTACCAGTGAGGTCTTCTTATGAATTAGCGAATACGTTTACACTTATGATGGCTGAACATCCACACGGCACACATGCCATATAGGTAATGTGTTATCTTCGTTGTACAAATATACAACATAACAAATTTGAGTTAGAAATTTCAATTTTGTATAGTTATATTTATAATATTAGACTAAATTGACCTATTTTCAATTTTTTTATAGTTAAGGTATAAGAAAATTATCTATGTTTTATCCGCTTTTCATGATAGGATTACAATTTAAAAATTATCATAACTCGCTTTACAATATAAATTTCATGAAAAAAAAACCCTTGAAAACACTTATAAATGCTCCGACCATTAAGTTAGATGATAAGTAAATTTACTTTAGTATTTAAGTTAACTATACAAAATTGAAACTGCAATTGAACAAAAATTTGCCATGTTTCGCGTGATTTAAAGAAGTAAAACAAATAGTGAACAGACAATATTTTTTCATTCTAGTGTATCTATATTATTTACTCAAATGTTGAAGGTGCCTTAAACAGAGTTGGAAAAATTCCAGTATAATGTCTTGTTTTCAATAAAAAACACAATCATATAATTTCTCTAAAGAATTATTTAATAAATATTTTACTAGAGAAGCATAAGAAAAATACTATAATTTGAAGTTTTTTTTTTAGTGAAATTTACTAATTTTAAATATAAAACCAATGTAGAATGCATATAGGTGTTAAAAAAATTATTAATTTGTTAATTTGTAACAATATAAAACATATAAATAACTAAAATTAAATTGTATTGATTATTAAATGATGAAATCGTGTAGAAAAAACCTTTGTTTTGTTTTAAAAAAAAGTTTATTAAAATTTGTACTTTTATAGAGTCAGTAAATTAAAAAATAAAGTAATCCAATAATAATAATAATAATAATAATAATAGCTGAAATAGTTTCATGTTTTTATAATTTAATAATTGTTTATCATTCAAACTGAATAATAAATATTCGCATAATATTTAAATATATAATCATTCATGTGCTTTATTAATCAATTTGTTATAAACTTATTAAAAAAGATAATAGATTATTTTAAAAATATAATTGCAATAGGTATATAATAAATCATTATGTCCATAATTATACCTAACTATATATTGAAGTCTTATAATAACTATTATTTATAATCTGTTTTATTATGAAAGTTATTAAGAATATTTCTTCATATATTGTATAAATTTAACATAATTATATTATAATATAATTTATACATTTTAGATTCTGAACGGAGTGATGAATGTATTGATTTTACAATGATGTGTGTTTTTTTTTTGGGTATGTGTACAGCATAACTAGTCGAAATAATGCTTCAATTTCAAACTTTGGGGATGGTTTCCGATGGCAAAGTGGATATTCTTGGTGCATTATAGAGGTGAAAAGTAAACATTTTCCAACAGTTTTTAAAAAAATCGAGAAAAACAAAAAAAAAATGACAGAAAAACGGGAATTTTTACGCGAAACCGGTTTTCGACAAAATCGAATTTTTTATTTTGCTAAAACTTAAAAATTAATCGATGTAAATACTTGAAATGTTTACCAAATGTTTATATTAGCGTTCTCCATACACAGTTAAATTTTCAAAGAATTTTTAATTTTTTTGAGCTATTTATAGACAATTGAAATTTTTAATTTTTTTTAGTATTTTTTTTTAAAATAACGATAAAATTTTTTTGGCCGCCCAGAAAATTTTGAAAATTTAATACAAGGTTTCTTATAAGTTTTTCTTAAAGTGATAAAAAAAAATCCGAAATCGTTAGTCACAATTTTTTTTTATAAGTGCTTAAAGTTCGAATTTATACGAAATATGTCAAAATTGCGAAAATTTGAAAGTAATTTTGTGGTTGAAAAATCGTAAAAATACTTTCTTTTATAACTAAGTTTTGAAAATATGGTACAATGTTCTCCATAAATTTTTTTTCAAATATTTGTAAAAAAAACTACCAGATTCAGACAAACATTTTTATGAGTATTTGAAATTTAAATTTTTACAAAACCGCGTTAAATAACGGTTTAGCCTCAAACGATTTTTGATATTTGTTGTTATTCAAATAATATAAGTCATAAATACTTGAAAATTTTACCAGTTATTTAGATTGCCATTTTCTTTACGTGATTTGATTTTCATAATATTTTGACTTTTTTTGAACTATTTATAGGTATTTGAAATTTTCAATTTTTTTTATTTTTTTTTTATAAATGTTGATAAAAAAAATTTAGCTGGAACAAATTACTTAAAAATTTAATAGAAGGGTCCACATAACTTGTTCTAACTCTCATTTAAAAATTATAAAAATACATAGGCACAATTTTTTTTTATTAGCATTTGAAGTTCAAATATTGACAAAAATTCGTCAAAATCATGAATATTTTTAAATATTTGGTAGTTAAAAATTTATAAATATTTTTCTATCAAAAGCTAAGAATTGAAAATTTAATACTATGCTGTCCATAAGTTAAGCTTAGAATAATTATAAAAAAGTTTGAGGATTGGTCAATTCAAAAAATTTTACGAGTGTTTAAAGTTTTAATTTTAATTTAAAATCAAAAATACACGTGTAAAATAACGTTTTACTAATAAATAATTTTCGATTTTTTTATAATATATTCTAGACTGACAAATCATCTCCGTTCAGAATCGTTTTTCGTATACAATGATACCTATCATTGCATTCAAATTTAACCTACCCTAGTCCGAGGTCCATCCCACCCCTTAATGTACAGCAGAGCGATACTCACTTTTTTTAATTGTATTTTGTATTTTTAATACATAACTATTTTATTTTAAAACATTAATCATTCTTTATTTGAAATATAATAATTTAAGGGTGCGACAACTAGGCGACTACTCCTAGCTCTCTTTATCATTCCAACATTTCATTTCATTAACTTATTATGCTTAGTTTTATATTTTACTGATAAATATCATTGATATATTCAAAGAATTAATAACAAAATTTTTGTTGTACACATTATCTATTTTTACGATTATTTTATAAACATTTTAATATATCATATTATATTTAATATTAGAATTAGAAATAAATTTAGAATTACATTATTATAATATAATAATGATATTTGCCTATATTATCACTATATTTTCGTAGGTACTTATCTGTTTAATTAAAAATTTTTAAACTATTTATTGCACCTATAACTAGTATAACTAATTAATAATTATAAAGATTTCCCTCTTCTATTTCCATATGTCATGCACCCTTAGTTATGTTATATTTAGTAAATAGTAAGTAAATTAGTTGGATGCTCATATATTTCATGAAATGGCAGAGGGTTTAATCTTGAGCTCGTTTTTATTTATGAACATAATATAGTAACTAAATATTAAAAAAAAATTAATTTATCGTCTTAAATTTTTTACATAGTAACCAGTTTAGTTTGGGACCACGTCATATAATGTGGAAGTAAAAGATAAAACCTACTAATATTTAACAGAATATTATATATAATTAAACGTGTCGTTTATTATTATTACTATTATTGTGTTTCAAATTACGAGACCGTTTACAAAACCGGTTTAAAAGTACATAACACCATAATTTTTTTTTCGGTAACCCTTCATTAGAAGCCAATTTTTAAGGGTATTTATTGTTCAATTTAACTCGTTGAAAAAAAAAAAGGGATAATATTTTAATATGAAAAAAAGTGGAAAATATTAATAAAATGAGTTAATAAACTATAAAATTATACATACTTAAAATATAAAAAAAATATTGTTGTATAATTTATTAAATTAATTTTAATGTCAAGAATTGTCCCTTAATAAATATTCTTACTAAATAATCTTTAGGACTAAAATGCAATCTCTTAGTAGATCACACTTGTCTTACTCCTAAACATTTAATGAATAAAGCAGAGTACATGTCTTGTATAATACAATTTATGAGACTAAAAGCACTGTGAAAGTGTTAAATAACAATTAATATTCGAGTGTGAAAAATTCGATGAAAACCAAACGGATTCTCCAATATCCCAAACAGTACTTACCTAGCAGTTTACAATGAACTATAAAATATAAAACACACTAGAATTTATCAAAACGAATAATATCAATAAAATATTTCAATAAAAAAATTATACTACACTCAATAAATCACTCACTAATTTTTAAGTTTATATTCTTAAGTTAATATTCAAGCCCCCAAATTAAACTGATGACTATTGTAATTTAATTTTTTTATAAATCAAATAAAATCTCTAATCAATTATTATTAACTATACAATTTGTAGTAAGTTGTAATAAATAGCACTTATAGTATATTATATACCAATGTATATTTATACTGAAATATTCACATTTTATTCAAAAGATAAATGTATGTAACACGATCATCATTATAAAATACTGTATAGGTATTGAATTTTATTATATATTATATATAGACTTTAATCATAAAAACTATCTAATGTACCTAAATATTCTAAGACCATCATAGGTATTGTGTTTAATACATTTTCTATTATTCTATATAATATGTTTTTATAACATATGCAGTAAAAGAATAACAAAAAATGCTCGTTGGTCATTAAACATTAAACCTTATAGTAACTGTTATGAAACAATTAATTTTTGACTAAGCTAATTCACTTTAAATTAATGTTACATAAATATCACAATAGCTATATCAATTTATATTTTATAACAGTTTTTTATATAGTTGTTATGATAATATTGATATACATGTGTACAAAATGTAAAAATGTTAATCTACTAATTGTTCTTTGGGTTCTTGTATGTTTTATTTTGTATTACGCACGGTGACTGTGTATATTATACACCAACAAACTTGATTTTATCTACGTAGGTAGACACTTATACGAATCGTGCACAATAGTGTTTACAAGTGCTTACATGTTAACTATATAGCATGAAGACCATAGTGTATCACATATTCACATACTTTTATAATAATTTTAGATTCATTAATTTTGCAATGTGATTTTTATTTTTTGTCTGGCATCGCCTTCTAGAGCAAATAAAAAACTTCAATTTTCAACTTCAAGAATGTTTTCTGTAGAAAATTTGATGTAATTGGTATTTTTTAGATGAGGAGAAGAGGGCTAAAATATCAAATAACATATCACGAAACAAACTCGAATCGTTTTTCGTATACAATGATGTATTATTAAATTCAAATATAAGTATAACACATCCATTTCAGTGACACAGTATTACAGTTTACTATTTTTAAAGGAAAACATAGTTTAACAAAAGTATAACTATTTATTATTTGTTTAATAATTTATTAGTTGAAATTCAAATTAATGTTGGTCGTTGAGTCATAAAATATTAAACTAAAGATTAGACTCAGTATAGTAGTATTTGCAATAGTACATATTTTTGGCATAAAAAGAAAAATTTAACAAAATTAACCTTATGTTAAAATTTTAAAATTATAGATTTTTAACTTAAGTGCATTAGTGTTGTATAAAAAGTACCTAATTAGTAATTAGTAATTATAAACTATAATATATACCTACCTACTTTTCATTAGGTAACCAGAAACTTGCCTTGTTTTGTATACACACTTTAGATGCTCTCAAGAGTTCAGCATATGTTTTGCTTTCTGTAGAGATCACTGTTCATAGATAGATTTTTGATGTATAATATTATACATATTACACTCATTTATGACTGGTGCAATTCAGTTAAAAATAATGACTCGTATTATGTCAGTTAAAATCTATTCCATAGGATTTATTGACCGTTTAATCAACCGGTTTTATACAGTTAGGGATTCTAATTCTGTTATAATAATATATTTACTGTATGATTTTTAGATTAATATATTTACGTAGATTCTGTAATATACAAACACACATCAATTATAAAAAATATATTTTTGTCTGAGAAAGGCTTTTTTATGTTTTAAATTAACATAAGTAGAAATGTGTACCTAATTAATATATAAGTTAAAGTTATAAGGAAATTTATAAATTAATTTATATATTATAAATTTCAATAATAATAAAAAAGCAGGTAAGTGAGTATCGCTCTGCTGTACATTAGGGAGTGGGATGGACCTCGGACTAGGGTAGGTTAAATTTGAATGCAATGATAGGTATCATTGTATACGATAAACGATTCTGAACGGAGATGATTTGTCAGTCTGGGATATATTATATTTATATTGTCATATATTTTATTTTGAAACAAATTCAAACATTTAAGTAAAAGCTTCAAGATCTTACGTTTGATAACTTTTTAAAAATAACAAAAATCGAAAATTATTTATTAGTAAAACGTTATTTTACACGTGTATTTTTGATTTAAAATTAAAATTAAAACTTTAAACACTCTTAAAATTTTTTAAATTGAATAATCCTCAAACTTTTTTATAATTATTCTAAGCTTAACTTATGGACAGCATAGTATTAAATTTTCAATTCTTAGGTTTTGATATTAAAATATTTATAAATTTTTAACTACCAAATAGTGAAAAACATTCATGATTTTTATGAATTTTTGTCAATATTTGAACTTCAAATGCTAATAAAAAAAAATTGTGCCTATTTATTTTTATAATTTTTGAATGAGAGTTAGAACAAGTTATGAGGACCCTTCAATTAAATTTTCAAGTAATTTGTCCCAGCTAAATTTTTTTTATCAACATTTATAAAAAAAAAATAAAAAAAAAAATTGATTATTTCAAATGCCTATAAATAGCTCAAAAAAAGTCAAAATATTTTGAAAATCAAATCACGTAAAGAAAATGGCAATCTAAATATCTGGTAAAATTTTAAAGTATTTACGACTTATACTATTTGAATAACAACAAATATCAAAAATCGTTTGAGGCTAAACCGTTATTTAACGCGGTTTTGTAAAATTTAAATTTCAAACACTCCTAAAAAGTTTTCGTCTTAGTCCGGTACAATTTTTTTACAGATACTTGAAGAAAAATGTATGGAGAACTTTGTACCAAATTTTCAAAACTTAGTTATAAAAGAAAAAAATTTTACGATTTTTCAACCACAAAATTACTTGCAAATTTTCGCAATTTTGACATATTTCGTATAAATTCGAACTTTAAGCACTTATAAAAAAAAATTGTGACTAACGATTTCGGATTTTCTTTTATCACTTTAAGAACAACTTATAAGAAACCTTGTATTAGATTTTCAAGATTTTCTGGTCGGCCAAAAAATTTTTATCGTTATTTAAAAAAAAAGTACTTAGAAAAGTCGAAAATTTCAATTGTCTATAAATAGCTCAAAAAAAGTCAAAATTCTTTGAAAATTTAACTGTGTATGGAGAACGCTAACATAAACATTTGGTGAAAATTTCAAGTATTTACATCGATTAATTTTTAAGTTTTAGCAAAATAAAAAATTAGATTTTGTCGAAAACCGGTTTCACGTAAAAATTCCCGTTTTTCTGTCATTTTTTTTTTGTTTTTCTCGATTTTTTTGAAAACTGTTGGAAAATGTTTACTTTTCACCTCTATAATGCACCAAGAATATCCACTTTGCCATCGGAAACCATCCCCAAAGTTTGAAATTGAAGCATTATTTCGACTAGTTATGCTGTACACAGACACAAAAAAAAAAAAACACACATCATTATAAAATCAATACATTCATCACTCCGTTCACAATCTAAAAATATATATATTTATATAAGTAAACAATTATATACAAAATAATATTCATTTAATTTAAATTTAAAATTATTCATTAGACTTAAAGTTAAACACAAAGACGTGCGAAATTATTCAATAGAGGTGATTTTTTTCAAAAAAAAATTAAAGAATAATATTTATAATATACATAAGTACATTATATTATTTATAATATTATATTCACTGCATATTACCTACCAATAAACAATCAATTTAATTTGTGTAAACCCCGATTATATTTGAACATGATTTAGATACGTTAATATGTAATGGAACATGTTTACTTTACACATAATATATGTGTATATAAACGATACGTTTTTATAGGTTATCTTGACTATCTCAAGTATACATACGATTATTCGATAAATTCAATGTTATTGCGACTATCCCAATACGAACACTACCTTGTATTATTTTAAGACAATATTTTATTATTTTATAATCCAAAAGAAAAAAAAGCGGGTAAGTGGGTATCGCTCTGCTATATATTAGGGGGTGGGGTGGACCTCAGACTATGGTAGGTTAAATTTGAATGCAATGATAGGTATCATTGTATACGAAAAACGATTCTGAACGAAGATGATTTGTCAGTTTAGGATATATTATATTTAAATATTGTCATATATTCTATTTTGAAACAAATAGTATAATTTTTATATGTTACTATGGTTACTTTATAGTATCTGTTTATTAATAAAAAAAAGTATTAGGCAACATACGCATAATGAGAGTATGAAATTTAATTTAAATTTCGAAATATTTCGTATAAATTCAAACTTTAAGCACTCACAAAAAATTGTGACTAACGATTTCGGATTTTTTTTTATCACTTTAAGAACAACTTATATGAAACCTTGTATTAAATTTTCAAGATTTTCTAGCCACCCAAAAAATTTTTATCGGCATTTGAAGAAAAAAAACTTAGAAAAGTCGAAAATTTCAATTGTCTATAAGTAGCTTAAAAATGGTCAAAATATTTTGAAAATTTAACTTTAAAGAGATAACCATAATATAAATATTTGGTGAAAATTTCAAATATTTACAATAATTCGTTTTTGAGTTACAGCAAAATCAAAAAATCGATTTTGTCGAAAAGTGGTTTGTCGTAAAATTGCCGTTTTTCTGTCATTTTTTTTTTTGTTTTTCTCGATTTTTTTGAAAACTATTTGAAAATTTTACTTTTGACCTCCCCAAAGTACCAACTTGATGAATTTTCCTATTCAAAGAGGGGCTGAAGTCAAAAATCGGAGCATTATTACTGCTCCAAATGTTGTCGTCAGACACAAAAAAAAAAAAAAAACACACATCATAGTAAAATCAATACATTCACCACTTCGTTCAGAATCTAAAAAATACAAAAATAGATCTATTCGTTAAAACTATTTAAGAATATATTATATTAAACTATTAAAGTGATACAAAACTGCTAACAAACTATATAGTCCTCTGTAAAGTATATTTTTACATCAAAAATCTAGAATTTATCATGAAAAGAAAAATGTCTGTGACTTTTTTGTATAGCATTAACCATATTATTTTATTAATAGACTAGTACTCGGATTATAATTTCAAATAAAACCTAAGAAATAGAAAATTTGGAAATTAAATGAAACATCTGACAAAAAAAATAAATTTATATTTACTTTACCTACTTATATTATTATTTATTATGTGTGTTTCAAGCATTTATAGATTATTGATTTGTTATCATATGTCTATTACGTTTTATGTTTTTTACAAACCTCTTCTTATATGTTTTATTTACATTTTAAATATTAAAATGTAATCAAAATAATATAACACAATGTTAACGGGTGGTATTCGAAATACTCTAAATACATATTATATATTCAATAACAAAATTTAATTTACTAAAAGTGGCATAGGTAGGCACTCGGAAAATCTTTATAGTTATAGGAATCATTTAAATTTAAATTTTGAAATTTTCATTTTCATTAGTTAAAGTTGTTGAATCTACTACGACACTTAAATACCAATTTAATACTCGTTTTCAAGATTTTCAAGATATTATTTTTTATATATAATATTTTACATTACTCGCTGATCCATATAGTACTGATATTGTCGATGTTCCTGTTGAGCTTCAAATAGAAATATTAGATTTGTAGTCCCGATATGTTCTTGAAAACGCATTTAAACTTTATTATTTTAATTTTTACTTCATTATGCTGAACTTCTTCCATCATTTTCAAAAATTAAAAATATAACCGCAAAAAATTATTGTATTTGGATCTATACATATGTGTAAGTGTGAGAACAGACCTTTTTTTTGTAAGAAAAAAAATTTAAAACCCACACTGATCACACTTTACAGAGATGGCCATCTAAACATTCTCAACTATGTGCTTAGAACGTGCATAAGTAATTTTGATGTGGAAATCGAAAACACAGTGACAATCTCCAACAGAAAAATTTGTAATAAGTGTATTCATCAAGTATTCAAACAGTTGTAATTTTATTATTCACTTATTTGTAACTGTTAAATTGTAATATAAAAGGACTGAACATTTTTAATTTTTGCCCGACGAGGTCCGCGAAATTTTTAAAATTTTTAAATACAGAACCTACGTTTAATTAGGTTGACGACCACTGTTTTAAATAGTTATCCAAACTAATGCTAGATATTGGTACCACCATATTATAACATGATTCAGAGAACTAAATTTTTTGTCGTCAAAATAAAGTCGCGATAACCGATACGTATTAAATATACTGTAGGTTTATATTATTATAATAGTTTTTGGTTCATATTATACATACCTACCTATATTATTTACTTATAAATGTAACTTATCACTAAGAAATTCAATATCAATAATTTCGTATATAAGTTGTGCTTAATTATATTTCATATTAATATTTATTTCACCCAGTTGGCTAAGTATTTATAAATGTTAACTGAAACTGATACCTATATAATATATATGTGTGTTTTAAATGCATACTTATTTTTCTTTAATAATTAAACAATAAATATGTATTAATAACTCAAGTTGTAGCTGTAATCCAAATACAACATTATTATTAAAAAATCATTAAAAAAATATTTTAGTGTGTTGAAAATTAAAACCTTCATTTATTATTTAGCTGAGAAAGATATTAATAATTTGTAACTTCTAATTTATCTGATGGTATTCAGAGAAGATCAATTAATTTTATATAGATTATGCGTATATTAGATATCAGATAATATAATTTCGTTTTGTTTTTTTTAGCATTCGTTGTTACTAAAAGTGATCTATTCGTATAGTTTAATGGAAAGATTTGTTCTCAAAAACAATATGATAATAAAGTCATTTTTATCGTTTTTTAAGTACACGTGATTATTCATTTAAAATACGTTGAAAGTAATTAATTAAATAAGTTAGTTGTTTATTGCTGTTTATACATGGTTTGTGAATACATTAAAATATATATATATAAATTATAAACTACTAAAACCGTACAGATCTCGGGTCCGTATTGAATTAAATGGTTTGTTTGATTAGAATGCGACGGACCGCCGCTGTAGTTACGATATATTATAATATAGGCGTGTCGCTCGTGCACTAGACCAAGCGATTCAACGATGCGCAACTGTTGTTTATTATATTATTATTATTATTTATAGGTATACAAGATACAACTCTGATTTAAAGAAATTTTCTTCAGCAAATTTCACACGGGTGTACTGTATACGTAGGTACTAGATACTCATACATAGTAATATATACAAATACACAATATGATCAGTTACAGTTGGATAGTATATCTAGATAGTAGATTCTAGGTACCAATATAGACAATATAATATGAACATAATATATATATATATTAAGGTGTACGTTATATTAAACAACGATAATAAGCTTCATCTCAGAAAAAAAAAAATAAATAAATAAATTTAAAAACGTATAACCCACGGGGCCCTTTGTGCCGTGTGTGATTTATACGAATATGTACCTATATAATATATTCTATACTTATAATCTACCTCTGTAGTACTCGGTCCGTGGTCAACGCCCATTGCTAAACCGGCTAATTTAGTACTACCAATTAGCACCTACCTTGTTTATTTTAGTAGGTACAATCACATAACCGTTTTTATAAAAACCACACCGCAGCACCAGTCCGCCGCCGTAAATCTATCGCTGGTCGAGAGCCGTCGATCGGCGTCTGAAAGTATATGATATTATATTATTATATGTATATATATGTAGTAACGGGTATAAAACAGTTTTATACCGGGCGATCGCTGCACGGTCAGAAATATACTATGATATTGAATTTTTATGTTAACCTGCAACTATGTTTCGATTTCACTTTTATTTGGTTATCAATCGACTGATTTATTCGTGCCAAAACAATAGATACTATTATATTTCATTTGCAGATCTCACGTAGCGATACATCGATACAACAAATGCAGGAATCGATCACCCTGTATGTATCATGTGCGTCGTGATGCCACGCAGCTCCGGGCTGAATCGTTCATTAGAAATACAATTATGGAACGAGCGGATTAGGTTCGTAATAAATTATACGTGATGGCCGTAGTGCGGTGTGTGGTGCAGCAGGTGCCTAAATCCTTCCTGTCCTCCTGATGCATGCCGGCTCTAGCAACCGTAATAATTAACTTGTCGAATATTTCTTGCGATTTATGCGCGCGAGCGCGCGCGCGCGCTAGAGCTCTATCGCGAGGCGTTCGTTTGCCTTAAAATGTTTATTTTTTTCATTATTATTATTTCTCCACATGAAAACCCACGGGGGCCCTCGGGCCTCTGTCGCGCTGAGGTGTGCAGACCCACGATAGGTTCTAATGAGCCACTTTATACACAAGAGAGAATACACATATAATATTATATACATATTTACAGTGTACCTTGTTTAAACTTAATTCATTCGTCTGTCATTATTATTATTATATTGTTATATAGGTATACTCGTATATAATACATAATAATTAATAATTATTATTATATACGTCTGCAGCAATGCACCTTTAAGCCCAACAAACATTATTTTCGCTGAATATAATTGCAAACAACTCAACGCTGCAATATATTCGTATGTAAATATAAATAAAGTTCCATAATATGAGTACATGAATAATAAATATTTATTAGAAGCTATCATAAAAAAAAAGACTAGAGCAAAAAATTTAAATTTAATTGGTTATGTGCAATTATTACTACTTAGTTGTTTTTAACCACAAAATACTTATCAAATAATTTTGTATATTAAAATTAATAGAATCTAATTATCGTAAATAATATAGTTATTTAATATTGTTCCAGTAATTATAATTGCAAATCTAATATCAAAAAAAATTATTATAATAATAATAAGGGAAACAAATAGTAATATTATATTTAAAGCATTTTCAACAATATCTTTTAAGTTTGGTAGTATAAAGGATGATGTGATAAAATATAGAATAAAATAGGTATTACTTATGTGAGAAGGGAATAAATTGCTAAGTCCTGTTTTTTTACCAACGCTTTATTATTATAATTTTGTGTTTATGACTATTATTTATTAAAAATTATTTAAAACACTTATTTTGTATATACACGTTACATAATATTATAGATATATTATAACTAAAACTTTTTTTTTGTATAACAAAGTATCGTCGCCATATAACCGCAATATCTGCATTCACAGTGGCTCTGTAAAAAATATAGTAATACATTTTTTTTGACATCGAGATTCGAGACTATAATAGAGGGATGAAAAAAATATGAGTATGATAGTTACTTCACTCTTACCACTAAAGACGGACTGCTTGTCATGCTTTTCTTATATTTTAAATATTGGTTAATTCCGTTCTTCCATTTATTTAAATTTTAAAGTCCTATTAACGTTTACTGATAATCGTCTTAAGTTGTTCCAATACTTTTGTCTTACAATTTTATAGAACAATAAATTAAAAACTTAAATTATAATCGGTCTTTGTTTAATATTTTATTATATTTATGAGTACCTATTTAATACTTGTATACTATAAAAGTGAATATGCAGTGTGTGGATATTGTGATACAGGTAAAGTAGTTGTACCTATATAGAAGCCACGCATGAATAATAATACGCTCGCATTTATTATATAAACGTTTAACGTTTAAGTCTTATAACAGTTATAACTATTAAGTAATTTATCCTCCAATATAAATAATAGTTATAAACGTATACTTGTTATACCATACGCTTGTATATAACAATATTATTATTATTACGACCAGTGGTGATTCTAAAATTAAATGGAGTGGGGTAAACTATATAGAAGTAAAAGAAGAAGCGTCTATTCCACGCGTATTATATCCCCCAAAAGATAACCAACCGTATCGTAATAATCATCAATAATGGCCCTATAAAATTGTTAATGTGATATTAAAACGGTTTTATTGCGCCTGCTTCTACCAGCCCTGTCGTATAAATAGCTTAATCTCCAACAAGTTGTTTTGAGCGCGGGCTAATCAGTACCAGAATATTATAAGGCATACATATTTATGTATAAATTATATATTATATGTATAAACATGGGCATTTGTGTTTATTATTACTACTATACGTTCCACTGTAGAGTCTTGTTGGGACCAATTTCATTTTATTGCAAAACATTAAAAAAAATAAAAAAACAACAAAAACAAACTCGTTCAGAAATTTCGGGTAACAAAAGATTTCGTGGTGATGATCATAAAAACTAAAATATAATATAATATAATATATACCTACATAATAATAACCTGTATATGTATTGTGCATAAGAGAAGAAGAGACATTTTAAACGACAGACCTTCTCCATTGCAGTCATCCAATCATAATATTATATATGCCATGCAATACTTATACCTACCATAAAGTTTGTTTAATATAATATGTGGTTCAATAAAATGGTTCACCAAATTAACTAACACTAAATTAATAATGTGACATTTATATAAAGAAGAAGTTTTCCTTAAACTCATTTTCGTCAATAGGTATACCTACATGGATAGTTCATTTTTTTCTTATTTTTATTAGTTTTTACCGACTAGTGTATAAGCTGTACAGTTGGTAATTTATTCGTGACCCGAAGCGATCGTTAAAACGCTCGCGTAATTTGCTAATATTCTGCTTCCAAATCATCTCAATGTATAATAACAATCTGTTAACTACTTCAGCTATGATTGGACAAATAAACTGGCAATATAAATAAATGAATATTTTGTTGTTAAAATTTTCGAATTTTTGAATGTGTACCAGGGTATATACTTCTATAATATAGCAACTATAATATAAAACGAGTAATATTTAAAGTAGACTCTTAGTTTATAGTTTTACTAATAAGCATATTATTAAACCATCTAAAGCATTAAAAATATTGAATAGTATATAAATATTAAAATATGTACTATTTATTTCCATAATTCGATGTTTTTATATTATATCATAATATCATATTTATTTTTCAAAATATTTATCTATAATATGTATATTGTAAGTCTACTTATATTGATTCAATTGGCATAAATTGTATGCCATCAACATATCTTTCTGTGCACTATGTAATTGTTTTTAAATAAATAAAAATACAACTTATTAATATCGTTTACCCATAATAATATGAATATTATATAAGTGTTGGTGACTATATGCGTAGTCGACATGTCAGCAGTGGCAGTGTTCGAACTCTGTCGGACCCGCGATAAACCGTCTTCGTCCATTAAACTCAACGTAAAATGGATTTTAATATTCACACACATGATGCTGAAAAAAAAGCATATGCAACGTATTGGTGAACATATATTGTGGTTAACAAATATGGAAGATGTGGGCTCTTAGCACCTATATAAAATGCAAGTGTATTGTACACATGTGTGTAAGTAGTACATATATAGTAGACGACGAGTATATATCGAAGATCGGACTACAGACAAAGAGAGAAGAAGAGTTAAAAAAAAACTGGTTGTCTCGTTAGAAATTACCATGACCATTGATTTATACATTATATAGTCACAGAAATATCCATGAACACACACACACGCAACGATCTTTATTGCTTTGCGGAATACATTACAGAATAATATTTCACGCCTATAGTATATTATTTGTATTATAATATACACACATGCGCGTGTACACACAATAAACAGACCAATACACACAATTCAGTGACCTACGTATATTGTATACAAAAAGATTCACTAATTAACATATATAATTTTCACCATTTTTATTCTTAAATAAATTATTAAACTTGATTTTTGGATAATTTCAATTGTGATCGTATTTTCAAATACATAGTTTTTATTTTATAATTTGAGGAGTATCCCTTCTTTTCTATAAATCGTCAAACAGATATTTTTTACATAATCTCTGTCCAAACCGAATAATCTTATACTAACCAATATTTTTATTGTTCTTTGCTGTAGTTAAAATTAATAAAAATTAAATATGTTTAATTAAAATGTTTAAACATTTTATCTTTATATTCAATTTTATATAAATTTATCACCTTTAATATAAACATTTTTAAAACATACATTGTTGTATAAGTTGTAACATAATTAGTTTAGGCATGTCTACTAATTGTTATTATAATGTCTCAACCAATTTCTACTATGAATCTATATCTGATCTAAAATCAATGTACTTATTAATGACCAAATGATCCATAACTATACTTATGTGGAGTAATAATATTTTTATTACATCCGTGTTTGCACATTTAAGTACCCATATAAATTCATCGTATATGGTGTTTACGCGTAAACAGGTATTGAATTTGGTATACAGATGGATCGAAACGGAAAAACTATATATTTATACTATATCAGTATATATATCTTATTAACGCAAAGGAAAACTACACGCAAAGAACATATTATCAAGTCTTTCGACCAATATATCGGTACACCTATAGGTGTGTCACGTCAGAGGCACGAATTATCGTCACGTTATCGTACATGACAATACTGTTTCAAAACATGTGTTCATTTCATTCGCTCTGTAATATATCATCGAGTTCATCTGTTTACACAACTGCAGTTTTTTTTAAAAGACTAGGTATCGACCAATTATTTATGTTATCGTTTTATTTTGTGTAGTTGATTTTTCAATCGTTATGATCCAAAAACACGGTTTGAAAATGCCTATAACATTAAAGGACAAAGGTTGATATTTTCGTTTATACATTTTTTTCAATTTGGATTTAGTATTGAAGTTTTATATTTAATAAACTTTGTATTTAGTTAACCCATAATATTAGTATTAAGTATTTTTATTATTGAACTATCATATTGTATTATTTTACTCGGAAATATTAGTTGCATATTTAAATAAATACGAGCATTCAAGTTTAATAAATTAAACTATGATAATATTTGAATGCTAAATGTTCGTGAAATGAACGTGTGACCATGTGAGACATAATATATTGTGTCTATGTATACAATAATGTTTTAACGACATATTTATATATTCATATTAATAATAATAAACCATAAATGAATAAGTACTACATATTATATATATAATATGCATTCACAGTAAACAAGTATACATACATACTACTATTATTGTACTATTTTTATAGTAAAAGACCATCTTATGCTTAACTATTATATTATATAGTTGATTTGTTTTATTGATAATTCTAACGCAACAATAATATTATATTCTTTGATATTTTTTTGTTTCATGAAAATATTGAATATACTTATCAAAAATATATAAATAATTTTCCTATAAATACAAACTTCTCTATTGAATTAATATAGTATTCAATTATTTCAATTTATACTACCTGAGTAAGTACATGCTGATTTATCAATTATTAAAACCTATATACAAACTTATATAGCTTAATTATAAAAATATATGAATATACCTTCAAAATAATCTCTATTTATTATACACATAATATAATATATAGCTATAGTTAGATAACAAACTAATAGAGTGTTTATTGTTTAAATTATTTTTAGAACAAGCATTAATATTTGAAATATAAAAATAAAAAAGCGGGTAAGTGAGTATCGCTCTGCTGTACATTAGGGGGTGGGGTGGACCTCGGACTAACGTAGGTTAAATATGAATGCAATGATGAATATCATTGTATACGAGAAACGATTCTGAACGGAGATGATTTGTCAATCTAGGATATATTCTATTTAAATATTGTAATATACTCTACTTTGAAACAAATAGTATAGTTACTATATGTTACTATGGTTACTTTATAGTATCTGTATATTAATAAAAAAAGTATTTGGCCAACATACGCATTATGAGCGTATGAAATTTAATTTAAATTTTGACATATTTCGTATAAATTCGAACTTTAAGCACTCACAAAAAATTGTGACTAACGATTTCGGATTTTTTTTATCACTTTAAGAACAACTTATAAGAAACCTTGTATTAAATTTTCAAGATTTTCTGGCCACCCAAAAAATTTTTATCGGCATTTGAAGAAAAAAACTTAGAAAAGTCGAAAATTTCAATTGTCTATAAGTAGCTTAAAAATGGTCAAAATATTTTGAAAATTTAACTGTAAAGAGATAACCATAATATAAATATTTGGTGAAAATTTCAAGTATTTACAATGATTCGTTTTTAAGTTACAGCAAAATCAAAAAATCAATTTTGTCGAAAAGTGGTTTTTCGTAAAATTGCCGTTTTTCTGTCACTTTTTTTTTTGTTTTTCTCGATTTTTTTGAAAACTATTTGAAAATTTTACTTTTGACCTTCCCAAAGTACCAACTAGATGAATTTTCCTATTCAAAGAAGGGCTTAAGTCAAAAATCGGAGCATTATTACTGCTCCAAATGTTGTCGTCAGACACAAAAAAAAAAAATATATATATACACATCATTGTAAAATCAATACATTCTTCACTCCGTTCAGAATCTAAAATTGTTTATTGTTAAACAATTTTTGGATCTTTTTTTATTATAGTTGGCTTAAGTCGTTAGTCTCGTTTTTCATACAAATATGGTTACTTTAAAGACGAAGTACTGTATAACGTAAACGCACACTCGTATACAGCCACACGCATACAGGCACACACATACATACGCATTAATCGTCCAAATTTCATTTAATATTTGTTATTTCAAATCCATTTTAATTTGATCTCTTTCAATTATATAATTATTATTAAAATATTATTATTAAATATTTATGTGAAATGAGTATTATATCTATTATTTTTTTTATGTCGCGTTGACTACATGCAATCATTTGGTACCTATGTTTATTTTAAAACATATTATTATCAAGACACATACGGTATACTTATACAATTATCTTTTTATTTATTTTGAACACATTTATTTAGTATCATATTAAGTAATAAGTATTGTCTAGGTAAAAAATCTGATCTGTGTAATAAAATATTTATAATATCCAATAATAGATCCACGCATAATGCTTATTAACTACATAATATTATATAATTATGAAGTTATAAATGTTTAAGTACTCGTAACGAATGTAATATTATGCTATTTTCGACGGATGTACATGATCTATTTGGAATAATTGACTATATAATAACACTACAATTATTCAGTAAACAAAATTATTCTTTATTCATAAAGAAATCAGTTATTTATTCTTTTATTTTTCAATTGTTATTTTTATTTGTTATTGCCCATCTCTGGGTCATGAAATGTAATTAAAAACCACACCCAATGGCTGTGCATTCAACAAATTAACCACCACGAAGATGTTACGATATTTTCCATCTAACAGCAAAAAATATTAGAAATAAATTATTAAAAAAAAAAAAAACACACAATCATTGTAAAAGCAATACATTCTTCACTCCGTTCAGAATCTAAAAACCTTATAAATATAACTTTAATTTTCAAGCCTATTATATAAATACGTCCATGCACAAATGTTCTACCATTAGTACCTATATGATTAATATACTTAATAAAAAACGTAGTTTTCCAACCAACATTTTTATTTATACTAATAAACATAATTTAATCTTATGGTTAATACAAATAATATCATAATATTCCCAATAAAATAAATTACTTTTTGCCACTCTATAATCATTTGATATTATTTGATTAGCCTCAGTTAAAATTAATAACTTGACTAATTTATTATTTTTATTATAATACTTAGATAGTTAGATAACAATGAAGTTTAAATTATCCGATCCCACAAGTATCATAATATAATTATTATTATTTTTCATTTCAATTATATTCTGTATAATACATACCTAATATGTACGATGCGCTATGTATAGCATATTTAGTACGCATATATTATGATAATCTATACAGTATACTTAATAGCGGTAATTGTTTAATTTTTAAAAAAAGGTCTTGATGCAAAATGTTTTAATTTCTAATTTCAATAAACTTAAACACTTTATGTCCGCTTTTATGAATGGTCATAATATAATAATTAGTTTTAATACTTATTATATTACATCGTTTAAATAGTCATATTTTAATATTTTCTCAGTCAATACCTAATCAGTATATTATACTATTATAGTGGTATTCAGATAAATATATCGTACTGTAGTTAAACGTAAACCGAGTACGGAGTAAGTAATACGTAGAAAATCGTTTTCAAACAATTTAATATAATTAATTATGATTCTCTTTTACCAAAACAAGGTAATATCATCCCTTAGAGTCAGATAGGTATTATACGTTTATAACATATTGTGTAGCGTATTATAGGTACCTACTTAACGTGAAGTATAAATTTTCTGCTGACGATTTATTTGGTAATCTTATAATGTAATCTGAATTCTGATAATACTACCTAATGCGTTTGTCGCTATAACGTTTTTCAAATAAACATTGGCCGTGTCGACTGAGATATCTCGTAGATCCTCGGGGGGCTCTGATTCGGTTGGTATATTATGATACATTATTATTATTGGGCACATGGGGTTTCGGACACGGTCGTTATTCCGTACGTCCATTAAAATGATTCATGACTTGCTCGTGTACACTGCGGTGTGTATATAATGCATGTATGTAAGGTGTGACAAGTTAATAGATAAGCATATAATTGACGACGTGTATGTATACCTTACTCCATAGATTCTTATAATATGCGTAGCCGGCGACGACGATAGGCAATTGGTAAACTTACCACAGGTCCCTAGCGGTGGACATTTTCTCCTACTTAACGTAACGTCAGTGATGAGTTTTTTGCCTACGGCAAGTCAAGTATTATACGAGTAGGTATACATTATATAGTTATAATATCAGTAAAGAACAAATTAGCTGCTTGAATATATATTATACGTTTCACTCGCTACTATATATTATTATACTGTTGTAGTATAATTAGACGTGTAAGTATGTTGTATGTATAGCGTGTATTATACGCTTTCGTAATAATGGCATTAAATAGAGATAATAATGTATATAGTTTGTATATTGTATATTCCCTACCTACGTAATACCCATTGTAAATAGGAAAATATGACCCAATAACGGTTATTGATGCCCATAATATAATATCAACTGATGGTTATTAATTTGGGGAAATAATAGAATAAATATTCTATACTAAAATAAGATTGCATGTACCTGCTAATTCGACGTTAAGTGTGTATAATATAATAAAAAAATCACAATTTATACGACCTGTCCGGATGGAACGTTTTTAATAACTTTATCTTGAGGTTTTATGGCTTTTATATTACCAGATTTCATTTTGCTCCCCGTGGTTTTCCAAAATCCAAAACTGGTCGATGTGCCCATAAGGTTTGTTCTCTAAATATACATATTATGTATTATATACTCTACTATAATCGTAATCAATGTTTTCTTGGAATACTTTTTTCTTCGTACAAAAGAAGATTCAACAATAAAAATTAATTTGTTTTGTAGAACGTAATAAGGCAAGGGATGTAATAAATGTTGATTTTTTTTTCTTTTTGGAAAGCCACTGAAAATAATATTTTACGTATTCATAATATATCCACTTATTACTCTAATGGAGAAAACAGTATAAACAAAAAAATAAATAAAATAACTATGCATTTCGGTGTAAAAAGCTAAAATTAAAAAAAATATATTGATTAATAATTTTGAATATTTTAGAAGTTTTTTTTTACTTATAATAATTTAAATACGTATACATAAGAATTATATGTATTGAATATTCAATATAATTTTTGTACTATTATTATAATATTTTATTTCTCTGTTCTTTCCACATTATATCATCGCCACCACCTTAAACGATCGAGTTCAATATTAAAATATTAAATCATAATACCTCTCTGGTTTGGTTTTATATTTAAAAGGAAGAAGCCACGAAACAAAAATAATATTAATGGCCACCATTATTAATTCTGTCTATATGTTGGCATAAATTATAGAGCGACTATGTGTGTGTGTGTGTATTATTATACACGGAAGAATTTATTTGTTTATTATTATTATTATTTTTTTATTACTCTCATAAAGATGATATTGGGTTTGTATATATATGACGTGAAGACGATTGGTGTGTCTTATAAAATGGCAATAATATAATACAAGAATATACTATATTATGTATATAAATATAATATATGTATATTATTACGTACCTATATCTATATACATTTTTTTTTAAATATTCGCTGTACATTTAATATCATATTATATACAGAGATGGATGCGTGTTGATAAGGCGTTAAGAAAATAATATGAATATATGTATAGGCACGTGTATATATATATATATATATATATATATAAATGTACTGTAATATGCATTTGTGTGTGTATTTTGCCCCGGAGTGATATTATTATTATTACTTCCATCGATAAATAAGTCAAAACCACGGTATGCCTCCAGCTGAGATAGACGACGTTCCGGATAGGCGTTTCAAATAATATACGCTTAATCATGTACAACTGTACAAGTAATATTATGTGACCGAATACTATTATAAAAATACTATTAGACTATTATACTTAAAAAACAGTCCTATTATATCTACGAAGAAAAATATATCCTGCTTATGAATTGTGATTTGTATTTACAACATCGCTCAACAGTTTATATACATAAAAATAAATGTAATTTAGAATTATAAATAGGCATAGTCAAGTAATGCATAATCGTTTAAATGACATAATAATTTTATGGTTTCTATTCTAATAATATTATAGGCACAATAGGCACACACAATATGTATAACAATCGATAAAAACAGTATAATATAATATACTGTTATTAAAAACACAAGTGTATTAAACTATTATATAAATATATATACATATATATATATAATGCGGTTTTTCTGCAGTAATCGTGTAAAGATAGGTTTGATATTGGAGAAACAAAAAGCGAAAACAATTTCCCTAAAGAGAAGTGTATGATATCTTAAAAAAGCACACATTTTTAGAAACTTATAACTTATAAGTAAAAAATTAAAAGCAACTTTTTGCAAACATTTTTTTGTCATATGAAGGAAAGATGCAATAGTAATACACAATCTCGAAAAAATAATTTTAAGTTCTAAAGCTCAGTTAGGTTTCATTAGAGCCTTAGAGGCATTATTGTTTATATATATATATATAATATATATATACTATACATGTTATATATTTTTTGAAGCACTGCTTGATAATGGAATAATATTATTATCATATACTTATAATAAGTATAAATTATAATAATAATTTTGTTAATTAGGTTTAAAGTTATTAATATTTTAAACTTTAGATTCTATTTTAATTCAAATAAATAATATTCATATTACGTCGAATATTCATTGAATTGTGTTTTATATAATATATCAGTTCTTTGAACAATTACATTTCTGCAGTTTTTTTTTTAAATAAATGAAATAAATTAAAAGTGTTTTAAAACGTAAATTAGAATAATTCAGTATTTTATAAAATCACTCTTGATGCATTATTATTATTGTTAGGCGATCGTGGTTAGGATTTGAATAATTTGATAACGCGTTTTTCAAAAATCCGCATACATACGTACATATATACATTTACATTAGCCACCTGCATATTTTTATATAATATTCATCGAAATGACTCGTATATTGTCTACCTCTCTTTTGTATATAATATATATTCATGTATATGTGTGTTATGTGTGTGTGTATGACGTGTGTGTATGTATGTGGTGTGAACGCGTATTGGTAGTGTAAGAGTTTCGAAGAGCGCGGGTGGTTGATTTGAAAATGGAAAATTAATTACATTTACAAACCGATCAAGGATCGATTGTATAAAACGTGACATTAAATACCTCGGAATATACTAGCCGCTATATTCTGCTGAATACTGATTTTTCTCCCCTTACGACCATTTCTATGTTATAATATTATTATAATATAATATGTATAGTATTGCTAATTTATCGCATTTCTCGTACATCTATAAGAAGTTAGGCTATGACTATAATATTAAATTATAGTACCTATATAGTATATACATATTATACAGTAATACGCACATATACCTAGAATACTATAACAGTATAATAAGGTGATTCACTTGGGTGGTTTTTCTAATTGATATGTTTGAAGATCATTTTTAATTCAATAATTTAAAATTATTAAAATACAAAATTAAAATAAATTTTATTCATTACTATCTATTTATTGTTACATTTTTTTAAGTGTTTATTTTGCTTTTTAACAACTATACACGTTTTTAATTTTATGTTCCGAAGTAGAATATATTTCTTTAAATTTAATTTTGAACTAGTGCATATATCCTAAAATAATAATTATTTACGACTAATAATTTATAAATATTTGATATACATGTCATACCACTGAATTATTAATGTCATATATATAATATAACATCTATCAAGCGATATAGTTTCTTATATATTTTACCATAGATACTAATTTAATGACTACAATTATTTGAATCTGATATGAATAATATTGATTATATTTTTGAAAATAAGTATAAAATATATTTAGTAGGTACCTGTACAAATATGGCTATATTCGCCAATATATGCCATAATTTTATATTTTTTCAAAATTAACAGTTTAAGGCAATTAGATAACTGTAGAAAAATTATTTTTAACGATATAAGTTGTGTTAAATTTTTGAAAATTTATTATTTATTATAAATTTAAATGTTTGAATTGATTTAAATGCTGTGGATTAAATAAACGTCATATCTGACTGAAACTTAAAAATAGTCAATAATAAAATTTAACCGATCAATCTAAGACTTTAAAATTTTATCTGAAGTAGTAAATATTATATAAAAATAAATTTATAAACTAACATTTTATGGGGTATCAAACTGTGTTGTAAATAAATTTACTAAAAAAATACTGTCAAGTGATAAAATAATCACTCTGTATATTCTATACACATAATATATTATACGAGTATACAGAGCATCATTTATATATATGCCTACGAGTTTTGAAAAAAGAGACATCATACTGACACATTGTATAATATATATGTACCTATATAGCTACAAGACTGACTATTATATTTCCACACCCTTTGCAGCGAAGGGGTGGCGTGTAATTGTGTATTATTTTATACGCGACACTGTTGCTCTAATCTGATGAGAGACGGTAATAATATTATTATAAATAATATAAAATGTGTCCCGATGTTAACGATTGCTCTATTCATAAAAAAGAAAAAAGAAAATAAAGAAAGAAATACAAGAGATCCATCGTTGTCGTTCCAAGAAAAGCTATAAAACGTGGCCGATTGCTTCTATATATTGGCTATATAATATGGTATAGTTGTTGTCTGGTCTACCACATTTGATCGCCGAGAGAAGAGATATTACAGCAGATGATTATTAATTTTTATTAACCAATCTTATTTATTCCTACAATTACTATACTCATCTTATACTGCACGCCCGATTATACAATTATCATTTTACTCCATAATGTGTTATTTTTAGTATTTTATTTTATTGGTTTATCCGGTGGCCCACTTTCTTATATCGTTATATATTTACGGTACCTTAAATCTATAAAAGTTCGTTTATTTCTATAGGTATAACTTCATATGCATTTATTTAATACATATAATGTAGGTACCTACGTCTGACGTGAGAATTATAATTTTTATCAAATGCATTATATATACTTTAAGTATAATATTCTTATAACCTTTCATAAAGGTGATTGCATGACAATAATAAACGGCATATTTTATAATATCACGTTAAAAGACTTTTTTTTTTGTATATAATAATATTTAAAATTTTAAAATATCCTTACAATTAGTGATTTTTTATATATAATATTTAAAAATTTAAAAATCAAATTACACCTCATTATACTGTTATGCATATATAATGGTTAAAATAAAAATAAAAACGATCGTGTAGTGCTTATGTGTATAGAGGTCGGAAACAGTTTGGTTTGACTCGAAAATTTATTTTATAGTAATAGGTACAATTTAGTAACCAGCATCTGGTAAAGACGTATATAGTAGATACTATAGGTACATAAGATATACTATCGTAACAATCCATAATATACCTATTATGCTACCTATTATATTTAAACATTTTAAACGAATGGTCATTTCGACTACTATACTAACTGCACCGTATATTATACAAATAGCCTTTTTTAATTTACTCGCGTGCTATATAATATATATGTACGATAATTCTCGCGACGATGATGACGAACTATAGCGAGTTAAATTCGTTTAATATATAGTGTATATGATGTGATCTGCTGTTATATTAAACATTATTAAATAGATGCATCATGATATTATACAACGATAGCAGCGTGTATACCATAATACATATAATATATATATAATCACATGTGTATACCGTATAATATAGCCGTATAATAGCCGTTCGCGAGCAAGCAATGAGAGGAAAGATACGAGTACACATGTATATATATATATATGTATAATATTTAGGTATATGAGAATCGTATCATATGGAAGACCATTAGTCAGGTTAGAACAACATGGTTTAATGAGGCATGTTGGCGATTAATCAAAAAAAAAATATATATATATATATATTATATATACATTGTACATGTATAAGAACCCGGAGCCCACGTTAGGGGGAATACATCATTAATTTTGTCAGTTTTGTAAATAGAGATGTCCGAGAGAGTAAACTTGAGAAGGTGACCTCGGGGTGAAATAGCTTGCGCTTATTGAATATACATAGAATGTCTTATGATATGCGCAAGAACATATTATGTATACGGCTACATCATCGTGTGTTTATAATATATTGAGAGAGACTGAGAGAGATAGAAAGAGAAAGATATTTTAATAAAGAGGGATACGGTCGATCTGTCAATTTGATAGTACCTATATATACTCGTATACTTATTATTACACATAATATTATATTATATGCGTTACATTCGAACGGACGGACTGGATCGTCGTAGTTACCATAATTTTTTTTCAAAATAAATATTATATTAGTGTCACTCATACGATAGTTACAAAAGGTCCGTGCTGGAGAGGCTAATCAACAAGCCATCGATAATATAATAATAATATTATAGCTGACATCGATAGCGGCGCCGTGTAGTGTTTCATTTATCATTCACTCCCGCAAGTGGCGCACACTAAACGTTTATACCTATTGAGTCATTAGCCGGTCTCTACATTAGTATATAGATAGGTATGATAATATTATGTAGTCATATAAAGGGTGTAAGAGAGAGATTATATCGTTATTATAACCCATTATCATATAGAACAAAATAATAAGACGTGCAGGGAACTTTTTATTTTATTATTATTATTTTATCTATGTGACTATACTTACATACATATTTTGTATATTATACATTTTTATTATTTATTACTTACTTATACTTGTCTTATTCTACAAATTATTGGAAATGAAATGTTTAGTCTTTGGAGTGGCAACCTCTGATTACCTATATTTAATTTTTTTTTCTCTACCAATATTATTTATTTAGAATAATAAACGCTTCAATGGGAATAAAGTGCAATAAGTTGGTAAATTAATAATCGTAATAATAATAATAATTTATTGTGTATACAAGATATATAGCAATAATATAACATTAAATAAGACAAATATAATTTTTAAATGTAAACATAAATAAAAAAGATTATTATAACTGAAAGACAGGCGCTGGTATAAAAGAAGAAAAATAAATTAAATTTATTTAGTTTATTTAGTTTTTCTTTAGTTTTAGCATTCGATTCACTTGTGTAAACACCAAAATGGCAGTAATTGCGTTTAAATGTAAAACATACAATTTAGATGTGGATTTTACGAGGAAGTTTGACTATTTAATGAAATTAAAGATAATATTTCAGGGCATTCAATCTTGGAATTCAGTAAATTATAATGCTAACAGACATCTTTAATTTGTTTTCTAAATTTCAATGTATCAATATTAAATTAAACACCTAATGATTCCGATGTTAGTTCTACTTTATTTAGTCTATATGCACTAATAATATAGACTCGTACATAAAAATCTGTATAATATTTTTTTATTCAACGAATACAAAGAGACTTCTAATTGAAAATTTAAATTAAGAAATTTTTATAACTAAATAATATTTATACTTACATAATATATTTAGTTGGTAGGTAAATATGCCTATTTTATTGCTTATAATCGCACGTTTGATTCAAAAACTTAATAATAATATAGACATCTGACACTGATAAACTTTTACTTTTATCTGCTTATATAGTTATATTAAATGAGATTAATGAAGATCTCTTCGTTAAATACAGTGAATGCACTTGATAGTTAGTCGTTAAAATGTCAAATAAAATCATCTATATTATGTAGATATAAATATTAAATAGTATCTTACGAGAGAAGAAAACTTCAAAACTATATTAGTTACACTTGTTCTTATGTTTGTTTGTCTCATTCAAACTCGTTTGTGACATAGTGTTAAAACTAGTTTTCAATGACTTTAAAATACCTTGTTAAAACATTATTTAATGACTTTTTAAATTGAACATATTTTTATTAAGACAGCTAGTAGGATAATATGTATACAATATGCATGTTAAGCTTATATTTTTAATGAGTTATCATATCAATATAAAAAGAAACTGCAGGTACAAGTAAATATCGATTTAATACCAGAAATTACTACAATATTTGAAGTTTAGGTTTATTTGACAATATTATTTATTTAGTGGTTTAGTCGATAATAAATAAACAGGTGTCAATAATTTATTTATTTATTTATTTCAGCCAAATTTAATTACAATTATATGATACAATTATTAAATTATTACATTAAGAATACATTAACAATAGCTGATACGTATACCAACTGATGAGCTATACTCGTATCTGGTATACGGAGTTCATATAAATTAAAATTCTTATAATAGTAAAAAAAAAAATTTAAAAAAAAGATACTTATACAATTTAAGATATGACTTAATTAATCAATATTATATAGTAGTAAAAAATTTAGTGGAATATATTTTAGTAACACATTTAACATATACACATTTTGATAAAATATTATAATTATTATACATATTCACTTTTTAAAATTTCATTTATACACACATTCTCATCTAGTTCATTAACTTATTTATAGCCTTTTTTATTTGATTTTTATTAACTGTATCATTGGTATTATTTGATTGGTTTTCACATAAACTTGTTATTAGACTCTTCGCATCGTTACTTAAATTGTTGAATATAGTTTTCCCTATGTGATAGGAGGAGTTTCTTGAATTTGTTAAAAACGTATATGACGGTTTAATGTATTTATCTGTTCTTCTGTCCATTATTTCTATAGCATTTAGTGTGTTGTTTTGTATAGATTTTATTAAAATTTGTCTAATGTATAATTTATAGATAGGTAATATGTTTGTATGTTTGAATAATTCACCGCTGACGGGTATTTTAATGGCAAGGAGTACGCTACTTTTATTATCATTTTCAATTAACAAACAACTATGTTAAAATTAAAGAATTATATGATTATTTTTTGATGTGCGTCATTTAAAAAATAAAATATGACTTATTTTATTTCTATATTCTCTATGACCACATATCAGAGGTAGTATTATTAATGGAAGAATGAAAAACGCGAAAATACTGCAATACGTGTATAAAATTAAACGTTTATGGGAACTGAACAATTGTTTTAGAGGTTTTACTATTCTAAAAAAAGCAGATATTTTGAAGTATTTTTTAAAGGTCGATACATATATAAATATCTGAAACATTAATTTTTAGATTATAAAGCTATTTTTTAAAAGTAACACGTGGAATTTAAAAAAAAATTTTAAAATGTATACGTATTGTAATGTATTGAAAATGTTTTAGATATCAAAACAATGGAAATTTACAACAAATATTTTTTAAAACTATTTGTTTTCCTTCAGTTAAATTATTACTATAGTATGAAATCTTCAATATAAAGCATATTCAAAAAATTTAAAATAACTAATGACTATATGAGGTATATTTATTATAATGTTGATTTAGCGAGGGGAAGTAAAATGATAGCCAAACGGATAATAATGCGTATATACGCTATAAACGTTAACCAAGTGTTATTTCTATAAGCACGCAAGTATAACAAAGTGTGTAGTTAAATTTATACATAGTCCCGTATTATTTGATTCGATTTGAATCGGCTAATATAATAACAGAACCGTCAAAGTGGCTGGCTTATACGCAGTGTGCTCACATAATAATAATAATAATGTTATTATATAAGTAGGGGTTCTCTCGCGTGGTCTCCATGCCATTATCGTTATTATTATTATTATTATTATTATTATTGTTAAACTATTGACTTGTGTTATTGAGTGGCTGTGGCTTGGGGATGATGCAGCGGCCTCGGTGACAAGGGTCGATCTACCCCCGTAGAAAACACAATCGGACACACACTGCACTCGCGAGCGCGCGCACGACCCTCTGGTCACCAGCAGAAGCGTCGGCAATGGGTATACACGAGCAAATTGGACACGCTGCGCCTCTGTGTATGTGTATATATTTATCAAAAACGAGTTTTTTTGTACATTTTGCATTATACGCCAATAAAGACGTTATAAGGCGTCGTGTCGTCATCGTCGTCCGATTTGGGTGTTTGCGGGCAGCACACAGGCAGCTGTACGTGTTGTAGTAACTACTTATAATAGGTATTATGTGCACACTGCTGCCGATATAGCTGGTATATATAATTTTGGGGTGAGATGACAATAAAATCAAAATGAATAAAACCAGACGGATGGGTGGCTGCGATAAGTATGTACGAATTTAAATGCTCTAAAAACTCTTCAAAATCAAACGTAGGATTTTGACTTATTCTGTTTCCCAGGATCAGCTTCTCTATCAAACAATAAATAAACTAAAAATTCTCCTTTTACTCCAACCTACACCATTTTACGATAGTGACGATCACACCTTATTTTCCGCAATATTCTTAGAAATACATAATATTTCTATTTCGTAAAATGTTCTCAGAACAAAGAATAAATGCAATAACACAACGTGGTATTGAAGTATTATTATTGTTATTAAAATATGGTGTTACCACTATATTATTATTCTCGGTTCGTGTCCCATTCAATTTCGATTTTACAGTCCGATTGAACTATTCGAGTTATATAAAACATAATTGGTAAAGTATAAAACCAGGTTTAAACGAATCTATTGATAAAACCTAATCGACTGTACCATTTTTAAGAGTTTCGTTTCATCTAACTTGAATATAATATAATAGTGCAATAAAAACTCATTTCAATTATTTGTCAGCTCTTCGAAATAGAATATACCTATTATTGTATAAAATGTTTATAAAATTGACAGTTTTGACAAAAAATAAAATTATATTTCTATACATTTTAAATTAATTTAAGTTTATAACTAACAGATAATTACAAATTCCATGATTAAATATTTTATTCTTATGTCATGAAAAAAGTTGAAATATTAATTCGTATATTTACTTATATAAGTTTGTATTAACTTTGCATTTACAATAAACATTTATTTTATATTTTAACATAAATCTTTAACTATTGCTATAAACATATAAAATTGTATTATTATTTTTTTAACGTTTCTATTGTAAATAATATTTTCCAACATGTATAACTTTAAAATTAACTATTTTTAAAATTAGAAAAATAAACTTATAAATTATTTTATGCAGTATCTAAGATAAATTGAAACCAAACTACCAAAGTATTTTAATTAATAATTTGTATAATTTCGAGTTAAATATATTATTGTATATTGGTATATGATAGAATTAAATGTAAGAAATAATATGGCCAATATGGGTTTATTACACTTAGTATAACATTCTAAATTGGCCAACTCTTTTTATATGTTTATATTTTATATAGCATTAATAAATTACTGGCGTTTGTTAATAATAATAAAATAGAAAATAAGACGACTGGTTTTATATATAGCTCGACATAAATTCTTCACTTGTGTTAAATTTTCATGGGAGCAAATACATTTAAAGAAATTCTTCATACTACTTGGTATCCAACTGTGTATTTACTTTTGTACTTTTGTAGTATGTATCATTATGATAGCACTGATAGCAGCATTAGTATGTTTTTTAAAACGTATAATGAGAGTAACTTCAAATATACATATAACTATATAGACATTAAACATAAAACATTTAAAAAATAATTGAGAAAATGAGTAGTAAGAAATACGATATAAATTCCAACTTTGTTTAACACCGAAACACCTATCAAAGTAATGTATCGTTGTCCCACAAAATCTTTTTTTTTTTACTATGTTTATTCATAATAAAAGTATGATAATATTATGATTTATTATATGCCAATATTGTTTTTCTATACAAAACATGTAACATATCAATGAATTAAAATAAATCAATGATTAAATTATCAACTAAAAGTAATTATTGCTTGAAATAATGATATTCGTATTCAATAAATATTAAACATATTTGTCCTCTGAGCACGTATCTAGCGTGTTTATTCTTACAGAAAAATAGGTAATATACAATAGTTAGATAGTAGATACTATATTCGTGTAGAAGTATGGTATGGACTATATACTCGTATATCCTGAATTACTAACATCATTGTTTTACGTTTAGAATATGTATCCATCCATATAATGCTTATATTATATATATTGCACATATATTGCCCAATCTATACGGTGGTAATTAAATAAAACAAAATAGTTACACACACACTCACATATTATGTACTTATTACTTGATTTATTTATATATATCTTAATTATGTGAAGATACATTCAAACACAAATGTATATGTAGATATAAACGGTATTATCAAAGCTCGAAACTTGCGTATTTCCTAGAGTCGGCAGACGTGACGCGTGATACACGGTATTGGTATACTTATGAATTATGTCTGTCCAATACGGCAATACAGGATACCAGAATTTAATATAGCCGTTGCACTTGGTTGCACTAAATCAAACGAAAACTTTAAAATGAAATATTTACCAGGAAAGGGAGTCAATACATTAAACAGTTGCATTTGGGTAATTGTGGTCACGACTATATTGTATTATGTAGCAGTAACAACAATGCTGATAACAATGGTTACAGAACTACCTATACACACTGAAAATGTTGCTGCATATTGAAGACATTTGGAAAACCATTCGATGTGGTCTATTAGTTGTCGGTGATGGCCACTGCACAATATACTGTTTGCAGCCGTTTGGTCCAATTGTATGTGTACGGCCCTAGATGGGTAATAATAATTGATGGAGACACGCGACGTTTATACGCCAATACACACTTATTTTTGTACTAGATCCCATTGTGTAATCACACGCAACCAAAGCGAATTTTATAAACGAGGATACAAAGTTTTAGATAAAATTAAACTACGAAAATAAATCTCATATCATCAATAGTTTTTACACGTGCGGTCAGACAAAAAAATAATAAGTGTACATTTTTTTCTGTGGTTTAGCGAATTGAGCCATAATGTAGTTTTTAAATTGTACATTTTAAATGATCAGTGGTCATACCTATAGTAATCGTTAATAGTAAATTATTTGCTTAAATAGATATTGAAAATTGAATACATAATATTGGCGAAAAAAATATCTCAACTCTGAATCAAATATATGATGTTTAAAAGAAAGATAAAAAAATAATAATGATAATAATATTAATATATCTAATATCTATGTATATACAAATATTAAAGTTCATAATGAAAATTGTAATTGTTAGTTCTGGGGTAGCTGCAGACCTATATACAATGGTAAACATATATTAATATATAAATATATAATAGTATCATGATGACATTTTTAAAAACAATTATGATCTGTATTCTATATAATTATAATACTAATGTTCTTTGAATTTACAATTAATTTTAACATCATATACTTATAATCTACTAACAAATATTACTAATTAACGATAAAGTTATCTTTAACATGAAATTCAATAATATAATTATAATACTATTAAAATCATCATGCACGTTTTTATGACTATTAGGTATCACTTATAATAATGATAAACACATTTTTAACATAAATTTATTATCATAATATTTAACAGCAACGTTTTAATCAATAAACTACACAAGAATAAAAGTATAACTGTTTTTATTGAAATAATAATAGCTAATAACTATTAACCACTAATGATTTCAATAAAAGTAGTAAAGTATCAAAGAATATTATCGTTTTATAAATTTAATCGTTCAACAAAAATATTAAATATTACTTAAAAAGCAAATAAAACATATTGATTTCCCACAGTGGCGTATTTAGAAATTTTTCTGGGAAGGGCGAGGTATTTTAATTATATTGAACTTTTACAATTTACACAATATGATAGGACATAATAAACAGACTCAATAAATATTTATATATATTTCCTAAATTTCAGGGGGAGTGAAGTCCTTTCAGTCTCTCCTCTGCCATAAACACGCCACCGATTTCCCTGATAAAATCTATATAAAGTTAATTCATCATTAGGTGGCATTTAAAAATGTGTATAAAGTATAATGATAATGAGTTCGTTGATATTAAATCACATGTTATACTGCTGTAGTACCTATTGATATTATTAAAATAAAATATACTTTCACATTGATATTGTTAGTTGAACTTGGATACCTTTGGCCAGGAGTTTCAATATTTTCATAATATAATCAATATGAGTAAGAAATAGTATGACTATATTAAGATTTCGGAAAATATATAAACACAGTGGCGTAATTACTATATGTATAAATATTAAGTATTGTATCTATATGCAATACCTAATTTAGCCAAGTCGTGTCATATGGCAGACGAGGTAGTCTGTAAGATACTATGAATATTGAGTATGTACAATTTTCCGTAATTTAGTGTAAAATATTCACTATTTACCACTTACTGTTATCTACTTAGGTACTTACCTTTCTATCTCCGAATTTATTTTTTTGCATTACCATTCAAAATATCATCGGCACCACTGCATATACATATCAAAAGAATTAATAGATCTTGTCAATTATAGATCATTACACAAAGTAGATATAAGTAATAAATTATAGTAACGTGTTTTAAAATTCCTGTATCGTATATGTGAGAGTGTGACCAAGTGACTATAATTATTAATAATATTATATAAGTAATTATTTGAATATGTAGAACACATTTTATATTTTCATTCAATATTATGAGAAATATGTTATGTACAGACTTATTAATATTCGTTGGATCTACCGTTAATTTTTTTAAATTAAAAAAAAATATTTATTCTGGTGCTGGTATACACACCCATGATATTTCATCATGTTTGTCCTTGTACACACGCATCCCCCTATATTATAAACTGAGTATTATATTTAGGTATTAAATTATACTCCTCTAACTCTTGACGAAACTTCTTTAAAACTTTTATAACTATTTGAATACTTAATGAAAATCAGTGATTCAACTTCGAAAATATTTGCATAAATTATTTCTATAACATTTACATTTTTTGTTTTGAGATTAAGTAATCTAAAAATAGTATAAGTTCCTATTTTATTATAGCATTTGTAGCTCTCTACTATAGCTACTACTCACATCGTGACCGGAATCCTGTATATTCTATTATTCCATTTTTGGCTCAATCCTATTTGAAACGTTATCATCACAAGTAAGGCTGTAAACCCCGAGCAACGGTATTTGTATGTGGTAAGTGAATATCTCTTTTCCCCGGTTGGCGTGATTCTGAGAAATTATAATATCGTGTCAACGAAATTCGTAAGTCGTTATGATGACAGAAGGGGACGCTAAACAATTAAAATAAAACCATACCGCGGCGCACACTAGTATTTATAATATAATATATATATAATACGTTTATAATACCGCGCGTGATCCTTTCATTCGTCGGAATTTAAATAGCCACAGGAGGAGGTCGGTGGGCAATATAATAATCGGTTTCTGAAAATAAAATGAAAATAAAAGAATCACTGGCGGCACAGTGTCGTTTACAATATTATGTGATACACTGGTATACAGTGGTAGGTACACGATGGTAATAATATGATATTATTTATTATTATATTATATACCTATACGAATCAAGGTGTAAAACTGTTATTGCTTTTGATTATATTCACTCTTACGTGGGAAGTTATATTGTACAATATTCTTTATTATTTTTTTTTTCGCATTCCCTGACAACACTAATAGTTCGAGATGGACCTGAATAAACACTGCAGTGCCACCGCTGTAGAGCAACTGCAGGAGCAGCAGCATCACATGTCTAAAATAACAATGGTTTTGTGTCATTTATATACAACACATAAATGCGTGAACGGCTTTATTATTATTATTATAAATTGTTATTATTACATTACTTTCGCCTTTTGAGTCTAACACAAAAAGTAAAATCCTGCAAAGATGATAGGATACCTAGTCGTAAGAAATTCAATTTGATGCTGTAGTGCGTGCAATAAATCGAATTTAATTTCGTCGCATCATATCGTAATAACTATATTTAACGATCCTTGTGATGGCTAAGTTGCGAGGAAAGACCATCATATTATACCTATATAATATGTATTCAATATACGTAAGAGTATATATCATCTTTAGCAGTGTTTCTCAAACTATGGTACGCGTACCCCTTGGGTACTCAACATTTTTTATGGGGTACAAGTCTGGCCAACATGTATGTAAGTCTTTACATTTTGTTATATCTATTTTAGTTTAGTAACTAAGAAGGGGTGCCCAAAAAAATTTATTGATAAAAAGGGGTTGGTACAGTATTTATAAAAGTCTGAAAATCCTTGATCTATAGCAGGGATGGCCACTAACCTTAACTTTGGGAGCCACACATTTATAAAGTTAATTCGAGGTGAGCCACATTGTAAAGCAATGTTAATAAAATGGAGATACATTTTTCAGTTTAAATCAAATGAAGAAACATTTATTTACATTTAATTTTAGCCTAAGTTTGGTTCAAGAGCCGCATGGAATTGATTTAAGAGCCGCATGCAGCTCACGAGCCTCGTTGTGGCCACCCCTGATCTATAGTATATACCAATGCTTCAATGAGCAGTTTATATTCTAAATAATAAGTACTATTTATTATATAATATAGGCAGTTAAATACTATAGATTTTTCCTCTATAAGGAAATTTGAGGAGTTATATGTATGTTTTTAAATATAATAACCATAAGCCGTATGAATTCTTGGTTACAAGTAAATTTTAAAATTTAAATCAGTGTTTATATCGCCGTCAAAAATGATGGGTATTCTGCAGTAGTTATAATAACAGAGTTCAATGAATAGTGTTACATGAAATCGGTTACGCGCAATCAGAAAAAAAATCGTAATTGTATTTATCCCAAAAACCTATCTATGTTAAAATTCTAATTCTTGTTTGCTAATACACTATAGGTCGATGGTAAATGCAGTATTATATTATATTATGTAGCATGTACCATAATTTAAATCTAAAAAAGTGCTTATGCCTCTTGATTTGCGTAGTAGAAAATAATAAATGGTAGGTACCTACCTTCTAATCGAGCAATACATGGCATAATTATTATTATAATATATGATTATACAGTTTCTACCCCTATTGGCGACGGTCAACGGTCGCCGTGTTGCTTAGGGCGTTGAAGTCCATTGGAAATTATATAGGTATATATGTAAACGTTGTAATTTTTATCGTTTTGATAATCGAAAGTAGTAACCATCTGTAATTCGTTCATACTTGTTTAATTTAATGATAGACTATAGAACACAAAACTGCTATTGAGAATAGTTATCTACTCAGTTTGCACGTTATTTTATTGGAACGTAACATCACGTTTTACCACGCTACGCAGTTCAACATTAAACCTACTACGATGTTACAATATTTCTAATAAATATTTGTTTTTCGCTGCATATGTATTTTCACCTACTATAGTTATACTACTACTTTCCAGAATTCGTGCGTGAACTATACTAAAGGACAGTAAGTTCCGTAACCAGCCGAACATGCTGATATAACAATATTTTAAAATGTATTTCTATTTGAGATTTGTACGTCATAAATCATAATATTATAATATAGCTGTATAAGTATAAATAATATTTAAAATATAGTTTTAAGCAAAAACTTACCAATAGCAACTTTGAATTAAGTTACTATATTAAATACGTTAGTTTGTATAACTTATACAATTATAAGTAAAATTATCAAGAATATTTTTTTTTCAAATTTTCTCCTATAGGTTTTTATTTTATTTTAATTTCAGGTCCTAAGTAGTTATATAATATTCCTAAAAAAAATTATATATTACTAGATATTAAGTCTTGAAACTGTATTTCCTATTTTCTACTCGACATATAAATTATAATAGTTATCTGTTATTGATTGTATGTTTTTTTAATCTTTAATTAATATTAATAAGGATAAAAAATACAAATATTGAAATAATTTAAACGAATTAATATAGAATTGAAAGCGATTTTTTAAATTTAGGAACTTATTTTAAAATACCACAATACAAATTATTTTAAAACGCATATGATCATCATAATAGGTATTACAAAAAAAGACGTTTTTGTTAGATATAATAGATATAATAGTAACAAGTTCAAAAATAGTGACAAAGAATTAATTTCATATATTTTTATCTATAGAAGAATGATGATAATACTATACTAATAAATATAAAATTAAGGTTATTAGTAAATCTATAAAAACCCTAATTAATTAATTAATTAAGTATGTCTGGTCTATTCTGAAATACTTTTGAATTTTCTGATTTATATGATGTGATCTATCATCTATATGACAATTCTAAAACTCACAGTGAATACATTTTTTGAAAACCCGTGGTTTCTAAAAAAAAATTGTCAACCTGAGTCGACCGATGCGCAGCAGAGTATATGTATTTATATTATGATATACCTACATATGGCTATATGTAGGTACTACAATTGTTTAAGCATTTCGTTGTATCATGCACCGAAGAAACAATGGTCAGTGTTCATAATAGCACTGTAGTTATATACCACTATATACACTCACTCATTCGAATAATATACTTTTTTCGCCGTCCGTCGCAGCATTTCCTATTGTTTTTTTTTTCTTATATTCTTCTTATATTGTGGCAGGATCATCCGCGTTCTGCAGAGTTTATCGTTCGGAACTGTTCTTTGCCACCGTCTCCCGAACGCGCAAAATAAATTGCACTACACAGAGCACGTTGATTTTATATATAAACCTATATAATGTAATATACAGTCACCGAAACGGTATTTTATGAGGTGTCGTGGCAAATGGTGGTGGTGGTGGCGGAACGGAGGATGGAATCGCGATAATATATTATAAGCGTATATATATATTGTCTTCGTATAATAATAATAATAATAATAATACGTTGTGTTGTTGGTCGGCAGCAAACAACGAATGTAATTGCAGGTAAAAAACGCTTGTAAAGTGTCACGGGCGCATCAACCAGACTGGACCCGGGGTATATATACGCACGCAGATGACGTGATTGTGCAGTGACGTTGATGCATTGCGATACGTGTGCTGCTGTTGCAGCAGCACAATGTGGGTAGAAGCGTATTTATTTATTTGTGCGACGCGTAAGTAGTAGATATATACGTTGGAATTCGATAGAGGGAAAAAAATCCCAAAGACGGATGACCGCTTCGGAAAAACGGTTCGTTTTTTTTTTTGTAAAAATTAATAACGCGCGTTTGCGGTTGAGGCTGTGAATTTTTGTGTGTCCGCGACGTTATATCCTTTACTAAAACAAGAGTCGTCCTCACCGTATATTATTATTATTATTATTATTATTATTATTATTATTATACGCATCTAAAAGTATAATGAACGCGCGCAAAACAAAACAACAATAATAATAATAACGATAATGATAATAAACAATGGCATTCGGCGGCGGTGGTAGAGGTGGTGGTTAACTGGTTTTTCGCCTTTTCGAACGGCGGCGGACGAACGCGATTCTTTTCTCCGCCCGCCATCGCCCACCCTCGTCCACCGATGCGCGTATGCGTTGACGGACGGACGGCTGCGCAGTTATATTGTCTCTAAAAGGAAATGGAACTTTTAGACGTTATTACTGTGACAGTTACACCAACCACACCCCGTACACCGCCCCCCCATCGATACCCCGCAACGACTACCGAGCGGGTTAAACCAGGCGAATGAGGCAGTGGCGGCGACGGCCGACGATGGTTTTTGCCGTTGACCGTTTTGTGTCGCAAGTATAGCTATCCCAGTATCCTGTTGTACAACAGCCGTCGCTGTGTCGTAATACTATATATATTTATGGATTACGTTATACACGCATACCTTTATATATTTTACACGAGATATTGCAACGTCGCGACGAGCGATTGTGGGGGGGGGGGCGGATAAAAAATATCTAAATGTGTAAACATAGTATTTTGCTAAATACTAATTTATATTAATAGAAGGCAATGTTTGTGTGTGTGTCAAATGCTATCAAATAAAATCAAAGGCTCTAAATGAATGCCACTCTTGCAAATTTTTAGTTTTCCACCGATTTTCATAGAATGTTTGTTTAGCAAGATTCATAGTGTTATAAGCTTTTAAAGTTTTCAACAAATATATTTTGAATATAATTGACTCTGTCGACTCTAAGAAAACTATCAATTGTTTTTTATTTATATATTATTGCCATTATTTACAAAAAATTAAATAGTTATTATGATTTAATAGAATTTTAAACTTGTATTTTATTCTTAGCCAAAGCAACACAAATAACTGTGTTAACAATCTGTGCAGTTTATATTTAACGGAGTTTAAGAAGGGATTAATCCTCAAGCATTTAATTTATCACGGATATTTCTGTAATATAATTTCACAATTTTTTTTTTATATTACGCATAATATATTTCATTTATATTCAATATAAAATTAAAGGTAAATTTCTTCATTCTTGTGAAAAATTAAATAAGTAATGTTTTGTTTTTACATAAAATGTGTATGGAAAAATGTAAAAATGAAATCCAATTTCATTAAATCTCCCAAGTCGTGATTCCAACATATAGAATCATTAAATACAATAAATGATTCTAATTGTATAATATTTGTATATAATATAAGTTACTAAATTGTTATCTTAAAATCATTTTATTTTATGTATACAAAAATTGTTATGATATGGCTCTCTATAAACACAATAACTATTAAAAGTAATTTATCTTTATATTTAGTATCGAATATTTGCTAGATAATAATTACCATGTGTATAGAGAACTTAATATTAAACGAATGTTAAACAGCATTTTTTAAATATTTAAACGAGTTTCACCAATAAAACAGCAATAATTATTAGGTGTATGTAATCATACTACTATTTTATAATGAAAATTAAACATAGTCATAATACTCATAATGCAAATTATAAATATAATATAATCTTCCAAAAAATTTAAATGGCTATTATCAATGTAGGTAATACCTATATCATTATAATGTTTATTTATTTTTATGGGGAACTACAAAATTTAACGTTACTATAAACATTTAAAATAAATAACTATGTAATTATGTTCTACAATTATAGAACTTATTTTCAAGATTGGAATTTAGAATGTGTGAAATATAATTTTGATTGCAGATGGTAAGGCTATAAATAGGACACAGAAAATAGATTTACAATTAAAAGAATATTTAATTTGATTTAAGTGATGATAACTTTTATTTAACGTTTAAAAGTAATGTTTTGAACCATTTGATTACTTTACTATAACTATTTTACACTTAATCGGGGGTTAAATTACTACTTATAAAAACATTTGTTCAAAGAATAAGTTTAATTCGAGTTTAGGATATATAAGCTAATACACAAGTGTATTGGAAGTTAGATCGAAATCAAGTCGTCTCATCTCCTGTAGTATCCCTTATAAGCAATTCAGAATCGATATCTTTAATACTTCGATAGTTTTTAAAATACACTAGAGACTTAATATTCCATGTATAGTACATCACCACAATTTAATAAAGATATCTACTGAAAAACTAATTAAATATCTGTATTCATTTAAAATTTTAGTTTTTGATTAAATTTATAATTAATTAGGTACTATTAGGTACCACCAAGTTTTGTGAATTACCGTGATATATTAAATTGTTGTATATTATACGAAAATAATATCTGATATATCTATCTATATATATATATATAAATACTATGCCTAAGACTTTACAACATATTGTATTGGTATTAATTTCAATGTAAAAAAAAAGGAAAATTATAAACAATTTTTAATCCTCAATAGTCTAATATGGTGTTATTTGATTTGTTTTTTAGATAAATGGTTTCGGATCTCCGGTAAAAAAAGGTAAGCACGATGAAATATGTTAGTATAAGGATACTTATATCATTAATACATCTATGTTAAAAAAAAAAGGTTAAAATGTAAGGACCCCCTCAAGTGATACCAGATTACCCGATGAGTTGTCAGAATAGGTTATCACGACTTAGTTATAAACCGGATTAGGTTCCACTCAAATGATTCCGGATTGTGTTACACTGTCGGAATAAGACTTGCATGATATTCATCTTATAACCAAAATGAACATTATTTTATTGTTTTTACCTAATTTTATGTATAGCTTACCTGCCACCTCCGTATATTGGACAGTATAACATTTCTATTAAATTGTATTATTTAACATGGTGAGATAAAAAAATAAATCTCTAACAAACGACTGTGTTATAGGCATATCATGTTATGTACATAAAATCAGTATTATAATGTGGTTGTCCACATTTTTCAGATGAACTTAATTGATTCACCGCAAAGAAGTGGTACTTAATTATATAATCAGATATCAAACAAAAAGGTGTTTACCCATACATATATTGTGCAGTCTGAAGCTAATCATATATAATCATGATAGCATAAAAGCCATATTTTATATTGTTTTACGTATCATCACAATGACGTTAAATTTACATAAAATCAATTAATTATGAATAGGTAATGGGTATATTATAATATATTTTTTAATTTGGGTGCATAGATTAAAATTATATCATAACACATCCCATGTATAGATTAGGTCGTTACCATCATGGCAATTTCTTCTAATTTCTTCTTTTTTAATGAAGTTTTTGTATTTCTGTACAATTTTTATTATTATGCATATTTGTTTATTTATACCTTACACATTGACAGTGATGTAACTACTAGCGTTCATTTGTAATTCACGAATTGTACCTATACCTCAGTGGCTAAGAGCATCCATAGTTAATCATTACTATACCACACCATGATGACCACCAATGAGCCTAAATGAATATGGTTTTTAATTATTAACTATTCTATGACGCCACAATAATGTACTAAAAAAAGCGAATCACCGTAGTGGAGATAATTACGATTTATTTTTATTTTTAAAAATATTTTTTCAAATAAGTATAATATTAAAACAAATTAGGAATAACATGGTAAAGTATGTTTGGTGTACCAATAAACTGTATAGTATGACCGCCGGCAATAACATGACAATCTACATATTAAAATTAGATTGAGATTTTTGTCTCCAAAATATCGCTTATAGCGATACTTCTTATATATGATAATATACCTGTTTTAAATAACTCGTATTTCAAAACATGTTTGGTGGTATACGAAGCTTTTGATCCAATTAATTCTTATTTGATATTTATTCTCATTTGATCAAATGGTTTTTTTTTTAAAAACTATTATAATATAGTTAATAATAATAAAAAAAATAAAAGTAAATTATATTAATATATACAGGAACAAAAGGAATATAATATATTTAAAGTAAAAGTGTACATTTAATTTGCTTTATGTTATAATAAGGTGCTATTTTTATATGAATGGCTATCGAGCATTTATGTCGATTCGATGGTCTTATTATAGTTAAATATAGCTGATCTACCTAAGTTATTATTGATCTTGGAAAGTCTAACTCATAAGGCGATGATATGTCACCATATACCTACTCATATAAGGAATAAAATACAGAAAAATCAAAATACATGCAGTATTTTACGTAAATTAAATATCACGAACAACGAAAGTGAAATCATAGAGGATATCAATAATAATATAATAATAAGTTTTACTATAGGTAATTTTTTTAATCCAAAATTATGATTTATAATAATGTGCAGTGCTCTCGTGTTTATGTGTCTTCGTCCGATTGCACAAGTTCCGTGACCTGAAGATTGTAGGCCGTGATAGCTTCGAGGAATTTACGCTATACAAAACTGTGGATGTAGTGAAAGATTGAGGGAGTTCGAGTGAGTGAGAGAGAGGAAAGGGATGTTAAAAATTTAATAAAAGAATAATAATAGGTAAAGACTAATATAAAAAATAAAAAAACCCGCGTGTACATCCTTATAGGCATTCATCGCGACAGTCAATGGGTGGCGGGGTGGAACAAATGGGTTTACGCGTGCGCTCTCGCGAGTGTGTGTGTGTGTGTGTGTGTGTGTGTGTGTGTGTGTGTGTGTGTGTTGGGCATGGGTGGGTAGCGGGTGACACTGATCAGTATTCCGAGAGTGCACTTTGATCGCGCGCGCTGTTTACGCCGCCGCTGTCGGTGTGGCATCCATCGATCAGCGACAACAGCAACCGTAGCAGCAGTATCAGCAACTGCGACGGCGACGACAGGATTGCCGGTTATTTGTTTAACATATAGGCTGGTAGACGAAGGAGGATGCGGAGAGGTCCACAAGTCGCAGTCGCCAGGCCGTGCTGCAGGATTATCGTAGACGCGTATCTGTGCGCGAGACCTGGCAATATAGTGACCGAGCAAACGTGCAGGACTGTCAATCACGAGTGCGCGCGCGCACGCGTTCGCGGATCCCATTACGGTGGATTTCCATTCAGTTGCATCGACTAACGATGTGTGGGCAACAAAAAAAAAACCGCAAAAATAATATGTATAAAATAAACGAGAAGAAATTATATAAATTTCCAATGCAGAAGTGATTTTCATATAGCGTCGGCGCACCGCGCTCGAGTGTATTATACAGATGAGTGTACCGTGATTCGTCCTTAATAGGAATACGACGCACGTCCTCGCGGCACCAGAACCTGCACCGTCGGTGCCGCGAAAAATGCGCGCGCCACGCCGGTCAATCGTATCACTGTCGTAGATTTCACGCAGTCGTTGCGACTGCAGCTGCAACTGTTCGTCATCGCGAAATCGTCCCCTATTTTTTTTTTTATTATTTCCTTTACTTATGCCATACAAATTAATACGATTAATAAACTTTAATATCTTTAACCGAATGGGCAAAAAAAGCGAAGCGTCCAACGTCCAACAATAAAAAGAAATACGAGGTGTGATCAAAAAGTAACGAGAATTTTTATAATTATAAAAAAAATATGTACTTATAGGCCCCCTTCAAAGTAATCTGTTCAATAGATGAATAAGTCTAACAAGTAATCAATAATTACTGTATATTCTATATCAGCCACGAGTAATCGATTTGTTTTGAACTCTATACATATGTGTATGTTTATATAAACGTACAACATACAACTCTACATATAAGCTTATTATTGTGTATGGTGATACGTGAACACGTCATGCGTGTTCTACGACGATACCTACCTAGACGGCTAGACACCATATAGTAATAAATAGTATATGGTACATGATACATGTTTATATATTACGATGTTATGTAAATATTAGTAGTGAAACTGTCGGAAATTCTCGTAATTAATTATTTTTGTCGACCCACGCTCCAATGACATTTATAACACTATTTTTTACTAATCGCAATTACCCATCTACGTACATTTTACCCATAACATTTTAACTACCCTTATTATTATCACTTCGTGACTCAATATAACTTTCAAAATATATTTACATATAGAAAAAAACAATTTACTTTAAGTTACAGGCACCGTAAAGTATCAGATTTTTATCTGTTTTATTCAAAAAAACAAAATAATTTACTAACCTTTGTTTTGAAATTGGGGATTGTGTTACTTAAAAAAATAATTCTTGTAGGTACAACACCTTATACTGTATGTTCAATATATTCATGATAATCATAAACTAATAATAATTTTACAGGTTAAATAACGTTTAGGTGTCTTTGTATTTCTTCTTAGTTTAAATAAATTATATGTAGGTTAATAATAGTTTACACTTATAAATACTAATTATTATTTTTTTATTGACTGAATGACATTATTGACATTAGTAATTTAATAAGATATAGCATGCAATACTTTTTTTGTACATCACTACTATTTATAAGTAACAAAGAGAGTAATTATGAACGCATTAATATATACATAATATATATACAACGAAATATTTTTATTATATAGAGCCTGTATAAATATACAGGATGTCCCACTGAGATCTGACAAAAGAAATAACTTTTGTTTTAATTAATATTTTTAAAAAAAAATTTCAGTATTAAAAAATAAAAATTGTATAATAAAAATTTAGCGCAATTGTCTATGAATTATATTTAAAAGAAATTTTTTAAAAATATTAAATAGAACAAAAGTTATTTCATTTGTCAGATCTCAGTGGGACACTCTGTATATATAACAAATTTAGATTATAAAAATACAATTATAAGACAGTTATAAAATCATATATAAACCACTGCACAAATCGTTTTTTGCAGCGATAAGAATTAATTATATTGAAGATATTTCAATGATAAATATTTTATACAAATGATACGATGTAGACATATTGTAAATAATGAAATATCAATTATTAGTACGACTTATTTTCATTTTGTTTCAGTGTCTTTTACATACCATTAAACGTACCATTAATTTTTTAATTTATATTGATTATGCTTATTATATAAATTATGATTTTTAATTTACACCTAAGACCCTTAAACAATTTTTTTTTACGATAAGTGCTTGTAGTAGACAGTTCTTTACAAGACATAGTCACATGTGCACAATCAGTGATATGATGAAGTTAGAAATAATCATTTTACCTAACTTAAAATATTACTAAGCTATCACCAGTATTCAATAATATAAATCCTATAAATTATAATAAATAACTACCAAATATATTCGTTTTTAGATATTTCACTAATAATTTAACAATTTCTTATAGAATTTAATCAAAAAAAGCTAAAACATAGTATGATAATTATAGGCACTGATAACAGATAAAAACAATATTTTTCAAAACATGTAACGTATAATAATTGTATTTTATAAAGCTTGCATAAATATCATGCAAAGTAAATGAACAGAGTTTTGTATTCTTTGATTCTTCTTTAAATATTCTTGTGGTTAAATTATTTGTATTATTTTAAATTGAAAATTATTATTTATGTATTTTTGAACACATTTATTTATATAATTAATTGGCAAATTTTAACAAATATTATTATAAAAAAACAAATAGGTTTTGTATTTTGGAACCGGTTATAATTGTATATATCTATATATACTACTATCTACATTCTACATACTTGCTTGTCGATATAATATGTAAATATATAAAATGTCCTAGTGACGAATTTATTAAATCCCATTAAAATTTAAAACTAATTGTAATTTAAAGTAATTGTTTCTTAATGTAAATTAAATATATTATACTTAATTTTTATATAAATATAGTGTTATAACTTATAAATAATTTATGATTTATAAGAGGAAAAAAATTATATCAACAAGTATTTTGTTAAAGTAATATGATGTTATTATCTTAGTAATAAAATAGGTAGGTATACGTTATTCTTGTTCAGTACATTTTTAAGTATTACGATTAAAACAAAATTAAACTATATCTTTTAAGACAATGATATAAAATAGTTATAATTTTTAATTAGTGACTGAATATAAATTGGCTAATTTATATTGCAGTTTTACTTGAATACAATGGCGTAGCCATGGGGCCGAGGCAGTGGGCAATCTCTACATAGGCTGTATCAACTTAATATAAAAATGAACTGTTCTTGTTAGTTGTTAATTATGTTTTTTTGGTATTTCGGGTTCCCCCCCCCCATTTTAAAATCCTGGCTATGCCACTGCTTAAATTCATATTTCGTAAGCAATATACGAATGCATATATAATGGATAATAATAATAATAATAAAAGGTATATTATAACAAAAACATAATTTGACGAGTTATATCGTTTTCATTTGCTATTAATATTAAAATTATTTATTGGCTATGAACATTCTTTGATAAATTCATTGCCGACATCTTGAAATATCATATTTTGACTTGATAGAATATTAAGTGTAGCCATTTGTTTTATTTTTACAATAAATTACCAGTCATTTATTATGTTAGCAAAATATTTTTGGGTAATAGTTGTTAGCCAAAAAAAAAAAACCGAAAGAAATGGTGTTGGGCTTTTTTTGTTTTGAATTAATTACAAATAATTGTGCACTTTGTGTGGCGATCGATGTTTTGGTATTTGAAAGAAAAACATGATTGTGTCGGGTAGAATGTAAAGAATATATTCCACCAATGACTTATTAATGTAATCCGTTTTTTGCCTACACCGTATATATTCCACCTTTTTTTTTGAAAACCCGTTTTACTTCTTGAGATATATTTTGTATTTTTTTTTCGCGATCATATTAATATTATTACATTTTGTCGCCTCGGTCTGTTTGCCCCGGCACTATGAAATTAACAACCTTCGGGTTGTTATTTTTTTGACCACATTATTTTACAGCGACGACTATTTATCAAATGTCCACGACTGCGGCTTGGTGAATGTGAAAAAAAATAAAAGACGATACGGTAAACAATTACACACACACATACACACACACACACACGCGCGCGCGCGCGCGCGTACACAAGCAACACACCACCGTCTTAGCGCAAATATATATAATATAATGCCCCTATTGTTCATCCCGTCCATCTCGTTGATCAGAAAATATTTTTTTTATCAATATTTTAATCCTTTTACAAAACGTGCTTTACTGTTAGTTCAATACATCTAACATCACACTATTCACACTTATAGTTATACTATATAGGTTTATATAGTATTTTAAAAACACCGTTTACACATTCACCACAAATATATACATGATATAGAATATATGATATAAATTTATTTATTTAGTCTATTGTAGTATATACCTACCTATTGTTGCAATTTACAGTGTGCAGTATAAGACGCCTGTAATAATATGTTTTGTAAGGCTAATCATAATAAGTAAAACTATATCGATTACGATATTATGGAATTTTAATTATTATGTAGTTTTGTTTGCTAACTAATAATCCGAATTATTCATATACATATATACACCTTTAACACGATACACATATAGATATAATGTCGTGAGCAAATGCACATTTATATAATAAGTACTTTTATAGATACCTATGTAGGTGTGCTCGTATAATATTAAATTTATAATTTAAGCACGTATTGTAAATTTTAAGTTTTTTAATCTTGATTAAACACACTACATGTACATATAATATGGCACATTAAATATAGTATCTATAGATTCTATTGATGTATGTTCATTTTATTGTATTTGTACAGTAGTACCTATAACGAAATGATATATATCTAACGAGTTCAAAATATAAATGGATCTATCGTTACACGAAATTCAATGATTAATTTAATGATTTTTGAACGTATATAAACATATATAATGTAGGTATATGACGACATTCTGAACATATTTGTTGTAAAGCTATAAAATTAGATTTCTTGCCGACGCCCCATCAGTGTCCTCAATATTGTGCTATACGACCATGTTGGATATCCAGATAGAAATATAAGCCTATATATGGAAATCCCGGAGGAGTGATTGTACTTTCGTTTTATCTAACTAAAAAAATTGCAATTCCGAAAATATCTTCAAAACGTTACCGTTTTTCGTTCATCACATGTATAGATAGGTTACGAGTCTCCTGAGTCCCGTTATTTATGTATCATAATGTACTATTTCGAATTTCGATGGAGGCTTATGGCGGTAACTGTTCAAATACTTTTATTTTATTTTATAATATTTTTTTACAAAACTTGTTGATATAGGAAGTCATATTTTTCAAAAATAATAATAAAATATAATAACAAAAACACGTGCTATATTTATGATATCGAAAGCTTATAACTATAATTTATGTAATACCGATTTAGTATATATAAATATAATAGTACACTATACAGCCATATATATATATATATATATATCCTTATATGTAACGTGTATTTATGTACTCGTATATAGTGTCCGAAAAATACAATTGGTTTTCGCATGTAATTTATTTATACGTCCGCTGGACAATTTATATTACGACACGTTCAATTCGTTTTCAGTTGGCGAGTAGTTTATCCCCGAGTTTGTATCACAAAAAAACTCGCACATTGCAAATAAACAAATAACAGGACACATATAGAATCGTGATTTTTGGTACTGAGTGTTTGTAAATCTACTGCAAGTATAATCTCGGGACGTGTTACATCGCGTTTTCACAGTGCTAAACCCCGTTTTGTATATTCACAACAGAAATCCGTCTGGCAAATATACAGGTAGGTAGGTAGGTATAAATTCATACAGTGTTATAGAACGCAGTGGTGATTTAAACACACCATGTATAGGTGAATGCATAATATTCGTTATAACCTTCAGCAATATAATCCATACATATTGACGCCATTAGAGAGGCTAAGGAATTCAGCTATCCTCAAACATAGATGTATAACATCCGAAAATATTAACTGATTCAAAGGTTTTCTATCCGTGACGTAAATAGAATTTACAATAAGATAAGTACCTATATGAGGTCGCGAACCCAATTTTAACAATAATCATACTCATTAAAAATGTTTAAAAATTATTTCGATATTTACAAAATATAATAAGATTCGTATTATATAAATTATAATTTATACTGCATAGTAAATTACCAACTAATACTTCCAAAACAAAATTTATATTTAAATAATTAAAATATATCGATAAAATAAATGTTGGTTACTGCAGATCTTCTCATTCTTAATTCGTGTGCAATAGAGCATTTTATAGTAACTTTTAGTTCATCTTCATCCCCATCTATACGTGGCTATGTATATATTATAAATAAATAACAACGATACTAAGACTTCCGCCAATAATACCGTGTATAGTTATTTTTCTAAAATATAATTTATAATCGATTATTTACATAACGGAACCGTATAAAGTACATATTTTACATACATCTATGATACAAGTAATTACTGATTAGTGTTTCGATTGATTATTTCACTCGAAATGTTTGCACCGTTTAATATTACCTTCATATAATAATATTGTATTATTATATCGTTATTAAATTTTATCCAATCTCGTATGCCGCGACACGTTGCTGATGCGTATAATATATACATTATACTATTATACACGGTATTACATAAACGCTATTATATATTAGATACGTACCGATAAATCGTAAACATATATTATTATAATCCGTATATGGCTATGAGGGGTTTTCGTTGTATACTTATACATACCGGTATGTATACATATTATCATATTACGGTCGGCCATATCTCTATATAATACTGGTTCGTAGCGGACAGTATTGCAGTGAATGAGATTCGTATGTTTTCCTCGCCTCTATCGGATTTTGTTCCGTTTTCGCGCGTATATAATATGTAATTCTCATATACCTTAATACCTATTACTGTATTCACGCGTTATCGCGATCGTCACATCGTGGCAGCTGCGCTACGGACTAGCCGCGCGAAAGAAATTCCTACAACGACGACGACGATACGGACGTATAGATTATCATTATAGACGTATAGTTACAGAGCGTTACGATGAACCTGCAGTAAATATATATTGTATATACCTATATAATATTATGTATGTGTTATTCATGTCGCGGAATAATTCCTAATTTTTACGATGGTTAACAGCGAGCGTGTGAGAGAGAATAAAATAAACTATATAATAATAACATGTTGTAATACCTGTACGGTATATATATAAACGAAGGAAGAATGAAATAGGAATATAAGAGAAAAAAGACTCGTGCGCTTGTTTGTGTGTGTATGTGTGTGTGTGTGTGTGTGTGTGTGTAGATGGGAAAGGGGTAAAGTATTGAATAATATCCTGTGCCACAATAGGCACAGGTATATTATGTATAGTTTATAATCGATATATTATATTATAGTACTATCCGAAGACACGGTGACTCTGTTTTGTGTTTTTTTCGTCGTACACTCGTACCTATATGCAGGAGAAAAGAAAATGCGCTGCATTTAAGAGATGGACGCGTGTGGACCGAAAAAATTAATATATATATGTGCGTATACTGCAAATTGAAACAATTTGATACGTCTTCTGAATTTATCTGCTATCCATAAAAACTACCAATCGCGTGTGGTATCGAGAATATAATATTATACAGAGATAGACATGAGCGGATCGATTTAGCATAAATTATTATTATATCATTCGCCAGTAGTACCCATCGCATGATGGCGTGTTATATTGTAAGCTATAGGTACATATTATACGTACATATATGGCTATAAATATAGGTTACATTCTATTAACGTTGTGCCATTACCGTGGTTCTCGACTGCAGTAGATACATTTATCCATACTTAACACGGTGTACACTATACTATAGTTCAGGGGTCGGCAAGTAATTTCTATTGGAGTCCTAAAGATTAAAATAATAAATCAATGAGGTCCAGTGAAAAAAATCTTTTTCAAATCTTTATACATAATGAAGTAAGTACAATGTGTTGACAGGGTCCAAAGTCAATCAAATTATTTGAATTGTCCGTTTCGATTTCATTCGACGTCACTTGTAAAAAGAGTAATCTGTTGGTGTGCTAATTATATGTTAAAACCAAAAAATTGTATTAGTTTCGTTATTATACTTGTCTTATGAAAGTATACTTATTTCCCTACATTCGAGATCAATTTTTTAACTCAGCTTATATCATGATAATGTAATTTAACTAAATAGCTAAGCTATGTTCGACCTATACTGAAAATTTAACTATCAATATTGGTGAAGAATTTTTATTCAAAATTATTATTCTAGATTTAAGTGTTTATAACAAATTTTCGAAACAAAAATATACGAATTTATGCTGATTTTCTACAAAGCTTTTCATGAGCGTATATACCTACTAATTTTTTTCTATATCAAATTTAATTTATAAAACTACATAGTTATCTTATTTTACATGCTTAATATCTCAGTTATTATACATATATATAGTCCCGTCGCAATAACTCGAACCTCGATAATTCGAATAACTTGACAACTCGAATTTTTTTGTATTCCCCTAGAAATATAAATTATATATAAATTCGAGTCAAATATCTAGAATAATACATACCTCGAAGCGAATTTTTATCTCCCTTCAACTTCGAATTATCGCCACTCGACTGTTTATATATTTATGAGTATAGACAAATTTTGCGATGATATTACAATTTTTATATTATGAGCTACATTATATTTTTTATAATTTAAATTTTTTTAACTTCTGCAAATATTAACATATAACAATATGTTTAAAATTACGTAAACTAGTGCTCAATTAAATTTATTTAAATTAATCAATCATATTAAATGTCTAATTTGTTTTCAATAACTCTTATAGAGATCATTGATCCCGAGTTATATATGAATACCTAAACAACTAAGCTAATAAAATGTATACAGATTTGATTGCTAACAGAAAAACATACATTTTTTATGTATATCTAAATAATATATTATATTTTTTTAAATACCTACTTAAAATTATGAGCAATGATGTAATATTTTTTTCGGGCAATAAATGTATAATATAAGAGCGATAAGTCCTTTACATTTTTTTAAGACCATTAAACACGTGACCGTATTTATTATTTATTAGTTTGATTTTAATGCTCTATGCATACACACACATCATACACAACAAATGTGTTCAACACAAACAATATACATACATGGCATGTCCATATCAAATGATAATAAAACAAGTCATGTGGTCATTTTTTAAGCATCACGTGGACACTCGATACGCAGGAGTCGACCAAATGACAATCGGAACAAGGTTAATACATACATTTACGACTCCCAACAAATATACATTTTTATTATTCGAATAATAACCATAAATGGTTGTTATCTAAAATGTTCGTTATTCGAATTATACACTATCATCCTAAGTTTAACCATCCATCGGACGATGAGGCTATTTATTGTTTAAAGAACAGATAAACTGCACAGACAGTCTGCAGAACTACTTTATGAACACTGATATTATAGGTTATTAAATATTAATCTAAACAACGGTAATTACTATATTATATTACAATATTACGTTACTACTTATATAGAAATAAGAAATAATTATTTTATTTCATAATAATAATTATTATTCTTATATGATATAATTACACAACTATTTACAACCTAAAACCCATAATATCTATTATAATAATTAGTTATTAATAAGCTGTATACATTCAGTAAAGATAATTTTTTTTTATCATATAGGGATAATAACGGTATTCATTATGCTGCGTTTAAATATTTATTTATTTGAATGTATAGTATTATTTGAATTGTATTATGATGTTATACCTATGCGAAAACTAATAATTGTAACTATTAAACAAGAAATCCCGCTAAATTTTATAAAAAAAACACATTTCAAACAATCATTAATTAATTAACGGTTTGTCGGTTTATGAAGAAATGAGGTGCGTTGAAAAAGAATTATCGTAATATTTCAATGTTTTATATGTGTAATATCACTGAAACAGATGTAAAATAACGACAAGAAGATAGGAATGGATGAATAAAGACATAATGAAAAACACGCTGTTAATGTCGCGTTGTAAATTATATATATATATATAGCTAATATATAAGGCAACTTGTTTAACATTTAATTCTTTCGATTGGTGTTTAACACTTATAAAAATTTAAATATCAACGTTCCACGGTGAAAGAACGTATTTAATGTTTTATTTAAAAACACATCTAAATGTTTGGTGTACCATCAGGCACCTAAGTAATCGAACAAATCAAGAGATCCCATATCGCGCGCGCTAGTCCTTGAAGAATTATTATCGTCATCAAAATGCATAATTAGTCGGGCGAAAGACAGTTTATCGCCGTGTCTAAATCTAATATACTTATTTTACATTTATGTAATATTATATAGGTGCCTACGTACCCACATACTATTATATATACGCTGCACGAATTGAGTTTGTCCGGCACACGCCTATATAGAAAAAGGATCGTATGTATAAAAAATAAACTTAAATAAACATCGTTAAAGCAGTACTATGGAATAATAATAAAGACGAAACGTTTAAATTTCGAAGCGGCGTGTGTTTGTGTAGTTCGGGCGGTTTATATCCACCGAATCATCTGAACGCGAGGTTGTTAGTCTTCGTGTGACAAGAATTCCAGTCGACATTCCTCGTATATACCTATATATCCATACAGATAGTGGTGTATTATTATTACTATTATTATATACACATTACTATAACTATTTACTATCAGAGCATCTTAATTTCTTAATTAGATACTTTCAAAGAACGTCCCGACTGATTTTAATGGGCTAACCAGCAACTGCGGTGACATATACATTTATATATTATACCTGCTGCTATGTTTATATTATTATTATATTATACTCATTATAATAATAATCGCGTGGTCCGAATGACCGGCCGTATATTATAATATGGTTTGCTCCCTAATACGAATTTACGTGTTAAAAAAATCCTTCCGCAATAATGTATCTGCCTAATATATGTCTCATACGTGATAAAAAAAATAACATATAAATTGTAATCATAATTATAAATTATTTATGCATTATTATTAAATTATTGTGTCGGCATGAATAGTATTAGTTTATCTAAGAGTATACCCAAGCGTAATTAATATAAATACAAACAAAATAAATATATATTATAAGTACATGACATGTGCATACATTATAATTTATAATTATTACGAGTAAAATAAAAAACCAGTGTAGTATACAATAATTTTAATAAAAATTATAAGGTGTAATTAACCGTGTAACGTTAACAATTTAAAGAACATTTATTTAGGAAATATTTAATGCTTTTAATATTACATAATATTATATTATGTACTATATAATAACTTTGTGCTACTCCTTTCTAAAGATGTTGTTTTTTAAATTTAAAATATTTTATTATGATTGTATATTAAAATCGATTTTGACCAAAACATTTTATTTAATGAGGTTGTTCAAGAGCGCTGTGCGCATTTTTACTACACAATAAAAAGGTAACTGAATAAACAATTTGATGCAAGTTTATAACTAGCATTTTTTAAATCTTAAGGCATAAAATGCAATAATATTATATAATAATAATAATAATAATATTTTATTAACGGAATAAAATTCCAATTTACAATAATAAAAAATAATGACAGGCGTATATATATATATTGGCATATATTTAATTATAGGTACCTCTGATTCTGTATTCAAGGTAAAATAAAATCGTATAACTATAAGAAATTACAATTAATTAATTTTTAATTATATTTGTCAAATGTGATGGTACACAACTGTTATTAAATGATTTAAATGAAATATACAGGACAAAAGAGTTATCTCATGTATGTACGCTGATGAAATATTAATGCATGAAAAGTAAATAAACAGTATAATACGATACGTAATAATTTAATATTGAATATATAATATATGTTATGTAGTGTTGACATTTAATCAATGGCACATATAAATTTGTCTTAAGATAGACTTATATAAATCCAAATTAGAATGTTGACCTTACTCATAATAAAGGACTTTAAATTAATTATGGACGAATATTCGTTTGACTATATTAAAACATTCATACAGAAGTTATTTTTATTATTATATTCTCTAAAATTGAAAAATAATAACTAATGATTATTCACCAATCACAATATCATAATATACTATATATTTAATATTTGTAAAAATATTTTATTTTATTTTTACTATATATATACTATATACATACATAGTATACACACATGTTATAAGGCATTTTATTTCATCTAAAGTATGGTTTGTAAATATATTTCTAAGCACGAGATATTTTATTTCATTTCTAATATGATCACACTAATTTTTCTTGTTAATTTATTATGATTTAAAAAATTATACTTTTATTAATTATGTAACTTGAATGTAGTTATAAATTATTTATATATAAATGTATAATTTTTAAAACCATTAAAAAAAAAGTTCTAGTACTTATAACCATATCATACATTTTTTTAAACAATACACTATATTTTTCATTTTATAATTGAATGCAAAACACTTTCCTAAAAATGTGCGCAGTAAAGCCAAGGAAGAAAAAGTCTTATATAAAGACTAAATAGTATTATTGTACCTAATTTAATTTACCATTTAATTATTGGCACATTTTTTTTAAACCATATAATAATTTTGTTTTTAATATTTTATAAAATCACTCAATTATAGACGTGCATATTATGTCTTTTATAACCCCGAATAAAACATAAAACTAGAAAAAAAATTATTATTGTATTAAATAATAAAATATATTGTCTTATATAACATGAAGGTAAAATAAGTAATCGAACAAACTTAGCCTTGTCACTAAACAATTATTATACGTATTTAGATGACACGAAATTAACTGAAATAATTATAATATATTATAGTATCAGTGTTTTGATATTATAATATTAATATACGAGTTTAGTACTTTAATGTGAATTATATAGCTATACGCACGTCAAAATCGTGGAATGTAATTTTCAACACGAACAAGCAATTAACACTAATAGTGATTAATAATTTATGTGTATAAAAAAATGATAGAAAGACCTTGCAGCTCTACAGTAACCATTTTCCCACTTCTAGACTTGTCTGAATATTTGATCCGTGGATTGTGATACACATAAGTTATAATATATTTTATAAGTATATAGGTATTATAAGCGTGAAGGTAAGTATTTATACGGGTGTTCTTGACTATAACCTGTGCATTTATTTCTCCGTTTAAGTGTTTAACGTTTAAGTATAGATATTAGACATAATATTATGAATAATTAGAGACCGGATTTTTATATTTTTATATATTCTTGTGTACCGTAACATGTATGCGTGGCTGGATTCTAATTACATTGTATCTATCAGATTTTCTAACATAACTTTATTCATGTTTCATTTTAAAGCTCATTTCTTATAAAAAATGAAGTAGAACTTTCGTCCCCAAGTTTACAAATTTGATGAATAACATTCTCTCATAAACTTTAGTAAACATGACATTTTGTAAGCGGATGAAGGAAATTATCGATTGAACTATCGTTAAACATAAACAAGTTAACAGTTAACAATTCCAGTCTAAATTTTACTTCCACAACTTCAGTTTTCTATAGTGACCAAATTGTGTTTGTAAATATTTTCTTAAAAGATAATTTTTGGTGAGATAATGAAGTTTATTGCAATTATATTTTTACACTAAATCGATGAATTTTAAAAAAATATTCGTCTATTAAAGGTATTTCTAAAAGTCTTCAATTAGCCTTTAATACGATTATGGTTTATATGTACTTACCTTTAAATTTCAATAACAAAAATATTTAATTTATCTTCGAAGAAGGAATAAATTACTACAGATTTAACAATATCTTAATATCTTTATAAAATAATTGTTGTATCAGTAAATTTAATGTACTTTTAAAATTGTATACACATATTCTAAACAATTAATCAAAAATTTGACTTGGGCACATATAGAACCTTTATTGAATTTACCATTATTTTGCAGAAATCAGAAAATAATTAGTAATATAGTTTACATGACATGATATGATTTATCTATTTATATTAATTACTTCGTTCTGTATCAATCTTAGGCATGAATATATTATGTAATATATACTGTATATACATTATACATATAGTGAAATAATATCCATATATTTATTTATTTATTTATATAACTGTTTATTTTCGTGTTGATATAAAATTATTTATAAAAAAAAACATTAATTGTTATTACTTATTATACAAAAACGTACTGAAATATATATATAACATCTACTCTATAATTTCGTCATAAACGAATACGATATACCTACACATAAAAAAATACAACGCTATTAATATCGTTTTACGTAAAATAAAGTTTTTTTATTTTATGGGATGCAGACACAAGAGTCGCGATACGGTGGTATTCAATATTAAAATAATATATAAGTATAATGTATATAAAATAAGCATACCTACTTGATGATATGCGCTTATAGTATACTATAGTGATAATATTATATTGTACAATGAATTATACGTAAATTAAAATACAATCGATATAACGCATTAAAAATATTATCAAATATAGGTAATTTTATTATTATGTATCTACTAACTACTTACTTATATCATATCGACTAACATCTAACATATTATATTAAACATATTTCAGTTGTAGAACCATTGAGATTTGAGGTATGTGCAATGTGCATATGTATATATTAATATTATACATATAATATAGTCATTATATATATGATAATAATTAATACTGTTTACCAAGTTAGTATATTATGCGATGTTGGTGTATTATATTGTTATATCTACATCATATGATAATGAAATTAATTTTGTTTGACGTGTACACCTATACACAACATATTCATATATTATACATGTTATTTCGCATCCGCCATCGACCACGAACGTGACAAATAAATCTCTCGATTATTTATCGATTAAATGTAATGCGTGTATAGTGTATACGATACACCTATAGTTAGTTACACCATACAAAATAATATATAATATATATCCAACATTTATATTGCATAATTATTGTTACTGAAATTACATTATTCATTCGGACAAGTCGGCGTGGTGTTGGTGTTCAACAAAATATGCTTGGTCGCATTTATATATACGTTATTTTTGTTCGTGTACATTATATTATTATTATCATCATAACATCGTACCTGAATTCCTTCCGAAAAACTTAGACAGGTGCTATATTATACATTGTATAATGATTTACAATTTTATTCAAAATAGTCTCCGACCAACATTCGCCGCACAACACCGTTTTATTTTTGTTCCGTCTGACAGGATTTTTGGCACTGTAAAGACCGATGTATTATTTAGTATAATCAAAGTTTGTCGAATAAATTTTATTTTTGTATCATAATGTAATATAGCATATAAGAAACCTATGGTCACGAGATTTTTTGGTGAAATTCTGAATAAGCTTGCGTGTAATAGTTAAAATACCTTGATATTTGTCCATATAGTTTAGAATCAAAGTGAAATGAAAAATATAATATGCAGAGTATAATTCAGTAGGTATATGGTTTTACAATTGTATTTTTCACGGTGGTAGCTCAAAATGTTTCATTCGTATTTTATACCCACCTTCATCATACACATTAAAAATCGATTCTATATTACATGATTGTATAATATACTTATAATGGTACATACTTTAAACTTTGAAAATATCTATACAGATATTCTTGTAATTAATATCAATATTATTTTATTAATTGTTTCCGAATTCCAATTGATTAACGAGTTCTTTCCTGCAAATTTGTATTGGTTATCGTCTACCTACTCGGTATTATCATTCGTGTATTTTGATCATTTTTTGTTTTTGTTATACATGAAATTATATAAGAGCAAGTAAGAGGCATTATCCTAAATAGATTTTTTGTAATACAAAAACAATACTTACCAAGACTTAAAACTCTTAATTTTATTATTATTTTTAAAATATGTAACGATGAATAACATTTTCAAAATATTAGTATTAATTTTATACCATGAACTGTTAACGCTGAACTTAATACCATTTCATATAATAAATCTGTATTGAATCAAAAGTTAATAGCAATAGTATATAATATAAATAAATAGTATTATAATAATCTATTATGACAAAAAAAATTTTATGGTATATTAATATTTTATAGTATAAAGATTTAATATATGTATCATAAAAAATTATTTTTTAATTAACACGTCCATAAGTTATAATCAAGGACGTAATTATGTATAAAATTAATAATTATCGACTAATTAAAAAAAAGTTAGTATTTTTTCATTATAGTAATACGTATTCATGGTAGTTAATAATTTAAAATGTATGTATATAAATTTATATAATATTATACATACTATAATTTATCTGCTATTGACTAATTTCTTTTCTTACCGTCATTAATATTAAATTATTGACGATAAAAATAACACGAATAATAAATTAATTGGTGACATGATATAGAAGGAAATTAAATTCGAATACGTGTTTTCGATTTAAAGCAACCATTAAATGGTAACTAATTATACTATTATAATACCAACACAATATTAATGCTATCAAGGTCATATCTGGTCAATGAATCGTCTCGTAACAAATATACATTTATCCAAATATTATGACTCGATTATAATATAGCTGTAAGTTAATCCCTTTATCTTAACCGTTACACAACATTTTATTACCATTTCTTCAATCTATATAAATCATATGATGATCTTTAACTAAATATGATAATTCATCAATCAAAATTGTCAACATAGATTTTTTTAAATAAAACGTTTTAGTATCTTTAAATTTTGAAATTAATTACTTAATATCAATATTTTAAGACACTGTTTTTCAACAATAATAAACAGTAAACACTATGTATAAACTATAAAATATGTATTCAATAATAAAAGCTTACTGCAATGGTATACTATAGTGATGAATTTTTGTTGTCAAGGCAGTTATTTTCGCAATGACAGTTTTTTATAGGCGTTATTTCTGTTTTTCGTCTTTGATCATAATACCTACTTTTGTATTCTTCAACGATCTTCACAATTTTTTCGCCATATCACTAATAAAATGTATATGAACTATACTATTTCTTATTTATGTATCTACTGTATACCTACATTGTTATTAAATATTATTTAACCTGCGATTTATTCAGTTCATAAAATTCGAAACTTGTTTTGATTACTGAATCGATGAATGTATTAGTTTTATAAATATGTGTGTTTTAAAAATAATAATAATAAAATAATTGATTTAATTATACGTCGATACGAGAAGGTATAACAATTTATAGCACTTTAAAAAAAGATATTTTTCTCATTTAATAGTTTAAGTTTAGAAACTGTAATTTTAACTTTAAACTATTTCATCTAATTTACATCAATCCCTAATTCTCTATATTTTACCGTTAAATCGTTAAAATATAATTTATATCTCATCTAGATATAATTGATACACATAACTATCATAACTTAATAATTAGTATTAATTACATCATTATATTTATTAAACATTTGAGTGGGGGAAGTTTTATGAATAAGTACAATTAAAAAGAGTGTGATTTTTATAATTAATATTTTGTTAGACCGTTAGACTATAATTCAATATATTTAGATAAGTACATTGCTCAGGATTTCAATAATTTCATCATATTATATATTGTCTACTAGTCGATTAGAATAAACCCTAAATAGGAGAGAACTTCACTTAACTTAAATTTATATATTTATTCTAATTTTATATTACAATAATGATTTTTTTGTATATTACATCAAAATACTTAGTCCGTAAAAAACATAATTATATAGGCTACAATAACTTGTTTTCATAATTTTAGAAAAATACAATTAAAATTTATAGTTAAACTTTAGTGGATAATATATTTCTGAAATAAATCATTTTTAGAAAAACGTTGCCTTTATAATTTTATTTATATAGTATATTATAATATTATATGAAATTAGTTTATTAAATAAACTATATTTTGTATGGCAAACTATATAACTATAAATCAATTAGTAAGGGTTCGGGTGGCAGCATTGTGCTAAACAGTTCCCACCCGTTCCTGCAGGTTTTTTTTGAGAAAAAAAAATCAATTAGTAAAAAACTATTAATCATAAAAAAAAATACTTGTAGGTGATTACATTTAGCCAGACTTCAATTCTTACTATTTTAGTTTAAATATATATATATTATTTTTTTTTATTGGTTTTCAGTGTTAAAACTTCTTTACTACATCGTTACCAGATACATTTTATTAAATTAAAGGCAAATTATATATTTTAATAATACCTATCACTTAAAAATTAACAAACAAATCAGAAATATATATTGTGACGGATCTTCCGAATGATATATAGGTAATGTATTTATGTATTTATTTTGTGGTACCTATATATATAATATAGTAAATTGTAGTTAACATATATGATAAAGATATGATTTTTATCCAGTTTTTTTTATATTTTTCATTAAATACAACATTCTATGTGTATACTTTTTACAAAATAAAAAGATTCTCGAAAATATTTTTTAAGATATCCACCACTGAATTAAAAATTGATACACCATATTGTGCTCGAATTTGAAAAATAATAGAATGAAGACTCTTAAATTTGAAAAAATACAGCTTCCCTCAAAACGTATAAAAACACAAACAATCTTGTGTACTGTATAGGGTCCCTACATCGCCCATCATCAATCCTCAAATAGATAATTGTAGTATATACGTATACTACAGTAACGACTATTTTTATGACAAAGCATAATTTGTTCCTATATAAAACATCGTGAACTGTAGTAAACGCGCTTGGGTGTTCGCATATTTAAAATATTATAGAGCGCTTGGAGATTAAATTTCGTGTGGCTAAAGGATGCGTAGTACCGGGTGCAGCGGTAAAATGTATAGAAAACCCATTTCATCTTTTTCTTTTTCAGTGTAGGAAAATTTACCATGTGCTGACATTGAACAGAATATTGGTCCCACGAGACCCTGATCGTACCCCCTCTCTAAAAAAATATATATTTATATATACATATATAGCAGCGTATAGTATACAATGTATATTATGTAAGGCAATCGGCAATGTAAAGTGTAGCAAACGGCTTGAACAACATACATGTATAGAATTACGCATCGATGACTATACGATCTGAATGATCATATCATGTATCGTGATCGTTAACCAAATTCTCATCGGTTTTAGGGTTTTTATTATTATTTATTTATATTATTTTTTTATGTTTATATATGTATATATACGATGACCCGACCTCGACAGTTCCGTCGACAAATTGAAACGGGACCGTTTTATCTCAAACAGCTCGTTATTTCTTTTGGTAAATAATTGAACCTCCCTACAGCACTAGATAACCGCACACTTTTGTCGTTTCAACTTTGACCCTCCACTTTTGGATATAAGTAAAATAATGTATATATTGTATACACACACGCTACACATTATCAACATATATACCTATCAATTTTAATTCTATGAAATCTAAAAAGGTCGGTCTATAAGAAATTTCCTAATTGTTCTGTAATTTTTTCCATAATTTCCTGTACACCCGATGGATATTTTACAGAAATTGCATTGAGCCCTTCGACTGTACTGATGATATATAGGTAAACTCTAGTATTTACTTTATTTAATCAAGATCTATGTAATATATGTGGATATATATGGTACTTATAGTGTAGATATTGTAATAATTCAATAATTTAATAACTACAAATAAATAATAAGTAATACAGTCGATTCCGCTTTATTGGGACACATCGGTTGCGTATTATTTTTTCCCAATAAAATGGTTGTCCCAATAATCCGAAATACAAAAAAAAAACATATAAATTTGTTGAAAAACTGATTTTTTTTAATATAAAAATTAATATATAAAAATTAATTGATAGTACAAAAAGAAAAACATGATATTGCATTATCACATTTAAACATACGATAAAATAAAATTTAATCTGATAATCGATTATGCAAGACGGTCGCGATTGTCAAACTATTGATCTATTAATATACTCGATAAAAATGTCCCAATTATTCGGATTCGTGACTCAGATAAGCGGTGAACGTTTACCCTACAAGTATACATTTGTTTTTGTAACTGAAGAATTGTCCCTATTAAGCGGTTGTCCTTATTAACCGGTATCTCTATTATAAACGGAATCGACTGTATCTCTATATATTCAAAAATGTATGTCATGTGTAAGTAGGTACACTATAATGTACTATACGGTGTAATTTTTTTAACATTAAACATTAAATACTAATAACACTCAAAATAAATCAAAATTTTTAAAAAATATTTTTTTTATACACAATTATAAGTTGCACAAATTATCCGCACGAAAAACGAATATTTTTTTGTTTGTGTAATTCCCTGTTAAATTACCTATGTTAGTTACCTATTTATTATAATTATTATTTATAATTTTAGATATATTTTTTGTAATTAGTCAAAACAACCCCAATGACTTTGTTAAAAATAGTGCTACACAACCGTTCAGGATTAGCTATATAATTAATATTAACTATATCTATTATATAAAATGACGGGTCTAAAACGAATGATCCTTATGCAAATTCTCAGTTTTCGGCTGATGTGCTTAATATTGTATTCATCAATAGTTTCAGCAAAATCCGTAGTATAATTAGCTACTTTATACTTTTCAACGCATAAATATTGAGTATATATTATGTATAGTTGACTTATGAACTAATGTCATATTTTTTATATATACATATTACATATCTATAATTGCCAATTGCCATTTGTTAAAAAAAATAAAATATCTATAAATAGTTGGATATTATTTTAAACCTGAATAATATATTTTCTCAAACCAACCAAATAACTATGTTAAAAATCTGTGCAGTTTACATTTAACATAATTTAAGGAAGAGTTGATCCACGGGCATTTTATTTGTCACAAACAATGCCTTACATGATCAACTATAGTATATGTATATATCAGCTTATTTCCTAATATTTTCTTACATTGTGCATAATATAACGTACTCGCTTGTATACCGTATTACCTACTATTACATTCGATTAATACATGTGTAAATCGTATTATCGTGCATGTTTCGATAGTTGAACACGATAGTTTTATAAAATACTCGAGTGAAAGAATAATACCAGCATTTACGATAATATACTTAAAAAAAAATTTTTTTTATAATATAATGTGTGTAATAGTAGTAAATAGTCATAATAAAATACTAACGTGAACGTTCTAATGAGTGATAAGGTCGCGTAGCAATAACAATATACCTATGGACATTAACGTTGTGTTAATGGTGTCTGTACAACACACCTCGAGTCGGGGCAGACGTATACAAGAAAGCGAAAAAAAAAAACGTGTCGTGAAATGACTGCGGAATTATTTATATATTATCATACGTATATATGCATATTATATACGTACACGTATTACATTATTATATTATACATTTATATATGTGTATATACTATATATATATACGGATAATGTACCTATATATCCCGAGTGGTGTAATATAATAATAATAAACACAATGATGATAATAATAATATAAAATGGTGAACGTATACGTATACGTATTATAATAACACAGCCTTATATACACGGCCGATGTGTGTGTGTGTACAGGTATACAGGTACATTTATATTATATAAATATATAGATACCGTGCTGTTGGAAACCCGATCTCGACGGAATGTCGGGTCCGTTTTACCGGCTAAATACCTTAAAAGTGACATTTCTGGAATCCTCGGCACATATTTTATACGCGGTTAATAAAGTCTTTACGCGATAACAATCGAAGCCCGAGAGACGACGCGCGCGACTATACGGTGAGGGTAACGACGACGACGACGACGACGTACCCACATAATATAAATACTGCAGAGCGAGCGAGAACTTGTACATTATACGGACACGCATAATACGTATACGTATTATAAAAGATGTCCTCCGCACCGGGGCAGACGCGCAGACGGCTATAAACATGCCCATATATACCATATAAACGCGTGCGTGCCGTGTGTGTGTGTGTGTATATTATTTTATACGCGTACGGGGTCCCGCTTTACTTTCACCGTAATTTATTCTTCAAATAAAAATATAATAATATAATAATAATATTATAATACACCTATCGTCGTCGTCGCGCCGAGCGCAGCACAACCGACGATGAGAACTAACAAACACCTGTCCGCGCGCGCTATTTGTTTGTTGTCCGGATAAAAAATAATAATAATTGGTCACGGCTGTAAATATGCGTCGTGTAACCTATAGAATACTGTCTGTACCTGTATATTATACGTATTACAGGTATTACTGACACATACCGTATAATATTATAGGTGGGCGAGGTGTGGCGCACGCGGATCGTATAGCCGATTGGGTTTTTAAAATATTGTTGTATTATCGTTATTATTGTCGAGTGCAAATTATTTTTATGTCCTTTGAAATGCGCGCCCGTCGATAAAACACATCATTATAATGATTTTTGTTATAGATCGTTTATACAATATCACATGTACCATATAGATATATCGGTATACCACGTGTACATAGTATGTATTATTATATAATATACGAACGATACGATCTATGGTATTATGACACGTAGCACGCTCGTCCGTTTCGGATACCTATATAGAGATTTTCAATTAAAATTCCAAAACGTCGTTTGTATATATAATGCTATATAGGACTAAGCGAGTCGTGGGCACCTATATATACATAATATTAGCTATAGTTGTGACTTATTAGTTATTATAATAGCTGCTCGTAATACGATATGCCGTGCATTATTATAGTTCACTGGTTTACATGACTATTGACTATAATAAAATATAGGTATAGATACCCATTAAGACTAGAATAATAATATATAATATCGTAACAAGAATATAACTTAAGAGATATATTATTATATATAATGTATATACAATATATGCTGTATTTGCAAATATTATATACATATAGTTGGATATCGGTGCAATACTGATGCAATAATTTTGTTTATAATAATATAGGTTATTCTTATAATATTATATACCTACCTATATATTTGATTATATAAATGTAATTAAATCGACGAGTCAACGACTGTGATTTATGACCTGTTGTATTGAATAGGTGTATAGGAATATGGGTAGGACCCGCTAATGTCCAGACTCCAGATAATATTAGCATATACTGATTATAAACATGTATGTAGTATAATATATAATATATCTACTATTTACTAATATATTAAATCTGTATTCTATAAGTTTGCATCACTCGTATTACATATTATGTATAATATAGTATTAAATTAGAAGTCACTACTCACTTTAGTCACTAATCTATGACTAAACTATCTAAACTAGCCAACTAAATAGAGTGGGTACCTCATAGCAGGCTAGTGTTTACAAAGTAGGTATACAAATACAACCATAGTCCATAGTAAGTTATCTTTATATGTTATTCATTAAATTTAATATGTATATGTTTAAATATAATATTATAAATTTATAATATATTTTGAAACCATAACTGAATAGTGAATAGGTATAGATAAAATTTATCTGATAAATTTATAAGCGATGAAAATAAAGAGCGTCTGGGGTGAAGAGGTGATAGCTTGAAATTTACATCTTCATACATTATATTTTTAATTTTATGTCATTTATTAACTAACTAAATACTAAAATACATATAAAAAGCATCACCAATCCCATTTGTTTTTCATTGAAATTACGCCACTGTATAGAGTAACTACTAACTGGTATAGGAATACCTTTTATACCTACTTATCTATACATCGAGTACTAACATATAATTGCATTTTTTTATTTTATTTTAATAGGTATTGAATAAAAATATAATTTATTTTAAAATCACTGATCATTGTATTTTAATTATTAATAGGTTGTCAATATAATATTCATGTTTAATTATTTTCAGTGCTCGACTTGGAAAAATTAAAGTAGAGGGACTCTGTTTGCTATAAAAAAAAGAGCGTCCCCATCACTTTTTAAACGTTACTAAGCCGTAGGGGCTATGCCCCCACACCCCCTATTAGTAAGTACTGGTAACTGATAAATGATAATATAATACATTGGTTATGAAATATGATTAAAGATAATTAATTAGATTATAAGAATAATAATAATACATCTATGGTAAAAAAAAATAAAAAATGATTCGTGCATTTTGATAAAAATGCATAGTAATGAAGCGTCCCGTGCGTTCCCCTTAAAAGTAAAAGTAGGGGTACGCTAAAATTTCTGAAAAATTAGTTAAGGGACTCCGTCCCACTGCGTCCCCCCCCCCAAGTCGAGCACTGATTATTTTAGATAAAAAAGTAAATTTACAATTGTTGTAGCCTGTAGGAGTTACGATTACAGGAAAGATATAAGGTTAAAAGTAATAAAATCGCTTATCGTTTTCAACGTTTCCGTGGTGTAGCGGTTATCACATCTGCCTAACACGCAGAAGGTCCCCAGTTCGATCCTGGGCGGAAACTTTAATTTTTTGCATTTTTTGTTATTCATCATTATTTTAATTTTTGTAGCATATTTGAATAATTTATGACATTTTAATAAAATAAACAAATTTATATATTTTTTAAACAAAAATATTTATATTTCATTATTAATATTTTATACCAGCTTGCAATATATTTAATTATTTTAGCATAATATTAACATTTTACACAGTTTACTAATCATTAATTCATAAATAATTTTGTTCGTAAGTATTGAAAATAGTAAAATATGGTTATTATTTATAACTTATTAAAAAGTTAATTTTTTTGTTTACCTGTAGTTATTTAAAAAAAAAATGATAATGTTAATTATAATAATAACATCATATTCATCATAGTCAAATTGTATTAAATTCATAATTGATTTTAAATGGTGCATATATCTGTGGAGGGATTACAATTATTAGTAAAAAGTATTTATTTACATATAATATAATATATTTACTATATTATTTATTATTAATAATTTTATTATATGTAAAAAAAAACCACAAAAAACTAATGTTTCCGCCCAGGATCGAACTGGGGACCTTCTGCGTGTTAGGCAGATGTGATAACCGCTACACCACGGAAACGTTGAAGAATGAATGCAATACAGTTGTTAAGTAGGGGAAGAATTCATATATTTGTTTTCAAACTCGCCAATTTGTTTATTTTTAATTTCTTACCTAAAAACTTAAGTAAAAATAAAAAAAGTATTTATATAAATATACTTTAAAATGTTAAATGAACTCTTTATTAAAATTAATTTATTGATACCTACGTTAGTTTGGAATGTATAGTGTCTTTGACGATTATAGAATACTTTCATCAAAATACCCATAAATTAGTAATTCTATAACTTATAATAATATTATAATACAGTGGCGTATTTTTTACAGTGACCCCACCCCCCCCACCCCCCAAAAAAAAAGAAAAAGAAAAAAAGGTTCATAACACGTGAAGAAATTATTGATGAACTGGCAAAAAAGACGTTTACCTTTTTTACTATAAAAAACTCTTAATTTATACTTATATATAATAATAATGAAATAATATAATTATTAATTCATATAACTCATATGTTGTATTTTTTATAATATTTTGAACTGACTTATTTTTTAGACCCCTCCCCCTAAAAAAAAGAAAAGAAAGAATTTGAAAATAAGCCACCGATAATACATATACGTATAAACATTTTATAATGTTATATGGTATAGATTATTTATAATAGATATTAAAATAGTCGTAATTGTCGTTCTATCTTTTTAACATTTATTTGAATAGAGAGGCATGTACCTACTAATGTAAAATTTTATCTAATAGGTACCTATCAACTTACTGGCTACTTATAGAAGTACATTTCCAGTACCATGATCTCATAATGGTGTAATATAAAAGATAATTTAGATCTTAATCTATTTAAGTAGTTAGTAGATTTTATTTATACTAATGCATTTGTTCATTATTATGTATACACTTAGAAAAATGATGTTTGAGTAGGCTCTTCTAATGTATATAGACTATAGAGCCATATATAGGTAACTACGTTCACTCTTCGGGTGTTAAAAATATGTTTACGTTTATAAGAAAGTTTCATCGTAAGTTATGTAAGTACTAATAATATAAACATATAACTAAGTATAGGTCTTATGGTTCTAGCAATAATTCTAGGCACATTTAACAAAAACATAATTTTAATATATTTATTATTTATTATCTGTAGTGCAAGTTATTTCTTCTGTATCTTTAAATCCATAAAATACTTTTTAAATAATTTTTTTTTACGTGTACCTTTTGCTTATCCATTATAATATGTAGGTACCTAAAAATTTTTATTTTCTATCATTTATAAACGATATTTACGCACATCACAGTTTAATTGAAATAATTGACACGTTTTCCATACATTATTATATCGTATACATATCAGTATAATAATATAATATATTATGTACATTTTTAAAATTAATAAACTCCTTAAATGTCTAATTATAATAATTATTATTATTGTTCTAAATTGAAATGATAAACTTTAAAAAGGATAAGCAACAAACAATTATAATTTATAATTACAAATAATATTAGAAAACATATCTTATAAATAATAGCTCTGTATATTATAACATTAGTGCCTAACATAAAATCATAGTTGCGCATAAATTATACCTATGAAATATGAATATTTAATTTTTAGCATCAACTACAAGGTTATATACTTATTATAGATTAATTAATCAAATCATTTTTGTTTTTAAATAAGAGATTAATTATTAAAAACATCTGAAAATGGTCCAATTGTTTCAAAAATATTTTTTGATAAGTGAAATTCGTTCTTAGGTTTTGTAAAATTTGACAGTTAACGACAATATGTTTGATATTTATCATTGTACATACAAATCTTTATCATTGGCCACTGGGTATCCTTGTGTGAGATTGACAAAACCTAATTTGTGTAACTCTATACTGATAGTTCAAACTAATGTGGTTTGGTCAGAGTTCATGTATAATATTATACACAAATTGATTGAATACATTAAAACGTACCTACTCCCTACTCCCTACAACTTACAAGTATGTTGTACCTCATGTACCTACAATATTACAGTATATGGTTTAATGTGATCACTTTTTCTGTAGTATATCTATAAAACAATACTAAATAAACCTACCAAATGATATATTAGTATATTAAGTAATATTTTATTGTTATTATTATATTAAAAAATATTTGAGAAATGTATTTACAAAAAAAAAAATTGATGTTTCCGCCCAGGATCGAACTGGGGACCTTCTGCGTGTTAGGCAGATGTGATAACCGCTACACCACGGAAACCGTTGATATCATCTAAAGAATTTATTACACGTAGTTGTCCGTCTTAAAATAAAAATAATTGAATATGAATATAAAAAAATAAATGTTTCCCATCCAGGCGCGTATATTATAATATAAAGGTAAATCTTTTTTGCTCGGAAGTTATTGAATTTTATTTTTATTTTTATTTGTTGCAAACTGCAAAGACCTAAATCAATTTCATGACAAAATGAGTTTAAAAAAAAAAAAAAATAAAAAAATAAAATATATATATATATTTGTATATAATATTATTGCATTTTTTTTTTTTTAAATAAGTAAATATATTGTTTATTTTACCATTTTTATGTTAAAATATATTTATAGAAAAAAATGTTTTAACTATGGTTAATTTTTGTATTATTTATATATGCATAACAATAATGCGATCTTCACGTAACCCTCATTTATAAATATATGCATATGTATTTTATAAAATCTGTAATCATTATATATTTTGTATTGAAATTATAATACAACAGAATACGTCATATACATAAATATATTATTATTATTATTTTTTTTTTTTATTACATTTATTATGAGTCAATTGAAAATAAATATATAGACTATTATGTTTTTAATGGTATACTAAAATATTTATTTTAAACCAATTAAACAATTCAAAGAATTTATAAAAATTGATATTTTATTTTTATATATAACAGGGCTTATTTGTTCGACATTTCTGACGATAATATTGAACTTTTTTACGATTATTTTGTTTTTTTGCGAAATTGTTCCAAATACCCTTCTGAGTGTCCCAAAGGTGCCCTTATTTTCAGGACATACATATTGTATTTCAATGTTTTGATTTTCCATTCAAGCATTGGAATAATTTTATAATTTTTCTTTTACAATTTACAAAGATTTTGTAAATATAGTGACAATTTTTCTAGTTATTTAGCTAGCCGATAGTGTTATAGTATATATATAATATATATATACTATATATAATGTGAAATACAATACAATTAGTGCAGATTTTTAGCCTGAGTCATAGGCTAATTCATTTTTTTTCTTATTTGGATCTTAATATTTTAAAGATTATAGTCTGAAACTACCGAAGAAATAACTTAAAAGTGTTGTATTAAATACAATGTATTTATAAAATCGTACAAAACTATTTTGTAATAAAATAAATAGAACTTTATTATATTCCCCATAAAAGGTTACATAATGTTATATTATGATTAAATTATTAAAATTATATATAATGCAATATAAAAGAGAAATATATCAATTAAAATCCAAATTTGTTATATCTTTACCTATATAATACTCGTGTATTTCTTCTTACATCTATATAGTTTCAGAAAGTAAATAAAAATCGCATTACAAATCATGACAGATTGATAGAAAAAAATATGTAAAAAGTGAATGATGGTTTATTTGACCAAAATCGAACTGGGCAATAGATAGATAAAATAACTATACTATGCACCTAGAAAAATAGTGAAACTTTCACATAATATTTTATCGGTAGTTAATTTTAGTAATAATAAGTACCTACAAACGACGATAATAACTGACTAACAAAGTTTCTGTGGGTAAATAATTGAAACATACAGCATAATAACTTAAAATATAAATACATATAAAGACTGCCTTTCAAAAATACCTGTCTTATAAGTATATATATTAAATTTTTAATTTAACTAATTTTACTTTAATAACAACTTTGCTACCATATCATTATTTGTTTAATCGTATCTTGCAGTTTTAAAACTAATTCGAGTTTTTATAGGAATAATATATTATAATGGTTTACAGACACAGATCATTTTAGCTACCAGGTAGGTACTTTAATTTGTATAGGATCAAATATTCTTTAACTATTTTTTTACATAATTAGATACCTATATATAATATATAAATAGAAAGAGATGTCTACTTATAGTTGTATTCTTAATTAAACTAAAAAAACTTACCTGGGTGTACATTTACGATTTACTACATTTTTTTATTGAAGTTAAAGCCAACTTATATTGTTAATTATTAGAATATTATTACTATTTTTTAATATATTTGTGTCAATAATACCTTTATTTAGTAAAACAATTCTAACACCATAATTAATGTTTAAATTATTGTTAAATACTCAAGTACTCATATATTGTCTTCACGATATTTAAAACATTCGGAGATAATAATTATAAGTAATTAAAAAACAATTTAAAAGCACATCCAAGCAAAAAACTAATAATAAGCATCAATGATGTCGCTTAAATGAATAAATAAATGGATAGGTATATTATTATTTTTTTAAAGTTAAAATATTATATATTATTATTATTATTTAATAATATAGCATACTAGTTTATTTCTTTAGTGCTAGTGCTTTACTATAATAGGTATACGTATAAGGGTAAAACAGAATAACTCAATCAAATACAATTTTTTAATTAAGATACAGAAATGAATATTATTATTTATTACTAATGAACATTAATTTAAATTTAAGTAATATAAAAAAATTCAGTTTATCACTTAGTCAGTTATATAATAATTCATAATTGGCCCTGTTATATAATATATATTATGATATTTAATACAATATTTTAATAATATACCTATATGTATATCATAATATCGATGTATATTCTATAGGTATATATCTGTCGAGAAATTAGTGACGTGAATGACGGAGCAATGATAAGTCCCGCCCCCTTTTCCGGGTTTTCATCTGACGTTTCAATTAATATGAATGAGGGTCAAGTGTAGAGGGTATTCGTGTTTAAATATAAAATTTAATTACAACGTTTGCAAACGTATTAATTTATTAAATTATTTCTTTTAAATGAGATGTATATAGTTTTATTTTAATAATTACAATGTGTATAATTATAAGGAGTCTATTATCGCTTTGTTATGCATTGTTGAAATTACTTTTATCGTGCGTCTACCGTTTAGATACCTAATAAGTAATAAGTAATAACCTTCTCATGTATAAATGCAGCTATATGTATAATACTAAATATTATACATTGTATCCTATGCCAGTTTAATTGGTGTGATTATTTTGATAATCATATTTATATATATAGAGAGAGATTTATGCATATTCATGTATCATGTTTATAAAGCTGTAAGTACGTTTTAATTGTAGATATAATATAGACATTAGGTATTTAGGTAGGAACCTACTCAGTGTTGTCTACATTTATAGAATACCCACACAATGCAGTGCTGGATTTAGCAGAGTACAAATTTCAATGCTCATAAGAGAATCTGGATAATATCCTAGATTTCTAACTTAGTTAAGCGATAAATGTTTAAGAATATATTGCGAATAATGCTAAAGAAAAAAGCATTTTAATAAATAACCCGCACCTTCCTATTTTAAATCGTATTGACGTACATTGTGGACTCAGTTTTGTCCCTATTTGCGATTAGATTTATAGGAACACATGAATCATAAAGACTATAAGATACCTACTACCTACTCAATTGAATTCCATCTTCACTTTAATTACATATAAAATAAACATATAATTAATGCGTTAAATCACTTTTAAACGGCATTTTTTGTAAAGAAGCTTTCAATATTAATAGCTATACTATGGCTCTCCGAGACTTAGATCCGGCACTGTCTATACAATTATTTAATATTGTTATCTATACTTTCCACATCATCACGATTTGTGCTATATAAAATTGTATCAAATTTCAAAACCCAGATTTTAGATACCTACTCTACAATGCTGGTAATAATAATATTATTCTTGCGAAGCACGTGGCGTATTTTTTCAATTTAATTAAATTATTATTACTAACTCAACTTTTGTATACTATTATAGATGAATTCGGTCCTCAGGCGCCAATTATTTTTTAGATTGTAATCGATCATTGGCGTTTCCATTTATTATTTATCCATACAATATTTTAATTAATAGTTTGATCGCGGTCATGATCAGAAATCCGATCAGAAACGTTAATTTGTTGTGCTTTTTACTTTTATTATTCTTACTAAAAAATGTATAATGTTACATAAAATGTCAAAGGTTTTTCTGGTTTAGATGATGGATATATATTATATATATATATATATATGGTTCTTTAACCATGGATGTTAAAAAAAACCTAAAAATTCAATTTCATCTATGATATATTATATGTATTCTTATCTATATAGGCTATGATATTCTAAAACTCTTAGGAAATTCAGATACGGAGCACTTATTTATAAATAATAATTACTAATTATAAGTGTTTATTTTAAAGTCAAATTGTTGACACGCTTATTAGTAATAATTTCTATAACTTGAATCTGAGTTTGGGAACGCAATCAATTCTATACTTATAGGGGTATAAATTGTCGAGAGTGATTCTTTTTATCACGCAATATTATTATTTTTTAATTTATTATTATTAAATAATAACTAGCACGATTTTAAAACAAAATATTGTTCTTATATAGTAACATTTTTACAAATATTATATATGTATTATATTACACTTACTATTTCATACCTTAGTACTTATTTTTGTTAATGAAACCGTTTTTGTATTTTAATATTTGAATGGCAACCTTTATTTTTTAAATAATATTTTTTTTTTATTATTAATAAAATTAAAAATTAAAAAAATTGGTTGTTCAATGTTTATTCTTCAAACCTGTTACCTTTTAAACGTCAATATTAAAGTGGTTATATCAACAAACATAATATAATAATGTGATGTTATAAAATATTTAAATAGGTAAATGTTATTCTATGATTTCTATGTATCACATTTCCACGCATTATTAAAGTTCCACAAAGTTAAGAAGATTCTATACCGATCGCTTCTGTCTTTATCTAACACACGGGGAACATAGAAATGTGGACATGTTTTTTGCCAAACGTATACGTTAGGTTAGGTTACCGATTGATAGTATAAGCGATAATAAATTTGGGAAACTGGTTTGAATTTGTTGTTGCCTAAGTCTATTTTAGATCAACTTTCCCATTCTTTTTTTTTACTATATTATAACTCCTTTAACTCCTTCATAAATTGAAATTTTGGAAATTTTTAATTTCTACTTTTTTGATATAAATTTTTGGATTTAAAATGATAAAACCAAAAATATGGCTAAGTCGATGTTAAATAGACCTAACTGTTTTCAGATTTATCATCACTTCACTAGATCAATGGGTACATTTGGCAACGAATACGTCTAAATTTCTATGTTCTGCAGTGTGCAGTATAATTTCACAAAAAACAGGAACAGTTATTAGTATCAGATTGCCTTAATAGTTTTCGAAATAACAAATATTCACTGCAGTTAAAATAATCGCTCTATTTAGAATAATATTATGTATTCATTATCCCGAAAAATATTTCACGTATCATATAATATTATGATATATAGTATTGTCGATCAGAATATTATTATGACTTTCATACAATAATATTGCGTGAAAACAAATTATTCCTGTATGTAGGTATACCTAATATTCTCGTTGTAATCATATCATTACAGTTAAAGGCAGTAGTGTTTAGAACCTATAAACATAATACATTTACCTAGTCCACGTATTGTAATGTGTATAATACAAATAGCTCGTATTTTTTTTTCGAAACGCCTATGGTTTTAATCAAAAGTAATTCATTATATATTATTATTTGAATCATTTAAACACGTCCCGGGCCCCCGTCCCATTATCGTATATTAACTTGTTTATAAATTATAATCAATCAAACTGTAATCGTCTTAAAACCATACATACGTGATACTGTATATTATATAATATATATCTATATATATTATGTGTATATAAATGCAGTGGTTTGTACCTACTTTTGTAAGTAATAAGTGTATAGGTATACACTAATACACTATAGATACATAAAAATATTGTTTTGTTTTTCGATAAAAAAAAAATCGTGTGTTTAATAAATGATTCTGTTGTTTGAGTTAGTATATAAAGTTAAAATTATATGTGTGTGATTGTGAAGGCTGTAGAGAGGGAGAAATCATAAACGTTATTTCTCGAAAAGATTTTCACATTATATGTGTATTGTGTATATACCTACACTTAGAGGTGGGTCGACTAATTTCATGGTGGGCGTCGTCGACTGAAACTAATTATAATTGACTAATGTGTATATGTATAGGTTTTTATTTGTTATGACGAGGTGGAGCCATTGTTGACAACTACTTTTTACATACGAATGTTTGTGTGCGTGTATTTATTAAATATTTATATATTGGATAATAATCTCTAAACCCTCTTCAGAATATTATATCTACCTGTCCTACATACATAGGATACGCGTTTATACTGCGCGCTCCATCGATTCCAATGTCATTAAACACTAGTCAGAATCGATTAATTCCAATACCGTGTTCACAACCTATCTGCAATGTAACGTATCCTGTACTAGTATTATATAAAATTAAATAAAAAATAAAAATACCTATAGTAATTTCAAATTCATGCAATGGCGTTCGTTTCTTTCGTCTGTACTAATACCTACAATAAAACCATAGGTATACATTATAAGAAGGATTTGCATGAAATCAATTCATATAGTGCCTTTTATTGATCGTATTATGTATGAAGATAATGCCTCTTTAATTAAAGTGATCTGAATTGTTTGCTTAAAGAACTTTAACCCTTTAAATTAAACGCATTTCGTTTTTTTTTATGTACAATAATATTTATAAACCGGTGAGTTATTTTATATTTCAGGCGAGATTCAGAAGAAAATTAATAGTCAAACTCGTTGAGAGTTAAGCTTTGAGGATTATAAGTGAAACTTGCAGAAATAATGCAATAGAATTCTACCATTGCTATGGTCATGTAATGTGTTATAAGTACTTATAATAATAATTATATTAATATAATTATAATTAATAAACAAAAATGTATTTTAAAATTTTAAACATCTACGATAAAATATGTTTTACTAAGCAAAGAATTGTAATTATGGAACTATGTATAGTAATAATTCATCAAGCTTTCAGACTCCTATTTTTGCTTTAAAATAATTATTTATTGAAATCCAGATTTTTTAAAATCTATAGGTATTTTAAATTATCTAAGTTTTTTTATATCATTTAAGAAGTGTCCTGTAACGATATAAATTTCTTTTTTTCCAACTTAAAAGTAGGTAATCTTTATTATTATAAAATATGAACAAATATTTTTGAAAATGTTGACAAATCTAAATTAAAATTTGAGAAAGTAGTTTTTAAATTATTAAAATAGATTTATTGAGGATAATATTTGTATTAAAATTATTAAAATTATTTTAAGTAGACCTGGTAGGTATTTATTATTTGTAAGTTGAAAATTATTTTCCGTTAATAAAATTATTATTATTATTTATTATACTCAAACAGTATTATTTTAATTATAAAATGTACAAAAAATATTATTAATTACTAAAAATTTTAAAATTATTATAGCCTCCATATCTTCAAAACTCATACACCAACATGAATCTATTTACTTATATTTAGTATAAATATATTAATATATTATATATATAAAGTTAAATAACTCAAAACTAATCGCGCGTTTAGATTATAAATAATTGTAAATTATTTTGTTTATATTGTTTATTGTAAATAAAAAAGTAGTATTATATTTACTAGAATATATTTAGTCTTAAAGAAGTAATTGATTTAAGATCGTTGTCCACCTAGGGTAGTTTTATTAACAACGCATGTATAGTTGAAGTACTATAATTTTACTCTAGTATTTTTCTTCGTTTTATACCATTTTATTAAGTGCTAATTGTGTTTTCTGTTTAAATTTAAAACAGATACAAAATTATTTTAAAGTAGGGTGCTAAAAATACAGGCCCTGATATTTAAATACGTATAATAATCGATTCAGTGTGTGTACAAAAATGAAATAGAATAAAATAAAATATTATTTAGGTATATATTATTACTTTTATTAGATATTATACATATCATATTCTATTATAATATATATATATTATAAAAACAAAATATACAACATTTAAGAATTTTTTTTCAGCTATTTACATTATATATAGTTACGTAAACGTTTAAAACCTAAATATTTCTATCTATATATTTATTTATCTTATTTATACACATAATAAATTTTAATTAAAAACAGATTTCCAACTGTTTTATACTGCAAGATTGATGTTGTAAAACACACACAAGAAATTATTTCAGCATATATCTATATATTATATATATTTAGGCGACATATAATTACTTTATTTTTAATATTAATCAAACAATCTAAACATTATAATTTTCTTTGTATCTAAATATTCTGTCTTAAGTAATTATAATTTAGACGGATAAGGGAACGTCTATATTACATGATCTGAGGACTGGCTGAAGGGCATAATATAATTTATTATTTATCAAGCAGTGCTTATTAGATTTTTCATCGTAGTCATTCTACTCTAACAAGAAATAGTGATGATTATATCCTTACATTATAGCTAGACTTACCAGATAATTTTCGTATAAATATAATATAGGTAAATATTTTTTGTTGTAGTTGCGGTGAAAAGATATTTTATTATTGGTTATGCAAATACGGACAGTATAATAAATCTTTAGTTTTATTAAAACTATACATATTATTATACCTATAACAATTTAACATCATAAGCAGTGTCAAAAATGAATTAGTTCTATAAAACATAATCTCTTTATTATTTATACGGATACGTTCTAAAGAGTGTTATTCAATGTTGATAAAGTTTCATGTAACAAACATTTCATACATCAAACTTCAAAATATTTATATATTATATATATCGTACATTCGTACGAGTATATGTTGAACACTAAATCGGTAATTATTTTAATCATCTTATTAATAGTTTTATAAATCGAAGAATAAAATAAAACTCCATAATAAACATCTAAAATACTTGATGAAATAATGCCACATTTTTTACCCGTTCGTAATCATTGTTTTTTGAAAATTTGAATTTATCGTATAGATTTCGAATTTAATATCATAAAAATAGGGAAATTAAACATATTTTCAGCTTTTCTGAGCAAAGTACATCAAGTGCACCTATTTAATACTTGATCTATGTATAATATCTATAAATTAAAACAAAACTGTGAAAACTAAAAAATGTCAATTGCAGAACTCGCAGAAGTAAAAAAAAAGGTATAATTATAATATTTATTTTCTATTGAATAAACACTTTTATAAATGGTTTTCAATTAAAATTTAAAATCTAATATGATATATCAGATAACTAAAAAGTTATAGATAAAAAGTAAATTATGATAATTAAAAATCCCATTATTATGATTATATTTCATCAATTGATTTATGATTTAATGATATATTCATAAACGATTCTTTCTCGTACTAAATTTTACCATATATACATTAATATAATTACCTATAAAAATTAAGATTTCTATAATCTAGATTATAATTAATATATTAACATCATTGAAAATTTCATATAGTTTTCATATTTATAAAACGTTTATTATAAATCGATAAATTTAATTTGAAAAATTATCCTGATTAATATCCTTTCGAACAATTGAATTCTTTCAGGATTTCCGGTCGCAATAGGTCATTACGGCAAAATATAGCTGTTTCGGTTGACTAGTGAAATCGAGCTATAATTTTCGGACTATAATGATTTTTTATCGAGTTCGGTTTATGATTTCTGTCCATATATATAGAAATAGACAGGAAATGAGTGAATAAAATAAAAAAATAGCAGAGAGAGACGACAAAAGAACACGTGGTTATATATATATACATATATAGTATGTGTTTGATGTATAAAACATGGCGGAAAAACGAGAAGGGGTATTATATTGTCATGCGTGATAGCTTTATATATTTGTGTTTTATTAGGTCGAGAAAATGGTGTTTCTTTTTATTGGGCGGAGTGGTCTCGCATGCACACACACAAAATCCGATTCAATTTCCTGTAAACGATAAATTGAAAAAAAGAAAACGCTCGCTCGCGCACACACATACCCGCACCCACACGCAGATATATATATATAAACGCAGTGGGGTATAAGAAAATAAATAGATTTGCCACCGTATGGTGCAATAGTCTGGGGATAAAAAATGTATAAAATGTATGTATATATATATACGAAGGAAATCTTTTTTCTAGGGGTTTATAGCCGAAAAGTTTCGTACCGGTCTTTTTTCCACCGCGTATATAATATAACTCGTATGTTAGTATTATTATGATTTGCATAAAAATAATAAAATACCGTCATTGTTTTTCCTTTTTTTCGCAGGTCACACGCGTGTGCTATATCGTAGGACAAAACGCTAACATAAAGTGTCCCCGAAGAAACAGTATGTGAACAGAGATATCGGGTAAAGAACCATCGTACAAAGTATAAAACGTTTTACATTCTATAGGTACTCGCATATTGTACATATACGATATAATGTTGCGTAGTCTAGAATGTAAGTTTTTGAAATTTGATCACGCGCGTTCACAATATAATAATGTTGAACTGTTGAAGTAAATCAAGTCTCGTGAAATAATAATAAACGTAATTTTTATATTTAAAAAGAAAAAAAACAATATGGGCAAATAGCCTATATAAATTGTAAGGTTTATAGTACTACTATTGCTGATCGTAAAATTAAAATGGTACAAAAAACAATAAAGTCTCGGAATCGTTTGATTAAAACTTATATAATATATTATATTTATCGACCCGTCGAGATCGGAAAAATACTTACAAAACTATAAACGTATATATATCTACGATATGTGTACAATTTATTCTAATTTTATAAAAATAATAATACATAATATATACCTATATATGTAGCCATATGGCTACATACAGGCCTATATATGACCTATATAGGTTTATATTAATATTAACATTTAACAAAAAAACCAATAACAATTCGATCGGTTATATAATAGAATTTAAATTATTCTAATGTTTAATATCCCAGATAGATAACCTAACTTTGAGGTTTGAATTAAAAGAAAAAGGAAAGACAAACAGATCATAAAGAAATTTTATTTCATACTATATTATATTGGATCCTACGGACGTTTTAACATTATAGACAAGTAATAAATGGATGAAATGATTTTATTATGTAAAGATACAGGAAACACTGAAACAGAGGGGATTATCATATGAATGGCTTTATCCCTTATATAGTTTGTATATGTATAGAAATTATAAAGAAACTATTGATTGATATAAATATAATGTATACAAATAATTGATTAATCGATAAAAACAATATAAGATGTATAGCTTAGCACTTATATTATAGACATATTAATATTATGGTATTAATTGAATAGGTACAAGTATATACGTACCTATACATAGATATGCCGTGTCTCATGAGGATTTACCCATCGCAATATCTGCTGAAATAATAAAAATATCATAATTAGGTTATTTTTAAAAGACTCACAGGGACAATGACTACAAGTATTTTATATTTTAATTTAATGTTTTGGTAAAACGTTTAAAAAAATAATAATTTTTTACTTAATTATTTAAAAAAAATTCAAAAATAGCTATTTTGTAGTTTAGATAAGACGTGTCAGTGTTATCAAACATGTGGCCCGTGGACTCGTGTCCGTAGGTATTAATACAATAATATTCTTAAACTAAATAAAATATTAAAAACCACTATGATATAATGAAAATAAAATGTTGAAATGTCAAAATGTTCAGAAAAATAAACTACAAAATAGCTATTTTTGAATTTTTTTTTAAATAATTAAATAAAAAATTTATTGTTGTACCTGCAAATGTTTTACCAAAGCATTAAATTAAATTAAAATATGAAATACATATACATAATTATATATAAATACTTGAAGTCCTTGTCCCTGCGAGTCTCATAAAAAAAACAAAATCATAATATCTCTATTATTTCAGAAGACATCGCAGTGGATAAATCCTCACGGGACACTGTATATATGTGTGTTAGTTAGGTGTATTGCTATTGAAGATAATAATTCATAATACTAAAATATACAAAAGATAATCTATATTTTTTGGTATATATTAAGAATAAATAATATTTAAAATACCTTAAAAGTATGTAGGTATATCGTATATGTACAAAAATAAAAAAAAGTAGAGTTGAAAATTTACAATCCTATATAATATAATAATGATGTTGAATAAATATATAATTTTATCACCTATAAAATTATTATTAAAGATAATAAAGATGGATAGACAATTTGTATATGAAATGAAAAAAAAATAAATGTCTATTATTTATATGTATATAGTAATTTAAGATATATTATAACATCGTATACTTATATACATAGAATATTATATTAAAAATAATACGTATATTTAATATTAAATATATTATGCCACAATTGCACAATGCGTATAATAATAAGATAATAAACTAATAAATAGTATAATAGTTTAATATTTTATATAACCTATAAAATTATAATTAATATAATAAATAATTAAGGTATATGTTTTTAAACTTCTAGTTTTTGTTTTAGTATTTTATAGGTACGTTATTAGACCGTTTATTAAACGCATTTAAAAAAAAAAATGAAAACATTTTATTTTTCTAAATGTATTATAATTTATAAATATTTATTATATTGTACGTTTTGCATAGTATTATGCTTTATTTCATTGTATAAAATATTATTTAGTTATTTTACCAACATATTAATACCTATTATAGCTTATTAATGTATCAATTATTATACGAAATATTAAATTTATAGCCGTTCCGAACGGTTTTAATAAGCATTTGCTTGAAACCTGGTACATTGATAAATTATCATAATATTATTATACTATTTGCATTTTACAGCTCACAAATTCTGTACACCAGTGTATTATACCTATATAATCGGCAATAGGACAGGGATGTAAATCACACACATATTGTGACGTATTATTGTGTAAACTATATAGAACCAGGATTATAGGTACTTTGACTGTACTTGTATCGACGTGTCCAAAAGTTGAACTCGTCCCAACTCTAGACACTTCCCGGTAGATCACGGTTAGTGAACGATACTATGATTACATGATTACAACGGCCAATCAGAATACGATAAAAAGAGCACGACGTGACAATGTACGATGTATACGCAGCTGTATACGTACAGTTTATGCATATATTTTTAATCTATACCACGACTAAATGTATTTACCTATAAAATAACCTTATCGTTATACTAATATGTGACCTGTATTTATTTAAAGTTTTTTCTAGTTTCACTTAGTGTAGCTCGCGATTTACACACGAAATGTTTACAGCCGTTTTTATTGTGATACTATAATAATATATTATATAACTGATCCTATTTATAGATACGTAATTAAATTCTCGTGAATTTACCCCTTTTAAAACTCCATTAAATGCTAACTATAGTTGCACAGCTTTTTAACATGGTTATTTGAGTTATTGACCAGATATAAAATACAGGTTTAAAACAATATGTCCAATCATAATAACTACATTATTTTATGTAAACAATGACAACCCTACAAATACGAAAAAAATTCAACAAATTCCCGCGTGAACTTATTCTTTTTAAAATACAACTTTTTAAAAATAGCTTCGTGCCCCGAAGTTCGGGGAGTACATCCTTGAGGGGTAAATGATAACATAATGTGTACTGAATCTGACTGTGGTTTGCTTGTGGATACGCCAATATTCTAAACCTACAAAAAGCAAGCAATGTATCAACAATTATAATATATAATGAACATTTTTTGTTTCTATAACTTATTGTGATTGGTAATTGTTAATTAATAATTGAACATCCAAAGGCCCATGTTGCCGCATGTCTTGAATTTAAAAGAAAGAAGGTTTTATTATTGTTATATTTAAAATACACATGTCGTATCGTACTCATCGGAATGGTCTCCACTCTCCATGAATACACAATATTATTATTCCCATTACGAACAATTTATTTATAAATACATTTCTTTACAAATAATTTTACCAGAATCAGAGTATTAATACAATATACAAACTAATTTAGAAAATATTTTTACTGCGACACGCCGTGAATAAATATACCTATATCTGATCTGTACAATGAAATAAAATCATTATTTATAGATTCGTTATAAGTTAAAACATGTAAATAATTAATAATTAATGATTATACATGAAAATTCATTAAAAAAATAAATTTCTTTTTAAAAATGACTGTCGTACCATTGATTTTTATTTAAAAAAAAATAATATTATTATTATTGAGATCCAATATGTATACAATAACACGATAGTCAGAGTATAGGTACTTTCTAAAATCATCATATAACGTCTTAATAATTTTTTGGTAAAACTTGGAAAAAAACCAAAAAGATTAATGTTTCCGCCCAGGATCGAACTGGGGACCTTCTGCGTGTTAGGCAGATGTGATAACCGCTACACCACGGAAACCGTTGTAAACGTCATCAAAAACAAAATCAATTAAGTCTTATAATGACTTTATATGGGATTTTACCTATAATTAAGATTGGCCAAATAGAACCTACATTTCTACACTTAACATGTTTAAGTTTCAATTATTTTTATGTAAACGAAAATTCTTGATAGATACTCTGTGATCATAATTACACATTTTTGTTTAAAATGTATCTTTTACTCTGTTAATTACTCACAATTTATTGTTAAAATAAAAATTCCTGGTTTCAATATTTCTGTGCGATTTTTAATTTTTTTTGTACAAGTTTTTTGATAGGGAATAATAAAATATATGTATAATAAAGTAATGAAAGCATATTTACCGCTGTCACGGGATGATTTATGTCAAGATATTACTATAATAATTTATTAATTATATACTTACACATTTCCAGGCTCCAGCCTCGATTAATAACATACATAATATACACGTACATTTTCTTAACACACGAATACACGATTACACGATTAATGATATATTATTAAAATAAATAAGAATTATCTAGCATATACAGTTAAGCGCAAGAATATATAAAATGTTTTTTTTTATATATAACTAGATACATACTCTGTGAATACTGAATAGCCAAAAATTAGGTAGATTATTATCATTGATTATAAATCAAGTATTTCTAAAATTATAGATTTATATTATTTTATGCTGTTATTGGTATACCTACTCATAAGTCATAACTTATAATTTATTAGACCCAATGATATTGTGCTGGGCAATAGACCGATTGGGACAATAGTCAATAAATAGCAAGTGATAATGGAAATTTGATTTTTCAATTGACCTACCTAGTACCTATAGTCCTATAAGCTATAGGTAAATGAAAAATACTTAAGGATCATGCGTGCTCGTTTCAATAAAAACGTAATTACACAAGCATAATTTATTTATTGCGTTTAATTTTCTTACGTTATTTTTTTATGCACTTATTATTCAGTATTCACCCTCTCTTATATAAGTGAATTAAGTACAATATTTTAATGTATTTTTTAATTCAAGTTTTTTTTATGGTGTATTATAGTATTATCAGTAGGTACCTATATTATTGATAAACTTTTTAAATTATAAACAACAAAATTGAACAAACACTTTTTTTAATTGAATTTTTTTAGTTTTTTTTTTGGCAACTTTCAATATTTGTTATTATTAGTTAATAATTATATAATGAAGCTAAAATAGCGATTTATAATTTATATATTGTTATATACTATTCAGTGTTAATAGTGTTATACATTATTTTGATCGACCTAGTATGGCACAGGGTACAGTCACTTTATTAGGTTCAAGATAGTGAAGTATTAAATGTAATTTTTATGGTATTTATAAATTATAATTAAGTTTATATTGTTACACTATGCTAAATAATACATTCATATGGACATATGATCATATCAATATAACTATAATACCTATAATATTGCTTATTTAATATTTATTCAGCAAAACACAAATTGTACGAAGATTAATTAGGACTAAGAGTTTAAGAAAAACAGTTAAATACAATATGTCTATATTGTAAACAATATATTTATTAATAAGATAAATGAGTACACCATGATATAGCAGAAACCACCCTAAATCACCCTTTCTTGTTGTCCGTCTACACAACGCATATTATATAGTAGTGATGTAATTGTATTATAAATAATCAATTCCACATAATAATTAAATACACAACAATATAATTATTAAATATCATCAAACTGACACTGCCATAATATATTATATAATCATAATAAGACCGATTAAGTTAAAATATATCAAATACCGTTCAGAAAATAAGAATAGTAAAATAAATGCAGAGCTGGCTTACCACATCATGTCTGCCGTATTGACATAAGGCTATAAGGATAACACGGAAAAAGAGAAAACTCGATGAAGCACATCCTGTTCAATGTATATGTACTTTGATGACGAGGATAAGCATTAATAAACATACAAAAAATAACAGAAACTACCTACGTTATATTTTAATCTTTCATTATTGTATTCATTAAATGAATACAATTGTTTTTTCGTTTTTATTTCTGAACTATACAATCTGTAAATACCTTAGAGTGTGTGAGTAATTAGTGAGGATTAATCAGCCAGTATATCTAAACACCACGTTCGCTTCATGTACCTTCTGGAATCTTCAAAGATATAGTGTTCAGATAGTACGTTTAGATATTAGTGGATTTAAATACTTATTGTGTGTATTACAATAAAGAATTTTATAGACGATTTTGGCCAAGTTTAGAATCGTTTAGATAGATAAACCTTATGTAGAGTATCGTTGGAGACGTGTAGTACGGAGCCTTATAGTTATTTTCCGGAGACATTTATTGGATTTAAACATTTGTATTTTATTGATAATATAGGACTTGACCAGAGACGTATTCAGAGTAAAATTTTTTTTTACTTTTTCAACCTACCGAGCGCATTAGAGCTTACTTTCCGGTAAATAAATGAAAACTGTATAAACAGTGTTGCCATATTATTGATAAAAATTTTAATTTTTTAATTATTATATTATTGATAAAAAAAAAAAAACTAATTTATATTATTTTTCATTTTCATTTTTATTAACAGAAGATGGGTTATGTAAAAATCCAATGCCGCCCCTATAAAAATGCCGCCCGGGGCGATCGCCCCCTCTAGCCCCCCCCCTAAATACGTCACTGGACTTGACAATCCCCCAGAGTTGTTCATAAAAGTCCGAGGAGCATACAAGGAATTTATTTTGAGATTAAGATATTTTTATGTAAGTAAGTATTGCTTAGTTGGCGGGAGAAGTTGTTTACAGGTAAGTTGAAATACTTGAAATGAAAATGGGTTATGCCATAGACAGCGATCTAGGTGCAGACCCAAATATACAACATTTTAACCAGTTGGTATATAGGAGTATGCTGTTGAGGTATACTTGAGGGCAGATTGTTCGTTCTAGTATGAATGTACACTTAATGGATTCTGTTTCGTTAACTTTTATCCCTGATTTTTTTTTATCAGATGGAAGAAGACGATTTTAAAAATCTAAACAATAAACACCTGTATATACCTATAATCACATAATGTTTATTTATGTACTTAATATATGTTTATGATCGTGTGATGCCTTATTTAAATATATAGGTATGTTGTTTAGATATCGGATAATGTATTATGCAAAAATACAAAATAATTGTATATAACTATGTAAAATGTAGAAATTAACAAAAAAAAGGGATCCGATTTTGCGTTAGACGTTTAACCGTGCTGTAATGGGTTCATTGCGCACATGTATATTATAGTCGGTGATGGAATGAAGAATATAAAAGAAAGCCGTGAATAATAATAATAATAATATTATATATTATTATATGTTTGTACGATCAAAATATATGCTGATGTTTTATTTACACGTACGTATAGGTGTGTACGTGCGTGCGTAACGTCGCAGTTGAAAATAATATATATACCTAATATAAATAATAATTCATGTGTTTGATTTCCTACTCGCCCCCGCCACCCGGTCCTGGACGATCTGTTGCAGGAGACCGCGGTTTTTCTCTCTTGTTCCTCTTCCACGCCGTCCGCCGTGGAATAAAATATGAGATGGTATCTGGGGAAATATACGACTCACGTATATACGCGCCTATCCATATCGTATGATTGTATGAATGCACAATGCCCCCTCTCCCATCCCCCGACCCGAGGGCTGACGACGATCATTCCGCGACCGTTTCGACGGGGCAACTTTATATATATATATGTATAAAATACGCTGTAGACATTACAAGTTTATATCGGCCATTTTGCCAGAACTTATTTGTAGTTTGGGAATTGCGGTCATCAATTTCATCCCAACGGACGTTTCGAACTGATCTTTTATCGACGACGGCGCGTCCAACGCGCCACAGCAACTGCACACGTATATATATAAGTGTAAAGTGCTGATGTATGTATGTATAGGCTTTGTCCCTTTATCCGCCGTCACTCCATTAAAGGCGGCAAGCAGTCGACTTAACCTTTTTTAACCTTCGCAAGTCTTTCCCTACGCACATTTCCTGGCTGCTGCACGCACTCTGTATGCAGTTATATATTCTTATATATTACCTATAGCCAAGACGAAAAGAAAAAAATATATTTTAATATTATACCACTAAGCTGATAGATATAGAAAAACGTGAAAACAGTGAAAACAGATATCGGTTTTATCGAAACCTGCAGTTCTTGTATATAGAATATAGTGAATATATCTATAACAAATGCGAATTTAAAAAGTCTGTGATTATAGAAACGTCTTCAAATTTTCCAAAAAATCAATTGTTAATAGTACTTTAAAGTTTGTTAGGGGAAGGATTAAGGAAAAAAGGAACATCATAATTACTTTCATTTATTAGCCTCCACAAGAATATTAGCTATACCTTACACATAACTGGACGGTGTCCATGCTGAGGTCGGCAAATATTTAAAGTACACAAGCTATAGATGAAGTATAAAACCGTCTCTTTAAACTCACTCTGAGTTCTAAAATAAACGGACCTATAGTTACTTAGTTCAACTATAATATAGCCTTAAGTATAATTATCTACAAATAATTAATAAAACAAAAAAATAAAATAATAAAATTTGTCAAAGTTACCAATATGGACCACTCATTACAACAATCTATTCATGTGCAATAATTTCACTCAGGGCATACGCTTATTATTGTAAACCTGTATAGGTGCTAATTTTTATACAGCATTATGAAAAATATTGAAAATTTGGTAATGAACCCAATAATTTATTTTTATGATAAGAAAGCAAAAGATAAATCATATTCTATAACGCCATGATTAAAACCATATATATTTATTACATAATGTACCTATATGATTAAAATTATATTACAAATTTATAATATGTTTACGGACAGTGAAGTACAATGTTTTAAATACATAGGTAATAATAAGTTGTACCTATAATATAGTCAATCTTTTTACGTTGTGCTGTAAATTTTTATTATTATTTTAATATCCGCAGTTATCGTACAGTTTATTTTAATTAAAACAACATATTAATTATCATACCTATATATTATACTCGTTTTATGGCCACGATTGCGTATAGAAATAATACAATTTGTATCAACATAATTAACACCATAATCTATATATACATTTTTATACATGCGATATTATTTGTATTAATAATAAATTTAATTATAGTCAAATATCATTTATTTAATAATAATGACCGAAATGTTAACTAATACAGTTTATGTAACTCAGTACTTCATTACAATTTTGTAATTTTGAATAACAATTTACAATTTATAATTTTAGATTTTTTCAGGTATTTCTATAAAAACATAATACTATGTATGTACTATGTAGTATTCATAGATTGTTCATTATTTGTTAAAATAATTAAACTTGAATTCATATATATTTTTTTTTTCAGTTATCGGTGGCATTTAAGGCAATTTAACGTAACATTGATTTTAGATTATAATTAGGTAACCGTTAACCATAGTTACGTTATTAATAGTATTTATTAAAAACTTAAATTGTATAAAAGTATATACATTTATATTATAATCCATGTTTCATTGATGAGATTTTATCTTGATATCAACTCGATATAACCAGGAATATTGCTAAATTCCTGGTTTAAAACTTCTAAAAGACGGTTGAAAATTTCCATTTTTTTCCTCTACAACAACTTTTATTTTACCTCTTGTTTGTTTGTTATTCGAATCTTATACTCTTATTAATATATACATTATAACATGTATTATAAGTATAGCATTCCCCCCAGTACAAAAACAATATCATTATTATACTTCTAAAATGTATAAATCAGTTTGTTATTGAAAAATATAATTTATGTGTATTATTATGTAGTGTATATATTTTTTTAGACTAGTCATGTTATTAATTTATGTAATAAATTATATTATGAAGTTATTAAATAAAATAAATTTTTTGGAATACATATTTACCAGCTACGCAGTATTATAAATTTACCGTATGACCTTTAAGTAACAAATAACCAATACAATATAGATAATTACTATATTATAATATATAAAATATAAAATTACTATTTAATACAAGCTGTAATGACTTGCATAAAAAAGATAATCGTTCTTTTTTTTTTTTTTTGAAACGAAGTGAAATGCTTTATTTAAAATGTATTATTTCTACATTTCAAATTAGTGAAAGTGTACTTAAAATGTCTTAATTAGTTTTCAATTTATAGAATTAATAAGAGTTTATTAGTATAAGTTTATTTAAAATCGAATCGCTTAATCATATATTTGCACAACTCTGTATGGATAATAATATTATAATAATATATTAATAAACACTGAATTTCTAATAATTCAAATGTCGAAAGTCAAATTATAGGAAAGCTCAAGGTAGGTAACTTAAGCCCTCAGTATACTTACCGATATACCTAAAATAATATTAATTATACGGTAAAATACTAAAATCCATAAATATATTAAAACCAAATCTAAAAAAACAGAGCAGGATTGCTGGAATAATATTTTAATAATTTTATTATCCAATCATTTCTGTAATAATATTAATTATAGTCATAATATATAATAGATATTATTTTAATTACTATTATTACATATTTTATAAATGGTCCTCTTGGCACAAGTTTCCTGACAGTGAAGATAATAGAAAATGTTGTGACTTAATTTAAATAAAATTACATTGTAACAATAATAATATATATTTATATAATATACATACACAATATTTTTATATTCATTAAAATATGTAGATCGTAGGCTATTATTATTAATAGGTTCATAAATGTGTAGGTTATCTAAGTAATAACTTTTTAAGTTCTTAACTATCATTTTAAATGTATATTTGTCTTATAAAATAATATATATTTCTTTAAAACCCCAATACTGTTTATTTTTACAAAAATAACATAAATCGTAGTTTAATCGTGATTAAAAAATGATTTATGTTTTACAAGTAATTTATTCCTCGTATGGCTTACAATGTAAGCTGATTCTAAACGTGAATTAATCCACATATTTATTTCTTTAGCAGCTGTATAATATGTTCAACAGTTTTACCACACAACATTTTAATACTTGGAATTATACGTTCAACCGGATATTAAATTTCTTATACTATATTAGATGATTCTATAATTAATATATAAAAAAAATAAAACATTAATGAACATGATACAGCATTCACACATTCACTACATATACCTACAGATTATAGATGGCATACCTAGTGATGTTAAAAAACTGAAATATGTTTTTCTCATTTACGGAGCTCTAAAGGTTGTATAAGATTTTAAATACCATGTACCACTTCAAAGTTGTATTCATTAAAAAATAATAATTATTTATTCATAAATTTCGAAATCTAGGTTGAATATACACGGGATTTCCATTTCAGATTAACTTTAAAAACTTATTGTATAGTATATGAGATTTCCGTCAAACGTTCAGCGATAATTATTGTATCATGTATACGAGTATTAATTGTATAAGTGTAATTTATATTACAATATAAAAGATTAGTTTATATCAAAATATAATAAAGTTATAGGAATACAATTTATATTTAAAAGCAAATGTTGAAATGGAAATAAATTACTTACCTTATGATGTATAGTAAATAATTACAAGCTGATGATTGTTTAAATATGTACTATTTTTGATATTTCGAAATTACAAATTAAAATATTTGTAATCATAAATTCTGTGATATAATATACAATATACATAAAATACCTTTAAACAGAAAGCCTCTCTATTCACAGTATAATATTATATATATAATATAGGGAATGAAAAAAAACATGTTTTACGTGGAAAATATAGATTAACGCACTACATGACGTATATACGGTATGCAAATTTACACAGAATTATTATAATTGAAATTTAACGACATTTTTTACAGTGAATATATTATTATATATAATATAGGCTTAATAGAGAATGGGCGGCGGTGGCGGCAGCAATAGTGGCGGCCCGTGACGCCCTGCAGGCGGCTAAAACTTTCCTGCGCAGTCATTACCGGACTTATACAGCCATGGGCAGGAGAGGGTCCGGGGGAGCGGGTTGTAGAAGCAGCTCCGGAGGAGGATTACCACTTCATTTAAAGCCGCCATTTCGTAAACGGCTCACTCCGATTGGCCGGTTTGGTTTAATCGATGACACCCGGACGAGCTTTTAGCGTGGCGGCGGTGGCGGTGGAGTCGGTTAACGACGTAGTCGTCAGCGGCGGCGTTCTGGGTAAACGCCGCCGCGCCGCCGGGTGAAAGCGAGACGGGTAGTTATATATAAATATATATATATATATATATATACGCGGTGGCGGTGGCTGCGACGACGGTGGTGGCGGTGCCGTTTTATTAATGAACTTGGCACAGTATGCTGTTTGTTTCCATTTTAGTTTAAAAGCTTTCCTCTTGTTGTAGTTCCTTTTTTCCATTTCTTCCTTCCTCCCGTTCCCGTCCCATCGCCACTTCGACAAAGCGAATCCAATTAAACAACGAAAATACCCCGGACCAGTTTTTATTGTTCTCCTCCCTCTCTTTCTCTTTCTCTGCTCATTTATATATATATATATATTGTATATAGAGAGAGCTCCGCTTTTTGTTTTTCACCCTCGAAATTACTTCACTAACGTCTTGCTTGACTTACCCTGCCTTTCCGCTGATTCCCATATACAAACTCGTCCTCTGGGGCAGTTTGTGCGGAGACAAATACTAAACGCGAAATACCCTCCCCTGCAACCCCCGACCGCATTCATAAACAGACACCGCATCAGTGCATAATACGTTTCGGTATTATATATATACATACATATATATTATAATGGCAACTCGAGCCGTAGATGAAATTGCGCCCAAACTTTGTATAAATACGGACTTTAGAGGTCATTGTGACTCCACTGACGTTTTAATGGAGACTATATACACAATATATGTTGCGATAATGGTTAAATTTTACTCCACGCGTTAATAAATCCATTTACGAAAATATTAGGTACTTGACCCAAAATTTATAGTATTACACATATAAATATTAAAATATGCATGCCTCTGCGCAAGCGCATCTTGAAATAATTTTTTAATAATTTAATTTAAAAATAATATAATATAGATAACCTATAATAAATAATGAGATCACTTTAGCGTTACTTGTTGTTTTCCCTTTTAAAAGATTAGACAAGTTTTGTTATATAACCATATATTTTATAAACAACGATTTTGAATAAATTGCATTACGAGTAATATTTTAAAATAATTAGATCTCTTTAAACATGGTCCAATAACTTGTTAGTTGTCTGAGAAAAAAAAACAAGTAATTTGAAAAAAATATGAGCACATATAATAGTATAATAACAACGTCTGTACCTATTGGATATACGTTATAATAGTATGTAGGTACCTATATATTATATTTTTCAACGTGTTCATTTATACATAGTTTATAAACCCTATGCAGTTAACTTGAAATGATGATTCGAGGAAATAATTAAATAAATCAAACTTTTTAAGTATCTTCCTGATATAAAAAAATAAAATTACTCAAAATAATGACCTCTATCAGGACGAAACGAATTTTAGAATAATTCAATAATGTTCATGGCAATAAGTCACATTAGCTGTAGGTATACAAGGATTCGTAAGAACATAAAAAATATATCATATGTAGGTACATTGCACATATGTTAAACAACCTCAGCATTTGCACAAAAAAATCTTGAATGTATTTTATTCCTAAGAATTTTTTCACATTTTATAACTAGTATATAAATTTCAATTATATACGTTTAAAAACCAGTTTGCTAAATACCTATAGAAGGTTGCGTCAGATTCTTTTTAATTTCGAACTTAAATTGACGTCAAAATCAACCTTTATTAACGAGCAAAAATTGGATAATAATCATTAACTACGTTTATATCTGGATATTGCATGAACATTTATCATATATTCATATATCATAATTTATCACTATACAAATAATAAATAATATAAATTTCGTGGAAAAATTATAAGGGTATATTTTTAAAGTACTTAGTTATTAATTCTTAGGTCAAATACTCTTTTTTTAACGTACATAGAAAATTAATGTTTTTCGTCACAAATAATCAAATTCAAAGAAATAGAAACACAGAGGGAATAAAAAAGAAATTTAATAGTTTATAATAATGATCAAAACCCTACTACGATTCGGAAACTAAATGTTATAATGTTATTAATAATGTATAATAAATTAATAGTTTATTACACACAACTAGGATGTTAATAAAAAATATATGTTAAATATATGTGTACCTATACTATATTATCGTTTTGTATATAAGGTATTGGATATCTTTTTATTATTTTATTTATTAATTTATTATTGTTTCAAGTTTTTTAAGTTTAGAGTCTAATTTATAATATTATATAAAAACTTAATTGCTAATAATTTAAGTTAAAAAAAAAAACCCCCAGGGAAATTACTACTAAATTATAGGTTTCTAGTGTATTTGCATTGTCATTGAATACGTTAATGTAATGGATGTGATAAATTTTAATTTAATTATAAGAAGAATTTTCATAAGAATCGTGCAAATTCTATATTATATAGTCAGCCTCTATTTCTAAAGATATTTTATCACTAAGACATATTAATATTTAATACTAGTAATTTATTTTTTTATTAGTATTAATATACCAATACGATAGGTTGAGCTTATTTTTATAAAAACGCCACGTATATTATAATATACTATATTGTTTTATATCATATATGTTATTGCATCATCGCAACTTATACATCAATACTAATGTGATGAAGTACAACGATGTAAATAGGTTTGTAAACTATCGCAATATAAAAAATTAAAATATTTTGATAATCTTAGTACAAAGAATACTCTAAATTTTTTTTTTACCTATATTATAAATAAATAAATAAATAAATAAACTCATGAGAAATCTTGTATTACATTTTTAAGCCTATAAGGTTTAAAACTAACTTTTATATACATTTTCAACTACAAACAAATCGTCGTAATTTTTACGAATTACGTAAACATTTGACTCGAAACTTAAACGCGTATACAATAAATTGTAATTATGTATTTTTATATACTTTAATCGCTATAAGAACAACTTACGAGAAATGTCGTTTAAATTTTCAATTATATTACATGCAAATAAAGTTTTTATCATTCTTAAAACTAAAAAAAAAAATATTTAATTTAAAATATTTATAAATAACACAAAAAAGAACTATCATTATAGGAAAATAGTAAATACAATTTCCTATAATGTTTTTTGTTTTCCCCAAGAACTTAGTACTGGACATTTTTACATTTAAGTTTTGATTTCCCAAAGTACCAACTAAATCCAATTTGTTACTAGAAACCATACTCAACGTTTAAAACTAAGTTTGAAATTTTTAAATTACACCAAAATGTAATAATAGACAACAAAACAATAAATAAATAAATAAATAAACCACACATCATTGTAAAGAAATGTACTAATCCTCCACTTATGTCAAAAACGCAAAAAATTAAATGTTTCCGCCCAGGATCGAACTGGGGACCTTCTGCGTGTTAGGCAGATGTGATAACCGCTACACCACGGAAACAGTTACGTATAAATGTAGAAATGACAGTAATTATTCATTTTCAAATTCACTGATGTACTTGTATTTTTAATTGTATAATTAAAGTAAAAAGTAAACAATACTTTAAAAGTATCATATATTTATACTTAAAATTGTTTTAATGATCTTGATCTCACTTAAAATCCCAATAATTTTCAAATTTTGCTATTGTGCATGAAAAATATTTTTATTTGTGATTTTTCAATTGTTCTACCAGTCAATATTTATATATATTAGGTGTATATAAAAGATTGAAATTTGAAAACATTTAAAATGGTAGGCAATCTGTAAATGAATAAAATTAATATTTTTTGAAAATATTAACAAACAAAAATGACTACTACACTGTCATAATTTTTACGCTGCAGATTCAAAACATGAAACGCAATATTAGTATATGTAAACACATTAATGTCCACTTGTCAGTTTAAAAACCAATCTTCTCAGATTACATATGCCATTAACATTCTTGAAAACTGTCTATTATATAAGTATCTACGATGTTTTCATTTTGACTCGATCCCTTTCGGCTTTCGGAATAGTTTCAATACTCAATTTACATAAAAATATTCATATGTTTAAGATGTTTACATGTTTTCTAGTTTTCCAATATATCTTTCACGAATGTAACTAAGCAGAATTACTTATAACTGTAATGTTTACTGGTTATGCTCTGAGAAAAATTAAAATACATCACTTTCAAATCTACCTACATATCCAATTAATTAAATTGAATTTGATACCCATTATCAAATAATAAAAATTAATTAAAAAAAAAAAAACAACAATTTTACGAAATCGGATTATCTTGAAATACCTACTATGGTTTTATTATTTCACACCACGTTATTATTTTTTGCGGTATAGACACTATTGACACTGACTATTTTGATTGATTTATCGAATCCAATCAAATAGGTAGGTACCTATAAAGACATATCGTATGAGAACATACGTCATCTGCAGACTTTACTGAGTAGTATACACTTATAAAAATATGAATGGGATAATAAAATATATATGGTGTTTTGTACTGACTTACCATTTGCCCCTTAACGCTCGACATAACATCTTGAAAGCTATACGTACACAATGCACACGACCGATCTTATAAGCAGTTGTGTACAAATAGTGTGTGATAAAACCTTATCTCGCCCACAACACATCGCGGGATAAGTACCTATATGAACATAAATATGAATATAATATAATATATTTATACATTTATGTATAAATTGAGAGATAAAGAATGAGAAGAAAAGGAAACTTAAATTGATTTGTCCGTTTGATATCAAACTGCCATCGTATGGGCCGTGGCAATCCCGACGTAGCTAGGTGAATAGCCGCCGTATAGGTGGGCTATACCTGGTTATTTTGGCGTCTAATGTCGTCTGTCAGATTTCATCCCCTGAAACGCGCGGGCGCCGTCGTGCGTGCTTCTATAGATATTGTATATTCACGACAGGTCAGAAGACAGCGGTGCGACGGCAGTGGGGTCGTCGTCATCATTATTGTATTTCCAAGAAGTGTGTCGGCCGCGCATACGCGTATAACAATTGTACGGGACCGATGATAAATGGTGCGGAGGGCATACACTCACTCGTCGTGAATATATCACGAGTCAAGTGGCATCAGTAACGCCAGCTCACAATGTATAATATAATATGAACGCGCGTATCCCTTTATATATGTATAATAATAATAATAATGTACGTGTGTTTACCTAATAATATTAGCCGAAAAAATAAGATGGGAAAAAAGGGAAACATGGTTTCAGTATGAAGGATAAAAACGCCCAATGGAAAATAAATAACGACGAAAACCACCCACGAAGCGAATTTCGTGTTATTCTTTTTATTGCTTTCAACCCTAAAAACCAGCAGCTGACACCAGAAACCGCAAACACTCGATACGGTCATTATGCGTTATGTACACACAAATGCTGTTTTCTCGCAACCAGTGGCTATATATTGAGTTATCACTGTTTTCCGTCATTAAAAAAAAATCGTTTATGATTGGCACTTTGGCAGAGCGTCCTCCGGTATAGATGTATAAATATAAGTGGCAAAGTGGAAATAATAGTATATGTATAAACATTTATACACGTTATGCATAATACCTATATATAAGTATTCGCTATGTGCATTGACGCACATCGACTAGAGTCTATACACGATATTATTTATTGTGTTTACCACACGACGCCGTCGCTGCAAAAGACATCTGCTGTGCAATATTATACACTTATAATGCGCCTGCATCAAGATAAGTTTGTAAGTGCACGAGTGCATGACACGATGTCCAGAAACGATTAGTTAAAACGTTTGTATGGAAAAATATCAATAATAAAAATTCCAAGTCTCCACACAGTTCACACAATGCACCTTTTCTTTATTGCATTTGTGTATATTTTTGACTCTTGTAATATAATCGTACCTACAGTGATTTTGACATTAAAAAATGTTTGAACAAAATAATAGTTTGTTAGAAATTATTTTATCTCGTGCCGATTGAATTTTATATAAAAAAAATATATCATTATAAAATTACTAAATACGATTGTATTAGAAAAATGTAATAAATCATGAATAATTAAATTTATTATTTAATATTGTGTGAGTTTTGTAATAAATAATAATACATAATATAAATGTGATACAACACGGTAAATGTAACTCATATTTTTGTCATGGTCTATTTTTAACAAATAAAGATATTCACAAATGAAGACGAGTTGAAACAAGTAAAAAAGTAAATAATTAAAGGTCTAAAACAGGAACAGGATAGACACCCTGAGAAACCGAGATTTTTCCGGTGGGTCACTACTTATACTGACGAAAATGGGCCGATGAAAAATATCTGAATTGAAAATATCTGAATGTTGGATATGATCATGTAAGCCGCTAGATTTATTTTCCTAGGCTGATCAGATTAAGCCTAACTGCCTCTGAGGAACAGTTACTGTAATAATTACATGCTTTTATAACAGTTATACATACCAATTGCTATTGATTGCCCACTTTTCTGCCCAAATCGTCGTTTTTGTTTTCAATCAAATCGATCTATCGGGCTGGCAAACTCAGTATAATAATACATATTTTCTTTTTCCGCCACAAATATTTTCAGTTTTTATAGATTTTGGTTAGGTTCTTCTTATAGTGAAAAATATGAGGAGTTATTAATAATTATCAATGATTTTAAAAATAACTTTTAATTTAACTAAAATGATTAAAATTAATCGATTATTAATTAAATATATTTAAAAAAAAATCATACTCTATAGTAATGATTACAATTTAAATATACATATAAAGTAATTTATAATGTTATTAGTTATCATTACAATATTTTATCGTAATTGTAGTCACATACCATATTTATATAATATGTTGCTTACGAAATCTTTCCTTTTTTCCCTTTATTAACGAAAAAAAGGCTCAGATTATTATAACATTATCTGTAGATATATACATAGAACAATTATATATAATATTATATTATTTTACTATAATAAAATATATTAATTCTTACGATAATGGTTACTTTAATTAAAAAAACAAAATTTTTTGTGGTAGAAAATGAAAATATACAATTGTTAAAAATATACTATTGTTTTCGATACAATTAAAGTTTTGTATTATGTTTAATGTTTTGTATCTATATCTATAAATCTATGCATTTAAGTTTTTTATTAAATTATTTCAATGACCAATCAAATGCTCACATAATGAATCACCTATAGGCTATAATATAGATATTATTAAAATTTAATATTAATGTTTATGCACTCATCATAAATTTTACGAGATTATGTGGATATTATTTCATTTTTATATTTGAATTAAAATATCAATAAAACTGTATATTTAATTTCGTGACGCGTGAATAAGTACACGAGTTTAATCTGACATATTCATTAGATTTACCTTCCCTTTAAACGCACCGGTAATTTACGCATTAAACACGACACTCCGATAAAACGTCATTTGAATTATATCGAAATAAAGAGAAATAAAGATAGTAACCCCATACATATAACTGCGCGTTTATGTTTTGACACCGTGTTTATTTATATTCTTCTATACAGCGCATGATCGAACGCGAAACCCCGTGGTTTTCTTGGTGTTGAACAGTTAGGCATCCCGTGAGATTTTTTTTTTAATAGAATCGTTGACATTAAATTAACTTATAATGGGTGACCATTTCAGGGTGTCATTTTCCTTCTTTTATATTGTTGTGAATATAAAGACGTAACTCATAAAGATTTTTAAAACAGTCTCTCTCCCTCTCTCACACTCTCTCACACACACACTCGCGCTTACTCTTTAATAATAATAGCAGTATTGAGCTATACCAAATTATTACACAGACACTTGGTAGGTATATATGAGAATTCGTGGTAAAATCATTGTCATCATGTTTACGCAAGTCTTCTTAAAATTAACAACACTGTGTTTCGTATTGATGTCTTTAATAGAAAATTAAATTAAATACACATAATAAATTTTATATTTACACACGAAAATAAAATTTTATTATTTTTTTTTTACCACGTATAGGTATAGAAACATATAAATGTCAGTTAAACATCGAGGCTCTATCTATTTAAATTTAATTTCACTTGACATAATTCTTATACCTATTTAAATATATTTCATGTTTAAAATAAATATACAGTTTTAACCATTAATTTATAAGATACTAATCTATGTATGCTTTGTTTTTTGTATAATTACATTTTTTTAGTGTTGTGCAATATAATGTAATATGTATATATAGGTACACTATACGCAGTATACATATTGCATATACAATAAAATATACAATTACTAAAATACGTATTACTATTTATTAATATAGGTATATTATATATATTGTGAATTTGTGAATACTAAACCTGCAACTTTTGCATATTGTTATACACTTATTACACTTATGTATATATATATAATATATATGCTTGAAAGTATATGTAACAGTGTAACTTTATGGAAAATTAAATGTAAGTTTAGCTAAGTAATTTATTAAAAAGTTATTAAAAGAATAAAATAACAGTATAACTAATTACATAATTTACTATCAGCTGTACATATAGTTAGATTATAAAATAATGATTTTACCATTTAACATCTATCTATATCCAATACTTTAATGGTAGGTACAATGTACATATTTACCTATAATGTACCTACCTGACTAGTTTGTTTAAAAGTATTGACTGTATGAACTTTAGTACGCATATTTTTTTATATTATATATACGTATGCTTATAAAATAATTACCCAAGCGTCAAAGAGTTTTTTGATTACGATATTATATTATATGCATAATATATACTATACACATAACTAATTATAATTTGCCCGTTGACCGCCTGCTAAATGTTCACGAGCTATTTATCATTAATTATTAATAAATCTACTGTTTATTGCACAAATATAGTTATAGATAGTTAAACTAGTTAAAGCTTTAGATATAAATATAGTAAAAATGTTATTTAATATTTTAAAACATGTAATTGATTTATTTTTCAATATTTAAGTACTTTATGGGTTATCAATGTAGTCATAACGCAATTATATGCACTTTTCATAGGTTTATTAATAAAAACAAACGCAAATTTATATCCTGCAGCAAAGTTTCATAAAATACAAAAATACAACGCAATTTAATGTTATCAGTTTATTTAAATACATTTATGTATCTATTGTTACTTGTAAGACACATCATATTTAGGCAATTTAATACTCTCTTTTAGTTTAATATAATATATTATTTATATATAGTTTTATATAATGTAGTGTTCAATAACATAATGTTAAAATTTTTTTATATTAATATATTATAATTTATAAATTGGTTAATAATCAAATTATATTAATATATTTAACCTATTAATTATCCGAAATAGTTTTGTGAATACCTATTTATGTAATTTCTTTCTGACTATTATTTTTATTTAATTCAAAAATTATTGTTTCTTATGTTATTCTAACTATATTTATAACATTTTATATTGGTGGCTGTCGTGTTAGATACATATTATGTATAGTTTTTAAAAGTATTCTCTTATCGTAAACCTCCTTCCTTCATAATTTTGGACATTTAAAATGTTTTTTTAGTTTTTAAAATTAAATTATTTTTAAATTTTGAATTTGAAATACCCAGATGTATACATTATTTGAAAAAATGTTTATAATGTTGTATTTCTTATCTTTAAATATTATCGCTAATACTTTTAAATAACATATTTAATCGACTATAAATTATTACTGTTGTGTATCTTAATCACTACACTCTTTGATGACTACTAATTTACATGTATCTAATAAGTATTTTAAATTTATAATTAAAAATATTAATTTTTTATAAGCATGAAATTTTAAACCTAAGGGAAAGAATTTAGAAAAAAATTATAGGTAGTGATTTCAAGTATAGATATTTTAGTTAATTTTAATTTATATTATTGAAAATCGAAATACACTAACTCTTTATTATGTATATAAATATTTATTTGTTTATTGCTTATTATTATATAGGTAAGACTAAAATTTGTACTTTATTATTTGTATCAGCTAACAAATGATAAAATTTTAATTCTAGATATTATATTATGTATAATGTATATTCTAACTACCTGCTATTATATACACATAAAACTCATGTTTTTTAGTATATGAAAGTAATACAAATGTTTGTTGCCACATCATATTAATATATGCATAATATCATCTGGTTTAAATTTCATAAAAACAATGATTGACGAAAAAAAATTTAGAAGTACTATAAATTTATTTAAAACAAACAAAAATAATTATCTTCCATTTAATTTATAACAAAATAAAATGCATATTTTACTATTTTATATTGATCTACTAATTATACTCTACACTTTTAAAATTATTATTATGTCCTTTGATTATAAAACATTAAAATCGAATTAATGATATTAATTAGTATAGTAAAGTACTAAAATGTATATTTATCAAATAAGTTATAAGTTATATATAGCTTATAACCATTATTTTTTAGAGATAGTGAGACATTTATATTGTGTAAGTGTTGTATACATACTGCAAGTATAATACAATAACTACAATTAAAGAAAATCTAGTGTAATGAATAATGATTCAAATAACACACATCATGCATTGCTATAGTAAGAATGATATACTCATGAGTAGATAATATACTAAACCACTAACTCAGTAGGTATGTATCTTATAATTTATATTACTTTTACTGCATAATAAGTTTAAAACGTATTTCAATACGATCTCGTAATATGCACGCGCGATATTGACCCTATGACTTTAAATAGGTATAAGATACATGTAATATATATAAAACTCAATTAAATCTAATCTGTTTATTATATTATTTTGTTTAAGTATACCTGTGGTGAAAATTTTATGCAATAAGCATGTCACGTTTGTAAAACTATTACTTATGTTTCTTATATATTTTTTTAATTAATAACATCTGGTAAATAAGTGCGTAACTAAAAAGTCTAGAATGATAGATTACTCACTTTAAAAATAAATTTAACTTATAAGTTTCATTCTTTGTAGATATATATATGTAATTTGATAGACACATGTCACACACACGTTTTATTTTCAGTGCATACGATTTACAGCTATAATCCGAAATTATAATTAGTAAATAAATTTTGCCCGTATAAAATAACAAAAAATGTCAGGTAATTTATAGATGAAAGAAACTATTGATAAAAGAATTAAACTGTCAATAATAATATTTACTATACAAAAATACATAATATAATATCATAACTTTTTAACTAAATATTATTTCATAAATTTAACAATCAGAATGGTATACTTATAAATAATACATAAAAAATACATATTAATATATATATTTATTATTTATCATTAAATACATCGACATCTATAGACCATTAGTTTAAGGATTTATTAATATATTATCCATGGACCACGGTACATAATCATACTTTATATTTTACAATTTTCTTAAGAATACCTACACAAATTTATCAAATTAACCGAGAATATTATTATCTGCTCACTAGTAGATTTCTGTAGGTTTCTTCACAGTGTATCTCCTTGTTGAGTAAAACGCTATATTTAATGAATGTGTTGAATTTGAATTATAAAATATTGAATGACAAAAATGATTCTGAGCGGAAACGATGTAATTATTTTTAATTAAGATACATAGGTACTTGTATCAGTTATTTATATAGCTATAATGCTATATATTAGTAATTTATTTCCTATTAGTATCACAGAATATTGAATTTATTTTTGCTACCTTTATTCATATTTGAATTACGTACTACATTATAATAAACTGTGCTTTTATCTATTTTAACCCAAATTACCAACTAGATACAATTTTTTACCAGAAGCGACTATAAATGTTGAAATTTAAACTATTTTTACTGGTATAAAAAGTGTCTCCAAATAACACACTCATAAAAATCTACATCGCTGTAAAACCAATACACATTCTCCGCTCAAAATCAAAAATATATTTGAAAAAATAAATACCTATGTCAATTTGCTTAGTACATTTTATAGATACATACGTTTTACATTTTGAAAATTAAAATAGAAACTATTGTTAAAATATTATTTTATTAGTAAATTCCATAAAAATAATTTGTCCAATATAGGAACCTATTTACTATTATACATACGTATTTGTATTTGATTGTACCGATTTTTGTATTTATTATCCACAACATGCGATCGTCAACTTTGATGCACAATTAATTTTGATAATTTATAATAGGTGCATTATGTAAATTTAATACTTGCTCTACTTTTATTTTTTGAGGATGCAAATAGTATGCAACCTTTAATTAAATATAGTTAATAGTTGATTATATGCGTGTGTATATAAAAAATAATATACGCGTATACCTACATTTTTTAGAAATAAATATGTAACAAACAAACAAATAATTCTTTGTTAAAAATTAAAGTTAAGTGTTATGCCAATGAAAATATTGAATCATACTATAATTAATCTATTATTATTCTAAGTATTTTTTAATATTCCAACAATAATAATATTAATTAATTATATAATTAAATGGTAATAAGTGCCTTCAACAGTGGTGTATATATAAGGGGGGGACTTCATTGATTTGACATGATATAGTATAGCGTACTAGTGTAGGTATTGTGCGTTTAAAATCTCAACATTCCATTGTATATTTAATTGTATGGTTTATTGAGTTGCCATTCATTTTACAAGAGAACAATTATAGATACCACCGAATTACGTAGAATTACGTATTTTAATATATATTATTATTGCATATTTGCATACTTGCATAATAGTATTATAAAATTATTAAAATGTTTCAAATTTATACCTTAAAAATCAAAAACACAACTAGATATAAATATATAATATATAAAAAACAAATCTAATAATATGTATATTTTTATTTGTCATAAACTCATAACTCATAGTCATAGATATTATAAGCCTATATTGAAAAAAGAAGTATTCAAACATAAAAAATATATTTTAATCAAATTATATTATTCAATAACTAAAGAATATGAATGAAATCATTAAATATATTTTGCAACGTTGTATGTAATAATTAACTGATAAAATAGAAGTATATTTGTTTTCGCAAATATGAGCTTAAACATTAATATTACACGTAGCGTATAATTTACATTAGCGGTTTTTATAAAAAATTAATCCATAAACCCATTTTTTAAATAAAAATAAACAAGTTTTTAATTTATGTGTATAATCTTTTTCTTGCATTTAAATAAAGTATAAAAAGAAGATATTAAAAACTAATTATAATACAATTATTTTTATTTAAAACAAAATAATTAAAATATAAGAGTAAAATGTGATACTCGCATAAATGACTTTTCAGTCATTTTTGTGGGATAGTATGCGTTAAACCGAAATTATTTTTCTTGGTAATTTTTTATCTAATAATTGTCTTAATTAAAGCATAAAATCAATACAAATTTGTAAAGTGTAATAAATATTAAAAAATAAAATCCTTAAGCCTACGTGGTAACTACGTATAACGGGGGTTATAAAAAAAATGGGTAAGTTAAATAAAATCTTATAATATTAAGTATTGTATGAGAATTTTTAAATATTCATTTTTTGTTTTATATTTAGTGCGCTCCGTGTCAATATTTAAACTATCAGTTTTAATTTGCTTTTTTTAATTAAAAACTGTTTTATTACTTTATTTAATACGTTTTTTAATGTTTGAAACTCTATACGAAAGCTTTTGAACAACAATATAAGTTGTAATAGCCTCATGGGATTACTTAATTTGAAAATATTGTCGCTAAAATTTCTTCATTGAAATTTTGTTTGTATAGATGATTATTATTCGTACGTTTTATTATATGCATCGTAAGCATTGATAGATAGAATTTAATCAAATTGGATTATTGTTTTTAATTTAATTACATAAATATAGTGACATTTGACTATTTGAGTTATATTTAAGCTGCATTATTTTCTGTTATATGAGTGTGTGCCATGTATATTATTATATTATATATTAAATATAACAGATTTTGTTTCATCAATATAAAACTACTTCTATATAAATGTTTAAAATACGTCAGTTTTTTTGAAAAAAAAAATACGCATTTTATACAAGTGAAAATATTCACGTAATTATTCTATAATTTGTCACAAACTCTGTTTCCTTTCAATGAAAGGTGTATTTATAGTGGGATATATAGTATTCAACAGTCTCCTCTCCATTTTCATATTTTACAAAATATAACCTAATATTTTCAATAAGATAAAATATTTTTTATGTGAATAGATATTTATCGTTTATATTATCTATTTATTATTAATTTCCAAAACCCAAGAATAAGAAAATTGCACCAACCTCACGACACACATAACGATAATCTACGTAACAATGCAGTATTTTTCCGTTGAGACTTTAAACAGTTTAAACCATCTATGTGTCAAATTTACGAACTTGTGGTGTTTATGTCCTTTGAATCAGAAAAATACAAGGTATTAGGTATTTGACATTTAATACAATATTTTTACTAATAATGTTGAATTTGCACTCCAATACACAATATATATATATATATAACTCACGCTTATCTATTTAATATTATTATGTACATTTGTATCTGTACTTAACGTCCGTGCATTAAAATTGTAGTAGATTTAACCAGCGGCGAAATTTAAGCCACTCGTGTAATTAAAAAAAAACAAACAACGCGCGGCTGTAGCCGTTATAGGTTGAAATATAGTTAGGGGGGAAGAAGAAGAAGACTGCGAAAGAGTTAAGTGTACTCACTTCGAGTGATAGGGTGCAGGAGGGGGGAAGCTAGATACAAGCACAGCTCACGCGGTGAAAGGGAGAAAGAAAAAAGGGGGTGGCGCGTGTATAGAGTACTCGCTTTGTCACCATGGCGACGTGACGGCGACGGCAACGACGACGACTACGACGACGACTGACGACGACTGATGATGAGAGGAGTGCTCTATCTGTACGTACATAATAATAATATAACGTCACAGACGATAGTCGGTGGGGTTGTGAGGGGAGAGAATGGATATTACGCGGGGGTGGCGAAAAAGCTGCGATACGCGCACGCGTCGAATGGCGGCGCTAAGTGCAAAGCAATTTGAGCTGCGCCGTTACGGATTACGAGCATAATGGGTTTAGGCAAATAAACTAACCGGAAACTCATTCCGCCGGGGCGCCCGGACTAAAGCGCCGGAATTAACTCCCTCCGCGCCCCGCACCTCCCATGCGAGCGCTATCAATTTATCCCGCCGACCGTACATGCAAAGAGAATCCTATTATACGTTGTTACCGCTTTATCGTGTGCGATCGCACCACCCGTCGCAGCCTCTAAATATAGTGTGATATGTATAATATCGTTATATATATACAGGGTGATTCACCAAACAGGCGCATCATCACCCCCTCGTCGTTTTTATTCAATAAAACGGTTATTCAAAATCTGATTTTTAGAATCTTTAAATATGATATTTATATACTTAAAGACTATATTATTATCAAATTCTTAAAGACTAGATTATTTATTTTGCTGTATTAAAATCCAAATTTGAATGAGTAGTTCATGTGTTTTTTATCTACTGTGTTCTAAAGATAAGACTGTAAAAGGCCACGATAATGGGTTTTGGGAATATCACCCAATAAACGCTATGGCGATTTAAAAAGTTTAGTAATTACTATTTTAATCGACCAACATATTCATAACTTGTAAAAACGGTTCAATAAGTAGAATAAATATTAGGTATATCTGATTTCACATCTTATTTATATTTTTCTAAATCCATTTTTAAGGACTGTCATTATTCTTATTATATATATTTGAATAACTAAAATATTACTCGGTTTAAATTTTGAATAAGGTAGATCAAATTAAAAAAAAAAAAATTATCCACTAAATAATTACAGTAAAAAGGGTGATTTCCATTTGAAAAATAGGAATTTATATTGTCACCAGACAGTTCATTTAAGAGGCAATGATTTTGAAATATGGTCTATACGTATATTATTTAAAAATTTCAAAAATCAGAATTCGAATAAATTCATTAGTAAATGAAAAAATTGGTAAAAGCGTAGGTACCTGGGTATCGTCCTGTATATTATAATATAACATAAATATATGCCGCCACCGACGCAGCCGCCATGTTATTATTTCGAGCGCAGCGCACAATATTGAACAGTTTAGAAAGTTACCACCGCCGTCGCCACTTTATAATGATAAAATAATACCCGGGGCGCAGCGGCGACGGTGGCGTCGTCGTCGAGGTGGTTGTACGCCGTCCCCCACGACAATTAATAAACGTAATCGCCGTGTGGCTATATACAGTTGCCGGTTATGATATTGTTATTATTATTATGAGCGGACGACGACGACGCACGACGCACGTGACACGTCATATATCGCGCGCGCGTGGGGCAAAACAAACATTTCCTCGTAATACCATTTAACGAGCTGCCACCGCCGGAAATCTGCTTTTCCCAAAAACCCAATTTACTCGTCCCTAGAGGTACGCGACATTATTATTGTTATTATTATTTGACCATGTTTAAATTATTATACACCGCGTAGACAATATTACTATAATAACACACGGCGATGACCACCTGCAACAGAAATTACTTTTAGTGATGATACATATACCTCCGCCTATTCCTTTTGTTTACCATCAAACCCCTCACTACACCTTATTTGTATATTAATATAAATTACAATGCAGGGGCGCCATTTGAGGGGGGGCCGAATATTTGCACTCGGACACCCTTGCCATTTTTATCCGTAATAATTGTATGCCTATAGGTAATAGGTGATGATCGATACCTTAGCCTTAGCATTCAGGATTACATATATTTAAATACAAAGACATTATACATGTAGTTTGCATGTATTCCTCTTTCACTGTCATAGGTAGTTAATCTTTTATAAGATTAATTTCAAGAAAAATGATTTAATTAAAATATGAGCTACTATTTTTAACAATAATTTAATTGGCTTTGGGGGAGGGATGACATTATCAAATGCTTGCATCCCCTTCTAAGAAATTGAAATGGCGTCTCTATTATAATAACGTATTATATACAATATACATATTATACAATTATAGAGTATATTGTATACTACAAAGCTGAAATTATTATACCACTTAAATTCAGTAGTTTGATAGAGAGGAGGACGAAATCCTCTTCTTTAAAAAAAAAAAAAAATATTTTAATAAACCTCTTCTTAATAATATAATATTGTATATTTTAATCAATAAGACATTCAAATCTTCGGGTACGCAAATTTGTTTTTACTGTACATTTACATCCCACTTATGAATCGTTTTCAATTCAACCCCAATCCTTAAAATTATTCCTTATTCTATATCATTAGTTACTGGTTTTTTAGTTTGTAAGATCTCGTTCGCATCGCTTACGACTAAACCACGTACAGTGGCGCCGGAACAATGGGGACTGTAAGGGCAATGCCCCCACAAAATAAATAATATAGGGGCAGAGCCCCCGCGACTTCATGGCCTATGTATATTTAAATTTAGCCCACACTACCTAAATATTATTCTATAATTTTGTTCAGCAAGTAATATATTGCTATATCTGTTAGTAATTTAAAATACTGCAGAATATCACATTAATTGACAGAAAAATACATAATATGAACTTTAATTATTTATTATTTCCCATTCCAGAAAAATAAATTTTGTTTTGCCTACAATTTTTATACCTACACGATTTGAATTTGTTTAATAAATATTTGTAAGAAAAAATGTAATTATACCTATGTACACATTTCCTCGGCATAGGTGCTGTAAAAATTGAGAAGGTGGTGGAGATGAAGCATCACCAAAAAATAAAAACCCCTACATTTTGCTCATATGCCCTCTATAGAAAAAAGCTTGAAATATTTTGCACCCACAGCAAAAAAATCGTTTCGGCGCCCTTGACCACGCAATAACAAATACAGTGAAGAATACGCTGTATGCACTACAACACGTATTCGGGAGGCATTTTTTTTTAAAAGTATTTCGTCGTGTGTCCTGTTTTATTAAATTGTTAACAAGGCGCGAATGAAAGAGTTTCACAGACCTATTGTATTTGCATTATATTATTGTATAAAGACGTCGCGACGTTAAGCACATATTATTATCATATTGAACTCGGTGACGGCGTAAAAAAGACCGTATTATATTATATTGTATACGAAAATAAAATATTACGTACACACTGTGATCGTCAGAATGCAACGTACAAGATAAGCGTCCGCATCACTTGTGGGTACCTGCGGCAACTTTATATAATAATATAATATGGGAACTGCCGCGTGAACAATATAAATCCGTTGGATTGTTTTAATTTGTAGAATTTAGTCTCGGACGTTTTTAATCTCCCAATACGATCGCGGTATACACAGTATCAAACCTATATAGATATATATTATCTCCGGTGGTCCATTGTACCGCGCCGATGAAGTATGAGGCTGCTAATTTTTGTTTATAGCGCGCGCGACCATATTATTATGTAATATATATTAATAAATTGTACCTGGAAACGTAAAAAACAAACAACGAAATATTTACCTATGATATAAGATACATATTAATTGTATGTCTGAACCGCATTATTATTTATTATACTCATGAATAATATTATTCTATGGTTTGTTTTTCAAACTAAGTCTTGTGCATATATACCAATATTTAATATAATGTATATATCTATGTATACGTAGAACTTGTACTAACGTGCGCAGTTTTAAATTAAAATGTGTTTGTTGTTATTTAAACTGTGTACAGGATACATACTAATAAGCGTAGCGAAAGCGAATAATTTTGATGGTTCGTATTGTTTTCCAAGTACTTATTATGAATCGTAATTACAGCGGTCAAGCGGTGATTGTTGACTGTTGTAAGTCATATTACAGTATTAGGTATATTGATATACTTATAATTATTATATCCTTATGAACATTGCTTATTATATCATTATTAAATGTATGATTCGCGATTATAGGTATACGAGTACAACAATGTTTAAAAATATTTTAAATCGTGTGTACAGCCATTACAGTCAAGAACTCGTATGTTTATTGATTGGTGATAATGTTCAACTTAATGTTTTATGGAAACTGTGAATTTGACTGTCGAGTCATAAAACACAGTAACTTGTAAGGCTGTAACATGCTGTTCATTTTTCTTACAATATTATCATCACGATCAATTACTGCGCATTTGTTAGAATCACGCAGTCATAATATTTACATTACGTCGTTATAATTTATGTTTGATGGTCTAGCGACCCTGTATACTTATAAAAAAAAAACTAAATTTAATAAAAAATATTATTCTTTGTATTTATTTGTATATTATTAAACTACATTAAATTTTATATTTGAACGACTGTCTAATAAGATCTGGCAAAGATAAATGCAATGATATCACTAAATGCCAAGCAACATTCTTGGTCACTGAAATGTTGTCCATTATTTGAAGATGTCCGTAATTCAGAGGGTTCAGTTTATAAAAAAATGTTTAGTCCCCCCCCCCCCAAAAAAACCCTGTATAAATGTCTGTTAGTGAACTTTCACTATTATGATACAATTTGCAGATATTGAATTTTAAATATGACATTACGATTATAATTAGCGAGCGAAGCAATTGGAGAATTTTTTCACTTACATAAGGATATGTTCTGTGAAGTCTAAAATTTATTTAGCGTAGGCTCTAGGTACGCGTATATCGTGCAGTCTTTATAATATTATTATGTACGCAATAATTATTTATCTCCGACCCAAATACGTTTTCTGTGTGTATAATACTGTATAATATATAGGTATATATGTATATAATATACTTACGCGGCCGACACAAATCATCTCTCACGTTTGTATAATTTTATATACGCACACGTAAGGAGTGTAAACATAAATTAATATATAATAATAATAATATACTCGTTAGACGTGCGCGTGTGATTATCCTATTAACCGTTCGACACCGTAAACGGCTTATTATATTTTTAGGCCTGTTCGATTTTTTTTTTTTCATAATCTTAGCCGGTACAACTATACATATATGGTAACCTATCGGATAAACACATAATAATTAATAATATCCAATACGTGCGCATTACACGTTAGGACTTGAACGCCCATAAATTTGCGAGTTGTATGTGTTTCCGCGACAATTCGTGACCGCACGTCGTGCCCTCTATAAATAGTAAATACATCATAATATACACTGCACATACAGATTACAGACACAACTCATTTCATACTTTATTGTACCTAAAACTTGTTTGTGTGTTTTTAATTTCATCACTTCTCATAAACGGTTGAATGAAATAAGATTATTTTTTTCTTGGTTTTATTTTATGATTTAAGCACACATATCGAATCTTCGTTGGTCTTAACAGTTATATCCATCAGTATTATTAATAATGATATGTTTTATGCTATTGAGTAATATTTCTCGACTAGTCCAACGGCCCATTCTACAGTAGTGCTCCTTCTAATAACGATAATATAATACCCTCTAGCAAACACGAAATAAAAAAAGGTTACACCCCTTTTGAAAATAACATGTTCTTAAAAATTGTGACTTAAAAACGTTTAAATTATATACAGAAAAACATGCATATTCTATCATGACTTACGAGTTCATACTATAAGAAATGAGCATGTTGTACACTATTTCGAAATTGGTCTAAAATGTTAACGGAAAAAATATTTGTATTATCGTACGGTATATTCTACGGTTATAATAATGTATAATAACAAATTATAGTCTACAAAACAATCCTTAAATTTTAGTCTTATACGTTATGATTACTAATTACCATAATTATTTTGCAATAATTTATGTATAATAGATATTATTTTATAGTTCGAGAACATATTTGTATATCCACTAAAATATATAACAATATATTTTTCTATTAAATATGTTAACTCCCTCACTAAAACGCTAAATTTATTATTTTCTATGCAAACCCTGTATTAGTGCAATTATTACCTCTATAGTATAACAGTAGACGCAAACGTTACATATTTTTAAGCCATTTTTTGTACTTGATAAAAAATGATAACTATATGCTTTCATTTTTTAATTAGCAATACATTTAGAAAATTATATTCAAAAATAGAATAATATAAAAACTATTTCCCTAGACTATGTATATCATATGTTGCATATTTTTTTTGGCCTATCGACGGCTATCGTTTCAAATTTAAAATATTATATGAAGGTATTGTATTTGCATATGTACCATAATAGCTATGACAATATTATGTAGTATTTATTAGTATATCACATTACCTAGTCCTAGCTACAGTTGACTAAATTATAATAACGCATGATGATGTTATGTAATAAACGAGTGCGGTAGCCGTTAGTAGCAGAAATTAACGAATCTATTGTGCGGTACTGCAGTGTTCTGTATAATATAATATTATAATACACAAAACGTTCTTTTATATCGGGTGTTGAATACAAATATTTAAAACGAACGTGATAAAATATTATGTTTATTCAAATTTAGCCTAGTTAAAATGGTATTATATATAGGTACTTATGCTTAGACGGTTATTAGTTATGCATGTTGTAATGTAGAATTATAGCGACGCAACGTATAGATACCGAATTCGACGCATTTTTAATATATAATATGGTGAAACCACCCTAGAAATGTATTACTAAATAGCGCACATCTCCAAATAATGGGTGTTTTTTTTTTTTTTTTGAGAAAAAACATATAGGTGCTTTCGAATAAATGAAATCAACTTCTAAATAATGGACAAAACTTCAGTGACTGAAAATATTAAATATTTATGTGTTTAATAGTATATTATATATTATTCTCTCGTGCGTAGTCGAGTGAAATTACTTTTTACTAATTAATCTTCATATACAATATAGATATAGAAATATTCAGTATGCAGTAACTCGTGGAGGATTTTATTTAAATTAAAGTTTTTACCTATAAGATTAATAATTACAGACCCATAGGGAGATTCGCATCCATATCTATTATAATTATTTGAATTGGTCTAAAATTTAGTCTACGATTAGAGTCATATAGGTACAGCCTCAACAGGTTATAGTGGATGTATTAATATAACTGATTTATCAATTACGAACAGTCATTTAGCAATGTTTGATCAGCTAAAAAAAAAACTGTAACTTAGATCTTCGATTTTATTGCAACTTCAGAATAGATTTTATATCCATATTAAAAATGATTAACAATTAATCTACTTTGTGTGTTTATATAATAATGGTAAATAGAAATGTTTTAGTAAAAAGAGGATTACGGAACTGTAACGTCTGTACCTCTCCGCGTACACCATAAGCAGTGTGCGTGTATTGTAAATATAAGCGCTATTGTTGGCTTATTGAATTCTCGTTTGCGCCCGCGAGGAAAGAGAAACCGCAGAGAATAAATATAATAACGATTTTGTATTTTACGTTGTTTTTTTTTTTACCGGGGCGCCAACCCGCGGCAACAGGACAGTAAGTTAGTTGGCGTCTCGAAGATGGGATGGCGGCAGCGCGTCGTCAATGTAATATATTATAATAATAATATTATTGTATACGATATTTCAGCAGTAGACTATGTTATGATGCGCATAATAATAATGCGCGTCGCGCGTGTGTAACGGTCCGTTTCTAACGCGCGCAAATCACACGGCCATCGGTCGCAAACAACGCGCGGCACAGACACGCGCACTACAATAATATAGATGGGGTATATTATATTGTATTTTATTTTATTTTTTTATTCGTGAAAAAAAGATTCATCGATTTTCTGTGGAAAAAGAAGAAATATATACTCGTCGAGACGACTGCAATTTATGTATAAAAATAAAACGACGGTACGCGTGTGATGCTATATAATACGCTGAAGGCTGCAGTGTCCAAAACTCGCACACAAGGGATTAGTTCGTGTGGAATAACTGCCAGTGGACTCGCACGGTGTCTGAATATAATATAATGACAATCGATGTGTAATGAACTGCCGATTCGAACTATACTCTCTTTCTTCGCTGCTCCTCCGCCGCATTCGGTTCGCGCGCGGTCGGACCTTTTTGTCGCAACACAAAAATAACACATTATATTATATTGTACGCGTGAAATAACGTTTATAAATTATTATGTATAGTAATATTGAATAGTGTACGTGTGTCGTCGTGTATTATTATAATATATGTATATTATAATATATTATATTATTATGTACGACGCTGATGTACAGACGAGACTGTATACAGCGGGAGACCATACAGTAGTATATTATAATATATAAATCGGCAGTTCTACAAAAGAATCGTCATCGATATTATATTATTTTGTTATAAATATAGCTTGGTATGTACGGAGAAAAAACCTTTTATATAATAATGCTCGTCTCGTCTCGTATATACATAGGTACAGAGTGAATCACCAAGCATATATTCGCTTAGCCGCCTATTTTTTAATGTAATAATAACTTTATTCAAATTTTAAATTTGAGAATATTTAAATATACTTAAAAATCATATTTCCAAATTCATAAAATTGTTTATACCACTTAAGGAATGGCAATACAAATATCTGTTTTACAAATTACAAACCCCTTCCTTTTTTATTCAGTACCTAAATTGGCTAAATTCATAATATAAATAAATTATATTTTAAAATAAATCTACATAATATTTTGAAAATATCATAACACTCATATAACATAACGTAAGATTTATAAATTATATATATATAATAGATAATAGATATATATTATTATGAATTACTATATATACGTAAAAGTTGAAGTCCCTACAAATTTTCAATAATTTTAACCTATAGTGATTAAATTTTATCATCATTTATAGAAAAAAATTCAAATTTCAAATGTCTTAACATTTTTTTATTTTACGTAAGTAAAATCTACAGTCTATATCACAAATAGAATAATAAGTGAAAATGATAGTCGATTATATGGCTTGAGTGGCAGATTTAAGAAGCCTATAACCTATACCTATAGTGATGGCATTTCAACACTTATTTGTATACATACTATACATTTGTAATGTCTATAAATAACTCAAAAAGAGTCAAAATATTTTGAATTTTTACTACGTGTAGAAAATGCAAACATAAACATTTGGTAAAAATTGCAAGTATCTAAGGTTATTCGTAATTGAATTACAACAAAAAACAAATATTATCGATTTGGTCGATTAATCGTAATTGTGTTTTTCCGTAAAATTTCCGTTTTTCCGGGTATTCTGAAGTACCTGCTGAGAATTTTACTTTTGACCTATGACGATGTACCAACTAGATTCAATTTTCTACTAGAATCTACCCCCAAAGTTTAAAATCAAAGCGTTATTTTTATATTTGAATATAACTGTATCATTGAAGAAGAAAAGGGGATGTTCGCATCCTCGGTGTTTCACCCTGTATATACTATTGATAAACTGCACGCAAGCAAAATGTCCATTATATATATATATGTATACTGTCGAATATAATGACGGGTTCTGTACATATCTATACCGGCTATAACGTGCGTTATATTGCTTTTACCACTTCATTAAATCGCTACTACCCCGTCGCATATGCAGTCGCGTCCCTATATTATATCGATAATAATATATATATACATAATATTAAATTATATTGTTGCACGCGCGCGCGCTTGTGAGTGTGTGTTTGTCGAATAATATTGCCACGGAGCGCCGCCGCCGCCGTCGCTCTGCCATTGTTGTACCGTCATTTTTATTATTGTATATACGCATGCCGGGACTCGCAGCCGAAAAGGCATTTTTTCTCGTCCAATAGTTATTATTATTATTATTATTATAATGCGTGTGTAATTTTATTTTTTGCACACGCACAATGAATCGCTGCGACAAACCGGTCCCCGAGAATTTTCTCGCACAAACACATAGGGTTGAATGTAGTGGAAAATTGTGAAATAAAAATCACACTCGCACACCGAATATCATACATAATATATACAATATACATATACGTACGCTTCGCGTCATATATATATACATACGGCGCTGTTGCTGATGATGCTGCTCGCCGGGGACAAAGATATTAATGGCCGCGTTTTTATCGAACTTAATTGTATTCGATGGGCGCACAACACAGGGGCGGGTTTGCGACAACGCGTATAGGTACCTATATAATATAATATACCCATTATTATATTGTATCTATTATATATATTATGTACGGTGCCTTCGCGTACAATAGTGCGTACTATATTATGCCGTACACATTTTATTCGCGCGTATTATTATTTTTATATTTTATTATACGTGTTCGTCGAAATATATAATAAATACGCGGCGATTATGTTTTCCGTATATTATATTATACGTCACGATGATGTGATGTCATGCGGCGGAGGTGGTCTTCATCCATATACAGAGTCGCCGATGACAACGACGCGTAGACACTAAAAATGCCTATATAATATGTTTATACATAATACTTGTGATACATGTATAGGTATAAATAAATGAATACGACCAGGTTGTACGCGCCTAACCGACAACCCGGTATATGACGTGTAGGGGTGCGCGTGCATTTTCCGAACGCAGTGGACAGTGTAATTTACGGGTAAGTAAAAATAATACGACCGGTATCATTCAAAAGACGCACATCGCGTCGTTAAAAAGCACTTAAACCCGCCTTCTGTACAGCCTGCGCGGGATTGTAAAGGCCCCTCGACCACGTGCGTTCGAAAATAAAGAAATCATTGGCCAAGATAATTTATAATAACAATAATAAACGAATTATTATTATTGTCCTTGTGACTGCTGTAACGCGTATACCTACATACGGTGCATACGCAATATACATAGATAAATTGTAAAAACGACTGCGTGCTTCACGAAAATAATATATTATATATTATGATGATATAACAACCGTTTTCGAACAATATAAATAATAGTACGGTGATCGTGAGCGAAAAAAACGGTAATCGATTTTCAGAAAACTTACCTTTTTTTTCATCGAGTCATTGCCTATTATACACATTCTTTTACACACCTGCAATAGCCTTGTGTATATATAGGTATATATACAAACAATTCGTTTTGTTTAAACGTTCAACCGCATTTATGTTATGTACTTCGCCGCATTAAAAAAGGGACTAGGAAAACTGCAGAAAAGATCGTTTCAAGATATATTATATTTAGTCATGTATCTATAAGTAAAAAGTAAGAAATATTATCCTATGTGGCTATGTATATACCTACCGCCACGAATAGTTTAGACAACAAAATGACGATATTTTTCAAATTAACGTGCAGTTAATATTGGTGTAATATAACAACGTCAAAAAAAGACAAAAAAGTAATAATTATTAACAGCTAATAATATTATAGTTATTATTATTTTTATAGTTACTAATAACAAATCATTTTTAAAGGTACAATTTAATTGAATATACAATATTTTTTTAACAGTCATCGAGCGTTTTTGACATGAGATATATATCCATCGCAACAAACATTTTATCCTGCGCCTCCTCGTCAGAGATCGGGTCAGTAAGTAAAGTAGATAATATATTATCTGTCTTGATGTTATATGTATATTTACATTACAAACTATAAACTAACTACAAACTTTCAATCACGATAATCAAAAATATTATAATTAATGATAAATTTAATTGATAACAATAGTGAGTAAATTAAGTAGAAGAAAGAACGAGTAAAAAAAATATTATATAAACATACAATACAGTGCTATATGTGTCCTCACACAAATATATTAAGATAACAAATACGTATAATAATACTAATAAGTTAGCAATAAGTAACTAATAACTAATAATCATTTTAATGAATAGATATTTTTTATAAAAAATTGATTGTTTTTATCAATTCACTGCTTTCACAATACATTAGCTAACAAATTAAACAGATTATTTTATGAACTTTCAACCTAATTTTTACTTTTTGCTTGCGTGCAAATATTTTATGCTAATGAACGAACTATTATTATTTATATTATTTATAATATATACTGTAGGTACGTACACATAATTATGTAGTTATATTATACGTACTTTTAACGCTAATTAATTTGTAAAATAAAATAAATTTCAAGTGTTCTCTTGTTACTCCTAGGTTTTTCTTATAAAATTTTATTTCTGTAAAAATTTGTTGGTTTTAAAATAGATATTAGCGTAAGCGTGTATACATGTATGCATATATTATTATTTACGATACAATATAAAATAATTGGTGTGCTCAGAGTAAAAATAACGCGTAGAGATCAATTTTACGAAGGAAATATTTATTATACACACATTATAACTTGTCGTTAAAATATAATCTTCTGCATTCACATTAACGAAAATATATTAATGTATACATACATATTTCATCGTCAGTATGTATATATTTATACCAAAAAACTATGTATTATAATTTGTATACGTTAAATCGGTCGATTTTTAATTGCAGCACACGAAATATATTTTAGTTAAATTTAGATACGCGCTTAAATGTCGGACGTTGAGTGGTACGTATTATATACTTTAAGAAACGTAATAGATTTAATGAGTAAAATCTATCATCACAATAATCGATTCGACACGAGCTACCAAATATTAATTATACAAGCGGTGTATGATGTCTATTAAGTGGTGCGCGCCGCAGTGTATAGATAAATAATAATGAAAAAAACTACCGTTGAAATTTGAAAAGCGTCGCATGCCATTATATACCGCGTGCACGTGCAGCAACAGTGTATACCTATTACAGCCGTAAAATACATAAATATACTTAAATCATTATAAATTATAATATATTATACATGGGTTATAGACGCGTTCAGCGAGACACTATAGTAAGTATGTTTATATTTTCTGTTTACAAATAGCTCACTATAAGAAAAGGTGCCCATTATATGGAAAAAGGAAAGTATCCGGGAACGATGTTATGTAAAAACGCTGCAAGTTTGATTTTACGATTGATTTAATCCGAACCGACTTGCTTATTAACACGCAAACCTGCAAACCCAATAACGATAGGTCTATTATTAATGATATATGCGTATACAGAGTGATTAACCACTTATGATGCTAACCTCCATTTTTTTCATTCAATAATGAAATTATTTAAATAATTCTAATTTTAAAATATATTGGCATTATTAAAATGTTTACAATATTATGAATAATAGGTAGTTCTTAAAAATGGATTTATAAAAATATATATATAAAATAGATATACCGCGTAATATCAGATCTATTGAACCTATTATCCTTTGGCCATTTTTATAAATTATAAATATTGATAGATTAATTCAAATAACTATAATATTTAAAAATTACCATAACCAATTATTATTATATTTTTTTCGAAAATCGATTATCGTGAATGTATTGTCCTTAGATCACAAAATTAATAATTTAAAAACTACTCGTTCGAATTTTGATTTTGATATGACAAAATTATATAAGAAGAATTATCCACTAAATAATTTACTAACTAAAATGAGAGGGGGTTTTAAATTGAAAACAGAAACCTGTATCTCCTTAGTACTCCTAAATACTACAAAAAAAAGCTCAAAAATTTTAAAATATATGGTATTTAAGTATACTTAAAGATTCCGACATTCAGCTTTTTGAATATCTGCATCATTATAGAAGAAAGAGTGAACATTTGCTTATGGTACCTATATTCTATGTACATAATATTATTATAAAAATGATAACATCATTACTTTGTTGCGTACGGTATACCTATATATTATGTGTAATATTATTATACAACTATACTATAACAATATTATAATAACACACATAATATTATGTGATATGACGTAGCTTGCACGTACGATATATCTTCGACTATACGAGTCATGTGCGGGGGTACCGTTTGACAATAAAACGATTAAGAACTTAACCGCCGGGGAACTATATGTCTCTATATATATAATACACATATACATGCATTATTATTATTACTGTATATACATATGTAAGTGTATATAACTGGTACACACACGCGAACCGTGAACAATGGGTTACACGCTGCATCACCCAGGGGAAAACAAACTAAACGCCGCAGAATCACAGCATATTATCATGTACGCCTGTAGTGGGTACCTACCACACACACTTTGTCGTTTGCACGCCCGAGTGTGTGTGTAACGAAAAGGGTGCGCGAATCGGCCTATCGCAAACGCATTTCAGACGATGCGCTCTGCCCCGCGTTTAAAACGAGACTCTCCCTTTTCGTTTATAAATAATAATAATAATAATATGTATTATAATAGAGGTATACGTATATACTATACAAGCGACGCGGAGGAGATTCCCGGAGCACATTCACACGCCATTCAAACGACACGTTAACGAGATCGTATTTATATAATATTATAATACTAAATCGCGTATATATATGTGTGTGTATGTGTGTGTGTTCACTTTATAATATATATATATATCTATACGCGTTTTATAATGTAATTTTCGAGAGTTAAACTAATCGTTTATATCGCATCATCATATTAAATAATACAATATTAATACTGCAGTCATCGAGGACGGGAAACCCATTAAAAGTGTGTGTGCCTGTGTATGTGTGTGAGTGAGTGTATAAGGCCATTTTTAATACGATTTATTTTTTACTGCACTCTACCTATCAGTATACAAAAATCCAAAATAATACATGAAATAGGTATACCGGCATACGTATTGACACATGTTATATTGTTTATGTGCACACGGTTAATATGGCGTTTTCCTCGTATTATAATATTTTTAATAAACTATATAAGGCAATCGAAAATATTGTAATAATCAATAATATTAGTTATTATTACACAATTAATCAGTGACGAAAAATAATATTAACGTACCAACTGTAATACATTTTGGAATTTTATTGTTGAATTGTTGACCTTTTTCCAAAACTCCTAAAGTAAGACTTCTTGAATATTATGTTATATAGTTAGTACTTAGTATAAGACGAAGCATCTACAGTCTACACATTTATAACCCTTAGAAATAAGTAAATAAAGTAAACTAAAAATGTATTATTGTATAAAAACAAATTATACTCTAGTCTCTAGGATAATCTAAACTCTTTACTCTAGAGTCTATACAGAACTTTTGACTGAGACCAAAATTAACGTTTATATTATTGCTATGACTATTTCAACTTTTGTCAATTCAACAAGATGCTCTTTATAACAGAATTGAATTAGTCTGAAAATCTCGTGGAAGAACGTTTGTTAGACTTCTATGTAATTTTAAATGAATACATTTATCAATTTTAACCACGTGGTCGTAAAATAATAAAATCACATTTTTTAGGTTAACTAAAAATTAATAAATTACTACCCAGTTTGAATTCTCTAATTTTACGATTGGTGAGTAAAATAATTTTCACTCGTATACTTTTGAAACATATTTATTATTCATAGTGTTTAAGGCAATAAGGCATAATATTTTACTACATACATTAATCGATTTTATAATTTATAATATTAACATTTTTTTTTTTTTAATAACTTTTATTTATTTACAATAATAACAATATGATGTTGATATGTTTCATACTTATTATTTCAAACTGAAAAAACAAGACTATAAAGTACCTATTTATTATAGGTAAAGTTTTGATTTATTGAATAATAATTTTATAATGAGTACCTAATACCTATATCGTGATTTCAAGCTTTTTAATATTTATATAATTTGCACATTTCCAGAGCTCCAAGGCTATGCCATATGTGATACATGACTGTATCAACTAATGATTAAAACAATTTTTTTTAAGATAGTTATTTAAAATTACGGTTTGTTTTTGCTATGCTACTTACAATGTGTACCTCTATATTCCATTCCTTCATATATACCACCTGTTAAGTATTCAATGGATTTTAAATAGTTAATTGTAGGGCAGTTGCAGCACCTAAAACTATTATTATTTTGTTTAAATAAAAAGAATATAAATTGTTTTAATCAAAATCAAATTTGTAAAAATTACTGATTTTAAAATGAATAAAATATGATTTAAATAAATATTAAGCTCCAGATAATCATTTTCGAGTCAATTTTTAATTAAACTAATAGTATCACTAGCTTCTTTTTTAAGTCATTGAAGATCTGAGTTACTAAATATCACAAATGTGTTATCTACAAAGCATAATATTTTACCTCTAATATCTACTTATATTGATTAGAATGTATAATATTTTATTCATATCTAGGTATATTATTTATTAGGAATTAAGATATCCATCGAGATCGACTGTATTGTATCTACTTAAAATATACGGCTCACCATTTATTTAAGAAAGACGCCATTCAATGTTATTTCATGGAGTACAAGTGAGTACAACGCATATAATATATGATATTATTCGGGGTTTGCTCTCAGGACGACTATAATAACTAGCATTATTTTTCTGGAATCGTTTTTTTCGACGTTACTTCGCGATCATTTTTGACCGATACTGTTGTTGTTGTTTTTTTTTTTTATTAAACGAAATAGCCATTAAACGTATATTTAAAGACGATAGTGCCGTTGTATTATACATGGTTACCATTGTTTTTGGCGCATGATTGCATGAAATGCAGCCGTATAATTTTATAATAGAAACCGTACGCAAGTGATCATTAAATTTCTCATCGGTAGCCTACTTTCACGAACATATATACATACATTACACAAACACACACATATACACACAAACAGTATTTTAAATAATAATAACGACGATAATAATGGCAGCAATAATTATTAGACACCGTCGATGGCGACGGGGGTTTTGGCAAAGTGAAAAAGCACGTTTCCGCGACCCTGTTCGTTTAATTGCGCGACCGTATGGTACGGCGAAACCCAAACATTTCCGTTTATAATAGGTATGCGTAGAAACAACGACAATAATTGTTACTCTGCAATTCCCATTATATGCATTTAAATGTTATGATATTATGTTCGCTCAATGTTTATTTTTCTTCGACTTGTAAACGTTTTTTTTTTTTATGACCATCGATTTGCCTCCTCGTCGTTAAACCAAAAAAAAAAAAAAATCTCCCGGTCGCATTTTTTATAAAGCGTAATACACCTATTATAGAATCTATAAAATGTATAATATTGAAATTGTATAATAATAATACATTCTGCAGCAGTGATTATTCTTGTTGACATTCCACCGCGTTCCCGTATTTATATCTATACATCATTATATTATTAGCCCTCGGTCGTTTATCTTATTTTTTTTTAACACGAGTCTCTGTTTTAATCTTAAAATATATTACATGTTAGGCCACCTAGGCACGACCTATCATTTTTCCGAAACCGCTTAAAATAATAGCAATATGGACTAAGTGGAGCTGTCGTCGGTACTATAAGTGATTTGGTAGCAAAAACACGTGTCGTTTTACAAATGTATATGTCGTGATACACTCGCGTGGTCTTGTGTGGGTGGCTTTTACTAACGTATAAATACTTGTCAAGTAAAAGAGATACGTATTTTTTCCAATAAACAAACAAATAGTAAATTATTATATGTACACGAGTTACATATAGTACGTATATACATTATATAAGCATAATGAGTAATTATATATTTATATTATCATAACGCCATATTATAGTGTAAACTATGAGATTAAAATAGCATTTTTTTCAATTTAAAGATTGTATTATATGAATGCCAATTATAAATAAAATTACATTTAATAATTTGTTATTGTTTTTCCATCTCAAATAATATACTATTTTACAACTATTTTTCTATTTTATAAGCATTTATTCGATTATCGTAATATGATTGTTTTTATTGTGTAATTGATATCGTATATAATATATAAAGAATATAATGGCATAATACTATGAATTGTCAATAAAATATTAAATATTAAAATACCTATTATAATTTATGAAAAATATTTATTTTAGGTAAAAAGATAAATTGAAGAGGAAGTTATTTTAAAGAGAAGAGGAATCAAATTAATACAGGAATCGTTTTGATTTTTCAAATAAATTTCTACTAATAAGTAAAACGTTAATAAATCATAAATATCTACATCATAAATTTTAAAAGTAGAAGCGCTCCCTGTTATTTATACATCTTTGTAGCCTCAAATTACTTTTTAATTTTTAGAAAACCATATAGGTAATATTCATTATAATTTCATAAACATTTCACAATTTTTTAATTTTCACATGTTTTTCTGCACTTTTCATATCACGAATTAAACTTATTGTTAACTACTCATTACAGATTTTCTCCAAAAATTCTAATAAAATATTTCAGTTGTTAGAAAACAACTAATCAAAATAAGTGTTAGATATATTTTTTAATAAAACATATTATAAGGTATTGAATAATTTTTCCAGCTTATATATATATATATTTATACATACCTACTATTATAATGATAAATCGATTAACACTTAAGAATAACCAATATGTTACAAGTTACAAATACTAATACACAAATTTTATTGTTTTAGGGTACCACATTCATTTGTAAGGGGTTTAATATAGGCAAACTTAATACAATCTAAAGAAAGTTTTTAAAGTTTATACATGTGATATATTATATACCTACTACAGCTGGTATGCCAGTTCGAACAATTCTCCACATTTTATGAATATAATTATAATATTAATAAGAAGCCCTCAATCAGACAAACACCGCCAATAATTCTAAATTTTTCAAACAAATAGACTTAGATAAAAGTAAAATAAATAATAAAAAGTGTTATATGAAAATGAAATATTATAGTATTGAACGACGTATTGATTTTCCTAGTAGGTATAGTTATTATTTTATTTATATAATCTATAAAATAAATGTTATATTAGATAAAATAAAACTGTTCTAATATTTTAACATGTTTTTGGAATTATAGCCAACTGAGGGTGCTAATTTTATATACGCGAATGTGCATGCATAATATGCAGTAATATTATAGCCAGCAGTAGTATAAACAGGCATATCACACGCGCGGCCAACGGCCTTCAAATCTTTTTTCTCGGCTCCTAGCCACTTGGATTATTGAAAAATTAAATGAAAATAAAGAGATAATTAAATTTTAAAAAACAAATTCAACTAGGTTATATAAGACTACCTGCAGGTTTTTACAGTGTTACAAATATATCCCAGCATTACGATATATCAAAATGTATGTTTGCTTCATGTAAAATTATTTTTATAATTATTATACTTATAGTATTTATCAATGTTACAACTTTACAAGTTACAACTATTTTCGTATATAAATAACAAAAAGTCTCCTATTTGGTCCAGAAAGTACCTTTATCGAACAAGATTTTTGAAAATTTTCCCCAAACAAAAAATTAATGGCAGAAAATAAACGTCAGGTACCTATCACAATCATTAAGAAGAAATTATTTTGTAAATTAAATATTAACTTCTAATAAGTAATAAATAATTTATTTTTTTTTTTTTTTAATAATGTCTATCTAATAAATAATTAATATGATTTATGTATATGATATTGAAATATTGAAATAATATATAATGATATTCAATATATTTACTGAAATATCGCAAATAACGATTACTGCGATTATTTAACTGTTTGTAAAATTATGTATATAATATAATATATAGGGTATATATATATATGTACATTATATATTTAATAGATAAGTCATAGATATGCGTATTGTACATAATTAGTGCATACGTGTACATCACACCGTATACCTACTCTGCATATAGATTATAGATTAACATAAGACATTGAGGCCAATGTCATTAGGATATTTATCCGTTCTGCAGATTGTTTGAAGTGTTATGTATACAATCTTTGACTTATTCACCTTTACCATTTTAGGTGTAATATTATTGTTGTATTAAATATATCCGTACGTGTTATACGGACTGCGTAGCAGATCATATCTCTATCAAAAGTTTAATCATGATCACTGTACAATGTTGCTAAACAAAACAAATTATAATTAAAGGGTCTCTGCGACTAAACACTTAAAAATTTTTGCGGGTGTTTAATTAACACAATACATATATTTAATAAAAATATTGTGTATTGATATTTGATAGGTACATAATATATTCTATAAACTTTATAAGTATACAACTGACTTTCGCGCCACCTCTTGTATTACACAACATAGCAAACCCATCATTAATATTGTATTTTTAGTACCTATACATCGTACTATCACAGTGTTTTAAGATTCTAAAAACTAATACAATAATTAATAATTATAGGAATAATTTTCAAATGACAGTCAATAGTCAATACATTTTTATTGTAGAAAAATAAAAGATTTTCGATATGGAGTGTTATATTTTATAAAGTAAATTAAAAATTTCATATTAATTTTAATAAATACAATTATATTATTTACTTATTCTATTCACTATTCTATTCTATTTATAACTTTATAAGTATATTAATTTAGTTAGCGTTTGACTTCAGATATCAGATTATAATAGATTATAATATAATCTACATAATAATATGTACTATACTTTGAACTTGAAATTATTTAAATTTATATATTGAACTTATTATTTTAAACATGCACCTTATATATGTATATTGTATATTGCATAAATTCCTACGTATAAACAAGCCAAACAAGGATTTTGTATATTATGTTAAGTTTCCAAGCCGCATAGGCGGAACTAGATATTTTCATTAGACTGGGCCACTCATGAGAGTCATTTTGCATCTATCATATCCAAAGAAAAAATTTGAGGGTGATGAGAAAACCAATTTTTTTTATTACAGTACAAATGTATAACATAAATAATTTATTTTATTACATTCAAAATAATATGTTCTTAGCAAATGTATACATTAATATACGAAGCCAATTAGCCTGGGCCTTGGCTCAAATAGCCCAGGCCGTAGTTCCACCCATGTTTCCAAGTATATATACAAACAATAAACGTTTATTGAATTTACCAATAATAAATTTAAGTTTTTCAATTTTTCCTAATTTTTAAACACTCTGTATGAAAAACTGTATTACTCAGTTTCAATTATTAGATAATAATACAAATCCGCAATAACCGTATATTATTATATCTAATGTACAATTCAAAAAGTGAGTGTCTATATAATTAATAATAAATTAACCTGAAAATCAATAATGGGAGAGGCCATAAGCCTTGTTTAATTTCTCAAGTAAAAATGTATTATTAAAAAATCGATAAGTCAATAAAAAATTAATGATATGATAGATAAAATATTCAACAAATTATTTTTACTACACATCACAATATCCTTTGGCGTCGTGTATGTTAAATACATGGATTTTAGTAATTATAAATCATAATTTTTTTTCTATTGTAAAACTGATATATTAATTTATACGCGGATATGTAAATTAAATAAAACTACATATTGCTTTATATTTAACTTATAAAAATAAAGGAGCGCCTGCTATGGTCAGACATTAATTAAATACGAATTCCTATATCATTCCAACCATAAATCTAAAAAAAAAGTTAAGCATAAAACCACAGACATATCTTAAGTGTATTTGAATATTAAAGATATTCGATTCGTATAATATAATACCTTTAGATTCATGACACTGACACACATTTTGTTAATATTCAAAAAATATTAAACATGAATTTTTGAAGCATGGTACATAAAACATTCCACTGTAACTTGAATAATCTTTTCAATACACAATGACATTTTCAACATTTTAAGCTATTTAAAGCATTAAAGTATTTGAATTTAAAGATTATTCTTATATCAGAATTATAATTAAACTAGTACAGACTACAGATACGATAGTATGGCACGATGTGGACGTTCCACAGAATATAATATAATATAAATCAGAGCACGTATGGTGTGCGGTAGCAAAGCAAATTTTAAAATATTTAATGTTGTTATCAAAAAAAGAGTTTTGATTTGTTTTTTAAAAAAGTGCGCCCCCTCCGCAAAAGCCTTTATTCGAAGAATATTAAAGAAAATAACTTTTTATCCATTTCGCTTGTTTACACGAGAAAATTGATGTAACATGAAATTCTGATCATCCTGCGTAGTTATACTATATATACTATATAGTAAGCGTTTACATTCGACGTTTATGTTAAGATGAACATTTAGAGAACATTGATATTTATTACTATACAGTGTAGTGTTCGATGTAGTTTTGCGAACGGGGGCCCGTGTCCGAGTTCGTGCCTGTACTTACATTATTATATCACATAATATGTACATGCTTTATAATATTGGAAATCGCGTCACAGGGGTCGCAGATGTTGAAATAAATATACGCGCGCGTAGCGTACAAATTTGTCCGTCTCCGAGGTGGTCCACACGCCATTATTAGTATTACATAATAATATCAATAGCCAAACAATTGATATCTATGATATAACAATACGATATATTATATTATTATGTTACAGTATATCGAAGCGTGCTTTTATTTTCGCAACACGTTTAGTGTTTTTCTTGAATGTGGTATCTGGTAGTGTGTATGTGTGTGTGTGTGTGTGTGTGTGTGTTGATGTATTTACAAGATATGCGAGCAACGTGTGTAGTACACACTGTGTACCTACTGAGATGTATATATAGCACAAATGTTATTATAAAGGTCGGGTCGATTTCGAGTATTTTCCCTCCGGATACACGCAATATTGACAATAGAAAAAATAACTGTAAAAGGAAACCTATACATTATAATCTTAAACTATAAGTGTATTATTTGTTATTTAGGTGTATTACATAACATCTCCACTGCAGTCATTTTTTCTGTAAATTTATATATAAATATATTTATAATAAATGTGAAGTATATGCTGCACCCTGCGCGATGATAAAAATAATAATATATGTATATCTACTATATATTATAAAATAAATTCCTGTTACGCTAATTATAATATACATACAACATTTTGTAATACAATATATAATATCAACTATATCCTAAATGAGAAAAAAATGTCTTTAAAATTATGTAAAATATAATATAGGTATGAGCATATATTTATGCATAGGAATTACGAAGATTTTCACGTGATATCATATTACCTATTTTGTAAATTATTAATTATTACTGTATATTTTGTTCTGTATTTTTGGATGTTTGCTGTCAGTATTCATTACGAATTGTAATAGTATCAAGTTTTACAATATTATTTTTCCAAATTTATTTGCTTATTTTGACAAAATTTGATATTTATTGCATATTAAAGTGAAATGTTTATGTGTATATATTATATAATTATCAAAACCTAGTTAAGATATGAAATAATATTTCGTTGAGTAAAAGTTCTAATGATACATTTAGTCGACTACGAACCTATAATTTATCGGTGAACTAATATCAATTACCTAGATATACCGTTTTTAACAAACAAGTTTAGTTAGGTACTTATGATAATCTTGTTAAGCTATTTAAATAATTTTTTTTATATATAATTAGATGTTTAATGCGAACAAGTATATATAATATTATGTATTTATAATTATTATATTATATTATATTATATTATATAGTATTATTAAATAAATATTATATTATTAATTGTGTTTCTACTTAAAAAAATCATATAGTTATTGTATATATTTAAGATTTTTACTGCATATTGTGATACTACTTAATACTTATTGAATAAAAATCTGAACTATTGTTATCAATATTTATTACTCATTGATTATTACATATTTATACGCACAGTGTAATATACGATATCAATATTTGTGTAATCTCTATAATACAATAAAATAACATCAGGAAGAAAGTTAATTGAAACTTTTTAAAAACACTTTCTGTAGATGAATATAATCTATATAAATGTACAGATTTTTTAGTAAAACGCGCGTTTAGATATAGTTTAAACAATATTGTAGAAGTCTTAAAAAAAACTAGATTTTGGTTTCTCAAAAAAAAAAAAAAAAATGATATGTATTGTAAAATGAAAAAGTATTATTATACTAAACAAATTAGTCATTACCTACTCATTACTCATTAGGTAAACAAATACAATTCAAGATTTTTTTATTTAATCTGGAAATTTAAATTTCCAACAATAATAGTATAGTGATTAGTGATAATTAATAATATCTATAAATGTATTACAAAATATAGTTACCTATTACCTATCTATTTTTGTTATTTTATTATAATAATTAGTTCAGAAGTAAATTTTAATTGAACAAAAAATATGATAAAATTACCAATTAAATTCACAACACCTATATTATTTACCTTCCAAAATATACAATATACAAACCTAATTATTAAAAATTTGCTATATAAATTTCACAATTTTAATTTAAGTACCTATTAAGTATTACTGTATAGTGTATTAGTACTATTAGTACTACATATTCAATATGTATTTGAAAAACAAAATTAACATGTAGGTATTCACGTGATATGTACATCACACAATTTTAATTTATCTCGCACTACTATTCATAATATATCATATTATTATACTTAAAACTTATATAATATTATTTAACGGTTAATTATTATTATTATCATTGTTAGTTATATCCAAATATTGTTTTTATGTTTCACGATAATAAATCAGATCTAAAGGCTCACTGAAAAATTAGATTACGTCTAATCACATTATTACCTACTCATTAGATGCCCGTAGTCCGTAATTGATATACGATAATAATCATTATAATATATTATAATATTTCTGTTTGAACAGTAATATAATGATGCAAATTAAATATTTCGCTACATAGTTACTTTATTCTGCAGTTTAATTATATTTTCGATCGCGAAGAATAGCAATAAAATATATATTATAGATACCTATTATTTTTAATCATCATACACAAATGCTCATCATATACGATATACCTACCTTTTACTTATTAGTTATTATATATTTATATTATAGAATTTAACTATTAAATTGTAGAATTGTAAAAATGTAGAATTGTATAAGTGCCAATATAGGTACTTATATACATAGATGTCAGAGACGTATTTAGGAGGGGCTAGAGGGGCTTGGGCTCCGGGTGGAAATTTTGAACTTTGGAGAGCATTTTGATATAATACGGTACCTAGGTTTTTCTTTTTTTTTATAAATTATATAAATTCCTAATATGTGATGCATATTTGATTTAATTAGATAAACAAGTGATATTGTCGATGTCGTAATGAAATAATTATGCAAAAATTGGGACAGATTGATTAAATACCCTTCAAAATGTTTCAAATTCAAATGTGTTTTTTCAAGGTAGGTATATTATATAGTTTTATAAAAGCTTCTATAATATGTTATATAATATATTATTTAATGTTTCTATGTGTAAGACATGTTTAAAATGAGATGTAAAGTTAAATTAATCCAACACAATATGTTAGATAAATTTGAAGTTACAATATAGGACTATGTCAATGAGGAGACTTCTTGTCACCATCAGATATTCTTTAACATAACGTTAGAAACGATCATTAAGTATTCATTTTACATAACAAAATTTTTAAACACTTAAAAAGTCATAACTGCTATTCAGTAACAAATGACAGTGCAGCATCACACTCGACACATTCACATACAAAATAAATCTGAAATTAAAATGTGTGCACTACAGGTCGATCACATTTCGTAACTATTATACGAGATGTTTTTCTCAATCTCGACGATTATAGATTATAAATAAATGCAGATAATTTTTAATATATTTTAAATACATACTTATAGCATAGTCAATAGTCATTCGAAACAATCTAATTATTAATTATTTTGTGTTAAGCTAATTAATTATAATTAAAACACGAGTAATATTAATATAATATACAACAAGCCGTTAATTGATTTGATAAAACACATTTTTTTTTTTTTGTTTTTTTTGTAAAATATTATATTGATACTGCAGGCCTGTTTTCGTTTATTTGCTCTACGTGATTATTATTAATTAATTATTATGATTATAGTACGCTAAAATATTATTATAATAATAATTTATTCATCTGCGGGTCGTTTAGAACGCGTAAAATGAACGGAAAACTATATAATATGTAATACGAGTATATATATATAATCTTACAATTCGACAAAATGTATTTCATTCTTGCACGATACATTTGTATATACTTATATACGTAGTACATAATTATGTTTAAATATTTATACCTAAATGTACACTATAGATTTCACATTTCATAAAGTATTCTGCGCGATTCAAAATATGTTATTATCTTGTTATTATTTTAAATAACCGTTCGCTTTTGTTGCCCCCGGGACACGTATATACTAAACAAGTACACGTCGTCATACACTCATACCTCCATACATAACGTCAAATCGTTATTACACGGGCCTGTGATATATCATTATAACATATCGCAAAAATACCATTTGCTTCTACGGCGTGCTACGTGCCACCGCACGATCGATATAATATTTTTTGCCACGATTTGTTCGCGGCTATATAGTACAATAAATTTTTCTTACTATGAGTGCACTCTTATTAATTCCTACAATTCTCACGCGTAAAATATAAGTGAATACATACATACAATCTATTGTATAGTTGTATCTTTTTTATGGGTACTAACTAATTATAATACAATATATGTACCTGCATCATGGATGATGATGGTGCACTACACTTTGAAATTGAAACAAAAATATTCAGTCTGCGTGGTCGATGTAACTAAAATAATCTGGTTGGAGGGATGGACTCATTTCAAAATATGATTTCCGGGTTTATTAGTGCAATATATAAATATTATGTGCTGACTAAATATTACCTGACTGAATTATAGGTACATCGATAAGTGTTTTTTCGCTTTTTAGATTCCTTCTATATAAACCAAAAAATTATTAGTTACGTCTAGTCTGTACTCTGTACAGTCTGTACTTTCATTTTTCCTTTTCGAATTATTAAAAAAATAAAAATAATGTATTTTGTGTGTTGAATACTTTCAGAGGGCTCTAGTGGAATACGATTATACGAAATGTATATAGTACAAACGTCGTCCGTCCGATAGATGTCGTTACTATACACGGACTTAAATAAATTGTACTGCTAGTAACATCATAAACATAACTCATAACTTCATAAGAAAGGTAAAAATCACTATTTATCAAATGTCATATCAATATGACACCAATAATCATTAACTGATCTGGATTATTATTTATATTCCAAGCTAATTGATAACTTTGGTAAAAAAGAAAAGGGTAAATATATATAAATATAATAATCGTTATACATTATGTCATTATTCCTGCCCAGTTATATGCTGCAAGTAAAATACATTACAATAAATTATTTTAAAATTTAAAGTACTCATACCTCATTTTAAAATTTAATATCGGAAAAAAACTTCTAACAGAACACAGGCACGTCAGGCACCTATATACATATTTGACATTAAACGTAGCTAAATTTATTTTATTATTAAAATTAACACTAAACTTGAACAAGTTTGAGCTGTTGTAAATATTTGCTGTTACGCGTTTGTAAAATCGAGAAACTTAATAAGTATGTTGCATTGTTGCGTCCTCTAAAAGAAAATTTAGCATCCATCCGGCTTTAATCAAAATTATTTTGTATTATTATTATATTCGTGTAAACTCGCATTATAGTCAATTTTTTTAATTCAGCATTTGTTATAAAATAATAATACGTTACTCGTATTACCGTGAGTCATGACAGCTAGACATTTCACGAGTCATAACCCTTATAACCTATAATATAGTTACGGAATTCGGATTTAAAATAGTCAAACAGCGTGTATATCGGTCGTTATGGTCGCATGTCAATTGTCTATATATATAATTCTCAACCAAACGAAGAACTTCATTGATCCGTTATCCTACCATTCCTAACCTACACCTATGACATAGTACTTATATATATAAATGTGACCCAATTGTTATAGTATCACGTGTCATCCAACAATTTATTCTATAAAAACATCGAAATGTTTTAGTCATATAATATAATATAATAATATAATATGACGTGACATTTAAAAAATAATACTTTTTTTTAAATTTCTCGATACAAATAAGGGTGACAAATGTATACAGCAAAAAGAGAAGTAACGATTCCCCTTATTTTTGAAACTGTGTAAAAAGCGATCCCTTCAACTTTTTTTATGACTGGATACCAAAACAGCTGCGCCAACTAACATTTCTGGAAGTTGATAGTTATTTTTTTTATATTATTTATTACTACGCCAATAAAATGACTAAGAAAAAATATAGAAAATTAAGAACTATATATTCAAATATACATGTATTAATCTATAAGTTCAAGGATAATTTATCTGTGAAATTAACAGTTTTAGACAGGATAAATCTATTTGCATAATTTATTTTGTCATAGCCAACGCTGCAGTGCAGGATTAGCAAGTTTATCATAATTCCGTGCGGTACTTTCGTATTTTATTCTGTATCGGAAATTTACAATTCATAGTAAATCAGTGTTCTTAACGAAATTGGCAAACAGCAATTTTGGTGTACGTTTAGTAATCCGTTTAAAACGCCGTGTAATCTTTTATTTTTTTTTTTCATTTAAAATTTACTCTAACATACATGTATTCAGACTCCATACTATACTCCAGAGAAAACTGAAAAAATGGACCGAATGGTAGGTGTACTGCCATTAATAAAAAAATTTTTTAGAAATATTTATCACATATTTTTACCTGTAAAACCAGTCAAATATCACTCATAAAATTCGTGTCTATTGAAATTTGAATATATATATTATAAATAAAAAATATACCAATATATCACCAACATTGCCAACTATACCCGATATCTTGGTTTACATCAGTCACCTTTGCCAATATTTAGTCGATTAAATTAGGTGAAAACTCGTAAATTATAACTTTAGCGTATTAGGCTATAATAGTTTAGTCATATACTAATCATAAAAGTTTACTTTTCATGTGTCCAGATATTATCAATTTATTTGAACAATATTTTTTCAATGGTATTATTTAAAAAATTATTTAGTATGTAACTTTATGATATTTAACTTATAAAAGATAAAACCAATCAATGTGTAAATACCAATAAAGAAACAGAATATGCATGTCAACTCTTCTTTAGCAATGAATTTATCGTATCTACTTATATATAATACCATGTTATGACAATAAATTAATAAAAATATATAAACTATGAACGACAGCAGAGATTGATTATATTATAATATATTTTTTTAGTTTGCTATGTCTGCAAAATGTAACCCAAAAACAATTTTATAATAGTAGATGTACATGATATACGGTGAAAATGCAATAATTGAGCAATAAACAAAAATATTGCAATTACCGAATATAGGCTAATTATAGGTATACCTATCGATCAACGCATATGATTAAATACAATAAAGCGCCGTATAATTAGATATATAACTGTCACTGAATAAATCACACCCATTTAATTGGTATCAAGTTGTATCATTATAATCATTAGTTTGTTATTAATATCATTTATAAACACTTAGAAAATCAAATGCAAAATAATGAACATGATCGACATTTATGCGTGATTACAGTAGGTACATAAAGCATTCATTATTTTATTAATATTTTTTTAATAAAAAGAAAAATTATGAGATAACGTTTGATCATACATATATCAAAGTGTACCTGTATATAATAGATTATATGATTATTATTAATTATTATTATTATTATTTTATAAAAATATTGGTTTTTATTTATTAGTTTAATACATTATAATATGTTTTAAATTATTATACTCTATTATGATTGTTATAATTATTGTTATATAATATAGCCCTTTCCCTGTGTATAATGCATAATATTGCAGTCGAACAACATATTTAACTTTAAGAAATAGTTTTTAATCAAAAATAACATGAAATAATTTACCTATTACTTCTCTTGATTTATGTTTAAATATTTCATGGCTACGGTTCTGAACAAATATGTTTCTGAGTTATTACTTATTATATTCCAACCACTATACGTTTCAAATAAATATACCTATGATTCTGTAATAATAATATTTTTGAATGGTTTAGTTCTCAAATGGAAATATGTTTTCGAAAAAACATAATATTTTAAAATTAAAATATAGTCTCGGTTGAATATAATTATTCAGAAATAATATTTTTAAAAATTGTATGTTCTGACCAATTATTTTTTACCTCTCTCTTAAATCGTATAAGAATAGAGGTATAGATACGAGATTTAAATAAAATTCTAGTATTCAAAATCACAAAATAATTAATCTTTACCTTATATGTCTTTAACTGGATTCTCACAAAAACTTTAGCATTAAATCAATATAGAGGAAAAAGCTGCACTATATTTTTTTTTACACTGGAAAATCAACATAATCTGACCATGAATGGGTTATAAACCCCTTCACTTCGATACTTCCTATAGAAATCGGCACAGTCTCACATGGCTCAAAAGAAAGAGGTAACGCATTATTTTTATTTAATTTTCTTTCAACTTAATTACCTTAAGTTAAGTGACAGTGAATGTCACTATTTTTATCATGATCACATAATTTCACGTATATAAACTGATATTACTGTACATAAATCAGTTATTATAATTAGCGTATACCGTATAGTATATATATATGTGGTTACATATACGCAATAATACCTACTTAATATTGTACAGAAATTAAATGAGATAACATAGGATAAATTAAAATAAAATAAATAATTGATTTGAAAGTAGTTGAATATATTATTAGGCTAACCAATGGGGAGGCGACTATGTTTTATCGAAACTTTTCCCAGTGGGCTCGAACTATATAGGTAATGGATATAGCGGCAGTTGTTCTGTTGTTCATAATCATAATACATATAATAATAATTAGAGTTATTCCTGTTAATGACTGTAGAGAAAAATAAGCTGATTGAATAATATTGATGATGTAGCGTGTGCCGGGTATAGACATTATTGACATTATTAAAAATATAAGTGCTTTATCAAATAAAAGACTTTTTTTTTTATAAATTTTTTATTATATTTTGTATTTTTCGTTATTAGTACAAAATAAAATATATTATTTGAATAAATTTCGAAGATACATGTATCTGAACGTGCACGTTCTATTAAATTTCAAAATAAGTATATATTTATACACTCTAAAAAAATCACTTTATAATCTATTCTCGCCTCCCGGGCCTAATGTTTTTATTAGTCTGCCACTGAATAGTTAACTAATTGACATGTTTAGACGTTTAGTATCAAAACTAGGCTGGGGTTGTGAGGCAGTCAATTTTATAGAGCCTGAGATCAAACAATATGATTGATAGTCTGCTTTCTTGTTCTGTAATTATATTTTAGTAAATTTTGTGTGTCCCATTTATGCAAGAAGATTGTACAGACTGTACAATGTACATAATGGGATGTGTGAAATTTAAGTGTACACAACAAGTTGCGTACGGACCGTACGGTAATCGGTGCTCGGTAGACGATAGGTCAAAACTTGTGACCGAGTGTATGTCCTGGGGCCAGTGGCGCAGCCAGGATTTTTTTAGGGGGGGGGGGATTTAGTAATAAAATAAAATAAATCTACAACCGTGTTGAAATAATAAAATAATTAAATGATAATGATTATTATCACCAGTGCAGTCGATAACGTGAATACGGCATAACAGAATACATTTAACCACGAATAAATGATTGTATTTCTATATTATAAACATTATATTTTTGATAAAAATACGGCCGAAGGGGGGGGAGTTCAACACCCCCCCTGGCTACGCCACTGCCTGGGGAATTCGCTTTTTGAAGTGGTGGAGGGAACTAAATCTGTCTAGATTGTACATAGACATAGCTGTGTATTAATTTAAAAATAACTTTATTTTAGCTTAAGGAATATGAAAATAAATAACACTCTATTAAGTATTAATACCTTAATCCTTGTAATGTATTCAAATAAATTACTCATAAATCACAATTATGTTTTTTTCATTATTATCTATATATTACTTATAAAATATCACAATAAATAGTTAATATACTTAAATGTATTTGCAACTTTGCAAGTATCTAATACTATATTTCTAAGTAGATACATATGACGTGTTACTTTTATTCAAATATTTTTAAAATAAACGATATCTGTACCAGTTATCGATTATACCTATTGAAATACTTTTAAAGAGTATCTTTTGCGACGTACAAGACTAGGTATTATTTAAACTCTAGTGGGCCACCACAAGAGTCTTAATCATAGTCTCGATAGACTTTTAAAATAGTTCATTATATTACATCATACCTATAGGTACCTAGCCAATAACTTGTTAGTAATTTATATTGATTTATAAACTTATTAACTGGTTAATAGGTCAACGGTAATTTATGTGGGTCTACTATGTCTATCGTGTACATATTCTGTAGCTGATCGTTTGGTCTACTTGAAATACGCATTGGACGCATTTTGAGAACCCCCGACGCTGCAACTGGGTCTGTGAATTGTGATACCAGGGATTATTTATTTTTATCAGTCATATGACGACGATTGATTATAATTGTCTCGTCGGCCGTCGTACAACATTTACTGATCGTATCCGTCGTGGATACACAGGTATAGCTGGTATATAATAACAAACCAACAAAGCGTATAAATGTACAATATTCAGGTTTCGGATGGCATTCCCCCGTTCAGAATGTTCCGATAGTTACGTGTCGGTCATTCCTACGCGGTTAACCGGTATTCTCTAATTTAAAATTAAAAATACGATTCGCAAGTCGAAAGCGTCCGGGGCCCGGGCGAATCGCCATAATTTACGACACTAATGATTTCGTTTATTAATAATTAATTATTATAACAATATTATTATGATATTGTTATGATTGTTCCATCTCTGTGTCTGGCACTCAGTGGTAGCTAAGAAACGTTGTAGGTTCAACTAAATTATCGATAGAATATCTACATTCTACATACCTATTGAATAAAATTTCAAAAATTGAAATGGCCGTGGCACCCAATCAGGAATATTTGCAGGTATATTAATTTACCATATTATTTTACTTAACTATATTTACACAAAAAGAGTTTCATTTTAAATATAAATTTTATTTTTTATTTTATTTGTGGGTCAATAGTCCAATGTACTTATATATCTCACAACAGGTTATGACCTACTAATAAGTATTTTTAATAGCTGAAGTAATTAATAAATACCACCTTGTAGGTATTTACTATTCATTTTCTAAGTAGATTTAAAAAAAATATATATAATTTGACTATTTTTTTTTTTTATCCCTTTAAGACGTATAATTATTTATTATTGTGTTTATTTTAGAACTAATCAACTAAATATATTATTATTAATTTAGAATTGAAAAAAGCAACAAAGGTGAAAATAAAAAAATCTAAAACTGTTAATTGAGTAAACAATTGTTCAGTATATATATAAAATTTTGATATTTATTAAAATAATTAAATTACTTTTAAGGAAATAATACTGATAGTGGATTCTCAATAGAATTAGAATCTATTCCTTTATACACATCATAATTGATGTCTAATAAAATTAATATTTAAATGATTTAAATATCACACTACATCGTTAATTATCTAACCATAAAAATAATTTTTAATTTCAAGACTCTACTAGAAACATTCAAATGTTTTATTTGTATGGAGAAAATACAAGATGCACATTTGTGTCCACATTGTTCAAAATTATGTTGTTACTCTTGTATGCGTCGATGGCTTACTGAACAACGATCTCAATGTCCACATTGTAGAGCTACATTACATTTACATGAAATTGTCAACTGTAGATGGGTTGAAGATTTATCCGAACAACTTGACTGTTTGAATAGTACTGTAAATGTAGGAAGTATAAGGCAGAGCCAAGAACAAAGGTAATTAACAAAAAAGTTACTACTACCTACAAAAAATTATTTAAAATTTTTAATTTAATTTTATGTTAGATGTGAAACTCATAATGAACAATTGTCCGTATTTTGCATTTCATGCAATTCAACTATTTGTCATCGATGTGCTCTATTTGATAATTCAGCCCATAATGGTCATTCATTCCGACCTGTTGAAGACATTTATAATGAAACGATAGCACAACTAGGTGAGAGTTGTGACAACCTTAAAACAAAAGAAGAAATGATTAAGAAAGACATTAAGGAACTTGTATGTATTTTAATTTATAACTAGTAAATACAGTTTAAAAACTATATTTTTTTTTAATGCTTAATAGGGTTGTATTGTTCATCTGGTTTTTTATTAATTAAGTAACCTATTTAGATTTCTATGCTATTTAAAAAAAATTAACTTTTAAAATACGCTTCAAGTATTATTTTTTAACTTATTATATTGTATAATATTTATTTTTTTAAATTAATTTATTAAACCAAATGTAAGATTTATGTGTGTAAAATTGTCTACATAAAAATTATTAAGTCAATTTTCCTACTGATTTAAAATTTAGGTATTTACTCCATAAAATTCTTCTATTTTATCCAGAACATTTATAGCTCAATAATATTTTATGTCTTACTTAATATTAATGATGTTAATATAAATGTAGTATATTGTCTATCACGATCATAATATAATTAAGTAATGATGCGGTTATGAAACAAAACTTTTCATTAATTAAATGACTTTACTTTCTAGGATAAAAATATTAAACTAGTACAACAAGCCAAAGAGCAAAAAGTTCGGGAAATACGCACAGCTGTGGAGTGCATGATGATTGATTTAGAAAAAGATCTCAATAACAAACTTACTACTTTATTATCTCAAAAAAATCATTTAGTTAATGAATCTGAACAAATAGAGGAATTTCTACATGATTGTGATCTAGAAGTATCTCGTATGCCAATGTCTCAGTTAATTAATAACGCTCCAAGATTTAAAAGAACTATTTCTGCAATGCAAAATAAACAATCTCCAGTCCTTATGTCTGTGTATCCAGATTTTCATAGGTATGTTATTTTGTTTTAAATAAAATACATTTATTTATTTATTTATTTATTTATTTATAATTATTAGCGAAGTTATACCAAAGTTTGAAGGAGGTAATTTAATAATTAAATCATTTTCTGACAAAATGATTCAGTCTGAACCAATTTATTCACTTCCAATTGGTTGCAATGGTGTCAGTTGGAGACTTAAAGTATACCCTAATGGCAATGGTATTGTGAGAGATAGATATTTATCAGTGTTTTTAGAGTTAACATCTGGGCCAGCTGGAGTATCTAGGTTAGTTATTTATTTTTATTTTTTACTGTTAAGTCTAAGAACATAGATTTGAATATATTTTAGAAGTAAACTATTTCTATAATGAATATTAATTTTTTCTAGATATGATTATCGTATTGAAATGGTTAATCAACTAAATGAACAAATCAATGATAAATCTAAAAATGTACTCAGAGAATTTACATCAGATTTTGAAATTGGAGAATGTTGGGGATATAATAGATTTTTTAGACTTGATTTATTAATTAATGAAGGATTTTTACAACAAGATACATTAATTTTAAAGTTAGTAATTTTTATTTTTTAATACTATAACCATTATTATCTTTATTTTTTAATTAGATTTAGTGTTCGACCACCTACTTACTATCAAAAATGTCGAGAGCAACAATGGTATTTGTCTAAATTAGAACTTGAAAGATCTGTACTCTTGCAGCAATTTGAAGAATTGAAACAGGTATTTTTTACTACTTTTATTACTAATATTTTAATATTTAAATAAATTATTAAATAATTGAATTACTTTGCTATTTAAAAATATTTGATATTTTTATAGAAAATCCCTGCTAAAGTTAAACCTATTAGTAGAGAAATTGCGAGTCCAAAGAAGAAGCTTAAAATTAAAATACAATCACTGTTGGATGAATTTGAGTGTGCGGAAGCAACTGGGTAAGAATTGTAATGATATTCATAAACATTTCCTAGGATGGGTTTTATAAAAAAAAAATATTTCTATAAAATCCAATATTGAAGGATATTGAACACTATATAATTATATATGCCACTGAAAAATAGTCTATAGTCCCACGAGAGTCCGACCGTAAACCTCCCATCAATATTGACGCAAACGAGTTCTGCTGGCCGAATTTTCTTCCACACTACTTGGCAACATGTATACAGCAGCGATCATTGTCGACTCGCTTCAGGTCGGTATGGTTTGGTATATGGAAGGGGGGCCTATGCGTAGCGACGAACAAGTATTTACGGTCAGACTCTCGTGGGCCGGACTATATATTAAAATACGTTTTGTTTTCTCAATTTTAAGATTTGTTGTAAAATTATAAATCAAATAATTTAAGCACATGTAATAATAATTGACTAATAATTAAATATTTTATGTAGACATCTCAGGAGTCCAATCAAAGATCAAGAAGTTCAAGGAGCATCATGTGAAACTGCTTCTAATATGGTTCATCCTCCATTATCAATACAAACTTTATATGATAATGAATTCCAAAATCGTTTTCAAGGCGAAACTGCGCAATCAATGTTTGAAAGACTTAGTCGCCTTTTTGAAGAATCAGATGTAAATTATTTGTTCTCATACAATACTCTGTACATAAAATTTATTATTCTTATTATTTCAATTGTTTTTATTTTTATAGAACCCAGATAGACCCAGTCCTATTCATATGAATAATGTCAACAACATCGCTCTAGACGATATTGAACATACAAGTCCATCAGGTTTGTTAATTATCACTTCTCAATTAAATTTTTGTTTTTAAATTAAAATTTTACGAAATTATTATATTTTAGATTTTCGTTTGGAAAATTGTTTAAGAAAAGTGGGAGAAAATCAATTGAATTCACCTAACAAATTAAGTGGGTTCTAATTAATTTACAACATTTTACACATTCAACAGTTTTTTTTTTATCAATGTACATTTTGATGCTATAATTTTCATTGTTTATTAGGAACTTCTGAAAATTCACAAATGGTTAATAAAATTCAATATGAAATAACTGAAGCAAAGTAATTCTAAATTTTTACAAATAATTGATCGTTTACTAACCCAGTATTGAATAATAATTTATTTTTTTAATTAATGCTTAAATTATTTATTATTTTAACTATTAGATTTCGCTTGAAAAAATTGGAAAATGCTATGCGTAATTCTCAACCAGGTAGGCTAATCTCAAGCTATTATTAATATTTTAATACTCAAATTCTCTAATGTTCAAAAATATTAATTGTTTCATTTAAGAACTAGTAATTACTAATTTGATTAATCATTTACCATCAACTTAAAAAAAATGTATTATAAAAATTAGATATTTTAAAAAAGTAATTTGACTAATTAATATTTTTTGGATATTTAAACTTTTTAATCAAATTTTTATGTATAACATATGTTTAGTGGCTTAGCTCTGCGGTATCATGTGTATGTTTATTTAGTCTGATGTTTTGATAACTTTCCAATAGTCATAGAATCAATTGTTCAAATTGTTTTCAATACTATTAAATACAAGTATAGGCTTCTACTTAAAAAAAAAATATATCTAGATATTAGATATTTGAACAAATAACAATTTTTACCTCCAGATGCAATTTATATTTAACATAACAATTTTTGAATAGATACTTGAATACTAGATATATTATCTATATTCAACATGCAAGAATCTACGCAGGTGGTGGTTTAAAATAGGTTTAAAGCAGTAGTTTTCAACCTTTTTAACCATACGGCACACTTAATATCCTACAACATTTTCGCGGCACACCAATCCGTATAATATGTTAAGCATATTTTATATATATACATATAAATACATACTAATAAAACTATTAACAGATTTTTCGCGGCACACTTCAAGAGCACTCACGGCACACCAGTGTGCCGGGGCACACCGGTTGAAAACCACTGGTTTAAAGCATGCCAGTTGTCTGTAATTTCCTTATTAAGAAACCAAAAAAGTATAACAAGTGTAGAATAAATTTAAAAAAAAATGTATTTATCTATGTCTTATTATCTTTAAATAATAATAAATAATTAAAAAGATTCCAGATAGAGCAAAGAAAAAAATATTTAGATACAATATAATCAATATATGCTATTGTTTATTTACTATATCATTAATGCTATTAAAAAATGTAAAAATACAAGATATACAAATGTATTTAATAAACCTTAATATGAACGTCAGACTAAATAAAATCTAGCACTAAGCTACTAAATCAAATCTCACCTTTAAACACTCAATAATTTTAAAATTTATTCTTTACAAGAATAATTTAATGTTTCAACTTTCAGAATCTTCTAATGAATTGGCAAGTTCATCAGATCCAATAAACCTAAGAATATCCGAAGATAGATTTGATGATTTGCCTCACCAGACTACTACAGTTCTTGGATTACATAACTCCATACAAAACGTAAATAATGTAGAAATAGTTATTGATTTTTATTAGAACATTATTATTATGTCTACAGAAAGATGAAGAACCCGTGGTTCAAGAAACAACAAATACAAATTTGTCAAATAGGTAAATTTTATTTACATAACTACATTTCAAACTATAACTTTATTAAATATTAATATTTTTATTTGATTATAAGGTTTTTAGATATGTCAGATATATCGGACGATCTTGAAGATTTAATCAATTCAGTTTTTATAGACAATGCCTATAATATAGGTAATTGATTTTTCTTTATCCAATAATTACATTATTAAATTTCTACGAGCTATATTCACAGTGTTAAAAAATCATCGTTGTTGAAGTATCAATCACAATATCACATTTATGTATCTTATATTCTTATATATGTCTTACATATATCTATTGCTTACTTTTTATGTTATTGATTGTTCATAAATAATTTCATTGAAAATGCAATAATATATTTTTAGTTATATCCTAATAAAATATTAAAATTACTTAAATAAATTCTGATTTATTTTTTATTTTTTGTATACTAATATTACAATTTGTATTATTATAGATAACTGGGAAATCAACCAGAGCTCTTCCAGTGAAGAAATACAAAGTCCCAATAACGAGTCATTGTGTCCAGATCATCTGACCAAAGATGAATAAGTGTTAAAACTTTAAATAGATATTTATATTTTTGTTAATTGAATTTTTGAAAAACATAATTAATTCTTATTATTTTGTAAGTTATATATATATATTGTTTAAAATTATTTGTTGATATAAAAATTATTATAATTTATTAATTAGATACCTCCAATTTTAGTATGATTAATCAAAAATTGAGGTAAATCAAAATGTTAACTATATTGAGAAGTGTAAATACATCATTTTTCAAATAAAAATTTATTAATTTTTCTTCAAACTATGATTATTTTTATATCAAAAAGATTATGTATGGTATTGCCATATAATAGGTATTAGCAATTTGTTGCTCGCTGACACATATTTTTGCTTTTTAATATAAACCACCACCCACAGAACCCTTTTCTATTTTAAGTTAGGTAGATAATAAATATGTGTGTGCCTACTATTTAGAATAATCAAAGATTAAAATCTATAAATATTGTAGGACTATACTCTTTTTATTTAAACTTATTTATTACTTTATTTTATAATTTTATAACAATACAGTCCGAGACTTAAAACACATAGTTTTAAGTTTATTTGATATTTATAATATTATTTTAAGATAAATAATAAAAATAAAAGACCCAATTGAATCTAATTTCGTTAATAAATGTGAGATCTTCGTTAACAAAATTATATGACAATGTAGAGAGTAGAGTATTTAATAAATAATAAGAAGAAAGAAGTCTATCTAGTAAAGTAAGTGATTTTTAAAATATATTGTGATAGTGAAATACAATCAATTGAGTTGGATAAAATAAATAAAGAAAAAAATAATATATTTAAAACTACAGATGTTGAATTGGCTCACTATAATGTGGAGAATAACGGACTTTTAGAAAATAAGCGATGAATGATAGGAATTTATGTTAAGCCCTTTTAACTGCTAGGGAATTCACACATAATTGAGGATTGTTATAGAAACTTTTTAAGTTGATTCATAAAAAAAAAAAAATCATTCATTTAATATTTTAGAAAATTATAATCATTTAAATTACTATTTCAAATATCATGAACTTGAAGGTTGAAGAAGTAGGTAATAGTAATTTGTAGACATTTCGCATTCGGACAAGTTACTAAAGTAATAAGTATTTATAATGTAACTAATATAAGAAAAGTTTTATTTTAAGCGAGATTGTAGGTGTGTACAATAAATTATTGTAAATATCTAAAGTAATCTAAATTCTAAAATGATAGTTGCATTTAAAATGTGTGGACTACAATGTAATAATGTAATACGATAAATCAATAACTATATTGTCTATATTATAATCACTGAATACGTAAATGCCGCGAATTGTTGAGGATTAACTCCTTTGGCGGCTTTGGGGCTTTGGAGGATGTCCTACATGCGGGAAACCATAAAGATAGTGTATACCGTTTATAAGCATTTTGTTATCACTTATCAGACATCAGTATTCAATAGGTCGGGTTATTGACATTCGTTGTTTACGTTTAGTTTTTCGAAAATTTTGAATTTACTCTATTCATTTAATAATATTATAGTAAATACTTAATGTTTCGTTCTGTCTAAAATTGTCGGATCGCAAGAACCTAGAATTCGGAGAACGTCTCAGTAATCTCTCGCATGTTCCGACCACAACGACTATGGGAAAAGAACACAAAAAACACAAGAAACACAAACATTCAAAAAGTAAACACAAATCGAAAGATGATCTCCAATATCATGTTCCGATCGTTCCGCTCAAGAGCGAAGTAGTACGTCCAAAATCCGCACCGACCGCGGACGAGCCGACAAAAGACACCTCTGCAGTCAAACCCATCGGACCGATTCTGCCATCTGGTCTGTCGAGTACCGCTGGTGGCAAACACGACGAAACCGCTGCACCAGGTGAACCTAACCACTCGTACGGACCCAGCTTACCACCGCACCTGGTGCCGCAAAAACGCGCTCCTGGACCGTCGTTGCCTATAGATTTTAAAATAGAAGAGAGTGTAGTCGCCCAGCAGATCGACGATGACATTTCAGGTTTTGGTCCATTGCCGGCCGAGCTGATAACTTCCGATTCCGAACAACTGTTCATACAGAAGCAATTAGAATTGCGAGCCGAGTATATGAAGCGAAAATTTGCTGGAGAAGTTTGTACAGTTTATTTAATTGCATAAGCATAATATTAATTGTAAGCACACCCTATTTTGACTGTTTGAAATGAACTAACGCAATTACTTTTTTGTAGGTACATGATGATGTCAAACAAGAAACAGTTCGAGAAAAATGGATGTTAGAGCTACCACCGGAAAAAGCCGCTAATCTAGGCTTAGGGGCAAGGCAGTTCAGGAAACGAGAGGCTCCCGACATGAGTAACCGATCGGAATGGACTGACACTCCGTCAGACAAAGAACGTAAAGTCCAAGAACCAAAAACTGCTGATGAAACTGATATGGAAGCATTAAAAATGATCGCAATTCAAAAACGCGATGAGCAAATGGAAAAACTGGCTGAAACCTCAGTAAAACGGAAACCCTATTCATTATTAGAAATGCACCAAGAAAAACTAAAAAAACAAAAGAAGGTAAATTTAATATGTACTTACCTAACCAATAAATTATATTTTTATAATTCCAATTTCAATTATCATTGAACTTGAGACTTTATACTTGCTGGTAAAAAATTAAAACTAACTGTTCAGTTAATATTTAAGATTTTCAAAAATAATAATTTGTAATGTTTTTTAGGAAAAAATTAAAGAAGGACCAGTAGAAAGAAGACCTTTTAGTAGGGAAATTGATCTGCAATGTAACAAATTTGATGATGCTCAGAAACAATCAATATTGAAAAAAGCCAGTCAGCTGAATAATAGATTTTCTCAAGGCGAATCTAGGTTTCTTTGAATCAAATTGTTTAATTATGACTTGTCGGTAATAGCCCGTCATTAACATCTAGGTATGTTTATTGAGTGTGCGTATGATTTTCTTGACTGAACTTTAATACAAAATATATTCACACATAATTTGAATGAGCTAATATAAATTTAATTTGATTTTAAGACTTTAATAGGTACATATTTAATTTGATTTATATTAAGTCTATTATATCACTTGTATTATTTATTGCATTTTACCATTCTGATTGGTATTTATAAATTATAAATAGGTTATTAATAAATATTATTTTCACTTCTCACACTATTACAGTTTAACTAGCAATTAGAATCAATAATAATATAATTCAAACACTTTTAATATGAAAACACATTAGGCAATATGAATATTTCTTTAATTTTATTATATCTATTATCTCATTCAAAATATTAATAATAATATCTTGTTAAAAAAATGTACGCTTGTCACCAGATAGATTAAGTGATCTTTAAATTATCAAAATAGTTTCATGACTGATTAGTGATTAATCTTCTGTGATAACTTCTAGTAGGTTCAAATGCTTATTTGGGTATGAGCAAAGTTTTGCAGAGGCAACATTACTTAAAAAAATGTTATCCTGTCAGTAACATAATTACTAGTACACATAAATTACTACATACTCTGGTATGTTATTATTTTTTTTTTTTAATAGTTTGTCATCAAGCACTTAAATTTAATGTTTTAGGGATTAGAAAATCTATTGTAATGATACAGTAAAAAAAAAAATGCAGTTTTATTGACAACTAATAAAATATATTGTGAAAAATTTTTACAATATTTAAATATGGTTGTAAATATTACACAAAATTATAAAATCTCAACAGACTTTTATTATTTATTCATTTACATATTCAAACAATCTTATAAATTTAATATACTATAAAGTAATGTGCAACTTTATCATGTTTTTATGGCTTTTTGGGACATGACGTCCCATCAGTAACATATCCTAATCTTTTCAAATAACGTAAAGTTATACCAGTGCCCCCTAATGTTACCATATATCTGAGTGGTGTAAATATTTTATATAGACCATAGGCAATAACCAAATAACTGGTCCACGAGTTGCCATTCCTTACTTTGTCGATCATACTATCGGGAATGCCCAAGTGTTCCAACAGGGAGGGCACATCGAATATGCTGGCAATAAAGTAAAACGAACCAAACCATACAGTCGAAGTGACCAAATGAACAGGCAGTACAATGTACCAGTATTTCTTGGCCATGTTTTTGAACCTCTGGAAGATATTTTGTGGCTTTTCGTCTGGTGGATTTGTCGTAGTCGACATGGTCTGTCGTCTATCGCGAGTGTACAACATATACGATCTAAGGTCAGGTGTGATGGTGGTTAAACATCCGAGACTGCGACGTGATTGTTGTTTCCTTTGTCCGGACATGGCGATTGTACACTTAGACAAACAACTCGTACAAGGTATGAACAACCGGCGTTGACCAAACACGCTCAACCTCGCGTTGGCCATCGCGATTGAGTAAAAGTTACATCTAGACAGCATATTTTTGGCTAACTACGAACGCCGGATGACTTTAAACAATTTGAAATAACACCGACCACCAACTCCATTGCCGGACGCTCCGGTTACACAATTTGATTTGACTAATAAGAAACTAGCACTGGTAGTGTAAAATTATTTATTTGTCTGTGTACGTATGAATGTATGATTGCATATTATTATTCACTAAGGTTTAAGAAAAATAAATACGAATCGCTATCGTTAAGCCGTTATCATTGCCGTCACGCGGTTATCTTATCAATTAGTGACAAAACGATATCATGTGGTATCGCCACAGATGATAAATTCATTTTTATCACGGATTTAGGTATTTCTATGTCAATTTAGTGGTGGAAATTTTCGTTCCTTTTGTGGAATCGTACTAACAAAGTACTGATTCCAAAATATTCGTTACATCGGAATACTTTTTATTTAGTTACAGTATTTCAGCATATTTATATCATGGTTTAAAGTGAGCCTGTACTCTGTAGTCGTTTAAAACGTAGGTTTGGTATTATACTTCAACAATTATACAATTATACTTCATTTATAAATCTTAAATCGAAGCTGGTACGTTTATTTTATGCCCTGTAGTCACCGACAGTCCCAGGCCGCGGAAATAAACATTTGTCATTTACATTTTTGTGCATTTTACGAATTTACAACTTAGAGAAGGTGCAGCAGCTGCAGTATTCGATTTTTATTTTTTATTTTTTGGCACAGGGCACAGATATAAGCAAAATGGTTACTATAGAATATTCTGAACTCGTGATAATAAATAATAGAAGCTCCATAGCAAAAGTGAAACGCATACAATGTTACAGAGATGGCGTTGTGCGCGGTATTACCACAGCGCACAGTAACCACGCCCCTTGACTCCGTAGTACCACTAGTACCGTGTCCTCACTCCTCAGTCCTCAGTAAGTTTCTCCCGAAGTCCCGACGTCGGACGTACGCACTACGCAGTAGTATCGTAGAAAAAAGAACACGAGTACAGATGAGCAGTAGTAGTACTCTGAGTACTCAGTAGTCGTGGCCCGTGGGGCGCCGGGTGTAGTGTATTATGTTTTATTGTCATAATTAATTCGAGAATTGTCAAACTGAGTTATACGCCTTTATAGTTGATGTGTTCATTGTGCATCATTTGCGTAAACTATCGTATTTTTAACGTAAAGATGCGGTGCGCTTGACCTAGGTCATAGGCTAAAACCCCTGTTTACTGAAATTTGTGTACTAATACATATAGCAGCGGTTCTCAAACTGTGCTCCGCGGAGCCCTAGGGCTCCCCGAGAGTAGTCTAGGGGCTCCGTGGCTCCATTAAATTCAAATTATTAAATTATTATTATACCTATTTCTTTTATTTTAAATTCAATATTATTTGGACCGTACCGATATGTATTATTTTAAACGTTTAAAACTTTAAACTATTTATAAATCCACATATCTTGTGTCATAGTCAAAATGAAATTAGATAAAAGTCGGATTTTTCGTTCATTTGACATATTGTACGATAATTTAGTTTAATTATCTACAATAGTACAATCTACGTTATTAAAATACTGGTCAATAAAAAAAAGCCAACATCATGGATCACATTTATATCATAAACATTAAAATTTATAAATGACTAAAATATTATGTTCTTTTTTTCCTGTATTATATTAATTAAATAATTTGTATATATTTGTAATCCACAAAAAAAAATAATAAGAAGCAAATCATTTATAATTGACATCATTTTTTATGAATTATTGTTGTTTTAAATAAACATTTCTGATTTTTGGGGCCCCGTATTTTTTTATTAGGAACAAAGGGGCTCCGCGAACAAATAAGTTTGAGAACCGCTGACATAAAGCATAACAATTTTAACCACATGACTTAATTCAAATTTATAACCTAGTAGGTACATTTTTAAAATACTTATAAAATAATAGATTCATTATGATTTAATACATTTTTTTATTGTCTAATAAATACAGGTGTTGAGTCTTTCATTTTTTGTGATAAAAATCATAGCCCATAGGTAACCTGAAGTACTTTACATAATTTTTTATTTTCCTACACATGGATTTTTATTTTTTATTTTTTTTTTATAGTCACAATATTTCTTTATAAGTGAAAAGCGTTTAAAGTTGGTATTTTCATGAAATGTATTAAAATTACGAAAATTAGGAAATTGTTTTGTAGTTCCAAATTTATAAAATATTTATAGCTAAGGCCTATGACTTGAAAATGTAATACCTACAAGGTTTCTCCGGTACATTATACTTCATAATGGAACCAAAAAATTTAAATATAAACAGTAGCGTATCCAAAATTTTTTTTTGTAAGGAGTTGAATAAAAATTTAAAAAATTTAATTGTTTTTAAATTTGGTGATTTTCATTATAATTACATATTTTATTACTATTTATACAATTTTACGATTATATAGTAGACGTTTAAATATGTAAATAATAATATTAATTTTTTTTAAGTATAATTGTATATTTAATATTCATTTTTCATTTTAATGTTTTTGCATCTATAAACTGTTATTCTTTAATCTTTTACTAATTCCTTTGAAGGTATTAAATTAATAATAAAACATGAATACAATCACAACACTACAACAGCCGTTCCACGATCGGTATAATCACTACAGGTTGACTACAATGTAGTCACTACATTGACACATTTTAACACGGCCGATATTGTTAAAAAAAATGCTATCGAAATAATTCGGAAATATATTAAAAGTCTAAAATTGGGAATTGTAATACATCAATATTATTATTCTATTATCTCTAACATGCAATGGGGGTTACATTCTGTGTTACAACCTCATAATCCGCTCCCCTGGATACTACACTGTATAATGTATATATATATATATCTACTTGTAATTTGTAAGCATTGATTTTTTAATAATATAATTTTGTATATAATAAAATCAATGCTGTAAGATTTAAATCTAATGGAGATTTGATTTAGTGACCCATGGTTCATTAAGAGCCCGTTTTGGTATGAATATATTTTTTAATGTAATTTTCGGCATTAATCTGATCCACCATCTCCATTCAGAATCATTTTTCATATGCATTAATGTATTATTTTATTCAAATTTAACATATTCATCGTGATGCCCTTTTCAATAATAAAGTATACTTGAAACAGTTGAAACCATCTTTACAGCAGACTGACTTGCCCAGTTTTATAATAGAAATTAGAATTATTAAAGTACTAAGTTATAATAAAAGACTGAAAGCTACATTTTTTTTTTTTTTAAACATTTATATTTGATATTTTACTATTTTTATTTTCACTATTTCACTGACAAAGGATGACATGATATGTGATTTTATTAACCATTTAAAACAAATTAGATGAATTAATAAACAAACTCAATATTGTCACTAAATATTATAATTAATTAAAATGTTTAAGCGAATAATGAATAATAATAAACTATAATGATATTTAGTATAATAAAGTAATAAATGATAATTGCAAATTTTCAATGTAGACACCTAATTATTTTACAAAATATAGTGTGTACCATACTTTATATTATTATAAATTATAATACTGAAAACACTGGGATAATCTTAAACTATAAAGTATTAAATAATTTATAATAACCTTGGAGAGTTAGTAAAAGGCTTATAGCTATAATTACAAATACTTAAAAATGCTAATTAAATAATAAAACTATGTATTAATATATAACTATAATATTATAAACACTCAAAAAACTCAAAATGTGTATTTGCTTTGTACAAGCAATATCTATGATATAAAATAAGTAATAACAAAAAATAATAATTAATTATAAACAACTTTTCAGTGTCATATAAATTTTGTAGGAAGGCATACCACTGAATTAATTTTACTATCATTGATAATACATAAGTAAATTTGGAAACTACAAGATCACAATGAACAAGTTTTATATAATTCATATTTAATAATACTTTTTAAAGGTGGCTTTATTGCAGGGGACAATAGAATTAGTTTAATAAACATAGGATTAAATTTTGATATAGAATACTAAACAATTAACATTTAACTAAATAAAAACTTTAAACATTTTAACATGATGTATATTATACAAATAAATTGTAAAAATGTGATTTAAAATTATAAGTTACTTATAAAATGAAACTGATATTTAAGTCAGTTATATTAAAAAGTAAATTAAAATATTGAGATTGAGGAAATAACCAAATTTAAGAATTGTATCAACTTTATTATATGAGGTTTCAAACCTACAATAATTAAATAAATTATTTTAATATTGGGTATAAATCTACAATTATATATCAGTATATTGTTATTTCTATTGATTAATCTAAGCACGCAATTATTTAAGTAAATCAATTTTTTGTTTCTTATTTAATTATAGTATATAATTTTGGGAACACAAATCAATTTTTTATTTTATTAGAAGACATCAAAATATGAATAAGGAAAAGACTTAGTGACAACAATTACGAAAATATTTTAACAACCCTTCAACTAAATAAGTATGCCGTTCAAGTTGATCAAATACTATTCATAGTTATGTAGACTAATGTTCATACCATCAGTATGTAATTATTGGTTTAGTTGCTTCCTCCGGGCAGCACGTTGCTTGTCAAATCGCATTTCCATTTCTTCCAATACTTTTGGTGTGTATCTGACAACCAACTTGACAGATCCTTGAGCTTGTTTTAGTAACTCAACAGCTTTTTCATGATTTTCACCTTCTACGCACTTTAAAAATATTTTTTTGGGTTTAGAATAAATACAATATAACAAATAAAGTTAAAAAAATAACCAACCACTCCGTTAACTGACAGAAGTTGATCTCCTCGCTTTAAACCACCATGTCTGTCAGCTACACCACTAGGTATTATGCGTGATATATAGATTGGAGAATTTTGTTCTCGTCCACCCATCACATTAAATCCAAGTCCTTCTTCTGTTTTAGGCAATTCTACCACTCTTGGATGGGCATGACCTTCACTAGCAGCAAATGCAGCGACGGTTGCTTTAGCTGTAGCTGAAGCACGAACATCCTACCAAAAAGAAAAAAAAGTGATTAAAATATAGGTCAATATGAAAATAAATCATGAATTAAATGTTAAGCACCTGAGATCCTTGTATATCAACAGTTTCATAAACATGCTCGTACACTTCTCGCACAGACGATAAAAAGTCACTCTGCAATACTTTTTGTAATGCAGCTAATTTGGTTACCGGCACTTCTCCAGCTAGACAAAAACATACAAATATTTTAATTTTGATTTAATATAAAAGATTAAACTGTGGACTTATTACTTTTTTGGAGCTTTTCCAACAGTTCGATGGCTCGTTTGACATCTGTAAAAATTATAAACATCAAAATAAGTTACAGAGTATGAGAACGACCACATATTATAAAGTTAAAATCGACAACTAAAACTCGCCTTTTGCTAAGTTCAAAGGTTCTCCAGCCACAGCCATCTTTTGGTGTCTCGACAATTCAAAGGAGACACCAATAAATGTAAAAGTATTATTTAATAATAGTATAATTAATGTTTACGATTTTGTATTTTATACAATGTACATGGACTGTTTCTGAAATAAAAGTAAATATATAAGTATAAAATAAACACTGGTGTGAATGGTTCAATGGTGTGATATCGGTGCTCAAAGCTAATTTGTGACTTATGTGTTATGTGTGTACTGTGTACTGTAACTAGTGATAAGAAACCTACATAGTACATATTATTATTATGTATGTTTGCATTGTAAGGTGTATCGGGCGCAATTTAACATGGTGCAACATCCTACGAGATGGCGCCATGAAATCCATCTGAAAGTGCACACGCCTCACAGGCCACAGCTCACAGCTCACACTCTCTCAGTCGACAGATATATGGTAACATACTCTTAAGTACCTACTATTTAGCTCCCGTCGCTCGCAAAACAAATTTGAATACAATTAAAAACTCGATAAAACAACTAAAAAAACTAAAAATGAAGTTACGAATATAGCAGTATTTTATATTTGTATGACATTATCTTTATACATACTTTCAAAAGATATTGTACCATTTCACATTGTGTACCAGTTGTTATTACATTTATTATATTCATGTTTAGAATTCATAATATACGTTGATTAGTCAAGTACTCAAGACTCAAATATACAAGTACGTACAGTGGCGTCACAAACTTTTTGAACTATAGGGGCACACCTGCACATCACACACATTCATCGTACTACGTACATTCGTACCTACCCACTTATCAATTTATATTTTAAAAACAATATTTATCTTGAAAAATTAATATTGAATTAATTTAAATTATAATTTAATAGTTAATTTATACCAACTATATTAATATTATTAATTATTATGTCATAAACTCATAACATAAGAGATAACACGGCAACGAGTAAAAAAAAATTCACCCATATCCATCAACGGTTGATGATCAACCTACCTATCCCGAAAAATACAAGGACAATTGCCACAAAAAAAGTGTTGTGACGCCATTGAGTACCTACGTACTAAGCCGCTAAAGTGATCGAGTTAATGAAAATAATTAACTTAAGTTAATAATAGTTAATACAATATTGTTAAATTAAAAGTTAGTTAATAGTTAAAAAAAATATATTAAATTTAAGTCGCTAAGTTTAAAACAAATTTGTGCCTGATATGCTTTTTAAATTAGCACGTGGTTCACGTTATATTCACATCAATGATAAAAATACAAATCTACAGGCTCGAATTATTTGGGATGATAGGTACTATAGTCTATAATAGACTATAGACTACAGTATTTACTATTATTTACTCTGAAATATATTTTCTCTAATTAGTATAAATGTATTTTAATTTTAATCTACTTAAAATGAATGTGCATTTTTTATGAGAAGATTGTAATTCTCTGTTAAAATTTTAGTAAATCTATTATTTATAAAATAGCTAGAATAATCATAATTCATAAAGAATACAGTTTATAGTAGCCATTAGCCAGTAAGGAAGTTGGATAATCAGTATGAGCAGCTATTTTATATTTATTAATTTATTTCATTATTAATTATTAAGTACTAGCATTATATTATTTATCCTATTGCAGAATAGGATATGGAATGTTCTTTAATTATTAGTAATCTATGCCCTTTTTATCAATCCGCGTTTGCAAATAATACATATTTTGTGCTAATCTATATGACGAGGTAGGTTAGCACAGGTATATAGGTATAATACCTATTACGAGTTTTTATTTTATCAAAAAGCATAACAGAAATTTGAGAAATTAATAAATTATAGAATTATATTTACATATTACCATTATAAATTATAATAGTATTATAATTATTAATTGTATTAGTATATTAATTTTATTTAAAACCTTGTATACAAACTATATAGATATACGGTACGTATTAGATACCAATTAATATATAAAACCATCAAAACATTCAAAACCAAAAATTTTAAAAACAATTTTTAATTTTATTATTTTTAACTTGTTAAATTATTATTTTTAAATCAATTTAAAAAATCCAAGATAGGTATTTAACAGTCATCACTCATTCAAATTAATTAAATGCTTAACATTTATTTATTGTATTTTATAATATAGCTTATAAGCTTATAATTACAAATTATTTTTCGGTATAATAAATAATAATTATTGAAATGATGGTTAATACTTAATCCGGTTAAGGTATAACGTACACTTGCTTAATAGGTGTAGGTATTGCATTCATGAGTAACTCAACTAACCACGAGTATTTAAAATAATAAAATATATAAATATTTTAAAAAATAACAATATTCTAAAAAAAAATGATGATAAATTACTAAAAAAATGTTGCAAAAAATGCAAATAGGTTTCAAATTTTGAAATTACAATAAGTCCTTTGGTACCGCGAAAAAAAAACCCCGAAAAAATTACCCCATATGCGATTCTGTAAGATTTTATATAATAATAATTGTCTAATATTCAAAACTAAAATGTATATTCTAATAAATACGCATATATGAATATTTTATAAAATATTTTTATTATTAAGTGAATTATTAGCATTTTCAAATATTTAATATTTTTCATACTTATAACCCACCTAAAAATTAAAATATCGTAAAACTCAGATTATAACAAATTATAGTCTTACCTAAAAGTTAAATAAAAGCACAATAGATATATTGCGGGCGCAACGACGCAACGTCCATAGATCTTAATATCTTTAAGTCATCCTATATTTATATTTGTATTGTTAAAATATGGACTTCCTAATCTGCCAATGTTACTTCTCGCCTAGTTACTAATAATACAATAAAATAACCAATAAATAATAATATATAAATAAAAAAAAACGTTAGGTTAGACAGATAGTCAATTTTTTCAATTTCAATAATATAATAATTTTAAACAAATTGTCAATATTTTCAATTTCAATAAAAAGCGGGTAAGTAGGTATCGCTCTGCTGTATATTAGGGGGTAGGGTGGACCTCAGACTATGGTAGGTTAAATTTGAATGCAATGATAGGTATCATTGTATACGAAAAACGATTCTGAACGAAGATGATTTGTCAGTTTAGGATATATTATATTTAAATATTGTCAAATATTCTATTTTGAAACAAATAGTATAGTTTTTATATTATGTTACTATGGTTACTATGGCCAACATTCGCATTATGAGCGTATGAAATTTAATTTAAATTTTGACATATTTCGTATAAATTCGAACTTTAAACACTTATAAAAAAAAATTGTGACTAACGATTTCGGATTTTTTTTTATCACTTTAAGAACAACTTATAAGAAACCTTGTATTAAATTTTCAAGATTTTCTGGCCACCCAAAAAATTTTTATCGGCATTTGAAGAAAAAAAAACTTAGAAAAGTCGAAAATTTCAATTGTCTATTAGTAGCTTAAAAATGGTCAAAATATTTTGAAAATTTAACTGTAAAGAGATAACCATAATATAAACATTTGGTGAAAATTTCAAGTATTTACAATAATTCGTTTTTGAGTTACAGCAAAATCAAAAAATCGATTTTGTCGAAAAGTGGTTTTTCCGTAAAATTTCCATTTTTCTGTCATTTTTTTTTTGTTTTTCTCGATTTTTTTGAAAACTATTAGAAAATTTTAATTTTGACCCCCCTAAAGTACCAACTAGATTCAATTCCCTATTCAAAGAGGGGCTGAAGTCAAAAATCGGAGCATTATTACTGCTCCAAATGTTGTCCCCAGACACAAAAAAAAAAAAAAAAAAAAAAACACACATCATAGTAAAAGCAATACATTCATCACTTCGTTCAGAATCTAATATAATAACAAAAAAAATGTAAATAATTATATAAATTATATATTAATACCTATAACCTATTAATACCTATTTTATAATCTTTTTCTCAAATTGAAATAAATTTTTTTTTTAAATGTGTCCACTTCTATTTGATTGGTATTTAACCGTTCACATAATGTTTTTAATCTTTTTTGAATGGTTTTCGATTTTGAACATTTGGTTTTGGACTCTCCTATATTTTGCAGAGCAAGTTTTGCACGATCTGCCGACATTTAATTTTTAATTTTTAGGTGAGTTATAAGTATGAAAAATATTAAATATTTGAAAATGCTCATAATTCACTTAATAATTAAAATATTTTATAAAATATTCCTATAAACGTATTTATTAGAATATACATTTTAGTTTTGAATATTAGACAATTATTATTATTTAAAATCTTACAAAATCGCATGTGGGGTTATTTTTTCGGGGACTAAATTTCCGGGGTTATTTTTTAGGCAAATCAAGTCCCTTATATTCACTGTGTAAATCGTAATAATGGTGTACATTAAAATAATTGTCTAATACCCTCTAATCGGTAATAATCGATGATTGAGTCGATGAACAGTCCCCAGTGGATAGTAATAAGATATTTAGATACTTATGATGATTATAGACTATAGTAAATATAAATGTATAACCAGTGGCGTACCCAGGATTTTCGAATGGGGGGGGGGGGGGGCTAAACAAAGTAAATAAAAATTTGACATCTTATTACTAGTTTCAATAATAGTCTTATAGTTGTTAATTGTAATATTTCATTATTATATACTTTTTATAACACATAGGTACATAATATATTAGTGATATATTTAAATAGTAGGAAGTAGGGACTGATTTATTATACAAAATATGTTATACGATAAATTATAAATTATTTTATTTTATATAACCTTAAAATACATATTTTATTTTTTACTTTATTTGCTCCAGTCTTCTAATTGCATCCTTCTGGGTGCCTTTTTAGAAAATAATTTAATTATTTCATCCTCGCTGAGTACCGATCAAATAATATTATATCGGAACCATAATTACGTAAAGTCTATTTTTTGCTTATTTTAGATCATTGTTACTAAAGATAATACGTTGTATTCAATACCGTTTTTAGAATTATCATGGTTTGAAATTTGTCTTTTAAAATACAAAATGTACACCATAACACGGCCAATGGGGGGGGGGGGCTGAAGCCCTAAGCCCCCCCCTGGGTACGCCACTGTGTATAACATAATCACAACGTGTGTCGTGTAATATACTAATATGTATATACTATATGCAGAAATGCAGTATGCATAATGCATTATATTATTATAATAAATGCTAAATAATATGAAATAAAAATAAAAATGTACAACTTTACTGTTCTTTAATCTTTTCTAATAATTTACAAAATATCCCAAGATAATATTGCGCTTAAGAAACTAAATATTTGTGGTAATGTGGTGTAACCCGTGAAATAATTTCTTAAATACGTAAGATAACTTTTTCCTGTAAACTGTGTAGGTATAATGCACAAATTGTTAATAATTTTTATTCTTTAATAAGCCTGTACATTATTCAATCAAATCTAGGTAATCTATTCTGTGGTTGTACTAATTATAGCATAAGGTCATAGATTAATGATTATTAATATGCTCATTGCTCGGCGGCGGCCAATGGTATGTGCATGTAAAAGCACTAAAAGCCACGGGACACGGACTAAGATTATAGCAAATACTATAAAGTATTTACTATTTGATAATAGTCGTCCGGTCGTGTCTGAACTCTGAGTGTGTCTCATAATAAAATTATATCTATATATAGGATCTTAACCCTTTGCCGAATTGATAAGAATACGAGAATCACCACGCATGCGCACAATTGGCGGTGCATTCCTGTGTTTACGACGGTACTGTGATTGGACTAGGTTTAGATTTTTGTTATTGTTATTATTTGGATTTTTAGGTTGTGAGCTTGTGAACAGTAATTGTGGCACCGTTCACTTGTGCCGCTGTGGAAATTATTGAGGAATGCTGATAGTGATTACGGACATCGATGATGGATCATTCTTGAGTCTTGACGGGTTCAGTATAGCACGATTCCGACGTTACATACTGTAGTAGTTCATTGTTCATTTAATTCCGGTGAGTACTGTGTGGTTGCCGAGTGTTATCTGACAGATCTTACTGCATCACAATAATATCGAGCCTTCTTATAGTGTGGTGCGTTTTTTACTTTGTTATTAGATTTAGAAGAGAACTACATATTTATAAAGTAAATTGAGACTACCATCGTTTCCACCTGTTGTCTGAACACTACAGGTAATTATTTGAAATAATAATACAATAAAATATAAAGTTACATTCTGGTTTTACTTAGATTTTTTTATTTTTTTATGCCATATTTACATAGAAATAATATATAATTATAGAGTATTTATGTTTTTAAAAACCAATATTGTATCCTGACTATGTGAGGAAATTTAAGTTTTTATTATAAATTATGCTGATGACTGCAGTTGAAAACTGGAGTGATTTATCTGGTGATTTTTATTGCACTAATAAATTGAAAAAATTAATTACTTTTAATTAGGTAAAAAATTTGTTCAACCAAGTAATCTAAATATCTTAATACTTTTATACTGATACTCTATTTTTAGCTAACAATTGAACCATAGGTGGATATCTGGTCACATTCATGGAGGGGCTTAACATTTTTACCATATCCATTAGCGTTAACATATTATTAGACACATCAACCTGCAAGCTAGTGGCTCTCCTACTTTATTCTAGCTGAGGCACCAAATATCTATAGGTTATAATATGAATATAAAAAAATAAATATTTGAAGCTATTAAATTTGTTTTTATTTTAATGTTATAAATATATTTTTTTTTGCAAATAAATCAACAACAGTATCGGTATTAATACATTTAGTTATGTTCTTTTCAATAAACAATATTGATGTGTTGTTGAACCGCTTTTGTAATATAGAAGTTCGAAGCCAAGTTTTAATTCGGCGCATTGTCGAAAAACTCCTCTCACAAGTTGAGGAACTTATTGGTATCATCATAGCAACTTGAAATAATTTATATAAATTAGAAAAAACATTTTTTGTTAAAACCTTTTTTATATCATTTAAAGTAATATATTATTTGTCAGTAGATTGCATTATACAATTTTTTTTTAAATTTTGATTATTTTCTAAAATTGTATCAAATATCAATATTGTATGTTGTAATTGAAGTAGAGATACTACTGATACTAGAACCTTCCAAGGGGCTTGATTACGTTCTGGGGGGGGGGGCTTAAGCCCCCAAGTCCCCCCCAATATCCGCCTATGAATTGAACAGTAGTTGCTATTAAGTATTAATTTTTGATTCTTATTTTTCTTGATTATTGGCATGGTTAATTTTTTAAATATGTATTTAATAGAATCTATTTCTCTTTAGAAAATTGGAATGTATTTTCTTATTTTCTTATTAAGTTTAAAAATAAACCTGTTTGTTTAAAAAAAAAAATAGATTTTAAGTTTATTTCAGAATTAGCTATTTATATTAATTTATTTTGTTATAAATAAAAAAAACATACCAAATCAACTTTTATGTTCAAAAGTTCATTAATGTTTTCAACATTATAATTAAAGTATTTTGATATTTTATTATTAATAATTTAGGATTTTAAGGAATTCATATTTATATATTTTTTAAAAAAAAAATCATGTTTTATGTACCTACAGATATCTCACAATGGAAGAAAATAGTGTTAGCCCATCTGATGCTAATAAAATTAACCAGCCTGTTGTTGATGAATGGAAAAATGATGTAAATAATACTTCCAATAATGATAATTATGATGAGAAGAATGTAGTAGAAACACTAAATAATACCACATTAAATGATAATTCCATGTTTGAAAATGCTGATAGAGAAACACGAGAAAATAACTGTGATTTATCTAACAATGAAAACAACACTTGGGTTAATCAAAATGAACCAAAAAACCAATTTGGTAATAAAAATAACTCAGGATATCATAAAGGACCAGGACGATTTAATAAATCAAATAATGGTAATAATTCTTATGAAAAATCATGGAGTAATAATTCCACTTCAAATAATAATGGACGTGGCCGTGGTCGTGGTCGTGGTCGAGGTATTATAAAAAGATTTGATGAAGAAAATGAATCATTTAGGGGTGAAAATGACTCTGGTATTAATAACCATGGTGATAACACTGGCCCTAGTCATCGAGGTCGAGGACGAGGACGAGGACATAATCGTGGTAGAGGTGGAAGACGTGATCAATCATCAGGTGGCTGGTATGGCAATAGTGAAGATGGTCATAAAAAAAATGAAAATGATAAACCAATTATTCCAAAAGCACAGTACATTCCTCCTGATATTGAAAATGAAGAGTCTATTTCTGGAATTGAGGCAGGGCTTAATTTTGACAAGTATAAAACTATTGAAGTAAAAGTGAGTGGAACTAACCCTCCACAAAGTATGACATCGTTTCATAGTTCTGGTTTGTGTACTATTTTGTTAGATAACTTATCTAATTGTAATTTCTCTACACCAACTCCAGTACAAAATTATGCAATACCTATTATTATTGATGGCAGAGATTTGATGGCCAGTGCTCAGACTGGTTCTGGAAAAACTGTTAGTTAATTTAATCTTTAAATCTTTTACAAATGTATAAAGTTTTTATTTTTTTAGGCAGCATATGTTTTACCTATTTTGCATAATTTACTAAAGCAACCAACACAATTAATTTATGACGAAAATCATTGTCAACCACATGTTGTTATTATTGCACCTACAAGGGAGTTAGTGGCACAAATTTCTGAATGTGTATGGAAATTTAGTAAAGGAACTGATATTAGAAATGGATTACTATATGGAGGTACATCTGTTTCATATCAAAAATCTAAAATCCTGCAGGTAATGAAATTTTAAATAATTTAATAATTAAAAAATGAATCCACTTATTTAAATGTATATTTTAATTATAACAAATTTTTCCATATAGAGAGGGGTTCACATATTAACTAGTACTCCAGGACGTCTTAATGATTTTGTTGAAAAAGGTATTGTGACTTTCTCTTCAGTTAAATTTTTTGTTTTGGATGAAGCAGATAGAATGTTGGATATGGGATTCAAACCTGATATAGAACGAGTATTAACACATTCAACTATGACTCCCATTGTAAGTATTCTTTATTATTTACAATATATTTAGTAGCAAGTAAAGTACTGGGTATTAAGCCTGATATTATGAGCCTGTGACATGATTTTTTCTTAACTAAAATATAAATTATAATTTTTATACCATAAACATGATTATGCACCCTAACTAAATAAACAATATTTTTTTTCTATAATTATTCTTATAACTCTATTACTGAAAGTATAATATAATTAATATAATTAATGTATATTATAGATTGCCATAAATCTTCGTAAAAAATATATTACTCTGGTACAAAATAAATATTTTTGGTCCATTCTAATCATTTATAATAGTATAAACAATTTTATACAAAATAAAAGTTAGTGTGTAAAACAATTTTTTGCTTGAGGGCAAGTGTATCCTACTATCCCCTGTCCTTTTTTTATATCAGGTCCTGATAGTGTACAAAATATTAAATTATGCACAATGTACATAAAGTAACCATAACAGAAAGTTTTTACGAGTATAATTTTTATAGGAGTCAAGACAGACAATAATGTTTTCTGCTACATTTGCAAGTGAAATACAACATATGGCTACTTCATACTTGAAACCGGATTATATATTTGTAGCTGTTGGAGAAATAGGAGGAGCATGTAAAGATGTTGTACAAACAGTAATAGAAGTCACAAAATTTAAAAAAAAAAATGAATTACTTGATGTAATTAAAAAAATGGGTATGCTTATTAATGTAAAATGTTTAATAATTTATTAAAAATGTTAAAATATTTATGTGATTATTTATATTTCTTAAGCTTGTATAAATATTATAACATTATTGAATATTATAAGTTATAACCATTATAAATACATTTATTGTTATTATTTTAGAAAATTGTCAAGGTACAATAGTGTTTGTTGAGAGAAAAAAAGTGGCAGATTATACTGCTGCTTATTTAAGTGAATTGGATTACCCTACTACTAGTATTCATGGTGCACGCGAACAACCTGAACGAGAACAGGCATTAAGAGATTTCAAGACAAATAAAATGAAAATTCTTGTGGCTACTGCTGTTGCAGCTCGTGGCTTAGGTATTTATTTGAAATTATTATCTTAATATTATAAAATTTTATTTGTAATATATATATATTTTTTGTATTAATAGACATTAAAGGTGTGAATTATGTAGTGAACTTTGATCTACCAAAAACAATTGATGAGTATGTCCATCGTATTGGGCGTACGGGTAGATTAGGAAATGCTGGTAAAGCAATTTCATTTTTTGACCCAGAATTTGATGGTCTATTAGCTCCTGAATTAATTAGAATTCTCAAACAAGTAAGTTTTCATTAATACCAATTCTTAAAGAACAATTTAAATTAATTAATATTAAAAATTTTATATAATTTAATTTATTATAATACTTAAATAGCTAAATTTGAAATTAAATTGTTTAAAAATTATTAATTAAAATTAAAATGTATAAAATATTAAAAAATAATGATTTTATTTTTAAAATTCTATACAAAAAATAATGTGTTTGAAATTATATATTTTAGGCAGATCAAGAAGTACCATCATTTCTAAATGATGCTTCTGAACGTATTCTTCTAGCCTCTCCAGCTATCGACAATTTCAACGATATAAGAACGGTAACTTGAATACTAATAGTTTTATTATTATTTTCAGTAAACTAACAATAATACATTATTTATTTGTTTTCTAATAGCCTTTGCCAAAATTGAATGATGCTTAAATGTGTTAATTTTAATTTTATTTGTCTAGAATGTTGATGTCACATCCAACTTGGTTGCTACTGAAGAAGAAGAAGAGCAGTGGTAGATTACTTGAATAATTTAGGATTTAGATTTACAAGAGTATAAATACAGAGTAATTATTTTAATATGAATCAGTTAATATTATTAAAATTCAAGAATCTAAATCTGTTTTAAACATGGTTTGGGACTTTAGGCATTTACTTTTTTATTTGAATTGACTTTGAGCAAAGACACAATTGTTATAGAAATTTTTGTTATATTAATATAATTTAAAATATTTAATTTATTCAAATAGTTTTTTGTTATTTTTTTTCTTTTTATTTTAAAATAACTCAGATAGATATGTAAACACTGATAAAAATCTAATTTTCTTCTTAGTGTGTGTTTATGATTGAATGTTGCTTTTTAATCTATTACCTATATTTAATAGCAATACTTAACTTGTCTTTGTTAATTTTTGATCTGTTGTTTCAGTCATGGTTAGTCATGGGCTATAAAAATATTTCAACATGGTTTAAAATATGGTTATTTGATTTTTGGTAACACTGTTTTTATATTTTAATTAAATTTATGAATTTATAATTTGAAAATGATAAGTTTATGGGGTTTAAAAGTTACGTATTTTGTTTCGGGTCTGAAGTTTCTGTCATTGATAATTTTATTATGTTTAATGTTGTAAAAAAAATATTCAATTTTTAAGCGAGACCCTATTTATTTATTTTTTGAGTATAGGAAAAAATTTAAAAAAAATTTTAAGTTTGCTTTTTTTCATTGTTTATTTCAATGTTACAAAATGAGTTAATAATGAAGTTTTTAACTGTTTATTTTTGATGATTGTAGGCTAGTTATCTAGTTCCAAACCCTGGATATAAAATATAATTTAAATTAATTTTATCTACTAAAAATATTATGAATTAAAATTTTAGTTTTTACTATTAAAACACATTTAGAAAGTGTGAATAATTTTTAGACTGGTTTAGATGTCAAAATTTTTGTTAGAATCTCATTAATAATGGTGAAAACAAAATGTTTGGATATTGTAGATATTGACTGATGTGCATTAAAATAAAACAAAAAACTGTTGATGTTTAATATTTTTATAAAAACTATTTTACAATAGTTCTATTTCATAGATAAATCAATAAAGTATTTAACAATATAAACTGATAGTTTAAAAATATATTAAGTATTATATATTTTATCAAAAATGATTATTTTTTCACCTATTACCATAAATGCTAATAACTTGTATTTGTTACAAACTTTAAATTGTATGGGACCAAATGAATTCCTTGGGTTTATTAGAGATATTAAAATCTTGGACTATATACAAACAAATTTATTGACAATATTTAACTTAATTTTATAAAAATGATTATTTGTTATTTAGAAAATTTTAAAAACTGTTTTCACTACATGGTTTAACAGATCAAAATATTTATATTTAACTTTAAATTTTATATTTGTTAACAATTTTTTTAAATACTCAGACCGAACTAAGTATTTAAATTGTTTATTATTATATTTTTTTTTTTAATGACATAAATAACTGTGATTTATTTATTTTAATTGTAAACTGTAAAACTAATATTGTATTATTTATTTTAATATTTTATTATTGAATATTGATAGGCTTCAATCTACAAATGATTCATATAATGATATAAAACTGTATTGCTAATACTAATTGTTTGTTACACATTTATGTTAAGTACAATTATAGTATAAACATAACTTTTAAGCTTTTCTATTTATTCAAAATAATTAGAAAATCGAGAAAGAATACATACTGTCTATTTAAAATTTTTTTCGATTCTTAACCATGGTTTTATATTTACTAATTTTTTGTAATAGTTTTATTTATATTATTTTTACTAAATACTGTCTATTTTAAGCTAATTGTAATAATAATGTGGTTACTAATGTTTGTAGGCAGATTTTTTTATTTCAAACTAGGTTAGCAGTTATTTCTATGAAATGTTAGAAGATTATACAACTGAGGATTTTAAAATTGGTTAATTCATAATTAAAATTGTATTTATGTGACAATACTATGTGTAAGCAATAAGCATATTTCACTTTGGTTACTACTTATTACTATTTACCTCTTCAATAGTTCCTCTTATGAAGTTTGATTAAGTCTAAAGGCATGAATTTTATTTGTTTTTTTAAATTTATCTTTTAGTGCCATTTCACTGGAAACCTAATCACAATTATAATAATTTATAGTTATATTTTTACTTGTTATAATTAGTTGTGAAAGAAAATACAATATTGTTTGAGTTTGAGTAATTTGTATGAACCCATAACACTTCCTAAATACTCACATGACTGAATACAATTTTTAGGTTTTTAGACCAACCAGTGCTATTATTTTTTTAGTTTATGGTAGCTTATTAGTTGTAACTCATTTAACTTAAATTTGAATTCAATCAATTTATCTGTTGAAATTAATTTGGTTGGAATCACAAAATACTTTAAATAAAAACCAAATTTAGAATAATAATTATTAATTATCATCTCTATTACAAAATATGTTTCTATAAATAATATACATTAAACCATTATTTATATTAAGTAATTTATACAATGTTTTACCTACTTTATATAATAATATAGCGTTCTATTTTTTGAATATTGAAATAATATTTATTTTATAATATGATGTTATTAATTATTAGATATATTCACTTTTAACAAAATATAATATGTTGCTTTGTAATAGTGATAATTGCAAAATATATTCCATACATATATTCAGTGTTATAGATTATTATGGATAATAGATTATAATTTTAATATTGTTAAATATTTAATACATTTAAAATTTATCATTATGATGTTTGTGTTTTATATTATGATAAATTACCCATATATTGAAATTTAAAATTATTGTTAAAAATAAACTTATTTGTGCCTATTTCATTTTTTTCATTTCAAAGTGATAATGAAGCTTAGTAAAAATGAACTATAATGAAATAATTTGATTACTAATTATAATCTTTTTAATAATCTGAGTGACTTGTCATTAAAATTTTTAATTAAATGGACGTAGTACCCACATGTGTTGTGTCCGTCTTACACACGTACAACATGGCAAATTTTAGTTGACCAGTTTCAATATTGTGCTGTTAGCAGTGGCGCAAATAGGAAAAATGTTTAGGGGGGGCTCAAGCCCCAAAATTACCAAAACCGGTAAAAATAACTTATTAAGAACAACATACATATATTATACTATTATTTTTTGAGGGGACTTTGAGTTATTTCGGGGGGGGGGGCTAAGCCCTCCCAAGCCCCCCCCTATTTGCGCCACTGGCTGTTAGTTTTGATATTAGTGTGAATTGACTTATTATAACATTTATATGTAAGATTATTATTCAGAGCCCCAAGGAAGCCTTTTATTAATATTATTCTTAAATAAGTTATGATCTTTTTGAAACTGTACATTTTAAAACGACCTCTTAAATAAATTATTTATCATATTTTCAAAATTATAGAACCCTTACGTGGATAGTTTTTTGATATTTTTAACAAGTGAGTTATTAAAAACTAAAAAGATAAATAATGAATCTAATATCAAAATATTGTAGCTATTTCATATTCGCTATCAAATTTGTTTTTAATTTATAGGAAGAACGTCAAATGGTCAAATCATAAGTTTTATTTATTTTTATGTTTCTGACAGTAGTTCAAAAGATTATTTATTTAATTGAAATTTGAAAATATAAAATTTTATCAATGCCAAAACTATTTCATATTTTCATTCATCCACTAACCTAACCTAGTGTAGATAGTATTACATAGGTATGATAAATATTAAGTAGGTCTCTACCTATCTATTAAATTAACATTATATTTTGATAGTAATTGAGTAATATTTCTATTTTCTAGGATGCAGTGGTATGCTGTTAAAACTTAAAATTCATCATTCATGAATCGTGGTCTGTGTGTATCTACCTACTATTGAAATCAGACTAATCAGAGTGCATTTTTGTTACATCGTGCAATGCTTTATAGAGCAGTAACGGCATTATAAATATAATTGCATTTGCTACAAATTTAAAACATTAGCTGTTTATTTGTTGAATATCTTATAAATCGCTACATAGGAAGTCATAAAAAAAAATAATAATAAAATAAAACATCATATTGAGAGTATATAGGTAGGTAACTGTTAGGTATTAGGTATTATTTTTGTTTTACTTCGATAGTTCAAAGCAATACGCACAGCGCATGATAAATATTATTTATTATAATTATGCCGTAGAAACAGTTATAATATACATTAAGGATTCAACATTCAAATGAGAACAATAACACAGGATATATACATAAATGTACCTGTACTAATTTATAAGTTCCGTGAGCTGGAACTATGTAAAATTATGGTAAAATATGATAAAACATCATGATAAATATTATGTGATCATTATTTCATGGCCATTTGCTGCCATTTTGTTAATGAAATATTAAACCATGACAATGGGATGGACGTCTTGGGGTTCATCAAAAATTCTGTAATTATAAACCATTGAAAATAACCTAAGATGGTATATTAGTATAAAACAAAGGTATCGTGTTAAAATAAAAAATAACACATACATAGCGGTAATATATATGTATATTCGTATTTAATATTATTAATGCATATTTATATAAGTAAAGGTATTAATATTAATTACTAATTATTTATCTGTAAAATAAAAATTAGTATGTAATATATGTACCTAACTAGTTTTTTTCAAAAAGTGGTTTTAACTGGATTTAAGTACTAAATATTTGGATTTTCGCATTTTTGTTTTACATAAAAGCATAGACTGACGGTCCCTTGTGCACGCTACAATGTTTGCTAAAGTTTCTTGTACGATTTGAATACTTAAAACAAGTACAATCAGTTTTTTACAGCGAAATAGTCAAAGACGAAAACTGATAAAATAAAATAAAAATATCAAATGTTTCACGTTTTTTTGCCCGTAAACTGTTTCGGCGACACTACATGTGTTACATTTAAATTTCAAATATTGTAAATGTTATGTAGGTTTTTTTTATACACCTACAACTATATAGGTAGATATAATATCTTATCTTATATTTAGGGCCGCATTTAGGGGAGGGCACTGGCTACAACTGCCCCGGGCGCCATGCCAGTATGCTGAGGGCGCCAACATTTTTTGGTAAAATATTTGTTCATTTGTAAAAACTAAAACTTTTACAATTGAAATTATTTTAATAACAGTATTATATAATACATAATATTTATAATGTTAATTGTTAGTGTATATTATGGTGTTCATAAGCGGCACTTGGTAGAAACTCATGTGGGTGCAAACGTTTATGGTGATTCACAAACCTGTGTGGGGTGTTTCCCCATACCACCTAATATTTAACTGCTGTTATTACAAAAGTAATAAAAAAAATTTGTTAATGTAAAACTGTATTCTATATTTAAATTAGTATAATATTTTTGACTGCTGTCTGTGGGTGCAAAGTGATACTTTTTCCTTCTAGATAAATTTTCGTGGGTGCAACTGCACCCTCTGCACCCCCCAGATGCTGCCACTGATGGTGTTTGAAGTTTAAACAACTAATGTATTTATAGCAACATAGCTTTCAGTGATCGAGAGTTATTAGTTATTAGTTAATATCCCAAATTTGTTGTGATTATGTCAATAGACAAGGGTTATTTATAATTTAATCTTTATTTAATAATACAGCATATTTTGTTATTGCGCGCGACGTGTCTTTTTCTTACAAAAATACAATACCTATAATAATAGTTTTTGAAAAATATTTTATAAATAATTTATTGTTTTAACCTTTATTGTTAACATTTCTTGATAGTTGTAAGATTATAATCAATGGATCAAAATTAAAAAATATATTTATCTGTCTTATTAGCTTCTTAAGATTGTGAGATAAATGTTCTTAAATTAAATGAATGAATTATATTTATAGACATGACAGTATAATTAAGATTCAAAGTAAGGTGTAGGCTGGTTGTGAGGCTTCTACTACAAATAGGCTAAAATGTATAAAGAATGCGCGTGCCCTATCTTTTAATTTCAATATTTTACTATCTTCTGATGTGGTGGACAAATTTGGACTGCTTAATAATTTGGCAGCCATATTTTAAACCTGAATTGGCGCCCCTGATAATAAGCAGGGTTCAAGTTACATACATTCAAATGAATCCAATGTATCTTTGCAAAAAGAGAGGAGATCTGCAATTATTCAACAATATTTAAAAATAAAAAGTACTCATTCTTTTTTTTTGCTCAACATCTTAAAGGTTATCTATTTCTCGTGGGTAGGGCCCTTAAGGGAGCGCCAATTCTTTTTTGCACCGGGGCACAAAATGTCATCTAAATGCGGCACTGCTTATGTTAAGCTTACACGATATACTTATTATTGGAGAATTATTTATAATCTATTCACTTTATTGACTATTATCGCTATTTTGTTAATTTTATTATTGTATGAATTGTTTATTTGAATTTGGACCATTTGGGTAATGCTTTATCGCTTAGTATACTTTTTATTGATTTAACGCATTAGGATTAGGTGTGAGTATAATATATTATTATATACTTTATACCTAGTCTATATATAGCCATATACGCATATGGCCAGTAGCAGGGGCGTATTTAGAAATGTCTTAAGGGGGGAGGCACAAACAAATTTGCGTACATGGGACGTAGAGTTGTAAAATTTCTCATTTAATAAAAATATTAAATAAGTATAAAATGCAGCGAACGGGGGAGGCACGGGCACCATGTGTCCTTCCCTTAAATACGCCCCTGGCCAGTAGCTTAAATAAATATATAATATAGCTTTTATAATATGAATAATATACTCGTACTTTAATAATGTTGCACTATACCTACTGTAGATGGGAATTAAAACTATACAAAGATTCAAACGCAGTATTACACATTTAGGTAGTTACCTATTTTATTATTATGGATATAGATCTAATGCAAATAAAATAAATAGAGGTAGGTAATCGAATAAGTAGCGTACCTAATTTGCAACTTATGGGTAAAGACTATAGGAAGCTACTATAACTGTACTTGTTACTATAGGATGTTAGGTTAAGTTACTCATGTACAGCGGTGTATTTAGAAGGGGGAAAGTTAATTTCCGGGGAAAATGATTTTTTTTAAACATTAACAATATGCTATATTAATTTAGAATTTAAAAATAAATTAATACACAAATGCACAATTACTGTAATTTTAGAACGTATACCTACTTATTAATTTTGATAATACCGTTATGAAATAAATTATTATTATTATATAGAATATAGTCTCAATATACGTACACTAAAATTATATTATTTACTTCAATCATGGGTCTCAGTTATTTTTTCAAACATTTTCAAGTATTGTGTTTCAACTAGTATAGTTACTGAAAACAATTGTGCAATCAGAATTCAACATTAGGTTTTAGTTTTCAGTCTGTACAGTGTACATGTAATAATTAAAAATTGTTTTGATTTAAATTGAGTTTCTTCGTCTTTATTTTTGATTGTAATTTTTTTATACTTTTATGTTGACGAATTTATCTGAATCCCCATATTCCTAAATACACCACTGCTCATGTAATACGACGATAGTATATGGAAGCACCAAGCACATTTTGATTTAACACATTGTTCGATGTAATATATAGTTATTATACTTGCGAATTGTTATTTATATAAAATCCAATATTACAAATATATACTACTTAAAATAAATCTTATATTTTATATATTATACATATATATATTTTATTAACAACTTTCATTTTGGTATTTTTGTAGTATTTGTATTTGGAGTGATCCTGGTGCTGTTTTGAATGCTAGTAGAATTACCGACCGAAGCAATATCTATGCTTACGGAGTGCGTGGGTGATACTTCGTCCTGAGTCGATACTTCCGTCCAACTTGTCATGAACTGATGAGTGTTGATATTGTTCTTTATACTCTCGTAATAACTGAAAATATCATCGTCATTTTATAATTAAAAACGAACTAACAGTATAGTCAGTATAATACCGTGAAAAAGTTTAAATGGAATTTCTCTAATAATAGAGCCCTCGACTCTCTAACTGTAAAAGCCAAATACACGTTTGTGTAATAATTATAAGACATACTTAAAGTTTTAAAATTACTATGGTAAAACTACATTAATGTTGGTTCAATTTATTACCTACACCTATACCTGAGCACCTGGCTACGGGCTACCTTTATAAACTAGGCGATTAATTTAACGTAAAGGTAAATAATATATTTTTAAATTTTGCGGAGTAGAAGGTGAAGCAACATTTTTCGAGTTCCCTCTACATAGATGTGTCATTCCACTCCACTCGTCGAAACTTAAAACATTTAGAAGAAATAATTCATAAATTACTGATTTTAAATTCAATTATTATTTTCAAAGTAAGTAATCCGAAATATATTTTGCTAAAAATGCATATTGTCATGAGAAAAAATAAAGACTGTTGTTTTGCACCGATATTTACCATAATAAAAATGTATTTTTAAGTAGATAATAGTATAATGATTTTATAATAATTTGTTATAATATTTTTTACATTTTATCGTTGAAGTGGTCGAACATAATAAAACGATTATTGAATATTATGTGCGGGAGGGGGGGGGGGAGTTCGCTCAGTAGTCAAGTGCCTACTCCGAATGTAAATTATACACTGTGTGTGCTGCTACTATACACTAAAATAGGGACCACGATTTAATATGCCATCTTAAATCATGATGTAGGGGCTGAAATGTACCTATCTAAACGTTTATAAATATGGAGTATAAAATAAATAGTATAATATAGGTACTAGGTAGGTGCTTATAATTTATATCCAGTCCATTATAGCTATCAATATTGTATAATATTAACAATTTAACTCGTAAACTATCTAAAGATTCGCTATTTGCGTCTTTGGTTCTGCTCTAGTAATTTGCTGAATTGTATGATTACAATTAACATTTCCACCCAATAAACATTTTTTGATACCACTGAGTAAGGCAATATAATATTATCATGAATTGATTTAAACGTTTTGAAAACGTCACTGTGTATAATATATAAAAAATATAGTATAATAATACGTAAAAGTTATAATTCTCCACGAATGATATTTATGAATTAGGTACTACCAAATATTTTTAATTTCGTACAAATATGAATTTTAAATAGATACCCATAAAAATTCTATTAATATAATAATATGATCTCTAATAATTTGAAATTGCTTTAATTGAAACTTATGAGGAGCTTTGCATTAAATGTTCAAGCTTTTCGCTATATTTATTATTATTATTATAATATGATACATACCCGTTAGACGGCTGATTGTTATTGTGTGATTGATGTTGTTGTTGTTGTTGTTGTTCTTGTTGCCCGTACCGAGTGGTCGGCGGCGGTTGCTGCTGCTGTTGTGGAGATCGATACTGCTGTTCATACCGCATGGACGGTGGCGGCGACATCGGCTGCTGTTGTTCGAAGCGCGTGTGCGGCTGCATCGGCATGTACGCTTCGTACCGCATCGGTTTTTGCTGTGGTTCGTACCGCACGTTCGGCTGCACCATTGGCTTGCTGCGCTCGTCGTACCGCATCGTCGGCGGCTGCTGTTCGCGGTACGGTTTCGGATCGACGTCGATGATCGTGAACCTCGGCGGCGGCGCGGGATGTGGTGATCCGTTTTGTGGCCGGTCACCCCTCACGTCGATCACTCCGGAATGGACTACCGCTACTTCCGGATACTTGTTATTGTTGAATAAGTTGTTACTTCCGCCGCCGCCGTCTACGCCGCCTCTGTAGGGCTTTTGCAACGGCACTTCGACCAGATCCTTGTCCCACGATGCGCCTCTGTTATCCCACGACGAACCTCTGTTATCCCACGGACTACCGCCGTCCCCACCAAGCGGCTCTCTGTCCCACGACCCGCCGCCTCTGTTGAGCGGCTCTCTGTCCCACGAACCGCCGCTGCCTCTGTTAAGCGGCTCCCTGTCCCACGAGCCACCGCCCCTGGTTAGCGGTTCCCTGTCCCACGAGAACGTTGGCGAACCTCTGTTGTTGTTGATGTACGATGACCGGTCCTTATCCCAAGATGAAGACGTCCAGCTCTTGTAGAATGGTTCAGCCCACGAGGCGTACTTGGACGTTAGCTCGTTGGGACGGTAATACGATTCGCGGAATTCGGCCGGTTCGTCATATCTACTGTTGTACAAAGCTGTCGTCTTGGACGTGACCGACGTAACGCCACTACCACCGCCGCCACCACCTACACCGCGGTTGTAGGCGTTCTCGTAGGACGTCAATCGGTTGCGCTGCAAACCGTCCGGCGGCGCTTTCCTATATGAACAAGAAGGACGTTGTATGATGCTTGTAACAGTAAATTATGGGTAGTTTTGTAATTGCAGGCCCGGATTATGGGGGGGGGGGCAGAGGGGTCGCGTCCCCAGGGCCCACAATGTTATGGGGCCCCTAGACAAAAATCTGTTACATATCTATACAATTTAAAAATATTTTAGATTATTTATTTTGTTAAATTGTTGGTGCCTTAATGGGGGCTTTATGGGGCCCATTTTAACTATTTGCCCCAGGGCTCATTGTTCTATAAATCCGGGCCTGTGTAATTGTATACAATATGAAGTATACTTCAGTAAGAGTATTTGAATAAAAGTATTAAAATATTTTTTGAGTATCTACTCAAAACGATGAGTGACGTACTCAGAAATTTTCAATGTCGTGTTATTAGTAATCGACAATCGTGTATATAACCGAATTGTGAGGGAAGAACCAAATACGTATCAATACGGAGATTTATAGGAATATTTATAATGTATATGGTTGATAACCATATGTACTAAGATTATATAATTATATATGAAATGCCATGCCTTTAACCGTATAATACATATAGATGAGTACATTTTATATCTTATTCTGTACTGCACTACTGCATGACCAGTGTGTATACAAGTGTAGAGGTTAGCGCTCAGCGCTCAAAAACATATTGGTATTTTAAACACTTTTCAAAATAGATTATATTACCCATATCGCATTATTATTATATTTCATCTGTATGTACACGATATTTGATAAAAAAAAAAAAAAAAAAAAAAAAAACCGTCTTCTATATACAACGAGACGGCATTCGCGGTATAGGCGGCGGTGGTACGCACCTGCTGGAGTCCTGCTGCAGTTGCCGAAAGTCGGCGGAAAACGGTCCCGGTCCGAGCGCGTACGGGTCGGCCGGGACGGGCGGCGGGTATCCGACCGGCGCCCGGATCACGTCCGGCAACGTCGCGTAATATATGATCCGCTTGGACGTCCTCTGCACGGCCGGTTGGTGCTGCTGGCGCGAGTGCTGGTAAAAGCTGCTGTCCTGCTGCTTGTGGAAGAACGCGGCCGTCGCCGCCGGAGGCTGTGGCGGCGGGATCTCTTCGACGCGCGAGTACACGCTGATCTCGGGCCGGGGCCGCTGCCGTTCGGTCCAGCCGTTGGACGTGACGAACTTGTGGTTCCGCGGGTTCCGCACCTCCACCTCGGCCGATCTGAGGTACCGGTCGCACGGCGACGTGCCGTTGATGTCACCGCCGGCTCCGTCGGACACCGAGGCGGACGGCGGCGGCGACCGGACGTTGTCGTCGTCGTTGCCCCTAGCTTCGGGCGCGGGCGCGGCCGTTTTGGGCGTTTTGGCCGTTTTGGGCGTTTTGACGTGCGCGACGTCCGCCGTGCCGATCGGTTGCAGCGACCAGACGACGGACAACAGGGCCACCAACAGTACCTCCTTCATCCTGCCCCGCCGGATACCGGGGGTGATCACGACGACACTCGGCGGTCGACGCTTTTATAGAAATCGAATATATATAATATATTATGATTTATAGGCACCTTGTGCGGGGTAACACCGATAGCTGATGGTTTGGTATGTCACCTCGTGTAATGCTATTATGTATTATACCAGCCGTGCACTGTTCGCCGCCGTTGAATCTGTTGGGAATTATCAAACGAATATGACGTTAATTTTTTTTTATAGAATCTATCGCTAAAAATCAAGTATAATATTATTTTATATGTATACATGTGTAATAGCATATTGGTAATTTGGTATAATATTATTGTTACAGTTTACGTTGTCTGCATTTGCGTGAATAGCAGACTGAATAGGTAGATCCGAATTGACCGAATAGATCTCAAAACTATATAGCAATATTGGCAATTCTCTTATCTTATCAAATCTTCCTAATCTTCGTCCAGTTAGTGTAAATTAATCATATATTAATTTATTTTTTGAAAATAAACCCAACAAAAATTATTGAAAAAAATCATAATCTACTTTTGGTGGTATAATATTTTCATATAATATATTAAAATTAAGAGTATATTATAATACTAAAGCGCGAGTAAATTATTTTTGAAACATTTTTTGATCGATGTTTATAAGTTTTAAGCATTTTTAAAAAATACTTGCTATACTAAAATGTTTTTTTTTATCAATATATATGTTTTTATATTTTATTCCAGAAAATTTTTAAAATTGTTTTTATAGATTCTAAGTATTAGATAATTGTGTTGTATTTTCTTATTGCGGGATTTTAATATTATTTGTACACGTATCAGTGAATTATCACATTTGAGTTGACAGAGTCTTTATTAAAATATATATATTTGTTTTAAATTACGAATAGTTATTAAATTATTAAATGTTAATGGTGAAACGAAAAGAGCTCTTTAAAAACCAAATTACAGAGCACAATTTAGGAATCGCTGTATTAATAAATATTATACAGAATTTATTTCCTCAAACAATTTTTCGCCAACATTTGTGTCTATGACCTATGTGTATATGATGCATAATGTATATTGTATATTATATATATACCAATTTTACAGGTTGGTACGCATGTTATATATATTATACAGTAATGATGTGTATCATCGCATAATATTTTATTGTTATGCTGTGAAATTTCACAACTATATAGACCGAAAATTCGAATCGCGCATATAATATTCTATATTTCTGATTTGGGATAAATATATATATATTATATTATAATATTGGATTCAAAACTAGGTCATTATCGTCATCGGTGACTACACGGATGAATTATTGTAATATAATAATAATATTAATAACTATCATAGCTGGTTATATTCTGCAATATATACACGCCGTAAGGTACAAGTTTATGCTGCGCACACCGAGGTCTGCTGGTATGATGAGGAGCGTCATGGTGCACGACTCGCCCGAGCAATCGAACCCGGCAGTCATCGTTTCTTTATTCGAAGGAATCACGGTTTGGTGAACCCTCATCCTCTGCGCCCTTTACAACGCAGACTGGAAAATCGCGGTTTGCTTCGTGGAAAATTAGTTTTTGCTGTTCTAATTAGTGATTTTGTGCGGCGGATTGTCGAAAAAACGCAGATTTTTTTCCTCCGGTGAATATAATCGGTATGAAACGATTTTACTTGTGGACGAAAAAAAATCAACTATTTGAAATTTTCTAAAAAATTTTTTCGACAAAGACTAATAATTAATTTAATTCACAGTCGAATTACAACAATTAACTGTGAATAAACTATGTTTGTCGAATAATTGTAATGATTAAAAAGTTCACATTTACAAAACACTCTATCAATCACCTCTTAAAAGACATCCACCGTTATGCCCTGCACGTGCTTGACACTTTTAAATCTATTGTAAATACCCAGTAAATTTATTTGTTGTTCCGTTCGTAATGCATAACACTATTTTTCTAACTCAAGATTCTAAAACAAACGATATTTGTCAGTTTGCACTTGTTTAAATTGCTCGAATGAGCTTAATTTGGTTATAATATAGACGATAGTAAAAATGAGTTGAAAGGTATACTTTAAAATATAATTTCATATTGTTCTCACATCATAATACGTACTATTTTATAATTTATGTATACCCGTGCTATACTTATTATGTCGGGGGCTTATTAAAATCTTCATGACCCGTAAAGTGTTAATGATCCGACAGTCTAAGTTTAAACGTGTATCCATATATATACATTATATACACAATAATATACGCATAACTCGTTTTATGAGCGTTATTATTGCATGTATAATAGTAAAAACGAAAGACAAAGACAAATATATATAATCATGAAGTAGGCACATATGTATATACATTTATTCCTTCCTCGGATGATCCGTACCTGATAATGTCACTCCGAATAAATAATTAGACCGTTCATATTGCATGAAACTTAATCTGAATCTAATCGTACGCAATCTCACGCAAACACTAGACGAAACTGTTTACTATTGTATACAACTATAAACATATAATAAGAATTGAGAATATTATGTAAAAGCAATGTAATAGTTAGCTGGAAAGGAGATGCTATATGCCTACATACGTATACTGCTATAGGTATTTATACGCAATATATTATGTTAAATAAACATATTATACTTATTTCACTATTTACGTGTTTTGAAAGCTAACTCTACCTATATGTCTATTTTTTATATTTACAATTAGTTGTTATAAATTGAAGGTGGAAGAAATTAATATTTAAACTAGGCTTTTTTTTAAAAAAATGTTTTTTTTTTGTAATAGGTTATAATAATTAGTATAAATTATGAACGATGTAAAGTATAATATTATATACATTTAATTATTCATATAAGTAATTATAATCATATACATACAATACGTATTATAGGTACTTATTTATTACTTGATATTTCATAAAAATTATTGAGCCCTGACTATGTAGGTATGTGACTATGTGAGTCAGTGACGTTTTTAGTTTTTACTATTTTCTGTTGCAACGTTGCAAGAGCAAGACTAAGTTTATAACGAAAACTGTAATTATGAACCAAATTTACATTTTCCCTTACATAAATATCGTAATTAATAATTATATGTATTACTGTTTTTAGAATTTTTCAAGTTTATGTAAGACCTGGTCCGACTGTGTAAACAAACATACATTATTGTAATATAATGTGCACGCCATATTATATTATATTCTACTCAGAATGCATTGCAAATGATAGGCCATCGAATCAAGTTCTCTACATATTTCGTCTGCTGAGTTGTGCAATTATTAAGAAAATTTCATAGAACGATTATAGCTCAAGAAGAAAATACTACAGCCGAAGGAGTTCACACAGTAGTGAAAAACTTGCGCATGTTAAAACATTGCAGCAGCGCGGTTGAAGGTACCTATAACTATAATTAATACTTAATATTATACACTACGCAGTTTCGTGGGAAATCATCACTATAGTGAGCTAGATTAACAATTGCTATCAAATATTTTACCGGTTAAGTGTATGTGTGAAATGCGTATGCCGTAAAAGATTCGAACATTCGAATGTGTGTAAATATTGGTGTATATAGTTAGGTAATAATAAAAATAAAAAATGATTAATAATAATTTTAAGTAGGTACATGTATAAAAGACCCAAATATAATAATTTTTTAAAACATTTCTTCTAAACGTCACCCGAAAAACGACAACTCTATAACTTTCACATACGATCTCGGACATGCGGGGTTGTATCCCGTATAATTTATTGGGTATTTATTTACTTGGGTTATATTATTATATGATTCTAGATGAATAATATTAATGTATATATAATACCGAAATAAAATTAAATCGTGCGAGGGTGCGATAAGTATGTATAGGTAATATTGTGTTATACTCACTTAAATATGATATGGTTCAGTACGAATGGATCGCATACGTTCGACGACTGCGGTGCAGCAAATACTGTGCGTAACGTAAGATCTTTTCGCAGACGGAGGCTAATGCCTCCTTAGCCTCTATTATAAATACTGTAAATACCACCACCGTTGTCTTGCGGCGATGAGAACGATACTACAACTGTAGTTCTCTTTATTATATATATACGTACAGAGTGATTCGCCAAGTATACATTCATCCCCGTTTCCCCTTTAATAGTGAATTTATTAAAATTCTGATTTTTGACATTTTTAAGTTCCCTCATAAAAGCCACAACATTTTCAAATATTACACTTTATTTTCGCATACGACCGGAATGTCCCGGATGATACAAATTTTTTTTCAAACACAGATCACCCCGTACATATAACCATCACTCTGTATACATCGTGTATAATACGATGAACTGTAACTGCAGTTATTGCAGACTGCTATTAATTATTATATATTTATAATATGTATATATGTATATACGTAAAACCGTATAGGAAGTTCTTCGCGGCAGTGCAGACGTCTACGGCAAGTACAGCTTGATATTGCGTTTAAAACAATTCCTATAATTAACGAACCGGACCGTAAGAACAGGCAATATATTATAATGTATACGGACTTTAGTGTATACGTTCGTATTGTTGAGTGCCTTAAAGTATATTATTATGTATTAATATTATATCGTTTAATTCGGTAAAACGCGTGTTTAACTGCAGTGCATGTATCGGGCGTTTATATAATCTTTTTAAAGTGTATACAATATACACTCTTCGATTCACATAGAAACTCGTCTATTCAACTTACTGTAAATCGGTGCACCTAGTGTGATATTGTGTATTAAGAGCAATTTTATTTTATTTTATTTTAAGTACGCTTTCAGGTCATCGAATTATTGACGTGTTGCATTTATTATTAAACTATTAAATATTCATAATAATTTAAATGTATCAAGCTGAATCGTTAGGTGTTAATTAATTATTTTATGTTATTTATAACATCTACAACAAGCATTATTATTTTAGTTTGATCTGCAAGATACAGAATCATTGCGAAATCTATATTGTACTCGACTTAAGTCGTTATTTATTATACACGTATTAAACTTCTAATGTAGTTTATGTTCAGTGTGGTTTTTTTTAATATTTGAAACCAAAATTATCTATATTATTATTTATTATATTAAATATATTATATATATGTATAATTATTTTTAACTCGACAACAATAAAACTCACAATCTCATAATAACGTAAAAATACGTCATAATGTTACACCAGTATCGTGGTATCTCAACATGCTGTCACGAATCATGATAATATATTAGTGAAGACAATCTTCAGATTCTTGTTAAACAAAAGTAATTTTATTTGTTTCAATCGTATATTCGTTTTTTATTAAACACATATTATATAATATTAAATAATTTAAATAAAATAAAATAAATTATATTATGAATTCACATATGGTATAACTATATAAAAAAAAAATAGTTTATATAAATGTGTATAGATTCATTTACTTATATAATAGTTGTTTAATAATTATTTTATGAACTTATTTTCACATTAATATCGATTAAATACAAATTGTTATAATAACTATAACTTGGGAAAATATAAAAAAACAAATATTCTGATCAAAGATCACTCTTATGCGTAGAATTTAAAAATACATATAACATATTGTATTGGAATAGTCAATTATTTATTGATGGACATTAATAGTTTGGAATTCACTGGGATAACAATCCTTTTATTTCGTTTAAAAGAACCGAACCAATGACCATTTTCTCACAATTAACACATACCGTAGCCAAAGAGTCTTGTTTGGTAATAGTAAGTAACACAAGACAATTAGATGACAATGTCTGACCACTGAACCTGAAATATGAACATCAATTATGATAATTAAAATTTCCACTGGAATGAAACATTATTTTTAAATTCACAAAACGTGAAAAAAGCATGTTATTTATATTAAAGCGTTTGGTTTTTGTGGGTTAAAGTTTATTATTTTATAATTATATCATTGTTGTTTCTTCAATGAACATGTAATATTAACAAACCTGAATATATTTTGTTCTTCCGTAATAACACGTGCAACGTTGAATATTTCAAATACAGCTTTTTGTATTTCTAGATCAACATTTTTCAAAGTGACTTTGGCCATATGCTCATTCATCCCTTTAAGTTTTACTAAATACAAAATGTTATTATTATATTTAGTGTGAAAACTAAACGCACGAAATAATATTAAAAGTCAAAGGTCGTTTTTTTAATTCAATAATTATAACGATTATAATAATTAAAATTGAAAAAAAATCAGGACCCATTTAATTTTGTTAGTATTATTTGGTTTACCTTGTTCGCTAACAAAGTCGTCCTCGCTCATGGACAGCGGCTGAACGAGTTCACCAGCGGGGACGCGCAATACGACGTCGCTTTTACGTTCCATACCGGCGGCGAACCAGGAGACTTCCAAAACGAGAGGTTGAATAGAATCCTTGTAGTCGACTCCGAGTGCACCCAGGGTGACCGAACCCGGTAACAATTGCATGATCGGGGCCGAATTGTGAATACTCATGTCAGAACTCTATAAAGGTACATAAAAATATATTTAATTAAATATACGTCCCTTGTTGTACCAATAGATATGTATTGCTGAGTATAAAAACCTTACTACAGGTAATAATAGGGATTGATTCAACGAGTGGTGATGAGCTGTAGCGTATGACGAGCATTGAGTAATAATGTCGTTGTTAATTGCATATAATAATGCGTAACGATGTTGTATAAACTATATGTAAACGCTATGTGTAAACTTTAATCTCTTCCTTTCTCAAAAATAAAGTAAAAATAAATTCGAATTTTGGATTCCGTATTGCAAGAAAAACTATCAACCTTCGTGGAAAATATTAATACGCTCATTTTATAGGAGACAAAATCGACATCAATAACGACAATAACTATATATTTGATTACCATATTATATTATATAATAATTAATATAGTACTTACGAACGTCCTAACATAGATTATGTGATCTATATTATGTACGGCAATAAAAGTAAGATCGTATAACACTGATTTCGCCTCCCAAATGGACGTAGAAGACGTTTGTTTACTGTGGAGATTGGATTGTCTCTCTCAATATATAAATTCATATTATACATTTATATATACAGAATGTACAACAAGGAAGAAGTAAGAATTGACAAAATATGTAATTATATGTAGCTAACTATCTAATAGTTTACGATTTTAAATACCGATTAGGATTAAAATCTTGACTAGTTAATTACATTGTTCAATTATTTATATTACACTCTATGTATAAATATATAATATATATGTATAAGTATGTGCGTGTGTATGACGACTATGACATGTGTATAGAATTGCAAACCATCATTGTGTATTTATGAATACCTTTTGAGTCCAGTGAATGTTGGTGAGAGCTTCTTTATTATCGTGGTTAGTGAGGGTTAATTCCACGCTAACCATTTTCGGTACTGTGTGAGGACTTCTTGTGAATCGCGCTAGTATACTCAGTTCATTGTGTCCGTTAATTTTGTTCAATATTTCAGTTTTCACAGATGGTACAAAACTTGGAGCTACTGTCTATATATTTTAAACATAACACACGGTTGTAAGATTTTTTTTTTAACTAATGTATCAGTTCATAGTTATCACATAAGCGTACATAGTATATTATACTAATAGCCAGCTTTGATGTATATATACTTTCAAACATACCTTTCTGACATTTTGCAGTATTGATTGTGTAGCGGGAAATGATGATGGTTGATTGCTGCTCAACGGAGAGAGAATATTCCCAAACGACGGTACTAACGTAGTTTGTCCGACCGGAGCAACTATATGTTTATTCGAAAGAGTAGAAAAAGTTTATTAGTATTGTATTACGATAAACGCCTTTAAGGTCATTTAGAATTTAAATGTACGGCGAATGTAAAACGATAAATTAATTTCAATAACTTACAATCATCTAGTTCCAACAACAAGTCCACATTGCTCTTAGCAGACGGTTTGGGGACATTTTTTTGTACAGCAGCAACATGTTCATCGCTGCTATCACTCTCAACGGATTCACTGTCTGAACTATTTACATCGGAATCGATAAAATGTCCCTGATTTTTGTTCGTCTATTGCATACATTTCAAACAATATTACCATTATAATTTAAATAAATTACTATCCCTATCTTCTATTTAACCCTCTGATCATTTTACCTCCGGTTCAATTTTTTCATAGGAAGAATCCGACGACGAGTCTGTAGTGTCGTTGTCAGAATCATCCGATTCTTCGGAACTGTCGTCGGAATTGTTCTCGGAATCGGAATAGAATGTTTTATTCTTATTAGTGGTAGTCCGTTCGGCCTTCTGTTTAACAGGCTTTTCTTGTTCTTCCGGCAAAGCCACGCAACGAACGCTTGAATCCGTTGGTAAATCGGGAAACTGAGGTAAATCTTGATATCCAATTGCTCGGCTATTGATGTAATGCGATAATGAGCCCATTTGATATTCTTCCCGATCTGTGATTATATGATTCGAATATTATATTACTCTATATTATGCTTCTTTATGTTTCTCTTACAATGTAAGAGACACGCGGATAGAAAATACTAAATATTAAGATTTATATTATAAAATATGATATTATGAAATCTAAATGTTAATTGGTATTATACGACCAGACAAACTGTCTACCTGTAATAAATAAAATCTGCGAATTACAAAGAATAAATTATATTAACTAAACAAAAAATTCCTCAGTATAAAAGTTAATCAATTAATATATTATTTGATTAATGATAATTGGGACCCGGATTTAAATTCTTAAAATACTATCAAAAATGTTCTAAAAAATAGTCCACGTCATATTTTGATATACCTAGTACCTACATGCAGCCAGAGGAAAACGAAGGTTTAATTTGCAGCATTTTTAACGCTTCTTTATGTTAAGTTAACATTATTATATACAAAAACAAAATACCGAAGCTAGGCAACACTATGTGCCCATTGCATTATTTCTTTAATTTATATATTATAATTAATTGTATTTCTTTATTAATAAATATTAAATTTAGGTGATATTATTATTTATTTAATTTAAAAATTTTCCAGTTACGAAAACTTACAACCAACTTCTATTGAAATGAGGACGTCATACCCGCATGTGTTGTCTCCGTCTTACACACGTACGACATAGACAAAACGCGTTTACGAGGTCTGAGTAGAACTTGCTCGATTTTGGCGCTTAAGTAAATATACTTATTATTATACAATTAAAAGATGACAATATTTAGGAATACAAAACGTTGAGTTTTTTTAAAAAAATTAAAATTTTGAAAAGTTAAGGCTATTTAAAATTTTTGAAATTTCGCTAATTCTAAACGATTATAATGAATAATGTTATATTGGGAATAATGGAAAAAACTCAGCGTCTTACCCTCCACAATATTGTAATATTTTAATTTCATAATAAATACATTTACTTTAGTACCAAATTTGAGCGAGTTCTACTCAGACTGCGTAAACGCGTTTTGTCTATATCATACGTGTGCAACAAGACGGAGACAACACATGCGAGTATAACGTCCTCTTAATATTATAATATTTATTTGTACCTATTAATCATCGATATATTATATATAATTTAAGTAATAAAATTAATTGCTTACAATAATCTGTAAATTTTTATTAGTTAAATAAATGTTTATTGAAAAAATTAATTACCAACGAAATTAGACTGTAGTAACGGAGCGGGTTTTTCAGCTAAAAATATGTTATTTGCATGTTTGCTCAATACGCTGTCCTTGAATTGTTCGGGAGGAAATAGTATGTTGTTCAAAAACCTCGAACGATCTCGAATATCGTAGTTTTGATCGTATTTGGCTTGTTTTAACACGTACTGGCATAATAAAGTTGTCTGCGCGGGATTCGTCAAGAACAATTTGACCGCTAAGTTCATTATCTGTAATTTCACTATATCTTCCTATGCACACACACAAGCAACAATAAACAGTGAATTAAAATATCTGTATTGCACAAAAATAGCGGCAAGTCGTGGCCAGTATATTATATATAGTATATATAGGCACACATCACGTTATTGAATCATTTGAACAGAGCTTAGTTTACCTCAGTGACGTATGTTTTTGCGACTTTTCTAAGAACATCGGGCGCTATGGTGGATACCAATTGTGAGTATTCTCCCAACAACCACAAGATTGATGCCCTCGCTTGGGGTACGGCTATGGAGTCCATTAATCGAGCCATGTGTCTTATTATGTCGCAGTGAGCTTCGGGTTGGTTTTGCAACAATTTTTTAATGACTACAACGCTTTCGGCTACTACCGCTTCTATGAAAAACGATAAAAAAGACACGCAATGTATACACTCGTGATTTATGTACAGGCGATTTAAAATCTATAATACTATTGGGACTTACCGTCACGACTCGATAACATGGAGACCAACCCACTAAGACACGTTTCTGTGACTTCTTTGATGTTGGAAGCACATCTGAAAATAAAAAAAATGTTTATATGGCACATCAAATATTCATTTAAACAACTTTGCAGTCACATAAATCAAAGTTATATAATACTACGGATTCCACGACAAAATATCCTGGTAAAAATATCCCGCGTAAATAATAACTTAAAATGTTAACCTTTATAATAACAGTTGCGATTAAAAATAATAATCGAACTTTATCTAAAGTGAATGTGTGTTATTCGTTATTTTGATAATATCAGCTAACAGTCTTAAATAAATTAAATTGTTTAATTAACACTTTTTATGATAATTTTATATATACCTTTTATATTACAATATTATTTTAATATATTTTTTTGAATTCTATCAATTTTAATAATAATTGCATTGTATTAAATCTATTTAACTTTTTAAAAAGATTTAAATTTTGAATTAATATTTACGCGGGATATTTTAACATTTGACATGTTACCTATAATATGTACTATACAATATATAAAATACTATAATGTATCTTGTAGTTCAGTGTTTTCATGATTTCGTTCGATGAAATTGAATAAAAAAAAATACGTTTTATAATTTTGAGCATTAAATATATATATATATTTTAAACGATAGGTAACTATTTTTTTCTATGAATTGTAGTAGTTTTAATTTTTCTGAAAAATTCATCATTTTCGATTCATCTCTTTATTAATTAAAATTAAATTTACTAAATGCATTAATTAATAATTTCCAACTGATATCTGAATAAATATATTTATATAATATATAATTACTTATTTGTGTAGAAGTATCGATATTAAATATGAGCGAAATGCTTTTTTTCGTGCTACATTATTCATTAGATTTCTGATGTAAGTTTAATTAAAAAAAACAATTACTCAATTCTAGAAAATTAAAATTATTTCATTTAAAAGTATTAATGAATGCACCAAAGTTTTAAGAGAATAGTAACTAATGAAAAAGCAAACAAAATTGATTATGAATTTTTCGTTCTTATTTTTATTTTACCACAAGTATATAACAACAAGTTTACGTTAACGTTAAGTTTTGTTAAATTTAGCATTATTGTATCACTTAATTACCTATCATTAAACTTAAAAGTGTAATAACTTTATCTGTGTTCTGTTAGAGGTGCTTTTTTATTATTTTAATTTTGAAGTGAGATATGTTATTATTGTCGATATTATACATATTTATAGAATGTATATAGAAATATTTTTGATAAATATATATTTACTGTTAATTTAGCTATATATATATTATAATCATATATATTTTTTTTATAGAGATCTGACTACCTAACTGACTATTGGTCATTAAAACCAATGAGGATCGATCGAAAAGGAATCATAAGAAGAATTGTATACCATAAAGGCCTGAGGAAGGCCGTAAAATTGAAAGCAAATTAGATAATGCTGTAATATATTGGAATAGAGAAATTTAACGCGTGTTGATGAGTTTGATGTTCTCGGATAGGAAATCGAGATCACGAATGGAATCGGAAGAATGGCTAATCGAGCGTATAAAGATCGTCAGACAATGATTTCTTGTCGTTAATGGCTATCACAATAGTAAAACTGTACGTGTTTGTATAAATGTATATATTTACAGGCAACGTTCATTTAAAGTAGATAATATATACTGGAGGAAGTTAACAAGTGGGTGACATACACGGAAAAACAAAACAATCAATTCCACTGCAAAAATAGTAAGATTAACGTAATATCTATAATAATGTCTGTATTATAGGGAAAGCCATAAAATCGGTAAAATTTACAAACTGAAACATTATGTTCAATCTACGAGTACTGTAGTTATTAAGAATTTTCATTGTTCATATTATTTTAGTTAATTCAGTCGACAGTAAAAAAAGAATACTATTAAACAGTAAAATACGTACGTACGACGTACCATGAATATTACATTATAAATAAGCCTACAACAACTGTATAGTTAGTTTTTTATAAAAGACCAATCATTTTATATTATGGTCATAAATCATAAAATTCATTATATTATTTTAAATATTTAACCATATTATATGTAACATATCAAGTCTGACTGATAAAGTCACTAATAATTGTTTTCAATATTATGCAGAAAAAACTCGATTAAGATTCTTATTTGACGATATTTACATAAAAAACACCACTTGGAATTTCTAGTCACGAGTCTCGGTTAATTGTAATTGGAGTTTCAACTATATACATAATTGAATAACGGTTATTTACAAATTATAAGTAAAACACGAGAAAGTGTTGTTGGCACAAAGTAACTTATTAAATGAAGTCTTCTTAAGTAAGAAAACGTAAAAAAAAGTCTATTATATATATTTTTTTACCGTTTAATTAAATTGTTATTTTACTTGGGGACGTAGGATCATCGTAACAATGACATTACTATATTTACTATCCTACTGTAGAATGGTTATTATCTGATAAAAACTAGATTTATATTGGTATTGACCGTACACATTATACAATCATATTTTAATAAATATTAATAATATAATAATTACTTTATCAATTACAAAAAAAAAAAAAAAACTAGACAAAATGCGTATTATCAATAAATTGATATACTTAGGTAAGAATTTAAAATCTGTCCCCACTCTGCCACATGTTCATACTTTAATTTGTTTGATTTTTTTTTTATGCCAATCATTATTTTTCCTTGACCTGTTTTTATTATTAATATTTTTACCCTTATTAAATCAACTGGAAACAATGACATTGTCTTCATATTTTTATCAATCTACTCATTATTTCCTTTTTGTCAAGTAATGCTCTGATATAAAATTATAAACGTAAACAATTAAATTGATTTTTGTCATCGGTTTTTGATGATTAAACTTGAAACTTGAAATTTTCACGAAGTGTTTATATAATTATTTTCTATATGTGATATGATTTTCAAAATATGTTGACTATTGGAGCGATTTATAGGCATAGTTTTTCTAAATTTTTTTTTTTTTATATATATGTTAATTAAAAACTATTCCACGGGTCAAAATTCTTAAAAATTTCAAAGAACAAGTATTTAGTAGTAAAAATTTATAAAATCAAAGTTTGAAAATGCAATATATTATTCCTCGTAGATATTTCATAGGTACTAGAACGTCTAGAACTAAAAACCTAAGAAATAAACGACACAATTATTTTTTAGACATTTGAATGAATTCAAATTTGAATTAAATCACATATTTTAACGATGGTTAATTACTTTAAATCAAAAACATTTTTTGTGGATACTATAAACTTACGTATATTATTACGAATTGGCAGAATTGTACTATATACAACATTTTCAAGATACAATTTTAAATTATTAATTATTTAAAATTACTTTAAAAAAATGCTGTGTATCCGAATTTGAAAGGTGCTATACACTTGGTTTTCTTTTTTTTGTTTGTTTGTCTAATGTTTTTAGGAGAAAAATGCTTCGAATTTTCATCTTTTATAGGGGGGACGTATTTCATACATTATATATATATTAATATAAAAATTACTAAAGAGTTTACCTAATGTGATATAAATAACAAAACTTTGAAGAAATAAAAGGCCATAGGAAGAGCTACTGCCCCATTCCCCCACCTGTCATCACACATAAGGTGTTCTCTGATATCAGATTAGATTTAATTAGTACTTTGAGGTCAAAAGTTAAAATACCCTGTACTTTTTATTACTTATAGTACTTATTAGGGACATTTCTTTTATTAATATTAAGAACTATGAAGTAATTAATTTTAATTTTTCCGAAATATTATTAAAAATATATGTAGACCTTGTTTAAAACTAATTAATTAATTATAATAAGTTAAATAAACAAATAAGATAATAATCTGAAATGCAATAGAGTTTATATCAGAATGTGTTATAAATTATAAAATAGATTGTTACCCAAAATGTATGGGTTATCCTTAATAATTATCAAACTACAACAAATAAAAGTTATTCAAATTGCATATTACATGCTGTGGAACTGTGCTCAGATGTATTCAGAAGTATAGTTAGATAATAGTTTGTGTCAAAATTACATTTTGCATATTAAATAAATAAATAATAATTAAATATTATTTACCTTCCAATAGCTTGGATAGCAGCAGCAACAAACTGCTTATCTGTGCTGGAAATGTATGTTTGAACTTCTCTAAGTATCGTAGATATACTTGTTTCATTTGCCAAATTTGTCATGATGTCAAGTTTTAATAATTTGATATGTGTAGGATCATTAGATCTGACAAAAAAACTTTTTAAGTAAGGTTCAAACATATTCTGAAAAATATCAAGTTTTAAATAACTATTAATTATTAATTTTATCAAAAAAATACCTTTCTAGCTATTGATATAGATGCAATGGAATTCAGTACAACTGATTGAACTTCTCTATGACTTCTTAATAAGCGGATTAATGCTTTAGCAATCACATTAACCTCTGATTTTGGAGCTAAATGATGATATAACTGTGCGACACTCATTACCACCTTATAATAAATATAAAAGTAAAGTAAAATTACATTTTTTTTTATAAATATCATTATTATCAAGCAAAAAGTGTGAAGTAAATTAAATATTTATTGATTATAAAAGAATTATATTATTGAAAAGATTGGTGTTGACTAGTGATTTAAAATTTTTTTCAGCACCTTTGTAACCCAAATTTTCCACAGTAAATTTATCGCAACCCAGAGTTCTACAGGAAAAAAAATTGTTTTAGATAAGACTACTGATCAAAAGTTATTTTTATTGTGTCACAGTTGAATGTGCTAACAGGTAGATGGAAGTTCAAAAATAATTTGTTATTATTTTGTAACAAAATAACGACAATATCAATCATTCAAACAAACTAAACAATAAAAATAAAATTCTAAACCATGAAAATCGCTCATATCCGAATATTAATATTGTTTAGGAAACAAAAACAGATTTTCAACATTTGACCTATTTTACCAATTTGTTTTCTAAAAGTATAAAAAAGTAATATAAATAAGTAACATCATGTGTATATATATATAAAATAATATTATTGAATGGAAATTTGATTAAGTTTTCTGAGATGAATTCTTTTCAAAAATAATCTATGAGCGTTATTAATTTAAATATTAAAAGAGATAAAGTATTTTTCAAAATGCACTGTTCAATTAAATTAAAACATTTAATAATAATTTACAGCGGCATTTCTGCTTTGAAACAAAGGCTTAGCGTTTCTAAGCAAAAGTCGATGGTCTTGATCCAATACAGTTGATTTATCATCTACACCAGCCTCCTCACAACTCGATAAATCAGAGCTATCCAAGTTAGAATTTTGGATATTTGGACAATCATTTGTATCCTGTAAATATATACTGATTAATTAATTTAGTTCAATAAAAAATGTTTTATTATTTTTACATTTTTATTAGGATTGACAAATTGAGTACGGCCATATCTTGTTAACATGTTTACAATAATTACTTGTCCCCATTCATCGATATCAACCAATAGGTTACAAAGTTTTCTATATATTTTGTGTATTAGATCAATTCTTTCGGGACAAACCTAGAAAATTTTTTTAATGTTATTTATATTTAATATTTAATCTATTTTAAACACAATCATGTTTAACATAATTAAATTTAATTGCTGATAAAATAAATAATTGCTACTTAAAAATTAAAATACGATATTAAACAAAAACTAAATAAAACACCTCTTCAAATGCCATAACTGTTGATCCAACTACGAGTGTTGATTTATCAGCCAATAATTTTTCTATTACTGTAATAAGTTCTTCTTTCTGATCAGGGTCCAAACTAAAACAAAATTATAAACATTTTTAAAATAATTTTTATTTTTTTGTTTTAATTGATAATATAAGTAAAATAACAATTTGTTAGGGTTTGTAATTGCTACAATTTAGAATGTCAATAATTACCTGTATAATTTGGGAATAGCATGCGCGGCAGTCTTACGGACATATGGTGACATATCAGCAGCCGAATCTTTAATAGCTAACATGACAATTGGAACAATCATTACAACTCTTATACTCGATAATACTCTCAAAGCAGATGCTCGTATTAATTGATTTGGGTCCTAAAATTATAAATATATGCAAACATAATTTCACTTATTGTTTAAAATTTCAACTTATTTCATTTAAAATAAATACCTTTAATGCTCTTTGGAATGTAGATATAGATAAAAGTGCTAAATCTTGTTGTTGTTCAGCATAACGAACTAAGTACACATATACTAGTTTTTTTACTTCAATATTTTTAGAGACTACATTTTTAACAACAGCTGGAAATAGTTCTGATGCATCTCTTCCTTTGGCAATCATCTAAAATTATAAACACTTTCAATGAATAATTTTATTAATAATTTTAATATTTTTATAATGTATATTACACCAATAATTCGTTTCATAGCTTCCAACTTTGGTCCATCTTTTGCAGAATCTAACATTTGTTTCAAATCGTCATGCCTGGTAAAATTATTATTAATTAAATGCGTACATAACATATTTAATTGACAAAACATATAAAGATAGCTTATTATAATAACTAGAACAATTTGATTTGAATGCAATAGTTCTTGTTAATGTATTTAAAGTATAGCATAAAACCACTAAAAACCATATGTTAAATCTACATATTTTGAAAAATATAATATTTAATTTTATACCATATAAAATCTTTCATCCGTAAGAAATAAGAATGGATCAAATTAGTTTTCTTATTCTAATACTATCAAATTATTTCGTTGCATTTTTCAATTTTATACAATTTATAATTATAATTTATTTTTATTATAAACAAATTGAATAAGTTAAGATCTAGTTAAGGGATTTGGAGCATGCCTACGCAGCTATATTGCTATTTAACAGTATTTTAAAATGTCTAAATGTTTGTTAGTTGTACATTTGATATACATGTATTTTTGTTATGTCCATAGTACCTAAGTTGAAATTTACTTTTTATAATCAGACACAAAAAACGATGACAGTCCTCCTGAAGCTGGATCACTTGCATAATCACCATCGCCAGTTGTAGATGATGACAAGCCATTCTTGTCATACGATCCATTGGTGCCACCCGACATGTTACTGTAATTCTGTGGTGAAATCGAAATCATTGAAGATCTTGGTAGTACATAGATCATTATAACAATTTAATTTAAGTATTTATTGAATGAAAATTCTACTAATGCACTGATCCCAAATGAATAATGATAATTGTTTACTTACAGTTGTTGATGAAGAATTCATGAAGGTAACGGGATCCAATAATTGGAATCAATAAGTAGTTAATTTAATTATTTGAAAATAAATCTGTTGTAAGTTATATGGCCTAAACTGCTATAGTGGATTACTGGATTACCTACATTCAAACGTATAGTAAAAAATAGTGAAACCTATTATTAAAGAGGTAGGTGTTGAAGTCAGGTGAACACTGAACTTTAAAACTGTGCTTGTTAGTGTTGTCAGTGCTTAGTAGTAGCTATTATCACCGCTTTTGGTTGAGATCGTGACGTGAATACGTAGGATTTGATAAGAAACAAATTGAAATGCAATGATAGTCGATAGATAATAATGATAATATTATTATTATATAATATATTGTGTATAATACTGTGTATTAAATAATATTCGATGTAGACATCTCAGGAGTTCAATTAAAGATCAAGAAGTTCAAGGAGCATCGTGTGAAACTGCTTCTATTGCTTCTAATATGGTTCATCTTCCGTTATCAATACAAACTTGTTGGTAATTTGTTGCTTATTATATTCTGTGCTTATACAATACTTCTGTATATAAAATCTGTTATTCTTATTATTTCATTTTTTTTTTATTTAGAACCCAGATAGACCCAGTCCTATTTATATGAATAATGCTACGTGAGTTTACATCAGAATTTTTATTATTTGGACTTAGAAAAATTTTCAATTTAAAAAACACTTAGAATATTATTGTTATTTTTTTTTTCATTCGACACAACTTCATTGTACCTTATCGACAACCAGTTATTGGGCCACTACAATAAAATCAAAAATATTGCTCTAGAGTCTAGACGATATTGAATATACAAGTCAGGTTTGTTAATTATCATTTCTCAATTCAATTTTTGTTTCTAAATTAAAATTTACAAAAATTATTATATTTGAGATGTTTGTATGAAAAATTGTTTAAGAAAAGTGGGACAAAATCAATTAATTCACCAATTAAGTGGGTTCTAATTAATTTACTACATTTAGCACATTTAATAGTTTTTTTTTTTATCAATATAAATTTTTTTAATTATTTTTGTTTTATTTAAGAAAAAAAAATTTATTTATCTGTGTCATATTATCTTTAAATAAAAATAAATAATATATATATATATGTACTATTGTATATTTACTATATCTTTAATACAAATAAAAAATGTAAAAATACAAGATATACAAATGTATTAAATAAACTTTAATATGAATGTCAGACTAAATAAAATCTCACCTTTAAACACTCAATCATTTTAAAATATATTCTTTACAAGAATAATTTAATGTTTCAACTTTCAAAATTTTCTAATGAATTGGCAAGTTCGTCAGATCCAATAAACCTAAAAATGTCTGAAAATAGATTTGATGATTTGCCTCACTAAACTACTACAGTTTATTATAATTAATAGTTAAGTACCCTATAGTAGAAAAAAAATGATAATATATAAAATATTTCAATCTGTTTATTGAAATGTTCAATTAAAAAACCGGAAATATTTATTTTCCACTTATAAATTTGATAAAATGTACTTTAATCTTTTTACCGACGTCCTTTTGTATTATTTTTTATTGATTCCTTCGGTCATCTAATGCTAATTTTGTATAATCCACAACAACCTCATGTTTCATTTTT